>OX352238.1:20000-4820000 GCA_947086465.1 Eupithecia exiguata | reverse complement strand
ACCTGCATTGGTTATTTTCGCTCAGATTTAGTTATGTTTCTCGCGGTACCGCTCCGAGAATTACTCTCGGGTATTTTAGTGAATAGGGTGACACATGGGATCAGAATCAACAACGTTTATTTCCATTGGCTTAAAAATTTACCGCGTAGCTAAGTCAAATTTCCAATTAAATATTACCTATCAGCACCAGGCACGTACGTCGTACCGTACAGCATCCAATAGCGCCACTCCCAAACTAGGGTTTTAACGTAATCAGAATCAGCAAATAGGCTAGTTTCCTAAAAAAAAACATATGAGTCCGCCAGTTAGATTATTAGAAGATATTGGACCCATATTTTTTTCTTTTGTCAATTAAACAAAAAAATATGGAGATATAGCCAGATAAAGTTCCGCGTGACGTCACGCCGTGCGACACTTTATAACATGGCGTGACGTCACTAGCCCCCCCCCCCCCCACTTCCGAACTTTAACGCGCTATAACTTTGTAATTTTTTGTTTGATCGGCATAAAAGTATATAGACGAGGCGTGTATTTTAGGTAGCGGAGAGTGGTTTTATTCTCATATGGGTTACCTTGGCAAGGGTCGTAGAGATGTCTATCCACCCTCTGGTTTTGTTTGTCAAATGCACGAGATTGGATGACAATCTTTGGATATCAGATGTCAGAACCGAAATGGCGGCGGTCGGCATCGTGATCATAGCTCCAGCCCATGGAAAGAATTCACGATTTTAGCAGTTGTTAGATGGAGTTTTCGGTGCTGTAGGCCTTCGCAGTAGACGTATTAAAGATACAGATATGGAGTAGGCAGCTGCTACCCTTCCTCTGGTAGGTTCTCTTAGTGCCGACTAAGAGAACCTAGACGATAGAGATTTGTGACGTTCACTTAGATATATTATTTATATATGTATATTCTACACTTAGATATTCATTCAGGTGTAAATTTAAATGGTAATAGCTTTTATACTGTGACCGATTGACTTGCCGAAGTAAAAGGACAGGCTAAATGGAACTGAATGTTTTGATTTCAAGAACTACAATGTATATTTTTTTAAGGTCACGTGGGGAGCGCCTTGAGAAGTAAGATGTGACGTTTTTAACATATTTGGATGGAATGGTTTAATAAGTATGCTCATTTTGTCTAGGTGGTAGGTACATTTGGTACCTATTTAAGAAAGGTAGGTACGATTAGTTAGATTTTTATACCAAACTTTGTTAAAAATTAAGAAAAACTAAAAATGTTACTTGAGTTAAGAATTAGGATGCGTTTCAAATGATTTTCTTAACACGGTGTAAATATTATGTTATTACATTAGCTAATATTGAATAGAGAATATCGAATAAACAAAATATAAGAAAGATGTGATTCTCGTTTTTCTTTATGACGTCTCCTTAGGTTATAAAATTATTATATTAATTGTTTTTAACACAAACACCAAGCATTCTTTATTAATACAGCAACAGCATAAACACCAATCAACATAAAAAAATATACAATCATGATAGGTAGTATAATAAATTTAATTTAAACTGCGCTAATCCTCGGAACAAAATACAAATTTTATGCAGTTTAAATTCAACAGGTAGGTACATTTTTGTTTTAATAAAGTTAAACCAATCGACTTACCGTTAAAAATCCTAATCAATTCAAATCAAGTCGCCTGTCTCTTCATGGGGCTACTTTAGGGGTCCCATTCCACTCATACAATATCTTTGTCCAAGATTCCTAAGTAATTTGCGTAGTTGATTTCAAATGAAATTACAAATCATCACACTAATATTAAAAATGCGAAAGTTTGGATGGATAGAAGGATGATTGTTACTTCTTTACGCCAAAACTTGTCAACTGGGCTGAAAATTTGCATAGGTGTAGCTCTTATCCTGAAATAAACCATAGGATAGGCTACAATTTAACACATAAAATTTCAGTTTCCATGGGAAAGAATCAACCTGTATACGGTTTCATATAACAACGTGTGCGAAGCCGCGGGCAGAAACTATATCCAAATCTTTGATCAAATATCGGTGTTGCTAGTAAATTGGATGAAGTCATCCAAGTTCTTTGATCAAACGTACATTGGACATAGATATTGGATGAGTGGAATGGGCACCTAAAACTTTAGCATGCTAATAGAAGTTCAGGCATAGAACAGGAATTCTTACAACAACGTTTTATTACGTATGGTTTTATGTTGTAGCGTCTGTCGAATAGTTCTGGAAGAAGCGGCGTGTTGAAGAATTCATCTGAAAAAGAAAAACTAAGTCAAACAGACGAAAAATATTTCGACAAAATCGTGCTTAAACCTACACGATGTTGTTTATAGTGACAAAAACTAATAAATATAAATTGCGTAGGCAGTACCCCGACGCACACTAGCGCCTGTTGCTCTTGGTGGCCACCAATTTCAGTTTTCGCATCACTGCCTATACTATACAAAAAAAAACTAATGTGTTAAAAAATAGCTATGATATGATGTCACAAACTGCCCAATGATTTTTTGGAAAATTCCTTTGTTTAATGTAATAATAAAATAAAATAGATGGCGGCGGCGCTAGTGTGAGTCGGGGTACCGCCTAAACGGATCGGGCCGGTTTTTTACGCGCTTGCAGTCAAGACATGGAATAAAGAAATATCTATATCACGAAAAAAAAAACACCTAAGAACCAGGATTCAACATTAGGTACTATCACTCATTACTGAGACTAATTATCTAAATAACCACGGTCAGTACCTACCCTAAAGTTGTACAAAGACATACCCGTCACACGATGTCCATACACCTCACATAGGTCGTGTACAGCCAAGGATAGCATTTTCACACACGAAGATAGCGACCTTTCTCTTGACGTAAGGATATGTGAGCAGACGATATCTTGGTTGTGAAGCATCATGAGAGCCAGAATGTACAACTTGAACTGCATTTTATATTTTCTGAAAATTAATATTGGTTAGGTAGTTAGACTATCCGATTAATTATTTTAAGTTCCTACTTAAATTATGTATACCACTAAAGTTTATTAACTCTACTCTCAACGCTAAAAAGTTTGTAAATGTTTGGTGACAACTTAGATTTACGTCTCAAGTCGCAGTTTTTTTTAAAAAGAGTTGCAGTAAAAAAAATATTGCAACTCGAGACGTAACTTCGAGACGTTTATTACCCCACGCCGTACTATGCTAAGTTCAGTTTGGTGATCCGTAGGATACTAAGGTCCAGACATAAACGCATTCACTACCCCCGCGCCGCGACGCCGCCGCGGCCCCACTTCAAGGACCTGCAGATAAACAAGAGCGTCGTGGTCCAAGAAACAGATAAAAATGCTTCATAAAAAATACTTACATATTATTTTTATACTTTTTTTTTTTTTTTGTTTTCTAATTTGTATGTACACTAAAATCTATCCACACGCATTGCACTATCTCTCATTATACCCTCAGGTTTGCTGTAAGAAAACTCTTTTAGGGTTAAGCTCGCCTTTGTACATAGCCGCTATATATATATATATATATATATATATATATATATATACACGCTACGCTCACGCCGCTTGTTCAAGCAACATCTGTGATTGTTTGCTCCGCGTTTGAAAAATCTTTTAAGTGGTTAAATTTGAAGTGACCGTACTGTGACCTGTATTTTTTTTTGTGACCAGTGAAAAAATCTTTATTGTGACGCTTTGACGATAAAAATTGGTGGAGTGGTTACCAAGTAATAGCGAAAAACATTTTACAAACTTTCATAACTGACCGCGGGCCGATCGCTCGCTCACTGCGTTCGCGTGCGGTGAGTCATCCTCGAAGCCGGCCGATCCCGCTGGAGTTGTCGGCCGCGGCGAACGTTCGCTAAATAACACTCTACCCTCTAACTGTCGCTGCGTAATAACTTTTTCGCGTGCGCGCGGTTTCTTGAATTGCTGTCGCTACGTGAACGCTTTACGCTCTCCCGCTATGAGTTGCTCTGGTTGCTTTGTCGATATAGTTGACGAGGAAGAAATATTGCGCTGTGTCATGGAGCAGTGCAATAAGGTCTATCATCCGCTCTGTGTAGGTGGACAAAGCACGACTGATGAAGACTGGGTTTGTCCTGAATGTCGCTGCTTTATGAAAAAAGGCGGTGATAACAGCTCCACGCCCGTAGGGCTGGCGAAGAAACAGAGAGATCCGAATGTCACCTTTCGGAAAAAGATCCCGCCGCCGCCGCCACTCAGCCCCGCGGATGTGCGCGCGTGTGACGTGCAGACTGAATTTATTGACGAAATAAGAAGTATGAGATCGGAAATGGCTACTCTAAGAGACCAGCTGGCCCATGCAATCACGCTTATTGTAAGCTATGAGAATAAGCTTGACAGCTATGCCTCTCAAGCAGCCAATCTCACTCTGAAACTCGAACGATATGAGAATAAAGTGGTACACACACCATCACTTGAGTCTAAAACCGCTATACCACCTAGATCCCAAGAATCTCAACCACCAAAGGTAACACCTTTCAAGAAGCTTGGAAAAGGACCAAAAGCTCATTTACCACATGATATGAATCAGTCTCCTGAAAAACAAACAGTTGTACTGGATCAAGGCCCAGCTACATTTGCCGCCACAGTTGCCCGCACCACCTCTTTGATGGCAGCCACTCACGAAAACCAGTCTAGCTGCGAGGTCTTACTAGAGATGAGCAGAGCCCCAAATGACCAGCAGTGGACTGAAGTCAGAAAACGGAAAAGCCGCGGACCCACGTCCCTGTGCGGAGCGGCTGGACCCTCTATAACATCGCTGAAGGCAGTAGAGCCAATTAGATACCTGCACCTCTGGAATATGGCTTCTAGCTCCGCTGACGTTCTTGAATACCTAAGAAAGCTATGCCCCACGGGAGATTGTACCGTTGAAGAGCTAACGCCAAAAGGGCAATATAAGTCGTATAAACTCGGAGTCCCAGAGGTCCATTACAATATGTGCTACTCCATAAATGTCTGGCCTATCAACGCCAGGATAAAACCGTGGATAAACTATAAGAAACCTATGGCCGCGGTAAAATTGGGTGATGTATCCGGTACGACTCCGGTCAGCAGACCGCAGCAGCAGCCACAGTCACAGTCACGGCCGCTATCGCAGCCCTTTCGTGACACAAATCGCTCGCTATAAAGCTTCTAGCCTCCGAGTCTTCTACCAAAATGTACGAGGGCTCAAAACCAAACTTCGTCACTTCCGCAACAACCTGGCCCTGCTGGATCACGATCTAGTCGCTATAACGGAATCATTCCTCGACGACTCAGTCCATGACTCGGAAGTCACGTGTGCGGATTGGAGTGTCATCCGTCGTGATCGGCAAACCCATTGCGGAGGAGTCCTGCTGGCCGCCCGTGCACCCATTGCGCTGTGCCGGCGAAGAGACCTCGAGACTGACGGCGGAGAAGACCTCTGGGCAAGCTTTTGTTTAAGTGGGCGCACCTATTACGTATGTGTCTTTTACATCAAGCCATCAGCCACTGATGATGAGTATATGAATTTGTTTTATAAAATTGAAAGTTTTTTATATTCATTGAAAGGGAAAGTTTTTATCATTGGGGACCTTAATTTGTATAGCGCTTCACAAAATATTGTTTATTATTATTGTTACTTTTTATCGTTTTGTAATCTAGTGGATAAAAACACCGTGCTCAATATAAACGGTCGCATGTTAGATGTAGTTTTAGTCCGGGAGGACGACGGGTTGCGTGAGGTAGCCGTTACCAGTACGGATTGTCTTGTACCGAAGGACTCGCATCATCCAGCTCTTGACATAGAGCTCGTGACTGATTCGACTCGTGGTTTGGACCGATTAGAACCCAGTAACGTTAACCCTGACAAAGACTGGAACTTCAATAAATGCAACTATGAGCAGTTATTTTCCTTAGTAGCAGCGGTTTCGTGGGATAACGTTTTAAATTGTGATGATATCCCAAATGCAACTAATGAGCTCTACTATACAATTTATAATATTTTTAATAATTGTATACCTAAGAAATTCCGTAAAAAGTCCCATACTCCAAGATATCCGGTTTGGTTTAAGCCCGACATAATTCGTGATACGAAATTAAAAGCCAAACTGCACTCTACCTGGAGACGCACCAAATCGGAGCAGGACTACAGAGTATTCTCGGAGCTCAGGGCTTCACTGAAGTCTCGTGTCGCGTCCGCTTATGCCGCACATATGAGGCAGATTGAGGACAGGATCTCAATAAATCCGCGTATGTTTTGGAGTCATATTTCAAGTCTACGAACAAAGGGTGGGTTCGAGCCCAATGTTACATATAAGGGTGTTGCATGTTCGGGAGTTGCTGCAGCGGAAGCTTTTGCAGACTTCTTTTCGAGCGTATTTCTACCTGATACACCAGTCCTCGATGCTCAAACTGCTAACAGTAATAATTTTGAACGGAATAGTAATTATATAAATGTATTTGAATTCGAACCTAAGGATATAATCAAAGGTATAAATAAATTAAAACCTAGTAGCTCTATTGGACCCGATGGTATTCCTCCAGTTATCTTCAAACAAGCGAAAAGGCATTTTATGATGCCCTTAAGACACATTTTCAACTTAGCCCTGAGAACTGGAGTTTATCCTGCACAATGGAAAGTATCTAGAGTGACCCCTATACCCAAGACTTCGAACAAGCTCCTAGTTGAGGAATACAGACCTATTGCAATCCTGTCATCACCTGCTAAAATCTTTGAAAACGTACTCTACAATCTTATCTACTCCCAAGTAGAAAAATACTTATGTAACGCGCAGCATGGCTTCAGGGCAAAGAGGTCAGTTAATACTAATTTACTGACTTTAGTAGACTACATCTCTACGCAACTAGATAGAGCGCGTCAAGTGGATGTACTCTATTTCGACTTTCGAAAAGCGTTTGATAGAGTAAACAATGACATACTGCTGGCAAAGCTAAGCTCCATAGGCTTTGCTCCCAACCTCTTACAGCTCATTGCCGACTATCTGTGTAATCGGCAGCAGTATGTCAGACTCGGCATGTACGAATCTTTGCCCTATCAAACGCGATCCGGCGTAAATCAAGGGTCGGTTTTAGGGCCGCTCCTGTTTCTGATAATGGTCAATGACCTACCTACCGTTCTACAACACTCAAAGTGCCTTTTGTATGCAGACGACCTAAAGCTCTACACGACCATCAATACTCTCTCCGACTGCTTAGCTCTACAACGCGATATTGATGTGGTATATCAATGGAGCGTCAAAAATAAAATGGAGTTCAACCCATCTAAGTGCTCTGTCATGACTTTCGGTCGCATGTCGCACCCAGTTATCTATGACTACAATATCGACGGCATTTCGATCAGCAGAGCAACGATGGTCAAGGATCTGGGAGTCACATTCGACCGGAAACTCACATTCAATGACCACATTTCTATCATAGCTAAGGAGTCCTACATGAGGCTGGGTTTCGTGCTTAGAAACGCACGTGATTTTCAGAGCGAGTTCGTGATACGACTCCTTTTCAACGCTTTGGTCCGTAGCAAGCTGGAGGCCAGTTCTTGTGTATGGAGTCCACATGAGAAAAAATATGATCTGCTGCTGGAAAAGGTTCAAAAAGCGTTTTTAAGGCACCTCTATAAGCGTGTGGCAGGATATTACCCATTTATGTATCCAACGAAATTCCTGCAAGGTTACCTGGGTTATAACTCGCTAAAAACTAGACGGGCGTATGACCAGCTTTCAACTGTAGTTAAAATTTTTAGGAACATTATTGACAGCCCTGATCTACTAAGCCAGTTGCTTCGCCTTTACGTGCCAAACAAATATATTCGCGGTAGAAGTCACAGGCTCCTCGCTCTACCGCCTTGTCGTACTGTAGGACATCATCAATCGCCGCTGCCTCACGCTCTCGACGCCCTCAACGAGTTACTTAAATTTTTTCCAGACTGCGATATATTTGCGGACGAATGGATGGACCTAATGTCTGTATGTATGATCTATTGTGAGAGGGATGAATGACTGATTTCTTATATTAAAATTATTATTAACAATGTATATAATAATTAATCATTTAATTTTTGTCTTATTTTTTGTGCTTTTAGTGTTTGTGTTTAAATTATAATTAATTAATTAGTGTAACTGGCAATCACCGCCGTTCTAATTAAATAAATAAATAATAATAAATAATAATAATAGCCATTAATTGCTAACTTTATGTATATATATTTCTTGTGTGTACAATAAAGAATTTAAGAATTTAAGAATACTTACATTCCAAGTTCGTGCTCACGTGAACCTGTCTAGCTTCCTTCTAAATCAGGAATCTTCCTCACCGGCTCTTTTATAACCAAAAACTTTTTGTTCTCCCTGATCACGTCGCCAATTTTCCCAATAATGAAGTTTGACTTATTTTTCAAGTCTATGAATAAATTGATTAACACGCGGCAACTTAAATGAAGTCCGAATCACCAAAAGTGTCTAAAAATATTTTTGTTAGATAGGAATACCCAGACAGTTTATCAGCTGTATTCGAAGAACATGGAAATAATAATTCTGTACTTTATCTGACCTGTAAATGAAAAATAGTAGGGACTTGGAAGTGAAACTCCGCAGTGCGAGTGAAAATAATCGTCCAGAAAATAGGCATCTACCTATGTAATAAACGCAATAAATACCTGTGAATAATGATAGGTACATCTACATATTTATTAAGTACATGGAGTATGGTATCTAACTAAAAAAATCGATTTGAAGTTCACTTCTACGTTGTCTTTTCATTTACTGGGATTGTCTTGAACGTGTCTATTGAAAACTTGTAAACAACAAGCGTTAACACGAGCTGATCCATATACCTACGTATCATGATACTCTCATGTCATTGGTACAGGGGATCGTTGTGTTTTTGGAGTGTAAGGTCTGTACAGTAAATGAATTATTTCAATTACCTCCCTGAGCGTTTTTAGGTGTTAACAACATGTAAGAGAGTACCGGTAGGTAGGTAGGTAATACTTAACGACAAATTTTAACGCCATGTGACAGATAAGGTATAATCTGTCACATGGCGCTAAAATTTGTCGTAAGTAAATTATAAATAGAAAGATTATTTTTTTTTGCGAAATCTCTGATACAACACAGCACATTAGGTACAAACTAATACGAAATAAGTTTAACGCCTTCACTGCCCAGCCTCGGCGGCGCGCGGCGGCGGCGGCGGTGCCCCACCTGAAGAACCCGCGGCATGGCAGGACATGTGCGTCTCGGAGGCGATGAAAGAGTATTTCGAAAAAATCAACATTTCCATTATCTTTGAGATCCTACTGCTGTTCAAATATGAAATCTAAGATTCTTATACATACATAACATTTCATTTCATTCTGTACAAAAGCGGCAGGATAGTTTTTTGATTATTTGCATATGTTTGATGGAAAAATATATCTGAAATATCTTAATTTTGATACATATTTGCCTTCTTCTCCGAACCAATATGTCTTAGTGACTTGATTTTTATATTGAAAAATAAAGCAAAGGCAGGGTAACAGGTTCGCCAAAATAAATATTTGATTACCTACTTGAACAGTACCTACTTGACAAAAAATCTTGATTTTTGCAAACGCGCTCTGCTCTTTCCCGCTCCTATGAAGGCGAAATCCTATGCCTATCCTTTTCACAAAATGCGTCGTATGGTAGCTTCATATACGACAAAATAATTTGAAGTGTAGGCAGGTTCCTCTACCCTTGATACCACCCGTCCACGTATAGGACTAAACGGACACTGTACGATTTTGACTGGACTAAACAATAAAATGTCTCAAGTCTCACAGATAAATCTCATTTTCTAGCACCAAGCGTACTGGTTGGCTAATGGCTGGCACGGCGTAAATAAATACATATTTTTATTATTTTCCAAATGATACTAGCTATTTTCAATGAGCAATATTTACAAATGGCACCTACGATTGCCCAGTTCATTTCAGAAGGAAGAAGTTTTAATGATAACGTGATCGGAACGTAGAGGGCTTTTCGGTTTTCACACGTTTTTTCAGTAGGTACTTTACCTACTTCGCTAAATTACGTTTTACTTTCAAGGTAAAGACAACGAAAAACGAAGCTTTATACGCGGTCCATAAAATACCTAATCCGAAAGCGTTTTTAGCGAGGCAATTTATTACTGATTTGGATAGGCATAGGATTTCGCGTTCATAGGACAGGGGCAGAGTATCAGGCGCGGATCCACCCCGTTATGGGCACGATGGGCATGCCCACAACCCTAATTGAAATCAAAGAACTATGTACGCCTTAAGAAAAATTAAAAAACAATGAATCATGAACCGTGCGTGGTTCGGAACGCAGCAAAGAGCCATCCATGATATTATGCTGACACGTTATGTCAATGTCACATTTATGACATTTGACAACTAAGTAGGTAACCCGGTTTTGGTTCCTGCGGCGGCGGCGACGGCGGCAGCGCGGCGGCGCGGCGCGGCGCGGTGGCGTGCGTGGCGCATCTGACGCTGTCGTTAGTGGTTTTTATAAAAAAAGTTTTTTGTAAGTGCCAGGGCGCGCGGCCTAGAAATCGCGCATAAAAATTAGCCGCTGAGTGTAAGGAATCGCGCTACAAAATCCGAAAACGCGCTTCACAGGACGCGCTTAAAAATAGCGGCTGTGTGCGTAGGGCTTAGAACATTTATTGCATTGTTTATTGATTTATTGTTTGTTTGTGTGGTGTGGTGTGGTGGTGTAGGTACCTTCCAAAAATTTTGATTTTTTGGGGATGTTTTTGTGGCGACTCCTAGTACTAGAGTAGGTACTACGAAATTAGGAAAAAGGAAATAATCATATTCAAAAGTCGTTAATAAGTCATTCGTGATTGTTTATGAGCGAACTAGCGGCGTAAGGGCGGGGGGGCGGAGGGACGGTCCGCCCCGGGTACCGAGCTCCAAGGGTTGTATATGTTGTAGAAAAACGCCCCAGGTGCCAGCCCACCGCTACGCCGCCACTGATGAGCGAGTTCGTACTCTGACTCACACTTGGCCGATTTTCGGGTGGCTGTGACCACAACCTTTTTTGAAGGCTGGATCCGCCCTTGCAGAGTATCGAAACTCAAAACTCAAAGTACCTACTTTATATTCTTTAGACCTTACAGGACCCTTGGACACGCAAGCCCAATAATCAAGTTTTTGCTTATTATTTACCTATTTATTTTTAGAATATTTTCAAAAAAGTTAGGGATCCGTATGAAAACTTCGATAATGTAACCCAAGGTGTGAAAAAAATAGCATAAAAATCCTTATATCGCGTACGCTGTCGAAACTATTGCCAATAGAACAAAGTGATGTATTACAGTTTCATAGAGGACATCAATCTACAAAAACATCCGCAACACTATGTGTCTAACTATTACAGTTAATTCATTAGTATAGATAGATAGAGTAAGTCCTGAACTTTACCTTATATAAATTTCAAATTTAAATATTCAGTAGTTTGGAAGATAATGAACATCCGGCGGAGTTGATTTGAGCTAGCATAGGCCCTAACTATGTTCGTTCTATTTCCTGAGTATGTACACCTACGTACGTAGGTGTAGGTACAACTGACCTAACCTATTAGGCAAAGAGTAGTAAAGCACTACGATTGACGTAAAAATACAACATCAATTTTGTAAACGGTTGGTTGGGTACCTACCTGAGGTACCTTTTTTACTGCCAACCCAACATTAGGTAGGTACTCAACGTTTTGTAGGGCATGGCAAAACTAGACATTGAAGCTAATTCCATACAAAAGGTCTGGTTCTGGTAGATATCCATCTACCAGAAAAATGTTTATCTTCCAACATTCTTACTACCTAAGTTCACTGATCGTGCTGTCACGAATACAAACCGCAAACGTTTATAAAGCACACGATCAAGACACAAAGCAAGCGTTCACGGGGATGGAACACCATCAACTTGCAACCAGCCAGGCTGCTACTGTGAATTTTTCTTGCTAGAAAAACTCCTATATATAACCACTTTTGGGCCGACCCGGATTTTGAACCCCAGGACCTCATTAACAGCGTTTGACAAGCTGACCGCTAGGCCAACGAGGCAGTTTTAAGTCAACTTAAATCAGATAACAATAGAGCCCGTTGTACCAAATCCAGGCCATTAGCCCAAGGCTGATGAGAACACCATAGAATACCTTGACACATAGGCCCTTAGGACACGGCTATGGGAAAGCGTGCAGTTAATTACCTGGTTCTAATTCGTTGCGCCAAGGCACCTTCCTGCAATTACTATTTTAAAATCTTTTATAACCGACTTCGAAAGGAGCACGTACCTACTCCTGTCGAAGTCGGTTACAAAAAAAATATAAGTTGTTTGTAGGTATGTTTTTTTTTGCACTTCTCTCGCTCAAAAAGTGAGTCATAGCGCGTCGTATCGGGCGTACAATTTGATACGCCCTTGAGAATAAACTTTTTTTTAATTTGTCTGAACTCTGAAGTCACCAATCAGCCTTGCCTAAAGATTAGAAGTTATTATATTAGTCTTCCATAAACATAGTATGTACTTACTTAACTTTTTGGTGTTTCATTCACAAAGAACATACATTTCAGAAGCTACGTACGTACTTTTAATTCGTAGAAAAACTTTTAGTCCTTTTGTTTTGTAGTTTCTTGAAGGTTGATATCGAAGTCAAGTGCTAGTTTTAAAAACTCTACTATTTTATTTATTTATTTTACTCGTCGTCGAGGCGTGATCGCTGCGTCGACGACGTGGAGGAGAATGAAGGCTACTTTTGTATCCCATAAATCAGTTCCCATGGCAGAAAAATAAGCTTTAATAATCATTTTGTCACGATGAAGTAAGTCATGCTTTACAACTTGCCGAAACAAAACGCCCTAATGGCAATAGAGTTAAGTTAAAAAAAAAATAGAGTTCAACAGCAGCGCACAATGCCTGGACGTTTCCTTAAAAGCAACGATTGCGAAGCGGGCAGAAACACAAGTCCGACTGACAAATACCAAGATCGCTACCTCTTAGCTCAAGGCTCCTCATTCGTGCCGTAAACTCAGATACACGCCAAGGCTGTGGTTAAGGTGAACGGTCGACCGTCACCTATCAAACACTTTCTCCGCAAGGCATCGAAGAAAGTAGCGACTGCTCTAGCTGGCTGACTTCTCGCAGATTTCATATTTCCTGGTATTTTTATCCGATTGTGAAAATGGATTTCATTTTAAGTAAAGGGCCTATACTGGCTCCTCGACAGTCGATATTTTGCAGTCGTTGTGCTTGAGCGGGCTTGTCTTGGTATGGACCGCGTCCAGTGCCCAGTGGCCAGTTTTTAGACGAGTTGACGTGATGTTTGTATTTTTATCAAGTAGTCAAAATCGGTGGACACTAACCACCAACCAACCAACCAACTTGACTGCCTCCGTTTAGGTTGATACATAGCCTAAAGCTTTCATTATGAATACATCATAAATATCGTCAGATTAAGTAAATATAGCGTTAAATAAAACCGGCCAAGTGCGAGTCAGACTAGCGCACGAAGGGTTCCGTACCGTGAAATCCTCCAACTTTGGTCTCAAGAGGTAACATTGGCCAAAACAAAAAAAAAACTGAATTAGCTCGTAACATTAAAATGATGTGAGTTATGCCTTTTTTTAAAACACTAGTAGAAAATAAATTATACTTCTGACAACACTAATTGTCTATTAGTTTACTTACGTCATTTATTTGTCTGTCAGCCGTCTTTAAAGTTACGCTATTCAAGTGCGGCCCAATTTCTACATTTGAACTTTTAACTGGCAGCCTGTTAAAAAGAAGCCTGGGTAAGTAGTTTTTAGATATGTTATAAACTGATGTCAGGAGAACATTTTAATATGATTTCTAATTTACGATTGGTGTTTTTGTTTGAGTAATGTGAGCGGCCAATGTTACAAACCAGTTATCTGTACCTAGAGTGTAAACATTGGCCGCTGTCAATTATGCATTAGGGCTGCTACCTGCTAGTTAATTTATCCTTTTAAGATTTTTGCTCCAAAAAGTTTTGTACTTACTTATCTTTAATTTTTTATTTTATACCTTTCATTTATATTTACATTATATTTTTTATTTTATCCTTTTAATTTTTAGTTTTATTTTAACTTTAAATTTAATTTGCTGTACTGTACTGAAACGCTGAAGTGCCATTTAAATATAGGTTAAGTCGAAAAAAAATCATATATTTTGATTGTGTCATTTTAAACTCTATAAACTACAAACTACTGTACCTAAGCTTTGTAAACTCACATGACTGAGGCCCAGCTCAAGGTCGTTTTGATTTTATTTAAGTAGGTATATACGTTTTCTATAGTCGCTATGAGCGCGCATTTAGTTGATTCTTAATTTTTAAATAAAACAATTATAGAGTAAAAACATTGTTTTAATTTATTAACCTTTCTTTGTGACAACCCTGATAACTAAAATCATTTGTATGGATATGAGCAAAAATTACCAGTTAACATTGGCCACTGTGATAAATAGCTAAAATGGCCACTTTTGATATTGGACATTATTTTGTTGCCTTCTTTGGCCATATTTTTACCATGGTTTTTAATAGTATGCAAATAAGCTTGATAGTTTAGAAGATATTCGCTGTGGACCATGTTGACAGAAAGTCGAGCTAACTTTGGCCGGTCTCTCAAATTACTTTTATGATATAAAATTAGTCATTTTTACAGATTTTTTTATGCTTGACTGATAGTAATTCGTGTTTACTTTACGTTCACGTCATAAAATTAATACTATTTCCTATTTTTTTTTGGTGTTACAACAAATTTTCTTAAAAATGTGGCCAAAGTTGGAGGATTTCACGGTACCATTATCTATAAAAACGGCAAAAAAGTCACGTTTGTTGTACGGGAGCCCCATTAAATATTTATTTTATTATGTTTTTTATTATTTGTTGTTATAGCGGCAACAGAAATACATCATCTGTGATAATTTCAACTGTCTAACTATCACGGTTCATTTGATACAGCCTGGTGACAGACGGACAGCGAAGTCTTAGTAATACGGTCCCCGTTTTTACCCTTTGGGTACGGAACCCTAAAAAAAATAACAATATACTTTCACAAGTGTAATTCCGAGATATGCTTGGGTAATTCCGAATCACGCTTAAAAATTGACTTTTTTCAGTTCTAATGTAAATTTCTTATTTAGTTTTCAAACCCTCATAAAAAATATTCTTGATTTTGGACACGGAATAGCCTAAACATGTTTTTGTCGTACCTAATTGATTTTTGGAATTGATCATGACATGATGATAATAAATAAAATTTCACTGGGAACTCCCGAAACTGAATAACAAAATATTTTTTACCTGTATTTTTATAGTTTTCCCCAAGCTGACGACACAGCCAAATTATTACTCACTAGTTTCTGCATGGTGCTTCGCACGCTTTTTTTCTATGGAAACGCGTATAAAGGGGATTTTTGACCATGGGAACTGGGATAAAAAGTAGCCATCCATCCATCCAAACTTTCACATTTATATTATTAGTAGGATTAGTGTGTGTTATTTGATTAGAGTGATGGGTAGGTACTACTTATAACTTCAGAAAATCATGATTTTTATTAACGATTTATGCCATATACGTCCCTAGGAAGTTCGGCCCACATGAAAAAATCTGCTTTCGTCCCACATTTTATGCCATATTCGGCCCATAATATATTTTATTTCAGAAAATCTTATTTCGTCCTACTTTTCATTCATTCGGCCCAAGGTTTTTTCATAGGCAAATTATAATTACTTTAGTACAGTTGAAGCAATAAGTCTTTACTTGACTTTTATATTTCTATGATATTAACAAGACTCAGATAGGTAAACTCTATTTAAAGAGCAAGAGGTAGTCAATGTAAAAGACAGAATGCGGCAAATGATATTGAAACTCATTTCGATTGTCCTCAGAACAAAGTTTACAATCAAATAATATAATTAAATTAAAACTAGTATTAATAATTTTCATCGTGATTAAAACTTCACGGTATTTAATTTAACTGAATGGTATTATTTACCATTTTACCTCAACACCGCGGAAAGGAGAAGGACTTCGTGAAAGGGCAGCCCATACAAAGACATCCATACAATTACGGTGGACGTATGCCAATAAAATTACTCCTCTGTTGTTATTTATAAGACATCGCTAATGTATAAAGTTCACGAATGATTGGAGTTTTATTAAAAGGTGATGACCCCTTCCTTCGTATCCGCGTATTTACTTGACACTTGAGATAGTAAGTACCTGTGTTTAATGTTGCCTACAATGTAGTTTTTTTATACACCGCACAACAAAAAGCTCTGTCCCTGAGCAACCACATCGCCTAAATGGACGACCTCTGTGGCGCGGTGGGCGAAGGCCTGCCTGCAACGCAGGAGGTTGCGGGTTCTTAATTATTTTCTATTTTGCGGGATTCTTCAGACAATATATCACAATGCAAGTGACTTCAAAAAAGCAGTTTTTTTTGTATTCTCTATTAATTCGTACCTATAGAAATATATCTGCCTATTTTGTATTTTTTTGTGTTTTTGTTCTGAAATTTAATCATTGACAAGTTATATCAAGTGAAAATATTCCAACTGTATTTAGCAAATATGGACAAAAGGAGAGAGTGTGGATGTTTATAAAAGTTCGAATAACAGCCAAGGTATTCGTACAACAAAGATGTGCTAAGAGTCGAAATTCAAAACAAACTTTTTTTTCGTAGAAATTTAGTTAGCACTCTCTCGTTTCGTTTTCATTCGCCGTTGCTATAGCAACGCAAGAGCTGACGCGTAATCAATGCAATGAATGGAATAGATTCTCAGAGACATGAGCGCGCCTAATGCAAAAATTTGTAAAAAGGATAAATATAGGATTTCGCGTTCATAGAAGCGGGACAAAGCAAAGCAATATCAGTCCAAAAATCAAGTTTTTGCTTATTATCTCTAGATTATTCTAAATAATAAGCATTTAATAGAAAAACTAAACGATTTAAGTAATAAATAAAACATTAGTCTGCATGGATAAGTAATTCATAAAAAATAATGTGGTGTTATCGCTTATAATTTAGAGCATTTCAATTGAAACAGTTTTTATGCGAATTTTGTATTAAAGAAACCAGTTTATTTCCATAAATTCTATTATATTAGTCGACTTCTATTGGTTTTATCCTTACCTACCGTATTTTTTTAATCTGAAATTTTACGTTCCTTACCATAAATCTAAGTGTTTAAAAATAAACATTTTACTTGATTTTTGCATTAGGCGCACAAAAATAATTGTGGGTATAGACGACGCGTCTACCCACAATTATTTTGTCCCACGTCATCGGCCCTAATTAACCTATGCCCATAATGATAATCACTTCAGCTTGAGCACTACAAAGTAAGGCTTAGTCAAGCCACCTAAAACGACATAGGTAACGCCAATTAATGTAGATTATGACTCCTCAGGTGTATTATTAGTTTATTTGTAGGTGCAAGCGTATTATTTTTAAATGCTACATTGTAAGAACACGTGTCTTCTGTAAAGCAGCTGTTTTAAACGATATATTACATGCTGTACATACGTACGTGTTACATTAAGTGTAGTTTTGTTTCTTGGGTTCGAAGCCGGGCGCATACGTTCCAAGATCCGAGCTGACAATGGAAAAAAAATCAATTGTGCCAACTGTGTAAAGGTGTATGGTTCTGTACATTTATCTTCGGTGAATTTTATTTATTAAGGTCTCTGCCTGCAGGTCTGGTCTTTAGCAGGGGCAAAATCAATTTTTTAGATCGATTGAGATACTTCGTTCAGTTACGCCGTTAAGTTCAGTCTTATTTTTTTATTCCACCTTTTGTTATGTTATGAAACTGGACGGGTATGTTTCTTAAAGTCACAAAACCACAGTCACCTAGCATGAAAGGATGATATTTAGGTATCGTCAAGATCGAGATTTGTTAAAGATTGACTTAGTTACAAGGACCACCTAGTTATACAGGGTTATTGGTATATTAGTAACATTACGTGAGCTGCAGGGTCTACCCATCATCACAAACACGTTTGTAAAGACGCCAGGTCTTAATTCTTAAACTTGGTATTGGTAATGGGTACACCCCGCAATTCAACAATCGTTCGTTAGAGGTTTTATTTGAAACTCAACTTTAAAACAGCACTGCCCTGAATCAACAGAAGTTACTCGTTGGGTTCCAGAAAAAGATTTTTTCGTTTAATATCAGAGGTGATTTATAAGTTTTTTAAATAACTTAGACCTGGCGTCTTCACGAACGTGTGTGTGATGATGGGCTGAACCTGCAGTTTACGTATTGTTACTAATTTACCAATAACCCTGTATGTATACATATCCTACTTTATCTAGCAAATAGTAATTTTAATAAAAGTATTCGTTACATAATTCTATACCTAGTTATCATAATCATGCAAGTACATAGATAAGCAGCGATATTGCAGTGAAACAGCATTTAATTGAAAAACAAAACGACGACGTACCTACCTAACTTGATGAAGTTATCATCAAGTTGAAAACCAAGGACAATTAAATAATACCTACCATAGAACTTGACGGACGAGGACGGCTTTCAAGTTTTCACGCACGATGTAGGTAGTTGATGATAATATAGTTTATTCTGCTATGCGATACCGGTTTTACCCTCTCGATGCGGAATTGCAAAGCGGTCTGCGGGCGGTTTGACAGCTGACGTCCGCGCCAGGGTTTGGCTCCGTTCCCGGGCCGTTCCGCCACCGCCGGCGATCGCAGCTGGCGAACCCAAGCCCAAGTCAACTCAGTACACTGTTGAGCGCCAACCAGCGCGCTTTATGCGCGGCAGACTGAACCATTTACCCTGAAAACGCGAGCGCGCGCATCAATGAAAATTCATAATTTGAATGTCATTGTTTTTTTTTAATTGCGTTCTTTTTTCAAGTGGTTATTCGTGCAGTCTTTTGGCAGTGTTTTGTGCAACTTTGTTCGCGTTTGTTAAAATTAGATCGTGACTAAGGTAAGACCCCATTTTGTTGTTTTGATACAGTTTTAGGTCAAATCCTCGTGCGACTGAATTTTCCATGTTTTCATGTTTATTTTAAAAGAAAGTAAAAAATTTAAATGTTGATAATTTATGTAAAGGTACAGGTAACTAATATTAGCCGGAAATTGCACATTTTAATTAGCACAAATGGAACCAATTAAAATAAATTACTCATGTGACACTATTTTTTTTCATTGCCCTATACCCACGTCTACAAGGTGCCACAAAATAGTGTACGTACCCATGTCAAAGGGTTTTGTCCGGGGGTTCAACTTTTGTTTATTTATCGAATTTCATTTGTTTTGTAATAGTAGGTATGACGTACTCAAGTAGGTTAATTTAAAAATTATATAAGTAATAAAATAAAATTTATATAGGTAACGGTAACTACAGTAGCATTTAAACGTGTCATCTAAGACAATGCGACATCAATTGTTGTCGAGCTTACTGATAAGAAGTTTGCATTGATTGATTGATTATAAAATTAGTAAACACGACTTCGCGCAATGCAGCCCAGTGCAGTGGCGATGTGACTCATCTCGTCTCATATCGTTAATTTCATTCATAATTAATTAGTACTTGTCCCTATCCCGTTATAACTTCTTCAGGCAGAAATATGTACTTACATTGTATCAGGATATTTTATTGCGGAACATGCATTAAGCTGTACAAAGACCTTAAAGTAACCATTCGAAAAACAGTATCCTTACCAGTTTTTAAATCTCGCGTCAAGGAGTTTTTCCTGTCAGAATAGTGAATATTGGTACATAATATTTATTGATTTATTTAGTATATTATAAATATTTTATGTGTACCTATATCTAGTTTATGTGTTTATTAGTTTATCTTTAGTACACTCCCTTTCTTAAATTCACATAATTCTTTCCATCCAAAGGTTGCCTGGAAGAGATCGCTTCTAAGCGATAAGGCCGCCCATTGTACTTGTTTCATGTAATGTCTTTTTGTAATGTTCTTTTTCTGGTGTACAATAAAGTGTTTTTGTATTGTATTGTAACTTAGGGTATTAACATCGATCATGTGCTCGATGGGTATTAAGTATGCACCCTGCTATAACACTGCAATATTATGTACCTACCTAACCTACGTATAGTCACATACGTGTTTTTTATTTTATTTTGACTAATGAATAATGTTTACATGATTTATAAAATTAACCCAATTATTCACAATTTGGCTTACAATTTTTACATGGAAAAGGAAACCTGATTCGTTTTATAAAATAAATGTAGCTTAACCGCTACAATACCTTATCTGATCTGCCAGTAGAAGTCCCGTCAAAATAGGTCCAGCCGTTTCGGAAATAAGCAAAAACTCCGAAAAGCAACAAATGTAAAATTTGGCTTTTTGTTTTTAGTACATAGGTTCTACTAACCGATTTTACTTTGCGTTCATTTCATAATTTTATATGCATTTAGTAAAAATCTCACTTCAATTTCATATTTGGATTTTAATATAATGATAAGCCTAATAGGTACTACCTAATTAAGCTTATCATTCAAATATCTTGCACGATAAAATTGAGACTGTACAGTCTGTTTTTTTTCAAGGCCACTAAGGGGCAGTCTGAAATCGTAAGAGTTATCGAAAAGTCAGATTACGTGCTCGATTTAAAAAAAAAGTTCTGATAATAAATACAATAGAGTTTTAACCTCGGTAAAACATCAATTTTTATGAATTTTAGAAACTTTGGTATTGTTATCATAAAAAAGCAAATTAAGTATTGTTATTGTATTTTATTAGTTTGCTAATACAATAAATTACTAATGTTTACTTATTCCTGTCAATTAAAACTGTGTATATGCTAATTACAATCTGAAACTAAGCAATAAATGGGTCATTCCCAGCACCTTTGGTTTATCGAAGTCTATAAAATACCTACGATTGTTTTGTTATTAAAATAATATTTCCTTATGATAAAAAGTGATAAACAATAATTTACAATCAAAAGTAAACAACCGACGTCAATATTTTCACTGGACTCTCACTCGGAATTGTATATTGACTCGAATAATAAATCATGTACCTAGATTGTTTTTTTATTTTTTTATTATAAGTATAATAATTGCGTATTCATCCGCACTCCATCCTAATATTATAAATTCGAAAGTAACTCTGTCTGTCTGTCTTTTACCTTTTCCCGCCTAAACGGCTGATTTTAATAAAATCTGGTAGGGAGGTAAATGGTATCTCGGGGGTGGACATTAGGCTACTTGAAAAGGGCGTCCGACACCGCGGGCAACAGTTAGTAAAATATATAACATCATTGGGGTCAGTTAACAACGAACGCACTTACAGAGGGTGTCCCAAACAAACTTTGGGGTGCGAGGGATCGTGAGCTTTTCGTTGGAGCTTTTTTTGCATCGAACCCCTATAATAATAGGTGTTCTGTGTTTTTGGTTTAGATAGAAGAAAGTTTTGTTCATTATTTTCTTTTGTCTGGTAGCATAAAGGTAAGGTACTTACTTATTTGTTGCTAAGCGAGACGACAAGAGTCGTCGTACTCGGAACTTATATGTATAAAAATCTACGCACACATTTTTTATACGAAGAAGTTATCGTTCTTGTCAGAATACAATATACTTATTATCATAATGACTACACTTACTATTCAGTCAAATTTCAAAACGTGACATGGGAGTGTACCTGTACATATTTGTAGATAAGCGAGACGACAAGAGTCGTCGAACTCGGAGCTTATCATATAAAAGTCTACGCAAACATTTTTCATACCAAGTAGTTGTTCTTGTCAGACAGAATACGATATACTAATTATCACAATGACTATACACTTACTATTCAGTCAAATGGCCGATTTGAGTGACCGAGCTTTCTAAGGACGAATATGGCATTTAAATCATTTCAAAACATGGGAGTGTATACATTTTTTCGCAGCTGATTGTTCCTACCAACCAACTGATCGAATATCCAAAATGTTTCTTGATTACCTACTGCCTACCTATCTTGAGCAGCAGAGCGAAGAAGTTTAATATTTTTGACTTTTTTATATTTACGACTTTGTACGTAAGCTCAGGAACAAACCGGTTATTTATAACAATAGGATAACGTCCCTTTGTTATTTTCTTGCCTGAAAAAAACATCAATGCTAACTTCGACATAGACGAATGCTCGCTGTAGACGAACGACGACAATCGCGTCATCTTTTGTTTTTAGTTCTATTAATAAATACTGATTTGATTATAATCAATTTTAATTAGAATTTCAATTCGCGTGCGTTCGTAGGCACTATTGCGACTGTGCCACGTTTGTCTGTCTTTGTCCCACGTCGCGTCGGTCATTACCTTTTTACACTGCATCCGAATAGAATAGAGTCTGTGAAAATTGCAAATATCCCGTCGAGAAAGTCTATTGATTTACTCGACTTATCGTAATGGAAATAATGTCTGAAAATAATAATAGGTAGGTATGTACATAAACTTAGGTATCTACCTAACAACTCAGTACCTACCTACTAAGTAGTTTGATGTTTTGTGGTTCCGGACCTAAAAAAGAACCCTTACCCATCCCCTTTCGGGTTAGAACTCCTAGATATTTTGTGACACCTTCCTACTCAACGATGAGTCAACCGCCGTTTGACGACGCAGCACGTAACACGTTCATGCTTGATTGACCTACAGGAGCTTATCATTATCAAATTTATCACCCAATAACCCACTGACAATGACATATTTAATTTAGCATTAATCAATTAGGTAAATAAATAAATTCTAGATAACGAATAAGGTCAAGTCTATCGTGCAAATAATTCTGTCCCGCGCGTGTCCCGAGTCCCGCCTGACCGAAAGACATCAAAGATGCTTCTTCTTCTGCTTCTTCACATCAAAGACTATACAACAAACGTGATTTTTTTTGGTGGTTTTATAGACAATGGTACGGAACCCTTCGTGTGCGAGTCCGACTCGCACTTGACCTTTTTTTTCCCAATTCAACAACTTTATTTCTTACAGAATTGCTTACAAAATAAGCAAATTTTATACATTATATTTATAGTTTTATAAATAGTAATTATTATCAAATAAGAAACAAAATGTTATTGATTTTGTTCGCTTTTCGTAATCTTACTGACTGACTTATTAGTTTTTTTCAGGAAACTAGCATTATTATTGTCATCTCCTTATCCAAACCGTCTTGGATCACCGTCCTCGTCCCTCTCCAATCGTCCTCCATTCGCAATCCAGAAATTAATACAAACCGATTTTTTTAGATTCTCAGGCTTGTGCATCGATGGGACACGGATCGGATTCGGCCACATTTTAACCGCTCTTCATTTATCACGCCGACTGTACTTTTGACATTGAGGCCGCCAAACAAATTCGCTGCGTAACGTGACGCGACGTAACGGGAACCATTCTATTCTTCGTAGAAGCCGTAGTACCTACACAAGCGTTGTAACTTTTCCACCCGCGTTGATCGATAAGTACTTATGGAGTGGAGGGAGTGTGTCTATGGCGTGTTAATGGTAACTTAGCACGGTTGTATCAAACCATTCGATGGTGGGCTCTTTTCCTGTTTTGCAGATTACCACCCGCATGCGGGTCTGGTCCGCGTGCGGGCCACCCGAAACCTATAATTTAATATATCGAGAGCATCATTCCATAGGGTCGTATCGACATTTAAATACTTTTCAGGAGCAACAAAATATTATATAACTTCTTCCAAAGATGACAAATCAAAATGAAATTTTCAGAATAATTATGAGATTATTTAATACATATAATAATAATACCAAATATTTCATAAGTTATATATATTATAAAGATATTTCTTGTACTTTGGTTCACACGGCCTTCTGGCTCGACGAGTATTTTTAGTAGAATATTTTTATGCAAGTGAGTGAATACCCAATGACAATAATTGTCTTAGGTACCCCACTGTCCAGGTGGGATGACCTGTGAAAGACTGCAGGCAGATGCTGGATGTGGGAAGACAGTGTGCGGCGCTCGTTCAAGGAGGCCTATGACCAGCATGGATAGGCTGATGATTATGTTGAGTAAACCTACAGTATTTATGTGGTTTGGTTGTTAGAACCGCAACCACGTTAACACTTTCAAGGCTTTTGACGCAATCGTTTATCCGGAACTCCGTGTAGCGGGGCGTCTCGGGACGGCTAGGGCTCGCCCCTGCGGGTCGCACCACCGAGACTAGGCAGTGAATGCGATAATACTAACACTTTCATGGCTCTTGACGCACTCGTTTGTCCGGAGCTCCGTGTGGCAGCCAGCGGCGCGCCCCCCGGCCCCTGCGGGTCGCACCTGAGACAGAGCAGTGAACGTGTTAAAACAGATTCTGATGTTCTACTGAGTACTCTATTAGTACTTACGTGTGTTAGTATAATATTTGTGTGGATCATGTGTGGAATGTTGACGAAATGTTGATTTTGGCTTTTGAGGTCCCAGTTGGTAAATTTGGTAATGTTGATTTTGTGCTTACTTAAGCAACTATTGCCTAAATTGAGTACCACCTGTTAAAAATGTGGTTGCGAACGAAGATCACAAGGATAGTTTATTAGTTGTACCTAGCCGACGACGTGTAGTATTCTAACTCGACATGATTACATCCAAACAAATTTACGAACTGCCTATATGTAATTTATTTTATTATAGACTAGCGGTGCGCCCCGGCTTGTATATTCTATCGCCTCTGTTCATGAGGGATAATGTAAGATTCTAATGGTGAAAGAATTTTTCAAATCGGTCCAGTAGTTTCGGAGCCTATTCAATTCAAACAAACAAATCTTTTCTCTTTATAATATTTGTACTTATAGACAAACATAATTACCGACCTAACTAACCTTTTAATGACAGCAAAACTACGCCCTGTAGTTTATGGATACCAGTTACTCCGAGTATCAATAACAAGTTAAAGAAACCGGTAGGAAGCGTTTTTTAGTAACATAATCGTAACGGATGTTTAGCAAAAACTGATAGTTAACTGTTAGTGGTCAAGGTTAGTCACGCGTAAAAATTAATCATCTTTTTTTCAACTTTTAGTTTTTACAAATAATTTAGATATCAGATAAGAAATTTTGCGCACGTTGTAAGCTAATTGCTATTAACCTTTGCTGAAACAAACTTTGAATCATTTGTAGTTTTGGAGTAATTATATTTAGTAAACCTCGTAATGTCAAAAGACTCCAAAACGACAATTGGTCCGTGATTTGGTTTTAGTGTGGCTTCGTAGCAAATGGCTTACAATGTGCCTTGTAAAAGCAGTGGGGAACCGAACTGCATAGAACACTTTTGTATGTAACTCATTTTCAAGGCTACCACCCATTTAAAGTTGGTTTTTTATTGGTCGATAGGCATACGACTCGAAGTCTGTTCTCTCTCAACCATTGTTTGGGGAAGATGATTACAAAAAAGGCATCATCCATTCATGGGTATCGTTTTCGACTAACTCGAGGGCGTAGATTACGAATATGCGGTATTTTTTCTAATTCAAGATGGCGGACATTTTTGTATTAAAATTTTTACTTAAGGTATCGTTTTTGACTAACTTGAGGACGTGGATTTCGAAATTATGTTGTATTTTTTCAAATTCAAGATGTCAACTTTCTTAACTCTATCAGAAAAGTTATAAGTAAAATTCTCTTGAAGATTTACTTACCCCGGAAAATAATTTAAATACCAGATAGGTATATACTACGTTTTTTTACAGGTACGTTTTAGTTCAGCGAATAATCTTTCATTTCAATATTTTGTAAGAATTAATTTTTGTTTTGTGTAGGTAGATGATGATGATGTTCACCTAAACTAGCAGCTCAGCTTGCCGCATCGAACATCTGCCGCATCCAGCGTCTTTCGCAAATCGTCATCTCACCTGCACAAAGTTTGCCGAGTCGCGGTCTCCACTCAAGGACACATTTACCCTACCGGTGGTCGGTTCTTCTCGAGATATGGCCAGCCCACTGCCACTTCAGCTTGTTAATCCTTTGAGATATGTCGTTACGAATGTATTCGTTACGAATTCTGTCCTTTAGAGAAACTCCGAGCATAGCTCTCTCCATTAGGTACTCGCTGGGCGACTTTAAAATGGTGGACAAGCCCTACCGTGAGTGTCCACTTCTCAGATCCGTAAGTGATGATGGGTAGGACGCACTGATTGAAAACTTCGTTTTCAAGTACCTATTGCGGTATGGATGACTTGAGGACTCTACTCGACTTGTTACATACACAAATGTGATAGTTTCTACCTATTCAAACTCACATACCTACATGGTTCAATAAAACGTGATGATTCTCGAAGCTTTTAGTTGTTCATCGTTTTATTGTACCTAATCGATATCCAAAGATGAAACGAACAAGTTTCGCAGGTTTTGTTATTAGACGATTTCAAAAAAATTAGAAGGTTTTGTTTATTTTCAATATTCATTTATGTATTACCTAATCAAAGTTTTGGTTTGCTCACTGTCACAATTGCACTTGAATAATAAAAAATAGCGCCCTGTCTTCAGCTTGCCGCTATGGCGCTCATTAGGGGAGGCCTATGTCCAGCAGTGGACTGATATAGGCTGATGATGATGATGATGATGAATAAAAAATAATCTAATATTCATGAAAGTTGCTCCCTGTAGCCTGTCCTCCATCCTGGCATTCCTGGCCGTCAACCGTGGCCGTGTCGCTCTATCTTAATAAGGCAAAGAATCGCCAGACATGGGCGTTATAAGAATGAAACGTAGGCAGCTCAAGACTCAAGTCAATCTACAAAACCAATCATACGTAGGTAGTACATAGTTAATTATTTTAGACCTTAATTAAACTGAAAAATAAATAAGGCACGAATAACGAACTAGTTATTAAAAAAAACATGTGGTTTTTTAGGGTTTCGTGATCGGGATCGAAACCCTCGCCTCGGCCTCGGTCTCGCTCTATCCGTCCCCAGTCTTTCTTGAATATCTCAGTAACTACTGCAGCTATTAACTTGAAATTTGAAATAATAATTCATTTTGTGCGCCATTGTATGTATGTATGTGTACTCTTGTATCCGCACTGAGACTCTAGTTGGTCCATTGTGCGTGGTTTGTGCGCCATTAAGTACAAATTGTGATGTTGAAATTTCCAATGAGACTTACGGGGGTGTATCAAATTGAAGGGATTCCGTATCTTTCATACTTCTTGAAATCCCCCCCCCCCCTTATCTCCCAACTTTACGGAGCGATACACGTACAATGTATGTAGCGTTTGAAGATGTAGATCTATATTTTACAGAAGGAACATAGAGAAGTCTGTTAAAATAACCCTGTTTTAAAAATGATCAAAAAGGAGGGGAAATTTTTGAAAAGGGGGGCTACCTACCCAAGTGGAGTATCAAATGAAAGGTATCAGTTTTTGAACATTTCAAAACAGATTTTGAAATTCAGTTTGAATTAAATAGCAAAGTCTAGCCGGTGGGTAGGTAAGGTACCTACATATTTGTACAGTTGGCCAATTTTCGAAACCCTTGGCGCGCGAGTAATACTCGCACTTGACGGATCTTGTTGGGTAGAACGTTTTAAATATCAACGCATAAGTACCTCCTACCTACCTGAAACGTGTTTTCTGTTGTTGCTAAAACTTAGAAATAATATGCAAAAGAGGCAGTTGACTGGCATTTGCAAAAAATAGTACTTAACTACATAATGACAAGTAGGTAAGTACAAGAATTTTTTGGGCATGTTTTGTTTTGCAATTTTCATTTTGTGAGTCGTTGATTCCCTTTAGCACAGTGGGTTAGATTGTCTGAGCCTTTACAGACTTTAATTTCTGGTGACCAGTCTCAACGAAGCTTGCAAGCGCAAGACAAAGTACCTATGGGCACAGACCAGTTAAATCTTACGATCACATTTCCACATTGTAAAAATAAAATAAATATTTTGGTGTGCACTAACCAAGAAATAAGCTAGATTTCTTAGCATTTAGTGCTGATAGGGTAATTCTACGGCTATGCGACAGCGCCATCTGAGCATAGCCCGGATTTCGAGCTTTTTCCGAGTCACGTTTTTTAGTATGGGATTGCGAGTCTTCTAGATTTAACTGGTCTGTGCTATGGGGCACAAAATGTGTGTGTCAAACACAAGTTCACTGTCTGTTCCCTCCCTTTCAAAATGCGAAGCGAAGGCTTATATGAGGCATACCACTACAGGGAAAAGATCAGGTGTAGGTAATACCATCGCCTTAAGAATCCGGCGACAGCTGCTCGCAACTTCAATTCGTGACTTAATTATGTTCCGTAATACCAAAAATGATGACTGAAAACTTTTTGTATTTTCGGCATTGTGTTATTATTCTGTAACTAGACAATATAAGCTATGTTCCTTATGAAACAAAACGTAAGATATTGTGATTTTTAATACAAAACAAATAGGACGAAAACATGTCATTTTCGACGTAAAAATACGATAAAATTCGATTTTTGAATATTTTTGCTCATATTTTATTATAGGTGTGTATTATTAAGAAAAAAAACAACCAGGGACCTAGATATATACTATTCGAATACAAAAACCAACATGATTTGGTGGAAATATGCTCGAATTACAAATCATTTTGGTAGTACGTTTGTATGGGCAAATCATCATCCGCAGGCCCCTTAAACTGCTTTTCGAAGAACGGGTGGGTAACATCATCGCCCACTTCCTGACGATCTGCTAATTTGAATTTTTATTGCTATGCAAATCCCAGTAACAATTCAGAGCCGGTTAAATAGGCGCACAAAATAACAGTAACCAACTTCTTATTAAAGAAAGCCAGGCACATGGCAGGGTTGTGAGGGTTACCCCCCAAATCAAAATAAACCGTACACCGAACGTCTAGCACTGAGTTACTATACGTCTAGCAAAAAATTAACAAAAGTGATTAACGAATATTTTTCTATAGGTAATCTTTTTATTATAGGTTCTATAATCATATGTATTAGCATATATTCTATAATATATATAATCTATAATATAAAATATATCTAATAATCTTTTTATTATAGGTTCTAGTACGGCCTAAGGTAATGAGCATGTAGTCAAAAGTCAAAAGTCAATAACTTTATTTCTTTAGGCTTACAAAAAAGCACTTAGACAAGTCAAATTTTATACATAAACAGCTTTATGAATAGTAATTATCAAACAAGAAACAAAATGTTATTGATTTTGTATCTAATGCTGTCTGAGGCTAAATGGTTAATCTACAACTCAACCTCCACAGTTTGTCAAGCTGAGAGAGATAAAAAGAACCAACCACGTATGTGATTTGTGACGTGACTCACACACAGCACAATGAGCAGTGTAACCTATCTGATGTTGGTAGGTACAGTTGTGTTGTGTGTGTAGATTAGTCAATGAGATAATTGGTTAACACCCCAGGTTTATATGATGTTAGGTACTCTGGAAATATCTCCGTCCTAATCGTGGCTCGAATCTCCCAACAATCGTTCGCTGCCGTTGAGGTGATCTGGCGCGATTTATCATCAACCTTTGACGAAAGTGAGTGCGAAAATCTTCCCCAGAATCGTTAATTATACTGTAAGCTTGAGTGGACTAATTTATTGGCTGTTTTTAGGCCGATCCGAACAATTTTCTTCGCCGTTGACCGTTGAAAAAATGTATAGCACTTCACAGAGTTTCTTGACAGTATTTAGCTAAATATTTCACTTGTACGTCAGCATTTATATTTAATTTACATGTATAAACACTTTACTGGTTAATTCACTTATTTATACATAAAAAACTTAAAAGTAGACTAAGTAACTTATTAGTTATTACAAACCATGAATCATTTATATGCAAATTTTCCTAATGTATTCTACTGAAAACTTATTCAAATTGATAGAACGTAATATGTATGTGGTTAATTTTTTCCCCTTTAAGTAATAAAAAATTAGTCGAAGGTCAATATTTGGCAACGTTTTATATATTTCCAGTTATTCTGTGGTATTTCTGTATTATATTTTGAGGAACCCATCCAGCATTCGGCAAGCCGCCACCACCTGCCGCTTTCGACTGTTTTGAGACTATGTTTATGTCAGAATTACCCAGTTCATCTACCCATTACAATAACCTGGTTTTTTATTCCTTTCATCTTCCTTTGCCTTTGCTATTTGTTTCCTTGTCTCTACACCTAGTGGATAACATCTTCGGTTGTATCATAATGTGCAAACAAGGAAGCTTGCGTTATGGGTACTAAGATGATGGTGGATGACTGATAAATTTAACTACATGTACCTTAAAGCTTAACTAAAAAAATACATGCAGACTATTTAGTTCTTTTGTCGAAGTCGCTTAAATAGAGATATAGACCCCTAAAATTATATTTAGGTACCTAGACAGGAAACAGACTAATTAATTAGATAAGGTTGTTTTTCAAAGTTTTCTTAATCCCAATGCGAAAAACACCAAGTATTTTGGATCCGCTTAGAAGCACTATAGTTACTAAATATGTTAAAGCGACTTTCGGTGCTGACTGTTGTAGGTACCTATGAGGCAATACTCTGAAACTATTTATCAATAAGTTTGATAATGCTGATGAAAATAGGTCGCTTGTTGAACGACATTGTACATCCTCCTTTAACAGACCTACTGAAGTTGACCCATTTTATGAATCACGACGAGATGGACTTCGTTCCAACACTCATGATTGATATGCATTTGCAGTACATTACATACCTAACCTACAAATAATATACTTACATACAGTACAGACAGACTAATAGAAAGACCCGGAACTTTGCAGCTGGTAAAAAATATGGTGATCTACGTCCATAATGATGTTCTATGGATTTCAAGAATGTTTTACAACGTTCTGCAGATCCTTAAACAATAATCTTAATAAAATGTTTATGAATAAAAAAACATTCGGTACTTTACTTACGAAATCCCGTTCTGAGTTGCACCTGTACGTGACAACTTGACAAGTATCTTTATAATTTGTATCTGATTTCCGAACGGAATCTCGCTTTGTATTTTTGACATTTAATTTTATCATTATTAATCATACTTTTGTTGGTAGGTACAGTAAGAAGCACTAATTGGCTGGCTATCCCCCTCACAGAACATTAATGTACTGTGATACCAATTAGCGCTTCTTACTGTACATACTTGAATTCAATAGTACAGTTGTAAACAGGTAATGGGGTCGTCTTTAACTCTAATCTTGGGGCTTTTCCTAATAACTAAAATATCTATTTTATTCAGTACTAACGTAGATTAAGTACTTTGATTTTGCGATTTCTTGTCACTTGAACCTTGAACGTATCATCTTTACAACACCAGAAAAAACCCCATGAGACCAAATGATATTTTAATAATACAGCTTATTATAAAACTAGTATCGACCTGCAACTTCGCTCGCGTTTTTCCGCTATACTGCCGGAACTTATTGATACGGTACTTTTTCTAAGTAAGGTACTTCTTTCAAAGTTCTTGTTTACAGTGTTTACACCCGTTGTCATGGAAACTATTAGTCACTAGTGATTGTGAAATCATCCTCCTTTTTTTGAAGCCTGATAAAAAGATGTTATTTATCAGCGTTATTATTATCGTTCTATGGAAACATTTACAAGTGAATCATATCCCATGGGAACTGATTTATGGGATAAATAGCAAATATTTCATCTAGTCTACATCTATACAAATTTCAGCACGATCACTACATGTAAGGTTACCTTTAAAGTGCATCCAAAAAAAAAATTGGCCTTTGCGCCTATAAGCAGCAAAGAGTGCTTGTTTTCGATTCAGCATACCATGTAGTGCCCTAATCAACCAAATAATACGATCCTCTGCGGTTAGATGACATGTAACTGGTCAGGTTTGTATCAAAGATTTTGTAGGCGCAAAAACGTTTAATTACGTTATTTTGACTGCTTTTCGAACGAAGCTAATGGACCTCCAAGAAATAGGTATGAAATATGTGAATCACTATACTAAATTTGATACTTACTATTCGAATTAGAGACATCGATAAAAAGTGGGTTCGAAGCAACTACACACACACTTTAATTAACGGCAAGCATTTGGGACCTCCAAGAAACCCTTTAAGATATGTGTTACAGGATATACATATACATTTTAAAGTCCCACAATCAATATTTTTGTCAGAAAACGGTTTCAAAAACACTTAATTTTCGTTTTTTATCCTAGTACCTATACGCCTTAATAATATAGCGTGACTTCAGACAGGTTATCCTCTCGAATCTCGATCTTGTTTGTTTAGTGTTTTGCGAGATCGTGCTTCTTATTGAGATTTAAACGAGAACTCGTTACCTATCGTTAACACTTTGTCATAGAATGCTAACTATAACTACCTACTTATTACTAGATAAGTAAGTACATAAATAATATAGGTAGGTATGTGACTGACCTTTGTGTAGATGTCGGTAAACGGAGTTTCAAAACAAACGTAACCTTGAGAGGTACCTATCTTTAAATGCAATACTTACTCCCTTGTTGATAAGTGTTTAGTGATTGATAAACAAAGTCAGTTTACTTTACCCACTTAAATGATTGACCCGTATTTTTTAATGGGTCAACAAAACAGACGAGGTACCTACTTTGACGTTTCTGTTATAAATATATTGATTTTGTGAATGAATGACCTAGTTTGAGTCGAGCTGAATGAAACTCGGCTTTATCATCAAAAGTAAAAGCTGCATTCGCCTATGGGTAATTAATTACATACCTAGGTACCTACCTAGTAAGATAGAATCATAGGTATAATACATATCTTTATACCCTAGTATTTATTTATTTATTATTATATATTTTTTTTGCAGTCTTGTGCTATGAAGGAGCAACCTTCCTTAAATTGAAGAAACACAGGCATTTTGGCATTTTGTCCCGTATGGGGTAGAAATAATTATGATATTTATAATTAATTTTCTAGACCTTACAAAAAAAACAAAGTACTTACCTAACTAAATTGTCAAGATGAACCTAACAATGCCTAGAATATCCTTAGTTCAATTCATTTACTACGAAAACATAAATCAATGCCATGCCATGTCTAGGAGCCGTCTAGCTCTACATTCGCCTTGACCGAGCGCGCGCGAGTCAACGAACTGTTGTGACTTGGCAAGATCTTATGAGACTAAACCTAGTTATAGATATAATGTGGAGAATATGGAGCCAATGAAACGCACAATGTATGTGAGTACCTAACTACCTACCTAAATCTAGTTACCTACGTACATAAATACGAGATAAAGCTTCACTGTAAGTAAACTAAGCACATACAATGCTGCGTGAAAAACTTATTCGGTCAGACATCTCCAATTAATTGTATACCTACCTACCTAGTAGTCGTGTAGTATCTTCTTTAGAAGTGCACCTATAGGTTATTTTTTACCGAAGAAATAATTCCATCAGTTTGTATAGAAACCACATTCACTCTGTTGCCGCGTCTTATTTTACGCAATTTACATTCTACTTCCTTCAATAAAATACAGGGTGTCCGGAAGGTCGATGCAAGCAAAGCCCTGAGGGGGGGGGGAGGGGTTATGTCACCTCGTTACGTATCTATTCAGGCTAGACTACCAAGTCCAATGTCGTCGAATTCCGAGTTGTCGTAATATCCATGATTTTTAAAAAAAATACTGAAATCACATGCTTATTCGTTATAATATAACTGACTGACTGTTGAATAACTATATCAGAAAAAGTCACACTGCACAACAAAAATGATCGGTTGCAATGCAAGCTGAAATTGTAGAGTCGATATTAAAAGAATATCTTGGATGGAACCCAAGATTCTTTCTAATAGCATCTAGGTTCATATAGTTAGAAAGACCATGTGTGCAGTAGACCTAGATAGATACCTATTTAATACATTATTATGTCGATATCTATTTCTATCACTGACGTCCGTTCGACGCGACGTTATAAGCAATTGTTGATAATAAAACTTGCAAAAATGCTATGTACGTACTCGGTGATACCAACTAGTGATTAGTGTTGTCTAATCTAGACAGGTACCAAAGTCATCATCATTGTCATCAATATACAGGGTGGAAAGAATCTATGGGCCCTGGAGGGGAACTACCTTAAATCCTTTAGCTAGCTCATTTAACTGAAAGGAAACATTCCTTTATTTTTAAAAAGAAACATAATTGCATTCAAAGCTCTTCTAAAAATTCCTTGTCTCACCTGGGAATCGAACCAACTAAAAATTAAAAAAAAAAACCCTCGCTATTTTATCACGCGAATCAGTAGGATTATTGTTCAGGATAAAAATTGTCTACCTAAAAGTTTTAAGCTAAAACATTACCTTTATTCTTTACTTCTTAGTCATCAGAACCCACGGAATATTCCTCGCTTACGGAAAAATCGTGCTCGCGGAAATCTTGCGGAAAATCTGGCTGCCTGCACAGAATAATAGAAATAAATAAATAATGCTGGACAATTCATACAGCATTATCTAGCCCCAAGCTAAGCAGAGCTTGTGTTATGGGTACTAGATAACTGATATACATAATATAATACAATACATAGATATTATATTTTTTATTACACATTGAAAAACGACCAGAACACCCTGAGCAAATGTCTGCAGATCGTACACACATTTGTCCCGAGGCGGGAATCGAACCCACAACCTCCTTATAAAAATTACTTATTACTGTGCAGGCGAGCGATTTGAACAAAAAATTACTTAGTATTTATTTACTTAACATTTGAACCGGAAATTACTCAAGTTATCTGAGTTTAATTAAAAATATAAACATGCTTTTTACTAGACTAAATAAGTATGTACTTAACTACAAATGATCATTATCATTTGTAATGGTGCAAAAAGCATAATAGTTAAAAAACCCGTCAAGGGCGTGTCAGATCCGGCAGGCTGATTACGAATCTCGCGACAGGTTTGTAACAGGCGTAAATCTCGTGATCATCTGTCAAACGTCAATTTTCAGTAACAACTTTGCGGTAGTTGGGCGATAGGCTTCTTTGCAACCTATCGGGTAGCGGTCGCTGTCGCTTTGCTGTTGCTGTCGCTTTACTGTTGCTGTCGCTACTACAAAGTTTTACATAATGGCCGAAAAAGAATGATATATTGGTTTTACGGTTGTTTAATAACCGTAAAATTAATAAATCATTCTTTAAACAATCATAATGTTATAATTCAAAATTTATGTCAAATATTATAGAAATTCATCTCAGTAAATAGGTTTGATGATTAAAGTAGCTGCCTAATATTAAATTTGAATAGATTTTTTTTTATTAATTCTTTGTTTATCTATGTGTAGTGTACCTTCGACTTTTCCTAGTGTACTAACATGATATTAAAACGGAATAAATGAATTGAATCTTGAATCTCGGAATCCTAATTGTAAAAATAACTGAAGGTCAATTAGTTTAGTTCGTAGGATATAGGCCTATAAATAAAATGTACCTACGCAAAATTAGGAGTTTTTGTTTTGCGAAAAATAGAAAAACCAGTATATCGTAATAACTGGTTCCAATTGATTTTGCTATAATTTAGATGAAGATGCTTAGCGGCTTTACATTATAAGAACTATTTACACCCACCTAATTCTTAATTATGCTTTGATATTGATACGCTAATGATATACAAAAAGTTTGAGACTTATTGAAGGAGGTTGATCTAATATTTGTAAGAGGTTATATTTTGGGACAGAGTGGACTGGTACTATTCACTCTTGTCTTTTTGTCACGTATGGAACAAGAGTGAATAAGTATCTTCTAGACTAGATCTTCGTGATACATCGTCTGCCACATCTTCACTTTCCATCAGGTGAGATTGTGGTCAAACCAGGGTCTATTGACTATAATAAAAAAAAAGTTTTAGTTTTTAAATAAGGTAGCTACTTCCGTAGAAGATCGTACATCATTTTATAAAGCGATACAAAATAATTTCTGCATGTGCTCAGTTTTTTTCTTAGAAACAAGCAACTTTTTATTGACTCCTTTATTGATACAAAGAATCACATTCATTTTACGAATGTGTTTTACGAATGGGTTTTGTGTGACGCAAATACCTATCTAAGAATTCAACAAATATACAAAAAAAGTTATTTATTGTGTCACATAAAATACGAATAACTTACCACATTTAAAAATATAATATAGGAGACGCGACAAAAATGGTTACCACTCAGCGTGTGACAGAGCGAATCGTGCCAGAGCGCTGGTCTTCCGTGGTGGGTGCCTGAGGCGGCTATGTCATCATCAGCCTATATTAGTCCACTGCTGGACATAGGCCTCCCCTAAATGAGCTATGTCATACTCATACCTAAATACAATAAAACACAAACAAAGTGGACTGAGACAAATCATGTAATTCATGAAAAAATAGAAGTCCTTTGACATTTAAAAGTTATATGAACTTCGGACTCTGACCCATTTTAATTTTACCTTACTGACCCATCATCATCATCCGCCTTTTTTACCCACTGCTGGATATCGGCCTCCCGAAGTTTATGCCATCCACCACGGTCCTGTGCCAACCATCTCCATTGGCGTACGTGCCATACTATGTCGTCGACCCATCTTGCAACAGTTGCACCTGGGCGTCTGTTGTTTCTTTTGCCCATTATTTGGTCACCAATCGGTTGCTTATTGACCCAATTCAATGAAATTTCCTGTTAAGCTAGGAGGTATATGGTATTTCGACACACTCTGGTATTGAGTTTGCCTAAGCATTGTTTTGTTTCTCACGTGTGCGTGTGAATTACTTACCGCTAGAGATAACGTTTGTAAGTTTATCACTAATGTGACCACCGGCAGAACGTAGTCGATAAAAAACCCAAAGAAAGAATACTTAGTCACATTGAAGTAATATTACTAGCGTAAGTAGGTATACTTTTAACTGAATGCTTAGTCATCATTTTTCGTCAATCACAAAACATTTCGGATCTCACTAAAGCCAGTTTTTGCTTTCAATGCCAATTTGTATAAGAAACTATTAAGTAACAATTTGTATAAGAACTATTAAGAAACTATTAAGTTTGTCAGATTGTGAGGTTGTAGGGGTAATCTCTGGCTCTACTGATTTTGAAAATTCTTTTACCAATAGAAAGCCACGTTATACGAAAAATTTGAAATATGAAAAGCGTAGGCAGCCGTTAGTCTTGAATAATTCTCGATTATATTTACTTCTTGGTAGAATAGGTTAGGCAGTTACTTTTATGCTATACTAGCGACCCGCCCGGCTTCGCACTGGTCCAATTCTGATGTATTATAGGTATATATAAACCTTCCTCTTCAATCACTCTATCAACTAAAAAATCTCATCAAAATTGCGTAATTTTAAAGATCTAAGCACACAGTTTTTTAAGCTTCGGTAGTGTCATCGTTTCAATAAGCATCAATGATCCTTCTGTAAAATGTTCTGAATAAAATGATTTTTATTTTCTTATTTATTTATACATAGGGGCAGACAGCGGGCGACCTCAATACCAAGTTTAAGAATTTAGACCTAGCGTCCTCACGAAAGTGTTTGTGATAATGGGCAGGACCTCACGTGTAGTTACTAATTTACCAATAACCCTGTATAAGAGGAACAAGAATTTCACATAAAAAAAAGAGTTGCGTTGCGTATGCGCCTAGCCATACAGTGTCACGGTACATTCCATCTCAATTGACCACTTGTCGTTATCACCTTCTAATTGATTTGTCCTACTATTAGATGTTGCAAAACACATTGCAAAACCTGAAGCTCTGGAGCAAAACGACCTTGATGATTGCTGGAAATGAATCCATTTGGAGCGTGCCAGCAATATTGCCTCACTTTTGATTAGGTATTCTTAAGATCATTCGATATGGTAGGTACTGTTAGAAAAATCAATTAAAACGAGAGTATCAGATAATACAAAGTAGCTTTAATGATTTACGTTTACCGTACAGCTTTATAATTGGTACATTTATCCATGTTTTACATAAAATTCCCTATAATTTATATTTTTGATAAATCATCTTTCAAACATATTTTTACAATGCTCTTTTTTCTTCAACTTCTTATACAATGGCGCCATCCCGTTAACTCGGAATGGCTACATTACATTTTGATACTCTTATAAAAATAACACTGTTAATTACAGAAAATTATAATATTTACTCGACTTCTCAAAAAAGGAGGCTACCTATGTTTGTATTGATAACAGTACTAGCTCATGATCAGGGGACCGCTAGCCAATTGCTTAACTATGACAATGGTAGTCGCAAAAGCGTCACGTAGAATCCTTCCTCACCTCAACAGCCTACAATGGTCCACTGCTGGACGCAGGCCACCCCTGATAATCGCCTTATGGGCTTTTATCTCAAGGGAGGTAATACTTATAATCCCCACGCTGGGTATGCGGGTCGGGGATCGCAGTTTGGTGTTAGATCTATTCTGTTAGAGGCGCTGCAGCCTTTCTTCAAGGGTTACTCTTCACGATTCAACGTTGACTGACGCTAAGTGTGACTAGATAAACATTTATGTTATTACTTGTCCATGCAATGCAGTGGCTTTATATTGTGAAAGCGTGTTCTAAAGAGCTCTGTGTGGAACTAAGAGGATATTATTGGGATTTCTAAGAATTTCATCATTATAAGCCGGATATGAGGTGGTAGAGTAGGGAATTAGGTACGTTTATAACTGGGAATGTGATAGGTACCTAACTACAGTACTATAATATTAAGAATTTGAAAGTATTTATTTATACTACACGGCTACACCTACTCAGAAAGTTGATTTTTCCTGTTCCAAACATAACCTAGAAAGTTCGTCATTGCAAGCGTACTAAAAAGCGGGACGGAAAACTATATGGAATTTCATTTCTCACGCGTTTAGTGGGAGAGAAAAGTGTATGGAAATCCATTTCTAACGTGTTATTTTTTATATCTGAAATATCAGCCGCTAGTTACGGTTATTTTCTTAACAGGTCAAACGACAAAAAGTTTATTCCGAATCCGCCGTATGATTTGGCCTCTTCCGTACCATTCGGAACAATAATTGAAAAAAGAACCGTGTGAAAATCGTACGCGCGTATTTATTGTGTAAGATTTTCACGAAGAATTAACCGAATTTGCGACGTGTTAGTTATGTTGATTAAATATACTATTACTAGCCCGCGGCTTCGTCGCATGCGCTTTTGAAGTTGCCTATTTAAGGGACGGCCTTAAATACCATTTACATCCCTGCCAAATTTCATCCGTTTTGGCGTGAAAAGGTAACAGACAGACAGAGTTACTACTTTCCAATTTATGGATGTATTTGTGCTGTGCGCTTATGGAAATATTGTGCGCAGTTGATCAGACAATTGTTTTGTTATGATGGAAGGTTGGTAATTATAATTATTTTGTTATTTTGAGATAATGCTTGAACTTTGCTACTTATGGAATCATAACGATGTAACGTTGTTTCCGTGAAATTATCTCTGCAGATATAATGTTTTTTCACTTCTCTTGCTCGAAAAGTGTATCATAATAGTGTAGCTTAGCAGGCCTAAAACTCGAGTTTAATCCCTCGGGCTAAAAAGTAATTTTTCTTTTTAATTTTTGTCTAAAATCATCAGCCAGTACAAAGCATTCGTTCTCTTACATAAAAACTCGACTTCTTGGTGCTCCGTCAACCTTTTTTTTGAAAATAGAACCGTCTTGGTGATGTTTTATGAAGGTTGATTCTTCCCTTCACGGTAGAATGCGAACTCTTTCGTTGCGGGTTAAATAGAGATTTAAAAAAAAAGATGGTATTGGCGCTAAATCTCTAGAATTTTCTTCATTCCAAATCACAAACTTTTACGTTTAACTTCCTGACTTTTACTTCCAAATTGTGAACGTGAAAAATGTCATCAAGTGATAGTGAAGATGCTAATATGCAAATGGAAGAAAAGGGCAAAGAAATAATTATGAATCTGTTGCCGACAAAATCACGTGGAATATATTTAAAGAGTTACGAAAATTTTATGAAATGGAGAGATGAGAAACGTGTGGATTCTTTTACAGAAGGGGTTTTTCTCACTTATTTTGATGAATTATCGAAAAAATTCAAATCGTCGACTCTTTGGAGCACATATTCAATGTTAAGAATGACCTTACAAACGAGACACGACGTCGATATTAAAAAATATGTAAATTTAACGGCTTTACTGAAGAAATTGTCCACTGGATACAAGGCAAAAAAATCTAAAGTCTTGACGACACAAGAAATCGAAACATTTTTAAATAACGCTCCAAATAAACAATACTTGGCAACAAAGGTAACCTACTACTTATGTACTCAACTCAAACTAAATAAATAGATACCTACCTACATACCTAAATTATGTACCTAGGTTATTACGATTAATAACACACTTATTTTTTTGTTCAACAGGTTGCTTTAATTTATGGAATCAGCGGTGCATGCAGAGGAATAGAGCTTGCTAATATAACGCTAGAAGACGTAGAAACGGATACAAACCTACAAGCTGTGAGTCTGCCGAACACGAAAACAAACAAAGAGCGTAAATTTGTCATCAGTGGAGAATACCTTAATATAGTTAAAGCCTATCAGGAGTTACGTCCCACTAATGTTTCAACGTTTGGATGAATATGTCAACTCAGCTGAAGCCGCACTCAGATCTTAATAATGCACGAAACTCAAGCATGAGTCGAGTCTCTCCAACTTTTACTCCACAACAATCAACTCAAAATATTACACACACATCCCAATCACAGAGAACCGAAATAAAATTGCCCGGGAAAAACATATCACTAAACATTCAAAATTGCTCTAACTGCACATTTAATTTTTAATAAAATTTCTGAAAATTGTCTAATTTTGAATTGTTTTATTTTCTCGCAATCGAAGTGAAAAGTAGAGTGTTTTACTCGGGCCAAAACCACCCATTATAACTCGGTCTTGTCATCCTCCCTCGCTACGCTCGGGAGTATAACAACCTCGTATATAATGGGATGGTTTAGTCCCTTGTAAAACAATCTACTATTATTGTTGTTTTTTAAACAATGTATAAACAATTTTATTATTACCTACGAATCAATGCAAATTTGATATTTACGTACCTGGAACTGTCTCTGCTTTACGTGGTTTTAAATATTTTTTTGGCGAAAAAAGTCACTTTTATGGTTATTCTCTTTATAGGTTTTTATGAGATTATTTTCTATTTTCATTGGATTATGCCCGGGTAAAGGTAATTTTTTAAAAGCTGGCACGATGCATTTTTTTTTCGACCTGGATTTGTGACGTCGTCAGCGTGGATGAAAATACAAAAGCGAATTCGCAAATTCACTAGGTACTATGTGAAAATGAAAAATGAAAAAAAATCTGTACAGAGAAGTTTCAATACATAGGTACCTATATGGATTGAATGTGTCCGTGATAGACTATGTACAGTAAAACCGTGCAACTTTGCCCATTTTTTTTGGATTTAGTGGTTCAATTTAAGATAATTTTAAAAGTATGTATAGTTCTAATAATAATTTTGCGCTACATTATTTTAAATATACTCTTCTTTGCAAATAAAAGATAATAAATCGAATAAAATGGGCCGGTATGTGTAAAAATCATAATTTTAGAGAGCGGGCCAAATATATTTTTTAACACACACCACCAAACTTTGACACCAACTGACAGTCAACTGAAGTGAAATTAGCGACAATCGGCTATTTAGTGCTGCCAGTGACATATTCAAGTATCTACCAACAAACAAGAAATAAAAGCTACTAAAATATTCTCGATAATATGAAGAATTTAAAAAAAAGTACCGTGGTGGGCAAAATCAAATCAGTTTGGCAATCTTGTAAGGTTTTACGGTACCTAGGTTATTATTATGTATGAAAATGTAAGTCGTAGTTTCGTTCTAGGAAACACTTTAGCACTCTAAAAGCTCGGGGTCGCCCGGATTAGGAAAGGTGCGTTTCCTATTTGGCACTGGTCTAGCAGGTTGCAACATAGGAAGCAGGTTTATCAAGTAGATGTACCGTCGGAAGTCGAATGTGTGTGTCTTTGGATATCTAGAACGTGTTAGCCTTAGCCTGCGGTACCTGCGGTGAAGTTATTGGGTTACTGCGAATATTTTAGGCCTCTATGTTGTGATTTGTGACGCTCTCACACTACCGCGCACCAATGACGTTGTCCGTTGTACGTACGGGTATAAAGCTGTTTATGTATAAAATTTGACTTTTGTCGGACTTTTGTTGGAGTGCATTTTTGTAAGTCTAAAGAAATAACGTTATTGATTTTTGACTTTTACGAGATGCGGAAAAGATGCGAAAATGCCGCGGACGCGCTGCGGACCTCGAGTTGCGGCTCCGCAAATTCGATTCCGCGCGGTAATGTAGGACGGGCGTAATTTTCTTATGAAAATAGACGGATAGGTGTAATATAAATATTGGTGGTGATAGCAAAATCTTCGATAGGCTGGCTGTCTATAACCAATCGGGTAATAGAAATAATATTTTTTGGAACTTATATCATTTCTAAGAGATACCCAAAGTGCGGGTAAGTAGGTAGGTACTAGGTATAACAAAAAACCTTAGAATATAAATAATATTAACCTACATAGTCCTCGAGACTACCAAACTGAACTCACTAACGTAGACATACACAAACATCACGTCCAAGCACAGATTTTTTATTTATACTAATAGTAGATGTAACGGAAAGTCGACACGCGAAATTCCGCCGAGAGGCTAAAGAAATTTGTGAGAATTCCTATTTTGCTTTTATTTATTTATTATTCTTTTATTCAAAAAACTAGTTAATCTTAGTTAACTTGCTTATATCCGTAATGAATTCGTCAGCGCACATTTATTTTAGTTAAGATTAACTTTTTTACTATAAAAACTATCGTATTTATAGTAAAAAAGTTAATCTTAACTAAAATAAATGTGCGCTGACCATGCGTTGTTTTCCTTAAAGTTTAAAGATAAAGATAAAGATAAAGATTTTTTATTTGCCAAAACATGTGTTATGTAAGGTAATAGGTAAATACATTTTATGGATCAACATGCTTGACCGTCAATGGGCATGCAAAAATATGTTTGAGAGAGAATGACGTGCAGTAACTTACTATTTAGGTACCTACTAAAATATCAGTACGGGTGTGCTCTGAGGGTGGGGCGCGGGTTTGTTACGAAACCGATAATTTTTGGGACTTATTTCATTTCTTAGAGATACCCAATGTGCGGGTTAGCACTATAACAAAAAACCTTAGAACAGGAAGGTTAGGTAGATATAGGCAGGTCACACAAAAGAAACTCTACCATTAAGCAAAAAAATCCGTTTTCAAACCTAGAATCCATCATTATAGGTACTACTGCTTCAACCCATGTGTGAGAAAGAGGCCAAGTGTACAATAATAACAGTGATTTACGCTGCGCTTGAGTCATGTAAACTGCACTTGGCAGTTGGCAGTGAAAGTAGCATGTACCGCTATCGGAGCCAGCCGCTTTACAAGATGTTTATCAGATGAAAGTACGTCGTAAATGCAGAATAATTGTACTTAAGCTAAACGCTCACCTGTCCGTGCCGCAGGAGCCGCACGCGCACGTGTCGCTGTCATTGCATTTCCTAAATCTTTATAAGAAATAGTATGCAACATCGCGCACCTATCCGCGCCGAACGCGCCGCATTTCAATAAAATCCTGTATGTATACGGATTCCGTCAAAAAAATTCGGCGCGTGCGGCAAGTGCGGTGCAGATGACGTCATTCGTATTCTATAGAACACTTCGGCTCTAAACAGAAATATTGTTAAAATGATGAATGCGATTCGGGGCGTTCGATGCGTGTGGCGCGTACGATGCGGAAAAGTGCGTGACGCTATTAGGAAATTTGAGGCGAGTGCGGCTCCAGCAGGTTCATTCCGGAAATCCCCCACGGCCATCCCCCACGTGGGGGATTACCGGATTTTTTTTCCGGAAATCCAATCGATCAGTCTCGTGGGGGATTTCAGGAAACAGCAGGCATTATTCTATAAACTCCTTTCGAATTCGAACCTCACTAAGCTGAATCCACAGTGAGTTTAAAGTTTTGTATTCTGTAAAACTCGATAATGCTCCTCGGCGACGAGCGTGGTAACGAAATTAACTTGAGTGAGATTTTGATATTTACGCTAAAGAATGACGTAGGTACAATTGGTATTCTGTAAGAGAATTCACAAGTCACCTCGATACTTGAAATTCGAACTAAATACAAAAAAAGCTTACAAAGAAGCGATCAAATTTGGCCACATGAGTGAATTCGAGTTCGTATGTATTCGAACTTTTACAGAAGTCTACTGCGGCGCGGACAGGTGCGCGTTCGGCTTTACAAGAACTTACGTAGAAAAACATTGACTTCGATAGTGAAAACTGACGTGATGAATAATATTCATAAAACCAATGAATGAAAGGAATGTTACATATAATAGCTTGACATGAAGCAATTTTTGCACGACTGCCCAATAAAGGAGTATAATGTTTACTTATGTGTGCGTGGTTCAGATTTTGGTTTAGGTTTTGTTCAGGTTTATGTCAACGTGAACCCTTAAAATACAAAACGAGCTTACTAGAATACTTGATTTGACCATTGTACGAAGCTGTCAAATGATGTGACTTGACCAAAGCAAGTTCGTTGAATGCAATGTTCTTGACCGACCTTTTTCGGTGAGATCATCAACATCATCATCAACCTATTATAGTCCACAGCTGGACATATGCCTCCCCTAATGAGGGCTGTACCTATATATACAGGGTTATTGGTAAATTAGTGTCAATACGTGAACTGCAGGTCATGCCCAACATCACAAACACGTTCGTGAAGTCTAAATTCTAAAAAAAAAAAACACTTCAGATACTTAATGAAAAAACATCTTTGTCTGGAACCCAACGAGTTACTTAAGACCGATCTTTCACTCTCATATCTTCTGTTAATTCAGGGCAGAGCTGTTTTTAAGTTGAGTTTCAAATAAAACCTCTCTAACGATTGTGATGATGGGCTGAACCTGCAGTTCACGTATTGACACTAATTTACCAATAACCCTGTATAGAGATTATGTTGATTTTGCGGTGGGCGCCTACTTGGAATTAGCAATAGATTTGAGAAGTAATAACTGGCTTTTATTATTATGGATTTTTATTAATGAAATATGATAAAATGGAATGAACAGGAAAAATAGACAGTTAATCCTTGTTTTGGTTCTCAATCTTTAATCAATCTACCGACAGGTATATGATCGAAGCCATCATTTGGCATTTGATAATCTTGTACTTCGTTTTATCTTTTAAAAATTAACAATTTCCGAGAAGGTCAATTTTTTTTACTACGTGGTTATATTTTTGCTAACATAAAATTTAAATTAACATGCAAAGCCTTAAAACATAAATAAAAACGATAAAGAAGGGTTTATTTTTTGCATCATGAACTTGGTGCAATTCTACATACCTAACAGAATAAAATCATCTTAAAGGTTAATATGAAAAAAAAAAATGAAAAAATACAATTTGTCTGTTTCTTTGAAAAGATCTAATTAAGTAGTATAAATCATGTTTATTGATTTGATATTTATCAATATTAATAGTTGACAAATTAACAGTTATTATTTATGTCATATTTTGATCAATTACTCGTAACACGAAAACATATAAATTAGTAATAGGTACTAAAAAACAAATGTGGATTTTATTAGTTTTAATATCAAATAGAATACATTTTTTTTTTGTTTCAGCCAATCAGAAAAATGGATTTGGAATTTCGCGATCTCACGTATACGGTGCAGGGTCGTATGTCAAAAGGTAAGTTTTTTTTTATTTGATTACCTACTTTGAAACGGGTTGGGGTACAACTCATCCGAGAAAAAACTCATCCGTAGATAAGTTGTCGTCACTTTCTGTTATGGGTACAACTCATCCGAATCCAAATTCGCTTGGTTTTTGATTCGGATGAGTTGTACCTTGTACCCCTATCCAAAAGTGAAGTGGACAACTTATTCGCGACTATCGCGACATGCGGGGCTATTTCATTAAGGTGGCCACTCAAACTGACGGCGTCGCTGGCTCCTATTTTTTTTAATTATTACGTTAAACAAAGGAATTTTCAAAAAACCATTGGGCATTTTGTGATATGTACCTATCATAAACTTTTTTTAATGCCTCTGTAATCGTTTTCTTTTGTTTAGTATAGGAAGCGATGCGAAAACAGAAAATAATGGCCACCAAGAGCATCTTCGCATCTCTGCCGAAGCTAGAAAAAAAAAACTGTTACAGAGGCATTAAAAAAAGCATGATAGGTATACTAAACTGCCCATTGGTTTTTGAAAATTAATTAGTTAAACGTAATAATAAAATTAAATAGATGGCGGTGCTAGTGTGCGTCGGGGTACCGCCTTAAGTAGGTACATCAGTTGAAGTAGAGAACGGGTCTATTTAATGAAGTAGGTTTAGTAGCTTCATTGTAAAAAAAAAGTTTCCCGATGTGTCATTTAATATATTATTAAAGAGAGAGATAACTGAATGTGTCGCGCACTGTCACTCTTTACCCTGTATTTTTATTTTTCTCTTTACCTTGTGTTTTTAGTTTCCGTCGCTTTGCAACGATCGTGGTCATGGGAGTTTTATAGTCATAAAATCAATTTATTAACTACGTTAAGTTTATTGTACACTGTTTGGCGTGTAACTGATTTTAGTGGCTGAATAGGAAGGTAATTAAAGCACAAATTGTAAATTTCACACTTAAAAGTGTGAAATTCTTTACAACAAAAAATGAGAAAGTTTTTTATCCGCAGGTACAGTTATGTACTGACATGTATCAATTGTTTCTTGCACGAAATTAAAAAAAAGAGTTACTGGCACAAATTAATATGTTAAACATTTTACGATTGCCACCTTTGGAGTTAAAGTATTGGATGTACAGATACAGTCTATTTCCAGTCTCAGGGAAGGTAGTCTTTATATAAAAATGATTTCATGGGCATAATTAGAGGAACGGTACAAAAAAGAGACAGATCGGATGTAAAAATTTTTTTTTTGTTATTTAAGTATAAAAATTATATTAAGCACTTTATTCATTTTAACATTTTTAATAAAATGCAACTTACACGAGATAGAGTAGCTCGGGCTAACTGCTCGCTCGTTTTTTCCCGTTTTTATAGATAATGGTACGGAAACCTTCGTGAGCGAGTCCGACTCGCACTTGGCCGGGTTTATTTTTTATTAGATGTGCATTTATTGAAATTTTCAATTTATTTCGAAGAAGGATAAATGTCCATTTTTTTTGAGTTTAAATTGTGATTTGAAATGATATTTTATGATCCATTTTCGCATTTATGATCGTCCAACACGTTTTGCCAATTTTAAAGTAATTGACTACTAACCTTCTAAAGGTTAATAAAAAAATTGTAAGTGTAGTTCAAATTTTAAGCTTTTTTTTATGACTTTGTTTTTTCTTCAATCATCGTGAGCCATCATAAAGTTCACTCCGACTTAGGTAGAGACAAGGAAAATTATTCAATAAAAAAAAACAAGTTTATCATGATTTGCGGTTTAGCCTGTTAAATTTGATATTTTGCGTCCTTCTGATTCACCTCACCAGAGTTACTTTACACCGACTTTGAAAAAATTAATAAAAAAAAATTGCCTTTTTTTATCTCGTCTCTTTGTATGTTCGTCGATTCCTCCGTCAATTATTTAGTCTTTTTTTATTATGGACCGATATTGACAAATCTTTCGTTATTGTCTAAAGAATAATCCCGAGGTGATCTCAAAAAAATTGATTCCCGAGGGATTCGTATTTATCACGCAAAACTTTAAAAAATAGTTTAAAACTAAGAGATACGAATTCCCTTTTAATTTTTTGTCAAAATAATCAAATTGTGAACATATCGAATCAGGAGAACTGGTTTGTTACATCCTTATTAACCATTACCCGTATCCTTATTTGGTTTATTTATAAAAAGATGGTGTTGTGAGCATGTGAGTGGCAGTGGGCCGGCCATAACTCGCGAAGAACCGATAACCGTTGGGGTAAACGTATATGTACCTACGACAAGGCTGACAAACGTGAAAAACAGTCATTTTCACGCTGCTTGTGAGAAAATGGAACAATCAAAACTTAGGTACCTTCAGTAAATATTCCACATCGATTTCATTTCTCTACTTCACGGATTTGTCGTTACTCTTAAAATACCATAATTCATGTGATGCGCAACGGATAAATAGAATCATATTGATTATTTCTGTGCCATTCTCTCCCATTTCCATTATTATTAAATTAATTTTCTCTTGATGGCATTTTCAATTAAATAAGCCAAGTTCATCTTCAGTTAAATTTGTAGAAAACACCTATTCCAGAGATTTCGCGTTGAATGATACCAACATTTTTGTGTCTTCGTTACGCGCAACGCAAAGTTACTACTTATCTACGCATTTTACCATGGATGAAGAATCAGTCAACAAAACATACAACAATGACCAAAAACGCGCTATCAGTTCCATTTTCAAAAATAAATCCAAATGAAATGTATGTTCTTTGTAAATGGAACACCAAAATGTCGAGTATTTATGCAAGAGGATGTGTTCTGGACACGACGAGCCTTCGTAGGATAGGTTGAAGAAGATCCTTCTTAGAATAGGTATAATAGTCTAGGTTTGAAACGTCAAAGGAGGTTGAAATACCTCAACATGGATGCTGGCCGCAAGCACATTCAAAAATTCAAATACCTGCGAACGAACGAACCATTTGATCGTCTATTGTTTTTTCTCATTCTAATTTTGGAAAATGTAGGGGAGATTTTTGTATAAATAGGCACGCTAGCTAGAATAAGTTTAGTTTATACTCGGACGCGATCAAGAAAACCTGAAGAAGTAAATAAAGCTGGAAACAAGAACAAAAGTGTTTTACTGGAAAAATTCAAGAAGCTTACAGTCCACAACAGTTCCTGGTCCTTCGAGCCGGATTGGAGTGAAGAGATCCTGCACCCACCGGATCGGAGTGAAGAGATCCTGCACCCACCGGATTGGAGAACGAAGAATCAAGCGCTCGCGCAGTATGGTTGTAACCAGAAGCCAAGTGGATACGTCCGAACGACGTGAAACTGAGGAAGAGGCTGTACGGCAAGCCGCCGAACTGGAAGCCATCGCGAACGAACGAAGACGAAGGCTGTCGCAAGAAGCTCCGGCGACACCCGCTACGCATCAAGTAGCCAGACATCGCGACCCAGCCATAGGGTTCGCACCCGACTTCACCCGCGCCGGAACGAGTACGGAACGCCATAGGGATGAACAATCTCCCGCCCGAACTGCGCGCTCTCTACGATCGAACGGGAGCATAGCGGCCAGGGCGCGGGCGGCGGAACTGGAGGCGGAAGAGAAACTGGCCGAACTTAGGCGTAAAGAACTCCAAATAGAAGCAGATCTCGTCAAGAAGAGATTGGCTGCTAACCTAGCAGCATTGGAAGACGAGGAAAGGAGTATACATGAAGACGAACTACCGGAACACAGTGAGAGAGTCGAGCAGTGGCTGCAGACAACTGAAGGGGAGAAAAGTGACACTATTCTTAGAACTGAGAAGAACATCCGATTCAACGTCAGGAACATATCGACTACGCCGGTCAAGACTAAGAGTACTGCTAACGTCGATGCATTAGCTGATGCGATAGAGAAGCTAGCAAGACCGAGGATGAAGTGCCCAGACCTGCACGCGTTTTCCGGTTCACCGAATGAGTGGTTGCCCTTCAAAGCTGCCTTTAACGACTCGACGAGAACATACAAGCTGACACCGGCTGAGAACATCCAAAGGCTGAGAAGCAGCCTTAAAGGGGAAGCAAGAGAGCTAGTTGCTTCACTCCTGTACACCGCAAGCAATCCAGAAATCATCATGAAGACCCTGGAACAATGCTTCGGAAGACCAGAAATCATCATCGACCGGGCCATTGATGACCTTCGAAGACTACCGAAACCCGGACCATCTGCAATAGAACTGAACTCATTCGCCGTCAAGCTTCAGAACGTGGTCTGTGTGTTGAGCAACATCGGGAACAGAGGCTACCTGTACAATCCGACGCTGACCAGAGAAACACTGGAGAAGCTGAGCCCCCACATTCGCTCATGCTGGTGTGACTACGCAACCGAACAAGAGGGAATGATCGAGCCCGAGATCATTATGCTATCACGCTTCCTTATGCGCGAAGCGGACCGAGCCCTGCGGTTCAGCTATGCACCACCGACCAGCAAGAAGGAAAACCTGCCGAAACCGAACACAGCATTCAAGAAGAAGACGAACGCCGTGTACAACACTACTGAAGAACTCACTGAAGTTGAAGAGAAGTGTTCATGCTGCGAGAAGGAACACAAGTTGACAGATTGCCCCAAATATAAGGCAATGACAACTGACGAGCGATGGGAACACGTGAAGAAGAACAAGCTGTGCTTCAAATGTATAGTGAAGAAGCATCGACGCACCAACTGCAAGGCGACATCATGTGGAGTCAACCAATGTTCACGTCCACACCATCAGACTCTACATCAAGAAAGAAAAGACAGTTCAAGCCCAACCGAAGCAGTCATGACAGTGACCACCGCTGCCTCGAATGACATGGCAGTTTTGCTGAAGATGTGTCCAGTCACCGTCGTCGGTCCACGGGGGGAGATCGATACGCTCGCTCTCTTGGATGAAGGGTCCACAGTCACTCTGATTGATGAGAAGTTGGCGCGTACTATCGGAGCAAAAGGACCTTCACTGCCACTACGAATGCGTGGAGTCAACACTACGCAAAGGGAGGAAGAAAGCCAACTTGTCACCGTACAACTGAAGGGCAAGGATAGCAAGCTACATCCACTTCGGGCACGCACCGTCAAGAACATGAAGCTGCTGCAACAATCGATTCCCGCAACACTGTTGGATCAAGACCATCTGAGGGACTTACAACGAGATGAAGTCTGCTACGAGTCATCACAACCTGGGATCCTGATTGGAGCTGACCACTGGGAGTACATAGTCTCACACGAGCTACGAGTCGGAAGAGCGAACCAACCAGCTGCATCGAGAACACAGCTGGGATGGATCATCCACGGAACCATACCACGCAGCATCATCGCGAACCAAGACAGCGTTCTACACATCTACACACCTGAAGCCATTGAGAAGCAGAACCAAGAGCTGCATGAGCTAATAGAGAAGCATTTTAGCATTGAAGCGATTGGCATCAACCAGAAGCCACGTACGAGTGAAGAAGATCTCCGAGCTACAAATATCGTCGAACAGACAATCAAGAAGATTGACCAAAGATATGAAGTTGGTCTACCATGGAAGAAAGAAGACACGAAACTACCTCAGAGCTACAACATGGCACTTCGTCGTCTTCAAAGCATTGAGAAGAAGATGGATGCTGACCCAGTCTTCGCCGAAGAATATACGAAGCAAATTGAGAACTTGCTGCAGAAGCGGTACGCTGAACCATGCGATGGATCGGAGGAGTCTAGCACCGTCTGCTGGTACTTGCCTCACTTCGCAGTACGCAACCCCAACAAGCCCAGCAAGATAAGGCTTGTCTTCGATGCAGCAGCAAAGAGCAATGGAGTCAGCCTGAACGACCACCTGCTGGAAGGACCCGACCTCTTGATGTCCCTACCAGGCATCCTGTTCAGATTCAGAGAGAAGCGAATCGCGATTACGGCAGACATACAGGAGATGTTTCTACAGATTAAGATTCGTCAAGAGGATCAGCCAGCACAACAATTCTTGTGGAGAGGCAACGAGAGAAAGAAGACGCCTCAACGATTCAAGATGACAAGCATGATATTCGGCGCTGCGAGTTCCCCATTCATGGCGCATTTCGTGCGAAACTACAATGCGAGGGTATACGCTCAAACTCACCCTCTCGCCTGCGAAGCCATCACCAGAAGCCACTACATGGACGATTTGGTAGCGAGCTACGATGACGACGTGGAAGCCCATCGAGCCGTGACGGAACTGCGCACAGTGCACGCAGTTGCTGGATTCACATTGCGAGCATGGAACAGCAACAAGGATAGCGTACTGGAAGACGTGCCGGCTGAACTACGAGCTACAACACCGATGCAATTTGACGAAAGGGGGTCAGAGAACAAGATCCTTGGACTCTACTGGAACGCCGAACAAGATGAATTTGGATTCAACACCTCCATGAATAGAGTTCCCGCAGAAGTACGTGCACGAGTCCGCGCGCCAACGAAGAGAGAGGCACTCAGCGCGGTGATGTCCATCTACGATCCGCTCGGACTGCTGAGTCACTATACGATACGAGCGAAAATTGTGCTTCAGAAGCTATGGCGCATCAAGATGTCATGGGATGAACCGATTCCGGAAGAAGAAAATGAGCTGTTCGCCACGTGGCTGGAACAACTGAATGACCTGTCTTGCCTTCGGCTGGAGCGACACTACGAGATTCAAGACAACACTGACCTCGAGCTACATGTACTATGTGATGCCAGCGAACAAGCCTACTCGACCGTGGCGTACTGGCGAAGCACGAGACCAGATGGAAGCTTTAGTGTTTGCCTCGTCGCTGCTAAGTCCAAGGTTGCTCCAAAGCGAACGCAAACCATTCCCCGCTTGGAACTACAAGCGGCGGTCATCGGAGCAAAGTTGGCCTACGCCATCAGACATGAACATCGAGTCGAAGTCAAGAGAACGATCTACTGGAGTGACTCAATGACAGTTATACATTGGATACGAAACAGTGCAAGAAGATATACGCCCTACGTCGCGCATCGTCTGGGGGAGCTATCTGAACTTACCCAGAAAGAAGATTGGAAGTGGATACCGACCAGCGAGAATACGGCAGACGACGCGACCAGGCTGACGAACACACGCATAATGGCAGAAGATCGATGGTTCCGAGGGCCAGACTTCCTTCGCCGCCCAGAGCATCAGTGGCCGAAGGAGACGTCTGACTACAACCACGAGGAGGAAGTTCTGCACACGCGAGTGGAAGAAGACAAGACGGATGGATGGCTGCCAGATCCATCACACTTCTCTAAGTACGAGACACTAGTCAGAGCTACAGCACGAGTACTCTTCTTCATCGAGAGATGTCGACGACGAGCCACGAACATGGAAAACCGGCACATCGAAGATGCGGAACGTGCGCTTATTCGCCACGCACAAAAGGAGAGCTTCGCAGACGAGCTGCAACGAATGAAAACGTCTCGTCCAATCACGAAATCGAGTCGCCTGTTCCGGTTGGACCCGATTTTAGAAGATAGCATTCTACGAGTACGAGGTCGCATTGGAGCTTCCGACGCACCGATTGAGATGAAGCGGCCCATAATACTCGACGGTCGTCACCGCATCACAAGACTTATCGTCTTGCGAGAACACTGCGCAGCTGGTCACGCTAACAGGGAGCGTGTGACTAACGACCTCAGACAGAAATATTGGGTGATTCATCTACGACCGACAGTACGTGGCATCGAGAAGGAATGCAGACTCTGCCAAGTACGGAAGATGAAGCCTCTACCACCAGCTACGGGAGACCTGCCGAAAGCCCGCCTCACGCCGTTCCTGCGCCCTTTCAGCCACTGCGGAACTGACTATTTTGGGCCCATGATAGTAAAGATTGGACGACGCCGGGAGAAGAGATGGGGCGCCCTCTATACGTGCCTCACTACACGCGCCGTACACATAGAGGTCGTTACTACACTTTCCGTCAACTCTGCAATCATGGCACTGAGAAGAATGGCTGCGCGACGAGGTTGGCCCCGTATCATGATGTCCGACAACGCATCGAACTTTCGAGGTGCAGACAAAGAACTGCGGGCTGCCTACGTGGAATGGGCACCAGTTCTGCGAGATGAAGGACAACTGCATCGAATGGAATGGCGATTTATACCTCCTGGCGCACCGAACCAGGGGGGAGCCTGGGAGCGACTGGTGCGATCAGTCAAAGTCGCATTAGCCGCCACCTTGAACGAGAAGGAACCACCCGAAGAAGTATTGATCACCCTCCTGACAGAAGCGGAATTCTCCATCAACGCGAGGCCACTTACGCACGTTAGCGTGAACCCCGAGGAACCCGAGGCGCTAACTCCGAACCATTTTTTGCTAGGGTCATCCAACGGTCTACCTACCACTGGTCCGTGCAGCGAGGCAGATCGACGAACATGGAGAATGAGCCAAGCGCTTGCTGACCACTTTTGGCGGCGCTGGCTTCGAGAGTACCTTCCGACATTGGTACCTCGCGGCGAGCCTACGAGCAACAGACGACCACTTCAAGATGGAGACATCGTTGTGGTCGTAGACCACACTCTACCCCGAAATGTGTGGCCAATGGGAGTCGTCGAGCGCACCTACAAGGGACCTGACGGAGGCGTACGGGTGGCGGATGTCCGGACGAAGACTGGCGTCTTCAAGCGGCCGACCAGCAAACTCGTCGTGTTGGTGAAAAAGGAGGCTGCGCGAGCTACGCCGGGGGGAGGATGTTCTGGACACGACGAGCCTTCGTAGGATAGGTTGAAGAAGATCCTTCTTAGAATAGGTATAATAGTCTAGGTTTGAAACGTCAAAGGAGGTTGAAATACCTCAACATGGATGCTGGCCGCAAGCACATTCAAAAATTCAAATACCTGCGAACGAACGAACCATTTGATCGTCTATTGTTTTTTCTCATTCTAATTTTGGAAAATGTAGGGGAGATTTTTGTATAAATAGGCACGCTAGCTAGAATAAGTTTAGTTTATACTCGGACGCGATCAAGAAAACCTGAAGAAGTAAATAAAGCTGGAAACAAGAACAAAAGTGTTTTACTGGAAAAATTCAAGAAGCTTACAGTCCACAACAGGATGAATGTCTTGTACTGGCTGATTTTAAACAAAAATTAAAAAGAAAAATTACTTTTTATCCTCAGATTCCAGACTAAACGATTTTTACGCCCGCTAAGTTACGCTATATTGACACACTTTTTAAGCAAGAGAAGTGAAAAAAAAATTACTAGTTCATTAACACTATAGAATCTAATTGAGATTTTCAAAAATACGAATACCCTATTGCGGGTGAGCTTATCCTGCCAAAGGGCAGACAGAGGGTATCAGTTACGTAAGTTTTTGTCGTGCGAATAAGGTAAAAGGGGAGACTGGGGAAGCGATTTTGTTTTTTTAACATATGTTACAAAAACCAATACATAGGTATAATTTTTGATGAATAGACGACGAAGCTGTCAACGTCAAAATATCTCGTTTTTCTAACTCAATTATTAATAGTTTGATTTGGAGGTTACTGAACGTTAAACATCATACTGATGTTCCTCACACTTGGCTTTGTTTTTTCGACTGCGTTTAATTACTTCAAAGCAATATTATCTGTTTGTAACTTTTAATCAGAATTGTTGAAAGGTCAGGCAGATAATGCGACTAAAATACCCTTAGGTATACGTATAGGAGAACTAAAAAGACATGGACGTGATTCATTGAACTTTCGTTGTTAATATTTCCGTACCGAAAAAGGTAGGTATGTAGTAGTACTATACTATGGTATGGTACCATAAGTGATGGTGCTGCTAAATAACAGCTATGTAATTTGAGGTGAATGACCAAACCAATTTAGGGTCAGCTCACACAGAGACGCGACGCGACGCGAAGCTGCGCGCACTTTGTTTTTTTTTTAAATCATTACACCACGTCTGAAGGAAAATCGGAACCTGGATAAACGGACTCTTTTTTGCAGATTGATTCAAAATATAATTTTATTGACTTCGCAAAAAATAACAAATTGGCACAAGCTCGGCACAGTGCGGCGCCGCAGGTTGTTTTCGTATTAATATGTCAATAAAATTTAAACCTTTTTGCGAAGTTAATCAAGTTATATTTTGAATAGCGCACTGCGTCGCGTCGCGCCTCGGTGTGAGCTGACCCTAACAAATAAAAAATCTATTTAAAAAATATACGGACTTGTTTATTTGTAAGTAGGTATCTTCGTTGTTAATAGTTTCGTATCGAAGGTTCAATGAAACCAGTCCGTGCCTTTTTAAGTGATTTTATTTATAAATTAGCTAGGTCAATCACCTTAGGTGACTTAGCAATACTATAGGCAATACTAAGGTTTTGATTTTCATATATTTGTCTTTTTGTGTTACGAAACAAATTACTTTTTAAATACACGGGGTGTAACAAAAATGAAGGACCGAACTTGGGTTTAGCTTTGAACCCAGAGCACGGGAAAAAACCCATCTTAAACTTGAAACTGAACGAGGTAGTTTTCGAAAAAATAAATAAAAGTAAAATGATCATTAGACTGGACAATAACTGATGCATGTGCTTTATGGTCATAGAACTGAGGAAAAATGCATTTGTCGTACCACCTACCGCATCTAAAGCGAGTCGCCCACTCCGATGATGTCGCGATGAAGGTGTTATGTTCAAAACAAGTTCTTATGTCCCTTGCATAAGATTAGCGTTTGCACGAAAACGAATCAGAAACTTCGATTTCGATTTTATGAGTACGGGCCCTGGATATTCGCGCTAAGAACCTACTCCTTTTGGGCCATTTTTGGCCCATAAAAGTGCCAAACATGGCCCAAAAGGAGACGTTTTGAGCTCGAAGTATGGCGAAGAAGTCATAAATAATGTTGGCCTTCACTGTTCATAGCTAAGTTATTCATAGCAAACAAAAATGTATTCATGACTTTACATAATATCGCACAAACGCGTGGCACCATCTGATAAAACATTTATCTCCGATAAATATTTTATCACCTATTTTGTATGATGTTCAAGATCAATAATTAAAACGTATTTATTTTAAAAATAATTCAAATTTAGAACTCTTTAAATAAAAATAAATGTAAAATTTTGAACCCTCTGTAAAAACATGTGTCTTTGGTCGGCAGGTAGAAAATGCTTCGGCATTAAGCCCACCCTTTGTACCTTAGCGCAATAAAATTTTATAGATATAAAATTAAAATAACACACTACTTACCTAAGTCGGTTTATCAAGTAACAAAAATCTAAAAGTAAAGTACGATTTTCGGTTTGAAAACCGGTAAGTATCCTAAAAATATCATAACGCTACAATGTAACACCCAACTTCCACCCCACCATATACAAAAATAACCATAGAGGGATGCGCTGCTGTTGTCGTCTAAGAAAATAACTGCTTTTTATCCAAGGAGAATCACTACGTATTAATAAGACAATCGTGAGTTTATTTATAGATAAATACGAGTGAATGGTGAAGATCGAAAACTAGAGTAAACAAATACTGACGAAATGAACCAAAATGGAAATATCCTCGAGGTCGAAACTGCAAAGCTCATGAAATGGCATTTATCCAACGAACGCTACATACAGGAATATTTCCCACGTCAGTTTGTCCTTATTAACATACAACAACTGAATAAATTATTCTAATTACCAACTAAATTCCCTAAACCTTTATTTTTGGTTGGAAGCAGTCATTTTCGAGGAAGCAGCGGTTGTGGAAAATCGTAAATCTCCTTCGCCATTCTTCCAATAATAACCCTGTATAAGAAGCGGCAGAGCAAGGCACAGCTAGTATTATGTATGTGGCAGATACGCTAACGGGTCGGAATCCGCGGTAGGATTTCGCTACCGCACCGCTAACGTTTTTCGTTAGCGGTGCGGTAGCGAAATCCTTCGAAAGAAAGAAAATAATTTTATTTGCCTTAAAACTACACAACACAATAACTTAACTAAAAATTTATCCTAGACTTAGTCTTAATTTATATGCGTAGCAGTATTTAGGGCAAATATGGCCCACACTCAGCATTGTACTGTGTCTACCCAGTGCTGGTTTTCAGTGTACCTAGGTCACGTCACGACAATCTGTGGTGGTGCGTTTTTTATACAATCACTTCATTTATAATTTACATATTATAACATTAGTGCTTTATTTACTCAACCTATTTAATTATTCATTAAAAAAAAGTATACTTCGTTAATAATACAGTATTAATTAAGTACTAACACATAAACATCTTTATACAGCAAAACTAAAATAAGATAGTGAAAATAGGGATAAAACATAGCCAAAGGATTTGTTACCGTGGTCTCGATTCCCTGCGTATCGAGGTCCCTCCGTTTCGACCACTGACATCTTTGACTTGACTTAGAGTACAGTTAGTAATAAAAGTGTTTTAGTTTTAAAAGGAAGTATTGTACGCTCTGCCCAGAAAACGTTTCATTTAAAAACTTACAAAAACTTCCTACGCGCGCTACAAATCCCCACCGATAAAGCACCCACCAAAAACGCAGCTCTCTTTATTCAACTGATTAGCGCAATCAGCTAAGGAATCTCCGTACAATTGATGCACATCGCTTAAATTATGTTTGTCAGGGGCGTGGCAGTAGATAATACGATAAATATTGATATAACCCACTGGCACACAACTCACACATGCGGTCACCGGTCATCCTGTCAATATTAAATGAGTAAACAGTACTTATTTCTGCAGAGGCCAGACACGAGACGTCCTCATTAACGTGATACAGATGTCGTATATCGGATAAAAAAGGTACAGTCACATATTTATAAATGCAAGAACTCCGTTTCTTTTTCGACTAAAGAGCTTTGTGGATTATTTCCGACATTTAACCACATCCCAAGCTCGGGAAGGATTAGCTACTTTTTATCCAGGACAAAATTGCTTAGTCGCCGAGAAAAGCTAAGGTGATCATGATCGAATTACCAATAAAATTGCAATACTGTCGATAAAAGCGATGTGGAATGCGAGCGATGTAGATGTGGTGTGGATGTGGATGGTGGATGGTGATATGCAATTCTGTACAACTATTCAACTAGCTCTCGCGTCCCTTGGGACACGAAAGCTAGTGCTTTTGCAAGAGTAATGAAAGAATGGGAGACTGCTTGCAATAGGGTATTAAACCTATTTTGGAGAGCGCTCTCACACTACCGCGCGGTACCGTAGGTGCGGTGCCGCAAGAGTTTCACAATGACGTCCGTTGTACGAGATGCGGGACAGATGCGAAACTGTCGCGGACACGCTGCGGACCTCGAATTGCGGCTCCGCAAACTCGATTCCGTGAAAAGTGTCTTAGGTTCTGTAGTGCTACAGAACTCAGAACCACTAAAAAAACAATCGAAAATACCTTATTGGAAGACGTGGGCTTAAAAGTCATGTTACAAGATTTATTGAAAAGTTCCAAGAAGCAATGACTATGGAAAACTGAAATTAAGGTAGGGTCTTTATTTAAATTTTGCTCGGTAACGCCGTGACGTTTTAATAACGGATCAATCATTGTATTTTAAATAAACTGATAAAATCTCTAATATACAAACGATTAACCTATTTGCAAATCTATTTCTCCTTGTCATACGTTACCTTGCAATCTTGCCTGCAATAGAATATGATGTACCGTCAATAAATTCGCTATAAGTACTTATTGTTGTCAGAACACAACATAATCATTTTATCATTCATGATATCGGATTATGAAAATCAATTTACTTTTCAATATGAATGGGAATTAATATTTATATGACAAGGTAAATATATGGCAGTTGGTTGTAACTAATTATTATGTCTTTCAAAGCCTACATAGATTGTTTGCGATAGGTATTTGCAAGCACCTGCTAATTCATCAAATAAAATTAATTAAGAATGCTGGAAATCCACACAGCATCATCTAGCTTCAAATTAAGCAGTGCTTGTGAAATGAGCGCCTTGGACACCTTAGGAACCTAGATAAATAAACAAATAAAATCAGTTTAATTCATGCACAAAATAAAGGACCCATATTACAAAACTTAAAGTTAAATACAACATGCATAAGAAATAAAAGACAAAACACACAATGTAGGTTTATAGGCTAGGCTGTTATTTTCTATTGCCGTCCATGTGGACGGATATTCAATGCTGGTAAATTGGGTTGTTGTACACCGTTTCAGAGACAGCCCTCAGAATGCTGTTACACGAACGATTCAGCCTTCTTCAGATAACTGACTCGGTGAAATAGATCGGTATTTTATTTAATATGCATAGAAAACACCCAGACCTAGGACAAATCGGCAGATCACAAACATTTATCCCGGGGAATCAAACCTCCCTGTACGCAGGCGAGCTTCGCCAGCTACGACACTAAGCTAACGGCTAACAGTTGAATGACAAATACATTAATCGTCGATGACTCGGTTAATTTTAAATGTTTTTGTCTATGTTAGTCTATAAGGTATTTATTGTATGGGCCCTAATTAAGTTTCTTTCTTTGTGGTCTGAAATAAAAGTATTATTATTATTATTAAGGTTCCTTAAGCATAAGCAGAAGATGTATGTAGAACTCTACAACAGAAAGTATACTATGGCCAAATTGAATATACAAAGTAAATAAACATTGCCCCCGTACAAGCTAAACATAACTTTCTTGTTATGGACTTTAAGTCAGAATCTGCACTACCTACTAGGCAATTTGAGCTCTTTTCTACATACGCATATCTCTGACAATATTTTAACGAACACCAACGAAAGCCAAAAAGAAAGTTTAAGATTTTTGTGTTGCGATTTGTTTACAAATATTGTTCATTGAGAATGGCTATATTATAGCTGCAAAATTATCTCTTGGAATTCCTAAACATAAATTCTACAAATTATCATTATCAGAGCAAATCATGACAGTGACAAACAGTTACATAATGTTAATGGCCAGATCGTTATTATTAATAGACATAACTGCTATATCTAGGTTATCTTTTCAGTGCCTATTGCCGATTGAGTTTGATTGATAAGTTATTTAATGATACGAGCATATTTTATGAAGAACCAGTCAAAGGTATTATTAAATAAATAAATAATGCTGGACAATTCACACAGCATTATCTAGCCTCAAGCTAAGCAGAAGTTGTGTTATTATGGGTACTAGATAATTAAATACGTAATATAATACGTACATAGATAGATATTTTTTATTATACAAAGAAATCGACCAGAACACCCTGAACAAATATCTTCAGATCGTACAAATATTTGTCCCAAGGCAGGAATCGAACGTGGGCGAAGGTCCACCTGCGACGCAGCAGGTTGCAGGTTGGGTATTTCATTACATATCATTTTCTCACACTCGAAATGAAAAGTATTGTTTTACACGCGAGCCAAAACCACCCATTATAGCTCGGTCTTGTCATTCTCGCTGCTACGCTCGGGAGTACAAACAACCTCGTCTATATTGAAGTGGTTTAGTCACTTGTTAAAAAAATATAGGTACTGTTGTTATTTTATGAACTAAAACTAACATTTTCCGACTACTTTTCTCTCAATATCATAAGATGTTTTTTGGTCATATTGATTATAATACCCTATTTTGGGTTAGAAGCATATTACGCCATTCCTACCAGTCCCTTGCGTCAGCAACTTAAAAATATAATATAAATAAATATAATATATAATATTTATAAACAAAGAAATAGGGTTCGTGAACCAATTTCCTTATGATTGGTACCAAATCGACCTTCGGGCTACATGATCATGACGCACAATGAGTCAACTTGTCACCAACGCATCGTTTTAAAATTTAAATAGTCATTTTAAACATAATTTTGCATAGAAATAGTCGTCAATATCACTAATGCAGTAGCGTGCTTAAGGTGGGAGTGAACCTCTAAGTTCCCATACAAACGTACTTTTCGATTAATTTGATTAAAATTTTGTAGTATACTCATCATGTGAGAGCGCAAGCAAATTCATTTTTATCCATTTTCAAGCGATTTTACTACTTTCACTCTCCATGATGATTATGTATTTTGAAAAACTAAAACGATACAAACATCGCTATTTCTTATCCGATTATGTATGCAAAATTTCATTAGGTACAATCGGGGACGTAGTTTGGAAATTAATCGAAAAGTACGTTTGTATGGGAACTTAGAGGTTCAGTCCCACCTTAATGCATGCAACGGGAATCTTCAATTGGAAATCAAGAAAATTCTCTAGTCTTCTCGAAAGTAATTTCCATTGCTAACGAGCCAGGGAACGTAAGCATGCGTGGCGCTATTTAGATTCAGAGATGTCAGAGTGAAATAAGTCCCAAAAATTATCGGTCCCGCCGAAACCGATAATTTTTGGGACTTATTTCATTTCTTAATTATTTTTGGTCAGAAAATAAATAGCTGAATGATCTTTCTCGTCGGGTTTTTTAATAACTAGTTGATAATTTAAAATAGAAAGTTTAGCAGCCTTAATTGTCAATGAAAGTTTTCAAAACTCTGCTCCCACTTCCATTTTTTCCCTTCTACTGCCGTTTTCCACAAAAACTGTATCCTTACACAATAATAATTGTATAGCCACACAGGTCTTCCCACATTTGTAAGGAAAACCCTATGATTGGAAACACACTAAAGCTTTTTTAACGGAATCTTGAAGCAAACAAAAAACTTATGGGAAAATGACGTAGTAAAATTCCGATTTGACCAAAAGTGTGGGAAATCACACTGCATACAGCGAGCCTATGAATCCATACTAATAATCTAAATTCGATAGTAAACTATCTGTCTGTCTGTTACCGTTTAACACTTAAGGTAAGGTTTAGGTGTAAAAGGGAAGTTTGGCAGGGAGGTAGATGGTATCACGGGGACGGACATAGGCTACTTTTTAACGCGGTAAAGTGCGTGCGAAGCCACGTGCAGAAGCTAGTATAAACGACAGTGTATAGGTATGCAAAATCTGATTGCCATCGCGGTCTTGGCGTAAACTAAGTATCGACCTCTCATATTCAGCTCGTATGTCATAAAGACCTAAGGGAACCTACCAGTGGAAAGGCTTGTTGAGTTCCTGAAAATGCGCAGTACGAAGCTGATTCGTACTGCGCATTTTCAGGAACTCAACAGCTATCACCAATCTGACTGCCCAAGCGTGGTCATTATGGTAAAACCATTCTAAAAATGGTGGAGGTATGTTCAACAGTGAGCGTATGTGTACCTACTGATAACCTTCGCATTGGGACAAGAACTAAGGGGTTCTTTGGGTGCGATCTATGACGCCATTTTGTGAAAAGGATAGCATAGGATTTCGCGTTCATAGGAGCGGGACAGAGCAAAGCAACGCCAGTGCAAAAATCAGGTTTTGGCTTAATAACTATTATTAATTATTCAAATTGTAAGAATTAAATAGAATAACTAATAAACTATTACTAAAATAAAACATTAGTCTGGCTATGTATTCGTAAAAAATAATGTGATGTTGTCATTAAAACAGTAAAGTTAAATGTGTTTTTATGCTAAATTTTTATTTTTTTATTAAAGAAACCAGTTTATTTTCATAAATTCGATTACTATACTTCTACAGGTTTTTTCCCTACCTATATCGTATTTTATTAATTTGTACATTTACGTTGCGAACTCTTAACAAGCACATGCTCAAATTGGAGCTATGCGACACAAAATCCTGCAGAAGAATCTGAGGCGGAGGAAACGCCTCTCCATCTGTTAAGAGAGTGCGAAACGCTGATGCAAAAACGTAGCACTCATCAGCCATCAGGGCAAGCACCTGCTCAGCCCAGACGAGCTACGAGATATCACCCCGAACAAAATCCTCCAGTTCCTAACAGTTGCAAGGGTAAGTGGTGAATTATGTAAGACCGCCGCAGCTTCAAGAGTGAACACATAAAGTGGCGATAGGCCTATCATGGCCGCAGTGACATGAAAGCCACTTTGAGCTAATACAAAAAAAGTGTGCTGATGAGGAGGTTAAATTTCATAAGACTAGTTTATTTATTTATTTTATTTTAAACCTTCCTTTTCTCTTTCAACTCCTCGCGATCCAACGCTGTGACAGGCCACGATGGAAGATGTGCCTTCAGCTTGTTACGTCATCTCATCCTGGGTCTATGACTAACATGTAGAAAAATCTCACTGCATTAGCCACGTAACCAGCCTATGTGGCGAGGATTGAACAGGATATGCAAAATCGATGTTATTGAATACGTGGTCGCCTCGGCTCGCCATCGAAACGTCGTCGCGTCGTAAACAAACAATGCGCTACGCACGACCACAGCTGCGTTTAACAATAGCTTGATAACAACAACGTTTCGCAATAAATAAGATAGCGGTTTTAGTGAGCAAAGCGTGAATGATTCGTAAACAAAAAAATAATGAAGGTTAGCCAGGTTGTTAGGTAGATGTAGATACACAGGGAGTTCCATAACTGAGTGGATAAATTTGAAGTAGCGCGCGGATTGTATCTGACCCGCGAAAATGGTGAAAGAAGTTTTCAAATCAGTCCAGTAGTTTCAGAGCCTATTCAATTCAAACAAACAAACAAATCTTTCCTCTTTATAATAATAGTATAGATACAATTGTGTTTAGAGCTTCTACAATATTGATACAAGTTTTTTTGGAAGTTTATGAGGCATTTTATTGTCTTGGTTTTTTAGGTGTTCAATTAGAAACCTACGTTTAAATTAGGTAGAAAGAAATGCCGTAGTAGGTACTCCATATTTGCGGTACCTATTCCATTATTGGATACCTTCATGTACTTGTAGTTTTGAGATTTTTCCTACAATACAAAACACTGACAACAATATTTCGAGTACCTAATACCACACCAAAAAGAGAATTTTGGATTGTGTTGAGAGTGGTTTACAAACATTGTACCTACATTGAATGGCTGAAGTATAGGAACCTCTAATAAGAGCTTTTCACACTCCTTGAAATAAACAGCAAAACAGGTATGTAAGTATTAATATTTTATCTCTTTTTAATTTGACTAAAAGGCATCATACAGGGTTATAAATACAATGATTCACAGCGAAGATTTACAATCAGATATGCAAAATTATCGTACTTTTTAGAACGAACTCACATTATTTCTACCAAAACTATGTAGGTAGATACCTATAGTATTTTAGCATTCATTAACCTTTGGTTTTCCTGTTACTTTGATTTGTTGTTAAAAACAGGATAAATGGAAAAATATCTTGGTTATCAAACGATTTGAATAAATGCTTGATTTAAAACGCTACTCTATAGCTCAAATTTAATAACCTATAAGTACTCTGATTTTGAATCGAAGATATTTTTTGTAAACAAAGATCTTAATGTATAAAAAGTTAACTGATATTCATAACAATACCTAGCAGAACAAAAATCTTAACAACGCTTACGCATTTTTGCTGCTCCTGAGAAATTTCACAAGGCAGCGTAAAAGGTTCGAAAACGAACACGACACCAATGAAATGATGAATGAAAGCTCTTGCTTGAATTTTGCAATTTGCTTTAATGATAGCAGTTTCTTATAAATTACACACACCGTTAAGAATCGGCGACTTTCACGCCTCGGTTTACAATATACTATTGTTTACTAGTAAAATAACAGTTTACCTCTTGTATAGTACAAAAATCGCTTTGCTGAGCACACAATTTCCACCTTACAGACCGTGACCGCTCGCGAGTGCTCACCGTTTACCATCAATGACTCAACGCAGCCGTTTCGGAGGGAATTCTAGACCGCATTGCAGTATTTCGTTTTATGCATTATTTCATGGTCTTTTCAGTCGACGCGCAAAAGTTCTGTACAACTTATAATTAAACTGGGACCAAATTGACAATGGTATTGTCGTCGCAAAACCGTCCAGAGATGAAATAAACTCTAGATATGCGTGCGGTGTTCTTTGCATGAAGAGATTTTTAGAAGTTAACTGGACACTTTTGAGATGCGTTCCTCTTATAGGTATTTTAGTTTTTCCTTGATTAAAAACACTCATTTTATTCAAATTTTGAAGCTTCTATGTCTGCTAGAAGTGTCTTAGAGTTTTGATGATCGGTCAGTCAGTGAGTGACAAAATTAAGAATTTTGACTAGCTATAATTCTTAAACTGCTGGTGCAAATTGTATGAATTTTGAAATATACCTTGTTTATACAATGCCTGCTTGTATACTGAAAATTCAGGCTTCTAGTTTTATCCACGACGAAGTTATGGGGGGTCGAAAAAGACCTGAACTGCTTCGAGAAAAGGATGGTACGGCCGTGCCGCTTTTTTGCTCGACAGATACCTCCTGCTTTTTGGAGTCCGTTAAAAAGCGAAAAAAAAACTGCCTTTACCTTTGACGCCTAATGCAATTTGGCAGATAGGTAAAGGTACCCCGGGGTAGGACATAGGCTCTAAGTCGAGATGTATCTAACCTTATTATTATAGCATACCTACATCTAATTGATAGCGATAGAATCTCCCTGAATGGCGATCCATTAAGATGAAATATTTAACCTTAATCGCACTGCTGATTCCCAACTGCTCCCATCGATTATAACTTTGGCATAATTATTATGATTTTTAATTGGTTTGCGAAAGCCGGAAAGGATTAAAAAAATCTTCTTGAACTATAAAATTGTGCATGCTACGCAATGATACTGAATAAAAAAGTGGCAGCAAATTTATTACATCGACTTCGATGAAGATAACGTATCCTTTGAACTAACAACCCGATCATCAACTTTTATTGATTCTTTGTCCATAAATCATTATTGCATAACGTGACAAATGATAATGGCATAAATATTTTCAAATTTTAAAAATAAGATAGAAATTAGAAGAAATGAAAACAAGTCCAAAAATGAGGGTAGGTTCTTTACCGACACATGTTCTGCTAATGTGTCTGTAGGGCTACAAACTTCGATAAAAGGAAAAAACCTTTTTTACTTTAATCGAAGGCTACAAATGGAATCTTTAGTTCTTGCTAGAAGTAACTTTACTTCTAAAAGGAAGCTAGTATAATAATTTCAAAAGTAATTCTGGTCGAGTCTCCAACACTTCGCTTCGATCAACAATTTGTTGTTTCGCTAAGCTAATTAAATAAAGACTTTCAATAAATTCCTTCCTTTCCTTCCTACAAAACTTGTTTTTGGCCTAGGACAAATTTTACGAACGATTTACAAGATATTTTTAGCAACTTGTTTTTTGATAAAGTATCTGAAAATAATACTGAACAATCCACACAGAATCATCTCGGTCTAAAGCTAAGCAGAGCTTGTGTTAGATGACTGATATGCATAGTACAATACATTACAGAGATATTTTTTTATTGTACATAGAAATACCCAGAACAAATATTTGCAAATCGTAAAAACATTTGTCCCAGGGCGGGAAACGAACCCGCAACCTCCGACGTCGTAGGCGGACCTTCGCCCGCCGCGCCACATCGGTCGTCAAAGACAAAAAGAGCCTTAAAAATGTTCTCCACATTGCATGTTCAGAGTTATTACCGTTGCTATTACTCAATTTGGACATGTCCATCAAAATTACATTACAGTTAGTAACGGCATGTACAAAACATATAAAACACCCATAGCTATATCACACTTCCGATGAGTTCGTAGCCAAAAACCCGTTTGTTGGCCTACATGCGAAGGCTTCTTTGTTTTGATTTAAAGCGGTACCCCGACTCACACTAGCGGCGCCGCGCCACCTATTTTCTTCAACATTTTCAAAAATCCCATGGGCAGTTTGAGATACACTAAGCATAAGCATAACCTTGCTTAAGCATAAGGAGTATTTTCTATGTATAATAAAAATATCTATCTTTGTAATGTATTCAATTTAGTATAACTGTCAGTCATCTAGTACCCATAATACAAGCTCTGCTTAGCTTGGGGCTAGATAATGCTGTGTGAATTGTCCAGGATTATTAATTATTATTATTTTTAAGGTAACGTGTAGGAATCAAGATCAGAATATTATATAGGTAAGGTAAGTACGTCGAAAAAGCTTTGAAACCGGCCTCAACTAACCAAATAATACCAACGTAACCACGATCTAAAGTCAGAATATCTACAACAAGGTGAATCAGAAAATAACAAGGAACGTGTAATAAGTAGGATGTTTGTTTGAATGAACGATGAAATCAGAAAGTGGAAAAGCGGAAACGCTGATGTTTAATTTTGCGCGACGTAAAACGACACTATCTGCTGCAGCGCCGTCGTCAGGTCCACTGTCGCTATTGTGATCACTTTGAAGTGCCATAGCTTATTTTGTGACTGTTTTGTCCAACGAAGAGATTTCTGAGTTTGTCGAATTGGAACTAAGGTTCAATTACTGGGTACTGCGAAAGACTGCTGGCAGGTGCTGGATGCGTCAAGCTGAAGACAGGGCGCTATGGCGCTTTTTTACGGAAAGCCTATGTCCAGCAGTGGATTAAATTGGCTGATGATGATGATAATGATGAATATATAAGATAAACTCAGTTTAGCGCTTTTATCGACATAAAGTTGATCCGGATCAAACCGAACTTAGTTTAATTTTTGAACACCCGACTTCCGTCATTTAGCTTGGCTAAACCGAGTTCAAGAGCTGTCATGTCTCACAATAGGTATTATGTGCCTACATTCCTCTAGTAAACCGAGATTGAACCAACATTTGAACTCGATTAAGCTGAACTTAGTTGTTTTGATATAAGTTTTGGCAGCGAACGGTAAAATCGGCACTGAAATAGACTAAATTCTTACAGTTGAATGTCAGTGATGTCATTAAGAAGCAAATATCTCATGACATGACCGTAAGGGGCCATCCATAAAAATTACGTCACACGAATTTCATGATTTTTTGACCTCTACTCCGTCCTTGTCACAGCTGCCACCATGGTGTCCTAATGAGATAGGGCCCTTAGTCCTGGCGCTCGCAGTGCGGCCCTGGCCGTAGGCAGACATTTATGTGATAGCAATCACTGGATGATGGGCTTTACCCATCGTTTGATAACATCGCGGTTGCAAACGATAGCAACTACGACAGTATACTAACCTAGGAAGTACTTATTGTTCATTTCAATAACGAGTTTTTAAGTCGACGCACGTCTACGATGGGACGGACCGACATGGCCGGGGAGAGGTCAGGCGCAGGAACAACGCAACTACTCTATGCTGTCGGATTATAAGAGTGAGGGTATTAAGAACACCTGAGCACCTATGTTTGCGTCGCACATATCTGTTCATCTCACTAATATTATAAAAGGCATTTTTGAAGTCACATGCATATATCCTGTTGTAGGTAATGGAAACAAAATCATACCGCATGAGGAGCGCAATGTTGTATAAAAAATAAAATAAAATAAAAACATTTATTTTCCACTCACAAAAGGTTGAATTGACAATATTCGTGTACATTTATAATTACGGTCAGCAAAATTATTAACCTGTTTTGTGAGGGTTTAGTGCTTGAGGTAACGACCTAGGTTAAGACCATCGATGAACATTCTCGAATATTATTTCAAAATTTGGACTTATTTTAAGGAAAACTACCAAAAATAGAGCAAAGTGCATTGTACGAACATCCTGTAAATACAACAGGCAATACAACTGCAAAAATTATCAGTAGGCACCTACTTAGATACATTATAGCACGCATGTCAGATGGCCTTTGCCATATTGAGGCCGAATGTGGTAAAGCACCTAGTACCTACTGATAAAATTTATATGATACCATATTGCTTAATTGACCCAGAACTATCGGAGACCAGCTAAACAGTAACAATGAAAAATAAATAAATAAAGTATTAGGTAAAATTCGCGCGCGATCAGGGGCTTATTTCAATTCTCGAACACGAAGTTTCGTGTTTCGTTTCGGTCTACTTTAATCTAATACACCGAAATAGAGTAGGTACTACCTACGGGTTCGAATCCTGCCGAAATCGATTTTTTTTGGGATATTATTAAAAAGTTTTCGTAGAAGATTTACCCAATGCGAGTAACGCACTATAAAGCAAAAAGCTAAGAGTACCTAGGTACTCATTTGCACAAAAAAAACGGAACGAATTAATCGATTGCGTGAGTATACTGGAGAATTAAAATAGGCCTTGAGAACCCTATTCCACTCTGATCCACTGGGCTAATCCATTGATGGATTAGATTCGACATTTTTGACATTCGGTTTCAACTGTGTAACATGATATGCGATAGAATCTCCCTGAATGGCGATCCATTAAGATGAGATATTTAACCTTAATCGCACTGCTGGTTCCCAACTGCTCCCATCGATTATAACTTTTATACTTTTGGCATAATTATTATGATTTTTAATCGGCTTGCGAAAGCCGGAAAGGATTTAAGAATCTTAAAGGATTAAAAAAAATATCTTTGACTATAACATCGTTCCTGCTACGCCAGGATACTAAAAAAGTGACAGTAAATTTATTACATTGACTTTGATGAAGATAATATCGTATCCTTTGCACTAACGACCTGATCATCAACTTTTATTGATTCTTTGTCAATAAATCATTATGTATAACGTGACAAACGATAAAGCCATAAATATTTTCAAACAAGACATGATAGGTACACCTACGTAAGTGATAATTGTAGTGCCGACAACATAAAACCATTAACACTTATTTTAATCCATCTATTTATTATCTACTCATTCACAATCAATTTGACATCTTCGATAGAGCGTGAGCTTGCTCACTTCGTGACGCATGGAGCGATCAAGAAGAGGCCATTTAAGCCCATAATAGACGGATAGACGACGAATAGACTATAATATACAGGGTTATTGGTAAATTAGTGACAATTCGTGAACTGCAGCTTCAGCCCATCATCACAAACACGTCTGTGAAGACGCCAGGTCTGGTTAATTCTTAATTTTGGTATTGGTAATAATGGGTACCCCCCGCAATTCAATAACCTTTCGTTAGAGAGGTTTTATTTGAAACTCAACTTAAAAACGGCTTTGCCCTGAATTAACAGAAGATATGAAATTGAAAGATCGGTCTTAAGTAACTCGTTGGGTTTCAGACAAAGATGTTTTTTCATTTAGTATCAGAGGTGACTTATATTTTTTTTTAGAATTTAGACTTGGCGCCGAACGTGTTTATGATGATGCAGGACCTGCAGTTCACGTATTGTCACTAATTTACCAATAACCCTGTCTATTAATATAAATCATAGCAAGGTATATTTTCTATAGTAATCGGCGAGTGACCATAGACGCAGCTATAACGTATGTTTTTATTACGTCGCTAAATTAAGTCGAGAGTTATAGCACGATATATTTTGGTATAGTAAGACATAACGGCCGCAAAACTAAGGACTGCAAAAATATACCAATGTATATTATAGCATAGCCACCGTCTGTGGCAGCTATAATATGCTTGCTATACCGTAATAAGTATATGTATAGCTTACTATATTAATATATTTTAGCTCCGTCTGTTGCAGGCTTGTCTCTTTTCGTGACAGTTGGGTAACTGCAGTGGGGTGTGTCAGGCTAATTTGCCCACTGTTGGGGTGTAGGTTTCCTCTGTAACAAGCCATTATTTCCAGTTCTGAGTATCTCTTACCTACGTCTCACGGTTTCGTTGTAATTATTTGTTATAGTTTTTATAAACGATTGTTAACATTTTATTGTTTTATGTAAACTTGCATATTACAATAAAACTACCATTGCGTTCATTTTGTAATTATCTAAATTAATTATAATTATTTATAATGGTACCACAGCCCTTTTATAGAGTTTCTATTACTAATTGTAAATTTTTTGCTTGTACATTTGCATAAAGCAAAATAAGTAGGTAAGTACCTACCTATGAAGTTATGTAGGATACCTAAGTCCTAAGAATTACCTGAAATCATTGTTCAGTCCCTGTTCAAGTCACGTTTAGCTAAATACTAGATGATACCTATCTAATATTGTTAACTACGGTCACGTGAATTTTATTGCACAGCTATACTTAAGTACGGATAATTATCATAGTCGATTTATTGTAGTCATGAAAGAACAAAATAATGAGTTTGATGATCATTAGGTAGAAACCAGCGTTTGGGTTCAGCAGCTCGACGCTTCAACCTAACCAGAACCCTCTTACAATCGATACGCTTAAAGAGTCTCACAGACTGCCGCGGCCTGCGTGGCGGTCAGTATCAGTACAATTTGACGAGAAGGTGTTGTCAAATTGTACTGACCGCCGCCACCGCAGGCGGCGTCAGTCTGTATGACTTTTAAATCCAACTCCTTCACATATTGATTGGAAAGAAATAGTTTTTTGAGGAACGCGGAACTCCGTAATTTATGGAAATTTAATTAAACATAACTATATAGAGCTCGTTAATGGAACATTTCCACCAATTTTATTGTAGATACATTAAATCTTAGATCTTCTGTGAAGATGACATTTTATGCTGTGGTATGGGTCAAACTAGCGCCGCCACCTACTTTATCTTTTTATTAAGTTGAACAAAGGAAATTTCAAAAATCCATCGTACAGTTTGTGATACCTATTATAAGCTTTTTTTAATGCCTCTGTAATAGTTTTATTCTATTAGGTTTAGGCAGAATATCGAAGTTGCCCTTGGTGGCCACCAATATCTATTTTCGATTTTCTGGCTAAACTAAATATAGTAAAACTATCACAGAGGCATTAAAAAAAAGCTTATAATAGTTATCACAAACTGTACGATGGATTTTTGAAATGTTCTATGTTCAACGTAATAATAAGATAAAATAGGTGGCGGCGCTAGTTTGACCCATACCACAACCTTAAACTTAACCTTAGGAAACTTAGCTGACGATATTTTAGCTCCTATTTTATGCACTCCTTGTAAAATAAAAATAATTACCGAAACTGACACGACCCTATCGTTTGTTACATCGTTTAATTTTCGCGTTCCTTTTTTTCACCTCAGCCGGTTGCTTTTGCTGATTGATCATCCCTTACTAAGTAACCAATGAACAAATCTCTTGTCAACGTAAATTCGGAGGAGAAAGAGCTATTTGACAAGAGATTTGATTTGATGGTTAATATTTTAACATCCTTTTTTTCTTTCATTTGGTGTAACTTGAATGACAAACGTAAAAAATTGATTTATACACATTATTTTAAATTATTAAATACATACAAAAAATACAAAATACATTGGCAGAATTGTGTCGAACCAGACACCGAAAAGTTGAACAACCAACTGTAACAGTTCCTTTTGTTTCAGCGGCCCGCAAGGTGGTGGTGAAAGGTGTGAATGGCAGGTTTCTATCGGGCCAGCTGGTCGCCATCATGGGGCCATCTGGAGCCGGCAAAAGCTCTCTGCTCAACATGATTTCAGGATACAGGTAAGAAATCTCTGTAAATGACATTCATCGCTTGTACTTAGAACAAGAAACATAAAATAATATCTAGATAGTTTGTAAACAATCTGCCCTCTAGCTAATCTTAGGATTTACCTTAGAACGTAAGAGACCCAGCAAAAAAAAGCAAGAAGCTAAGAAGACACCAGCATGTAGCAGGAGCTCAATACTGAGTCCATCATGACCGGGGGATTTTTCTCTCTTCATATTCTTAATGATCTTATTAACTTCAACAGTATCACCTTCACATGGGAGTCAGCAGTTTGGACTTCAGTATTGAGCACATGCGCAGGCTTGGTAGACAAACTTGACTCAACCTCAAATTCTTCCGTGAAGACATTGGCAATAAGTTGCGGATCAGACACGCCACTCACACTCATAGGCAGACCACTCGATCGGGGATAGGTTTTTGGCTTGTTTCCAAAAGCTAGTTAAACTTTTAGAGGCATGATGTGCTGATAGGTCCATTTTGATTTGGTTTTAATTGTTCTGACACCATTTTAACTTGATCTTTAAAATCTTTATCGTCTCAACCATAATGCTCGTAAACTGGCCCATACATCACCCAGTCATCCGGCCCTCCCCATGAGTGTGTTTGACGTGCTCGTTCCATCCTACAATATTGGCTCGCTTCCTATTTTTACCCTGAGGGGACACAAATTTGTTGATGCTTTCTTAGGTATATTAATCTGGTTACCTATTATACAATGTATCTTTTGATAACCTATGGTCGCTATTGTCACATAATTCATCACAACAATTAATAAGTTCAACTGGCAACTCTATTTTGCATAACAATGTGTGGCAAAGCGAATTATATGATTCTGTTTGGTAAAAACCCCGGTTTACCACTATGATTTCTGCTTCAAGTATTCGTTATTAGACTATAAGTGCCTACCTAGTGCCACTCTACATAGTTGTGGCTTAGCAACAGGCACCAAGTGTTTTAGCAGCTCATTATAACTGATTTGCATAGGAAAAATCCGCTCCATTAACAAACCATAACACATTTACGACTGGCACGAGTATCCATTACAATATAATTTCCAGCATTTTCATTCTTTTCATTGATAAGCGTAAAAATGCAAATACCAACAGGTATATTTTTGCGATATACCTACTTAGAAGGTTTTGAACTGTGTTGGCGGTACTGAAGTAGGTACCTACTTAAAAATCGTAGTAACAGAGTCAATATAGTGAAATACATGTAGTTATTAGCTAGTGTTGACTAAACAAGCCGTTGTATGCTTAATAAATATGAGTAGGCATCTACATCATTTCTCAGACATTCCGGAAAACTCTTTGCAAATAAAGTTGGACAATTTTTTCTTTCAAAACATGTGATATTCCACGAAACACCTCGAGTGGCATAAAAGAAGCCATTCTTTTTCCTCAGATGCCGAATGATTTACTTTCTCAGAACACAACACTTTGTGAGTCCATCAACCCAACAAGTCATGTTAGTTTGACTAAAAACAAAGCATAACCACAAATAAAGCATTGTGAATACTTGTGAACTCTAGAACAATGAGACTAAGATTGTAATTCAACTGCCATATTCCAGGTCAGCTGGTGTAACAGGCGAGCTACTGGTAAACGGGCAACCAAGAGACGAGCAGCTTTTCCAGAAGTCGTCATGCTACATCACGCAAGAGGACCTGCTCCAGCCACTACTAACTGTTCGCGAAGCTATGGACGTGGCCGCTAGTCTGAAAGCACCGAAGGGTTTCAAGGCACCTTCCGTGGAGATTCTTCAAGAGTTGGGGCTTTTGGAGCATCAGAATACTAGGACGGATCAGTTATCTGGCGGACAGAAGAAACGGTGAGATATCCCCAAAACCTACTCTGTGCCTAGTTAGTAAGTTTAATTTATTTAAATAGCCGCGGCTGCAATATAGGTACTCCACGTCCATCTTTGTCAAAGCGCCAATGCAGAATGATCAGTACGCCAATAAGTGAACGAAATCCGATCATTTGGCCCAACATGCTGCAAAACTGAGGCACTACGGATTTAGCGGTCAGTCACTGGCTCTTCTAAGTGACTTTATGGCTGATAGGTGTCAGGTGATCACGGGGGCTGGAGGAAAGGTGGCTTCAAAGCCACTTAAAACTTCAGTAGGAGTAGCGCAGGGTTCGTCGCTCTCGAACATCATGTTTTCTCTCCTCCTCAATGATCTCCCGGGGTGCTTAGATAACGCAGACGTACTAATGTACGCGGATGACGTTGCCGCCGTAGTTAAAGCACCTACTATTGACTCATTGGAGAGGAGATTGAGCATGGTGGCGGAGAACCTAAATAGTTGGTCCCGAATTAATGGCTTCCTACTGAACATCAATAAAACTAATTTTATAGTGTTTAACCTGACCGGGCGCGCACAGAGGTCCTTGAGCGTAATCTTGGGAGGCAGCTCTGTCGACCAGGTCAAGTCGGCTACATTTCTAGGCTTCCAACTCGATGAGGGTCTGACGTGGGACCTCCATATTGACAGGCTTTGTGATAGGTTAGGTCGGGCGTGTTTCGCGCTTTGGCGATTGTCCTCGACTCTGAACAAGAACATGACTAGGAGCTGCTACTTCGCTTCTGTTCATTCTCTCCTTCAGTACGGCGTTGAGCTCTGGGGGAAAGCCGCTGATTGGGAGCGAGCGTTCAGAATGCAGAAGAAAGCTGTCAGAGCGATAGCCCGCGTTCCGTGGGACACGCCCGCCCGCCCTATTTTCAAGGAACTGAGAATCCTAACTGTCCCCTGCCTGGTGATCCTGCAAGCAGCCTTGTACGCCCGTAATCACCTATCTGAGTATGCTAAGTTAGGTGATAGTCACAAGTACATGACGAGGAACAGGCAGAAAATGAGAGCCGTGCAGCGGCGTCTCACTAAAACCTCAAAACTGATCCACGTTGTAGGGCCGGCAGTGTACAACCGTCTCCCAATCACGATCACGAGTGCTAAGTCAACGCAATCCTTCAAACATAAATTAAAGAACTGGCTGATTGAGCAATCCTTCTACAGGATTGACGAATTTTTAAAGTAATATTATTGTTATTTTATTATTATATTAATATGATTTTGACTTTTTTGTAAAATAACATTGTGTTATTTTTGAAATTGATAATTTGAAAATTGACTGAAACTGATAATTTGAAAATTGAAATAATATAATTAATTAATTTACTTGTTTATGCTAGTACCTATCTATATACTTAGGTATATTTTTAAGTTGTACTGTGTTCCACTATTTGACGTGTATTTTTTACCAATAAATGAACCAATGAACCATTGAACCATGTTGGCCTAACGCACTGGGGCAATGTGTAGATTAGATACATTTTTTTAAAATTTGAATGAACCAGTAATTAATATCTACTGAATGTAGGTTAATGATACATAATATAGGTACTGTATCGAATTGCGTTTGAGTTCACATATCCGACTTCAAGTTGAATTATCACAAAATTCAAAAAGCGAAGGTAATATTTTCATTGTAGGTTTTGGTAGTGGTACATATTAAGAGGAATATTAAAAAAGAGGGAAAAGTCAGACCAGTGAACACAAGTTATATACAATACCTAATAAAGAGCCTAGTGTAAAAAGGTCAGATTGCCAACCAAGAAGTCTTTATTTAATAAAATCTGATGAAGTAGGTACATACTTAGGGTACGGACGAACCAAGTTTTGAAACAATGGCACTAGATAGGCAAATGCACTTTGATTGGCGGACAGCCATTCATTAATGATGTTTTATTTCTCCTTGTTCCCATACACGACAAGAATATTAAACAATAACATTACAAAACTGCCTTTGATTTACAGTCGCGATCTCAAGCTGTAGCCAAAACATAAAATTCACATACAAGTATAACATCCGATACGATGATATTACAACTACAACCTGCCATTCTTACAAGACATCTACATAAAGAAAGAAGAACGTTCAACCCGTGGGAACCACCTTAGATCAGCGGTGCCAGAACGTCCCAAAAGGGACGATTTTCGTCCTTTTAGACGCCGCATCGTCCCTTCGATGTCCGTTCTCAAATTCCGTCCCTTTTCCGTCCCTTTTCAAATAGCCAGCCACAATAACTTTTTAAAAAATAATGCGTGAAACGAAACGGACGACGACGCGTGAATGCGACAACTTCTGACCGCTCATGTAAGTGTATTTATTTCCTTTTGGCTTCGATCAAAAATAAGTGTTCGCGGCCTCCCCCGTAGATACCTAGAGCTAATGCCTTACAGCCTTACAAAAATGTCACTCAAAATTGTCTTCGTTTTGTTTTGACGCAGACAGTTTGCGCAGAGCCTGACAAGTTTTTTCCATACGGAACAAGAGATTGGTGGAGTCGAATTCATTTTATTTTATTTTGTAAGTAGGTAGGTACCTACCTGAGAATTATATACCTACCTACTCAGTTTATTTTCTATAAGGATTAATTAACAGAATTCAGGTAAAGATAACGAATCATTTATTGATGAAACTATAAATTGGTGTCTCAACAGTAGGTATTCATACAAAAGGGTCATTTCAGACATACAATAATTTAAACTTAAAATACAATTTCAGGCAGGCACTCTAGATTAAAAAGAACTGGTTCCTATGTGCGGCTTTGCACGAGTTTTTTTACGGGACAAAAAGTAAACGTTTTATAAATTCATACTTCTGGTAGGTAGGTAAGTACGGTAAGGCAAGTAGTTTAGACTGCGAACTGTCTTTGACATATTCTACATTCGTGACTCTGACAGCTGACGTCGCGTTATACTTTTTGACAGCTAGGTTCTTCCCGCGTAATTGTAAAAATCGTTTCATTCGTTTTTGGATTTCGAAACAAAGAAGTCGATATTTCGCGCGCGCACGTTATTAAAGTAAAATCTCGTATCGTCTCGTTTCCTACAACTGCTGTGCAACCCTTATAGATATTTGGATTAGGAGTGATTAATGCAGTGATCCAGGCTACTACAGGACTCCACGGCCACACGGTGCTGCACACGGGAAAGCTGGCCTACATTTACTGAACCAGGGAGTATGACTTGCTAAGTAGTGTTAGTGCAGTAAGCAGACCCTAGGTGCAGAGCACATACCGAATCGTCGCACCACATAATACAGGTTAGTGGAATCCTATTGTGCTTCATATCACGCATTTCACCATCACCCTCACTCCAATTCGTATTAGTTTTTTAAGCTTCTCGTTTGTCTATTTGTTTATTTTCATTAATACAGTCCACTCTCAATTAATTAATTATTTCACTTCGTATTTGTAAGCCTGAGCGTCGAACATTTGTTCCTACGACCGGATAAAACTAGCTTAACTTTCGTTTTGTATTATATATTCGTTTGTAAATTGCCGCGGGAATATTGATTTTAACTTGTAAAAAGGTAAAGTTGTCGTTTGTTGCCTTTCCAGCAATAGTTTCTTTGTTTCGTTTCGTTAAAACTATTGTTGGCGGTAGAAAAATCATTATTTCAACGGTCTTATTCATACATACCATATTTAAAGTACCTACCTTCTAAATTCGTGTTTTTTTTGTTTTTGTCGGTTGTCTGCGTTTGTAACTTGACTCGGTTGGCATTAGTACGTTAACATTACAAAACCAACTGTCAAGTTTTCAAGGTAGAATTTATTGTCTGTGGTATCGAATCATTCACTCATTCACAACTACAGCTAACCTTACGACCAAAAGGTTATAGCCTGTTCTAAAAAAGGTTATCTGTGGTGTTTGTTTACATTCATCGTTCATAGTTTGCTTTGCTTTGCTTACCATTTGCATGTTACTTTTATTGATTTGTTAAGTAAATCGTTGATTTTAACTGAGTAATAATGGAGCAAAACTTGGAAACGAGCCGCGACGAACGTGGAATGCAGGCCGATCAACTTAGAGTCACCCGCGACTATTGTTACATGCGTATGGAAATGCTATCCGAATCGTCAGCTTTGTTAGGGATTACTGTTGATGATATCAATGAAATCTCAAAGGATTTTCACGCAGCGCAGATCCGCGTTTTGGAATCAATGTCAACGGCAGATCGTAGTGCTGAGTTTGCGCATACCATAAGTTTCGATAAAAGGTTTCTAAGCTTAAAATCTAGGATAATGCAGGCGAGTAAGGAAAGTCTATCGTCGAACAAAATTTGTACTGGTGGGTTAGCTAAACTGCCCAAAATTGCTATGAAACCGTTCGATGGGAAACTAGAAAGTTGGGTATCATTCAAGGAGTTGTACGACTCTCTCATTCATAACAGGGACCTGGCAGAAGTGGAGAAACTTCACTATCTATTGTCGAGTGTTCAGGGAACTGCATATGACCTAATCAAAAATTTCCCACTGACAGGTGGTAGCTACAAAGCTGCCTACCAAGCTCTTCATAAATATTATGACAGGAAGCGGAACATTGCTACTACTTACTATGATAATTTGCTTAAATGTGAGTCAATTAGGAACAAAAGTGGTTCTGAATTGGAGCGAATTCATCGCACCTTCAATGAGAACTTGGCAATATTAGCTAGGTACGAGCTACCAAACCAGGATTTTATGCTCTTTCAGATGGTGTGGTCCAAGCTTGACTCAGTAACTCGTGAAGCTTTTGAGTTGCAACTCGGACCCAATGTTGATATCCCACTATTTGATGACATAATGGATTTCTTAGATAAGCGTTCTCGGGCATTAGAAAACTGTTATGGGTACCATAATCAATCAAAACAGGTGACATCAAAGAACAAAACTGCACTAGTGGTCTCTCCGCAACTTAGTTGTGAGTTTTGCCCGGATGAGGGTCACACGGGGGAAACATGTCCAACATTTTTGAAGTTATCTCCAGCGGGACGGTTTAAGGATGTGAAGGATAAAAGGCTGTGTATATTGTGCTTGCATCCTTCACATTCGGTAAAAAGATGCACGGTCAAAGTTTTGTGTAGGGAATGTAATCAACGGCATCACACATTACTTCATTTTGAAGAACCAGCTTTCACCCTCTCTACTTCTCAGGAACATGAAGAAGCATCTCCAGTAGCTCTAGCAGCATATTCCTCCAATGCAGGTGCGTTGTTTCCCACGGCTATTGCGTTGGTAAAAAATGCTTGTAACACATTTGTTAAAGTTAGGATATTGTTGGATAGTGCCAGCGCGTGTAATTTTATAACTTTGTCGTGCGCACGTCGTCTGGGACTGAATATATTATGCTCAAAGGCCCAGTCTGTCAATGGGATTGGTCGGGTGTCTACCAACACACTTGGGTCGGTCAAGTGCGAGTTGGGTCCTCAGGCTCGGGATCCTTCAAGTAACCTAGTCGTGGAAGCTGCGGTACTCCAGACAATCTGTCAAAATATGCCAGCTGGTCATATAGATGTTTCGTCTTGGGATCACCTCAAGGGGTTAGAGCTTGCGGACCCTGAGTTTAACACCCCAGGGCCAGTTGATATGCTTGTCAGTGTCAACATTTTGTCGTCGGCATTAAAGCCTGGTCTCATGAAGGGTGCACCAGGTCAGGCCATCGCTATCCCCACTATTTTCGGGTGGATAGTGATGGGCGAATGCACAATCGGCACTGACTTGTCTTGCCTTCGCAACAATCCTAACATTCGAAAGGATTGTTTTCTCGTGTCGAATTTGTCGTTCGGTAATTCAGTAAAGGAGAGTTTGGAGCCGTACAAAACTGAGTCACCCAAGGCTATTCCCTCCTTGTCGACAATGGAACCTACGGTTAGGTCTGGTTGCATGGAATCATGCGGTCCAATATCAAAACGGTTAACAGTCGGCCAATCTTTCCCATTGATAGAGACCCAAGGTGGCATTCCTTCTGTTTGCTGGCATCATGTTTCAACAGCGGGCAACCCAGTTGACCACGGGTCGCGCGGTTTACTACCTGTTGAATTGACCCCGTGTTACTCATGGTGGTCGGGTCCTAGGTGGATAGCACACCCGCTGAAAGAATGGCCGCAAACTTCGCTTATCTCGAACGATGACGCTGAACTCGAGGAACGGAAAGGATTAAAAGGTAATAGTAGTTTCGTCGATAGAATTTGTTTTCGACCGTCGTTTTCCCGAATCGTCAATATTCTTGGCCATTGCTTTAGATTCTATCGTAATTTAAAACTGTCGGGGGGTCCGACCAGTGTACGGTCCATGATCAGGGCCACCGAGGCATCGCATACCCTTGTGGAGCATGTGCAGGAAACGCTTCGAAAGCTTCCGCTTTCTTTCGGGGATATGAACGGGTTGTTGAAGGGCCGTCTGTCGTGCTGCAATCTGACGTACGACCCGAAACATCCGCTATTGTTGCTTCGAGATCGTTTAATGCCTCTCCTACTCGAGGAGCGTCGCCGCAGGTGTTCGCATCCCGGTTCACTGATATTGACGAGTCCACAGGTGCTAGCTACCAGGATAGTTTCGGCTAAGCGAGCGAACCGGTCCTTGCCGATACCTGACGTAACGTGCTTCCGCACAGAACCACTGTTGCCTGCACCCCGGCTCGTGGCCAACCTGCCGTCTTGTCGTGTAAATCAAATAGAAGCTCTGTCGTTAGCTTCTGCTGATTTTGCTGGTTCACCTGAAATAGCTCTCAGACGCGATCGCGATGTAGGAACGGACAGAAGGTACGCCTATATGTTCGCATGCACAACTATCAAGGCGGTTCACTTAGAGCTCGCATCGGAGGTAACTCTCGAAGCCTACCCGGCCTGCCTTCGGCGGCTCATAGCTCTAAGATGGCATTGTTCTCGATTAAAATTAGAAGAGGGGACAAACCTCGTCGGGGCCAGTAATTTGCTGAAGGACGTAATGTCGCAAGAGTCACAGACCGAGAGGGTAGAATTAAAATTGAATTCACCTGGCAGCCCACATGTTTCGGGGCGAAGTGAAGCAGGGGTTCAGTTTGTCAAGATCTACCGTGCTCGCGTCGTCGTCGTGCAACGCCCTATATTTGAGATTAGCACATTACTGATCCAAATCGAGGCCTTATTCAATTCGTGTCCCTTGTCGTCCTTGACTCTGTATCTTGTGGCGGTGATTTCAGGCCACTTCTTCACTCTACTGCCGCTACCTCGTTTGTTCGAAGCGCCTATTCTGGAGAATCGTTTTAATCCTTGTCGTCGATGGAGAATCATCCAGAAATTGCATCAGGACTTCTGGACCAGATGGCATTTAAAATACATACACACTCTGCAACAACGGAATAAGTGGGTAGACGCACGAGACAATATTGTCGTCGGAACTCTCGTGCTCATATCCAATGAACAATGCAGCCCTATGAAGTGGAGGTTGGGTCGGGTAACCCAACTTCACTCTGGAACTGACAATGTTTGCCGCGTAGTTACCCTGAAGACTCAGTTGGGAGAATGCAAACGGCCGGTCGTCAAACGGTGTGTACTTCCGGTACCACAGGATGTCGAATCTAGCCCCCCATCGTGCTAGCTCCAACGGACGGCTTCATCGTAATTTAGTTTTATTTCGTTTCCTTGTTTTGTTAATATGTAAAATTAATTGTAAATTTCGTTGTAAAAATCGTTGATATCTCGTGTTTTATTGGATAAATTTAAAATTTCGTACACATTTTTTTGAAAATACGCGTCCTGCGAAAATAGCGTATTTTGGTGGTCGGAATGTTTAGAATTGGCTATGGGTTTAGACTGCGAACTGTCTTTGACATATTCTACATTCGTGACTCTGACAGCTGACGTCGCGTTATACTTTTTGACAGCTAGGTTCTTCCCGCGTAATTGTAAAAATCGTTTCATTCGTTTTTGGATTTCGAAACAAAGAAGTCGATATTTCGCGCGCGCACGTTATTAAAGTAAAATCTCGTATCGTCTCGTTTCCTACAACTGCTGTGCAACCCTTATAGATATTTGGATTAGGAGTGATTAATGCAGTGATCCAGGCTACTACAGGACTCCACGGCCACACGGTGCTGCACACGGGAAAGCTGGCCTACATTTACTGAACCAGGGAGTATGACTTGCTAAGTAGTGTTAGTGCAGTAAGCAGACCCTAGGTGCAGAGCACATACCGAATCGTCGCACCACATAATACAGGTTAGTGGAATCCTATTGTGCCTCATATCACGCATTTCACCATCACCCTCACTCCAATTCGTATTAGTTTTTTAAGCTTCTCGTTTGTCTATTTGTTTATTTTCATTAATACAGTCCACTCTCAATTAATTAATTATTTCACTTCGTATTTGTAAGCCTGAGCGTCGAACACCTAGTCTTTCTTTTATTAGAGAGTCTACGCAAATGAAATTTTAGGGTGGGCCAACTAGTTATTTTAAAAATCAACTAGTAATATTAAACTTATTTAAAAAAAAAATATTAATACATACTATAAACGAAAATTTTTTTAAGAAATTAATAAATCCCAAAAACTGTGTGTTAATTCGGGTCGACTAGATAAGATCACGTAGCTTAGTTGGAAAAAGAGCAACCCTGCGCTGAAGGGGAAGGTGCGGGTTCGAATCCCGTCGAGATCGTAAATTTTTGGGATTTATTAATTTCTTAGAAATTACCCAGAGTACTATAATAAATAAAAACCTTAGAATCAAGCAACGGCAAAACCTCTCGTCAAAGAACTAAATGTAAATTTGGTCTTTGAGCAGAATTGGATAACTTCATTGTTTCCTCTGTAGGTGGCGCTGACGGCGTAAGTGCCGAAAGAACTCCCAAAGATTTTCGGGTCGACTAGATAAGATCACGTAGCTTAGTTGGAAAAAGAGCAACCCTGCGCTGAAGGGGAAGGTGCGGGTTCGAATCCCGTCGAGATCGTAAATTTTTGGGATTTATTAATTTCTTAGAAATTACCCAGAGTACTATAATAAATAAAAACCTTAGAATCAAGCAACGGCAAAACCTCTCGTCAAAGAACTAAATGTAAATTTGGTCTTTGAGCAGAATTGGATAACTTCATTGTTTCCTCTGTAGGTGGCGCTGACGGCGTAAGTGCCGAAAGAACTCCCAAAGATTTTCGGGTCGACTAGATAAGATCACGTAGCTTAGTTGGAAAAAGAGCAACCCTGCGCTGAAGGGGAAGGTGCGGGTTCGAATCCCGTCGAGATCGTAAATTTTTGGGATTTATTAATTTCTTAGAAATTACCCAGAGTACTATAATAAATAAAAACCTTAGAATATTTAAACTTACTGAAAATAAGAAATTCGATCCTTTTTCAGCACTTTGGACGAGTGATTCTTGCATTTTTTGTACGAGCACTTACCCATGCTTTTTGTCAGAACGCTAAAATGACACTAGTTGAAAAGCTTCCCTAACATGTCAAAATGGTTCTTCTTTGCTACTGAAGGTTTTGGGGTGCGCATTGTGAATCTAAGGGGGGCCGGCAAAGCCGGAAATTTTTGATCGAAGCCTTTTGGGTATATTTTTTCATTAAAATCATAATTAATTAATATTTTCTTTAGCCGTCCTATTTGTTCAAAAATCGTCCTTTTTCCGACAGCGGATCGTCCGAAACTCGGTGAAGGCACTGGCAACACTGCCTTAGATTGTCCCGTGACTCTACGAAATCCCTTACCGCGCACCATTTTATTAGCAACAGAGTGGTGCACAATTGGAACCTATTACCAAAAGACATTGTATCAGTCACATCAATAAACGCCTTCAAGAATAAACTCGACAACTGGTTACGCGGCCAAAATGACAAACTTAAAAAAAAGCAATAACTAAATTCGACACCGTCTGATATAGACACATCAGCGACTGGCTGCTCGTCTATTAATAAACAAAATAAAATAAATATCTTTAACGTATGAAAATCACCGACAGTAACTCTACTAAGGTGGTAGAATATAAGCAAAGTTCAACGAACTAATGAAATAAGTACGAAAGAAACCAGATTTCAAAACCTTTATATCTTTAGGTTTACAAAATAAACACTTAGACAAGTTAAATTTTATACTATAAAATAAGAAATAAGGTGTTCTTGATTTAATTTTGACTTTTTTTTTCCATTAGTGGAGGAAGTGAAAAAGAATCCTTTTGAACTTAAATAAGTCACTTGCAAGTCTAATAAGTAGGTAGGTACATGTTTGTTTTACCAAATCAGTGAGCCATAATTTTAATAATTTTATTCCAGGTTATCGATTGCATTGGAGATGGTGAACAATCCGCCAGTATTCTTCCTTGACGAGCCAACCAGTGGGTTAGACACAGTGACAACGACACAGTGCGTCAAATTGTTGAAACAGCTGGCGAGGCAAGGGAGGACGGTGGTGTGCACGATACACCAACCGCCTATGTCTCTGTTGGAGTTGTTCGATCAGGTAAGGATATGTCAATGCTAAGGTTCTTCATGCAGAAGATAATGTTGGACACAGCAACAACAACACAGTGCGTCAAGTTGCTGAATGAAACAGCTCGCGAGGCAAGGACGAACGATGGTGTGCACGATACACCAACCGCCTATGTCTCTGTTGGAGTTTTTAGATCAGGTATAGTTATGTGAATGTTAGGGTTATTCCTGAATTATTCTTATTAACAACAACACAGCGCGTCAAGTTGCTGGAACCGCTCGCGAGGCAAGGGCGAGTGATGGTTTGCACGATACACCAACCGTCGTTAAAAACATAATAGCTCTCTTAGACATTAAAACTCAGAAGAACCTTTTTGTAATTAAGAACAATAAATCACAAGATTTTTTCTGCGTCCACAACCAACCATTGGTGAAGTAAAAAAAATACTTGTAGCTCTGCTGTATGTAGTGGAGAGTGACGACGCTAGATAAAAACTCTGTAATGGTAAGGTTAGGTTAGTAAATTTTAGACAAAACAACCCTATAGACTAAAGTGTCTTGTTTGGCCTAGACTTAACTGACCTAAGACTAGGCCTAGCAGGACATAAATTAACATGATTATTGCGCTAGTTATTTTAACCAATTCATAACTTATCAATGGATTGATGGAATTTCAAACGTCTTTTTACATAAGCCTGACACTAATAAGTATTTCTTGCACGTTTTCTACACCTGATGTAAGTACTTCAAGTACCTACTTATTTATTGTATCATCAAGGAACCCGATGATAGGTATCTTGAATGATGTTCATTTGTTTGCAACTAACACCTTACAAGGTGCGTTGTTACCACAATGTGTTCCTGCGATGCATTAATTAGATTAGAAGCCATTACGAGTACAGCAGGAAGTGAAATTAGTATACCTAGTAGACAAGTTCTGCAAATAAAGCTAAGCAGTATAGAAAACTAATACTGTATTTATCTAACATAGCAATGAAGAAGAAGGCGGAGATAGTAAACTCAATCTAAATATAGTTTTTTGATGCCGAGTAAGCTAAATTTAGTGTCTAGTATTTGGTAGATTAAATACAATAGTGAGTAAAATAGGTGTTAAAAAGAAATAATAAATCCCTAAGCATCGATGATCCATACACAAATTTAGAATCCAAGGTGAAAACGAAATCAATACAAATAATAACAGAGACGTGAGTTCAATTAATCAAAACAGGGAAATATTTCGAAGGATACACAGGAAAAGGACAACTATATGTTATACACCTTATTACAGATACTTTTAATTCACCATGAGTTTTTCTTCTTTAACTAACTCCAACTTCTATTCTACGTTCGGGGATCTCCCTGTACATTCAATAGATGTAACTAGGAGAATCATCGACCTATTTACCACTGCAAACTATGCAAAGTTCGTGACGATCAGAATTGCATGTTCAATCACTATTGTTTTCAAGAAATCTATCCGCTGTACAATTTACGGTTGTAAATTAGCTGCTGATTACTGTTATATTATAGCTTCAATTATTGTGTTATATTATTGCTATTCAATTATAGCTTCCATATAAAATATATAGGTATTGTACCTACGGTTTTCAAGATAATTGACTCAAACAAATAAGTGTTCCCCGTATCAAATCTATTCTATAGTAAGGGGATTTGAACGCTTTGCTAGAAGAATTAAAGTCCTAAAGTTATAATTATATTGCAAAATATAAGGATGAAAATATTTAGTAACAATTCCGCGAAAAAACCGTCTCCGATAAGTTCTAACAAAATGTAGTCCGCGTCGTAGAAGAAAACGACGCCAACTACAAAATGTAAAAATACCTATCAATTATATTGCGTTTGGTCGTTTTGCAAGTTTAATAAGAACGAACAGTCGTGTGTCTGAGGAGATGCATTTTAGTTGGTGAAGCCACTGGAGTACTGACTCAATGGATAGATAAACCAACTTGAAGGAGGTCTGACAACTTGAAAAGGTTGTTTCTTAAAGTTGGTTCAGGCGTATAGGAAGATATTTTCGATGGAAACGACTAAGATTTCGTGGCTTAGTGCGTTAGACGGGCACCCGTACTGAGGGTGGGGCGCGGGTTCGAGTCCCGCCGAAAACTATTTTTTTTTCATTTTATAGTAGGAAGCCACACGGTAAAGGAAGGGGACTGACCTGATCAAAAATAACTATGCTCGGATTTAGAAGATCTGCTTAGAATAGATAGTCCAAATATCTTGTGGTTTCCAATACCTAGTTAGAAATAAAAATCACAAACTCTTTATTTCCGTAAATACAATCATTGTACCTACACTTAGGAAAGGTTATATTCTTGAACTTAGTAAAAAAGTGATATTTTTTGTTTCTGTGATTTCGATATGTAGATTCAAGTAAAGAAGCGACGAAGAAACGTTTTGCCTCTTAGTTGTTATTTTTGGAGTGGGAACAAAACCCGCCTCAAGCTTTTATATTCTCTACCAAGATAACCTTTTTGCACAGAAAGGTTTTGTCAATTTTTGATTTTATTTTTGTTTGAATTTTTTTGCTCATAATTGTTTAACTCACTGAAGTTTTGTAGAAGCATATACATCATAATATTGCCCTTTAGGCTTTGGATAGTCTGGTAGAGCGAAATGGAGATAACAAGCAAGGAAAGCAGACCCCATCATCAGATAAGAGTTACAATGCTCAGAAGCGAGATAGGTTCTTGAATTTTGGGTCCAAATAATGTTTTTTACCCAAATATTAAACATAGAACGGTGTTAAAAGCAGTATAGGTATATGTTTAATGATTTTTCTGATACAATATACTTATACATATTTCAATTCTAGAGTTGCTGACAATAGTTATGATATTGTGGTTTATATATTACCTACCTCATTATTACTGTCAATAAACGGTAGGTAATATTCCAATCATTGTTTGATATAAAATAATACTTGATTGGATAATAAATTGCGATTTGCGGCTTTGATTACAAATTCTATTAATTGTGATCGTTGTTATAGCTATTTATTAGAAATCGAACCTCAGTTGGTTTTAGTATCCAGGTAGGTAGGTAGGTAATTTTACGAACCTTATAAATTAATTATTGGTTTGTATACGCATAGAAAGATTTTCGTCATCTCTGGGTTTACTTATGTACAAGCCTTAGCCAAGAGCACACTACCTAATTATTTTATAGGTGGATAGTTTTATAGATAGAAATAAGAATAAACTTGCTTTGCCCACAATTACGAGTAGGCTACACAAGAGCAAGATGTATCCGCTCCTACTTCAAAAGTCCAAGTGAGTTGCAAAAGTTATCAATAAATAAATGCAGAGAAATTGTCAAACATATCATTAAATAAAATCCGTGAAAAGGCTTACTACAGATTATCAGATTAACTAGATTCTAGAGGATAAAAAAGCTTGGAACAAGTTTTGCTCCGACTCGAAAACTAACAACCTAACAAGGTAAAATCTTGTTAGTTTCTTTACCGACCATAAAACAACATGAAATCAAAGTGGTCACTGTATTTCCTAGTGTTACTCGAGTAAATTTGAATTTTGTGATGTGTTCAAGAGGCTTGTAAGGTCTTACCCTAAAGGAAATAAAGCACTTTGGTATTTTATATGAAGTAGCAAGTACGACGTGCTTGTCCATCTGCAGCTCAGTGAAGCACCACTGGGCGCAGTCCGGGCAGTGAATACGCGGTTGAGTGCTTAGAGGCATCGCCAATAATTATTAAAAAATTAGACAAGTTGCTTATGATTAAATGTGTACCGACTTCTAAAAGACCCTTGGAAACAAATAGAATAAGAATTACCTGCTGGGACGTTTCAAATGCAGATTAGAATTTGATCTATATACCTAAATCTATATATTTTACGACCTACTACTTAGTTTATTTACGCTACGTAATTAAACAACTTAATTGCCTCTTGCATATCTTACTTTCTAGTCTAAGTACGCCGACACCGATAACCCCAAGTCCATTTCACTTCACCTCAATACATGTCCAATTAACAATTACTGACCCAGCCTTATAAAGTGTAACTTAATTTTTGAATTTAGTTAATCATTTTACAGCATTTTTTTTATAAAAGTGTCTTCTGCTCTTATTGAAGGTGGTTACTAGATGGTATGTACTAGGTAACTGACATATAATTACTTATTTATACACTACATTTTAAATGAAAAACACCCAGAACAAAATATCTGCAGATCGTACGAAAATTTGTCCCGAGGCTGGAATAGAACCCGCAACCTCCTGCGTGGCAGCGGACGTTTGCCCGCTGTGCCACAAAGGTTATCTATATCTGTACAGAATTCAAATCTCACGACCTTGACTTGACCTTACGATATGCCATAGCCAATGCTACCCAACCATTCAATAGAAAGGCGTAGTGTAATAATTTATTAGAGAGTTGGTATTTGATTTCGCTGGCGCTAAATTTATGTAAATTATAACGGTCGATGAATATAAATGGTAGAGTAAAGAAAATATAAATGGAATATTTCACACATTCAATAATTGTGAGAATGAGAGAAGAGAGAGAGAGAAACGTGAGTTAGAAAGGAGTCCTGAAATTATGGCTGAGCAGCTGAAGGAAAAACACATTTAAGGCTGTGGTATGCGTCAAACTATCGCCGTCATCTATTTTATCTTATTATTACGTTCAACAAAGGAAATTTCAAAAATCTATCGCACAGTTTGTGATACCTATTATAAGCTTTTTTTAAGCTTCTGTAATAGTTTTACTCTACTTAGTTTAGCCGGAAAATAGAAAATAGATATTGGTGGCCACCAAGGGCAAATTCGATATTCTGCCTGAACTTAAACGAATGAAACTATTACAGAGGCATTAAAAAAGCTTATAAGCTTACATTGCTTATCACAAACTGTGTAATGGATTTTTGAAATTTTCTTTGTTTAACGTAGTAATAAGATTAAATAGGTGGCGGCGCTAGTTTGACCTGTACATACCACAGCCTTAAGGTGCCTACCTACCCTGCATATTATTGAGAGAATGACAAGGAATCATAACATAAAAGTCGATGATGTGGTCTATACAGAAGTGGATGAGATAGCTATGGATGACGATGATGTTAATAAATGATAGATGCACCACATTTTTGATACAATTAACAAGCCTCGCAATGTGCAACTCTAAGGAAACGCGGCGTTTTGTTATCGCTTCGTCAGATCATGTTTTGGAATTATTACATGATTAAAATCCACGTGATTACCACTAATCTGTATTCATTTTCATTATAAGATAATGGATATTGGTCAAGCCAAGCTATAAATTTTAATTTATTTTGCATTAAGGCGCTTCCCCGACCCAAATGGCGCTGCCACTTATTTTAACTTATTATTACGTTGAAGTTGAACAAAGGAAATTTCGAAAATGTCATTGGACAGTTTGTGATACCTATCTTAAGCTTTTTTTTTATGCCTCTGTAATAGTTTAGGCACAGATGCGAAAATAGAGTTTGGAGGCCACAAAGGGCAACTTCGTATCTCTACCTTCACTATACAAAATTCACCTATTACAGAGGCATTGAATAAAAGCTTACTATAGGTATCACAAACTGCCCAATGAAATTTTCGAAATTTCTTTTTTTCTTTTCGACGTAAAAATAAGACTACGCTAGTTCGAGGTATCGCCTTAAGTAAATGGTCTTGTTTGTATACTTGTAGTTATTTTTGTAAGTCTGGTACGGATAAGCTTTTAAAATTGTACCTACTTTATTATGACCTTTTTGTACAACAGTTATCTATAAGTAAATTAACTGATTTTATGATTATATTTTAGAATAAGAATAATAAGAATAAGAAATTTTTATTGGTTCACTATACACAAGAAAATACAGTGATATAAGAGAATTAATCATAAAACAATGTGAGACCAAAAGGCTACCACTCAGCGTGTGCTGCAAGGCTCGGGGAGCACTGCAGCGCTGGTCTTCCGTAGCACCTTAGCGTAGAGCGCGTCACTGGCTATGGACACACTCTTTACAATATATAGGTTGGTTATTCCTTACTTATTAAATTACAATAAAACACTGTTTTCAGGTTTATGTGGTAGCTGACGGGCGTTGCGTCTACCAAGGAGATGTGGGCGCTATGGTTCCTCACCTACAGAGTGTAGGGTTGCCATGCCCTAGACATCACAACCCGGCAGACTTTAGTAAGTAAACTTAACAACGCGGAAGTTTATACGTCTTGTTCTTACTTTATCTCATTCCAATTCCAGTTTAATGCGGGAAATTTTCTGAAAATAAAAGTTATGGTAGGGTGAAGAAAACGAAAGCAATATAAAATTTGCATTTATAATATCATTGTCAAGGACCACGGGCATTTTGGGCCCCGTTTTTAGGGTTCCGTACGCAAAGGTTAAAAACGGGACCCTATTACTAAGACTTCGCTGTCCGTCTGTCACCAGGCTGTATCTCATGAACCGTGATAGTTGGACAGTTGAAATTTTCGCAGATGATGTATTTCTGTTGCCGCTACAGCAACAAATACAAAAAAAATTGAATCAAATAAATATTTAAGGGGGCTCCCATACAACAAACGTGTTTTTTTTTGCAGTTTGTATAGATAATGGTACGGAACCCTTCGTGCGCGAGTTCGACTCGCACTTGGCCGGGTTTTTTTTAAAACAAAATGTAATTTGAAAGCTCTTGAAGCTTACTTTATTTCAATGTCCACCCCCACGAGCGAATGTCTTTCGCGCAAATGTATGCCGCTAACTAAAGTATCTCTCGCTGAAATTACTTTCGCGAAAATATCCTGATACCGTCAATACGCACAGCGCGGCTCGCTTCGGCACGTTGCGTGATGAGAGTGCGGCTCACTTCGCTCGCCATGCTGTGGGAAGGTTCGCAGCTTGCCTAAAATAGCTATTTACACTTGTAACTACTGAGTGACCGCTATTTATATTTTTTATTAAAACTAAACTTTATTCTAAAACGCACAAAAACACTGTTTTCGCGCGCGATTTTACCTTAGCTGCCATAGAATAAAATAAAGTATGACCCAAGAGCTTTCAAATGACTTATTTAATAATTACCTATGTTTCTCTGTTGGACCAACTTTGAAAACGAGGCCCAGTCTTCATACAAAAATTACCTTACGTTTCTGGACATAATTATAACGGTACTGATCATAATTAAAACTTGAATCTGCGTAGCACTATAAAGTTATTTTAAATCCCAACTGGTACAGGAAGCCAGAAGACATGTTTAAATAAGCTACTTAAAAGCAAGTATGTAAAATAATTATTTGTTTTTATGTTTCCAGTTATGGAAATATCAGAGAACTCAAACGTCATAGATCTACTATCAAACGAGATTTTGAATGGGAAAATATACAAAACAGCAAAATTGGATGACGCACCGCCAGAACAAGCTCCTACCAACAATATGCAACTGAAGCTCTGCTACCAAACCGACGACAACGACATAGAGACTGAAATAATGCTGACAAATGAGAAATGCACTTACAAAGTAACAGAATACAAAGATAACAGCGAATCTCGAAGTTCACTATCAAGCCAAATGTCGCAAGTAAACTCGTCTATGGCGTGGATGAAAGTACAAATTTCGACAGATTCCTGCGGCGGCTACCCGACGTCGTTTTGCGAACAATTCTCTATATTGTTATGCAGAATGATTAAACAAATATCGAGGAACAGACAAGGTGAGTATTTGCGTGTATGAATATTCATGATATGGGTAAAGTAGCCTATTTAAGGTAATTACATTATGGATTCAAAAGAGACAATAGTGGCTTGAATTGGAGTGTGGATTGCACAATTGATTGCTCTATTGCAATGCAGTACAATACAAGAAATTTTGAATGTATTTTGTCCGTATAGTTCCACGATTGTGGCTAGGGCAGAGAACAAATTAGAGGGCGTGAACGTTTCTATAATTTAATTTATGTACCCAGACGTTCTTTGAGATAGTCCATGCTAATATAGGTATACACTCCATTTTATTAACGTTGTTCTATTCAATGGGTAAATAAGGTATACTTGTATATGTAGCCGTGTGGTGCTGGCTTAGAAATTGCATCACCCCCAACTCTGTGGGTGTCGTAGAGGCAACTAACAGGTATCCAGTGGGGGCGGGCAGCAGTGCCTCCTGTAGAACAATTCTACCACCAATCTGCGATCCACATCCCGCATGGGATTGGACTATGGGTTTAGCCCCCCATGAGAGTCTAACTTGGATAATATGCTTCTTATTATACCGAAAAAACGCGTGCGAAGCCGCTGACAGAAGCTAGTTAACTATAACTACCAAACTAAGCACACTCTTAAACAATAACAAAAGTGCAGTTTACATCTCATAAGTACCAAACTAGTAACAGACCCTAGCTAGGCTCATGGGGAAACGAGCACTCCGGGTTTAAAAAAAAATAACAGAGCGTCTGGTCGACACGCGTGACCCGAGAACTGGTCAGTATCAGGCGCATCAGCAGTGCCATACAGTGGGGCAATACAGCCAGCGTCTTGGGACGCTTCTGATTGGTTTTGATGTGGATCAGTTGAGCTTTCAGATTTTTTGCAACAGTCTGCGGTTGGCTCATGTCTTTCGGATGAAAAATTCGAGTTCTAATTTGTTTCTATTTAGTACCTAACAGTTAGCTATGGCCCCATACTAGCAAAAGTACTTTGTATCGCTTACACCGAAGGTTCTACAAGCCTACCATCTTTACAGCTCTATGGATCCAGCTCATCCACCACGTAATGTGCGGCTTCCTCATCGGCTGCTGTTTCTGGAACATGGCCAACGACGGCACGCAGATGTTCAACCATCTCAAGCTCTGCGTCGGTCTTGTGATATTCTTCGCGTATACACAGATCATGGTTCCTGTTTTAGTTTGTAAGTATCCGATTGATCACGGAGAGCTAAGTGCATAGTTAAGTCTTTTAATATAATTTAAGTAACAACATAGGTTTATAGCATACGATAGTGAGTGCTTTGGTTCTTACAAACTTCTATCTTTATTAAATAAATATAATTGATCATCAGTAGGTATTGGCGATACTTCTTTTTCAGGATCTATTTTACTTCCACACTCGTTTGGAGTCTGATCAGGGCTTAGTTTTTCGAGTAGGTAGCCTACGGTAGACTCGCAAAAGCCCTGATCTACCATAGTCGTAAAACAGTCGACCCCTGATTTGGGTACAAGAGTCTAGAGGGTTACATTCTAGACAGTTAGTGACGGTTTTTATTGTTTGGGTGGGTGGCATCGCAAATCGTCGTCCAAACATTGCTAGTTTGATGACAACCGCACTTTATAGTATATTACTATATAAGAGTTTTCTCGAAAACTTCTGTTTTTTTAATATTCAATAGACCTTTGTTTGACCACGATCCCACCTGATAGAAAGTGAAAGAATATCATCGCCCTTTGTAGGTGGATTGATGGTCGTAAAGAAGTCATTAAATTGTTAATTCCCTGGTGTGATTCCTGTGGTTTTCACACACTATCTAGGGAGTTGGTGTCTTAATTTAAGAATTAATCACGACGGGTCATTTTTATCATTATATTTATTTGTTTCAGACCCTCAAGAAGTAAAACTAGTGAAGAAGGAGCATTTCAACTGTTGGTACAGTCTAACGCCGTACTACGCAGCCTTAACCGTCTCCAAAATACCCGTCCAAGTGACACTGAATATAATATTCTGCACCATTGTGTACTTTATGGCAGGCATACCGTTCGGCGTGGTACGGTTCATGGTGTTCTGCATTATTGGGAATATTGTTTCGCTGGCGGCAGAAGGAATGGGACTGGCTATCGGTTCGGTGTTTAGTGTGAGAGTGAGTATTTAAATGCAGTTTTTTTTAGATTTGGAAGCAGTTGCTTGATCCTGCCAAAGCTTTCGATACAGAATGTTTAATCAACATTATTTCACTGCTGTTAGGTTTCAAATAAGTTAAGGTAATCAAGTAAGTTTTTAATAAGAAAGAAGTATATAAGCAGCCGGTTCTTCAGAATAAACTACTCGTAGTAGGTACTCATTCATGTCCTAAAGCAAAATGGAAATATAGGACACGAGTAACGCCTTCTGGAGTAGTTGTCTCAGGGCATTCCATTGGGCCTATTTTTTTGTTGTCTTCTTGTCTATTGCGGTCATTTGTCCCATTTCATGATTTTTAGATGCCTTATCTTTAATTTCAGAACGGCTGTGCTATCGGGCCTGCAGCTATCGCGCCTTTCCTAGGCCTGGGTATCTACGGTTTCGACTTCGCGCATCAAATCCCTCTACTAATGAACCTTCTCATGAAAACCTCCTTTATCAGATGCGGAATTGTCGCCATGGTGCTCACTATTTTTGGCTTCAACCGGCAACCATTGGATTGTGACGACGTGTATTGTCATTTTTCAAAACCCGATGTACTAATTAAGTATCTGGACATCGAAAGGACTTCGGTCTGGTTTGAAATAGGGATCATGATAACAATAATGCTTTTGTTCCGATCAGCATGTTTTATTGGTCTAAAGTACAGATTTAAAACATGAATACTTTATTATGTAAAATGTGATATTGAAATTGTATCAGTACAAATTATAAATGCATGTGATAGATTATCATTCAAACAACTTGTACTTACTAGTAGGTTTAATTATTTATGGGTGTCTGTAAAAATATTAGGCCTGGGTGAGCGTACACTTTAGTTGTAGCCGCAACTTAGAGGTTGTCGGATATGCAAGCTAATATTTTATACGTAATTCCGTAGCGTAATTCTATAATCTCAACCTATAACTTTTACGTAGTTTTAAGCTGTGACACAGAACCGAACTTTGTTTAGTTGCTCAAATGTCTGATTATTCTCAAATATCAGCCAAAGTTATTATTTCACTGGTGATTAGGACCAATATAGGTTTAGATGTTTTATTTACTGTAAGATATTTATGCAGATACGTTATTCTTATTAGTACTTGCATATTAGAAATTACAATAATTTAATGCTTGTATCTTTATAAGCTAAGGACGCTTTTTCTTGCCACAATTTAGTTAAATTAATGTTTTATGTACAAATAATTACTACATATTTGATGCTGAAACTCAGAAGGAAATATTATTTCAAGTAAATTTTTAACCAATTTATGCCTACATATTCCAATAAGGTACATTTTCTGGTACTACCTATGATTTTTTCCCTATTAGACTTTATAAAAGTACGTTTTGTACCAACACATGACAATTTTCATTAGGAAATCATTGAATTGACTTCGCCTATTTGTGATATAAAATCTCAGTGAGAAATTCCAGAAACTAAAAGTTATTGGCTCATACTGTATTGTAGGTACCTAATTGATTTATACTTTTGTAATAAAACATTATAAGTACTTAGAAACTGAAAATATATTGTTTTCTTACCTTATCCTAATTAATTAATAGTATTTGTTATACCGAGTATATAAAAATCACATACTTATTTCTTGGCAGCACCTTTGTCTCGCCTCTTTTTAATGTGTTTAGGCGTTTTAGTTTTTCTCTTTTCGGCTTTTTCTTCTTTTAAAGCCTTCTTTCGAGCCTTTTTGCTGTTAGGTGACTCATCACGGGGTCTTGCGCTATTCTTGAATTTACCTTCTGAAATAACAAAAATATATATAATCACAACACAATGCCAAAAATAAGTGTAAATAAGGTCTAACATCACTAAAAATGCAACTGGAATGAATTACCTACAATATAATAAGAAATAATAGCGAAAGATTGTGCTGTTGTACCGTTGTAGATGTTGAAGATGTTTGGCCCAAAACAACGCCAGAACTACTGAATGGCAGAAATTTTGCACACAGATCTGGATTTAGAATAACATACAGGCTACTTTTTATTGCTAAAAACGTGTGCAAAGCTGTCGCCAGAAGCTAGTAATTTATAAAACTGTTCCACTTTAATCCAATAAATTATGTATGTCAGGGCCGACACACAATGAAAAGATTCAAGTTGGTAGGTTAGGTCAGTTTTTGACCGAATGTTAATTTAAATTTTACTAAGGTGCGATATAAAAAAACCGCTATACATTGTTTGGGGGATGCATAAATTAAAAACGCGCTAGTGGATGTATGTGGGCTGATGAAGTGTTATTTTTAGGGTTCCGTACCCAAAGGGTAAAAACGGGACCCTATTACTAAGACTTCGCTATCCGTCTGTCACCAGGCTGTATCTCATGAACCGTGATAGTTAGACAGTTGAAATTTTCACAGATTATGTATATCTGTTGCCGCTATAACAACAAATACTAAAAACCAGAATAAAATAAATATTTAAGGGGGCTCCCATACAATAAACGTGATTTTTTTGCCGTTTTTATAGATAATGGTACGGAACCCTTCGTGCGCGAGTCCGACTCGCACTTGGTCGGTTTTTTTATTTACTAGTACATACTACCTACCATCTAGAGATATATAGATAACACAAAAAAATAACAATGACAAAGGACCTGAGTTCAGTTCATAAAAATAATCAGCTTAAAGTTAGAAGTAGTATTTAGAAAAAAAACGACTTAGTTTTAGACAAAAGAAATTAAAATGAAATTACCACTAGACTGACGCATGTGCTCATTGTCAATAAAAAAAGGGCGACGTATCTGTTTACATCTAATGCTTAGTCTGGTGATCATATTGTATAATTAAATTTGTCGAGAAACAAAGTCGAGATTCGACAACAATCTCGACTTTTTAAGTTTACGACCTGAAAGTTTCGTCCTTCATTTTTGTTATAAACAGGTGAAATACAAAACATACTTTTCTCTTCATCATCATCATCACTGCCTTCACTCTCCGACAAACTGTCCTCTTGCAAGATATCTGGCTTGTCCACCGTGCCAGTGAGGTCTTCATTGAACCCAGCTATTTTCTTGTACGAAAGGTCTTCTGTCTCACCTTTCTTTGCTTTTGTAATGTCTCGCTCATAGTTAATGACCTGAAATCAGTGAATACAGAAGTTAGTGATAATGATAAACCATTTTGCAGCTACAGAGGTCCAACAAACTCTGTGGTGTTGCAGTCGAAGGTCTGCCAGCGACCAGCAGCCTGGCCCAATGACCAAATCGGAGATTAAAAAATGTTTCTTTTTTAGGCAAAGTTAGAAACTACAACATATACCTTATAGTAATTATTTTGAATCAACAAAATTACCAAACTGCTTACATACATATATAGATACAGAGCTATGCTATGAGTGAGCAAAAATCCCTGTTAAAAACCAAAGTTTTATGATATTAATAACATACCTCAGTCAATCTTTTGGGAATGAAGATATTTTTAAAAGCTTCTTCTTCAATCTGCTCCTGAGCTGTCATTTCCTCAAAATCCCTCGATGCTACCTTCTCAGATAACTTTTCTAAATACTCTTCCAAATTATTATCATTAATTGATGAATCTGTGATAAAGTCGAATAGCTCCTTTACTGTGAGAGTAGCAACACCTTTTTTACGGAAGAAATCTGAGATATTTGTGCAATCTTTCCTTAGGAATTCAAAAGCATGGGGATGATCGTGTTCTACTGACTGGGAAACATCAATCACTACCACATTACCTTTGTGGTACAATAGATTGAACTCTGACAAGTCTGCATGTACCAATTTGCAGATATTAAACATTTTCCACATCATAACAATGCAGTCTCGGTACAATGTTCTAGCTGTGGATTGTGATATTTCTACGTCTTTGAGTTTTGGTGACGGCCAGCCATCTTCTCCCATAAAAGACATAACCAACACATGGCTACGTAGGATAACAGGTTCTGGACATGGTAATTTAGCATTATACATTCTAACCAGGTTCCTCATTTCCTTCTCAGCCCAAGTGCGCACCATTTTACGTGGATTGGAACGGCAGTAGCCATTCCTGAATCTGTACTCCCCTGAAACATACTTATCTCTATCTTTGAAGACAAGGATTGAGGTTTTGAATATCTTGACTGCATAATCTTTGCCTTCTTTAGATGTGGCATGGTAAACATTAGCTTCTTTGCCTGTAGAAATGCAGCCGTTAATTTCATTGATGATTCCTCTGTTCAGCAGTTTGAAGAGGATCATTTTGGTGCGAGGATCCATGACCTGTTCTGCTGTAGCTCTGTCATGCTTATCCTTTGTCCGAATTCTTTCATTATCAAACTTTCTATCGTTTCGATCTAGAAATTTCTCTGTGTTGACAGTTGGTTCATATTGATCAACATTGATTTTATTGACATACTTTTTGAAAAGCTTTTCTGTTGGCTGGTATGTGTTGAGTTTGTTGGATGGTGTTTGCGTGTTGATGTTTTCTTTACTTTTGGTTGAAGGATCATCAGGGTCGTAGAAGTAATCATCAGAGTCCAGCTCATCTTCGTTTTCATCAGCATCATCACTGCTTATGTGTTTTATTTCAGGAAGATCTGAAAACTGATGAAAATCATAAATTAAACCATCTATATGCCAATCCGGGGCTATTGTAGCGACTATAATCAGAATAATGTTGGTTTTATGAACGCAATGCTTGAAGTTTGTACAATATGGTGCAACATTATGGTGGTCCAGGCTACTTAAATAGAACTGATTTGTGGAGCAAAACTGGCAAGTAAGAATGATTTATCAGAAGTTATCAACCCAATTTGGTTGAGTAAATTCTTGCATAGACCGGGAGAATACCAAATAAAAACATTGCAAAACTTACCCTGACAGACTTAACCTTAATTGTTATTTCTTTGACGGCGCTCTTATCATCTTCATAATCACTAAACTGGCCATCGTCAGTCATGTTGAATAAATAATATCAAAAACGTTATCAAGTAAAACACGACCGAAATACAACCGAAAAGGAATTCTTTCAAGAAACGAGCGAGACTCGATCACAGATTTATAAGTATAGTACTAAAGTAGACTCGATCGCGATCGTCCATGTGGAAATGAAATGTTGATGTTGTGATGATTTGACATTGACATGACATGACATTGACATCAAGTGATAGTGACCAGGGAGGACCAGGGCAACGAAAAAAGAGATCCCCTTCGGTTAGATAAATGGACCAGGGACGAGAGAAATTCCACGGACGGAGTCTCAGTAAGAAATAAAGTGAAGCACCCAATAGTCCACCACTATCGCGAACAGAATAAAACCGCGCGGGGCGCGCAGTTATTCCCTGATATCCCCACATCATCCCGGAATAAGAATGGGGAGGTTAGAGGGCTATTCACGATGGATGGGAATGAAAAGTTTTCCATAAAAAGTTAAACATTTTCTACATAAACCTATGTTTTGTCATATGTCGATTTATAGCTAGTTACCTATAAATCAGCTAGCTAGGTAGTTTAATTCCTTGCAGAACGCAGAAAATATTAGAAACCGTTAAAATATTTTAATTTCGCGCGTACCTATTTTTTTTTTATTTCGGGTCATGGTTTCATTTCGATCAGTCCGACTCGTTCCGTACCTTCGGACGAGTTAAAATTTACACCAAACAACCGCACCCTGAGCCTCTGCTGAACGAAGCCCTGCCGGCTGCTGGGTCATTGTGACGTCAACGCTTGCGTTCGCCCGTTCAGTGAACCTCGTTCGATATTTTGCCCATATCTTTGTCAGTTTTAGTCACAAAAGTGAAATTTTTGCACTTTATGTTTTAGTTTCTCAAGGTCTATAAAACTGCATTCATAACATAAAACTATGACGGATCCCCATCCTTTCCTAGTAGTACCTAGTCAAGTAGCGTATTCTGATACAAATAGATTAATTACAAAAATGGAAAATCGAGTACCTATTTCAATATTTCATTTGATAAAAAAAAAAAGAAAAATCAATTTTTGTAACAACAAATGTGATTGAAAACAAAATCGTTTAGGTATACCCAGTGTCCCTCCGGATGGAGATCCATCGAATGGGATTTTTCCCGTAATCGCACGCTCCGGTACACCGGAACCATAGAGTAATTATGATATTATAGTACTAGACCGGAACGTAACCCGTACACTCTACCAATGAAAAAAGAGATTCCTCTAAAAAGGTACACTCTACCGACGACGTGCGGTAAGCTCACGTGCAAACCTGCAAACGTAAACATAAGGCATACATTAAGGCCCGTATTATGAAAGCATGCTCAGTCATCGAGCTCTGCTTGAGTGATGCTTATGTCTAGTTTTGAGTGAATACTAATTTTCAAACAATGCTTGGGAGCTCATGTCAAAATCTACACTCACTCAAGTAGCCGTCAAGAGCGGATTTCCTCCGTCCACGCCTTCGAGTAACTGCTTAGACATATTATTGAACGGTTACCAAGCATTACTTGAGTAATTAACGCTTGAGTAGAGATCACGTAATGACTGCTTAAGTAATGCTTGGGGAAGCTTTCATAATACGGGCCTAAGACTCCTACCTATATAAATAAATGAGTGGTTTACCCACTTAAACAGAAAAAGACGGCACTCGTTAAGATGATGATATATTTGTTTATTTAATAATTTAATATAAGTTATTTTATAATAATGATTTAGAGCTTTCAATGTAGTAAAAAAAATTTGCTTAGGTATAGGTACATCTAGGTATACTCCAGTCATTCTCAATATATAATATTTGTAAACAACTCCCGTCACAAAAATCCTAATATTCTCTTTTATAAATTTTTTGTCAACGTTATGAAAGAGCTCAAATTGATAGGTAGAGCAATTTCTGTTTCAAAATTGACACCAAACAAGTGATTTTCTGACAGAATTTGTACTGCTTGTTGATTTGAGCTATTTTCCAGGAAACATAAATAATTATTTTCCATGATGCCAAAATAAATCAATAAATATTGTTTTTTTTTGTGGGGAGACTTGTTTACTAACATTACTTCATGAGAATGGCTAACCGGTAAGCTACTATCTACCACCCATGTAGGTAGATCGTGGTCTTACAAAACTCCTAGTGAGTTGCAAAAACTATCAGTAATAAAATCAAACAAATTGTCATATCAAAACCTTTCTGTGAAAAAATGCGTATTACAAAACATCAGATCTCTAAATAAGCTTGGGACAGGGTTTGCTCGTAAAAATAAAAACTAATAGGCTAAAGGTTTCTTCGTAGCGTCTTTACTTTAATCTACACACCGAAGCGACAAAAATATCGTTTCATTTCCGTGTCAGTGTTCCTTTTCTAAGTGTACTAACCTGTATTGTATTTATGGAAATAAAGAATTTTTGATTTGCTCTGTTTATGCCGTAAAGACGCTACGGGGAGTACGTAAATATCGCATAACATTTTGTCCAGCAAAACAGATCTACGATTTCGACAAAATTTCTTTCATAGCTAGTTCTATCTTTAATTGTATACAAGCAACCCGTTCTTGGAATATCTGATTAATGAAATTCAGTCTATTTTGCTCAAGAAGAGCATTTTCTTTTAAGAGTTTAAGCTTAAGTTCTTGATCTTCTGGCGTTAATACTTCCTTGTTCTCCTTATTGTGTAAGATTTCTTGCTTATTCTTCAAGGCAACATGACTCCTAAGTTTAACTATTTCGAACTGTTCAGAGTTGATTTTAGCTTGGAGCAATGATTTCAGCTGCAAGTACTCAGCGTTTTCTAATTCCAGTCTAAGTATTTTAAGTTCTTTTTCAGTAAATTTTGGTTTTTCAATGACAGGTTCCGGTGGAACTTCGAATTCCGGTGATTCTTTATCTTTTTTGAATTCGAAATGATTCGGGTCGATGTTGAATTCGAAATCCTTGTCAGTTTTGAATTCGAAATCTTTATCAGTTTTGAATTCGAAATCTTTATCAGTTTTGAATTCGAAATTGCTGTCAGGTTTGAAATCTGCTTTGAATTCGAAGTTATCTTCAAACTCTGCTTCGAACACCGCTTCTGGTGTGTTGAATTCTGCATCAAAAGTGGGATCAGGTAGTTTAGGCGACTCCTTATCCAGGGTCTTGTCTTGGAATGCGTCTGGTGGGGTTTTTATTTCGTCTATGGTTACTGTGTTAACTGGTTCATTGTGCGAGTTCCGTCTAGAGCCGCCATCTTTCTCGTCTATGGAGGGCTGTTGTTGCGATAGGGCGTTGGGCTCCACAGATTTTTGCAGGGAGCGCAGTTTCCTCTGTAACAATATTAATAGGTTAAAAATGTGTGCATACATACGTCTACTTCTGAACAAATGCCTCGACCCGGGGTTTTGCCATAATTAGCACGCAGTGGAGGTGTTAAAAATATTAAGAAGAGAGCTGCTTTCTTTTTCTAGTAGATTTTATTATATTCTCCCGTAGTCCGATTTTACGGCGCCCATGCCTTCTTTCTTACACGCCAGTGTGTCAGTAAATAAGGCACCTTATTACAAACTTACTGACAAAGAAAAAATTAAATTATTTCCACCTCTACACTAGCCAAATTTAATGTAGAATGTTTGTACACAAATCAGGACACAAAAAATCACTTGCCTGGCGTCGAGTTTCAGAAATAATTGAAAGCAATATTTGTTGGAAGAAGAGTCTCAAATCGACAAGTAATGCAAATTGCGTTTAAAAAGACGCAGCAACAGAGTGAATTTTAGGTTAATTTAGGTTTGTTTACAAACATTCTATATCGGGTTTCGCTAATGTATACATGAAACTGAAATAGAAGTGTATTAATAGAAAGAAGTACATAATAACAGATAAGTTATTGTTCGTTTATTTAGGCTAGTCATACCTGGTGAAGACTTTGGTTTTGAAACTTGTCTAACACCCTTATTACTCGGGTGCATCAAAATTCAAAATTCAATAACTTTATTTCTTTAGGCTTACAAAATAAGCACTTAGACAAGTCAAATTTTATACATAAACAGCTTATTAAATAGTAATTATTATCAAATAAGAAACAAAATGTTATTGATTTTGTTCGCTTAAATTTTTTGTCCACTAGTGGAAGAAGCGAAAATAAACCACTAGTAAGTGTGTATAAAGATTTTTACTAATGCATGTTGCTAAGCTAATATAGTCCTTATTCCTATTAGCCATAAGCTCACCTCCCAAAGACAATATTACCGCGCGGGGGTTATTTATCCCACGTGCATCTGTTTTACAAGGGACTCATGTTTGCGGAGCTCTAGACTTAGTAACAAGTGTATAGTGTGTCTATCTATTGCTTCTAAAATAAAGGATATATAGCAGTTTCCTCTGTGTAGCGGTAACCTCGATTTTCTAACGGGGAGGTGAGGTAAACACGTATATGCACATAGAGGTAGGATTACGCGCACATTCGCAAACAAAATTGTGTACTTACCTACGTAACAGTTCATAACACTGTTCAGAACGTGTGTAAGTTGCCTAAGGGTGGTGAGTTAGTATAGCATTTCCTAAGGTTTTTTATTTATTATAGTACTCTGGGTAATTTCTAAGAAATTAATAAATCCCAATCAAGCAATAAAATCAAGCAACGGCAAAACCTCTCGTCAAAGAACTAAATGTAAATTTGGTCTTTGAGCAGAATTGGATAACTTCATTGTTTCCTCTGTAGGTGGCGCTGACGGCGTAAGTGCCGAAAGAACTCCCAAAGATTTACGGGTCGACTAGATAAGATCACGTAGCTTAGTTGGAAAAAGAGCAACCCTGCGCTGAAGGGGAAGGTGCGGGTTCGAATCCCGTCGAGATCGTAAATTTTTGGGATTTATTAATTTTCATAGCATTTCCTTCTCTTTATGTTCGAAGGTATATTGCAATGCAACGTTGCTAAGCTAATGTCGCTCTTATTCCTATCTACCTTGAGCTGATTGACAATCCGCTGCGCCCCTACAGACAATGATTCCTGGGGTTATGAATCCCGCGTGAATCTCTACATGGATCTGATTTAACAGGGATTCTTTTTTGCAGAACTATATACTTAGTATCAATTCATGTATACATATAGTGTGTTGTACAATGTATTGGTAAAACGTTGCTGAGATAATATCGTCGTTATTCTTATCTACCTTGAGCTGAGTGACGATCCGTTGCGCCTCCCACAGACAATGGTCCCGCGCTGGGGTTATAAATCCCGCGTGCATCTCTGCGTGGATCTGATTTAGGAGGGATTCTTGTTTGCGGAGCTCTAGACTTATCTCGTTGGAAGTCTCGGGGAATTCTGGTGGTAAGGATGGTAGTGGTGGTATGTATCTGTAAAACAAGGAAAAAATAATTTAGTAGGTTATCTAGCTAATAAAAAAAACAATTTTACTTGGAGTTGAAACATCATACATTACATTTTATGGCAGTAATGCGGCCCTTGATACCATTTAAACTGCAGCATAATTTGATCAAAATTGGTTTATCAGTTTTAATTTGGGAGCTATGATTTTACGGATACACCGATTCAAATGTTAAACTTTTAACGACCTTCTTTTTGTGTCGGTGGTCACAAACTAAAACCAGACTACGGTAAAATGGGACCTGTTTCACCCGGACTATAAATAATATATAATGCTGAAAAAAGTTTTTAACACTATTACCGCCGCCTAAAACAATTTAGATCAACTGTCAACATCAAAGTATCAACTATTGTATATTTTCCTCCTTTCTGTTCTGTATCTCTGTTGTATCAATAAATGTATCTCCGTCTATCTATCTATCAAAAACTCGTTTAAATGTTAGCCGTAAAACAAAACAGCAGGAGCTTTTTAAGACATTTATTGCTTGGCCGTCATTAATATAAAAAAACGAATCTGTTTTTATTTTAACAGTCAAGCTTTTTTTATCACTATATTAGCACATATTATACACACCAGTACAATACGAACCTGCATTACTCTATGAACCTAATAGCCGAAGCAATTTGAAGTCCACTTACTTGCTAAGCTGGACATCAGGGAAGAGTTTGTCCGACTTGGTGACGAGATAAGTGAGTAGATTCAGTGACATGTTGAGAGCTGGACCCATTGCATTGAAGATGACCTGTATCGAAGCGTGGTTCACCTGAAATATTGATATTCATTTATTATAATTCATTTCATTATAAACTTATTTGTAACATTTTGTAGAACAAAATTCCTAACAAACATTTAGATATTTGAGTCGGCCATAAGTCTGCAAGACTCGGCTCGAAGGGTCAGCCGCAAACATTTGAAAAATATCGTTGTAGGGTGCGTAGTGTGCACCCCACAATCCTATAAGTTGTTGGTGTTAGGAAGTTGAAAGAGTTTGTAAGTTTCACGGTTTAATCGTATAAAAGTAATGTTGTGGTCGCGAGTGTACACCGTGACGTGTTGCCCTAAGGACAGTTGTTTGCGACTGAATGTAATTAGCCTGAGAAACACGTCATAGAGTAAACTGCTGACCCGCGGGAACATGTGACACTGTATGGTATGCAAACCGTACAATCGTAAATTGATTTTGTTGTTAACGAGTGATAACATGCGGCGGCCTCAATATCCGGTTCGTAAAATCTATGTGTTTTTTAGCCATACACGACCCTTTCTATCTATGTGCCGCATCAGCCAGCCAAGCAAGCTGCAGTTGGCAGCCGGTAGTTTGTTGACGACAGACAACATATCAAATCAAATAGTTTATTTGCAAGAATACTAAATTATTTACAATGCGTCAGATCTTATAACTATTTTGGTAATTGTATTCAGCCTGCACGCATGCGTGCAAATATTATATGCGAGTCATATTAGTATAATTATATATTAAATTAAATTATATAAGTCATTAAAGTTACAATTTAAATTTCTAGATATTCGTTCACAGTATAAAAACATTTTTCAAGTAACCATCCTCTCAGCTTTATCCTAAATATATTGCCATTTACTTTTTTTTAATCTTCTGGTAATTTATTGTAAATAGTGATGCACATATTATAAACATTTCTTTTATAGATATCCTTGTGGCACTGGTGTTTATAACGATGCTCTCTATCTATGAACCGCATTAGTCAGTCAAGCAAGGTGCAGTTGGCGGCCGGCAGATTGTTGAGGAGAGACAACGTAGTGGTTTTAGCTTCCGGTTCGAAGGATCTACCTGTTCGTTAGCCATGACGCTCTCTATGTGCCGCATTAGCCAGCCGAGCAGGTTACAGTCGGCAGCCGGCAGTTTATTGACAAGAAACAACATAGCGGCCACAGTATCCGGTTCGAAGGATTTACCTGTTCGTTAGCCACGACGCTCTCTATGTGTCGCATCAGCCAGCCGAGCAAGCTGCAGTTGGCAGCCGGTAGTTTGTTGACGAGAGACAACATGGCAGCTTCGCGTTGAGGCTCCGCTATCGCGGCGGCTTGCTCGAATTGGCCGTGTAGCTCGAGTGTTAGGATTGATTCTGGTAGTTCACTGGAAATGGGGTAAGAGTTTTATTGAATATCCCGATATTGCTTCGAGTTTAGGGAGTAGATACTTACAAATCAAAATCCAGTCATTTTTCCTTGAATGATTAATAAAAATTCTAATCTTCATGAAAATAGTAGTACGACTAAGTAAACAGGGCAGAAATTCTCACAATAGTAACAGGTATGCGGGTTTGATTCCCGCCTTGGGATAAATATATTTGTATGATCTGCAAATATTTGTTCCAGGTGTTCTGAGTATCCCCCCCCGAAGGGTTCCCGCCTTGCCGGGGCGGGGGGCTTAGTAGTCGCGGCCTAGTCACCCGCGATGAAGCTAAGAGGAACCCAGGGGCCGTGCCAACGCAGACGGCGACACGGCCGGCCTCGGGACGGACCGCTGCTCTGGGTTTTGCGAAATTTTGCATAGATGCTAATAGATGCTCTAAGCCGGGAATCAAACATAGGCTTTTTATCCCATAGGGCAATTCCCATGGGATAGAAATAACCTTATAACGTTTCCCTAGAAACAACGCGTGCGAAGCCGCGGGGAGAAACTAGTTTTAAAATATTAGTAAGAATAGTATAATTTTTTAGTGCTGTCAAAATAATTTAGTTTTGTACCATCTGGATGGTCACTACTCTGAAGCAATAAGGTCCAAAATTACCTGATAAATCCTTTCAACATAGCACAAGCTACGGGCACGTCCCAATGGTAAGGGAAGGTTTGTCCTCGATCCGTGAACAGCTTTCTCAACTGCTGTAGTTTTATCTTGTCCGGCTCAGCGCGGTAGATTTGAGGGGATTTTAAACCGTGTGCCTGTGGGGCAAGATATAAAATAAATAAATTATGCTGGAAAATTCACACAGCATTATCTAGCCCCAAGCTGAGCAGAGCTTGTGTTATGGGTACTAGGTAACTGATATACCTCCAACTAATTTATCCTCTTTTGTTTTTCGTATACTGGAAGCATTTCATTACGAAATTTCGGTTTTGTTTCGTCCGATCCGTACTCTAATCAAACGAAAACGGAAATTTCGTACAAAATATAGTAATTTTTTCACTTTACGTTTGATGGGTATCTTTATATATACTACTTAATTGACACTGAAATTTTGGTTCTTACATTGGTTTTTATGTAAAAATGTATTGAACAGAGTCGAAACTTTTGATTTTGCGTTTGATTAGAGTACGACGGATGGACGGAATAAAACCGAAATTTCGTAATGAAATACCTTCAGTATACGAAAAACAAAGGAGGATCGCGCCAGGTTTGAGTAATTTAATTACCTTTAAACGATCTTATTGGTTTGGATTGACACATTCCACTAGCCTGCTGGTCTTAAGGACCAGTTAGGTACACTTTGTGAAGGACAAAGTGCAAGTAATCAGTGATTAATAAAATTCATCCGTTTACCGGTGATTTTACTAATCGCTTCCGTTTAATATAATTCAAAACGGAGCACTGATATTGCTAACAATGAACCCTAGATGGACAGTATGTAGTGTGTTGATAATGCTAACCTGCAAATAGTCGATGCTATCCCTCACGAGTAAAGGCAGGCCGGTGTCGTCGTGGCATCTCGAACGTTCCACGGACTGTTGCAGCGGTACGCCGAAAATCGGGAGAGCGACTGGAAATAAAATTTGAACGAAATGTTACTTTATGTGAAGGAGATACGGCATTATGTTGTATGGAAACGAAATCGAAGTCATGGGTCTGACTTAAGAGGGTGCAATGCGTGCCATTTTGGAAAAGGATAAGCATAGGATTTCTCGTTCGTAGGAGCGGGACAGCACTTACGTTTAGGAACGACGTAAGCGCACAAATCTAATTATTACCTATTTACAAGAGAACTACACAATTTATGTAGAAACTGAAAAAAGACAGAGAAACATGGAAACAAATAATTATTAAGCGCAAAGTTGTGAATAAATTGTTTTGCTATTCAGCTGATTTTACCCAATCTAATCCAATACTAATACCATTGCTGGACGAAGCCATAAATTTCCTATCGTCGCGATCTTTGTGGCCTCTCTGTTGACATAAGGAGTGCTAAAAATAAGTTACGATTGACGTTCGTCAAAACTTCCTCAACCTCGACTTAACCTTACTCGAGGACGTCCGTATTCTTTTGTTACTAAAATCTTAGAAGCCACTATCAGGTTAAAACCGACTACGAATACCTATAAATTTCACTGTTTTTTAAGTTTTGAACGGAACAAATAGTAACCCCCTAGGAATCAAATTTAATATAGGCTATACAAAATCAAAAGAATCATCAAAAACTTAATTAATATTTCTTCAAGGCCAGTCGTATTAGATATAAAAACTAATATTTAAGTTTGAATAAAATAATGGCGCGCCAAAACGGTGACGTCACCAGCGATGCAACCAAACGCAGTGTTTTCGGTCACGTGATATATAAAAAATGAAAAAAATTAATCCCGTTTTTCCGTTTAAAATTAAAATCCTGATTACGCTTTGTTACGTTGTCACTGACTAGTATGAAAACAATTTGGAACTTATTTTCAATGTCCTCAAATAGCCTATTGACGGAGATTTCGGTATACGAACATACATAAAATAAACATGCTTATACAGCCAAACATAGACCCTCCTTTTATCAAAGTCGGTTAAAAAATAGCTGAACAACTTCTAAACAGGATCAACTTCTTAAAAATTGTTATTGACGTATATTATATTCATCTTATTAAAGTTTGAAAATTGACAATGCTTTGAAAACTTATGTTTTATTGTTGTTTCTCTAAATAAACGAAAATGATATTATACCGTCAAGAGAGAAGCCATTCAGAAAAGGATTCATGACAACACTATATCTTTAAAATGTAGGTATATCAAAAACCAAAGAAAAGCAGCAACTTTTAACACATTCACAGAATTCACGAAATGTTGTAGAAGTGACTATATCTAAAAAACAGCGCATGACTGACTTCGCTGCTTGTTATCTGGCAAAGAGATTGTTTGTTTATTTGTTGATAAACTTTGTTATCGTTTACAATATTATGCACACTATCATGAAACGTATTCGTGTGCATTTGATTTTGCTGAGCAATTTGCGACTTTAAGTATAAGAACTTCAACTTCTTTCTTAATGGCGCCGCTTCCTTTTCGCTACGACTCTGCCAGTGTCAGTAAGGATAAATATATTAAGTAATTATCATACCTGCCTGTGTGATGTCTTTGTCACCGTCAGATAGTAAGACCCGTAAAGTTATAAAAATCCTAATCACTTTACAATTTTCCGGAAAATAATCAACAGGTACTTTTCAATTTAACGCATTGCAATACGTAAATTGCAATCAGCGGGCGTCTTGCGTTCCGTCACTTACTAGTTTTTAGGGTTCCGTACCCAAAGGGTAAAACGGGACCATATTACTAAGACTTCGCTGTCCGTCTGTCACCAGGCTGTATCTCATGAACCGTGATAGTTAGACAGTTGAAATTTTCACAGATGATGTATTTCTGTTGCCGCTATAACAACAAATACTAAAAAACAGAATAAAATAAGTATTTAAGGGGGCTCCCATACAACAAACGTGATTTTTTTGCCGTTTTTAGGGTTCCGTACCCAAAGGGTAAAAACGGGACCCTATTACTAGAACGGGACGAAAACGGGACCCTACTAAGACTTCGCTGTCCGTCCGTTGATTTATGTATTTTAATTTTTATATTATTTTAATAATTATGAGTAAGTGCTTAAAACGTAACTTACCTTATTTTTCACTCATTTCTTTTTTTCGTTGAAGTTTTTCACTGTCACCCACGTCTCCCCACGCGCTACTTTTTATGTTAATTATTAGTCTTAGTTACACTAATTCATCCATTATGCAAAAAAAAAACTGCTGCGGAAGTTTGCGGTTTTAGAAGTTATGAGAAAAAATTTGATAAAATTAGAAAAAATGTGTTGCTTTTAGTGTTTTACCACAGAAACTGTTCGCATGAACATTTTGGACATTTTATTTGTATTTTTATTTATTCTTATATGTATATATTATATTTATATATTTAATTTAAGTGAACATAGAACTAAATATTCTGTGAATAAATCAAGCGTCTCCATTTAAGTTTTGCAACTCTGAGCTACCTACGTCTACAATTAAGTTTGGGATAGTGTGTGTTACCGGACAATAGCTTTATAATAAGCCACAAAAACTCACCTCCTAATGTAAATATCTCCTCAAAAGGCACCCCCGAAGTCACAGTAGACGGTACTTTGGTCAGCTTCCTGTCTTTTTTGTCCTTGTCTTTTTCCTTAACTTTTTCTTTTTCCTTTTCTTTCACTTTTTCCTTTTCTTTTTCTGTAAGCAATAAAAATAAATAATTTGGAGTGTTTTAATTATCATCAAAATCTATTATGAGTATAGCTTACTCGAAAAGGCGCCAGTAATTTCCATCACTATCGTGTTTTGCAGCCGGCAATCTTTTTTTAAAATTAATGGTAAGAAACTGTAGGAAACTCAATTTGGACATAAACCAAGGAGGACTGGAGGACCATAAACCAACCATATGCATGCGAGTTTGAGGTATAAAAACTCTCTCAAGTACCTAGACAGACTAGACCTAGACTTTATGAGAAAGTTGTAAGGGTTTTAGTACAAGTATCTTCCTTCGATATGCTTCATCTCAAGGGTTATTTTTTGTGGTCGACCAGAGGTCGATATCAATAACTTATCAGAACTAGTTTTTTTTATGACGAGCTAAAATAAAGTGACTTAACTTTAAGTAGATACGTAGTAGTATCAAGTATCAAGTTGAGTTTCTATAAAAATTTCCAACAATTTTGGTGAAATTATTGTAATAATGATTATTTCATTAAAAAGGCCTCGACCCTCAGTCTCGGCTCGGGTTTGTCCATCAAGGGCTGCAATGCTGACCGCGCTGTGATGGCCTGGACCTGCGTTACGCTGCGCTTTCAGTCATCATCATCGCGGCCAGCAACCAACCTATTAATGACCTCGTCAGTAGAGAACTATAATAACAACATAGAATAATTATGTTAACTTCGCCGTTGATTTGAAAACAGAGGTATTATTATGATTAGTATGAAGTCAGTGACAAAACATCATGATATATTAGTTAATATAATAGGCCTTTCTGTCACGTCAATTATCAATTTACTATCCATAACACAGGCCTGGACACTTCCTTGGGCTAGATGAGGGTGCGTGGATAGTCCAGCAATTTTAACTCATTTTCTTGCTACGAAGCTGTTAAATCAGTCAGATATTAGGAGACGGTAACAGCTTCGCTTACTTTTGATGACATGGATCGAAATTGACCATACTGCTTACCACTTATAAAGAGTAAAAGCAGTGCTCCGTCCTTGCGCTTAGTTTTGAGTTATATACCTACAGTTTTGTTAGCCCCCGGAGGGCGGTTCTTCCAAGGCAGCCGCGAGCATGAACGATGCATTTCGTTTCGCTCGGACATCGCTATCTACGCGCGGGTCTGTTTTTTCTTATACTTTCAAATATGTAAGCGAAAGAAGCTTAGAATTATACCCGATGAAAGACTCAATTAAAGACAAGTTTGCATTAAGAATACCTTTCACTTTTTCCTTTTCTTTGTCCTTTGGCTTCTTGTCATCTTTAACTTTTTCTTTCTTCTCATCTTTAAGTTTCTCTTTAGATTCCAGTTTGAATTTTGCTTTCTCTTCTTTTTCCTGAAATTAATTTAATATGAATAAACTTTGAAATATAATCCTCAACATAATGATGTCTTTCGTTAATTCATTCACTGCCCAGGCCCAGCCTCCGCGGTGCTACCCACAGGGGCTCGCCCGACGCCACGAGGGGTTGCGGGGGGATGTGTGCGTCTCGGGCCTTGTCAGTGTTAAGGCGTATACTACGGCAAAAACACGAAAATTTGGTGTTTTTCAACCCGTTTTCTGACGAAAATATTTATTGTGTAGCTTTGAAATTTATATATCCTGTAACACATACCTATCTTGAAGGGTTTCTTGGAGGTCCCAATTCATTATAGTGTAGTTGTTAGTGTTAGTTATAGTGTGTGGGTAGTTGCTTCGAACCTATTTTTATCGTTGTCTCTAATTCGATTAGTACCAAATTCAGTACTTATAGTGATTCACATAGTTCATACCTATTTCTTGGAGGTCCATTAGCTTCGAAAAGCAGTCCAAAAACGATATTAAACGTAAAAACGTATTTGCTCCTACAAAATCTGTGATACAAACCTGACCAGTTACACGTCAACTAACCGCAGAGGATCGTATTATTTGGTTGATTAGGACTCTACATAGTATGCCGAATCAAAAACAAGCACTCTTTGCTGCATATAGGCACGCGGGCCAAAATTTATTGTTTTGGGTTATTTAGGATTCACCACCCTAAAGGGAAAAAACGTTGGTAATCTTCCAACAAAAATAAGGTTCGTAAATAGCACACTCACATTCTTATTGAACTTTTCGGACAGTAGGTCGACGACATAACGCGTTGCGGGGCGTCAATGGATGCGGTTAGCGCAGGAAATTTTGGGATTATACTAAGCAGTGGGTAATTCCGGCTACGGATGATAATGATGTACTTTGAAACAGACTGCTGACGGGGAGACTTATTTAAGTATGCTAAGTAGCAATTGCTAGAAATACACAATGCACAGCCGCCGATGGACGGTTTAACTTCTTGCTGCTATCAAAAACCAATTTTAATAACACATGGGCCAATTCTATGCATATGCTAACAAATCAATATTAACTTACTAGCATAGGAACCTAACCTGCATACTCGTTTGACATAGGTATAACACCTACGTATGTTAAGTAGGTAGGTGTACCAGATAGAAGCACTAAATGCTTTGAATATTTATATTAAGCAGGAAATATGCAAATTGTTTGCAAGACATATAATATTTCCTTAAAAACCAAGTATGTAACTACCAAACATTGGATGGTTCAATTGGAATAATAAGGGCCATGGGCAATTAAGGGCAGACCAATTTATAACACAACAAAGTAGGCTACTTGCTTTCATGCAGTATCGGGTTATTGCATATGGGTTTTGTTAGAATCAGGTAATTTTTCAAACTACGAAATTTTGTCAACAGTTTGGTATATAGTAAACTGTACTATTATTAGACATCGACATTTCGACCATTCGACATTCGTAACGAATACATCCGACAGAGAACCAAAGTCCTCGATATAGCTCTAAGAATTAGCAAGCTGAAGTGGCAGTCGGCCGGCCATATCTCGCGAAGAACCGATAACCGTTGGGGTAAACGTGTTCTTGAGTGGAGACCGCGATTCGGCAAACGAAGTGTAGGACACCCTCCGACCAGGCGGAATGACGATTTGCGAAAGACTGCTGGCAGATGCTGAATGCGGCAAGCTAAAGACAGGGCGCTATGGCGATCATTAGGGGAGGCCTATGTCCAGCTGTGGATTAATATAGGCTGATGATTATGATGAATATTATTAGTAACAAAAACAATGCATCGACGATGAACACGTACAGATTTAAATTTATTTCGGTGTGTACATGTTACAAATTGCAAAAATGCAGTTTAAAATATGCCTAATAAAATCACTAGGTGCTATTAAAGTTTTACTTATTTTAATATTATTTATGTTCGTTCCAAAGGCTGCATTCTTATGCATACAAAGCGTATAAGTAAATCTTCATTTAAAACTTTCTTATGTATAATAGGAGAAATGTTAGTCTCGAAAAATCTAAATTTCTTTTATTCTCACAGAATCAACGCACGCATCACACGTGAAACCACCATTTATAGATTTATCTGTTATCGATATTAGACACAGATAAGTTCAATGGATTACAGTTATCAGCATACAGATTGAAAGACAAATAAATGTTTTATTTTATTCATTAAATACTCTGTATTGTAACGCTGCTATTCAAAACTAAGGCGTGGGCTCGATCCAAAAACTATACCAACAAAACATTCATTTTAGTATTTAGAGCCTTTACAATATGCTTTTTGCATGGAAACTGCATGGTTGTATCAATGAAATGTACATCACATTATTAAAAGTACGCACTGTAACACACGTGAGTAAACAGACTTCAAAATAAGGACGAATCGTATAAACACTGTACCTTTGTAAAAACACTGCGTAGGTGATGCATCGCCCGCATTCAAAACACAACTGAATAAAACGTTTCACCCACAGCACAGTACCAATACGGCCAAGGTTAGGTACAGTAGGAGCGTCGTTTACAACGACAGACATTTCAGATTTCATATTGGTCGTTGTGTCAAATAAAATAAAATACCATAAACCTTTGACCTTTGTACTTTGACACATTTTGGGGCTTCGTTGACATATATGGGTAAATTGTAAAAAAAAATCTTCCTAACTATGTCAAAGTGCCACAGTTTACGGTAAATAATGCTGGACAAACACAGGTATCAGCACTGTTCAGAAAATAAAAAATTGTACCCAGTAAAAGTCTCACTGTTTTCGAGTTATTGGACTTTTCGATTTTCATCTTTTTACCCTTGTCCATGCTTTTCGATGCCAAGGTTACAAATCAAGGAATTTTTAGTCCAGTAGTTTCGGAGCCTATTCCCGTCAAACAAACAAATCTTTATAATATTAGTATAGATAGTATAGACAAAAATGTTGGTCTTTCTGAAATGATATCTCTTTCATCAAAGAAGTAAGTTCGCCCTAACTATAAAATTTCCGTAAACAATTTTCAACTAGTCAAGAGTTCCGATGTGCCATTTAAACCATAGAGCTTTACCAAAAAATATGGCCAGACTATAAGAAGTTTTTAAGGCTATTGAGTAAGAAGTTTTCAAACTATACAACTCTGTGGGTTTTCTTTTTTCATTTCTTTAATCAGACCTTAATCAAATCGTATCGGACATTATAATGAGCCATGTAGTACTTAACGGCGCAGAAAAGGAAATTATGCAAAAGGTATGGGCGCAGTGAAGCGCGTAAATTGAACTTAGTGATTCAGTCTTAAGCATTATTCAAATTAGACATTTGAAATGTTTATGATAACTAGAAAATTCATAATACAATAATATTATATCTAGGTTGTTAACGTATTATTTTTTAAATGCCAATTGACTGACTTCTTTGTTAAAGGCAACTTGTGTGTCTGGTATGCCACCACGTTTTTTTGTATGCCACTTAATAATGAAACAAAGATTTTGGAAATGGGATCCCAAGGGATTTCGGGGGATCTACTAGTCCACTCATAACCCCAGGCACATAGGCTACTTTTTATTCCGGAAAAGAGCGTGAGACACGGGCCGCAGCTAGTATTATAAAAGCGTAAGTAATTCTCTCTGTCTGTCACAATTAAACGGCTGCATGGATATTGATGAAATTTTGCAGGGAGGTACGTAGTCGGAGATGGACATAGGCATTTTATTACGAAAGAGCGTGGAAAGCCGCGGGCAGGGTCTAGTTATTAATATTCTTGTGTCAGTTACTAACCTTAATTTCTCTCATCTTTTCCCGTTTCTCCTTCTCTTTTCTTTCTTTTTCTTTCTCTTTCTTCCGTTCTTTTTCATTGAGCTCCTTGTGCTTCACAACTTCTTCAAGAACCTTTTCTTTGTCACGGGACTTTTCACGTTTTTCCTTGCTTTTCGTTGGGAACTTGAATGATTTTGTTTTTTTCGACTTTGACGGACTTCTGTTCATCAGAGAATACAATAAGTACAAAATTCTCTTCATAGCACATTAGATACAAAATATAAAAATTCAAAGACGTGATGATAGCGTAGTGATGTACGTTGTGCCTTTTGGCTGATATCAATCTCTTCCAAGCAACCTTGGATTGAGTCATCTTTAGCATACTTTACGGGGCAAACGGCAAGGAATAATTTTACACTTATAATTGGAAAGAAGATCTATTAGATTCAATTATGAGTTTCTGCCGAGTTAGACCAAAACATTAGATAGATAATGCTTTATTTCAAAACCCAAAACATTCAACATTCCCCTAATTTGTATAAGATTCTAAGGGATTCATTAAAACTCAAAAAACTCAAAACTAAAATAAAACTACAATAATGCGTAATCCCTCGCTCTCTGGGTAGATAATCTCTAAAAAGAAAAAAATTAAATAAGTTCTCAATTTTTTTTTTTCATTTTCGATGTGGCGAGTGTCTACTTCGTGGCTTATTTGGTTATAGCCAGTGATCGGAAATTCGGGCGCTTATTTACCTAAAGTTGGTGAAAAGCAGCAGTTAAAACCACCTCTTTCTCGGGAATTCTTTCCCGTGAATTCCTGGGATTTCAGAATATTCTATAATGATTTTTCACCGGAATCTTATTTATAGACGAAATATAAGACACTTTTATTCTGACGTGTTTTTCACTAAAGTCAATATTTCTGGAAAAAAAATATTTTTAATTATATTTATGATTTTATGCCAAAATCCTTTTTCTAGACGAAATATAAAATTCATATGCATTTATAATTTGTTTGATAATTGCGTAAGAATAATAGAAACAAAGTATTATAAAAAAAAATATATATAGATGTCTGTTTTGTGAGATGAACCCAAATTTGTTTTATTCCAAAATGGCAATTTTGGAATTTTCTAGAACGTATTTTCGCTGGAATCTTATTTATAGACGAATTATAACACTTTTTTTTAACGCGTTTTTTTACAAAAATCGATTTTCGCGTCAGAATAAAAGTGTATATTTCGTCTTTAAATAAGGTTCCGGTGAAAAAATCATAATTTTAGAATGTTCTGAAATCCCGGGAATTCTCGAGAAAGAATTCTCGTGAAAGAGGTGGTTTTAACTGCTCCATGTTGTGTCATTACACCAACTTTAGGTAAATAAGCGCCCGAATTTCCGATCACTGGTTATAGCGCACCCTTACTGAGGGTTGACGCGGATTCGAGCCCCGCCGAAATCTAAATTTTTTAGGAACTTATTTATTTTGTATAAGATTACTTTTCTTTTAGATGGATATAGATAAGTTGAGCTACCGCTAGATTATTTGCAGTAGTCTGTAGTTAGCTCAATTGTAAATAGTAGTCCCTGCTAGTCCTAATTTGTACCTACTGTAAATTATGTTTAGTAACAAACTAACACATACAAGACTTTTCAGGATTCTATATTTACATAATCAAATCTATGTGGAAAGAAGTGGTTGATTTGAAAAACGACAAAATCATACTTTGTATCAGTGTCTTCTTCCGGAGAGCTTTCTCCCTCTAGCGCTGCATAGCCTCTATCTTTCTTCTCTTTTTTTTCTTTCCGTCGTCCTAATAAGTCCTTCTTGCTGGGCTTATCATGGTCACCTCCATCACTGACTGTAGACATAAAGAATTGTGGTACTGGATCTTACATGCTGTACAAGTCTATTACAGCAATAGGTCAATCTGAAGTTTTTCCATACTTATACAATGGCTTGCTTAAATAGTAGTCGTAGTAAAAAAAACAAAATAAAAAAAAACCATTAAGGTACATAATCCCTAAACTATTGTTTAAATAACAATCTTAACTTAAGCATGTATTTACAAACTAGACTAAATTATTTTTTCTCATTAAAACTTATTGAAGACAGATGCATTCAAAGGAGAATCAAAAACTACTTTAGAGTAGCCAAAACACATATTAACTCTTTTGGCAAAGTCTGCTACTTCACTACCATAATTTTTGGAGGGTAGCCGATACATTACCAGCGGCAGTCCTATTTAAAATTCTGAACGCTTCAGCATGTTGGATAGTCGAGATAAGACCACTGAAGCCTCCCGGTGTATGAATCCTACCCATCTTCTCCTAAATAATTTTAATTGAGAAATCAAAAGGGCAACCAGGTTTTTATCTTCACTACTTTGAATGTCCCTAATTAGTTGACCACGACTGTATCTTGGTGTTTATATAGCTTTAGTCTTTGATTATTTGCATGTCTGAATTAACTCACCTACCAAAGCTATTACTATGCATTCACTTGCAGGCTCTTAGCAAAATAGCCAGGTAAGGCGAGGTTTCTTTCTCGTCTTCATGTTTTCGCAGCTGATGGCCTTTATTTGTTGATGATACATACATTGAAAGTAACTAAATTAACAAAATTAAAAAAAGTAATTAAAAAAAGAGTAGACAATAGATTATACTTACAATCACTTTCATTACTTTTCCGGCCACTTTCGGAAGCATACAAGCCTGGAAAATCTTTTTCGACGTCTGGACTCTCGAAATCCATGGTTACATGGAATTTATCACGGATATTGCCTGACAAAATATTGATTTTTCTGCAGGGACGAGTCTCTCGTCCCTGCTTTGTTGGTATTTTACACTTCGCAAAAACCAAACTAATAAGCCAACACACGGCACCAGAATACACAATAATCTAAAGTATTGTATTTGTATGTATAATGCAACTGACTGATTGCAGACCTTAGTATACCTATACTCTAAGTTGCAGACAGAGATTAAATTTATTTATAGACGAGGCGTGTATTTTAGGTAGCGGAGTGGTTTTATCTTAGAGTATAGGTATATAGAGACGGCGTATTGTTCTATAGGAACTTTCGGTTATACAAATATGATCTAAATCGATATTGTACTCATAAACTTATAGCTATCTCGTTTTATCTTACCTACAATAACCAATGTAAAAAGAGACATCAATATAATGTGCGAAACCTATTTTTGGCAACATTGAAACGTGACGTCATAGCAAAGCATGATTGAGGCCGGTTCGCCATTTAACTTTCAGGTATGTAAACTGTCAACGAGAGTTGCATTTACAGTAAAAATGCTAAAATTATTTGAGTTCGGGACTTTTTCATGTGAATACTTATATAGTAAGCGAAAGAAAGCTAATAGGAAGATGCCAAACAGCAGTTTGGTAGGTTGCGGCTTAAAAACAAGTGAAAATCGTCCAAACATAACATTACACCGGTACGTATTCTTATTTTGCTAAATTACCAAATAATACAATAAATACCTTATGTGTTGGCTTTCATAGGAATAGTTTACATAAAATTCATACCGAATGTAGCTTATTTTTGTAAGTTTTAAGTGTAATTAAAGAAAACATGAAACTGTTTGTTTGGCGATAGTGTTGTCCTTCAAGGCATTTTTCATAGGTATCGATGTTTTCAAGTGTAAATTGTAGTGTATTAATTTTCAACTGGTTTTTTACGTTCTAGGTTACCCGAAAATTACGGTAAAAGAAAAAGTGGCTGGACTCAATTGGAGTAGAAAATTTGAAGTTTGGTACGAAAGATATTTTCGTTCGTTCTCTTCATTTTGAAGAAACTTGCTTCAATCGAACTTTAAATAACAAGACTGCGAGAGGATGCCGTACCGTCACGAATCTTTTTAGTAAGTATTTTACTTGACCTTACTCCCACAAACTTCTATTGCAAAGTAATGCATATATGCATTAACAAACTTGACTACCTTTATTTTTCCAAAGGGCTTAAATTTTGATATTAATGAATATTAAGTTTTAAGTAAATAAATCTGACCCAAAGTAATATTAAATACTTCAAATCCCCTCTAAAATGTACATTTCCATAAATCCTCCCTTAGCAAATTATTTCCATGCAAAATAAAGTTATTTCGCAAACGATGTGGCACGGTGGGCGAAGGTCTGCCTGCGTTGCAGGCAGACCTTCGCCCACCTTTTTTTTTAGAATTTCTTTAAGATTTTAGATTTTTTTTCAAAGTTGAACTACTCAGTACCTTTCTAGAGTCTATAATTGTAGGCTGACAAATAATGTTGCATTATAAATTTATTCTTCATGTTTGTTTCAGCCACTAGTGCCAGCGCGACCCAGTACTTTAATAGAAATAATGTAAATTTGAGATTTATACTGTAAATGAATGAGACTGATTACATTAGGTACTTGTAAAATTGAAAATTTAGGTGTAGTATTAGTTGAATTTTTGAATTAGGTAGGTATATTGCAAATGTGTAAATGAATGAGACTGTTGCATTGCTTCTACAATCGAAAATACAGGTGGCGTCTGTGTTAAATTTTTGATTTATACTGTAAATGAATAAGACGGATTACATTGCTTGTTTAATTAAAAATGTAGGAGTCTGTGTTAAATTTGTGATATAATATAATAAATGAATGAGACTTGTTGAATTGCTTATAAAATGTGGTGTCTATCTTTTTGTGATTTATATTATAGATACCCATATTGTTATACAAATATAAATATACTATCTCACAAATCACTGTTGCATACAAACAATATATTTTGCAATTAAGTAGCTTGTTGTTTCATTTCAGTAGGTACCTTTTTTTCTTAAATGAACACAACGTTTATTGACAAAGAAAATTTGAATCAAATAGTATAAACAAATTAGAACTAGTATTTACCTACAATTGAAACAAATGAGCTAACTGCAGACTGTTCAATAAACTGGTTTGGTGAACTTTGATCTTTAATTCTAAGGAGGTCTGGCACGTGTCTAAACGCAAGAGTCTTGACTCGGAAAATACATGAAAAAATTACCATTGTTATAATAGCTCATTTTCTTAACTTCTCAGTGGTTGCGTCTCATGAGCGCGGTCGAGCCATAGTTGGGTACGTGCATTCACATACTTTGTATCTCTAATTAAAGCATTCTATGACTATATGATTATAGAATTCTGTTTCATAATCGTGGTGAAAACAATAAAATCACTACGAAACTGCTAAAATATCGTCACAAAAATACTTGTTTCGATAAAAATATCGAGGTACAAAAGGGCAGCACTACGGAAAGGAGCCATTTTAGTTTCTAGGTAAGTTTAGGTATACACGTTTTTTTCGTAGGTATGCCATCTCTAGGTATACTCTAAGGGTTTTATTCTCAATAAGGGTTGCCTTGGCAAGGGTCGTAGAGATGTCTATCCACCCTCTGGTTTTGTTTGGCCAAATGCACGAGATGGGATGACATTGACAATCTTTGGAAAACTGACAACTGAGTGAAGTCTTTTCTGGGTTTGGATAAAAAAAACTAGGAGATGGACAGACGCAAAATGGCGGCGCGCGTGCTGCTCGTGTTCCTAGCTCCTGCCCAAGGAAAGAATTCACGATTTTAGCAGTTGTTAGATGGAGTTTCGGTGCTGTAGGCCTTCGCTGATGGTGTTAGTCTTCATCAGAAGTGGGATGTAACCATGTCTTCACGCTCACTGATGGTTTACCTAGAAATAAAGTTTGATGAAGTCGCAAGCACGTGGTCGGCTCCTTCTATTATCCTATGAGAATGAGAATAACAAGCGCCATGGATGTTCAAAGATGCAATTGGTTTGTATTACCTGTATGGTAATGGCTGGTAAGGTCTGATCGTTTCATGCTAAAATTATTAGTTAGTTTTGTGAATGCTTCTTTTGCATTGACTGGTAAATACTTCAGGTAGCATGGCTACTAAGTTTCAATGTAAGTTATAGTGACCATACCTACATTTGAATGGACCAAATGGAGTCCGAATGTGGACACAGGAGTACTTCCACCTTAACCTTAACCTACATTTGATTGATGATAAAGAATCTTGAGAAAGAAGCTTACCTAACGAATGTCTTATGTCAACACCTGAGGGGATACTCAAAGCTGATCGAGTAGCTTGACCCAACGATAAGCATAGCCTGTGAAAACATCATGTCCCAGTGTTAATAATGATGACCAATGTCTTGTCAATGACTCGACATGCCTATCTGTTACAGTGTTCTGTTGGAAATTATTGATTTCAGGGTTAAGTGGAAGTCCTGATACTACATGCTCACAGGTCACATCGATCATGGAGGCAAAAAAAGATTTGATGATTAACATTGGAGCCAAATATGCATATGATGGTGCCAGAGAATCAACTTAGCATGGAGTGTCTGGGAATCAAGGGTGCCTTATTACAAAGATAGGCCACACCTACCTATATCTGATTGGTTTCAGTTCCAAAGTAAGTGGTTGTTTAGGTATTTGAAAAAGAAAGTGAAACAATAAAATTGGTTTTCTGTTGATTATAATTATTAATTAATTATAATACCTACTGCCTTAATTTATCTTGCATTTTGCTGTTCTGTTCTGTGTTATTTTATGACCTTCATGTATTGTATCTGTTCAGCTATACATGTTATACATGCTATGGAGTAAGTATGGGGGCTAAAATGTGTTCTATTTTAATATAACATGATCACTAAACACTGATCCTCATGCAATGTGTAAATCTTTTTATTGTGTCTTTTACTTGTGTTATTGCTATTGTAGACTCTGTTGATATGTTTTGTTGTTAGCTCTTTTTCATGTGGCTTCATTCCTTTACACATACAGGGATGATATTGTTCAGTTTTGATCTTTGTTTCTGTTTCTCTGTTTTTGCTGGAAGGTGAGGTCTTTGTGTCATTATTTGGATATGGTGCTGATTACCAGAGTTGTGAGCATCTTGAGTTACTACACTCAGGATTAGTCCTTCAGACGTGAATGGTGTCAGTCTGCTTGGACGTGTGTGTGCATATTGACAACGGTGGGTCAATATAAGTTCTACAGGCATACGGTGTTGCTTGTAAGAGCTGGTGAGTCCGTCTTGGGTTCCTACACCCAAGAGGTGTCCTCCAAACGTGAATGGTGGAGTTTGGCTGGACATATGGTGTGAATATTGGGTATGGTGTCTCAATATTAACTCTCCAGGCATACGGGGGTGCCTGGCTGAGCGGTGGTGTGCATTTTGTGTTCTTTCACTCAATAATGGTGATCAGATGTGGTTTTGTGGAATAAGGTTGCATCTTGTGAGTGTGTTGTTGTCTGACCTAGTATCATGTCTCTTGCTTGATAAATTTGGTGTTGGCTGGTCAAGCAGAGTGCTTCTGTTTTGGGTTCCCCCCCCCCTCATCTCTCTGGTGGTGCCACCGCGGATCTCATCTGTGGTCAGTAACTAGCAAGGGTTGATCAGGTGGAAGGTTACCTAGAGTATGTACCTGCTAAGTGGATGGAAGTTGGTGTTTGTAGTGTGTAGGTGCAGTGTGCCTATACCCGGGCCGTTCTTAAAGAATGATGTCAGGTTGGACGAGCGAGTCTATGGCGATAAGGGGATGTCTTCCTCTTTATATTAAGTATTTTCACTACACTTGATTGTCTCGTATGGTATTGTAAGGTATGGTATGGTATTATATGGTAGGTATGGTGGTGGTGGTATGGTATTATATGGTAGGTATGGTGGTGGTGGTATGGTATTTACTCAAAGTAAGCATTTCTTACTTAGTCTGAGGGTATTTATTGGTATGGTATTTGGTTGTTGTGGTAAGTAAATTGGTATGGTGTTTGGTATTTGGTTGTTGTGGTAAGTAAAGGAATCTTAAATGAACCAGGGCATGTATCTTTACAGTTTACGTACAACAACAACAAACAAGGCGTATTCGGCTAATTGCTGCGTTTGCTAACGAGGCTATTTCTCAGGGCTGGGAGTGTGGCGAGGCGGCGATGACTATTCCTCAGGGCTTGCAGTTTGGCAGTGGCAAATAGATGACTGTAGTGATGTGAAAATGGCTAAGTATCGTAGAGTAGCCAACAACTATCAGATAGCGTTCGTGGTGGCCTAGGGCTACCCCACACCGTCCGTGGACGGCCGGATGTCAGATTGGCCGTATAGACGAGGCGTGTATTTTAGGTAGCGGAGTGGTTTTATTCTCAATAAGGGTTGCCTTGGCAAGGGTCGTAGAGATGTCTATCCACCCTCTGGTTTTGTTTGGCCAAATGCACGAGATGGGATGACATTGACAATCTTTGGAAAACTGACAACTGAGTGAAGTCTTTTCTGGGTTTGGATAAAAAAAACTAGGAGATGGACAGACGCAAAATGGCGGCGCGCGTGCTGCTCGTGTTCCTAGCTCCTGCCCAAGGAAAGAATTCACGATTTTAGCAGTTGTTAGATGGAGTTTCGGTGCTGTAGGCCTTCGCTGATGGTGTTAGTCTTCATATTTTATTACACCAAACTGTCACTCACGGACGTAGATATCGTTTTATTCTCTTTGGTAGATATTTATTTAGTTATTGTCTACTCCAACCAATTGGGGGTGATTTCTTCCGTCCACAACTTCAACCAAAGAGTATACATTAGCTACGTAAGACGTGGTCTACTCTTGGACTCATGGTAATGTCATGTCAGCTTAGAGTATAGGTATATAGAGACGGCGTATTGTTCTATAGGAACTTTCGGTTATACAAATATGATCTAAATCGATATTGTACTCATAAACTTATAGCTATCTCGTTTTATCTTACCTACAATAACCAATGTAAAAAGAGACATCAATATAATGTGCGAAACCTATTTTTGGCAACATTGAAACGTGACGTCATAGCAAAGCATGATTGAGGCCGGTTCGCCATTTAACTTTCAGGTATGTAAACTGTCAACGAGAGTTGCATTTACAGTAAAAATGCTAAAATTATTTGAGTTCGGGACTTTTTCATGTGAATACTTATATAGTAAGCGAAAGAAAGCTAATAGGAAGATGCCAAACAGCAGTTTGGTAGGTTGCGGCTTAAAAACAAGTGAAAATCGTCCAAACATAACATTACACCGGTACGTATTCTTATTTTGCTAAATTACCAAATAATACAATAAATACCTTATGTGTTGGCTTTCATAGGAATAGTTTACATAAAATTCATACCGAATGTAGCTTATTTTTGTAAGTTTTAAGTGTAATTAGAGAAAACATGAAACTGTTTGTTTGGCGATAGTGTTGTCCTTCAAGGCATTTTTCATAGGTATCGATGTTTTCGTTTTGAAGTGTAAATTGTAGTGTATTAATTTTCAACTGGTTTTTTACGTTCTAGGTTACCCGAAAATTACGGTAAAAGAAAAAGTGGCTGGACTCAATTGGAGTAGAAAATTTGAAGTTTGGTACGAAAGATATTTTCGTTCGTTCTCTTCATTTTGAAGAAACTTGCTTCAATCGAACTTTAAATAACAAGACTGCGAGAGGATGCCGTACCGTCACGAATCTTTTTAGTAAGTATTTTACTTGACCTTACTCCCACAAACTTCTATTGCAAAGTAATGCATATATGCATTAACAAACTTGACTACCTTTATTTTTCTAAAGGGCTTAAATTTTGATATTAATGAATATTAAGTTTTAAGTAAATAAATCTGACCCAAAGTAATATTAAAGCCTACCATACTTCAAATCCCCTCTAAAATGTACATTTCCATAAATCCTCCCTTAGCAAATTATTTCCATGCAAAATAAAGTTATTTCGCAAACGATGTGGCACGGTGGGCGAAGGTCTGCCTGCAACGCAGGCAGACCTTCGCCCACCTTTTTTTTTAGAATTTCTTTAAGATTTTAGATTTTTTTTCAAAGTTGAACTACTCAGTACCTTTCTAGAGTCTATAATTGTAGGCTGACAAATAATGTTGCATTATAAATTTATTCTTCATGTTTGTTTCAGCCACTAGTGCCAGCGCGATCCAGTACTTTAATAGAAATAATGTAAATTTGAGATTTATACTGTAAATGAATGAGACTGATTACATTAGGTACTTGTAAAATAGAAAATTTAGGTGTAGTATTAGTTGAATTTTTGAATTAGGTAGGTATATTGCAAATGTGTAAATGAATGAGACTGTTGCATTGCTTCTACAATCGAAAATACAGGTGGCGTCTGTGTTAAATTTTTGATTTATACTGTAAATGAATAAGACGGATTACATTGCTTGTTTAATTAAAAATGTAGGAGTCTGTGTTAAATTTGTGATATAATATAATAAATGAATGAGACTTGTTGAATTGCTTATAAAATGTGGTGTCTATCTTTTTGTGATTTATATTATAGATACCCATATTGTTATACAAATATAAATATACTATCTCACAAATCACTGTTGCATACAAACAATATATTTTGCAATTAAGTAGCTTGTTGTTTCATTTCAGTAGGTACCTTTTTTTCTTAAATGAACACAACGTTTATTGACAAAGAAAATTTGAATCAAATAGTATAAACAAATTAGAACTAGTATTTACCTACAATTGAAACAAATGAGCTAACTGCAGACTGTTCAATAAACTGGTTTGGTGAACTTTGATCTTTAATTCTAAGGAGGTCTGGCACGTGTCTAAACGCAAGAGTCTTGACTCGGAAAATACATGAAAAAATTACCATTGTTATAATAGCTCATTTTCTTAACTTCTCAGTGGTTGCGTCTCATGAGCGCGGTCGAGCCATAGTTGGGTACGTGCATTCACATACTTTGTATCTCTAATTAAAGCATTCTATGACTATATGATTATAGAATTCTGTTTCATAATCGTGGTGAAAACAATAAAATCACTACGAAACTGCTAAAATATCGTCACAAAAATACTTGTTTCGATAAAAATATCGAGGTACAAAAGGGCAGCACTACGGAAAGGAGCCATTTTAGATTATAGGTAAGTTTAGGTATACACGTTTTTTTCGTAGGTATGCCGTCTCTTGGTATACTCTAAGCATGTCAGTCACTGACTGATTGTCACGGATGCCAACTTTTTCCAAAAATAAGAAGTTGACGTTGAAGAATCAACCAAGGGCGCCGCGGCGCGGGGCGCGGGGCGCGGGCGGTGCGGGGCGCGGCGATCATGATCATGCCATTTTTATGGAGATGATGGAGCCTAATGCCACAGATCACTATATATCTAATGCAGGCTTTCAGTTGATTGGTTGTTCGTTTCGTGCTGGCGCTTTTTTTTTGCTATAAGTATTGTGTTTGTTCTAAAATGAACTTAACCAGCGCAAAAGTAATTTGCCAATTTATAATAGGTAGTTATGAAAAAATTTACTTCGATTCACTGGTATTTAAGGAGCATTTGGGAATAATTATAAGAGATTTTGGGATAACAATCTACGTAGGTAGTATACTTAACTACCTAGTAAAATACACGAGACCTACTTAGGTACCTACCTTCCTATGTTGTAGCTTACTTGTAGTTATTATTTAACTCTAAAATAGAGCTACATTTATTTATTTACTAATGAAGGCCTATAACCAATTCAGAGGGCTAGCAGGGGCTAGGTAGCTTTGATTGAATAATGCAATCAAGCATTTCAATGTCAAGCAATTCAAATTATTTAATCATTGATTGGTAGGTATGCAAACTTTAACTTAAATAGATAGGTACCTAGTACCTAGGTACCTATTTAATACTTTCCAGTAATGCACTCGGATTCAGTCAGATCATTTATAAACTTTGCCGTCAAGCCGTCTTGTTCAGCTTATAGAGATAATTTAAGGTCCAATATTTCTTGCATTACCCGGAGATAGGTACCCAACCGCCCGCCCTGCGCCATCTACCAGCTCGCACTGCTTCAATTGATCTACTTAGCTTTTCAAGGAAAGTACCTACTTCAAGGAAAAGTTTAGATGGGATTTACTATGCCCGTCATCGTCCACACGTAATGTTGAGAATTTGGTAGGTATTTTCCCGTACCAGTCTGAGCCTCTGAGGCTTTTACGTAGAGGAAGGTAGTAACTAAGTGATTCTTATGTCTACGTCAAATTGACCGTTTGCTTTGCACATTTTCTACCTACCGAAGGTCCGACCAGAAAAGCAGAGTTGCTCATCTTTTGGTAGAGCACAGCATTAAACTGTGGTGGAGCTTATTGCTTCACTGGGCAGGCTCTTGTTGTTTATGGTAGAGTTTAAGATAATTCTGTAATACCTACTTACCTACCTAAATATATAAATAATGGTGGACAATTCACACAGCATTATCTAAGTGGCTTAGCCCCAAGCTAAGCAGAGCTTGCGTTATAGGTACTAGATAACTGATATACATACAATGCATAGATAGATATTTTTTACTATGTACTATTTTACTATGTTTTTTGTTTTGTTTTTACTATGTTTACTATGTACCCCTTGTCTAAGAGAGGTAGAGAGATAGGGGGATACTTAATTCTGACGCGCACTGTACATAGAAAACACCCTGAACAAAATGTCTGTGGATCGTACACACATTTGTCCCGAGGCGGGAATCGAACCCGCAACGCGTCACAGGCAGACCTTCGCCCACCGCGCCACAGAGGTCGTCAAAGCTCAGTCTAAGCTTAAAGTGTGCCTTTGTGCGCCAATAAATTTCTTTCTTTCTTTCTTTACCTAGGTTCATACTAAATAATATCATCCAATCGGAGTAGGTACTTATGTGAAAATTATTCAAATATTTACGTACTCAAACATGTATTTGAATATGTTTTCAGATAGGTAGGTATCTTTCAAGCTTTTTGGATTATTTTCTGGATTCCAGGTAAGGAAGCTTAGGAACTTTAGGAAGTCCTCACACGCATCCTCTATTTCAAAAACCCAAGGAGATGGCGTCACTTACTAAGTGACGCCATCTCCCCTTGGGTTTTTGTGTTTCTCAGATGACTAGCCAAGAAAGAAACAAAAGTTAGTATTGACCTCCGTAAAAGGCTTAGATATCCGAATGTAAAAAAGTAGTAAAATGGTCAAGGCGAAAAAAAATGTCTACAAGTAGCCGTGTAGCGACGTAGCCAGTGAGAATAGGTTAGTGAAATCCAAGTTATTGACTTAGAAGTTCTCTAGGGGAGCGGAGGGTATTACCGTACAGCGGCCAATTCCATACACGAGTTTATTATGAAGGAAACGAGATAGGTACATTATGCGTTTGTCTTTGTGTAGTCTTACTTCCTCGCAAAACGGGGATCATGAAGCTTTGGCGGGATATCTTTTTGCATTATTTCGCGGTTGTTTGGTGTTTTTTTTGTGCACCGTAAGCAAAATCGATCTTTTGTGAATAGTTTAATATTAAAATAGCGTTAAAATTTGTTTTGGATGTTAGCAACTATGCTTAATTAAAGTTTTTATTATTTTTTAGGTATCATGTTTGTACCTACTTATGTTAAAAGCAAACAGGTCCAATTCTGCACATTCAAGATTTTTCTGCACAGCGTTTCTTAAAACGAGAGAAACTGTGTGGTCATATAATGTGAATCAAATAGTCTGCAGCCATGGCAATCGCGAACCAAGTCGCGGGTACAGCTAGTTAAGAACAAGGGATTCGTCTACATGGTATCTAATCTATGTACATTGTTACTACCGGTGGAATTATGTTATTTTATCAAACCATCAAAGGAAAGTATTATTCTAATATCTAGTTTTTCAAACCAGTTATTTGTGGATCCGATATGATAAACTTTCCATCAATTCGGTATTACCCATAATGTAATCTGCGATTACCTATCTCGCTCATTTAAAACTTATAATCTGTATGACAGGACGAAAAAAACAATGATTGTCTGGCTTATAGTATTGCATCATACACAGAAATAAGAGTATTGCATTGTGCAATAGGTACCCTTATTTCTAGGCACAGAAATAAATCAAATAACACAAGGTAGGGGAGAGTCGGATGGTATCGTGGATCTAAGCGAGAATGCCTTTATGAGCTATCGGATCGGGCTGACGCGGTGCGAAGGGTTTGAAGACTTGCGCTACGTTATTAGTAGCACTCCAGGCAGTTGCTATGCGTATCTAGTTGGCTTGATATGCAGAGCGCGGAATTGTCAACCGCACAGTATTATCCGACTTTCCCCTAGATAGAATTACATAATATTGTATATGCATCCTCATGTAATTCAGGAGAAGAATTTACAATAGGGTAGGTAATATTATTAATAAGCATGTGACTTCAAAAAAGCTGTTTTTTATTCTCTATTGTTATAGAAATATATCTACATATTTATTTTGTGAATTTTTGATGTTTTTGCTGTGAAATTTAATTATTGTAAAGTAGGTATTATAAGACTCGGTCGAAAAATTTCTAAACGTGACGTCACCGTTCACCGTGTTGCTATGAAGCTTTCAGCGGGAGATCTTTTTTGAAAGAAAAAGAAAGAATTTTTTTTAGACATCATACACAATTATCATGATCGTTTTTATAATTTTTTTGTTGATACTATTATTTTGTTTGAAGGAACAATGCACTTTGAGTTGACAAAGTGAACGGTGACATGACGTCACAAAAAAGAGCTGCGTTTTTATCACCTGAAACTGGGTGGGATTTTTAATTTTTTTTCCTTAATAATTTCAAAATTTATAGGTGTCATATTTTTCGGTAATGTAATAACATGAATATCCAATAAAAAAAAATTACGTAAAGTAATTTAATTATTCATTGTTCAAAGGTTTCGTTGCTTTTTTAGAATTTGTAGTTTCATGAGTTTTAGTTCTATATTTTTTGGAAAACATTTCCAAATTTTTCACTCAAGTCGCTTTATTGTACCCTCTGTAAAGTGATCGAATAAGCGTAATATATGCGTAGTTACCATAAAAAATGTTAAAAAAAAAATTAAAACTATCTTTTATAATCGTCTAGGACCAAAGTTCGTAGGAAGACAAATCCAACGATCCCAAACTCGACGGGTTTAAGTCGTTTTATTTAGGAGTTCATAGGAACTACAAAAGATAAAAATAAAAAAAATGTTTTGTCTCCCTCATCAGACCAGCTCGAACCATTTTTAGGGTTTCGAGATCGGTTTCAAAATCCTTATGGTCTCGCTCTGGCCGCCCTTCTTCTTTCTAGAATATCTCAGTAACTATCGCAACTTGAAATTTGAATTATCCATACATTTCGTGCACCATTAGTGAATTAAAAAAAAAATAATGAAATTTTTCAGTAGGTACAAATTGTGATGTTTCAGTAGGTACAAATTGTCTATCATATTCGGGTTAGCGATTTTTTTATGTCCGTAAAGGGAGGATTCAAAAGCTTGCGCTATTTATTTATTGTATACTCTTTGGCTTCAGCGAGATCAAAGCTGACATTAAACTAGTATTATTGATTAATATTAATATAATATATAGTCCATAGTCAACGAAGGATTGTGGATGGAAAAGTCGAAAGCAGTAACTTTGTTTGAACTTTGGACTAGTTAGGAGACTAATAAACTAAAAGTCCCTACCCCTGTGAGGTCTTTGTGGCAACAAGCCCACAAGCCACAAGCCCTAGAGTGGGAACACAAAAGTCTCGCTTCCTAGTTTTTCGCTTACATCTCGTAAACGATGCATCGTAGGAACTTTTCTCGCTGTACTTAATGAAAGCTGATAAAATTCTCTACAACCTTGGTTATATACACTTTTTACCTATTCCCGCAATCTAGTTGTCTAGGTACGATGCCCGCGTCTGTCGAATTGCGATCAGATTCTGGTAAGAAAGCCTACTTGACGACGACGTTGTTGGCGTCGTCGTCGTCGTTTGGTCGACGAGACGGAATGATCTTATTGTCTTTGGACGAGACGTCACGACAAGACATCTCAACGAGTGTGTATAAAATTAAATAAGTTCCCAAAAAAATTCGATTTCGGCAGGATTCGAACCCGCGCCCCACTTTCGTTCCCTTTTTGGGAACTTATTTAATTTGTTATAGATTGCCCAGAGCACGAGGGCTTACGCACTTTATTACAAAAACCTTAGAGTGTGTACCTATGTGTGTAGTGTAAGAGTCATCATATCATTATCATACCATAATTTAGTCTACAGGATAAAAGTTCTTTAGTAGGTACCTCTCATGGGAACAAATTATACCATGTAAAGGAAAATCCAAACAAAAAAATAAACGTTAATAATATCCAAACTTTCACTTACCGTGAAAAGTGTTGTGATTGAGATTACGAGAAGAGCCAAGTCGGCCATTTTGAATATGAAGTTGGCAAAGGCAATAGTGATCCTATCAAAATTTCAACTGTCTACCTTTTACGGTTCATGACATACAGCCCGCAGACAGACTGACGGATAGCAGCGGAAGCTTAGTAATAAGGTCCCGTTTTCACCCTTAGGTACCTAAAAAGAAGGAAGAAACTTTAGGGTTCCTATTTTCGACGACGGAACCATAAGAATACATGATTTTAGAATGTTCTCTTTATTTTGGCTAAAATCGTATATCTCTTTTCCAAATTTCATGTTAGTATGCCTGCTAGAAATACCTAGGCATTCTAAGGTTTTTTATTTATTATAGTACTCTGGGTAATTTCTAAGAAATTAATAAATCCCAAAAATTTACGATCTCGACGGGATTCGAACCCGCACCTTCCCCTTCAGCGCAGGGTTGCTCTTTTTCCAACTAGATCACGTAGCTTAGTTGGAAAAAGAGCAACCCTGCGCTGAAGGGGAAGGTGCGGGTTCGAATCCCGTCGAGATCGTAAATTTTTGGGATTTATTAATTACCTAGGCATTTTTATGATTTGTCAGCATATGGGTAAAGGTGCTTGCTGTCAGTCAGTCAGTGATGACGAAAAAGGGGCAGATATTTCTTAAACAAAATTTATTAGAAATCAATAATTTTTAACTCTGTAAACTATGTTAGGTAGCGTGACTAAAATAATTTTCAGACCCCACGTTTCATTTGTAATAAAGATAATCAATAGCTGAAAAGTGCCTCGAAATAGTTCGAGAAAAGGGTTCCCGGGGGCATTCGTCTACTCGACTTGGCAGGGCCACTACCGTCGTCCCTGATTCTGCGGGGGTAACACTAAATTCCCCCTTCAATCACGCAAATACCTACCAGTGAATCAATTGTTTATACCAATTAATTTGTTAAACCAACTACATAATAACCTTACTGCGAAGTGAATGACGAGTGCCTTTATAAGAAGGCTACGCTACAACACTGTCCCATTCGATCCTAGCTCGAATGTTGAGCGGCCGCATAGTCATTTATAAAAAATAAATAAATGCAACTTTATTTTCCTAATTAGAAGAAGATAAAGCAAAAATGCCCGCGGACTCAGATCTTGTAATACCAGGAGGTGAAAATATAGGGGTTGATGATACCCTTTTCAAAAGCCTCCCGGAGAGATCGAAGCATGAAGATTTTATCCGACGGGCTACAGACCTGCTGGTGGACAGGGTGGTCTTTGGAAGGTCGTTGCGGTCGTCGAAGGTGGTGGAATGGACAGCTCCTGAGGATGTTAAGAAGGCGATTGATCTGAAGCCTAGGGAGGGTCCTGTTTCCCATGATGTTTTGTTGGGACTGATAGCAGACGTAAGTTTTTAATTATATAACATTATTAGCTTTGTTCAATTAGTTAAACGATATCTGTTGGTGACGCTTATAATTATTTTTCAAATTTCAAGTTGTTGCTAACTTTTCATATAGATTCACAATTTAAGTCAAATTTTAATATACATATTCTATTGATTTCATATATCTTAGTTGTACCTCTGATAACTTAATATTTAGTATTCAGTGTCCACCTATAACTGTAAAATTTAAATATTTTTTTGTTTTTAAATACATATTTATGTATTTTAATAAATTTAAATTCTTTAAAGTTTATCTACTAATAAACGCGATAAATCCAAAACTTAACCTCAAAACTATGCAGGACTAAGTGTGTAATGTGGCCGAAACGTCAGGAAAATCACGTGAATAAGTACTATTAGATCTTGAACTTTGTGTTAAAAACTTTTGTGTAGTTAGAAGGTTCATTATTGTCTTAAGTGTTAGTCAGTGTGCCAAGGTATTTTCAGTTAAAGTGTACCTACCTATTTTACCTGCATAAAGCAGATTATGTTAATGATTATCTTTTTAAGCGCTACACCATGGTTATTAATTAGTAAGGGTAAAGAGAGTACAAGGTGAGCTCTCTTTGTTTCCGGACACATTTGGGCACTATAATATTTTATGCGCCGCTGTGCGATTGATACGTACAGGGTACGCAGGAATCGGCCGAATCTTCGGCTTGGAGTACATCATCAATCATCACCAGTAAAGTGTGTTGATATGATACGTGGTCGTATTTTGAGGGGCGGCCTCGGTCACACAGTTTTGCTACACCTGTGTGACTACGGGTAATTTCTTATACTCGTGGTTACACTAGGTAACTCTAACGAAGCCCACCCAACCTCCGCGCAGGGGGGGGGGGGGGGTTAAAAGAGTGTGTATATATGTATAGTTGCACTCAGAGATTAACACGTGTGTTAACACTGCACACATGCATAAACATAATATATTTTTGACGTATGCGTAGGGAAATATCATGCCGACGAATGGTTGAGCTGCGTTTATACATATGCATACATATTATGTATGGATATGTATAAACGCTGTTCCACCATTCGTCGGCTTGATATTTCCCTAGATAGGCAAATAATATTGTATTACATTTTAAGTATTATACAAACTTACTAGTGGTTTCTTTTTTGCTTTTTCCACTTGTGGACAAAAAATTAAAGCGAACAAAATAAATAACATTTTCTTTCTTAATTGATAATAATTAATATTAATTAAGCTGTTCATGTATAAAATTTGACTTGTCTAACTTAAAGTTATTTTGTGAGCTTAAAGAAATAAAGTTATTGACTTTTGACTTTTTGACCCCACACTACCAGTGTAACCAATGTGTGTGTGTCTTATGTTTTAATAATTACTGTTCATCACACCGCACAGTGTTACCACAAGTAAAAGAAATTACTCCTAATCACACTGGTGTAGCAAAACAATGTGACCACGATTCTGACCTGGTATTTTGTTACAGGTTGCTCGATACTCCGTGAACACCGGTCACCCTTACTTCGTAAACCAGCTGTTCTCATCCGTAGACCCATACGGCCTGATAGGTCAATGGCTGACCGATGCTCTGAACCCCAGCGTTTACACCTTCGAGGTGGCTCCAGTCTTCACTCTTATGGAAGAGGAAGTTTTAAGGGAAATGCGGGCAATTGTTGGGTGGAAGGATGGGGAGGGAGATGGGATCTTCTGCCCTGGAGGGTCTATCGCTAATGGATACGCTATTAGCTGTGCGAGGTTCTTCTACTATCCGGAGATTAAGGTAAGCGGTATATTTCGCGTTTACTCCCACCTGTTCTGTTGAGTAGTTCTGTTGACAAAACTACTGGGATTTTTTCCCCCATTAGTTCTGTGACTTAAAAGACTATGCTTTACACCTGACTTTTATCTCTACTATTCCCTATTCCAATGTCCACCGTTGGTGAACAACGGGCAGTTAATGTGATATTAAGCGTAAAACTATGCTGTAAACTTAACATTCGGATTTTGACAAGTTTTTCGTGCTTTAGTTTCACATATTTGTTTTGGAGCTAGTTAATGACAAAAAATAATTAATCTATAATGGTGTTAATTAATAAATATTATCATGCCTGCGTCTAGCGGTGGACCCTTATAGGCTGTGACGAGGAGGTGTTAAGTAAATTGTGACGTAAAATAGGTAATACAAAGGGTAACTACCTATATCTACATGATTCATAACAGGAAACTTCCCGGGGAAAAGCAGGATTTAACATAACATGAATCACGGTGATGCAATGTAAAGTTTATGGTACTTAATAATCTTGTGACGTTGTTGATGTGTCGATGTCGATGTCGATGTGTAGACAGGTAAATAAAATTTATTTACCTGTCTACACATCGACATCGACATCGACACATCTTTACCTTATATTTACCTCCCTATTTCCTAGCTGGGTTTTTATCTGAGGAAATAGCAAAAGGTGTCTTTCGAGCTGGTAATAAAATAAGGTAAACCTCCAGTAACTGTGGTATGATAAAATTGGTTAAAGGTTTTTTTTGTTATAGTGCTTACCCGCACTTTGGGTATCTCTAAGAAATGAAATAAGTTCCAAAAAAAGGGTGGGGTGCTGGTTCGAGTCCCGCCGAAAGCGAAAATTTCTGGGAACTTATTTCATTTCTTAAATTTGTTTAATGTTCCTACAAGCTATTGTACATGAAGAATCAAAAATCAAAATCAAAAATCTTTATTTCCATAGTAAATACAAAAATGTTAATATATAAAAAAACACAAAAAAAACAAAATGTTAATATATAAATAATATAAAAAAACACGGAAATAAAGTGGTACTTTTGATTTCTGTCGCTTCGGTATGTAGACTAAAGTAAAGAAGCGACTAAAAAACCTTTAGCCTGTTAGTTGTTATTTTTCGAGTTGGAGCAAAACCCGTCCCAAGCTTTTTTATCCTTTAAATAATCTGATATTTTGTAGTAAGCCTTTTTGACTGAAGAACAGTTCGAATGCTCGTTCTTTAGGAAGTAAATATCTACATTGAGTGTTTAACTTCATCTAGGTATAGTAGGTACCTTAATAATCGCAGTTAATCGTACGAATTACCTTAGCCTCAATCTTGCGATTATAATCACTGCCTAACCAGTAGTTAAGCTGTGTCTGAATTATAACGAAAACATGATTGAAAGAGAGCGACGGACTAGCAAATCGAAACAAAGATCCTAATAGGTTAGTTTTTTAGGGTTCCGTACCCAAAGGGTAAAACGGGACCCTATTACTAAGACTTCGCTGTCCGTCTGTCCGTCTGTCACCAAGCTGTATTTCATGAACCGTGATAGTTAGACAGTTGAAATTTTCACAGATGATGTATTTCTGTTGCCGCTATAACAACAAATACTAAAGAGCCGAATAAAATAAATGTTTAAGGGGGCTCCTATACAACAAACGTGACTTTTTTGCCGTTTTTATAGATAATGGTACGGAACCCTTCGTGCGCGAGTCCGACTCGCACTTGGCCGGTTTTATTTTGTAGCTTATACCGCCCTCCTGGCTTAAAGACGCTGTGTTCCGCCACGCTGCGCATGTTATCTGCGTTGGTTCGTTTGTTCAATATCGTATTCGTGCGTAGCGTGTGCGTGGGTTACAGTGGATGTAATTATATACACTTTCCAGCAAAAAGTAGAAAGTCTAACTCTAATATCTTTATCCAAGTTTCATAGTAAAATCATTTTCTTTTTTGTAATATTTATTTACTCCTGCCAATTTCAATCTCTTGAGATTAAGAATAAGAGTGAGTAGGTTATAATAATCGTCTAAGTATATATCCATTACTTAAAAAAAAAAACATTTTGACACTTCGAAAGAAAATCCAGCAAGAAGTTCTTAACCATAACCCAATGACTGCAATTGTTTGCAGCTCGCGTGACCAATCGTAAATTAAGGCTTAGTGAATTGAACCGTAGTACCGTAGTACCTAGGTAGTGGATTTTAATCACCATCTTGGCAATGACCTTGACCTACTTGCAGTTTTTGTGTAGGCAGCATTTCTGCGTGGTTGGTTCTTCTTTATAAGGAAAACTCACAATGAGAATATTTTTGGGTTTGTTGAAACTGTAAGATGAACGGTTTTCCTTCCCCAAAAATACGAACGAGACATAATTTACATGAAGCACTTTCGGAAGATAACGTACATTCGTTGATTGTTTTGCCCACTTTATATAAAAAAATTTAAGCGAACAAAATCAATAACATTTTGTTTCTTATTTGATAATAATTACTATTTATTAATATTTACTGTTTATGTATAAAATTTGACTTGTCTAAGTGAAATAATAGATTCAGGCGTTACTTTGCGGAAATCCATTGCAAAATATAAGGAAGAAATATTTAGTAACAATTCCGCGAAAAAAACCTCCTCCGATAAGTTCTAACAAAATGTAGTCCGCGTTGTAGTTGGCGTCGTTTTCTTCTACAACGCGGACTATATTTTGTCTAAGTGCTTTTTTGTAAGCCTAAAGAAATTAAGTTATTGACTTTTACTTTTGACTTTTATAAACGTAGCATGAGGAAAATAAAATCAGTTCTATCACTAACAACATTGTTATGCTATGAAGATAAATAACTTGCCTTGATTGCATCTAAAATGGTTTTCTCCCTTTTCAGAGCAAAGGCGTCTACGCGGTGCCGAAGCTAGTCCTATTCACATCAGAACTAGCTCATTACTCCACAAAGAAACTGGCTGCATTCATGGGAGTAGGCAGCGACAACTGCATTCTTATAAAAACAGACTCACTTGGAAAAATCGACGTGGTCGACTTAGAATTGAAGATAAACCAGGCTTTGGACGATGGAGCTACACCGTTCTTGGTCACAGCAACCGCTGGGACCACAGTATTCGGAGCTTTTGATCCTCTGGTGGAAATCTCCGCTTTGTGCAAGCGTTATAATCTGTGGCTGCATGTCGACGCTGCATGGGGTGGGGGTGCTTTGATGTCAAAGAAACACAGGCATCTCTTGAGCGGCATTGAGCAGTGAGTATCAGATAGACTTGTTATTTCCCTCCTCGCTATGCGACCAATTAATTCGGCTCGAAGGAGAGCTGTAAGTACAGTAATTGCACTGGAAGTATGAATGTAAAGCTACCGAGGTCGTTCCGAGGTTTCGCTATATTTTAGATAACCTTGAAAGTTTACTGACTGTAGAGCTATGTAATATTGTTATTTAACGCTTCGTCTGATCGCAAAATATTTCTTTTTCAGTGCTGATTCGGTGACGTGGAATCCACACAAGCTCCTGGCAGCTCCGCAACAATGCTCCACGTTCCTTATAAAGCATAAAAATGTACTAAAAGAGGGCCACTCCTCCAATGCGAAATACCTCTTCCAAAAGGATAAATTCTACGATACTTCATACGATACTGGAGATAAGCATATTCAATGCGGACGCCGTGCCGACGTTCTCAAATTCTGGTTTATGTGGAAAGCGAAGGGAACGGAAGGCTTTGAGAAGCATATCGATACGTTATTCGACAACGCTAAGTACTTCCTCGAACACATTCGGAATAGAGACGGATTTGAGATAGTTCTCGACCAGCCGGAGTGCACAAATATAATGTTCTGGTATGTGCCAAAGTGTTTGCGTGGGCAAGAGAACGAACCTAATTATAAAGAAAGACTTAACAAGGTCGCCCCAAAAATAAAGGAACTTATGATAAAGGAAGGAAGTATGATGGTCACGTACCAGCCTCAAGGTGACCTAGTAAATTTCTTCCGCATCGTTTTCCAGAATTCAGCCTTAGACCATAAGGATATGGTCTATTTTGCGAACGAATTCGACAGACTCGGAAAAGACATTGTCGTTTGAATGCGACATTGAAAGTAATGAATTGTACAAATTATTGCATCATTAATTGACCTGTGATTAAGTTTTATGTTATGCATGTGAGTGTATTTATTAATTTTATTTTAATCAGTAGGCACATAATTAAGTGGCGGAAAGTGTTGTAAATGTAAATATTGTTTGTATAGCACTTCCGTAAATTTTATTTGTATTAAATTAATGTAAGTAGTTACAAGAGATTGACATTTATCCACATCATGTTGCTTTATGCTATTCGTACGAAGTATGTAACATTGTGATATTACCACAAATAAATATTTTTACAATATTTATGTTTATTTTAATATTTTTAGGGTTTCGTACCGCAAGGGAAAAAAAGGAACCCTTATAGGATCACTTTGTTGTCCGTCTGCCCGTCTGTCAACTCACTTTTCTGAGAAACGCGTATCGAGTTGAAATTAACATCATATACTCAGGTTCGTAACTTCTTAGAGCCTCGATATAAATCAAACTTTTAAGTCAACGCAATCAAAAGTTACAGCGGTTTATGTCCAATTTTTTTGAATTTTCCAAGGAAATCACATGCACATAAAACCTATAGGGTACTTCCCGTTGAGCTAGAATCATGATATTTGGCAAAAAGCAAGGTCTTATAGCACAAGTATCTAAAGGGAAAAATCAGAAAACCCTAAATTTGTAGTTTATTCACAAAACAAAATTTGAATCTCGCCATGGACCAAAAACCTATAGGGTACTTTACGTTGACCTAGAACCATGAAATTTGGCGAGAAGCGACGTCTTATAGCCCAAGCCAAAGTAATATTGTAGTATAATCACAAAAAAGCATTATTTTTATTCTCTCCATGGACCGTAACCTATAGGGTACCTACCTACTTCCCGTTGAGCTAGAATCATGATATTTGGCAAAAAGCAAGGCCTTTTATTTAGATAATTAATAAAATTTTTAGTTACGGAACCCTCGTTGCGCGAGTCTGACTCGCACTTGACGTTTTTATTTTATATGTATCTGGTCTGGTATTGGAATTTAGTTGTGGAATCATTAATTCTAACAGAGGTGGTATGCAAAAAATTGTGTTTACACAATCGTAATAGATTCTGTAGTTAACCTGCTTTGTCGCAGACTGGTGCCTGAAAAGGGTTAGAAACCTGTATGGGAATGCAACTCCGTAACGATTTCTGGACGTATATGTTATGTATTTCATAAAAAAAAAAATTGTAATATTTCTAACGTAATATTTACAAAATCACTTATCATGTAGTTTCTCAGATCATTTTATCACATCTTCTTCTGGTATTTCTTCAAGAGGTAACTCTTCGATGTCAAGCTGAAAAAAAGGTACCAGTTATTATCTTCTTAACGTTTTATAACATAAGTAATTATGATTTATTCTTTGCTAGAGTGCTATTGAACTTTCTGTCCCTTTTTAACCGACTTCGATTACAGGGGGACTATGTTTAGCTGTACGTATGTATGTATGTTTTTTTATGTATGTTCGTCGATTTCTTCGTCAAATATGGACCGACTCGCTAATAATAATAATAATAAATAATGCTGGATAATCCACACAGCATCATCTAGCCCCAAGCTAAGCAGAGCTTGTGTTATGGGTACTAGATGACTGATATAGGTACTTAAGAGGATACATTACATCTTCGATAAAAGTTAAAAAGGAAGATACGGTACGTTCTACCAGCGCTCACTCAAAAACTGTACCGGGTTACAGATGAAATAATGATAAGGTATCGGATTATCAGAAAAATTAAAGTTTGGTGTATCTACTTATGCGGGAAAATATGTGATGCCTTGGGCTTTGTTTTTTGTTTTGGAGCTATTTGTATATTGATATTTTTTATTAAACATAGAAAACGACCAGAACTGTCTGCAGATCGTACACACATTTGTCCCGAGGCGGGAATCGAACCCCCAACCTCCTGCGTCGCAGGCAGGCCTTCGCCCACTGCGCCACAAAGGTCGTCAAAGGAAAAATGTTAGGACTTACCAAAGTCTCATCATCAGGAACTCTTGAGAGCAGGTCAAAAATTTCATTGTTTGGTATTCTGTTCGGCCGAAGTATTTTTCTCGTAAATTTATTGATACCTTTAGAGAAAACATTATTGTTTTTTTATCAAATGGCCAGTGTGATTTTGTCGGAAATAATGTAAGTAAGTGCTTATGAAGGTAAGGGGTAAGTGCTTACGAATGTACTACGGAGTAACGGATCTCGAAATACCGGTTAAAGGTATCCGAAAGTTACAGGAAACCGCATAACGAAATACAGAAATTACCCCAATTTCCAACAATTCCATACAAAAGCAAGTGCTTTTGCATGAAATTGTTGTGACCGCATAAAGAAATACAGAAACTACCTCAATTTCCAATTTGTAACTATTATTCACATAATAAACAAATTGACCAAAGGAACGGAAGTGTTCAAACCTAAAGATGGTGCTTTTCACTGCAAATGGCAACTAAATAGGAATATTTAGTTGCTGTTTAGCCATAATTAGATGTGGTCTTTGATGGAAACCAAAGACCACATCTAATTATGGCTAAACAGCCGATTGTATATACAAAATGGAGAAAAATAATAATAATAATAAACAAATAAATATTGCTGGACAATCTACGCCTCATCAAACCTAAAGTTAGCAGAACTGTCTTATGGGTTCTAGATAACTGATAAACTACTTTACAGATATAGATTATGTTCTGTTATAATATGAATAAATAAATTGTCAATTGTCAATGCGGGAATCGAACCCGCAACCTCCTGCGCCGCAAGCGGACCTTCGACCGCTGCGCCACCGACGTCGTCAAAACGGCACGGGCATTAATAATTAACATAATCCTTCGCAGGCCTCTTCACCAATATACAGGGTGATTGGTAATAAAATTACCAATTACCCTGGGTATTGGTAATATACAGGGTTATTGGTAACCCCCCCCGACCCGTTACTGGTACCCGTTATTGGTAACCAAGTAAAAATCCTTATTATATCTTGCAACTCTACGTACATTGTAGTCAGTCTAAGACGATAGGGAACATTAGAATCAACGGTATCGATAAATCCATATGAAACTTATAAGTGCAATAATTGTATATATCTAGTCTCGGCAGGAATGATGTAAAACTTACCCCAGATCATAAATATGTATTGCACGGGCACCAAGTACATCACTAAAGATATGACCGATATTATTATAATGGCTAGCAAACTCAGGAACGGCACCGTGAAGTTGAAAAGACTGAAACAAACAAAAACAAACCTAAAACAAACTTTTTTACATAGGTATTTTCATTAAGCATAATCTCAATTATTTAATAAAAATCAATTGCTGCTTGTTATTCTTGGTAAAATTGAAAAACTTCTTGAACTATTTTTCGGTTCCATACTCAAAGGGTAAAAACGGGACCCTATTACTAAGACTCCGCTGTCCGTCTGTCCGTCTATCCGTCTGTCACCAGGCTGTACCTATCTCATGAACCGTGATAGTTAGACAGTTAAAATTTTCACAGATGATGTATTTCTGTTGCCGCTATTACAACAAATACTAAAAAACAGAATAAAAGTAATGTTTAAGAGGGCTCCCATACAACAAACATAACTTTTTTGCAGTTTTTATAGATAATGGTACGGAACCCTTCGTGCGCGAGTCTGACTCGCACTTGTCCGGTTTTATTTTAAAGTCAATAGGCTCTCCTTTGACTACAATCTCACCTGATGGAAGATGTGGTCGACGGTGTATCACGAAGGTCTAGTAGATACCTATTCACTCTTGACTTGAAGAGATCCAGATTGTAATTAACAATTTTTTTGCTCGATTACAAATGGTTTAAAAAATTGTAGGTGAAACGTAGTTCACACCCATATTTTCTCATTGTACCCTTAGGTTTGCTATGAACACTCTATTAGGGTTAAGCTGGTCTTTGTACATGGCCATTAGTTGTTAACTTTTATGTATGTAATGATGTATCTTGTGTGTGCAATAAAGAATTTAAGAAGAAGTTTACGGGGTTACTAAAGTAACGTCTACCATCACATCACAATATCATTAGCCTTTAATAGTCCACGGCTGGATATAAGCCTTTCACCTTCATAAGGGTAATGCCATAATCCTCTTAAGTAGTATTCCAAATATAATTATTTTGTATTGTAATATTCTAGAAGTTCGTAGGATATTACTATTATTTTAGTCAATCAAACTGCAGGGATTAATCTAATATAAAAAAATTAAAACCTTATATGTAACAGAAGCACAATTCTACGAAAACTTTTTAATAATATCCCAAAAAAATTCGAATTCGGCAGGATTCGAACCCGCGCCTCACCTTCAGTACAGGTGCGCTCTAATCTAACCAACTAAGCAACGAGATCGGGTCGAAAATATCTGGGACATCTTACGACTTAAGCGTTGTATTATTAAAAAGTTTTCGTAAAAGATTCCTAACTTCAGTCTCTGTATACATCTTTGAAACCTTAAAATATGTCAAGAAGAATTTAAGTGAATATAAATCAAGAGCTGATAATACCAATGTTAATCTCAGGCACCAAAATATTCTTTTAAACATACCCCACCGACTATGTATGTCCAAGAAGCTTCCCAAAATATCAGGCCTAAAACTATACAACAAACTACCTGATAATGTAAAATCAATAGAGAGCTTCCCCCTTTTCTGTTCCCAAGTCAAATCCCTACTATTAACTGAAACAATATACAATCTAAAAGAATATTTATCTAATGACTATAAAAACTTTAAATTGACAATACCCGACCAGTCTACAGAGAATTTTACATAATTATACACAATACATTTCTTATACATTATTTTATTGACAGCCTCTATACAGCTTTGAATATTTTAATCACATTTTTATGACAATAAATAAAATTGAATAATGGTTTTTTACAAGAAAGGCATTACTTTTTCTACATAATACCTTATTTTTTAGAGTTGTGTACTTATGTGTAAACTCATCTGACGAATCCATTGTATTGTGCCGCTCACTAGGTTTTAAGAACAATTTTGCTGTAGCTCTTTACATTGGACAATAAATAATTCTATTCTATTCTATTCTATTCTTTTACCCAGTGCGAGTAACGCACTATAAAGCAAAAAGCTAAGAAGCACAATTTGTAAAATCTCTTCCCTAAAAAAAAAACGAATTCAGCGAAATCACATCAAAAATTAAATGAGCAAATTAATTGAAAGGGACTTAAAACTTTCGCGAATTCCGATGGTAGAGTCGAACGGGATAAAAATGATAACTTACTTTTTGATACTCTCGCCCAAACTCGCGAACTTTCCAATAAAATTCTGAACAGTTTGCACCATTTCTTGTAGACTGTTTATTTTCTGCCTCAGAGTCAGGTTTTTTTCTTCCTGTTAAAATATTTATTGAGTTTAGTAAAAACTTTACCAACTGGATATAATGGAACCAGTTGGACTGTCAACTACGCCATTTCTTCCTTCATAATAGACTCATTATGTTTTTAACTTAGATGTTTTACTTAGAACTTAGAAGTTTTACTTTTGTTGTGTTTGAAGTACAACAAAGAGTATATTCATTCATTCATTTGAATGTGTCATTCATTTGTTTGAGTGATCTCATAAAAGTTTGATCCTCGGGGAATTTATATGTGCGTCACATAAGAAACATAATCACATATTCACAATCTAGTAACAAATGGTTTCCATGGTAACAGGCGTAAACAAACTAAATTAGATTCAAATTGTAACTAGATGTAGCCACTTAAAAATTTTGATCGCGCTAAGGAAGTGTTCCGGGTTTAAAACTTCTTCCAAATTAACTATTCAGAAATTCCAAGTCTGTTTATAATTTTTTTGAATACGCCAAATTAAAGTTTATTAATGTTGACAACTCGTAAAGCAGCGAAGGAGTGAATACGGAAGTGGTAGGAAACTTCATATAGAATCCACCGTGAGAAAGAGACAATACTTAATAATAGAATCAGAAGTGCGAGAGAGACAGACACATGTAATTAAAAGTTGATAGGTGCTAAAGGAAACAATGCTGTGAACTAGTGTGAAGGGAAAGGGAAGCTTACTTCCCGAACTTCCTGCCTACACGTCTGTATGGTTCATTAATATTATTCACTAGAATCAGCCCGCAGCTTCGCATACATTTAACTAGGATAAAAAGTAAGCCATATTTTTACCCGATAACCAATGGAGGAGGGTTCGTAATGATGTAGGTAGCTAGAGCAATTTGTGAAAAAACTAGGCAAAAAGTAATAAAAGTCTATTTTTAGCAAGGATGAATATAGTCAACCACTGGGTTGGTTCGTTATCACGCCATCATCGTCATCATCAGCCTATATCAGTCCACTGCTGGACATAGGCTTCCCTTAGAGGCCTTTATCAGCCATACAACTGTTTAATAGGCTACCAGTTGCCTACAACACATCTACGTACCTATCAAGAATAATAAAATTATAAGTTTGACCATTTAAATTATATCAAGAAATCAACGTAGGCTTATCTTATATACTGTCTCTTTGTAATGTTGTTGTCTGGTGTAGAATAAATATATGTATATACCCACCGTGCCATAAAGCCTATGCTAATACAATAGTATTAGCATAGGCTTTATGGCACGGTGGGATGATGATTTGCGAAAGACTGATGGCAGATGCTGGATGCGTCAAGCTGAAGACAGGGTTCTATGGCGCTCATTAATGGAGGCATAAGTTCAACAGTGGACTACTGAGTTCAACAGTGGCTGATGATGATGATGATTGTATTAAACACTCACAAATGAACGTGACACACATCTTCAAAGTTAGTGTTTTTATATGATAACTAGAATATTATTAACTACAAAATAAGCAGGTAGATATTTTATTTCATGATAATAGGAACGTACCTTCTCTTTTTTATAAGCTTCTTCAAGTTCCAAAGAGGACTTCTTATTAAAATATTTCCCTGGAATTAATTCAAGAAATTGTTTATTAATTCTTATGACTTTGGCGAACTCTGATGAATTATAACATCTTAGAATTTATGATTGGTTTCTTGAATTTTAATTGGGTAGCTTAAATTTTGAATGGGTTAACTTAAAAATAATTACGTAGTTGAGCCGTTTTAGACTCATACCAAAACATCTATCCGCCTTTTGTACTAATCATATTTTTAACATAGATGTAAAGCTTTATTGTTTTATTCTTCTTAAATCTTTATTAACAAAGAAAATTACAATCAAATAATAGAATTAAATTAAAACTAGTATTTACAATTGAAACAATTGAGCTAACTGCAGACTGTTGCAAACAATCTACAAGTAGCTCAACTGATCCATTTCAATACCAGTCGGAAGCGTGCCCAAGACGCTAGCTGCATTGCCCCGCGCTGTATAGCAATACTGATGCGCTGCGCCAGATACTCACCAGCTCTCGGGTCACGCGTCGCTTCGACCAGACGCTCAGATAAAAAGATAAAAAGTACATTCAATCATTCATTCATTCATCTATCCATGTACTGAGACCTCGTGCGAGGGACAAAGCTCTGCTAAGGTACATACACAAACTAGTGGCGCGGTAAGAGAAGGTCCCCCTGTGACGCACGAGATTCGGATTCGATTCCCGCCTCGGGACAAATGTTTGTATGATCTGCAGATATTTGTTCCGGGTTTTCTGCTCGTTTTCTATGTATACAAAAAATATATGTATCTATTTATTGTATTAAGTATATCAGTCATCTAGTACCCATAACACAAGCTCTGCTTAGCTTAGGGCTAGATGATGCTGTCAAGATTGTACTTACAATGAATAAGATAGTAGTGCGGAGGTCTGTACCATAGAAAAGGGATAAGCAACAGAAGTGGTAACATCCACATCTTGAAGAACCAACAGAACAGAAGCCATATCGTCAGAGCTATGACATTTGATTTTCTTGACTCCCATTCAAAACAATTCCTGAAATAAGAATAAGTAAAGGAACGTTAATTCAATTTTATAGTTATCTACCGGAAATTTATATTTGTGGTTCATTCTATATTATTATGTGAATTGGTTTCCTAGAAATTTCAAACTATTCACTGAGGCTACGAATTTTATAGTGGAAAAATTAAAGTGGTTTTGAAACACCATAGAAAGTATTCATAATTAAATTTGACAAAATACAGTTATTTCCGAACATAACAAATTTAGATACAATTATTTATTTATTGACTTTTGTTAATTCAGGGCAGAGCTGTTTTTAAGATGAGTTTCAGATAAAACCTCTATAACGAACTATTATTGAATTGCAGGGGGTACCCATTACCAATACCAAAATTAAGAATTAAGATCCGGCGTTTTCACAAACGTGCTTGTGATGATGGGCTGAACCTGCAGTTCACGTATTGTCACTAATTTACCAATAAATCTGTATATTGAGAACGAACATGCAAGCTAAAAGAAATAAAATTGAATGAAAATGAAGAGCTTCTATTGAAAGTGAAAGACCAAATTAAAATAGATTCCATACTTAACGTTACGGAATGCATCCATTATCCATGCAACGACTGCCTTTGCTCTTGTTAAATTCCTCGCAAATATGTGCCGTTGGAATTTCCCATCCGTTTCTAAATATTTCTCCTCTTTCGGATTTATAACTCGCATTGAAGCTCGCAACTGAAAAATACCATAAAACATACCGTACCGTCTGGTTTATTTCTCTTTTTTTAGTCGTTTACCTATTTTATTAGTAGCCTAGATTTATCAACCGACAACAATTTGAGAAAATTCATAAAAAAAAAAAAACAAGGGATGATTTTCTAAGATAAAATGCAGCAAGATTATATTACTTTTTGATTCTATTGTTAAAGTTATTTCCCTCAAATTACTAAGTTTTTACGGAAAAAAGCTAAAATAAAACTGCACTCAGTTTCGGGTAATAAACCGCTACCCTTTTTCTGTGACGTCACCGTTCGGTTTGTCAATTCAAAGTGCTCCTTCAAAACAATCATGTTTGTTGTTTGTGTGTTGTGTCTTATAAGTTATAAGTCTTATATTCTGTTTTTCAAAAAAGACCCTGCTAAAGCTTCATGACAATACGGTGAAAGGTGACGTCACGTTTAGAATTTTTGCGATTGAGTCTTAAAATATCTACTTTTCAATGATTGTTATTTAATTATTATTATCAGTTGACCTACCTGTAGACTATTTGCAGCAGTCTGCAGTTAGCTCAATTGTAAATACTTGTTTTAATTTAATATAATTCTATTATTTGATTGTAAATTTCTTTGTTAATTTAGTAAAAGTATACACAGTTTGACTCAAGACTGATGCAAACAATCTACATTTAGCTCAACTGATTTATACTTTGAGAGAGACTATAAGAAATTATTATTATACTAGCAGCGCCTCGCGGTTTCACCCGCGTAGTTCCCGTTCCCGTGGGAATTCCGGGATAAAAAGTAGCCTATGTCCTATTCCAGACTATAATCTATCTCTGTGCCAAATTTCATTCAGATCCGTTCAGCCGTTCTGGCGTGATAAAGGAACAAACATACATCCATCTATCTATCCATCCATCCATCCATCTAAACTTTCACGTTTATAATATTAGTGAGATTAAATTTCACTTTATAAAGATCAAAAAACCAAAAATAAATTATGTGCTTTTAATGTTTTTCTATCAATAGAGAGTTCAAATAAAAATAATCAGCTATTTTGAAGCCACGTACATATACCCTATTAAGCCCATTGTTACGTAGTACCTCATAATTATTCTGTGCCATTGTCTTATTATCACCGTTCTTCCAAATACTGACCTGGGTAGGTACTCGTACAAGGAACTTCAAGTCAAATCTAATAAAATAAGACAAAAACAAACCATTTCAGGGCAATTCCATAGAAATTAACGTTACGACAGTAATTCACAAATTAATTTGGCTGCGACTGTCAATGCTTTAATTAGAATTTTTCGTGTATTATTTATTTGGGGAATTTAATTATTTTGAGTACAAAAGTTGTAATCTAAGAAATGAAATGAGTTGCCAAAAATTTTTTGTTTCGGCGGGACTCGAACCTGCACCCCAACCTCAGTAAAAAAAAACCTTAAAGTTGTAATCGGCAAGGACCACCAGTAAAATGGCACAGGGTAATATGACCGCACCGACACGTCATAACTAGTGGTGGTGGTCTCCAAAAATAGATGCTTATATTATTTAGCATATATTTTTGGAGGTCTAGTTGATATTACATATTTAACAGGAATTTATTTATAAACTTCACTCACAGTATTCCAAGTAATCTTCATCTCCAACAATATCCTGGGATTATGTCCTCTTGCCCTGTCCTTTTCTCGCGAACAATCTTTTAAGGCATACCATTGCTTCACACCGTTCTTAATATTAAGAAGCGGTATGAACACTTTACCTATATCTTCAGATTTCTTCTCGTCGTGTACTGTTATTTCAAATATTGAGGTTATGTCTTTTACAGTGCTGGAAATTAAATTAAATAATAATATAATAAATTAAATTAAATAAAAGTTATATTAGTGTAAATCTTCACAGGTTATTCATTGGCATTGTGTATACATACATAAAACAACAATAACGATAAAATAAAAGAGTAATTTAATTTTTAATATTCTTCATTAATAGTTCGCAATTAATAACTAAACTCGTTGCTAGAGTTTTCAGTTTTTCACGCAGTTTTAGTTGGTTTGACTCATGACAATTCGTGTTCTCCCAAACCTAGCCTAGTGGCTACTATAACGGGGAAAATATCTTCATAGATCCTGCTAGTGCGTCTATATAAAAACTTACAATGTAAATATCTTCATCCAGTTAGGGTCATTCGTTTTCGAGTCTGTGTGAGTGTGCAGTCTATCGTTGCCAAGTTCTACGATGCAGTAGCATTCACTGCCAGATAGTCCTTTTGCTCCATAAACTATGATGGAGCATGCACCTACGTCTTTCGTTTTATTTTTCAAATGATACCAAGCCTGAAATGAAACATTGGCAATTAAACTCTTATTAACCAAGAAGTCAGGATGAATTTGTAATTTAGTTTTGTAAGTTAACTGAACAGCGAGGCAATGCAGCTAGCGTCTTGGGCACGCTTTCGACTGGTATTGATATGGATAAGTTCAGCTACATGTAGATTGTTTGTCTGCAGTTATCTCAATTGTTTTCAATTGTAAATACTAGTTTTAATTTAATTCTATTATTTGATTGTAATATTCTTTGTTAATAAAGATCAGTTAACTGAAACCATGATATTTTGGTTACGTTGATCAGTCGTCACTTTCGCTATTTCGTCTCCCTCTCTATCACGTCACTATCCTATGACGTCACTTTCTGTCTATCTAGTCAGTCACCTTAACGGGTCTCATTATTCTGTTTGCTCTATTGTATAAATCGATCAACAAAAAAAGCCGTTTTGTTTTTGTTGTGTCAATGTCTCAAACTTCGCTTTAGAAACACACTCGCTATTAATAATACTTACGAATTTCTTTCTCACAGCTGACAGCCGTCTCTGAGTTTCATCATAGTCATCCAAATCTACCAATGTATTCACCAGCATCGTGCCAGTGATGGTCAGAAGAATGAATAGTTGTACTTTCCCTGTGTCACATTCCAAGTCCAACCGCATTTGATGTGTCTTCTCTTTTTCTATTTCATGCAAATCAAGAATACTCCTGAAATTACGAATTAAAAGAGAATTGAGCCACGGCAACACCTCTCATAAAACGAACTAAATGTAACTTTAGCCTTTGAACAGGTTTGGATAACTGTATTTTTTTTTGTTTCCCCTGTAGGTGGCACCAACGGCGCTAGAGCCGTAAGAGGTCCAAAAGATTTTCGACGAATTCGACTAGGATTCCGTGGCTTACTTGGTTAGAGCACACCCGTACTGAGGGTGGGGTGCGGGCTTGAGTCTTGCTGAAATCGAAAATATTAGGGAACCTTTTTTTTTTTTATTTCTTAGAGGTTACTAAGATTTTCGGTAAGTAGGTACTAACATCCTCCTCACACATCACTTATTGTTTATTTTACAATATCTTGCTCACGATTTTAGGTTTTTTGTGGCTTTTAGGTAAATGGACCCAATTCTGCTAACCAACCACTTTACTTTGTTAATATATCGTTGCAAAATAGTCAAGTAGAATCCGATAGAGTCTAGCTCGATAGTGCGTGCGGTGCTATTTGCACGGAGAGATTGATAAAATGGTTTAAACCTTGACACTTTTGACGCGTGTCCCTCCAACTGCACTTCACTTAATCTAAGGTAAAACGTGTCAAAGTTGTTCTGTAACGATACTAATGTCATAGTGAAGCCATTAATTGAGCAGAATTGGGTCCCAGAAGATATTGTAAAAGTGCTTCCAGATTAAGTTATAAAACATAGATTTAAAACAGGTTTTATTAATAACATTGTTACAACGCAGTGTTTCGTTAATGTGTACAGTCTTGTTTTATGTAAAAAAAAAACAATTTAGCAGAACTTATTTGATAATGTGAACGTGTTATAAAACAAGAATAAATAACATGTTCCATAATTTGGACTGGACGCACCTTTAAACTGGCGAACGAAACAAAAGAATTCCTAAAGTCAAATACCTGCCGATGAAGACATCCTTATCCCACAGCGTTACTTCCAGCATATTATCATCATCATACATGTTGAAGTTAAATAATTCCTGCCATTTCACAACTGGCTTATGGTTTTTTATTAATTTTGATTTGTGTTTCTCTGCTCCTAACCTAAAAATAAAAGCTGTCAACTTTATTGTCTCTGAGGCAATTGCTATAATATTTTTAAAATATGCATAAAATTATCCATTTTCAGTTGTTTTCGCGTTATTATTATGCTTACACGCGACACTTATTACTAACAGGAAAGTTTCGTAACTTATGTTGTGTCTTATTTTGACAGCTTTATGGGGACGCCCTCTTCGCAACTTTAATTCTTTAGGCTTACAAAAAAAGCACTCAGACAAGTAAGGCTATACATAAAAAGCTTAATAATATATTATCAAATAAGAATATCAAATAATATTATCAAATAAGAAACAAAATGTTATTGATTTTGTTCGCTTCAATTTTTTGTCTACTAGTGGATTTTTTTATGTAATCTGTGGATTTTTATGTTATCTGAATCAATAAACTAATATAACTTTTTTATGTCCACCGTTCCTATCTTTTCATAGTCTAGCTAGTTAGTTCCCCCTAGTAAGCCTTACTTACTAAGTAAGGTATTGTTGTCTAGGGTAGAATAGAAAAATTACGTCACTTCGTCATCGAATGCGTAAATTATTTGAAATGCATTCCTTCAACTTCAATAATGTACGCAATGTATGGCAATGCAATGTCATTTTTGTCTATTCCACCCTAGACAACAATCCCTTACTTAGTAAGTAAGGCTTACTAGGGGGAACTAACTAGCTAGACTATGAAAAGATAGGAACGGTGGACATAAAAAAGTTATATTAGTTTATTGATTCAGATAACATAAAAATCCACAGATTACATAAAAAAATCCACTAGTAGACAAAAAATTGAAGCGAACAAAATCAATAACATTTTGTTTCTTATTTGATAATATTATTTGATATTCTTATTTGATAATATATTATTAAGCTTTTTATGTATAGCCTTACTTGTCTGAGTGCTTTTTTTGTAAGCCTAAAGAATTAAAGTTATTGACTTTTGAGCACAAGACACTGGGCACTGTGGCGCGACCGGTGGCGCCATCACGGTGTCCTAATGAGATAGGGCCCTTACATACCTATTTTAAATAATAAATTGGTTTGGCACTTACCTAAGCCTGCAAAGCATTAGTCTAGGTTTTTCTTCTGACACCTCAGAATCCAATCCGCTGGCTTCGATGAGAGCAATAGTTAGCGTTGCCACTTTGTTCTTTTTGAACGTTTTCAAGACGTCGTTTTTTGTTGTGTTGCTCAGAATTAACTGTAAATTTTATGTAATGTGGTAAGAATTTTTAAATTAAATAAATAATCCTGCAAAATTCAAATACCTACCTACCTTCCTACTTTGCTACTTGGATGTAGCTAGATGATGATGTTTGAATTTTTACCCTTAACACAAGGTCGGCTTATCTTGTTTTCTGGGTAGGTACCTACTAGATAACTGAATGGTGCTCAATAGGATATAAGCTTTTTAATTTTTCTTATGCAATAAATATACTTTTACATTTACTTATTCGAATATTAATGTTATTTAAAACGCTGCCCTTTTTCTATGATGTCACCATTCAGTTTGTCAATATAAGTTGCCATAAGTTGCCAATACACAGCAATCAAAATAAAATTAGAAAAAATAATTGATAAAAACCATCATGTTTGTTCTACGTGTGTTGTGTCGTATAATTAATTTAAAAAAAGATATACCGCTAAAGCTTTATGACAATACGGTGAATGGTGACGTCACGCACAGAAATTTGGCGATTGAGTTTCAGTTTTTTTTGAAGTCCATACCCTATTACAAAATGTCCGGGAAAATATTCGTACGACAAAACAAAACAGTCAACACATCAATTCAATCCAGGAAAACATTAAAAACAGCTTTAGAGGATCTCCAAAAGTAAATAAATTAAAATGTAAATAGAAAACGAACCTTTTCGACTTTGTCCCGATTTTCTTTCTTCTTGTTTTCTTTCTCCCTTTCCTTTTCGGCCCTTCGTCTTTCTTTGCGAGCCGATAATTTTGAGCTTATCCTATCTCTGATGGATATTTTTGGAGGGGGTGTGGTGGTTACACCGGTGTTACAGCTGTTATCGCTGTCTCCACCGTATTCGTATAATCTTTATTCAAACAAAACATGATTCATGTGAGTATTATTTTTAGTATGGAGACAAAGCACCAAACCCTATCGATAGCGAGCATTTTAGTTAACTTAGGCACGTTACCAAGGTAGGTAATTTTGTAAGTAGGTTTATTTGTTTTTAATTTTGTAAGATATTAAGATTGATGATATGTCTACTTAGCTGATTGTAATTTTGCATAGATGTATAACAGATTACAGTATATCCAGATGGTGCAGCAAACAAAATTAGTTATTTGAACAAGTAGAGCTTTACGGCCAGACGGAAAACGGGATTGAAAAGTCTCATTGAGGCATCGAACCCGTCCAGAGCCACAGAAAAGCTGAAACGAAGCTGTCAATCGCCAAGAGTCCTGCTCCGGTACTTCAAGGAGCTGGGCCGGGTTAGGCAGGAGGACAATGCACAATACACTCCCGTGTGAGATGTCAGTGCAGATCTCAGTTCCCCCGCTTAGAATTAGAAGTACAGCTTTATATGTAACATGTACGCGTGAAATGTTATCCATTTACTTTTCATTTCAAGCCTAGCTGAATGTGTATACTGGCGTAATATGAAGGGCGTTCTACCCTAATGTCGATGAATTTCAACCTATTCACTTTTGACGCGCGGCAGTGTATCTGGATATTCTGTAATCTGTGAGATATATATTTAGTTCTACACGAAATCAAAGAATACAAGAATTTATTAATAAAAATAATATTTTACACAAAGGTTTTATTACCTACAACGATGTTGTACATTCGATATCAAATTTCAACAGTCTCGAATATGGGCACGACTATGGCACAGCAGAAATAATACCTAATAGTAATAAAAATAACATAATCATAACTCCTAACTTTAATATTATAAATGTGAAAGTGTGTTTGTTTGTTTATTTGTTTGTTTGTTTATCCTTCCTTCACGCCCTAACTAAGCAACCAATTGACTTGATTTTTTATAGAGGTAGTTGAAAGGATGGAGAGTAACATAGGCTACTTTTTGTCCTTGTAAAACATCAAATTCCCATGGGAGATTTACGGGAATAGTTCCCCTAGAAATGTGAAATTAGAATTTAACGCGGGTGAAACCGCGGGGAACAGCTAGTACGTAATAATAATCGAATAAGGAAGAAGCAACGGTCAAAAGCGAGTGCTAATTGAATAACTTACGATTCAACGCTTTGGTTGAAGTGTTGGTACTCATTTTTATCCTGTTCAACAGCATCTCGTTCGATGATCATAAAATCAGCTTCGAATAAACTATCTTCTTCGTTTATGTCCTCGACTCTGGCGTTTCTAGTCACAACATCTTCCACAATCACTTGATTTGTCAAAGCTCTATCGATCTCTGTGTTGTCATAATCATTTGACTCTCTCAGATTCTCACTGCTGCTGTGTCTCTGGTCTTTGTAGTTGAAGTCATCATTCAAAGTTGATAGTGCATCTACAGATCTGGATTTTTCTAGTTTCTTTTGCATTTCGTCGTATTTGTGCTGAATCTTCGCGTGCATTTTCGCAAAATGTATTTTCATGTCATGCGATCCCTTTTTTTCTTCCATTTTCACGTCACTATGGATGGACAGTGTGAGTAATAAACTGATATTAAATACATCGTGTATAGTGTTCGCGTATCGAGCGCTATCGTTATCGTCTACTTTAGATTATTTTTGCTAATCTATTATATCTTTTGTGTTTACAGCTGGGAGTTCACCGTGGTTTTTAATATCCTCGTCGCTAATTTATTGCATCACTTTTTGATCTATGTTATTAATAAACTGCACGCTTATTTATAGATATAACAATAAATTTGAACTCGTAAGTGGTAGCTTACTGCACAAGGTCTTGCTCTCAATATGAATGATACACTGAGGACAACAGGAAAAACAATACCTATTATTTCTTCATGGGTATTTTAATGTTCCTATATATTTAATCGAAAAAGTTAAAAAATATCCTTTATTGCAAATTAAATAAACATGAAGTTTCAACAAAGTAACGCATGACATGATGTAATGCAGTTGGTCAATATGGATTCGCACAGGGCCCGGCTTTAAACAGTCAGTGGCATAACCAGCGCACCGCGTCATCGTTACTGTGCTTTATGCTGAGCGATAACCTTTTTTGATGTGACGGTTGTAACTTACATTTATAAATAAATAAATAATGCAGGACAATCCACGCAGCATCATCTAGAACTAAGCTAAGCAGAGCTTGTGTTATGATTATGAGTAGGTACTATTCATCTGTACTTGGCTTAATTTTACCTACTTACGTAACTTATGTTACTTTTTTTACTTTTATTAAGTTGTGCTAGATAAATACGAACCCCACGGGAATAAAATGTTTATGGGTGTACTTCAGGATCATCCTATATACAACTGCAAAAATCCAAATCATTCTGTATGTGACGGAGAAATAGATGAGCAAAACCCGATTTTGCTCGCTGATTTTGAGCAGCAAAGTCACCGTTTTTATGCGGGATTGGTAATTTTTTTTTATCAGGAATAGGTGCGTATGGCTGTTTTGGTAATGGTCAGGGACCTATTCAAAACATTTGATACGACTAGAAGGTGGCCATTTTGTAAGCAGCGCTCGACGTGTGCATGCCACCACCCATAACTCACGTCAAGTTTGACAAACAACTTGGTTCCCTACCACTCTATTATATTGCACATCTGGGGAAAACTTCTGATTTTCGCATGTTTATGTAAACATTTCATGCTTTGAGTTCGAAATCAACCATTAAGTCAAGTAGAAAGTGATTTGGATTGGATTTACCTTCACTGACTTAGATAAAGATAAAGATTCGTTTATTTGCTTCAACCAATGTAGGTTACAGTTGTAGGTCATATATACATATATATTAAATGTTTCAATTATGTTAGAATAAGGCATGACAATATTTAAAATTATATTTGTATTAGGTAGGTATAAAATTTGTAAGAAAACTGTAAGAACCTTATGACACTGGCAATTTGCGAGCGATTTTAGAGTTAGGCGATAGCGCAGTGATCACGACGCGATTGCGCAGTGAGCACGCAGCGACGACGACGCCGCGGGCACGCAGCGAGCTCGCCGCTATTGGCGCTGTCGACACCATGATAAGGCTTTAATAGATTCAATTGACACAGAGACCATAGCTGATATCGGCTAGAAAATTATCATCATCATCAGCCCTTATACGTCCATTGTTGAACATAGTAGTATAGTATTATTATATCTGTGACCTAGGCCTCCCCCATACGATATCACGAATAACGGCGTGTGTATAATAGCGACGTGGTTTTAGTGTGACTAAAACCACAGGGCCGTTATTCGTGTACTTCGATAGATAGTGTACAATATTCACTTCCAACCTGAATGGTCGGGGGCCCCGACCATTCAGGTTGGAAGGCCAGTCTAGTTTACCAGCACACCCCCGACTCGGGGCTGTGCTGGTAAACTAGACTGGCACTTTTGCGATTGAGCAATTGTCTATAGATGTTGACAGTATGTTCTCAATTTGAAGATCCAATCCAATCAGGAATTGAATCCGCAACCTTGGTACGGACACAGATTTAATAATCTATACGTACGGGAATGCGCTACCAATTGCGCTACGAGATCAAATGACGTCGGAGTCAAACAACTTTGACACTTCCTTCGGACTCTAGTGCCGATAACGTTACGAGATCAAATGACGTCAGAGTCAAACAACTTTGACACTTCCTTCGGACTCTAGTGCCGATAATCATAATCTTATTTTTTTACTCACTGCCAGTTAGTATTTTTTTTACTATCTGGCAGCGTTAATCCATTCTTCGCTCTTATAAATTTCAGATGTCGCATGTGCAGATGGTACTCGTAACTTTTCTCTCACCCCATTGTTTCCAACAAATTCAAATATTAAGATTAATATTTATGCGAAAACATCTTGAGGCAAGATGTGGTTTCATCGACACAAAACTTTCATTTCAGCAAAGAGTAAAGTTTCATTCCATCGAACTTAGCCATTCAGATCTTGAGATCCAAGAAACTTCCGGAACTGTACCGTGAATGTAATTTAAAATAGAACATTGCTATACGATGTGGATTGGATTCTGGAGATGCCTAGTTTTTTGTTTGCTCTACACTGAACCGGTGGTATTGTATTTTAACAGTCATCTCGTAGGTACCCATAACACGAACTCTGCTTAGCTTGGGGCTAGATGATGCTGTGTTTATTGTCCAGCATTATTTATTTTATTAATATAGAATAATTTTAATTATAAATTTGTTTGGCACATGGGTTAATCAGGCTTGTTATCCAGTGCCTTTGCAGATAACAGCAATATCTCTCAGCCAGAAAAAAAACAAGAACTTCACTAAATTGAGCGTAATCATGCGAAAATTAAACTACGCTGGTAAACTCAACTAGGTACAGTAGGTACCGATGTAAACCTACACCTGTAGTTTAAGTTATATAATGTCAGATGCCCCAGGTGCCCATTTCACTACAAATCATAAAAACACAAATAAAACACGCTATCTCTAATTCAATCAATACAAATAACTCTTTTTGCTTCCTTCCATTTATCGCAGGCTTTGTGGGGTGCTCATAAAAATTCTTCCCTCGAAGTACCTCCTGATCACAATTTGATTGTAAAGGTTCTTGTGAATCTTGGGTCACAGTGAGGACAGAAGGGTACGGTGACCTAACACTTTCATCTCCCATGCGTGACGCACGTCTCCCATCTCGTGAAGATGTGTGTGCTGCACTCTTCCAGATCGCACTACCGCAGAGACTGGACAGTGAATGCGTAAAACTTCTGTTAAAATTACTATTTGTAGGTACCTAGTAATTTGATATGTGTCGATATGTAAAGGGTAGTAAAGTGACGAATCTGAACCGAAACAAATCAGAATGAAAGCCACCATGACCTGTACAAATTTGTGCATAAAAATCATCTAGACTAATAGATATATTTTAGAAAATTAATTTTGTAGTACCGCCTGCCAGAGATGTATCATATACCTGCTGCCAACTATTAATGCTATCTGATCTTACCAGCCATTTAACTTAGGACAGAGGGTATTTATCATAGAATGGCTGCCTTCTATCCCTAAGGGCTGCCTGCTTTGCCGACTCGTCGGCCCTCTCATAACCCTCAATCCCGCAGTGTGCCTTCACCCAGTACAAAGTAATTTTGTCTTACTTGATACTTTCCGCTATGAGACCGTTTTGGCATTAGGACATGTACCTTCCCAGAATTTATGGCCCCTATCCAATTTTATTACGGATTGGACGAAAGAGTACAGATGTCCCTGATATAGGACCTATTTTTTAACGCGAATTGAGCTGATGATATTCCCGGATAGGTTTTGTAATCATTGTTATGTACCCGGACAAAGGAATTCCATTTAGCTGATTGACATGGAACAAGATCATATATATAAAAGCACTTTACTACCTACCTAGATAATGCTAATGTTAATTTTGTTATCTCATGGAAAAAAAATCCTTTTTTAAGCTGTCAGAAAGCCGTTTCCGTTATCACAATCTATCGAATATCCACTGTTATAGCATGTCCAATGCCCGTACTAATTTGCTTTATCTACCATAATATATTAAATAATAAATAATGCTGGACAATTCGCACAGCATTATCTAGCCCCAAGCTAAGCAGAGCTTGTGTTATGGGTACTAGATGACTGATATACATAAAAGCATCGAAGTGGTTTTATACACAGAAATACCCAGAACACCCTAAACAATTTTTTGCCGATTGAACCTACATTTGACCCAAATCGGGAAACAAATCCGCAACCTCCTGCGTCACAGGCGGACCTTCGCTCGTCGCACCACATCGGTCGTCATCTATGCCTATACCAGCAATTAGGCTTTACCAGAGGTTTTACCTCATTTTTGATATAACATCATTGTATGCTAGATTACCTCTATACTACTATTATAAATTCTAAAGATACTCTGTCTGTCTGTCTTTTACCTTTTCACGCCTAAACGGTTGAACGGATCTTAATGAAATTTTCCAGGGAGGTAAATGGTGTCCCAGAGATGGACATTTTGGGCATAGGCTACTTGAAAAGCGTGCGAAGCTGTGGGCACCAGCTAGTTTTTTCTAAAGCCATATTTTTTGCATATGCCTTTTCCCACGGAGCTACTCTAAGCCACGGAGGTTTTGCACCAGGGCCACACAGGAATCATCTATCCTATTATATATAAAAAACCTAAATAAAAGTCTCGTTTCGCATATTCTATCTGCATAGCAGTAAAATTACTCTTCGAGAAAACCTGCTGCGTGAAGTGACAGGTAAAAATGTCGCCAACAGATCGATTTTTGATTACCTACACATCCTTTCGTCGAATTTTCGATTAAGAAAAGTAGGCACTTTCAGTGATTTCTCTCTCAATATTAATGCTGTGAAATAGATGAAGCCAGTTTTCTTTCAATTTTAAGGTACCTACATAGGTCATTCTGTCGTTTATAAAGAAGGTAGTCAAGTGTAGCCCGCCCGCCAAAAGTCCGGTAACACTGTCATGGCCATCTGCGGTCAACATCATTGTAGTAGCATTCGAAATAAAATACCTACCCTAGCCGATTTTCTTCCTGGAAAATTATTTTACTTACCTACAGGCAAACTTGTTTTTTTACATTTTAATTAAATAGAAAAAAATATTTTTAATTACTTACTAAATTTACCTAAATACCTACGTAATGATGTTGGAGAAAACTTTAAAAAATATTCCTATCTGTTTTGACGTCGGCCTTGAACAAATTAAGCAAATGAATTCGACTTTAACGGTTTTTAAGGGGGGTGCCATACGACGCCATTTTGTGAAAAGGGTAGGCATAGGATTTCACGTTCATAGGAGCGGGAGAGGTGTGTGCAAAAATCAAGAGCAAGAATCAAGTATTTGCTTATATGTAAAAAATTATAGTAGGTTTGAAAATCTAAAACACACACCGCCTGTTTTATGTAATGTTTGTTTACTGTACACTTTGTACAGTCAAGGCTTATTTTAAAGTATTTATTGAATAGCAACGATTTATTGTACAGTTTAAAGCGAACTTTGTTTTTTTTTATATAGAGAATATTTATAGATAGATAGATAATTCTTTATTGTACCACACAAACACAGAAAACAGTACAGAAATGAAAGCTATGAGAAGAAGTACAAAGGCGGCCTTATCGCTATGAGCGATCTCTTCCAGGCGACCTTGGGATGGACTGGACATGTACGAACAAAAAAGACGGTGGCACTTGAAAAGAGAAATTATAAAATAATTATATAATACTAACTCTACTAAATATTTACATAACCTACAAAAAACAATAAACTAATACGAACATAAAAATAATTTGCTTAACTTTGTAACGATAGGTCATGCTATAGGTATTTATGTTGGTAACAAGTGTTTTCGAAACACTAGCGTCCTAGTATGAATCCGAACTATAACATACTATATTAATCTCAAAGTAAATACTTCAGTATTATGGAAGATAATGATCGCTGACGCTAAGTGATTTCAGGTATCATAGACTCTTAATAAAATTAACCTTTCTTTAACCGCGGTCTCTTCTAACATAAACCACATACCAAAATGAGTCAGAAAATAGTTGCGAGCAATCAAGCACGAATGAACGATTTTTGCATAAGTTGTTCAAGTACCTACATCTACATGGTATTTCGATTAATTCGATGGAATTGCCGAACAATTTGTATTCGATTTTGAGTTGTTTATTAGTTTTTGAACTATCCAGACAATAGTGTTGTGCTCTATATTACCAATTCTCACAATTCAGGCACAATAATCCATCGTCAATAATTCGAAATCACGACGAAATATTTAAATTGCTCAAAACCACGAATGGCTTGTAACATTGACAATTCAATGAGATAAGCAATAGTTTCTATTTTTAGAAAAGCAGTGTTTTTATGGACCATATTAAACTATCATCATACCAAAACATACAAAAAAAAACACTGTTTGTTTTTGTTTTGTTTTGGTATGATGATGTAGTATATTCGATATTAATAGGCCTATTAATATCGAATAAACTACATCATCATACCAAAAAAAAACCACTGTATTTATTCCCTAATAAATACAGTGTTTTTTGTGTTTGTTTTGGTATGATGATAGTTTAATATGGTCCTTAAACACTGCTTTTCTAAAAATACAAACACATACACACATACATATCGAAAATACTACTTAAGTAATACTTATTTTTAGATACCAATGTATAAGTGGACTTGTCTGATCTCTAAACCGAATATGGACTTTAATACCTGGTAGCATATGGAATATATAATAATCTTTTATTTTATCATAATAGGGATTTTGTCATCAAATCCTTTACGAAAAACCATTTCTAAAGATTATTTTCGCGAGAACTCATAATAAAACACTGTTTTAAAAAACAACATGATAGGTATAGTGGTAGTCTGTCTGTGACCATGGAAGCTGAAAAGCCTCCGAAACGTCAGGTTATAAACAAAATATAAAATATACGCGATCAATCCGGTTAAAACAGTGTTTTATTATAATTTCTAAAGATTTAAAATAGAACAGTAAAAACAATCCCGTAGATTTCTTTGGTTGTTTGCTTGCCTTTTCTTCAGCTCAAACATCTTACAGATTCATCAGTAAAGCGCTTTACGGGTACCTTACTATCGGTGCACTGCAGCCGGCTCAGTTAATTGAAATTGAAAATCCTTCGGCACTGGCTAACTAGCGTCTTAACTCAGGGTCTATTGATGTTATCATTAAACTGGTACAATACCTGCTACCTTCTGCCCGCGGTTCTGCACGCGTAAATAAGAGGCCTCATCATCATCATCATCATCAGCCTATATTAGTCCACTGCCGGACATAGGCCTCCCCTAATGAGCCCATAGCGCCCTGTCTTCAGCTTGCCGCATCCAGCATCTGCCTGCAGTCTTTCGCAAATCGTCATCCCACCTGGTTGGAGGGCGTCCTACACTACGTTTGCCGAGTCGCGGTCTCCACTCAAGAACACTTTTACCCCAGCGGTTGTCGGATTAGAGGCCTGCGGATGATGAGCTGATTTAACTGTCTAAGTGCTTAGTTTGTAGATATGCCTAGAGAAATAAATTGATTAAAATCGAAAATCTTTCGTTGTTTTTATAATATTTCTGTGAAGTGCGATCTGATATTGAAGACCCAGATGAATACAAAACTACCACTGAATGAACAGAACCCATCCTAACCATTATCTCATTTAAAAATGCTAGAAAAATAGAATATAGCCATAATTTATGGGCAGCAGATATTTTTATGTGAAGCAGCATAATTATACGACGTAGAAACCTTTATCGAGGCATCTCTTTCAAAAGCTACGTGTGTCGATTTATGACGCGGTATTAACATCCTGAAGTTGATTTCCCCGGAGAGGAAATACAACGCCGTACCTCGAAGTAATATAGAGCATACCTACCTATAACGCTTAGGGTCGCATTCTAGAACGAATAAATCTAGCGCACATAATAACTGCAAAATATATTACAAATCATTGATACGGAAACAAGTTAATTATATTAACTCAAACATAGCATGTAATCTGCTGATTATTTCGACAACCATTAGCAAAGTCGACCTTTCGGTCCTACCCGAACAGGCGGACAGTATTAATATTACTACAGTCCGCTCTATGCGGTCCATAACACATTTCGAATTTCGAGTTCTATTTTGTTTTGATAATAGTTAGGTGCTTATAGGTTTTATGCATACTGAGCAGTACAAGCTTCACTGGCTGGTTAGAATAAAAAAGAAAACGCAGGAAACTGACAAAAGAGCATCGCGGTGAAATTTTTATGCTTAAAGGTTTTATGCATACTGAGCAGTACACGCTTCACTGGCTGGTTAGAATAAAAAAAGAAAACGCAGGAAACTGACAAAAGAGCATCGCGGTGAAATTTTTTACATGATAAATTCAAATCAATTTTCGTAAATAAATTGTGAAAATGAACTGTACAGCGACGAATAAAAAATCCTATTATTCAATTTAAATTATTCGCATTGTTTGAGTAAAGCACTAAACAAGCCTCGGTCTGCAATGACTGCCCTGCTGGCCACGATAAGCTCACCTCAAGCTAAGCTTGCTAAGGCCGAGTTTCCAATTCAACTATAACTGTTCTAGAAAGCAATAGAGAGTAAGTAGAGATTTTATACGTGGTTCGACAGTTATGATCTTTATCAACAAGCCTCAAAATCCAAAATTCTCCGCTATAGCTAGCCGATCCTCACTCTGGTTGACAAACCGTTTATTCTAATTGCAAAAGTATTTCAGTGGGGCGGTTTTCATTAGTCTAATGTGGGACATCGTAACTTTTGACGGAAGAGAAGAATGTGTGGTATCATGAGTGATTAAATATCTATGTTGGACGGATTCATGCTTCCGGATGCGAGCTGATGCAAAATGAATTTGGTCGCAACAGCTTATATACAGGGTTATTGGTAAATTAATAACATTACGTAAACTGCAGGTTCTGCCCATCATCAGAAACACGTTTGTGAAGACGCCTGGTCCTATTCTTATTCTTAAACTTGGTATTGGTAATATGTACTTCCGCAATTCAATAATCGTACGTTAGAGAGGTTTTATTTGAAACTCAACTTAAAAACAGCTCGCTCTGAATCAGCCTGAATTAACAGAAGGTATGAGAGTGGAAGATCAGTCTTAAGAAACTCGTGAGGTTCCAGACAAAGACGTTTTTTCATTTAGTATCAGAGGTGATTTTAATTTTTTTAAGAATTTAGACCTGGTGTCTTTACTAACGTGTTTGTGATGATGGATAGGACCTGCAGATCACGTAGTGTTACTAATTTACCAATAACCCTGTACCTACACAAATTTTATAACATTCAAACTTTCGGCTACGGGGCGGCGCGGCGGCCAGTCTCGAAGGAGACTTGCCATGTTCATTATGCGCAGTACATTATTATAATGCACAAGTGTGTGCGTAAACACAGGTGCACTCTGTATAAGAAAAATTGAGGGATCACCTCCAGATAGGACTTATCGCTGAAAGCGATTTCTTCCAGGCTACCTAAAGTATGCAGAGCTTTGTGTTACTTAAAATTTTCTTTGCTATCCATAGAAAACAAATGCGCTACATTATCCTACCTCTGTTTTCGTTAACACGAATAGCTAGAATCCCGGAAATAAGAACTTATCTAATTTAACAAGATACGGAATCCGGTTGGTGCCGGGGTTCTAATAAAAAACAAAAATCAAAGACATTCTTTAATTCCTTGTACAAAAGAGAGCTTATGTAGCTTTAGACAGAGCACTTGAGAAGGTACTTTCTTTACACAGCCTGGAGATTTACAAAAGAAATTCAAAGTTACGCTCAGTTTAATTAAAAATATTATAAGATTCTTTCATCACAAAATATTTTGTGATAAAAGAATAAAATCATAAATTTACACGAAATTTTGTTTTAAGTTTTAATACAAAAAAGGCTTTAAACTCTGCTTGCAAAGGCCACGCACGAAATGTTGCCATTACAATAGACATCTCAATCATTATCATAACGCTACAGAAAACATCTGAACATCTTGAGACCCTAGTTTCTTATGTTTTCATTTTGTGGGTAAAAAATATATAGACGAGGCGTGTATTTTAGGTAGCGGAGAGTGGTTTTATTCTCATCATGAGTTGCCTTGGCAAGGGTCGTAGAGCTGTCTATCCACCCTCTGGTTTTGTTTGTCCAAATGCACGAGATGGGATGACATTGACAATCTTTGGAAAACTGACAACTGAGTGTTGTCTTTTCTGGGTTTGGATAAAAAAACTAAGATACTGGTCAGACTTAAAATGGCGGTGGTCGGATCAGAATCTCAGCTCCAGCCCATGGAAAGAATTCACAATTTTAGCAGTTGTTAGATGGAGTTTTCCGTGCTGTAGGCCTTCGCTGATTGTGCTAGCCTTTAAATAAATAAATTATTGTTTTGTGAATAGTCTAAACAAGAGTGCTTGAATTAGGTATGGTAACTGAGGATCGTCTTTTTGTATTATTAGAAAAGGATTACTGAAAACGGACAACGGGGTATTGTTAAAGAGTAGGTACCTAATCAGATTGCAATAACTTTATTTCTTCATGCTAACAGAATAAGAGCTCAGACACGCCAAGTTTATTATAATATCGACCGTTTTATAAAAGACCTTTCTTCCAAAAAATTAATCTATTTTGACGAAAAAAACGTCCTCTTATTTATGAACTAGTTTTTCCGCCAGGCTTGGCACGCGTTGTTTTCGGGCATATAATTAGGTTATTCAAGTCAATAATGACCTATTTATTGTTCTTTTGAAAAGTTTTATTCCTAGTACATTTCAGTCCGGTTTGAGCAGTTGTTAGATACTCATCAATCCATCCATGTTATGTTAATTATCAGGGTGCCTTATTCGCTTCAGCGAACAAACCCTTTGTAAAAAAGTGATTAAAAAAAAATCCATCCATACATCCAAACATTCACATTGATGTTAGTGCGAAATTTGCAAAAACAAAAGACGGTAAATGTGACCCTGACTCTGACCTTCTTCATCCGGTCATTCTGCGGAACTGACGTTGAATGGACCGTTCATTTTAAATTGAATGGAGGCCGGTAATAATCGAGTGTAATTGGTTTGAGGGGACATTTATTTTAAGAGATAGCATAGGTACCTGTGGGTGCAGGGTGAATCGAGTCCTTATCTATACTAATATTGTAAAGAGGAAAGATTAGTACTTTTGTATGTACCTAACGAATAAACATAAAAACTAAAGGACCGATTCAAAAATTCTTTTACCATTAGAAAGCTTACTTTGAGATTGACATAGTCTATGTTTTATTCCAGTATTACCATGGGAATGGAAACCACGCGGGTGAAACCGCGAGGCACTGCTAGTTTCTTATAATTTGATGTGTTTAAAAAACTATAAACCGACTTCATGTACATGAATACTGATAAAATACAGACCGTTGACGGACGGACAGACAGGCAGACATACCGGAGGCTTAGTAAAGGTCGTAAAGGAAGGATTTCTATAAAAATATTCTAACAAAAGTGATAATGATCTCCTCTTACGTATTTCGACCACAGTTGACAATCTCAACGTATGCTCGATACGCATAAAACTCTAGTCATGTGCGCATAACATTATTTTATTGCACAAGTGTGTGCGTAAACACAGGTGCACTCTCTATTCCAACACTCTCATAATCCGTTAGGATGGCAGAGGAATCGTCCCATCACAGGGCCTAACTTGCTTTCCGAGGCACGGAAAATTAGTATTTTCAAGTTCACCTTTTGAATAATTTAATACGAATCGTTGCGTCGACTTGCGCGTGGCGCGTCATCGCGAAAGCAGACGTTGTTAGCAGTCCATCATTCAATCAGGAAGTAGAAGCACCCGTTAAAAGCAATTACGGTTGATAACCAAGCCAGCAATAACAACCTAACTCCCTGAGTTAGGGAATTTGCCCACTGCATTAAGGATTAATTTATTGAGAAAGCAGGTCGCCGCAGCTATTTACGCATACTTTCCGGCTCTGAGGCATCAAAAATTTGCAAAAACACTAAACACGTTAAAGGCAAAATATCTATATACATACTAAGTTTTCTGGCCTGTCTTTCTCGGCCGGGAAAAAATACATTTTAGATTCTAGCAGTAACGCAAAAAGTTCCTTTCAGTTTGTGCCTCTCCGTTCAAACCGATTGTGACGAGAGAAATGAACCAAAAGTACCTACCTGAATTTATACTAATATATAAATATAGTATTATAAATTATTTCAACATTATAAATTATTCTACGGTCCATATTAACATGAAACTTATATCATACAGAAAAATACAAAAAACTTATAAAATATACAAAATACTAGGGCAATACGTCCGAATTTTTCCGACTAGGCATTTATGTACGTGAGTAGTTTGTCTCTACGGCACAAATAGTTACCTACGTTACTACTTTTGACCACATAAAAAACTGAAAAACAAATAAAATTAAACCGGCCAAGTGCGAGTTAGACTCGCGCACGAAGGGTTCCATGCCGTTATCTATTAAAATGGCAATATGAGAAATGAGAATATTTCAAGCGTCTACCTGTTGCCGTTATCAATGTCGAGCAAAAAGGAGCAAAAAAATCACGTTTGCTGTATGGGAGCCACCTTAAATATTTATTTTATTCTGTTTTTATGTTGAAAATTTCAACTCTAACTATCATGGTTCATGTGGTGGCAGACGGACAGACAGACGGACGGATGACCGAGTCTTAGAAATAGGGTCCCGCTTTACCCTTATGGTACGGAACCCTAAAAAGTAATAAATTGGATCTTCCTGAAAAGTGTTTGAAGGATGTAGACTATTGTTGCTTTATTAAACAAAATGGTGGCCGATGTTCGAGCCACCCTCCACATAAAAATATTAAAATAAACCAATCAGTTTTAGCAAAATAAATCAAATGTTATCGAGAAGTATTTTACATCGTAATATTTTGCAATGAATTTCCGCAAAATAACGCCTGAATTTATTATTTATCAGAAATTTCTGCTATAAAATCCTGAAGACTTGCAGAATGGATTCCAGCGTGTGGTGTACCTACGGTTAGGTCAAACCTGTTTTCTGTATGAATGCTTGCAATAACTGGCCGAGATAGATTGTTGCTAACATCTTAGTTTGAGAGTTGGATGGAATTAGTTTAGATTGCAATTAATGCTTGGGGTTGGTCTACGTTGAGAATAACATGTCCAACAATAATTCAGAATAGAAATAAGAGAATAATGTAAATATAAATTTTATACTATATGACACGACATGTCCGTCTTTATATCGCAGTGAACAAAGTACAACTTTTTTAGGGTTCCGTACCCAAAGGGTAATCATAACCCTTCCCTGTTGGTAGTCGGGTAAAAATGGGAACCTATTACTAAGACTTCGCTGTCCCGTCTGTCCGTCTGTCACCAGGCTGTATCTCATGAATCGTGATAGTTAGACAGTTGAAATTTTCACAGATGATGTATGTTGCCGCTATAACAACAAATACTAAAAAACAGAATAAAATAAATATTTCAGGGGGTTCCCATACAAACAAACGTGATTTTTTTTGCCGTTTTTATAGATAATGGTACGGAACCCTTTGTGCGCGAGTCCGACTCGTACTTAGCCGGTTTTATTTATTTACTGAACCTTACATGCGGTAAGGTGCAGTAAAAAAATAGTGTATGGATGTGTATGAAATAAGTTAGCTCACAAGCAAAAAAGTTTTTAGGACATCCTGACAGTGTGTTCAGTTATTGGTTCTCTTTGTGAGGCAAATTTCTGTAGGGACTACATTCTGCAGGAATATGATTTATAAGAGACCAATTCGGGATCATTATCTATACAGTAGCGAAAGAATTATCATAATCGGCTGTCGGAGAAAACTATGAACATACCTTCATAAAAAATATACAGCTGAATTATATAGAATTATAAAGAACCTCCTCCCCGAATTTGGTAGGTAAAATTGAAATTAACGCACGATGGAATAAGATTAATTGCCTGGGTAATACAGAGACTACTAATAATAAGATAAAATAGGTGGCAGGGCTATTTGGGTGGGGTTAGCGCCTTAAATGGCTTATCATTTTCAATTTGGACCCTACTAAGTAAACGATATTGAAATCTGAGAGAAAAATAAAACAAAGAATAAAAGAAAAGTTAAGCTGAGAAAAGTAAACAAAAACTCGGATAATAACATAATTAGAAATCCCATGAACGATACAAGTAATGGAAACGAGAAGACGGCAGAGCCTCTTTGGACTTTAATAAGAAAACTTTTGCGTTCGATTGACGAACTTTGTCAACGGAAAAAATTACTTCTTTGCAAGGGTGCTGAGCTGATACTACAGACGGCATAGATCTTGGTTCCTGAAATTGAGTTGCAAACATTTGTGTTTTGAATATTCTAAAAAAGTATTATAATATTTTCTTTAGTGTTTCAAATATCATGCTCTTGGGCCAAGGCTCGTTGAGGCTTTGACTTGCGATAGCTGACAAATCAAACAAGTAGTTGTTATGTAATTATGTAAAAAAAACCCGTGTGGTGCTGGCTTATAATTTGCACTACCCCAAAACTTCCCGTGGGTGTCCTAAGAGACGGCTAAGGGACATCCACCGGGGGGCGGGCAGCAGCGACTCTTGCAGAATAGATCTACCACCAAACTGCGAACCCCAACCCGCATGCCCAGCGTGGGGATTATGGGCATTACCCCCTTTGATATAAAAGCCAATAAGGCGATTATCGGGGAGGCCTGTGTCCAGCAGTGGACCATTATAGGCCGTTGAGGTTGCGGTATGTAAAAAAATAAGAAAAAGAACATTTTTATTGGTTCACAATACACAAGAAAATACAGAAAAAAAAAGAAATACCTAGTATTGAGAAAAAAAAAACTAAGACCACAAGGCTGCCACTCAGTGTTTGCTACAGGACCTCGTGGAGCACTGTAGCGCGGTCTTCCGTAGCACCTTAGCTTTTAATAATACAACAAAATACAAGTAGAGACTAGAAACAACACAAAACACAAATGCCCAAACCTCGTCCAGGTTTAGTTAGGTACCTAATCAAGTTAGAGTTTCGGTAGAAAACCGGATCTCAATGTAATTTCAGCCCTAACACCAGTTTGACGGCAGCTATAGAGCTCTAGCTCTTTGATTAGTACAGGCTATGGCCATACGATTTGGTACAGTCAAAGGGAGAATTAACTAACATTACCATGACACTAATTACAGCTGGTTGATCGTAAAATGATTATCCAACCAATGATTAACATCTCTAGTCAAATCGACGTTAACAGAAGAATAAAGAGATGATCAGTGAATGAACAACCGGCTACGGGGCGCCAATAAGAAAGAAGTTGAAGTTGAGTTTGTAGATCATCTACAAAATGTATTTATCTAATTTTATCTTATTTTTTGTTGACTGGCCTGTAGTCATAGGTTGTTTTTCTTACTCCGTAGTCCGTTGGTCTAGCGGTACGGGAGCATGCTGAATCGCAGATAATGATCCCAGGTTTAAATCATCAGGCTGAAAACTGTCTTCATATTGTGATGAATGATTTTTGTAGCAAAATTCATAGTAGCAGCCTGGCAACAAAAAGTTAGCGGCGTTACACCTCCGTGCTTCGGAAAACAAGTTAAGCCGTTGAACCTTACCCCGGTCGTATCGTTCCGTCGTAATAATCCGATCGGATCATCAGATTAGGAGAGTGAGGAAATAAAGAGAGAACTTGTGATTGCGCAACCACTCGTGCACTATTATGTATCCTGCGCCCTTGGCTAGTCTCGGTTGAGACTGGCCGCCGTGGCCGAAGTTCGGCTCCGAGGACATCGTCATTAAATATGTCTCCGAATAACGTATCACACCACGACATAAGTATATATTCTCTGGCACGATGCAGCAAAGTATCAAGTTGGCCGAGCCATCACAAATATTGTTTGTTTTATTTTAATTGACAGTGTTAAAAAGCGAGGGGTGCCTTCGATAAAAGTAAAAAAGGAAGACACGGTACGTTCTACCAGCGCTCACTCAAAAACTGTACCTACCGTGTTACAGATGAAATAATGATAAGGTATCGGATTATCAGAAAATTTAAAGTTTGGTGTATCTACTTACGCGAGAAAATATGTGATGCCTTGGGCTTTGTTTTTTGTTTTGGAGCTATTCTTCAGCTGTCGTGGTGTTTTAGTCGAAATCACACAAAATTATACGTCGTAGCAAGCATGCGCAACACAAACGCCACCGCCCGCGCCGCCGGTCCGACTATGACTGAGGTAAGGGAACATAGTTGAACCTAACTTGAGCCATACACTTTCGAGATGATAATGCCTCATCTCCCTTTTTTACTTTTCGAAGGTTTAAGCATTTATAGGCGAGTTTTCTTTTGTACCTTCTTTGACAACTATCTCGCCTAAGGGAAAGTGACAATGTTGCCGACACGGTGCAACGAAAATCTAGAAGACCCCTATTCACTTTTGTCATAAAGAGACCCAGGTTGTTACTGGCCGAAAAACAGTAGCAGGCAGCGCGTTCTATTATCTCGCCTAATGGAAAGTGACGATGTTGCCGACGGTGCAACGAAAGTCTAGAAGACACCTTTTCACTCCTGTCTTAAAGAGACCCGGATTGTTACTGGCCGAAAAAACAGTAGTTCGCAGCGAGCTCTATTCCTTAAGTAAGTAAGTATGTTGAGAAGGCGTGCCAAGCTCACCATGACTTGGCCAATATGGATGCGCTAGTCCTTTTCATCGGATTTTCTACTCCTGTATTAATTTCTATCGGAAGCACTTTCGCGTCGCTTGTACTTTCGCACTGCACGAGGCTAACAGAGCGCGGGTCTGCGATTGACAGACTAATTGATTTCCACTCAAATGCAGCCAGGTAAGACGGGCTTCAGATCCAGCGCGATTCAACGAAAATTCAACTGAAAATACAGCTTTTGTGCTTTGACGTGAAAGGGCTTTTTCTTTTTATACATTATTTCTAGTTTGTTTCTTATTTTTTTGCTTTTATTTTTATAAAAATCTATACTATAATAAGCCTAAACAGTCAGGTCTAAACCACTTTACTATCGTTGCAATATGTATGTATCTATTCAGAAATAAACGATTAATTATTGATTATTAATATTATTCTTAAACTTTAGAAACTGCTTAAGTTTTTTATAAGTTTGAGTATTCATAGTATTTAAATTTACCTTCCTTGTACCTACTATAATAATTAATAACTATGACCTTCTGAGATGATTTTCAGACAGATTTTCTCAGTTTTATCTCTGTCAAATGAGACTTTACTTTAGCCATAAATTATTGGAAAATGCTAAAGGTTTGTATCCGGCAAGGATCCTTGTAGTGAAGTCAATCGATCATTTTATTTTCCATTTGGGTCATTGATCAGCATTCAGCCAAGCCCCTCAAAATGCAGCCAGGATAAGATTCTGAACTAAAGAAAAATTTATGAAGGCTAAGTCATTGAAAATTCTCCGAAACTTGTAGAACGATCCATCTTTTTAGGTAGGTATTCATTACAACAGTGAAGTCTCTAACCAGTACATAAGTAGGTACATATCTGTATAATTGTCAAATGTTCGAAACCCTCAGCGCTTGACGGATCTCGTTTTTTCTTCTTTTGACATTGCAATTAGGCGAACAAACTCCAAGTAATGTACCACAACTACTTACCAGAAACCAGCCATCAATCAGACTCAGGTACGCGATGAATAGACTGCATGCCTGTGAGGTTGACCACTTACAGATTGGGACGAATTAATCCAGTAATGTGTTCTTAGTTGATTAAAACTTGCGACACAGGTAGGTATAGGCAGTACAAACACACTTTTGTTGTGAAAACATTTATAATTTTAAACCTACAAAATGTGTAAATACAGTCATTTGTACAATACTAGGGCATAGAATTTTGTGATAATAAGCATTTAAAATAAATAATAATCATGATAATTTAAAATATAGATACGAAATCAAATAAACAACAATTAAAGACAGAAAGCGATTTCATAAACTGATTAAAACTTTGGTGTAAAATAGCTACGTAATTTTATACAACACATAAAACATAAGTACCTATAAAACTATTCCAATAACGACTAGTGCTCCCGAATAGTACGTAAACTTATAAAAAAGGCTTAGTTAAAAATACAAAAACTTAAAATGAACTAGTTATGATTATAAATGTTTCAATAGCAAAAATCAGACTTGTAGAAATTTTAAGAATACCTAAAATACATTAGTAGAATACCAAAATGGCACATGAAGTTTTCTGAGAAGTTGAAAATCTTATGGCAGTCATAATGAACACAATACGCGAAATAATGGTACTTAACCAGTTCAAAATTAATGATAAATAAGTACATTACTTTAAATTATATACAGTCTTAAATAATATTCTAAACATAATTGAGGAAATTTTAATATTTTCGGAGATACTCGTTCATTCGAATCTCGACTGCAGGCAGATGCTGGATGAAGACTGGGCACTATGGCGCTCATTAGGGAAGGCCAATGTCCAGCTGTGGACTAATACAGGATAATGATGATGATGATTTGAATCTCAGGATAATTATTGTGAGGGCTTTAATTATTTTTCGACAATAATCAGTAATTCAACTATTTGGACCCCAATGGACTAAAACAAAACTGCGTAGCAAGAAGTCAGGACAGACGGATTCTAAAACAGCGTAACAATATAAAGTAAATCTACAAGTGGAACTGAACTTAACTATAAATACACATTTATTTACAGGTCTTCATTGCTGTATATAGCGCTTATATAATAATATTTTCACTATTCTTAAAAGGTAAATCTGTAGTAACTTTGTGGCTTAAGCTTAAACGCTTATTATAATAGGAATCTCGACACTAAGCTACATCAGCCCCCCTAGCACGGGTTTGTTGTCTAGGGTAAAATAGAGAAAAATTACGTCACTTCGTCATCCAATGCGTAAATTATTTGAAAGGCATTCCTTCAACATCAATAATGTACGCAATGTGTGGCGATGCAATGTCATTATTGTCTATTCTACCCTAGACAACAATCCCCGTGCTAGGGGGGCTTGATAAATCTCAATTATCATGAGCTTATTACATACTTTTGCTTAAATCTTCGAACTTTCTGTTTTAACTTTATCAGCAACGTATTATTTTTAACAATTCTTTACAATATCAGATTATTTTTATTGCGAGTATATTATGTTAGAATGTCTTAATAGTAAATGAATTGTTGACCTAATTTTCTCTAAACGGTTGAGCAAAAATTTCGTTAAGTACTTGCTGATACTCTTTGGCGTTGTATAAATAATCTTCGTTTAGTAGATTGGTTGAATTGTAACTGTAAAGAAACAAAATATCATTAAAAATCTGTTAGAGATCTTAAATTCCCCAAGTTTGTACAGATTTAATAGTAACAGTTATGTGATTTTTACCTTGAGGTATCCCTTCTCCTTCGAGAGCTTAGGTTCGACGCCGCTTCAATGCAAAGGACAGCAAAATTATTGCTACAAGGAAATCTGCAAAAACAAAACAATTGTTTCCTTTTTAATAAGACTTAAGATATAAGGTATTAAGAGAAGTGGATTATTAAGTTAATAATGATATTATTAAAAAAGAGAGACTGTGTTTCACACATCATCAAAAAGGTTTAGTCGATTAGGCGTTTAATGGAATCAAAGTAAGTCTAGTTATGTAGTATAATGTACTTGTTTTTTCTGTTCCGTGAGTATGTAGGTATGGTATGATAGCTTACCTCTCTTGTGACAATAATTTATGTGAGTATAAAGATGAAGCCATTCCTTTTCTGACTGGATCGTTGTTCTGCCATTCGTCGCAGTATGTATCTAGTGCTCTTTCACCGCTTGCGTGTGATCCATGCCATATTGTTTTGTGTTGCCTGTTCAGAAGCAAAAAACAATTTTTGTTTGTAATTTTATTTAACTGACTAACTCGTGATTTTACCAGTTTTTCAATGCGCATACCTAGATTGCGGTATGTTTGGTCTCTTTTAGTTACGCGCAAAGTTAGGCTGTTATAATTTTCTACACATTGGCATTGATTATCGGGTTTCGTTGTCTTTACAAAGGAGTTATCCGAGTCTAACCGTTAATCTTATGTTCAAATTATCAAAACATCAAGTGTCTATTTTATTTTATCTACATCCGCATAATGGTACGGTAGGTACTTCCTTTGCTACGTGAAACTTACCAGCTCGAATCGGTTAGAATGTTTTTGCCGTTAAAGCTGTAAATTCTAGGCGCGCCTGCCATGAGACCACCGCTTCCATCGAAGATACTGGAGAAGGATCTGAAGAGGACATCTCCTCGAAGGTTCACCACGGGCAAATGGCGGTCAGCGAGTCGCACTGTGGAGTCCAGGTTTTGGATTCTGAAAATTAATAAGCAGACGAAACAACGTCTTTCAAAAGTAAAAGAAAAAGGAACATGATTCTGAGTTTGAACGATAAAGGAAAATATAAAATCATTGTAGCTAGTGGACTGAGCAAATTGATGAAATATTGTGTTTACGTCCGTAGACTTAGGGAAGCCATTATTTACCTACATCAGTTATATACTAGGTGCTAATAACACGCTCTAATTAGATTAGGACTCGATGATGCTATCCGAACTGTGCAGCATTATTTATTTAATTTGAAATCTCTATCAATTTTGAAAATGTCAAATATATTTGGATATCTGCATCGTAATATGCACAAAAATCTAAATCGAAACGTGTACTGTGCAAAAGAGTTTTAGCCAAACCTGCTAGTAATGAATGCCCTGAATGTCCCTCTCAGACCAGCACGCCGAGCTTGTCTGTAGCAAGCGTAGTCAGCTCTTCGCACTCCGTGCATGTTCCCGGGTAGCGGCTCGTTCAATGCAGCAAGACGAAGCTATAAAAGAAACAGGTTATTTATTAAAATAATTGAGGAACTGTTGTATAGCTTCTGTTTTCCAAAAATTTAGATACTATACGAATATGAGAACAGATACCTATGGATCTGATAAATAATTTACATAACAAACGAAGAGGATAATGTCTAATTCACTTGCACTCTGAAAAACTGTGCTCCAGTTTGTGCATGTGTCCAACTATGCGTCTTCATTGATTGTCTTGAGACAACATAATTTTGTCATTCTGAATGCAGAAAAGCTGATCAATGGCATGATATGCGCTTGGTCATACAAAAATATTTAATAACTATAACTAAAAGCGACATGGCTATTCCCTCCGATGCAAAAAATAGTAGGCACAGCTTTTAGGGCTCTTGTTCGTATCACATTTTCTTAACCTTGATCTTAACCCGTGTCGTGACCGTGCGTCGTGCACTAGCACGACGCACGGTCACGACACGTTCCGTACCGTACTAACGGTACGGAACCCGTGTCGTAAAAAAGAGGCCGACTATAATACAACATTATGAAAATCACGCATTGCGCAGACGTGGCGCGCCTAGAAGTCCTAAGACCTACTTCGAATAGCAGGGACATGTCATTCCGTGGTGTAGCGCTGTTTCGCACCAAATTTTTCGCACCACAAGCTCATTTGGTATTTGGAGATATTGGTCTTCAAAGTCAAATCAAAGAGATTAAAACCACAAGTCAAATCAAAAACGATTGTGATTAATGATTTGATCTGTCTAATCTGGACAACAAATCTATTTTCTAATCCACCCTTGGGGTGTTAGGGGGACTCCAACATCTCGTCTCCCAAGACAACGTAACCTGCACCCTGCTAGATAACGAACTAGGCTCTGGTGGTGGTTATTTCCCTTTACTTGACACTGCCAGAATTGTGTTTAACCAGACAGATATTGCCATTAACAAAGAATCATCACCATTATCATAACCCTTGAATCCACCCCAATAAGCACTTGACCAGAGGATTAGTTTGATCAGTTTAGTTAGCTAGTTAGTAAACATTTGATAAGATCCTTACACTAGGTCCAGGTTCAGAGTTCTCCACTAAGTTTGAGACAGGCGGCACGTGCACCAGACTGGCCGCTGGCATAGGGGGCGTCGGTAATGCTGGAGTGGGCGCGGGCACCGGCTGCGTGACTAAGGAGCCCAGCTGAGAGATACAAGATAATAATTGTAAGCATTAGAATTCGATCATAATTGACGAAGGTATATGATAAAACTCAATTAGGCGCTAATCTTGCGTCCAGCTTGCGTCAAGCCACAGCTTGATGCAAGCTGGACCAGCTATAGTTAATAATGATGACCAACGTAACAATCAATAAGATCTATGTGCAGAAATTTTAATAGTTTTAATAGTAATATATGATGATAACGGTTATTGTTAAAAAAACTTTTCATATTATATACAAAATGAACTTGAACCACAAAATTATGATAATAATAAATCTGTAATTTATATTTTTTGTTTGCTTTACTCACTAGGTACCTTGATAAGACCACAGAATAACTATATAATAAGACATAGCACTCTGCGAGAATAAGTACCTATAGTTAATAAGGTAACTACCGAAAGATCGGACCTGTTCCAGAGATTTACATTAACGGTACAAACCTACTTACAAATAAATAAGACGACATTTCCTATGCAAAATAAAAGAGCAAAATTCTAAATATTCTTACCAGTACATACTGCCACCCGGAGTTAGCTTTGACAAACAAAGCCTGCTCTTCGACAACATAAGCCAAAGCACCGACTGGGCTCGCTGATGCCAACTGTCGGAAATAAAGGAATTACAGCGATGAGTGAATGACAGCTTTCAGAATTGCCAAGAGGATTTTGGCTCAAGAATTTTTTGAAAGCGGTTCGGCAAGTTTTTATGGACATCAAAACGATTGCTATTTCATTATATTTGATCTAACTTTACTCTTATAGTATCAACTTTATTTTTATTTATTCTCTGTTCATGTGTTATAAATAATTGTGTGTACTTGCTAATTAGTGTAGGTTCCTAAAATACTGATATAAGTTACTTTTAGTTTATTACTTTTCCTGTTCTGCTTCTGTGTACCTTTTAAAAAGACTAGCTACTATGTACGGAACCTGTTACGTAAACAAGTTTACTACACATTTTTATGTGTTTTATGTGTTAAAGTAGTGTTGTGCTATAAGAAATCTTCTTAACTTCCATTGGATCTTCTAATTTGAATATCCTGATACCTACAGTACCGACCTATCATTTAAAAGCACAGAGCAAAATTTACTCAATTATTTTTTTGAAAATGTTATATTCATTTACTGTTGTTTTATTTTTCATCAAAGCCAATAAGTGTAGGTGCACTAGCTCGCTTGGCATACTATCGAGAACCAATAGTTACCGGAATGGGTCTCCTACAATTAGGCACCTACCTATTTATTTTGTTGGTTGACTTACTTTCAACATTTCTGCTGTTGTTTGGAACACAGCTGCACCTGGTACAGTACTGGTGCTCCCTGCTTGCGGTTCTTCAGCGGGATGTGGGTTAGCGTTATGATGCTGAGGTGGTGCTGAAAACGTTAACAGTACTGTTGAAAATCTTTATTAACATTTATGTAAGTATGATCTAATGATATAAATATCTTTGAATGGTAAAATTTAGCCATCTGGGCGTTTTGTTAATACATAAAATCATTTTCGACCCCGTGTGTAAACAGAGGATTGTTTTAATTTTTAAAATACTGTCGTTACTTTTTCAATACGTAAAAAATTCAATGAACGTGGCGAAGAAAACAAAAAAACGTTATTTTTTTGTTTTGTTTTCTAAATAAATAAATAATAGTGTCTGTGGCAAGTATTCCTTGTTTGATGTAAACCAGTGCATTGTTCAAAAGTACCAAACCAAAATGTAAAGTACTAAGCTAAGCAGAACTTGGGGCTGCTTGGCTTAGAAGAAGATACTGTGTGGATTGTCCAGAAATATTTTTTTATTTAAATAATGAAGAGTTTCAAAGTCAAATCGTCAAAGGTTCTCGTATTTTCTTAAATAAGTTGTGCCATATTGGTGTTAGGGTTATGGCCGTCTATAGTGAAAACGTGCTGAAAACTCTCGAGTTTGTCTGCACTTGAGTGCCTAATCCCTGAGCAAATAATCATCAGACTGCTAAGACAAAAATGAAAGGGGAAAGGAACTATTTCTTACCATGCCTGTGCCTCTCGCCATCTTTCAGATCTTGAAGCTCCCTTAGAGCTTTGAGTTCATCTAGTGGGCTTTTTGCGACTATCATCAAGTCAAGCAGCGTGAAATAAACGTGATTTTATTGAAAAAAGGAAGAAGATAGAAGAGAAGATGATAAGTATTATGGTTTTAATTTTATCACAGAGCACAGAAATAAGATATTTTTAAACTTGCGCAATCTGAACTCTCACTCAACGATCTGAACTGTAATTATTAGTATTAATTAACAGATATTTATCTCGTTTATTTACTTATTTTTCCCGACGTTTCAACAGGTTTTAACGCTGTCGTGGTCACGGGATGACTCACATGTCGGGACAAATTGGTAAATAAACGCGATAAATACACGTTAAATAGTACTTATAATTACAGAAATCATAATCGTTAAATAAAAACCCAAAATAAATTTGAAAATATTGCAATCTCTTAAGACAGAAAAAAACCAGACGTTCAAAGATCAGTATCTACCTTTAAAGCACATGAATTATGTATGGTATGACAGCACAGTGCTGAGCGCAGTAGTACAGTTTCCAAGATAATGTAGTATACAGTTTCCAAGTTAATGTAGTACCTATACAGCTTCCAAGTTAATGTAGTATACAGCTTCCAATATAATGATACATATCTCATTATTTCTTACATACCTGGTCTTCTATCAAAGTACTTAGTACTCCCGTGTACAGGATGTTCTTCAAAGTAGCCCATACCAGGTTCGCCTTTAGGCCCCACAATGGAGACCCCAGGTGGACCCGGCGGACCTGGGGGTCCTGGAGGTCCGTGAATGTAGGAGACAGCTTCGGAGTTGCCTGGTGGGCCTGGTGGACCCGTTGACCCTGGGGTACCTGGGACCCCGGGGATACCGTCGAGTCCTTTTTCACCTTTTTCTCCTTTGAACTGTTAAAATGGTAGGTTATTAGTTCCTTTCATTATTTGCCGAAACTCTAGTTGGCCCAGTTGGTTGGAGGAAGTTCATTATTATTTAAAAATGGATCATGTGTCTGAATAAAAGAATATTATTATTAGATCTTGTAACTGAATGTAACATTGACTAGACTAGATAACTATTATATACCTATATTTTTTTCAGGTTTTTAGAGTTCCGTACCTAAAGGGTAAAAACGGGACCCTATTACTAAGACTTCGCTGTCCGTCTGTTCGTCTGTCACCCACTCATGAACCGTGATAGTAAGACTGTTGAAATTTTCACAGATGATGTATTTCTGTTGCCGCTATAACAACAATTAGAAAACAGAATAAAATAAATATTTAAAAGGGCTCCCATACAACAAACGTATTTTTTTTACCGTTTTTATAGATAATGGTACGGAACCCTTCGTGCGCGAGTCCGACTCGCACTTGGCCGATTTTATTATTTAAAAACTATTTTCTATGTGCTGGATGATTTAAAAAACACAAAAGCGTGGCCTCTACTGTAATACCTAACAGCTTTAAAGACACTAAGACGGTTGGAAACAATTATTTGGCCAAATATGACTTGCAAAAAAATAACTGCTTTTCCTTCAACCGCTTGAAGGTCAATATCATCATAATGTGTCGGTGTCTGTCACACCTACCTGTGACAGCACCGAGTTTTTACACCATTCTCGATTTTATAATCCTAGACATGTCTTAACCGATTTCGAAAAATGATGAGGTTCTAAGGCTGTATGTATTTTTAGTGTTTCGAGATCGATTTCCGAACCCTTATGGTGTCGTTCTGTCCGTCCTCTTTCCCCAGTAATAACTCTGCAACTACCGCGGCTTTTAACTTTAAATTTAATGAATTACAGATTAAAGATAAAATAAAATGACAGGTGCGAGTCAGACTCGCGCAACAAGGGTTCCGTATACATAAGTATAAAACCTTGTTTCTTGCCAAATATCATTCTAGGTCAATGTTAAGTACCATATCGGTTTTTGGTCCATGACGGTTTTTTTTGAGATGGAAAAACTAATTTCCTTTCATTTGATTGACTACAACTCGATGGGGGGTACCCTTTTGAAAATTATTCCCCTCCCCTTTTTCTAAAACATCCATTTTTAGGGTTCCGTTCCTAAAAAGGAAAAAAGAAACCCTTACAGAATCACTTTGTTGTCCGTTTGTCCGTCAACTCTTTTCTCAGGAACGCGTGGGGGTATTAAGATTAAATAAACATCAAATACTGTATACCTTTTACAAAATATACTTTTTGATATATTTTGAAAAAGTTGAAGAAACGACCCCTTCTATCTCCGATGTTTGCAGAGCGATCCAACTGAAATGTACCTGCTATTATTAGGTATTCATTAAATAGTAAAATCTCTAACCGGTTCCTAATACTACGTAGACACATATTATTTGTATAATTGACAAACGTTCGAAACCCTCGGCGCACAAGTCACACTCGCACTTGACGGATCTTGTTTTATGTATGTTCGTCGATGTCTCCGTGATTTATGGACCGATTTGGACTATTCTTGTGCAGTTGTAACGAAGTAACGACGAAGTTACCGTGATGGTTCCATAAAAAAAATGGGTTTGAAAGCTTTCATTCAACTAGCGTCCGTTTTCGTACACCAATTTGAACCTTATTACGCTACGATTGTGCAATTATGTAGGTTGTGGTTTGTTTTTAGTGAGAACTAAAATAAAATATATAGTGAGATCGTAATAAAGATAAAGATTTTTTATTTGCCAAAACATGTGTTATATAAGGTAATAGGTAAATACATTTTATGGATCAACATGCTTGACCTTCAATCGGCATGCAAAAATATGTTTGAGAGAGAATGACGTGCAGTAACTTATTATTTAGGTACACTCGGTATTACGTGTAATTGGTCATAAACGGTCGAGCCGCTCTACGGAGAGGCATGAGTCTTATCACAATGCAGTAAAGCTATTTTTATAACGGATAAAACTGGAACAAACGTTGAGTTTCCTTTTTAAAGGAATTACTAGAAATTACCCCAAAGGGACTTCCATAAAACAAACTTCGGCTTGTGATGTCGTAAAGTGTGAAATTTCTATATCACACTTGAGAGAACTTAGCTTCTTGGCAAAGTTTTGCTTAAATAAAGTTCGTTGGTCCTTTTTAGCCCTTTTAAAAAGCGGTTTAGAGATCACTTGTATTAAAAAGATGGATTAAACCGACAAATTTTGGTTTACTTATACAATTTGAAATTTCTAACGTGTAATGGTCTAAGAGTCCTATAGAAAATAAAGCTTCTGGAGTTGTTTTAAACTTGTTCAATAAAATGCCATTTTTAGACCAAGAATAGCAAATAAATTAAGTTTCGACATTAATAAAATTAAAGAGATGATCGGCTGTTATAATGTTAAGTATATCATATGTACCTATGTGAATATATACTGTAAAGATAATATGGCAATGCGGCATAGTTAATATAAGTACGCATATTGCATACTTAACATTCTATGCCGCGGTTCATGTCTAGCAAGTACCCAAGTAGTGGAGATCGGGACACCGGCCCGGCAAGTTGAGTGTATTCAAGCAGAAATGTTGTTTGTGCTCGCGATATTCGCATTTATAATAGTGCTTCTTTATTGGTATGGAGTTAGAACATTCAACTACTGGAAGAAAAAGGGCATCAAACATGACGAACCGCTGCCTTTTGTTGGAAATAATCTCAGACAGTTCATACAAAAAGCAAGCTATGCTATGTTAGCAACAGAACTCTACAATAAATATCCAGACGAGCAAGTGGTCGGATTCTATAGAGGCACCGTACCAGAATTGGTTATCAGAGACCCTGACATAGTGAGAAGGATACTTGTCACGGATTTTCAATATTTCTACGCACGAGGATTTAATCCCCACAAAACTGTCATAGAACCGCTTTTAAAAAACTTGTTTTTTGCGGATGGAGATCTATGGAAGTTAATTAGACAGCGATTTACTCCGGCGTTCAGTACTGGAAAACTGAAGGCCATGTTCCCTATTATTACCGAACGAGCAGAAAAATTGCAAATTATGACGGAGGAAATAAGCCACAGTGAGTTTTACGATGTCCGTGAACTCATGGCAAGGTACACGACCGACTTCATAGGCGCCTGTGGCTTTGGATTGAATATAGATTCGATGAATGATGAGAATTCACAATTTAGAAAACTCGGGAAAAGGATCTTTCATAGGAGTCTGCGTGATGCCATATCTGCTGGTCTTAAGATAATCTTTCCAGAACTGTGCAAGCACTTGACGTTTTTAGATCCTAAACTAGAAGAAAACATGAAATGTTTGGTTCAGAATGTACTGAAAGAGAGAGACTACGAGCCCTCAGGCAGAAACGACTTCATAGACATTTTACTCGAAGTAAAAAAGAAAGGGAAAATGGTTGCAAAATCTATTGAAACAAAAAATTCAGACGGTTCCCCGAAAGATGTTGAATTAGAGCTAAACGACTTGATTATGACAGCACAAGTGTTTGTATTTTTCGGCGCTGGTTTTGAAACCTCTTCAACTGCATCGAGTTTTACTCTCCACCAGCTAGCGTTCAACCCCGAATACCAGGTTAGAGTACAAAAACAAATAGATGAAGTGTTGTCAAGGTATAACAACAAGATAACTTACGAGGCCGTCAAAGAAATGACCTACTTAGAAATGGCATTTTACGAATCAATGAGACTATATCCTTCGGTAGCATATCTTGTGAGAATGTGCACGGTACCAGAATATACCATACCAGAAATTGGATTGACTATAAATGAGGGAGTAAAAGTGATGATACCAATACAAGCATTCCATAAAGACCCCAAGTATTTTACCAATCCTGAAATTTTTGATCCCGAGAGATTCAAAGATGGCGCATCAAAGGAATTCATAAGAAAATTTATATTTTTACCTTTCGGAGAAGGTCCTAGAGCTTGCGTTGGTAAGTACCTGTTGTTCAAAAAAAAAAAAAAAATTCTTTATTTCCTCTTCACTATATTAAGGTCCTGTTTGAGAACCGGTTCAGTAGCTCTCAATAAAAATGCTATTAGACTTTTTGAGTCATTCGTTTTTGCACACACTTTGTTTTGTGCAAAACCACATGTCTATTATATCACAACTTAAGGTTATCTTCAATAGTAGATAAAGTTATCTCATTGTTTACATAATTAAACTAGAATATATTTTATACTGGCATACTGAAATATTTGTTGATTTTTACAGGTGAAAGGTTAGGACTAATGCAAAGTATGGCAGGCTTGGCAGCTGTCTTGCAAAAATTCTCAGTGGAGCCAGCTACGTGCAGTGTGAAAAATCCTCTGCCAGAACCCACTGGTATCGTTTCAGAAGGATTCTTGGAAGGACTGCCACTAAAAGTGAAGAAACGTAAGCTATAGTAACTTGTAAGAAGGTTGATTTGCTAACATTTAAATTAAACGATTCTTAGAATTATAATGTTTGGAAAGGGTAATAAATTTGAAAACAATTGACATAGCTTTCGTTAACTCTATCGTAAAATAAAAATATTGGTACTAGTATTATTACAGTATGGAGGTAGGTATAAGTACTTTTACAGCGCAAGGTGGCAGATTTTATCTGAACAAATGGAATACCTATCACATACCTATCATTAAGTTTGTGATAGGTATTACAAACCTAATCGTTTTTATTGTAATATCACAGATTAAATAATGTTACTTCTTTAGTTTAGAAAGATTATCTACGCAATTTCAATGACTTGTGGATTTGCAATAGGTACCTAATGTTATCTGAGAATCAAATGTTATCGAATCGTAGGATTCGATTAGTTATGTATATACAGATATGGCAGTGAAGGAGCATACTTGCTCTAGCAAGTAAGTGTCTTTAGTGTTCTCTGACTAAGCTAATAAAAGTTTACAATGCTATTTTATGCAGTGGTTTTCGTTTTGCTCTTGCTTTTTTATTGGTACGGAGTTAACACTTTCGATTATTGGAAGGTTAGGGGAATCAAGTATGTAAAACCTTACCCTTTCTGTGGAACCTACTTTAAACATTTGCTACAGAGAGCTAGTATAGCCCAGACTATCGCAGAAGTATACAACAATCATCCAGATGAAAAAGTCGTCGGAGCTTTTAGAACACGCAAACCAGAATTAGTGCTCAGAGATCCGGATATAATAAAGCGGATTATTGTTACGGACTCCCAATATTTTCACAGTCGAGGATTTAACCCACATAAAACTGTTATTGAACCGTTGCTGAGAAATTTGTTCTTCGCTGATGGCGACTTGTGGAAGCTAATGAGACAACGAATTACACCAGCTTTCAGTTCAGGTAAGTTGAAGGCTATGTTTCCACTAATTTCGGAGAGAGCTGAACAATTGCAACATTTAGCAGAAGCAGCTACTAACAGTAACAGTTGTGATGTCCGCGAGCTCATGGCCCGGTACACCACAGATTTCATCGGTGCATGTGCTTTCGGAATTCAATCGGATTCTTTGGCTGATGAAAATTCACGATTTAGAAAACTTGGTAAAAGAATTTTTCAGAGGACTGGTCGAGATGCATTCTGTGGAGCCTTGAAAATCGTTTTTCCGGAATTGTTCAAGAACCTTACATTATTAGCGCCAGAAATTGAAGAAAATATGAACGTCTTAGTAAAGGCTATCCTTAAGGAGAGAAATAACGAGCCTTCGGGTAGAAATGATTTTATAGACCAACTGCTCGAGCTTAAAAAGAAAGGTAAAATTATCGGAGAATCGATTGAATCTAGGAATCCCGATGGATCACCAAAAACAGTAGAAATCGATTTTAGTGATGAGTTGATAACTGCACAAGTATTTGTGTTCTATGGTGCTGGTTATGAAACTTCATCAACAGCGTCGAGCTACACACTCCATCAGTTAGCATTCCATCCCGAATACCAAGAAAAAATACAGAGAGAAATTGATGAAGTACTCGAGAAGCACGATAATAAGCTAACTTACAACGCCGTGAAAGAAATGACTCTATTGGAACAAGCTTTTTATGAATCAATGAGAATGTATCCATCTGTTGCATATTTGGTTAGACAGTGTGCTGTTCCTCAGTACACCATCCCCGAAATCGGGTTGACATTAACAGAAGGTGTTGTTGTTAGTGTTTCAACTCAAGCATTGCATAGAGACCCAAAATACTTCAAAGATCCTGAAAAGTTTAACCCAGAACGGTTCAATGATGGTGCTTACAAAGACTACGTAAGGAGATTTGTATATCTGCCGTTTGGAGAAGGACCAAGATCGTGTATTGGTAGGTTATTAGTTCCATCTTATATTAGTTGAGCTTCTGAAAATGATGACATTTTACATGCTTATCTACTTTATTATGTAAATGATAATAATTTTTAAATCACAATGTTTTAAAACATTTACTCAGGTAAGTATAACCAAATTTCGAAATCTGTGATTCTTTCCACAGTACCAATCATATTATTTTGTTTTTCAGGTGAGAGACTAGGAATAATGCAGAGCATGGCTGGCTTAGCTGCGGTTCTGCAAAAATTCACGGTCGAACCAGCAGCAAACACGCGCAGAGACCCACTGCCAGATCCTACAGGAATCGTATCAGAGAACTTTGTAGGAGGCTTACCGCTAAAAATTAAAAAACGAACGTCTAGAGAACTAAAACAAACTTAAACTAATTCTTATATAAGTACACCGACCATGGTATTCACAACACAATCATCGAAGTTCCCCCTTAAAAATCCCACTCCCATCAGAAAAGATAATTCTTAGAGTATGGGTTCGATACTAAAGAGACAGTTGGGGTATTAAAGAGGTACCCTTCCTCTAAGAAATCAAATAATACTATTATAACAAAAACCTTAGAATTGAGTACCGTGACATCTCTTTTCAAACGAACTAAATGTTAGTTTTTGGACAGTATTGGATAAACTTGTTTCCCCTATAGGTGGTAACGACGCTAGAATCCGAAGGAAGTCACAGAGTTTTTAGATTACGAAAGCGATTAATTAAATCGATCAAATGTAAAGAACTGAGTAAATTTAGGTAGATTTCTAGTTCACACTTAAACCTGACTTATTTTCACAGACACAGTTAGTTATAGGGGAACCAAATTATAGCAAAAATAGTAGATATGATATGGATGTTAAACCTATACAAATATCTAAACAATATTTTACTTACCATTGAGACGTCTAATATATTGACACCAGGGTCACCCTTTTCACCTTTTGGCCCTGGAGCTCCAGTATTTCCTGGTGGTCCCAAAGTTCCAGGACGTCCCTAGAAAATTATAATTATAATCAAATCAATATACATTATGCACAACTTTAAGTTTACTTTAAATTATAGATGATCTTGTATTGTTGTTATTGTTACTAACCTTCGAGTTCTGTCCAGATGGAAAGAAAGAAAAATTATTGGGTTAATCTAAAATATTTCCAATATGTAATGTGTGACATAAAATGAACACGTGTAGTAGAACATTAACCAGAAATAATTAGCAAAACATGTCAAAAGTCAATAACATTATTTCTTTATGCTTACAAAACAAGTCAAATTTTATGTCATGAGTAAACATGGCAGTTTTTCTTACTATAATTAATACAGCATTGTTTGGTAACAGGACAACTATTGTTATAAAATCTTGTAAGTTAAAGCCCGCAAGCTAAAATGTAGCTAATTATTTATTCTATGAGCGTATGGCAGCACGCTTGATTCCATATATCATTTAAATGAATAGGCAAAAAGCCAATGCTCTTTGAAAATTTATCAGCTTTAGGTTCAAGGTTATTTACAATCTACCCATAAACTGCTTTAAATACTAAATCATAATACGTAAGTATGACCACCTCTGTGGCGTGGTGGGCGAAGGTCCGCCTGCAACTCAGGAGGTTGCGGGTTCTATTCTCGCTTTAGGACGAATATTTGTAAGATCTGCAGGTATTTGTTCCGGGTGTTGTGGTCGTTATCTATGTATAATAAAAAAAATATCTATCTATGTAATGTATTGTATTATGTAAATCAGTTGTCAAGCACAAGCTCTGCCTAGCTTGGGGCTAGATCATGCTGTGTGAATAGTCCAGCATTATTTATTTATTTATTATTTAGTAATTTGTTGTGATATTCGCACAAAAACGTACCATCCATCCGGGTAAGCCGATGTCTCCTTTGCTACCCAGCTTGCCTGGGGGTCCTGGTATACCCTGAAGGCCTTGAGGACCCCTGGTGCCTTGCGCACCTGGTCTACCTCGCCTTCCTCTCAATCCAGGATCACCCTTATCTCCCTGTAAAATAAGATTGAAGGAATTGTTCCCTGCTATTTAGGAAATTATCTTTAGGTCGTCTATCAGATAAGGCTTCGTACTCGTTTTTCCGGTTTCTAAAATAGTCTATTATATTTTGTCGTGAACTCATTATTTGCGAAATTTTAGTCCAATTTATTCATTTATGGTGTGATGAAGTCACGTCCAAATATAACATGTATACAGTGATGAAGCTGTGATGTGATATTAGGTATGAAATATGAGACCTCTTCTTTATGTAAGTACGTTATGCATAAACAGTATCAGTCGAGTTTAAAAGAAGGATGCCGAGTCAAATGTCACATGCATTGTTGGAGACTATAATAGCCTGCTATTTCCAGCCCCTGTCTCATTGACTGTCAGTCATTCCAGTTAAAAAGATAACGTGGTAGGTATGTGAGTTGATAATAATTGCAGAGAATTAATAATATATCATTACTGTTGTGCTTACTATTTATTTTTTCTTTGCTTTTGTTTATCATTTGAAAGCAACAGTTGAATACTAATCAAAATACCTTGATAGTGATAAAATCGGATCCAGCTGAGTTGATACTGATCGGACCAGGTAGGCCTCGCTCGCCCCTTTCTCCTTTCAGTCCCGGGGTGCCCGGTGGACCAGCGACGCCAGGCAGGCCAGATGGTCCAATATCCCCTCGATCCCCACCCTTGCCGTCTTTACCGGGAGAACCTGGTGTGCCATCTAAGCCCCGATCTCCTTTTTCTCCCTGAATCAAAATATTTATTCCAATTAGAATATCATTATAACTTTTTTGAAATGTCTAAGTTTAATTTACTACGTACATTTTAGTTAATTCTTATATAATACTTCATTGCTAGATACAATTTTTATATTAGTTTTACTGGAATCTATTTCTGGACGCAATTGTTAAATATTTTGGTATTTTTACCTTTTCACCTTTGTCTCCTCTTGGACCAATAATCTGACTTTGTCCTAGAACAAATATTGTTGAAATTAGTCAGACATACTTAATTCAGTATTTTATTGGATTTTCTTGAGGATATTTACTTGATGTCAAATGTTCAGGATCATCAGGGTTGAAAACCGCTGTGCCTGTCCCTGGAGGACCTGGAGGTCCAGGGTTCCCTTGTTCACCTGCAAAAAAACTAATTATCTTTATTCCATATTATACATTATCATCAGACTATATTAGTCACAGACATAGGCCTCCCGGAATGAGCGCCATAGCGCCCTGTCTTCAGCTTGTCGCATCCAGCATCTGCCAGCAGTCTTTCGCAAATCGTTATCCCACCTGGTTGAAAGGCGTCCTACACTACGTTTGCCGAGTCGCGATCTCCACTCAAGAACACCTTATTATAAAATTTTCAGGATTCACTGTTGTCTACCGAAAAAAACTATCAGTCAGTCATAAAGTTATGTGAAAGTAATTTCCACTTGCGTAGTAGTGTTGTGAGTTCAATATAAATATTATATTATATTGAACACAATAATGTAGAAAAAAAAACATGACTACGAAACTTAAATGGGTACTTATAGCTAATTTTCACTTAAAATCTAGTAGGTGTGTACGTTATGAAATCAGGGAATATTTTACCCTTTTCTCCTTTTTCTGCAGGTCGGCCATTTGATCCTGGTAATCCAGGTCTTCCATCATTGCCCGAACTTCCCCTCTCACCTTTCACGCCTCGATCCCCTTGGGGTCCTGGGTGACCCTACGAACGGATATGAAATAATAGCCATAATTTAAAACCAAAAATTATTAATTTTACCAATAACCCTGTATAGATGACAATACGTAGGTATTTATTTACTTATGTCATAAGCACCTTATCAAATGTAATTTTTGCGTCAATAATCTTCTTGTTTGTGAAAAATTATCTATTATCTATCAGAAAACGTCACAATACCTATTCGATTATGTATAATCCTTACCCGATCTCCTTTAGCACCATTTTGGCCGGATTGACCTCTGTCCCCTTTATGTCCGGGGAAGCCTCGTTCGCCTTGAGGGCCCATGGGTCCAACTTGACCCGCGTCACCTTTGGGCCCGGGGGCGCCTGGCCGGCCGATCCCCCCTCCATATGACCCGAGAAGTGATTCCTGTGGTAAGATAATCTGTTAGATCAATAGTTGAAACATATGCAGTCAAAGTTTTTATATTAATTTATACGATGTAACCATTTAGTTACATGGTACTTATTACATTGGTATGTAAATTGTTTTCTGTGTCTTATTCGTGTCTTATTGTAAACTATTCTGGCTAATGTAACGAAGGAAGAGCGAAACCTCCTAGCACCAGTATTTTATACTTAAAAGGAGTCTTCAAAATATTATGTAAGATAAAAATGTACATTATAAACGAAATAAAACATTAATATATTTGTATTTGTAAACACAAAAATAGCTAAAGGTAATCCCAGGTGAAACAACTTCTTAAAATTAACCTCAATACAAAAACTATACAATAAATTGTAAAAAAATAGCATATGGGAGCTGAACAGCCACCTATCCGAACCGAATGAGCAAAGGAAGCCGAAGACATTAGATTAAAACAGATGGACAAAGATGTGCGAGGTTTCATACAAAACACGATCAAGTTCGATTCTTTGTTCCCTCCATATCGATACCTAATATAAAATAAATAATAAAATAAAATAAAAGCGTTTTATTTCTCGAAATATAATATTAAATACCTATCATTATCTAGTTAACATCATGCATATTAATTCAATTGATCTATCGTACTTAATTACCGAATTTTAACATCATGTATAAAAATTTCATGAAAAATTTATTTTTAATAAACAATTGATGGCGGAGAGGCGAAACTAGTTGACGTCTTGCTTTGATAGATATTTTTTCATTTTGTAGTTGGCGTCGTTTTTCTTCTACAACGCGGACTTTATTTTGTTAGAACTTATCGGAGAAGGTTTTTTCGCGGAATTGTTACTAAATATTTTCATCCTTATATTTTGCAATGGATTTCCGCAAAGTAACGCCTGAATCTATTATTTTTATTTGATGCTTTGATGATTCAGTGTGCATTTGACGTATCTATTAAACATTATTGAAACGACACGTGACTCGGCGAAACGCGGTACGTTTGAATCTAATCGTATTATCAACTAGCTGCTGCCCGCGGCTCCACCCGCGCTTTTCATGTATTCCATTTTCGGGATAATTTATAGTCTACTAGCAGCGCCTCGCGGTTTCACACGCGTAGTTCCTGTTCCCGTAAGAATTTCGGGATAAAAAGTAGCCTATGTCCTATTCCAGACTATAATCTATCTCTGTGCCAAATTTCATCCAGATCCGTTCAGCCGTTCTGGCGTGATAAAGGAACAAACATCCATCCATCTATCTATCCATCCATCCATCCATCTAAACTTTCACGTTTATAATATTAGTGAGATGATACTCACAAATAACGTGGCTTTCAAAATCGGTTCAGTAGATCCAGAGATTACCTTCTTCAACCTCATACGCTTTACCTGTTTATAATATAAGTATTTACTATGACCAGAATCACATTGTAAACCCGTATTATATAATGCGATTTTGGACATAGATTAATGATACGATTAGATTCAACTCTACAGATATCGCTTTATGTCGGAACGTGGAGCGTTTTAATAATGACATGTGTTTTCATTTTCACCTATAAGCTGGTAGCTATGTGTAGTGTATCTGCCCTAAGCTTCGATAACAGTAAAAAAGGAAGATACGGTACGTTCTACCAGCGCTCACTCAAAAACTGTACCGTGTCACATATGAAATAATGACAAGGTATCGTATTATCAGAAAATTTAAAGTTTGGTGTATCTACTTACGCGGGAAAATATGTGATGCCTTGGGCTTTGGTTTTTGTTTTGGAGCTATTTGTAAACCTGGTGAACGAACACGAGAGCATTGTCGCTGTGATTTTGTCGAAATCATACAAAATTATACGTCGTAGTAAGCACGCGAAACACAAATGCCACCGCCCGCGCAGCCGGTCCGACTATGACTGAGGTAAGGGAACATAGTTGAACCTAACTTGAGCCATCCACTTTCGAGATGGTAATGCCTCATCTCCCTTTTTTTACTTTTATCGAAGGCCCTAAGTCAATTATTTAATCGAATAAGGCAAACATTTTAGAAGATACCATAAAATATTTTAATGTTCTTTGTCAAGTTGAATTTAAGTGTTGTCGAAACATTTGAACGAAATTTCTGTTTAGATAAGTACTTTATTGCGTTGAAACTTACTCCATTGTTTTATTATTCAATCTTCATTGGAGAAAGTTTCGAGTTTAATGATTCTAAATGTTTTGTCAGACAATACACGGGCGAAGTTTACGAGAATGTTTTGGATAAATCCTCTTATCTGGCCGTGTCATCGATATAAATCAAATACTTAGCTTATGAAGGGATGGCTGGACCAGTTTCGGTGGTAAATGTGGACGTTAAGGCGTTGTCCTAATTGGCTAACGATCGTACGACTGAACGATGAGATTTCTACGTGCGTATTAAAATGATCGTGCGATGGTCCTACAGGAGTCCTAATAGGTCGCATGATGACCATCGCGCGATGGGCATCACACGATGCCAGAAGGTGTCAGATCAGATCGCAGTCAGTGCCTATTGTGCCTATGTTAGTGCTCGCCCGATGCGTATGCAGTCTCTATGTCAGTGCTCGCGCGACGTAGACACTTGGTTTGATGCCACTTAGTCCTTATCTCAGTCAGTGTCTATGTCAGTGCTCGCGCGATGATGCGTGACCAATTAGGAAACTCAAGAGATTTGTAGCTTTGATTGCGCGATCGTACGATTAAACCCCTCGTACGATCGTTATTAAGCAATCTAGAAGAATCACTTCTAGACTTTCGTCTCACTATTGTGAGCGAGCTGTTTAAATGTCAGTGTATTTTATGAACCAGCTACTTTCACACTTTTGCTGAAGTTTAGAGGTTTGTTTGCCAAACGCGGCAGAATAACAAAAGGCCATTCGTTTCAGTCTCAAAGTTTAGTGACTTGAAAAGGTAGACAAGTAGACAATGAAGAAATGGAATGCTATTGACAGATTGAAGGATGTCTCTTTGATAATGTCACTATGCCACTCAATCAAAAAAGAGATCCCCTTCGGTATAATGCCACTATGTTGTCTAACTTCCTCCTGTTAAAAAGAGGTATGATACAACAGAGAAGTTTTGTGGACCTTTTTATAAACATGCAAAATAAAGTTGGATCTATCTAAAGGAAGACTTAAGTGTAAAACAGGGCACCATAATTATAATAGGTAGATATGTGTAGGGTTAATCAGCTATAGGTGGTACCTAGATGATTAACTAAATCAATGACCAAATCTCTTGTCGAAGTGAGCCCCGAGTCCATTTGAGGATAGTGACGTTTCATTTTTGCAAAAGTTTTATTACAACGTCTCTATCGTGCGGACAGGGAACTACGAAAATCTCACACAAATATGACGCTAGCGACCGGCCCTAGCTTTGCACTGATAGTTATAGGTATTTAAAAAAAAAACATACAGTTGACAGACTTTCCATGCTTAGAGCATTCGATCAAGTTCCAAGTTTTCTCCATACACCTTGGTTGCCTGGAAGAAATCGCTTTAAGCGATAAGGCCGCCAATTTCATTGCCTTTCTTTAGCTTAAGTTTTTATAATGTACTGTATGTTTAGGTTTATGTAATAAAGAATTGTCTATCTATCTATCTATCTATCTATCAAGTCTGCTTGTGACAAAACAAACAATCAAAATCATCCGTTTGGGAGCTATAATGCCGCAACAACCCACAGATAGACGTACGATAACTTATAAGAACCCTCTTTTTGTGTCGAGGCTTAATAAAAAATGATGTATATCAAACTGATAGGTACTTTACATTTTATTATGAATTAGTTTTTTCCTTTCTTTTTATTTATTTTTTATTATTCTAGGATTCTTATTGTGAAAGAATTATTCAAATCGGTCCAGTAATTTCGGAGCCTATTCAATTCAAACAAACAAACAATCAAATCTTTCCTCTTTATAATATTATCTAGTATAGATATAAATAACGATCACGTTTCGATACTTGCGTCAAATGGACTTGGGGTGCAGTTGCTGAATTTGGAGCAAAATAGATACCAATTTCCTGCAACCGGAATTTAGGTTGACAAGAGATTTGTTGATACATACTAGGGATGATCAGTGGACACACATCCCACTGTTAATGTCTGTGTGTTGTATATAAAACTTACCTTGTATATCTGCCTGGGCTTCCAATTCGACTAATTTAATGAATGGATAGCATGAAATAGTAAAAAAAATACATATTATGCAACGCTTGAAATAAGGTAAACATAGTTATAGCAAATACCGAATAACAAAGCATACAAGTTATTATTAGGTACAAGGGTCCAATTCTGCTAACCAAATCCTTTATACCTATAAGTTCATAAAGATATCTCTCTGTTTCATAGCTTTAAGTACCTGACGTTGTAAAACTGTGTGTTTACTTGTGTACCTACAACTCTGTAAACTTACTTACTTACAATAAATAAATTGAATTGAATTGAATTGAAATCGTCACGTGTAGAATCCTTGGATAAAAAACAACTAAAGATAGTGCAAGCAATTTGCACGTAGAGATTGATAGAATGGTTGTAGATTGATCTCAAGCACGACTTGCGTCTTCTCTGTAGTTTATTTCATCTCAGGTAGAATAACAAAACGTTTCCATGGTAGCAATGTTTTGACGACAACATTGAAGTAGTAAAGCGATTAGTTTAACATAATAGGACCCCTGGTTTCAAAGGCATTTTCCGGTATGTATATTATGGATTTTGAACTTTTTAGCCTTTTAATGAGGATACATTAAAGCCGAGGTAGAGCACACATGAGGTAATGATTAAAAATTAGTTTAAATTATCACACTTTATTAGCATAGATATTGTGTTTTGCAGGTCAACTCAATAGGCTATTGACTACATTAAAAATAAATTCCAAATTGTTTTCATCCTAGTCAGTGACAACGTAACAAAGCGTAATCTGGTGATTTTTGTTAAAAATATGCCTTTTTTATGTAAAATATGGTATTAAAACTACACATTTTTTGATACATGATCACGTGACCGAAAACGCTATGTGTTTGGTTGGATCGCAAGTGACGTCACACATCCTCAGATTACAGTGTCAATGAGTTCTTCTTGTTAGGTGTGGTGTGGCGGGGTGACGTCATAGCTTGGCACACGGTAGCCATGACAGAAATTATCGTTTTTGCGCGGCATTATTTTATTCAAACTTTAAAATTAGTTTTCATAACTAATACGACTGGCCTTGAAGATATATTAATTACACTTTGCATTATTTTTATCAGACAATACGTTAGAATTATTTCCCAGTAGTAGTCAAGTAGCCTATTGAGATGTGTAGATGAACCACTCATAAGTACTTTTTTTTTACGAAATTAATAATATTGAGTGAGCGGTTTACATAGGATACAATCTTAAGCGAACAGCTGATCGTGACATCAAGTTTGAACTACTTTTACAAAGTTTCGTTTACTTACATCGAAGTTACTATACTCTGAAGTCCCAGGTGGTCCCGGCGGTCCAGGTGGCCCGGCGAATCCAGGTCTCCCGTCCACCCCAGCTTCCCCTTTGGGCCCTGACATGCCTTCGTATCCACGCGGCCCAGCATCACCCCGTTCACCTTTCTCGCCGCGCGGGCCCTGTGAACCTCGTTCCCCTGGTATTCCTGGTTGACCCTGAATAAATAGTGAACGAGAAAACTGTAAAAAAATATAGGACGGACCTCTTATAAGAAAATTTATGGCGTCATGAGAAGTTGTATAACTGTAGGTTAGTTTTAATTAGTAGTTCAGAGACCCATGCATGCTTTGTTCTTGGTTTAACTTTATGGGAGTGCCCTCTGACGCCATTTTGTGAAAAGGATAGGCATTAGGATTTCGCGTTCATAGGAGTGGGACAGCACAGAGCATCAAGTTTTTATTAGAATCATGTTTTTGTTTATTATCTTTTAGTTAGGACATTTATTTACAAAAATTATCCAAAGGTTCCCTTGGTATTCTTTTATTTAATATGGTAATGGCAATAATAAAAAAAGTATTTTTTTTACTTTTTTGTAAAAAGTTTTTTTGACATAATATAGTTTTACAAACAAAATTGAGTCCATTCTAATTTGTTTCTATTCTATAATTGGAATTTTCTTGATCAGAAGTCCAGTTTCTGTAGTGTAGGTGATATTTTCGTTTAAATTAACAGCTTCAAGGCATTATTCCAAGAAGGTTTTAATAAGCCTACCACCATCCCCGGAGCACCAGTCCTGCCCTCAGCGCCCATCAGCCCCGGAGGTCCAGGGGGACCTTTCAGTTCCGGAGCCATTTGCAGCAGAGCTGTGATAGTGCTGGAGTTGCAGCCGCACTGTCCGAGGGATGCGTAGTTTTCGCCGTAGATTTGCTGGAGAAAAGTGATAACATCAGAATCATATATTTTACATCAAAAGCTGATTGGGATTAATTTCCTAAAGGTTATTTATTTTATGCGACGTAATCAAATAATAGAATTAAATTAAAACTAGTATTTACAATTGAAATAATTGAGCTAACTGCAGACTGTTGCAAGCAATCTACAGGTAGCTCAACTGATCCATATCAATACAACTCGGAAGCGTGCCCAAGACGCTAGCTGCATTGCCCCGCTATATGGATGCTGATGCGCTGTGCCAGATACACGCGTGATCCGAGAGCTACCAGCTCTCGGGTCACGTGTCGCTTCGACCAGACGCACAGATAATTTTTTTAAAACCCGGAGCCTAGGTAGCTCTGGGTCTTGACTTCAAGGGGAGCAAATGCGTAGGCTCTGTCGAGACCTACATATTTGCGCCTCTTAAGATATTCGGCCAATTTGTTTTTTTTTAACATCTAGCACAGGACCGTAGGTAGTGGAACAAAAACTTGGTTCAGCAGGTGAGTATATTTTATGAGAGTAAAGAGTGCAGTTGTGTTTGCGCACACACTTGCGCACTATAATATTATTCTATTTTTACAAATCCGGCTAGGAGGACATCATATTTTATGAGACGTAATTTTAAAATCTAGTGCAGGACTGTAGGGAGTTATACATGAACTTGGAGGCCTACAGCCACTACTGGGCCTATATCCAGCAGTGGCTGAAGTCAGGTTGTAAATATGAGTGAGGTCATCAAGATATCCCAGCTCTAGCACTTGTGGGACCCTGGTGAACTCGTGAGTTCACCAGACAAAAAGGATAGGATAATGATGTAGTCACACTTATAAGTATAGGAAGGAACATTGGTTTTGATGATGAAGAAATTCTTTGTGCTTTTCTGTTTTATTTTGCTGAATTATGGTTTACCAAGTTTTGGCTTTGACTTTGGATTATTACTAGAATTGGAATAATAAACAGTAACTTACCTTCACGGAATACATCTACAAATTTCCATGAGAGCATAAAAGACAATAATTCCGTTAGAAATAAGACATTTGAAATAAAAATATTATAGCAATCAGAGCTACCTAAAATCAGAGGTACCCTGTTAGTAGGTCCGTGTGCGGCTGAAATGGAAACATGATGTAAGGTGAGGCGCGGGTTCGAATCCTGCCGGATATTTGGGTCGATTTTTGGGATATTATTTAAAAAAAAGTTTTCGCAGATGATGTACATACATCACATAGCTGTTTTGTGGTGGATAAGTTTACCAACTAAACGTGTGGTGTTGCAAAATACCAAAACGGTAAAAGTTTTTGAGAATGTGACAGTTTACTTAAAGTATGTATGAAGTTTTATAGCCCATAATATGTATGTTTACCTATATAATTGTGTTTGTACTAAGTTAACTCTAAAGTAAATTTATTTATTACCAATAAATAAATAAATAGCTACAATTAACTTTAAGGCTACCATGTAAATTTTGAAATATGCATTCTTATTCTTAAGCATTTTTACTACCGCTGTGTCCAGGCGGTAAACCAGCCTATAGTGTCCGTCTACACAAGAACTCTAATAATTACATGTTAATTTCACATCTATATTTTAGTAAGCCCTCGAAGACGATTTTATTTTGCACCAGAATCCCGATTTTTAATCAACATTATTATGAACACTTTCAATGAAATTACACAAATTTCATCATCATCAGCCCATAGTAGTCCACTGCTGGATATAGGCCTTCCCTAATGAGCGTATTGACCCGTGTGTGCAAATAAATGATCTGTATTTCCTGCTTCCAGATTGCCGCGTCCAGCACCTGCCAGCAGTATTTCGCAGGTCGTTATCTCCTAGCTGGAGGGCGTCCTCCACTACATTTGTCGAGTCGTATTCCTAAACACGTCAAACATTCAAAACTCATCTTTTTGTCAGGGTTTAAAAAGTGCTAGGAATTTTCACCTGGCTAACAATTTTCCTCTACATCGCAATATAACTTTGAATTGGATTTTCAACGTTCCGTTTCTAACTTTGGCAACCCATTGTTTTCCATCAGCTACGATTGGGCAGACTATAAAAAAGTTGAAAAGTTAACCCCGCACTACATTGGATTTGGCGCCATTGATTTGTTCAGTTCCATTGATTCATTTTGGGTAAGTTAATATAAAATAAGTAGTTTTTTTACATATCAAATTTTATTGTACATATTTTTCAGGTAAGTACGGCGAAAACTTTGTTAGAAAATTGGTTTTCAAGTGGCCAAATATTCAGGACTTTCATTTGTCATATTATTTTTTTTGCTTTGAATTTTTCACAGGAATTTTTTAAAGCGCTGCATAGTTTCAACCGTCATCTGCAAAACTCTTCAGACTTTGTACGTGCGAAATGACCGAGAACAATGCAGGCTAGTTTTCTATGCCATTCATTCTCACACCGGAACTATGGCTACCGGAGCATTCACTAGGTATGTACCTACTTGGCGCCTTTGTGGTACAAGGTAAATAGGTAGCGACTTTTTTTGTATATTTGTTCAACACGGTACACCGTGTACACATAATATTGTTTTGAAAACCCACATGTTTGTTATGCTAAAATAAATTATCTCGATTCATCAGACTTTACAGGGTGGATCTGTTGAATGTTTTCTCGCTACATAATTTTTGAATTTGTCCATCAATTTGACCATGAAAATTTCACAAAAAAAATTACAATCTCCTAAGACCATTTCTCTGTAGCTGCAATAATTAAGGTAGTTCCCCTTACCGCCCCGTCCAAAATCCATCCTGTACAGATTTTTCTCAATCAAATATAGATAGATAGATAGAGATCTCTTTATCTCCGATCTCAAAGATAACTCTCCCACACAAACACAAAATACAATTCAGAAGGAAATGCTATGATTAAAAAGACTTACCAGTAATTATGAAAGATAGAAATTATATAACCCAGACTGGAAGATATAGAAAATTTCCGCTTTCGCGCTGTGTATAAAACTCAAACCTGCCCAAATGTCCTTAACGGCCTTTAATTTATCGATCGACGGCAGACTAGATCTGGGCTAAGCCAACATTTTCTTCTATATTTTTTCTGAAATGCTATTTTATACGACGGCCACTAAAGCAGTGTTTGAATCTCCAAAACTTTTTTATTTCAAGTAAATCCGCTTTCTCTTCCACTTTCCTCCACAAATACACAGTGTTTGCTTACAGAGCCTGGAGCTGCCCGCAGGCAAGATGAGAACCTTGCGGAGTTGCGGTCTAGTCTAGACTTTACGAAGCACTCATATGCAATGCACGCTATTGTTAGTAAACTTGAGAACAGTTCTTGCATCTTCTTTGAAAAAAATATAACGGGATAATTTGAATACCTACACCTACCTATACACTTTTTAAGCGATGTGACAACGTTTGTAAACAAACCCTGGCACAAACAACTAAAACTTCACTTGCTTGGCATCGAGTTTCAGGTATAATTGTAAGCAATATTTTTTGATGGAAGGATCTAAAATCGAGAAGTAATGTAAGTTCCGTATACAAAACGCGGCAACAGAGTGAATTTCAGATTAAGTATGGAGGGTTGTTTACAAATATTCCACATCGAGTTTCGCTAGTGTATAGCTACTGTTTTCAGCATCATCATCAGCCTATACTTACTAGTCCACAGCTGTACATAGGCATCCCCTGATAAGCGCCATATCCACTCTTACCATCAGGGAGTAATGCCATCATAACCCTCACACTGGGCATAAGGGTTGGGGTCTCAGGGTAACTGCACCCTGAGACCCCAACCCTTATGCCCAGTGTGAGCTGTAGGTACTGACTTACAGCTCACACCGCCAACGCTGCTGTGCGTCGACGAGGATCAGTATAGCTGCTTATTCGAATTCAATATCATGTTTTATTCACTTTCATAATGTAGGTACATATTTCACCCATAGTGAATAATTTAAATAAAAAAATACATTGTTACGCGAAAGGGGCATAGAACCTGCAGACACAGAGGCATGCATAGCACTATATATGAGGACCCAGTGTTTCATCGAAGTGCAGTCAGAGTCCTGACTTCCCGCTCTAAGTTTCAGATAACTACTGGTACCTACTGGTTTAGAACGCTATCTGTTACTGACAATTTGTAAGCGAGTCTGCAAGCACGCTGTGCAATCGCTTCGCTTTCAACTCACTCGCAAATCGCCAGTGTGCTATGGCCCTTAGGCGGCGCTAGAACAGAAATCAGCAGGTCGGGGGAAGAGATGGTTCTGGAAGGTACAGTTTTAGCAGGATTTAAAAACTTACGCCATCTCCAGAACCAAGTAGCTCAGGGGCAGTAGATGTGCCAGGTATTCCTGGGGGTCCCGGAGGTCCAGGTGGGCCTGGTGGACCTCGTATCGACTCGCCAGGTGGACCCTATGCAACAAAGAAAACGTAAATAATTATGCTGAAATGGATGTCACTTATTTGGTGAAACAAGTGACAACATTATAAAACCTTATTGATCCTATACCTAAGGCATTCAATGCCCCAGCCTCATCGGTGCGACCCGGAAATAGGCTCATGCTCCCCGACTTCTGCTTCAAAGGCACTCAAAGTGTTAACATCAAAATGAAATTTGTTTTGTGTGGTTATATCAAATTAAAATTAACAAGTTGTTGACTAAACCATGGCTGCCCATTTCATGGAAGCAAAGGTCCCAGACATAATTTAACAACAATAACACGGCCGAAGAAAAAGGCATTAAAATGTAAATTAAGCGTTTTCACGGGTTGTTACTGTAAATAATGTCGTAGACCACCTTTATTAGGTCGGGGTAGTAAATTTTTCGTTGACACAAATTAGCTTTTGCTCGAATAACTTAAGTAAGTACCTGAAATTATTCTAGCCTTATGTTTTTTCAAGAGTTGTTTAACGACTCGTGTCGAAGGGACAATTTGGTTACAGAAAAAGGTTTGTTGAGACGAAATTTTAGGGAGAGAAACGTATATCTTTTTACCTGGGATGGGGCGGCAATGTTTAAAAAGGTGTTTCGGGAATGAAAGATGGGACGGTTTTAAAGAAGAGGTTAGGATAGGGTTTTGTTATGGAAATTGTATTAGCACCGGAAAGGAAAAAATAACGTGACTATTTATCATCCTTTACGCATTACGTTTTTGAAGCTCGTAGCTTAATGTGCTAAAGGGTGGATAGAAAAATAGAAGACCTAAATTAATGGATATAATGGATTATTAGATAATTAAAGACCTAAATTCTAAAATGAGTTCCTTCGTTTCTTTATCCACCAATATGTAATATAAACACCATGACCTGAACCCTGACTCCATTTGACGATAGTAGAGACGTCATCGTGACGTCTCATTTTCCCATAGCAGGTATCATGCCTCATCGGCCTCGTCCTCTTACCTCATTCCGCACCTCTAAATCGAAATCTAAGTAGATGTATCTAACATGCATTATCTGATGTCTTCCCTATGTGATAGAGCATCTTACTTGTATACTACATAATTAAGTATATTATCTTATCTCCAATAAACTTCTGCTTTCCTGGTACTCCGGAGGCATTTATATACCTAAATGAAACTTTCAAAGAGATCAATGGACAGTTTTGTTCAATGGTCAATTGCGCACACCTCCATTATATTTCTGATGACCTGGTACTTTGGAGGAGGAACTCTGCTACAATAGTGTCGCCTTGGCAGTTTACGTTTAATTATCTGACTGTACAAAACCACGTCTATACGTGCTCGTGAGCTCACAAAAAATAGGTGCAATCGGAAAGTGCAAACTCACGCGCACTCGCGATTTTCTTTCAACTGAGTTGACGAATAAGTCATAGGTTTGATACAGCGCCTCCATCGTGCGGATAGGGAATTACGTTAAGCCCATACAAATATGTGACGTGATCGTAACGATCATGTCTCAATACTGTCGTCAAATGGACTCGAGTCTCTGTTATCTGTTAAAAATGGAGTAAAATACGAAATGATACTGGAATAAACAGAATTTTCGATCGACGTTTCAAGTGCAGAGTATCGCGTGAAGCACGCGCGCACTCGTAGTTACAGCATACAACGATGGCCAAACAGTGTTGAGTGTGTTGTAACGGCTCTATATCATGGTGAGAGGTCAGAAGGACTTTTACAGCTGACGGAGCAAATGTTACCAGAGTTTATTTAGCTGAGTAGTAAATAGATTCATATCTATGACGGTATACGCAGTTAAAAAGATGAAAAATTTATTTAAACTGTCTTAGATGAGCGATTTATCAGCAAATACCATGCGTTTCGTGCCCAACGTGTTGATGAAAGTTTCTAGTTCATAAAACTCTGCAAAAAAATGGTATTTTGTATTCAAAAACTGGTTCAAGATTTTGATTATGGTATAGTTTCAAATATTCAGATTTAGCTATCGTTTCAATTTTCGATCAAGCTTGTTATGTTTTGTCAGTTTTACAGTAGAAAGAAGATAGTTGGTAATTGATGCTCTTCTCTTTATAGGTCTTCTTCGGTGAGCACAGTTTTACGTAACCGTCACTGCTAAAACACCTCACCAGAGGGCGGTGGCGTTGACTATAAATCGACGGGACAATGTGAAAACGGGCATTGTGTGAAAACTGCGAGCTATGCTTTACCGATCACCAATTTCGTTGTGGGACCCAGTAAAATGGCAAATTACATTAATGTTTATCATTTCAGCTCGGCAATTTTGGGAAATCTCCATTGAATTGCTCGAAGCATTGTGAAAAGGTTAAATATTTTAAATGATCAGCCTTATTTAAGTCACTTATGTAACAAAAGAGGACTTTGTTCAGTGGTTTTCATTTAATTTTGCAGTTACTTCCTGCAGTTTTTAGTTTCAAAAACAGCAGCATCGTTTACCTCTCGTACTTATGAAATTATTTCCAGGTCAGATAATGTAAGTAAATAATTTTGCGCTGTTAGTTGTTGGTAAACAAGACAAATTAATGATTAAAATAATATTTTTAAATCATTAATTTTTATTAAAATGCTCTGTTCTTTTATTGTTCAAAAATGCTGTACACCAAATCACAACCAAAATACTTCCTGTGCTGTTAGTTTTATTTGAACCCTTTAATTGCATTAAATTTAAAAATAATATGTTTATATCATCAATTTGTATAAAAATGCTGTTCTTTTACTGTTCAAAAATGCTGTACACCAAAAAATCTGTTGCACACCAAATCACAACCAAAAAGCTTCCTGTGCTGTTAGTTTTATTTAGTTTTTGTGTTTGGCGCTTTTTCGTGTCATCCGTAATATTTGTAACTATGGGAAAACTCTTGCCCTTGATCCTCGTTCTCCTTTCTCTCCTAGTAGTCGTTGAGGATATCCTGAAAACAAACAATATCTTATGTAACATTATAATTATTTAATAACATTGTAAATAATTATATAATAGAAACAAATTAGAAATAATTTTTACAATTGAAACAATTGAGCGAACTGCAGACTGTTGTCACATATAATACAAGGAGATCATCCATCAAGAGCTAGCAATGTTTTGACATTATGGCAAGTTTAAACACTACTAGTGGCTTATATCACACACCTCACATCATCCACAACCCATACAAACATAGACCTCCTCCCAAAGTTTATGTGGCGGACAAAATGTTTAGAATCTCTAATTTTGGGGTAAATGCGCCACACCAGATGCAAATGCCCCAGTCAGACGGACGCAATTACCCCACGCATTCGAGAAACCCACCGGATTTCTAACGATCATTCCATACACCATAACTTTTTATGTAGTTATGAAAAGTTTTGAAAAGTTGATATTTCCGGGTTATGAAACTCGGCTACGAAAGTGGATAAAATATTATTAATTAATAACCAGTTATGAACAGAGATAAAAAAAAACACATTCGTAGCTGGCTCCAAAACATGGCTACGAAAACGGCAAGAACATTCCGTCCCCGTAACTGGATATCAAGCAAGAAAAAAATTCCATGTTCGTAGCTGGTTATCAAAGATCAGCTACGAACGTGGACTAAAGGCATATAATGCTATACTTCCCAATGCCATTTCAGGTCCTTGTGCTAGCCAGGTACATACAGACTAAACCCACGCCCCGCAACGTACGCGACGTATTATCACATCTAGACGCTTGAATTTGTATGAAAACAGATGACCTAGACTAGAGACACACTTATCGTACGCCACGTAATCCGACGTATCCTACATTTCGTCGCGTACGTTGCATAGCGTGGGCTCAGTATGTTTCTACCTTGATGTAAGTAAGATGTAAGTTGTAGATTTGGTGTGAACTTAGAACAAACATCCAAACAAACTTTCCCCTTTATATTATTACTATGATGGAGGGCAGCTGCTATCCGAACAGTTCCTATTTGCTATTAAATATTAACATGGTATACCGTCGAGCCCCGGCGGCGGTGGCGGGAACGGCGGTATCGTCCCGTACCGGCCGGAACCCTCCGAATCCCCTTCCTCCTGGTCCACCTGCAATTTGTCACGGAACCCTAAATTAATAAACATTCAGTCCCCAATTAGTCAGGAAAACATACGGATTGTCTTTAAAGTTAGCGCGATTGTGAGTGTTAAGCTAAACAAACTATTGACATGCCTCGCGACCCGACGAATGAAATTGTATGAATTTTCTATGGCCAGAATCACATAACTAATGTGATATTGGTCAAAGAAAATTCATACGATTTGATTCAACTCTAACCGCATAGCGTTTCGTTGGGTTGCGTGGCGTTTCAATAGTGCGTGGAGCTCAGGATTTGCATAAGGTACGGTCTTAATGAGGCCTTATTAACACCATGCTTTACAAACCAATTTAGTTATATTCCCAAATACTAAAGGTTAGTTCCGATTTCAATTTTGTAGCGGTCTTTAATGGTAGAGCCATTTAAAACGGGAAATTTTCCATGATTTGGCTTTTGGGCTTACCAATATTTCCGGACAGTTTCATGCACCATGATCATGATACGCTTAGACTATTTGACAGCGAGTTAACGTGTCTAAGGCCCGTATTATTGAAGCTTGCTTAGTGGACGATCTATACATGAGTATCGCATTTCTATGGCATAAACATCACTCAAGCATGTATCTATGACTGAGCAAGATTTTATAATACGGACCTAAGTGATCCGGAATAACTGGAAAAATAAAATAAAATTGGAAAGTTCAAAAACCAAAACATTCATGGTAGGTAAATATCCCGTTGTAAATGACTTGAGTGTTAAACCATGATAATTTTAAAATGATGGTGTCCAGTAGACACTATCTAGTAAACACTGCACACTTTAGTGTGTAGACACTGTCTACACACTAAAGTGTGTAGTGTTTACTAGATAGTGTCTACTAGTAAGCACTACACACAAAGTCGGCGACACAGCCCGGCAGCAATTTCGTGCGACATATTTCAGTGTAAGTACTAATTCCAAGTAGCGCTTAGCTACCTTGTTGGCGGCCTATTTGCGTAAAGACTCTCTAAGGTCACATCTTTTTTAAAAAGTAGACAGGTCAAATGAGGTGGAGACTTGAAGTCTCCTTTGAAAAAGTAACGAAATTGACGGATAACGTCAATCGCACTGATCGAACAACCTTTGCACCAAGTGGCTTCGGGCGCGTCACTAAACTTTCGTTTCGGATCTCATTTTTTTTTATTTAAGAATCATTTTCAAAGAAAGGTCACCGAAGGAACGGAACTGCCTACCTTCGTTTTGTGCGATTCGACTTCATCCGTCAACTTCATGGGTCAAACTAGCGCCGCCACCTATTTTATCTTATTATTACGTTGAACAAAGAAAATTTCAAAAATCCATCATACAGTTTGTGATACTTATTATACGCTCTAGCTTTAAATGCCTTTGAACTAGTTTTACTCTAATTACTTCACCCAGAAAATCGAGACCTAACAGACCTCACCTAATAGAATAAAACTATTACAGAGGCATTAAAAAAAGCATAAAACCGGTATCACAAACTGTACGATGGATTTTTGAAATTTTCTTTGTTCAACGTAATAAGATCAAATAGGTGGCGGTGCTAGTTTGACCCATACCACAGCCTTAAAGTAGGCCTCCAAGTTAGTAATATTAGGTAGTCTAATAAGTGAGAGTATTGCGAAGTGAAACAATAATGTTTGAAGTCATGAGAAGTTGTATACCAGTTCCATGCATGCTTTGCACGCCTAATGATAGATCACAGTGCTCCTAATTTTATATGTGAACATCCCAGTAATACCTGTGTATCACAAATGAATAAATGAATTTGAACTTTGTTCAAGGTTTAAATTTAACTGATTTAATCATGGTGATTCGTTCGTATGTTAAGTAATCCTAAGCCACTTGTGATTGATTTAGGTAAGTACCTATCTATATTTATAAATGAATCATTAAATTCATATCGCTTGTCACATGTCGCCGTAAATAGAAATAATTATGTATTTTATGTTTGTTAGAATAAGGTATATATTTTATATGGGCCGTAGTTTTTTAATATTTTACATTCTGTACTAGACTTGCCTGATTTTTTTTTTATTATCATCAGGCATCTTATCATGTAAAATTGTCATGTTTCCGCACCTAATCAATTAATTACGGTAAATCCTATGATAATCTCTAAGAAAATCATACATATGGAACTATTATGTAGGTAGATATATTAACTTTTTTTATTGCAAAAATACCGATAATTATGTTATCATTAATACTTCTTGCACATTGTTATCAACATGAATACATTGATAAAAGGTGGTAGGCATCTATATCTGGACGGAAAGATATCGCATATCTGCTCCTCGCAAAAACCTAATCTGATTTCAGCAAATTGTCCATGTTGGGTTATTTTTTGGTTGGTCTCATATTTTTGGTGTGGTTATAAAAAAGGACCAACGATACAGACAAACAACACACAAGGGATTAAACAGGATGAATTAAATGAGGGTAAAGTAGGCAAGGTAGTAACATTAGTACATAACAAACATACCAAAGTTGTTCCCCAAACACTGATCCCAGTTTGTGTTTGATACTGAAACTCACACAGTGCTATTTGGCCAGCAAACAGAGTCGGAGCAAGGAGGTTCATTCAATAAGGCGTTATTTGTTTCCTGGACTAGATGGCGTTGATAAATAGGTATGTCAGGTTTTGTTTTTATATACTGTTTTTAAAAAGTATCCTACTGGCCTACTGTTAAAGAAAGCTAAGCACAAATATACTGATTGTACAACCTATTAGTTTTTTTTGAAAGTTATTTGTACTCGAGCTGTGAACTCGGGCTTTGACGCCTTGAGATTCTCAAGGAAGAAGTCGCTCAGTTTCTCCTTGTCTTGCTCCCCCCCGACTGACAAAAACTATTTCCCGAAAACTACCTAATATTGTTCGTGTGTATAGCTGCTTATTTTTGCATTACATCTGTTGATGGCTGTGGACCATTAAAGAACAGTCTATAATGGTCCACAGCTGGACGCAGGCCTCCCACTGATAATCACATTATCTTAAAGATGCGCGACTGCGAATGATCTGACAAGTCGAATGATCTACGACTACTAATTTACTCATTCGACTTGAATATTAGTAATATACTAACCTTCCAAGTCGAATGACAACTACTAATTAGTAATTACTAATGCCTCTACAAATTGATCATCCGAATTTGTTAGTCGATCCGTGATTTTGTGAGCCATGTTGCGCGCGGCGTTGCGATGTGGTTCCGCCGTGGCCTGCTAGATGGCGCTGATTGTGAGTTTTCGATTGATTTCATCCACCCGATCCTATACAATAGTATAAAATAATCAAATTAAATAAAATTTTGCGTAAAACGAAACGTAACTCCAAAAACAAGGGGTTTCGTTCTTTTTTTTTTATTCTATCAAGCTATTCATATTGTTAAAATAAGATTGTTTCATGTTCGTTTTTTTATTAAAACTCCTGATATTACATCCACCTTTTTATTTTTAAACTGATCATTTACTAACTTTTACTCGAAACTTTTACCTGTGAAGCATCGTGTGGCGGCGAAGTAGAAACCCGGAGTGTGCCGGAGTCGAATGAAATGTTGGTATGATACTATCTCTCTCTAACTAAGGCCGCTCCCGCCCCAACTTGACTATCCACGTCAAATAACTAACGACTGCCGAGTCGCTCCGACTCGGCCCGACTCGGCAGTCGTCGACTCAGTCAGTCGGACTCAATTCGTTAGTGTTCGAATCGGAGTCGAATTGATACCGACTGACTAAGTCGACGACTGCCGAGTCGGACCGACTCGGCAGTCGTGCAGTCGTCGACTCAATTCGTTATTCGACGACTGCCGAGTCGACTCGGCAGTCATCGACTCCGATTCGAATGGTTCGAATGATTTGTGAAGTCGAATAATTCGAATGAAATCATTCACAGTCGCGCATCTTTACATTATCTATTGGTTTTTATCTCATGGGGGGGGGGGGAGGTAATCCCCACGCTGGGCATGCGGGTCAGAAATCGCAGTTCGGTGGTATGTCCCTTAGTCGCCTCTTACGACACCCTTGGTAAGAGTTGGAGCGAACTACCTTCTTTATAATGAGACTATGAGCTCATTTGCTTTTACAGCAATTTCGCATGATTGGATATTATAAATAAATATAAAAATATATGATACTAGCTGCAGGCCGCGGCTTCGCCCGCACTTTTAAAGTATCCTATGTTCGTCCCCGGGATAGTATTTACCTTCTTCCTAAATTTCATTAAGATCCATTCAAGACAAGACAGACAGACAGAGTTATTTTTGAATTTATGATATTAGTATGGATGGATGAGTAAAATACTTTATTGTACACAAAATAGAACATTATAATCTCGACCTAACTCCACCCCTGTTGCCACTCCGTCCACTTGTGAACTCCAAACTTGCCCACCTAATGCAGTTTGGGTTAGGTGACGAAACTTCTACAAGTTAGTATTGTGAACCCATTCGCTTTATTCGAGTTACAACTTTGTTAGTTCTGTTATAGATTTGGAAAGTTAGGCGCTAAAATTGCACTCAAGTATACGATAACATAATTTTATACCTACTAAAGATGCGCGACTGTGAATGGTTTCATTCGAATTATTCGGCTTCAGAAATCATTTGAACCATTCGAATGACAAGAGCAAATTAGTAACTAATTTGGTTAGTAATCCCGAGTTGTTCGACCGACCGACTCAGTCGGCAGTCGCCAGTCGGTCTCAATTCGTTATTCGACGACTGCCGAGTCGGTCCGACGACTGCCGAGTCTGTCCGAGTCGGATCGACGATATATATGTATATAGTATAATACAATACAATAATAAAATAATAATATATATAATGCATTGCGAGGCAATGCTGCAAGTGTTATGGGCACCTTTGCACCGGGAATGGTCAGGGGCGGGTTATTTAATGAATGACTAATTTTTATACTGCGTAGTTAATGTTAAGTGCAGTATTTGATGTTATAAATTTGACTATTATGATTAAATTGATTAATTAACACAATACATAGATACACATTTTTTATTATACATAGAAAACGACCAGAACACCTTGAACAAATGTCTGCAGATCGTACATACTTTGTCGCGAGGCGGGAATCGAACCCGCAACCTCCTGCGTCGCAGGCAGACCTTAATGTTTGTAATAGCCTATGGATATTATTTTATTCAGTAAAATCTAGAGTGGAGAGTTAAAAAGAAATATCTTACAAGAAACACCAGATAGATCATTGTGAAGGTGAGTCGGGCGCGGAATCATCTCACAAAAACTAACTCGGGAAATTTATTCTAAAACTATCTTTACAATTAGCCTCTATAAGCCCGTATAAGATCTTATCAACTGGGGCAGGATGTGTGGTAGATGATTTAGACAATGGACTAATCGTTTGAAACTATTGGAAGCTGTAGATAACTGTAAAGTGCTATGCTTGTGATAGATTGTACTATCAAGTATCAAGTTAATTCAATTACCTACTATTTAATCTGGATATCCGCTGGCTTCATAGTAGCTAGGCAAATACCTTTCCTAGAAATCCAATGTGTCTGTAATACCTGGTAAACCAGGATGCTGTACCTAACACCGACTCAGAGTATCAAGTATCAAAACTTTTGGGATTCAGATTTGGGTGCGAACTTCAAAGAACCAATACAAACGTACTTTCCGATTCATGTACCTAGAAAGTACGCCACCGATTTTAATGACGTTTTGCATACGTGATCGGATACTAGAGATGTTTGCACCGTTTTAGTTTTTAAAAAAACAAAATCATCAATAAAAGAGAGCGAATGTAATTAAATCCCTGGATAATAAATTGAAATGAATTTTCGCTCTCACTTCATTATGATTATGTATTTAAAAAACTGAAACGGTACAAATATAGCTATTTCTTATCCGATTACGAGTATGTATGCAAAATTTCATTGCAATAAAGGATGTAGCTAGTTATAAATTAATCGGAAATTACGTTTTTATAGGAGCTTAGAGGTTCACTTAGGCCTTCAAACATTGGAAAATTACGAAAATTTGGTAGTCTCTTGTAGTTACATATTGGATGATTCATATCATGGCGAGCCTTAATTTGTTGAAGCTTAATTAGTTTGAGTCGGGCTGTCAAATTGGTCACAAAGGATGACTTGCAGGTGACTGCCAGCACCATATATCGTAGAACTATGTATGCTATTTGTCATATTTTGGGTAGAAGATTATTAGACTGATTTGATAAACCGTATGATGTATCATTATGACCAGAGCTGTTTGTCAATAGCTACAAGCAATAGCTTATTGTCATTTGATATCTAATGCAGCAGGTAAACAAGACATGTCCGCAACTTGACAATGTGACATCAATATTGTGTTTGTTGGTGTGGTCTACGGCGCACAGGAGATCGAGGCAGGTTTCAACTGGGCCAAAACACCAAAGCAAAGTGAAGAAAAGCTCAAGGGCTTTATGAAAGTACTACATAATCAAGTTCTTTTCAGCCGCCAAGCCAGCATTGTGTAGCGTATGTTTGTTGGTAAAATAAAAGTCACATGAGGTTGATGCCACTTGCTGCTGTTTGGGTACTGGACACCTCTCCAGTATTCATTATTTCTTTTTACGATCCTACCATGACTTTCCTCGACATAATACGCGAGGTCCCTTTTGTGCAACTCAATTGCGCAACTCAGTTGAGCAAATTGCGCAACCGGAACCTTTTTTATCAAACTTGTTTAGTTTCCCATTACTCAACTCAAGTTGCTCAACTCAGAAAATCAACAAGGTATAAATCAGTTGAGCTAAATGTAGATTATAAGATGGAAAAGAGTTATCTATTCTTATGAATGATCCAGAATTAATTGATTTGGCTATCTTTCTCCTTTCATGCACATGCAGTAAGTTGTCTCTTTCAATTCTAGGTTACCAGCTTGACTCGCCATCTGCTTTCAATTGACCCATCCCATTCAGTGCAATACGATGCTCCGCTTCGAAGTGTGTTTACAGTAGACGGGTGTTTGTACGAGCTCGTGTCAACGGGGAGGTCGTCCACGATTCAGTGGCATAATATCTATCATATCGGGATCGGTAATCAATATTGTCCTCGTGCAATGCAGATGCTTGAGTACCTACTCAAGTATCTCCATTGCATGCACCATTGCAAGGGCTAAGATGGGTGTCGGGCTTGTTCATTAATCATTATTATTATTTAGCAACTTTTTAACTCCCTTCCCCATGATGATAGTTGGTGAGGTTTTAGACTACTCTCCCTCCTACCCAAAATCACGTGTATTTTTTGTATACACATAGTATACAAAAGTAGTAGTAGTAGTAGTATATTTCAGAATATTCTCAAAATTGTTTATTTAATTTAATTCGGGAAAAAATGCACGGTGATTAAACTGTCTATATGATCAATGATAAAATAAATATACATGATATCTCACGACAACCCCCTCGTGATATTACGTGATATTTGTCAACCCCCCTCCCTTTCTATCCTCACGTGATCAATGAACGGTCCCTTTTGTATGTTATGGTTTACCAAACTTAGGTAGATTATGTGAACGAAAGATTCGTCTGACTAATGACGTGATGACGTCTATAAGGGGATTCCTATAAGGGGATTTCTCCATCATTTATGGCCTGATTTGGTGATTATTTTGTAGTTATCATCTCTCATGATTGTACAAAGACAGTAGATGATAACCCAAGCTCTGCTTAGCTTGGGGCTAGATAATGCTGTATGAATTGTCCAGCTTTGTTATTATTTATTTATTTACGATCCCAAGGTGGTCTCATAAGAAAATATTCCCGAGGGATTGGTATTTATCCCGCGAAACTTAAAAAACAGTTTAAAAGGGATACAAATTCGGTTTTTAGTTTCCCAACACAATCAAATTGTTGTAGTTAGATTCTTCACTAGTTTATCCAGGGTATTACATATTCCCGATTTTCCGGAACAAAGAACTTTTAACATTAATAGACTTGTCTAACTCATGGGCAATATTCGAAACTAGATCCGGAAAGACATAAATTATGCCAGAGAGTAGAAACTTCTCGTTCTATTTTGTGCACTCTTCGAAGAATATGAGGGCCACGCTTAGTGGTACAAGATGCTGCATTTTTAAAAGTTGCAATTTACTGGAATAACATACAACTGTTTGACATTTTCTTTTTTTTAATTTAAATGCATTGAAGTGAATATAATATATCTGTTTTCAGCATTCAAGTACTATTACTTACGTAGTACTTATTACTCAATGGTTTTCTGGAAAGTTTTTTGAATCGAGCTTGTCGAATTTTGAAATAAGAATTGTATTTTTAATAAAGTTAATGTAATATATCTGTTTTCAGCATTGAAATTCTATTAATTACGGAGTACTTATAACTCAATGGGTTTCAGAAAACCTTTTTGAATCGAGCTTGTCGAATTTTGAAATTAGAATGGTATTTTTAGTGAGTTTAATATATTATTATCTGTTTTCAGCATTGGAGTACTATTACTGACGTAGTACTTAAAACTCAATGGTTTTCAGAAAACCTTTTTGAATCGAGCTTGTTGAATTTTTAAATTAGAATGGTATTTTTAGATTTGGAATCGAATGCAAACCAATTATTGGTCCGTACAATATTTTGATGTGCATTATTGTCTCCCAAATAATAATCCATACTCTTATCTAATACAATAAATTCGAAATTAACTCTGTTTGACTTTATATCTGTCTGTCCTTTACCTTTTCACGCCTAAACCGATCTTAATAGAATTTGGCAGGGATGGTATCACTGGGACGGACATGGCTAATAAATAATACACTGAAAATTCACAGTATCATCAAATACGCAAACCTATAGAGAATAAGTATGCCAAGCTAAAATTTTACAACTTTACCCTAAACTTATTCGTAATTTTCCTTCGCTATGTTCACCAGACTCATACCAATTTAGTTTGATGATCTTTTTACTGTAGTTTTATTACAATAGGCATTTTGCGATCTTCATCTGTCTAATAAAGATTATTGTCCTTGTGATCCCACAGATAGCAATGAATCTTGAGTATTGAGTCCGGTCCTTGAACTCTATTGTGTGTATTTCTACTAAAGATCGTCGCCGCATTTCATCCAAGTTTTCAAATTATGATGACGCTGGCGTCAAGCAATTGTTTTATTTAGTTAATAATAATAAATAATGCAGACAATCTACTCAACAGTAGTTACCCATAGGGCTTGGTTATGAAACCATCAGTCCTTCAGTGATATCAGGAGGCATGGGGCAATTCTGTGTGCCCAAGATTCGGGTTCGATGAGGTGTGTAGTGCCGGCTTAGAATTTGCACCATCCCAAATCTTCCGTGGTGATTATGGACATTAGCACCAATGAGTTAAAAGTCAATAAGGCTAATCAGGGAGAAGCCTGCGTCCAGCATTGGACCATTTTAGGTTGTTAAGGTGAGGTGAAAGTTTATTAATATTAATAATTTTGCTACACCAACATAGTTTAATTCTTATTAGTCATTATTATCAGCTTGGTTATGGACATCACAGTGTATTTTAGTGCGGGTAGCGACGTCACAAAGTGATGAAAAGGCGTATTTTGGAACTCAGCTTGAAAACAAGTTTGGCGTGACATTTTTCCTAATCTAGACACTAAAAGTAACCAGAAATCTACCAAGTAGGTTCGTTAGAAATTGGTTTCGTTTTTCTAAGATAGTAAAGTCCTATTTAAATAAATAAACAAGGTGTATTAAATACTTAGTCCCAGAATACGTACCTCATCTTGGTTCCTATAAATTATTGCTTTGTTTAGTGAAGGCGTTATTTTGGTTTTGTTGTAAAAAGCATTTCGGAAAATGTTCTATTTTTTTTTTACTGTCTGTCGAATCTTCTCGTCAGTATTTTGTTTATTTAAATTATTAAATGATATTAGCAATTTTTAATTTTAAAATTATATTATTAGAAATTAAAATTGAACATAATTATGGTAACCATGTAAAGTTTCGTCTCTGCAATTCATGAAAACGTTTAGAATATCATATAGGGTGTTCCCAAAACCCAATCTTTTTCCAATTTGCTTTCCCAACAAAACGGCGGCCTAATCGAAAAGCGAACATAAAATAAAATGTCAGTGTAATCACCAAGAAATTGTCAATGTCAATCTCCTCGCCGCTGCTGCTTTTACCAATTTCCTGTCAAAACGTTGAAAATTGTACACTTCTGTGGAACAGACAATGTTTTTCTAATTCATTTCATCCTTCAAAAGGGCTCTTTTTGTTGGAAGAAAATTTTGTAATCAAGGACGTTACAATAAAAAGATTCTTTAAATTTATTTGGAAAGTATTGAAAATTATGACATCTCTGATCGAATCCAAGGCCGATAAATGGCTATGGGTGGGTTCAAATAAAAAGGTATGAAAGAAACATTGTTTAAAACTTTTTAAACTATCGCGATTTGTTAACATATTAAAGATTATTTGTCGGGTATTTATCGCCACGGGTATTTACGCGATAAATACCCGATAGATAATCTTTAATATGAATTATTGTTTAATTAAGTATGCTAAGAGATGACAACAGCAGCAAATCATCATTAATAAATAAAATACACTTACCTCAAACGTATTCACGCATTGCATCTCAGCCTGGGTCGATGATCCATACAACTTGAGCTCTTGAAAAGCACCCTGTATTAAAACAACCACTATAACACGTACCATGATTAACATTTTCACTGATGATTTTCCGACTCTCCGTGCGTAAGTTGCTATGAAAATAACCAATTTGTTGTTTTTGTACCACTTTTCAAAGACATTTTTCAGAAAAAAACTTATATTTAGAGATATTTCCTTTATTTTACTTGTCATAAACAGACACCCGTATGAAGCTGCGCGCTAAATTGCACTAAGCCTTTAAACTCAGGAGTCAGAAGGTTTGCAACCAGAACACAATGCAGTTAACTGTTGAGTTTGTTCTTTTAAGACATAGGATACACTGTTTAGCTGTTAAGACTTGGTGTTTAGCATAGAGTGAAAAAATCTATGTCTAGGGCTTTTAGCAACTATACTTTTTTTAAAGTAATTTAAGAAACGCCTTGAATTCTGTAAGTTTGACCATTGTAACTCTGCTGTCTTTTTTCGTTTGCTACAACATTATTTTCGTTTTCAAAACCCAGTTATTGAAAGTCTGGAGAGAAAAAATCTAAGTCTAGGCTTTTAGCAACTATACTTTTTTAAAAGTAATTTAAGAAACGCCTTTAATTCTGTAAGTTTGACTATTGAAACTCTGCTGTCCTTTTTCGTTTTCTTCAACATTATTTTCGTTTTCGAAATCCAGTTATTCAATGGATTTAAATGTAACTTTAATTAATAAATTAAAATGATTTTAAATTAAAATATGTACGTATTTAAGGTTTAAGCTGTGTTCGCATTTGAAATGATCACTTTACGCCATAATCCTAAAACGAGCTGAATAAGCACTTCCATTAAACATAATTGCTACATTCAATCCCATTGCCATTTATTAAAATCATTTTCTATCCTTTAAAATAATTTGAAATTCGGATCCTCCCGTTCCATAAAATAATCTTAATTATATTGCCGTTTTAGCAAAATGGCGTAAAAGCGCTTGACCGCTACGATAAAGGGTAACAAAATTTCGATTCGCTGAAATGTTTTTAATTAAAAATACGACGGGAAGGGAAACACAGTTTGGCGAGTCTCACCTCCGTCGCAGGATAATTTAAAACAGCTAGTATTCTTATCAACGAATAAAAAAAGTCAAATGAAAAAAAAAAATGTCAAATTAATAAAAAAAAATCGCTGAATGTATTGCTAAGCGCAACACGTTTTATCCAGGAAGGTTATATGAAAAGAAAAATTAGAAAATATGCCAGGAAAAACATAAAAACCCCTACATAATTCCAACACGGGCAACGCCACGCGTCATAGCCAGTTAAAAAAAAAAAATCAAAATATTTTCCTGAACAAACTCCTTATGCTTCTAAAACTTCTGTGACGTTCTTCTCAATTTAAGTTCTTTCTGGTTTAAAATTCATTTCACCTATTAGACGAGAACGTATGTTTTTATCCTGGATTTTAGTAAATTGAACGAACCGTCAAATCTGTACCCTGCAGGCACCTCAATTTTATGACGTCAAAAGCTACCGTTAAAGTAATTTCAGACGAGCATTTTATTTTCTGGAACACGTTGACCACGGTCTGTGCGTGTCACGGACCAGACAAGATCTCCGATAACGACCCAGTTTGACAGGGATAAAAAATAACATTCTCTTTTTGAATCTGGTAAAAATACGCGTAGTGACCGTGGAAAAAGTTTTTCTGGCCCACCTTATCTGTGTTACTCAAAAATAGTGTTGTTAAGTAACCTTATATAGACCCATTTTCGATGTTGGTGATATTAAATTGAATCACACTTGAAAATTGCGGCTTAGCTACACAATGTTTTACTAACCTTTTTTTTTGTCTAGTATTCTAGACACTGAGCAGTCAGTATATAGAATTCTACCAAAGCAAGAATATGTGGTGATTGGAATATAATATTACTTATTGAACCTGAGTATGTTCTTCAATACTATGTAATAAGGACAACCACGCTCAATACAGTGTGTGCGTGCACAGTATGTAAGAACGCCCCGCCAGTGTAAGCCAGTCCGCACTAAATTTGAGATCAAAACAAATATTAATCAACAATCACCCTGTAAGGTGTTAGTGATCATAATACAGGCCTAATAGTGATATAGCATCTATTTATCTATTTAACCAGCAAAGTTACGATTATTCTATTTCAGCTTTGTGTTTCAGGAGTTATTATCATGGGGTTGCATGGGTCCTTATTAATCATCTGATTTCTAACCTTAGGTTTTTGTTGGAAATATAGGAAAGTTTGATTATGCAAAGTTTAGCCGTGAGTTATGCGAGAGTACTGTGTTTTAAAAGGATATCTGTGTTCAAAATCTATCACTAAAAGGGTGAGACAAAACGAACAAACAACCGTAAAATGCAAAGCAAAAAAAGAAAAAATACCAGAGTAATAAAACAACGGCAAAACAGAAAGAATCTGAAAATTTGGATTATCATTGCAGATTTTCATACGCAAATTCGCGACCCAAAGACACAAACCATAAAACTCTAGAATCTCATAAACATTTCACCATAATTTTCATAGAGTAAATAAAGTGGGTGGATTATCACCGTTATCTCTACGGGGGGCCTCTGAGGCCCCTAATATCCAAAGGCAAGCACTCCTATCCTTACTTTTACTCTTATGTGTCTACTTGTCTGAATTGTTATTGCTTGTAGTTTTTCGGTTATGATAGGGGTAAGGTTTATCGAATAAGCTTTTGTTGGTAAAAAGAGGCAATGTAGAAACACCTTCTTACATTTATCTCAAAAATTCAAAATTCACGTTTCAAAAGTCAATAACTTTATTTATTTCTTTAGGCTTACAAAAAAGCACTTAGACAAGTCAAATTTTATACATAAATAACAACTTTATATTACAACTCAATTTATTGTTTCGTTACCTTATTAAAATATCAATTCAAAGAACTATTTATACTGTTAAGTACCTAATACGATAAAAAAAATTAGGTCTGTGCCACCTACCAAACAAATGGTTTCATAAAATAAAGGCGAAATTAATCAAAGGGAATCTGCTGGTGAAATTCAGGTCCATATCTAATCCCTGGATCGGAAACCGAGCAATCACATGCGGTCCAATTTACCCCAATTTTTACCCTTCAAGTTCATCCGCATACTAGAAAGCTCGTAACGACAGGTGACCGCAGCGCCCTCTGCAAAAATAACGCTAATTTCTGCAGGTGATTTATGTGGGGGCTTGGACGCGATGGATAAACCACAAAGGCTTGTAAATACGATGAATGGCTAGCTCTGAACGTGAATTATGATTTTACGGTTTTAAAAGCGAGTTTCGTAAGGCGCTTACTTTTCGGCGTGTTGGAACTTTGTTTGCTTCCTGCCAAAGTTATAACTACTAAACGACAGATATGACTGGTTTAGTTTCTTTCCACATTTTATTATTTTAAAAATGTTTTTGATAAACAAGACGGTGGGTTTGTGGATAGAACCCTGATAATTACCTCTTAATAACTTAACTCACATATCAGACACCTGTGGACCCTTCAGGTATCCTAGATCACCCCTCGATTTTTTCTCTTATAGACCTCAGCCAACAACGTTGTATCTAGAGAAAGAGTTTTTTGAGAACTAAACAAGAAAATGTAGGATCATTTTCTCGTTACATTCTTCTTTGACACACTAACAAACTAACCGAGTTTTATTTGTACAAAGAACACGATAAAGTTAGACTCTCTTGTCCATTTAAAAGACATGCGAATGCCATTAATTTTATGGGTCACATAGTTCTTTCGCGTAGCATCACGTGACCACAGACTGAGAGAAGAAGCTAGATCACGAAGATGATTTGACAGAAGATTATGACCTTGAGGTAGGTACACTATATGTTTAATAGGAGGTATTTTTCATACACCAATCAAGAGAAAACTTAATAAAGCTGATGGTTCTCATTATACATCGCTAAGTATCCCTATTATAGGAACTACATTGATTGCAGGTGTTTTAATTCCAGGCACTTTACAAATACACATGGCGATGGTATTTTCTCAGATCCCTGGTAACATTTGAATTAGAACTAATGTGAACTGAGTCAGCTGTAAGGATAATTTAAGCTACGGTTCCAAACTACCACTGAATATAGACCCATTTCTCTTCCTTCGGATGCTGGCTAAAAAGGTCAGCGTAATTTGGCGCAGTGATCGTAACTTTAAAGATGGTCACTTTATTGGTAAAGAAAACTACCATTTTATTTTATCGTAAGAAAGTTACCTTTCTAGAGGAATGTTTTAAATTTGTAGTGGTTAATTCTGGCGACTGTACTAGGTACGGAATTTTGGAATACGAATATCGGTTACGAAATATCGGTAAAAATTATTCATAAATTACAGGAAATCGCAAAGAGAGTTTCCTTATTCGGTTGACAGATTATAGAAATTTTACCGGAAATATACGAAACTTATTATATTACCTATTTAAAATACAGACGGCTACAAAAATTGTGTCGAAGATGCACAAAAATTAATACAAAATAATGCCAAGATGAAAAAGTGTTTTTGGCGTTTTAACTTGCTGGAACAACCAAAGAAAGTTCATCCTAAAATCATAATGCCTTTTTCTTCAACCATAATCTACAGCTTACTCTACTACTCACATTCACCAATAATTGTCCAGGCGGGTTCTGTAACGAATACTTCTCTGCTGTTGCATGATCACCATGTTCTGTTGTTTGGAAGAATCCCAAAGTCGACAACACTGCCAGAGTAACTCCAAACACCACAAGCAGAAGCAATGAGAACACACACAGTTTTGATTTCCTAGACACTACCATTGCCATCTTGGATTTCTAAAAGAGTTCTTGTGAATTTTATACTTTCGATCACTTGTTTGAGCACTTATTTTTAGCACGATTTCATACGTGTAGTTTTTGGGAACACCGTCGGTTCAATAGCACTGCGGTAAATAGGATAGGATTAGATAGTCTGTGTGATCATACGTTTGAATTAGTGGAAATCGGGAATGCATAGAGTTTTTACGAATCTACAGAATAAATATGTGCCTAGTGTTGAGTTTTTTGTTCGGTAAATGTTTTTAAGATTGAACCTTCGATCAAAAATAAGTAGTTCGCCCGGCAAAGCCGGAAATTTTTGATCGAAGGATTGAACTTATAAACCAAATGACTGGCTCAGGACCGCTATTTATGGCGTCGTATGAGGGAGGTCGATGTCCAGCAGTGGCCGTGTGTAGGTCGATATGATAATGACAATGAGTGGTTTTCTGACTTTGTGTCAGTAGTACCATTGATGGTACAAGTGACACAACTTTGTATCCTTAGTACCATTAAAAAAAATGAGGATATTCCCCCGTTATACCTATGGAACTAGTGATACAACTTTGTATCCTCAAGTACCATTCAAGAAAAATATATTCCACGTAATTTCATTTTTGACATGCATCTATTTTGTATCGTCACATCGGATTTTCTATTCGGTTTTGCTTGGCCATCTAAAGGTGCCAATGAAATGACATGTAGTGCCAATGAAAATACATGTACCTGTCTTGATTCAAGGTTTTTGCTTTACGCGAAGCCTCATATTATCTGAGGCAAGTCTGTCCATAATTCCTAACGTTCGTTACCAACATAACCTAGCAGAACGTTAGCTAGTCTTGCTGAAGTTTTGGTTCTAAGAATCTCTGTCAAACAAACAATGAGAGCAAGTCTAGAGCATTTCACAAGTAGGCTTTATCTGCATCACAGTAAAGTTTAATTCTCATTAAAGCTATGTAACTTCAAAGCGTGGAGCCACACGTCAAAACTAAGCTAGGTTCTCCTAAATCTTTAACACCTGAACTAGCTCTTATCGCCTTCGTATTTAGAGCATTCCATAAAGCTTAGCCAGAATCGATAGTGTGGCCTGAACCTACATAAAACTCGTACAATGTTCGACTATGTTTTTGTAGCAAGTAAGGATTTTCGTGGATATAGGGTTTTTTTTGTTATGGTGCTTACCCGCACTCTGGGTTTTTCTAAGAAATGAAATAAGTTCCCAAAGAGCTTTAAGCACACCCGTACGTGGTGGGGTGCGGGTTAAAGTCCCGCCGAAATCGATTTTTTTTAGGATTTTTTTCATTTTGTGGATGTGTTTAAATACAAAAAGCATAAAAACTCTCTGTGTAAGTTCTCTATGATATGGGACTGTTTGCTATTAATTTTTCAGCGGTAAATTCAGTTATAGCTACTGTCGCTTTACTAATTATTATTCGACCATATAAACTGAGAGTGTGTAGGTACTGAATGGTTATACGACTTTGATTTTTTTGACAAATCTAAAAATCGACTTCAACTTCCATACACAGTTTTTTTAAGTATTTCGGGACAAATACTTTTTTTATGGGACTATATTGACGGAGAAATTGAAAAACATTAATATATCAAAAAAAAAACGACGAACATAGTATGTTCGTCGTTTTTTTTTTTATATATTAAGAAGTCGAGTTTTACCTAAAAACCGCCTCTTTTACTTTTTGTTTTGTCGGTTAAAACTAAATTAAAATGAATTGTACCTTCTTCCATCAATTTAAATAGTTACTTCTACTTTAGAAATCTATTTTCGAAAGAAATCGCAACGAAAACTAGTAGACATAACATTTCTGGAAGCGCCTGTTAAAGCCGTAAAAGCAAAATGGTGTGTGCAATTGCCCATAATTTTAAGGCACCGTAGTTACTGAATATTTTATACTTTAATCTATTTTGCTAGATAAGAACTAGTAGTAGAACTAGGTAAACGTTATTTCTTGGCAGCATAAACAAAAAACAAACATAGTAATTTCTTTTTATCGAAAAATACTGGCTCAAATCAATTTAACTTGCTCTCTTGTCAGCTTTTGACGAGTTATTGAAAAGTTTTCCTGGTGTTATTTCCGACCCCTGGGCACGCCTGGGTATAAGCAACCACATCGGCCGAGGGAAGTCGAAATAGGGTGATGGATTAACTCTGAATTGATTCGACATCAACGCCACATCTCTGTTTATCGATGAAAAGTCAATCGGGTTTAGGCGGTTGTTTAACGTTGTATCTACCTACCTATCACAATTCAATATTCTTCATAATCTCACTAATAAATTATGAAGAACAAAGATTGTTGTTCTTTACGTAGGTATATATTTGTCAATTCCGTACAAATATCTGAATGGGTTTGGATAACATTTAGTACAAAAAACATCTCGGAGTCTTTCAGCGGGGCAATGCAGTCGTCTTGGGGACGCTTTCGACTGGTATTGATGTGGATCAGTTGAGCTACCTGTAGATTGTTTGCAAGAGGCTGCAGTTAGCTCGACTGTTGCAAAAATTGTTTCAATTATAAATACTAGATCTAATTTGTTTCTGTATTTGTTCTCTTTGTTAATAAAGAACATCGAAAATTTGAATACAGTGTGAATCATATTTCAGCAAAAAAAGGATTTTGATGGACATTAGCTTTGTAAAATGTTATATGAATTCTAAAACGCGCCTATGACGTCACCAGTGGACAAACATCTGATGATACAGAACGCAAAAACATTTTTATTGAATAGAATCTCTTTAGTGAGAAAATTATAATCAAATAATAGAAACAAATTAGAACGAGTTCTTACGATATTGTCAAGAAACAAAGAAAGCTATTGATTGAAGAAAGTCAGAATACCATAGTTATCCTGTATATCCTATAGAGGTAGGTACATTACCAATAGGTAGATAGTACATTACATATTACATAGTATCATGGCCTTAGACCATTTATCCCGCTGTCAAGTCATGGCGGATTGTCGTATTTTGTAGTTTAATTTTAATTTTTAATAATTAATCTTGATCAAAATAGAAAAACATAATACGTATTTTGTAATCTATGGCTCAGATATAATTCGGTAAAAGCATAATTTTGATGATTTTTAGTTACTGTCATTATACCTATACAATTAAGTCCTTATGCAGAGGCAGAACCATATCGGACTGTTTTTATTAAAAGCTATTCTGGTAAATTGCAATTTAATCTGGACGAGTTCATTATTGTCACATTTCCCCAATTTTCTCATTTGAAAGCGTACGCAAATTTAATTTTTAAAATCCACTCCTCTTTGTCCAATATAAAAATAATTTAAATTTGTTTGAGCACCTGCATACATAACGACTTTCAGAGTTTAATTCTGTACAAGCCACTCATATTGCAGATTTTATCCAGTGGGATCCCTTATGATGCCTTCCGTGATTGGATTTTGGTTGGATTCGATTCCAATCGCTGGATGAATGCCACATATCATATGCCAATAAGGTTGCCAAGCATCGGAAAATGTACCAGCATACTACAAATTTTTTGTTAAAATAAAGGTATAATCTCACTCGTGTATTTATTATTTTTTGCTCATGGCAGGCAGTGAATCGAAATTGCCCTTGGTGGCCACCAAAATCTATTTTTGATTCTTTGCCTAAACTAAATACAATAAAACTATTACAGCGGCATTTAAACAAAAGCTTAGAATAGGTATCCCAAAAAAAGGAAATTTTAGAAATCCATCGCACCGTTTGTGACACCTAATATAAGCTTTTTTTTAATGCGTCAGTTATAGTTTTATTCCATTTGGTTTAGGCAGTGAATCGAAGTTGCCCTTGGTGGCCACAAAAAACTATTTTCGATTCACTGCCTAAACTAAACGGAATAAAACTATAACAGACGCATTAAAAAAAAAGCAAAATAGGTATCATAAAAATAGGTATCACAAACTGATAGATAGATTTTTGAAATTTCCTTTGTTAAACGGAATGATAAGATAAAGTAGGTCGCGGCGCTAGTTTGGATCGGGTATGCGCCTTAGATTATTTTTTGACACACGCAGACAGCACCATCATATTTAAAACTAGCTGCGCTCTGAATAAGCTGAATAGCTGCGCGAGAATAAGTTTGTATATGAATTATTTGACCACTGCACTTTTCCGGGATAAAAAGTGAAATACTGTAACGGTAATTCATAGTGTATCGCATATTATATGAACTTTAGTGAACAAAAAAATATATCACAAGTTCACTGGACTTTTGCAAAGACTAAGCTAATATTTTTATGATAGGTAAAATTGATTAAAATTGTAAAGATAATATTCGTCTAAGATTTTTCAAATTCAGTCTAGACCAATTATTTGGTCTATTGGCCTGGATATAATAAAGCTTGTGATATACCTTATTAAAACACAAAAATAAGATGAAATTCGACAAACCACTCGTTTGTCAAATTTCATGTACAAAAGGCTCTCTTTTGAATAAGTACAGATACCAAAACAATTTTTTTTTTGTATAAAGCAAGTCATAGCATTCTGGACACTCTGCTGTCTGGTGACGGCTTAGATTTTTAGGAAACAGATATTTAAAAGTGTATAAACTAGTTGTAATTGTTTTATTTTGTTATTGTCATGCGAGTCATTCAATTTTTTTTAATGATTTATAGCAGGCTTGGTGGATTATTTGACAGTCGTTTACGAAAGCTAGTACTGACAGAAGTTTTCAAACATACTTGATTTGTGTGATCGTTTCGCTAAGAGTCCTTAAAATGTAAAAATTATCATGTCTTGTGAAGTACATGACGACAGATTTCATTTAAATAACACAACATAGAGTCAAGTCGAGAACAAATTAGGACCATTCGATAGAAAAGGGTTAAATTTTGAGGACCTAGCCTATGACGCCATTTTGTGAAAAGGATAGGCAAAGGATTTCGCGTTCATTGGAGCGGGACAGAGCAGAGCGGCGTTAGTGCTAAAATCAAATTCTTGCTGTCAATCTAAAAAAAAATAGTTATTTAGAAATCTATAACACACACTGTCTACTTTATATTCCGTTTGTTTACTGAACAAAGTACCTATCAAGGTATTTAAAGTATTTATTGAATAGCAACGATTTATTGTACAACTTAGAGCGAACTTTTTTTTCTATCGAGTAATTTTTATGTTATCGTGTTATCGAAACGCATTCTAGCATCAATAATGAACTATAACTTATAATTATCTCAAAGTAAATGCTTCAGTATTATAGAAGATATGATCGTCCCTTATAGAAAAATTCAAACAGGATGTTTTATTAAACAAACAGTCGTGCAATGAAAACAAACTGATTTGAAACGTAACAGCCACGTGGCAGCCCTCAATGGCCGACAAAACATATCGTTCGGATTGTGAATGAAGATTAAGCTCCGACTCAGCGTGTTTGTATCAGTTGCTGAATTTAGGTGAGCAATATGGACTTTAGACGATAAACATTGATATTCCACCGCTTCATGCAATAGAAAATCAATGTTTCAATGATCAATGATTTTAGACATTGATTATCAATAGAAAATAGTCAGTCGGTTGTGAAAACAACCAACTCATACAGCGACTTTGTGACTCAAGCATGTTTGTATAAATTTACTGTTTAATGTTTTGTGCTGCAGATTATTTGTATTCAAAAATGTTTGTTTATTTGTTCATAACACTGTTTTTAAATAATGAGTTGTGTTGCAAAATAAAGAAACTCATTGAATCACCATAATTAAAGGTTGGTTTTTACAAATATTGGTAGAAACAACCTTAAGTACCCTCAGTACCCATGACCTATTTATTCTTCTGTACCTACCTACAGTTCAAAGATTCAAAACGGTAACCGTAAACCCTTTGACAACAATTGAACGCTTTATTTTTCAACGATTTTCGTTATTGTTTAAAAAAATAGCGATTAATTGTTGGCCTCTAAATATTTAAACCGCGCTTGCTAACTTTTTTCTTTGAGCTTAAATTGTCTCTCAGCGCTATGGTAAATAATCACTGTTTGTAATGAGGGCTTCATTAAAACTGGTATCATACCAAAGAACAATGCGTAGCGCGAGTTTAAAACGTAGCTGTCTCGCCCCAGCACACGAAAATTAGCCTGTTTTTATGGACATTTTACAGCGCGACGCTCTATCTAGACATATTAATAAATCACAGCGTTAAACATCGATTGGAAACCTACCTAAAGTCTGTCTACCTGAACTCTTATTGTTTTAAATAATAGTAAGGTTCCCGTTATTCATAGTAATAACTGAATAAGTGATTCTATCCCCAATAAGATAACACAGGAATTGAATAACGCAGACGGTTGCGTAAGCCTACGCGAGATTTAGCTGTCAAGAGGAATGTGCGGATGATCAGTATTGTTAATATTGCTTTGAATCCGATATCGTGAGTGCCAGTCAGAATCCTTTAGAAACAATGTAGATGCCTTTGAGAGAGAAGCCTTCAGGAAGTAATTGAACCTAACAATTTACTGATAAAAATAAACGCACATATTCAGGCTAGGTACCTACAGTAATTATTCTGCCTAGCAAATGCAAAAAAAACCATAAAAGGACCCAGTTACCCACTCATAATGAAGATGATGAGAGACTTTATACGAATATTAAGAAGGTAATTATTCTTTCAAAAAGTTCCTACGACGGATATCCTTTGCTCTAATAACACTTCTTCCACTTTCAAAACCACAAACCGTTCCAAACTGTCACTGTCACAAACTCTAAAACCACAGACAAAAACCGCGGGAAAAATTGTGTTCCACACGCGTTGCTCTCTCAATAGCAACTAAAATGAGCATCAGCTGTTCAGTTGAGTCGATAGCATGGCGTCGCCTTGTCTGCCGATCTGACCTCGATGGCTCCAGACTCCAGCCAACACTGAAGAACGAAATTTTGTGCTTCGTTTCGATCGATCTGTACACTAATCGAACGAAAACCGAAAAGTCGGCACGAATTCAGTCATTCACATGGGCTTGCGAGCTGCTTTTTAATTTTCGCATGCATATTTTTTTATTCTATTTGAGACCCAATCTATAGATCGGTTAATATCAGAGTCATCGATTAGGTACCCATAAAACAAGCTCTGCTTAGCTTGGAGCTATATGGTGCTGTAGGGGAGATTTTCCAGCAGTAGGTAGGTTAAATTTCAGTCATAAAAGCCAGACGTACACGTTACGTCTATCAGCCGCATTTCGCAACCGCCTTTGAAATACTACTAGTGTAGGGGTCCAGCCTTCTTTACCCGGTCAATAGTCTATGGGAAATGAACGGATGTACGGATGAAAGTAAGGATGAATGCCTTCGGCGATTTGCATGTAATTAGTTTGCTAATCTTAGTACTTGTCTCTGTGTTGTTTACTTTACCTTCTCAATTTAGTAGCTTGGGTTTATGGAACTGGAACAGCGTTTGGTTTAACATTAATGCTTCCGTAAGGTTGGAGATATTTTAGAATTTATTTCAGAGATCTTTGCCCTGTAATGGGACAGCGAGATATTGTATATGTACACCAAACTATACATTGTTAACTCACTGAATAATAAAAAATCCAGTTATTTCTTTAGTCATTCTACAAGCTGTTAACGTTGGTGAAATCATTTTAAACGACGTTTACCATGACAGATTTGATAGTCTCTACGACGTTTAAGGACGGATGGATGCAGGCAGCTTAGGACCGCTATTAGTGGCGTCGTATGGGAAGGTCAATGTCCAGCAGTGGACGTTTATGGGCTAATAATAATGAGGATGATGACAAGTCTGTCTCGCCATGGCTTGGTTTTTTTTACCCTAACTGATCATTTATCTTTTAGGCTCTCTACACATATCTATCACAGCTACCAGATGACTACGTTGTGTTGTCAGTCTGTTAGTAAAAAACTTTAGTAATTTTCTTTACTGATTTTATTTATATAATAATCAAATCAAAAACAAACACCAGTTTCAGCAAGCGCACTGCTGTACACTAGAAAGAATGCATTCTGCATGAGTATTATTAATATATTTAATGCTCTACCTGATGGACTCAAGAGGAGCTAAGGAGCTAACCATTAATTAGTCTAAAACCAAAGTTACATAAGTAAATGGTTACTTGACATTGCTGTTACTCGCTTATTGAATATTTTAACCACTTTAAAACTGACCCGAATAATGAACCTGCTGGGAAATTACATGTAATTATCATGTTTAGTAAAAAAAATGTCTAGCTCGTTTTTCTGTTTTCAATGTATAATTGTGTTTAATTTGAAATTTTGCATGCCATCATTAACATGGAAGAAGCATAATGAACTTATATCTGATTACCTTTTTTTGTATGCACATTATGTTCCTCGCAAATAACTATATGACTATGACTATAACGCAGTCGCATGTCGGTAGTTTCCAGGCAACCTGCCTCTACTATTCATACTTTCGCCTCAGCACAAAACCAATCTTGTTTGCAAGCCAAGATCTGCTATTGGAATACCGATGATAACACTCCAAGATAAACTGCTTTTAGAGCTTTGAGTCACTTTTATTGTGAGTTATCTGTTTAGATTTAGATGCTCTGCAATAAAACGTAGGATAGAGATGCTTTGCGTGCGTTTCAAGGTATTTTGCTACGTACTCTATTTACTACTTTGATTCTTTTTTCTATGACAGTTTTGGTCCTGGTTCTATTACAGCTGTGGATAAAATCTATGCGTTGTCGAAACGGGATGGAACCTTGTTAAAGCAAATTTCCAAACGCTTTTGTTTCAATCCGAACTGGTTTTATACTTGATACTGATTGCGCGCGGATTAAGCCTCTCCCAAACATACTTACCTACGCCACAGATAAGGTAAAGTTACCTACTACGCGGCCTGCGGTAAAAAAGTCTGAATCTAAAACTGAAAGTCTAATGGAAGAAAGGATCCTAAATCAACAAGGACTGTGAATTGTGTATAAAAAGCAAAGTAAGAAGTTAATTTTAGGTTATGTAGGTATCCAACCACCCCGATTCACCTTTTTTCTCGGTGACGTATAAATCGAGTAAGTACCTTAACGAGATTATGAATCAGTCATTCGTCTAAGACTGCTGATTACTAAAAGATAATCAGACAATTAGACTGCTTCGACGAATAACTTTGACGTTTATAACTTGTGTCGAAAATATCAAAACAACTGTAAAATGTAACCATATGTTGGTGAACTCGGGTTTTAGGCCCGTATTATGAAAGCTTGCTCAGTCTATGTTTAAGTATGCATGAAATCTATGCTTGAGTAACCGTTTTCTATGGCATAAACTTCACTCAAGCATTATAGCTCTATGACTGAGCAAGCTTTTCTAATACGGGCCTCAGTAGAAGGCCGTGGCTTGACATTGTAAGGAGAGATCCTTACAATGTCAAGTCCCGGTGGATGTCCATCTGGTGTCCCACACTAGCGAATGCGTAGGCTACTAGGCAACTAGTGCTCGATATCACGGCGTCGCTCAGTCTGCGGATCTGACCTCGTTACAGACTGCCGCAGAGAGTTGGCTCCTAAATCCCATTGCTGTTGAACCCAGATCTCATACTACGTAAGCGGAACGACTTTTAAATGAATCTAGAAATCTCAATCTTGAAATGGACTTTTCTTTAATGTCGATTGATAGGGATGATTCACTACTACAAACTTGTCTCTCTCTCCCAATAAGGTTTGCTGGAAGAGAACTCTTTTTAGGGTTAAGCTCGCCTTTGCGATACCTCTCTTTGTTTAAAGTTTCAAAAATTGGTTATTTTTAGTGTAATAAAGAATTGTGATTGGTCGTTTTAATTAGTTTTTTGATAGTTATGTAAATATGACGATAGCAAAAGTTCCATATAAAGAATTACATTATTTACTTTTGAATGGAGTCGTAAAAGTAATATTTAGTAATCTGAATTGCACTGAGGCTCTATACGAAGCATATTTTTTGGAAAAATCATTTGAACTTGAGTTCTGCGACATAAATAGATCCTGCTACCCTACGTCTACCACGACGTTGGGACGTCAGACGAAACAATATTATGCCTACTACCACTACACCGCGGAATCTAAACCTCTCCACAAAATGCATTGCATGCGAGCATACTGAGTGAAAAATGTGCAAATTCTGCATTTCACATTTCAGAGATTTTCTGCTTGAAGAGAAATGAGGGGTATTACAAATATTACCGGTCATGTTTTATAACAGTAGTACCTAGTATTATGACATTAATTTAATATCGTAGTAGGTACTTAAATAAAATGAGAAAATTTACTAGTTATTCACGGTGTCTTACTTCAAAATACTTTTTGATTCTTACTTACCAATAATATAATAAAATATCTGTTAAACTTAGAGAGAGAGCTCACATAATATGTTTAAAACATAAGATCTTAGATTGCCTAGGAGAGGAATGCCTTGATATTTTTATTATTTGAGGGAATTACTTTTCTTGTTTTGGTGGGTACCCTAAAAGTTACAACTTTACTATTGATAGATAAGTCAGCAAAGAAGATAGTTTTCTGTTTACAACAAAGCATAACCTATGTCTCGAACGTTAGGAATGTGCCTTAATAATGCATTCCTTCCATAATAATTCACCATCCTACCTAAATTGCTTGTGCATCTCATAGTTTGCCACAGTTTACTCCTTGACATACATAACTTGAGTGTACGGATAGGAATATCATCACAGCTACAGCGTACCAACATGCATAAAATAAACAACATTCTAATTGGTTTTCAAACCAAAAACAATTGAACTCTAGATTTTCCGTTATCTCACACACTACACGCGCAATACAAAAAGGAGTTCCCAATTTGAATTTTGAAAACACCATTGCGATTCGTCCAATAACTGTCACGCGTAGCCACGTGATCGCACGTAGCAGCGTAGCACCACGTAGAGCCTCTACGCCGACGTCACATTATGTCACTGTCACTTTACCAAACGTCATTATTTTTGCAAACCACAGATTATAGTATAGTATGTTACTATGACGTGCGCTTCGGTCAGCCGGCGGTTCTAGACTGAGATGGTCCACTATCTTGCCAAAAACATTGGCAGCACAAAAACACATAGTAACAAACAAGGTGTATTAGATTACTTTCGGAAGGTCCGAGTAATCTAGGAATGGCATATCAAGTCGGCTTAAAATGGTCAAGGAACTTTCTGAAGCTTTCAAGTTTGGTTGGGAGTTTGTTGTTTAGGTTTGGTGATTAGTTACTTTCTTTACTACTTGCTGGTTTATTACGGGTAGTAAAACTAATGGGAAACCCGACCTTTGGTCTCAGTTGTCTTAACAAGGCAACACTCAGAAATATACACTTTGAGACTGTTTGTCCTAATTTTAAGTTAGGATAATGAAAAAGGTATCATTCTTTTTAGTTGAAACATTTTTGATGCTGCACTCGCAAATTAAGATTTCACAATGGAAGTATTTTTTACGGTTCAAGGAAAACCTGAAGCGTATTTTATGATGAATGTTGTTCACTAAAATCTAGTCACACTACACGAAATGAAAGTCGCTAGGTACCAGTTGGATCAAAAGACTTGTAAATATGAATGGAGCGGTGGGTGACAGACAGTGTGAAGCGTAAAGCAATTTAACACAGAGCTGCGACATAGTAAATTCAGTCACGTAGCGCACTCGTGAAACAATCGAATACGAATGTTCGCTGGAATTTAGACATCATGGCTGGTTGTATTTGCATGTGAAAGAATTACATCGTAAGGTATGTATTTCGTTAAATAAATAATGCTGGATGATGCAGCTAGTGTCCTAAAAAGTCTAATAAGTCCGTCAGTTTGGATATCGGCAGATATTGGACACGTCCTTTGACAAATGAACAAAAAAAGATATCGTGACATCACGCCGCGCGACACTTTTTAGCATGGCGTGACGTCACTCTCAAACTTTGATGAGCTTTATTTTTGTAATTTTTCGTTTGATTAACAAACGAAAAATACGTGACTAGCTTCTAACGCAATCAAATGGCGGGCTAAAAAAATGCTAAAGATACTATGTGAAGAGGGTAATCCCTAAGGTTTTTATTTATTATAGTACTCTGGGTAATTTCTAAGAAATTAATAAATCCCAAAAATTTACGATCTCGACGGGATTCGAACCCGCACCTTCCCCTTCAGCGCAGGGTTGCTCTTTTCCAACTAAGCTACGTGATCTTATCTAGTCGACCCGTAAATATTTGGGAGTTCTTTCGGCACTTACGCCGTCAGCGCCACCTACAGAGGAAACAATGAAGTTATCCAATTCTGCTCAAAGACCAAATTTACATTTAGTTCTTTGACGAGAGGTTTTGCCGTTGCTTGATTCTAAGGTTTTTATTTATTATAGTACTCTGGGTAATTTCTAAGAAATTAATAAATCCCAAAAATTTACGATCTCGACGGGATTCGAACCCGCACCTTCCCCTTCAGCGCAGGGTTGCTCTTTTCCAACTAAGCTACGTGATCTTATCTAGTCGACCCGTAAATCTTTGGGAGTTCTTTCGGCACTTACGCCGTCAGCGCCACCTACAGAGGAAACAATGAAGTTATCCAATTCTGCTCAAAGACCAAATTTACATTTAGTTCTTTGACGAGAGGTTTTGCCGTTGCTTGATTCTAAGGTTTTTATTTATTATAGTACTCTGGGTAATTTCTAAGAAATTAATAAATCCCAAAAATTTACGATCTCGACGGGATTCGAACCCGCACCTTCCCCTTCAGCGCAGGGTTGCTCTTTTACAACTAAGCTACGTGATCTTATCTAGTCGACCCGTAAATCTTTGGGAGTTCTTTCGGCACTTACGCCGTCAGCGCCACCACTACTTGCGATTTACGGGTCGACTAGATAAGATCACGTAGCTTAGTTGGAAAAGAGCAACCCTGCGCTGAAGGGGAAGGTGCGGGTTCGAATCCCGTCGAGATCGTAAATTTTTGGGATTTATTAATTTCTTAGAAATTACCCAGAGTACTATAATAAATAAAAACCTTAGAATCAAGCAACGGCAAAACCTCTCGTCAAATTCCCAGTTGAGACAAGGAATTTTTAGAAGATCTTTGAATGCAATTATGTTTCTTTTTAAAAATAAAGGAATGTTTCCTTTCAGTTAAATGAGCTAACTAAAGGATTTAAGGTAGTTCCCCTCCAGGGCCCATAGATTCTTTCCACCCTAGGTAGTATCTATTTATTTACTAGAATTTATTTGTAGGGCTAAATCGTGCTGTGCAGAGTTTCTATGGCTATGGCCCTTATTAGGGGAGGGCTATGGCTGATGATGATGATGAAAGAGTTTAATTTTATTTTTATTCATCGTATAGTGATTGTTTAGGTTTTGGGTTGACTTATTTCCAAGATATGGATATGGATTATTATAATGATAGTACTCATTTCAGAATCACTTTTATTAGTAGTTTTTGAAATTAATAATTTTAACTGTTGAGATTCTGATTTACTGATGATATACTATGTCAGTATTGTCTATCTTGTAGAGGCGTGCGATATTGAATAGGTACACAGATCAAAATGGAGTTAGCAAACATAAAAAGTTGGGATTTCCTCTCTGTCATCTTTTAACATCCTTTAAAATTTTATTAACCTCTTTGAACCCAGAACCTTATTGAAGGAAATCGTTTTCTATAAAACAACCTGTCAACTTAAAGATAAATGGAGCCGAAATTTAGGAACTTCTCAGAATATGGGTTTGCCATAATAGAAAAAACAAATACGAGTATTTATATTGGATTTTATATGAGTAAGGTATCTATTCAATTTTGTCCAGAAGTTCTTACTAATAAGTAAAAATCGATGTTTAAGAGGCACTTACAAAATAATAGAAGTTGGAGAGCCGAAAAATTAGTAAAACGTTCACGTTTTCTAACTCAATGACTTACGAGATCGAAGCTTATAAGATAAGGGGAAAAAAATACGCTTTTCCGTACAACGAGTTTAAAAAACAAGCATACCTTCTCGTTTTTATTTCGTGTTTATACGAATTTAAGCAGAAAAACACATTTCTTTTTATATTTTAGATAGAAAATAGGTAGATATTTCAATTTAAATGTGAGGTTAACAAAGTTAAGTTATTCGAACTTCACAAAATACAAAACCAAGTCTTGTTTTATGCAAGTTCTATCCCAACATCCCAACGTGAATACAAAAAATTAGATCGGAAAATAAAATTTTCATAAATTTTACTGCAAATTTTTGAACCCCTATTTTCGTCCGGCCCGATCTTGTTTTGAGTACTTATTTATGAAGTACGTGTCACTGAACTCGGTCACGGAAATTCAGATGAGGAATCGTCGATTTTGGGGTCGAAGATCTGATAAAAAAGTAATAAAAATCCGTACAAGCTGCAGCCCGCGGCATTGTACGCGCTTTTTAAAGTAATCTGTATGTTGTTCTTCGAGTCGTTCCGTAGTTTCGGCGTGACATTATTCCAAACTATCGCATTATCAATGTATTATTTTTAAACTTAATCAAATGTAGACAAACAAAACGAAAATTGTTTTTTTTTATTAGTGTGATTACGTAGGACTGGTTACTTATAGAGTAATAAGAAAACAATGTACTTACATTTTACGAAATTATTTCTTTCAAAAGATCTGTCTGTCAAACTCAGTAGTTTCTTAGTTCCCCATCTTTATACCGGCATTAGCAAGCCGCCCGGGTTCGCACGGGTAGTTTAACAGTTTAAACTACCCGTGCGAACCCGGGCGGCTTGCTAATGCCGGTATAAAGATGGCGCCCGCCTGTCTCAAAAGTATGTTATACAGATATGTTATAAATAAAGGCATGAGCTTGAGATATTCGCCGGAAATTATTTATTTACCGATATTCTGTCGGGAAAAATGATTTTGGAGGGGAAATACAATGTGACGTTTGAAATGTAAGATCTTACCTTTTACCCTCACTTGTTCGAGAGGTAACTTTTAAGTTTTTCTTCGTGAACATCAAAGTGATTTATTTCCTTTAGACCGTATTATAATAATTTTATAAAATAATTTTTGTGGCGAGTCCAAGAGTCCTGGTTCTGGGCACGTCTCAAAAATTAAACAAAGAAAATTACAGTCAAATAATAAAATAAAATTTAAACTAGTATTTACAATTGAAACAATTGAGCTTACTGCAGACTGTTGCAAACAATCAACAGAAAATAAAGTGATCAGTTTGATTTTATGCTCGTAAATGTAAAGTAAGGAAGCGGAATAGAAATCTTTATCTTCTCCAAATATTAGTTTTCGAGTTGGAGGAAAACTCGTCCAAAGCTTTTTTATCCTCTATCTAGAAAAATCTGATTTTCTAATCTGATATTTTGAAGTAAGCCTTTTTATAAAGGATAATTATGTTTGACAATCGTTTGAATTTATTTATTGATAATTTTTGCAACTAACTTGGAGTTTTGTTGTAGAAGCATGAATTTATCAAAGGCGTGTAATAAAGGTGAGTATGCGTCAAACTAGCGTCACCGCCATTTTTGTTATAATCACGATAATCAAAAGATTTTTCATAATCCATTGTGTTTCATACATAATATGTGTAATAATGTCCAAGTCACCAATCCCACACGTACAGTACCTTTAATTTATCGTCGTCCTATATCGGTCTTGACTATTTTTATGTAATTTTTTTATTATTTGATTTTTGATGAGAAGTGTGGAAGGAGGGAAGGAGGGGGTCCTTAAACGATTTTTTTCGTAAATTGGTTTTATTAATAAACTAGCAGTGCCTCGCGGTTTCACCCACGTAGTTCCCGTTCCCGTAGGAATTTCGGGATAAAAAGTAGCCTATGTCCTATTACAGACTATAATCTATCTCAGTGCCAAATTTCATCCAGATCGGTTGAACGGTTTAGCCGTTCTGGCGTGATAAAGGAACAAACATCCATCCATCTATCTATCCATCCATCCATCTAAACTTTCACGTTTATAATATTAGTGAGATAGTGAGATTGTATTTTTGTATTACCTTTACAGCAGTGGCACAGAACAATCTAATAAAAATAGAATGTAATTAGTTTTAATAACAGTGTTAATTGAAACAAAATATTTTTTAATGCTTTTGGAATTGTTTTCATTTGTTTAGTTTATGTTGAGATGCGAAGTTAATTGGTCTTGGTAACGTCAAACTCTGTTTTTGCCTCTCTGGCTAAATTACAGAAATCTAAACTATTTCAGAGAGATTAAACATAGCTTAGAAACCTTTCACAAATGCCTAAAATGTATTTTTAAAAATTCTATTGTTTTTGTTGCTCTACTAGCTCTACATCCAGACTTTGTTGTGGTCGCAGGAGAATGGATGACGTTCCGACACATGTTTGGAATTCGCTGAAAGACTCTGATTTTAAATTGATTTTTAATTTTTTTATTTTATTTTTTGACATTACCATATAATTTACTGAGTTTTGACTTTATTTAATAGTCGTTTGATTGTGTATAATGTTTAGGAATAATTAATGTAATATGATATACTTGACTATAATTATAATTTGTGTAATAGGCTTAAGGTCGTTCAAATTAATAAATTAAATTAACGTAATAATAAGAAAAAATCAGTGGCGACGACAAATATTGACGGATACCACCGCCGTCTAATATGCCTGAAAAAGAATTACGGACAAACATTTTGTTGACTCAATACGATAGTCCGTGGAGATCCCAAAGGAAAAGTATTGATAGTTGCCTTCGGTCCAACAATTAAAAGCACAAATATGAACCATATTCGATCATCAATCACAAACGTTCATTTTTATTTACGTAAGCCTCTCCGTCGTTTTCCCTCTCATTGAAAATAACAAATATTTCACCCACCCTCGCCTCTTGAGTTAAATGCTTCACTCAAGGCTTCAGCTTTACATGTAAACACTGAATCCCTATTTCGAACGGCGTAAAGCATAAAGTCTAATAACCGAAGACAGCATACGTTTATTTTCTGCCATTGTGTGAAAGTGCGTCTGAGTGGTCTGGAGTTTATTCGCAATAATTCCATGCTCATAACGCAGATGCAAGCTAAATTGTACCTGCTCTAGACTGTGCGTACAAGGTGCGTTTGTCATCTGTTTTCTCATACAAAAGGCTAGTTTCCTAAAAAAAATCTATTTTAATTATTCTAATTCGTCCGTCAGTTAGATTATCAGAAGATATTGGACACGCATTTTTTGTTTTGTCTATAAGACTATTGACACAACTATGACACGACTAGCTAACAACAATTTTGGCGAAGATATCACCGAAATTGTTGTTAGCTAGTCGTGATTTTTCAAAAGTATTATATGTTTTTAAGCTTCAAGGGATAAATACTAATCCCTCGGGAATAAACTGATTGTATGGAATCAATTTGGGATCATTTTCTATACAATACCGAAATAATTTTCGTAATTGGTTAATGAATTAATGATATATGGAGAAATCGACGACTATACATAAAAAACATACAGTATCATAGAATCCACCTCTTTGAAGTCGGTAAAAAAGGTATAGTGCGATTGGACGTTCTTAAAAATGTATCACTATGGTTGGTTCAAAACATATCGAGTCACGTTAGAGACGCGTATCTAGCGAATAAGGAATGAAGTGTGTATTGAAAACGTACGAATATCGAGGTGTCATAAAACGGTTTTAAAGGTTCTCGAGGGTCCTCGTACGACATTTCAAGGCAGATTTTTCGATTTAAGTGTCGGAATGGCTTTGGGGCAGAATAGACCTGATTGTACGACACTTCCGGTTTCCGAAGGAATATAAAACAGGGCGGGCTTTTGGGTAAATATTTTGCACATAGTAAAAGATATAAAATACCGTTCGTGGGACTTTTTAGCACCAATGTTATTGGATTGCATATCGATTTTTTTTAGACATGTAATCTTCAAGAGATAATCGGAATTAATCATTTTAATTGACTGTTTCACAGAAGTTTTCATATACTAATTGTCAAAGTTGACTGACGAAGCTGTTAATTGTCTGATTATCTTTCGATGAACTGTAAGTATTTTTTAGATAAAGACAAGTAGGTATAAATTTTATCGGGTTCCATCTGTATTCTGGACAAACCGATTTCCTTATTAAATCTGAACCAACGAAATTGTCAAAAAACCTTCAACCCTATGTGCTATACTTCAACTATCAATTTGCAACGAAGCTTTTCATTTGAATTAGAACATCCCTTTCCGCACTGCCACAGGAAAAGGTCATTGAACCTTGACTGCGTCTAGTCAAATATGTAGCGGACTTGAATGTGGGGACGAGCTTTAAGCACCGTTTACACTGGTATAGTAAGCTGGTTAGTTTGGAACGTATGTTTTTTTTTGTATTATTGGATGGTCCATCTCTAATCTTTAGCTTTCGTGTTCTCGCAAGTAGTCTTGGCAAGCAGAAGCGAAATACAAAGTGGTGGTTTTAGAAAGGTCCGGGGAAACCCTTCAATCATTATTGAGAGAGGAGGTAATTTTTTTTAATTAATTATTTAAAAAAATGCATCATACGAAAGCTTTTGGTCTGGTCGGCAGGTAGAAAATGCGTCGACATTAAGCTACTCTTTGTACCTGAGTCCAATAAAGTGTTGAATAATAATAATAAAGCTAGGTAGTTGCTTGGCAATAGTACACTATGGCATCTTATGAACTGTTTTTTTGCACTTTCACATTATTTGTAAGTCCTATATGATCGTAACTAATAATATCTATAGATTTGTTCATATGAGTCGTTCGACAAACAGCATATTAATATCGTAGATATGACCAAAATTCAAGCTAAAAGATTTCCGCGAGTGGATAATATCCGCAAAATTGGTAATAATAAATTTAGCTATCCACTAGCCTCATCTAAACACTCCTTCCCTTCAAGCGTTGAGCCACTCAGTAACGTGAAGGTGCATTCCGAACTGAAAGACTCTATGGTCATGTACGGGCAACGACAAAAGTCACTTATCAGCTTCAAACTTCTACTAGCATTCTAAGGTATCGTCATCAGAATTTCGTTTCGGCCAGCATACAGTAAAGATTGGTTATAACCTTACGGCTTACGATGTACGTTGCAGCGTAGTTGGATTTTGGAAAATTGATAAAGTTGCAAGTTTTGTCGGTGACTGTACGTTGTCATGAATAGTGTGTTGAGGTAACTGGCAAGTATGAGTTATCTGTATCTTCAAAAGTTTAAAAGGAGATGAAGTGCTCTCACTTTTGGTGCTTTTGAAAAAGATGCTTTATAACCTCTTTTAACTTTTATGTTTTCGTTGCATTTTGGGCATGCATATTTTGTTAACTAAGGGAAGAAAGAATGAAATGTTAAAACTTATTGTTAAAATCGTATGAAACATCTTTCGACTCTCTCGGAGTATATCCGGGAAGTAATACTATTAAAAAGATTATAAATCTTTATTAACAAAGAAAATTACAATTAAATAATAGAATTAAATTAAAAACTAGTAGATATTTACAATTGAAATAATTGAGCTAACTAAACAATCTACAGGTAGCTCAACTGATCCATATGAATACCAGTCGCGTGCCCAAGACGCTAGCTGCATTGCCCCGCTGTATAGCAATGCTGATGCGCTGCGCCAGATACTCACCAGCTCTCGGGTCACGCGTCGTCGCTTCGACCAGACTATTAATAGACAATAAGACTATTCCTATTAGTAATTAAGACTATTAATTATTATGTATTCGGATCGCGTGAGTTTAAAAACATTAATAAATAGTTTCAGAATGTACAATAAATAAAAATAAATCACAATTATCTTTTTGCTTTCATTTCTATGACCGCAAAGATACCCAAGAGTTAAATTTAAAATGATAAGGCTTTAAAATTAAATTCAGGTAGGGTCCACACAGTCACAGAAGTCACTGTGACAGTCAATGAAGTGCAAAGATTATTTTCAGTTATCAACTCGTCCCATTTATTTTTACGTTCTTAATAAACCCCTAAAAGCATCACAACCACGAACATTCCAAATTAAGTGGGTTCCTAATTGCGGAACTGAGTAGCACCTTTAAAAAGCTCACGTAATGACTAAAATCAACATTGTAGATATGCTATTCTGAATTTCAAATGATTCACACGGAATAACTTTGGCAGCGACGTGATTGCTAACTGAAAATTCTATCAAATCGAATATTTTGTTATTTTTAAGGCGAGCAGAGGACTGAGTGAGTAGTTCGGGTAACTTTATCAAAAATCTATTAAAACAAGCTGTAAGACTCCAACTGCAAGGGTATTTTGTAGTATTCAGTACCGGGCGACGCGACGTCGGGGAGTCGAACGCGCTGTGCGGTTTGGGTTTCTTCTTAACTCCATTAAGCGACTGTCGACGGCGGACATTTCTTCTTCACACCCGAAGACGAAGGCTTGCAGTCCATAGCACTCTGAGATTCCTTATTTACATGAGATTCCTTACTAACTAGATCACATATCGTTTGTTCGAGATTGTTCCCGTTACGTTCTAGGACACTAATTGTAACTATTAATGTTGTCAAATGCAAAGCCTATGCAAAGCAACACTGTTATGACAGCAAGAAAAAAATCATTGTCTAAGCACGCTAAGCTTTGTGAGTCTGAGTGGTATTGATTTTTCTCTTGCTTTCATAACAGTGTTGCTTTTTATAGGTGTGAGATATCTTTGACAACATTTATACCTAGTCTTATAGCTTGTTTCAATAGCTTTCAGATAAAGTTAGCCGAATTACCATAGTCAAAAGCTTTCTATCGCTAAACGTAAAATAATACGAGCGATGCCGCACACCCGCGCGCAAAAAACGCGGCGATCCTAGCGGTTGAACGCAGAGAGCGTCGATGACGTTTATACGCACATTGACTAATACGCAAAATGACCAATGGCAAATGCATGCTTTTGTATTATTCTAGGTCTAACCCTGTCTAATCCTACATCTATGTAGAATTTCACGCCGATCCGTTCAGTACTTATAATTATAATAATCATTTATTTCAGACTATAGAAAAGTTACAGATCTTATTTAAGTTATGCTACGGTCCATAGTAATAGGTATATACCTTAAAACTAACATACATAGAATATTAAAAACTAAATTAATGACACGTTATTTGTGATTACCCCGAGACGTGTTGATGACTTACTGACCTTTAACGTACTTCTTAAAGTCATCCAATCTTTCGCTTTTATAATATTTGTGTGGTGAAAAACTCTACAGGACGAAAACAAGGAGTGCTTTAAAATGAAACTAAGCTTATTCAAGTTATCCAAACGATGTCAAAATATTTTTTTGTAGTATCATAAGCGAATAATTTCTTTTCACTTTAAAACCGACTCACAATGAAGCTTGCAACTCAAAGGAAAAACTCTTTGTTACACAGACCTGGCCTCAGGGTGTACAAAACGGTGTATTTGGTCGGTCCGACCAACCACAAGGTTTGTTTCAACTTAACTACCTACATATTTCTTTGGCTCAGCAATCCAAAGTGGATCTTGGCTTCCGACACATAGACAAAACTTATCCGATAAACTGTTTCAAATTTATTATTATCTCAATTTAGGGTACGGTCGTGTCACAATAAAACCCAATACGAGTGGCATTAGGCGGAACTCTCGGGATGGGCTTGAGGCACGCATAAAGAGGCAACATCAGTAATGTCTGATCCATCACGCCTTAACAGGAGCTTCCACATTTGTGGGAGCGCACAAGACCCCCTCCATTATTAACTCTATTAAACTATATGTGATCACACCAGGAATATGGTAATGCCTCCGTTAAATAGAATCCTGGAAATGGTAAGGTTCAACTAAAATTCCCTGCTAACAGTAGATAGACGACGAAAGTGAATTTGTTCTTTGAGAAGGATGTAAAGAAATTAATGTATTAACACTCTAGTTTTTGTGGCCATGAGCAAATGTTTTTACACAAGTGATTGATTTTATGAAAAGTTAATAAAACCATAAGAATGATGTGCGTTTCCAACAATGTATCCGAGCCTTTTAGACACAGATCCTCAAGAAAGGTCAAGTTGTGAATTCAAAAGAAACCCGGTAACAGTAGAGTTGACTGTTATTTTGTAAAAGTCTGTAAAAACCAGCAAAGTGCTTTGAGTTGAAGTTGGGAAATTAAATGTTGACTTTGCAATATAAACTGAAAACATTTGTCGATGAGCAACGATCTAGGTCAACGTCGTTTACCTAGATCGCCAGACCCAATGCTTTTCGACTTATCTTAGTAGGTGCTTATTTAAAATTAATGTTTTTTGTGGGTTTTCTGTGTTAGTAGGTAATTATTTAATATTCGAAAAATTCACAGTAGCAGCCCGGAGTTGGGAAGTTGGCGGTGTTACACTCCCGTGGGGTTTCCTCGGAAAGCACGTCAAGCCGTTAAAGCATCAGGTAAGTACCTAAATCAATAGATTACAAAACGACAAAATTCATAAGAAGTTTGTTTTAACATTGGTTTTTAGAAAATGGTTAACAATGATTGGTAATAAAACTTATAATCTGCTAGTTGCTATCTACTTGAATAGAAAAAAATATTTCCCGCGAAACCGGTGACGTTCCACCTTGCCATGGTGTTGTATGCCTTGTGTGTTGTATTACTTTGGCCTATATAACAGGGTGGTGTGGTCAACATACAAACTAGAAATAATAATCCAGTAATAAAGGAGAAAATAAAATGAAAAAAAAGGAGCCATTCCGCGTTCGTCCCACTCGCATCGGCCCCAAGTAGTCCGAATACGGAAAATCAAATTTAACACTAAAATTCTTCTGGTTTCATCCCATTTTAAGATATGTGCATTTTCTTACATAATCGTAAAATAAAAAGAATAAAAATTCTACAGAAACATTTTCATTCAAGAAAAACTATGTCACTTCTAAAACATTTATTCCAAGCAAAGCACTGGAAATCAATCACTGTGGAATTATTCATACAAGCAAATGTTAAAGGGGTCGAAAATATTCAGGACAAAACTGGTATTTGGGTGAAATACGTTTACTTTGCTCGTGACACACTGTCGCTTAAATAAACGAACTTATAAGAACCGTGAGGCTGTTTATATAATTTTTGGGTACGTTGTGTAATTTCTATTGATTAACACGACAACACAGACTAATTTTATTTTCTACGTTCCGCATGTAAAACTTCTTAGAATATTCGCTGAAGTTGCAAGTTGACCGGAGATGAGTTCATGAAATTTAACTGTTTTTCTAAACAGAGAAATTTTAATGATTCTGTATTTATTTTAATTTTATTTGGCTTTGAAGTTGTAGGTAGGTAAGAGAAGAAATACATTTAATATTTAAATGTAGAAAGTAAAAGTAAAACTTTGTAAATAGTTTCAAGGCGTTCTAACGCTATCCCATACATTAAAATCTGTTCAGGCATTTTAAAAGTTATGGTGACATAAAAAAACTCGCTTAAACACATGAACCGTGAAAACTAAATACTTTTGTTGCAGTCTTATAACAAGGGTACTTTTCAAAACTATAGAGAGTCGGCGCATTCATACAGCATCCGTTTTACAGGATCCGTATGTTTTCCGTGATGGCGTATTATAGTTGTAGGAGCGAGTTCAGATACCCGACAGTATTAACCGGATCAAGTAAACGATAATTTCCAGCAGCTAAGGATGCGTAAGAAACGGTCCTGTAAAAACGGACCCACTGTGTGAATAAACCTAAGGGATAAAGCTTTGGTGTTCTTCCAATACAAATAAGGTTCGTTGTTAACCCGCGGTTCAAACTGCGGTGGTTTTTATAGTAGAACCCTAACACGATGCTATGACACTTGACATTACTTCTAATAATTCAATTATTATTTTAGTAACTGTCTGTTGCATGCCATTTCTCTCAATTTGTACACAGAAATCGGTAAAACATGTTGATACCTACGTACTGTTTGCCAAATCTTTTATCTACACATGTTTAAGCAAATAAATGATCTTTATCTTTATCTTAAGCTTAAGTTTAGACAGCTTAAATAAACAGCATTGTTTTTTAGTCCTTATTTTCTTAGTTTTATGTCAATATTTTATTTAAAATTATGTTAGCAGTTCATAACTTTATTTGTAGTGATAGTCAACTTGTTTTAATTTAATTTACCTAGATAAAGTAAATCCTGTATTGGCCTTATGTTTAGTGAATAAGTTTGTCAATTTTAGTTGTTAAGGGCTGTGGATTTTGTTTTATAAATAAATAAATAAATCTTGATGAAAGCGTGGAAAACAAAGTTAAAAGTCAACCAAACTCTCCCTCCGTATGTCCCTGCATTGTTAACCCGAACCTACGCGACAGAATTTTGTTTATCTGTCTTCTAAAGGCTTTGTTTACAAAGGCATGCGATAAAACAAAACACATGGCCGTAACAAGCACTGAAATAAAGGTCCTGTAAGGGTGCTCACACACTTATCGTGTGGTAGTTTTTTTTGGAACACTTTGGGTGTAATCTCGTAATATTTTGTGTTTTCAAAAAAATTAAAATAGTTTTAAAAGTCTATTTGAATAGCGGCTGTAACTTGATAACTTAATAAACTATACTTAATGCCTATAGGAGATTATGGTTAGATGTTTCTTTGTAAAACAACGGTTTGAGGATTTTTTAATAATTGAATTTATTATCACTTAAGGTATGGGGTAAACGTCTGTACTGCTTCAAGTTATACAGAGAAGTAAGATGTAGGAAGAAAAAACGAATAATCAAGTAAGCTACTAAAAGCTACCAACCTACTATATTATACCATTCTGATTATTTCTTTTGTAGGTAGATACTTTAAATTAACTAAATTCAACAATGCCTTTATGCCTTTAATTATATTATTTCTCTGCTTTTTTATTTTAATTGTCTTCCAAGTTTTGGGTTAGAGAAGAAATGGACATTTTATAAATAAAGAAAGTAACGGCGCAACTTTGTTAATAGTTTCAAGGCGTTGTTTCTTTGCAGTTGCTAATTTCTTCAAGTTCGCTGGAAAGGCGATGCCCCGTAAGTTCACTTTTCGAACTTAAGTCAAAGTTTGTTTAATATTGAGTACATTAACTTAGTGCTAGTAATTGAACACTTTTAGTTCTCGCAAAGTTGTAGCTTGTGTAGTGAAAAACTACGGAATATTATAGAGCTTTGTGTGGTACAAAAACTTACCTAACAGTAATTTGGTTTGAACTTTTGATCGTAACGTACTCGGAAAATCATCAGAAGACTTATAACTAAGTAAATTTTCTACTTTTTAATTACTTAACAGTAGTTAAAAATCGCGAAAGATCTCAGGCTAAAACGCCCGTTTCACATTACCGCGCGGAATCGAATTTGCGGAGCCGCAATTCGAGGTCCGCAGCGCGTCCGCGGCTGTTTCTTATCTGTTCCGCATCTCCTATAACGGACAACGTCATTGCGAAACTCTTGCGGCACCGCACATACGGTACCGCGCGGTAGTATGAGAGCACTTTTAGAAGTGCTTTTTAACATGGAGATTTGTCAAACAAACGTTGGGTATGACAAATCTTGATTGTATTATGTATGGCAATTGTTATACCATGGGTTTTTGACATCGAGATTTGTCAAACAAACCTATTATAACATGTTAGATATGACAAATCCCATTTGTATTATGAAAATCGTTTTGTTTTGTCATCGAGATTCGAGACAAATCTCTAAGCAAAGTTACTCACATGAAAAGCGCCTCTAATCAGCGGCCCCGCCTGCCCGACGTACAACGTCGACGCCGAATCAAACACGAGCTCCAGCGGATTCCTCTTCACCACAACCGTGTCAAAGTCATGGCAGTTCAAAAACAACGTCACATTTTCTGTCGTCACCCTCAAAGCAAACCTGCTCCACTTCTTTGCAAACGACGGAACGACAAAAGACGCTATGGTCTGCGATAGAGCGTAAGCATTTGCGTCTGTATACAAGAGCGATATGTTCATCAATTCTTTTCCTGACGGTATCAGTTGCACCCCTAACTGTACCACAGTTTCTAGAGGATTAACGACTGAGAATAAGAAACCCCCTTCTTTGTTCGCAGGTCGCACAGTTGCGGTGATGGAGAAGTCAGCGTAGAGTTTCTCTGGCATGAAGAGTCGGTATGGGGACTTTATGTCGGAACCCGGCATCAGGCCGTATGCTGGGAACCCGTCGAGCCCTTCGTCGAAGTACTGGGTTTTCGGGTTGCTGAATGGTACACCGATCGCATGGAGTAGGTCGTATTCGGGAATGTCTGAAATAAGAAAAGACTGCTGAGATAATTTTCGAAACAAAGTTTAATAATAGAAACAAATTAGAACAAGCATTTACAGTTGAAACAATTGAGCTAGTGGCAGACTGTTGAAAACAATTTACAGGTAGCTCAACTGATCCATATCAATACCAGTCGGAAGAGTCCCAAAGACACTGGCTGCATTGCCCCGCTGTATTGCAATGCTAATGCCCTGACCAGACATCACGCGTCGCATCGACCAGACGCTAAGACCCGCTGAGCTTCTTTACCCCACGTACCTAGAGTCTCGACTCCAAGGGGAGGGTATGCGTAGGCTCTGAATAAGAATCCTAAAGGTAAATTCTGGAATTGTTCTTAAGGCTGCAGATAAGATACGCTTTCTAATAGGTAGGTACCTACTATCGAATGATTTTTGAAATATGCAAATGACAAAACGCTTAATAAACTTACTTTACCAACTATCTTCTGATTCTACGTATCCAAACTGGAATACTATATTCTGTATCTGAACCATAATAAACCGGCTTATTATAAGTGCAATGATCAGTTAACTATAAAATTCACCTGCCTCCTAAACCAGGTCAGCATTCAAGGCTCCACTTAGATCTGAAAAACGGTTTACTTTCAGAGCGAGTTATTACAGCACTTCTACTCGTTTAAAGTCTACCCACTGAGTTGCTATTACGGCTGCAGAATTAAAAGTGGAAATAAATTCTGTAGGCGTGCTGCATTGAAAAAGAGACTGTTTTTAGGCTGAAAGGGCTGAAAGAGAGAAAAAATGACGTGATTCAAATAGCGGTATCTACTGAACATGGTTTTGGGCAGTTCATTGAGAACCAATAATTGACCACATTGATAATAAGTTGCAAATTGTTTTTATCGTAGACAACGTAACAAAGCGTAATCAGGTGAATTTTATTAGAAAATATTTTAGGTAGAAAAACGGTATTAAAATTTCTCATTTTTTGATATATGATCACGTGACCGAAAACGCTCTGCGTTTGGTTGCATCGCTGGTGACATCACACGTATCACAGATTACAGCGCGTGTTCTTCTTGTTAGGTGTGGTGTGAGACGTGACGTCATCGAGTCATGTCACTTGAGCCATGATAAAGATTATCGTTTTGGCGCCCCATAATTTTATTCCAACTTCAAAAGTAGTTTTTATCACTTTACGACTGGCCTTGAAGAAATATTAATTACACTGCATTATTTTTATCAGATAATACGTTAGAATTATTTTCCAGTAGTAGTCAAGTAGCCTATACTGTGAAATCTTCTGTATAGCAGATATTGCTAGCTCTGCTTCGGATAGTTATCTATAAGACGGCATCTTTCTGACTCTAGTCCTGGTTTTAAATCTGACGGACAGTAAAAATCTACCACAGGGTTGCGCTGCAAAGCGAGACCCTTTAGCAAAAGTAATATATTATTTAAAAGAGGGTCCGATCCACTGAAATGTATTAGAATAAGTAAATTAAACAAACTATTTAGATTTTTTGATTTGATTAAGGAAAAAAATATGCTGGACAATTCACAAAGCATCATCTAGCCCCAAGCTAAGTAGAGCTCGTAGTGTTATGGATACTTGATGACTGATTATGCTAAAGAATACAGATAGATTATATAGATAGATATTTTTACTATGCATAGAAAATACCCAGAACACCCGGAACAAATCATTGCAGATTTAACAAACATTTGTCTCAAGGCGGGAATCGAACCCACAACCTCATGCGTCGCAGGCAGATTTTTGCCCGCCACTTCAGTTGTCAAATAAACAAGACTGTTTTAATTAGCTCCTCATACATATAAATGTAGGTATATATGTACATACCTTCTCCACTTTACAAGCAAACAATTTATTCAACCTATGCATCTCAGCTGTAACAAAAATGTAGAGGATGCTTTATAGCAGTGCGGACTGAAACTTTATGAAGCAGAAATAGTTTTATAGTGCAGCGATAAATGACTGAAAATATATTACCGGCCAAGTGCACATAGCATTCGCGCTGGAGAATGCCGTACGCGTTGGTTTATGTTAAAGAGTTCGAAAGAGATTCATTCGACTAGTCTGTAAACTGAAGAGACTCTGGGACTCGTGGTGGTACGGCCTCAGATGGTCGAAGCTGTGGCCTCTTCTGATTTCTTTTTGGTATGCCAAAGACGCGCGTGGTACGTTTTATTGAGGCGAATAACTTCAATAATATTAAAGATTCTAAGGTTTTTATTTATTATAGTACTCTGGGTAATCAAGCAACGGCAAAACCTCTCGTCAAACGAACTAAATGTAAATTTGGTCTTTGAGCAGAATTGGATAACTTCATTGTTTCCTCTGTAGGCGCTGACGGCGTAAGTGCCGTAAGAACTCCCAAAGATTTACACCTCGGCGAGATAAGATCACGTAGCTTTTTTGGAAAAAGAGCAACCCTGCGCTGAAGGGGAAGGTGCGGGTTCGAATCCCGTCGAGATCGTAAATTTTTGGGATTTATTAATTTCTTAATATCAAAGATGTTGACATCCATAAATTCTACTCCTCTGCTTTAGAAAGTTTAGTTGAACCTAGAGAGGTAGGGGGGGGGGGGGGGGGATACACTCCGATGCAAGATTTCAGCGCTGATTAATCATCATCACCATCAGTCTGTATTAGACATAGACTGAAGCTGAAGACAGGGCGCTCATGACCCCCCTAATGAGCGCCGCAGCTTGCGGCGTCTAGCATCTACTTGCAGTCTTTCGCAGGTCATCCCACCTTTTTTTTTTTTTTTTTTTTTTATTGTCCTGAGGGAAATGCGCACGCATATCGTACTGCCACGGGGAGACAGTACGATTATGTGGGACTCCAACCCACTAAAACCCACCTGGCCGGAGGGCGTCCTACACTATGTTAGCCGAGTCGCGGTCTCCACTCGTATAGGCGCTGATTCAGAATTAGAATTAGTCGGTAAGCTGGCTTCTTATACGTTAGCATTTAAGTTATATAAGTATCTATCGATAATTTCTTTACCTTCTTACAGAGAAATTATATTTATTAATTTAATAGTTTAATAGAAAATATTCGATCAATGAAGAAAAATCAAGTTAAGTTTTCCTTTTTTTCTTACTGAAATACCTACGGAACCCCAAAAATGAAATCTGAAGCAAGTACTTCCGTAAGACACTCCATTTTGGTAGATGAAAGAGTTACTAAATATAAACTGGCAGAGTATTAATTTCTTCTGAGTAGGGATATAATTTTAATGATGATCCATCATCAAGAAAGCAGCTATTTATGACGAGGCGATTGAAGTTTTGACTATGCATAACATAGGTACCTAAATAATCAAAATCAAAAATTCTTTATTTCCTAATATACAAAAATTTACACTTAGAAAAGGTCAAATTCTTAAAAGGAGGCCTATGTCCAGCAGTGGACTGATATAGGCTGATGATGATGATGATGATGAAATTCTTAAAATAAAGCACTGACACGGAAATAAAGTGCTACTTTTGATTTCTGTCGCTTCGATATGCAGACTAAAGTAAAGAAACGACTAAGAAACCTTTAGCTATTTTTTGAGTTGGAGCCTTGGAGCAAAACCCGTCCCAAGCTTTTTTATCTTCTAAATAATCTGATATTTTGTAGTAAGCCTTTTTGCATAGAAAGGTTTTGACAATTTGTTTGAATTTATTTATTGATAGATTTAGCAACTCACTAGGAGTTTTTAGTAGAAGCGTATACATTGCCCTTTAAAAGATACATTAATCTTGTGAAGCCCGGTTGTGGGCACAGCGAGTTTATGTTTATTTCTAGTATTTAAATTATGTTTATCGCTATTTTTAGGCAATAGTTTTGAAAAACCCAGCGGCAATGATTCAAAGGGTAACTATCAGCACAGATTTTCAACATTAGATTTCTATGAGTTATAATCTAAACGATAAAAACTGAATAAAAATAAAAAACCTACACCCATTTTCAAAGTGTCACCATTAGATTTTTTAATCACAAAAAAAAAAACGTTTTTTTAATCGATAACTCGCATAAAATGCAATTAAAATTTACATTTTCAAGTTTCGCGTTTACCTAATTTGACGAAAACGTTTCACGCTTTATTGCTCAGTGGTCAAGACGTCATTTTGCTAAAGGTACCTAAACAAATGCGCTGATGTTGCTGACGACAGTTGATACTTTTTAGTTCACATAAACAGCCGTATGACGTAATAACATTGCACCTACTACATTATGTCATGGTGAAAAACAGATAAAAGAAACTGAAAACTTTGAATTCAATTTTAAAATTTATTTTTCTGGTGTTTGAATTAAAACTAAGATTTCTCGACTGGTTGTTGCCTAAGCTATCACTTTAACATATGTTGGGGACATCAAAGAAAAGAGTTTGTTTTACACTAGACACGATTTATTACACAATTTTTAATAATAAAATGATTGATGGGAAAAACGTTACTATGAGCCGCGATGTTTAAATGGACTCACGCGGGTGACCGCATGTCGCGCCTCGAACGGTCCTACGGTACGTGAATTTATGCTGAGTTGCTATTACTTAGAATCGAAGTAATAGCAACTCAGCATTCACGGTTCGTACAATAAGTATCTAAGTCTTAGATACTTATTGTACGAACCGTACACCTCATGTAGTGTAAAATATCAGTAACATGCCTAGGCCGAGCTGATGCGGCACCAGACCAGAAACTTATCTAATTTACATCTGAGAATGGCATTATTCTAAACATTAATTTGGGAAAGACAGCCATTTATTTTGGGACGTTTTACGCTATCATACATTTCCGTAATGGCACAATATGTTAAACTATAAAAGCGATAAGCCCGCCCTATTCCAGAACCGCAATCGTTTTAACAACGCTATTTTGAGGTAAACTTCCGAGCAAATAAACAGGGACATCGCTGGTGAGCGAAACGTGACGTCACTCAAAATTTTTAAAATTTAATTTTAGTCAAACTTTGCGTATGTTTAACTGTAGAATTTAGAGCGATTGAGATCTATTGATCTTGTATTGAAAGTATTAAAAGTTTAGATATGTTTCTAGGAAAGTATAAACAAAAGGGAAGGCCTTACCTACGTCCTACAGCTGGAATTGCGCAAAAACTTTTTACTAAATATGAGTCCTGAGAAAGCAAATGCAAAATTTAGGAGATTTTATGCAGAACAGAGCTAATTCGTTATTATACATCGACGGACTAAGCACGTTTTTTTCATGTTGTTTTGACTTATCTTCTGTAGGGTGGTTTGACACGGGTTGGTGCGAGATCAAATTTAACTTATTATACTCAAATTCATTTGTATTTTGGGAGCATTTGGGAAAATGTTGATTTTATGCACATTTTTTTTTTCCAAAGGCTCCAAAAATACCAATGAATCGAAAAATGGCATACAATTTGCGGCAAATTCAGTTTTCGCTAGTTTTATTTCTTGCGGAACGCAGAAATACTAAAAACCATTAAAAAAAACCCGCGCTAACCCGCGTCGAACCACCTTAAGTCACGTTGCTCGGAAGTGTAACTTTGGACAATGCGCAGAAAACGGCAGCGCGATAATTGTCTGTCGCAAACAATCCGTGTAAACGGCTGCCTGTTATTTAATAAGCTGTCAGGGTAATGTAGGGATTGTTAACTGAACGGACGGATAAATCTAGGCTGGAAGGTTTTAAACCTGGTCCATTAACACAAAACTGTCCAAGATAAAACAGTATGACATTTAGGTATAAGAGAATGTGTATTCTATGCTATATTCTATGCTGATCAATGGTTCATAATAAAAAAACACAATAATAGGCTAGTTTCCTTAAAAAATTCTAATTAGACCGTCAGTTAGATTATCAGAAGATATTGGACACGTATTTTTTCTTTTGTCAATTAAACAATAAAAGACAAAGATAAAGCGCGTCAAAGTTTGGAAGTGGGAACACTTTGGGGCTCATGACGTCAAAAAGACGTAAAAAGTGTCGCTAGGCATGACGTCACGCGGAACTTTAACTGGCTACCTATATCTTCATAATTTTTTGTTTAATTGACAAAAGAAAAAAGTACGTGTCTTTTATCTTTTGATAATCTAACTGACGGACTTTATTGTTTTTTTTTTTTTTTAGGAAACTAGCCTATTATTATTAATAATAAAAGCTAATACTATTATTAGTGTGTGTACGATTAGGGTATTATTTGTCTTTTTATGAACCATTGATCAGCATAAATCAGCGTAGAATACACATTCTCTTATACCTAAATGTCATGACTGTTTTATCTTGGACAGTTTTATGGTAATGGACCAAAAACTTTCAACCTAGGTCAAGTCAAGCATGGCGAGCATTGGCTCACGTGGTATCATCATCATCATCAGCCTATATCAGTCCACAGCTGGACATAGGCCTCCCTTAATGAGCGCCATAACATCATTGGGGGGTAATGCCCATAATCCCACGCGCGCGGGGGTATAGTGTACAGGCTATCAAATCATCATCGCCATCACAAACTTTGCTTGAGAAGGGCCAGATCTGACTGGTCAGATGCAGATCCATCACCATTCTTTTCTATCTCTTTCCATTATTAAACATTTTCCCATTTAGTTCGAGAACGGAACGAACTACCCACTCTTTCTCTCTAGACTATTTTTCTAATAGTTATAGGACGCGGTTCTAAGATTTCTCTAGCACTCCAAGTCCAAGCACGGCCAGTTCAATTATAGCCCATTTCACCAATTATCTCAGCAGTGGCCAACTTGAATACCAAATTGGCTACTGCATTTCATGAATCGCATTTTGCCTAACAGCCATTGAGAGGGCGTAGGCTAGCATGCTCAATGAGAAATGCATTGATTCATGGACACAGTTCTTGTGGAGGCTATTTACACCGTTTTATAAACAGTCCTATTACCGCCCGTATGAACCTACCTAAGATGTTTTACGGTACTATCTAACAGCCGGTTTCGCTAATACATACTTATTGCTTGGACAAAATAATTTTATTGTTTTAAAAAACAAAAACAACTTCAAATTTAAAATATATTTTAGCACTGTTTTTTTTAAGTTTTGCGGGACAAATACTAATCCTTCTTTTATGAGAAAATTTCAGGATCATGGTAAAAAAAAAAAAAATTACTCACCGTTTTGGTATTTCGATGACGTAAACAGTCCATCGTTGGCCGAACATGAAGTCGTGAACAGGAGCAGCAAGAGAAAGTGCCTGGAAATAAAGAAAAGCAAACATTAAACCTTCGGTTACATAACTTGATAGAATTAAACATCATATCATAGATCAAAGTTGTTAGTAATTAAGTCCAAATTAAATTTGGAGAAGATGTAACTTTTGGCCGCATCTTCTCTTTCAGTTGAAAATGTGGTCAAACGAAGTCTATCGACTGTAAAAAAAAACTGAAGGCCCTGAGTTAGGTTTGACGTAAGTATCGAGAAGTCATCGTGACGTCTCATTTTTGTATGGGATTTGCGTTGTTCCATGTCCATACATATCTCGACCACCGCTGGAGTAAACGTGTTTTTGAAGGTCTCCATTCTCTCCTACTCGGTACGTAGTGTAGAATACCCTCCGGCCAGGTGGGATGTCGACCTGTGACAGACTGCAGGTAGATGCTGAATGCGTCAAGCTGAAGACAGGGCGCTAAGGCAGTCATTAGGGGTGGCCTATGTCCGTATTGGACTAACATAGGCTGATGATGATGATGTCCGCACGTACCAAATCCCACTGAGATACCACGGTTTCGATTATATCGTCAAACGAACTCATGACTCCGTTCTACGTCCTAAATACATTATGATTTTTTGAAATTCTTAATTGAAACCATACACCAGTCACTTTTCTGAATGGACCCTGAATGGGTATTGAAACCCTGTTTTTAACAGGAAACAAATTTCCATTTTTTAGGTTAGAAGTTAGAACCTTCAAACACTCTAAACCAATGCACTTTGTGCCTTTCAATTTTCAGGCCTGGGTCTGGCTTTAATCCAGTTTTTAAAGGTTTGATTCGCAGATCATTGAGTCCTGTCAAAAGAACCAATTCGGTTCGGTATAGGAGTCGCTTGGACATGCTATACGAAATCCGCATTTCCAATTAGATCCATTTGAACTAGGGCTGCCATGAATAGTCCGTCTGACATGTTATTTTTATATTATATTAGTTTTAATATTATCTCAACTGATGGTATGTAACGATGTGGCGATGTTTCATGAAGGTCTAGAAGACCCCTAAAAATTACTCGTCACAAAACAATAATTAAGCCGATTTTAATTTCCTTAAATATTTACACTGTTTTTTAAGTTTTGTGGGAAAACTGCCAGTCCCTTGGAAATAAAATGTTGATGAGATCACTTCGGGATCACTTTCAATACGAATTGAATTGAATGCGAAAGCGAATTTTCAAAATCGGTCAGTAATTGACGGAAAAATTGACGAACATACGAACAATTATTTATAATTTTAAAAATAGTATACATGCCTAATAAATAAACCTCCCTCTTCCTTATTTTGAAGTTTGTTAAAAAGTTTAATAAATTTGAGTATTTTTCTAGGTGCTACCGGTTCACTTGTGCCATAAAATAAACAAATCATTTATTTTGTGGAACGATATTTTTAGTATCTTTTCCTTTTACAAATTGAAGATAATAATTACAATAAAATCTATATTTTTACGAGCTTCAGAAGCAGGAGGAACAGTAGTCTTAACTAATGGGTAAGATTTGAGGGTTTGAAGCAGGTCAGAGTAAAGAAACCAATCATTTGAGGAATCTGGTATACATTTACTCTTAAACAGCTATAGAATCACTAAATCAGGACATTTACAAGCAAACATTAACAACCACCATGTAAAACCATGAAACACAACAGAATAATCAATTAGATGGTTTTTATACAAATTGACCAATACTTTTCCAAAGTTATATTGAGTGACGGACGGTTTTGCTTTTCTAATCGTTCGACAGGCTATTTATGCTCTGTGATCAAGGAGTTATGCTAATAATATAGATTTTCGTTTGAAGGTTTTGTACTTACCTAGGTACTACTGTAATTAGTGGAACTGAGCAAAGGGGCCACGTATGAAAATGAGAGATCGTTCAGATGATGAAAGTCGTTCAGACTTGCGCTAATTTGTACTTTTTTGCGTAGTAAAAAAAGTTATGTTTTGAATCAAAGGACGCGCAGCGTCGCGTCGCGTCTCGCTGTGAGCTGCGCACAAGAGGGAAATGTTTCTGACAACAGACGGGCTGTCAGGTTCAGATGATGAAATCCCTTTACAAAACAAATAAAAAAACGATCTTGACAACCCTAATTTTTAGGCGAATGCACGAGGGAAGAAAAAGTGACAATTTGCAATTCAGAACGTTTTTGAAACGGAACGAATGAAAGGGTCTTAATTGATACGAATATTGGAGCGGACGCGTCGGTAAAATATAGTTTGGATTTTTATAATTCAATAAATGAGCAAAAATGAGGTTACGAATGATATAAACCTATTTATATTTTTTAGCTTTAAGGAAGGAGTTTGTACAACGTTCAATCTTCATGGTCAAGGATGATTTTTTCGTTCATGGCGACAGAGGTTTCTAGCATTCGTAACCTCCATGGTAGTTGACCAAAATGAGTAAATATCATTCATTTGACCTCTTCCATTTCAATCCAAAAAAATTACTTGGTAGACCAGGTGAAAAGTTAATCGCATGGCGGAATCACTCACTCGTCGCGCAACCACGAGATAGGCCGAGCACCAGTGTGTGTATGGTGCACTCGGGCTCTCGTTCGGATGAAAATACTAGCGAAATAGTTTTATTGTCATTGGCCGAGATGTCTCGACGAGTGTGTGATGCCGCTATCATCTAAATCACACAGCTGAATGAGACCTAATTAAGTTTTTCTTGTCTTGTCTTATAGAATAAGGCTTACCAGTCCACAGCTGGACACAGGCCTCTGATAAGGATAAGCGGTTTACTGGCTCTAATTCTTAGCTTAATAGATTAACAAATTCACGCTTAAAGCTCGATAAGCACGCAATGAATGTGCTAACTTTCATTTTCAAAGGAGGTTCCACGCTATTTATTAACGTTAATTGCAATAATCTCTTGACGTATCTATTGATTATTGCACAGGATTATAAAATTATATTAAAGAGAACGTGTGAACATAATTGAACGATTATTCATAGGTTTAGCGCGTGGGCTTGGTTTCATAATGCTTCAAAGGTTAATAAGGTGTTAGATATTTGTGCTTATTTCAAAATATATTTAGAACTAGCTTCTGCCCGCGGCTTTGCTCGCACTTTTCCGGGATAAAAAGTAGCCTATGTGCGTCCCTGGGATACTATCTACCTCTCTGCCAAATTTCATTGAGATCAGTACAGCCGTTTAGGCGTGAAAGGTGACAGACAGACGGAGTCACTTTTGAAGTTATTACATATATTAGGTATGGATATCCTAAGATAAGTCACCATAGACATATAATTTTTCACTCTTTCCGTCTACTCCTACTGGGCGCTCCTACTGGTAGGAGAACGAGGACTACAATATCCTCGTTCTCCTACCATATCCTCTTACTCCTACTAAATATCACTCTTTCCGTCTACTCCTACTGGGCGCTCCTACTGGTAGGAGAACGAGGACTACAATGTCCTCGTACTTCACTACGCTCAATAGACCAACAAAGCGTGGGAGCGAGAGGTATTTAGTTGATACACACTGCCGCGAGAGAAAAAGAGATAGCGAAACAAGATGTCCATAAGACATTATTTACGCGATTAAGAGGCGATAGCGTCCCTGCCTGTTCAAAGTTGAAGTGAATATGTACAAATAATTAATAATCTTACGATTGAATCAGAAGTTCTTTATTCGGCCACCATGGTGTCGTGTTCAGTGAGTGAATGTGACGTTACAAGAGGCAATAATCCACATAAATACACGTTTCACAGGTAATTTATGACTATTTTTACTGAACTCTTCATAACCCTTATTTCGCCTTTTGTTGTTTGAAAAGAGGCAAAAGAGCTATTGAAAGCTTAGATAATTAGTTTCTCTTTAGACTTATCATCAAATTACAATGCTAAATGAAGAATTTTTGGATATTTGGTGTAAAACTTAAAATTGTTTGGTTACGATAGGGATTGGCAAAGTGATGACGTCATAAGTATCGATAGTCGATAATTCGAGTCTGCCGGTAGGTTCGACGTGAATGCTCATAGGGTTAGGTACTTATGTAAAGTACAATAAAACACTACTTTCCAGTAAAAGAAAAAAACTAAATATAATATAATAATACAGGGTTACTGGTAATTCAGTTCAATACTGTTAGAGGTAACCCAGAGGACTGGGAATGATACTCCAACGCTGATGATTGGCGACTGGTTTATAAAATTAGATTTAATATATTAATATCTATAATGTTATGTTCTTACAGGTCTCCAACCAATTCTTTGTTACGTGATAAATGGTTACGGATTATAAATAGGGGCTCCTGGACTCCAAATAAGAACTCTACGGTACTCTCTACTCTACTACTACTTTTTAACCGACTTCAAAAAAGGAGGTTATCCATTACTTTTGCGTCGACCCAATAGTTTTTTGTTTGGTTTTAACATTATTTTTTGATACAAATTCTTCGGAGTCACAATGTGTAAATGTGAATATGGGAGCTTTATAATTTTTGTTAGCCGGAATCCAATACTTAGTTATGACAAGTTTTATTTTCATTTTGTGATAATGAGATGTAATTTTGACTTGTAAGTGCTGTACATCGCCTACTTACAATAAATGCATTGGACTTTAACTGTGGATTCGTTTTATTTTACTTACATGGTAATAAACACATACCCAGAAACATCCATACTTACGCATTTATAATATTAGTGAGATATTCTTGACAACGTGATACACTAACATAATAGGTTATCGGTCGCTTATTTGATACTAGCTGCACCAATTCATTTCATTAATAAATGATTTTTTACCTAGCTTTAGCTTTGTTGCTATTTGTTTACCTATTTGAAATGTATTTGTTGTTTTTTTTAATTATAAGATACTTTTTAAACAACTTCGATAACAAACTCATTAGTGTCTTACAATTTTGCCAGTAAGACTATCGATAATAATATTATGCTAGAGTCAAGACAACACTATTTGACGCACACATTTACATTTCATTTTTTGTCACACCGCTAATCTGACATTGTTGGTCTTGTACATCCTAAGCCTATGCTGAAAACAGCCTTAGGATAAATTAAATATAAGACAATATTTTATTATTGAGAATCAATGTTTTGTAGTATTTTTTTGTGTACCTAATTAATTATTTACATACCTACTAGTGTTAGGTACCTTTATTTTACTATTAAAACTATCAAAATTCAAAATTAAATAACTTTATTTCTCTAGGCTTACAAAATAAGCACTTACACAAGTCTAATTTTAAACATAAACAGTTTTATAAATAGTAATAATAAATATCTTGGTTTGAAGAATTCAGAATAAGGTCCGTTGTTAACCCGCTTACAATAAAACAATGAATATATATAATGAAGAACCTACCTATTCAAAATACCTAGATACACATGAAAATATCACTTAACTGCAACTGTTGTATCACATAACTGCAGACTGTTGCATTAAAAATAACTATCTAATTATTTATAATAAAGTAATTTTATAAAATAAATCCCTAATAACTCTTAAAGTGAAAGTACGTCATAATTATAATGAAGTGATGTAACTCTTGCCTCGGGAACCGTTCATAAATCGAATACTCGTTTTGACTTAAAGGCACCGGTTATTAACCTAATGAACATCGGTTAAATAGTGTTTTATTGGATAATAATGATTATTCACTATTTACGAGAAACACAATTATGTATATTAGAATATTAATAAGTGTGAGAAATGATACATATAATGTTCTATGTATATCTCTGTACTTATCTGTGTACTTAAGAAAAATATCGACATGGATAATTCCCTACCTCAATCAACATAAGGTCTCAATCAAAATCAAAAAATTCTTTATTTTCATAAGAACAAAAATGTACACTTAGAAAAGGTCAAATTTAAATAAAACACTGACACGGAAACAAAGTGATATTTTTGATTTCTGTCGCTTCGGTATGTAGACTAAAGTAAAGAAGCGACGAAGAAACCTTTAGCCAGTTAGTTGTTATTTTTCGAGTTGGTCTGTATCAGAACTCAATTTTGATTATCACATCTCATGATCTTGATGTATGTATGTTTGTTACTTTTTCACCCTAAAACTACTAAACGGATCGTGCTGATTTTTTTTAAAGATCTGGGAAATAAACTATTTTTTATTTCATAAATCAGTTCCCATGGGAAAGAAATAAACTTAACACGTTTCAATATAAACGACGCATGCGATGTCGCGGGCAGAAACTACATAGATAACAATTTAGACCAGAAGTGTTATTAAAAAAAAAAAAAAATTAAAAAGATGAGAACGCTAGTCTGTGTCTGTGTCAAACTTCCATGACAGGCTGCTGGCCTTTGTCCAGCAATGGACGTGCACCGAAATGCTGATGATGATAGGTAACCGAAACATAACAAACTAAAATCCTATCCCACAAAACTAATTATCTTCTGCATTGTTCCATACGACATGGGACCATCCACTGGACAGATTAGGGACAGAACTGAGGGGAGTCGAATTAATTGTGCAACGGACAAAAGTCTGGATTAATCCATCAAAGTATAACGTTGAAGGAGGTTGGACAGTGTAATTCGAAAGGATGTCACCCTTAAATGGTGATAATTGTTCGTAAAATATTTATTGGGGGAGAAATTAAGGGCTATGATTAATTAGGTTTCGCTTACAAGTTGGGTCTGCAAATAATTTAAGTATACTCAATTAAATGCTTAATTTATTTCAAGATTATTTCTCGATGAATAGGCAATTGGCAATGTTTCTCTGAAGGATAGGATTCGCAACGAATACATCCGACAGAGAACCAAGGTTGCCATCATAGCTCAAAGGATTATCAAGCTGAAGTGGCAGTGGGCTGGTCATATCGCGAGAAGAACCGACAACCGCTGGGGTAAACGTGTTCTTGAGTGGAGACCGCGACTCGGCAAACGTAGTGTAGGACGCCCTCCGACCAGGTGGGATGATGATTTGCGAAAGACTGCTGGTAGATGCTGGATGCGGCAAGCTGAAGACAGGGCGCTCATTGGGGGAGGCCTATGTCCAGCAGTGGACTGATATAGGCTGATGATGATGATGATGGTGATGAATAGGCAATTTATTTGTACCCAACAAAAATCTATCACTCTAAATGCCTTTTTGAAGATTTTCCCCCGTAGTTTTGATTCTGATACGACCCAAACGCTTTGGTAAAAGCAAATGCCTGTCTTTGTAAAAAGGATCAAAATATTAATAGAATTTTCTAGATTAAAGGCCCATACTACGATGCCATTTTGTGAAAAGGATATAGGCATAGGATTTCGCGTTCTTAGGAGCGGGACAGGACAGAACAACGCTAGCCTAAAAATCAAGTTTAAGTTTATTATCTATTATATTAATAAGGACATTATTTGAAGAAAAAAATCGCAATACAAAAAATGTTCTATAAATTTAGTTCAATCACCATGCTAATTTCAAGATCTAAACTTCTGTGTTTACTGAGAAATTAAGTTTTTAGTAAAAATTAAGAGGTAACTTTGCGATTTTAATTCGATTTTTTTTGTAACTTTTATTTTGAAACATATTATTATGAACGATAGACTAAATCCTGAACTTTACCATATATAAATATCAAAGTTAAATATTCAGTAGTTTGGAAGAGATGGACATCCGGCGGAGTTGATTTGAGGTAGTATAAGCCCTTTATATTATCGTGATAAGCCTGTCAATTAGGTATGCATATGCAAATTTCGGGCCACATATTTATATCTGAGACTACGGCTATTCGTTAATCGGCATTAATCACGAGGCAGTAAAATAAAGGATTAGAGTGCTTTAAATAACACCATTTAAGACAAATCTAAGAATTTACAATGATCGAAGTGAGTAGTCGAACCAATTTATTGCATTCTTCAGAATTCGGACAGTGAAAAATTACTCAGTTGGTCTTCTCTCACGTTAAAATAAATAGAGCTTTTTTAGCAGATTTTGTACATGAAAATGCTCTATCACTTTAACTCTTATGAATTTAAGTAACAATTTTACAGAAAGATGTTAATCGAGTCTAATTATTATGATAGCTCAAAATCTTGTCTAAGAATTCTCAAAAATAATATTTTTTCTGGCCGTGCAAATTCCCAACTATTCAAATTGGGAAATAAAAAACAGGGCTGGGTTGATGAAAAACTGCCCACAACATCTTTAATTACATATCACATACTTAAATTAATTCAACTTAACTATTTAATTTTGTGCCCTCAACTAGTAGTTCGATTATCTAACTGTTGTGTGAATGAGCCGCAATGTCAGTCCATATTATGGACTGACGTGGGCTACCGCAAGTTAAACCCGAATCGAACTACTCGTAGTGGGTGAGATGAAAGCATTACAACAAGTACCTGTGACAGGTACATTTTAACCCAATTGCGCATTCAAATGTTAACCGAATCATGTTTATTTATGGAAATGCCAACAAAACACAAAATAAAAATGCATGATTTATTTATGATATAATTTGCTGATGACTTGACCAACCCGTCGACGTACTGTAAGCGCTCTAGTTTACTTCACATTTTTTTTGGTGAAAAATCCAAGGGTTTTTTCGTCATGTGTACCTAACTCATGGTCATCACGTCAGTGTTTTATGGCTCATCACAGTGTAAGCTTGGTGAGACACACGATTTTTTGACGTAAAAAAACTACGGTTAATTCCCCTTTTGTAGACACGGCACCGTTAGTACAAAGGATGCATATAATATTTTAAAACTGCTAAGAAAACCAGCTGTGGGGTCGCGACGTAAGAATATCAACCCTGTAACTCAGTTCGTGACTGTAGTAACCCCAAGGCCACGACATGCCCGCCCGCGCGTCTTGCGTCTACGTCCGCGGCGAGAACAAATCAAAGAAGTTGTTTGAGTGTGCCATAAATCGCCGCGGTGCGACTTGCGGAGAGGTAAGCGGGTCGTGGCATAGCGACGTCAGTTGCAAGACGCAGGACGCGCCGCAAGACGCATCGTCGATGTCGTGGCCTTAGCCTACGGGAATCTAGCAAAGGAAGGGCAATATCTTCACATCTTCTTAAACTGCCTGCCCAGCGTGGGGATTGTGGCAAAACAATGGGGTGTTCTGGGAAGGCACGTTCAGCAAAGGTCTTCTGAGTGCTGATCATTAAGAAAACCAGCTGTTTCCAACACTGCTGTGGAATAAACCAGTGTTCTCTATCATGCAGATAAGAGTCATTTTAATTAATTTATTGACGAGTTTAGGTCTAAGGTCCGTTAGAAATGAATTTATGAGTGGAATGCATAGAGAAACAATCGTAACAATTATATGTAACTATTTTTCGATTTAGGTTAGGGTTAGTCGGCTCTTACGTCAGTCACGAACTGAGTTACAGGGTTGATATTCTAAGGTTTTTATTTATTATAGTACTCTGGGTAATTTCTAAGAAATTAATAAATCCCAAAAATTTACGATCTCGACGGGATTCGAACCCGCACCTTCCCCTTCAGCGCAGGGTTGCTCTTTTTCCAACTAAGCTACGTGATCTTATCTAGAAGAAAGACTTCTTGGTTGTATGTTCCTAAGGCTCTATGTTCCCACACAAACGTACTTTCCGATTCATTTGGAAGCTATCCAGTTGAACGCCCCAGTCACAATTAGGCTTAAGAGGTTCGCACCCACCGAATGGGTCACGATAAAAATTTGGTTACATAGCTAAATATTGGGGCAAAACTGGGCATAACAAGATAAAGTTAAAAACTACAACCCGACTACGTGAAAGTTATAAAAGTTTGAAACACTTACATTGACAAAATAGAATGACGTATCTGTCATATTTGATAGGCATACCCCCGAATACTCAAACGCAACTCAGATATAAGCACGTCTCAAGCGACAAATTTCTGACAGATTTTCATTCAAAACTATCAAAAAACGACGACTTGAGACGTGCTTAAATCTGAGATGCGTTTGAGTATTCGGGCGATAGAGTTGAAAATGAAAATAGGTCGTAGGTATTGTAATTTTTCTCTATGGGGCCTGCAGCCTGCGGCTACCTAAACTTTAATACGCATTTTGAAGGCTTATTCGGGGTCGGAGCCCTAAATCCTATAGCCTATAACCATCGGGGTATCGAGACGAATCAATCGATACATAATTTGTTGAAATCGAACCAGTAGTTTCAGCGCTACGTGGGAACAAAGAAATCGGCCACATACATACAAACATACAAACATAGGGTGCTAACCTCATAACCCTCCCCTGTTGGTAGTCGGGTAAAAATTAGAAAAGGCTCCTATGGAAACGAGTTTTCAAATAAAAAGCTTTTCCTCACCGGATCAAATACGAGTTATTTTGGCAATTGACAAGTAAATATACATAGATGCAATCAAACTCAGTGCCAACGATACACCTACACGCATTTTCCCACACCTACATCTCAATATCTAATTCAAATATTCGGGGCCATATTTATGGCTCTAAAGGCTAAAGTTCAGGTTTCAACTCATCACCATTGTGTTTCGTTATTTATTGGGCGTAACGACCGTTATTCGTTACCTTTGTCGAATATGACCCTTTTTATTGAACTTTGACAGGTGTGTAGTGAAGTTTATGAGATGTTTTTGGGTCAAGAAATATTATTATTTTAATTTTGGTATCATTCGAGTAGGTACTTTCAATCTTTTTTTTAATGATGATTGAGTGGAATTCTACATGATGGGTATTGTCTGTGTTAGTAAGTATAAGTACAAAAAAAGGATAAAATATTTTTCGAGTTTACTTATAGTATAATTTGCTTTTTAAAAATAATAAAAACCTTTAAAGTTTTAAACAGACACATCGACAGTTCTGAACTGTTTTTTTTTTAATTTTGGTGGGATGAATACTAAGCCTTCGAATTAAAACTAAAGGTTTATCGGACCACGTTGAAATCATCTTCTATAGAACTGCAAAATAATCATCCAAATCGGTCCATATGACAGATAAATTGACGAACATACACAAAAAATATGAAAAAAAACATACATAGAATCGAATATAGAAACTACTCTTTTTTTCGAAGTCATTAAAAAATGGTAACCCCAAAAATAAAGTACAGTACAGTAGGTAAAATAAAAACCTATTCCTCTACCTGTAAGTGAAAAAGGTATGTATATTGTTTTCATTCAACAAAGTAGAGGTCTTCGCCGAAGTTATCGCTTGTAAAATAAAAATTCAGCTCACGACGACCGCCAGACAGACATTACTGTTAATGTTTTTCTATGCACGTTCTGCAATGCAGCGTGCGAGTTTTCTATATTCAGCTGTGTAATTCTTTTGTTGTGGCTATTATTTCCAATGGGATTTCTGCATTGAATAAGATAATTTTGTAAAACAAATTGCTCTAATTCTACAGGTTGTGTGAAAAAGAAGATTTTAAACTTAATAATGTGGAAATAAGCCTGAAATAACTGTGAGACTTTACGAGTATATTTAACTAATAAAACACGGAATATTGAAGGTCCGCCGAGTCAAGAGGTTGCAGGTTCGATTCCTGCCTTAGGCCAAACGTTTGTACTAACAGCAGATATTTGTTCTGGGTGTTTTCTCCGTGTAATAAAAAATATGATTCTGTATTATGTAATGTAAGGCTTATCAGATATCTAGTATTCATCAAGCTCTGCGTACTTTGGGGTTAGATGATGCTGTGTGGGCAGTCCAGCATTATTTATTTATTACAGCTCATACCTACTCTACAACTAGGTACATAATCTCATACAAGCATTTGATATTAGTTTTTGAAGCTGTACTAACGAAGGCAGGACCTGCAATTCACGTAGGTAGTAATTTACCAATAACCCTGTTTATATAATGTTATAGAAAAAGTAGCAAGCGAATATTCTGTGAAAACATTGTTCAACAATACCTACCTAATATGTTCGTAATACCTTAATATGTTGCCTGTAATTGGGAATCTGTCTTCACATAGCAGCTAAGCCTTCCGCTGCCAATTACCAACGATTGATTGACGTTTGTTAAGACGTGTTGTGTAGGTATCAGAACTGGATGTAAGGAGCCATCGAGATTATTTATAGAATGGGAGAGATCGTTTGTTCCAATAATAGAACAAAGGTTCTGATGGGAGAAAATTCTCTGATAATTAATTGACTTTTAAAGTCCTCGCTTCAAGAGTCAGCCACATAGGTGTGTGTATAGTGTAAGCTACATAGTCCGTGACAGACAAATCCTAACGGAAAAAAAGTATTTAGTGATTGACTTCTTCTGTCAGGCTGTGGCTTAGAATTTGCACCACCCCAACTCTTCCCGTGGGTGTCGTAAGAGGTGACTTAGGGACATACACCGGGGGACGGGCAGCAGCGCCTCTTGCAGAATAGATCTAACACTAACTGCGATTCCCAACCCGCATTTCCAGCGTGGGGATTATGGACATTACCCTCCCATGAGATAAAAGCCAATAAGGTGATTATCAAGGGGAGGTCTGCGTCCAGCGGTGGATCACTATAGGCTGTTGAGGTGAGAGGGAGGACTTCTTCTGCTGTCTATAAAATTTGACTTGTCTAAGTGCTTATTTTGTAAGCTTAAAGAAATAAAGTTATTGAAGAAATTAATAAATCCCAAAAATTTACGATCTCGACGGGATTCGAACCCGCACCTTCCCCATCAGCGCAGAGTTGCTCTTTTTCCAACTAAGCTACGTGATCTTATCTCGTCGACCCGAAAATCTTTGGGATTTTTGGATTAATTTCTTAGAAATTACCCAGAGTACTATAATAAATAAAAACCTTAGAAAGTTATTGAATTTTTTTAATTTTTTGTTTCGGTAGTTTTCGTATGTCAGTAGGTTACCGTCATAAGTTGCTAGTTCGTACTCAGCCCAAAACCAAACCCTTCAAACTGATAAATGCCAGTGCCGCTGCTAGTGGATACAAGACAATGAAAAGGAATATTTTCACGATAAGTTTGTCTTCTTTTGTAAATGATTTTGTTCATACCAACTCTACAACACTTGTTTATTTGCTCCTTCATTGATTTTCAATTCTTACCTTCATTAATTTCAATCAGATATATTTCTGTCGAGTAAGACATGTTGATTTGTTTATAATTTGTATCTCCTTATTTGAATTTAATCTAGGATCCTTTACTAGAATAACCATGATCTGTATTTATGACTTTATCACGATTTTATTGTAACTTACAAGCTGTAAGTTACTGCAAACTTGGATATAACGAGCTTATGTATTCCAAATCGGGTATCAATTCGTGCTTTGTAGCGGCTTTTCAATAGGTTGTCAATCCTTATAAATTGGTATCAGGTACTTACTTCAGTTTATAAATTAGATAGGTACCTACCTACTGTGAGGGCTAGGCTACGTTATATGAAGCCCTCACAGCCTCCGATTTATCTTTTGTATAGAAATTTTATCTTTTACTAGCTGCTTCCTGTGGATTCCCACTTTTCAAGTAGCCTATGTCCGTCTCCGGGATCCCGTCTACCTCCCTGCCAAACATTAAGATCCCATGAGCCGCTAAAGCGTAAAAAGGTACCTAACAGACAGACAGATAGAAAGTCAGAGTTATACTTTCGATTTTATGATGTTAGTATAGATAGTTAAAGGAGGATTTTGAGGAAAATTATAACACGTATTTACAAATGGCTAACACAACAAGAAGAAAGGCATGCCAACTTAAATCTTAAGAATTTCGCTAGAGCACATAACAGAAGTCATAATAAAATAAAACCAGCCAGGTGCGAGTAGGACTCGCACACGAAGGGTTCCGTACCACTATCTATAAAAACGGCAAAAAAGTCACGGTTGTTGTTTTTTATTCTGTTTTTTAGTATTTGTTGTTATAGCGGCAACAGAAATACATAATCTGTGAAAATTTTAACTGTCTAACTATCACGGTTCATGAGATACAGCCTGGTGACAGACGGACAGACGGACAGCGAAGTCTTAGTAATAGGGTCCCGTTTTTACCCTTTGGGTACGGAACCCTAAAAATAAGAAGGACCCTGGTCTGGTCTTATGGTCCACTGCTGGATGCAGGTAGTGCCCATGTCCTTATATAGGTCACGCGAAAGTTTAGAAGTCACTTATTCCAGCTTGTCTTGGAGATCTTAACTTTAAAAATACAAATAATAAAATTATTTAAGGAATTCACTACCAAGGTGGTCAATACTTAAAAACCCGGGTCAATAACCGTACCACGACCGAAGCTTCTATCAAACAAAACAATGTTTTTGTAATAACCACACATTTTTATGCACATGCCTCTTGCATACAAATGACTAAGGCAAAAGGGCTGAGACATTGTTTTAAAATCGTGCCCTGTCTTATACCTCTGACGCTTTGCTTACAAAATACTTGAACTTTTGAATACAAATTGTTTTATTTCGGTGCCGAAAATACATAATTATTAATGTGCCATTGTTTTATATTCGAGGCTTGGGTGGTAGGACCAAACTACGGTGTCTTGGAAGGGTGGTAGAGTTTCTATTCACTGTAATAACCAAACTGATTCCAATTCTTTGAATTGTTGCTGATTATTAATATGTACCTACTTATTTTCGTATGCTTGACGAGTTTTTTGTTGTAGCAGCGTATTCCATAAAGTACACTCACCTTTTTATTATTTTGTTCCATGTAAAATACATTGGGTGCATGCATGTAAGTCGAATTTTGACTATCCATATCTTGCTTACTATTATTCTAACTTAAATATTCGTTTCTTTTCTGACTTCACTCGTGTACTTTGTTGTATTGTTCTGCCAACCCTTGGGTGGTATCAAACTGAATCGAATCAACTTCAATTTGTAGGTGAACTGTTTGTTATTCAGTTCAGGATTTGGTACTTTTTACAGTAAATGAGTCATGTTTATCAAATGAGCTTGAAATTGGTTCGGAATGAGCTATTTGTACGTTATCAGGGTAATGTTTTAAAATTTTAATGGTTTAAGCTACATCATAGTTAAGTGAGCCCAGTAGTGGGCAGAAAATTAAGATGCACGAGGAAAGTTTTAATCCTTGGGGATAAATTCGTTTAATAAATAAAATTTTATCACTGTGATGATGAGTAACTGGTTAAGAAAAAATAAGGGTTCTTTTAGAATCATTCTGGACCTATAGTTCAGATGGAGTCAGATTTTGCTGAAAAAATGATTACGGGAGGCAAAATCGAAATTACTGACCCCAAACTAAGTAGATACCTGGCAAACAAATAAGAAATCCCCTTGATATAAATATTCGCACTAAGTTGCTAGCAATCAAATTGTACTCTACACTTTGGAAAATCAGAACTAAACAGTAGAAAACTATTCACAATAGATTCATTTCAAATGAGCCGCAAGGCACGTCCAAGACGTTAAAACGAGTGGAACTCGATAATTAGTTCTTGTTTGAGAACATTCTCTGATGCAAATTGGCGCTCGAGAATAGTAAAGTATCTTTGACACTTAGAAAAGTGCTTTGGCTTTAGTAGAAAAGTATCAAATAACCCAAATAAATTAAATTAATTTTGTTTAAATCCTGGACGTCAATAAAATAAAAAATTACATTTAGTAGTACTCACCCGGGATCAAATTATTAGCCTAATGGAATACATTTTTAAAAGGTGAGTCAAATTGTGGTGTGTAGTTAGTGGCAAACTATTAATTGAAATTGTAGCTTATGATACCTCAGTAAATTTCACTAAGACATTATTGAAGTAGTTTAACGAACTGTCAACACAGACAAAGACAGCAAGCAGAAACTTGCAAATGTTACCTCTATTAAATTTACTTTCGTAGTTAGGTATAATGAAAGTAAATTTACTAAAGTGCTCTTTTCACCACAATGGCTAATCAAAGAGACGATTCATTTCATCAAACAAATGTATTTGGCTCGGGCTTGACGATAAGTGAGTTGGCAAGAACAATTTTGTAGATTGGCAATAAGAACAAAAGTCGCATCGAAAGATCAAACGAGGTCCATCCAAGCTTAGAAGTTTAGAGCATAACAACTGAATGATAATTTCCGCATTATCATAAACCCTAAGTAGGTGTTGAAAGATCCAAAAGCAAGGAACCGCGTTACGAAATATTAACACGTACCTATACAAATTTAGCCAAGCGTGTGTCAATGAATGTACTAATTTAAATAAAGAAAAAAGTTAAGGTAAAAGTAGGAATTAAACATAATAATAACATTACGACACAGGAATTATCCTAGTGTAAAGTTAGTCGTTACTTACATTACTTACAAACATTTTCAAATATTACATTCAATTACCTAAGTAACTAAAACCATAACCCTAAAAATAGCGATATACATAATATAAATACTAGAAATAAACATAAACTCGCTGTGCCCACAACCAGGCTTCACAAGATTAATGTATCTTTTAAAGGGCAATGTATACGCTTCCACAAGAAAACTTCTGTGAGTTGCAAAATCTATCAGTAAATAAATTCAAATAAATTGTCAAAACCTTTCTGTGCAAAAAGACAAAATATCAGATTATCAAGAAGATAAAAAAGCTTGGGACGGGTTTTGCTCCAACTCGAAAAATAACAACTAACAGGCTAAAGGTTTCTTAGTCGCTTCTTTACTTTAGTCTACATACCGAAGCGACAGAAATCAAAAGTACCACTTTATTTCCGTGTCAGTGTTTTATTTTAAGAATTTGACCTTTTCTAAGTGTACATTTTTGTATTTATGGAAATAAAGAATTTTTGATTTGATTTGACATATAACTGTTCTATAGGTACTATAGGCAGAACGACTTAGTGTTCCTTTATGATTTACCTATGTAATAATAAATAAATAATAAAAATCTTTTATTTCGGACAACACAATAAATCCATAGTTTGTTAGTACTTACAAAATCTTATCACTAGGGCTAGTTAATTTTCACTCAATGTAATATCTAAGAAACTAAAGATTAGATCACCCTCCGCACGAAGCAATGCCATGTGGGAGAGTTGATCCTACCGGCTATTGTTTTTAGGATGGTGTTGGGGCTGCCACGCAGCCTGCGCATTAGGGATGCGGTTTTTTTACGGAGTATGGCAGCAAAGCCATCTGTTTCGTATTCTGTAAACATCCCTGATACTGATTGTTTGCTGAGAAAAAGCAACATACAAAGAAGCGACGAGTCGATAATACTTTGACGGACTAAAGCGCGGAATGAAAGACTTGCCACACTCTCAAGTAAACACGTGCAAACTAAATTTTCGCAGTCCAATCTTCAGTATGTCAACGATTCCACAATCTGCACTTCCAGGCTTGCGCGAGTTACCGTCTTACCGTCCACACGTTCCATCTTACCTGATCAAAGATGAGAGCGTGTGGCCGGGCTAGAAACCATAAAGAGTGATAAAATATCCGAGATAAAACGACACCCGATACCATCTCACGACTAAATCAAAGCTTAATTGAAGAGTGCTGCGCACAGAGAGAAGTGTTCAGACAAATTAAACTCAGCTGCGGCGATTGCGTGTGCACTTTAGGTGCTTTTGTTCTTTTTGTTTTCTGTATGTTGGCAGATGAAATGCGATCAGTTGTAGTACTATGGTTCCTTGTAAAACTGCATGTTAACAAGCCTGAAATTTGAGGCCGCCATTCAAAAGAATCATGTTTTATTACAACACCAACGGATTGTCGTAGGAGGGAGTTGTGCCCTACTGTCAAAAACCCAACTACGCAATCAAGTTTTGATAATCTTTCTGGGCAGGGTATGTAGCAATAATGGATTAATGGATAGTAATAATGGATTACGATTTTTAAGTATGTAAGATTTTTGACAGTAGGCCAATAACCAAATGGGTAGGGTCAATATCTCATTGGTAAATGCGATTGTAGCTCTGTCTGTATGAACGCTTTTCACGGCCAAGCAAAATCATTATAGTAATTCATCAATGTACCTATACCTACACCAGAAAATCATTACTTATGATTATTTTTGTTGTACGGTTACCTAAATCATTCCCAATCAGCAGGTAGAGAAACTTTTAGTATCCCTTTTATAGAAGAAGAAAACATGCTAACAAGAACCGTCTTTTGATCATACAAGTATTGTGTTAATGGCTACCAATTTCTCAGCACCAGCCGGAATATATTCATGCAAATTCATGTTTCTAAAGAACACAACTCCCTTTGTAGTGCTGTCCACGTGTTATACGAGAATTTCCGGGAAAGCCTGGAAAACAACGTAAATCAAGCTTTGCAACATCACTATACCTTAGAATCGAACATAAGTCTTTCCTTCCTTTGTTACGCAGAAAGTTCTTTTAGCTGGATATTTGATTGTCAGCTTCACAAAATGCGGCTAGCCATTGTAAATTAGGTCATACATAACATTGCATGATATTTCATTGTATGATATTCGATTATCATATCTCTTAAAACATAAATATTTTTGGTTTTTGCTTTTAATGTACCTACCTTATTTTTTACCCACAAAATTTGATGTAAACAATTCAAAGTTTTACAATTTATTACTACAGCTTAAATGAATCATCAAGTCATGTATGTTTGTTGTGGTTTTGTGAACTTTGTTTTTCTTTGATGGATGTTTATGTTATTATTGTATTTTGTAGCATCTAGTTTTATCATAATTTTCCACGCCTTGAAGAGGCAGAATGTTGGTAAGCTATATCATCTTGCTTTTCGCCGCGTTGATTCCTCTTCTTTTGTCTAATGATGTCTGTCATCATTTTTCTTTCCAGCCAGTAAGTAGTTTGAAAAAATAACAATCACGAAGTATTATTAGGCAAGTAAAGAAATAGAATCAAAGCGAAACTCAAAAAGACGTCACTTTGTAATAAAAGACTAAAAAACTCAACAAAGGAAAAAACTATTTATAAACTACTACTTTACAAATAACAGAATTAAAAAATAAATGAACGAAAAAAAAATTAAAATTCGATAGCATTTGATAATAAACAATAGAGTGAGTAAATTAATTAAAAATTGGGCAGTATTTTGTATCGACAGGCAATCATTTCGTAAGGACAGCTTACCGCCCCGTAGAATCTACGGGACATAGACCATTGTCACGTGATGGGCGCTGCCTAATGGACTGTCACGCACAGCACCATTGTTGCTCGTATAATAGCGACACATGGAATTACCTGTCGTTCATGACAACTCCGACGGCTCATATATTATGGGTAAAACAATAGCGGGTGGGATTAAATTGTTCTTGCGTTTTCAGGGTTCGCTTTTTGTTTATCGTTCGCGAAGGGTACTGATGGGATCATAATTCAGCCTTCTATAGTATTTTATAGAAATTTCCCTCTTATTATTAAAATTACGAAAGTATGGATGCATAGATGTTTTTAGCCTTTACGACAGATACATACATTTTTGTAGACAGTACATGACAGACATGTAGACAGACACTTGGAATAATATAGGTGCTTTTTGTGCAGAAAAGCAGGCGCCAAGCCACGTGTAGAAACTAGTAATACGATCTTTTTCATTTTCTTAAAAGTTTGCAACTTGTTGCTAATAGCATTTCGTTGTTAAAAATATTATAAAAGAGGACATTCACTCACGCTTTTCAAAAATTCTTTCCTAAATTTTGAATATGAAAAATGTTGATACAGATCCTAACTTTTATAAGTATTTCTAAAACCTATTACAAAACTTCTGCACCCACGAAAAAAAACCTTGCTTCAAACTTATATGAGATTAAAAACTTTTTAACTTCAACTGCCCCAACTTTTATTCGAAGCTTGAACACGGTCGACATTATCGGCTTAGAGTTTAACCTTTCAGGCAACTTATATGTATTTATGGAAATTTGAAGTCACGTCGTACCCAAATGTAGGTGAAGGGCTCTTACTTATAATCAATCGCGTCAAAAGTACATTTACTGTTTTCCCATTACTCTTTTCATGTTTGCTCATCAGTACACATTACGTCACTACTACGATAATTACTCCCCAATTATGGGGAGAATGGCCGTAACCACCACGCTTGACACTTATCAAACGGTGTGGTAATCCTTAAGGTGTTACATGGTTTTCCTACGTGATAGAATCCGAAATACGGAAATCCGTAGAAGAACTAAAGTCACCGACATAGCTCTCAGAATTAGTAAGCTGAAATGGCAGTGGACAGGTCATGTAGCTCGCAGAACTGATAACCGCACTGGGGAGTACAGGTTCTCGAGTGGCGGCCGCGATGCATCGCGAAACGGAGTTTTGGGAGACCATGAACTCGTAAAACTGACGACATCGTAGCGGGCGTTGGGAGTCGATGGATGAAGGCGGCTCAGGACCGCTCTTTGTGGCGTCGTATGAGGGAGGCCTATGTCCAGAAGTGGACGTGTATTGACTCATATGATGATGATGATGATGAAGGTGTAAAAAATGCACAGAAGGATACTGCTGTCCTTACTCTGATAGGTTCTGAAAGGTCCAACTCCTACGACGTCCATATTAATACACAACTAATTTTGTTAGGTACCTGCCTGCTCGCCTCCCAATGTAGATTTCAATTTTAAATGCCGTACACCTATATAAATAAATAAATAAATATTGCTGGACAATTGACAAAGCATTATCTAGCCACAAGCTAAGCAGAGCTTGTGTTATGGGTACTAGATGATAACTGATATACATAATACAACACATTACATAGATATATATTTTTTATTATACATAGAAAACGACCAGAACACCCGGAACAAATACCTGCAGATCGAACAAATATTTGTCTTAAGGCGGGAATCGAACCCGCAACCTCCTGCGTCGCAGGCGGACCTTCGCCCACCGCGCCACAGAGGTCGTCATATATACCTATATTAAAACATGCGTTGAGTTTTTGATGCATTCCGTCTTCACTCAAATCCCTGGTTCTAAACTGAACCATGTTCTACAGCCATACAGTCCGCCATCGCGTGGCAAAGTTCAGGATGTGACACTGATTTGTTGCCACCCGACCTGGTTAAAGATTCAGCTCAAGTCTGCTCAGAAATTCCACCCTTTCGTGTAAGTCAATAGTGCAAGACATGAATCACACTTCAGTTGGCGAGCGATGAATCAACGTCGAGGGGGTAATTGAGCGGACATTTGACACAGTTTTGTGGTAAAAATAAAATGACGCAAAACTTAATGAACGATAGTGCTAGCACCTGAGGTGGAGAGAGACAAATTGCAAAAGTACATTTGTTTTAGAATTGACATATTCTTACAGTGACAATTAGCTTCCTGACACATTCAACAGTTTGGAAAAGGGCTCCCCCTGATTCCTCCATTTCTTGCGATTCTGAGCCAGTTGGACTCACACTATAGGGTATAAAATTCGTAGTAGCATTTCATCTTCAGTCTTTCTTGACACCTCGGTAATCTTGACGTCATGGCTTACAGGAGAAATAAAACCGGAGAATTGTGTGAAATGTGTGTCTCAAGATTTCACTAGGTATCATAAAAGCAAATCAACGTAGTAACGAAACTAGCGTAGCGGAAACAAACGTTCCTATCTTACAGCCGGTTTTTTACGAACCAAGTCTTGTTTAAAATACAAACCGAGCTTTACGCAGAGGGACTACACTCCTATACAAAGCACTGATATAGTTATAAAGCACTTATATTAATTAAGTTTTGTTTATTTGTTTTACGAACCAAATCTTGGTTTTTTCACGCACAGGTACACTAGAGGTTTACAAAAAGTTTAAACTATTGTCAAATTTTAACAAGCGGATGAAAAACCGGCTGTTAGATAATTATTATTAATTTTCAAATTTCTTTCCATACAAAGGTTGCCTGGAAGAAATCGCTGTTAAGCGATACTAGCCCATTGTACTTTTATGTTTAATGTTTATATCTGTTTCTTTATGCTTTTTTTTTTGTGGTGTACAATAAAGAATTTTGTATTGTATTGTATAATCAAGCTCAAGTTGAGGTTTCTTACAATTATGTTTTTAAGTCAAAGTTAATACAAATACAATCGTGAATCTTTTAGCAAGTGCTAAATCCGCCATTTTCAAAGTGAACATGCTAATTTAGTGCACATTTCAACAGACAATTTGACTTGATAAATAGACATTTACTTACAACAGAATACAAATAGGCGAGTTCGGATATATATGTGTCAGCTGCGCGCACGCATATTTTGTGCACTCGGTTTATACAGGGTGAAAACTTAGTTAGCAAATACTTTGTTCGTCGTCGAAAGCCACGAGGGAGAGAGAGAGTTAACTAAGGTAGATGTATAAATAGATAATACTTTAGTGTACCAAACAAATACAGAAAACAGTAGGTACCGAAGTAAATGCTATGCGTAGACGAAGTACAAAGGCGGCTTTATCGCTATGAGCGATCTTTTCCAGGTAACCTCGGGATGGACTCGACATGTAACAACCAAAAAAGGACAAAAAAACGGTGGCATTTGAAAAAAAAACAATAATACTTAGTGTAAGTACTTACCTAGGTAAATAACTTGCAAAATTATATTTACATGAACATAGAGATAAATCTATTAGGTATACCGGCTTTTGCAGCCAACTTAGAATAAACGCATAGTCTGAGTCTCTAAGACGTACGTACATTTTGTTTGAGGCGACTGGCTCTCGAGTGAGGATTAATACGTACTACCAACTTTATAATTGTAATATATATAAATATAATAATAATATAATTCAATGGAAGAAAAATGCAAAACCTAAATTGCTTTAGTTGGCAAGTTTACGTTAATAGTCCAAGAAACCGATACCTGTAACTTACACCCTGTATAACAAAAAACATAATGTGAAGTGAATCGCACAAGCTTAACTCGAGACAGTCTATTGATGTGGTAATTATTTTTCAATTTAATGTATGAATATTCTACTGACTTGGTCCGGTGACTTGTGCCCCGTCTATTTCTGAGTGACATGAAGGATTGCATAAGAACAATACACTGAATATTTCCATTGAAAACGGTGAGCACGGGGCCTACTCGGAAAACGAAAACTGAAGTTATTGAATCGTTATCGTGCAAAACCAACTCTAAAGTTACAGCTTTTGCACAAAAGCTAATCAGAAACTTCAATTTTCGTTTCACGAGTACGGTCCGAGGGCAGAGTGTTACGAAATGTCGTGAAGTCATATTAAATGTCTGCCCTTTAATTGCGACGCAACCATTTTCAATAAAAATAACTCTCATCTACTCTATTTTAAGGTAGGTTCTGCCACAACTCAAAATTTACGCACGGCTTCACTGACTACACACTAAAATCATATATATATATAAAACTTAATTATGAGTAAGTAGGATGCACAATTCAATTACCTTTCTACTAAAATGTCTTTTACTACATTGTAATTCGTTTCTTTTAAGAATTTTCTAGTTCTGTGCAGTCAATCAGTCAAAAAAAAGCGACAATTCACGCTCTAAGTTTAAACAGAACCCTTATATATTATACTTTAAAATAAGCACTCATCTTTAAAATTAAAAACTTGCATCTCACTCAATGTTTTTATCAATTTAAAACTGATAAATCGAATTGCGCATGCATAGCCCGGGACCTCTACATGATAGCCTGCAAGATTAGATCAGAGCTTTAATGGCTCCTCTAATTGCCAGTGGCAATAGAGCGCACTCACATTTTTCAGACGCATTTGCACTGAAAACCGAATTATCGTGAGCGTCATTAAGGCCCGACAATGCCTGTAAAGCAGTTGACTCAGACCTTGCAGAAGTCGTACTCGTATTTTAACTGTTTGCCCCATTTTTTTACCGTCATGTTATGTAAGGTATACATAAAATAAAGACATTGTTTTTTTTTGTAAAACTTGTAATGACTTTCGTCCACGACTTGAAGTACCAAAATGTTTAGTGGACATAAAACTCGGAAGAATACCAGTGAGAGATGTAGCACAGTCCTATTATCTCCCGCGTCTATAAAGTCCCTGCGGGATAAATAACAAGCTAGCCTGTATACCAGCTCATAATCAGCTGCAACCTGCTTTCTACGCCAACAAATCCTAGTAATAAAACTATTTTAAGATTTTAAATGCAAATGGCGAACTTGCATTGAAGTTCCGACCTTTCAGTATTATATTTTATGTTCACGCGATAAACCTTATAGAATCTGATAGTTCCAGAGGATAGTGCGTTTAATATACAATGCTTAGCTTTTAAAATAACTACGAAAATTTATGGCTAATAATAGCTTTAAAGGACTGTGTCCAGTACTTTTCTTCGTTAAGGTATCTACGAGTATACAGGGATATTGGTAATTCACTGACACTGCGTGAATCACATGTGTTGTCCATTATCACGAACACGTTTGTGAACACGCCAGGAGCTGAATTTTGCTAATAATAATAATAATAAAATAAAACATTTATTTCAGGCAACGTTAGTCTAGTACAGGATGTAAAATTCTTAAAAACTACGACCCATATAAAATATATACCTTATTCTAACATACATAAAATATATACCTATTTTCTACCACGTAGAGTCGGCGATGTGTGACACGCGATATGTGCTAAACTAATCACTTCACTTGGACAATGACATGGCATTTTACCTTTGAAGAAATAAACAACAGATCAGATGGATGGGCGCAAAAAGTGACAAGGTTCAGGAAATATAAAGGGAAGCAGACCAACCATTACTAGAATGATGCGTGCCAATTACACTAAATGAATTACACTTGAAGAATTATCACCAAATATCCACTCAGTAACCCACAAACAATTTGAATATTGTAAGGCTCATCAAAACTTACCGATAAAAAGCAATTTCGTGTTTTCCGGTACGATATGTTGCCGCACTAAGGTGCTCTACAGTTTTCCATTTTATTTCAGTCTTTTTTGCATATATTTCACGAGATTGACGAGAACAACACGCACACTGATAAGGGCTGACATTGGCTGAAAAATCATAGATTGGCATCATGGAAATTTGCTCCACCGTTCCATTTTGTCTATTATCTGAAATAGCGTTCCAATAGTAAAAAGAGGTCAGATATTAGTTTGTTAATTTTTGGTTGGAGAGAGAGTGACCAAAAAATTATTTCTTTTTTTCTATGTAGTTGTGAAAAAAAAATTTAGTCTGCTTTAGGGCGCAGCTAGTATTATGTCTATGGTTCAAACCAACATTCTATCAATCTTTCCGTGCAAATAGCAAGGCACGTTCGATCTAGAGTTTCTTTCATCTATGGACAATTCTGTGACGCATCACTGCCATAGTAAAAAGATTGACTTGCAGAATTCGGTCCTAGGTCAGTAAATTAGCAATAACCCGTGTGTTTATTGTAAGTTCCAAAGGCAATGTAAAGGAACAGAACCATTGAAACTTCGATAGATTTAAGACCGCTTTTGAGTAATTGTCGACTTCCCGTATCCATTAAGCCACTGTCAATGGACCTTCTATATCATCTATCAAACCCATCATTGCGACAGTACAGTTAAAAATATATTTATCTTTCATCGACAAGTAACGTTAGTACAATCAGATAATAGCCATTGTATGTAATCAATGGACTAAATCGCTGGAAGTACCTTCTTTACGCCTACTAATATCTTCCAATAAGATAGGAATGCTGTTAACAGTTCTACTTTTTCGAAACAAAAGAACGCTGCATCGCTTCAATTTTTATCATTTACTAGCAGCGCCTTGCGGTTTCACCCACGAAGTTCCCGTTCCCGTGGGAATTTCGGGATAAAAAGTAGCCTATGTTCTATTCCAGACTATAATCTATCTCTGTGCCAAATTTCATCCAGATCCGTTCAGCCGCTCTGGCGTGATAAAGGAACAAACATCCATCCATCTATCCATCCATCTAAACTTTCACGTTTATAATATTAGTGAGATTTATATTTTTATGGTATTTATGATAAAGCTCGTATACACAACTATTTCAGCTTACTAGTACTTACCTACGGAGCTAAGACCTAGGTTTTCATAAAGGAAATAATAACAAAACTCAGAGTCGCCCAGAGGAAAATGGTAGGTTTTGACCGCTTTTGAAAAAAATATTGCACATGGCGGGAAAGTGTTCAGCTTATAGAAAAACTTGCGCTGTCTCCTCAATAACCTATGCACCCTAAGTCCAAAAGTGAAGTGAAGTAAGCCAAAAAATATAATTTAGCAAAATCGATACACAAAATAGCGATATTAAAGTAGATACTTCTTTATGTTAGTTATTACACTAGCTGAATACGCGCAGCTTTGCACAAATAATAAACAAGACAATTAACAAGATAAAGTTAAAAACTACAACCCGACTGCGTGAAAGTTATAAAAGTTTGAAACATTTACATTGACAAAATAGAATGACGTATCGGTCATATTTGATAGGCATAGAGTTGAAAATGAAAATAGGTCGTAGGTATTGTAATTTTTCTCTATGGGGCCTGCAGCCTGCGGCTACCTAAACTTTAATACGCGTTTTGAAGGCTTATTCGGGGTCGGAGCCCTAAATCCTATAGCCTATAACCATCGGGGTATTGAGACGAATCAATCGATACATAATTTGTTGAAATCGAACCAGTAGTTTCAGCGCTACGTGGGAACAAAGAAATCGGCCACATACATACAAACATACAAACATAAAAACATACAAACATACAAACATACAAACATAGGGTGCTAACCTCATAACCCTCCCCTGTCGGTAGTCGGGTAAAAACAAGGTAAATTCTTAAGAAGAATTGAGCCTAAAATTAAATCTGAATGACAATTTCCTAAAATGTAACGAGGTAATTGAAGGTAAAATGTAGTATAATTTCATTTTCTAAAATGTTTTTATATTACCGATAAGATTCAAATATCAACGTTCACTACCATCACTAGCACGTCGAATATTGGACACGTATACGTCTACACAATGTCAATCTAGTATATTTTATGTGGCATCTCGTCTAGATAAGATTTTTTCGCGATGAAATGGTATTTATTCAAAAAATATTGATCATGCTGACAACAAGACTAAAATTACCAGTGTCAAGCAAGGGACAAATTCAACCACCATTGTAAATTTTACTAAAGTAAAGCAGTTCACAATGGCTTTTGTCTAAGCCAAGTCCATTACAAGACATTCTGAAAGTTCCCAACTCTGACAATAGAGTTTCCACTCAATTTCACTGCAAATAGAGCTTACCAATGAAGCATCTAATTAACATGATCAGGACGTAATTAACGATGTTGGAGAATCTGCATGGAATCTCTATGGTTCACCTTGTTACCCTCTTCGGGTCAGCAAGGCTCTTAGAGAGATTAACCAATGCAGTAAGTAGGACTAATGTTTGATTTGTAAGCTTCATAATACTCTTTATATCTAGATGGATATACATAAATGGACAAACATAGATAGATAGATTATCTATCTATGTTCATCCGTCCACCTGTCATATGTCTTAAAATGGCACCAAAACATTTTTTTTTTGATAGTAGGCCAAAGTTTAAATAATGTAGTTTTCTATTTAAAAATCCAGTGTATAAAAATAGTCAAGCCTAACCATGACTAGGCTTACAAGTTACTACACCGTTAAAATACATAGGTTAGTAAATTTCAATTATTGTATTGTGTTATAAGGTTCAATATCGCAGCAAACGCACTTAGTCAAAGATTGTCGTAAAACGAATTACGACACCAAAACCACAATAGTACAATTAGCAATAACACTAGAACCAGATTGCAATGTAAGTACGAGTAGATTTGAATTTAAGTACTCTACCTATTTTCCAAGTGCCACTTAGAATTCTATTAGCTTTAACATTTCCAACTGGTCGGCTACGCGACAATCGCTCGAGGCAATCCTATGCATGCCTTTGATATCTTCGCTGACTTGATCAACTAAAATAAACTTAGCATCGTATTTGCATTTACACTGTCTTTGTCAAAATTAACTACAGACAGAGTAATGTTATTTGATGACCTCTGTGGCGTCAAACTGCAGACTTACGTCGACATAGGTCAGTTTTGCGGGTACGCTTCCCGACAATAGACCTTTGATTGATTTTCCTATTTTTTTTGATAGGGTTCCTATTTTCTGGGCATAATTGGTACCTAAGTACCTATGTGTTAAGCTATTCAAGTTTTCTGGTGTCCATAACGCAAAATATGACTAGATGATGGCGTTTGAAATGTAAAGAATAATTTTTCCCAAAAAATAGGTACCTAATCCAAATTAAAAAAAAGAGATTCAACAAAGCAATTCGCTAATTTCGTCACCAAAACCTTGTAACATTTAGTTCCTCGGTCTCGATTTCAATGTAACGGAGATTTGAATCGCTTTAGAGGTCTTGGAGGCAATGAATACACAGTCCTATCTACCACAAAACAAATTATATTGACAGCCAATTTCTGTCCGTGCTTACGTACCTTTTATATTTAACAGGTATTATTGGTTAAATGAAATGAAATAGTATATTGGACATACAAAGTACACACAAATAGTACAATACACATACACGTACAATAACTATAACTAAATTTACGATAAAAACATAGAATAAACCAGGGTTAGTAAGATATAATTAGCCTGTAACCTAACACTATTGGTCAATCTTCGAACCTTATGTTTCTCTCACCCGAGTTCTTATAACGTTGTGAAAAGAAACGTAAAGGGTCCAATTCATCTTTACCAACTTTTTTGAAATTAACTGGCAACACTCAAAGCAATAAATCATGGTATTAAAAGCTCATTCGTGAAACAAGAAATTCACGCGACTTTTTACAAACAATGCAATTTCTTAACGATTCCGAGTAGCGAATGCGCCTTGTGTAAGCTTCAAGTTAGAACCGTGGAATTGAAAGCAGATAGATCAAAACAAAAAAGTTTAATTTTGATCCACAATAAACAAAAAAACTTAGTTCGGCGTTTGAGGTAGTACCATCTGAGTTAGTAATTAAAAAAAAGCATAAAGTAGCATCTTTCACACTATTGACACTTTCAATTTAAAAACAAAACAATTCAATAAAGTTGTAAAAAATCCAATCACTACTGTCTGCCAAACATTGATTATGAGGACTTCAGATGTTGTTTGTTGAACCTTTTATTTCAGAGCATTTCAAAAAGAAGAGCGATCAAATTACATGATTGATGGACTTTCTTATAACGATGACGCGAGTCCCGAGACCTGTTGAGTAAATAGTACCTATCTGGAGCAGCAGCGTATCATGGAGCTAGCGTCCTTGGGGACGCTTGACTGGTATGATACGTTTTTTACCAGTCTGTTGAGCTACGTCTAGACTAGATTATCTGTAACAGTCTGCAGTTAGCTCCACTATTTATTTTGTAAATACTAGTTGTGATTTAGTTTCTATTCTTTGATAGTAATTTTCGATAGATAGAATAGAGGCATATTATTACTTCTACTAGCCAAAATAATTAAACAACTTTAACTCAATATCAAGACATCAGGATAAACTTTTACTTGGATCCTGAAATACAGCCTAGGCTAGTTCGGGACCCTATGTATTCAATTATATACTGAAACACTGTAATTGTGTCCAATAAATGATTTATTTGTTATTTGTATTTTCCAGACGCAGTTCTCTACCGATTTCATTTCTGTGGCCATACAGTCGTATTTACTTAAGCCCAGTGAAGCGAAAACATTCAGCTTCTTGGATATCGCCGTATTCTTTACACAAGGCAGCCGTTACATAACTTGTCATATAACATCAATTTCTACGTTTCTATGTTTCTATGTTACCTTCTAGAACATAATGATACCTTCTGGAGCAGTTCTATGCGGAAAACTGCATGCATCGTTGTTATTTAAAATGCTGAAAGATACGGTTAAAAGCTGGATTTTTCTAGAAATAGAAGACTTTAAGCAATAAGGCTGCCAATTCTATTGCCTTTCTATTGGATACGTCGAATTAAATACAATGGAATGTTTTATAAGGCTATGTGATAAAGTATTATTTAAATCAATCTATCTCTTAAAAATAGTTGCGTGATGACTTTGCCAGTTTTCGTTACCGTTATCATTGTCTTTAAAAAATCACCCGTTTACTTATAGATCTATCGTATTTTGAGGAAATAGCTAAGGCCCGTATTATGAAAGCTTGATCAGTCACCAAGCGATGCTTGTGTAACGTTTTTCTATGGCATAAACGTCACTCAAGCATAGATCAATGATTGAGCAAGGTTTCATAATACGGACCTAAGAGTCATTATTTTCTTCTGAGCGAGGAAAAAGTACTGTAAAGCAACTGTTCAAAAAAATGTAAAGGGGTCATTTAAAGTGAGTAAGAAAAATAATGTTAAAATGCTATATAATAATGGCCATAGTCCCCACGCTGGGCATGCGGGTTGGGGATCGCAGTTTGGTGGTAGATCTATTCTACAAGGCGCTGCTGCCCGCCCCCCGATGTATGTCCCTCAGTCGCCTCTTACGACACCCACGGGAAGAGTTGGGGTGGTGTAAATTCTAAGCTGGCAACACACGGCCAGCCAAACTAATACCATCTTAATCATCCCAGATGTAAACAGGCCCAAGATGATGACACTATCCCTGGGAACATCAGCAATCAGATAAAAGGAGTTGCGAAACGATTGCAACTAATGAGTAGGCATGTTATGTGTTAATGTGTGTGTTTTCGTTTCGTCATAGCGAAGTACTTAATCGTATGAATGCGCACTTGTGTATTTATGGTGGGCTTGTGTTTACAGCTTTTTTATGGGTTTTCGTTTAGTGCTTTGTTAAACGACGTCGCCAAGCTTTTTCAGGTTTTATAAAATGCGATAAGAAAAGTTTGTGTATTTTTTGTCCGTATTTTTATTATTTTTTCAAAGCTGCCGGTTAACCGTAGAACCTTTAATTATCTGATTCTTGATTGGAGTTTTTGAGAGTAAAACTCCAATCAAGAATCTTACGTATTTATGATGGAAAAGTTATCGAACAACTCGAAAAAAGCGAAGAACCGATAACGATGAGGTAAATGTGTTCTTAAGTAAAGACCGCAACTCGGCAAACAGAGTGTAAGACGCCCACCTGCCAGCTGGGATGAAGTTTAGCAAAAGACTGTAGGCAGATGCTGTAGCATAATGGTCTTAAAGGATGTCAGTAAAATTTATAAACACATTGAAAAATTTCATTAACCAATTACCTACACTAATTAAAACAAAAAAAGTTACAATCAAAAGTTACATAATACCATAATAGTCTTTTGTAGTTTGCAAAAGACGAAGAGAGAAGATGCGGCAAACTGAAGACAGGGCGCTGTCCAGCTGTGGGCTAATATAGGCTGATGATGATGATAATAGTCTTAAAGAATGTTAGTAAAATTAATAAACACATTAAAAAAATAAAATAATTATGACGTTCACAAAATTTAATAAAACACTCAATAATTTAGTCCACCTGTCAGCAAATAAGTCAACATGCGGGCTGTCGTCGTCCTTGTCTATTTAAATCATTTTGTAAGTACCGCATCTTTACCGCAGGAAAGTAAAGTACGACGAGTGATGAATAGCTCATTAAACATAGATTAAAATATATCTTGCCATAACATTTCAATGAATATATCCCATAGAGAATATAATATCAAACATTTACTTGTTCCAATCTCAGATAACATCGCGTACCATGAGTTTACAACATAGTCCACGTATTTTATGTTATTCCGTAAATTCAAAGTCCTATGCAAATTCAAAAGAGCCCATAGTATTGTGAGTAGGTAAATAGGTAACCTTGTCACATGTCTCGTTAGGTTACTGCTGACTGGAGTGACAGACGAGAAAATTGTTTAAGCAGATAGAAGCTTTGAGAGGTTAAGAATTCATACTATGATATTATAAATTCGAAAGTGACTCTATCTGTGTAAATCTGTCTGTATGTTATCATTTCACGCCTAAAGGGCTGAACGGATCTTAGTTAAATTATTATTATTATTGTTAAATTCGGCTGGGAGAGAGAGAGAGGAGAAAGCCCAGGGAAGGGCATAGGCTACTTTTTATCCCGGAAAAGCGCGAGTGACGCCACGGGCAGAATGAGAGTAAAATTATATTTTTCCTACGTTAGTTTGATAAGGTTATTGTAAAAAGTGTACGTAATAAAAAATGCTATTAATTAAATTTAGTGGTTTCTTAGTTACTTGAAAGAGTTTATTCTTCAAAGTGATTCCGTTAGTACTTTAAAAACAAGTATCTATTCAAATTCGTTGAAAGAAAATATACTTCTGGAGTCTGCACACCAAAGTCGAGAAGAAAACACGGCTCCTTGCAATAATTATTCAAAACAATGAAATATCACGACAGCCTGGGGCTGTGTTGTCAACTTTGGCACAACACTTTGGAGTATAAAATGAACGACTTAGTTTTCTACTCTCAACCTAGCCTACAAACCCAGAGACAAGTATTTCTATTGGTTCTACTTCTCCAGTACCACCCGCCCCATTCTATTAATTAAATTGCCCATGCCCGTATGAGTATTCAGATTTATCTGTTTACCGATGTACCTACAAATAAGGCACCACTACACCACTTAAGACATTCACTAAGATTTATGACTCTCAGAAATGGTAAGGATTGAGTAACAGTTTTAACCTTAAAGTTAGACGCTTAAGGTTGAACCTAGCTGGTTCTATCTTAGCTATTAGGCTTAGTTTCAATGCGAACATTGGTGGTATTGTCAACGAAAGATATACGGATACTCGTTTTATATAAAGTGACAGGTTTGTCACGATCGCACGGATTAACAGCTATTCGCTATAAACTAGCGTGCTATTGGTTTTGTTTATTGCTTTGCTGGTTTCTTCTAGTGATATTGCTATATCGATGTGCATTTATTCTTTTTGTGATTATTTCTTAATTTAGATTGTCTTCTTGACCAATGATGCGCTTGCAATTGACTGTAGACTAAACCAGTAGACATAATAAGTTTACGATTCATCGATTTATGTAATCGAGAACCAATTACGTCTTGTACGAAAAAGGCATAGAATGATAGTAGACACAAACGAGGTGTAGCCAAAAAAATAGACAAATACGTCTTATTTTTCTATTCGTATGCGTGAAAGCACTGAAGTTATAATTATGCACGTCAACTCACACATAGATTAATTTTTGCATTCGAAATCAAGAGAATTGTTAAGTGAGCGTGTTTTACCTCTATGATTGATGACGTGTTTGGCTTAAACTTGTGGTACGCTCATAGATCGCAAGGGAAAAACTAAGACTCGGTGCAAGTACCGAGTGAAATGTATTTTCGTGTGTTCTAAAAGCACCGAAGGCATTTCTATGACCGAGCTATGTTGTTAGTGCTCTATTTATTTAACTAATTTTATAATATCAATGCCACTAACGTGACTGCCACGCCACTGGTATGTCAAAGTGCAACAAATCACTCAAAACCATTCAAAAATATAGAGCAGGTTAAATTGTCTAAGGAAAATATAGGGTTTGTAAGAAACGATTGGCTCGTTGTCAAGCCAAACGTTTCTCGAAAAGTAGTTCCTCTCGATCCGGTAGGGGCGCTACAAGGCGCTAACTGTTTAGGACGGACTCGAAATCGCTGGAAGTATTCGTAAGATAATGCGCACAGCTCATACCAGTGCGCCGCCGTAGGCCATCACTACCGGAGATCACACCAGTTGGTGTACTGATTTCAAGTTATTATATTCAACTGACCACCATCACGGCCCACACAATGACCGTGTTAGTCTATGATATACTTTACTACTGTTCTCGTCAAATTCTATTAAATCACTATCTCCATAATCCGATACTTAAAGTTTATTGTTTGGTTGCGTGTGCAGAGGGTTTGTCATAACGGTTGTGGCTAATTCTGCGGTTAACGAGCTAAAAGGCATAAATTATTTTTAAGACCTGGTAACAAGAACGTTTTATTATACAAAACCATAAATTTTGTGATCACATGAAGTGGATTTAATGATATTAATAGTAAAAATGTTTTTCATGGAAATCAAGAGGTTTAATAATAGAACTAAGCTTTGTTTTCTATCGAATGAGAAATTAAAAACACTTAATAATTCACAACATTTATGTAATATATTGTATTAAAGTAAGTAAGTACATACCTACATAAATCAGTTATCACAAATGTGTGTACGATCTGCAGACATTTGTTCAGGATGTTCTGGTCGTTTTCTATGTATAAAAATATCTGTATATGTAACGTATAATTATAAGTAAACTAGAAAAATATTTTATCCTTTTTTTGTACTTACTAACACAGATAATACCTTCATGTAGAATTCCACTCTTCATAAAAAAAAAGATTGGAAAGACCTACTCGAAGTATGTATAACAGTTATCAAGTGCCCATAACACAAGCTCTGCTTAACTTGGGAATAGATAATGCTGGGTAAATTGTCCAGCTTTATTTATTCGTCATTTCAATTTACTCATTATTAATTTGTGCGATTTCCTATTAAGTTGGCCATAAGCGAACAAACGCTGCCATTCATTGCCTGGAAAAAAGAAGACGTAATGGGCAAGAAAAATTCTAAGACAACATTCCATAACCAGCTCTTAAAATTCCTAGCTTGTCTCTTCGACGCTTTGGTTTTCCGAATTAGGTACTCAGATGTTTTCTTGTGTTTTATGACATATTTATGATTGCGATAGGCGTAAACTGTCCAATATCAAGCTTTGCACGTTGGGAAATACTTGCACTGAGGTGATGAGGTCTTAAACTGGCTTCTGTTGTAATTGACTCCGTAGTACGCTTGTTACGCTTGTCATGGAGTCTATTGAACAATTTATCTTCAATGTATGTAAAGCTATTACTCATCTATGTTTATTTCTGTGTGAATAGTTTATCTGAATTGTGTTGATCTATTATGCTTCATCCACTTGTTAGGAGAGTTTAGGTTTGCCAGACTCTATTCAGACGTTTCGCTTGATTATTGAATTTATAAAAACTTTAGTATAGTTTAGTCATTTACTGTTATAGTGACAAAAGTGATCTACACCTTGTTAAAATTTAATCTGTCTACTTCGGTTCAAGAGATACAGCATTCACAAAATTAGAGCAAAAATAGCCAAAAAATTACGTTTTGAATAAGGGGGCTCCCTTTTATTTAAATATTTATTATATTTTTATTACGTTTTGTTATTGCAGTATTTAATTATTTTTTTCAAAGTAGACTTCATGTTTGCAGGACAGGATTCTACATAGTTTTTTTTAAAGAACTTCTTAAAACCAAAACTTTTATTTACCCATCTATTGTACATAATGTATGTCCATCTTTCCTGCAATAAAGCTTATTATTATTAAAATTAGGTATTTCGCGTTCGTCCCAGTAGTTCTTTACAGAACTACAGCACATAACTACTGGGAATTAGCGATATTTAACCTGAAATCGTTCCGGGTTCGTCCCATTTTGAGCTTCCTAACAGAAAATTAGCAGAAGTACTGTCGCCAGTCGCCACACACGTCTCTTGCAAGAATCTTGATTTACCATAGTCTCCGAAGGAGTTTTTTTACTATCTCACGCAAACTAATGTACTAGGAAAGTAGAAATGCACAGGAGATTAAGGTACTTAACAATAGTATTTTGATTCCATAGTGATCATAAACATCGTTAATCTCAGTCAAAGTACCAGGCGGGTAGAAATGAATAGGTTAATTTCTAAGCCGTATCGCTATACTAAGGACTACGTTTTTCAATTACTAACAAATTGTTTAAATTCGACAAGATTATGTCGCTTCTAAGTTTCCAGTGACTGCTGTAGGTAAATCGATTATTATGTCATTCGATCAGACTTGAGAGGCTAACAAACAACTGGTTCAGCTTCCGAGTTTCCTAGTAATCACCAGGATTTCTTGCGAACTCACTTAATGGCATGGGATGTCTTAACTAGTTTATGAGACCACCTCTTGACGATACTTACTTTAATGAGTTGAAGTAGACGGTTTGAAGATATCTTTTAATTAGCAAAATTATTATTTTTTATTTTGGATCTCTATTAATCTTTGGAATAATTTGTTGTGTCAACAACGTAGAACTTTTTTATAACTACGGTACATTAAGGAGTGGGTAATTCCAGGAACTGGTTACATCTAAAAAAAGGCATGTTACGAAGTGGTTACAAAACACCAAAATGATATGAGACTTTGGGTTGATTTTGTTTTTTACTCTTAACATTATTGTTAACATCTTTAAAACTAAGCCACCAACAAAAAAATATGTTGTTTATTATTCATCACTAAGAAATGAAATAAGATCCCAAAAATTTTCGGAATCGGCGGGACTCGAACCCGCGCCCCACCCTCAGTACGGGTGTGCTCTAACCATTAAGCCACGAAACCCTAGTCGGTTCAACCGAAAATCTTTGGAACCTCTTACGGACTATAGCGCCGGTGGCTCCATAACATAACAAACTGCTGCCCGTGGCTTCGGACGTGTTTTTTAAGTAGCCCTGGGATGCCATTTACCTCTCTGCCAAATTTAATTGAAACTTGTTCAGCCGTTTAGGCGTGTAAAGGTAACAGACAGACAGAGTTACATTCGAATTAATTAAAATAGTATAAGGTGGTATAAGTATGGAAGTATGGATATAAGCACACTTTACTTTACTTTTACTTTAATTCACTTTACTTGTCTAAGGCCCGTATTATGAAAGCATGCTCAGTCATCGAGCTCTGCTTGAGTGATGCTTATGTCTAGTTTTGGGTGAATACTAATTTTCAAACAATGCTTGGGAGCTCATGTCAAAATCTACACTCACTCAAGTAATGTCAAGAGAGGATTTCCTCCGTCCACGCCGTCGAGTAACTGCTTAGACATATTATTGAACGGTTACCAAGCATTACTTGAGTAATTAACGCTTGAGTAGAGATCACGTAATGACTGCTTAAGTAATGCTTAGGGAAGCTTTCATAATACGGGCCTTAGTGCTTATTTTGTAAGCCTAAAGAAATAAAGTTATTGAATTTTTTTTTTTTTTTTACACATTTTCCTTTGATACAAAAATACTTGTGAAATTATATATAGGAATTTGTATAAGTAGCTCCTAATAAAATATCCTTCAAATAGTTTTATGCTAATTTAACACGAATGTTAAGACAATAAAACCACATAATTACGTAGTTCTAATGTTACAAGAATAATGAATTTCTGTCTCTATTGGTTTTTACGTTCATTTGATACTCGAAACGAATGCGTAGGTGGTAGGTAAGTATCTTTATTACCTTTTAATATTAACCTTTTGACATTTATTGCCACAATTTATTTATTTGTGAACCAGAAACCAGTTTAATTCAATTTCTATGTTCTATAATTAGATTTAAGCCCACAACAGACGGAGCTATAATATATATTAATATAGTAAGCTATATAACTGTATAGCAAGCTGCTACAGACGGTGGCTATGCTATAATATATATTTTTGTACTCATTAACTCTGCGTCCGTCAGGTCTTACTATACCAAAATATATCGTGCTATATCTGTCGATATATTTTGGTGACGTAATAAAAATATGCGATATAGCTGCATCTGTGGTCACTCGCCGATTAATATAGAAAATATACCGTAATATACCTTGCTATGGTTTATATTAATATATATTATAGCTCCGTCTGTTGTAGGCTTTACAAACCGATAGTCGAACACAAATTCAAAGACATTGTAGGTTTGTCTATCGTGTAGTTATCGTAAAGTGATCGTAAAATTGAACGTTTCTGCTTGCTCTGAAGATATTTGGTTAGGTTTTATAGCTTTTGTATGCGATTACGTTAATTCGATGTAAGTAGAGATTGGACTATCACAACTGTTAGGTTCTTAGGTAGTTTTCCCTACTATGTTTCTGCTAGATTTATACACTACAAGTAAGGGGCTATACTAACGACGCCATTTTGTGAAAAGGATAGGCATAGGATTTCGTGTTCATAAGAGCGGGACAGGGCAGAGCAACATAAGCCCAAAAATTCAACATATAAAATGTTTTTTAGGGTCGCGACTCGTGGTCCCACTAATTTGACCCACTGGTCGGACAGTGTGTCGATAAACTTAGTTCAATTACCATGATTATTTTCAAGGTCTTAACTTCTGCTTTTATTGAGAAATAATATAGAAATAAAATCTATAGAATTTTTTTTATATTGTTGTATTTTTGACACATATGATGGATAGAGTAAGTCCTGAACTTTACCATTATATCAATTTCAAAGTTAATTATTCAGTAGGTAGTTTGGAGGATATAGACATCCATCGGGAGTCTTTTCAGTAGTATATAAAGGTTGTCCAGCGGGAATTTCCCAACTTTAAATGGCAATTATCGAAATCCTAGCGGGGTTAGGTAAGCGGGAGGGGTATCATTCGAAGCGCAGGATTTGCGGAATTATTAGTCACCATGAGTCACTGGTCAAGGGCACACTGCGCACTTGCGGTCGAGCAATATTTGAAGTGCGGTGAATCATTGGTACGTGCGCATTGCACTTTTTGTACTCATTTTAATATTCGACGAGTAAGTGATGGGCCGCGCACGCAACTGAACATCATCATCATGTCATCATCATGGTATAAAAGTAAAGGTAAGAAGGGACAATGGTCAATAGAACTGCTCCTGGGCCATCAACGTCAGCAACAACGCCAGAACATGTCTCTCAAGTTCGAAACGAAATTATTCGAAATCCACGTAAATCGATAAGAAAGATGCCTCCATAGGAATAAAAAAATGGTACATGTCATTTTGAAAAAGAAATTAAAGCTCCGTACAAAATGCAAATTAAAACTTTTGAAACTATCATGGTTATTAACATAGAAATCATTTAGAACGGGATATTTACCATCAAAAATACCAAAAAATTTACCAAAAATTTAATCATGGTAAATATCCCGTTCTAAATGATTTCTATGTAAAATGCAAATTGCTCAGATTCTCAACGAAATTGACTATCCTTTGGGAGAATCCTTCACAAGAAAAATGCTGGATCATTTTCGGACAGCAATTCCGCTTGGTACCTAACTTTTTGTTTAGTGACGACGCACATTTCCATATCGATGGATATGTTACTAAACAAAATATGCGATACTGGTGCCCCAACAACCTTAGAGAACGCCATCAAACGTTTTTGATGGCGACATTGTTTAAAAACGTCAGTTTGGTGTGCCATTTCAGCCTGGCGCAGTAATTGGCCCTTACTCGCAAATGTAAGGGTCCAACTGCAAGAGCGCATTGAGAAAAACGGCCATCATTTGCATTATATCGTTTTTAATAATAAATAAATTAAATACGCATTGTTATGCTTCATTTTATTGAAATAAAAGTAACGAAAAACGTTGTAGATTTTATTATTGAATTTTTAAGATGCAAAAGGTTCCGTTGGACACTCTTTAGGTGTTCCTACCTTCAATGTTGTTTACTAAAACATCATTTTCCCAAAAAGCTAAGCCGTCACCAGAAGGCTACCACTCACCTATCAACTTATATCAAACCGAAACCTTACAAACTTGTTCTTTGAAAATATCTGTTTACCTTTCGTCCAACAACTTCAGAGTGGTTGGGTAAAAAGGGCTTAGGTTTTTGGGAAAATTATGTCTTAGTAAACAACAGTGTAGGTACCTTACCACCTACTTAGGGGAAATATTTGTCAATGCTCAGCTAAAATATGAATTCCGATTATATTATATTATTAGATTTCTTAATGAGTCATCTCATGCATCTATTTTTATAATATTTTGGTCTGGAAGAGACCAAAAGTTCAAAAGCACGTTTCAATAATAAAATTTATATACATCCGTATAAACATAAGCAAATAAAACTGCTACAAAAGAAACATTTCTGTACTTGATCTTCAAATTCACTTGTTTAATGTTGCTATCAAATGAGATAAAACAAAACAAACTTGAATCAACACACAGAGGTGGTGCAATGGCCTTACTTCTGTTAGCTTAAGGCGGTAGACTTAAGTTTAACATTTTCTACATTGCGTATTTGATAATAGAACAAAAAATATCACAATAATCTAATCTTTATTACATATTGGGCGCAGCCAAGGCTTAGTTACACTTTTTTGTTACGCGTTTTGTTTTGTTTATGTTTAACTATGGTACCTATTACTTGTTCAAACTTTTCATACATACTCGATGCACGAAATGCGACAAAAGGTTTAGATATTTTTTCGGCGCGTAGCAGAACGCACGTCATGCGACTTACGTAGGTACCTACTGCAACTAATCCGCAGTCACATGTTGTCAGAGTCATGGCGAGCCTTGATTCGCTAATGATGAAATGCCCATACAAACATACTACCAAAATTATTTATAATTCGAGCATATTTCCACCATGTGGTGTAATGTAATTTTTTGTATTTGAATAGTATTCTAGGTCCGTGGTTTGATCTTTTACGAAATGTAAGTAAATATATGCAAAATGCGGTTGTGCATATTTTTACGTCGAAAATGACTTCATCCTATTTGTTTTGTATTTTGTACAACAATATCCTACGTTTTGTTTGATAAGGAACATAATGTCTACTTGGTACTGAATAACAACATAATGTCGAAAATATAGTGTGACTAATAAAAACCAAATGCTTGTATGACAAAGGCACGCTACAGAAACCACACAAACTGTGCATACCTACACACACTTACAAATCTTTATTATGATACCTATACCTTCCTGTATTTGTTTTTTTTTAATACCTATTTGTACCTATTCGACGACCTCTGTGGCGCGGTGGGTGAAGGTCCGCCTGCGACGCAGGAGGTTGCGGTTACGATTCCCGCCTGGGGACAAATGTCGATCTGCAGATATTTGTCTCTCACTCTTACTTTGTCATTAGAAGAAAGAAAAAATGCTGGACAATTCACACAGCATTATCTAGCCCCAAGGTAAGCAGAGCTTGTGTTATGGGTACTAGATAACTGATATAGACACATAATACAATACGATACATAGATAGATATTTTTTATTATACATAGAAAACGACCAGAACACCCTGAACAAATGTCTGCAGATCGTACACACATTTAACCCGAGGCGGGAATCGAACCCGCAACCTCCTGCGTCGCAGGCAGGCCTTCGCCCACCGCGCCACATCGGTCGTCGAAAACAAGCGACTTTTAGCTGTTGCGTAAAAATAGGAGAGGTTTATGAATAAGGGAGCTCAAGCTATACGCTCGTTGCTAGGCACTGTACACTTTTAAGCTCGTGCTCAATTTAAAATTCTATTCTTTAATACTTACTTCATCATCATCATCAGCCTATAGATAGTAGTCCACGGTTGGACATAGGCCTTCCCCAATGAGCGCCATAGCGCCAACTCTTACTTGTTTTGTATGAACTCTAAAATAAATCCAATCTTGATTTGTTTTATTTTGGGATCGCACAAGACGAAATTGAGTGCTTCGAATGTTTTACACAGCAAAAAATAAACTTACCATCAAATAAAATAAGATACCTAAACTAATAATAATAATGCTGGTCAATTCACACAAAAAATGTTCATGAAAAGCGTGCAAAAGTATAATTTAAGCCGTGTGTAGATTCATTCATACAATTTCTAGTGATTTTAATGCCGAAACGAAACAATTGAGTCTACCTTGCAGTTGACCGTTCTCCTTTTTTTATCTAGGGTGGGTTTTCTGAGGGAAATATTGGAACAACCATTCGTAGGTTTCATGTTACGACGCAGTTATTATTACGCCCCGTAACACCGGTGTGCTGACCGGTGTTACGGGGCGTACTAATAACCGCAAACCGGTGTTACGCTCCGTAACACTGGTCATTACACCGGTGTTACGGGGCGTAATGTATCACTCGCATCAAGCTTGAAACGTCAAAAATCCATCTCATTGACTGAACGAACGCTCGCTGTCATGCTCGCAATACTTTACATAACGCCCCGTTACGCCGATCAATACTCACCTTTAGACGTCGTCTGCAATGGCTTTAATGTTGTTGGATGTTTACACTAGGGAATTTATCGGGTTAATAATTTAAGCCGCCAGTTTACGCTGGGCTTAGAGATCTAGGATAATTGCTTACTGAAATCCTGAAATAATATTACAGAATTAGTCGCTGTATCGAAGATAGAGGTTTTGTTATTCTGGTTTAGTTTTGGCTGAATATATTGCTGGGAAATAACAGTCTAACTGCTTGTAACCTATTAGTTGTATCGAAGGGAACAAAAAAGAGGAAAATTAACGTGTGTCATTTTAAAACGGAGATGGCGCGGGACGAACCCACGAGTAGTTAAGAATTTCAAAACTCAAAGTGCTTTATTTCCTTTAAACCTTACAGGACTCTTGGACACGTCACAAACTCAGATTACAAGTAAAACTAGCAAATAAAGTGATCACTTTGATTTTTGTCCACTTCAATCTTTTTAAGGTAAATTATGTGAACAAGAAACCTTTACCTTCTTAGAATGTTAGTTTTCGAGTTCTCGATGTGTAGAAAAATGGGGGAGACTTTTGCCCAATAAGTGTCAAGATCCCAATTAATAATGTCTTATGCCGGGTACAGACCAAGCGAGCGAGAGCGAGCGAATGCAATCGATTGGGATTTGACAATCGGTACGTTCGTTCCTTATTGCTTTGATGTAGCGACAACCGCCGGAGCACGGCGGAAGACGAACGAAGGCCCTTGTTCGAACTCGCTTGCTTTCGCAATGACGTCCACATTGGTACTTTTGCGTTCGTTCGTCAGCCTTCGCTCGCTGTCGCTCGCTTGGTCTGTACCCAGCATTAGATGGATTTTAGTATTTGGTGCTTGAACATAATATCATAATATACATAATATCATAATACACAATATTACCATTATGATATTATGTACCATATTATAACCAGAGATGATGGTTTCTCACTTTTCAATTTTTCAATTTATTTATAAAAGAAACCGGAAAATTTTCTAACTCACAGTATAAGAGATCATAAAGCCTTGCAAATGATACAGCTTACCCAATATTAACCATATCAAAACTTTTAAGCTCCCGCGCATATTAAACAGAGCTTCAAACTTCTGAATCACATCACGTAGACTCAATTGAAGGCACAATGTGTGGTAGCCCTCAACGGTATGAAGTAGAATTCATACATGGTCGGAATATCCTACCAAAATAAACTCGACAATAAGATTCGTTCTTTGTTTGTTATGTTTTCTATATTATTATGGTGACGCCAAAATAAAAGTAATAATTATTAATACTATTTAACGGTTTACCGACATTTCGACAGATTTACACACTGTCGTGGGCAAACCGTCGGGAAAAATAGGTAAATAAACGCGATAAATACCCGTTACATATAATTAATAATTATGTGTTCAGATCGCGTAAGCTTAAAAATATTTAAACTGACTAATAGTTTTGATTTTCTAACTAAATTTACTTTCCTCTATTTTTATTCATAATTGTTGTAGGTTCTCATTTAATTATCTTTCAAGCTAAGGTTTAACAAAAAAAATAATATTGAGATTGTCAAAACGTTATGTCTAATAATTCGCAACATGGCTTATTAGGTTCACAGTGTACAAGCCATTAATTGGTCTGTAGACGGAACAGCACGAGCAGTCCGCAGACATTACGAGATCTGTGCGCCAGTACATTTTCTACGCTTTTTGAGGGTAAAGACGTCGTGAGATAGCTCAGTATTAAATGCGGACTAGGCAGGACTGGTCTCTTCCTTAAAACGTAAATAAGCGCAAAGTAGGCACCGTGTGATGAAATTGATTGGGATTTTTTTAACACCGTGTATGTAGCTTTGTTGATTAATTTACTGCCAACATTTTATTACGCTCTCTGTTTGGTAGCGCTTACATTATCTTTGATTGCTTACGGTATTACTTCCAGGCGTTTATGAGTTGCGTAGGTACTTGATGTAAGTGTATCCACCTTCACCAAACCATATTGTAAGAGTGCTTACATACACTTACATTAAGCTTTTGTCAGAAGTATTAAGATTTATTTACCGAAACTGGTAGTCTCGCTTAAGGCGTCGGTCGTCGATTGACGACCTCGCGGCCAACGAAGCCTGCAGGGTTGGTGCTCTTAAAATATCATCATCATCATCAGCCTATATCAGTCCACTGCTGGACATATACCTCCCCTAATGAGCGCCATAGCGCCCTGTCTTCAGCTTGCCGCATCCAGCATCTGCCAGTCTTTCGCATATTGTCATCCCACCTGGTCGGAGGGCTCTTAAAATACTTTATAAACTTTACTAACACTTTCGTGGCCCAAAATTCAGAAGTCGATCTCCAGCTCCGTGTGGCGGCGGCGCGCCCCTGCGGGTCAAGGCTGAGCAGTGAAAAAGTCAAAAAGTCAATAACTTTATTTCTTACAAAATAAGCACTTAGACAAGTCAAACTTTATACATAAACAGCTTAACAAATAGTAATTATTATCAAATAAGAAACAAAATGTTATTGATTTTGTTCGCTTCATATTTTTGACCACAAGTGGAAGAAGCGAAAAATAAACCACTAGTAAGTTTGTATACATTTATATAGCGAACGGTTTACCTATTCAATTGAGTTAACATTCCAAAATCTTTCCTGGCTAGTCTTTCCTTATATCTTTTAGCTACATTTTTCAACTATGTTGTATATTTTTCGTATTGGAAACAAAACTCAAACATTCGTAAAAATATTAAAAGCTTAACGCTTTCAATACAAACTTTACACATACCTGCAGATCACACAAATAATTGTCCCAAGGTGGGAATTGAACCCGCAACCTCCTGTGTCGCAGGTGGGCCTTCGCCCACCACGCCACAGAGGTCGTCGCCATTTTATTTTCCGCGCATTCAAGGAGCTTGTATTTTTTTAATTTCGAACGGACAGACTTCATAGTTGTTTTTACTTCTGGTGCATACATGCGGCCCACGCACTATAGCTTTCTTTATATATTCATTCTTTATATATTCTTATCTGCATCACTATCAGTACTTCAAAAGTATCGATTACAAGCTTACGGATTCGATTAATCAAATAAATCCCTTCGTATTTGAATAATCGTAGACACTTTGATTCGCCGACGAAAGGGCCACTCAGAAACTATTATCCAACCAACAATTACCTAATAATTAAAATTGTTGACGATCGTATTCGGTACTCGATAATCGCTTTAGTTCTTTTGAATAAATCGGTCATTTGGAACTAATCGACAGGCTCAATCATTTTTCACACACACCCACTTTGTTGGTATTTGTAATTGGAAAGTTCCAAAGCTTTTGATCTTGCTTTTTAATTAAGCCGTTGTTCGTTCAGGAAGTTTTCTTTGATTAAACATTTTAAGCACTTAATCAATTAAGTTTATTTTTGTTATTACCTAATAGTGCGTAAGCTCTTGCACTCATAATTAAGTTTATTTTTAATTGTAAACATGTTAGGGAAGCTCGTTTTAAAATCACTTTATTTATAATATTTGTTATCTCTCATGATTACTGTAAAACTTATGTTTCTATTCTTGAAAGTTGAGAGCTTGTACGATTTGATCTGTTTAATAGCTAATTCGTCTTACCATACTTGCCAGCCCACATAATCACTTTCCCAAAATAAAGAAGTGTCTCAAGAAGAGTCATATTTCATGACAGTAGTCCGAAACAATAGCGACTTTAAATAGTGGCAGCTATTTCAGACCTGACATAAATAGGCTACAACAACTATTATGTCGGTTTCTTATGCACGACATCACTTTGAAGCGATGCAGAATAAAAGTTGTTTTCGGAGTTTCTTAAAATATATCTCATCATGGTATGTAATTTGGTTTTATTCTTTGATTGTAATTTTCTTTGTTACCCTGGAGATTCACGCAAGGGCAGATTAATTTCGCCACTAAATTACCCCGACTCGGTGCCATTGAGCCACGTTAGACCGTACCTGGTCTAACTCGACTCAACGGCACCCGGGTTAACAGACAAATTTTATATCATATAGATTATTTTTCTAGTGTAGAGGGTTATTAGTTACACTACGTGAACTGCAGTTCCTGCCCGTCACGCGTTATCACGAACACGTTCGTGAAGACGCCTGGTCTTAATCTAATTAACCAATAACCCTATTTGTGAGGAGAGAAGAAGGTGTGAAAAAATACATGGATAAGAAAGGTATACATAGGCGGGCGGCTTAATAGAAAAAGTATAAGAAAAACTATGTTGTGGGAAGAAGAATTTGAGCTCGATAGCTCATATAAGCCCATGGTGGGCGCGCGTCTAGAGGGATTCTCAAATATCGTAAAAAAATTTGGTTCTAAAGGAAAGTTAATTCAGGACCATTCCCCAACAAGACTGAATCGTATGTATCCTATTGTTCAAAGATTTTGTCAATGTTTTTTGCCAAAAGATGTCTTAACTGCAAGTGGACAATCTGGTTGCAACATTATGAATACTATTTGCTATTAAAGTAGCCTTTTGCTCTATGGCCTTTTGCTCCGTTGGTATGTTTAACGATATGTCCCATTGATTGATAGCTGTAATAGTTGAAGTTATGATGTTGTAGTGAATCTTATCAAAAGATTCATGAATGTTCTGCTCTAGGTGTGGCGGTAAAAGGAATTTATATTTAGTTTGTAATGGTACAGTCAGTGGCTATGGTAAAGTGAAAAATAAAAATGCAAAAAAAAACATTGAATAAGAATAAGAATAAGAAATTTTTATTGGTTCACTATACACAAGAAAATACAGTGATATAAGAGAACTAATCATAAAACAATGTGAGACCAAAAGGCTACCGCTCAGCGTGTGCTGCAGGGGCTCGGGGAGCACTGTAGCGCTGGTCTTCCGTAGCACCTTAGCGTAGAGCGCATTGCTAATTTATCTCCTCTTCCAAAATCAGATATAGAAGTAAGTAGAATGGTTATTTTATTCAAAAATATAAACTTACTGCCAGTTGTTAATAAGAAAAGAATACAAAGCTAAAATATGTAGATAGGTAGGTAGGTACGTAGGTACTATTAAGATTTTACGAACCCGAAAAGAAATAAAGATGAGCAAAATTACCTAGGGCATTCAAACAAGATATATAAACAATATTGCCGAGCGATTCCTCGAAAACGGAAAAATACAAAAATAATAGACATTTTAGAATTTTTCTTCGACTCGGGAAATCGAGTTGGAAACTCCAATAACACGGCAGGCAGAAAATGTTTACAAAACGAATACTCCACCGGTCCCTCGAGCTTTGAGAGAAATGTAAAGGAACAATTCCGTGTTTTATTTAAGTTGGCTAAGGGTTCATTTACACACAGATGGGCTCCAGTCCTGTCGCGGAGCAAATAACTGTCTCTTCAATGTTACCTTTGAACTTTTCAGGGCATGACAGTTTTCGACAACGTATGAGCTATTTATTTTAGTAGAAAACAACAGTACCTTTTGAAGGTCTTTTTGGTGAATGCATGAAACAAACATCGTCTATTAATAGTATTTTTTTAATTTTAATAACGATGGTCGTTTTTAAACTTGTCTGTTCTACTAACGAGTTCATTCTAGACCTACAATGAAGACTGACGAAAATTAGGTAAAGATGATACATATAATTAATATTTATATATTTTAGATAATGCTGTGTGAGTATTGTCCAAGACTATTAGTTATTATAATTATTTGAAAACAAAGCATACAAAAATAACTTAAAATAATTTACTTAACCACTAAACTGCCTAGCATTCTCTGTGTAAACAACCTCTTAGGGCTTGTTTAATTCATTTACAACAGTGCTTTTTGAATGTCATTCGCTATTTTCTTTCAACGGCCGTTAAACTGTAGAAAGTTTTACGAGTCCTTTGACAAATAATGAGTGAACTGTGTTTTTAACGTCACTTTGCACAGTCCTTTTATTTTTCAGTAAGTCACTGCTCGTTTTATTTCGATCGCAAAACAAGTTAGTTTTTTTGAAAACTAACTTTGCAATTACACTTAATTAAACCTGGTTACCAAAACAAAAAGTAATGGAACGTAATTAATGCTTGAACAATAAAGTCATTGATAAAATGAGTAAATAGTTCGTATTTCAATTGGATACCTTAGCCATATTAGTATTTGGTAAAATTACTCTACCTGCTATTGATGGAAAGAAAATTGTGGTTAAGTGGTCGGAAATATTGTGGCCAAAGTGGTCGATGGTATTTACCACTGTAGCCAAAAACATGAATAATCATCAAGCTCTGCTTAACTTGGAGCTAGATTATGCCATGTGAATTGTCCAACATTATGACATTTTTGACAAAACTTTGAAAAATGCGTGTTTCGAGAGACTGTAATATATGTCCAAATATCCGCTGTAAGCGGCTACCAGATTTATTCGTTAATACCGGTTTTCTATGAATTTCAAATTGTTCTAAGTTGGTATAGTCAATAATTGACATTTGGCTACATTCCAGCCAAATAGAATAGAATATAGAATAGATGCGATGTGCGATGATAGGTAGCTTTATGTGCTAACTAAAACAGTCTAGAATAAACTCGGGTTTAACATTCAGCAGTACTTAGACATATGTAGTACTTATCTACAAGTAATTTATCTAAAGCACCGAAAGTTAGAGCTGCAATAAAATACTCCACAGATCATAAAGGAAACTCTTCGTGAAAATATCGGTGCAGTATTTTCGAGATTCAATTCGCTGGCACAGCTCAAGCTGCTTTAGATCACAACTTCTCTGACCGCAGTTCCGTCGGATATTCTGGAAAAGCTTTTAAAAGAGCTCAACAAGAATCCTAGTAACCAATATGTTGAAGCTCGGTGAACTGCTGTTATTTTTGTGGAATTGCTTCGTAACTTTCACGTTGTTAATTTCTATTCGATGAAAATTAGAATCATTATATCAAGTTAGTTTTTTTCCAGTTTGATAAATTATATACCTATTTTATTTTATTATCAGCTTATGCTAACCCACAGCATATCATAGACTGGGCTGGGCAAGCAGCTAAAGCAATTCCTGGAAGAATTTTGGTCTCCCCAAAATTTTTCCAGTAATACCATCATTGGCCACGCTCTACTCTATCCGGAATGCGTCAAAATCTTTTAACCAGCCTCTCCAAGGCATACATTCCGATATCCAGAAAATACAATATTCACAAAACATGCCCATAAAGGTTTCTAAAAGCATGTTCGTCTGGAACACGGCAAGTCAAAATGAAATATCGACACGTTCACGTAGTTGTAGTATATAACATGTTCTTATAGTTTAGAAGTAAGCCATGGTTGTCAGCAATACATTAGTCTGAGGACGTTCATTCGTAACCACCAAATTAAAGCTTGTACCTGTCTACTATCAGAGTCATTTTCCTTTACTTACCAAGAAATCATAATTTTCCTTACCAACCACAACTAGATTGGTCGTACCTAATCGAGAAATTTCTATACAGTCGCAAGGTGAAACTGATTTTCTTGTTTGGTTTGTTGCAGAATTGTTATTGTAAAACTTCCTCACACAGTCTCTAGGAACAACAATGGAAAGAATCCCAATAGTACATGCTTCTACAATTAAGTTTCATGCTTTTATTCGTTTTCAACTGAAAGTGGAGGGTAGAAAGTTGTAAATTGATCAGCGGAGATAAAGAATATTTTTCAAATTTCAATAGGTACTGACTATTTTTGGTTTGATTTTAATGTAGGGTTTTTAATTATGTCATTTGCTTTGCTTTACAAGTTACCTTTCCACCTGTGGCCACTTTAAAAATGCTTGATAACCAGGAAGCATTTTATATACCATGATCAAAGGTTCTTACAAGCTTTTCACGGAAACAGGAAAATAAACCTCAAAATCTAAAAATGAAACGGCAAAGCGCAGTAGTTTGTCACCGCTATCTCCTCTTTTAATACCGGAAGCAGCTCTGACCGCTGCTGCTGGAAAAATATTTCTATATCAAAAAGATAAGCTAAGCAATCTCCTGGTTGGAAAACTACTGCATAAGGAGTACGTATAGATATCAAGTAAGGCGTGTTTATAGTGAAATGTAATGGCATTAAAGGTGGAAACGCACTACGCGGCAACGAAATGAAAAAATGAATTTTTGGGCTTATCACATCATACGTACTAGCATTTCAAGCAAGTTTGGTTTGAGTAATAGATCGACTTACCTCTTACAGGCCATCCTCTTTAGGTGCAAGCGCACTGCACGTCAGCGGAACTGCGCGGCCGCGACACTTTATGTCAAATTAGAACAAAATCACCAAACAACCGCGCGGCCTTTTTTGTCATTTGTTCTAATTTGACGGGAAGTGCCGCGGCCGCGCAGTTCCGCTGACGTGCGCTTGCACCTAAAGAGGATGGCCTGTAAGAGGTAAGTCGATCTATTACTCAAACCAAACTTGCTTGAAATGCTAGTACGTATGATGTGATAAGCCAAAAAATTCAAAACTTTTTGCTGTACCCCATTTCGATTTCGTAAAGGAAATAGGTCAACGACCTCTACTGCCATGGTATTTGGCACCGAGTACAGGACAAATTCTATTGAAACTACGAATTTTAAATTTAGAATTTCTTCGGCCTCAGCACCTTCGGCTCGAAAAGGATTACGTTCTACAAAGAGTTTACTCTCTGTAGGTATAACCTCTTCTCAATACCTATTTACGTAAAAGTGTTGCCGTCGTGAAAAATAAAAGCTCCTACAGAGAACCGCCGAAACAAATATTTGCCGTTTAGGTACACTCACTACTAGAGACGAGGGTACTTGAATCGAAACACGTCAAGATGGCCTTTTCACTCAACCTTCGACTAGTTCACTTTCACATGTTTTCAAATACACACTTGCTAACAGAGTAGGCAAGCAAATATACCACCTTATTGATTTAGACACTTCGCCAAATAAAGTGAGACGAACTGTGAAAATATAAATTGTAGAAATAAAGGTCGTAGGTACTTACTTATGCTTAGTTATATTTATGCAGGTCTCGATAGAGCATACGCATTTGCTCCCATCATCATCAGCCTATATCAGTCCACTGCTGGACATCATCATCATCATCATCATCAGCCTATATCAGTCCACTGCTGGACATAGGCCTCCCCTAATGAGCGCCATAGCGCCCTGTCTTCAGCTTGCCGCATCCAGCATCTGCCAGCAGTCTTTCGCAAATCGTCATCCCACCTCCGCCCATTTGCTCCCCTTGGAGTCGAAACCCTAGGTCCGTGGGGTACCGAGGCTCTCCAGGTTTTCAAAAAATTATCTGAGCGTCTGGTCGAAGCGACGCGTGACCCGAGAGCTGGTGAGTATCTGGCGCAGCGCATCAGTATTGCTATACAGAGCGGGGCAATTCAGCTAGCGTCTTGGGCACGCTTCCGACTGGTGTTGATATGGATCAGTTCAGCTACTTGTAGATTGTTTGCAACAGTCTGCAGTTAGCTCAATTGTTTCAATTGTAAAGACTAGTTTTAATTTAATTCTATAATTTGATTCTAATTTTCTTTGTTAATAAAGATATACTTTACTATGTTATATTTTGATATAAAAGTGTTTAGCAAGCCACTAAATATATTAAGTGACTTGGGCCACTGTTGGACGCAGGCTCCCTGTGATAATCGCCTTATTGGTTTTTATCTCATGGGGGGTAATGCCCATAATCCCCTCGTAGGGCATGCGGGTTGGGGATTGCAGGTTGGTGGTAGATTTATTCCGCAAGAGGCGCTTCTGCTCATATCCCCGGTGTATGTCCCTTAGTTGCCTCTTACGACACCCACGGGAAGAGTTGGGGTGGTCCAAATTCTAAGCCGACACCACACCCCTAGACTCGTTTGGATCCAATTCAGGTGTTTTACGACTATGGTAAACCCTGGTCATAGCTTATGAGAATCTACCGTTGTTCTCAACAAAACCAAGGCCTGATCAGACTCCAGACGAGTGTAGGAGTAATCAAGGTACTTACTAGTAACAAATTCTTATAATAACAAACGAATTTTTCTCTTTGTCTCCGTTACAGGTCAAGAAGGCTTTGAGTTTCGTTCGGTACATTTATTTTTTTATGGTTTCCTCAAAGACATTTATAATGGAGAACACTCCTTTGCACCTGCGCACTGCTAGAATTTTTTCGTACTTGCGACTGTGTTGGATTGTGATCCTATTTGTAAATCCTTACCTGAAACAAGTAAAAGAATGTTCACTGAAATGGAATAACTGATAAAAATCAAGGATGAAAACAAGAACCTTTGCAGTACAGATTTAGTCGTATTATTATGAAGAGTGATAATAAGACGCGACTTTTAGTCGCCTTTATTGATTAGATCCCGATACAAAAATAGCCTACTGTCTGCAATTAGCTTATCATCTTCAATTAATTGTAAATTCTAGTTGTAATTTGTTTCTATTCTTCAAATGTAATTTACTTTGTTAAATTTATATATTAGAAACAAAATACATTATAAACAGTTAAGCTATCTGCATTTTGAGTTAGTAATTTTATATTTTAGGAACAACTTTAGAAAATTTATTTACACAGAACATTACAACGAATATATACAATTTACAATACATATGAAACAGTCGAGCTATCTGCAATCAATCGGGTTATTCCCAACTAATCATATGATATGACAGTTTGTGGTTGCATCTGATCACATACAAAGTTCCCAATGTTGGGATCTTTGATCCGTTGCAACTGTTTTATTGAATTAAATGTTGTTCCAACGTGTATTTCAATAAGGCAGTTTCAATGGCAATGAATCAATGATCCATTGGGAACTTTTATGTGATCAAATGCCACCACAAACAGCTGATCATATAAACCACAGGGAATAACCCAATAAATTACATCAATCAGTAAGCAAAGAAACGTCCACAACAATGTACAGTAGTGGAAGTAGTGGAAGTAAACGTGCGAACTAGGACGATTTTACCATACGAAATAAGTACGGCCAATAAGAGTGGAATGACCTTCCTGTGTCTGTTTTGCTAGAGTACCATCTTGGTTTCTTCAAATCCAGAGTGAATAAGTTCCTTCTGGGAAAACGAGCTCTATCTTAGGCCACATCTTCACTTACTTAAGTGGGACGGTAGCCAAAAGCCCGACCATTAAAAAAACTCTAGAACACCTAGAACCAAAATCTGCCTATGGGTATTTAACGTAGTACTAATAGTTATTCTGTGATATAGGTGATTTTGTAATTAGCTTTGATTTTAGCGATTGTTATTTACAAAGAAAATACTGGAATACACATATTAAATATTTTCTTATTAAATAAAATGCTTTAGAGGCTTTGGTTTTATGTTTGTGTATTGTTTTAATATTGGTCGCGTCTGAAGCTCTCCCCTTATGAAACTCGCGGATTGGGCCACACTAACTCCGTGTTTAGCCGAGCTATTCGGGTTATCTCTTGTCATAAGATGAGGATAAACGGCTGTTTGAGATCATAACAGACAATAAAGACATTCTTTTTCGGGGCGTGGTGTAAGGTTATTGTGAGTTCAAGGAAATGTGATTAACTTAAAGTTTTGCTTTGTTCGTTAGTGGTTAACCGAATTTTGCTCATTAGGGTCATCACTGTTCAATGATTTTACAAGTTTCGCTAGAGAAACATTTATTGACACTGCCCACTTTGACGGATGACAGGTCGAACGAAACGACCGGCACGTATGACGATGACCCTGAAATTATAAAGACTTGTATTTCTTAGAGATCCGAAACGAAAGATGTCTATTGGTGACGTGCCCGAAGCAACTTGATGGTAAGGTTGACCGTTGGGATCCGTCACCCGAAACCTCGTATTTTGTGTTTCAAAGCGTAAAATAATGCAAAATAAACTTACGCTTACAGGTGTATGTTTTCACTTTATTTAATATTTGGTCTGTAAATCATTTACAGACACAACATTAAAGTATAGATACCTTGTACGCTAACCTAACCTACTTACCTACCCACCCTTACAACAGTTGCAACTTTTAAATTAATTTCTCGCTCGCGAGGTGCCGACCCGAATGGGTAAAAACGTAATTCGAGTCCGATTAGAATGGGACTGTCCTATTTCTTATATAACCAGCGTTATATTAAACAAATTTTCTTCCTATCAAAAATTGTTTGACAGGTTTCCGTCTGGTTCCATTCCGTACTAATCACGCGTGAAATTTAGTTTAAATTTCGTTAGGTAATAGTCAAATTTGCTATCAGGAGGTGTAAGGTCCGTTGCCATCCCAAGTAGCATTCGGGGTTCTATAAAAGATGTCTAGTGGTTCACATGTACTCCACAAGCTGTGTAAGTCAGCTGTATAAGAGCTGTATAGCTTGCTATAATGCTCTTATACAGCCAGTTTGGGCACAAATTAGACAGCCTTAAGTTCACTATAGCTGTACATTAGCTGTATAATAGCATTATAATAGCTGTTTAAGTAGTAACATGGGACTTAAGGCTGACTTACGGCACTATATGGGACGCAGTGTGAACCATACAAAGTACATGAGTGTAATAAAGAGTAACAAGTGGCTCAATATACAGCCTTCACAGTTATAACATCCCACAAACGTACTCCACTGCTACCCTAAAATCACGTGTGTACTAAATTATTTCTTTATTTTATGAATTACTCATTAGATTGGTTTTGTGTTTGCCATCATGAAACACAAACTCCGGCGGATATCAATTGGATAAAAGTTTATGATAACACGCGGTAATTAGCTGTTAATGCCATGGGAATGCAACTTTATCGTGAAATGTATACATATTTACAGCTAAAATATTCACGCGCCTCTGTAAAAACGCGATATTCATTTTAAAATATTTAAAACCGGCTGAGAGGAAATCTACAATTTTCAGTTTTTGATATTATATTGGCATTATAATTAAACTGCGGTAATTAAATATAACATGAAACAAAACTCAATCGCTCTATCTGCGTATTTTGTGATAAATCTGCATGATAATATTGGAGATTTATTTGGTAAACATTTTAGGTCACGAGAACAAAATGGTGGAAATGAAATACGACTATGTGAACTGTTATAACTCCAATTTAATGCGGTTAGCGGTATATAGGTTCACATGTGTTCTGTTAGAATGCTGTTATCTATATGAAGTCCCACATTTGTACCACTACAGAGCCAATGTCTATAAATTTATTCGAATGTGAACTTATGTACAGCTTTAAGATGTAGTTTAGGTCATTCGTGTACCATCGTATTCGTCTTTCAATATACTGCAATTTTAGAGATCCGCAATAATAATGCATTTCATTTCAAGCCTTTATTCAGAAAAATTTACAAATTTGTTTTTTAAATACTGTTACTTATACCTACCTATTGTCACGACATCGATAATTCTTCTGTTTGCCCTTTTTTGGCAAAGCAATAATAATTATTGTCCGTTAAATCGCCTAGCCCAGGTACTAAGTCAAGTATGAATACCTAAAGTACCTACAAATTTGTAACAATCTAACAAAAAATACTTTTTAATTTCGTGTAAGACACACAGTTTGGTTTCAGAGTATTTACACTTACAAAAAACACTACTCTGTTTAAGGAGGTATTTAAAAGAATGTAAACAAACTACATAAAGAGGGACAACATTATGCCCTGCGACAGAAAAGGACAGAAAATAATAGTTGTCACTCAGCCATAGTAGCAAACACTGTTTACAATATTTTAAAGGTGAACATACACCTGTCAGCACCGTAAGCGCCGAGTCGGCAAGTGTAATAGTGTAACCATATTTTGCAGAATTAATCAGATAAATAACCTAATATTATTCCTTTTATTTAGTGATAAATAAATAACTGTTATTTCTGATATTTATCTGTTAAAATTCTGCAAAATATGGTGCAGTACTAGAACTGCAATCACCACACTCTGATATCTGTATATTTTGAAGGGAACTTTCAGGTTCAGGCACATTTTCCTCTGCATCATGTACAGAACCACCATGAACAACTGTTGCTGTCGCACTTGTTGAAGCCGTATCGACGGGCTCATTTTCGGGCGTCGTTGTCAATCGACTGTTCATTTTCGAATATTCTTTTGAAATTTTTCTCCTTATTCCCCCGGTTCTCGCTCTTACTTTCCAAGATTTTCTGTTCATTTTCACAATTTATGCACGCGACGTAATAAACACAGCTTGTGGGATAAGTGTAATAGAATATCACATTCACAGTCATGTTCAGCTTACAGCAAATAAGAGTAGTACTTGTGGACAAATAAACAGCTATTGATGTTAATGGACAACACATATACTCCTTTTAACAGCCTACAGTGCACATGTGAACCATTTAAACACTTCTGTACAGATAGTAAAAGAAGGTTATTTTATGATCACAAACAAGTCCTACTACAGCTACTAGCTGTATAATAGTCTAAAACGAGTAAACATAACAGCCTTTGGCTTTATAAATGACCACGTGTGCTCTATTAAAATGCTAGCTCTATAACATCGCACAAGTAGGCCGTTAAACAGCGGTTGCCGTATCTCTACCCTCCTGTAATGCTCTTAGTCAGACGGCTGACTAAAGGATAGTTGTTAGAGTATTATAACACCAACAATCGTATAAAAGTATAACTCTACACTCCTATAAGTCCCTTAGACAGCTATAGGTGTTATATATCGCAATAATGCAGCTTGTACATCACGTGTGAACTGTAGTAATGCTTCAAGTACACATGGGAACTAAATGTGTACTCTTAAATGGAGTAAAATGCTACTTGGGATCTCATGTGTGGTTGTGCGTGTCCTAGTTTGAGAGGTTGCATTTAATTCAGTTTCCTAGTGAATCCACAGACGTATTACCCAACTTGGCATGTTGAGGTCATCTTTTCAATTCGTCCGCAGTTGGAGTTGATAAAGCTATGCGAAATGCTCCTTTAATATTCTCATTAAAAGCGCTTACTGTCATTTAACGGTCTATAAAGAATTCACATCGGTCCCTTTACAGCTTCTTTAGCAGCTGAGTCATTTTCATTTGATTTATTCTCTTGGTAGTTATAGGTAAAACGCGGCGACGACGTTAGTTAAAAAACCAGCTAAGTAGCCAAATAGGTGGCGGCGCTAGTTTGACCCATACCACAGCCTTAAGAGAGCCTAGACCAAAGTAGATGAAAAATAGCAAAAAAAAAAGTTTTTTGTATGGGAACCAAAGAGAATAGGGATCACACTAGAAAATAAAAATTGTAAGAGATTTGTCATCAATTCTCTGAGTGAATTGTCATCAATTAAATTGAGAAATGTCATCAATTGTCTGAATCGAAATTGAGCTAGCTGATTTTGTTTTTTGCTAGGTACATTTACCGAGGGCCCGGCAAAACACGCTTTATTTACATTAAGTTTGATTTTACGACTCTTTTCTTTGTTTTTATATTATCACTGTTTCATTACACACAAGTTTAATGCTGTGTTTATGATTTCTGTCATGCCTTTGTTTTGTAAAACTTTTCCCTTTTGTAAGACGCTAAAAACGTTTTGAAATAGAATTCTTTTCGCTTACTTTTTCGGTATTTGAATTGCTCTGTTCCAGTTTGAAAGAAAGTTTTAAGGGTTTCTTTTGAAGAGGTTTTACTTTCATTTCTTTTTGATCAAAAACACCTGAAACAAGAGTTATGCCTGACAACGACGACGATTGATTTGAACTTAAGAAAAAATAAAGTCTTTAATTATCAAAGAAAATTACAATCAAATAATAGAATTAAATTATAACTAGTATTTTGAAACAATTGAGCTAACTGCAGACTATCAATACCAGTCAGAAGCGTGCCCAAGACGCATTGCTAGCTGTACTGCCCCGCTGTATAGAAAAAAATTACAAAATACTTTACCACATCATTAGGTATTTAATTATAAAAACACAAGTGTATTTTCTAATTACACGTACAGTTAACCTACATTATTCCACTGTTGGGCAAAGGCCTCCCCCTGATTCCTCCATGCGTCACAGTTCTGAGCCAGTTGAATGTACGTTATAACGTCTAGTGGTAGTTCGTCACGCCATCGTTTCTTCGGTCTACCGCTCACCTTACGATGCTGGGACTCCATGGAGTGTTGATCTTAGCGCATGCGGCAGATGTGCCCAGCCCAGTTTCATTTAAGATTCGCAACTTTTTGAGCTACGTTTACAATTTGAGTTTGGGAGCGCAGGGTCGTGTAACGGGTCGGTCCGTTTAACGTTTTTCCAAGTATGCTGAGTTCCATTGCTCATAGGCAGACCCCGACTTTGGATTGGTAAGTGATCATGTGATCAAGTTTGTGCACCATATGTTAATATGGGAAGGAAACACATGTCCAAGTGTCCATCTGATTACTTTTTAGAGACATCGGAAATACACCCTTCATTACATCTTTTATGGACCAATTATATTTAATTATTAATAATTGACTTAAATTGACATTGAAGCTTGATAACTAGGTATTTGTATTCATTGTCTCATTATGTATTATTTAAGAATTGACTTCCTTTAGGTCTACTTTTGTTATTTCTATGTACCTACCTGACTCCTGGACGTTTTGGTTTTAACTGTAAGTCCATTTGTAAATAAACAAATAAATTAAATAAAAATAGCTACTCCAGGCGTTCTTTGTGCGCCAGGCGTTCTTTGTGCGTTTAGCAATCACCTGCTCTGGTATGAAAGGAGACTATTTAGCCAAATGCCGATTGGAGCCACTGGACTGCGGTGTATGCGCGTGCATGCACGCGCATCCGACGGCACGAATTAATCAACTTTCCAACAGGCGACGATATCACCCGCGCACGCGACTGGATCTGGCTGGAGCCGATCGATCGGACGCGTTGACGTGACGGTAGCTGCGAGCGGACGTGACAGCAGCCGAAAGCAGCCGCGAGCAACCAAAAGCAGCCGAGAGCAGTCGACCGCGTACGCGAGTGGGACACGGAGTTCGAGCGCAGCCAGGCCTCAAAGCTGCGCAAATTGCATGCAAATAAGGAACTAAAACACTTTATGGATGTTTCAATTTCCTCCAGCAAATTGTAAAACGCGCACCGACCGACGACGCGGCGCGACGCGGCCCGATGCGCGCCGCCGCCGGTAAGTGAGTATCGTACAAAAGGTGACGTACCTACTGCTTAACCTTCCCATGGACACAGAGTTACTGAGAATTTACTAATATCTTATAAAAATACTGAAGATAATCTCAACGTTCAATCCTATAATAATTCTGTCTTGCTTTTGACTGATGAACATTTATAATTTCCGCCATTTTGAAGTGCTAATTTAATGCTAAAATGTGATGCAAGTCATATCTAGTCCACTTCTTCTGTAACTATGACGTAACCTGTGACTCTCAGACTAAAATTAGACCAGATTCGGTAGGGGAATCGGGGGCTGTTAGAATTCGGTATTTCCGGTTCTGTCTAGTAATAATTTATTTGTGGACGGAGAGTTTTTAATTGGCCTTTTAATATTTTGAGTGTAGCATTCAGTAAAAGTTTTTATTTAAAACGGTAGGTAGGTTCCTACACATTATACGCTTAGGAACAAAATTAAATAAATAATTAATGATCTTCATCTAGCCCCTCGTTAAGCAGAGCTTGTGCTACGGGTTGGTTACTAGATGACTGACATATTTAATACAATGCATTAAATATACCTAGTATGTGTTTAGATACTTATTTTACTATAAAAACAAAGGTTCATAGTTAGCCCGCTTACATCTGTAATGAATTAGATAGATATTTTTATTATATTAATGAAAATACCCAGACAACCGGAACAAATTATTTGCAGATCGTACTAACATTTGTCCCGAGGCGGGAATCGAACCCTCAACCTCCTGCGTCGCAGGCGCACCTTCGCCCGCCGCACCACAGAGGTCGTCTAAATTCAAAAGTTTGAAAACCCTCCCAGTCAAAAATTTGATGCAAAATAGTATTTCTAGGTAGATAGATAACAGAAGCAAAGATAAGAATATATAAAAGAAACGTATAGGTTGGTGTCAACTTAATCTTTTAAATGTTACTGTCACAATTTTTCTAATAAATTAATTCACTTTCAGCAAAAGAAAAAGTGTGATCTGAATGATCTTCCTCCGACAACATCACAAGCAAACAATCAACTACCGGAAGAGCCCAATTACGTTCGATTTTCAAACGAGAGTCTCTCATTTCCTGCATATTTGTGTCATGTTTGTTTGACAGTTGAATGAAAACTTTTTAGAACGTTTTCTGAATTCATTATGGCGCCTCTAAACGATTTCGTTTTGCGCCTTAAGTTTCGGTGGTTTCGGTCAGACAAATTTTCATAACCATTTGACATTTTTAACATGTTTGAAGTTCCATGTCTCTGTTTTTTTAAAGTACCAAACAAGTTTTTCCTTCAAAGTCTTTGGTTTCTCTCCATTTGTTTCGTATAAGTACCTACTTACTGAAATAATAATTTATTTCACATAAAAACAAACTGAAAATAATACTGTGCATTCTCGTCGGCCTGTAAGAGGTTGGTTCACTAATAAATTATCACTTATTCATAAAGTTATGTGAACACAAGGGAGGTAGGTACCCTTGTATGTTTTGTGTAGTTGCCTATACTCACTATTGGCTAGCATAATTCTTATAAATAAAATACTTACCATACCTACTACAATTAACGATTTTTTAATTTGTTTTAATAAAATTCACATGTTAACCATACACGATCAATTTATCCACTTGAGAGGTGATACGTGCATAAGTTGAGTATTCCAATTCGAAAAGTTTTATCCCCACACGACGACACCATAAGTTAAGAAGCCTTAGGCGTGCCCCTTCGATATCCGCACAGGATCTACCGTATTTACGTTGAAGGCTTCAATTAAAAGTTTATACCAACTTCCGAAGTCACTTCAACAATTGAGGCAAATCTCCGGCTTATAATTTTGTAAAACGTTTTTATGTTTACTATACTTACAAAAGAAATGCTAAAAGTTTACGTTTGTCTCCTGAATCTCAATAGCAAACTCCCTGGACTCCTAACTTCCGGCTCCCTAGTATCCGGACGGTATCAGATACCAGTTAAAATTTGTATTGAGTTGAATAAAACAATTATTTGACTGTTTCTATGCTGAAAACATAATAAAGTACAATCTGATAAACATAGACCAAACCTCACCCAGCTGACATAATACGAGCAATTAATCATAATAATAAACACACCCATCCATAACCAAGCCGTATCCAAGAATGATTTAAAATAGAAAAATGTATTTCAGAAAATATTATTTCCAAAAGTGTATATGACGGGAAACGAATATAAATTACGACCAGCCCACAAATCATATCTGAGTCCACTAATTGACTCAAAGAGCGAATATATTTAGAAATCCGTACGATAAATGGACTCTATTATTTTGGGCATAGTGAATTGTTGTGTCTGTCTGACACATATTGTTTTCCAACTGCTAGTCTCATATGCCACATCAAATTTTGCTTTACAGCATAAAAATTGACGCAGATCAGAGGCACACCGCCACCATGCAGCACAAAAATGTGTATGCAAACATAGGCCTTAACTCGTAACGTTAAAGCCATTTTGTCACTGTAAAATGTATCTAAAAATAACGTGTTCCAGCCCAAATTTTAATGCACGTTTTTGGGCTGCACGGTAGCGACGTTGGAAAAGCTTTAGTGTTTTCATTATCCACGGATCTAGCAGTATTTTTTGTTCCTCTCACATGTTTAGATGTTTGTTACCTCTTCACGCCAAAAGAACTCAATCTGAATAAACATAAAGGCAAAATTATCTTGAAAAAACGCGTGAAAACTGCCAAGCTGCTTGCAGAAACTAGTAATAAGAATAATAATAATTCTGAACAGTTATATAATAAAATACATAAATAGATATTTTTTATTATACATAGAAAACGACCAGAACACCCTGATCAAATGTCTGCAGATCGTACACACATTTGTCCCGAGGCAGGAATCGAACCCGCTACCTCCTGCGTCGCAGGCAGGCCTTCGCCCACCGCGCCACAGAGGTCGTCAAAGTAGTAAAAATTAGACACAAATTTATATTTAGATATATAAATTTGTGGTACTTTTAGGTACTTATTTCTATTGCCCAATCCTAGACAGATTCTAGGCATCCTGAATAAACGTTGTAATACCTCGCTTAAAACCTCACGATTACTTAGTCAGATAGTAAGAATCAACCATGACAAATATATCCATAAATTCAAATCTACCCGCAATCTAAAATGCATTCGTGAATGCCAGTCATGGAACCTTTCAGCTGGCTATTTGAAGTGCATTCCTGAATAAGCCATAATGTTACTGTATCCACGCTGGGTTTATCGACCACAGACTGAATTATTTATGTCAAACGACTGGGGTATTATGTAAGGAACTGCAGGAGTTGTTTATATGTCGCAGGGTTGTACATAAGTAAGATATTATTCTTTTGTCGGAAACCGCAGGTCATGTTTGTTTATATTGACGCAGAGTTGGTTATAGATGTGTAAGCTATATTCAGAGTAATTTGTAGAGCAGTTTCTGTTCTGTATTCTGTTGTAACAAAGAATATTAACGACCGCTCGAAAAAAATGGTACGGCAACAGAATGGTTACTGCCAACTCATTTAGAAGTTTACAAATTCTGATTACAAATTAATTAACTTTATTTCTATATGCTTACAAAATAAGCACTTAGACAAGTAAAATTTTAAATTTTAAACATGTTTATATATCTATATCATGTAATTAATATTAAAAAATAAGATGTTATTGATTGTATTCACTTAATTTTTTTGGAATTAATTCCAAAAAAAAAACACTGTCATATGCTAAGAGTATCATTGGGCATCTTATCGAGGGATGAGAGATCTGCGAAACTGTATGATAAGCTCTGCTATTCTAGTCTTAGTTGAGTGGTACCCGTTTTCATCCTATATTTAAAAAAAAATTGTGTTCATCATCATCAGCCTATAGTAGTCCACTGTTGGACATAGGCCTCCCCTAATGAGCGCCATAGCACCCTGTCTTCAGCTTGACACATCCAGCATCTACCAGCAGTCTTTCGCAAATCATCATCCCACCTGGTCGGAGGACGTCCTACACGACGTTTGCCGAGTCGTGATCTCCACTCAAGAACACGTTTACTCCAGCGGTTGTCGGTTCTTCTCAAGATATGACCAGCCCACTGCCACTTCAGCTTGCTAATCCTCTGAGCTATGTCAATAACCCTGGTTCTCTGTCGGATGCATTCGTTATGAATTCTATGCTTCAGAGAAACTCCGAGCATAGCTTTCTCCATAGCTCGCTGGGCGACTTTAAACTGGTGGATAAGCCCTACCGTGAGTATCCACGTCTCAGCTCCGTAGGTCATAAATAAAAATAAAAAAACTTACCTACTTACCTTGTTTTGTTTCTTGTTATAAGATTATCCTGTTACTGAGGTGATGACAAAATAAATACTCTTTTACTAAGTCCGCAAGTGTAGTTTAAGACTTGTGGAGCACCCTCCTAAGCTTTTAAGACACCCTACTAACTATTTACCCACCTTCATCCAAGAAGTTGGCTTAAAACTATGAACCTTAATTAATAAACTTTATAAATCCCGCCATTTTGAAAACAAAAATAATTAATTGCACATTATTTAAATCCGTGCACTGTTCATGTAAATTAGGAGAGAAAGGCTATATCCGTAACGCTTTTAAATACTTTACGGAGCTGATTTCGGAATGGCTAGTTCATAAGCTATCTTATTAAATTAATGTCATTTTAATGGCTAAGTGACATTCAATGCTGGTTTTTATTTATCTGGAGAGTTCATTAAGTGATTACCTATTCAAAAGTTATCATATGGAGAAGACCATACGAAATTGAAATAGACTAAGGCTCGTATTATGAAAGCTTACTCAGTCGTCGATTTATGCTTGAGTAACGCTTTTCTACGGACTAATCGTCACTCAAGCATAGATCTGTGACTAAGCAAGACCTAAGGTAGGGTGATTGCTACAGTTATTGACCACCCTACAGTTATTGACCATTTGAGACAAAATGGATCGAAATAAGATAATGGTAGATCGCACGTGAATGAAAGAAACAAAAACTATACCTATAATCATTCTTCTTTCGTATTAGTTCATAATATTTGATCTAGATAGCGTTATTTTTTATTGGTGAGGTCAGTTCAAAAAAGTTGTGATAAGTGCGGTTTTCGTTACGAAAAAAATAAGGTAAGTGTTTTTTAAATTCATGATTTTTTATGTAATTTGTTGATTTATTATTTTAAACTTGTTGCATATCTGTTGGTAATTGAATAGTAGTTAATTTAGTGTGATTTCAAAGTTCGTAAAGTAATTCTAACCTCAAAAAAAAACCCGGTCAATTACTAAATCTTATTTGTATGAAATCCAGCTATTAACCACCCCCGGTCAATAACTGAATTTCTGAAATAGGGTTTTTGATTGCATTTTCTGCTTTATTGTGGTATTATTAAAGTCTTCTCAAAATCTCAGCATTGTAACTGCATCGGATCAGTTATTGTCCGGGGGTGACTAATAAGTAAGTTTCAGGTGGTCAATAACTATATTGCCCTATTTATTTTCTTGTCCGGGGTGGCTAATAAGTAAATCCCAGGTGGTCAATAACTATATTGCTCTATTTATTTTCTTTCAGACTGATTCAACATGCCCAAAGTACCGCAATATACCAAAGAACAATTGGAAAGGCTCTAGAAGACGTAAACCGAGGTTTTTCTGTTCGGGCAGTAGCCAAAAAATATAGCATACATATAGCGACATTATATTTTAAGATAAAAAACCTGAACAACAAAAGCGACTTTGGACCATTACCCTTTCTGACTACAGAAGAAGAAAAACTCATAGAAGAATGGATATTTGATATGGGTAGGAGAGGATTTCCAAGAAAGAAGAAGAAAAGAAAGAAAGAATACCGTCTAGAAACCTTATCCTTATCCTATTTCCGGACGTGAGTATCAAAAGATTCTAGAAAACAAAAACAAAGAAAAACAGAGACTAGAAGAAGAAAACAGACAGAAAAAAATGGAAAGAGAACGTAAAAAGGAAGACAAGAAGAGAAAACTGGAAGAAAAGAAGGCTAACAAGTTTATAAAATCAAGAGAGGAAGAATTAAGTGTGAACTATCTAAAATTTTAATTTGATTTAAAAATTCTTTATTTTTGTTAACCCTATTTTATTAAAGTTTCATTTAAATGCTACCTGAATGTTTTTAACGTGCTTTAATCTATGTTTCATGAAAATCGGTTCAGCCGTTTTGGTGTTATGATCATTTTTAAATTTTATATTATGCATGGTCAATAACTGTATCTCAGTATGATAATTACTGCGTTTTCATGGCTAATTACTGAATTCTTTACCTAATTTGATTTAAATAATGTTTTTTTATTTCATTTATTTATTTTATTTATTTATTTTTGCTTGCATGTAGGTACATTCCATCTTATTTCTAAGGTCATTGGTTATCACTAGGTACATACATGCACCCTGGAAGGGCACTGCAAAACAGTTATTTTTACATTGTCAAATGGAATTTTACAATAACATAAATTTCATGCAATACATAATAAACATAATTAATTAAATTGAATTGAATTTTGAATTTAGAAGCCAGAATGGTCAGCTAGTCATTGTTTCATCATAAGGTCACGTCATTTTAGTTTGTCAGTAGCGAATTGGTCAACACAATAGTAACATTTTTCTAATAAAAATAATTTTAGTTTCTTACAAAAAAGCGTATCTTTATAATCTCTCTTTCTCTTTATCTCTTTATAATAAATATCTAATTTTAAAATATTTGTTTTAATTTTCTATTACTCAGATATATTACCATTTGATTGGTATATCATAGGAACCTGTATCTCTATTGTTTTGTTTTTCATAGAGCTTAGAAAATATTATTTTCCTTAAGTGGTCAATAACTGTAGCAATCACCCTAGGTTAATAGAGCTTGACCTTTATAAAAACAAAGCTATTATGTCAAGTTTTCAAAAGCTTTGGTTATGTAACACTTACAAAGCTTTTGCTATATACACTTTTACATTTTTATTTAAAAGTCGAACAAAAGCCATAAAGAATGGAACTAAGTCATAATATGAAAATATTATGAATTAATAAGGTACCTTGATAAGAACCACATAGATTGATAACATTTTACTAGTTAAGACCAAAGCTTGCTTAACTTTGACAGATCTTAAGTTCATTCAAAAAACCTTACCAGTGACAGTCCTGAAAGTACGAATCGTTAAAGGGTGGTACTAGTGTGCTTATTCGTTCCATATCCCTAGAGTCACTATACATTATGTTCCAGCTATCCTTTTGCCTCTGCTCACGCTGAACAAAGCCTTTGTCCCAGCTTTATGGTCTAAGTATGGAATAATGAAAACGTGAAAACTGTACGAAAACAGTTCTGATTTCAATACACGGAGCTTTAGTTATGTTGGAGTTATCAGGTTAAACACAATTGTATACTCATTTTTATGTTGTGTGGCAGTGGAGGTGGACGTGTGAGCGACAAGCTTAAAGCTTCGGTCAAACCTACGCGTCAAACAAGGACAAACGCGAAGCGAGAGTGTCTGCCGCGCGGGAACTTTTGTAGGGAAAAGTTTCACGTTGTTAACCGTCCCGCTTCGCTTCCGCATCGCGCGTGTTCGACGCGTAGCTTTTGCCGAAGCTTTATGATTGCAAGGAAATAGATGGAAGGTTGAAGTCCAGATTGATGCTCCAGGAGGGAATCGTGCATCACTGCCTAAAACCCAACTTCTAAAAATTGCTATACATTTTTCATAGCCTACATATTTATTGGCAATATGTAACCATGAAAATAAACAAAATATTAAGCCTATCGCGTGACCCGAGAGCTGGTGAGTATCTGGCACAGCGCATCAGCGTTTCCATGCAGCAGGGCAATGCAGCCAGCATCTTAGGATCGCTTCGAATTGGTATCGATATGGATCAGTTGAGTTAACTGCAGACTGTTGCAAACAATCTGCAGGTAGCTCAACTAATGGTTTCTTTTGTAAACATTAGTTCTAATTTTTTCTCATTTTTTTAGGTAATTTTTTTTCCTATGAATAACAAATTGTGATGTTCGGTGTTTTGGATACGAACGTATATCACCACTGAAGCGAATATCCATTTTACCCGACTGTATACCCTTTAAGGTATCCCAGTAAGGATGTGGGTAAAGCCCTAAAATTTTTATCCACAAAAATACTTGGGAATCTGTGTCCAGAACTGGCTTTTGAATGAATGTTTTTAATTGAAAACGCAAAATTTAGTCACAGCCCGTGTAAAAGTTCTAAATTGACGAGCAAAACGAGTATTTGGTTAATAAAATACTGGAAATTCCCGTGTGAGAAATTAATAAATCCCAAAAATTTACGATCTCGACGGGATTCGAACCCGCACCTTCCCCTTCAGCGCAGGGTTGCTCTTTTTCCAACTAAGCTACGTGATCTTATCTAGTCGACCCGAAAATCTTTGGGAGTTCTTTCGGCACTTACGCCGTCAGCGCCACCTACAGAGGAAACAATGAAGTTATCCAATTCTGCTCAAAGACCAAATTTACATTTAGTTCTTTGACGAGAGGTTTTCGGGTCGACTAGATAAGATCACGTAGCTTAGTTGGAAAAAGAGCAACCCTGCGCTGAAGGGGAAGGTGCGGGTTCGAATCCCGTCGAGATCGTAAATTTTTGGGATTTATTAATTTCTTAGAAATTACCCAGAGTACTATAATAAATAAAAAACCTTAGAATTCCCGTGTGGTAAATATTCATTCACAGTTCGAACCACCGGTGTAACTACGAAATAACGGAAACAATTATTTTGCTATCAGACAACAAATAGGACGTGGATTAGAGTAAACAAAAGACCAGTTAGACAAAAGATTTTTTTAATCACATTTTATCAAACTGTAGCCCAAAATATTGTTAGTAAGCAAAGGGACACACAACCAAAAAAATAATGAATGAATTTAGATCAAAATTGTAAAAGTGGCTACTTTATGATTAATTAATTAAGTATAAAATTCGATTGTAATCTGATTTTTAAAGCATAATTAAAAAAATTACAATCAAATAATAGAATTAGATTAAAACAGTATTTACAATTGAAACAATTGAGCTAACTGCAGACTGTTGCAAACAATATACAGGTCGCTCAACTGATCCATATCTATACCAGTCGGAAGTTTTTGTAAAAGTCATAAATAAGTAAAATAATTTAACAACACAATGGTTTCATTAGCAGATCGCAAATCCATTTTTTTTTAAACATAGACTTTGTTTACAAAAAAATGTAATCTAGAACCGAACATGAATTACACACAGATACACGTCGAACATCGTTATAGAATGATCTAATGTATAATTATGGGTATAATTAGTACCTTATGGTGTTAAATCATTGTGGTACAAAACTTGTTTGACGCAAACAATAATAGGTACCTGCTTACTAACATTTCTAGGTGGGTACACTTGGCACTGCAATGCGTTTTGGCTGGCTCTTGGTGGCAAATCGCTAGAGCAAGTGATAAATGCTCATGTAAGTCAAAGACCAATCCAGGCAATCCACAGAAAAAGAATTACGAGCTATAAGATTCTGAGAATAGGGTTGTTTTTCTCGCAACATGAACGTTCCAACGGGAAAATACAATAATAGTTTTAGAGCCTAGAAGCTGTTCTGTCGGGGTCAACTCATCATTTCTTCTAATAAACAATGTCAATAACATCAGAGATGTTTTAGGTATTCAATAACGTACAGATAAACTTGTATAAGGGACGGATCGGTCGATAAGGTTAACGCTGTCAACGCTTTGATGGATTGCCTTCAGTCATCATGATACCCGGCACTGCTTTATATGGCTGGATAATTGAGGAAAGCATAACTTCTTATAGAGGTAAAATAAAGCTTTCTACCATTTTAAAACATTTGCGGCCATAACGATGTTGCAAAGACGCAGTAGAACGAATCTTCATTATTAAGCGGGTTAACTTCAAGTCTGGTTTGTGTTGGAATAATGTGTGTTCTGTAGTTTGTGTTGTCTAGGTTCGTAGCAAACCCGCTAACAGTCATAATGAGTTCCTCAAACTATGAACGTTTTTATAGTAAAACGATCCTTATACATGTAAGGTAACGCTTTCTACAATTTTAAAGTATTTGCGGCCATAACGATATTTCAAAGACGCAATAGAACGAATCTTCATCCTAATTTGTGTTTGAATAATGTGTTTTCTGTAGTTTGTGTTGTCTAGGTTCGTAGAAAACCCGCTAACAATCATAATGAGTTCCTCAAACTACGAAAGTTTTTAAAGTAAAACGATCCCTATCTCCTTTGAGGAAGTTATCTAGATATATTTTTACTCAGCACTCAGTGAGCATCCACTGCTAGGTAATAGGCCTTCTCACTACTGCAGTAAAGAAACCATTATATCAGATCCTGTGCCATCCTTAATCACTCATTCCCCCTTGAAGATTTTATTAGATCATCATTCGGGAGGTCTGCCTATGTCGCAATAAAAAAACTACATGGTCTCATTTGTTTAGCAGAACATTGTCGACCGATGTGGCGCGGTGGGCGAAGGTCTACCTGCGACGCAGGAGGTTGCGGATTCGATACCCGCCTCGGGATAAATGTGTGTACGATCTGCAGGCATTTGTTCAGGGTGTTCTGGTCGTTTTCTATGTATAATAAAAAATATCTATCTATGTATTGTATTGTATTATGTATATCAGTTATCTAGTACCCATAACACAAGCTCTGCATAGCTTGGGGCATTTCATTACTAGCATGGTTGTTCCTTACATCTACTATGTGAAGTAAATACTGCACTAACCAAAAAGTATATAAATTCGAGTCAACCGTACGTCTTGCACCATTTAAGGGAGCAGGTGGCATAGAGCCAACTTTTTGCTGCGCCTCCGTAAGGAATTGGAAATAATTATTTTAATCGTAATGCCATCTATGGTGTAATTGCTTGGCGTTTATTGTTTTATTGATGCATTTCAACTTTCCAAATACCATTCCATGTTTTCTTTATAAACGCATTCTGATTCTGACTGAATTTTGTATCAATTTCAAGCAAAGTGATTGATAATTCTACAATTTCGTTCACGAATGTTAGCTCAAAGTGTTTCTGTTCTTCCAATCAAAATAAAATTGGAAACAAATAAATGATAAAAACCACAATTTTTATGGTTCCGTACCCAAAGGGTTAAAAACGGGACCCTATTACTTAGGACTCCGCTGTCCGTCTGTCGCCAGGCTGTATCTCATGAACCGTGATAGTTAGACGGTTGAAATTTTCACAAATGATGTATTTCTGTTGCTGCTATAACAAAAAAAAACAGATTTAAATAAATATTTAAGCCAAAAAAATCACGTTTGTTGTATGGGAGCCCATACAACAAACGACGCCCAAGACGCTAGCTGCATTGCCCCGCTGAATGCATTTCTATATCAATAGAGAATACAAAAAAACAGCTTTTATCAAGTGTCAAGCTTATATCCTATTGTGGCCGGCAAATATTTGAAAATGGAGACGTGTGTGGCTTAGATTTATCAATGCAATAGTTGTCATATTATAAGATTACTTAAAGTGTGTAGGTACTACACAATGAATTGTGATGAGTTTTCGGAAACATTAATATTTCTTTTTTTCAGCTACAAAATAAACTTTAATAATTTGCAAGACAATGTTAAAAGCCCGGTTTATCTCGCCAAACCTCTACTATTATCGCCCACGCGAGTAATCTGCCAAACAATCCCATTATGCGAGTGAAATGGGGACGTTATGGTGAAGCTAATAAGCTGACATGACATCACTCACATAAACACCTGATAAACAGGCCTGCTGTCTGCTATAGCCGCCTCTGTTGGCTTCATTTTGTAAGATAAAACGGTTCAGAATGGCTTGGTCGACAAATAAAGTAGGTAAGAAGTGTATGAATGAGATATTAGGTATATTTTAGTTAATGATGTCCTCCTTGCCGATTTCGGCTACGGCGACATAATTTCTGCTAAAATTTATTCTCTCTGGTGTGCCCTGAGATGACTAGCGTAACCAATTTTGGATTTAAATGTGCGCGCACATATTGTACATTTAAGTACACCATTCACATAGTTATAATGAATCTTAAAAGCTAATAAAAATAAATATTTTAGTTAGTATCTAAACTGCATCGTACCTCAGACCGTTTTCTGGACAAAAGCGTAGCGAGCTAAGGGCGACAACAAATTCTAGAAAAACTTTATTAGGGTCAAAGTCAAACACCCAACGCTGGAATCAAGAAGTTACGTAAAAGGGACTAGAAAAAATATTCAACATAGTGAGTGACCATGCAGACAGTAGCCCTGATTTTCATAATTTCGTTATCTTGATCTTTTGTCACAGTAAAAAGCTTTTGAAATGCTGCATATTTTAATGGTCTCTTATCAATCAGCAAGCACTCAAGCTACTCTTTTATAACAATAAACAGTCATCTTCTTGAAATATGCTGATAGTTTTTAACATGTTTTACGGTATTTGGGGCAGATTCAAAAAACTTTGCGCTGTCTGTTGCCAGTTCGTAATTTGATGACACTTCATATATTATAGTTTCTAATCAGTATTTAGCTGATTATTTTACTTGTGCGTAAGCATTACGTTGAAAATAACAGTTTTTAACACTTTTCTTGTGGTTATTTCCACTTATTTGTATTTTTTACATCAATGCTCGAAGCCTGGAATCAAAGATGGGCTACTTTTTATCCCATAAAACAGTTCCCGTAGGATATAAATAACCTATACGTTTCCATAGACAGAACGCTAGCGAAGCCGTATGGCCGGCTTAGAATTTGCACCGGCCCAACTCTTCCCGTGGATGTCGTAAGATGCCACAAGGGACATTCACCGAGGGAGCAGGCAGCAGCGCCTCTTGCAGAATACATCTAACACCGAACGATCCCTAACCCTGATGCCCAGCAGATTATGGGCATCCCATGAGATAAAAGCCAATAAAGCGATTATCAGGGGGGCTGCATCCAGCAGTGGACCATTATAGGCTATTGAAGTTGAGGTGCGAAGCCGCAAACAAAAACTAGTCAACAATAAAACACAAAAAACGCTGATTATACCATATCTTGCACATCAGTTAATATACGGAACTATTTAAAAGACATTAGCCAGACCACCCGCACGATACCCGGTACTGGGTCCCAATAAAAACAAACAGTGAAGCCATCACTGGAGTGTGTCATTGGGATCGCATCTATTTCGGTACTAGCCGATGATGTTATTCTTAGATCAGTGGATCATCGGCGATCAGGGTTTATTGCTCGCTTCAGGAATAACGTTTATGGATGTTGAAGTAAAGTGCATGTTTTAGTGTGAGCTGCGCTTTATCAGAACTCAGTTGCACTCATCAATGAAGAAGCTGAACTTAAAAACTTCTTTTATTGAACTTGAAACTTCTGATATTAGAACCTCTCCTCGGTGATAAGTCACCAATTGCATACAATAGCGAGCCCGGTAAAAACCAAGTGCTCTTCAGTGAGCTAGGAAGCTCGTTTTGCAGGAATTTTCTGTCGATCCTTCAAGTGAAGAATGACAGCGTAAGCTTAATAAGTCGTAAGTGTTAATTATGAAATAAGTAGATCTTATCTTTGGATTGGAATATTATGACGATCTCTGAGGCGCGGTGGGCGAAGGTCTGCCTGCGAAACAGGAGGTTGCGAGGATTCCCGCCTCGGGCAAATGTGTGTACGATCTGCAGACATTTGTTCAGGGTGGTCTGGTCCTTTTCTATGTATATTAAAAATATATCTATATATGTATTGTATTATTTCAGTTATCTAGTAACCATAACACAAGCTCTGCTTAGCTTGGGGCTAGATCATGCTTTGTGAATTGTCCAGCATTATTTAATTTTATTAATTCAACTTTTTACCCTATCTCAACCACTGAGCCTTGTCCTATTATTTACTTTAATAGTTTACACACTACAAATATACAAAAAAAAACAGCTACATCTATCAGTGGATGGCAAGCCTGTGAAAGCCAAACATAACATAAATGGACACTTATGGTAAAATAGCTCGTAAATTCAATGGTGAATCTTTCGCTCTTGAGCTCGGTATGCGGCTAATTGAACTCCGCCTTTGATTGAAGACGATTTGTTTGTGTCGAAAGAGAAAGTATGAAAAATATCAATTTTAATGATTAAGGCATCAAGAAATGATTATGAATCTCAATGAGAAAAAGCAATAAAATGATTACAAGTATCATTGAATTGGAAAACAAAAACAAGCAATGCAACAAATAATGAAATTGGAAATTATTGGTAAGGTTTTTATTTATTATAGTACTCTGGGTAATTTCTAAGAAATTAATAAATCCCAAAATTAATAAATTTTGGGATTTATTAATTAATTAATTTAAATTATTGATTTCTTAATTATTGGTAAATTAAATTTTTCTTTAAGTGATTTGCATCTTTTTTATATCTTTAAAAAAATGGATAATTCACACATGAAATAAGCTTTCCTTACCAGTTACAAGCTTTTATAGTAAATTCTACATAAAATGCAAAGATAAGTAAGTAGGTTTATATTCTCGCAAAAAGGCGGACGAAGGTCCAACTGACTCACGGCTTTATTTGCATAAAGTGGCATAATTAATCGTAACTTAAAAGACAAAGAGTGCTACACTCATGTAAATTAGGTCTAGGAGACGCGCTGACTCAGTTTTGCATCAACGCGCGATGCTGCACAAAATGCAAGTGTTATTTTGTTATAAATATGCATTGTAGTGTGTAGTGTTGTATGTAAATAAGATTATTTTATGTATGTGAGAATAAGTTATATTTTATATGGGCTGTAGTTTTTAAGTATCCTGTATTAGATTTAAGTTACCTAAAATAAATGTTTATTATATGATTGCTCTTTATAAGTGAATAGATTTGTGGAAGGACCAAGGTGGTAAGTGACGTTATTATAAAATAAAGAGTTTTTTGGTGATTTCTGCTTCTAGGTACCTATTATGTTAATAAGCTAGCATGTAGTTTTGCGTACCTACTTTGTAAGATAAACTGCTAATCATTAAAAGTAAACTGCTAATCATTTGTCGAATTATAGTTGGCATAAGATGACATTAATAGATATTACAATACTACAATCAACATTTTGACAATACATTCCAAAACTACAGTTGATTCAAAGTTTGTTTGAGCAAAGAGCAAATGGCTTACAATGTGCGCAGAACCTATCTGCTATCTACATTACTTGTAGAACCTAGAAAATAGTAAAAACCCGATTTTTTGCAACAACCAAAAATCATGTTTTTATCACAAGTGAAAAAACACTTTTGTTCCATGAGGGTTGCGCTCGTAGAAGTTCAAGAAAAAACACAAAATAGTTTACGAAGCACAGAAGGTTCTGGTTTGCAGCATTTGATCGGCGCATACGACTTAAATTTTTTTCGAGAATGCAACTTAAAACAGAGCTACTACTCCATGAATAGCCGTTTGTACCGTAAGACCTAGAAATTGGCTAGATTACAACCCTTTAGTTTTTTTATTTTGTCAAAATAATAAAAGCTCCAACCAACGCCAGTTTGGAAAATTATAAAAGCAACGCCTGTCCTTCAGTTAACTAAGTCAAGTAAAGCAGTGGATGGAAACTATAATCTGAATCGGTAATACAAAACGTGTCCAGCATCAGAACTGTTGGCGAAATTTCATTATACATCAGTCAGTCTGGAGAGACGATTTGTCTTGTCAACCATGTCATCATCTTGGAAACTAATTTGAATTTGTAATGAGCCCGATGCTTATTGTTAAACAAAGGCCCTGGGAAAGCTTTTCCTTGAGGTGCGATAATTATAATTCTCAACAGCTCAAATGAAACCACGGTAATATCTTCTAAATGAAGGACTTTGACATCCCTTAAAACGTAAATAAAGTTGAACAAAGTTCGGCAATACTTTTTTTTGTGAAACTATCAGACAGACGTATCCAAAATCTTAAAGACCATATTATTAGGTGGTCTTTTGTCCCGTCCATGTATAAACGTGAAAAATTCTATGTCTATGGTATAAACAAACAAAATAGTTTTTATCTTCATAAATTTTCCATTTTTCCAACTTTCGGGGCAACCAAAAAGTTTTTAATCTGTCCAATCGTTTTCTCTCTCATGTGATTTGCTTGTAACAAAAGCAGCATTCACAGAAAATATATAAGTCGTATGCCAGACGAGTGTGAGTAGAACTTAAAAAGTAGCGTATTTATAACGTAAAGCTCATAAAACAAACTTTTTGGTTCTTACTGCTTATCAAAGGACAAGCACTGAACAAAATAAACTCACAAAGTTTCGACGTAATTAGCACAAGCGTTTTCTGCACGAAAAGCGTTGTAGTTGTTCCCATAATGGTAATGCAGAGCTTGTAAAAAGGTAAATAACGATAAGCTCAAAATAAAGGTATGAAAGTGATAGTTGCCCCAGTATTGATACGTGTGCCTTAAAAACCTTAATAACATCATCATTATCAGCCCATATTAGTCCACTGCTGGACATAGGCCTCCTCAATGAGCGCCATAGCGCCCTGTCTTCAGCTTGCCGCATCCAGCATCTGCCAGCAGTCTTTCGCAAATCGACATCCCACCTGGTTGGACGGCGTCCTACACTACGTTTGCCGAGTCGCGGTCTCCACTCAAGAACATGTTTACCCCAGCGGTTATCGGTTCTTCACGAGATATGGCCGGCCCACTGCCTATTCAGCTTGCTAATTCTTAGATCTATGTCGATGACTTTTCTCTGTCGGATGTATTCGTTACGAATCCTATCTTTCAGAGGAACTCCGACCTCTTTCCATAGCTCGCTGAGCGACTTTAAACTGGTTACGTCATTGGGCGGTAATGCCCATAATCCCCACGCTGGGCATGTGGGTCGGGGATCGCAGTTTGATGGTGGGGTTGACAGGAATGACGGTTGTTGTAGGGATGTACACCGAGGGGTGGGCAACAGCGCCCTCTGAAGAACATGAAATCCTATTTTCTGAAAATGATAATTGTATATTGATAGGCTACATAGTTAGGTAATTTCCGAATGTAAGTATGGGGGGTGGGTATCGATAGAGTCCTAACACATACCTAACGAATATCACTGGATATACCTTATTATAATTTTTCATAATAAGGCAGTCGTATTTTTTTTTCTTGTTTTTATCGTTGACTTATTTCAAATTTAAACTAACTTTTACTTAACTGAACCCTTCATCGACATATTTCTTACCACCTCCATTATTTTCTTATTCTATTCTGAAATCAACAAAGTTGAGCTCGCTTGCTACGCTGGAGATGTGGTTTTTGTTTGCGTCGCTAAGCAGTTTAGTTTCAGTGATTAGTAAAATGTTGTTAAAACTGGCAAATTGTTATATGATTGTTTACTAGATAGTATATATACAGAGATATATATCTATGTACAAAACAAAATTGTTAAACATTTAAAGAATAATTTGCGGTTTGAAAAAACTGAAAACTGACTTTCAATTCCTTAGTTTAAAACTAGTTTATAAGACGTTTCGTAGGTATATAGAAAAAAACTTATCCCCCGCGGATCGTTTTCTATACAACCGTAAAATTAACATCCCAATCGGTTCATATTATGACGGAGAAATCTAATCAACGTACATAAAAACATACAGCCGAACAAAGAACATTTTCCTTTTTTTGAAGTTGGCTAAAATGGGTATGGTGTTTACAAAATATACGAATGACTGAACTATTTGCAATGCAGACTATTGCAAACCAACTAGGTAGAAGTAACTCAATTGATCCAAATCAATACTTAGCAACAATTAATTAATCAAGATAACCTCGAAAAATGCAGATCATTGCGTAATCATTGAAGGTTTATGCAGAAATCCTTCAAACGATACAAATAAATATACTCAATAAACAAAAAGAAGAATACATCTCAAGGGACACGATATGAGAAGTCAAGAGAGATATACATAGAACACCTTGCGAGGTATCAAGTGGTTTCAATGAACCTTGAACCTCGAGTGTTTTGTTTGTGATTCTGTAGATTTTTGCTTTGATTTCTTCCCTGTGTTATTTTATTTGTTAGGATGTTATGAAAGATATACCAATATCAAGTTATGTGAGTGTAGATTTTGACTGCGGCTTGGCTCGCGTATTTTCAGTATCAATAATGCACTTACTACTATTTATGATATAATTTAATGAGCGTTAATAATATAATGTATCGCATTATAATCCGCGCAAGATAAGACTCAAGAATATTTTACGCTTCACTTCTCATACAATTATCGCGTTGTCTCACAATATTTATACAGGGTGTATAGTATACGGACAGACATGCCTCATTGCCTATGAGCTATTGTTATTAGCGTTATCAAAATGGGGTGGAACCTTGACAAAACAAATTTCGTTACGCTTTTGTTTCAGTTAAAAATGATTCCATTTCATTCTGGTTATACCGTAGATTTTACTATGTATTTAATACTTAGTAAGATATGAACTGCTTTGTTAATTTCTACAAATAAACTTTTTTGATCCTTTATCTTTTCATAAACTTATGTCACATGAGTATCAACAAACAGTAGCTTAGTAGAAACGAAAGCCTGATATCATCAATCACCATTGCCCTTTTAGCATGAACTATCTAATGAGCTACCTTTAGCCACAGAGTACATAGCTGCGCTGGTTCCAGATAAGAAGTCACCTGCCGAAGCCATAAATTCTGTTATCTGAACACTTTCCATGACATACGCTAATTAAGATAGCAAATGCGCGGACGAAGCTAACGCACATTCTACACTATCGAGCTCGGTCAAACCATAGAACTGTTTGAAAAAAGGTCGTACGTGCCTGCGAAGTAAACTTGTGTAAGCAAAACTTTTTTGATGTTTTAAATTACATACATACTTAAAAATAAACCTACATAAACTGGTAAAGCTTTATATAATATGTAGGTAATTTTTTAATGGCTGGCATGATCTCCTATTGTTTTTCGTATACTGAAAACCTGGATTTGTGACGTTAGCGTTGATAATTGTATGAAAAGACAATTAATTTTACACTTGTTATTGCTATTACTGGCAAGTGATTACTGTTACCGGCAAAAATAACATATTTTAAGGGGTTTAATCAAACGTTAATTTAAAACAAAACATACATTCATAAATTATTCATAGTTTTGAATACGTAAGCGATTGATAATAATATAATATTATCGAAATAACTTCTATACCGTTCACGCATAATACTAATCAAAGTATGATAACAGCTAACAGCAAAGTTGTGTGTCTATCAAACTGACAATTAGCGACAAGAGCAATCAAACTCATCCAACAACTTGTAAGTAGTAATCGGCTCGATAGTGTATCGTCGCTTTAGGATAGGAATCTAGTTTTGCCGAGTAGTGAAACAAGTTGTTAAAGTTTTGCTGAAGCTTTAAGCTTCGAGATTCTGCTGATTTATAGATCATCTTCAATTTGTAAAGCTTTACGTGTTTGAAAAGCCTAATAGTAAAAAAACATTGCACATCTCTTCTTTTGCTTGTAAATGTAACGAAATAGTTTAAATTTTAATATTTTGCAATGGATCCATTGCAAAGTAAAAAAATTAAAAAAAATCTGTACTGATGAAATTTCCAACTTGCATATCTAATATTTCTTTACTTCAAAGTTTTATTAGGGTAGATAATTTGCTTGGGTTTGAAAATATAAGGTCAAATTTAAAGAAAAGATCATACCATTACATATTCCTTTTTGTATTGTTAGAGAAAAACAATGCAGAATTTAGGGTCACAATTTTACAAGCAAAACGTTATAATAGTTAGTTAGTAATTGACACTGGAAGTCCAGTCACCGTTTCTGGTACACAAACATCAGAATTTCTGTCATCTACAAACTACATGACTATTGACCGAGTCATAGATAACCTTGACTTGCTTAAGCTTTGTAATGACCTAATTCATAGCCATATTCTACAGGATTCCTATCGTTGGTGATGTCTCGACCAATATGTATCTGCATCATAAGATTTCCTTGATTGCTTAAGATTTTTCAAAGTTGAGTCACCCGCCACGATTGATATGTGCTGGCATTCTTCGGTTCATACTCGGTCAGACAGAGTATTGGGTTACATACAACGACCTCGTAAGGAATATCAATGTCAATGTTAGGAACTTATAGGAGCAATAGAATCTTCTTTATAGTGATTATGTTAATGTTTATTGGCAAATATGATTCTATTTGCCTCTCTGCTTAAAATAAAACTGGAATAAATTTTTTTTTTGATTAGCTCCTTAAATTATTTTTAGCCACGAATTTATTCTTCTTTACATCTTTTTGTATCTTGTGTACTTGTTTTTACGGGTACAAAATGTTTACAAATCTTTGTTAAGTAATTACATCCAAAATAATGTTTGTTTATTGCAATCATATACTCTCTCTATTGTACTAAATGATCGATGTTTCATGCAACTTATCACAACTAAAATGTAATATTATACTGATATCCTTCTTATCAAATTGGTTTCTGTTCACTACACAATAAATTTGTCATTTGAATTCATTTGACACAATATGTTGCCATTCTTGATTCAAGATTCTTTATGTAATCTCTTATAATTTGTTTTCTGCGATAACATACTTCAGATGCTATAAGATCTCTTTGTTAGGTACTTACCTATGTTTATTGCTTTGTCAAGTTTTCTCAGATGTTATTGCGAAGACATGAATAAGTTATTGTTATAGTCAGTGAGCTTTGACTTCAACCTTTGACACGTAACCTTTGTGTCAGTAAATTCATACGTAAACTATTTCATTTGTTCATCCAAACCAAGATACTTGAAAACAACATAAAAACATATTGAATATCATTATTATTGGTAATTGTTATAGATAACCTCAGCTACACACTTGTTAGAAAACCAGACTTTTATTATGAATATTATATAAAATCAAGCTTATATAAAATCATCTACTATATAGTATATGGATAGATAATGCTTGTTTCATAGCTCAAAAAAACATTTAGAATGATATTAAAATTTTATTTTTAGTAGTTTTTTTCAAGAAATCAAACGAGTCTAACCTCTATGATGTAACGTCATTTTAACAGAACTCTTGGCCAAATTCCGGCTCCATCATAAGCTCAGTTCCAGCTTAGCATAACATGGCATTGTCATCCAATCTACATTTGCAAAATTTTAGCTAACTCGATAGTAGGTCAACTTTAACTTAATAGATTGATTATTATTACGGGACAGATGCTAAATAAATTCCTGTTAAATTCTAAAATTTTACGACCTCTGTGGAACGGCAGACAAAGGTCCGCCTGCGACGCAGGAGGTTGCGGGTTCGATTCCCACCTCGGGGCAAATGTTTGTACGATCTGCAGGTATTTGTTCCGGGTGTTCTGCATGTTTTCTATGTATACTTTAAAATCTATCTAATAATAGAATGTCTAATCAAATTTCTATATATGAAAAAAATCTATGTAGTACCTAATCAGTTATCGTGCGCAAATAACAGAAGCTCTGCTTGACTAGATAAAGCTCTGTAAATTGTCCGGCATATTTTTTTATACAAACATTTAGTATAGTTTATTGATTTGATATTATGACTAGCGACTCAAGAGTCGCCATGTCTCGATTAGCATTGTGAGTTGTGACCGATCAATCAGAACTTACTACATCTACATAGCTTGCTCTACTTTTTTGGCCACATTCTTTCAAACATTTTTCCGAATGATCCTCAGGCCATCAACTCTTGTAATTAAAAAGTCAACAATGACGCGCATGGGCAGTGTTTTCACAGCTCCTACAATATTGACTGGCCTCGCAAAATTGTTTAAAAAACAAATGGATTATCGAAAGCTAAAAGTTGTGGGATAAATGTCCGTCCAATACAAATAGCGAGAGAAGTTAGTAAATGTTTTTTGTCAGTAGTTTGAAACAAATTGGTTTGTTCGGTGAGCGCGGTATAGAATTGAGGATTTCATAGTTAAATGTATAGTCAAAAGCTCAGCGACTCACCTTCTGAGATGATTCTGTGCGAATTGTGTCCAGCATAAGTATTCATTAGGTTATTAAACCAATAGAGGAAAGATAGATATCAACTCATATACACCTATACCCGACAATGATGAAGGGATATTCCAAGGGCACACGCACACAAAACCTATAGGCTACTTTCCATTGACTATGAAATTTGGCAAGAAACAAGGTCTATCACAAGTAAAGGAAAAAATCTGAAAACTGTAATATTGTAGTGTAATCACAAAAAAATATTGATACTCGCCATGGATCAAAACGTATTAGGGTACCTATTTCCCGTTGAACTAGAATCATGATAATTAATTGTGTATAGCTACAATTTATAAAATAGCATTTATAATATAAGGTATAAAACTAATATTTACACTAAAATCAATTTTCTAAAAATCTAAGCCGTCATCATAAAGCAGAGTATCCAGAATGCTGGCAGCATTGCCACGTTCAATGGCAATGCTAATTCATTGACCAAAATATATGCCAGTATTTTTGTTATAAATAAAGAACCATTGAACTTTTAATGGGTAATCTCCATAACTTATGGCATCATTGTCAAAAAATATAAAATAAACAATTTAGTAGCTTGGTTATGTTTCAGAACCAAGCTACGTTTCATCGACGTGAACAAAGCCACAGGCATCTTATAGATGAGCCCCCACAAAAAAGTTGTATTCTAAAAATATTATGTTTTAAATATATTCTAACCAGATTACCCTGGTTTCGTAATGGCTAAACCTTGTTTTCAAATTTATGATCTTAGAAAGTTACTTTATCAAATTATTGAAGTAACTTTAGGCTACAACAAACAAGCTTTTAAAGATTCGGTTGTTATTAAACAACAGTACCCATTCTCAATTTCCAAAATTACTTACCTTCACATCTTTTTGTATAGCAAATATCTGATAGTTTTGCAAGCCATACCGCACCTTTTGTAATAAAAATATTTTTGATCGAACGGATATGGCCCAAATAATTTATTAAAATGTAGTCAAAATATTTGTATAGGTATTCGATGAAAGGCTGTAATAAATTCTCGCTACTGCTCCTTATTAGGATTTATTTGCATATATAAATATTTTAAGTCGGTATTTCCCGTGTTAACGGATCGTTTATAACGTAGCTGTCGATTTTAATTATTGGAAAAATCTATTTAGGAAAGGACATTGGCACGTTGAGATTATATTGATTAGCGAAACCTACTAGCCTAGACTTTAATTAAAAGGAATTTTGCAGACAGATAAATAAATATGGTTGAAAATGATTCTTGATAAATATGTGTTGTTTAAGCTTTGCTTACAGAAAAGGCAAAAAAGGGCCCCTTTTTGCCTTTATAATTAGATTTATAATGTATATCCAATATCCAGTCTCCTCATTTTGCAGAAAGTACGTATGATTATGATCTTCTCAAGGGTTATATTTAAATGTTGCATTTAAGTACAACGAATAAAATTGCTACCACCAACAGATTAAAATCTTAAGTCTTATAAAAACAGCGTTGAGCGTGATCGTTCAGCATGAGCTGAGCTAACCTTTATTCCGTTTTGGAGACAAAGAGTGACTAGTTTATACCTACATTTTTTTGATTTATTTTTGCCTTGTCGTTTATTTGGAACATATATTACGTTCTGGTATAGAAAAATTCCCAGATTTTCTATTCATGTAAAAACTTGTGATTTCGTCCATCCGAAAGCACCCGCTATTCTTGAGGCTTCTTTTTTACTATTACTTTTTCCACCCAATCATATTTACTCATCCAAATCATTTTATCTGTATTATGATGTTCTATTTCCATCTGAATTACTTCCAAGTGTCTGATGAATCTAGTTATTTCCAAGGAAAGGGTCGCATAAGCGTTGACGTGATATTCCACCTCGTTAACTTTGCTTGTTATAAGTTTATGCGTCTCAAATAAGGCCAAATGTAAACAGTTGGTTCTGTCCACGTTGTTTGTTTATACTTCTTTTTTCAGCCCTACAAAAGTACAGTTTAATTTTAATGATGACAATGATGATTAATGACAATCCGAGACTGAAATGCTTATACATCAACTACTAAAAGTCCACTGTAGGACGTACGTTTCTGCAAAAGTATGCTATGGTGGTTTTACCATGTTTACCACGCAAGTGATTGCAGTATATAGGTGTTAGGCACTTAGGTAAATGCCGCTACCCATCTCCTTAATAAATAATCCCGTAGTCGCCTTACGACATCCACGGAAGAATCGAGAGGGGCCATATCTTTGCCGGAACCGCTAAGGCTTCTGTAGAAATAATTATCAGAAGTAGAAGTAACCGCCGTATACTTCTTATTGTTAAGTATTTGATTTTCGCAAAGTAATGCCTGAATTCTCTAAAGACGGGAAAGACCTCGCGGCTGACCAAAGCGTAAAAGATTGGCCCTCAGTGGCGCAAAATAGAGAAGTGTGGAAGGAGGAAAGGGAGGATTTTGACTAATAGAGGAACAGAAAAGGCTAATAAAAAACCTGAATATAATATTCCACATCAAAAGCCTTTACCAGTCCACTACTGGACATAGGCCTCCCCTGGTCAGCGTCTTACTGGCTCATATCATAAAGGGTAACACACTGGTCTGGGCATGCAAAACTCAAAGTGCTTTATTTCCTTTAGTTAGACCTTAAAGGACTCTTGAACACGTCACAAAATTCAGATTGCATATGTAAAACTTCCCTAGTTTTAAGTGTTAAAGTGATCACTTTGATTTTCTGTCCATATCTATCTTTTAAAGGTAAAGAAGCGAACAAGAAACCTTTACCTTGTTAGAATGTTAGTTTTCGAAATGGAGCAAAACTCGTCCCAAGCTTTTTTATCCTCTAGTCTAGCTAAACTGATGCGGGTTAGAGATCGCATTTCAGGGGTCTGTTTTTTGCCAAACTTGAAACTGAACCAGCCATTCTTATCTCCCATCTCCTCTAAGGGTGCACAGAATTTAAATTAACTGAAATAGAATTACCGGGGATGAATTATTTGATATGAATATCTGAGTATGGAAGATTGTACGTAATCAGGCATGGAGATTTGATCCGGAACGTAAGTCGCTTGTAAAGCCCTTTACGAATGAACTGACACCTTGGAAGATGAAATTGGCTGTGTCAAGCGATTTCTGACGTGTGAGTGTTAAGAAACATTATGATTTTTCGAGAATGCTCGAAAACGTTTTGCCAACATTTTGACATTTAGAGATTGCGTAAAATTATTTTTAGTCAAAGTGCAATCTATTTATATTAAAGTTAAATTCTGAAAATGCATTTAAGTGAAGTTTAGGTAGGTCTTTTGTAAACAAATTTAACTTGTTCGATGCTGGGCACAGACAATTTAATTAGTCACCGTCTTACTAACTGCTTTTGAGTGCGTATGTATGCCTCTTGAATATACCAGAAACAATAAGGCAAATTTTATCGCGACTAAATTCTAGAATGCCAACCTTAGTATTCTTACCCGATTGGTTTAAAATTTTAGAGTTTACTTCGCTCTCCATATAAATATTCGAGTATGTAAGATTAGAGGTAATCAAGCGTAGGAATCCCGTGATCTTTAGCGTCGCGTGATTTTAAATTCAAGAAGTTTGTCTTCAAAACGAAGTCAGTCTGCTTCTGTGATTTATGGAACGACTTTCGTAATTTAAATATTAAAACGACAGTTTAGGAACTTCTGCGTTGTGTTTTATGTTTGTTTGTTTTAAATGTAGCTGCTTTTGTTGAAGCATGGTTGGTAGTGTATTTTCTCTTTTGTGTTGTTGCTCTATTGAAACAAGAACAAATTTTTCTTTTACACATGCGTATCAAAACATTTAACTTACCGCAATAATCACTTTTAATGATTCCAACCACAGAGTGATAACTGATAAGCGATAAAATATATTTATTTCTTTAAGGTCATTTTATATGTATGATAAAAATATCTATCTATGTATTGTATTATGTATGTCAGTTATTTTGTACCCATAACACAAGCTCTGCTTAGCTTGGGGCTAGATAAAGCTGTGTGAATTGTCCAGCATCATTTTTTTATTTTTTGTATATCATAAAAGTCGGGAAACATTAATAATCGAAATAAATATTTTTACTAGGTAGACCTATTTTGCTTTTCTCATCGGCATTCATGTAGTTCACAATAAGTTCAAGGTTGGAGCTTGAGAAAGCGTTCTTTGAATAAAACCAGAGAAATTTGTATTCGCGTCAAGTAATATTAATCAAAAGGGATTTACCTTGGCCTTTCTTATTTTATTTTAAACGTTTCATGCTTCCTTGTGAATGTACGGAATTTTAAATGTAATGTGTAGGATATCTTACAGAAATTAGTTCATGTATTTTTTATTTTAATTGCTGGTTATAAAATAAAATACCCTTCGAAACTTTTTGCCTATTTAGTATTCCAACTCTTTATTTTTTACCTGACTACTTAAAATCTTCAGGTGCATTTCTTGTGGACAGTGATAGCAGTTTTTGAGAGTTTTCAAAGGCAGTACAAAGTCTAAAATATCAATGAAAAATGGAAATTAAGTCAGGTTCCAATCCCACTTCCACTGTCTTCTAAAAAACACAGCGCAATTTCCTAAAAAAATATATCTAAATAGTAGGCAGATACCTCTATTAGATCCATGTCCAGTTTGAATTTTTACGCGCAAACACAAAATTTTATACTACAATGGGTGAACCGTTATTCACAATTATCCAGATTATGTCAGTTTACAAGCCTACTGACATTACGCAAAGAGTCATAACAAACATGTGACAGCCGCCCTACCTCCTCATCTTTCCCGTCACGTTCCCGGCAAAGCGCCTGACTCATCCGAGGCCCAGCGCACGATAAATTTGAATTCTTACGACAACATTTTCACGAAAATGAAGTAGTATACCCAGTATTACCAGCTTCATTACTATTTACCAGGCGTCTGGCCAATCACGGCTAAATAAAAATGTGGAGCATGGATTTACTCTTAAGACGAGGCCAGATCAAGAGCCTACTCCAATATAAAACAGTCTAAAGAGGGGTTATGAGATGAATATTTGGTCGTATTAGAATTCTGAGACAGATTTTCGTCAAGGTTTTGCGATGAGGGATGTATGTTGAAGTTTCATGCGCGTTTTTGTAATGAGCAGCATGTTGAAAATTTGTAAATAGTTTTAGCTAGGTTAAGATAGTAAAATATCGCTAAGCTTCTATTTTTGATGTGCATGCTCATTGCTTTAATGTCATTCAGACTTCTGATGTGTGCTTCGCTTCCTCCACTAGTGGACAAAAAATTTAAGCTAACAAAATCAATAACATCTTGTTTGTTGATAATTACTATTTATAAAACTGTTTATGTATGAAATTTGACTTGTCTAAGTGCTTTTTTGTAAGCCTAAAGAAATAAAGTTAATGACTTTTGATTTTTTGACTTTTGACTTTGGTAGGTTTTATAGTGCTTAAATACAAGTTTATACAAACCTACTACTACTACAAAATGTTTAACAAATATTATTTCATCGACATTTATTGACAAAGCTTAAGCCTTTGGCTGTCTGCGAAGATAACTAACTCTACAAAAAGCACGACAACGTTTGATTTTGATACCTATACTTCTCTATCAATTGCTTGGAATATATCGCAATCGAAATACTCAGTAGAAGCCCAGATCAAATGCATCACATAACATCAAACGCCTTATAACAAGTCATATCTATAACTCTTGAGGAATGACAAGTGGAAGATATAAATATTAATGTAGTTTCCACTGGCGCCACCACAATAAAACAATTACAAATTCAGGGAATAGATCCTTTCATCCAGGCTAGTCCGTTTAACTAATAAATAAAGCGATATAAAGCTAAGAATATTCGCACATTACAATTAAACAGCGACAACTCAGTGTAATTTATGGTCAGCCCTTTGCCGTGCCAGACGACAATGATGATGACAAATTACATGCAAAGCACTTCACTCATGGGTGCGAATAATAAATGCATCTCAGAGTGCTGTGATAGTCTTAAGATGTGAAGAAATTTCGGTCTCGATATGTTTTTTCTGCTACGTGGATATCTTCACAATCACCTCTCAACAATCACAAAGATCAAATTTCAAAAAGTATAATGCATTTGATGAACTTTTCTTTTTGGTGTAGAAATTATGCAACAGAGTTAGTCGGGTAGCCGAGATCAAACCAAAGAAGTTATGGTTGTCCTTTTGGGCACTTTTAGGAACAAGCAAAAGCGTGTTAAAACGTCTGACATTGAAAGTGGCACTAAAAGTAACTAGTTTGAAGTTAAAACAGGACAGAGAAGGCCGGATAAAGACCTCTGTCAACTACATCATTAGAAACTTCTTGGCAGGTGCTCCTATTAGGAATAAAATCGGTGCTCTTAAAATTGGTACTCTAATGGGAATACTTCCCGTCAATACCCAACGGTGGTTGACGTAGTGACTACGACGACTAGTGATTAGGTACTGTAACGTCAAAGATACACAAATACTCATTAGTTTTCCATATTTTTAGAGACAAGCACTTACTATTAAAGCCTAAAGCATATGAAAGAAAAGACTGATCTTAATCTTTAACACAAAACAAAAAGATAGATCTTAATCTTTTCATTTTTATTGAATCCACAGTTTACTCATCTTTACTCTCCGACAGATTATGACAATGCTCAATTGAGATGCAACGATTACAGTGTGCAGTTTACATTAGCTCGCAGAAGAAATTGTTCCGAGAACAAATTGCGTGAATAAGAATGAGTCAAGGTATGACGAACCTATATTTTCAATCTTCTGCATTTGAGCGATAAGAATACCTTACCTACTAGAAAAAATACATATAGATAGATGAATAATGCTTTATATCATAAACCAAAACATTCAGTACATCATTAAACTTAAGTTATAGGTAGTAAAGGCAATGGAATTGGCGGCGCTATCGCTTAAAGCATATACATACATATACCTCTTCTGAAACATTTTTGTTCAGTAGTCTACAATCTAAAGCCACTACATTATCAGGTGAAAGTTCCGAGAGCAAATTTCGTGAATAAGAATGAGTCAAGGTATGACGAATCTATATTTTCAAACTTCTGCATTCGAGCGCTATGAATACCTTACCTACTAGAAAACATTAACACTTATACCTACCTCCTCATAAACATTTTTGTTCAGTAGTCAACATTCTAAAGCAAGTAATTGTCAGGTGAAAGAACTTGATCATCGGTGTTTCGATTATTCAGCTGTTCTGCGTTCGTGGGATAATTAAACCGAAAGGTATTAGTATTCTAATAACTACCTACCCAACACAGTTTTATGACCAGCTCAACTAGACCGATCTTCCTTATTTTTACGATCATAAAAGCTATTTTCTCAGATGTCTTTATTGATCTGTGAGATTATTTTGTAATGCTATAGAATAAAACGTCTTGATCCCAGTTAGCCGTAAAAAAATGTTATCCGAGTCAAAAAGCCAACCCTAACTGTTTTATGGATGCTCGGTCCTTTCTCACAGCTCACAAAAGATGATCACGCTAAACATTGCTGGATCTAAACGAAGAAGATGACTGTAACCACCTTTATTAGACCAAGCGTTAAATACAGCGAAATAGAGAGAGATAACTTAAAGCATTCCCACCCAGAGAGGAATGCCGATTTTGCTTAGTAGAAAGAGAGAGAAAAACTTTACTCTGTTGAAAATTGAACTCAGAATAACAAACGAAAAAGGATTTCAGTAGCCTCACAGCCAGTTCATACCCTGATTATCTAATCAAAAATCAAATCTCTTGTGTGGTCTATCTCTTGCCGATATAATGACAAAGGAATTATTGAGAGATAGAGAGCGAGAATCAGCGTGCGAGAAACTAGCTGTTAGTACTTATCTTAGTTTATTGTGTGTCTCGATGCACATTAGACTTCAATATTTTACGCAAATACGGGCAGGTGTATGTTTACGACCAACACAGGAATAGAGAAGCGCTTGCAGAAAATAACATATCTTTTTAGTTCAACACAAGCACATAAAGATAAAAATGCATGCCAATAAACATCCGGGCTTAATCCGGGTAAATCTAGAAAGAAAACAGTTGAACCTAGAAAATTCCAGAACGAAACTCGAATTTTTAAATAAAATGGGTCAGTATTCTAATCTCAACTGCACATGTGCTTGCATTGTGTAGTGGGATATTAGCAACGCTTATTACCGGGCTATTAAAATCTGTGTATGCGCTTTGGGAATTTGTAACTTCGCAATGATAGGATTGTGCTAAGCTTAGGGGATTATTGACCTAGTAAAGTGAGGTTTCTTTATTTGCAGACTGGGGATATATGAGGGCAAATTACACATTTTTTGAATATGATCACGTAACCGAAAACGCTCTGCGTTTGGTTGCATCACTATGACGTCTGTGTCCGTCCAACGGTGACGTCACATCTATCACAGATAACAGTTCGTGTTGTTTTTCTTGTTAGGTGTGGTGTGAGTGATGTGACGTCATCGAGTCATGTCACCGGAGCCATGACAGAGATTATCGTTTTAACCCACCATTATTTTATTCAAACTTTCAAATTAGTTTTTATAACTTATACGACTGTCCTTGAAGAAATATGAATATACATTTTAGCATTATTTTTATCAGGCAATACGTTAGAATTATTTTCCAGTAGTAGTCAAGTAGCCTATTACATTATCTCCACTCCACAAAACTGATGTCGAAACTGCCCTAATCATAGCTGTGAGAGCAGAAAAGATCATGTGATACGTCAAAAAAAATACGTGACCGAAAGGTTTATTTGTAGATAGTAATCATATTCCAGATCAAAAACAAAAGAAGTCTTGATTATGTTTGGGAAACAAGGTGATTACTGCGTTTCATAACTGTTGTTTCTAATAACTATAAGTTAGGTTGTTTTTTGTACAAATATAAGTTGGTATTATTAGTCAGCGTCTTGGCGACGCTTTCGATTGGTATTGATATAGATCAGGTGAGCTAATTTTATTGTTTGCAGTCAGCTCAACTATTTCAAATGTAAATCCTACTATTTCTAATGTGTTGGCGCCTAACTAATTGACAATTATTACATTGACCTCAAGTTTAAAGCCTTTAACGATAAATTAGTCTAAGATATAACCTGATAACTTTGCAAAAGTTATTATCGTTTAACTAAAGCTTTGGATAAGGACAGTGTATGCATGATTTGACATTTACCGTAGTCTATTGCAGAAATCTGATATGCATCATAAGGTAAGCTTTAGTGATTGTTTATTTCCAATACCGATTGTTGTATTTTGATCATTTTGGTCGGTATCTACTCTACTTTATCTACCAAGGTACACTACAATTTGGCCAAAGTGGCGATTTCTTGACACTATTCAGTATTAATTCGCATGGAGTGAATTGTTTTTCAAAATATTTCATAGTCTTTCTGTGCCCATGAAGCACAAGCTGATTTTTCCAGGTGAAGCTGCGGCGGCGGGCGGCGGCTCGGCCCTGTTGTGGGTCCCCAAGAACAATGAATGAGATATTTAGGTACCATAATTGGTACTCAGAACTAGATGGCGCTGCAAAATTTATACAATCCGTGATTGTTGGTACCCTTGGTATTTTTAATTTAAATGCAGTATTTCGAGAGGAAATACTTTTTATTATTCCATATAATAGCTGCAGTATGATTAAATTCTAGAATCATATTTGAACTACAAAATGCAAATTGACTATTCCAGATTGCCCTATAGCGATTGGATTTGCATTATAAATGCAATGCTTTGAGGCAGAAAATGCATGTCGGATTTTTTATTGCTTCATGTAAAAACTGTTGAAACATTTGAATTTTTTGCAAAAACATTAAATTAAAAATGGCACAGCTACATTGATTTAGAAAAATGCCACTACTTGACTGGTAACAGCAATCATTAGTCCATTTAATTCCATTATTTATTGCATGGTGAAATGGTGCTTTTGTCGTTATTATGTTGTGTAGTAGATTTATGGCTAACAAAAATATATTTTTTCTTTCTGTCTTTCTGGTGTTATTCAAAAGCTAACGACTCAAAATTCTATCGATGTACTTTCCTCTACCATCTAATTAGCTTGTGGAAGTAATATTTCATTTGTCTTCATTCTACTATTTATTCATGTAGTTTTGTACAGCTGTTACAACACTAAAATCATATCTCTCTATCCTATGTTCTGGGAAAGCTTCACCAAATTTTATGGTACAAGTTATTATCCAGATAATTTTAACGCGACGGGACACCAATACATCGGATATTAAATTTACTGCCTTGACTAATCGTCCGGGTTACACCGTGAAATGTGTGTCTCGCTTCCTAGCCCGGTGATGCAACACTACCTACATAGCCACGCACTGTGCCACGTAAACCTCCCAACCTATATTCGCCTTTACCCTTCATATGTCAAGGTTCGTTATCGCGTGTCGTGAACAAGCTGCTAATCACCCAATTCCGTTTCAGTTAATAGGTGTTATGGTGAATATTTTACAAAACGTTACTTGAAATTGTTTGTTTGATTGTAACGATGCATGCAATTAGAAGTTAATGAGAATCTTCATTATGTTGCGTTTTAATGTAGGTTTGCTTTCTTTATTTTAAATAATCATCGTTAACTGTTTTATTATTTATATTCGGTTACATATAAACCGTCGAAATCGTAAATTTATTAAAAAAGAAACAACCTAAGTACACTTATTTGTGGACTGTTGAAAAGAATTTAGTTATTGTATTTTACCTACTTTAAGTAGTTTCGTAGTTTTTTCGAAAACTAGTAAATATCTGACTCACAAAATAAACAGAAATCACTAAAAAATCCCCTTTATATCTACCTACTAAGATAGCAAACATTACACTCTTATTTATTAGTTGAAAGATAACCCGATGACCTTAAATCAAGGAACGGAATCAATTATGCCACCCAAATGCAATATATCACACTCTACAGTAAAACGGAGATTGTAGAGACAATATAGGTCACTAACATGCATTGTTCATTGTAAATTCCTAGACTCACGCTTAAACTAAACTTCAGTAAAATTATTAATATTATCCTGAAGTAAACGAACTTAATGCTGGACAATACCACTTAGCATCATATAGCACCAAACCACCCCAATCTAGAGTTATGATAGGTACTAGATTACTGTATACATTATTATCTTTTCATCCCTAATACTCCGCGTTACCTTAAGGAACGATTTGAGTATGTCCACCAAACCCATTCCCGTTCACTTCGTTCCACCGACACCCTCCAACTGACAACCTGTTCCTCCCATGCCCATAGCTCCTCCTTCACCGTACGTGCCACAAAGCTGTGGAATGGTCTACCTATCACTATCAGACACGCAAAGTCTCTCCGTATATTAAGAACATGGTATATAAACACTATCTTTCTTTAGTCATTAATTTCTGTCTTTCTGTTTTACAAAGTTGGTATGTGTTATTAATATGTATTTTATATTGTATGTATTTTAGTATTATGTATAGTATGTATGTATTGTATATTTAAGTTATACGCCACCGTCTATACTAGTACAACTGCTTCGTGTCCATCCCAAGGTTGTCTGGAAGAGATCGTTTTTAGCGATAAGGCCGCCCATTGTGCAACTCTGTTATTTATATTTTCCTGTATTCTTTTTTTCTTTTGTATTTTTTTGGTGTGCAATAAGGTGTATTGTATTATTAATAAATATTTAAAGAAAACACAGATGTCTGAAACAAACATCTGGAGATTGTAAAAATATTTGTGCTACAATCAAAAAAATACCTACATCCACCTAAAAACACAGCAAACGAAAAACAGTAAAGTAAACAGAGAATACAGCAGTAATTAGCTTGAATTATAAACAATGAAAAACAGGAAGCCGATTCGATACTTTTCTCAGGATTCGAACCCAACCTTTGATGGACCTCCAAAAGAAAGCAAGACTGCCGTCAAGCACGTGTCAAGATTGATTACTAGATCGAATTCCTCACAATGAACCGTACGAGACTAGTTCAACAAGCGCTAGTTAAATTTAACCTTACAATGAAGAGTGATTAGATGTAGGATAGATTTAATTTGTTTTGTCATCACGCTATTATTGGCTAGACAAGTGTTATATAGATTGTCTACTTTGATAATATGTCAGATGGTGGTGACGTATGTTGACAATGTTGACAACTGAATAACGATATTTGAAGTACTGAATTCTGTTTTAACCATAAAAAAATAAGTTAATACGTATGTATTTGTGAATACAGGAATGAGGTGGCATCGTAGCTTCCAATAACACGAGAAACTGGTTACTTTTTCTTAGCTGTAAAGAAAATTGGTCCAGCCCTATGGGGCCAGACCAATTTTATCTAAAAATATTGAAGAGCTGCATTATCATGTAGCCCTTCAAATATCATATTGGTTTAAAACAAAATTGTTACCATACTGAAGTTTTTTTTTGTTATTCAGTTAAATGTTTGCTTGAATTACTAAATAAATTATCAATTCATGAGCAATGATATTTAAGTATCCTTATTCAGATATTAAATGTGGTTTATTAATTTATTTTGTCTATAATATTATAAAGGGGAATGATTTGTTTGTTTGAATTGAATAGGCTCTGAAACTACTGGACCAATTTGAAAAATTCTTTCACCATTAGAATCCCACATTATCCCTGATAATATACCAGTGTTACAGACATAGGCTATATAATATACCAGTGCGGGGTGGCTCCCTTGTTTGTTTTATTTATAATTATTTATATTAATTTATTAGGTTATTAATAAATAAACATAAATTCAATATAAAACCAGATTTTAATTGTGACTCAAATACTGACAACATCTATATTGCCTGAAAGAAATAAGACGTGGTTAGTAACACAATAGTATAAGAACTTCCCCCAATAATAACAAATTTCCTCATTCCAAATTACAAGTAATAGAATTTTCCTTCTATTTGTGTTACATCAGGAAAAACGGTTACCGCTATAGCAGCGAAAAAACAAAAGTGTTTCATGCTTTTTTACCGCAGTAATGACCTGCGGATATCAAACGTACATCGTACGTGAGAACCGAAGCAGGTGCTAAATTACTGATGTTTCTCGATACGAACACGGTTAGCACCCACTCGATAACGGTGGAACAATGAACATGGAATTTGTTTGAGATACCTTGTTTGGGGAAATTGCTTGATTTGCGTATGATGTCTTGCATTGGTCTATGTGCTTAAACTATTTTGTTTTTAACGGCACCTTTGCATAAAATATTGAAAATATTAATAGTTTCTTTTTCAATGACAATATAACGTCATCTCTTTCAACTTTATCCTTCAACATTCTGTCATTTATGTCGGTAAGAATGCATGAAATTCGTGTGATTTAAATAAATTTAAACGATGCAGCTGGCAAATTAAGATATATAAGCTCTATCAATCTTTTATTTGTTTTTTATTTCAGAGTAAGTACCTATGTTATCACATTTTATATGTCAAACATGTTTTGTAAGTTAAAGCTATGTTAATTTGATGACCTGTGATAGTCACCTTCATTTGGATCACTGTCAAGATCAGTCTACGAATTACGATCAATAAATCCAAAAATAAAATAACTACCGTAGTTTCATCCAACAATACAGCGTGCCTACGTATTTCCTTCTTACTAATTACTAATCTATAAAATCCATACGTTCTTAATAGTTTCAATGAACCACTATTCTTGGCTGTTCCTAGATCCATTAAAATCCATGATACAAGGCATATAATACACCATTTTCCCTACATATAGCACACGAAGTACGCAAGTATACGCTATAGGTCTTTATGCAAAGTTTGTTGACATAGCAACGCGCATGCGCAAAGAGGTTTCTCTATACATAAACAATGAATTTAGGATGTCAGACTGGACAGATCCGTATTTAAATATAAAAGAGTATAGTGGAATAAAGACGACAGAGATACTGCCCAATAAAGTGACTTAGATAAGGGTGGGTAAAGCTATCAGGGATTCGTATTGAATAAAGGATCTTTGGGAATCTATATAAGTGTTCTTATTTATAATGCTTGAGCTTTGAGGAAAAAAGAGCTTTATATTTTATGGATAAGCAATATTGCATGGAGGACAGACAATTTATTCCACCCATTATTTATTCCAATCAATAGTCGCTGACAATAACGTCCAAGTCCTTATAAATAAATAAGTTATGTACAACCTACTTTTTAGTTACAATCAACTCTGCAAAGTTTAAACGAGTTCAAATCAAATATTTACCAACAGTTGAAACTTCCGAAGACAGAAATTAAATTAATTATAGATACTCCGATTCTCAATCAAAAATCTCATTACTTACCCAAAACACTCCATCGCCCTCGGGAATTGCGAAAAGTTATACTTCAAAATCATCTTCCCTTTGATGTTACAGCATCTCAAAGTACTGTCCATTCACGTAAAACACTGTCGCTGTCGAGTTTCACACTCCGCTTACAAAAAACAAGCCGGCTTTTCTGTACTGTCAAAATCACGTGGAGTTCACTCACTCACACACGCGTCACTGGGCGTAGCATTAGGCGCTTTTCGCGGACGTTCATAGCGCATGACATTCAAGGAACATTTTATTCATGTAGCGGACTAACCTCCCACACAGTTCGTGAAGAACTAAGCGCAAGTTGAGGTGCACGTGGCCCGTAGCTTACGCGACGACCGCCCTACCAAAGCGGAGTCTACACACTACGAATATCGACTTTCGCCCTAACGCTCCACGACACCATTTTGCCCAAAACGCCGAGAGCAGAATATGGGACGCTAGTAGCACAGAGTATTTCCGTACTGTCGCCGACACAGTGTATGAGTGTGATGCGTACAGTTGATATCAAAAGTGCAGCTTGTTATCATTTTTATTCTCGGCCCGGTGGTCGTTCTATTGTGAATAATCTGACGTCTGATTTAAAAAGAGGATGGATCGTTGCGAGTATCCGGGGAGAAATTCGATACGGGGCTTTATTTTGCCGTGCGTGTAAAAAGTGGCGCCGGCTATTGTTATCGAGGCTTTATTGAAAAAAGTTTTTTAGCCGATCGACTTTTTTTGATCAAGCAATGGATCTACCTTTGCTTGATCGTTGTGCATGGATTTTTTTTAATGTGCTTTGAGTCTGAACACTATTCTTATGGTAATTATTTTTATATCATCTTCATCACGCACGACATTTCAAGCGCATGTACCTTGTAGGTTAATGGTTTTTTTTTTTTGCAAATTAAGCTTATTTATGATAACAGGAAACTGAGATAGGAGAGCATAATAGATTGAAAAAAAAAACTTTCAGAATCAGTTTTTTTAGGTTAATAAAACCGATGGCGAGTTCTCGTTCAAAACTGAACTTTTAAGGTTTTAAATTTTTAATACCTGCGTGTAGTTTATCCTTCTTTTGTGAATGTCAGAGAATGGAATGACTCGCACCTTAAATTCTTGATTGATTCGCTTTCATTCGTACGACGCATCGAAAAGTTCAAGTAAATATTGACGTAGCGCGTCAATGTGTGAAGAGAATCGAAAGCACACATTTACTTTTGAGTTTACGCGTAGGTTACTGAGCCATACATAATCAAAAACTTACTTTAGTAATAATACTGACTGATGAAACCAAATAACAATAGGAGTCAGTTAGGCGGTGATAATGTAATTTTATTCAATTCTTCTTGATTTTTCACTATTCGATATGAATTGACAATAAATTGCGAGGAATCCATTAAACGTAGGCCCATAACCGTTTAAATAAATTTAAAGAAACTCACCTTCTACTTAGCTTTGTTGAATATGCTTTTGTTGAAAAGGTCATAAAATACTATCTATTCTACGGTAGTAGAATAGAACTTTACCTTATTATGAACAAGTTTCTGTACTCGGCTTCGCACGCTTTTCCTGGATAAGAAGTAGGCTATAGATACGATATTCAAATTCAAGTCGTCAAAATCTAATTTTTGTTCTCTAGTCTCTGTTAGTTGTTTCAGCAGATCGCTACGAGACGGGAATGATTCGCATAAAGATATGTATGGAATAAAATTCGCTACGAAACGTGACGCGACGAAACGGGAACCATTCATTTATAGGCATTAGATTTATGTGTATACTAGTTGTTATTGATTTATTTTATCTTGTTATTGTAAGCAACACAAACTAGGAATATTATACCTAAATTGACTGTCTGAATGGGAATCTTCAAAAATAAACTTCATCATCATCATCATCATCAGCCTATATTAGTCCACAGCTGGACATAGGCCTCCCCTAATGAGCGCCATAGCGCCCTGTTTTCAGCTTGCCGCATCCAGCATCTGCCAGCAGTCTTTCGCAAATCGTCATCCTACCTGGTCGGAGGGCGTCCTGCACTACGTTTGCCGAGTCACGGTCTCCACTCGTTACAGAACAGAGTAGAACACGTTTACCCCAGCGGTTATCGGTTCTTCGCGATATATGGCCGGCCCACTGCCACTTCAGCTTGCTAATCCTTTGAGCTGAAATAAACTTAAACAGGATAAATGTAAAATTGATTGCATTGTCAAATGTAAAAAATAAAGCGGGTTAACTAAGAACCTTGTTTGAACTCTAGCATCTAACATCTAAGTCAGTTTTTGCAAGCTTGAATTACTGTGATAGATTAGTTGCTGATGAATGTAGAGCAGCATCAACTGATAATAAAACACCTTTAGCAGATACTAAATCATCTTTTTGCAGTCTGGCGCCGATAGCAGTTTTCTCCTCAGACTAAACGTTTTCTATATCGACAACGACGGTAACTAATAATTTAATCCGATGTGTTATAAAGTTATTACAACTGCGATTGCAGTAGCGATTAATCCTACACCTTTATTGCCTACACAATTTATTACAGAAAGTGAGCTTTATTACGTAGCAATAAATGCAGAAGTCGACAAATTTGTTGAAGAGGATATGGATTTAAATAGAGATGGTAGCCAGCTAATAGAGCAATGTGACGACATAATGATGGCAGTGGGTGAAAAGAATGTAGAAACAAACGTCAGATAGCTAGGACGAAAAATCTACGACATGACATGTGTTCCCATTAGCCACAAATAAAAAAAGAAGAAAAAAAAGAAAATTTTAAAAACATTTTTAGCATCATGATGGTCATGATGATCACCCATTCATATTATGGATGATGCATCATCCATAAAATGAATGGGTGATCATCATGTTGAAGAATTGAAGTTGATGTTGAAGAACACTGTAAGATTCTGTAAAAAAAAATATGCACCAGGATATCACATATTAATAGCGAAACATGTCTGTGGTATCAATTTATAAAAATATTATCAGAGGCCTTAGTCTGAGTTAGTACAAAAAACATTCGATAAACGTAATCGAGAACCATTGATCGATCATTGATTATTATTTTTTGGATAATCCTCTTTAAATGTTGGTGCTCTACCAACTCTTAGAATTATATCTTTGCCATATATATTTTTATAGTTTTTAGCCGTTTGTACTAATTATGTTGTTAGTTTAGATGTAAAGTTTTATTTTTGTTATGTTTTTAAGTACAATAAAGAGAACATTCATTCATTGATGTCTTCCACGAAATAGGCTTAGAATGATGTAGACATAAACCAAAAAAATCGTGCTATGCGTGAAGGCACTGAAGTTGTAATTACGTTTGTCAACTCGCACATACATAGGTTCGTTTTTATCTTCGAAATCAAGAGAATTGTTGAGTGAGAGTGTTTTATTGACGTGTTTGGGTTAGACTTGGTACGCTCATAGGACGCAAATAAAATACTCAAATTCGGTGCAAGTACTCGGTGAAATGTTTTCCCGTGTGTTCTTATTTTTTTTAAAACGTTTGTGCTGTTTACCTACCAGCAAATCTAGAAAACAATTTTAAACAAACATAACATACAACTAGGACGTTAAAGGGAACTCACAATTGTTTATAGATCTTTATATCAACGACAGCTAATATCTGCTGTATCATTAACCAACAGTACCTAACAATGCATCAATGGAAGTGCCACCACCTAATCAACCCTACCATATTGTTACCGAACAAAGCTACACTATAATCAAAACCAAAACATAATTGGTTCCTACCACAATCCTATCGGTAATCAACCAATCATACAACGGGCTAATTACGCTTGAACAACCAAAATCACCGCTGTCCGTTTCATGAACGAATTCCAATTAATTGAGAAATTACCCGTCATGGAACAAAACTCAAAACCAATACTTGTAATGCCGGAATGCACGAGGGAATTGCATTAATTAATGAACGAGCTAAATTATAGTGGATTTATTTGATTGAGCCTTCTTTGTTACAATAAAAAAATCTACCTTTATCGACTCAATCTTCTGCAAGATGAACGATATCAATATTGGTGTCGAAAATGCCGGCCAGAACGACAAAGTACAAATAAAATTCAAACCGTTGGAGTTTGTCATTGACTGTCGTTTCAGTCAAACGACGATGGAAAGACAACTCCGTTTAGACGCACATTGACTTATACGCATAGTGACCAATAAAAAAAACATCATGAATACATAAAATGACCAATCGCTCTCTAGTGTCATGAACTCATGAGCGAACATTCCATGCGAGCGCAGGAAAGAACACTGTTACGAAAATTTCAGAATTATGAAACTGAATTCTGTCTCAGCTTCTAACCTCCAAGCTTAATAGATAGGCTTGACAACCTCTGTGGCGCGGTGGGCGAAGGTCTGCCTGCGATGCAGGAGGTTGCGGGTTCGATTTCCGCCTCGGGACAAATGTGTGTACGATCTGCAGACATTTGTTCAGGGTGTTCTGGTCGTTTTCTATATATAATAGAAAATATCTATCTATTTACTGTATTTTATTATGTATATCAGTTATCTAGTACCCATAACACAAGCTCTGCTTAGCTTGAGGCTAGATAATGCTGTGTGAATTGTCCAGCATTATTTATTTGTTTATTTATAACTTTTGTTTATTATTTTTTATTTCATTTCATATTATTTTACTTTTTTACCGAAATTGGATTGGTATGAAATGTTGCAGATCTAAAAACATTGAAATTAAGTTATAACTTATCAGCTAAATCATTAAAATCATCGTACACCAACCAATATAATTTCTATTTCAGTCAAATCAGACCAGTGTTGTTAGTACAATACGAAACTCATCCAAAGTTAGCTCGCGTGCAAGCCCCTAAACCAGCAAGTGTGACATGAAATGGAAATCTAATTCTGAATTCAGGTTCTGTTTCAACTCTACCGCATTCAAAACCAATATGGGGGTGTGGGTGGTTCTAAAGCGGGTGAAACAGTACCAACTGTTTGATGCACTGAAACGAAAGTTCTCAGAATTCAATTGATATAGAATGTGGTTTCAGTTTGGAATTTCGGTTCTGACACTATTTAATTGAAATCAGAAGCACAAGACAACATATCTTTAAAATGGTGTGGCAAAACAAGCATGGAAAATAGCCAGTTCCGTATATTCATCATCAGCATTAACCTATGTAAGTCCACTGCTGGACATAGGCTTTCCCTAATGAGCGCCATAGTATGTTGTTCCGTATATTGCGAGGATTTAATTGACAAAAAAAAATGTTTTGTTATATTGGGATCAACATTTTTTTTCTTGTCTATGATTTCTTGAGGGGAAGGTGCGGGTTCGAATCCCGTCGAGATCGTAAATTTTTGGGATTTATTTATTTCTTATGATTTCTTGTTTAGATCTATTTGAACATTTGAATACCTACCTCCTATTTACATACCTAGCACGTATTTGACCTACTCATCGTTTGCCTACCTAACACCCATTTGAACACTACCATTAAAGAAGTTGAAGCTGAAGCTTAATTAATCAAAACTTAGTAACAGCGACTTAGTGACTATTAGACATAGGTACCTAAGTATTAGATACGTTGCATTTTAGAAACATTAAAAACAATCAATGTAATTTATTTGTAATTCTTAGTTAGAGCCAAAAAAGATAGGATTCATTACTCCAATTTTCTCTTTACGAAATCGCACGAGCATCAACCTAAAGCATCATTCACGTAAATTCGTCACACGAAAGGACGTTTAATTTGCTGTTTCACTAGCTGCTAATTACAACTTTGATTGCCGTGGGTGAACTGGAGCCAGCGACGAAGTAATAGTCACCGGGAAAAGATGTATCACTCCTGTGGAAAAATTAACTAGAAATTGCAAAATCAATTCCAAAATTTCCAAATCAGGTTAATTTTTACTATACCTTGGTTTATCAAAGTCTACAGCCCATACTTATATATATAAAACATATTTGCCGTAATGGTATATCTAAAATTCAAACAATGGTAACAAAGTGGTTAAATAGTCTAGAAAAATAAAGTAATGCGAGCAAGAAATACCCGTAAACAATGTGGACACTTATGGTGTAAATTTATAAAACTTTATACCATTGCAATGGTATAAAGAAAAAAGAAAAAGGAGTCCTTTTTCATATTGCAGTGATCGTGACAGAAAACAAATTAGAGAACCTTTTAACTTTCACATTTTTGAATGGTACATACAATTATAAGTAGGTAAAGTATTTTTAGTAAATTTCAGGGTAATTAGCTAAGAAATTACTCAAGTTTCGATATCAATCAAAAATAAAAGAGCTTTTGAAAAAGCTTCAGAAACTTTTACAAGTAAACTATAATTTTCTTATTTTCATAGAAAATGATTCAAACTGAGATAATTTATCACACTATAATAAACTACCTAAAAAGAGACTTTATTAACATCAAAAAAAGGTTTATTTTATTTTACAACCCAACCTAAAGTGATACCTGAAATAGCAAACGGACGCTTCGTTTACGCAAATTAACGTAGGCACGTATTGGTCTTTTGTAACTTCGGTATTGGCTGACCCCTCTGGGGAAGCGACCAATCGGAAATCGTATGAATATCGGGTTAAGGAAAGAATTCTTATTAGAGATTTTCAGTTCATAACTATGAATATTTTTATAAATTAAGGATAGCCCTTATCCGTGCAAAGATGCAATTTCCTCCACTTCTCACTTTCCAATGCGGTCTCTTTTACTTCTTTATACGACATGACAGCGGCTTTCACCTCAATTTGATTCAATAATTTCATTCTTGGTCTTCCTCTTCCTAGTTTTCCTTCTACTTTTCCTTCTATGTTGTTACTTATGAAGCTGTCATATCGTATAAGTCAAGTCATGTGTATATTCTCCCTCTTCTTTTTTTAATTGTGTTCATAAAAACCTTTTCCTCAACTCTTTTCAGCACCTCCTCATAAGTAACCTTCTCCGTCCAGCTAATCCTTTCCATTCTCCTCCAGCACCAAATTTCAAATGCATTAATCCTCTTTTTATCCCGCTGTGTCATGGTCCATGTGTCGCATCCATACAGGTGTACAAACATGGTTAGATAAGATGAATTGAATGGAATGGGAATAAGAACATCGTAATCAAATTGTCAATTCATATGAAAAGTTCAGTTCATCCGGCTCTAGGTACTTATTACCAATCAGGAGCCGAATTCCATAACAATGGCGTCATTCCAGAATGACATATTATTTTGGTAATTTATCTTTGAAAAATGATACTACAGATGCAACGCGAAACGCGTGACAAAAGTGACCAGGTTGGAACCATTCTACCAAATCTCTCCGTGCAAATGAGGGCTTTTCAATGCAATCTTTAAAAAAGATACAATCACGCTTTTTATTTTGATACTAGATAGCGCTGCACAAAAGTCAAGGGTCAATGTCAAGTGTTATTATAAAATAAACAACGAAATAATTTTCTGTTTCCACCGTATCCACTAGATGGTGGCAGATTTTTGACACTTGTGTTTCATACAACGTCGTCTTAGTCTATCGCAACAACTTTTTTTAAAGGTCACATTGAAAAGCCCTCATTGCACCGCACGCACTATCTAGAATTTTTTCATCTATGGATTCTGCGAAAAAATCACAGTCACATTAAAGCGATTGGTTGGTTAGCAGAATTCAGACCTAGCATTTGTGCTGACACTGACAGGGTCATTTTAATAATGTTGTGGTAAAACACCGTCACTTTGCATTACTCTATTCAGTAGTGGTGAACTTACTCCTTTATTACACTAGATTCCTCCAGCGGTTTCGATAGTTTACCTGAATAAAACTTAGCCTTCTTTGGAGAACGAATTTATAATTTTCTAGAATTGGAGCAGTAATTCCTGACGGAGATTGTATTTTACAAAGTTACTTTACCTCTTTATAATAATTTATGTAAGTTTATAGGTTTCACATGATGCTTTGCAACATCGCAAATTACAATTTACGATCGTTTGATGACGGGCGGAAATGTGAACTATCTTTTCATTGCAATAAAACTTTATAGTCTCATCAAAATGGTGCAATGTACTACACTTAGATTGTATTTATCTACCGCAGAAAATGATTCATTATGTTACATATTGCAAGCTAGAATGCAACTCCATTCATTTATTGAGATTTTTATTTAAAATAATTTTAAAACACTGTTTTAACCGGATTGATCGCGTATATTTTATATTTAGTTTATATACGCGATCAATCCGGTTAAAACAGTGTTTTATTATGAGTTCTCGCGAAAATAACCTTAGAATATAGTAAAATAATTTTATTATTTTGAAAGTACCTACTAAAAACCGACCACAAATCCTAATTTTAACTATTTTTTTATATTCGCGAGAAAAGTAGGTACGGATTGTTCCGGAATATTTTTTTTTGTTAGTATTTATACGACCATTTCGGGATCATCCTCAATACAACTGTAATAAATTGTACAAATTGGCTCTTAAACGACCGAAAAATAGACGAAATTAATTTAAAAAAAAAACATACAGTCGAACACAGAACCTTTTTTTTCGAAGTCGGTTAACAAGGGTGTAAATGTGTCTGAAATATTCTATGACCCAATTCGAAGAGTAAGTTAATATTAAGCTTCTCCATTATTAGAAGATTAGCTGATTTATCTAGATTTAACATAAGACAGGATAATACAGGTATTCTAGGTAAATCCAGTCGTAATTAGTAGTAGTTAGTACGTAATTACTGCGTCTATGAACAAATATTTTATCATAAAATGCAATATTTTATGTACAAACGGCCACCTAAAGCTTCATTACAGTTTTATAACCTTTTACCACCAAAGTTATTACGAGCAAAATGCTTACAAGTTTGCGGCAGTATTCTTCTACAAAATATATTAAAGCACATCATTACGGTTTTGTTGTAAATCAAAATGAAATCGGTTAGTGGAGGCTATTTCCAGAATGTTCAAGAACCAAAATAAACTAAAAAGTATATGGTCGTTGACTGCAGATCATAATAGAAGGTACGTTAAGTCTGGAATTAAATGAATACACACGGATCGAAAGTTTGAACATCACTTGGAAACAATGCAATGCAAGTAAAGGAATAGGTTAGTTTCCTAAAAATAAAACGAATTAGTCCGTCTTACAGATTATCAGAAGATATTGGACACTTTTTTTTTCTTTTGACAATACAACAATAAGTTATGAAGATATAGGCAGTTAAAGTTCCGCGTGACGTCACGGAGGGCGACAAATGTTATTCCGACTTTCTGACGTCACGAGCCCCTACTCCCAAACTTTGACGTATCGTACGCGTCAGAAATAAGTATCTCCCTACCTCTCTTAGACAAGGGATATACTTAATTCTGACGCGCACTGTACTGTACCTATCTTTTTAATTTTTTATTTGATTCAAACATTCAAACTTTCGTAAAATATTAGTGTGATTTTTGTATCATGTTCCCTGAACTTCTCCTCCGTGAGTAGTCTTCAAGAAACTCGTTAGGTCTATAAAACAAATTATGCGACCCTAGGCTTCTGCAGTAAAGCCACATTATTGCACATTATGCAATTATGCGTGGTTTTTGATTCATTGCCGAGTAATTTCTGCGTTCTAGAGATTTACGCTTTTTTGCGACGTGGCTGCCACCCACAATGGAGAAGTTGTAAAAAGCTGGGAACAAGTTCCATAATAAAAACTCAACTCAACAGACTATAATTGGTCCACTGCTGGACGTAGGCCTCCTTCTGATAATCGCCTTATTGGCTTTTATCTCAATGGTAAGACCCATAACACACACACAATATAACTTTCTATGAAGCTACAAATGTTTATATCAACCGTCGACGTTCCGAGAACCTACCGTTAGTATCACAAACGTTTTGCAAAAAACGCCTCTGGAAAAACGGAGCAACCCTATTGTAATTTGCTAGACTTTTCAAGACTAGCATAACGAGCCATCTCAAACAAATCCAAGGCATAACAACAACAAGTTCGTCTGGTAACATACTTCTGAAAAAACTTCTTTTCAGAGGAAATTTTCTATGCCAGCGCTCGCACAGTATTTCTCATTTATTCGTGAGTAGTTTCTGTTCGTGGCTTCGCTCGCGTTGTTTGTAGGTGATTTCTATCCCATGTGAACTGATTAGTGGGATAACAAGATAAAGTTAAAAACTACAACCCGACTACGTGAAAGTTATAAAAGTTTGAAACATTTACATTGACAAAATAGAATGACGTATCGGTCATATTTGATAGGCATAGAGTTGAAAATGAAAATAGGTCGTAGGTATTGTAATTTTTCTCTATGGGGCCTGTAGCCTGCGGCTACCTAAACTTTAATACGCGTTTTGAAGGCTTATTCGGGGTCGGAGCCCTAAATCCTATAGCCTATAACCATCGGGGTATTGAGACGAATCAATCGATACATCATTTGTTGAAATCGAACCAGTAGTTTCAGCGCTACGTGGGAACAAAGAAATCGGCCACATACATACAAACATACAAATATACAAACATACAAACATACAAACATAGGGTGCTAACCTCATAACCCTCCCCTGTTGGTAGTCGGGTAAAAAGTAGAACTACCTCAATGCAAAATTTCAGCCCGATCCGTTCAGTTTGTCGTGAAGAGGTAACAAACATCCAAACATGCGAACTTTCGCATTTTAGTGTATAATTATTATTCATCATCATCATCATCAGCCTATATCAGTCCACTGCTGGACATAGGCCTCCCCTAATGAGCGCCATAGCGCCCTGTCTTCAGCTTGCCGCATGCAGCATCTGCCAGCAGTCTTTCGCAAATCGTCATCCCACCTGGTCGGAGGGCGTCCTACACTACAACTAATTATTATTATGTTTCTCATTTCCTTGATCTCGGTCCATATAGTCTCGTTCCTTTGGGAGGCATGCGGTGAGGGGGTCGTGAAGCTAACAGTAGCATGGTGTCTATTCTTGCGAATTGGACTTGAGTTGTGCGCGCTAAGTAGAGAATACATGAGAGAATTCAATACGCATGGCTGAGGTTTACGGGCTGGTCTGCAGCTGAGAGCCGAAGTCATCGCGAAGGAATCGAACTAGGCGTCGGTGGCCATGATTATCACGAAATGTGAACAACCCCCTATAAGTCGCCAGCATTCCGGGGGAAGCTGATTGTTATTACCAAAATCAAGTCGTGCAAATCTACTAACAGCGCAGTATTGGGTAACTGCCTAATACTGCAAAATGCTGAGTTAGGGACCCATTTTACCCTATTTTTTACTAGTGTTAGATTTAAGTGATTATTATAATATTACATAGGTACATAATAATAGGTATGTAGTTATAATGTACCTATACTAATATGTCTCTGTGTGCACTTTTTATTGTCTACTTGTTTTTTTCTTATTGTTCTTGTTTTGGGTAAAATAAATGAATTTATTATTATTATTATTATTATTAACATAAAAATATGAACATTTAAGTTCATACTTTTATGCATGGACATGGAGAGACATGGAGGCCTATGTCCAACAGTGGACTACTATAGGCTGATGATGATGATGATGAAGTTCATACTTTTATAAAGTCCGGTAACGCTGTCATGGCCATCTGCGGTCAACAGCGTATTCGAAAAAAAAACATACTTTTATGTTACTGATGTTCGATGAAAATTTAAGTTTACACCCTAACAAGATACTCTTTTTAAACTTCTTAAATACGTTTGATCGATATGCATGCACCAGAAGAGTATAGTGACCATGAGCACAGCCATTTATCATCAGCTGCTAACGGCCAGTGTTACCAGCTCGAACCTAGATATTTAACACCAAAGACCGCATACCTTAACGTTATCATAGTTTATTTCACGTGTTACCAAACGCTACAAGCAAACAAGACCAGCATAAATTGGCCTGCGTTGTATTTCTCAGCCTTTCAAAGTTGTATGGTCGAAATAAGGTTCGTTGCCAACAATGTGTCTGGACAAAATGGGTGCCATGTGGCCCGTGTTAAGGAAGCGTAGCTTTATGGTCGCAGCCTGCGACCACATCGTCAGTAAACAGTGTTACTAGCCGATTTTGCGCTCTACAGGGTGTACAGCAGTGCTTGTTTGTTTTGCCACATTCCCGGAATAGGCAACTGTAAAATGCAATTGATAAAAGCGAAAAAAAAAGTAAAATATTTGAACCTTTTTATTTTAATTGAATCTTTTTTCGAACAATCAATGAGTATATTATACGAATTTAGCTCAGTTTAGCTGTCTGATTGATACCTGTTAACAACTAAACGTAGCTAAACTAATGAATAAATAAATTAAATTAAATTTATTCAAAAACTGAATAAGGCAAGAAGACAGATTCGTATCCCGTGGAAAACAATAGGCAAAACCTTCAAAAACAAAAAGAAAGAGATTGGAATGGTTGAAAGTTTTATGACCTGAAACAAAAACCATAATTATAATTCTTTATACCATACCCTACATTTACGCATTTTTTTTATTTGGATGAATGAAAACAAGATATGGCCTTGAAAATTAAAATATATTAAAAATACTTTTATCCAATGCGAAGCTGTGGGCAATAGCCTAATAAATATATAAGGCTATATATTAGGCTATTGCTTTAATTATAATGCTGCTTATTATAATTAATAAATTAAATAAACAAACCATCTCCAAACATAAACAAAAAACATCAAGCTATAAACACACTAAAGATGTTTTTATCCAACCTCTAAACAACTTTGTTAGATAATAATTTATTCGACTACACGGATAACAGTCTGTAAAGTCCTAAAGTGGAAATTGCATGGTTGTAAGCGGATTACAAATTGAATGCTGTTGAAACGATAGCCGCATTATTGTGTTCGTTAGGGTTAAATTGGCATATAGCTGGAACCCTTTGTGGAAAGTGAAATGAATCGTTTCAGAAAATATATAATTTAAAGACCATTCATATAAAAATACCTTTATTTTGTACTAGTTCTGCCCTCTCCTTCGCACACGCTGTTTCTATAGAAACGTTTTATGGGTATTTTTATCACATGGGAACTGATTTATGGTAAAAAAAGTGTATGTTTTATTCAAGCTACATTTATACCTGCCTGGTCAATTAAAACCTATATTATCATCATCAGCCTATATGATTCAACTTTGAATGCAGCCAGGTATTCCAGACGGAGACACCAAAAATACTCTTCACTATCATATTTTGCAGAACATAACTTGTACAATGATGACAAAATAGTGAAGACCTGCTCTTCGCATACAGATATAGCTATACTCTTTTTATGTACTTTTTTTCATGTTATTGACATGAATAGGTATGGAAATACATGAAGGTTGATGAGAAAAAGCGAAAACCGGAAATTGGAAACGTTTAACAAATAGCAACGGCTAATATTAACAGACGGCTTTATTAGATTCTTGTTTGCCAATTCTTGCTCCTTTTGCCTCCAAGTTTAAAGATGAATGAATTAACGTTCAGGAAAAAATATGATATTGTTTGAATGAGAAGAAATAAAACAATTTGAACAATTTTGAGTAACACGATATGAGTTGTTCTCGACTCGTCCCACATTGGGCCGAATCCAGAGGGACAAGTCAAGAAACTATTTTTTTTTGCTAAAAACGTTCTTGACTCGCCCACGTTATAGCAAAGGGCAAGTCAGACAGGCTGACAGGCGTTGGACAAGTTCGTTTCACGATTTTTCACACATAGCAATTTTTTACCATAATACGTCTTAAGGACAGTTTTTCATCGAATTTTTGCCTAGGACCTAGGTATACTCTAGCCGAATTCGATGACAAATGTTTAAATACTAACGGCTTTTTTCATTATAAATTTACTTGGTTGCCTACATCGATCAAAAATGTCCGGCTTTGCCGGCCCCCCTTAGATTCACAATGCGCACGCCACAACCTTCAGTAGCAAAAGAGAGACCATTTGACATGTTAGGGAAGCTTTTCAACTAGTGTCATTTTAGCGTTCAGACAAAAAGCATGGGTACAAAAAATGCAAGAATCACTCGTCCAAAGTGCTGAAAAAGGATGGAATTTATTATTTTCAGTAAGTTTATATATACTTTTTACCCGTATATTGAGATGTGAGTCATATACTTGTGAAATCAGCATAAAATATTGTTGTTTGGTTTGCCTATGTTAAAATATTAATTTTGTTCTAAATTGATAAATGGAGAGGCTATTTCTTCTAAATTTTTTTTTCATTTATAGTATGTATTAATATATTTTTCATAAAAATAAGTTTAATATTACTAGTTGATGATTTTTAAAATAATTAGTTGGCCCGCCCTAAATTTTCATTTGCGTAGACTCTCTAATAAAAGAAAGACTAGGTTCTTACCTACCTACCAGAAGTATGAATTTATAAAACGTTTATTTTTTTCCCGTAAAAAAAACTCGTGCAAAGCCGCAGACAGGAACCAGTTCTTTTTAATCTAGAGTGCCTGCCTGAAATTGTATTGTAAGTTTAAATTATTGTATGTCTGAAATGACCCTTTTGTATAAATACCTACTGTTGAGACACCAATTTATAGTTTCATCAATAAATGATTCGTTATCTTTACCTGAATTCTGTTAATTAATCATTATAGAAAATAAACTGAGTAGGTAGGTATATAATTCTCAGGTAGGTACCTACCTACTTACAAAATAAAATAAAATGAATTCGACTCCACCAATCTCTTGTTCCGTATGGAAAAAACTTGTCAGGCTCTGCGCAAACTGTCTGCGTCAAAACAAAACGAACCCAATTTTGAGTGACATTTTTGTAAGGCTCTAGGTATCTATGGGGGAGGCCGCGAACTCCTTATTTTTGATCGAAGGTTGCCTAGCATTTTTATACGCAACTAGGTACATATTTCTCGTCGATTTTCGACCTTTGCTTCAATAAATACTGGTAGCAATTATGTATGAAAATCAACGCCATACGCGTGAATTTAAGTATCTTGCTGTAGTGGGATTACAAATATTTCACATTGATGTTGGCAGGAGTAAAGGTATTGATATCTTTTGTGCTATTAAAATCAGTTTAAAAAAATCCTTTTTTCAAGTGATTAAAGTCAAGTCTTTGTTAGACGTTTCTGTCTTCAGGCTTGTAATATTTTTCTTGATGATAAACTCAGCCAAGAATCCACATTTCTTGGCTTAATATTAAAAAGGAAAAAGTCTTATGAGATTTTTATGCCTTGCGAGATGTATTTTGCGCTCTCAAGTCTTGACGACGAAAAATGTGAAAATCTAGACGGGAGTCGGGAGTGACACTGTGTTTCCGTGTCTACGTAATTATGGAGGTGTCAGAATTTTTGAGAGACAAAATGGAGAATGACTTCGCAAGATTTTATTTTTGCTGAAAGTAGAGTTGTTTTGTAGACTTACACAAATCTGCCGTGTTCAAATCCTGGGTCAGATCAAAGTGGTTATTGAGATTTTTCAAGCAAAAAATATTCGTAGTAGAGATTTTTTTTGTGTAAGTATCTTTACGAATTATTTACATGCAGACATAAAAAATTACCAATCGCTGGACAGCTCGTTAGTTTGAAATCGTTTTGTCAAAATTTTACGATCAGCCATCAAAAATCTGCTTAAATGTACGCGAAAAAAAGACTCCGTTACGAGAGCAAGTAATGAGCGAAAAGTGTAAACTGTCAGTTTTGCTCGCATCAGAGACTTTGTACAATGTCAGCATTCTCGAATATCACAGTGTCAATTACTTCTGTCGGCCTGCTTTTTATTTTTGGAAAATGTAAGCTTTGGATTTTGTTGGATTCGTATGTAATACTGAAATGTGAATGCTCTAAATGTTTCCAGTTATCCCTCACCATTTTCAAGTGTACACTGTACACCTAATAGGACATTTGGCGAGATTTTAAAAGAAAATTAGGGTTCCGTACCTCAAAAGGAAAAAAGGATCACTTTGTTCTCCGTCTGACCGACTGTCAACCCTCTTTTCTGAGAAACGCGCGGAGGGATTGAGTTGAAATTAACATCAAATACAGCAATCCGCTCCGTATCTTCTTGGAGATCCACATGCAAAACTTAAAGGGTACTTCCCGTTGACCTGGAACACCGAAGCAAGGTTTTGTAGCACAAATAAAGGGAAATGTCCAAAAAATAAGTTAGTTTTTTTTTCACAAAATAAAATATTTTTTGAGTATCGCCATGGACCAAAAACTTTTATGGAATTCCTTCTCGTTGACCTAGAATCATGATATTTATGGCAAGAAACAAGGTCTTACAATTATACGGAACCCTCGGAGTGCGAGTCCGACTCGCGCTAGACGTTTTATTATTTATTTAATCAATTATTTTTGTTATTTTATTACCAAAAAAAATATAACACACATATTTTTAAATAAGGAAAAAAACTAAAAATTTGTCTGCTCCCCTTCTCCAACACGAAATTTCGTGTTTTGTTTCGGCCAAATGGTGTAAGAACTTTAATACACCGAGTGAGAGTTATGATTTGCATAAAAAACTAATCGAAACAATTGATTGCAAATTCTGGATAATTAAAATAGGCCTTTAGGACCGATATACGTAGAGGGACCAGGGGGGGGCCTTTACACAGCCAGTGGAGGACACCAGGCTAATTGTATTGTAATGTAATATTTTTGTAGCCACATTTACTAACCAATTGTACAATCCATTCCGAATTACGAATTCCAGAGGCATGGACACACAGTTTAATGTTTTAATTATTAATGTACGAATGTGACACAATTACTCTGGACGGACGTCGCGTCAACGGTACAATCCGCTCGTAAAATTTATATTGTGCAGTATTCCTTACTTACTATGCGGACTCGTGGTTGTCGAATGGGGTCATGAAGGACCAAGTGTCTAGTCTAGGAGCTTATCTTTGTCGTGGGAAACTAAGCCATCCGAAGTGTAGGAAATCGTATAGGTATAGAGATTTATGAATGGCTTATACAAACGTAATACCTACCTAATTTATTTGTAATTCTAGCATATTTCCACCATATTTATTGTTTTTTTTAATGCAAAAAGTACGTATTCTAGGTTTCACGTTGTATTTATTTTCAAATTATTTACCTAAAATGAAATGTAAGCCGATCGCATTTTGCATGTTTTTACGTCGAAAATAACCTATTTGTTTCGTATTATAAACAACAATATCTTTCGATTTTTATTAATAGGATACATAAAGGAAATTATGTTAAGGTAGGTACTTTTGACTACTCCGCCCATAATATCATTTTCCTAGTAAAATGTTATATCAATATTTTTTACGGACAAATAAAATAAAACAATTAGAGTAGGTAGCATCAAAATCTGTCATAAAAGTAAAATAGAAATAAATTTAACCACATTTGCACTTATAAATTTAATTAAACGAAGCAGTAGGCACTCATGTGGCGAAGTGCCAAAATGCATCGCACATTTCCTCACTGTTTTGCAAAGTCTTTATACCATAGTGTAGGTACGGAAATGTTACTAGATAGAGGCAGTTTTATTACAAAAAGCTCTTGGTAAAGGTAACACACCTCTTAATGTTGGCCTCTGTTTTCCTGCCTATTAGTAACTGAGTCTCTTCGAGAAATGAGTAAATAGGTGTATAATATCTTCGATTTAAGTCGTCCATCACACTAACCTGAGGGTATGTTAGAATTATCTAACTTACCTGATAGGAAGTTAGCATTTGGCCTCCCACCTCATCGTGAAATTGTTAAAAAACTTTGGTATCAAAGGAACAAAAAACCTATGTACATGAGAGGTGTCTTTGATCTTCGTTTTAAGTCGGTCACACTGCTTACAGATTAGCATTGTTTAACTTACCTGATGGTAAGTTAGCATTTTGACCTACCAGTTTTGTGCATTTTCTTATCTTGAAGTTTTAAACGCACCACACCTCTAGTTACTACATTTTCCAAGTCAGTTTGCCTAAGCAATACGACAACAGACAGAAAAGAATGACTGAATGACTAAATTTCCCAAGTCAGTTTGCCTAAGCAATACGACAAACAGACAGAAAATAATGATGCTTGGTTGACGGTTACTACATTTTCCAAGTCAGTTTGCCTAAGCAATACGACAAACAGACAGAAAAAAATGACGCTTGGTTGACGCCCTTTCGTTATGATTATGATAACATTGGATCACCAACTTCTCAAGAAAATATAATGCTTCCCTGAATATAAACTTAGATCCATGTTTCAATTATATGTGACGTTGGCCCCCACTATGGGGTAATTGTATGTTCTCTCGATTTTCATCAGTGAGTGGAAGACAGAATGAGGCAGGCAAGATAATTAAGCAGACAAAATGGTAGTGGTTTATTTTATTTCGTGTCTACGAAACTTCAATATTTCCCACTCTCTCCTATTTCACGAGGTCTTGGAACGGAATGAGCTTGCTTTGTTATTATCTATGAAGACTACGGAAGTAAATTTCCCTTTGAAGAAATTTTCAGCGACACTTCGGTTTAAAGTTCATCACTCCTTTGTTTTTCTGTTCACTGAGCGTGAGTTTATTTGAAGAGTTGCTTTATGAATTGTTGAGGAAAACTTTGCATAATTATATTGAAATTATCAAATATGTTTGGTCTACAACAGTAGGTACAGTGCACGTCAGAATTAAGTATCCCCCTTGTCTAAGAGAGATAGGGAGATGGGGGGATACTTAATGCTGACTCGGATTGTACCTACAAGACCGAATGGGTAGAAAATCAGTAAGGACGCCTGGGCAAAAAGTTTTTATTATCAACAATTGAAAAAAGCAACTAATTTAATTGCGCCGTTTTGCAATATTTGGGCTGATTCTACGATCTGGTGGTGACATACATTAAATGTAAATAATATTTATTATTTGTTCAATAAGATTCTAACCAAAATAATTCGAAAGACTAGCATAGGTAAAAATTGGAACAAACTCAAAAATTTTAAGCCCTTTGCCTTGACTTTACCTGTGAGCAAAGTCAGGCTGTCTAACATGATGATGACAATTGACGACGCTACCATATCTACTAGAAATGAAGGTAAGTACTTACTTGGACTGACTACTTTTTATTTGAAGCGTGCGCTCGTTTTACGATTTCCGCTGATAGGCCCTATTTTATTACCGCTTAAGCTACGTTCCGTACCCAGCATAGTGTCCGAGCAATATTGATTGAAATGATGCAACATTGTTTGAAATATTTTACTGCATAGAATTGAATATTCAAAGTATATACATTAGAAATGTGAGAAGTTGTTTTGTGGCTTAAATCGATTTATTATATGCCATATTCGTCCCTAGAAAGTTCGGCCTACATGGAAAAATCTGCTTTCGTCCCACATTGTATGCCATATTCGGCACAAAATATATTTTATTTCAGAAAATCTTATTTTGTCCTACTTTTCAGCTCCATATTCTTCCCAAGGTTTTTCTAAATAACTATTGAAGCTTATTATGACTTTAGTGCAGATTTATAACTAAACCTTACGGGTAAATAGGTGATTGTTTAGCTTTTGCGACAGTTTTACCATGGAAACTTTCAGAGTTAAAAAGTTAATTTAATGGAATTAAGTAGGACCGATGTCCAGATATACTTACATTCAAAATAACAATCGCGATTCCGATCCGATTCGGGCGTGATGAAGTAACAAACACCCAAACTTTCCCATCTAGAACATAAAGTGTGATCTATAAGACATATTTCAGGATATCATGACTTTATTCAGCTTTCAGTGAAGTATCATAAAACATTTTCAATTTCACATACTCGGAGACACGGAATATAAATCACCCGCGATATGGATTGTACTGTCGCGCTGAAGTTATAAATGATTCGGGATATTACCTGCTACACTGTTACTGCTACTTTGGAGTTTGAGTTTGTTGTTTATAGTTTTTCTTTTTATTTTTGCTTATGAGGGCAGCAATGTACCTGCGATAGGAGCAAAAATAGAAGCGGACGCGGAAGCCCATGCAGGAGCGAATAATTGACACTGTGGTGAAGTAACATTATGTATCTGTGACGGTGCACAGGAAATCTCGCTTGGGGCGAAAAGCTTTTTTCTGTAATGAAGGCTTTTCAATGCGACCTTTAAAAAAAGTGGTTGCCATAGACTAAGATAGATGGCGCTGTATGAAACTCAAGTGTCAAAAATCTGCAAAAAAATATTATAGGCATTATTTAACTATTGTTTATTTTATGCCACTTGACATTGACACTTGACTTTTGTGCAGCGTCATCTAGTGTCAAAATAAAAAGCGTCTTTTTTTAAGATTGTAGGTATTGAAAACCCCTCTTTACCAAAATTATTATGACAGTTCTCTGACAAAAATACGCTTCAACTTTCACCCCCACTGTCCACTAGCAATGAGTTGGCACCCAAATTATAATTTTCTACTATTAACGGCCCGTGGCGTTACCTGCGTTGAATTGAATAACTGGGTGATTTTTAGGAATTTGGGCAATTTTTTTCATACAAACCATCCTGTTAACTCAATGAAAATTTAAAATTATTTTGCTTAATAGGTCACGTCACACGCCGTTCTCGAGTTTGGCGCTTAGCAATACACTAAGCATTTTATTTTTATTTATATTAATAAGATTGAAAGCGGAAGGACATCGCTATTGTTCAACATGTCTGCAGCTACCATTATGGCATAATCAGTAGGTATAAGATGGCGTTGCCATATATCTCTTTATCGCCACATAGTACACCGTATGGCACGGTTCTCACCAAGGACAAGGAACCTAGCTCGAACAACAATGACTCCGTAGCAAAGCTGGATATTGCACTGCACAACATGTCGAGTTACGAACTTGACAGAGGTTGTACCATAAAGGTATCCCACCGCGGTGCACGCTATAAAAAAAAAAAATGCTTTATTTCAGACAACCATGAGTCCAAAATGTTTACGAGTAGGTACACATTTACACATTAAAAATACAATAAAATAGAAAAGAATTAACAACAATTTAATAAATAGCATGGGCACTGTGTACAGCGAATGAACGAGCCGACGCTATGCACGGCCACGTGCTGTTTGGGTTGGTGGTGTGTTTAGCTGCGTGGGTTCGTTTGTTTGACAACGTGGGTCTACGCATCCAGTGCAGCATGAAAATGAACCCACGATTATGTGCAAATGTAGCGTAGTTTTGACGTCCAACTTCCCAGAGTGAACTACGCACGCTTGTGCAAGAATGTCTAGCGTTGAAAGCGTTGAGCTGCGTGGATGCCGATGCTGCCTCATTTCTCAAAATTGCTATAGCCGTTTGGATGTATAGTAGAGCTCGTAAAAAGTATCAGAGTTACACTCAAAAAACTAAACCATCGCCGGGAAAAAGTGTCATCGAGTGTTTTTCCGTGGTTTTGACAATAGTTGATACGATCGGGGAAGCGATAGCTCAAAGCAAACTTGTCGAAATTTAAAAAAATTGTGATTTTTTTAACAGTGAATTTTACAAACAATATTTTATTATTCCTGCTTGACTTTATTCGCTGATTCACATTAACGATAATTATGATTAAAGCGAACGTTCGAATAGCTGAGTTCCGCTCGATAATTAATGGCGACACAGTATCGAATAATTAGTCCGAAACTAATGTGGGTTGCCCGAATCGGATGATATCGACATAGTACAATGGTTTGTAATGAGTATTACAGCTTTAGACAGAAGGCTTAAATGTATAATTGAAAGATTTATTAGTACCTTCCTCGTTATATATTTTGTAAACAAAATCAAGATACTTAAAGAAAATCAAAGAAACGGATGTAAAATAATTTATTAACAGTTGTATTTTCGGAACTAATCACAGTTTTTTTTTTGGTTTGAAATCTCTCATTCATCTCTAGTCCGCATTTCAACCTATTTCGCTATTGTGTGAAATAATGCGTTGTTAAAATCTGTTTTTTTATTTTTATTTTAACGAATAGGCACCTTACTGATATTTGTTGTTTACACGTGGTACCGGAACATTTTTGTAATCGATAAAAATTATACCGGTATTTTATTGATATTGCAATCAGTTTACGTTAGGTTTTCTAAAATTAATGCCTTTAAAAAAATCATGCCCTGTATACATAGCGAATTCCTCATTCACCTTTTAAGTACTATTTATTGAAAGAGAATGAAAAATTATTTCTTTCTTTTGAGATACTTCAGCTAGGATCCCATTCACAAAGAACTCTACATACCTGCTATGCAGAGTTTTCCTGCCAGCCACGAGTTACGGGTGCCGTACTTACTGTTAGTAAGTTTACTGTGGCATCGCTTTACCAATGTATTGGTAGCGGTTGGCCCATCATTAAGCAGTAGGTTCATTCGCATAACAAACGATTGGGCTGTTGGTTGTAGGACGCAGTTTAAGCCGAGGCTGGATTACATAACGTGTTTTTGATATGCCTGTAGGTGTATTAGAGGCAGGGCTTGGGGAAGCGGTATTTTCGAATACCGGTTCGACGGACCTTGACGTGGTACCAGTACGTTTTTGTTATCGATATAAATTATATCGGTATTTATATCGGTATTATGCACGTAAAATATCGGTATCACAAATTCAATTTTGTGGAAGCGAGAGAGAGAAAACTTATTATTGGTGTTTATTGATAAGGGCCTATACCTACTACCTCAAATCAACTCCGCCGGATGTCCATCATTATCATCTTCCAAACTAAGTAATAAATATTTAACTTTGAAATTTATAGATGATAGAGTTCAGGACTTACTCTTTCCATCATAATGTTTCAAAAACAGAACAACAAAAAAATCACAAAGTTACTTATAAATTGTTACTAAAACCTTAATTATCAATAAATACACAATTTAAGATCTTAAGAATAAGCATGGTAATTGAACAAAGGTTACATAAAGAACATTATCTACATGTTGCCTTTTTTTTAAATAATGTCCTAATTAATATATTAAAAGCAAAATCTTGATTTTTGGGCTTGTGTTGCTCTGCCCTTTCCCGCTCCTATGAACGCGAAATCCTATGTTTATCCTTTTCACAAAATGGCGTCATAGTAAAGGCCCTTAACGAATCAATATCTATAGCCAGTTGAACTCTTAATTATTCATCTAAGTTTTCACGCCACGCCATCGGTTCCTAGGACGATCACAACGCCGAAGTATTAAATAAATAAAAATAAAATGAATAAAATAATAGTAACCCACATTAACCCACACCTTGTGCTGGCGATTTGATCTTTGGTGACGCCGCCGGTGCTACGCACCGGGTTTTTAACTTCTATTTTTTTTCCAAATAAGCAATATAATAATACCTCTTTTTTACTTTCACTTGGTCAAAATTAAAAATAAGTTAGGGCGAGAGTGATTTTTTGAATTCAGAACGAGTAGAATTCTAAGCGAAGCGAGAGAATCGAAGTACATCACTCGAGGTTAAATAAATTTGGTACCGTGCGGCACACTCTGCTTTTAACTAATGCCGCCTAAGCAGGCCCGCTTTTTTATGACCGGCCAGGATTTTATCGAAGAGAATTGCGTTCAAACTTTTTAATTAAATAGTGTTCCATATTCAAAAGTTATTTCGTCACTGTTGTTTAGTGCGACTGGCCTATTTTGCTGCTCTCGGAACATTTCGCCTTTTTTCGAACAGATGGGATGAAAAAAGATATGTACGTATTAAAAGTTTTTTCTTATGCTCATTTTTATGTATCAAAAGTTTCAATAATCATTGTTTTAAAGCTTAATCAACGTATTTCAGTCTTATGAAACTAGGAATTATAAAAAATAAAATAAAAACTTTATAATATTGATATAAACAAAAAAAAGGTGCTCATCCATTATCTGTGACCTCGACTTCGCACACTAGTTTGGCGATAAAACTCAGAGAGGTGCGTCTACGTTACCAGTGCGGGGTGTACTAACAGTTCAGTACTACTTTACTCATTACGCGTCGCGTAATGAGTAAAGTACACGAACTCACAACCTAACTCCATGGCGGGTAAAAAGTAATTCGACTTTTTCTTCCCACCCGATCTCACATACCTACTTATTACGTCACTAATAGTTGGTAAAAAAAGAAGTTGAAGTTGTAATATAGTAACCCACAAAGAAAATACAGAGAGAGCGACTGTCAATTGAAACCACCAAAAGCAAGAATGTAAGCCGATAAATCTTCAATTCACCGGACAAAATATAAGCGCAATGCGAAAATATGATACAGAAAACATAAATATTTCCAACGCAAAGCAAACAGTGGTAATAAAGGAGAATAAATGCATCTGTCGTGTCAGTTGAGCGTCGTTTAAATAATCCAATAATGCGATTGGTAATCCGGTCACAAATCAACGATTAAATTCAACATGATGGACCGGATTACGTGACGCATTACAATTGACTTTAGGGACTCGATCAAAGACTATAGGACACTGAGTATTATTCAACTTCATAATCTGGGAAATCTGTTTTATTTGGAATGGACTTATTATTTGAAATTATTCGTCAAAGTAACTTTTGTTCAGCTTGAAAATTAGCAATCCAAAGATGTATCATAAATGGTAAACGGGTACCAATGTTGAATATTTTTTTGGTATCGTCCTTTTGCACACGTTGTATGTAGTATGCAGTAGTATGTAAAAGTTAATTTTAATGACATAGGTAGGTATTTAAATTTCAACATGATCAACTGGGTTAAGCGATGCATTACGATTGACTTAATGGAATCGATCAAAGATAACAGAGATATTACGTTTTGTTCAGCATCTTGCAAATGTGTTTTATAATTTTCATGAAATTGTTCGTTTACGTATGGTAAAGTCCGGATAGTAGATTCAGTGCTGATGCATAACATAACAAACTGCCAAAAAACCTAACTTCTGAAAATCGCAGTCAAGAATTCATTAGTTCCGACTTCAGCATAGTATATTTTTAGCCATAATAAGTAAGCCTAACAAAACTTGATGGCTGTTTTTGTAAGTTGTGTTTTTTGGCTTCTGCCAAAAGTTCGTGTCCCATTTGGTACAAGCCCCTGGGGCCTCAAATCGGACTCTATCTTAATAAGGAAAATGGAATTGGACATAGGTTTAGAATAAAATCTAAACTAACCAAAAAAAAAAATTAAAAAAATTAGGTAAGGTCTTATTCTTAAAATAAAACACTGACACGAAAGTGAAGGGATATTTTTGATTTCTGTCGCTTCGGTATGTAGACTAAAGTAAAGAAGCGACGAAGAAACCTTTAGCCTGTTAGTTGTTATTTTTCGGGTTGGAGCAAAACCCGTCCCAAGCTCAATAATAATCTGATATTTTGTAGTAAGCCTTTTTGCACAGAAAGGTTTTGACAATTTATTTGAATTTATTTACTGATAGATTTTGCAACTCATTAGGAGTTTTCTTGTGGAAGCGTATACATTGCCCTTTAAAAGATACATTAATTTTGTGAAGCCTGGTTGTGGGCACAGCGAGTTTATATTTATTTTTACCCGACAAAAGAAAATGAAACCGGCCAAGTGGGAGTTGGACTCGCACATGAAGGGTTCCGTAACATTATCTATAAAAACGACAAAAAAAAACATGTTTGTTGTATGGTAGCCCCCCTTAAATATTTGTTTTATTTTATTTTAATTTAATAATTTATTTTTAAAGTAGCGTTATTCGCGTCTACCGTTTGCCGTTATCAATATCGAGCAAAAACGCGCAAAAAAATTACTTTTGTTGCATGGGAGCCCTCTTTATTATTTATTTTATTCTAATTTTTAGTATTTTTTGAAATACATCATCTGTGAAAGTTTCAACTGTCTAATTATGACGGTTCATGAGATACAGCCTGGTGACAGACGGACAGCGAAATCTTAGTATTAGGGTCCCGTTTTACCCTTTGGGTACGAAACCCTAAAAATGTGTCCAATACCACCATATTCCGATAATCTAACTGACGGAATTATTATATTTTTTAGGAAACTGGCCTATTGATATAATATTTTATAATAATCCAACAATATAATGATAATAAATCCACATTTTATTTACCTTTCCACAAGCTATGATAAAAACTTTACAATTTTATCAATCCATGCTCAGCAATAAAAGTCAGTCTCAAAGCAATCAATCAAACTGTACATTTAATGTAGTCACGTTCTAGTTATAAATGAAGTTTAATGGGAACCTTTTACGGATTTAATTATCCCTAGTATTACGTGGCATTACCCAGCAATAACCTTGTTAATGCGTTATCTTAGAGCTGCTTGGCTTGCTGGCTTTTGGGATCAATTTTTAATTCGAACACTAGCTTCAGCCCTCAGCTTCGCGCGCCCTATTTCCGGATAAAAGTAGCCTATACTACGACGTCATTTTGTGAAAAGTATAGGATTTTGCGGTCATAGGAGCGGGACAGAGCATAGCAACGCAAGCACAAAAATCAAGTTTTGTTACCTATTAATCAGGACATTATTTGAAAAAAAAAACTGCAATGTATAAAATGTTCTTTATACGTTGTTCAATTACCATGCTTATTCTCATATGATCTTAACTTCTGTATTTATTGAGAAATTAAAGTTTTAGTAAAAATTTAAAGGTAACTGCGTATAGATGCGTATAATATTTTTCAACCGATTTTTTTTATGGAATCGTTTTTCAAACATAAATGACATATGAACGTTAGTCCTGAACTTTACCATTACTTTCAAAGTTAAATATTCAGTAGTTGGGATTGGACATTCAGTGGAGTTAATTTGCTATAAAATATGCTTGAATTTCAGTGGTTCTGGAGATTTAAGGTAGCTAACATCTTCGCAAGCCTTAATCTTCATAAAGGACAGATAAACCTTGACCATTTTTTCCTGAGTGATATATACATATATATATACTGGTTTCATCCATAACACTTTGACGCACGTCCCTCCATTCATAGTTTCTTTCATTGAAGGAAGAATGCCAATTTGTGTCATGCTGAAACGATACCATTGTCATAGCAAAACGATTAGTTTAGCTAAATAAAGAAGGAACATCATTTCGAACCAATAAAGGCATGTTTAACATTTCGCTACAGGGACTAGATATAATGTCAAATTTCTAACGTCTTTTAATCATAGGACGGAATGGCAAGAGATTAATGATTCTTCGACTCCTTCTTTTAATTCGGAACTGATTTTTTTCAAAATCGAGTACTTTATTCCTAATAAGACTTTAGGATAACTACCATGGTTTCAAAATTCCCCTCAGTGGCCCTGGAAAAAAAACTCACCCTGTGTACTACTGTATATCTACTTTAATATTTGTATACAGTACAGGATGAGTTAAATAAATTACACTATACCTTTAAGTAACAATACTATAATGTAACTATCAGTGGATCTTTAAATGGCCTGAATGTTTTTTTTTATCATATTACCTATTTAAGTATACTGTGCTGAAGGTTGACCTAAAATAAATAATTAAAATATCACTTGAATTATCTAAGACGAAAACTAAACCCACAAAGTGCTAAAACAAGAACATACATCCAAATCTCATGACAAACCCAAGCAGGCAAACCCCAAAGGCTTAGCATGAACCTAGCATCCAGACTTAGTAACAGGAACTTGCCGTGTGAAACACGCCTGACCGCAATCTATTGAATATGTAATCATTAAGCCAGCAATAGTGTTCTAACTTAGCTTTGTGTGAACTGGAAACAGGGATACCTGTCATAGACGTTTTACCTTGCCACAAACCAATAATAGTCGGAAGGCTGGACACAGCCTCCCCTTTCATGCAGCACTGGACGAAATTCATATTGGTTGTTAGTGCCAGTGTAATTATAATGTTTTCTGTGTTTTTTCTCTTTGTGTTTTGAAATGTGACTCGTTATATGGACTGTGTATGTTAAATTTGTACGTCTGAAATAAATGTGGTTTTATTTATTTAGTTGTGAGCTTTGAATGAGCTTTGAAAAACCAATGGAAATGCAAAATCATTTGCATATTTTGTTTAGTTTACACAGATAAATAAAATGCGGCGTCTTGCTTTGATAGGTATTTTTTCATTTTGTCGTTTTCTTCTACAACGCGGACTACATTTTGTTAGAACGTATCGGAGAAGGTTTTTTCGCGGAATTGTTACTAAATATTTTCATCCTTATATTTTGAGTTGATCAGTTGCTTCCACGTTACTCTATCTTCGGCTTGCCTGAGAGCAGTGGTCACTGGCAGTCCGGTAATCTTTTTCACAATGTCAAACTCGCGGCTTGATGGTCTTTTCCCGTCCACCTTGCCCACAACAACCAGTTTCTACAGGTTATCTGGGTTTCTTCTAGCTATGTGATCAAAGTAGCTTAAGACACGTTGGTAACAGATGGTGGAGAGCCTGGTTTGATTGTTCAGCTGTTGGAGAATAGATTTGTTGGTTCTTTTGGCTGTCCATGATATCCGCAGCATTCTCCTCCAGCACCACATTTCGAAGGCGTCAATCTTTTTCCTATCTACTGCCCGGATCGTTCAGGTACTAAATTTTATTTATTGTTTATATCATTATATATATTTTTATTTATTTACTTGACGACCGATGTGGCGCGGTGGGCGAAGGTCTGCCTGCGACGCAGGAGGTTGCGGGTTCGATTCCCGCCTCGGGACAAATGTGTGTACGATCTGCAGACATTTGTTCAGGGTGTTCTGGTCGTTTTCTTTATATAATAAAAAATATCTATCTATGTATTGTATTATATTATGTATATCAGTTATCTAGTACCCATAACACAAGCTCTGCTTAGCTTGGGGCTAGATAATGCTGTGTGAATTATTGTCCAGCATTATTATTATTATTTAACTAACAAAAATTGGTTTCTCTACGTGAAATGATCATAACATGACAAAATAAGCGCCCGACCATTTTCATCGTCAAAAAAAGCTTCTTGTATGATTTTATTTGTATTTCTTGAAATTCTCAATACAAATAATTTTACAGCGATTCCAATACCAACCTTCCGAACTATTATCGTACCATAGCTTTCCGCATAGAATAAACTAGTGCTCGGAGCACGACGCGAATGCATTAGTAAACATCCTGTATTACATCGAATTATTAATGCTAAAGCACATAACTACCTAATGCGTTTCGAATAGAACACCTTGTACAATTCAGATAGCAGAGGTTGGTATTAGCGGTATTAGCTTTTAAGCAGTTTAACAGCATCATGGAGACTAGACAGTTTGTAAAGGTATGCGTATATATATTCAACAGAGCGACATTACATACCAAGAATGGTACAGGATACCATTGAGATTACCAAACACAGAAACTTCAACCGAGAAGAAGGTTTTCAATTATCCGGAACCTGGAACCCTGTGGTGAGAATGTGCTACAACCGAAGTGATATTACCAACCGGGCCGCGTTTAGAAAACGTCAGTGTTGTGTACCGTGATCGAGTCGCGTTCGAAAATGAAACCGAGGGTAGTGGTAACGTTCATAGTAATAGACAAAGAACGAGGGTAGAGGCCTCAACAGACGGAGCTATAATGTATATTAATATAAATCATAGCAAGGTATATTACGGTATATTTTCTATAGTAATCGGCGAGTGACCGCAGACGCAGCTATGGCGTATATTTTTATTACGTCACCAAAATATGTCGACAGATATAGCACGATATATTTTGGTATAGTAAGACATGACGGCCGCGGATCTAATGAGTGCAAAAATATCAAGCCGGTTGTAAAGGGTGATAGCTAGGCCACCGTCTGTGGCAGCTTGCTATACCGTAATAAATAAATAATAAATCACATTTATTTCAGACACATCACAACACAGTCCATATAACGAGTTACATACAAAGACAAAGAGAAAAACACATACTACAATAAAACACTAAACACTAACAACCAATGTGAACTTTCGTCCAGTGCTGCATAAAAGGGGAGGCTGTATCCAGCCTTCCTGCAATGACCTGCAGGTAGCTGTTGGCGCTGCCGCGCACCCTGCGCATCAGCGACGCCGTTCTCTTGCGCAGGATCGCAGCGAACCCGTCGCCCCGCGCCTCCGCGAACATGCCTGATGCGCTACAGAAGCGCGGCAACCCCATCAGCCACCTGAAGGCATTGTTATATTGGACGCGAAGGGCGTTCCAGGTCTTCTGCGTATGCTTGATCCATAGGCTGCACGTGTAGCAAGACTGGCAGTACGCTCTGAACAGTGTCGTCTTCACCTGCGCACTGCAACGCGCAAACCTACGGGCCAACATGTTAGCTCGGACCGTTAACGCCCTCCGCTCCCTCTCCATGTCTACATCGTCCGTGAGTGCCTCGGTGACCCAGAATGAATGTAATGAAGTAATGAATAGCTTACTATATTAATATATATAATAGCTAAACCGTTTGTTGTGGGCTTCACATGGACCAAAACCACTTTGGGCTTAACACGGAAACTCAAATTTTATGCTGAAATCGTTCTGATTCGGACACTTTTTAAAGGCAGGCAAAAGTACTGTCGACCACACACTTTTCATGTAAGAAGCTTATTTGCTTGAATCGTAAGTAAGATGAATCCGTATTACATAGATTACTAAATGTAACTTCTACCCTCATGGTACTTTGGGACGATCGGGTAAGTTTCAATGCCCGGATTGTCCCAAAATACCAAGAGAGCAGAAAGTTCCTTAGATTTTACTAATATGTAATTTGGCTACTATAACCGACTTCAAATTCCTGTTTAGTGATAATGGTTTTGCAAGGAACACTTCGATAGCGCGATCTAAATTTTCAAGTGGCGACATCTAGTAATTTCGATTGTAATTTAGTTTGATGTGATGATAGATGGAGGAGACAAAGATAAAACGACGAATAAAAAGACCTTTTATTTACGCCCGTACACGGAGAGGATTAGCACGTGTGTCTAGCTTCGTTTTCCAAGAAAATGTATGTGATAAGATCCACTACCACGAACACGCTACGCACGAATACGAGATTAATATCGTCATTACTAGACGCGTGGCTTGTTCGAATATGGCACCCATGTAGCTCAACGCTGTCAACGCTATGCAAGCGGTACACGCAAACGGTAACGTAGACCCACGTTGTTAAACAAAGAAAGAAACCACGCAGCAGCTCAAATGCGCCGCGTGGCCGTGCACAGCGTGCGCGTAAAGTGTATGCTATAGTAGAAACATCGACAAACGTTGTCAAACAAACGAACCCACGCAGCTTCAATGCATCGCGTGGGCGTCCACAGCATGCGCAGCGTTGGAACAGCGGCTTAAGTTCTACTTGCAAGTGCTTGCAATAAAAATTCTTACCTCATAAACATTGTCTCTACATAGAGTTTCATAGACAATAACTAATGATGAAATATGGCTTTCTATAATTGATGCCCTTAATAAGTTAATTCGGTACGTTGTAAAGGGCCATTACATATTTTTTAAAGAACTGCCGACAGAATGTTGGGCAACAGTTTTATTGCTTCCGCAGTGATGACGCCACTGTTTAGTTTTTACACCATAAGTCGGATTTAACTATGAACTTTGCTCCATCATGAACACCTATAGATTTATCATAACATGATAAATAAAATAAATAAATAATAATGCTGGACAATTCACACAGCATTATCTAGACCCAAGCTAAGCAGAGCTTGTGTTATGGGTACTAGATAACTGATATACTTAATACAATACATTACATTGATAGATATTTTACATAGAAATACCCAGACCACCCGGAACAAATATTAGCAGATCGTACAAACATTTCTCCCAGGGCAGGAGTCGAACCCGCCACTTCATGCGTCGCAGGCGAACCTTCACCTACCGCGCCACAGAGGTCGTCAAACTACTGTGATGTACTGAACTTACAAATAAATCAATAAATGCGAAAGTTTTTTATAGATGTTCGGTTTGTTGTTACCTCTGAACACCAAAACTACCAAATGGATACAGCTGAAATTATGTACAGGTGTAGAACCTGGACTTTTAAAAAAGTTAAGTCTTTATTTTATACCAAAAAAAAGGCTCGTAAAGCAGTTGGCAGATATTTCATAATTTAATTTGGGTGCCTATGGAAAATGTCTTTGAAAAATTAATCGGAGACATGATACGAATGTCTTTCGAGGTTGCGAACGCAGCTGCGAATGGTGAAGAGTTCCGATTTTTCCATTTTTGTAACACAGTTTTGTTAGCAAAACTGTGTTACAAAAATGGAAAAATCGGTTTAGTCGCTATTGCGAAACCCAGTTGCCTGAGGTACAATAATTCATGAAACGAATGTTTTTCGAAGTTGCGAACGTAGTAGCTGCGAATGGTGAAGAGTTCTGTGTTCGCAAAACTGTGTTACAAAAATTGAAAAATCGCTTCTGTCGCTATTGCGAAACCCAGTTGCCTAAGGTACAATAATTCATGAAACGATTAGAGCAGGTTCTCATTACTAGATCGTTAGGTACGAATTGGTTATCGATTTGCTTGATAATAGTGTATCGATTCAAAGCCATTTAATAGGTGGATATTGGCTAATTTATAGGTACTTTGCATGTACCTACGACCTCTAACCAATCAGGTCAGCCACATCAAAACACGAGGATACCTAGTTATTAATTATCATAAATCATTTTAAATTATACTGTCAGCAAGTACAAATCCTGACAAAAATGTAGAGTAAGGGCTTGGGTAAAACACACATTATTTATCTAATTAATTGAATTCTCAGTATTTTATTAACAAAGAAAATAATAAAAACTAATTAGGACTAGTATTTACAATCGAAGCAATTGAGCTGTCTGCAGTTTTTAGGGTTCCGCACCCAAAGGGTAAAAACGGTACTAAGAATTTGCTGTCCGTCTGTCACCAGGCTGACTCTCATGAACCGTGATAGTTAATTTTCACAGATGATGCATTTCTGTTGCCGCTATAACAACAAATACTAAAAAACAGAATAAAATAAATGTTTAAGGGGGCTCCCCAATACAACAAACGTGATTTTTTCGCCGTTGGTACGGAACCCTTAGTGCACGAGTCCGACTCGCACTTGACTGGTTTTATTTATATTATTTTCCAAACTACCATGAGGCAAAAAGGCGCATGTTTTATTTGTGTTGTAGTCACTACACAAATACAGTATTATAGGTACAGGTCAGTAATATCTTCATTTGTTCACTAAGATTTTGTATAGACATGACTGATTGTCTGTCAACAGTTGAATTTTTTTTATACCATCATCATCAACAGTAGCCTATACTAGCCACGATTGGACATAGGCCTAAAGAGCTCCATAGCGTCCTCGCTTAGCTTTGGTTTAAAAAATAAAAAAATGAACAAATAAATAATGCTGGATAATAAACACAGCATCATCTAGCCCCAAGCTAAGCAAAGCTTTTTTTTTTAAATAATAAAATGTTTATTTATTTATCTTCACAAAAGGTTTGTCTTGTTTGTTACAAGATTAATTAGGTACTATAATAGGTAGGTGTTGGCAAAACCTGTTTTGTGAAGACTGGTGCCTGGAGTAGTGCTTAAGCTAAAGCTTGTTTTATGTTACTAGATGACTGATATACTTAATGTCCACAAATTAGACAGGAGTCTAAGCGAAAAGGCCGCTTGTTGTACTGTATTTAAAAAATATCTGCTCTGCATATTTAGTTTCTGGTACCTACAGTAAATCCTTGGTGTATTGTATTGTTTGCGGAAGGTTAACTATGTCGCTAGGCAGACTAACAGGTTACGTACCTTATGATTTATTGTTTCACTACATACGAAAATCTAAGAATAATATAAAACAAATAAACAAGTACTACTATTTTCCAATGTGAAGATCCCTTTAAACATATTAGGTAGATAACTTAGTTCTTCGTGTACACTGACTGATTGCCTGACCACATGACACTCAATTAAAAACTTAGGGACTTAATAAATTACTGTTATAGGTAAACACTTGGGTGGTAGCAAATTATTTTGTATAGACAAAATGTTTGTTATGGTTTCTTGTTTACATACCTAAATATTATGACAATTTAATATTTTTTATTGGAGACATTTTATGTTGGCCCAGGCGTCTTTTGTGATAACATTGCTCAACCAAACCTTGATGACTGCGTCAGCTTTCACAATACGGGCCTGAAAAAATAAAAGACAGATTTTTTTTCAGCTAAATTTGTACTATTGTTAGCATAAGTTTTACAAAATTATTCGCTCCGTTTATTTCAAAACTGAATAATTGAAGAGTCACGTACAAATAGTGAAAACCGCACCAATACTTATTGGGTTAAAGTTCATTGTTCATGGAATGATAGACTGCCATTCATAAAATTACGGTTAATTTCATTAGTAATCAGTAATCAGTAATCATTTATTTCATCAATTTCTTGAATAACACGTCACCTTTTTTATACATATTTAAGTACAAGTTTGTACTTACACAATAGTTAAATTTAGTAATTAAAAAAAAGAATCTAATGTAAACATTTAGATACATTTCAAAATGACAAGTTAAATCTAAATTGAATTAGGTAGATAACTTAATTAATAACGCCTTAATCTACTTACACAACAATAGGTAATGCGTCACTTTTACAAGCTAAGAACTCCTCGTAGCTGTAAAAGCTGTTGTCAGTGAGCCACTTTTTGAGTTTTTTCTTAAATGATGTTAGGCTAGTTGCTTTTGTTACAATATCAGGAAGACTGTTGTACACTGTCGGTCCCATTATGCGCGTTAACTTCCCCGACTTCGCGAGAGTACGAGGCAGGGTGGTGAGATTCTCAGCTTGCCGAGTATTATATTTATGAGTGTCACAATTCCTGCTGAACAGTTCCAAGTGACTCCTCACGTACACAGCAACCTGGAATATCACAATGCCTGGGAGGGTAAGGATTTCCAGTTCTTTAAAGTGAGGTTTCGCAGAGACGTCCTGTGGGATCTTCACCATTGCACGTATAGCGCGCTTCTGCATGCGGAAAGCGCGCTGCCAGTCGGCCGCACGCCCCCACAGTTCGGCTCCGTCCCATTATTCTGAACCATTTCGATGGATATGCGATTACATCATTGCACTCACATTTGTATTAATATGATAATGACAAACAAGATAAAGTTAAAAACTAAAACCCGACTACGTGACAGTTATAAAAGTTTGAAACATTTACATTGACAAAATAGAATGACGTATCGGTCATATTTGATTAGAGTTGAAAATGAAAATAGGTCGTAGGTATTGTAATTTTTCTCTATGGGGCCTGCAGCCTGCGGCTACCTAAACTTTAATACGCGTTTTGAAGGCTTATTCGGGGTCGGAGCCCTAAATCCTATAGTCTATAACCATCGGGGTATTGAGATGAATCAATCGATACATAATTTGTTGAAATCGAACCAGTAGTTTCAGCGCTACGTGGGAACAAAGAAATCGGCCACATACATACAAACATACAAACATACAAACATACAAATATACAAACATACAAACATACAAACATAGGGTGCTAACCTCATAACCCTCCCCTGTTGGTAGTCGGGTAATAATAGATTCAGGCGTTACTTTGCGGAAATCCATTGCAAAATATAAGGATGAAAATATTTAGTAACAATTCCGCGAAAAAACCTTCTCCGATGATAATGACACCAAATTATACCTTTTGATACACATGTCGATGAAAATCACTACAATAGTATAAAACAAAGTTGCTTCCCGCTCTCTGTCTGTCCCAATGTTTGCTTAGATCTTTTAAAACTACGCAACGGGTTTTGATGCGGTTTTTTTTAATAAATAGAGTGATTCAAGAGGAAGGTTTAATCTATAGCATATGCATAAAAAAAAACAAAAGAGAAATACTGATAATTTTAGAGGTTTCTAATGTGATGTCGTAAATAAACTCATTTTTTTTGCGCTTACCTTGCCAACGCTGCCTGAACCCTAGGAGATAGATCAAATTAATGTACAACAGTATTGTACACCTTAAAAAGGTCTACAAAAAATCCGTGATGGTATATGTCTATCTCTTAGGAATAAACCACAATAACCATTTTTTATTCTTTATTTAGTTTCAGCATTGCACCAGTGCGAAACCGGGGCGGCTCGCTAGTAGAGATTAAATGTACATTATAAGTGAAGAAAGCATTTCGTTGTAGACATTATATTATTACAGTATTCATAATTTATACTTATACTAGCAACGCCTCGCGGTTTCACCCGCGTAGTTCCCGTTCCCGTAGGAATTTCGGGATAAAAAGTAGCCTATGTCCTATTCCAGACTATAATCTATCTCTGTGCCAAATTTCATCCAGATCCGTTTTGCCGTTCTGGCGTGATAAAGGAATAAACATCCATCCATCTATCTATCCATCCATCTAAACTTTCACGTTTATAATATTATAAGTGAGATGAGATTTCTTTATATGAATAAAGAAATCTTCTATCTAAATATTATAAGATATTTTTCTTCCCAAGCTAATAAAATACGCCGCCTAGTGCATCCAAGTACGTTCGTATTATGGTTGCTTAATCCAACGGCGCTAACACGCAGCACAAATATGAGCATTCAAGTATGGACTTAAACTCGTTATCTTTGGATATATTTTACAGTGACAAAATGGCTTCCCAGAAGCTTCAAACGAGTAGTCTGCAAGCTGTCTATCATCTGATGCCGTCTATATGAAATCGAATGCAAATTTTTGTGCTGCGTGGTAACAGTAAGCCTCTGATCAGCGACTACCCGCTTACCTACCTACCAATTTTTTTTGTTACATTTTAGTACCTACATTATGTTCTGGTATTTTTGTAAAAATACCGTGCAATACAGAATAATAATATCAATATAGCCTTTACTTTTGTTTAAATAATCTATGAATTCTACCTTTGGTTTATTTTCTTTATGGTCAAGAGACCTGTACCTCATAAAATACCTAGAGAGAAATATTTATGGAGAGAAGTCGTCTGAGCTCAACAAGTCGACAAAACCATAAATTAATCAAAGGGAAAAGTGTAATAATCAAGATCTTCCGAAACCATTGGTAATTTCATGAAAGCTTGCATTTGTTTAAACCTCTACTATGGGATTTTCTCGATGTTTCTAAATATCGAAACTAAAATAACCAACACAACAAAGACCAAAAATAAAACATTTAATAAGAAAATTGGAAAAAAATTATACCTAGCCTATGTGAACGATGTTATAAATATCGAAACTAAAATAACCAACACAACAAAGACATAAAAAAAAACATTTATAAAAAAATTGGAAAAAAATATATACCTAGCCTACGTGACTATGAATTTGAAATAACGCATGCGAAACCACAGGCAGGAACTAAATAGATAGATAATATATGAAATACATTCATCACCTTAAAATACATATTGAATTGAATTGGCGGCCTTATTTCTAAGCAAACATCACGGTTGTGAGAAAAATAAAGAATGGCGGTCCTTTACAACGTAAGTCAATACGAATACACATAATACTTAATAATAAAAATAAATAATGCTGGACAATTTACACAGCATTATCTAGCCCCAAGCTAAGCAGAGCTTGTGTACCCATAGTACCAGATAACTGTTATACATAATATTATAATACAAAACGTATACCAATCTATAACACTAATTAATAACATAAAATTAGCATGCTAAATAATCTAGCCCAATGTGACACCTACATAGTATAGTATATAGTACCTATTTAAAAACTTTCGTTTACGCCCTCCGGCCAGGTGTGATGAAAACCTGCGAAAGATTGCTGGCAGACGCTGAATGCGTCAAGTTGAAGACAGGGTGCTATGGCGCTCATTAGGGGATGCCTATGTCCAGCAGGGGATTAAAAAAAGAAATCTTTATTTCCATAAATACAAAAATGTAGGTACCTACACTTAGAAAAGGTCAAATTCTTAAAATAAAACACTGACACGGAAATAAAGTGGTATGTACCTTTGATTTCTGTCGCTTCGGTATGTAGACTAAAGTAAAGAAGCGACTAAGAAACCTTTAACCTGTTAGTTGTTATTTTTCGAGTTGGAGCAAAACCCGTCCCAAGCTTTTTTATCTTCTAAATAATCTGATATTTTGTAGTAAGCCTTTTTGCACAGTAAGGTTCTACTACGGTACTAACTTAAGATGATGATGATATGATGGGACTCGAAAATCGAGATACTGTCGAAATTCATTCGGAAACCCGAAGTAAGTTTCACTGGAAGCGTCCGATTAAGTTGCCTCGATGATGTAGCGATGTTATCATTTGATTAAGGCGCTTGTAATAACACAGGGCGGTTTATTTATTGGGGCTGGGTGAAATTGCACAAAACGCTTCCAGATGCTTTATGTCTGGGCTTCAGACTGAGCTGACTGCATAATTCGAAAGATTAAACTTACCTGAGGTAAAGTTCTGCGTTTAGACGCCATCTTAAATCGCATACTGCCAACTTAAATAAAAGATAAATAAAATAATGTTGGACAATTCACACGTCATTATCTAGTCCCTAAATACGCAGAGCTTGTGTTATAGGTACTAGATAGCTGATATTATACCCTATAGCTGATATTTTTTATTACAGATAGAAATACTTAGATATATTTATATCAGCAGATCGTACAAAACATTTTCTTGAGATGGGAACCGAACCCACACGTTCTCTGCGCTCATGAGATTATCAAACTGATAATGGACGTGTGATGATTTAACAAGCTTTTATTATAATACAATATATAATAATACAATGAATGAACGTATGTGTGGAACTGTGTTTTTGAACTCTTTTACGAAATGATATTACCCAGTTTGGGTCTGTTGGATTTGTCATCCTTGGTCGTAGATGATGTGAAAGCTTTTTTATAAAAAAGTTTTTTATTAAGTTGGTATTAAAATCTTATTTGTAGTAATATTTCTAACAGCCGGTTGTTCCTCTACTGAATGACTAATAAATGGTTAAATCTCATACGTATGATGATTATACGAAAAACCGGGCGTTAGGACAAAATTACGTCACTTTTACTTCGTACCTAAATTATCAAGCCTCTAATTATCTGATGGGTAGGTATATCAAATTTACGTCAAACAATATAATTAGGCATTCTTAGAAATCCATTGTTACACGGGAAATTCTTATACATATTTGATTGCTTTGATTGTAACGTCCTTTGAAGCTATTAAATATATTTTTTCATATTACCTGAATTTATAAGACCTCCAACACCTGCCGACCCAAATACTGCAAAATTACTTTTGTTTTCAATTGTTTTTCTTTTAGGATTATCGTTTTCTATTGATCGGTAATAACGAGCGCTTAACCGCGGATATCTCGAGAAGAACCGACAACCGCTGGGGTAAACGTGTTCTTGAGTGGAGACTACGACTCGGCAAACGTAGTGTAGGACGCCCTCCGACCAGGTGGGATGATGATTTGCCAAAGACTGCTGGCAGATACTGGATGCGTCAAGCTGAAGACAGGACGCTATAAGTTATTATGGTCGCAAAATGATAAAAAAATCGATTGTTTGTGTGTGTGAGTGTTCATGCCTTCAGTGTTTAAGAATTTGAGGTCGGTTAAAGTTTCAAAAAATATTATAATTCATAATTATTATTAAAAATTATTATAATCTGTCTATACCTTCTCTGATTGCATGGCATGTCAATTGTTAGTGGTAGGTCCAACAATGCAATTCGCATGCACAGCGCATGCATTTTGGAACTTCAGAGAAAGTTATTGTGGAATTGTTACTTAATATTTTAAATATCTATTTAGGAAAGTAGTTGTACGAATGAGCTCACACACGATAGTACAAATCTGTTATCACAAACATCTTTAATGATGATTCGGATAACTATATATTTTATGTAGCGATTGATTATCACAGAATGACTTAACCTTACAAAATTAGATATACTTTAAATTATTGAACATTATTATAAAATTTGTTAACGAACATTATTAAACATGGACAATAAGCATTTTTGTTATTCTGTGATCTCTATTCGAGTGAAGACCTCCTCCAGACTGTGCCTTTTCTTTCTGTCCTGTGCTATAGTTTCCCAGTCTTTTCCTGTTGTTTAGAAAATTTCGTCCACCCACCTTTCGAGTGGGCGTCCCCTTTTTCTTTTACCAGGTACGGGTGGTCTTCGTCAAGCTGTTACCACTCAAGTCCACTTCTTACTTATTCTTGCCATATAGCCTGTCCATTTCCACTTCAATCTTCGGCAATGATGTAAGACATCAATAACTTTACAAATTTGTCTTTTTTGTTCTAACTTGTCCAGTCCATCCGTCCATCAAGGTTGCCTGGAAGCTATCTGTATATATATAATAAGATATATATCGCACATAGCGTTTTCTGTGTTTGTGTGGTACAATAAAGAATTATCTATCTACCTATCTATCTAACTTTAGTCTTCTTTCGAATGTTGGCATTTCTGTGTCTGTCTATTTATGTTTAGAATGCTCCTTTCCATAGCTCTTTGTGTTGTTTAGATTTTGTCTTGGATAACATTAAGGGATCATAAATATGTAGGTAGATGATGCCGACTTACAACCAAAACAGGCGAGAAAGTTTCAATGTCTTCCATAAGCTTACCGTAAAATAATTAAAAGTTTAATCCTGCCAAGATTAAGTCGGCATGTAAAATTTTACACCGTCGAAGCTTTATAATCCTCCCCAGGTTGATATTACGATATTACCGTGTGAGGCGAGGGTAAGCTTGGTAACACACATTTTACATAGACCATCTAACCCGAACAATTTATATGATTTATAGGGCGTGACGTCACGACCCCGAACTTCTCGGTTAGAGGGCGCTACTGTGAAATTCGTGAGAAGATGGATTACGATATTCACTTTTTACTCTAATATGTTAGTTTATGTTATTCAGTAACTCGCTCAGGCTACTTGGGTACTTTCGTCGCTCATGGGTACATCCATAATCCATACAAATATTAAAATTCGAATGCAACTCTGTCTGTCTGTCTGTTACCTTTTCACGGTTGAACGGATTTCAATGAAATTTGGCAGGGAGGCAAATCAATCAATCATTTATTTCAGTTGTTAAATAATATCACAAATCATAAAATTTTCGTTTTCGGTGGGACTTGAACCCGCGAAATTCCCCCAGTACAGGAATACTCAAACCAACTAAGTCACGAAATAAATTAACCGTCCACTCGAAAATCTTGGGATATTATTTAATTTCTTAGAGATTACGATATATTTTTATAAGTCTACAACAAAGAACGTAGGGTGCATTGCGCGCCATTTTGTGAAAAGGATAGGCATAGGATTTCGCGTTCAAAGGAGCGGGACAGAGCATGCGTTATTGGAACGGCGCAAGTGCAAAATTTTTTTTTGCACTTGCGCCGTTGCGCAATTAAAATTGATTAGTTTTTGCTTATTTACAAGAAAACTACACAACTTACTACACAAAAAAACTGTCAGAAGGAACCTAGTAATTAGTAATAGAATCAAAAACATAAGTCATTTTACCGCAGGGTTCCTGAGAACTCGACCAAATTATGTGCAAAACAGTGCAATTTCATGATTTTTTTCTAACGTATTTTTTTACCTTTATCGTGTTTTCACGTATAAGGAACCGAAGAAAAATGTAGTGTTTTTTTTTAGCCACGGTGATTTCGTGTGTACTGCGATTTAGTCCTAGTTTGACAAGCAAACAAGCTAGAAATATTTATCGATGAAGCTTTCCTTTCTCAATCTGCTTCAAAATTACCGGTGTGAAATATACCTTTTTCTACTGTTGATGTATCCTCTAAAGTTGTGAGGTGATATCCGCATCCGCAGGTCCACTCTCCGCATGATATCCTACCTGATGAATTAAAACGTGCAACACAGAGCACGTTTCTTAGGAGCTTGACCTGCAACCTAATGCTTTACTCAGGCAATAGTATCACTTAACATAAACTTAGCCATTTGCTGATTGCGAATCTAGGATACTAGAGCATAGCACTACTGGGAGAGAGAAATGGTTTAGTACCTAAGTAATTTTGTGAGACACATGAACTTAGAAGCTATTATCTTTTCTATTAGTGTTAACCTACAACTTTTTTTCTTTAACCCCCTATGATGTATGTTTCTAACCCCCGTGAGTTAAGTTTGTAGACTCTTTGCATTTATGAATTGTCAAAAATGCAATAATAAAACCGGCCAAGTGCGAGTCGGACTCGCGCACGAAGGGTTCCGTACCATTATCTACAAAAAAGGCAAAAAAATCATGTTTGTTGTCTTTTGAATACAACCGGCTGTTAGAAATATTACTACAAATAAGATTTTAATAGGTACTAACTTAATAAAAAAGTTTTTTATAAAAAAGCTTTCACATCATCTACGACCAAGGATGACAAATCCGACAGACCCAAACTAGGGGTAATAGGGCGCCTCCCGTTTTACCAAAGGGTTTTTAAGGTTCCGTACCCAAAGGGGTACGGAACCTTAAAAACTAAGCAATGGTTTTGGTATGTGTCAAGGCGGGGCGGCACATATATTCAAAAGACAAACCGTTTACAAGTGACAAATTTTATAATGGTTTCAGATAGTTACATTGTAGATAGTCGCTTGTACAACCTCTCGTCTTTCATAGTAGAACCCTAGACCCATTTTAACCCCACCCAGGAGGGTAACAAAGACCGTGAAATTAGTAATTAAAAGTCACGTGTGACAGAAGCAAGCTAACATGGAGTTTATTTACCCAAAAGCATACTTTTAAATCTATTATATTCTCTTCTTATTCTATATTATTTAATTATATTAAATTTTTATATTAATTTATTATTTCTTTTCTATAAGTTTTTTTTTTCAAGTGAAGGTTATCGACAGAGCTCAAAGGATTAGCAAGCTGGAGTGGCAGAGGGCTGGCCATAGTGGCCATACCTCAAGAGAACCGACAACTGCTGGGGTAAACGTGTTCTTGAGTGGAAACCGTGACTCGGCAAACGTAGTGTATTACGCCCTCCAACCTTGAGATGACGATTTGCGAATGACTGCTGGCGATGCTGAATGCGGCAAGTTGAAGGGCGGTATGGCGCTTATTAGCGAGGCCTATGTCCGGCTGTGGACTACTATATGCTGATGATGATGTTGAAGCTTTTCTAAGAATAACCAACCGAAAATTTGGCGTAGAAGATTACGATTGATGTTCACTTTTGAACATGTCATCCCAAAACAAAAGAGGAATTTGCCATAAATCATTTATTTGCTAACATGAATTAAAAAGATGTAAAGTATTTTAAAAGCAAAAACATGTTCTATCTAAATCTAGGCCATGCAAATTATAGGTAGGTAACAAATCATCTAACATAGTGTGATGTGATTTTGACGTGAGTTTCTGACGTAAATAAACAATGTAGGTATTTTTTAACTGTAAATAAATTTGAAACATGTTCTACCTAAATCTAGGGCATGCAAATAATAGGTAGCAAACCATCTAATATAGTGTGATGTGATTTTGACGTGAGTTTCTGACGTAAATAAACAATCTATTCTTTCGAACTGTAAATAATTTGAAACACGTTCTACCTAAATCTAGGGCATGCAAATAAAGCTAACAAACCTTCTAACATAGTGTGATGTGATCTTCACTTGAGTTTCTGACGTAAATAAACAATGTATTCTTTCGAACTGTAAATAAATTTGATAGGTTTTTGGTGATTTTCAACATCAAATAATGTACCAAAGAGCCCATCTCAATGTTTCTTGTATTTCTTCTGGACCAGCATTACTTCGGAACCACTTTTCTGGCAGGTAAATAATGGCTGTTAAAAATTATGAAGGTAAAATTTTTAACTGTGAAACTTTGACCAAAATTTGGTCGACGACAAGTTTTAGGAGCAATTAATTTTCATTTATCTATGGATAATCTTCAAAGTTGAGTGATTAACAGGCTATTCAAAAGGTGACAAGGTAAACTTATCGTGATTGGTAGGTATTTAACGTTACAAGTAACGTTAAACGTAGACCGTTAAGTTAATCGTTACACTTGATCCATAAACAATTATAAATGGTAAATTCTAAAGGTCTAAGTACTTATCAAGAAGTTGACTGCTTGAAATAAAATGCCTAATTAAAGTTAGTATAGAAAAAAGGTACAGGTGTGATGTAAGTGAACCTACTTTACGATTTATCAAAAAAAAACAAGAAAAAAGCAATCAAAAGAAAATACGTGAGCGTCTTGTTTGAACTCAGTCCTCACATTTTTCCAACCAATTTGTAAACAGCACGTAATACAAAACAACTTTTACTCCCAACACTGTTTGGGAAAGTAAAACGTCACATACAAGAACACCTTTTTTCCCCACACGTCTGCGAAGCGACGGGAACACAAAGAAACCTAAAAGTAGGGTAAACATTTATAGGAAATTGAATATTCAATTCCACAATCCACCTTAAGGAAGGTGACTTTTTCCTACTGTCAAGTTTGCTCGGTAAATAAGAAATTCCATTTAATTAATGTGATTCTGTTTAGAAGGAAATCAAAAGAGCTCTCTTCTTTCATTATGGGTAAAGTTTTTCGATAACTATATCGGACGATACGCCTAGGTTCAACGGGAAAATGAAATAAAGGTGACAGGCCAAAATTATGAATAATTAATGATTTTAAAGGTGGCCATACATTATACAAAATATGTAAATAATTTTTTTTAAACAAAACTGACAACCTATATTTTTTTTTAGCTGTGTGACAAAAAGCCTCCTGGAAACAGAGCTTTGATTGGCCGACGATAATTTTGCAATCTTTCTGTCTACTTAGGTATATAACTCAATTTTGGCTCAAGTGTGGGTTGGTTCCTTATTACCAAAGTAGGTCCAATTATCAGTTGTTAAGCTTAGAAAAAGCATGCACGGAAATAATAAATGAACATTAGAAGTTTTATTCATTGTTAGAAACTTTATACAAGCTAAGAATGAAATAAGTTCCCAAACATTTTCGATTTCGGCGGGACTCGAACCCGAACCCACTCTCGACATAACTTGCCTAGTCGAATCTCTGGGACTTTTACGACTCCAGCGGCGTTAGCTCCACCTACAGGGGAAACATGTTAATCAAACCTGCAAGCTCTACCAGGTTTCAAAAACTGTCCTGTGTTCTGCTTACTTTGTGGACTAAACGACGGTATTGGAAAATGTCTGGCATATTAGATAATTTAGAATGTTGCCACAAAGGCTTATTCCAGTATTCCCCGTTGAAAATTCCCCCTAAGGGAGAAAACTGAAATCGAAAAAAAACACCTACCTCCGTAACATAAATTTTTTGACTTAAATTTTGGGTCCTTTGACTTCGACCCTAATGAACTTAGGAGTTTTCAGAGTTTTAACAAAGTTTGGATGAAAATTTATGCCAATGTCCAAGCATTTCAGGTAGGTTAATTAATTCATTACAAAAGTTGAGGTGAGGTATGCTCCCAGCTCAATTAAAAGCAAATGAGCTTGTCGTGATCGGTATTTATAACCCTCGTTATGTAAGAATGATAAATCATTATCGATTCGTTGAATTACACAGGTCGGGAATTATTATTGCTGACATTCAGGTTTTGCTGTTCATTTTCAATTTTTAAAGTGAGTTATTATTTTAAAAGTTACACTTACGTAGTTGGTATATTGATAATTGATTTAATGATAAATGATTTTTATTCCTGTTAAACTAGGGTCATGTGTACATTGGTCTTCAGTCAATCTCTGGTATCTCTAGTCTGTCATGGTTAGGCAGCATTAGGTACTAAAACTAACATGCGAATAAAATTAAGATACGTATTACAACCCTACTGAGAGGGTTACCTAGATATTTTTTTTAGTAGAACCCACGATTCAAGTATAGTGATAGCCCTGTACTTCTTAGTACACTATCAGCCGGTTTTTTAACTGCTTGTTATTTTTGACAACAGTTTAAACTTTTTGTTAACCTAGTGTGTGTATGAACCAACACTTGGTTCGTAAAAAATACAAAACCGAGCTTTACGCAGAGGCACTACACTCTTATACAAAGCACTAATATATAGCATTTATCCCGACAAATTTTTGTTAATTTGTTGTACGAACCAAATCTTGGATCCTCCACACACAATCAATGATTCCTCCACACTAGAGGTAAACAACAAGTTAAAACTGTTGTCAAAAATAACAAACGGACAAAAAATTTTTTGTAAATGTAGCTGAATTTGCCCGTCCCACCAGGATTATGCCATAATCATCATACTTGGCAGGCGGTTTAGAGATCCAAGAAGTGGTATTAAAAATACATAGAAGAAAGCCGCTGCTGTTCTTCTTCTGTAGGTTCCCTTAGTTGTATCTTACGGCAGCCGCGGACTCAGTTAGGGGGTCGATTATTATTATTAGGTAGCGACCGACACGGCTCGCCTCGAAAAAAATCACAATGGTTTCTCGGCTAGTCTAGCGATCTAAGAAATTCCAACGATTTCTCTTTGCCACATGTCAAACAAATCATTGTTCACGGAATATTTTACACGGAACAATACACCACCCTACTTATAAAGTCATTGAGCTTACAATAATAACGTTGTTACAAAGAAAACATTAACTTATTCCGTGACAAAAAGCCATCTATCAGGGTACAAACTCCCAATCAACAAGTCATAATCGCATAACTCGCGCTGCACTGACAGGTACAATAAACTTTATAGCTAAAGGCGAAGACACAGTTAACGTTATTGCTACACGATAAGTGTATCAAAACAAGAAAGATCACTCATCCACGAACGATTGAGGGCTTCAGTGGCGGAGTGGGCAAAGGTCATGCGGGAATTGTACCCTCAAACTCTTTCGTCTGCAACGTAGCAAGTTGCGAGTTCTATTCCCGATGCTAGATTATTTTTTGCATTGCCATAACAGGCAGTTATAATGTTTCACGTCTGGGTGGATAATTTATGTCTTCTGGAACCTATAACATAAGCTCTGCTTCTATGTGGGCAGTGAAAATGCCAAAATAAATGATTATCTAACTGTAACGTCAAGTAGGTAGGTAATTAAAGATCAAAGTAGAAAATATGGTAAAGATTATTTCTATTCAAAGGGAAGCTCGCATTCATTGAGGTCTATAGAGCTTTATTTTCATTCAATAGCGGAATGTTCCTTTTCTGGAAAATTGAAAATGATCAGGTTGATATTGTGTCGGTTAGCATTGCATGGGTTAATGAATTTCGCAGCTGGTAATATAAAAATCTTTAACGTACTTTCATCCATTTTCCAGGACAAGGTAGTGTAACAAATTGCTTAGGTGTAAACCCCGGCGGTATCGTAAAGATTCCTTGCCTAGTTTCTTTGGAAACTTCGGGAATGCGCTACTCTAGGGTATTAGTTTCTTTTACAGCTTTAGAGCGAATTTGAAGGAAAATTTTGTTTCGAAACTACGTAAAGTATTGCAGACTTAATGCGATTCTGATTTGAAGTGTGCTGCTCTTGGCTTTTATTATTTTCTTCCGGTATTTTCGTTCAATTTTATGAAAAATATGGACTCACTAATTAATAAGATATTTATTTGGCTCATAAACGAAGAAATTGCCGATAACCTTCCGGACGATTTACTGTTAAAGCGCCTGAAACTGCTATAAAAGCAAAAAAATCAGTTACAAAGTCGTTTGCCATGCGTTTACGAGAAGGCAACGGTCAGTGGTTGCGTTTGTCAGGCTAGGCTATAGTATAGTGAACAAAAATTTAAGAGTTCTCTTGCCATTATCCTGTACAGTAACATGTAGAGATGTAGAATATAGTAACAGATAGACCAAATGAGATCATTTCGAATTTATAAAATTAGTAGCAATGGATTTTAAGTGTAACAGTTTGCTTTTTTATTTAAGGTGTTGGTGCCAACGCTTGTTCACTTCCATTCAACATTTTACTTAATAAAGATAATAAAGCCATATCAACTGAAAACAAAGCCAAGGTTGCCAAATTGAAAAGTTACGTTGACTATATCAATCCATTTACAAGCTAAACCAAGCTAACCACAGGCGACTATTAATATAATAAACACACTAATTATGCATTATTATGATGCGAATTTGGCAACACTGCACTTTTAGTGGAAACACCGCGTTTGGCAAATAGACTAATGAGAATACTTGAACGTAGAAAACAGATTTCCGGTGCTTTTACCAGAAACCATCAGGTGGTGTAGTGTTGATTTAATTTTGTTTTTTTTTTTACGAACCAAGTCTTGGTTTCTTAACACAAATAAACACACAAGAGGTTAACAATTGTTTAAACTATTGTCAAATTATAACAGGCGGATGAAAAATCGGCGGTTAATCTTCTTTCTATGAGATAGATTATCTACACCAACCGAAATTAAATAAAATAAATTCTGGTAAAAAAAAGTTTACCCTTTAAAGCATTGCTTATGTACCTATCCACGTTATAATCTAATTTCATAATTTTCCAAGTCCTTCTTGGTAGCTGCGTGCTTATTTAAATTTTACTTATTACTAGCTGACCCGGGAAACTAAGCCCAAGATGGCGTTACATTATAAGAAAAAAATTATGACAAAAACAATTTTCTTCGTATTTTTTCCTCCTCGTAAATTTTCATACTTTAAATTAATTATTCTGCTATTCGGGATTGAGACAAATCCAATAAATCAAAGATAATTCAAATCAGTGCCGACGTTTTTAAGTTATAAATGGTGTAAATAACACGACTTTGCTTTATGTACCAAAATTATGACTTACTAGCTGCTGCCGGCGGCATCGCACGCGCTTATTGTCACTTTTAAATTCGTCGGTTTTAGGAGATGTACACAGTTAAATTCTCATGTGATTTTCTAGCATTCAGGTTGAGCGAGAAGTCTAGTTTTAATAATACAAGTTAAAACTGTGCATGTTAGTTTACATTTATGAGGTAAATAACTTATTCGCTGACTGTACTGTAGTCATTTAAAAGTAGGCAGTGACAATTTTACACTAAAAATATTAAAATAATTTTTGCGGTGACAAAGTTACCCTAGATTTTTACGATGATAATTTTACCCGGTGACATTTTTACCCTAACCCCTTTCAAGTAGCCTAAGGCCAAGGCCACGACATCGGTCGATGCGTCTTGCGGCGCGTCCTGCGTCTTGCGACTGGCGTCGCTATGTCACTTTTCCTCAAGTCGCAACGCGGCGACTCATGGCACACTCAAACATCTTCTCTGATTTGTTCTCGCCGCGGACGCAGACGCAAGACGCAGGACGCGCGGACGGGCATGTCGTGACCTTGGGGCATGTCTGTCCCCGGGATATCATTTACTTCCCTGCCAAATTTCATTAAGATCCGTTTACGCGTGAAAAGGTAACAGACAGACAAACAGACAGAGTTACATTCGAATTTATAATATTAGTAAGGACATATCCCATTTACAACGTTCGCCTACCTTTTTTTCGAGCCGAAAACTAAATCAGGCAACCTGCTTTACATCCAAAGAGAACCTAACTAGACCCCTACAAATTATGTGACGTTAACCCCAATCAACCCCGCGGATTTACTGGCAAGTGTTGCCATGTTTTTCATATTGCTTGGCAATGCCATAAAACCCTGGCAACCCCTTTTTTACTACACAAAAGGGAAGTGGAACCCGTCTATATGGATTCAATCTAAGTTATCGTAAGCCATCTATTGTAGCAAAAATAGGAACGGTTTCTTACCTCTGCTTTATGTAAGGTAACCTATTATTTTTTCAATGTTTGTTATTTCCTGCTATTTAGAAAGGTATATTATTATGTTAGGTATTGGTTACTGAGAAAACAAAATCTTATGGAGTCAATACAGGCTTGTAGAAGACAATAATAAGTAATTATTATTTTGGTAAACACAAGGACCGTAAAAGGGTCAATTTGGAAAGCAATTCTGAAGTACCTGAATTTTTAAAAACGTATTAGTTGAAACGAATAATTAACCTATGTATTATGTATTTTTAATGTGGATAGGGTAAATAGCAATACTCGAAAACGAAAGTTTCCAATCAGTGCATCCTACCCGTCTAGACCTACGGAACAAAGACGTGAACACTCACGGTAGGGCTTGTCCACCAGTTTCAAGTGGCTCAGCGAGCTATTTAAAGAGCTTTACTCGAAGTTTCTCTGAAGGATACGATTCGTAACATATAGGTACATCCGACAGAGAACCAAAGCTATCGACATAGCTCTGAGAATTAGCAAGCTGAAGTGGCTGTGGGCCGGCCATATCTCACGAAGAACATACAACAGTTGGGGTAAATGTGTTCTTGAGTGGAGACCACGACTTGGTAAAGAGTGTTGGATGCCCTCCGGCCAGGTGGGATGACGACCTGCGAAAGACTGCAAGCAGATGCTGGATGCGTCAAGCGGAAGACAGGGCGCTCATTAGAGGAGGCCTTTGTCCAGCTGTGGACTAAGATATGCTAATGATGATGAGGGTAAGGCTTAGTACTTACTTAGCGGATTAATTCACAAGCGAAAAGTCGATTCGCGTGACCCGAGAGCTGGTGAGTAGGTATCGGGCGCAGCGCATCAGCATTGCCATACAGCGGGGCAGTGCAGCTAGCGTCTTGGGCACGCTTCTGACTGGTATTGATATGGATCAGTTGAGCTACCTGTAGATTGTTTGTAACAGTCTGCAGTTAGATCAATTGTTTCAATTGTAAATACTAGTTTTAATATAATTCTATTAATTGTTTATAATTTTCTTTGATAATATAGATACTGTCAAACTATTGTCCTAAGCAGTTCTACTCAGTAAGTTTTTTGAGCACAGTCAATTTGAAGTGCTGAAAAACACTGGACTATATTGTGAGAAAAAGGTAGGTATAGCTATTTTCTGATACTTGACTGTACTCTTGACGATTTGAAAGGGTGACGATTAGAAAGAGCGACTGTTTGAAATCTGACCATTTGAAAGTCTGGCCTTGTGAAAATAAAGGATATATTCTAGGTAGAATTGACTTCTTGCATGTAAATTTATCAACACCCATTTGAAGCTCTATGACTTCCCAAAACCACCTATCAACCAACCCATTATAGGCAGAATAGGTAGTTTCCAACTATTATCACTTTAATAACATTTTTACGATCAATAAAGGACATGTTAATATTCAATACGGAGATTTTATAACCGAAGTTTTCTCGTTAGTTTCGCAACTTCTCGGCTCTTCGATACATCTAAAGTTAAAGCGATATGATGGTACTTTGGTACTTGTATTAATAGTTTAAACTTGGTCCTTGGAATATTTTATTTACTCGATGTTACTGCTGGAACTTATACAGGGTAGGTATTATATAAATAAAAAATACTAATATTAGGATGAAAATATTTAACAATTTCACGTAAAACGGTCTCTGATAAGTTTCAACAAGATGCAATTCGCGAGCACTGTCCAATGCATGGAATAGATTTGAATAATGAATGAATTGGATAATTTAGAATACGCAATATGTAATGGGCTATTTTACTCTATTAAGAGAAAAAATCTTAAAATAGATTATTGAGATAGCATAGGCAAAAGCTTAGGTAAAATCAATTCAAAGTATTTTCATCAGCAACATCTGGCGTCCACTGCGTCCAGCGTTTTCGTCAAAGTTACGTGCGCAACTTGAATAGGTATGTTAATTTTAAATGCACTTATCGATTGAACAAAACATTTTTTTTTCTGGTTCGTTAGAACGCTTTTTTCAAATATGGGTAATATCCTATTGTAAAGTCACTTACCTCCAACTTAAAGCACACACACAACTTAATTAAAATTTACTGATTTTAATTAACTTTGCGTTGCGCGTAACGAAGACACAAATAAAGTTGTAATCAGCGTGAAATCCCTGAAATTAATCATCATCATCATCAGCCTATATTAGTCCACAGCTGGACATAGACCTCCCCTAATGAGCGCCATAGCGCCCTGTCTTCAGCTTATCGCATCCAGCATCTGCCAGCGTCTTTCGCAAATCATCATCCCACCTGGTCGGAGGGCGTCCTACTACGTTTGAGTCACGGTCTCCAATCAAGAACACGTTTATCCCAGTGGTCGGTCTTTGGTATCGGTTCTTCGCGAGATATGGCCGGCCCACTACCACTTTGACTTTGACTCCCAATATGAGAGTCAAATAATCGGATCTAATAGGCAATAAGAAAAAAAAAAGTTCACGGGACCTAAGCTAAGTAGGTAACGTATTTTTGACGTATTTTGTCAGTTTTCGCGACGAATTTTTAGCAGGGAAAATGGTTTGTTTGGTTTATTTAAAAGCTTTTTCGCATTGCCAAGTTTTTGCTGAAAATGTTTTCTGCCTATAACGATTCTCTCACGCCTCGGTGTGTACTAACAAATGGATACGTATTTTTTTGTGTGTTTTTGCTACGTTGTCAACGATGCTGCATACATAAACATGGTAGAATACCTACTAACTACATCGAACTGCCAATTTGTATGAATGTTGATAGTAATATGGTATTACACCCATTTTCGAAAATCATCTCAATTAGGTCTAATAGTGCTAATGAACTGCTAATGTATATTAAAAAAAAAATTCAATCAATCAATCAATCAAATCAATCAAATATTTATTGCAAGAAATACATGTTATTAAAAGTTGTTATGTGACACCTTGCGAAGAAAAGGGTTAAAAAATTCAATGTCTCAATGTATTCTGCCCTAGTGGGCGTGCAACGTCTTAAAATTTACAGAAATATTCGGTACAATTCTAAAATAAACAAAACATAAAATTCACAGACAGATAAACAAAATGATAATAATAATAAACAATCAATAGAAAACAAATGTCAATAATAAAGTAGATGAAATTAAAAATTGTAAATGAAAATTGCGCGTGCATATTGCCGAAACGCTCTTGCATTGCTCTGTGGAATAACAACCTACCTGAATAAATGCGCTGATGTTGCTGATGATAGTTAATACTTTTGAGTTTGCCTACACAGCCGTATGATATAACAAAATTGCGCCTACTACACGGTGTTAAAAAAACTGTAAGCTTCAAATTGAATTTTACAATGTATTTTGTTATTTTATGAAATAAAAAAAACATTTTTCGACTGCTTTTCGACTGCCTAAGCTATCTCGATAGTATATTTTAATTTTTTTCTCTCTTTTTCTCAAATGGAGTAAAATAAATTTAATTTTTGACTAGGAGATAAATCACCTAGGTACTTCCAAATTCGACTTTATTTTTAGTCAGACATTTTATTTGTTTTCTTAATTATTAATTATGGATCAGTTGAGCTACTTGTAGATTGTTTGCAACAGTCTGCAGTTAGCTCAATTGTTTCAATTGGAAATACTAGTTTCAATTTAATTCTTTTATTTGATTGTAATTTTCTTAATTTGGGTAAAACCCCTACTTTACTTTTAAATAAAACTAAGCGAAAATTCGTTATGAAAACCGGAAGACATTTCCTGTGGGTAAATTAAGTAAAAAATTATATCCCACCTTTCCCAAACAAAATGATGCCAATCTAGTTTTTGTCCGTATTACGAAACATCTGAAGCGGCAAAAAGCTCTAAGTATCTTTTGGCAGAAAAACTGGACGTCTGTTCTGTTAGCACAGCTGGTAATACCAAACTATGGACGGTTTTTGTTTTAAACTATGCAGGAACATTTTGACTGAGGGACTTCTTTCTAAGTTGGTCCTTCCACGGACAAACCTTTTGGTTACGGAACTCTACTCTTTTTAGTTTTTTGTAGATTTACTTACCCATTTATGTCTATGTATATGACAAAAAGCAATGTTAATTAAAATAAATAAAATATTCCAATCAACCAAAACGCATGCTCCATGTTTATGTTCCATGAAAATAAAGGTAATCAACCTGAACAAACAATCAACTATCCTTTTCGTACCCGTAATAACTGAAACACACGTAATAAAATGAAAAAAGTGGCATTCATAGAGCATAAAAAAAACACTATCAAAGATTGGATAAGTGGTAGTTATTAGTCAATAGAACATAATAAATGGGGTAGAATAAGTAGTTATGTGTTTTTTCATTAGTTGTGCGCTTTAAGTTCGAAGGTAAGTGACTTTACTATAGAGTATAACATCCATTTGAAAAGAGGTTCTAATGAACCACTAAAAAGATTACAAAAATGTTATTCAATCGATAAGTGCATTTAAAATTTACATTTTCAAGTTGCGCGCGTAACACAACCTCACCACAGATCACTATAAACTTCACCCTACAAAACATCCAACAATGACCAAGAAGGCCCTTTCTGTTCCAATTTCAAAACTAAATTCAAATAAATGTTTGTTCTTTGTAAATGGAACACCAAAAAGTCGATTCTTTGTGTAAGAGGATGAATCTCTTGACTCATACTGGCTGGTGATTTTAGACAAAAAAAAACTTTAATCCCATAGCGACCATGGTGTATACTTGAGTTTCACGCCCGCTAAGCTACGCATAAAGAAATGACATACTTTATGAGCAAGAGAAGTGAAAATATCATTTTATTATTCAACGAGAAAATCATTCAACCCTACCGTATCGCGATTAAAAATTAAAAAGGCAAGTCATGGTGAACTCATTTATATGATGTCAAGAAATGGCAGTTTCGTTTTAACTCAAAATATTATGGTGATAATGGATTATTCGAATTTTGTTGGCACCTTTCATTTTCTGTTTTAATTTTAGTAATGTGTTTTTTGTAGAATAATGCAATTCCTTTGTATGGAAAATTTCTGAATAAAAGAAGGTAGGTACTACTATAAAATGATCGCATTAATATTATAAATGCGAAAATTTGAATGTTTAGAGCGATGTTCGTTACCTCTTCACACCTAAACTATAAAAGGGATCAGGCTGAAATTTTTCATACAATTAATTCTAGGTCTGAAATAAAACATAGGCTACATTTTATTTTGTAATCAACGCGTGCATAACCGTGGGTAGAAACTAGTTAGTAATGTATCCACTGGACCGCTTGTTTAGCCAAATATCACTATTTTTCAGTTATTATGGGTACTTGACAACTACTGGGAAATAACTCTAAATTATTGTCTGATAAAAATAATGCAAAATTTATTTAATATTTCTTTAAGGCCAGTTGTATTAGTTATAAGTACTAATTTTGATGTTTGAACAAAATAATAGCGCCAATACGATAATCTCAGTCATGGCTCCGGTGACATGGCTCGATGACGTCACACCACATCTAATAAGAAGAACAACAACAACACGCACTGTAATCTGTGTGACGTCAGCAGCGATGTTACCAAAAGCAGAGCGTTTTCGGTGATCATTAGATCAAAAAATGTATACTTTAATCCTGTTTTTTACCTAAAAAGGATTTTTTTTTATAAAAATCACTTTATTAAGCTTTGTTACATTGTCACTGACTAGGATGAAAGCAATTTGCAACTTATTTTGAATGTCGCCAAATAGCCGTTAACAGTAAAATAAATTATGTCGGAATTAACATTTGTTGAAGTCTTATCAAGTTTAACTTTACAAATACCTAATACCTAATCTAACAAAAACACCTAAATTACAACCCATAACTCCTCATAATTATTCAAAGGAAACATTAAAGTTAGTACTAAAACTTTCAATCGGGTACCGTACCTATTCCGAACGAAATTATCATAAACGAAAATCCTCAAACAAACTTCTAATTTACTTTGTCAAGTGGAATAAATTATTCAATACAATCAGTTTATGAACTGGTACCGCAGGGTTTGAAAGGTCTCGTAAAGACCGAGCTTTTGTATATTTCAAGCTGCTTCCCGCGGCTTTGTCCGCGCTTTCATGTACCTATCTCATTTTTCAGGTGAATATTATAGCCTATGACACTCACAAATAACGTGGCTTTCTATTGGTAAAAGAATTTTCAAAATCAGTTCAGTAGATACAGAGATTACCCCCTACAACGTGACAAATAATTCACAAACTTTACCTCTTTATAATAATAGCATAGAAGATAGAATAGAATAGAATATACTTTATTGCACAAAAGTTGTACATAGGCGAGCATAATGCTAAATAGCATTCTCTACCTGCTAACCTTAGGGTAGTGTGGACAACAATTATAGTAGGTAGTGCTATATTATAGAATTGTGGAAAAACCATAAGAAATATATAAAAATATGTACAGCATAAATAAATACACATATAAACTAAATAAATATACTACTCACAGAAGACAGAAGATGGTACTTAATGAACAATTAATAAATTCAATTCAATGCATTTTTTTTTATTATTGATGATGTAAATTATTGAACTTAAGTTTTATCATTTTAAAGTAAGTGCTTTTCTAGAAACTAAAATATTTTATGTCAACAAAGGCATAGTGATAGAAGATTTTACAAAATCTGATAACAATAAGAGATAGCATACAATGCAATACAATACAAAATTCTTTATTGTACACCGAAAAATAAAAAAGAAATATCATAGAAATTAACATGAAACAGAAAAGTACAATGAGCGACCTTAATGCTTTGAAGCGTTTTCTTCCAGGTAACCTCCTATGGATGGATAGAAATTTGAAAATTTAATAAAGACAGAGTAAAGCAGTTGCATTCGATCTATGATCCATCGGGAACTTTTTGTTTGATCAGATGCAACCACAATCTGATCATATGATCAGATGGGAATAACCGTATACAACTTATTTAACGCTTCCGACTGGTATTGATATGGATCAGTTGAGCTACTTGTAGATTGTTGTCTGAAATTAGCTCAATTGTTTCAATTGTAAACTATAAAATACTTATTAAATAATAATAATTAGTAAATACTCGTACGTAAGTAGAAACATACAAAAAACAACAAAAAATAAACAAATTAAGTTATTGATTTTGATACTTATAATTATTTTATATAGATACTAGCATCTGCCCGCTACTTCTACTCATTCATAATCATCATCATCAGCCTATATCAGTCCACTGCTGGACATAGGCCTCCCCTAATGAGCGGCATCACGCCCTGTCTTGCCGCATCCAGCATCTGCCAGCAGTCTTTCGCAAATCGTCATCCCGCCTGGTCGGAGGGCATCCTACACTACGTCTACTCATTAGTATATCTATCATACTCAGGTCAAGCAAACTTTCAAGATAATCTAGCTCGTAATAAACGTGAGGCGCTGAACCTAGCGCATTTAAATTTGCTCTCACAACGCGCTTCCGTATTTTTCAAAGTCACTGAACATTATTCATGCAAGTGCAAACTTTACGGGATATTTCTACGTCTGAATTTAATTTTTTGTGTTTCACGATTATTAATGTAAGTTACTGTTAGTACTCGAATTTCAGTAATTATTTTTACCTAGGATAGTAAGTGCATATACCTTGAAGGAATGAGAGTCGGTAATATTTCTAATTTCATGTTACTATAGAATAAACTTAAATTATTGTGTATCTTAAGGCTGTGGTATGGGTCAAACTAGCGCCGCCACCTTTTTACCCGACTGCCGACAGGGGAGGGTTATTTATCTTATTATTACGTTGAACAAAGGAAATTTCAAAAATCCATAAAAAACAGAATAAATCAAATATTTAAGGGCTCCCATACAACAAAAGTGATTTTTTTGCTGTTTTTATAGATACGGAACCCTTCGTGCGCGAGTTGACTCACACTTGGCCGGTTTTATTACATTCAACGTTTTACGCTTAAAAGTTTGATAGTACGTACATAATGGATTCGATTATAGAGCTTTCTCAAAAAGTTTACTAACCGGTTTTCGGGTATCCTCCGAAAACTCCCAAACTGCCAGGGTAACGTTACCCGTCTCTAGAGTAAAGAACTTTCAGCTCCAGCGATTTTCAATCTAAAAGCAGTGCAGACAAGAGAATAGATTCTTCCCTTGGGGTGATAGGATATCATCTATTAAACTGTCAAGAGATCAGCACCGTGACAGCGCGGAAATCGGAATAGCACGTATATTATACCAAGCACTATATTTCCGTGCATGCATTGAATGTCGTATTTTCAAGCCACACATCCAATGACAGAAGATTGTTACAGCGAAAAGTCAACGCGTACAATACATTTTCATCTCTATGTTTGAAGAGGTAAAGTATAAAACAACAGCGGGGTTATTGTTGCGTGTCATTATTTGACAAACGAGTTGAAGGTGACTGGTGAAATTTTCGAGATTTTTTTTGTGCATTTACACCCCGCTTGACAACGAGGGCGGCGATAAATTCGCATGGTGGCGTTCGGTTGGCATTCCTGACGTTTTTGGGAAGTGTCAGGTTATTTGAATTTTTTGTGATATTTTATATCCTGCGAGAATTACAATCGAGGCTGCCGCGCTCTCAACCTGTTGTGTATATGCAAATATATTCTCAACTGATCAGATTATTAATAACTAATTTCTGGCCGTGTTTCTATGGGAACGTTTGAAGGTATCCCTGGAACTGACTTAAGGGATAAAATGTAGCCCTTTCATATCGTAGTTTCGGCGTAAAGAAGTAACAAATATCCATTTATCCAAGCTTTCACATCTATAGATATTAGTGTAATGTGATTCATGTAAGCGGGTTAACCACGAACCACAGATGATCGTGCTGAGCTGATGCCAGCTCGAAGAAGGCTTGAAGTGATCGACAAGTCAAACAAAGGTTAAAAAAATAACAACGCACCAAACAATCCATCAATTATCAAGGATCATTTTGGGAGAAGGTCCACCTGCGACGCAGGAGGTTGCGGTTTCGATTCCGGTCTTGGGAGAAATATTTGTACAATCTGCAAATATTTGCTCCAGGTGTTCCGGGTATTTCTTTGTAAAATAAAAAAATATCGATCTAATGTAATGTATTATCTAGTACCCATAACGGAATTATTACAGATGTGCGACACCGAGTGTGCGACACATCGTTTGTGCGACGTATGAGTAAGCGATGTACGGTATTGCGACATGTCATTTGTGTAACATGTCCTTTGTGATAAGTATCACTCGGCGATACTCAGATTAGCGACAGGGCATTTGTGCAACACGTCGTTTGTGCGAAGAATGAATAAACGATACTCAGATTAGCGACAGGCCATTTGAGCGAAAATTAATTTGTGCGAAGTATGATTAACCGTCGCACAAATTTGCGAAGCTCTCCTTAGCTTGGGTCTAGATAATGCTGTATGGATTGTCCAGCATTATTCATCTATGAATTTGAATCCCTCGTTCTTAAATTTTGAAGGCAACAAGAGGGTTTACCCTCTGCGATACAGCGCTACCCTTTATAATGTACGCGCAAGCCTGTTATCGCCGCAAACCGGAGAACGAAGGGATCTTCGTGACTATATTATTATCCTCACAGAGAAATATCCAACTAAATTCTCAAATTAATATTTAACTCTCAGCTTTCAGGCACGTAATCTTGAAAGGGTGACGCTCATAGCGCCCTGTACAATAGCAATTTCCCTTCATATTAAGGACATGGAGGTGGTTTCCCATTGTAAGTCCGAGTTTCAAATTTCGACCTTCGAGGTCTGAGAATCAAATAAGTACCTAGTGCATCATTATCATGATCATCATATCAGACAAACGACGTCCAAGCTAGACAAAGGCCTCCCCTTAAGAACTTTACGATGACCGATTTTGAGCTGCTCGTATCCAGCGATTTCCCGCGACCTTCACCAGATCATCAGCATCACCAATACCAACATAATATATTCTGTAATTCTGTAATGTTCACAATAATATACAGGGTGGAAAGAATCTATGGGCCCTGGATTCCCAGGTGATACAAGAAATGTTTAGAAGATCTTTGAATGCAATTATGTTTCATTTTAAAAATAAAGGAATGTTTCCTTTTAGTAAAATGAGCTAACTAAAGGATTTAAGGTAGTTCCCCTCCAGGGCCCAAAGATTCTTTCCACCCTGTATAGAATGAAGTTATCTTATAGGATATGTAGGTATATAGGTGAGCATAGGGTCGTAAAAAAATAATTTAGAAAGAGGGCCAAGAGGAGGATCCAGCTAGGTTGGGCAGCGTTTGGAAAAGTACGTCGATTCTTCTCGTCATCCATACCGCAATGCTTGACAACGAACGTTTTCAATCAGTGAATCATCCTGCCCGTTATGACCTACTCACGATAGTGCTGGTCCACCAGTTTAAAGTCGCCCAAACAGATATGGAGAGAGCTATGCTTGAAGTTCCTCTGAAGGATAGAATTCACAACGAATACATCCGACAGAGAACCAAGGTTATCAACATAGGTCAAAGGATTAACAAGCTGAAGTGGCAGTGGGCTGGCCATAGTGGCTATATCTCGAGAACAGACAACTGCTGGGGTATACGTGTTCTTGGGTGGAGACCGCGACTCGGCAAACGTAGTGTCAGACGCCCGCACGCTTTCAAAAGCCAGCTTTTCAAAATACACACATTCCTAGTTAGTGCTTACGTTATACTGTATTACTTCATCATCATCAGCCTATATTAGGCCACAGCTGGACATAGGCCTCCCTTAATGAGCGTCGTAAAGCGCCCAGAAATAGTGTATTACGTAGATACATATTAAAAAGGTATAATCAATAATTCTAAAAGAACTTTGCATCGGATTACCATTAGTCAATGGACAAAGGCCCTAAAGGTTGGGATGAGATTGTTTTAGTAAGGAAGGTAACCGAGTTTGACCTCTGAGCTCCAAACGTATAGGTAGATGGGGTAATGTATTGATCTAATCGATCTTGTTATACCGAAAGGCTTGTAATGTAAGTTAATACATTTTTACAGAGATATATTCGTGTAAATTTTTAAAAGCTGGCGCCATTGCGAAAAACAAAAGCGGATTGAGCTTGTAAAAATGTATGTCTAGTAAAGTAGGTATAATATCTTAGGTTTTTGCTGTTATAGTGCATAAGTCTGGGAAAATTTCTAAAATTTTTAATAATGTACAAAAAAAAAACGACTGTGACGGGACTTGACCTAGTGGCGCTACCTATTGCGGTAGTGCATAAAGTGCATAATAGACAATAGAAAATAAAAAAAATCCCTAAAGAAAATCTACTAAAAAATTCTATCTAAAAAAAATTACTTCGACGAGACTCAAGTAGTTTTTTTTTTGGGAAATTTTTAATTTCTGTTGTCTATTAACATCAAATCATTTAATGTAAATTGTATCAATTGTAAATACTAGTTTTAATTTAATTCTATTATTTGATTGTAATTTTCTTTGTTAATAAAGATTTTTATTATAAAAGTTAAATATAAAAGAAAGTTTATGTATGTTTGTTACTTCTTTACGTCAAAACTACTGCACGGGTTGGCCTCAAACTTCTCAGATATGTAGGACCAGACCTCGATTACTTTTATTCCATAAAAATTCTCAAGAGATATAAATAAAATAAATTTTTAAAGTTTCCATAACTACAACGCGTGCGAAGCCGCAGCACAAAATGAGTGATGATAATGAAGTAGGGATATATTCACAAATTCATTCCATAATTTTTGAGGGTACGTTTTCTTGTTTTTTAATTAAAAGCAGCGCAAAAGCTCCAAAAGAGCTTTAATTATTTTCTTGCATTCACACACGAGTGGAGGTCTTTGAGATGTACAATCATACACGAAACTGGTTTTCACGAAAGTTTCTAATTATAAACCACCAACCCAAAAAATTAACAACCAGAACCCTACTTGAGTAGTTATAGTTACCTACCTATCCAGTACAGTTGTGTACAGTTACAGATACGTAACCACTCGCCACTAATGATGTCTGCGTAATGGTATACTTTTCCTTTTCCACGTACACTCGCGCGGAAAAGTGTAATGAAAATTCGAGTGTGGTTTTGTGGGAATTGGGGCAAATTAGTGTTTTATACGTACGTTTTAAAAGAGTTTTTATACTAGAAGTTCTTAGGTACTGAGTGAAACACGTGCTTTGTGTGTAGAGTATAAAAGTTCTCGTTTTCTCTATGTTTTTTGGAGATCAGTACTTATATTTCCAAAAGTTGTCAGCTGTATTACGTCTTACGTTTATCATGAATGGTGCTAAGTTGTAGGTTGTAACGTGCTACCCCCTGTATTAACTTATGAAAGAGACATAACACCATAAAGGTTCCCTCAACTCTGGTTAACGGGCGAAGAGGGCGCATTGTCAGCGATTGTGCCCTAGAGGTGAATAAAATTCAGATTTATTCGTAGGCTTATCAGTCATACTATTTTCGTTCATTGATTGCATTAAGCCGCTGTCCCACGTGTGTCTAGCTTCGCAAGAAAATGTCTGTGATAACGTCCATTGTAATGTAACCCACGCACACGCTACGCTCGAATACGCGATTATCAACCAAACGAACCCACGCACAGTGGTTCCGAGGTTGCTTCGTTGTTAATGGTGCCGGTATGTACGGTGCCCCACCGCCACGCATGCTGTGCGTGGTGCAGTGTTTTTTTTTTTTTTCTGCCTTTCCACCAGAGATGGTGCTTCGTTGTTAAATTTCCAGCCGACACAAAAAATATGGAAACATAGCACATCTTTAGTGGAAGGTAGCCTAAGACTTCGAATAAAAAACAAAAGAAGAGCGGTGAAAATAATATGAGCGATAACAAAATTCATACACTCAAAAATATCTGAATCAACCAGCTAGCGTGTGAACGTCTTGGTCACGTGCTTGTACCGCCGTGTAGTATCTATTATCAGTATAATAAAAAGTAAGGTTTTTCGATGAAAAAAAAACTTTTTGCACTCAACTGTACAAGCGAGTATCTATAGATAGAGGTTCATCAATCATTTACATGACTGAAACAAATGACCACGTTCGAACAACCCGTTAGTGAAAACCGTAACGGTTCAAGGTAATTCGGAACACGGAATACTCGTAACGATGCGATGAGTACTTTTTTATTTATTTTAATATATAGGTACAGATTAATTTATATAACTTACATAATAATAAGCGCATTCGTATGTTAGTGTCTTGGCTAACCTAGCTAATTTATTTACTGTTTAGCTTGCTTATTTATTTACAGTTTCATTACTTCTAACGTTGTCACAAATTCCTTTCTATTTTTATTATATCAATACACTGTTTCATTGAGTACACACCTAGGTAGATACCAATAATCACTCCTCATTGTTTATTTTATTTTAAACATGAAAGGTCATCTATCCATATCAAAAAGGATAGACGCCTCGATTTTTCGCGGGATAGATGCCCTTAGAAGGCTTTTAGGGACATCTATCCCCTATACATTTGTATTAATAAATGTCAGCCTGTATTTAATGTTTTTTGTGTTCTGTCATTATGTTTATTGTTCTTTGTTTCTAGTTCCACCTAGATTAAGTAGCATATAATTATTTTAAGTTTTTTTTTATATTTTGAATTATCACTTATTTTTCATCATGATTAAGAATGTTTAAACTCGGATGTTGATTTGATGATCATAATTACTTGAAAACATAATAATGTACTTTACATAGCTTATTCTAGCGATAGGCATCTATCCTCCTTAGCATTTTCATAGTAGGGGCGGGGCATCTATCCATATAAGGTAGGCATCTATCCCCAAAAAAAGATTCTGCAAAAACTTAATTTGTGCCTAATCAGTAATTGTTAGGTCAATAAAAACTGTTAGTAATGTGAGATAAAACATTAAATTATCTGTATTCATAGACATTATTCACGACAGTTTCAAAACTACAAGGACTTCCAAAAAGTGGGGCACCTATCCTGGGCTTACCCTATACGACTTCCGTAAGAAGGTTAAGAGGTTCCCCTAATTGATCGCTTCTGTTCTAAAATAAGGCCAAATATAATATTTGCACTTGTCATCAAAAGAAAAAACCATTTACGTATTTCCCTGTTTCTTACCATGAAATCTCAAGCATTATTTTCCTTATACCATCTATTCCAATATTGCTGTCAATAATTTGTATTCATTAACTGTGCTCTCGACTTGGCGTGTGTAGTACCACCTACTTGTTTGTACCGGAAGGCAAAATTGGACATAGAATAGTATGCCCTTAATTTTGATCTCGGTTTGTAAGAATATACTTTGCTTGGTGCAAGCTATGCTGTTAGCGATACTGCTAACTGAACAGAAAATTTGGTGGGAGTATAACAAAGGTCTTGAAATGTTTGTGAGGCTTTGGGAATCAATACCACGTTACACAACAAAGCTGAGGCTTTCTTTGCAAACAAATGGGCCGATAATATTGGAGCAGATAGGGAATATGCCGAGTAAGGGAGCAAGATATAACTGAGTAGGTATGACGGAGTAACAAATATAGTCTGCGCTTACGGATTCAGATGGCGCAGATTTTGACATTTTCATTTCATTTCATTTATTTCAATTACATTTCATTTATTTATTTAATTAGAACGGCGGCGATTGCCAATTACACTAATTAATTAATTATAATTTAAACACAAACACTAAAAGCACAAAAAATAAGACAAAAATTAAATGATTAATTATTATACGTTGTTAATAATAATTTTAATATAAGAAATCGGCATCATTTGGCATCTGGGTGACCTTTTTGTATTATACGGGTTGCTCTTACGACAAAAAATTTGACCGTGAGAATGTCAAACATTATCATTTGTTTTGGCATTCGCTGTTTGCCTAGATTCCTCTTCATTTTTACGCAACTGCGCAAGAAGGACAGAAATCTCACTATCTCACTATATATAATATTATAAACGTGAAAGTTTAGATGGATGGATAGATGGATGGATGTTTGTTCCTTTATCACGCCAGAACGGCTGAACGGATCTGGATGAAATTTGGCACAGAGATAGATTATAGTCTGGAATAGAACATAGGCTACTTTTTATCCCGGAATTCCTACCGGAACGGGAACTACGCGGGTGAAACCGCAAGGCGCTGCTAGTCAGTTTTAAATAGAGTGATAACATTAAGGTTTTTGCTCTTATAAAGCGTAACTCGCACTGGGGCAATTGTATACGAAATTATAACATTAATTTTCACATGAGGTTAGTAAGAACCTGCATTGAGATCCATCATATTTTTACAGACACTCTATTTAAATAGAAATCATGAATTAATTCACCCAAGCGTGTATACCTAACGCTCATTAACCGGCTTTTATGGCCTAATATGAACTACCTTTGCTATCTTTACTCTCGTACTGATATCAATGGAGAAGACAGGGAGAAATCAAATGGAATATTCAAATTTCAAGGATGCGTGATACTGCCTTATGCCTTGATACAGGGGCGTGTTGAATTCCATAATTCCATTTGTGTTCCATGTTCAGTTTGTTTGATTATGATTGATATGACAACTGAATTTTGTACCAATTTGCTATGACACGTGGCAGTATAAGGTTGTCTTTTAGCTGGCACCGATATAATTTTTTGCGGAAATGTTGATTTCTCACCATCTCTCTGAAATTCGCCTACCCGACAGTTTTAATTATATTATATTGGATTGATTTTTAACCGAGGTCCGAAAACAAAAGAAGTTCGGGAAACAAAAGAAAATTACAGTCAAAGAAAAGAAACCAATTGTAACTAGTATTTACAATTGAAACAATTGAGCTAACTCCAGTCTAATTAATAATATTATTTCCCACAACACGAGCTATGCTTAGCTAGGGGCTGGATTGATGTTGTGTGGATTGTCCAGCCCTATTTTTTATTATTTACGTTCAGGTAGATCAAGAGATCCATATCTCTATTATACCTAATACTAGTCGAAAGCGCCCCAAGACGCTGGCAGCATTGCCCCGCTATATGGCAATGCTGATGCGCTACGGCATATTAATAACATTTCAGGTACACTTACACACAAATTGAAATCTCGAAACAAACAATCTTTTCTTATTCCCTTTCATAGGCTCAAGTTAATAGACCTTTTATGTTCATTGAATTCTATTAACACTCACTTCAGCAACTTTCTGATCCAATGCCTGTGTAGACAGCAATCACTTCTGAAACAACAAAAACATCAATAGCTTTAGCAATTTCCTATATAAATAGAAGTTATTTCACCTTATCAATAGCTAGAATAAACAGAATTCGATTTGGTGTATTGTGAGCGGGAGCTTTTTTGAGTCGACGCCGTTCAGTCGTCGCACCCAATTTGCTTATGTAAATACGCAGTTTCCGTGCTGACCTGAATAATTCATTGACTAACGCTAGCGTTTGACTCTGAGTTTTGAAAATCAACGGGGAACGTTCATAAAGAGGAAAGAAAATGCTGGAGGGGGGACATCGCTTGGCTGAACCAAATCATGCTGCCGTCGTCGTATAGCCTGTGAAACATAATGATGTCCAATAAGAGGCAGTCTGGTCATATCTACCGTAACGTTGTCTGTCTATTTGCACATAAGCGTGCACGTTCACCTGCCGCTCTGACCGCAACAATAGGATTTTAGTACCTATTCTATATGGTATGGTTTGCCATACAAGTGCATCCACTGATCTGCAACTTCTGCAAAGCTATTCCACAGAGGAGGCATCTGCGATGCCGGAGATCCGTTTAGTGCGGATGACGTCATTCGGATTGCCGATCATAATGCCGATTAGAAATTCGTTTGCTACTGGCGGTTGCGTCGGCACTCCGGCTTGCTACGGCTATGATGCATGACATAGGCTCTGCTCTTTTTGGGGCTAGATAATGATGCGCTTTCTTCATTCTTCAATATTCACCAATATATCACCGTTATGTTACAACGTTAAACACCATTGCGTGTTCAAAGTAGCTTAATACCGTTACCGTAGCGTCCATCTATCACTTCAGTCCATTATAAACGAGTTGCGAAAGAACCGCACACCAAATTCGACTGCGCAATAAAGACAAACAAATTCTATTAGGAACAGTTGCCAACTAAATTGAAAATCCGAAACCAAATTTACATATTGTGTTGAGCTTAACACACGAACTTTCCTGGAACGGCCGCTTAAATTGGCGGCGAAACTGATTCGCAACATCATTCGTTCTGGATATTGGCATCACGTACACTAAGGGTCAAGGCATATTGAAAGGGAATCGAAGATAATTTTTCAAGATTTCGATAGCATATTGAACCATAGCACTCATTTTTTCTTCAGGGAAAAAAACTCGAGCTTCACGGAATGCTCGCAAATGCATGCAATTTTTTTATAGCTTGTAGGTAAGTTTGCCCTACGTACAGTTGATAAGGGTAGGTCTATATTGTTTTCAGAACATTCGAAAATCTCTTTCGATCTGCTTTCAATGTGCCTGAACCCGAAACCCTCGGGGGCACAGCAATACGGGCTCCGAAATAAAATCGTAGCTTGCGTCTGTAATATCCCCAGACAGGCCCAATACCAGGTATTTCCACTAAATTGGACCCCTTAAATAAAATACCCGTATTTTATATGCTGTTCTACCATTTTAGGAGTTATAAAAATGCAGAACCACCTTTGTTTATTTCTTTGTTGGCGTGACAGTTTTGTTTGTGATTCATTGTTTTGTACTCTATGTTTATGTTTTACGGATATCAGGCGATGGATTTTGCTTTGTTAGCTGTATTCTAGTTTTTATTTCTTAAAAGCAAAAAAGTCAGAAATTCTGCTGCTTTTCCTGTCACGCTTGAGATTAGCAATGCCATGACGGTCCAGCAACAGGACCACCGAAAAGCAAAATCCGTGGTCCAGTCAACGAGACCACCTTAACTACCGTGTCAGTGTTTTATTTTAAGAATTTGATCTTTTCTAAGTGTACATTTTTATACTTATGGAAATAAAGAATTTTTTATTTTGACAGAACCACGGGCAGCGAGCGCATTATGATAATCATAACACCTGTTGTTACATATTTGCATCTCCCACCTCTTATATTCATCTTGTTTTAATAATAAATAACCAGATACACACCGTTTAAGTTTTCAAGTGCCCCGTGACTCGAGTCCCTTCATTAAATTTCAATCAGTAGAAACAACTCCACAAACCTATCTTCAACAAACTATCCAATATAACTTACAACTTGGTGGTCCCCAGCGACATAGTTTGTCAGTACTTCGACACAGTTACTCAGAATAAATTCAATTACCTATACGCTCATTGCTTTGACCGTAATTATGTGTTCGTACCGGATTAACAATTAACCAACATGCCGGCTTCTCGCAAGGGGAATTGCTAATCATTTGTTACGTCTTGCGTATCAAGGCACCAACCCACCTAGATACGATGTAGTGTGACCTATTATGAGAGTAACACTTAACTATATAATATAGGTTAGTAGAACAGAAAGCAGATAGCTAGGCTTATAGACTCCTAATGAAAGAAATTTCACTTGTCGTACCAAACCACATTGGTAATACAAATAAACACGAATAACTGTTTGGTCAACCCAATCAATAAACATTTGCTTTTGTAATGCTCCAAATCGAATATCAAAGCTTTATTTCGGAAACTTTGTTAGGAAAAGAAAATAAACTCCAGTAAGTAAGTCTACCACCATCAAAATAACGAAAGAATAAAGGAAGTGTAAAAATATACTTCAAGTGGGAAAAGCGGAGCCCCCACTGCGCCTTACTCATTGCGACCAATTTGCTCATGTAAAGTGTAACACACTGAATAATACAACATAAGGGTGAACTCTCACTGGGACGCCAAGCTGCGTGGCCAAGTGGTTGGCCTCCACAGTTGGCCACCATTTCTCAACATCGTTGACCACATCGTTACTTACCGTCTAGGTCTATTCACAAAAAAGGGTTTAAAGAAGGTACGTGCTACCACGTCTTCCTCTTCCTCAGTATTCAGCAGATTTTCGCAGAACTTTATTCTAACTGTTTGAAAAACTTTTAAGATTTTAAGACAATCGAGTGGATGCATGTGGTCCTCAGAAGAATGCGGCGCTCGACGAGTCTTCGAGAACTAGCTTGCTAAAGAAGTTGAGGCTTTAGAACCGTATGGCAAATAGAATTATAACCCTCGTTCTGTAATTTTTCATACATTTATCAGCCATATTGCCAACCACGACGCCTACTACCGACATGGGCGGATGGCTAAAAAATTAATGGCCACGCAGCGTGGCTTCCATGTGAGTTATCACCCTGACACCTAAGGAAAATCAACAGTACTTTTTGAATCATGAATGAAACGGCTGCCTTTTGTGCTTCATTTCAGTTTTCGTGTACGATATTGCGTGAAGGTGTTTAAAGGTTGTTTGATGGTTTAATAAAGAGTCGGTCTTAGGCCCGTATTATGAAAGCTTCCCCAAGCATTACTTAAGCAGTCATTACGTGATCTCTACTCAAGCGTTAATTACTCAAGTAATGCTTGGTAACCGTTCAATAATATGTCTAAGCAGTTACTCGAAGGCGTGGACGAAGGAAATCCGCTCTTGACGGCTACTTGAGTGAGTGTAGATTTTGACATGAGCTCCCAAGCATTGTTTGAAAATTAGTATTCACTCAAAACTAGACATAAGCATCACTCAAGCAGAGCTCGATGACTGAGCATGCTTTCATAATACGGGCCTTAGTGTCAGTATCTTCTTTAATTGTACTTACACTTGTACTAAGCCATAGTTATGTCATATTAAGGTGATGCTAAACGAGCTTACTTTGAGCATATTTTGAGTTGTGAGTCGCGTAAAATGCGTACTTTGAATATCAACAGAAACTGTAACTTATCATGTGACACAAACAGAACTTTATTATGAAGCGCCTTATTTTATTATACCCATTTCGTGGTGACAAAGACATATATTAAGCCCAGCCAGGAGTCAAATTCTTTATGAATGTATGCGGGTTAACTACAAACCTAGATTATGTTGAAAGAACACATCATAGTTTTTTTGTATTAGCTTAGTTTATGGTTATCCTATGTGGGTTGGTTGTAATAAAAGATGCGTCACTACACTACAGTTTCATACCTTGATTTTTTAAATACCACCAAGTTGGCAAACACTCATGCCCGCCCAAACTGTGGGAAGCCGTTCGCGTCGCGCTCGTCCCGCGCTGCGCTCACTGTGTCTAAAATCACCAAAACTTTTAGACACCGAAAAGATAAGTAGGTAATTACCGTCTAAAAATATCTCGGTCATTTACTCCACTAGGTTCCATTAATTGTAAAAAAAGCACGAAAAGGTTCCATCAAAGACGATTTAATTAGAAAATGTTCGTGGGTAGTGCTATAAAGGCTTAAAAACTCGCCGCTAAAAGACCATTGTGGTTGCGGCCCGCCCAATCATCCAACTTTACTTGTCCGGACTGCGGAGATAAATGGGATTCTACGCCAAAAGACTCTCATTCTGAACGTGGAGGAACTAGTCTATGGACACAATAAAAACCAGCCATCAAAAACAAAACAAAAAAAACCAAGGCTCACAACTCACTTCTTCTACCGTAAAAAGTTGTGTTGAGATCCATGTAATACCAAGTCTTGACTTGGCAATCGCACTAAACAATCTTATTTATTATAATAATGTATTACTTGTGAGATACATCGTGTTTTCATGCGATTGCCAAGTCAAATCTTGGTATTACATCTCATAAATTTTTACGTTATAAGAACTAAGTTGCAAGACTTTACAAACGAAATCTCATGGAATAGAAAATTAAACAACAGCTTCGTTGCATTTTTAAAATCTTATAGGTACCTAATTCAGCACTTCAGGAAGTCTAAAAATACCAAACCTCAAATTTTCGAATAGTCCATTAGTGAAATGGTTATTCCATCCATTCAGATTTTGCAACTACAAGCATTTTGTTCGACTTCGATTCTGAAGTTCGACATGGAGGATTTATTAAAATCTTTTTTCCAACAAATCATTTCTTCAACAGGTATTTCAAATATTGATTAAGATGCAGAATGTTACGGATTCAATTCCCTATAGCATTTTTTTGCACAATCAAATGCTTAGCCGTGTGGTGCTGGCTTTGAATTTGCACCACCCAAATTCTTCCCGTGGGTGTCGTAAGAGGTGACTAAGGAACATACACTGAGGGGCGGACAGCAGCGCCCTTTGAAGAATAGATCTACCACCGAACTGCGATCTCCAACCCGCATGCCCAGTGCGGGGGGCATTACCCCCCAGGAGATAAAAGCCAATAAGGCTATTATCAGGGGAAGGCCTGCGTCCAGCAGTGGACCAATAAAGGCTGCTGAGGTGAGGTGAGTGGAAATGTTTTGTCTGGCTGTGTTTTTGTCTCCGCAACCTATAAAATAGTTCACTGCTAGACATAGGTTTCGTTTGCCCACTGAGCGCTATAGCGCCCTGTCTTCATCTTGACGCATCCAACATTTGCCTGCAGTCTTTCGCAGGTCGTCAGGGTACCTGGCCAGAAGGCGTCCTACACTACGTTTGCCACTACAACAGCGGTTTACGGTTCTTCGCGATATATGGCCGGCCCTTGACTGCCACTTCAGCTTATTCTTTGAGCTAACTTGCTTACTAAAACTCCTCTACTACTACTAAGACTACTCTGTCTGTGCTTTATGTTGTTGTCGGTCTGTGTATGTTTACTTTACTCTGTGTATAAAATAAATACAGGTACATAATTCTGTATGAAATGTCCACAATTGAAACATATCGTTTTCTATCTCCACTTAACATAAAGGAAAATTGCAATAATAAATAATACTTACCAACCCCAACGTACGGCCTAATTCTTACTTCCGTTCACGTATAAAACATGGCCGCTTACAACGAAATACAACGAAAACAAGAATTTATTATGAGTTAAACGACAAATTATGTCATATTGGTTTATCACTGTTTAAACAGGCTGAAGCTGCCCTTTTTGTTACAAATATCCTTTCCCTTGGTACAACAAAGTCATACTTCAAAATAAAAGGAAAAAGTTGGTTCAAAAACAGGCAAAGCCCATGGTATAAAGATATATAGATGAGTTTGGCATAGTTAAGGAAAATTTTAATAAACAAAATTTCAAAAAGTTCTATAGAATTTAATGGTTTATTGCATTGTAATAATTCATTGCATTGAGCTTGCGGGTTCGATTCCCGCCTCGGGATACACACATTGTGTACGATCTACAGACATTTTTCTCAGGGTATTCTGGTCGTTTTCTATTATAATAAAAATATATATTTACGTATTATATTATGTATATCCGTTATCTAGTACCCATAACACAAGCTCTGCTTAGCTTGGGGCTAAATAATGCAGTGTGAATTGCAGCATTATTTATTTATTTATTTACTGTGTTATATTCTAAAACTGATGGGTAACTAATATTTCATTGGCACGATGGTAATATTGCCCGTGGAATTGATTTTTAATTTGTTTACAGTTATGATTTCAATATTTCATACCTAATTTAAATTCAAAACGACTTTCGCTGAAATTGATGGAATCGATGGAATTAGCTATTGATAGGCACTACTAATAAACTATCGCCTGTAAAAATTGGACTATAATTTGTTTGCATTTAAAATTCGGTAATCTACGATTTTCGCATATCCTCATTTGATGTTTCTATTTTTATAAGATAGAAAATAGAAAAACGTGTATTTTCAATTTAACACAACAACGCACGCAAAATCAGTTCCGAACATATTTACATTTACGATTTTAATACCGGATTAATCTGAATTAAAAACGACTCACCCGATCATCACAATTCCCAAACAATTAGGTATCGGCAGAGCAAAGTTTTTCGTAAACATCAAAGAAACATTGCTAACAACCCGTAAACAACTTAAAGCTAACAGAGTTCCAACTATGAAATCAAGAACTTCAGTATTGATGCATTATTCATGACTATTTATAAACTCGAAATAGGGTTGGACTATGAAGAAAAGACGGATAAATTGGTAACTTAAGTCGGTCCAATTCGCAGCTGCGACAGTAAACCTGCAAGGGTATAATATGTGTATGTCTTTATGAGTGCCGACGACGTACACTGCGCAAGCTTCGTGACCATGTTGTACATGGGTACAATATGGTCACGAAGCTTGCGCAGTGTGCGTCGGCGGCACTCAACTGCCAAGTGCCAGCAGTTTTACCCAGTTTTTATAAATAAATAATGGTGTACAATCCAAAAGATGAATAATTATACATATAGATCGACACACAAGACTTTTGCACCAGTAGGCAGATCATAATCTGCATCCCTGATCCGCGGACTGCGGGACTGTCACAACAGCATCTTAAAAACCATAGCAGATACCTATCTGCTATGGTTTTTAAGATGCTGTTGTGAACCAGGTATACCTACATCGGCAATGAGTACCTACTCATTGCCGCTGTAGGTATACCTGGTTCACATACTATAAGGATCACTCTGGAAACGGGACAGGCTTTTGTAATCTTAGATAAAAGTAAAAGCAGGGGGATTTGGTACTAGCTTCTCCAAAGTGAAGGCTCAAATTATGTGCAATTAGGTCCACACACCTCAGTCATAGTCGGACCGGAGCGGCACCGACGGCGTTCGTGTTTCGAATAGTTGCTACGACGATAACAGACAGGGACAGAAATACACATTCGTGCGTAAAAAGAGATAGAAATACACGTCTAATTGCGAGTTTCTATGCAATATTAATTAATTTGGGTACTTGTTTTTTATTTCATTTTTGTGTAATAATTTGGTACTAACGCTCTTTTATTGATTTCTCACATGTTTTCTAACGATAACATATTTTGTCGAATAAACTGTAATCTACACAGGTTTTAGTGTATTACAATATTATAATTATCATTGACATTGCTTGCTACAAAGTAGCTACGCCGTAGCAAGCGACGCCGTGCCACAGACTATAATAATAGTATACACAGAGGTAAGTAACGCCCCGTAGCAAGCTACAACAGCAAGGCATCTTATCACCCTTAGGTATGTACTCTTTATCCTAGATTATTATTTTTGGAATGAGATAATATTATGTTTTTTACGTTTAATGATAGAGAAATAAATAATTCAAATATATGTTGACTTCGTTAACAAAGAAATTTCAATCAAATAATAGAAACAAATTAAGGCCCGTATTATGAAATCATGCTCAGTCATCGAGCTCTGCTTGAGTGATGCTTATGTCTAGTTTTGAGTGAATACTAATTTTCAAACAATGCTTGGGAGCTCATGTCAAAATCTACACTCACTCAAGTAGCCGTCAAGAGCGGATTTCCTCCGTCCACGCCTTCGAGTAACTGCTTAGACATATTATTGAACGGTTACCAAGCATTACTTGAGTAATTAACGCTTGAGTAGAGATCACGTAATGACTGCTTAAGTAATGCTTGGGGAAGCTTTCATAATACGGGCCTAAAACTAGTATCTACAATTGAAACAATTTAGCTAGTTGTAGAATCAAACAATTTACGGTAGCTCAACTGATTTATATCAATGCCAGTCGGAAGCGTTCCGAAGCATCGAAATATCTTCCTTAGTGATTGACACATTCAATTTGGCCAGATAATGCAAAAAGCCGGAAACCCAGCTCTACCTGTGAAGAAGTTACCTGGGATTCCCAACTTCCGGATGTAGCTCGTTGATATTCCAGTTGTATGGAACATTCGAGAATTTCATGTTGAAATCCTTAGCGTGGATTCAATTGAATCCGTCGTCGGTGCGGAAGTATTTGACAGTTTGCTAGAATGCTTTTCTACTTCTCGGAGATTGAAGAGTAAGAAAGTTTGTTTGTCTCATTTTCATAACTTCATTATCGAGTTCAAGATCGTATATGATATGGTATAAAATGTAAGGTGTCTAAGTTCGACGACCAATCCATGCCCTATTCCACTAAATTCCCAGACTCTCATGAGACTGGTGCCTCGGGAGAGCAGCACCAATGCTGGACGTTATCAGATATCTAGTGTAATATATTAGTATTATTATTAACTTTGATTTACCTTTTGTTATTCTTCCTAATATAAAATAAAAAATAAAAATCCTTCAGTTCCTAGCAGCTGTAAGGGTAAGTGGCGAACTCTGAACGCCGCTGTCCTAGGGGTGAACACATTAAAGTGGCGATCACAATAGGCCTATCATGGCCGCAGTGATAAGAAAGCAGCCAAAAGCAAATAAAAAAAATATATATATTTTAATCTTAAGTTATATGTTACCCTCTGTGGTAACATACTCTGTACCTGTAATTGCCTTTGTATGCTGCTACTGTAAATGCATATTGCCTCCCGCGGAATGAGTACACTGGTGACCTGTGCTACAGGTTTTTCATAAACCTATAACAGGCACCAGTCTCTTACAACACAGGAAGATAACTACTTTTAGTACTTATAATTATTACTTAATTATTATTATTATTAGTACCTAATGTAAACTAAGCCTCTACATACCTAACACGTAATGTGTACCTTTGTGAGAGAAAATAAACGTTTTATTTATTTATTTAATTAGTCGCTTCACCATAACAATGGCAACGTTTCAAAATTGTGTACATTTAACGAAATATCTGAGACATTACATACTTTTAAAACAAATTATAGACAAGACGTGTACGTAGGAAAGTTTCATCACTCACGTCACCGCAGCGCCCCAAGTTCTTGATCCCAAAACATTTGATATGCAGAACTTACGGTAACTTGTTTGAGACGGGTGGTTATCTTATATTATCTTTATCTTAGCAATCATAATCTTACCTACATACTAAATGTACATAAGATATTTATTAACAAAGAAAATTACAATCAAATAATAGAATTAAAATAAAACTAGTATTTACAATTGAAACAATTGAGATAACTGCAGACTGTTGCAAACAATCTACAGATAGCTCAACTGATCCATAAGATTAAAAATAAAATAAATAAATAATGCTGGACCATTCACTCAGCATTAACTAGCCCTGAGGTAAGCAGAGCTTGTGTTATGGGTACTAGATAACTGATATACATAATACAATAACATTGTAATAGATATTTTTTTATTAAACTAGAAAATACCCAGAACTGAAGACCAGGAACAAAAACGAAGAAATTAGACTGTTTTTTTAATATCTAGGTATTCTAATAAGTTCATGGGAATTTATTTATTGGATTAAAAGTTAGTTCAGTAGTTTCGACGTTAATACGAAGTAACATGTTACTTCGTATTAACGTCGAAACTACTGAATGGATGAGTGCACTCATCCATCCATCATCATCATCATCAGCCTCTATTAGTCCACGGCTGGACATAGGCCTCCCCTAATGAGCACCATAGTGCCCTGTCTTCAACTTGCCGCATCCAGAATCTACCAGCAGCCTTTCGCAAATCGTCGTCCCACTTGGTCGGAGGGCGTCCTACACTACGTTTGCTGAGTCGCGGTCTACACTCAAGAACACGTCTACCCCTGCTGTTGTCGGACTCATCCATCCATCTATACAAAATCTCGCATTTATAATAGGTATGATTTTGATTAGTGTGACATATAACATAAACAGTTTAATAAAATTTATATTAAAAATATATTTAAAAAAAACTGTTCGCATAAGAACTGTTAACATAAAATCGAAAATCATAAAATCGACGAGGAATACCTGTGTAAGGTCCAATAAAATTCCATTATGAACGGCTGCCCATTTATTGAGAAGGGTATCTCATTTCCTGATAACTATGAATTATAAATTTAAACAGGCCCGCGATTCAACATAAAATATTGTGAGCTGGAATAATAAATTATCATTACTTTTTTATATGGAAAATATTGTGGTTGGTGGTTGTTTATATTAGAGGCTCGTAAATCGGGAGATATAATCTTCAAGAGAAAAAAACTAAAAATATGTAATTGAGATAGCTTAGGCAAAAAACAGTCGTAAAATTATAGTTTTCGTTCATAAACCACAAAAAAAAAATTCTATTCAAAGTTTCCAGGTTTTTTAATCGCTTTTAAAACAACAAGAAATGTAAAATAATAATAGGCATTGATAATTTGTTTTTTATCAAAGAGTAAAACGGGACCCTATTACTAAGACTCCGCTGTCCGTCTGTCCGTCTATCCGTCTGTCAGTGGACCCCAATTTGCGCAAGTCGCGCACTTGCACTTATTTTTCATTGAGCCGGATTTCAATTTATACACTTATAAATCGCGTAAATGTGAGAATACAATTAAGTAGTTAGTAGTGCCGTAGTTTTGGTGATATCTTCGCTTTTCTGTTAAAACGAAGACATATATACATAGATATAGACACAAAACTACAGCACGGATCGTGTTGTAAAACGCATAAAAACCTACATCTGGGAAAACATAGGCTAGGAAAAATACGGAAGGCAGAAGCTACTCTGAAATATAAAAAACTCCAAATGTATTCAATTTCATGTGTTGGAGAGTGCACTCTCGTAAAATAGGGACATAATTCAATAGACGATTAATTGAAAACTGAAATGGCTGGTATTCTGGAGCCAAATCGGCAATAATGAGGCGAAAGCTAAAATGTAATTGATGCGACAATTGGATGCATTGGCAGTAGAAAACAGAAAACTGCTGGTTATCTGCTTCTGCTTTTTAAATTTTATTGCTAACTATCTTCTGGCAGTGAGGACCTACGTACAAATTTATGGTGGGCATCATCACAGGTCACTGTGAAGAGAACTGAACCACCATCTATTCAAGACTGGAGCCACAGACAACAGCCTCTGTCGTGGCTGGTTCTAGAAAGAAGAGACTGTGGAACACGTTGTAGTACACTGCATGGCTACAGAGGAGGCCAAACATAAAATAGGATTGAAGAGACTCATAAAGGCATCAAATCCAACCACACCCACAGAAAAGCTGAAACGAAGCTGTCAATCGCCAAGAGTCCTGCTCCAGCACTTCAAGGAGCTGGGCTGGTTAGGGCCTGGTTAGGCAGGGGACAATGCACAATACACTCCCATGCGAGATACCAGCTCCCCCACTTAGAATTAGTTTTTGCCCGTGGTTTTGCATCTGCATTTCCGGGATAAAAAGGTAGCGGGCTTACAATACAATACAATTACTCTTTATTGCACACCGAATAAAATAGATACACAGGACATGAAAGAACTTATGCAGATTACCTTGTACAATAGGCGGCCTTATCGCTTTGAGCGATCTCTGCCAGGCAACATGGCTTGTGCCCATTATTTTGATCCTTCATTGTAGGAAGGCACTGCTGTACGGATTAGGACTAGTTTAAACTGCTTCAACCTTAAATTTCCTTCCTAAACTATTTGTGTTCAACATGGTCATTGACTTAGCTTATATCGCAATTTTTTAGTAATATCCTAAAATGGCTAAACCACACAGCATCTGGTTTCTATATAACACACTAATTGTCAGAATGCGCACTAATTGGGTGGGCTTTGCCAATCAGTCTGTTAAATGAGAGCTTAAATAATGGAAATCGACTAGGAAGTCCTATTGAGGAAACGTGCTTACGTCATAGTGGTCATTGTGGGTTGATTGCATAGTACTACGGCTGAGGTACCGGGCTCAAATCCCGGGTCTGGCCGAAAAAGTTTTGCTAGATTTTTTTGGCAAAAATTCACAGTTGCTGTCGGAATCGGGAAGTTGGCGGTTTTCGAGTAGAAGAAGTAGCAACCGAAAAATCAACTGCACATTTTTTTACGTCATGATGGCAATCCGAAAACATTTATTGAAAAGCTGTGCTTGCAAAAAACACCCATGTAATGCTGGCAATAAACAAAACAAAGTACCCACAAAAAATAGTAACGATATAATCTTATATGAGCGATTACAGTCACACATAAAAGTTCACCCGTACCCTTCGATTAAAGTAAAAAAGGAAGATACGGCACGTTCTACCAACGCTCAATCAAAAACTGTACCATGTTACAGATGAAATAATGATAAGGTATCGGATTATCAGAAAATTTAAAGTTTGGTGTATCTACTTACGCGGGAAAATATGTGATGCCTTGGGCTTTGTTTTATGTTTTGGAGCTATTTGTACACCTGGTTTAACGAACACGAGGGTATTGTCGTTGTGTTTTAGTCGAAATCACACAAAATTATACGTCGTAGCAAGCACACGCAACACAAACGCCACCGCCCCCGCCGCCGCCGCCAGTCCGACTATGAATGAGGTAAGGGAACATAGTTGAACCTAACTTGAGCCATACACTTTCGAGATGGTAATACCTCATCTCCCTTTTTTACTTTTATGTCCTGAACCTCCTGAATTTCCGCTGAACCCGATGAGTTATGAGGGTCGGGAAATTTTATTAATACGACTTGATGTGTACCCATGTGCTGGACGCCTGTGAGATATAGGACTTACTGTATTTACGACGTGTTGTAAGAAGGCGTGGTGGTGTAGTGGGGAGATGCTGGACTTCTGATCAGACGGGTGCTGGTTCTAGTCCTGGTAAAGTTGGGTCTTTGTTAATCTTTATATTCCCCTAAACTAGTCACCACTGAAGTCTCAAACATGACGTCATTCTATGTTCGTAAAGGTGGTTTTACTAGAAATTAACTAAGTTCCCTAAAAATCTATTTTGGCGGGACTTGAACCAGCGCCCCACGCTCGGTACGGGTGTGTTCTAACCAACTAAGCCACTAAATCAGTACTAGGCGAGTACTGATGTTTGAGCTGTTTTTATATGCTATTATAACTTATTTTTATCATAAAAAAGAAATGTTTCATAACCTTCTAGTGAATTTGAGGTTCCTGGTATTAGAATTAAGACAGATTTTACGAAAAAAGGAGTTTTATAGCGAAAGTAATCAGATTTTATTTCCCAATTCCAATAAAAATATGAATACTTTCCTGAATTGGTTTCTTCGAATGATGTTAAAAATAAGCCGCAGATTTAATTTATTTTTGGAAAGAACCGTTTTAGATTGTCTGTATATACGTCCTAGCTTTCTAATTGTATTTTATCCATTTTCAAGTGGAACGTACCAAGTGCGGCAAGTGTACCATACTTAGCAATATACCATAACAAGCAATTCTCCAGGTACAAAGTCAATAGAAAAATCAAAAATTCGGGTTAGAAAAATATTTGTTGGTAATATTGTATGTATTAAAGGAAAGATCTCGCTTCTCTGGAACGCTTCTTGAATCCAGAAGCAGTTCGCAAATAACAACCACACGAAAGGTGATTTTCGGTTTAGTATGTAAACAATGTTAACAAACATTGTATCTTGAGTTTGGTTTGAATATAATTACCACACTACATGTTACTATGATGATGATGATGAAGCCGAATTTCGACCACGTTGGCTAGCCTCAACCAAGTCTAGCCAGTGTGTAGGATATATTAAAGTGCACAAGTGTTTGTGCAAACACAGGTGCACTATCTATTCCATCGCTCTCATAATGCCATAGGACGGCAGACCGACGCGACCGGGAATCCGAAACCGGAGGTCCAGCGTACCCACACGGCTTAACGTGCTTTCCGATGTACAGGGGTGTAACACCGCCAACTTATAGTAGGTACAATAGCATTTTCTTAAACTTAGGTACTTATAAAACGCAGACTATAAAAAACAAAATAAGTAGGTACTAAAAACGAAAACTGAGTTTAGTCAAAGTTTACCTTAAGGTAAACCAAATAATAGTGAATGGAAAACTCGATTTCCAGTATGAATACTATACGAGTAGATATTTATTTATTCTAAGAAACTGACAATGTTTTCTAAATTTGGAAAACATTACCATTTTTATTTGGTTGTGGGATAGAATTTTCTACGTTGCTATTCAGTTTGCGTTCAGATCCGAATTTCATTGTAATTTCTAATAGAATTTCTTTGTATTCACTAAATTGTCTGTACAACCAAAACGATTACGGTTTTGATCATTTATTCGTGGAATAGTTTTCTTTTCTTGGAGTAGGAATAATACAATGCATAATTTACCTATTGTGTAAGTTTCAATTAGGTTAGATTTACTACGAACTCTATAAACTGATGCCTGTTATCAATGGAGCAATAGTTATTCACACCGAAGTCGGCGAAACAGCCCCGCGGCGGCAGGTTGGTGCAACACTGTATGAATATTGTAACCAGCCGACAATGTTTTGTCACCTTGTGTGACTTTGGTGTGTAGACTCTATCAAATCTAATCGAATGTAATAATATCCCATAAAAAAAACAACTTCAACGTGATTTGAACCCTATCCCTTAGTACCTACAGAATGTATTGCCAATGGCGTCCTTAATTGCAAATTTTTGGGAAAAAACAAAATTTCTCAGGTTACCCTGAGAGCTTACAATAACAAAAACCTTACATTTAGAAATTCCCGAAAAATTTCGATTTCAGCGGGACTCGAACCCGTGCCCCACCGTACGGGTGTTCTCTAACCAACTAAACCACTGAACATATTTAATTTCTACGAGACTACTCAGAGTTCGAGGGCTTACTTACATTTAGAAGTCTATTTCAAGATTTTTTCTAACTGTGCGTGATCGCAAAAGGCGAGCGCAATTTCGCCAAACAATACTTAATACATACTGTAACGAAAACTAAATAACACTATAATTCTGAACAATGTAAGGGACTAAAACTTTAATTCAGCTGGTCCGTAAGTAATCAATCAAAAAAACACCTACATTACATGATTTATAGCTAACAACAGCTGTATGATTACAGCAGGAAACCCTTTTCTTTCGAAACTCTTTGAATAAGAAAGGTTTCTTCGAAATTTCCGGTATTTTGTGTTTGGATGATGCTGCCCTAAAAAGTTTTTGGTTAAATAAACTTCGCGGTTTTAATTCGGGCATAATATGGGGCAAGCGATGATTTGTAAAAGTCGATGGGCAAACTGGTTGCAGCAATAAACATGGCTGAAGTTGCGTCAGCTGACGCAACTAAAACCATAAAACGTTTGGGAAAGCAAACTTTAACCCTTAGAAAGAGTACCAAAAACAGTTGTTGTGTAGACTATTATGGGTTTGTTTTTTATATGAATGACCTACAAATTAGGTTTCAGATTTTAGTAAGCAGAACTAAAGGCGTAAAATGTGCTCAAAGACCTTCGCAAATTTCACTACGACGGTACTCGCATACCATGAAAGATTCAGAATCGCTTTAACCGAACGCCGGCAAAGGAAATTTACTTTTTCAGTAAATTCTTGTGACTTTTGAGAGGGAAGGCATCGGCCGTGTAATATGCATGAGTCAGTGAACAGGGAGCCAGTTGCCAGCAAAGTGAAGTTATACGCAGATGCACTTTGCATGAGTTCGAATTCTTTACGTTAAAATGAATTTACGTAACGACAGGGAACGTTTAGTTTTATGGGCGTCTTTTAAGATTTTTATTGTTGTTTTTATGACACTCGGAGTTGAAACATGCAAATAGTCCACCTAATGTTTGGTGGTCGTTGGTGCCTTAACCATCAAGCTCGAAACTTTGACCAAAATACCGAATAGGTAGCTCTTATTAAATTAAAAACTCATGTAGCCTTTAAATCGAAGCATAATGGCCGCGTAGCAGCCGAAAAATACAGGTCCATCCCAGGTAATCATAACTTACTCTGTTTTATTTTCATTTTTAATCATTCAAAAACTTTTCATCGAAAATCCAGTAATCGAAAAATCCCAATCGAAAAACGATTGACCTGAGCTATAAACTAAAGACATTGTTGACCTATTTGTGAAGTTAATGAAATCGATCTCTATTATAAGTTAAACGACTTTGAATAGTAAACAGGATTTTCTTGTATAAAGCTATAATTTCATGGAACAAACTACCTCTAGGGTAGTTTGCCTATCTGTATTTGTTTTTGTTCTAATGTTGTCTGAAATAAATTATTATTGTTATTTTGCAGATTGCATTGCAAGATTATCCCGTAATCGCCTTATAATTATGCATGCCAACTCACACATACCTACATTCGTTTTTGCCTTTGAAATCAAGAGAATTGTTGAGTGATACTATATGTAGGGGTGCTACAAAGCACTAAATGTATAGGAAGGACTCGAAAACGATGAAAGTAAATTTCTTTACCTGTTCCAGCCTCTCCTATAACTCGAAGGTTTTCTGGAAGAAAACTCTTAGGGTTAACCTCGCCTATGTATTTTTAATATTATTTATTAAAAATACCTAGGTACTATCAGTAGTTTTGGAAAAGTTTCGAGTACCGGTAATTTGCCAACTTCACAGTCGAAGGTAATAAAATGGCCGACTAATCAAGTCGGCCATTTTATTCGTTCGTGCATTTTCGTTCTCGTGATCTCAACACTATTTACAAGAAAAAGACAGCATGATTTTACATTAATGTTTAGGCATGTGCGAATCGAAATTCAGACAAACAAACATCCTTTTCACTTCTCTCGCTCAAAAAGTGTGTCAATATAGCGCAGCTTTCGTTAGCTCGTTTTACGTCCGCTAGGACGTAAAACTCGTTTTTAAGCTCTAGGCTTGTAAAGTAATTTTTCTTTTTAATTTTTGTTTGAAATTATCAGCCAGTACAAGACATTAGTCTTTTTGCATAAAGATTCGACTTTTTATAACAGGTACCGGTCTCTCACAACTCAGCTTGTATAAACAAATTAACGCCTTCACTGTCTAGTCTTTGTGGTGTAGCCGAAAGGGCGCGCCGTATGCGACATGGGCAATGACAGATAGGCACCTATGTAATTAAATTACCCACCCACCTATTAGCACTAACTTGTCTAAGCGCCTACCACATAAGCTAGATTAAGGCCCGTATTATGAAAGCTTGCTCAGTCATCGACCTCTGCTTGAGTAACGATTTTGTATGGCATAAACGTCACTCAAGCATAGATCTATGACTGAGCAAGCTTTCATAATACGGACCTATGTATGTACCTTTATGAGAGAAAATAAACATTATTATTATTACTTATTTTTTTGGTGTTCCGTCTACAAAGAACATACTATTCATTTGAATTGAACTGTCAATCATCATTGACTGACGTCTAAAAATGCACCTCGAAGAGTTTCTTTGGTTAGCAATACCACGTTTATCATTGACAGTACATACCATATTTTGCTTGTTTCAACAAAACATTTGAAGCAACTTCGCCATTAGCCAGATTGCAAGCAATTTTCACCATTATCAAAGTTTCGAATTGTGCTGTAATGGAACTGGGTAATTTTATGTGGCCACAAACATTTCTCCGGAAATACCTACGTGTTGTATAAGCATGTTCATAAAATAACTTTCGTGCAGTGTTGCCAGATCTACTGATTTAGCAGTAGATCTACCTGCTTTTTGAACCGTCTACTGATCTACTGCTTTTTTGCTCAAATTTTGTGAAATCTACCTGCTTTTTCCGAGCATCAATAGCAAGTGACTCCATGTCTTTATTTTAGCTCACGTGACAAGTTACCAATGACACAAACTTCACAAAACTGAAACAGATGAATGAAACTGAAGAGTTCCATGTTCCTTCGTTTCTTCCTTCCAGCTTTCACTTTCTTTCTGTATGTCTTGGTACGTCTGTTCATTGTTTTCGATTGATTGGTCGGTCCGTTTGTTCGTTCGATAAACTTTTGCAAAATGCAAACTGAGTGAGACGACGTGAGTGAGTTTATCCAGTTATTATTCTACTATGCACTAAATAATATATGTCCAAAACCACAAATCAAAGTTCAATCAGACTGAAAAGAACTGAGCAAAGCACAGCCGACAGGCCGCCTGGCCTCGCTTTCCACAAAGCTAAACAGTTTAGGAATGTGGGCAAAGAAAACGCTTCCTAAATTTCAAAAAAACGGGTGAGTAGCTTTGTTGTATGTTTTTTTTTGCATGAAAATACTCGCAAAACACAATACATAGGTACTAATTTATAACATATTAAAATCTACCTGCTTTTTTTCCCAATCTACTGCTTTTTTAACAAAATTTCTACTGCTTTTTATAGATTCCATCTGGCAACACTGCTTTCGTGGAAGATACTTAGGCGCAACTTTATTGGAACATAAAACGGTTAATTAGCAACCAATCTTATAAAAAATAAATTGGTATGACGTGTAGAGTATTTTAATTGCTTACTTTAGTACTTTATGTAGGTAAATTTAGGAAGATGAAATGAAATTTTAAAAATAGAGTTGTACGAAATTGTGTGACTGAGTGCACAGAATGTTTGAGTCGAATGTTCGAGGGACCAAAATAACAGAATTTAGTAAATTAAATTTAGTTTTGATTTATTTTTTTATTTAAACATCCATTACCAAGTTTCCCTTTCAACGCCCACCAACATTTATCAGAGCTGTGTACGCGTTACACCGCTTTGTATCAAATTAATCGTTCGTTAGGAAAACGAAAACGTGCGTTATTTCGTTATTTATCGGCCGGCCGGAGATATTGCCACTGTCATTAATCTCGTAGATTCTTGAAGGAAATCCCGCAAAAAGCATTGTTACCTATGTTAGGGCTGGCTCTAAAAGGGACAAAATATAAATAAAGTCAAAATTTACTCATGTGTATAAAGCAAATTTACACAGCTTAAACTAGCCCATAGAATAAGTAGGTACCTATGTATATTCGGTACCTACCAGATAACTGATAATATTATAATTATTTTGTCCCGATATGGGAATCGAACCCCTTCAACCCAGTCTCAGATGGACGCCTACTGCGCATAAAGGTCGACAAGTAAATTTTTGGTGATCACTTTTCCGTACCTTTGGAGGGACCTTGGTTTTAACAATCTTCTTACAAACACCCATTTTCAACAAGTGTCTCTGTCAGATTTTTATTAGTTTTCTACAGTGAATTATTAATTTACAGAAAAAAATACAAACATTGAATTCAATAGATATGTGCCATATAAAAAAAATATAATTTACATTTTCCGATTTTGTAATTTCACGCGTAATTTGAGGAAAACTCTGGACGTAGTGGACGCCATGTTGCACTATGGTCATGACGTCAGTTGACTATGTACGTATCTAAGCAAATGCGCTGATGTTACTGACGATGATGACAGTTGATGCTTTTTAGTTTATGTACTTTTACGTACGTTACTACTCAGCCGTAATACGTTTTAAAATTGTGCCTACTATTTCATGGTGTTGAAAAACATTAAAAAAAAACTTTCAGTTGAATTTTAAATTTTATTTTGTTACTTTATGAACTAAAACTAAAAATTTTCGACTGCTTTTTGTCAATACTATTTAAATTTTTTTTCTTCAAATATTTGCAAAATGAAAATGCTCTCTAATAAATAGTTTCTAATCTTTTCACCATTTCCAAGTTCCCTCAAGAACTTTTTAAATTCGCAGGGCAAACCAGGATAGCACCATAGGGAGTGGCACAAAATACTTGAAGGCTAATTCCCAGCACTGGGTGAAACACGGCCGTAAGTGATGATGATGAGTTCGCACTTTTCAAAATGCCATATAAAATGAAACTTAGAATGAATGAATGTAAACTTTAACCTAACAAAAATAAACCTTATAGGTATCTAAATTTCAAAACATGAACAGTACAATAGGCGGCCTTATCGCTAAAATCGAATTTCTCCCAGGCAACCTAGATCTAACCTAAAACAAAAATAGATTGAAGGTATCCTAAAGTGAAGCGCTGGGTTTCGCGGGAGGATTTTATTTGTATTCAACTTTTTTCAGCAAGGATAAAAATGATGTTTGTAAAAAAGATAACCTGCAACTGGCAACCCTGAAATTGATAAATGCCTGGTGAAGTTTTCCGTCTCTTTCAAACCATTTGCGGTTTCACTCGCAGCTGCGTTTTTGAGGTGTAATTTATCTATCATTGTTCAGGACACTTTTATCTTTTTCTAAGGTGAAATTACGAGGACGTTTCACTGGTTTATTTTAATGTCTATGCTTTGTGTTATTCGTATCTGCAGGAAAAAATGTTGTCAAATTACTTTTTGGTGAGTTTTCTTGTTTCCTTAAAATGTTTTCTAATAAATCACAGTTATATTGTTTACATTGTAGAAGGATATATATTGTTATGTTTGAAACCTCAAGTTATATATCTCAGACACCGTGCGTCGACACACTCGCGCCTTCCCATCTTCCTAGGACTTCCGTGAGAGCTGGTGCGGCGGCAGAATTGGCCGAAGATCTCAAGAGGCGCAAATATGCAGGTCTCGACAGAGCCTACGCATTTGCTCCCCTTGGGGTCGAGACCCTAGGTCCGTGGGGTACCGAACTACCGACGCTCTCCGGCTTTTCAAAAAATTATCTGAACGTCTGGTCGAGGCGACTCGTGACCCAATAGCTGGTGAGTATCTGGCGCAGCGCATCAGCATTGCCATACAGCGGGGCAATGCAGCTAGCGTCTTGGGCACGCTTGCGACTGGTATTGATATGGGTCAGTTAAGCTACCTGTAGATTGTTTACAACAGTCTGCAGTTAGCTCAATTCTTTCAATTGTAAATACTAGTTTTAATTTAATTCTATTATTTGATTCTGACACCTAAATTATAATTGTGTATGAGAATCGGTGAACTCTACAAGAATCCAAATCTCTTAACGTAAACCGTTTATGACGAAAATGAAACACAATCGGTGCTGAGTTTTCTTCAAAACTCAGCATTAATTGCGAAAAGGTGGGGCGAATGAGGAATCATGAAGATAATTCCTCATTCGCCCATTCTCCTCACATTCACATGACAGTAAGACTTAACGATAGATTGCTGGTTTTGTTAAATCAAAATGTTTGACTTATTTCGAAGTTGAACCACACATTTATCAGCAAATAGTTATTTCTTTTTAATGACAATATCGATCTTTCAATCGTTACTATTTTCAATTTCATAGAGTAGTAGTAAACAGTGCATACCTGTTCAAGGAATAGCAAAACCACCCAAAAACTGGTACCTCTTTTTGGGACGCTTGTGGAATAAATTTACCCCAAAACACAATATGCAGTATTATAAAAAACAGAAATCCTTCTGAAAAAAGTCATGCTATTTATCTCAATCGAAACTTAAAAAACAAAAATCATCCATCATCCCCTCCATTAACTTCCGTTAAAAATCCTTGTCTTCCCGTTTCCTGCCCACTCCCATAATCACGCACCGGTGACAAAATTCACTGAAATAATGTATAGTCAGATCAGTAGCACAACATTTAAGTAAAAAAGTTGGTACTATAACTTTTTTTACCTAAATGTTTTCTTCAGTCTGCCTGTAAGAAACTGCTTGCCGGCTTAAGTAACGTATGCTTGAGTAACGTTTTTCTATGGCATAAACGTCACTCAAGCATAGATCTATGACTGAGCAAGCTTTCATAATACGGACCTTATAATGAGATGGCGAGATGTACGTGGCATGTTAAAGCGTCAAAATCACTAGAGTAAGACATTCTCTTATACTTCCACTGCTGACAGTGCGACAGTGATAGTGCTTTCGCATCCAAGCTTCAACGATGCGATCCGATGAGGCGTGATGGCGCGTCGCTGCGCAAAAAAACCCCAAAAAAAGGTATGTGCGTTGGTATGATATGCTGTTGCGAATGATAAAATAAAAACCAAAATTTCAAAATCCATCGCACAGATTGTTATACCAATTATAAGCTTTTTTAATGCCTCTGTAATAGTTTTATTCTATATAGATTAGGCAGTGAATCGAAATTGACATTGGTGGCCACCAAAATCTATTTTCGATTCACTGCCTAAACTAAATAGAATAAAACTATTACAGAGGCATTAAACAGCAGCGGCGCTAGTTTGGGTCGGGTATGCGCCTTAAAGTAAAAGTTAGTATACTGCCAAATCTTCTCATTGAACTGTGATTCGGCCATCTCAACGTACAATGTAGCTATTAAGTTAATCGCCACCGTTGTCCCACCGAACGAGACATTACAGATATTCTACGGGGACTGACAATAGGAATAATAAGTCGGTTTGTTCCATTGACAAATATATTATTTATAGCAATGAAATAAATGATCTCTTTGTCAATGGGAAAAAAAATTAAATGAAAGCTTCGGGCACGCCAGGGTTTAAACACATCGTGGAATCATTTAGAAGACTAGGACAGCCAGGAACGCACTAGCGGGTAGCCGTCACCGCGGTTGAAACGCCGCGGCTGGAATTTTGTTTGAAATTTTATGGCGGTTTAGTGCGTACAATCACTAGCGGTTGCTTATTAACCACTAGAAAAGCGGCTAGCCGCTAACGCGTAAGAGGGCTTACAGCTGGTTTTTCATTTGCTTGTCATCATAGTGTTTTTGTCAGCAATTTTTCATTTGCTATCAAATTGTCTACCCGGCTCTCGTCAACGATGTGTTTAAACTATTGTCAAAATTAACAAGCGAATGAAAAACATGCTGTAAAAAATTGTCGGCTAGAATGATAAAACTTTATATTATTATTTTCGACTACTTCCTGCCCGCGAATTCTCGCTCGTTGTTTCTTTGGAAACGTTTAAAACTTATTTATATCCCATGGGAACAGATTTGAACAGATGTGTTCTTTCAGGTCTTCCCACAGCTGTGCGAATTTCCCGATCCGTTCAGTAATTTGACGTGAAGAAGTAACAAACACACATACATCAATCCATCCAAAATTTTGCATTTATAATAAGTGTGATGAGATATTGTGATTTGCGTGGCACAAAGAATAATGTTGTATAAAAAAACATTATTTATAAAATCCTTACAGAAATGTTATTATACAACGTTCATTAGTATACCACGTAATTAACGCACTCACTGCCCAATCTCCGCCATCTCCGCCATCGCTGCTACACTGAGCTCCGGATAAACGAGTACGTCAAGACCCATGAAAGTGTTAATATACAAGAACATATACTTACCTACCCCCGTTAAGGCTGTGGTATGGGTCAAACTAGCGCCGCCACCTATTCAATCTTATCATTAGTACGTTGAACAAAGAAAATTTCAAAAATCCATCGCATAGTTTGTGATACCCGTTATAAGCTTTTTTTAATGCCTCTGTATTTTATTCTATTAGTTTTAGGCAGAATATCGAAGTTGCCCTTGGTGGCCACCAATATCTATTTTCGATTTCCTTACCTATTCACCTTAAATAATTTTTGTTGGTAAAGAAATAATAGACACTAGCCGTCCGCCCCGGCTTCGCACGGGTATATTCTAAAGCCTTTGTTAGCCAGTGACAATGTAGCTTTCTAACGGCAAAAGAATTTTCGAAATCCGTCCAGTAGTTTTTAAGTTTATTCGTTACATACAAAAATACAAATCTTTCCTCTTGATAATATAAGTGAAGATAGGTAGCAGATCAATATCTGTAAAAAAATAACCGTAAACAAGCAAACCCGCATGCACCAGCTAGACATTCAAAGGACAGCGATTTGTTCGTGCATAAATGTGATTACGATGCATAATTCCCGTTTTGTGCGCTACACCACAAAACGAACAGGTGATTTTAAACAATTCCAACAATCCCAATTTCGTATAATTTCATTGGGCGTTTTAACTAGTAGTGAAAATATACGGGCGTGTCTTATTTGTACTGTTTTATTTGTTCGATAAATTAATTAACAAAGTTAGAACCACTTTTGTTTCGCGTCTGTTGTCTAGCTCAATATCTATTAAACAGATTTTAATTTTAATTGTTTATTTAATTATAACTTTGTTGGCTGAAATATAACTGTGATTATTTTTTGAAGATATCGGAAAAGGCATGCTGACTAGGAATCTATTCTGGCGTACCAACACCGCGTTAACAAAAAAGTTTAAAGAAAACAGATAGGTAGGTAATACTTTATTGTATCACACAAACACAGAAAAACAAAACACTGTACCTACAGAAATAAATGCTACGCGTAGACGAAAAAAAGGTGGCCTTATTGCTATCAGCGATCTCTTCCAGGCAACCTTGAGATGGACTGGACATGTAAGAACAAAAAAGACGGTGACGGTAATAGAAAACAATAATACACACTACATGGTAATTTATAAACTTACTTAAATGATTAAGTAAGTTTTTTATTGTAAAAATAGGACTCTTTAATTTTTACAACGACAGATAATGCTGATGAAGCAGTTTTTAAAACAGTATCATGAATTTTTTTTTTGTTATTAAGTTTTTTTTTTAATGACTATTGGTCTGCTAACCGTGCGAAGCCGGGTATGTTGCCAGTGCTAAAATATTCTATACAGAATTAATTTTTAAAGGTCAACTTAAAACAAGACTTAATACGAAACTGTATATTACTCAGGTTACTATTTCAATAAAATTGGCCAAGATTGGATTACTCAAACCAATAATGTAGGTATTAGGTATAGTTACTTCGACTTTGAGAATTTAGTAATAGAAAATAATCTTGCTCCGTTTCCTAGCTAAGTATTCTCAATTAATTCAAAAGGGGCTTATGAATTTGGAGTGTACCTAACAAAGTTGAAACGATCTAATTGGTTTCATTACATAAAATAAACTTTTCTTTTTTCGAACCGTTTAAGTTTTTCATTTTATGAGATCAAAGTAAACTCTAGAGCCGTTTAAATGCCTATCATTAAAACTTTTAAGTTTGCAGATAAGCTATTAGGCTGAAATATTATGCTTAAAAATGTTAACTAAAGGAATTGATAATGATCAACAAGTAATTAATTGAACGACCAGTTAAAAGTTCTATAGAGAAAAAGAAAAAAAATCTGTATGTTTTTTATTACTATGAAAAACAAATCCGTTGAGAAAAAATCTATTGAGAAAAACCTGGCTTGGTCGTCGCTTTTTCACTTTTTTTTTCGCCGATGAAAGGTGATTTTTTATTGATTATCTGTAGGGACTAAATATAGCTGAGAAGAAAAAAAATAGTATTATTTTTTTCCTTTGAAAAAAAAATCCAATGAGAAAAAAAATATTGAGAAAAACCTGGCTCGGTCGTCGCTTTTTCACTTTTCTTCGCCGAAGAAAGGTGATTTTTTATTGATTATTTGTAGGGACTAAATAAAGCTGAGAATCATAACAGAAATTTTGATTGAATGAGTTCAATAACTCATCATCATCAGCCTGTATTAGTCCACTGCGGGATATGTCCCGCAGTGGACTAATACAGGCCTCCCCTAATGAGCGCCATAGCGCCCTGTCTTCAGCTTGCAGCATCCAGCATCTGCCAGCAGCCTTTGGCAAATCGTCATCCCACCTGGTCGGAGAGCGTCCTGAATAACTCATTTAATGAAAATTTCTTTACTCGTTTTTTTGCTTGGAAGTTATACAACCACGTAGAAACACTGACATATAATCTATCTTCGCGGTTAAAAAACCCAACGTCCTAATGTACCTCTACACGTAATCAATTTGTCGCGCGAGCGCTAGTCATCTTCTCGGCAGCTCCAAGCAGCGCGTAAGGAGTTTGCGTAAAAAAACTAGCGGCTTTCGAAAAGCAAAAAAACGTTTTTTCTAGAAAGGGGTTCGAAGATATTGTCCCTAACATCAAATCTAACATTAAAAAAACTTATAACATAATGTTTTAAACCTTCAGTTTTCTGAAATATTCTCATAAATAAATAAATATTCTGGTTTTTAGTATTTGTTCTTATAGCGGCAACAGAAATACATCATCTGTGAAAATTTCAACTGTCTAACTATCACGGTTCATGAGATACAGCCTGGTGACAGACAGACAGACGGACAGACGACAGACGGACAGCGAAGTCTTAGTAATAGGGTCCCGTTTTTACCCTTTGGGTACGGAACCCTAAAAATCATACGAGCAAATAGGTAGTTATTTAAAAAACCAAGGTGATCGACGATTTAAAAAAAATATATGTTGCTACCTTGAATAAACCATTAGGTATATGTTTTTCGTTAGTTGTGAAAACTGCTAGTATTTCGTTTTACATTCTCGTGAAGGGGGAACCGGGGATTATTGTCTAGGGTAGAATAGAGAAAAATTACGTCACTTCGTCATCCAATGCGTAAATTATTTGAAATGCATTCCATCAACTTCAATAATGTACGCAATGTATGGCGATGCAATGTCATTATTGACCATTCTACCCTAGACAACAATCCCCGTGCTAGGGGGGCAGTAGGTTTTCAAACATCTTCTATCCGTAGACGATGCCTATCTACCTTTTGATTAAGTTAGCAAGAATTTCGTGGTGAATATTCTGGAATCTCTAACTAAAGGGCTTATTAATGTTTAGGAATTTCAATGTCCTCACTTTGAACAGGTAAGTTGTTGTTAGGATGGAGGATTAAGGTTAGCGCAGTCCAATCAGTTTAGCTTCAAATAATATATAGAGGGGTTCAAATCTCACTAATCTCACTATATATATAATACTAGCAGCGCCTCGCGGTTTCACCCGCGTAGTTCCCGTTCCCGTAGGAATTTCGGGATAAAAAGTAGCCTATGTCCTATTCCAGACTATAATCTATCTCTGTGCCAAATTTCATCCAGATCCGTTTTGCCGTTCTGGCGTGATAAAGGAACAAACATCCATCCATCTATCTATCCATCAGATTTCAGGGTTCAGAATACCACATTTTGAACCCCTCCACTTTGAACTACCTGGCTCAGCGGAGAAATCTGCGCGTGAGTCAAAGCTCTCGTGTTGTAGCTTCTATCGTGTGCTATCTTGTTTTTTTACATGTAGACATTGTTCATGAGTGAAAGAGAAAGTGCTTAGTTGAAGCTGCCTTCGCAGATAAAAATGAAGATGCCAGCTAAAATCTGTCTCTTTAATTACCAATCAAATATTTTACTTACGTCAGGAAAACGTGGAAAGTAATAAAATAACATAACTAAGACAAGTTTTTTAAAAGTAATTTTCTATGAATGATAAAAATATATATCTACGTATTAAATAGTATTATACACATCAGTTATCTAGTACCCATAACACAAGCTCCGCTTAGCTTGGGGCTAGATAATGCTGTGTGAATTATCCAGGATTATTTATTTATTGGACTTCCAAAATAAGTAACATAAAAATTTAAAAATTGTTAATTTTATTGTTATTATTTGTTTATTAATCCAACAACAGTACATGACACTAATGTTATAATGGCGAAAGCTTGGATGTTTAGATGGATGGATGTTTGTTACTCTTTCACGGCAAAACTTCTTGACGGATCGGGCTGATACTACGCATAGATGCAGTTCTAGGCCTGTAATGAATCAAAGGCTACTTTTTATCTCATAAATCAGTTCGCATGGGATAGAAAAAGTCTATGAAAATTTCCCTAAGAACAACTCGTGCGAATCCGCGAGCAGAAGCAAGTTTATGTAAAACAGTATCTAATACTTATGCGAATATAATATGAATAAAAAAGTGTAAAAGAAAATCTTCAGGTAATATAAAGAAACAATTTAACATGTTTACAATTAAGAAAAGATGATAAAAGAAAACAAAATTACATGAAAGCAAAAAGATAGAAAATAATCAGTTAGAAGTTCAGTTCCAAATATCACAATCGTCAGTAAACAATTTAATGACTTGTTTTGACCTCTCTATTGGTACAAGATCTCTGCGTATAAGTAGAAGGAAGCACTTGAATTTTCTAATTTCTATACTAACAACCTATACTTCTACCTTCCCTTAATTCGTCTCTGCTTGAAAGACCCTAGGGTAGGTACTCCGTTATAACCTGTGAGGGTTACTGAGGACCATCTATTATATTGAAGGGTCGCCTTGTTAGCATAATAATTTCGTCAAAGCTTTATAACCGTTTTGACAAATGTTTTAGGATTATGTAAATTAGCTACGTCTCCTTTATATTACACTGCATAACCGTAATTGTTTTCATTTAAATTTAAATTATTATTATCGGTCTGACTAAAAAATACATTTACATTTGTTCTTTGCTAGGTTTTGTCCACGGATTATTATTGTTCTAGCGAACCGACTAAAAAGACCTTTACATTTCCTTTCGCTTTCGCTTTTTCTGTTTCCATGATTAGTTTCAGCTCAATCTGTACAGTACCGTTGGCGTAAGAAATAAACAGACATAAACTAGCGTAAGAAATTAACAGACATTTATAAACCATTCATATTTTATATTCACTTTTTTAGGATTCCGTAGGCACCAAGTAACGTGGCTTAGCTCAGAGACTATATTTTATGTACCAGAGAGCTTAAATTTTTCATGAGTAAGAAATTTAAAACAGACAAATAAGTTTGTATAAGTTAATGAACCGTGAACAACAACTACGCAACTCTAAAATACGCATGGCCCGCTGTATAGCAATGCTGATGCGCTGCGCCAGATACTCACCAGCTCTCGGGTCACGCGTCGCTTCGATCAGACACTCAGATAACTTTTTAAAAGCCAGAGAGTTTCGGTATCCCACATTTACATTACTTAAGCTTCACATCCAAATACGAGATGGTGGTCAAGCGCTTTACCATTTACACCCAGAACAAATCAACATATGCCCCTAGACGGGAATCTTACCTATAGCCTCTTGCGTCGCAAGCGGACCTTCGCCCGCTGCACCACTGAGGTCGTCAAAGGTACAAATTGGTTATAAACAAAAGCGTGCTTGCAGTATTAATAATCATAAAGATAAGCCTGCCTAACAGTACTTCAGGGTATTCTATAACGGTAGCTTGCATGACTGAAAGCGTTTGGTATTCAATTCGTGACCATGCTGACACAGGTGTGTTCATAGCACGCAAAAATTAACGCAAAAGAGTCTAATTGAAAACTTGCAATATGCAGTTATAGCTTGCATATGGTGAAACTAAATTGTACTAAATTTGGTACGTCCTAGCCGAGGTTGCTCACCAAATTGCATATCATTATACGAGCCCGCGCGGGCCGTATGCGTATATTCATTTCATTTCATTTATTTCCACCGTAGGTATTACATTACACTTGATGTCGTTATTTCTAGTAGTAATATTACAAAAGGAAACACCGGGATTTTACAGTTGAACATAATTCTGATGGAAAAATCTTCCTAATAACAAAAAAATATTATTTATTATAAGAGCTGAGTCTATTTTTTTGAGTATGGAATATAATTTTGTCGTCTGTATAAAAAGAGTTAAAAGTCATAAAAAATGCACACAAAATCATTTTTAACATGTCAGTCTTTTGGGTAGTCTCACTTCGACCTTCAAGATTTTGCATTTTTTAATCGCAAAAATCACTCATGGGTTTCGTTTTCGACTAATTCAGATACGTAGATTACAAAAAAGATGTCCATTTTCAAATCCAAGATGGCTGACATTTTTTTTTATCGCAGTTGTCACTCATGGATGTCGTTTTCGACTAACTCGGACACGTAGATTACGAAAAAGATGTCCATTTCTAAATCCAAAATGGCTGACATTTATAGCTGCTTGCAGCACGCGCACATCTAAAAAACTAGTTACATTATATTTGATAATAATAAAAAAATATTATTATACCTAACTTAATTTTTTTTTATTACAATTCCTTCACTAATTAATCGAAAGGAACTTCGTTCCATCCGGGTGTCCCTTGACACCTCTCAAGTTTTTTTTTACAAAAAGTGGAATTATTATGTTTTGTTCCGTCACTCCTCACATAAAAGCTAACCTGAACCCATAAACAAGAGCTTGTTAAAAATACGTACAACCCTTGTTAGCCAGTAAAGTGCATTATAACCGAGTTACGCGGAGCTTCATCAATTTCCGTTCGAAAGGTCAGTTATCTGTATTAGCCGTTGACCCCAATACAAGCAAGTTCAGTAATCTACCTTTTGTGAGGTTCAAAGGCGAATAGGTAAATAAGGAACTGAGAGTTGATAACCTGTTTATGGTTCATGAGGAAACGGAATTTCTCCATCCAAAGTATGTAGCTAGTGACTCTGTGAGAGTTTTAAATCGCAATTCTCGATAGCTAGAGGGTAGAGATCCTTCGCGTCTATGACACAAGTTTCCTAAACTTAGTTAGAGCGAGGTGTTGAACCAAATGGTGAAATAGGTCTAAAACACAATAGTGTTATTGTACCAATAAAGTATTTGTATTTGTATTTATTTATTTACCATTCCGTTACATAACATAATATAGGCAAGTCAAAATTACAATTTAAGTAAGACTATTAAGTAAGACCTTCAGAAATAAATGATTTATTATTATTATTATATTATTATTATTATATTCGACCGATGACCTCTGTGGCGCAGTGAGCGAAGGTCCGCCTGCGACGCAAGAGGTTGCGGGTTCGATTCCCGGCTCGGGACAAATGTTTGTACGATCTGCTGATATTTGTTCCGGGTGTTCTGGTCGTTTTCTATGCATAATAAAAAATATCTATCTGTGTATTGTATTGTATTAAGTATATCAGTTATCTAGTACTATTAACACAAACTCTGCTTAACTTGGGGCTAGATAATGCTGTGTGAATTGTCCAGCATTATTTATTATTTATTTATATTGGAATCAAAAGATTTCAAAAATGCTGTAGTACCTTTTTACAAATTACAAATGAAACAGATGTTTTAAAGTAATTCCAGACTGTTGCCAACAATCTACAAACCATCCATTACTTCTCCGATACGGTTCTCAACAGCAAATAAAACGCTTCAGATAAGTGGTAAGGGATAATTCAAGCCTATTTGCAAATTACAAACGAAACAGATGATTTTAAGTAATTCCAGACTGTTGCCAACAATCTACAAACCATCCATTACTTCTCCGAAGCGGACAACAGAAAATAAAACTCATCAGATATATGGTAAAGGATCATTCAAGCGCGAATTGTAATTAGTAGGGTGCGGTCCCAGTGACGAGCGACAGCGGTTACAGCGGCTCCAATGGATATGTCATCCGACCGCAAAAGGTGAGGCAATGCGAGCAATAGCTGTTTGCGGTTGTTCGCTTAATGTTTTGAATGTGATTAACGGGTAGGACAGAGCGCGTTAATACTCAGGAATGAATAAACACTTCATTGTATTAAAAACTAGCAGTGCTTCGCGGTTTCACCCGCATAGTTGACGTCACCGTGAGGATTCCGGGAAAAAAGTAGCATTATGTACTATTCTAGACTATAATCTATCTCTGTGCTAAATTTCATCCAGATCCGTTCAGCCGTTGCTACGTTACCACGGAACCCGCAGCCTCCTGCGTCGCAGACGGACCTTCGCCCACCGCGCCACAGGGTCGTCAAATATTTCGCAATACTGTTTGAAAATTCGGCACCGACGAATTTTCGCAAATGATTTTTATTTAACACTTCCAATGCCTTCGGTGTGCGATCCACAGGCGCGCGACGACGCCCTGGCGCGGCGCGGGCGTTCCATGGATCTGTAGATAAGCGTCGTGGGCAATGAAAGTGTTAACCATTATGACGCCAAAATCGAACAATTCAAATTACATATACGTACGATAGGCGTTCCACGGCTATGCCACATATAGGGAAAGTACCTATCTCAATTTTAAATTATGTTTCGAAGAACACCGCCTTAACAATTAAGTTTCGTTTAACTTAATTCTAGAGCACTTAAGAAACGCTTAGGACTATTAAAATTCCCTTAGAATTATTTAGAATCTAAGCACGATAAGAAAACCATTAAAAAAATAATAGATAACTTCACATTCAGGGGTCATCTGGACAATGTATTCTAAACAAAGCCAACAATACGAGGCTTTTGAGGACATAACAATGGCGAGGTTTAGATGATTTAATTTCAGCCTTAACTGCTTTGTTAATAAATACGTTTTTGAATTAACGCAGTTCAGAGGCCTTGTCTGAGTTTAAACAAAAAAACATTCGATAAACGTAATCGAGAACTATTGCGGTCTTCGACGAATGAGGCTTAGAATGGTAGTAGACATAAAAGAAGTGTAGCCAAAAAAATGCGATAAATGTGTCTCATTTTCCTGTTCGTATTGTGTTCTAAAAAAAACATCTAGGCACAAACTCTGCATAGTTTGTATCTAGATGTTGCTGTGTGAATTGTTTAACATTATTATCATGATAAATTGTAATCTTTAACGCTTTGATTAACACGATAGTGTCCCCAGATTACAATTTTCGAGCAAAAAAGCGGTACGGCCGTACCATCCTCATCTCGAAGCAGTTTGCCATTTTCGACCGCCTTATAACTTTGTTCTGGATAAAACTAGAAACCTAAATTTTCAGTAAACAAGCAGGCATTGTATAAACACAGTATATTTCAAAATTCATTCAATTTGAACCAGTAGTTTAAGAATTATAGCTAGTCAAAATTCTTAATTTTTGTCACTCACTGACTGACTAGACATAGAAGCTTCAAATTTAGAATAAAATTTGTGTTTAGTGTAAAAATTAAGGAACAACTAAAATATTCAGTAATTTCGGTCCAGTTTTCTAGATACATTAACTAACTTTGTAATCCAATATAAATGTACAAGATTACAAAGTTACATTTGCAGTTGGTATTCGAAAAGTAGAAGCTACCGGAAAGGAAAAAAAGTAGGAGTAGGTATCTACAAAAAGAAATGAGATGCCATCGAAAACAAAACTTGTAAAAAAAACGAGGCTCGTAACTCACTTTTCTACCGTAAAAAGTTGTGAGATCCATGTAATACTTACCAAGTCTTGACTTGGCAATCGCACTACATAAACAATCTTATTTATTATAATAAGTATTACATGTGAGATACATTGTATTTTCATGCGACGTCCAGCAGGACTCCTCAGCAGGACATATTACAGTGCGCAAGTGTGTGCGCAAACACTGGTGCACTCTCAATTCCTTCTCTTTCATAATCCGTTGGGACGGCAGATCGACACGACTGGGGAGGTCAGGCGCAGGACTCAGGATTGGCTGTGGACTTCAAAAAAGCTGATTATTTAAAAAACCGGCCATGTGCGAGTCAAACTCGCCCACGAAGGGTTCCGTACCATTATCTATGAAAAAAATCACGTTTGTTGTATGGGAGCCCCCCTTAAAATATTTGTTTTATTTTAATTTATTTTGAAATAAAAAATATATATATGTATTATTTTAATTTTGGTCCCGTTTTACCCCTTGGGTACGCAACCCCTAAAATTAACAACAACGATTACAACTTCTAGATAAAAAAAAAAACAAATAGCACTTTTATAACATGATTAATTAACAGGCACTAAAGCTGTCAAAATAAAATAAACACGTGGTCTTCAAATTTCACCCAAAAGTACCTACCAGAAAAGCAAGAAAACAAAACACGGTAGTTTTGCAAGGCCCCGTGAAGTTGCCTATATAATATCAATAGATGTCGCTGCTAAAAGTGGACGAGGGCTAGATCGCGCTAACGAAGCGTTTCGGGTTCTGATAGTGGTTTGTAGAGAATTTAATGTCAGTTTGTATTTGTATACAGTTATCTAAAGAGTTTTTGAATAACGCAAATCTGTTAATTTAGACAGTGCGTTAGTATATTGTTTTATGTAGTAGATATAGATATTTAGAAAGGTAAAAATACCTCCATAGATAATAAATTAATACAGCGGCGGCGGCACACTAGCGCCGCGCCAGGCCATCTTATCCACTTATTTAATCTTATTATTTCGCTGAACAAAGGTAATTTCTAAATTTGCACTGGGCAGTTTGTCATTAATATCTAATAAGCATTTTTAATGCCTTTGTAATATTTTTATTTTGTGTGGTTTAGGAAGAGATACGAAGTTGCACTTTGTGGCCACCAAACCCATATTTCGCATTTCTGCCTAGACTATAGTAAATAAAAATATTACAAGGGCATTAACAAAAAGCTTTTATTAGGTATCACATATTGCCCATTGAAAATTTTGAAATTACCTTTGTTGAAATGCCGAATCTTTCCTCGTTTTAATATGACTATAAATATATCTTATTATTTCGTAATAATAAGATATATTTATAATAATATTAAAACGAGGAAAGATTCGTTTGTTTGTTTGACGGGAATAGGCTCCGAAACTACTGGACCGATTTGAAAAATTCTTTCACCATTAGAATCCTAAATAATAATACAAAAAAGTAATAATCAAATCTAAAGTATCATCATCAGCCTTTATTAGTCCACGGCTGGACATAGGCCTCCCTTAATGAGCGCCATAGCGCCTGTCTTCAGCTTGCCGCATCAAGCATCTGCCAGCAGTCTTTCGCAAATCATCATCCCACCTAGTCGGAGTCGGAGGGCATCCTACACAACGTTTGCCGAGTCGCGAGTCTTGGTCTCGTCGGGGCCAAATAGAATAAATTATAAAAATATATTTTAGCGCTGGCCATATCTCCGGCCAGCGCTAAAATATATTTTTATAATTTATTCTATTTGGCCCCGACATACAAAGGTTTGTTATAAGTTTAAGGGTGGATCTATGTGTCTGTGTGTGTATCTATCTGTGGGTTGTTGCGGCATCATAGCTCTCAAACGGATGATTTTGATTGTTTATTTCGTCAAAAGCAGACTTGATCGAGTGTTCTAAGCACGGAAGCATCTAACAAAGGAATTTTCATACTGGACCGTGGACAGTTCGAACAGGAAACAGAAGCATTAAGAAATAGTATAAGATATCGATCTTATACTATTTCTTAATGCTTTTGTAACAGTTTAAAGTTAAGGCAGTGATGTAAAGTTGCTTTGAATAGATCTATTCTGCAAGAGACGCTGCTACCCGCCCCCCGGTGTACGTCCCTTAGTCGCCTCTTACGACACCCACGGGAAGAATCGGGGTGGTGCAAATTCTAAGCCGCACCACATTGGCTATTTACGTGCTAAGGCGTACGGCAGTATTATTTCATCATGCATACTCTAGTGCAGGTTAGGTATATCAAATCTGCTCGAGTCAATATGTATCTTTTCTTAAACATGCGCGGAAATATTGTCATTACTTTTAAATAAAGAACACGCGAAGTATCATATTTACGTAGACTGAAAAACCAAAATCACTTCCTGGCGCGTTCTTTGAATTTGGAACGAAGAGCGCGCCGGCAATGTTGTATGAAACGGTGTGCTGTTTGAATTTAGAACTCTTTCATCTTTCGTACACATTGCGTTCTCGTGGCTGTATAGCCACAGATGCATTTACCTTCTGGCACAAACTGTAAAGTAAAAATAAGAAGTTGGGTAAAGCGGAGTTTGTTGATATTTTGTTAATAATGTTAAATTTATTATGTAAAAGGCCCTTTTTTATTACCTTGCATTTTTTAAAGAAAAGCACTATATATGCCTCGGCCGAAATGGCAATTGCCTGTCTCGTATCATTGACACTCATACTCGACCTGCAATTGCCTATTTCGCTGCCTTTGCAATAATGTACTATTATTTTTCAATAAGTAAAGTAACAAGACCACCACATAATTTATTATACCTCAAGAGCCTTCCAACAAATCCATAGGCAACAATTCCCCAAAAATAATCTTCAGCAATACAGCTCCTAACAATAAAACCGAGAATATATCTCCGAAAAACTCTCAACGAACAAAACCTCGATAAAGTCCCGTGCCTTATTGGTTGCGATTCCTTTATCCCAGTAAATACTACCGATAGTAGAATTTTCTAAGCCCCTAATACTCATTACTACAAGCAGAGACGGACGTAAAAGCCAAGAACTTAATTAACGTCCTTCGGGGTAAAGGAGCGGTCTCGGAATATATCGACACCTTGATATTTTCGCACTGCCGCTATTTTCGTGGGTTACGGGACATACAGCCTGCTCAAAAACTGGGCCACGGGCGAGTTATTCTAGTTTTACCCGATGAGAGTCCACCGTAAAGGGTAAAAATTTAATGTAAACAAAAATCAAAAAACCTCCCTTGAAGACCCGTTTTTTCAGACATTTCGCGAGCATCGACGCGAGTTTTCAGGCGCTGCTGGCCGCACGTATCTTTATTTGAAACGGTCCCAGAGTGAGGATTTCACTACTTATAGGCTATAGTAGTAGTCTTCTACTAAGAAATGTAAGTTCTCAAAAATTTTCGATTTCGGCGGGATTCGAACCCGCACCCCACCCTCAGTAGGGGTGGGGTGTCCACTAACCAACAAAGCCACGAAACCTTAGCCGTTTCTACCGAAAATCTTTGGGACCTCTTACGGACTAGATATAGCGCCGGTGGTGGTTATTTTATTTCTTAGAGATACGGATAAGCACTATAACAAATAACCTCCGTTTTCTACTGCCAGTACCGTCACATAACGGTCCCGTATTTCAAAAAAACGTTGACCTTACTTCACATTTATTCTGGCGCGAATTTGGCCCCGGCAGTAAAAATAAACAAAGACTGTTCAGGTGTGCTGCGACTTGGACCATCGTGTAGATTTTTTATTGGTTCAGCAAAAGTACCAGTGTTCTAATTAAACGGAATAGTAGAGCATTTAGAGCTTCTACTTAGATTAAAACGACTCATGATTTAATAACTCATTATATGAAATCGTGTCAACTAGGTAATTTGCAGTAGAAGTAAACTGGTGTGCTTTTAATTTCTCTTGAAAACTATAATACGAACGAACTTAAAAATCTTTATATAATACTCTAAAATAAAAATCTGTGAATATTTAAAGGATGAAAAGTTAAAGAAAAAAAATTAAAGAACCTAGCCGTGGCGATATTTATATAGTTGGACATTAAAACCGAACTACTTTATTAATTACTGAGGTACAATGTTAAATTATTGAAGAAAGGATTTTTAACTCGGATAATGAACCACAATATTTACAAAACATAGACGTGCAAATAACAAAACGCAATATTTGCGCCAACATCACATTCGCCGGCCATTTCAGCCACAAAGCGACAGGCTCATTTCAATCCGCCGCTGAATGGTGCTCAAAAACAACTAATGCACACCACAATGAAAATCTTTATTCTGTCTGAATGCGAGATAATATACTCTTTACACTGATGAAAATAAAGCTTAATTGAAACATGTATCGTGCACTCCAAGTTTAATGAGATTTTGTCGTTCACATGCCCTTGCTACGAAAGTTGCTACGCTGGTAGCTCGTAGCATATTATGTACCTAGTATTTCATTTGAGTCTTTTGACGAAATTATTGTAGGCACATTTCAAGACTTCAGGCGTTTTCCACCTTACCTTACCCCAAAAATGTCGACCTTAATATATGTTATCCACCAGGAACTATTTACTACTGATCAAAACGAAGAAATGTTACAATTTCATCACTTAGCGTCCAGATGGCTTTTGAAAAATCAGAATGATGGTTGAAGCCGCATTTTGCTTGTCAATAAGCGATTAGTTCGATTTGGAAATTTGCTACACGTGCAAATTAGCCAGTAGTGTAAGTAGGTAGGTATCATAACAGAAAACGTTTCAGCCAAGAAGGAAACTACCAAGAAATTGCTGCGTCAAATCTGTTCTCCCAATACAATTCTCGTACGAGTACGAACAACGAGCTCCTTACAGGTATAAATGTAATTCTGTACATCCCCTTGTCAGCTACACTCACACGCATTGTCTTTGATTCGTTCACGGTACTTGAAGATCTTCGCCTTGAACGGTTATAATACGATGAATTCTTTGAGTAGGGAACAAAAGGTTTTGTTGGATATTAACCCTTTGTTTCATGGTAACATGATATCTTTCAAAGGCGCATTTAACGACGTAACCAAAAAGTAAAGTATCTAATGTAGGTAGGAAGATCTAATTATATCGGTGACTTTCTTATTCCTGCAGCTTCGCGTTCATGGGACCAAATTGTTTCGAATTTTGAATTTTTAGAGCTGTGGGTTTAATTTTACTGGTAACTGAACTTAACTGCTTCCATAATCATTATCACCACTTTGCCTCTACCTACATCTACAGAATGGTTTATGTATAGGGTTCGTTTGGCAGCACTTACGTAAATGCCTTTTACAAATAACGAAAATTCTTACAAAGCGTTACTTGACTTTATTTTTCATCCTAAATATTGACCTGTCCTCCTGTGTTTAAACTGTAAATTCTTTGCAAAGCCATGTCATTAAAAACTTTAAGACTATGAGTACGTAATACTTCAAAGGAAGGAAGGTGGTGAAAAGGTCCATAAAGTACTTAGGTACCTAAATCACACAGCCCGCTACACAAGTATTCAGGAGAATACCTTAGCTGTCAAAGGCATAGCAATTATGAATCACTCCACCAAGTAACGCGCATGGTATTCCGCCATTCCACGTCTCAGAATGCCGGCAGCGCGCTTGAGGCGTCTCGGCTTGTTATGTTTGAAATGAGTTAAGATTTGCTGGAATGGAATGGTCAATTATTTATGTGAGGATGTACAACAGCTAACAAGCTAAAGGTTTCATAGTCACATATTTACTTTTGTTTATTATCGAAGTAGCCGAAATTATCATTCCCGGCCAATAATATCACATAATTCAATTTATATAATAATTTGAAATAAAGGAAAATTTGATAATTGTTGTTGACAATAGGTACAATGATGATAGTGTGTCTCAGCTAATTTTGGCCGTGGTACGTGTATCCTATTAGTACCTACCTAAGTTACTAATAAAACCGCCCAAGTGCGAATCAGACACGCGCACGAAGGGTTCCGTACCATCTCACTAATATTATAAACGTGAAAGTTTAGATGGATGGATAGATGGATAGATGGATGGATAGATGGATGGATGTTTGTTCCTTTATCACGCCAGAACGGCTGAACGGATCTGGATGAAATTTGGCACAGAGATAGATTATAGTCTGGAATAGGACATAGGCTACTTTTTATCCCAAAATTCCTACGGGAACGGGAACTACGCGGGTGAAACCGCGAGGCGCTGCTAGTTATCTATAAAAACGGCAAAAAAATCATACCTGTTGTTTGGGAACCCCCTTTAAATATTGGTTTTATTTTCATATAACAATTTATTTTCATAGTAAATATATAACTTAATATTCTGTGAATATTTAAAGCGTCTACATGTGTCGCCGTTATCAATATCGAGCAAAAACGGGGAAAAAAATCACGTTTGTTGTATGGGAGCCCCCTTAAATATTTATTTTATTCTATTTTTTAGAACATGTTGTTATAGCGGCAACATAAATACTTCGCTATAGGCTGATGATGATGATGATGATGATGAAGCTTAAAAAACCATCTCCTGACCTAGGTATTTTTCATTGCAAAACGAAACGCCTCTGTGTTTGGTTTTCCTTTGGAAATTATTTTGGAGCGCAAAAAACGGACCAAACTATTCTCTGTCTATTACAAAAGCGAACCTCCAATAGTTTTCGCAACTGCATTTATTTCGGGTTTACACGGAGCTGGCAATGCGTACTGAAAAGGTTTTTGATGCTAGAAAAAAACTAGCATGAGTGAGTTTCTAACGGACCGAGAGTTTGGTTACCTACAAATAATCTCATCTCACTATCTCATCTCACTAATATTATAAACGTGAAAGTTTAGATGGATGGATGGATAGATAGATGGATGGATGTTTGTTCCTTTATCACGCCAGAACGGCAAAACGGATCTGGATGAAATTTGGCACAGAGATAGATTATTCTCACTAATATTATAAACGTGAAAGTTTAGATGGATGGATGGATAGATAGATGGATGGATGTTTGTTCCTTTATCACGCCAGAACGGCAAAACGGATCTGAATGAAATTTGGCACAGAGATAGATTATTCTCACTAATATTATAAACGTGAAAGTTTAGATGGATGGATGGATAGATAGATGGATGGATGTTTGTTCCTTTATCACGCCAGAACGGCTGAACGGATCTGAATGAAATTTGGCACAGAGATAGATTATTCTCACTAATATTATAAACGTGAAAGTTTAGATGGATGGATGGATAGATAGATGGATGGATGTTTGTTCCTTTATCACGCCAGAACGGCAAAACGGATCTGGATGAAATTTGGCAGAGAGATATATTATAGTCTGGAATAGGACATAGGCTACTTTTTATCCCAAAAATTCCTACGGGAACGGGAACTACGCGGGTGAAACCGCGAGGCGCTGCTAGTATTTTAAATCTTACACGATCTGAAAACATTATTGTTAATACTGTTTAACGGGTATATGAACGTGTATATATTTTCATCATCATCAGCCTATATCAGTCCACTGCTGGATATAGGCCTGAGGAGGCCTATGTCCAGCATTATTTGTGACTGATAAAATATATACAACTAAAATATAAATAAAGTTGAAAACAGGGCGCGATGGCGCTCATTAAGGGTAAAGATCGCCATCGCGCCCTATCTTCAACTTTATATATATTTTAGTTGTATAAATTTTATTAGTCACAAATAATGCTGCTCTAGCTTCGCGCAGGCGGGGTGGTAGCTCCAGTACTGAAGTCATCCTGTGTATCCACGATAGTGTATAAACCTGTTGAAACGTCGTAAAATAAAGGTAAATAAACATGTTAAATATCCGTTAAATAAAGTACTAATAATAATTATACAAATACTAATCATAATAATAAAAATGGCAGAATAATTCACACAGCATTATCTAGCCCCAAGATAAGCAGACCTACTTTACGGGTACAAGAAAACTGATAAACTTGATAAAATAAATTACATAGATAGAAAACGTCGACAACACCCAAAAACAAATCTGGCGGTCGTACAAATATTTGTTCCGAGGCGGGAATCGAACCCGCAGGAGGTTCTGCAATAACGGTGGGGCTTGGAACAAGCTCCCTGCTGCGGTTTTTCGGGTCAATATCAAACTGGGTCTCTTCAAGACAAGAGTGAATAGATATCTTCTAGAACTTCGTGATACATCGTTGGCCACATCTTCACGTTCCATCAGGTGAGATTGTGGTAAAAAAAAGTCTATTGACTATAAAAAAATATAGAATTATGCCCGCTATGCCACAGAGGTCGTTTCGGTATTACTAGTCTTATACGAGACCCGTACGACAGTTTCACAAAGCATCGATCGACATAGAAGCTTCCGCTCTGTCAGTCACATAGTGCTCTTGTTCTAAACTGTGGAATCAAATCAAACAGCGTGCTCGGCCGAGTGGGTAGGGTAAAGGCCGGATCGACGCCCCAGGAAGGATACTTGTCCCAATATATCAACAAACACACGTCTACTGCAGAATATGCAACCCACAAGGGAGGTTTTGCCCTATCACCACGGCAGCATTGATAGTCGAAGTAGAGGACGTGTTAAAAATACACAAAAGGTCCTTCTTCTGGTAAGTTTAATTGACTCTTACGACATCATCTGAGTAGAAGGAACCGCGATGTACTAGCCTCACTGCCAAAAAATCCAAGTTCTGAAAATAGCAATTAGGTTTTTGTAGGCTAACTGTGCAGGCTAGAAATAAGCTTCATTTTATATCAAATAAACAGCTTCAGATAAATTACATGCTCTCTTCGGTGAAACCTGTATAATCCAGATCGAGCTTCGCTTCAGAAAAGCTCGCTTGATCATCATTTAATAAATAAGTACTTTAATAAGAATATAAGTGGGTTAGCTACTAACCTACTTTGTGTTAGAAGACTACCAACGTTTCATCTCTAACTACATCATCAGAATTAGTCAACTAGTTGGTTAACTCGACATACTAGATTGCGATTTTCTGAAGATAAGATTTTTGACAATGGTGCATGTAGGTATCACCTGTGGCGACTATCCCTATTTTACCCTATAGTGAAATACACGTAGTTCGGGAGACGCACTACAATTCGATTAGAGGGTGAAAAGATAAAAAAGTTCGAAACGTTTGGTATATCGTGAAAATGTACGCGTTGTTTTATCTTGTATCTTTTTTACTGTTTTGTGCTCGTAGGTTGTATACAGACAGTAGGTACGGTGATGAATTTTTATTCGTGGTTGCTGGAAAACTGTTTTTTTTACTTTGGTACTTGAATCATAGAATTTTTATTGTTTTCCAAAGCTTTCCAACCCTAAGTAAAAAGCTTCCATTTAAAATGTTTAAACGCACATTGACTAATACGCATAATGACCAATGAAAAAAACACGAATACGCAAAATGAGCAATCGCAAAAAAAACTGTTCGAACTGTTTTTGAAGTTTAACTTCAAACAACTGTCATCAAACAGATCTTTAAGTGTTAGGCATATGGTTTTCCTTGTGACTTAAAAAGTAAAATACAAAAGCTACCTACGCGTTGAAGACCTCTAACAACGTGATGTAACTCTCGATAGTAAACCCGAAGTAATAATTTTAGCAAGTAACCTATTTCAGAAACCCGATATAATAATTCCATTAGGTAACCTACTTCAGTAAAACAGTTCTTGTCCGAAATCCAAACAAGGTAAACTCTCCGTAGACAGCCTCAACTGCTTTAATTAAAACCATTTTGTGTTCCAACTCGAAATCCTATGCAGGTCTGTTGCCATAGAGATCCGGTATGTTACCTTAGAAATTATTACCCATGTTGTCCACTTGTCTCCACTCAGCACAATAGTTGGTTAGTTATGGGCTACTATGTTTTCCTTTGGCATAACATAACATAACTTCCTTTCGTTTGTGTACCGTAACGCATTGCTTTCTAGACACTGGCTGTTATTTAGTGACCTTATTTTCCATTAGGTTTATCTCGCTTTGTGAATTTGGTTACATAGTACCATATTCTCTAGATAGGCCTACCTGAGTAGACGTTTTATTGACAGGAAATTATTAATTCGACTAATAAAAACAAGATCCGTCAAGTGCAAGTGTAACTCTTACGCCGAGGGTTTCGAATGTTTTGAATTATACAAATACATTTAAACTATAGGTACCTACCGGTTAGGTACTTCACTATTTAATGAATAGGTAGGTAGTTAAAAAGACCATAGGGTGTCGAAATCGATCTCGAAACCCTAAAAATCATATCACGAGCGAGACAAATTTTTAACCCACATCAAAAAATGGAGGAATTTCTATTATGGGTAGTATGGGTTTTTCTTAAACCCTACATAGGGGTTAAGAAAAACCCATACATGGTATAGGTACATACGTCATAATATGTTCGCTGATCATTTCGTCAATTGTGGACCAATTTTAACAATTATTTTGCTATTATACCGAATTACCGAATTTAATGATACTTTTGCAAGTAGGTACATATTATAGAGAAGGATTCTGGAGGGGAATATATTTTTTTTAAATAGGACCATCTGGTCCTATTTAAAAAAAACATATTCCTCTGGGATTCATATGTGTCCTGCGTTATGAACAAAAATAACCATAAAGTAGCAATCATCGCAGGCCTGGCTTTATGAATTCAGTCTTTGTGTTCATAAAAACTCAGAAACCAACAAGCTTTTTCTACTACGGTCTTAAATTAAAAATAATCTTTGCTGAAATTCATTATACAAAACTGCCTTGATTACAGATTCACGCTTAAACTAACACCGTATTAAACAAAAGAATCCAAGAACTGAAATTTAAAGCTCCTTCGGTACTAAGACACAATTACATTGAAAACTGGTTTTACTACTGGTTATTTCCAAAACACAAATGTGTTTTGGAAATAACCAGTTCGGCTAAATAGCCGAAATTCACTAAGAAACAAAAACTGAATCATTAAAGTAACTATAGGAAACTGGTATAGCGTGTGTATTAAACCTGTGATGATAACATTACAGGTACATATGAACAGCCTTTACCATTTCACTGCTGGGCATGACTCCCTAAGCACCTTATTTGTTCTTATCATCATCATCATCAACCTATAATAGCCCACAGCTGGACAAAGGCCTCCCTTAATGAGCGTCATAGCGCATTTCAGCTTGCTGCCTACAGTCTTTCGCAGGTCATCATCCCACCTGGCCGGAGGCTCCTATCGTTCGAGGGTAATACCCATAATCCCTACGCTAGGCATGCAGAGTAGGGATAGTAGTTCAAGCTGGATGAAGGTGTTGCTGCCCGCCCCTGGTGGATATCCCTCCAGGGATTTACAACGCCATCTACAACGACATTCTGTTACGCATTGAACCGTAGTCGCTACTCAAAAATAGCGATCACTCTGCGCAAGTGAGAGGAACATGAAAGCCGATGCAGTATGGTAGGTTTAAATTAGATAACGAATATTTACACTTAGACTACAAATGCTTAAGTCATTACGAATTTGAGTACCGAGAAAAACTTCACAAGGTTTTTATGGTACTAAATTTAAATGAATAATGTGTTTGTAATGAATAAAAAAAGAACCTATATCAAAAACTGCAAAAATGAATCTATAAACCTTAGAGTCGTCGGCTCGCCAAAGTCGCTGGCCCCCTGACCAGCGCAGCAGACCACAATATCATTCACTGAAATGTAGCACCTAACCACTGTGTTATGTCACCGGGTGTGTAGTGTCGTTAAAACAGAGCTGTTAAAATTTTACTAAAATTTTATTAATACTGAAAAATATTGAGTCTAGAATTTAAGGCCCGTATTATGAAAGCTTCCCCAAGCATTACTTAAGCAGTCATTACGTGATCTCTACTCAAGCGTTAATTACTCAAGTAATGCTTGGTAACCGTTCAATAATATGTCAAAGCAGTTACTCGAAGGCGTGGACGGAGGAAATCCGCTCTTGACGGCTACTTGAGTGAGTGTAGATTTTGACATGAGCTCCCAAGCATTGTTTGAAAATTAGTATTCACTCAACACTAGACATAAGCATTACTCAAGCAGAGCTCGATGACTGAGCATGCTTTCATAATACGGGCCTAAGACTAAAACGAGAGAAAGTAAGGTCACAATTTTTTAAGCTGAATTTTCATCTTCTGTGTCTCTAACAACCTGCTTTACATATAAATGCGGCATAAATACCAATCTTAAAGTTTACCTGAGCACCTTATTGCTAATTTAAATTACTTTACGTTAATCTCTAAAGTAGAGATTACAAGGTGGATTACGTTTGTAAATTAAAGGGCGTACACACCATCAGTTAAACGCAGATTATTTCCCGAAAATGAGATTTATAAGCAACCCCTATTGACCAAAAAGTTTATAAACTAGTACTGATCTAGATGAATCATCAAAATCAAAATGTCTTTATTCGGTATTGCACGAGATAAATACAAGTGAAACTTAAAAAATAGAGAGATTATGGAAAATGTGTTCAAGAAGTTCTCTTCCAGCTACATTATTGAGAGTGAGAAAAGAGTTCAACATTGTTTATGGTTATTATTATTTTTCCGCCGTTTCAGCAGGCTTACACGCTGTTACGATCACGAGATGTCTTCATTATGATATGTTATGATATGTCTACGGTGAATGTGCTAGACACATAATCTCACTTTCTACCTATGTTTAAAGTCTACAATTCAGTTTTCCATATTTTGTGTGAGTATAAAGCTATCAATACCGAACAAAGACACTGAAGTGCATTTTAAATTTTGGTCTAAATGTTGCCTCAATCCGAGGTTGCCTCTAAAGACTTCGACTCTAAGGTCTTCATTAGTGAAGACCTGGGGCCCAACTCTGCTAACCAATCGCCTTACTATAACAATGAATGTCGCACAAATTTCACGTAGAATCCTTGGATGAAAGAAACTCTATGGATAGTGGACGGAGAGATTGATTGGTTTCAACCGAGACACCTTAGCCGCGCGTCCCTCATCTTCTTTCATTGAAAAATGCCAAAATGTGTTATTCTGTGACGATACTATTGTCATAGTAAAGCCATTAGTTTTGCAGAATAGAGCCCCCCTGCCTTTGAGAACCACACTGCAGTTTCTCAAGTCGGATATCTTAAAATCTGTGAGTTATCCTACAGGTTCCGCTTGCTCTCAGTTTTCACTGCTGACTTGAAAATTGATTGTAAATATCCTGAGACCGGAACTGAGTTGATTATGTACCTAAAATGGTTTGCATAGAGATGGCAAAGATTAGTTGATAGGTACTACGGCTTTGCTTAAAATTGGATTTACTATGTTGGTTAGCTTGATATTTTGAAGGGTAAACAAGGTTGAAGAGCGGGGTTTGTTTGTGCATTTTGTTGAACGGTTTAAGAGGGTTTAACTTTTTGTAAACGCTTTTAAAGCTGGATTTGGTTAAGCAATAGGACTAAAAGTATGGCACTCAGTGTAACAGAACCAAATTCAGAAAGGGACCAAACAGACAAAAAAATAGGGACAATATTTTCTCAAATTGTTCTATTACGTCATGTTCCATAGAACAAATAGGACCTACCGGAAATTCAAGTCTTTACCAGTCCCTCAATTTTATTATCCTATGAGACTGGTCTTGTTGCCTGAGTACACTTATTACCCGAGTCAGTTGACACGGTTGTTTACCACGTCAGGCTAAATCGTTAACCCAACTGAAGCTCAGGTCTTAGGTGCTTTACGTAGGGTCTTATGGAGGGTACGAATGTACTCGTATGTATAAGTTGGTGGTGAATATTCTTGATTGGTTTTTACGTTTGCTAGGCAGTTTTTCAATTACTTCTCTTCATAAGACCCTTCCTTAAAAATAAAATCAACTAAACTGTCACACCCGTTCTCGAGTTTTGTGCTTAGCAATCTGTTACTAAGCACAAAACAATAAAACTAAAAAAACCGCTACATGTTCTTAGCGATAATCGGCACATTTTAAATACCGCGTAATCTGCGTATGACGCTTCCATGCCAATCCCGTAGTCGGAGACGAACCTCACGGGTTTGGTTGTCAAACTAGCCTAGATCTCAGTATCCGGATCCCCGTGGTTAACCCTTTAAGGACCAAGATTTTTTTTCTTAGTTTTTATGTTTTTTTGCTAAAAGTATGTTTCTATGGTAACCAAAGATGACAAAAAAAGTATTAAAAAAAATCTAACTTCTGTACTTTTTTGGAAATTGTATGTATCTGAGATGTTACGTTGCGCAACATCTAGAGAAGTAGTAATTAAAAAGGATGTATCATCTAAGTAACATTGCGCAACATGCAGAGAAATAGCAGAATAACAAATTGTAGTATATATTCATACATGTCATTGGTATTAGGTCTGGTAATAAATCAAAGAAAATATATTATCAAGAAAAAGTTTATTTTGACATAAAACACAGTATTTTCAAGAAAAGACAATCAAAAACCGATACATTTATATAACATGAAAGTTAAAAAAACAGTTCCTTTTTGGCAAAAAGCAGAGACGCAGTTCACATTTTACGTTTTAGTAAGGGGAACTGAGTCTTCGTCAAATGGCGTGAATACATTATTTGGTCTGCTTTGATATTCTTGTTCCTGGTCAAAAGCGGAAAGTGATGCATCGTGTTCATGTTCTGAAGATGTAGAATCAAGTATGTTCATTCGCTCAAGCGATGATGGAATGGATCGTGGTTCGGAGCTACAATCAGTATCATCGTCCTCAGACAAACGACGACGACGAGCTGATATGCCTTCAATGATGACCTCATCATCAGAAGCTGATGAATCCGTAGATGAAGCACGTTCAGGAAGAATTAATGCCAGAATCTTTTTGGTTCTCTCCCACTGCAACCCCTGATAAAAGCAGACAGAAAAACATGCAACATTCACCCAAAGCAAAAACAAAATTGTAAGAGGCATTCCCCAAAAATTCTTAGCAGGGAGTTGGTTTGTGCGATTTGCATTGCAGTCCAAGTCAGCAGTAGGTTTTATCATACAAAAATTAATTATTGATAATGAACAGTAAACACACAAAACCATTGCTGTAAATCACGTCAACACAAGATGAAAAGGTTAATTATTTATGGTTTCATACATAATTATACCGGGCCACCAAAAGGGTTAAAATGTATAGACTTTCAAACAAAATTCAAGCAGCTCATTTTGTTAGTAGTAGGACAATGTATAGCCTGAGATACATACAAAGCGAGAGCTAGTTTACCGTATGTTGGACAATGTGTGACTGGTGATACATATCAAAATTCGTTTTGAAAATATCAAAACTAAACACGATCAAAAGCTACTTTCATATGTTTTAGTTGAATGCACTAACTAACAAACAATTTATGGTGTTCAATTGTTAAAATAATCCCTATTATTATTATTATGAATAAAAACTTACCGAGCGTCCGTGACCTCCTCGACGTGGCGGCGCCATTTTGCAATTTATTGAAAATCGATTCGCATGAGTGACTTCATACTTTTTTCACTAGATGGCATTAGTATACTTAATAATAAAGTGAAGTTAATATTATAAAATCGTTCTTAGTTTTAGCACAATATTTTTTTATTTCGACTGTATCAGCTGTGACACCTTGCGAAGAAAAGGGTTAAAAACTCGAGTTACATAAAGTTCAACATTTTGTTCTTTGGTTCCATGAACGTGAAAACACGTTTGAATAAAAAAATACGATAAAAAAATCATGAAAGTGCACGGTTTTGCACATAACCTGTTCGAGATTTCAGGAACCCTATCTATAAGAATGAACAATGTTTTGATTTGTTTCAATTTGTTTTTTTTTTATACATGTTGCTGGACAATTCACACAGCATGATCTAGCCCTAAGCTAAGCAGAGCTTGTGTTATGGGTACTAGATAACTGATATACATAATACAATACAAAATAAATACAATTTGGTTTCTTGAACCATTTTTTTCACAAGTTGTAAAACAAAAAAACTTGGTTTTTAGGCTTAGGTATGCCGTTCCCAAAAAGTATGCTCTTTCCCGTTCCTATGAAAGCGAAATCCTATGCTTATAATTTTCACCACATGGCGCGCATTGTGCCCTCTTAAGTATTTCCTAAAAAGCTCAAAAAGGTGACGTGGCCAAGTTTGGTCGACCGCCTGCTGTCCCGTTGTGAATTGAACCTAAGTGGCGTAGTTGCAATATTGTTTAAACTTAGTTATCCATTTTTATTGATACAAGTGTAAAACTTCTTATCCGACATACTTTAGTGCAAGACACAAGTACCCTGTGGTGTAATAACAGTCTAAACTTTACCGAGCACTGTCATATTGCTTTTAAAAAGTTCCAACTAAACTAAACAACTGAAGTTACCTTTACATGTACAGAATATAGGATTTCCGGCAGGTAGTGAATAGCTACACTTCTCATCAAAAAAATCGAAACAGTACTGCAAGTAGGCAACTATATTCAGGCGGCATTGAAATAAAAAATAGGATTGATACGCATATTTCGATTAATTAAGCAAAAATATTATAAATTTTGGTAGTTATGTCCAGAATTACTAGCCCAAGTTTGAAAATCCTTGAGTGTGCTGATAGATCGTCGTATCCTACGAATAAGGTTACAGTCGCCACTGTGACCTTTTATTTTTATTGCATTTTTGGAATCTCCATTATCATTTACATCATATCATTTCGAAAAAACTAAATAAATAATGAATATAAAAAAGTTATTAGGGTTTTAAAATTTGGTTACAATTGCACTGATGCATTTAGCCCGACGAAAAAGGTAACAAAAAGCTTTGGGACTTTTTTTCATGTGCGAATCGCAACCGACATGGGTATTTTCCGCCGAATATGGTTACATGCTCCACAGTAATCGTTTACCGCGGGCGAAAAGGCGCGCGTGCGGCGCGCGGCGAGTCGTTTTACGTCGTAAACTGAGAAACTAAAACGAGGCAAATACTAAGGTATATAAATTAGTGTCTACGAAAGATGCCCCTGCGCGGAAAGAAAAGTAAAATGTAAGTACTTACCTATTTAAAGTTGAAATATGGTTATTAACACAGGTCATTAAAAGTGGTTGATCCGTGAAACTGTGTCAAAATATTGGAAAACTTAGGAATAAATTATTATTATTTATTCGTAGTGAACATCCCGTTTTAAATGACAAAGATAATTCAGTGCAGTTACTAATAAATATAATGTTCTATTTGCTCTCATACATTCGCATTACATTCGCGTGCATTCTTGCGAATACGAATGCGAGTATTGAAAATCTTGCAAATGTTCGCCAATGCGAATGCAAGTATTCGTTACATCTCTATTATAGATGAATGGATCTATCTATTAGATTATTAGAATAGATAATAGAATACCTAGTTTTTAGATTGATATAAGAGCCTCTGTTTAAAACCTGATTTTATTAATTACCTACATACTTATTTTCAGAGCAATGAAGAAAACTTTTGCCCTGTGCCTTCAATTGACATGGGCTATAGACACCACACATTACATCATTATTGTCTAGCTTCACAAGAGGAACTGATCTTGCAGCCTGATCAACTTGTAATAATAAACAACAATCTCTAATTATATACATAGATAGGTATGTATGTAAACTGCACGCCAAGAAATTACCAAATGAGTCAGTTTTATGTATTTTTTATGGATTTATTAGTTTCTGCTTTTACCAATACATTTTGTTTTGTCATTTTTACTTGCAGAAAAATTATCAACTATTTTTCAAATCTTTCCCTCATACAACCATGATTTAAAATAGGCATGGTTATAAATGTTTTGAAAACTAGTGGTATAAAATTAAACACACATTAAATGTGCCTTACCTACCTACAAATTAGGTATTTTGTTTATAATTATAAATAGTGTTGAATGAATAGAAGGCTGTTTTAATACCTACTAAATAAATCTGATTATTTTAATGAAAAAAATTATTTAATAGTCCCCTACCTATACTAGTAATTCTATAAACAGTAGACCTCGCGAGCACTTAGACGACCTCTGTGCCGTGGCGGGCAAAGGTCTGCCTGCGACGCAGGAACATTTGTACGATCTGCAGGTATGGTTCCGGGTGTTCTGGTCGTTTTCTATATATAACAAAAAACATCTATCTTTGTAATGTGTTGTTATCTAGGTATATCAGTTATCTTGTACCCAAAATACAAGCCCTGCTTAGCTTGGGGCTAGATAATGCTGTGTGAGTTGTCCAGCATCATATATTTATATCTGATTATATTATTTATTTATATGTGTTAATTTACTTTATTTATACATTATATGAAAATATACTTATATAATAAATATACTTTATTTATATTTAACTGAATTTATTTCTTTATTGTATTTATTTATGTTTTTTACTTTTTTTCAACCATTAATTGTCTAATTCCAAAAATTATATCTTTTAGACGCCTGAGTAGTCTGTTACATAATACAAAATGTTGAGCAACAATAACAAAATCGATAACTAAAACTTCTTCTAAACAAAACCAATTATGACAAAAAATCGCACCGGTATTAGCATTAGGATACTTGATTATTTGATTGTCAGTCAAACTACGGCATAAGTAAATAAAAAGGTTAGTCCATAGAAAAATTAAGAATTCTGAAATAAAATAGTTTGTGGTCTACTAAAAAAATTTAATCTTTGAAATAAAATCTCATAAATCTGCAAACATACGAAGACGAAACATTTGGCCGGGCTATTACTTAGTTTCCACGTCCTACTCTCGAAGTGTTACAAAGATGTTCTAATAGGCGGCGCTGTACGGTAAATGCTCTAATGCTTATTGTTGCATTTTGCAGAGCTATTTTTCTCGTCATGGCAAAAATCATCAGTAGATCTTTACCATTTTATACGAGAAGAAATAAAAATTAAAAAAAAAACCTTTCAATTAAAAAAATAATCATCGAAATCAGATGTCTTAAAGCGGAGATGTTCGGTAGCCCCCTTTTTGTCCTTGTTGGAGGAAACAAGCCTTTCATCAAAAAACCCCGACGACTAAAAAAATCTATAAAATTGTAAAATCTGTAGGTACACCAAGTTTAGTAGTTAGTAATAGTTTCGTCCAGATCGGTCGTAAAATACGACCTGTAGAAGATTACGTACATTCTGACAGCACCCATACTTATGCTAGTTGGGTGCTGTCGCCTCTGCATCAACTATGCAGAGGCGCTTCGCTCACTTCGCTCGCTCGGTCAATTATGTAGAGACTTTATCATTATGAAATACACTATAAAACACCAAAACATATGTATTCTCTAATCTATAATAGGCTCCAGGCTCATTGACGTGTTCTTTCATCGGGTTACGGCCGAGAGAGGATGGATTAATAATAATAATCCACACAGCATCATCTAGCCCCAAGCTAAGCAGAGCTTGTGTTATGGGTACTAGATGAATTATATACTTAATACAATAGGACAATATGAACATATCTTTTATATAGGCCTACATTTTATATAAATACAAAATAGGTTAGAAGAAACTAACAACAAAAAAGCCAATAAATGGCCTTCACAGCTAAACGCCAGTGTGGAAAATAAATACTCGCATTCGCATTCGCAACAATGTACGCGAATGTTAAAAGGGCAAATAAAACATTGCATTTATTTGCACTGCACTGAATTAGTCATTTAAAACGGGTTATTTACCATGATTTAATCTATGAGTTTTCCAATATTTCGAGACAATTTTATGCGCATGATCACGGAACAGCGGTTCAAAAGTTTTATGCTGAATTACCTTTTTCATATGAAAGGAATTATAACGTATAAGTCTCATTAATTTATTAAAAAAAAAACAATCTAGAATGAGTTTTGCCTAGCTTACGAAAGTACTACTTTTCGTACTGTAGGATTGCTGACATACCTACGTATGTCAGCAATCCTACAGTTTCATAAAAACTCGATTTAATCTTTCGAATGATTTTGAGCCATTTAGTTAAAGAACTTTGATAAGTCAGCTGTAGTAGTTGTGATTTGTCTCGAATTGGGAATCGAACCCGAAAATTATCAAAATACCAAACGAAATTCTGGAAGGAAAGTAAAATGTAACCCTCTTAAGTTTGTAATTGTCCTTATTATTTCGTCGAATAAGGTTATAAAGACGATTGTTACCTTCTTAGTTTGACGTCGTGTAGCGAATCTTCGTGGAAAAGGGTCACAATGGCGTTTAGAATAGCATCGATTTGAAACTTGCACGCGGAACAAGGTGCTAAGCGACAAAAACTAGGGAAAACGGTTTTTTTTATTCATGAAACTTACATGATAATTTAGCGAAAAATATAATAACACGCTTTATTAAAAAAAAACATACTCGCTTAATAGAAACTTTTCGAAATAATTAGAAAAAACCGTCTCCTGTAAAGTTGGTGTTTTGCAATAGTGACCTTATTCGTAGGATACGACGAGATGTGGTTTGAGGAAATGGAAAGCCTTTACTATGAAACCGAAAGAACGAGAGACAGACTCCAAACAGAGGCGCCTTCTGCGCCGTCACGGCCATCTGTAGACATCAGCGATAAATTCCACTAGAAAAAAAACAAACACTTACTCGTATTCTGCTGTGAGAACGCACTGCGAGCACGAACAAACTTAATACCTACACGCTTCTGTTTCCGGCGTAGGTTTCGGCTCGTAAGTTATCCTTGACTACTAGGCAATTTACCAACTCCATAGTCGAAGGTAATAAAATGGCTGACTTGGCTCTTCTCTTGATTTCAACGCTTTTTACGGCGGCAGTATTTCGAGACTTGGCATATTTTTACTTGGTTTGGACTTGGTTTGTTAGTTAAGTACTTCCTCACTCCAAAACTACTGAACAAAGCCCAGAATCAGAGATATCGAGACGAGATCTTGTCGTCGAATTTTTCCATAACTGCGTAAATCCCATACAAATTTAAGAAGTCACGATCACAACTCTATACCTACTATTGTCAAATCGACTCGGGGCTCTGATCAGCCTGATATATTTGAGATGAATAAGTTCCCAACGCATTAATAAAACCTTTAAACTTCACAGAAACAACGAGTGCCAAGCCGCGTGCAGAAATCACCATCATCATCAATAATTTGGTAATGGTAAACGCACAGATTTGGGAAACTACGTTCGGTCTTCTCGTCATCCATACCGCAATGCTTGAAAATGAAAGTTTTCAATCAGTGCGTCTTACCCATCATGACCTGCAGAGCTGAGACGTGGACACTCACGGTAAGGCTTGTCTACCAGTTTAAAGTCGTCCAGCGAGCTATGGAGAAAGCTATGCTCGGAGTTTCTCTGAAGGATAGGATTCGCAACGAGTACATCCGACAGAGAACCAAGGTTGTCGACATAGCTCAAAGGATTAGCAAGCTGAAGTGGCAGTGGGCTGGCCATATCGCGAGAAGAACCAACAACCGTTGGGGTAAACGTGTTCTTGAGTGGAGACCGCGACTCGGCAAACGTAGTGTAGGACGCCCTCCGACCAGGTGGAATGACGATTTGCGAAAGACTGCTGGCAGATGCTGGATGCGACAAGCTGAAGACAGGGCGCTATGGCGCTCATTAGGGGAGGCCTATGAGTGATATAGGCTGATGATGATGAAACGCACAGATTGGATATCTCGCTCACGACTCACTGTAACTCGTACTTTACCACATGACGTACAATAAACCTCCCTGTAGTATCTTTATATTACCCCAGTAACTGTGACTCATCAGGCGACCAAAAAGAAACGATCACTAAAACAATTCCGCTTATTTACACGAGGTCACTCAACCTACAAAAATAATTCCCGTATTTACACAAGTCAACGGCTGTCCTACAAAAATACAGGGGTTGTGTAACTCGTCCCGAATTTACGGATTTTTGGGACGAGATCTACCCCAATATTAATCTATCGGCGGTACACTCACACATTGGTGCCTATGGAATTTTTGACATCAATTCGATTATTATAGGTCTGTATTATGAAAGCTTGTTCTGTAATTGATCTATGCTTGAATGAATGAATGAATAAATGAACACTTTATTGCACTTAAAACATAAATAAAATAATCCTTATATCTAAAATTTAGAGCTCGGATACAGATTTTCATTCAAGCAACAGACCGAAAAAAAATTGTACGTTATTAAATAACGTTGGTTTTGTATTATATCCGAAACGGCTGAATGTATTTTGACGGGACTTTCACGAATATTATAGACATCATATAGCGGGTACTTAGGCTACTTTTATTAAAGAAACGTTTTGGTATTCCGCGCAATGAAGTCATGAAACTGCTAATACTCGCAGGCGACGCTGGACCGTATTTATCATCACATATTCTTAGAAAAGTGTTCTCGCTTGATTTCTACATACTTAGTACTTTTGGCAAAACAGTCTTAGTATTTTTAGCAAAATAGTACAATGTCTACGTACGTGGGACACGTACGTAATAATTAATGCAAATTTCGGTGACACTGTTGGGCTAATATTTTCTTCTGATGAACTGAAATGTACATGATGACATTGTTAAGTATCCCAACGTGATTAAAAAGGACAAGTTTCGCAATCCCCAAATTTACATAACTCGTCCCAAATAGACCGTAGACCGACTTGGGACGACTTACACAGTGACTCAATACATTTGTTTAAGACGATACCCAGAAGGTTAAGGTATCTCGTTAGTTTTGCCGACGTGACCGGCCATTCGCTTGCTCGTTAGGACAGTATAACTGACCCTTGCCCTGCCTTTGCTAGTGTTGGGCGGTGTCTGTGGAATTATTTAGTACTAGTATCTGACCGCGGCTTCGCACCTGTTGTTTCTTTGGAAAAATTTGTAGTTTATTTCTACTCCATGGAAACTGTTAATATGGGATAAAAAGTAGCCAATGTTTAAAAGTAGGCTGGACTCATCCAGGCTTAGAGCTACATCTATGTAAATATCACAATTATTTAAGTAAGTATGATATGTATGATATTTTCACACTAATCCCACTAATATTATAGATGTGAAAGTTTGGATGGATGGATGTTTGTTACTCAATCACGCCAGAACGGCTGACCGGATCTGTTTGAAATTTGGCACAGAGATAGATTATAGTCTGGAATAGCACATAGGCTTTTTATCGCGGAATTCCCACGGGAACGGGAACTACGCGGGTTAAACCGCGAGGCACTGCTAGTATTATATAAATGCGAAAGTTTGGATGTACAACTGACCCTCAGGCCTTGCTAGTGTTGGACTGTGTCTGTAGAATTATTTAGTACGTTGACTTTAGGTCTAATACTGTCGTCAACACTCGATTTGGTTGAAGGTTAAATAATTTATTCGTTGGTTTTTACCCGCAAAGTTTGGGTTTTGTTTTTCATTGGATAGTAATTCATTGAACATATTTTGATAGTTTATGATCGTACTTTTTAACTTTCGTGATATTTATGTTATTTAACATTGTAGTTTTCGATTGAATAATGAAGAAGCGAGCGTTTCGAAGACAAATGGCTTTTGAGGAGCAATGGGATGACAAAAAACTAGAAAAAGGAAATATAGTTTTATTTAAAGAGAATAGTGTAGGTACTTAGGTACGTGTAAGCTCAATTTTGTAACATCATGGCAGTTTTCTATGCGTACCTACTTGTTTGGGCACGGTGGGCGTAAATGGGTTAAAATTGGTAGTTAGATAGAAAATTTCTTTTTAACGAAACAATAAACGAACAAAATGAGTAAATATAAATGCAAATGGCGGTCTCATCGCTCAAAAGAGATATCTACTAGACAACCTTGGATAGATAGGACCATCTACTAAGACTAGATCAATAACATCAACATCATTGGCATTTAACATCCATAAAGGATGTTTGAGAAATGTGTAATCACTAAGGTAGTGCCTATCTAAAACCATACTATTATTTGAAAACTTTATAACCAACAAAATGTAAGTTTTTTCAGTAATAACTGAATAAAACCCATCAAATCCTTTTGAAATCGTGAATTTTAACCGTTCTTTTTAGTTCAACTAAAACGATTCTATTCCCGTAAACCACCCTTAATAGCGTCATATTTTCACGGTTAAAAATGCATTTATTGACACCGTTTCAGAGGTTTTTAAATAGCTTTACCACGCCGTGGTCTAGAACTGGTTTAAATACTGATAAATTTTAAGGTACCTATTTGATTTAAAGTCACTGAATGTCATTAAACTTTGATGACGACGCGACGGTTAGAAATAATAGGCTATTTGACTACATTGAAAATAAGTTCCAAATTGTTATCATCCTAGTCAGTGATAACGTAAAAAAGCGTATTTTGATGGCTTTCATTAAAAAATGTGTCTATTTTAGGTAAAAAAGAGAATTTAAATTACATTTATTTTTAAATTCGATCACTTGATCGAAAACACTGCCGTTGCTGGTGACGTCACAACTTCATCTTCATCTTCTTTACGGCGCCGCATGCCTTTCGTCGCGACTCCGCCAGTGTCAGTTTCAGAGTGTCATACATAGTTTATATAAGTACTATATAAACTCTGTGGTGTCTATCATACAATGTGGCGGGTGTGAAGCATAGAGTTATTATATGGCTAGTACTCTATGGTGTGAAGTGTGTACCATCAAGGGAGGGGTGATTTCTTACGTCCACGGTTGACACGGTGTTGGTTGACGAACGGAGTTGTGACGTCATCGAAGCATGACGCCGGAGCCATGAGCGTTTTAGGGCGCCATTATTTTATTCAAACTTTAAAATTAGTTTTCACAGAAAATACGACTGGCCTTGAAAAAATATTAGCAACGTTTGTATTATTTTTTATCAGACAATACGTAAGAAGTAATTCCCAATAGTAGTCAAATAGCCTATTGATTGAGCGAGTAAAACGAGCGAAACTTCTCTGTTCTCAAGTCCAAAAGTCCTTTTTCCTCTAAAATAGGTAAAAATTGGGATTTTCACTTGAAACGTGTGATTCTTCCACTAGTGGACAAAAAATTTAAGCGAACAAAATCAATGACATTTTGTTTCTTATTTGATAATCTATAAAACTGTTTATGTATAAAATTTGACTTGTCTAAGTGCTTATTTTGTAAGCCTAAAGGAATAAAGTTATTGAATTTTGAATTTTGAAACTATGTTTTATAAGTTAACGTAACAGCTTTCATTTCAAAAATCCCCACCACAGATCCAAACCACGGCAATAAACCACGTGATTCATGTCACGGTGCACGCGAGGTATAAACAAAACCCGCCTCTGTCCCACTTCGGACCAGCGAAAGCATTTTATCGCGGAATGCGTAATTATGAGTTTAGATCGCCCATTAATTATGTAAGCACTCGAAATATTTTCAGCTTTGGAGTGAATATGGATTTTTGTAGAGGTATTTCTACCTGCATTTTGATTGGCTTTTGGGTTGTACCTTTTTTACCCGACTATGGAGCGAAGGTAGGGTAAATACTTGTCACTGTATGGATGGTTTATTTGGTACATACTTTTGTATGTACCAAATAAACGCATTAAGCAATAAGCTAAGCAGAGCTTGTGTTATGGGTACTAGATACCCATAACACAAGCTCTGCCTAGCTTGGAGCTAGATAATGCTGTGTGAATTGTCCAGCATTATTTATTTTTAATAATTTAATATTTAATGATTAGCATGAAATACCAAAAACCAACCAAGTTTTAATATACTCAAGTCAAATGTAACAGGTAAATCCCCATTTAATACTGAGTTTTAACTTAATTGTCCAGGTCTAAAATATTTTCTCTACAACCTGCAGTTTTGTTGTGAATTTTCAGAGAAATAATTATGCGAATGCGGCGCTGCTGCGGCTTAAGACACATAATTTGAAATGCAATGAGAATTTTAGAACGAAATATTCTCGTGCAAAAGTTTTATCCATTGTCATTTCTACTACAATTATTATAATGTTGCTGGTATAAGAATTTGCTCACCGTCGGTATGTATAGGTATGTTTTTAATGAAATTCTCCAACAAGCTCTTTAATGACGACCTCTGTGGCGCGATGGGCGAAGGTCCGCCTGCGACGCAGGAGGTTGCGGGTTCGATTCCCGCCTCGGGACAAATGTTTGTACGATCTGCAGAGATTTGTTCAGGGTGTTCTGGTCGTTTTTATATTATAATAAAAAATGTCTTTCTATGTTATGTATCGTATTATGTATATCAGTTATCTAGTACCCATAACACACGCTCTGCTTAGCTTGGGGCTAGATAATGCTGTGTGAATTGTCCTGCATTATTTATTTATTTATTTAATACAGTTATCTAAAAGGATAAGTTTAATCACATAATTTAATTGTTTGGGAAAACTAAAAACCGAGTTCAAATTCCTCGGTATGTACACTGTTATTTTTTAGTTTTTGGTAGAAATACTTACTCTTCGGGAATACAAATTTTACAAGAGCACTTCGCACTCTTATAAAATTTGTTTTTCTGTTGTATGGACAACAGAACAACAAATCTGATTATCATGACGGAGATATCGACGAACATACAAAAAATACAGCCATTGGGTTATATTTTTTTATAGAATCTCTTCTTTTGTTTTTCGTTTAGTCGGTGAAATAGCTTTCGTTACACAATTTCATAAATAAAATAAATCTATTTGTTAATCAATTACCTAGTCTCATATCTAGATAAGGTCAACTTTTAAAAAGTTTTTTTAATCAAATTTATACCTAAAACACCTTTGTGCACATTTATTTAACGCAATAAAACAACTTTACTTTGTATCCGATCCGTAGGCAGTGATATACGAGTACAACTAAATATTGTGATATGCTCTGCGAATGAAAAAGACCCAACAGGCCGAAGTGCCTATGTTTTAAGCTCATTAAATCACTGTCAAAGTTGTCAGTTTCGGGGACCATGTGTTTTAATAATCCCAGTTATAAAACAGGGGTCATGGAATGGTTAAGAGAACGTGCCACTCGCTAAATTAAAAGGGATTTGGACTAAATTAAAGGTGTTAGGTTTTCGCACGGAGCGTGTTAAAATGGAAATATGAATTTGCCACAATAAGTTGGATGGGTTAGGCCATGGTCTGGCCGAGAGATAAGTCTCACAGATCCTAGTAAAATGTTTGTGTAGAAATAAAACAAAATGATAATTTCACTCAAACAGTTTCATTTCTGAGTTACCTACTTTTTCATTTAAGGAACTTCTGGGAACAAACGAAATATTATAATAAGTACATTTATGAGTGTCAACATAATTGCTATGTTTTGTTTGGTGTTCTAAAGCATGTAATTTAATAAGCCCGTAAAATGTACCTACATAAAGTGAAATACTTTCATCATCATCATCAGCTTATATTAGTCCACTGCTGGACATAAGCCTCCCCTAAAGATTGCCATAGCCTGCTGCATCCAGCATCTGCCAGCAGTCTTTCGCAAATCGTCATCCCACCTGGTCGGAGGGCGTCCTACACTTTGTTTGCCGAGTCGCGGTTTCCACTCAAGAACACGTTTACCCCAGCGGTTGTCGGTTCTTCTCGATATAGCCTGGCCATATAGATATGGCCAGCCAACTGCCACTTCAGCTTGCTAATCCTTTGAGCTATACCGATAACCTCGGTTCTGTGTCGGATGTATTCGTTGCGAATCATATCCTTTAGAGAAACTCCTAGCATTAGGCACCAACAATACGGCATGTCACATTGTCGTGTAAAGACACACATCAGAGTTATTATTTTTGATTCAATCGTCATCACAACCAGTGATGGTGAATTTGACAACCTGTATCGATAAACCTTATTGCTTCAATACTTTGTTTTAATCGTTATTTTCGTTCCGTAGGTTCCCTAGGATAATAACTTAAAAAACTTCCCACAAACACAGCTTTTCCGGTACAAATCTTTTACCTTATTTTTTTGATAAATCCTTTTGCTTCAGCTTGAAATTAATGGCTTGTTTTTTCACGACAATAGCCCACTTTAATGACAAACCAGAGGGTGACCTCATTTTAATAAATGGGTTTAGTGTGACTCGACAATTATTTTTCTAATTATACGAAAACTTTTCCGTAATAAATGATGCTATTCATGTTTATGGCCTAATGACGACGTAAAAATCCATGAAAAGTAAAACATTAGCATTTATGTAGGTAGGTAGTCTTTCCGAACTAAAGGATAAGCGAAATTATAAGACCGAGAACCCAAGTAATCAACATAGCTCAAAGAATGAGCAAGCTGAAGTAGCACTGGGCCGTTTATATAGAAGAACTGGCAAACGCTGAGGTGAACGTTCTATTCTTGTGTGACGCGACACGAAAAATGCATCCGCGTTTGCCGAGTCTCATTCTCCACGGACGCCCTACGGCCAGATAGGATGACAACCTGCGATATTCAGCTAGCAGATAGTGAATCGCGCTATGGCTCTGATAAGGGAAGGTCTAATAATCAGCCTGTGGACTAGTATAAGCTGATGATGGTAGAATCGCTATACCTGCTATACCTGCTAAAATCTGGTGGCTCCAGGAGAACCCACTAAAATAACAGGCTGCTAAACTAACGCAATTTACTAGTATTCCTCTATGTTTCTAGAAATTTGGTTATAGTAACTGCTTAATTTGCCTCCTCTTGTAGAATAGTACTACATTTATAGTAGAAACTAGATGAAATACTCTCCGTAGGCACTCCGCACAAGGGGCGTGATTCTCTTCTGTTTATTGTGATAAGTATCTCACTGCCAAGCCCATGCTACCTGGAATAACCTGAAAGCCTTTAACGAGCTCTCCAAGCTCATGTGTACAATGATTTTTTCATGTTTTATATTTATATGTATGGAATTTCATGTTTTATTTAAATACAATACCTACGCAAATCTTATTGTACACCACAAATTAAATACAGCATAGACATTAATTACGTGCTAATTTACAAACAATGCTTTGATCTCTCCCTGATTCAAAGGTCCACTGCTGGACTCAGGTCTCCCCTGATAATCGTGTTAATCGCCTTATTGGCCTTTATCTCATGGTGGGGGTTCATGCCGATAATTCCCAGGGTTGGGGATTGCAGTACGGTAGTAGATCCACTCTACAAGAAGCACAGCTGCCCGCTCCCGGTGTATGTCCCTTAGTCGCCTCCTACGATACACACTTGAAGAGCTGGGGTGATGCAAATTCTAAGCCGATACGGCGGTGCAGAAGCCTGTTTTACCATATACCAATATTTGGTAAAAATAATTTATATTCTTTCTTACAATGTATTAGTTTAAACTTTCGCAATCAGGTTGAATAAAACAAACCCTTTATTTAAAAAAATCTTTATTTTCAAAACATTCTGCACCGTCGAGTACAATAAAATTTACCTAGCTTCCATTTTAACAATGAAAAAATTACAATACAGTACAACTTGACACTTACAATGTTTTGGAAAACAATAAGGTAATTCGATAATTAACACTTAGGTACTTTGATAATTTACAAATTCAGAACGAATTTTAGATATTCTGTTCTTCGGAAAAATTCTTTGAATATGTCATGTATTTACATTAGGCTTTATAGATCCCCTACTATTCACATAATTTCGAAGTTAGAATAATTTTAAACTTAATATTACAACATACTTTGAGTAATAAATTAAACAACACTTACAAACTCACAAATTACTCACCAAATATTAAGAAGAAAAAAACACTGTAAGAAAAACTTTGAGCAAAAATTAATGCAAGTGTAAAAAAAATTAAATATCCTTTATTCTATTTTCATTAATACTTAAACTAGCTGAAAATTGACAGTAACTTGAATTTGTTACATGCGAGCAAACATCATTACACAAACATCATCATCATTCATAAGCCGTACTCAGCAGTCTAAATAATAATCTTAGTACGAATAATGCAACAGTCAATTTCATTTCTTTGTAATTACGAATATTATTATACATAAAGTCAGTAGGTATTTACACTGTCCAAGAAACTCAATATTTACAGTAAGTAATTCTACAGAAAATGAGGACGAGATTTTTTCAACCATGAAGTTTTAATACGGGTAACGGGACTGACATAGTCAAAATGACTTAAAGCCTTCAACTTGTTTAGAAAAAAAGAAGTATTAAAAACTCGGTTTTAAATTGTGCTGTGCTGTGGTACATATTTTAGCAGCTTTCTCATAATTCTGTAGATTCAGTTTCGAGCCCCGACAAAATGATTGTACTTTTTTACCCGACTACCGACAGGGAAGGGTTATGAGGTTAGCACCCTATGTTTATATGTTTGTATGTATGTGGCCGATTTCTTTTTGATTCTATAAGTTTTACGTGATTCTGTTGTATAATTTTTTGTTGTACATTGACTAAGTTGAAAAAATCCCATCAATGCTAGTTCCGATATTATGTAAAGATATATTGTCGATATGTTCCATCGGAATCATTGCTTCACAAAATCGTTTATCTACATTTTATTTACAGTCTTTGTTTTGACTTATATTGTTTTAAATATTTATATTCTATTATAACTTCCTTGTATCGTTAAGTTCTTCTTCGATGTCTTTAAGAACATCAAGGTTATCAGCCCGGAACCTGTAAGATTTGGAAACTGTGGGTATTTGATAAAAAGTAACTAAGAAGCACCTTATTAATTTGTTCAAATTTAATGGAAAATTATTAAAACTTTCAAATTGCTTTTACTGGAGGGGATAAAACTATTTCTTATGTTGACAGTATTTATTGCAGTACAGTTTCAAAATAAATGCCGATCTACTTTAATGTTTAAACTTTTGCTCCTTGTACAGGTATTCGTTGTAATAAAAACACAAACATCTTGTTACTGTCACTCAAGTTGTATAGATAATCTCTAAAACGAATTTGTTAGTAAAATCGCCTTGAAAATTTTTGTAAATGCAAAGAAAACTTACTTGGATCGTTTTTTTCTTCTTACGGTGTCGACAGGCGTCGCTTCTACGCACAAAACTATCAGCTTACTGCTACAGGAATACCTAAACAATAATAAACACAATTTCATTTACATGAAAATATAAGGAAGATCAAAACAAGGTTTTGCTGAGTAATATACTCTATTGCAAAACCAACTCAATGAATCAAAGAAAATAACAAAAACAAAATAGAACTGCGTATCAAAACGGGAGTGTTTCGCTTTTCAATCCTTTTAAAAGGATTTTCACTCGCGTTTTTAATCTTGAAAAATGGATACAAAAAATAATAAATCACTCACGTTTCTTGTGAATGGGTACATTGAAATGTAAAGAATCTTTGGTCTTGTGAACTTAGGACACCAAAACTTCCTACTACTTGCTACTTTTATTGACGGACATTACTTAAAGACCAATACATTTAAAATTTAAATGTACAGATGCCTGCTTAAAAATAAATGAAATTTGATACAAGGATACAAATTAAAAAAAAATATTACACCGCTGTGCTATGCCTTTAGAATTAGTTAAATTAGACCAAGCCTGGTCAGCTGCATAAGAAAAGCAAATACTGCCCAAATACTTTTTACCCTTATATTCTCAAATATACGGGGTCCCCACGGTTCGGTTGGACTGTAAACCTGTCATGTGTAAGTGTATGTCAAAAGAGGAAATTGAAATAAAAACTCACGTTTCTTGGTCTAAAAGCTTGTTCGACCGTAAAGAGGACGCCAGGCCAAATTTGTCCGGACTACTGCTGTGCCAGGCATCGCAGTAGGCGTCCATTGCCGGCTCGCCATTCGGATTAGCTCCATGCCACACTGCTTTTGTTGGCCTGCCGGGAAGTATTATATTGAAGTGCTTTATAATAGAAAGAGAAAACAAACGAGAGCGAATGTACGTGATAAAGGGCAACCTAGTTTGAGCAACCGTTTTCACTATACCGATAAATTGGTGACGATAGCGTAATCATTGCTCACAGTCCATGGCATGGCAAACAAATGACAGTCATGCCTCCTTATAGTAACATAGATAAACTCCGTCAAACTAAACTAAAGTATTATTAGGGTTGAAAATTATTTTCCATCGGGAAACTTCATTAACTTAAACAAACATATAGATCTAAACATGTCAAACCTATATTAATTAATCCACGTTTTTATTAGATTTGAGTAACATTATTTGATCCTGTCAAACTGATATGATATTGCGACATACTACATCCAAGCTACATAAACAATGCCCAAGGAGACAATTAATAAAGTTTAATCTAGTTTAGTCTTTGTTTGCGGACAAACTTTATTAAGACTAAAGCAATACAAATTTTGATGCTGCAAATAATTTTCGCTACTAAATTACCCTTTCAAGTTAAGACCCAGAGCCGTCAACAAGATCAAAAGATTTTGTTTTATAAATTGACCTTTTCGTTTTTGCGGCGGATAAAACAATATTTTGTACTTTTGAATTTGATAGCTCTGATACTTCAGCCGGTATAAAGTGAAAATACTTTTGGAGTTCTAAATTTAAAAAGATTTCAAGAATTAGTTTTAATTTAATTTCAAGTAGAACAAATCCATTAGTGTTATTCAAATTAATTGCCATGCTTAAAAACTAAAATGAAAATAAAAATGTAAAATGTTATGAAGTAACATTAAATTAACATAAATATCACATTCTCTGTACTGAAAATCTTTTCTGTTCTCTGAAATACCCCACATATGTACCATATTATATTATATGCATTCAAAATACTTACCAAGCAGTATCAGTCAGTACATTCTGGCCTGTGAAGCTGTATATCCTCGGCGCATGCGCGAACAATGCGCCTGAGCCGTCAAACATCTCTCCCCAAGAGTTGAAGACGACTTCTCCTCTCGTGTTAACGACAGGGATCTCCCTGTCCACCCAGCTTACGATGGAGTCTATTGTTTGGACCCTGTTGGAAGCAAATTCCACGATCAACACATGCAACTGTGTCGAAATATAAAGGTATTGAAGACACTATAAATCACAGCAAATAGTTGTTAGTGGTGTCTTATGCAAGGGTTAGTTGTGACACGATTGTATGTTCGTGAACAGAATAATTTTGACCGTATGTTGGCCGCGTATACATTCAAACATCAACCATCAACCTTATCTACACATGGGCAGACCATTGGGTATCTAACAGCCGGTTCTTCGTTCTTTTACTAACCGATGATCAAATCTGAAGTCAACATTTCAGCAAGTTAAGAGATAACTGTTTTATAATGCAACCCCTACGAGTAAGTAGTATAGTTACCTGAGTAGTAAGATATCTATCTACCCTTTCGCTTCATCCTTCCTTAACCCTTTCGCTTCAAAAGAATGAATTTCTTTCTTGACTGAACCAATAAGGTTATTATTGTTCACAAAACTAAATAAAATATCGTAGTAGAGGTAGTATCCGGTACACTTATTAGTTACTTGGATGAGCCCAAAATTTCGTGTATCTTGATAGGCTCTTGCATGGTTGACAGGTAGCTGCATGAGTGGCTCCAAACCGATCTAAAACCTGGCCCTGCCCTACTTCTAATCTAATTCACTTCACTGAATATAAAACCTTACCTAGAAGATAAGAAGGCACGGAAGGTGCCATCCATGCTGGCTCTCTGAGCTTGCCGCCTGCACTCGTAGTTCAGGCTGCTGACTCCATGCATGTCACCCGTCTTTGGTTCGTTCAATGCTGCTAGCCGGAGCTATAGTGAGAAGAAAATATTAAGTTAAGAGCGCCAAGTTCGGTACATCGATAGTACGTCTCGATAGGATTTGGTACAGCGCGTCTACCGTGCGGAAATCTATACAAATCTCATACAAAAATGGAACGTCTCATAGTTCAGACTTTCAAGTAGTTCCTCGAAAGTCTGGACTATGAGTTGGGTTTAAGGATATGAAAAAAACCTTTTTTCTTTAAAATCTAACATAATAGTGATTTCGATGTTACAGTTACCGAATTTTTCAATTTTTGTGTTTCTGCCTGATAATTTGAAACAGAGCAATCCGCCATGACTGGACCCGTCGTGAGCAAAATGACGTCACACCTTGGTAATCTTAATGCTATTACTTAATGTATTGTCGTTAATCTGTTGATATTTTAATATGTGACAACCAAAATCAAAGAGGGTTTCGTGTTTATATCGCCAAATCAATGAGTGTTTCGTGTTTATATCGCCATAGCAAGTGATCATAAGAGTTTTTTTTTTACTATTTATCCAGATCATTCTTTAACGACATTTTATGATTTGAGGCCAACCCAATTTGGCGCTATCATAGAATAATTCTATGCTGATTCCATCGTAACCAATAACATTTATGTGTTCTCAACGTAAACACTTCAATTAGATGGTTTAATTACAGCAGTAAATTGGAAGCAGTGAGTTGTATTATTATAACGAAGCTTTGAAACACACGCTACCGGGTTTTGAGCATAGGTAAATTATATTGTGTGTTTCACCCAAAATGCAGACTAATTTGTAGAATTTATCACTAAAAACCACACGGAAACAAGCGAATTGGTATTTTAATACTGAAATTGAGAAAATTGCTCTGAATCCTATAAAAATTCCCCGGTATGACTTCATCTGAATTCCTTTTTTCTCACTTTCTAAAATAATCTGTATTACCCGGCTAGGTGATTATGAAAAAAAATCTCTTGGTTTGGGGAGGCACGCACGTGGATGTACTTAAAGGCATGTGCTGAGGTGCAGGGCCAAGGGAGGCCTACCTAGGCCATCCTAGGCCTGCCTGCTGGTAGGTAAAACCTAGGTGGGTAGCTATTCATAGCCTCAATATACCGGCAATCATTTTAAGTAAACAAAAGGTTAATTTATTGCTTGACAGTTATGCGGATCTTATTTGAATAGTATTGGAACATTGTCTTATGCCTCTAGGCATATCTACCATCGTTTTATCGCAAAATAAAATGAAAATATATTGTTCTTAGGTGAAAAGTCTTAGTCTACAAGAAACTGGACCTACTAAAAAGGTGAACCTTTAAATATAATCTCATGTCATCATCATCATCATGATCTCATGTCATCATCATGATGATGACATGAGATTATATTTAAAGGTTCACCTTTTTAGTAGGTCTTTTTGGTAGGTGGTAGCTATAATCTCATGTAATGGTAAATAATATTTTTCAAAGGTTTATTACTAAGCAGCTTGTTTATTAAACAGTTTTGATTAACACAAAAGCCTAAGGTCCATAACCTTTTCAAAGACAAAACGTACCTTCGCATCAAACGAAAAAGGGTAAGATATTGGCTTACCTTACCCGAAGGCAAAATCACTAAACTATTTTGATCTCGGATAAAATTTCACGAAAATCCGTAAAATAGACACTTGATATTTATATCCGGTTCTTAGAACTCTTGTTGTGAAGGTCATCTTGGTTAGAACACTTCCAGTATTGGTAAGGATGCTAAATCGGTGAGTTGGTCGTCCTAACTCCGAGTTAGATGAAGATTTAAACTGCTCCATTTAAATTTATAGGTTAAGGGGTAAACTGTGTAATGGATTTGGATTTGTCTGAAATATTAAAACTTGGGGGCGAGAGGGCTTGAAGGAACGTGGTATCTACAGCACAAGCCCCTCTGACTTAGTGTTGATACTCTACGATACTAGTACCAACTAATCCGTCTTTAATTGTAACCCCTACTATGATTAAGCTTATCTTTTACTAAATAAACCGTTCGCTATGTTATTTTTTTTACATTTCTTGTTCTGATAATGTATTGTCATATCTGTAAACGAACATTAATATAAATAAATAAATAATGCTGGACAATTCACGCAGCATTATCTAGCCCCATGGTAAGCAGAGCTTGTGTTATGGGTACTAGATAACTGATATACTTACTTAATATAATACAATACATAGATAGATATTTTTTACTATACATAGAAAACGACCAGAACACCCTGAACAAATATCTGCAGATCGTACAAACATTTGTCTCGAGGCGGGAATCGAACCCGCAACCTCCTGCGTTGCAGGCGGACCATCGCCCACCGCGCCACAGAGGTCGTCTTGTCACAGAGGTCATATTCCTCAATCTGAAGATTGAAGATGAGTTGAAGGTACTCGAGAAAGCTTGAATTCGAGGTACCACCTGGAGTACACCAGACCTCGACGAAGGAATATAACAAAATAAGGTACACGCTTAATGTCTGGATAAAGATCTGTTCAGATCTAAATTAACTTGTGCGTAAAGGTACTTCAACACTAAAAGATGTGACCATGGGTGGTGGTGGACATCTTTTAGTGTTGAAGAACACGATAAAGAAGAATATACACATTCCACTACACCGTTACGTATTCGTTCACCTTGTTAACGTCAAGCCTAAACATAATTATAAAGGTTGATCAATCGAATTGTTGGGATTTGTCTTCGTAACTTCGTGGGCGGAGCGGATATTTGAAGTTCTATATTGGAAATAGTTATTAGCTGGATATTGATTTTGATGTCGAAAATTCTATGAAAATTGATAGTTTAACTGCTAACACTCAGGTACCTACTTGATTGAGTAGGGTAAAGGATTCAATAGTGACACAGTTGATGGTAAAAAAAAACATGACATTTAATCCTATTTTAATCGATAGATAGATAGGCAATACTTTATTGTACCACACAAACACAGAAAACAGTACAGAAATAAATGCTACGAGAAGAAGTACAAAGGCGGCCTTATCGCTATGAGCGATAAGGCTTTGGCTTTTTTTTAGGCAGGATCGATCTTTGGATGGTGAGGCCAGTAATGTGAATTAATAATAATAATTCCACTATAATCCCACTAATATTATAAATGTGAAAGTTTGGATGGATGGATGGATGTTTGTTACTCAATCACACCAGAACAGCTAAACGGATCTGGATGAAATTTGGCACAGAGATAGATTATAGTCTATCTCTTTATCCCGGTATTCCCACGGGAAAGGAAACTACGCGGGTGAAACCGCGAGGTGCTGCTAGTAATAAATAAATAAACTCAGTCACCATAATCCGGTTCATCAGACATTCACAGTTTAATACATCATGATCACCGAATTACTCAAACTGACACATAATGCGTAATGGCGAATATTAATGGCACATGAAACAATGCCAAAATATTGAATAGATCAAAAATCTAATCAAGGTAAATATCCCGTTTTAAATGGCATTTGTATGATTACATGCCAGTTAGATACGAAAATAGCGGTCGTTTGACAGAAAAGTCATTTCGCTTTGTAAAGAAATTACTTTTTCAATTGAGGACGTTTCGCTCCCATGACGAATCGTGTTCCATACGTTTTTCTACTGAGAACCTTTTGCTCTAAGGACAAACCACTTTCATCATGATTTTTTCGCTCCCAAGAAGTGTTTTTCCAGAAAGCCTCAAGTCTCAAGGTGTGACGTCTCTTCAACCGAACGAACGATAAATGTCATGCTCACATGTATTGTCTCCGTTGAGACTGGCCGCTGTGGCCAAAGTTCGACGAGGAGCACATCATAATCATAAATCCATAAAATCAAAGGTTTTCCTGAATACGGTACTTACCACCGGTCCTTCAACAGCTGGATTCTTGTGATGGACTAAACTGGAAGTTTCTAGAATGTTCTGCTGGGGTGTTCTCGTTGGACCATTTGATGGTGCTGTGTGGATTGGTAGCAATGAACCCATCTGTGGACAAAACAATGGGTTAGGTATACAGTCTCAAATGAAGTTTTTTTACTCTGAACCTATTACAGAACATAGTGTATGAGGGACCTGAGGTGCCTGGTAGTTTCAGTTGAAAGTGGAACTATATACACCATCCCCGCACTTTTTTTTTGATGTAATGAAAAAATACTTTAGAGCTACCACAGTGATCCTTGAGCGGAGGTGATGGCGGCGCTGCCAGCAGCGCGGGCGGTGACACCAGAGATAATGGAGGCACTACCTCCATAGCCCCGTCTCTAAATAAAGTATTACAGTTTGTTGCCATATCGAGATCCGTTTGAGTACAGTAATATGCCGTACTTCAACATACAACCTACTTCGGTTATTAACAATGTCCTGCATTTTCTGATTCATTGGCATCTTTTTGGGCTTGTTTGTATCTACACGTTACATCATGAAGATCTATTTCTAAACTATTTTATCAGCCATATAGTCTAAATCCTTTGAGTGACGTCCTATTAAAATATAGTAGCAGTCCAATTCTACTTGTAAGCTACATTTACATCTTTCCTTGCCCAATTTAGTATTATTGAGATGTTGTTTTTGTTTCCTAATTTTTTTCTCTGATTTCCTAATGAAGTTACTTAATTTCACATATTTTTTTAAATTTTATTACTCCCTTTATGATGGGTGTTTGACTTTGGCTACGTGGTGTAGTATACTAAAGTAAGATACTACTTTTGACATGTATTACTTTGACTGTTGGGATCAGTTCTTCCAGACTTCGACCAAAGTGATTTTTCTACACGATGTAAGGGCACTCAAAAGAAAATAAAATTCAGAGCACAAAGAAAATATCTTTCAGAGATAAAAGACTAAATATAGAAAATGCCGTGGACAAGTAAAGAGCCGTTTTCTTCAAATCAGGTCACGTTAAGCCGATTTATATAAGATGTCTTGTAACCTTCTGTCCTAAACAGCTAGACGGATTTCGAGAGAATCAAGGCTGAAATAGCGATAAATTGGCCCTTAACTCTTTTATTTTATCAGAGAATACAGAATGGATAAAACTTTTGCAGGAATATAGGATTCATGGTAAATAAAATTTAAATGGTAAAGTGATTTATAAGAAAAAATTGAGGTTGAAGAACGGATGGACTTTTTTTGTAACTTTGCAACCGGTTGCGGTGGCCCGACCGGCCGACTGGCTGGTTTTTGGTGATGCTTTTACTTACGTGATTTGCTTGAAACTCAGCATGTACAAGTTGGTATATTTTTTATTGAAAATGGTCTCGTAATTTCTGTTTCTTACAACAGGGTTTCAGTTGATCTCGAGAATATTTTACCCTAAAGTTTAGGCGAATGAAATCGCGAGTTGGCAGCTAGTTTCACCATACCAAAGGATGATAATTTGAGGAATGCATTACGAATGACCAGAACCGCACTCACTCTCACGAAGTTCAACGTGTTGGGATAAAATGTTGGTATTCTTCAAATACAAACTAGGTTCGAAGTTAGCCCACTTGAATATTTCATGAAGTTTTCAATTAATCACCTGGTGAAATTGTTCTATAAAAAAATCCAATACATCCCTTACAAACTCTTTTAGTACCACTTGCCACTAGAACTCATGAATATTCATTCTAAACCCATTTCAGCAAACAGAGTATTTTATTACATATTCCTCAATTCAACACTCTTTACAAATCCTATCACCAAGACGATTTTGATTCAAGACATTAAAAATTGAGCTTTACAACTACGAGCTAAAACACAATTTACCCTTGAACAAATCTCACGGATTTACAAATTATTCAGTCTTACTTTCCCAATTCTTAAGTCTGAAAACATGGTGAAAATCCTAAAATGAGCTTTATTTCTTTAGAAATATAGCACGGTTCCGCTTGTATTGAAGGATTTTTTGCGAATATTTCGCTGTTTCCCAGGGAGATGGTAAGTTCAAATTAAATATCTTAGAAGTAATGAAAAGGCAATTCCCTGTAGAGCATTAAGAAAAGTTTCAGTGATTTAATTTTGAAATTCAGTTATTATCGTTAAGGGATCATTCTCTCGATTACAACCAGTGGCGGATCATCCCCAAGGCAAAGTAGGCATGTGCCTAGGGGCGCGAGGTTCCAGGGGGCGCGCGCGCGGAAAATTTTACACTACTAAATAATTAATATGTAAGGTACTACCTAATACCTAAGTGTAAAATTAATTATATGATTATGCAGGTATTCGCCTACTTACAAAATATAAATGATTATTTAATTCTGTCGAAACTTTTGATTTTTGTTCTATGTCCAGAACAAAAAAATTAAAAAGAAGGAACTTAGCAAAAATCAGATGATTAGTGTAATGATATTGGTTGACGAGCGTCAAAGGCGGCTTTAGCGGCGCACACGGGCGCAGGAACATAGGGGGCGCCATGTAATGCACCCCGGTGGCAGCCGTAGGCTTCCTAACCCAGACCATGCGCCCTTGTTATGCCCGACGCCACCGCCGCCGGCATGGCGATAGTGAGGTATATGTTTTAAAAGACACCAACAATCGTGGGCATTAGGCTGTATTAGCATTAAGGGCGGCTTTTGCGGGAGCGTGGCGCACATCCGCTATGAGGATCCAGCGCTCGGTTTTTGTTGAAAAAAAATACTGGTTTGAAATTACGCTTTAATCATTATGCATTAGGCTGGCTGTAAGTTTTAAAATCACATTGCGATAGATTCGCGAGATTTTGAAAGGCACGTGTATTAATGCCGCATCTTTATCTTTTACTGTTTATCCGCGCCGATCCTAGGGTAAAGCGAGCGGTGCTCAAGTATCCATAACGCGAATTCCTTATTGAAACAATCTATTTAGAGCGAAAAGTAATATAGTATATTGGGGTATGACCGGACGCGGGAGAAGACCGTATAACACTAATTGTAGCCGAATTAAGCCATTATTTTCTAATGCTGCCACCATTTTCTACGCCTCCATTTGAGGGCGTCGGCATAAAATGTTGTCAGCTTTAGAAAATATGGCTTAATTCGGCTACAATTAGTGTCATACGGTCTTCCCCCTCGTCCGATCATACCCTATAGTTTGATGGGTTTATATGGTGACTTCTGAGAGAGGAGTGAACTGCGCAGCTGGTCGGGGTACGTGCGCGCGTACAACACCAACACAACACCGATCGCCACAGTCAAATTTTTTTTACGGCTCGCTTCGCTCGCCTTTGTTTTCTATCTGTTGTGCTCTAGATGTTAATGACTTTGAAAATTTTCTGTCAAACCACTGGAAAGTGTCGAACCTTTTTGCTAGTTCGCTCCGTTGTTGCCGTAATTTCTATTGTTTTTGCTTCCATAAATTTCTAAATAATTTGGGAATCATTTTATTACCGATAGCCACAAAAGTTTTGCGTTTCACCGTTTACATACCTGTCTTATTTAATCTTGAAAAATCACAAAAAAAATGCGGCTCGCTCCGCTTGCCGTTATCTTTCTTTCCCTACCTTTCTGGCTAACCCCGCCAAAACCCATATGGGTTAGCCAAGACCATATGCTCTTGGCTCTAACTTTGACAATTGACAACCTCTTCTATCATGCTAACCAAAAGCATGAAAATAATTGCGGCTCGCTTCGCTCGCCATTACTTCTAGTTTTTTACCTGCCTTAAATACTTTTTTGTCAACCACTGAGGAACGTCGTTGTTATGTAACTAACACCACCCCCAATACTGAGCTTTGCCGTGGCTCGTTCACAGAGGGGCGCCAATGAGGTGTTTGCCTAGGGCGCTGTCGACAATTAATCCGCCTCTGATTACAACTAAAAACCAAAATCTTGTTCATTCATTAAATTTAATATAACGGTTAATGGTTTGCCTACCAGAAATCTAGGTACCCTGTTAGACAATAACTTATTTCTGTTGACCACCTCTTTGCGGTTAGGTTTTCCTTGCCTAGTTTCACACCACCGTTCCTAGTGTGGTGATATCATTGATAATTTCGGTCACCATGCACTGGCATGTGCCTCTAGTACAGGACGTGTGTCCCGTCATAGTTCAATTAATGACATCATCCGTCGGACTTTTACCAGTGTCAGTGTGGCAGCTACTCTCGAACCACGTGGCCTAATGCGAGATGATGGTAAAAGGCCGGACGGTATGACTCTTATTCCTTGGAAGATTGGTCGGCCCTTAGTTTGGAATGCCACGTGTGTAGATGATACCCTAGCACCTTCTCATCTTGCAGGGACATCATGTAAGGGCCGGCTCCGCAGCAACATCAGCGGAGTCCCTCAAACGGCGAAAATACGCTAATGCACGCAATATGCAAAGATCTTACAAACTGCCTTTTAGAGTCCGCAGGGGATTGGAATCCTGGCTTTTATTTCGGTCAACGAATCAGCATTTCCATCTAACGTGGCAATACTGCCAGCATTCTGGGCACTCTGTCGTCACCAGAAGGTGACGGCTTAGATTTTTAGAAAATAGATTTATAAGTGTAAGTACTAGTTGTATGTATTTGTTGTTTGTATTTTTTATTGTTATTTTCCTAATAGCTAAATAATACGGTTAATAGAATTGGGTAAGTACCTAAGTATTGTTGTAGAGAAGTGTGTAACTGAAGTTGTGTATTGGTTTTATTGATTATTTTTAAGCCCTATTTCATTCACATCGACTGAGCTAATCCGTAATTCTTCGAAAAAGCCCAAAAAGGTATCATACAAAAGTTCCTTTCAAGTTATAAAAAAAAGTGAAATGTACTCACCGCCACGTACTGCCATCCGTTGTTGACCCTCACAAGCAACGCCTGTTCTTGTATGACGTACGCAAGCGTGCCCAGTGGACTGTTTGTGCCAAGCTGTGGAATAAAAAAACTCCGATTACAACAACGAAACTTCGACTCACTACGAGACGCACGGTGGGCGTAAATGGGTTAAGAATCCAAGATATTTTATGTCAACAAAGATATTAATGAATGTAAACTTATCAAAAACTGATAATAATTACAGAAAACAATAAGGTTATCACTAAAGACTAAACACTGAATGAGAGATCAAAGAAATGATGAATGAAAGCTTTTAAAACCAAAAATTGTCTCAAGCTTCTCTACTTTGCTCGACGGTATCAAACGTCGTTAAATATTTTTCACCAATATACCTCGGGATTTGTTAGGATCAGGATCCAGGACCCAGGATCGGGGTGTAGGTTTGTACTTGAGGCAATCAACTCAATAAAACCTCATCTCGAGGTTTGTTTCGAGTTGATTTTAGCATTAGGTAAAGGCGACGCTCGAGGCATGTAACGTTCCATAACATGTTTGAGGTTTTGTCACTCGGCATCACTGACATACAGGTAGGTGGGTACTTATTTATAGATTTGTATTTATAGATTTTCACATAAAGTAACAATAAAGCTAACAACAATGTGGACATAAATAAACAAAAGCAAAGCGTATCTATTTTTAACTATAATTTCCATATTACCTAATGTGTCTCTTTTTATCTACCCTACTATTGTAATGTGTCGTGTTATCTCTGATGGGTTGAAATAATTTTATACTATTGTAATTTGTCGTGTTATCTATGATGTGTTGAAATAAATTTATTTTCCTCTCTTGAACTAATCTGGCTAGAACTAAGATAGATCTCACGGAGATATCTGCATGCACTAATTAGTTAGAACCAAATAACAGCTTGCACAGACTGTCGGTTGCAAGTTTCCTTTGCAATATCTCGGCCAACATCTGCCATAATATCACTCTCTCTGTCCTCTCTTTTGAGCTATTGTATTCCTCTGTGATAGTAGAGTCTGCTTTCTTGTCTACCATAATATAACTATCTCGGTTTCTCTCTTTTGATCTATTGTATTCCTCTGTGATAGTGGAGTCTACTTTCTTGTCTACCATAACATCACTCTCTCTGTCTCTCTCTTTTGATCTATTGTATTCCTCTGTGATAGTGGAGTCTACTTTCTTGTCTACCATAACATCACTCTCTCTCTCTCTCTCTCTCTCTTTTGAGCTATTGTATTCCTCTGTGTTAGTGGAGTCTGCTTTCTTGTCCACCATAATATCACTATCTCTGTTTCTCTCTTTTGAGCTATTGTTTTCCTCTGTGATAGTGGAGTCTGCTTTATTTTTTACCATAATATCACTATCTCTGTCCTCTCTTTTGAGCTATTGTATTCCTCTGTTATAGTGGAGTTTGTTTTCTTATCTGAACGAATTCGCTCTATCCGATGCAGTCTTTGCAAACACCGCAGTCTGTTTTGTAACAGTACTAGATAGAGTATATACAACAAAACCACGAACGCTAACCCACAAAACGTAACCCAACCTACAAGCAAGGTTCTGACGCACGCAAGTATACCCAGTGGGCTGTTCGGCCGAGCTGTGGGACATAATCAACATTTGTAATTACGTGTACAATGGAAGCGAAATTGCTTTTACGAAACGCTTTTATACTGGACGACCTCAAGGTTCAGTCAAGTATGTCTTGTGATAGCTCCTCTAAGCTGCGAGGTAGATCTGATAGTGTTAAGTAAGCGCTCTATTGTTTCCTTAAATGTAACTAAAAGCAGTGCAGCATACGAATTTATTTTAGCAAATATAATATAACTGCGCCCTGTTTTTTTTAAGCATAAAAGTAGATTATACATATAGGGCTCAAAGCAGTGTCTTACGTCATGCGTCGATGAATCCTGAGCGAAACTCAGGATTCTAGAATATCGCAGGATTCTCCTGAATCCTGAGTGCGAGAGGGATTGAATCACGCCCAAGACGAAGAAAGCTTTATGGACGAGGTAAACTCTACTACAATTTCTGCTAGTTTGGTTACGTGTTTCGCGGCATTTGTTTTTTTTTCGCCTACATACCAGTACTCTTGTTTTTTTTGTTTAATGGCTCTGCGTCTAGCTTGACGCAATTTGTCAATGTCGTACCCTTGTTTAGTTTGAATATCATAAAATATTCTATTGTAAGGATCTCCTTGGTGAAAATTATCACATATTTCGATCGTCCAAATTTTATCTCATTAAGTGATGAACATTACTCCCTTGGGAGTAATGTTCATTATTCCCAAGGGAGTAATGAGTTGAACCTCAAAACATGTAAGAAAATGTTTACCAAGGAGACTCCAACTAAGAGATCTCATTCCATTTGTTTGAATTTGGTAAAACTTTCACCTTTTAGAGCAAATAGGGCTATTAATCACTTTCAGTAAAAGACAAATGCCGTAGGTAAGTATGTTTTACGAGCATTGAGTGTGAAAAACACACATACGCGGACGAGTTGTCCACTTCACTTTTGAATAGGGGTACAACTCGTCCGAATCAAAATCCAAGAGAATTATGATTCGGATGAGTTGTACCCATACCAAAAAGAGAAGTGGACAACTCATCCGCGGATGAGTTGTACCGTAAGTGCCGCATTTTATCTTCTTTACAGGCCAGTTTTGTACTGTTTGGAACTTCGTTTTAGAATGCAACCAAATAATAATTGATAAACCCCTGTACGGTATAGTGTTCTAGAAATTATTCGAAACGGAGAACCTAGAAAAGTAAACAAAGTATAGATTTTGCTGGCTTACCCTTCGTAAAGAATCAGTAGTCTTGAACAAAATTGTACCAACAATAGCTCTGCCATCTTCATCATCTTCAAAGTCAGTGTTTTCAGTGAGAGGGTCCAAGGGATCTCTGTATCCTAAAATATTTAAAGAAGTTAAATGTAGAGAAATAAAAACACAAAGTACCTACACTAAATATACAGCGATAAATACACGATAAAAATACACTAATATTTTCATATTACTAACAAATATTATAAATGCGAAAGTTCCGATGTTTAGATGGATGGATGTTTGATATTTTTCACGCTGAAAGTACTGAACCGATCGGGCTATAATTTTTGAATAGAATGTAGCTCTAAGCCAGTAATCAAACCTATTAATTTATTTTATTTATATTTAATTGGAAGACAGACAGTACATAGAAATATAAAGAGATACATTCATATTTTTCTTATACCAGTAAAGTCTCCACTATAAATATTGATACATATAAAAACTAGTGAACAGACTTGACAAACAAATGTATCGTATGAAAATTGTCTTAGTTAGGTGGAGGAATAAATTTGAGCAAAAATCTAAATTAACAACGATGAAAATGGATTAGTGGCATTACGAGTAGTGGTGACGAGTAGTCACCAAAATAAGTCCCGTTATGTGCGTTTAGCCACATGTCAAAAAAAGTACCTCAACCGTTTGTTGCATCTCGTGCGTCGAGTACATTATAATTATAAACAATCAAGTTTTAACCATAGAGCTGCAAAACTTTGATTATTATTTCAAACAAAAGAGGATAAGACTAAATGCAAAACAAAACAATTAAAACTAATTTATAACAAAATTCAAAAAGTCAAAAGTCTACTCTTTATCGCATAAAAATTTTCCCGTGGGATGGAAAAAACCTTTAAATGTTTCCAAACAACGCGTTTAAAGCCACGGACAGAAACTTGTCTCTTTTAAGATAAGAAATCGGGAAAATATAATAATTTGGCATGAAAAACCTGGTTCTTTTTCCTAGAGGGGCAGCCGAAAATCAAATTAAACTTACCGTAAAGATCTTGTCGGTACTGTACTAGTTGGTTTAGATTTCTCAGAATTGCCAAAGGATCTCGCTGTTTACCTAAAAAAAGTAAAATAATTAGTAAAACTTTTAAACAAATCGTGTATACCTACTAATATAATATTAAACACTTCGACAACCCCAGAACTTGGCGGCCATTTTGTGCAGGCAGGCCCTATCATCATAGCATCATCACGCCTACATTAGTCCGCTGGAAATAGGCCTCCCCTAATGAGCGCCATAGCACCCTGTCTGCAGCTTGCCGCATCCAGCATCTGCCAGCAGACGCAAATCCCGTCAAATTGAGGGCGTCCTACACTACGTTTGCCGAGTCGCGAGTTTGCCCTAGCATGTAAATTAAACAATTAAACAGTTACTCCGTGATCATGGCGCATACAATCGTGGCGAAATATTACATAATTCATAACACCGCAAATTATGGTAAATAGTCCGTTACAATTCCTTTAACAAATAAATTTCTCACTATTTTAAATTTAAAAAACTAAGTATATCAGTGAAATAACATGCTAAAAATAGGACTGAATTGAGCTAAAAGCCTTTTACGTAAATAGAATTCCAAATCCGGCTTGGTGATTAAAATACAAGCCAAATGGAGCTGCGGACGTACCTTCAATAAAAGTCAAAACACAAAGTCATTATCGCTTCACCAAAGTCATTCAGTCCATCTACCTACACAGAAACCGCAGGATCCTATTAACTTCGTCCACATCAAATATCAAAGGAACTGTTCAAATTAAAGCTGAAAACACACAAGAACCACGCACTCGACCTATAAATTAATGACAACCTACAAGCAGGGTGGTACTTACGCGAAGCGTGAATGAACGAGATAAAAATAAGGTTTATTTCAAAGAACGCGGCTATAAAATTGGTTACGGTTGGGGATGGAGTATTTTATGTTGTAATCTAAACACTGCAGAAAAGTAAAAGCCTAAGACAAAAATAGACAAAAGTTCTATATATTATTTTAAAAGGGGTCAAAGAGGTATTTTGAGCGTGTTGTTTAAATTAACATAATTTTGAAGTCAGTTAAAAACGCTATAATATCTCCACACACATATCTATTATAAAGAGGTAACGTTTGTGAGTTTATGAGGTTGTAGGGGGATCTGGATAAACTGAACCGATTTAGAAAATTCTTTTACCAATAGAATGCCACGTTATTAGGAAGTGTCAAAGGCTATATTAATAATCCGAAAAATGGGATACATGAAAAGCACGCCGGCGAAGCCGCGGGCAGCTGCTAGTCAGTTATAAAATAATGATTTGTATAGTAAGAATCATAAAAAAATAACGCGAAACATTTGACTACCAACTATGTTAGTGAGGACTACTTTTCTTCTCTGTGTTCACGTTTTTAACATACAAAAATAAGAAAAAATGCAGAGAAGTAGGTATACTTTACTTAGGTACGTAACGAACGTGTGCATAAGTGTGTCCTTATCTCAACTCACCTGAGCCCTCTCTCCGAACGCCCGGGATATCGGTCAATGTATCAGCCGTCACTTCATTACCATATCCGGGAGGTCCCGGAGGCCCAGGTGGGCCCGGAGGCCCAGGTACTGAGATGTATTGTACTGTGCTTGAAGGGGTCGCTACGGGGCCTGGTGGGCCTCGGGGGCCGTCTTTGCCAGGCACGCCGGGGGTACCGTCGAAACCTCGATCCCCCTTTTCGCCTTTTACCTTGAGAATTAAAATGAAAATATTAATTGAAAAAGAAGTAGGTATACAAATAGCTAAATGGTCTTACTCTATGTATGCTTCAGTTAGGCGATATCAGTTTCTCGTCATGTAAACTACACAATACTAATTAACCATAAAGAGATCAGGAAAATTTCCTAATTGAGGAATTTCAAAAATTGTTTACAAACGTTGACTAAGAATTCACTTACAGAGTATACGGTTTGATCTAGCAAAAGACGTTTAATTTTGAACAGCTGGGTTGATTTTTGAAACAAGCTAACATGAAAGGAGATGTAAAGAGGACTAGACGCTCAGTGAACCCAATTTTACCAAACAAAAAACTAAATCTTATAAATTGGTTTATCCGTTTAGGAGCGTCAAACATCAATCTGATAGCACTTATTTTTTGTTGAAGTTTAAGATTCAACAAAAAATAGAAAAAGAAAAGCAAAAGACGTTAACCGGAGCCACCGGCGCTATAGTCCGTAAGAGGTCCCAAAGATTTTCGGTTGAACCGACTAAGGGTTTCGTGGCTTAGTTGGTTAGAGCACGCCCGTACTGAGTGTGGGGCGCGGGTTCGACTCCCTCCGAAACCGAAAATTTTTGGGAACTTATTTCATTTCTTAGAGATACCCAAAGTGCGGGTAAGAACTATAACAAAAAAACCTTAAAAGACTTTAAGCCGTAGATACATAAGTAGAAGATACAAGTTCTTAGAACAAACAATGAAGATATATTTTCTATATTTGTTGATAAAAGACTCTCTCACGTAGGTTTTAGAAGAGAAAATTGAGTTATTTCAAGAAAGCTTTCATAAAACCGTTACCTAGTTAAGAAACACTCGTGATTAAACTATTAAAATTCAATTGGTGCCGTTATTTTTTATAGCCACTTGGATCGAGCTCTGATATTTATTTTCTATAAAAGTACTCACTCGTATATACAGAGTTTATAGCTAAATCGTAAGAAATAAACAATAATAAGAGTCTTTTCCTCGGTTTTTAAATACTTTAAGCATTTATCAAAACCGTTAAGTTCCCATGGGACAATGGTAACCCATTGCGCTCCTCAGAATTAGCAGAAACCAACTACCTACTTAAAGTTTTGGTGCTTAAAATTTCGTGTTCAAACTACTACTTAATTAAAAGACCTTGAAACAGCAAAAAGATTTGATATATGAAATAATTAGAAACAATGACAGAACAATCGTTACGTCCGACCCCTCAAATACATTTCTAACAGTTTGGTTGGGTTTTTTTTTTTTTTTTTTTTTTTTTTTTTTTTTTTTTTTTTTTTTATTATCCTGAGGGAAATGCGCACGCATATCGTACAGCCACGGGGAGGCAGTACGATTATGTGGGACTCCAACCCACTAAAACCCTCAGGGTGTTTCAAACTCTGCCGCTTGTGGTGGGAACATGGGGACGATTACAGTTTGGTTGCCTGGAAAATTACTATTTTTCAAAATTAGTTAGGGCGCCAGTGTTAAGACCTACAGCGCCTTACACGGAGACAACAAACAAAACATAAACACTGAACAATTTTCCCCTGGCAAAGTAAACAAAGATACAGTAAAACAAAACATAGTAGACAAAGATAAGTAAAACAAAAGATAGTAGATACACGTTAAACGCGAGCACCTTACAAAGCGGGTTAATTAAACGCCCGACTAGCCATATAGTTTGAACAAACACCGGAGCAGGCATGGAGTTGGTACTGTCGGGTATAAATTTATAAGGTCTACCAGTCTACGCCTTATTAGACCTTTAGAGTACGTATCTAAATATTCGAAGCACTTGAGAAGCGAAATAAAAATGACAGATATTGAGAAGCGAATCAAATTTACTTTATTATCCGTGTAAGTACATTAATGTTATACTTATAGTTTTTGTATGTTAGTACCGTAGTAAGGTCGCACCATAAATAATTACTAATATTCGACCTTAGAGTTGGCTACAAATTATATCAAGAAATCTGAAAAAAAAAACTCACATACTTAATGTCGAGATAAAGATCAACCATATTTAATGTAGAAAAGATCTCAAATCGACAAGCACTTTAAATCAACTGCAAGAAAGTTAAATTAAGGAAAAATATACCTACTTACTGCAGGATCTTTCTTGCAGTTAAACAAAACCAGTTTGAAAATTGTAATTTTATTATAATTATTATTGTATTCGCTTGTTTAACTGACTACCATGATATAAAAATGTACCTTTTTTAACACTTACAAAACCTTGTAATCCTGTTAAAAATCCCATTAAAAAGCTGTATTTCCTGAATTATAACCACATCAAATAAATTACTAAACCGCTTTTATAATCAGATTTAAACATTCTGCCGCTGACAGTACAGAGGTATAGAAAACTGTACCCACGGGCAAGCGTTGCGGTTAGCTCATTACCTGCTTTTGTTTTATAAACCCTTGTTTGGTGTAACGTGGACTAACGTGCACTTTGCATTGCAATGAGATACTGCGAGGCTTCTCAATTGCTATTAGCACTCTATTGTGGTCTCTAAATCATTCTGGTCTCCTGAAACTGTAAAGCCCTAAACAGACGGAGATATAATATATACATATAATAATATAAATCATAGCAACGTATATTACGGTAAATTTGCTATAGTAATCGGTGAGTGTCCACAGACGCAGCTATAACGTATATTTTTATACACCAAAATATGTCGACAGATATAGCACTATATATTTTGGTATAATAAGACATGACGGCCGCAGAGCTAATGAATGCAAAAATATATATTATAGCATAGCCATAAAATGTAGCTTACTATATTCATATGTGTATGTATATTATAGCTCCGTCTGTTGTAGGCTTAATGGTTCTTTCACATGTAAGCCGAATCGTGAGGAAACTAGGCGTCAAATTTGTCATCACAAACGTTTACGATGATTCGGTTGATTAAGATAGACCAATAGTTTAGACCATCATTATTAGCTTGAGCTGAATAAATCACCTTAGTACTTTCAATTTACAGTACTCTAATTAGTAATGTTTTTACTTAACCTGATTTGTATCATTACTTAAGTAACATTTTTTGAAAATGGTATTCAATAATTCAACAATTTTTGTTCATTAAGTGCGGCATTGCTGCCGTCTTTAAAAGGGAAGTAAACAAGCTTAAAACTGGCATATTATCCCTTTTAAATTCATCCTCTCTCCGTCGCCTTATTTTAAGCATATTTTCCATATAACATAAGAAATTACCTTATCCAGGTCAAGGGACCCAAGGCCAGGGTCCCCTTTTTCACCTTTCTGCCCCTGGGGCCCGGGCGTACCCGCCGCTCCTGGTGGACCCTGAAATTTATTATGAGAATAATATTTCTTGCCGTCATTTTTTGTAGGAATCGTCCCGAACTTGCTCAGTTTATGAAGCGTGAAGTTTTATGGAATCTTATTTGATATTGGTAGGTACAGGGGGAACATGAATTATTTGCCTGGAAATTGTAAAGGTTATCGTCCATCATGACTTTTTCTGGCGATGCAGTTGCTATGTTGGACCACCTTGTACAATTTGTGCGATATTTCTTTCTGTGTAGCAAACACCATAGCTCCACAGAATCATTTTGGTTGCAACGTTCTTTATAGCCTTAAAAAATCGTAAGAGACGATAATATCTCATATATAAGACTACCAACATGGTTATAGAAAATTTCCCTGACAAATTGGAGATAGGTAGTGAAACCTATATTCAACGGAAAAAAGGATTGACTATACAAAGCAAAGTTTTGATTGGTTTCTTCCCTATAATAGACCTACTCAATTACTCCATTTAAGTGTCATTGTGATATTTTCCAGTTCGGAAAATTCCGAAGAGCTCTCGAATTTTATGTATCTGATCCATTGGACCACTACTGTTCAAAATCGATTTTCGGTATAGCATAATTAGGTTTGATCACATAACATAATGGCATCCTCTATTGCATTAGTAATTGGTAAACAGTAGGGTAATACGATCTCACATTATGCCACAATACGTTGGCTAGCATGTGATTTACATTGTCCGCATAAATTCATGAGTTTATCACATTAAATGATTCCTTGTTGATCGAAACCATCATCATCATCTCGGGTAAAGGCGACATTATGCCTCCTTCAAATATTGCCCGATATCCACGTCATGTCAAGTATGGAATATCCAACGATATGAGTTTGAAAATTATTTAAAAATTTAGGCTGAGCGCAGATTTGAGTCACGATAGTTTTGAGACAAACTTTCCTGACTTGAAGTTTCTGCGTCTTCATAATTTTTGTTAAGCAATAGTCTATCTTAGGACTATCGTTACTCAAGTCTGCTTGTCTTAAAACTATCGTGACTCAAGTCTGCGCTTAGCCTTACACGGCATAGCAAAATAAATGATGGCAGTCATTTTCACACAACTTATTAGACGAAATACTTACGTTTGATTTGTCAAGAAAACTTGTATTTTTTTACGAAACTGAACAAAACAGCTTCCAACATAAAACGTAAATTCAGGTCACTAAACTGAAGCACGAAAACCCCATTGTTCTCTGTAAATCCCTAAGGAAGATTGTTTATCATACCGTCCATCCTGGTAATCCTATATCGCCCGAGGGTCCATTCGTGCCGGGAGTCCCAGGGGGTCCTGGTAGGCCAGGTGGTCCCCTTGGGCCTGGCGGGCCGGGATGGCCTCGTTTACCACGCGGACCGGACTCGCCTTTGTCACCCTGTTAAAACAAATTATAAGCATTGTAAGTACCTATTTTCTGACGGGAAACTGCTCAGGACAGGGAAAAATGGCGACTTCTCTTATCGGGGGCCAAGACACACTTCGGGTCGTTGAGCCGTAGGAGTAAGTAAGTACCTATTAAATGAACCTATGCATATAGAGAATCTTCTGTCTGAATCTGAAATATCTTTATTGATTTTAAATCTAAAGAAAACTGTTCCTGTTAACACCTGTGTGGTAATCGCAACCCAGAGCGATACCGGAAAATTTTGCCTGGATTTCGTTTGTGGTTTTGTGCGGTATGCTGCCGCGTATTTAAATGATGCGGTACGGCACGGTCTCCATTTTGTGTTATGTAGAACCCCCTTCCTCCTATCTATGGCTTCTTCCGGTCAATTTATTGCAGTTAAGACTTGTTTATGGATGTTTTTCCGAAATTCGAACTATTTAGTGATGTAACTTTTTTTTTCGCAAAACGTGGTATAAGTTTTTTTTATTATACCTAATAAAACAAGAAATCATCAAATGTAAAGAGAGCAAACTTGGTATAAGTTTGTTTGTAAATAGTAAACATCAGACGAGGATAATGGGGACAAACTAATTAAATTACTAGCTGTATCCGCGACTTCGTGCCATACCTGCAGACTAATTATCCTTTTTTGACCACAATTTCTCTCAAAATATTAAAAAATAACTTCAGTTTGCGGAATTGGACCTGTAACAGTTTTATTATGTATGATATTTAGGAAGTTAGCTAATTGTGTTTAAATAATGTCGTGTTAACGCGTATTTAAGATTGAGCCATTAAACACTTTTTGCGTCTAGGGCTAAAGATAAGTTTTTTTTATCTGCTGTTTTTATAAATATGTTCAGGTACATGCAGGTTATCGATGATTTGGTGATGAATGTATAAACTTTGACATGGTATAAAATTCATCAAAAATTTCGCTGCAGCATGCTTCCGACTCCGTGTCTTAGTTAGAATTTTGCCAGCTTTTAGACAAAAGCACTGAATCTACAACCGTCAAACGCGAATCATTCTTTTAGATATGTACTTAAGTACCTGCATTGCGGATCTTTTTGGCAAATCACACAAGCAAAATAGAATTTCAGTAGATCAAATATATACCCAACGACAAAGATTGATTCCTGAATTTTCAAAAAATAATAGTTGTTCTTTTCTAAGTCTGCATAAACCAATAAATTGGAGATTTTCCTTATAAACGCCTACGTTTACCGAAATTCAGACAGCTTTATTATTGGCATATAGGTTCACATGTTATATTTCCGTTGAATCAAAAACTGTCGGTCCATGTCTTTGTTTCGAAACTTAATTTATTGATCTCTTACAACAAAAGTTTGTATCATATAAAAAACAGTCATTTAGTATACAACGTTACTTAGGTAAAATTTTGCCCAATTTTGCAATGTCTTAACGTTCAAAAGTTCATTGTCCCTTGACAAATAAACTCTAGGTACTTCATGTAAGTACCTCGTTGGCATTTAAATATATCTACTCAAACAAATGAGTAAGGTAAATGCGTGGGTTTTTAGGGTCCTGTTATAAGGACCGAAACCCTACCCTAATAAGCTTACATTTGTCTGGCCGTCAGTCTTTCAGGTTTAGTTTCTATTTATCGTAAAGCTTGTTGAAAGTTTGACAGGTATTATTTTGGTTACCTGACTGAATAACGATGAAACAATGTCAATGAACCCATCTGAGTCTTAGTTCAGTTTAGATTTTAACCAGGGAAATATAACTGCTATTCTTGTGTTTTGAACATACAGTCATATATCGCAGTTTACAAATATTTCGTACAAAAAAACTTATGCACAAAATTTGCGCGAGGTCCATTTTGTGCTTGAAGTTAAAAGCGTCGTAATTGATTTTTTCATCTCTTCGAACCTTTAAGCACATTGTCGTATCTTAAAAAACCTATTTAACGAAGCACAAGACTTATCTTAATTAATTATAAACTCTAATTTCGTCATCAACCTATTACTAAACCACTGCTGAACAGGCCTTCGCAGAGTGCCCTAGCACCCTGTCTTCAGCTTATGGATCAAGCCTCTATCAAATCTACCTTATCAATTAGAAAAAACAACCAAAATTTCTACTTTCTCACCTTAGTCAGCAACAATCCTTCTTCGCGTGAAATCGCTACAGGACCTGGAGGCCCCGGATCGCCTCGGTCTCCTTTCGGCCCGTTAAGGCCTGAAGGCCCTTGGGTGCCCGGTAGACCAGATGGCCCGATATCCCCCCTTTCCCCAGACTTCCCATCGTTGCCTGGGAAACCTTGTGGGCCGTCCAACCCACGTCCACCCTTTTCACCCTGTGTTAAATCGAAAAGACATGACAAAGCACAAAAGGATGACCCTTAAAATAGAATTTGGGATCCCTCAAGTTCAAAGGCAAAAAGAAACCCAAAATCATAGGTAACGGTTTAACGTTGGTATTCCATAAAATTGGGTTATATTTAACCGCCATTAATGGTCGTAAATTTTTAGCCATGGTTAACCGTAAACACGGTTATTGTTTCGTATGAACTGATAACCATTGGGGAGTAAAGGTTTTCGAGTGGCAACCACGATGCACTGAAATACCTCCCACTCGATAGACCGACGACATTGTAGCGGTCGCAGGGAGTCGACGGATGGACGCGACTCAGGAACGCTATTTGTGGCGTCTCGTTTAGGAGAGGCCTAAGTTTCGTTGGACGTATACATACTGATGATGATGATAATTATCTTGTGATGATCAGAATAATATAAACCTCCTTCTCAATCTGTGCGTATTGAATTGTATTTTGTCCAGGTGATTCTGTCAATAATAGTTGTCATAATTTGAATAAATATATTTTATTTACCATTTCGTTTAACAGATTTAGTCTGCTAATATAATATCATAGGATTATATTATCATATAATATAATCCTTTGATTACAAAAGACAACAGGTACCTACATACCAAATCCAAACTGTATTCCTAGTAAAATCCAGCCACAAAAACATGACATACCTAGACCAAAGGTAACGTTACAATATTCCAAGAATTGATTGCCTACGAATGTTTTATAGAATCGTTTGCTACCAGCAAGCCCTACAAATCAATACAAACAATACGCCGTAGAGGTAAATCACGTCAACAGTATTATAGCTAACCCTGGTTACAAAGCAATCAATCAACCGTCTATTGAATTGAGCAAACCTTATAGACAACAGGTACGGCTAGGCCGGCGGGCCGCACTGCAGGGTGGTAGGTAGGTAGACGGCAAGGTTTTCGGGTTACTTTAATCGAATGTTAAGTCATAATTCATTCATTTATTGATTCATTCATTTATTTGTGCATGCGGTAGCTTAAATTCTAATTATAGGTAAAGTTAGTACATAACTAATTATTATTTTATCACAGATTCGGTAATTTTTCTTTTTGTTATTCACTTTTCAGTATAACTGTCACATATCTGTTTTTGGATTTTACCATGCCCAGCTACCACCAAAGCACCGGCTAAACGACCATCAAACATCATCCATCCTGCAATACAGCCATGCCCTTAGGAATTCACTTTTGCTTAGTGACAATAACAAGAAATCAAACAGAGACCATAATTTATTTGTTTTGTGTTAATATTTGACTTGTCGTGGTGATTATTTTCGTAGAAACATGGGCAAAAGGCTAGTATTTCTGTAACGACCGCTGTCGCGTTTTTATGTAACAATTGCTGGTTTTCGGGAGATAAAATACAAGCAATCCTTACTACACCAACAAAAATTCAAGAAGACATAACTTAACACTGATGTGTACAAAGGGGAGCCATATTGCTCAAAAGTGATCTCTTCCAGAAAGACTACACATGACAGCAATAACATTACCTAATATCCAACAATCCATAAATGAATCTATTGATATAACTAGCCCGGATGTCAGCAGATTCCGATTGTCGATAGGAACCTGTAAAATTGGTAGGATATTTACCTTTTCACCAGATTCGCCTCGATCTCCTTTTGTGTCCTTCATCAGAGCAGTGCCTGCAATGAAAAAATTAATCAGATTTAGTATATTCTAAGGTTATTTTCGCGAGAACTCATAATAAAACACTGTTTTTACCGGATTGATCGCGTATATTTTATATTTGTTTATAACCTGACGTTTCGGAGGCTTTTCAGCTTCCATGGTCACAGGCAGACTGAGGTGACATTTGTCTTTACAAGTAATTTGAATTTTACATATCTACCGTCAATTATACAAATTTAATTATAACGTTCCGTATGTACGCAGTAATCACTAACAGTGTCTTGATGGGTTGTAGCTATGGATTGCTGGGTGTGGGACCTGACTCGATGTAGGACTGGATCCCAAGCGGCAGGTACTCTCCAACCATCTTCTCTATTGAAATTATTCGGATGTTTTTGAATTTCAATTGCTTCTCGGAGCATTCTAGGAATGAAACGGTTTTCTCTAGCTAGTATTTGAGCTTTGTCGAAGCGAAGAAAATGACCGGCGTCCAGTGAATGTTCATAGACTACAGACTTTGACGACCGTTTGTGTTTGACGTCAGCTATGTGCTCTTTTAATCGAGTGGCTATACTTCTTTTTGTTTGCCCTATGTAACATGAGCCACATTCACAGTCAATTTTATAAACACCAGCATCTTCAAAGGGGACTTTACACTTGACTGGTCTTAGAAATTGTTGAATCTTCTTGTGCGGCTTGAAATAAGATTTAATCGAAGCTCGTTTTAGGATTCCTTCAATTTTGTCTGTGATTCCCTTGATGTAAGGAAGGATAGCTGGGGCTCGCTCAACTGTGTGTGGCTTTGGGCGGCTTCTGTGAGGATGGCGTGGAGTTTGAAGTTTATTACTCCGGAGAACTTCATGGATGTGCTTCAGCTCTCCTGCTAGATGGTGCTCGTCACAGATGCCGTGGGCTCTCTGCAATAAAGATTTACCAACAGTAGCTAACTGACATGGGTGGTGATGAGAATCACCATTGAGGTACCTATCTGTATGGGTTGGTTTTCTATAAACTGAATGTCCAAGTGATTTATCCAGGTTTTTTATTATTAAAGTGTCTAAGAAAGCTAATTTATTGTTTTTCTCAATTTCTATTGTAAATTTTATTTTAGAGTGGATGGAATTTAAATGGGAAAGAAATTCATTATATATACTATTGGTAAGTCTTTTTCTGTTAGCTTTCTTTTGACGATTTCGATTTCGATTTTTTTTGAAATCGTCAAAAGAAAGCTAACAGAAAAAGACTTACCAATAGAATATGCGGACCTATTAGAACATTGTCTCACCAGTGGTTACTTAATGTGGGATAATGACTTCTATAATCAGATCGACGGTATTGCTATGGGTTCACCAGTCTCTCCAGTAGTCGCCGATATTTTCATGGAAGACTTTGAGGAGAAAGCCCTGCTTAGTGCTCCGGTAGCACCGAAGATCTACAAAAGGTACGTTGATGACACCTTTGTAATATTACCAAAAAATAAAGTAACTGAATTTCTTTCCCATTTAAATTCCATCCACTCTAAAATAAAATTTACAATAGAAATTGAGAAAAACAATAAATTAGCTTTCTTAGACACTTTAATAATAAAAAACCTGGATAAATCACTTGGACATTCAGTTTATAGAAAACCAACCCATACAGATAGGTACCTCAATGGTGATTCTCATCACCACCCATGTCAGTTAGCTACTGTTGGTAAATCTTTATTGCAGAGAGCCCACGGCATCTGTGACGAGCACCATCTAGCAGGAGAGCTGAAGCACATCCATGAAGTTCTCCGGAGTAATAAACTTCAAACTCCACGCCATCCTCACAGAAGCCGCCCAAAGCCACACACAGTTGAGCGAGCCCCAGCTATCCTTCCTTACATCAAGGGAATCACAGACAAAATTGAAGGAATCCTAAAACGAGCTTCGATTAAATCTTATTTCAAGCCGCACAAGAAGATTCAACAATTTCTAAGACCAGTCAAGTGTAAAGTCCCCTTTGAAGATGCTGGTGTTTATAAAATTGACTGTGAATGTGGCTCATGTTACATAGGGCAAACAAAAAGAAGTATAGCCACTCGATTAAAAGAGCACATAGCTGACGTCAAACACAAACGGTCGTCAAAGTCTGTAGTCTATGAACATTCACTGGACGCCGGTCATTTTCTTCGCTTCGACAAAGCTCAAATACTAGCTAGAGAAAACCGTTTCATTCCTAGAATGCTCCGAGAAGCAATTGAAATTCAAAAACATCCGAATAATTTCAATAGAGAAGATGGTTGGAGAGTACCTGCCGCTTGGGATCCAGTCCTACATCGAGTCAGGTCCCACACCCAGCAATCCATAGCTACAACCCATCAAGACACTGTTAGTGATTACTGCGTACATACGGAACGTTATAATTAAATTTGTATAATTGACGGTAGATATGTAAAATTCAAATTACTTGTAAAGACAAATGTCACCTCAGTCTGCCTGTGACCATGGAAGCTGAAAAGCCTCCGAAACGTCAGGTTATAAACAAATATAAAATATACGCGATCAATCCGGTAAAAACAGTGTTTTATTAATCAGATTTGTTTCGTATTTTACAAGTTATCGATCGAACTGTCAGGATTTAGGATTAATACTTTTAAAGTAGTTAGTATTACATGTTTGAATTATTTATTAGTATCGATGTATTTGTATCGTCCAAGGACTTTCTCTAAAGAATGGTTTGAAATTTATAAAATTTAATTTATATTCCATACACAAGAAAATTGTTATTTTTTCACCTAGCATCACGCGAACGAATCTAAAATGTATTAATATAAATTTCAGATTCGGTGTCAAATGTCTATCTAAGTTAATTATGCATGTTTATTCTATGTCTTTTTATGTTTATAGTATTTATTTGTACCTACCTATATCAATAATGCACTCCTCACCTGGGTTCTACCAGAAAACCAGCGTAGCATTGGGCATAACCGAATGCTACACTGCTGAAGTGGGGAGACTTTTTTACCCCATTTTTACGTTCCTTTATAATTCCAGTGTTTCTTGTATAGTTTTAATGGTTAGTTATAGTACCTACCTAGTATGTAAGTCAGTATTTAAATTATGGGTAAAAACATATATTTTTCTTTCTTTCTTCTTGTATTGAAGCCTAGTTACGTGTAGAAACAAGGTAATCTGTACCTTCAGGTCGACAATATACAGAAATGAATGTCAAGGCCATCAGCCATATTTGTCAAGGTTAATATCTCTTCTTTATATTTTGCCAAAGCGACTTTATGATATGAAAATATTTTTGTGCTAGAGAAACTTTCAGGATAAAATAAAACTCTTCTCACAACTTGAAGAGGACTTGTTTGCGGCAAAGTTTTGGAAACAGTGAGCTTTGTGGTTCCAAAACTTTTATTTACGAAGTTTATTTTATTCAGGTTTAGCAAGCAAAATCTTAACTCTAAAAACTAAATTTTTGGAGTCAAGATTTTGTAATAACCTTGTTTTAACAAGTAATTTTTCTCAATAATAGAAAATATATTAAATGTTTATAAATATTTTACTTATTCTTTGTAAATTATAACGCGCTTCATTACGTTACAGTTTAAACGTTTTATAGTGTCAGTAAGTTTTATAGTAATATACGTCATAGGTCTATGTTATGTAGACCGCATACATAGACACAAAAACAAACGGACGACCTGTTGTCTTAAAATTATTTATTTATACTTTAAAAGTAAGAGGAATCTTAAAGGTTCTGACTGGGGCGTTACGGGGCATAATCCTAACTAATATTATAAATGCGTAAGTGTGTTTGTTTGTTTGTCCTTCCTTCACACCCTAACTAAGCAACCAATTGATTTGATTTTTGGCACAGAGTTAGTTAAAAGGATGGAGAGTAACATAGTCTACTTTTTGTCCTGGTAAAACATCAAATTCCCATGGGAAATTCACGAATTTAACGCAGGTGAAACCGCGGGGAACAGCTGGTTTAATATACTACACAGCAAGCGTTCGTGCAGTCAGTACAGGTTTTTAGAAGGCGTTCCCAAAGAGCAACGATTACCTAACAGCACATGGTGTAACATTATACCATGCTCGCTGCGAATGGCACCTACGTTACGTCCTGTAACACCACTACCTTTAGGTATAGCTTACCTGTCCTTGAGACGTCACTCAGCACTGAATTTGTAGCTAAAGCTGTATTAGGTACTGCAGGTGGTCCAGGTGGCCCGGGTGATCCCTGTGCACCTAAAACATAGAACAATATTACTAAAACATTCCTGTTCGTAGCTTTGCACGCAGTTTGTTTGATACAAATCGACGTTGCACGTCGTTAGTGTTTGCACACATACTCTGATAACGTTGTTTTTTAGATTATGGTGTAGTTGCTCTAAGGGAAACAAAGTAATTTTCTATTCCATTCGATCAACCCCTTTCTTCTTTCTCACAATTGTTCTGGTTGCCTGGAATTAATCGCTTCAAGCGATAAGGCCGCCAAATCCATTGCTCTATTTAGTATCTTTAATTAAATATAATCTGTTTTTTTAAGGTGATCATTAAAGAATTCTCTATCTATCTATTTAACTAACTCTTTTGGTCAAAAAAATTATAATAAGGTAAATCATGTTATTCGGATCAATAACTTTTGGCAATGATCAAAATTTCCAGGAAACTTTGATAACAAGGATATTTCCATATTCCAAAAGCATGGAAATAATTTCACCTATCCAATAAAGATATAAAAAAATCCCCAACTCGATCATAAAACGGAAGAGCATTAATAAATAAGGCGCGTGAGGAACCCTGAGGGTCCGAGAAATAAAGATTTTCCAAATCGTTGCAACGGAACCCTAAAAATCTTGCAAACGTGTTCCGAGAGGATAAATATAGGTCATAGTGTTACATAAAATAAAATTTGATCGTTGAACTGCTCGTAGAATTAGTTTAGTCCGGGCTGCAGGCAATTTTGCGAGGTCGGAAGGAGTAAATTAGAAAGACTTTGGTAGCAAAACTTTACGAGTGCTGTGGGGTTTGAACCCACGCCTCTTTATCAAAACTGCGATCTGAATGAACTAAGGGTTAGGTTTCCACTTGATGGTAACCTACTGAAAAGATTTTTACCTTTTTTTTATTCAATGGTTCTGGATTATCGATATTATATGATGATTGAAAGCTCAATTAATAAGAAAAAGATAGCAAACCATTTTTTTTTACTTTTAAGGCGAAATAATTTTGTAAAAAAATAAAGAGTGGATACTGAGAGCTGAGGTGATGATGATTAATACCACAGGGCAGTTTTTGAATAATTTTCTGCCCAGTCTTAGCGGCGCAGGTGCGCCACCGCTACGAGGAGGACAACTAGGCCAAGTGAGTCATAGCCACTGAATGTGCTAACAATTTCAAAACAATGAAATCGAACCAGTAGTTTCAGCGCTACGTGGGAACAAAGAAATCAGCCACATACATACAAACATAGGGTGCTAACCTCATAACCCTCCCCTGTTGGTAGTCGGGTAAAAAGAACGTTTGTTTTTTGACTCTTTCAGCTCCAATGCTCCAGTCCAGTTATCGAAATTAACATTTCATTTACACGTTACTCAATAGTTGACATGTGTTGGTCGATCATTACACATTTTCTCGAGATAAACTTGCACACCCTACGTAGTAAAGCACAGTGTTCGATATCAGGCTGTAAAACTTTATAATAGACTACCAGTTGTCCTGAAAACAATATATTGTCCAGTTAAGTTTGGAAAACACTTGAAACGAATCTTGTTGGAAAAGTGTTATTATACTATTGACGATTATTTTATTGTCAAAAATCAAACAATTGCTATTAAGTAGGTATTATTTTTATTTTGACCAAAGTGTGTACTAAATTTGTGTTCTGTTAAAACTTGTTTCTGTGTAAATTATTTGTATTATGACATCTGTTTAACTTTTTGAATTTTGGTTTATGTGATTATCTATTTGATTGTGTATTATTATTGTTCTTTGTACCCTTATATTCCGACACAAGTATTTGTTTGTGAATAAAGAAACTGAAACTAGTAATTTGCAAGATTACCTTTCTCTCCTTTTTCCGCAGGCCGTCCGTTAGCGCCGGGTAAGCCTGGCAGCCCGTCTCGTCCTGCTGGACCCCTCTCTCCCTTTGCACCATGTGGCCCTCGCAGGCCCACGTAGCCCTGTTACAAAGTCATATGTTAGTTCTTTCATAATATACCTACCTACTATAACTTTGATCCTCGGTTTTGTAATATTTTCTGATAAAAACGAAGCCTTGCTTTGAATTTAACATGTGCTTTTGAACTTTTGGTATTGGTGGGTGTAATTCGTAATGATTATAATCATTTAATATGTTCATATTGAACTGTTTTAATCAACAGTAAAAGATATATAGGCTTATCCCTATCTATTTTATTATGTATATCAGTTATCTAGTACCCATAACACAAGCTCTGCTTAGCTTGGGGCTTGGTTGCCTTGCAATGTACCGATTCGATGATTTTGAGTACCTACCTATCAAGATAAATTATAATACGAATATTGATTCGAATATGATATTTGATATATATGAATATAAATTATCGAATATAATACGAATATATACGTATATTGTGAAGCATATGCCGACAAGAAAAGAAAAAACTAATTGAAAAAGAGCGGGATTTTAATATGTTTTTCATGGCTTTTGAGCTATGCCAAATCAAGCAAAAGTACCTACTTACCTGACGGTCTTGGAATAAGTGTCGTGAATAGTTTATAATGCTTGGACGACTGGCTATGAAGACTTCAGTCAGCAAATATAAGACTGTTTAAGACGTGAAGATCTTCGCCGTGGGCCAGGAATAGTGCTGATTCCACAAAAAAAATATCTTCTGGCACCAACATGGTTTCACAATGTTGTCAAAAATAATAACTAGCTTAACAATCAACAGAAACAACAAACACTTAAATAAAACAGTACATAACCTCAGTTATATTTAAAAAGAAATAAAAAAAAACAACGGTTCCAATCTCTAGTTTACACCGAGAACGTCAAGCGCACGCATTTTTTTTTTATGATTTGGTGAGAACCTCATTTTGCACAGAAACCAAGGAGTTAACGAACCTGAGTTTGAGGTATAAAACCTCTTTCATGCCATGGTTGAACGTTTTTAGTACAAGAAGCCTCCTTCGATAGGTTATAATGATTTCAGTTCTAGTTTTTTTTGGATAGGCGACCTTGATGTCAGTAACTTATTATACCTACCATTAAAACGCAGTGTGTACTGTTGTAAACGGGGTTTGGAGATTTTTACCCTAACATCGGCAACCACTTTGTTTTATTAAATCGCCGCGCACAATGAAAGTTATATATTTGGATAGAAGACACCAAAACAAATTAAAAAAAATCCATAGGATAACGTCCTAAAGTTTCTGAGATATTCACAGATGAAAATATTGGTTATAGGTTTGTTTTTTCGTAATCTTTCGAATAACTGAGAAAAGGGGCCGGCGAGGGGACTGCAAGGTAGGGTGGGCGCGGGTGGGGTTGATCGTGCCGCCTCGCTAACAGCGAGCAGAGCGTTAAGAACATTGTTACCACCATTATAAGGCTCATAGTTGATTGATGGAAACGAGCAAGTTTAGTATCTGAGGCGAAGTAATATTATTTAATCTGTGGCATGGATACCAAAACTACACATAGTTCAAATGCACTAACCGAAATGACAAAGCCCGACAACTTGATTAAGACAATGCCAAAGACCGAGATCCACGCCGGCCCCTATAACTTTGTTACTCGGGTTCTACGTAACAAGGGTCAAGACGCTTATTGCGTTGACCAAGTTTGCTGTTATTTAGTGAAGGGTTTGATTTAGCGAGTTACTTGAATTTCTGGTGATGGTTTATATGGGCTGAAAGGTTCTCTTGTGGTGCACTTTGAATACCTTCTATTATTCATTACGGATGTAAGCGGGTTAACTACGAACCTTATTTGTGTTGGTAGCCTTCTATTGCCTTCTATTATGTTCCGTGAACAAAGTTTCTGAGTAAAATTTCTACTGTTGTTACATCAAGTACTGTACATACTGTTAATATACGGAACATCTTTATATGATACTCCGGGATAAAAAGTGCCTATGTTCCAGACTATAATCTGTCTCTTTCTCTAATTTCATCCAGATCCTTTCAGCCGTTCTGGCGTGATTGAGTAACAAACATCCATCCAAACATCAAACAAACATTGACATTATAATACATAGATGAATAGATTTTTTTTATTATACGAGTACAGAGAAAACAACCAGAATACTCGGAAAAATATCTGGAGATCGTACAAACATTTGCCCCGATGTGGGAATCGAACCCGCAGTTCTTGTATCGCAGTCGGACCTTCGCCCACCGTGACACAGAGGTCGTCTCAATCTAAGCGTAGCTTATACCTAAATGCACAGTTGCGCTGCACTTTACTGTAAACCAATTAAACTTATTGTTATCCTTTATGTTACATATGTATGTATGGCGCTCATTAGGAGAGGCCTATGTCCAACAGTGGACTACATAGGCTGATAATGATGATGATGTTATATGTTATGATTCGTATTATAATTTATCTTGTGTCAGGCGTTTCATAAATATTATTAATAGCAGCTAAATATTTACGATGAAAAAAATAGTCCATAGATATATTAATTGCCACAAATTGGCACCACAATAAAATCTGATGATTTAATCACGAAAATATATATCAACATTCGTTATAACAGGCAGCGTCGCATGGATTTCAAGATTAATTTAATTTATTACCGTGAAACCGTTTCACGAACTCATTGTTATGTTCACAGGTGTAATTAGTAAAAAATACGGTTAGTAAATATGGTCACGGAAAAATAGACCATGGAAATCGTGAATATGTAAACTCGATCATTAAAAAGATGACAACCTATTCAATATGTCATCAATATTGGAGATTGATACTTTTGAAGTAGGTATTCAAGTAATATTCAATTTGTATGCAAAATTCGTTTGCATATTCACGAACGAATGCCATGCATGCAATATTAATTTCATGATCCAAATCTAATGCTTGAAAAAATATTGAAATAAACACGAATCGCTGACAAAAACGATAAAAAAATTCCGGAAATTGTTTTGTCGTTTGTAACCGTAACTTCGTTGTTACGCGCGTGACTCGGATTCACTTCTAATTATTATGAATTGATATAATATTATATCTGAGGCTTTGTTTTCATTATATTCATATCCATAGAATCAAGAATCATATTTCGGGTCACGCGTCGCTTCGACCAGATGCTTAGATAATTTTTTGAAAACCCGGAGAGCCTCGGTACCCCACGGACCTAGGTTCTGGACTCCAATGCGTAGGCTCTGTTGAGCTCTGTCTCATTCATTTATTTTAGTATGCAATAAAAAGATAATGACAATAATAAAAAAAAATTATAATTAATTCTGGTTTTGCGTCAATCATTTTCTCTACTTGAAATATATTTCACGTGATTTCCACCGCAGCAAATAGAATCATATGAATAATTTCTTTGCCCTTCTGTTCCATTTGGATTAAGTTAGTTTTAAGTCTTTTTTTGTTAAATAAAGCTACGTCCACCTGTTAATCAATTTGTAGTACTAAAGAAAAAAATCCTGACATTTCCCGATAATACCAACTTTTCTTGTGTCTTCGTTACGCGCAACGCAAAGTACCTACCTACCTTCGTACTCTAAGGAGGAACACCCTTCTTAAAAAAACATCCAACAAAAAAAAAGGCGTGCATATCCATTTTCAAAATTAAATTCAAATAAATTGTATGTTCTTTGTATATCTAAAAAGTGTCTTGCAATGGCTGATTATTTAAAACAAAAATTAAAATAAAAAATGCTACGCTAAGCTAAGCTACGCTTAAATGACACAATTCTTGAGCAAGAGAGGTGAAAGGACATTTTTTTTGTATCAGGAACATGTAGGTAAAATGCTGACAGAGCTCTAATTTAAACAATCAATATAATCATAACTAGAATCAACTCCACCAAACATCATCGATAGCAATTATGATAACTACTCACCCGTTCACCTTTATCGCCTTTGGGCCCATGTAATCCCCTTTCTCCTTTGCTGCCCTGGTACCCGCGCTCACCTTGCGGACCTGGGGATCCCATAGGACCCCGCTCTCCTAGGACCCCAGGATTACTGGACCCGTATAATCCCGATGATTCCTGTAATACACTATGATTAATCATTTTGTAAGCGGAAATGTGAAACTGAAGGGTAAACTTGTAAGGTTGATGTTGGTAACACTGGGTAAATACGGAGGATTTGCGGTAACAAATGGTTGGGAGTGGGTTTGTTTTCCTTTTGATAACAACCTCAAATTCTGTATTTATTGGGTTTTATTTTTAACTAGAAACCCAAGTTTTATTCGGCTAGTGAATTTCAATCATAAATTTCATATTTTTACTCAATCTCCAATATTAACAGATATTTCCATACGTACATTTACTTCGCAAAATCAGAAAAAAACATCTATATGAAATAAGAACCATTCCATATCCAAGTTAATTAAAATTCAGTCCTAAGTCCATGCACAAAGTTTGAATTTACCAAGTTCTTACCTACACATAATGAAGTAACCATAGAGTTATAAATACTATAGAGGTCTTGCGTGACTCGTTTCCCTTGTTCGTCCGTTCTGGCATGTCGTGTTTGCAGTTTAAATTTACAGGTTGAATGGCAAAATAAAAGAATTTAAAACGATCTGATGATATCGCCCCGGTGGTAGTGATAGAAATGTAGGAAGGAATGTAAGCCAATGGCCGGCAGTGTAATAAATTAGTCAGGCAACACGCATAGGTATTTTTATAGTGAAAAGTCAATGTTTGAAATGGAAACTATAACAGCTTTGCATTTGTAAAATTATTTACATGCATCAGAATGACATGACGAGAAATGTGTGAAAAAAAAACATTAAAGAAGTTTCATGTGTGGTAAAATAACAAATGTAGGTTTATCTCTTCACTGCATATTCACATTTCATAACTAATACAGCCAAAACAGTGCCTTGGGCACTTTCGTATGATATAAAAGGATCTTCAAAAATAACCCGTAAATAATCCTAAAATACCTCACCTATCTCCTCCATAATTTTGTATGGGCCCTAAAAAATAATGTTCCAGATCATAAGACACCGTACACGTACGTGTTTAAAGTTCATTTTCGCGCTCAATTTTCATGAGACTATAAATATTTCAGCGTGGTACTTAGCGGAATTACCTATGGCGTTGAACTGATAATAAAACTAAATGCCAGCTAAATGACAAAAATCACGTCATACCTATAGTTACGAGCACTTGTAATTTTGTTTTATCATATTTGACATGCGATTTTGAACCTTTTGAAATGAAGAATGATGAATAGGGCTTTCACTGCCCAGGCTCGGCGGTGCGACCCCGAGGGGCGCGCCACACCACCGCTGCGCCATGAGCTGAGCACGTCTACTTTGGCATGTGCTTCGTGGGCACCTTATGTGTTATTATTTTAGATTTAACTTAGATAACACTTTTAAAAAGTCACAGAATTTTTAGAGTGCATAGTAATTAATGTTAATTTACTGGTGGTCTATTCACATGTACTTTCGTGATCGTATTTAATAATACTTTTGCCAATTTCTTTTATCACAGAAATGCTGCATTCTTTTATACGTCATCTGAATCGACCAGCAGCTACTTCGTTACTTCGTAACTTAAGAATCTACCAGAAGCGTCCATGATGTTCCACTGAGTTATGCGCAATTTGTATTAACCGACGCGACCCTTGAAAAGTTAAGCAGTAATTGATTCTGTTACCTGATCCAGTTAGCGTGCAAGCTGGGCCAGTATTCGCTAAAGAAGTTCAATTCCAATAACGACTTCTGAATACGGTACCTATGCAAACTTTGTGTGCCAGGCCCATCTACCTTGTGCCAGTACGCTATCTACACGAAAGCATAATAATAATAAGATTAGGCTCTCGCTAGGAAGTTGGATCACGGGTCAAATCCAAAATGCGGTACATCTGAACTCAGCGTGTATAGTCAGGAAGTTCCTCTCTTTGCATGCCTAGTTACCGGCTGCTTGCTAGCTTCTCTAGCAAGCCTAGCTTCGTGGCCGGCAATCTACCGTTTTGATATATTTTTTACTGTACAATAGTTTGATAATATTTTATTTGTATTTTCTTTAGTGAAAAATGTATTTTATAAAGATATTTAGATAAAATGAAGTGTCTTTATAATAATGTTCGCTTTGGCCACACGCATGCCTCCCAAAAGACCGGGTCACTACATGACCAGAGATCATGGAAAAGAAAAATATATAATAATTATACTAATAATAATGCGTGGCACAAACAATTTGGAATTTGTGTTTTTTTGTGGAATTGACGCTTAGTACGGACTATACTCAGCGTTTCTTCGATTGCGTTCAATCATGCTGAACATCTTTTGTGTGATAGGCATGTTCTTTATACTAATGACACGTTGATTCTAACAATGTTTAATGGAACGGTGAATAGATGCCGGTGCACTTTAGGATCCGTTGTCATGCCGATTCTAAACGTAGGTAGTCGCGTTACTCGTTAGGGATTCGTGTTACTCGCGTGTACAGTGAATAAGGGCCCTGAGCCGTTTATACAATTGGATGATTGAATTCTAGTGGCTTTAGCTTATTTATAGGTATGTTAGTAACTGGGCATGCGAAGCAATTATGGTAGGTATTACATTTCTGAAAATGAAATGAAACGCCTCTCCATCTGCAAGGAGAGTGTGGAGCACTGATGCAAAAACTTAGTACTCATCTGGGCAAGCACCTGCTCGGCCCAGACGAGCTACGAGACATCTCCCCGAAGAAAATCCTCCAGTTCCTAGCAGCTGCAAGGGTAAGTGGCGAATTCTGAACGCCGCAGCCTAAAGGGTGAACGCATAAAAGTGGCGATCACACTAGGCCTATCATGGCCGTAGTAACTTCCCATAGGTATTGAATTAGAAACACGTGTGTTTTTTTAATATCATTTATAAAGGGTTGTTCAATTATCTGAACATGTCACCAATGAAAAGTTCACAAATTATAGCAAAATAGAGACAGGAAAAAATAATAAAAGAAGCAAATTAAACTAAGTATGTATAAGAAAAAAAAGAACAAAACATTAATTAAATTGCATTCTTTAACTGCCTGATGATAAAGCTTAGACAGTTTCCCAGCCGCCTCCGATAGAGGATAAGCTAAGAAGCTGTTACAGCCTCCTATCTGCCAAAAACAAGAATCCTTTTAGAAAAATCTTCAAATACTTGTGTTGACCTTCATTACGGTGTTTTATTAGTATAAAGTTGTTAGCGTGGGTTTCAATATTAATTTAAAAAAAAACGACGAATTATTGATAAAAATCTTATGAATTTCATTCATCTTCAGAAGTTATTCAATTTGACTTCAATAACAAGATCTGTAGAGCTAAACCTATTTACGAAAATATTTCAAGCTCAAAATAACCATAATTCTTTTGACAATCATTGTAATGTTATCTAGCCTAAACAGAAGATATTATTTTGGCAAGAGTGAACCTATTTATCTTAGAGCTTATACCTATGCTACTGTCCATCCATTCTTTGCTTTGCATTAGCCTATATTTTACAACAACTGGTGGCAAATTTTACGCAGTAGTTAGTAATATTCCTAGCTAATAATAAGCCAGCTATTTTTAAAGTTTGAATAAAATAATGGCACGCCTAATTATTCGCCGTTTATTCCATTATTTTATTCTATTTAGTTTAGGCAGTGAATTGAAGTTGCCCTTGGTGGCCACCAAAATCTATTATCGATTCATTGCCTTAACTAAATAGAATAAAACTAGTACAGAGGCATTAAACAAAAGCTTACAATAGGTATCACAAACTATGCGATGGATTTTTGAAATTTCCTTTGTTGAACGCCATCAAGAGATAAGATAAAGTAGGGTGGCGGCGCTAGTTTTGATCCGGTAAGCGCCTTAAATTAGATTTTTTCAAGAAACTATCTTTTAAACAATGTTGATGTCAATGTTGTGGTAATGTTCGTAGCAAAAGACAAAGAATGAGGATAGATCGGTATGTCCTGCCAATAAAAACCAACTCGCAGTGACTTTAGTTCTTCCGTGATCATGGCGCATGAAACTGTGCCGAAATATTGGAAAACTCAAAAATTTAATCATGGTAAATATCCCGTTCTAAATTATGATTTCAATGTTGATGTTGCAGCTAACTAGCTTACTTAGCCGTTCAATGAACAGCTTAGCCCCTGGTTGTATTTTCATGATATAGTGCTGTTTATGTATTGTTTTATGTATTGCTGGATATGGTTACACTGCGTGACATGTGACAACAATAAACAATAGAAAACTAAAAAAACCAACAAAACTAAAAGCTAGTTCAAAATAGAGCAAAAACAGTTATTATATTAATATTTACGAGTAAAACTGCGCTATCAGACTTCACAGAGTTATATCCTTTATTCCATCCAGTCCTACCAGTAGTTCGATAGTCGAACTGTTTGGATGTTTTTTTTCCAAATTGTTATACTGACGGATCGAACTATTTGGAAACATGGATTTTATTCCAAATAGATTTACTATGATTATAATGGTACAGTCAGAAATAGAGAAAAAAATTTTTCTACGTGTATTTCGCCGTCCACTAATTAGCCCGAAGAAGGTCACGTGTTCTCAAGATGAAGGTTTTGCTCCAAATAGGTACAAGGGCTTATTGATTGATATAAATTGCCGTGGTAAATGTTTGATTTGTTTTACTTTAAAAGCAAGTATAGAGGTACAAAGACCTTCAACGTGAACTTTTGTTCCTTAAGTGTTTTACTGAACGAATAAATAATGTATCTAGTACATAATTGTCAGACCACATAGTGAGGTACACACACCGCGACTCGGCAAACGTACCTAGTGTAGGACGCCCTCCGACCAGGTGGGATGACGATTTGCGAAAGACTGCTGGCAGATGTTGGATGTGGCAAGCTGAAGACAGGGTGCTATGGCGCTCATTAGGGGAGGCCTATGTCCAGCAGTGGACTGATATAGGATGATGATGATGATAGTGAGCGCTGACAAAGAACAAATTCCCCGACAATTATAATTTACCACTAGATTTTTGATTTTAGATCTTACAAAACTGTTAATAGAGTCCACAGGTGATCGGAATGCTGGATTTTATTTCGGTTAGCGAATTAGTATTGCCATTCAACGTGGCAATGCTGCCAGCATTCTGGGAACTCTGCCTTCTATACAATATTAGTTGTAATTATTTTATTCTGTTGTTGAATTTTCTTAATAAATTCCTTATAACCACTTAAATTTAACTTTGAAACGGGTACAGAGCTAAATATTACCATAACATTAAAACGGCTACATCAATTCTTAGTAGAGCTATAAAAAACATTCAAATAAAAAGTAGATAAAAAAAATCGTTTTCGTGGGAGCTTATCGACGTGAAAATTTTAAACACTACGTTTTGTTAGGAACTGTACACTTAGAATGTTTTTGACGCACATGTCTATGTAGAGCCACCGTCGTCGTCAGTGAGCATCGATGCAAACCGTTGTAGTTGGGCAGTGAATGTATTAATCGCCCTAAGCAGTTTAAAATAGGCACCTGTGATGTCCTTCTAGCCAAACCTTCAGCGACGGCAGCCAGTCTCAACCGAGACTAGCCAAGTGCGCAGGACATTATAGTGCCCAAGTGTTTGTGGAAACACAGGTACACTCTCTGTTTATATTCCCTTTCTCTTCTAATCTATATAGGCATCTATGTCGATGGAATAAACAACTAACAAACTCACCATAAGCGCAGTGGTTGCCGGTCCCGGGGGCCCCGAGGGACCTTGCAGTCCAGGGGTACCATCTAGTCCAGGCTCTCCTTTAGGACCAGGCTGCCCTTCAGGGCCTGACGCACCCTGTTCTCCTCTCTCACCCCGTTCTCCTTTAGGCCCTAATGGACCTGGTGGACCGGCTTCGCCCATTTGACCCTGAGCAAACAAGTAAAAGTTTATTAATTTATGAACGCGTGGAGTAATAACAGCAATTTAAATAAATATAAGGCTTGTTAACCCAATTACTTAAATCAGATTTTTCTAGATTTAAATGTATTAATAACTAGCTGTCCGCCCCGGGTATATTCTATAGCCTATGTTCATCAGGGATAATGTAGGATCCTAATGGTGAAAGAATTTTTCAAATCGGTCCAGTAGTTTCGGAGCTAATTCAATTCATAGAAAGAAATATAAAAAAAAACACGAATAAAAAATGTGCAAATGTTTATAATTTTTTCAATTTATTTTTAAAATGTTTCTAACATTTAAAAATTAAATGAGAAAAAAAACAAAGATTAATTTGATATTAAAATAAATCTCTCTTTAATATAGTTACTCATCATTCACTTATCTCATTTTATCTGAGGTATTTTAATTTGATAAAAATCATGTCAAAATTTATTCTTTTGGGTAATATTGTAAAAAAAAATTAATCAACACCTATAACTATTTCAAAACCAAATGTCGTAAAACAAAGTAAAATACATTCTAATCCAATTAATCCAATTTCAATTAACTTCCGAAACGCTTTTTAACAAGCGATAACGATAAAACGGTGAAAATTCTAAGCAAGCTTCACATAAATACGCCTTGACTGAAGACTATTAGAACCATAAAATATTTATAGGCTCTTCAACCGTAATGGTAGCTTTTTCCTCTTTTTGAAGGTAAAATTAGTTGTTCGGCTCGGTTATGATTTCCCCTGATAGCATCGACACAGCTTTTCTAAACAGCTGGTTAAATCCAAAAAAATCATGCATGTACAATAATTATGTGCATGCATAGTTTTTTTATATTTTTAAATCGATTATTAAAGTTAAATCACTACCAAAAAAATATGACACAATTTTTTAATTATTATTGGAAAATAACTAAAAATAAAACTGTACTCAGTTTTGGGTGATAAAAACGCTGCCTTTTTCTGTGACGTCACCGTTCAGTTTGTAAACTCAAGGTGTTCCTTCGATCAAAATAAAGTTAGAAACAGGTAAATCATAAAAAATTAGAACATTTAATAAATGTCCCAAAAAAATTATATTTCAGCGGGACTCGAACCCGCGCCTCACCCTCATCATACGTATGTTGTTTGTGTGTTGTGTGCCTCATAAGTATTTATTTATTTCTTTCAAAAAAGATATCCCGCATAAGCTTCATCACAATACGGTGAACCGTGATGTCACGTTTAGAAATTTTGCGATTGAGTATTAAAATACCTACTTTTTAATGATTAAATTTCACAATAACAAAATAATACACAATAAAAACTTCAAAAAAATACTAAAATTAATATGCGGATAATATTTTCTTTATTAATACATCTTTTTTGAAGTCATTTGCAACCCTATTCAAACAAAAATATCGAACCCTAGCCCGATGTAGAACGTCTACGATTGCGTAGAAGTTTTCGTAGGTAATCGCTTAGAAAATTCGTTGCATCTTCTACGAGACGTAGCATCCTCTACGAGACGTAGCATCCTCTACGAGGCGTAGCCATGTCTACGAAAATTGTTATATTTGTTTCTGGTGTTTGCCAAAATAAATCTATCTTCTTACGTATGGCTAAGGTACGTTTTCGTTGATCAGATTTTTTTAATGACACGTTTTTCACTTCGCGTAATATTTCTATTCGTCAAATTTGAGTCAAACTTCGGCGAAACTGGTGACTGCCAAAAATGTGTCCCACTTTCCAATCACATGCAGTCTTACTAATTTTATCCCAAGCCAGAAGAGATATACAACTGGTGTGAATTATTTTCGCATAAACATATTTTGGTAAAACGTGAGTTTTGCCTTAAAATGTCTCCTTATCATCACACATACGTTTTCTGAACATGGAACAATAGAGGAGAATGGTTTTCACAAACAAAAACCGATGTTTCCTTGTACCTCCTCTGGTTAAGGGCGCTCCAATGCTGATATACTTATAACAAAACACCCTGTATACAACTACACCGCAATAACAAAGATAGAACTTATACAATTTTTTATTAAAACTTGTTTTACGTATACTGCCTAACAACAATCAATAACAAAGATTGAACCTATAAATTAGAATAAATTGAAACTTTACTAAAGTAACCTAGCGATTTCTCCACCACTGCGATTCAATACCATGGACTTATGAGTTGTTGTGTTTGTCAAGGATTTCATTAATCTCGCCCTGCTTTCCCCGGAGCAATAGTACTGTTTGTCAGACGGTGTTATTGGACACTATGCAGCTGTTATTCACTACTGTTTGTTGGATTTTATAGAGATTCGTGTAGTTTGTGAGGAATAAAGAAATTTCTCGGCGATAGCTTCATAGTTTTACGTTACTCTATACCAGCGGTCGGCAACACCCACGGGCTTACGGGCTGCATGCGGCCTACGGCCCTCCTATTTGCGGCCCGCTACTCTTTTCTTATCAAAATCCCATAAACATACATTAAATCATTCGCCCGCTTTAAGTCAATTAAAATGTTGGTAGAAAAACTACCGCTATTCTTGTTTGTCACGTTCCTAATAATTCGCGTCTCGCTTTACTTTACAGTTATCAATGCCTGTAACACATTTGAACCTCTGTAGAAATGGAATGTATAGTGGTATTTTTTTTCTTACAAACTATACGCCTTCATTTGAGTATTTTGGATTGCTACCATAAAAGAAAACTAAATTTTCTTACCGTTTTCCCAGGCGCGCCCGTAGTGCCATCGGCACCGGTCATGCCCTGAGGACCAGGTGGACCCTTCAGCTCAGGCATCACCTCCAGGATCTGCGAGATGTCGGTGAGGCTACATCTGCATACGCCAACCTGGTGAATGATATTTTTTGTAAATATAACGTACGGTTCCATTAAAAAGATTATTAGTTTTCCGTCTCTTTTTTATACCTACTACACATGAAAATCTGATGACCATCCCTGGTTATCGAAACATGAGTTTCGATAACCAGGGACGCAATTTTTTAAGCAATGTAGAACATTCTATGGCCATAGCAAGTTAATTCATCAAGGGTGATTGGCGGACACTTATTAACCTAGAAGCTTCCAAACGGTTTGGGCTTTCTTAGCCGAAGCAAAGGAACCAGCGACCTTTTCTTTTTTGATTTTTTTGGTCCCATCATTTAGCGAAATAAAGCGGGGATAGTTTTCAATGAAAGACTCGTTGTATATCTACAGGCATTAACCTTTAAAGCAGCTATCTGAACCCTTTCACCCATTGAGACATAAACCTATAACTTTATAGATACTAGAACCTTCACATATAGGTTTGAAAAGCCTAAAGACTGGGTTAAAGATGATATTAAGGGTACTAAGATTTTATCGCACCTATCAGACAATCTAGACATGTATTCAGATTGGATGCTTCAAAAGGTTAATCTAAACTTAGCTTGAAACGTTTTCGATGTTCAGAATATCGATTCTAGTCCAAAAGATTCTGATAACGGAAAACGATCGTTTCATATCGTTTTTAGACAAAATGGAAACTCGACAAAAGCTTGAACAGGTGATCGGGAGCACATGCCGAAACCAATTCAGACGATTTTTGGGTGTTACAGGAAATTACAACTAGTATACAGTAATACTTCTGACTACAGAAACGTAAGAGGTCCTATTTTTTCTCCGGATTTTGGTTGGTATATAGGTACCAATAATAACTAATTTGTTTGTTTGTTTTAGTTCACAAAACAGAGGTTTATAAAAATACAGTAGTACTTACTGTATTGATGGTAGGAACAAGATGAAAAATTTTACAGGCTAAACTTCTAAATTTACTAAAGAACACGAAATTACACATTGCAAAACAATAATTGTTACTTCGAAAAAAACACAAATTACTATAAAAACTAGGTAATAAAAATGAAACAAATAGGATAAACCTTTTTTGACTTTGTTGTTATTTATGTCTACATCTAGGTTAACTCTTCTTGTTAAGTGCATAAGTTACGCTATATATTATTTTGGTAACGCGTTTCAACTTTACCACGTGAACTTTTGAACTGTCGCTTTAACAGCAACCGCTTTTATAACTCAAGCATGATGATTAGCATCCCAGGATGCGTCTTAAAAGCTGGCTTTATAAACGCTCTCAGGCAAGATACATAGTTTTGACGACGCGGTGGGCGAAGGCCCGCCTGCGACGCAGGAGGTCTTGGGACAAATATTTGTACGATCTGCAGATATTTGTTCCGGGTGTTCTGGTCGTTTTCTATGTATAGCAAAAAATATCTATCTATGTATTGTATTGTATTATGTGTATCAGTTATCTAGTACCCATAACACAAGCTCTGCTTAGCTTGGGGCTAGATAATGCTGTGTGAATTGTCCAACATTATTTATTTATTTTGTAGCTTGAGTGATGCTCGTTCAAGTCTCAAAAGCGAAGCATTTGTCGATCATTTTCATGTGAAATGTTCTACCACAGTGATTGAGTGAACGATCAGATTGCTCAAAAGAGATTCTTAATTTAAAAATTCGAATAAAGTCTCCTTATATCGGGAACTTATTTACCATTCTATAGCACCTTTTTACCTTCCCGATTCCGGATGGTCGCTCATTTTCTAAACCTTTTGGGAGCTAAGGACAAACTGATGGAGTTCCCATGACTCCGAAACTCAACTCTGCGTGGTGGAGATAAGAAAGGTTATCGATCAAAATGAAACAGGGATCCTGTGTGCACGATGCGTGATACCCTTTTATCTTACGAATCAGATGATACTACTTATCTCTAGGTAGGCTTATTGAGTCGTTTAATGTGCCAATGTTTGCATTATCGTCTCCAAGTAAGTTAAAATTAGGTGTTTAGTTTCTTTAATACTGAGCTTAAGTAGTTTTTATTTAGCCCAGACCTAGGTAATTCTAACTAAAAAAACTGGAAGATCATCTCCATACTAACGCTTCAGTTTAATCTGACAACCATAAACAACAAACGTAAACATATCCTATCTTAAATTATGAGGTAGGTATAAAGGCATGTCACTTTTTCGCTGACTGTACTGTAGCGGTTTAAAAGTAGGCAGTGACAAATTTACCCTAAAAATATTTAAACAATTTGAGCGGTGACGAATTTACGCTAGATTTTTGCGATGACAAATTTACCCGGTGACAAATTTACCCTAACCCCTTATCACTTGATCCTATATTGATGTAAGACTGACTTCAGATGGCATTATACCCACGCTTGACGTATACAGCATTTGAACTGTTTTATTTACCGACTTTATGATATATAATTTACTTAAAAAACTACCTACCAATTTTAACAAAAACAACCTAGGTCTTCCACTTGTTGTTTATGCCCAACAGGGTTCACATTGTGATACTTATTTATACATATCACAGACAGAATCACCTTCCAGCAGTTGACTAATATAGGCTGATGATGATGATGACCTTTCTATTAAACCAATGTGATAAAAACAATAAAATATATTGAGTATTCAGTACTCCCTCGTATTTCAGTGTTGGAACATCATAACAAATCTATAAAAAAAAAACAAAATGACTTAAAACAAAATATAACAAGCTGCCCTAAAGAGAGTGATGCAACAACAAACAGCTGAAAACGTAAGTAAACTAAAGACAGAACTTGAATGAGATGGAAACCCTTTTAGGGCCTTTTCTTTGAAATTCCACTCGAGTAAACCCACCTTGTGGGAACTATGCGGTACCCTTAGTAACTGACCCTGTTTAGAAATAGTCAGTTAATGTTAAATAACGTTATCCCTTCCGGTTACCTCGATTTCCTTAAGGCTTGTATTTTGTATAGGTACGTGTGAATATTAAAACTTACTGAATAAGAAACGAAGATGGAATAAAGTTTATAAGTCGTTGTTCGAATGACTAAATATAATCTCAGTTAATGTTTTGGAACTTGGAAACTTTGTGATTTGGGTGTTTTTAACTAACTATTGTTTTCCATACTATTATCTGCCTTGATTAATAGGTCTGATAATATGAGAACGATAGATTACATACTTAGACAGATATTTTTACGATACATAGAAAAAAAACTCAGAACATGTCTTCGGTAGGGTGCAAGGTGTTGCGCGCCTCATCAAATACCAGCATGGCACTGCATTACCCTACTATTCAAATTTCTTTAAACAAACCCAAGGCCGGAATTGAAACCTGCGTCGCAGGCGGACTTTCGCCCAACGCGTCATTGACCTCAATGACGCGTTGGGCGAAAGTCCACCTGAAAAATTTTACTGTTATCGATTCTCGAAGACCTCTTTGAGAATCGCTAACAGTTAAATTTTCAACGATTTCCCAAATATCTTGACGAGACTTTATCGATCTTAACTCCATACTCTCGACGATAAATCGAGAGGCTCAATTCTAAGAATCCGCAAAGAATTTCCCTTCATACATATCGAATGCGTACGTGATAAGGTTGACGAGTGGAAATCATGATATTGTACGACTTGGGATCTATGACCTGGTTACGGATCATTTGTCTCACTTAAGGGTACCTTCCTATAAGTTTTTGACGTAAAATACTCTGCCTATATGAATAAGTAAGTAGTGCCTACATGTTTATGTAAAGTATGTCACTGTCTGGCACATTATTTAGTTATTAAAATTAAAACAGGCTCGTTTAAGAGGGCACCGATAAGGTTTTTTCTTTGAAAACTTTTAGGATCCTCCTAAAAAAAATCAAAGAAAAAAAATAAAGTTTCTTTCCAGAAAGCTTATATACCTAAACACCTAAAAGAACTTAACATTACATAATTAAGACTTCAGTGGTGACCATTTTAGGTGGAATATATCTAGCACTGACTACCGCTCCGACTATCTCCGTAAGGTACTACAAAATACTCACTTAAAACAGTATAATTATTATAATAAATTAATTGTTTTAAAAAAGCTAAAACCGACTTCGATTCCCTTTATTTTACACTGTTTTTTCCCGACTACCAACAGGGGAGGGTTATGAGGTTGGTTAAGCTTTGCGGGACAAACACTAATACCTCGGGAACAAAATTTTATGGAACCATTTCGGGATTTTCCTATATAAAACTGCTAAAGAATCATACAAATTGGTCCATTAATGACGGATAAACCGACGAGCATACATACAGCCGAAAATAGAACCACCTCTTTTTTCTAAGTCGTTTAAAAACGGGTCTGCATTGGTATAGATTACACTACGCCGCACTGCGGGTATACTGGATGAAACCACTTCCCACTACAGTGCGGTCCTAGTACAAATCTTCCACCATTGATTTACATATCTACCAGGGTAGCATAAACTTGAATGAACAACAAAGTGTTGGGTAACCATAAGCGCACCAAACAAACACAAAATAAACCATTATTCATGCTGTCAAGGATGAAATGAGAGGTGTCCTTTCATCTCTCACGGTTGCCATAATCGTATAGCGCAACTGCCTACATCGGTAGGGCAACTTTCTTGTCACGTCCTTCCAACTGGCTAGAACTCGGATTGTCCGGAAACTTGGTAATCCAACTTAGAGACGTGGGTAAGGATAGGTGCTGCCCACTTTGATTAAATTGTGTTGAAAGAAGATAAATAGTAGTATACCTAGGGGTGAGAGGTTCTTGGATTATCAATGTTACAAATAGGAAATCAGATAGTAGATTATGATAATTTATCAACATTGCAATAACAAAATAAAACAATAACAACTACTACATACACTTATCTCTATTGCGTAAAAACTTAAGCCATCATCGCCAGAAGGTAGAGTGCCCAGAATGCCAGTTGCATTGCCACGTTAAAAGGCAATGCTAATTCATTGAAATAAAGGCCATTATGTTCATAAATGTGACTGAAATGGAAGCATTCTCTATTGAAATCACAATCGCGCACACAGCAACTCAAATCAGTCACTGTTCCATCAGAGTGCAGCTTTATCTATAAAGCATAAACAGGCAGGTGCTAATCTCCCTTGAACATAAAACTCACAGAGCTGACAGTCACAAAGATTTCTTCCGACCACGATTCTTAGATTCATCTACACAACTCGACGGCTCTTCAAGTCATCAACGTAAGTGACGAAAAATTAACACTTAAAAAAAATCATCCTTCATGGATGATCGTGATTTTTAATGTAAGTTTCAATTATTTCTAAGTGGGCACTACCGCTCAGGATCAATCTCCTCAGGTAATTTGTTGGCGCGAGAACGAGATTTGTGTTTTGTACTTATTCGGTTAAGTTCAGGTAATTTCGCTGTTTATTGCCCAGGTAAGTACGTTGTTGGTACCGTTTTGTACCGCTTGGGTTTGTATTTTCAGCCAAGTATGGTAAAGAGTGACTGCTCAGTCGACAATATTAACTTAATGAGAGTTTCACGATCAAAAAAAAGAGTAGCTAATCGTAAATTGTGGTGTAAAATGTACTGCTTGAATTTTAGTAGAGCTTTTTAGTAAGAACTTTCTAATCTTACAATACTATATTTTTTTCTATTTTCTAGTTAACAGGACGGTATTGGATGATAGAGAAAATGGAAAATTCGGAAAAGTTTCAAAAACTGTTATTAACCTAACGATGATGTTATAAAACACATTTATTTAACATGATTTATAATGTGAACGTGTTTTATAACATAAGTTTTAATATAATATATTACTCTGGACGAACCTCATTTATGAATCAAAACAAATCAGAACTACTATTTAGAATTAAAACAGACGTGCTAACTGCAGACTGTTGCAAACAATCTAAAGGTAGGTAGCTCAATTGATCTACCTTATTTTCTAACCTATTCTTGAAAACTTCAATTAGGAGGAACACAATAATTTTAATATCTACAAATTTAAAATGAAAAAGTTAACTATACTTACATTATCTCCTTTATCGCCAACTAGAACTGTAAATAGAATATTTATTTTAAACTAGTTACCATGAAAAAATACATAAGAAACAAGAGGGTACTTTATCTAAGCAATAACACAGAGCTACTGCAAACAGATTATGAATAAAATAACACAGTAGGCTGTTAGCTTTAAGTGGGGTACTGATCGGCGTTACGGGGCGTAATGTTCGCTAACGGGGCGTAATGTTCGATACCATTCACAGCGAGCATGATACGTCACGCTGTGTGCGTAATGTTCGTAACCATTCGTAGCGAGCATGATACGTCACGCTGTGTGCGCAATGTTCGCAACCATACGCAGCGAGCATGATACGCCACTCGGTGTGCGAAATGTTTGCAATCATTTGCAGCGAGCATGACACGTCACGCCGTGTGCTAAAATCCGTCTCGTTGCTCGTTGCGAGCGCTTTCCCTGTATTGACCTCGCTGTTTAAGGCCGACCCAAACTAGCGCCACTACCTATTTTATCTTATTATTTCATTGAACAAAGGGAATTTCAAAAATTTCACTGAGCACTAATAGCTTTGTAAAAAAATTATTTTGTTTAGTTTAGGCAGAGATACGAAGTTGCATTTTGTGGCCTCCAAACTCTATTTAAAAATCTCTGCCTGGAGTATACAAAATAAAACTGTTACAATGTCATTACAAAAAGCTTGTAATAAGTATCATAAAATACCCTATGAGTTTTTTTTTATTTCAATTGTCCAGCGTAATAAGAAGATGAAATAGGTCGAGGCGCTATTTGGGTCGGGGTAGCGCCTTAACGCGTTACATTACGCTCCGTAACGCCGTCCAGTCCCCGGCTTTAGGAACAAAGTTTTATTGAGTTCTCGGCCTCCAAACATTATTCAGCTGCCCATAAAACCTAAAGTAAATACGTCCTCGTACCCACATTACTTCAGTTAGGGCTCTTGCAAACTACTACTTCGGTACTAAGGCATTGCGGAACAAAATCATACTTTCGTAATGAAATTGCAAAGATTTTCCAAGGTTTTAGTTAGATAAAGTAAAACCTGGATAATTCTCGAAACAGCAATATCAATTTCATTTGGAAATTAATTTTGTAGAGTTACTAATATTAATTTCTCTCAGAATTGAAGTCAGACAAAGATTTGGCAGGAATATTAAGAAACTAAATTGGTCGATGACTAACCCAATAAAAATTAAGTGAAATTGAACGTGGAATGGTTTTCTGGAATAGCTCTCTGAAAATTACATATTGTTGAGTGTTTTCCAAAACTGAAAAAGCTCCTAGATTATATCCACACAAGACTTCAATAGAAGGCGCTGATCTTTCGCAGATATAAGAAGTTATTGGTCATTCGGATGTCATGTCAAACCTTATGCTTACTCTAACCGTATTCTCGTATAAGTCATCGATCTATGCTTGAGTAACGCTTATGCCATACAAAATCGTTACTCAAGTACATAATTGAGCAAGTTCATAATACGAGCCAACTATGCTCGACCAATGTAGGTTCTATGCCATTTGAAATTTACAGACTTTATGTCATAGCGCTGTCTTTTCAGTTATTATTGACCATTCTAAAAAAAGCTTTGTTATTCTGATAATACATTAACTAGGAACGTTGGCAGTTCGCTAGTCGTCTGTAAGGGCCTTTAGACCCTGAATGACTAAAGGTCTTTGCAGGCTTCGAATGCCGAAGGGTGGGTCTCACGGAAATGTGTCAAGCGTGATTGATGTACCCTTGTGTACTTACACGGGGAAGAATGCGACACGACAGGGAGACGGTTTTCTTCAGGATTTACCTGTAACGGAAAAGTAGCGTAAGATTTATAGTAAGGTTGGTAACCTACTTTTAAATTATGCAGGGGATTGATCAGTTTGATTCTGACCGATTGTTTTCTAAGGGTCCTAAAGCAGTGAATTTGAAATAACAAAATGGGCACCGATAATGATGGTTTGAAAAATATTATCACTTACTCCAGTCAACTTCGATATAAAATGTTTGTTACCAAATTATAGCAAAATAAAAAACTTAGGTTGACTGACCCTGATAATCGCCTTATTGGCTTTTATCTCATGGGGGGGGGGGGGGATAATGCCCATAATCCTCACGCTGGGCATGCGGGTTGGAAATCGCAGTTCGGTGGTAGATTTATTCTGCAAGAGGCGCTGTTGCCCGCCCCCCGGTGTATGTCCCTAGGCACCTCTTACGACAACCACAGTAAGAGTTGGGGTGGTGCAAATTCTAAGCCGGCACCACACACCTAGGCTGCTCTACAAGTGCTACGTTACATATCTAACGTTGTTAAGCTCCAATCTAAAGGTAGCATTCGGATCTTGGCGATGGGGCACGGTGGCTGCGGCCCGGCAGCCGCGACCATTTGTCACTCAAGATCGCGCGCAGGCCAGGCCCCCCGGCCGCGCCGCATGGTCGCTTGAAAGTTTGTATACAAATCCCTACAAAGCTTAAGCTAAGCTTAATAACGCTTTTTAAAGCGTACTGCCAAAGCTTCTACACCGGGAACCTATGGGTCAGCTATACCAAACGGTGCTTAGAGACCCTACGAGTACAATATAATAATGTTTTTAGGATGATGATGGGACTGCCCCGTTTCTGCAGTGCATCAGGGATGTTTGCAGAATACGAAACAGATGGCTTTGCTGCTATACTCCGTAAAAAGTCCGCGTCCCTGATGCGCAGGCTGCGTGGCAGCCCCAACACCATCCTGAAAACAATAGCCAGTAGGGTCAACTCTCCCACATGGCATTGTTTCGTGCGGAGGGTGATCTAATCTTTAGTTTCTTAGATATTATATTGAGTGAAAATTTACTAACCCTAGTGATAAGATTTTGTAAGTACTAACAAACTATGGATCTATTGTGTTGTCCGAAATAAAAGATTTTTATTTTATTCATTTTTATTTAAAGCGGCGGCCCGACCACAGTCGCGGCTGCCGGGCCGCGGCCACCGTGCCGCCACCACCGCCGAGATCCGAATGCTACCTTAAGAACCATTTTGAATACCGTTTACGTTTTTCTCCAATACTAACGAAGCATTCTTTGGCCCCACGTTGTTGTTAGTAACGTACAATCAATGTTTTCAGTCACGACACCCGCTCATTACCTGTCGATTGCCGCGATACAGCTTTGATTGGGTCTGAGTACCGTCTAATTGTGATTTATGATCGATGTTAATCGGATAATGGTTGTTTAGCTACCTATCTCTGGGACTTGTTTACATCACGCCCCAATTTCAAGTCTGCGGTTACTAAACAATGTTTTTGATTGATTTATTCTTATCAGCTTGTATCTACCCGCTGGGAGTAGGTTCCTACCAATTTGTGCACTTATTATTGTGGTTGCGGGTTCGATTCCCTCCTTACATATGTTTGTAAGATCTGCAGACATTTGTTCAGGGTGTTTTGGTCGTCAATATAGGTACAATTTTTTTTATATACATTGAAATATATACTGTGTGAATTGTTCAGTATTATTTATTTATTTGTTATGGGTTTTAAGGACAGAGCACATCCAGTAAAGCCAAGCAGTAAAGTCGAATCCCGTCGGGATCGTAAATTTTTGGGATTTATTAATTTCTTAGAAATTACCCAGAGTATAATAAATGAAAACCTTAGAATCAAGCAACGGCAAAACCTCTCGTCAAAGAACTAAATGTAAATTTGGTCTTTGAGCAGAATTGGATAACTTCATTGTTTCCTCTGTAGGTGGCGCTGACGGCGTAAGTGCCGAAAGAACTCCCAAAGATTTTCGGGCCGACTAGATAAGATCACGTAGCTTAGTTGGAAAAAGAGCACCCCTGCGCTGAAGGGGAAGGTGCGGGTTCGAATCCCGTCGGGATCGTAAATTTTTGGGATTTATTAATTTCTTAGAAATTACCCAGAGTATAATAAATGAAAACCTTAGAAAAAATTATTTCTGAAATAATTATAGGTGTAAACTCGTAATCATAAGATTACCGCCCGCCGTGCACCGTCGTCAGCTGACACCCTGATTGCGTCACGTCTCGCCGTCAAATAACGCGTCTTTAATTTTAGTTTTTAATATTGTATGTATGTTAGTTTTAAGGTATATATTACTATGGACCGTAGAATAAGTTAAAATAAGATCTGTAACTGTTCTATAGTCTGAAATAAATGATTATTATTATTATTATTATTATAAGATTGCGTCAACTACACGTCGTCGCCGTAATCAAATGAAAAACGTGTCATTAGTTAAGTGTGTATATTGTATGTATGTTGCTTTAAGGTACATATCACTATGGACTCTAGCTTAAGTTAAATTAGATGTGTAACTTTTCTATGGTCTGAAATAAATGAATATTATTATTATAAGATACATCCGACGACCTCTATGCCACTGCGGGTTGTAGGTCAGTCTGCGAAACAGGAGTTGCCGGTTTGATTCCCGTATTGGAAAAAATTAAAAATAGGTAAATAAACGCGATAAATACCCGTTAAATAGTATTAATAATTATTTTGGAAAAAATGATTGAACAATCTGCTGAAATTTTTTCAGAGTATTATTACACGTACTAAAGAGCATGCAGTTAAAATATAAATCATTTGCTAAAATGGACCAATCAAAAGCGATTTTCCACTTTATACAGTGTTACTTGTGAAACACTTCTCAACACCAATGGTTCATAAAAACACTATCGTAGGTAAACAAGAAGTACGTTCATACATTCATCCACACGCGTGACTCGAGGACTGGTAAGCATACGGCGCAGCAGATCAGCATTGCCATACAACGAGGCAAGTAACCAGCGTTTTGTGGACGCTTCTGATAGGTATTGATATGGACCAGTTAAGTTACCACTAGACTGTTTGCAACAGTCTGCAGTAAGCTCAACTGTTCCAATTATAAATACTAGAAAGTGTAGAAGTGAATAAAATCAATAACACCTGATTTTTTTAATGATAATCACTATTTATAAAGCTGTTTAAAGCATAAAATTTGACTTAACTAAGGGCTTATTTTGTCAGCCTAAAGAAAAAAAGACTGACTCGATTTCTTCAGGCAAGTTAGAATTCTATACAATGATACCTACTTATCGACATCGATATATAATTACCGTATCAACTAAAACTAAGTTACATTCAACAACATTGGTCTGCCAAAGCCTAACTAAAGATTTTTCTAGAAACCCGGTCCGTTTCCATTCTCAATACCTCTTGTTACGCCCTATTAGGGTACCATTGTGTCTCTTAAACATTACCTTAATACTAAGACCTGAAAATGTATATAATGATTACAATGAAATAAATGAATATAAATATGACTGAGTAATAATTTGTTTCAATATTTTATTGGTTATTTTCTTTGTTAATAAAATATATTGTCTTACCACAAAATAGCAGAAGAAAACAGCCCACTGTTTCAAGACAAAACCACATTAATATTCAGACAATTTCCCCACGACCTCTAGAAGTAATAAAAGCATATCTCAGAATTTATTAGCTCAGTAAAACACAAAATGATTCGGGAGAAAGCTCCGGAACGAGCATCGACGGTAAACCTACCTTATAATTCATGAGCACGGACCCTGAACAAATATGGAGTAATTAATAAAATGAAAATTTATTTTCGCTGAGATCGAAGGTTCTTTTCGTAACGAACTTGAATGGAGAGAACTTTTTTTATTTACTCGTATTAAACAACGGTGTGTGTCCAACGGTCATGCCGTATTTTGGCAAGTACTTTAAATTCGACGAATTAAAATTATCACAGAAATTTACGACAGCGACGGGTCCTTGAACGTGTAGGGTACGCACAATAAACCAAAAAATAGTATCCAGTTCTAAAATTTGTAAGGGAGATTTTATGGGATTATGAGAGTGACGGGTTAGAGAGTGCCCCTGTGTTTACGCACACACTTGTGCACTATATTATGTTATGTCCTGCGTACATGGCTAGCCTCCGTTGAGAATGGCTGTGGCCAGAATTCGGCTAAAAGTTATCATCATCCTCATCATTATCATCCATTTGCAGACTGCCAACAGTGATATTTGGTCAACTTGACAGCAGCCGATATACCGGTGTAGTCTCAGTAGTTCGGTTACAACTAAGTAAACCGGACTTCCGAGTTGCTTGACGACTCAGTAGTTCGGTTTCCTAAATCAATCGGACTTTTAAGCATTTTTTTACAGTTTTATAGGTGTTGATGATACATTGCCGGCTTATTATTCTTATCAAGACAAGAGTTAATAGGTATCTTCTAGACCTTCGTGAAACATCGTTGATCACATCTTCACTTACCATCAGGTGATATTGTGGTCAAACGAAGGTCTATAGACTATAAAAAAAACTAAATATTTTTTTATCAATTGACAGCCAATTTCAAATGTCAAATGTGACGAAAAGAGATTTGTACCCTGGATAACGCAAAGGCAAAGGCAACTTTTTATGTCATAAAACAATCAGTTCTATTAATTTGATTTATAGTGGATTAAGTACATTTATCATTATTTGTTTGATTGATAAAAGAAAAAATACGTGGCTTAGTATCCTCTGATAATTAGACTGACGGACTAAATGGAATAAAAAAAAATACCAAGGACACTAGACGTGATTCACTACATCAAGGTCAAGGAAAAGTCGCCCAAGGACATCGCTACCTACGTCTTCCAGCAGGGGAAACCGGTAACTAACACTAGTCATAATACCTTCTCTTGTAGCATTCCACGGTGACACGGTGATTAATCAATATTTCTTGACTTTTGAATAAGGTATCCTCCGCTACTTTTTATCACGAAAATAATCATAATTAGCATGTACTTACAGCAATTTCATTCAATTCAGAAAACTTGATAAAAAATACGTACATTTATACTGTGTCGAGGTTTGAATAAATAATAGAAATATTTAATTTACAACCACGTCATGCTGAACTGAACACTAAAGGCTCAAAACCAAATGAATCCATGAAAAATAACAAATACTTTATCATTACTAAAACGATCCGAATAAAGGCTATGATAATCTGAAACTATTAAAATAATTGATATTCTGAGGGCATAAAAGTCACTTTGTACAAAAGTTTATTGCCTTTTACCTACCAAGTCTACTTTCTTTCACCAAACTTTTGAGTGCTACAATACAATACAATACAGAAACACTTTATTGTACACCAGAAAAAGAACATTACAAAAAGACATTACATGAGACATGTACAATGGGCGGCTTTATCGCTTAGAAGCGATCTCTTCCAGGCAACCTTTGGATGGAAATAATTATGTGAATTTAAGAATGGCAGGGGTGTAATAAAGATATACTAATAAACACATAAACTAGATATACACATAACATATTTAATAGAGTACTTTTACTACTATACCTACTACTACTTTTACTTTAGATTATTTTAAATGATTTATATACTACTCTGTATAAAAATCATTTAAAATAATCTAGATAGTTTGCCACAGTCTGCAGATGTATTATCTGTATCATGTTTGTAGCTAGTTTCTGTCAGCGGCTTCGCGCGCGTTTTTTTCTATGGTATGGAAAAAAACTATAAACGTTTATAAGTTTTTCTATCCCATGGGTACTGTTTTATGGGATAAAACGTAGTCTATTTTTGATTCTATTCCTAAAGCTACATCAATGTATTTTCAGTCTGATCCGTTTAGTAGTTTTAGAGTGAAGAAGTAACAATCATCCATCCATTCAAACTTTTTCATTTATAATATTAGTTTGATTAGATTTTGCTTTCGGCTTCACACGCGTTGTTTCTTTGGAAAAGTTTAAGGGTAGGTATAATTTCTATATTCGAACTGAGTTATGGCAGAAAAAAAAGGTCCGCCCATGTGTTATTCGAATTATATATTTGATGTTAATCTAGACTACTAGATTAACATCAATTAGTCAAATTATAATTGATATAAATCTAGACCTCGAATAACATCCGTTCAGAAGTGTTGAAGATAATATGTACGTACATCCATCACCGGACAAGCAGACGTACTAGATTACAACACCTATGCCAGGTTTAAAGGTCCAAAAGCCCTGGTTAGTGCAGTTTTCCCGCGGGATAATCAAATAGGTAATTTAAATAAGTTAGTCATCGTGTCTAACGACGCGCTAGTGTTCCTATACAAACAAATTGAGCAAAAAAGAATAAGACAACTTCCCTTCAGCATACAAGCTAATGTAAAAAATATCTGCTTCAGTAACAATGAAGCCAAAGAACATAAATTTACAATAGAATTTGGTTAGGTAAGTAATTTCTCTGACTCACTATTTTCAACCAATAATGAGTGCTTTACCAAAATAATGAACAAACTTAGTCTGTTTTAAGCTTCTCTGTGTAAATTAGCGTAGGTTTTGAATAGAGCCAGAAATAGAACAGAAAAGATTATAGTAATTTTAATTTTTTTTTAGGGTTATCTAGCAAAAAAATTGTTGTTCGTATTCCTTCTTAACTTTTTCTTAAAGAAGGTAAAATGCGTGCCATTTTGTGAAAATAGGATTTCGCGCACACAATTTAAGAAGCAACTCGTTCAAGGAACCAAATAATTAGTTACTACGAATCAAAACATACCTAAGCCTTTTCAATAGACCGCCTGAATCTGAGATCTCGACCAAATTAGGTATGTGCGAAACAGTGCTTTTTCATATTTTTTTTATAGTATTTTTTTCTCAGTTGTGATTTTACATTCAAGGTATCAAAGAAAAAAAATTGAATTTCATGTAATTCTTATTACTTATTCTATTCTGTAATTCTAAAATGTGAGTTTTTTACCACAGGAATCCCGTTAGAACTAAGAGCAAGGCCAAGTTTGACAACCAAACCTAAGGCCTCTTAAGTAAGTTCGAAATATAAATCACTGTCTTAGTTAATTTATTAATTTATCTTATACTGGTAACCATCATTATAACGAATTATTTCTCGCACGCTGCATATTCATATGACCACAACCACAAAATAACAATAAATTTAAGTATCGAAATCCCCTGAACAAAAATGAAACCGATTCATATAAAATGATTCTATGATGTGGTACGGAACCCTGAATGCGTGAGATTGTTTCGGACTTGGTGAGTTTATTAGCGTTGTGGGTGTGACCAGTTGACCTGTAGACCTTCATAAGCCAAAAAGAAAGCCAAATTGCCACAATGATTAGAAAGTTTTAGAATCGCGTGATAACAAAGAAATAATTGAAAAAGTAGCCGCTAAAGAATCAAGCCTACAATTTACAGAAAAGTAAACACAATAAGAAATTAACGGTAACATAACATAACATTTGTTTAATTGTCGAATGGCGTGATGGAAGAGGAAATTAGTTAATTTTTCGCATTGATTGTGTTTTTACGAAATTTGCTGGTTTAATATTTATTCATACATGTAATAATTATGTATGAATATGTATATTATTAACAAAGAAAATTACAATCAAATAATATAATTAAATTAAAAGTAGTATTTACAATTGAAACAAGAGCTAACTGCAGACTGGACTGTTGCAAACAATCTACAAGTAGATTATTATATACATAAATAACTTATATGTATAAAAACCCTGTATTTTAGATGAGCACATATTACGGGAAACTATGTTAAATTTTGAATTAAAATTCAGCTGTACTTTAACGACAAATTTGAAAACAAAACTCATTAATAACAATAATTTTATAATGAGCTAGATTCAATTAAGGCATACATCATGTTCATTGGCATTCAATTAACTTTTAACATACCTACCCGCCCAGCGAGCTATGGAGAGAGCTATGCTCGGGGTTTCTCTGAAGGATAGGATTCGCAACGAATATATCCGATAGAGAACTAAGTTTGTCGACATAGCTCAATCAAGATTAGCAAGCTGAAGTGGCAGTGGGCTGGCCATATCGCGAGAAGAATCGACAACCGCTGGGGTAAACGTGTTCTTGAGTGGAGACCGCGACTCGGCAAACGTAGTGTAGGACGCCCACCGACCAGGTGGGATGACGATTTGCGAAAGACTGCTGGCAGATGCTGGATGCGGCAAGCTGAAGACAGGGCGCTATGGCGCTCATTAGGGGAGGCCTACGTCCAGCAGTGGACTGATATAGGCTGATGATGATGATACCTACTCGTCTGATTAGATTAGGTACCTACCTATTTAATTGGAAAGATTAATTAGTTTTTGGGTAATGTGAACGGTTTTAATGAGTTTACCAATAAGTTATAAGTTCTAGTCGCTTTTGAAAGTTTATAATCAAACTTTCATAATGTAAATAATTTGAGTAGTTGCGTGACTGAACCAGACAGCATTAAGTTTAATATTTTGTAACCCTGTATACTGAAACGTGAATTAGGTTGAAGCAGGGCTTGATAACTGTCATGGTTTTGACATTATAGTCGAAATCTTGACAGTTATCAAAAAAATCTGTCAACTCGTGATTTGTCTGTCATCTTCCTCTCTTTTTATAAGTAGCCTAGTTATTCTTCAGTGGCTGAACGGATTTAAATGAGCTTTTGAAAGTTTATAATCAAACTTTCATAATGTAAATAATTTGAGTGATAGCGTGACTGAACCAGACAGCATTAAGTTTAATATTTTGTAACCCTGTATACTGAAATGTGAAATAGATTCAAAGAGAACCTGATAACTGTCATGGTTTTGACATTTAGTCGAAATCTTGACAGTTATCAAAAAAAAACTGTCAACTCGTGACTTGACTGCTATTCAAGTATAATAAAGTTAAGGTTAGACTTGTCTGTCATCTTCCTCTCTCTCTTTATGTAACCTAGTTATTCCTCAGTGGCTGAACGGATTTAAATGAAATATGACTAGGAAATAGATGGTACCCAAAGAAAGACTAATGCTAATTATTCATCTCAGAAGAACGTGTACAAAAATATTTTCTGTGTATATTTGTCATTGTATTTCTTTTTCCAAAGCTTAACCCTTAAAAACTCCATAAGTACAGATTGTTTCAATACACCCCATGTATCTATGAATTATTTATATTCGTCCCTCAAACGATCCTATGGCTGAACGGCCGTGGAACGTGACACGACTTGGCCATATTTACATGGAAAGTAGATTGCTGACTCTACCTGAGCCTGTCAGCATAAAGCTTGTCGCACACCTGAAAAGTACAGCTATCGAACATCACGGAAATGTGCATTCGAAAATGAGCTTTAGCTAGTAACATTTAGATGATTTTTATATTGACCGCATCAGATGACAGACAGCTTACGGAGTACTCGTTTGAAGCTTGCTGACCACATTTTGTCACTGTTAAATGTATCTGACGACCTCTGTGGCGCGGTGGTGAAAGGTCCGCCTGCGACGCAGGAGGTTGCGGGTTCGATTCTCGCCTTGGGATAAATATTTGTACGATCTGCAGGTATTTGTTCCGGGTGTTCTGGTCGCTTTCTATGTATAGGTAATAAAAAAACTATATATGTAATGTATTGTATTACGTATATCTGTTATCTAGTACCCATAACACAAGCTCTGCTTAGCTTGGGGCTAGATAATGCTGTGTGAATCATCCTACAATATTATTAAATGTATCTAAAGTTAACGAGCTTAAATCCATATTTAAACGCAAATGTGCTGGGTGGTAGCATGTTCAAAAGTGTTCTTGTTAAGAAATATATAAAACCAAAATTGGAATTTCGTACTGAATTAATAAAGAAAACTACATTAAAAGAATAGGAAGATAAATCTGTCTGGAAGAGATCGCTTCTAAGCGATAAGGCCGCCCATTGTACTTGTCTCATGTAATCTTTTTGTAATGTTCTTTTTCTGGTGTAGAATAAAGTGTTTTTTTTTGCATATTTCTTCTTTCTATAAAAAAATCCTACTCCCGTCCTCGCCTTTGAATTTTTTCAGTAAACCTACAAAATTTTGCTAAGAGACTAAACGACTATTTTGATACCACATTTATAAAAAACACTACAGCCGTTTTGATGCCGGAAGGTAATAAAGATAGTTCGCCAACTACAAAGAAACACTTCGAAAACTTTACCCACGCCTTGCGTGTGAAGAGTGAAGCTAATTGACAATTTTATGAACCAGAAAACATTAATTCGGTCGATAATTGCTATAAAAATACACGCTATTTAAAGCATTCACCTTGCCCAATCTAGAACACGTCCATCGTAAAACACACTGTCAGGGGTTTCCAGCGAAAATTTAAATTCCTTTATGTTTTATGTTAATTAAAATTTGCTTTTATTGGACCAGATTGCGGTCAGCATACGAAATTTCAACTTTAGGGTTCTGTTTGACTATTTGGAAAATTGTTCATAAAAATTGATGAAGGTTGCTTGGGAGAAACCACTTTCAGAAAAAGAGCTGTTTATCCTACTATTTTACAGTGCGAAAGTTTTAGAATAAAACAAATTTTAGATTGAGTCAAGACGGTGCCAAAACTACTGAATTAATCAAGCTGAAATTTTGGATAGATATAGTTCTATAACTGTTTGGATAGATAACTTTTGGAGGTTCAGTTAACGAATGCAGCAGGATGACCTCTAGCAGGCAGCGGTGGCGAAATGTCGTGAAGCGCATCACATCTGCCCCTTCCAATACTGCTACGAGTACTTAACGATCACGACCGCTCTGTCAAGAGCGTACCGGATAAGAAGAAGAAGAAGTTCTATAACTGATATTAGACTTTTGACAAATTTGGTATACTCCCCACTATTTAAGATTACAATTGGATCATCATCACTGAGTGCCAGAAATTTGGATATATAAGTCTAGAAGGCTCGTTTATTTGGGTGGAGCAGTATCAGAAAACACCTTGGTTCACAGAACTGAACTCGAGGTTAATCAAAAATTTATGAGTAACTAGCAGCGCCTCGCGGTTTCACCCGCGTAGTTCCCGTTCCCGTAGGAATTTTGGGATAAAAAGTAGCCTATGTCCTATTCCAGACTATAATCTATCTCTGTGCCAAATTTCATCCAGATCCGTTTTGCCGTTCTGGCGTGATAAAGGAACAAACATCCATCCATCTATCTATCCATCCATCCATCTAAACTTTCACGTTTATAATATTAGTGATAACCGAAACTTGTCGTAGGGAGCATTGAATACGATATCAATAATAGACGTAATGACTTCAACAATCGACACATACTTACATGGAAACATTTCATAAATATAAGCTTTTGATGTCATTTGTTTTTTTCCTATTGATGTTTGTCACAATAAAAAAAACACTGCTTAGATAATGTCAATTTTTTTTACGTTAGGAGTATTTTTGCTTGTGGAACCTACGGAACCCGTAATAAAATATCCCAATCACGCTTCCCCGTTTTATTTAAGTGTGAAAACACGGGGCGAGCTTGTTTCATTATCGTTATCTGCTTTTGTAATCTGTATGTTCTTACGTTACCTACTTTTGAATTCGCTTTGCAAGGGTTTTTGGGTCAACGGTGCAAAGTTGGGTGAGGCCTAGAAGAGGCGGTGGAGTTTTAAATAAGGAATGACTGATGAAGAACCAAGTAAGGCTTTTTTTGTTATAGTGCTTACCCGCACTCTGGGTTTCTCAAAGAAATAAGTTCTTATTTCCTTTCCTATAGAACCAAGTAGTTTACAAATATGTTTTACCCGATCATCATCATCATCATCACCCGCAGCAGGTTTACCTACTGGTTATAAAGGCCTACCGAAGTTTGTGGAATCCATCACGGTACTATGGAAGCCGCCTCCTTTGACTCCCGTACGCGTATGTACTTTAGACGCTATGCAAACAGAGCAACTATTGCGGCAACTCGCAATCAGCTGTTTACATTATAAACTTCTTTTAATTTAAGGCGGTAACCCGACCCACACTAGCGCTGCCACCTATTTTAGATAAATAGATAATTCTTTAATCACCTTAAATTAAAAAGAAAAACAGATTGTATAAAATTAAAGATGGCAATGGATTTGGCGGCCTTATCGCTTAAAACGATTTCTTCCAGGCAACCAGAACATATTTTATTTATTAATATTACTTAATATTAAAACCATTAAGCAGTTTGTGATACCTATAATAAAAGGTACACCGTAATCGGTAAAACATGTTGATACCTACATGCCTGTATGTAAAATCTTATATTTACACATGTTTATGCAAATAAATGATCTTTGAGATTTTTTTCTTGTTTAGGCAGAGATGCGAAGTTGCTCTTGGTGTATCTCAATCCGTGGAGTAGTTTTAACGTGAAGAAGTAACAAGCAACAATCCATCCAACCTTTCGCATTTATATTATTAGCTGTGATGCCCAAAGAGTGTTGATACTTACAGCTCTATGCGTCACAAAAGACGTCCGCCCTTGCAACCGAGCGCTGATCTTAGCTGGAGTATCCTCATCTTCCCTTTTCGGATCGAACCATCCGAAAGCAGCTCCCACCACCAGGACAGCCCCAAGAATCATCAAGGCTAGGAAACCACCAATGGCGGCCTTCGTCGCTTGAGAAATAACCATCGCCATTTTGAAACACTTATCACATTATTCTTGCACTGCACTATCACTGAATTATCGGGCGAGTCCGGTTTGATGACTTTGGGCACATTACTTTTAATCTGAAACAAACACGGTTGATGTTAGACTTTGTTTCGATTTCATATATGTATGTAGTCAATTGGAGTTGAAAGTGGACAATCATATGTTTAAGGTTCCGTACTACCACAAAAGGAATCCTTATAGGAACACTTTGTTGTCCGTCTGTCAACATTCTTTTTTTCATTCATTCTTTATTCTCAGGAACTCGTTAAATTAACATCAAATACTCTATTGGCACAGTTTTATAATTCATTATTTCTTGAAATACTTTAGATAAAATAGTGAACATCGCTTTCTAAGAATATTATGCGCCATGATCACGGAATACCGGAAGTCACTGTGAGTGACTTTTTATTGGCCACTAAGCCGATCTACCTCATTATTTTTTCTTTTGGGAATTACTACTTCTAATGGTTTCAATCATCATCATCGTCAGCCTGTATTAGTCCACTGCTGGACATAGGCCTCCCCTAATAAGCTTATGGTTTCAATATCGCATACGAATGTGCCAAAATATTGGAACACTCAAAACAACACAGTATATATAATAAATAAAAAAGCTGGTCAACTCGATACAAGAAACTGGACACACGTGTGTCCAGTTGGTGAAACTCAAAATGAGTATTACTAACGATCACATCAGCGCAGAAGCCAAATTGTAATAAATGATCGACCCAGATCTCTATGACAATATAAGTTATCAACACATACATATCTCGGATATTCGTAAATAAATTCGCTTTGTTTTTTGTGTAAAATGCCCCACGAGTTTATCGCACAACACAAAATTAATGGCAGCCAATATGCGGCCGGAGCATAAACCATTGCAAAGTGTGGCTTTTTATTTGAGTTTGGAAGTGGATTCAATTGTAGATAAACTTTGCAGAGATATTTTGTAAAAGAATTATAAAGACTATAGTGTTATGGACATAGTTTTAGTATTAGGGGTTACTTTCTTCGTAAAGTTCTAACTTTACAAGTTCAATATTGTTGAATCGAAAGTTCTTAACTACATTAAAAATAAATTCCAAATTGTTTTCATCCTAGTCAGTGACAACGTAGCAAAGCGCAATCAGGTGATTTTTATTATAAATATATACATATATTATGTAAAAAAATGAGATTAAAATTACACATTTTTTGATACATGATCACGTGACCGAAAACGCTATGTTGTTGGATCGCAAGTGACGTCACACTTTTACAGATTACAGTGTCAATGAGTTCTTCTTGTTAGGTGTGGTATGGCGGGGTGACGTCATAGCTTGGAACACGGTAGCCATGACAGAGATTATCGTTTTGGCGCGGCATTATTTTATTCAAACTTTAAAATTAATTTTCAAAACTAATACGACTGGCCTTGAAGAAATATTAATTACTCTTTGCATTATTTTTATCACACAATACGTTATAATGTTTTCCCAGTAGTAGTCAAGTAGCCTATTTTGTCATTTTTAAGTAATGGAAAATAATTGTAAATGTCCGAGTTATTATATTATAATGAATATTTGATATTTTCACCAGGGCCTAGTTCGTTATCTAACAGGGTGTACCACGTGCAGGTTAACTTGACTATGGAGACGTGATGTGTGAGTCCTCCTTACACCCCTCAGTAAAATTGTTAAGTGTAGGTAATCTGACATCAACGACATTCCGCCGTTTGTCCACTGCCACGTCAGCGAAACGTCAACGAAAACAATATTTTTAAGACGAGTTCAGTTATGTCGTCGGTCAATTGTCCATCGTCACGGGCCTTTATCAGACAATACGTTACACTTATTTCCCAGTAGTAGTCAAGTAGCCTATTATAAAGACTATAGTGTTATGGACATAGTTTAAGTATCAGGGGTTCTTCGTAAAGTTAGAGTTAAGAACTTTCGTTTCAACAATTCAGTATAGGCACCGCACTCGTAGAATATTCAAAAGGTGACGCCAAAGTCATGCATATTACAACAGCAAAAGATACAGAATTGCTGAGAAAATTCGTGCCTTGTTCAAATAAAATCCAGCAAATGCCGAAAATACTTTTAGAAAGCACTTTGCAAGGAGAAATCAGAGAAGCTCTGGCCATGATACATGAAAAGAGAATAAAAGGTTAGTTATTTCCAGAAAAGCCAAATGAAACCCCTTGTTTATTCTCGCTCTTATGTACCTAACTAGCTTTTTTTTATTTTTATTTTTTTATTCAGAATAATAAACAGTTGTACAATGCAGACTTATTACATGACGTTCTTATTTTAATGTGATCCTAAATGTAACAACCAATCGCATTATCCACAGATTACTACAAAAGTTTTACTAACTACATATTGGCTGTTGTCTAAAAGTATCTTACTATTAATTATACATCTACCTATCTTAAATAGTAGTAGTAAAAGTTTTTTTTATGTTTTATTTTAGAGTGTAAATAATAGTTATTTTTTACATATTTATTATGAAAGATACAAGAAGGAGATGTTTTGAAATTTAATTATTATTATTTTGAAGTATCCAAAAGTTTATTAAGTTAAAAGTTTATTAGGTTCAGACAGTAGGAACAGGTCAATCAATCAAATCAATCAGGTCAAATCAATGTACATAATTTTGGTTGTACATATCAACGATGAGCTTTCAAAGTAGCTAGCAAGTATTTACTTCATCATCATCATTATATGCCTATTTTTTTTAGTTCACTTCTGGCCTCTCCTATCTCATATTAAATTCCAACGAAATCTTTAACCAAGCTTCAAACTAACAGGACTTGAAACAAAATTATAAAGTTGTTGGTATTCTTGCAGAAGGTTATACTTTTTCGGGTGATATTACACAATACTTATGACAAGTCACGTTCCACGTCAGGTGTCTTTTATGTGTCACATCATAATAGGAACGTATCCTACCCTACCCTATCTTTCCCTTCAGTAAAGGACACGTTAAGAAAAATATTCACTCTTTGAAAATTGGACAAATAAAGTAAAATGACTCAGATGAATAAGTATTTATCTAAAATTTGTTATTCATAGATAGATAACTCATATTGTATAAATTAATTCACTTCTTAATAAAAATTGTAATCATTCAAATTCATAGGAATTTCTATTTTTTGGAAGAGTGTATCATATATTGATACATTTTCATTTATCAAATATTGTAGTATATTCATAGTAACCAAAATCACGTTTTGTTGACTAACAAATTAATTAATATTAAAATACCGGTATGTTTTTTTTTTTTATAATCGATAGACCACAATTTAACTTGATAGAAAGTGACGACATGGCCGATAACGTATATTAAAATAAATTCAATTGCTCTTGTTAGTTTTCGACTTGACCGATTTTAATATTTTGTTTTGTTTTATCTGCTATAATATCACTTAGAAGTAGATAAATTTAGGTGACACGAAGTCTCGAATAAATCAATGTTTTCTTGTTTCAAACCGTCCTCAACAAAAACTAACTTCGATATGAAACCTCTTAAACTAAAAGCTTTTCGTAACCCGCTCAAATTCGCACGCATCGTTGTCCAGTATTCCCTCAATGACAACACGTAGGAGCATTATAAATTCCCTATGCAAATCGTATGATACATATAATATTGGATGTTCATAATATTCAATGATGTTTGCATACAAAGGGGAGGAGACGGCATTGTGACGGTACGATAACCTAGATACTTACATTGAATGGTGGGAAGGTAAAGTAGTAAAGAAGGGTAAAGTCCGTGACTACGGGTTATAACCACGTAGGTAGTACCGAACTTGGTTAAAGCCATGGGGGAAATGCGATATCGTTCATAATAACTGACTTTAAAATAGAACTTTGATGTTTTATAAATAAGTGATGTTTTGGTGTTAAATGGTTCAAGCATTATCAATTTGATGTCGTCTCGTCATTCAACAAATTGATAATGCCTGAACCATTTAGCCACGAATAGAATAAAGTCTAGCTGAATTTCGGCTACAGCAGCGAGTCTTTACAGAAACTAGTCATGTGTGCAGGATATTTATTATTGTATTTATTTATTGTACACAAGTGTGTGCAAAATCGAATCAGAATTGATTTTATAAATAACAGGTTAACTCACTGTTCCCTCATTTTCATAATTCAATGGGAAGACCGACATTTATATAATATTCGCGCCTTTAATTGTATGCCCAACCAATCACCTTTCGGAAAAAATTGCGAAATATACCGTAAAATTTGGTTTGGTATGGTAGAAGCTTGTTATATTAACCAATTTACGGAGTGCACGTACTTTCAGTGGATTTTCGATTACACGTAAAAGGGTAAAATAATCAGCAAAAAGCTGTACAGAATTGTGAATTTATAAATGGGGTAAAGTAAACCGTTGCCAACGTAAATACAAAGTAAAACGTACCAAATAATGTGGGGTAAAGTAGGGATAGTCGCCTCAGAGGTAATGCGTGCCTTGTCCTATTGCCAAAAAACTTAACTTCTGTAAATCACAATCAAGAATTGATTGGTTCAGTATTCATCTTAAATTCTAGGCTACATAGCCTACCAAAACTTGATTGCAATTATCAGAAGATGGATTTTTTGACAGTGCCGTACGAATTCCTACCAGTAAAGTCCAGATAGATGCCCCACATCTATCTGGACTTTACCCTATACCTGCGTAGACCATAAAACGTATTGAATGATGTACATTTCAGATTATTTGACGAACCGTGCAATTTTATTTACGTTAAAAGTAAATTTAAATACACACTGGAAAGTGTATTCACGTTATAGCAAATTATATTCAACTTTGAGTGAAATAAAGGTGGACAGAATTTTATTTCAGGAATACCTATTCTAAACTTTTGTTAAGACTTAAATTCTATTAGAATTACAATTCTCTGAGTCAAACTTAAATCACTTCGTATGAAGTATAAAATGTGATATATTTTTAAATATCCACATTTTTCTGTAATTTTTATCTTTATTCATAAAAAACAGGATATTTTCACAGCAATCCATAAAATATCCGACTTAAATACTACAAATATTTGAGTCACTTGAATACAAAATCTCACCCTTATGGGAAACTATAGGCTTTAAACTACAGGCAACTTCGTCCGAGGTCGGGCAGCGAACGCATTAAGTATCGTATCGGCGATTGTACCACAAAATGTATTAAGACCTAGTCACTATTGTAACGTACCTAATTCGTTAGTTATTTTAATAAAATAATTCATTTAAGTAAATAAAATGGTAGGTACCTTATGAAATTTAATTATAACAGAGTAATACCCAAAAGACTATAAGGATTATAAAACTTGTGGAACTAGCAATTAATTTAAGTGGGTCGAAAGGGTTACCTGGCTTATTTTGTACAACTGCTAATGGCAGGCTAATTCCATGCAAAATCATTGCAAAATTAAAGGACATTTTCCAAATTGTTCCTCTTTATTTGACAGAGGATATCTTTCGACAACAATTTAATTAGACGGCAGAGAAGTTAGCCAAGTGCTTGGGACATTTTTAGACAATTCATTCAGAGAATACATTTAATTTGTTTAACATTATCCGATTATATGGATTACTTGAGTTAGGTACCTCTAGATTTTTGCTTCAGTCTGCTGGTAGCTCAAGAAATTCAATTAGAAATAGTTATTCTAATATTTTCTATTCCTTTATTGTATTACATAAAAAAGGCAGATACACGAGATTCTTTTAAGCAATTGGTGCGCAGGCATTTTATTAAGAGGTTACACAAATAGTTTGCTTTATTTTTTTTTTCTTGCAATTAATTTTCTTAAATGTTTTAATTTTCCGTTTTAATCTTTAAACTATGTTTATTCATAAGCAGATATTTAGGTATACATGTACCTATTTATATAATAGGCATCTCTAATTGTAAAACTAATATTAGCACGCCAACCATCTGTCAATAAATAACACTTGTTTATAACATAGAAGTAGTAGGTAGAAAATGCCTCGGCATATTGGAGAAGAATTAGACCGAAGAATTTGGACCTGGCGTCTTACGAACGTGTTTGTGATGATGGGCAGGACCTGCAGTTCACGTAGTGTTACTAATTTACCAATAACCTGTAAAAGATAGAGTTTAGTCGTTAGAGTATAAAACATGTGTTTCATACCGTTGACATTGACCTTGACCTTCCGACTTTTTTGGGATACCGTATTGTTTTAACCCCTAACCGGCTTAGGGATATTTGACCCGATCCCAAATCGACCCCAAATTTATTACCGAATCTACTTCCAGCCAATGTAAAAGTAGATCATTGTTGGTTGATTAAGAATCTCACTAATATTATAAACGTGAAAGTTTAGATGGATGGATAGATGGATGGATGTTTGTTCCTTTATCACGCCAGAACGGCTGAACGGATCTGGATGAAATTTGGCACAGAAATAGATTATAGTCTAGAATAGAACATAGGCTACTTTTTATCCCGGAATTCCCACGGGAACGGGAACTACGCGGGTGAAACCGGAAGGCGCTGCTAGTATTTTAATAATACGTTAAACAAAACTATATTATTTAAGGGACTGCAACTAGCCCCAGTATACTCAAACTTAAATCAGATTTGAGCTAGGGGGTCTACTTGGAAAATGAAAACCGAAATTTCTTATTCGTTTTCGTGCAAAACCAACTCTTATGTCACTTGGAAGATAGCATTTGCACTAAAACTTATCAGAAACTTTTTATTTTTACCCGACCACCGACAGGGGAGGGTTATGAGGTTAGCACCCTATTTACACAAAAGGTTTGGTCACAAAAATGTCGATTTCTTTACATGGTATTAAAATGGTTATTTAAATGACGGCTTGACATCTACCTACTCAAATTTGATTTGCGTCTAAGTATGCGGGGTAGAGGCAAAAAGTAGATCTAAACTTAAAAAACACTCCTTACGCAGTCGAGTAAAAAAGGTTTTAAAATCGTCAAAGTTATTTAAAAAATCACAAATTCACGATGGTAATATCAAGATAAAAGTGCTTGGAACATAAATCAGTATTAAAACAACAAGGTAAGAAGCCGGTTTACATGGAAGGAATTTATCTTACTTAATCTTACGCCTGTTCACCCAATACCCCTTATTCCTAAACATGCGTTAAGCTCAGTTAGCGAAAACACGCTATTTATAGATCCAGTGATATGGCTATACAGCCTTTGAACTTTGCCAAAAAATGTTTAGTACCTGCGTCTGTACAACTAAGTTAGGAAAGTTTTTATAATTTGAATTTATAATCTAACAAAACTAAAATTATGAAAAATCTCTATGTGAAACAGGGCTTTCATGTATAAGAGAACCATGAAGTAAGTTTGATATTAAAAATTACTTAAACATTCATTACGCAACGAACTGGGATATTTGAAATTTGGTTTAAATCTCCCAGAGTCAGTGCAGTTTGCAAAATAACTATTAAATATAGTATCTGTGAGGCATGGCAAAGATGCACTTCAGTCTCCGTAAGACGGAGAGATCGAGAGAGAGGTTGTGGTGCACGATTCTCGCCGTGACACAAATGTTAGGATGATTGCATTGTTTTTCTAAAACATAAGCTCTGCTTGTTTTGGAGTTAAGTGATAAAGAACATAGGAAAAAAATACTGTATACCGACCCCAACTGGAGTGTTATTGGAAAAAGAAAAAGACTTAGGCGGTAGATGATTCTGTATGATAAATCCAATATTGTTTATATTATTTTTATTGTTCCAATATTGGGTTCGAGTCCCGTGAAATCGAATTTTAGGGTACTTATTTAATTTCTTAGAGATTACCCAGAATGCTAGGACTTACGCACTATAATAACAAAAACTTAAGTCCAATATCATTTAAAGAAGAAGTACCTAGGTATTTTTTTTAAGGTTTGGAGTGATCTAGCCGTTACCAATCTAAGCAACAACAAGAGGCCTTATTACGTAACGCGCAACTGCCACTAATTGCGTAACAGTTTGTCAAAGCGCACGTCAGTTTGTAGGTGCGCTGTAATTACGAGTACGTTCGCAGCGGGCGCTCTTTGCATTTCAATTACAACGGTGTTTCAAGCATAAAGCGATAGTTGTAGCACAAGGGCTAGTCAATTCCTATGTGTGAACTGTGTGAGAAATAAACTGGCAGAAGCGTTCTAGCTTAGGTAATAGTGTGGACAGACTGAGGTTACGCCACGAAACGTACGCGACGCAACGCAATGTAAGAAGTGTTGGATGGCGTGGCGTACAATAAGGTGTCTCTAGCTAGACCATCCGGTTTTATAGAATCTCAAGCGTGGACGCTTCAATCACGTTTACGTACGCAACGCATTATGAGATCTCCAGATCTAGGTCGGTCTTTTTCTAACTTTCTAGAGGATGCGCTGTGTTCGTCTTACAAACCCCACCCCAACTCATAAATATCGCTATCCAGATAATTATGCAGATCAATAACGGAATAGTAGGTTAACTTAGGTAAGCAATAAGATAGACTAACTTAAGGTTGTTTTATCCTATCTAAACAAAAAGGGATTTCTAGAAATGAAGTTCTTTGGCAGTAGATACGAACTGATCGGATATCTTTCCTAGTGTATCCGGATTTTACCCTTGTGCTAGCATGATACTAGGCCTTGGCCTAGTATCTTAATAAGTATGCGATTTCGGAAGAAAGTGACTCTGGACAGTTTATTTTAAAAAAATAAGCTTGCATTGGCGACTATTTCTTAACAAGGTATCGTATCATTTGAAAGGTTTTACTGATCTTTAACCAAAGCTGTCGAAGTCAAATTTCAAATACAAAAATTAAAATCAGTACATTCGTCAAGACACACAGGATACAATGCATGTCAAATTATGAAACCAATACGAGTTAAAAAAACATTGGCAACTTTAGCAGCCAAACGAAAAACAAATGACGCTCGAAGACCCACATTTTGTTTTTTGTATGCTGCCAGCCAGTATTTTTAAACACTACCACTTCAACAAATATAATATATGTATGTATATGCATATAGGTATACTATAGAAGACTGGTTCACGCTTCATCTAATGCTATCTATGAGCATAAAACTGCTTCACAGATACACATACGTAATTGGTTCGAATTTTTCCCTTATTTTTCAAGCAAATCGGGCTATTTGTGAGGCTTAGTTTTTTGCTTTTATTGTGAATGTCTGAATGAATAATGTATTTAGGTCTTTGTTGTTTATGTAGTGCAGTTTGATATTAGCGCAAAGTTTAGTAGCGCGATCGATCCGTGATGGCCAATTTCCAAGTCAAGGTGGAGTCACTAGCCGTAACGTCACGTAACTGAATAAAGGTGAGTATAAGTGTTCTTAGAGGTCACTTAGCCTGTACATTCTCACAGTTTTTTTTTTCAATAAGTAGATGTTTCTCTTCTGCTTTCACCAATAATTTTACTTCCTAACCCTACTTTATGCAAAAATGATGTACAATGAGAGTTTGTGACAAATTTACAATAATTTTATTTACCTGTGACGAATTAACACATATATTTTAATGCATGTGAAGAATTCACTTTCAACGTATGGAGTATACAAAAATAGTAGTAGAGTAGACCAATTTACTTTGTGGCAAATGTACAACAACCCCTTCGGTCCATGTTAAAAACAACAAAATCCATTCAAATATTACAGGTGCGATTGAAGTTCCTCAATCCAAGTGGATTGAAACTATGGCGCCAAATAAATTAAAATGGGGTGGCTACAATAATATACCTCCTATCCCATGTCACATTCAAAAACAGTAGATACAACCTACATAATTATAATCGGAATTCAAGACAAAACACAAATATTTCTGGTAACAATACACAGCTTTAATGGTACTTTCGAATAGGAACCAAGGTTGTCGACATAGCTCAAAGGATTAGTATGCTGAAGTGGCAGTGGGCTGGTCATATCGCGAGAAGAACCGACAATCGCTGGAGTAAACGTGTTCTTGAGTGGAGACCGCGACTCGGCAAACGTAGTGTAGGATGCCCTCTGACCAGGTGGGATGACGATTTGCGAAAGACTGCTGGCAGATGCTGGATGCGCCAAGCTGAAGACAGGGCGCTATGGCGCTCATTAAGGGAGGCCTATGACAAATACAGGCTGATGATGACGATGATGATTAAAGGTACATTACGTACGTCAAAAATATGTTCTTAAAATACGACATTTGTCTTTGTGTATTTTTTTGTTTATCTTCAAACCTAAGTGAACTTGTAAGTCACGTCACCAAAAACATTGCCCTTTTATCTTTCTGAAACTAAATTCCACAACCATAAGCTTGTAAAAAGTTTTAATATGCAAAACAAAACCAAGAGATTTATAGAATCCGTATTTCATAGTGCACGAAAGACTTTTACCACCGCTTAATAGCGTCTAGACATTTTGATAGATTGCTTGAAGGGAGCTGCGGTTGGACTATTTAGTTTCTGGATGTTGATTTGCGAAAAGACAAAATAAAACCGGCCAAGCGCGAGTCAGACTCGCGCACGAAGGGTTCCGTACCGTTATCTATAAGAACGGCAAAAAAAACCGTTTGTTGTATGGGAGCCTCCTTAAATATTTATTTTATTCTATTATTTAATATTTGTTGTTATAGCGGCAACAGAAATAAATACATCATCTGTGAAAATTTCACTTGTCTAACTATCACGGTTCATAAGATACAGCCTGGTGACAGACGGACAGACGGACATCGGAGTCTCAGTAAAAGGGTCCCGTTTTTTTCTCTTTGGATACGGAACCCTAAAAAAAAGGCAGGTACGGGTTATTTCCGATTTCAAGGGAAAGTAACCAAGTCTAGTCAATTTATCGTCCATGGTTTAGTAAAGAAGAACTGTAGCTTTAAAAGTGAGAGGCGTAAACACGTGAGCACCCTTTAGTGCGTCGTCATTGGGGTGTCAACACCTTTATTGTCTGAGTTCTTGTATCACTGAGGTGTAAAATATTATGTTCGTTTGAGCCTCGCGAAATGTAAGTATCACAACAAACGCTTTGCTTGTAATAAAACGGTCTTTTTGAAGTTAAATAAGATAAGGAACAGCCAACCTGTAGGTAGGTTTTTGATTTAATATTCGTAGAAATAAAATAGTAATTTAAAAAAAAGTTTTGTTTCTGGCAATCAACCATGAATTTTATTAACAAAGAAAATTACATTGAAATAATTGAATTAAATTAAAACTAGTATTGATAATTGAAACAATTGAGCTAACTGCAGACTGTTGCAAACAATCTACAGGTAGCTCAACTGATCCATATCAATACCAGTCGGAAGCGTGCTCAAGACGCTGGCTGCATTGCCCCGCTGTATGGCAATGCTGATGCGCAACCGTGAATACAATATTACATATTAAGTTATTGACAGGGCTATTCTTTATTCTTCTGTATTTTTATGGTTTCTTAACTTAGCAAAGTGCTAGCTAATAAAAGCAAATTCTAAAAATCCTGTCAACAACTTTATTTTCGCAAACACATAGCTAGAATGAATTTCAGAGTAGTACTCTGAAATTCATCCGAGCTTATTGACATTCACTTCCCGAAAAAGTTATTTTGTTTTTTGTCCCTCAAAATAACTTGGCGGTTTCCAAGTGATACAACTCAGATTTTCGTATCTACCCGCAAATAAATCAGTGAGGGTCGAACCCCGGGTTGGGGTTACAGTGAAAAATTGATGAGCAATATATTTGGATAGCGAAGACGCAAGATTATCGCCACAATCCGATATACGGTTCTTCTTCAACTTAAACGACTTTGATCAAATAAACCTAGATACACAAATATTGACGCACATACATATAAAATGTATAGAGGAGAGTTAACTATAAATCAAAATTTATGTGGTACTCCTCAAGTAAGGTCGTAGGTTGAGTACCTAACCTACTTACCAAAGCCACCCAAAGCTTTACTTTTACTTTGTCAATTGCCATTTTCATACGCTTAATTTTTTTCTTCATCTGCCTGGTATTGGACCAGTAGGAATAAAATCTACTTAAGAGTGCGCCTAACGCAAAAATCAAGCCTAATGAGTATTTTTACACACTTAAAATGATGGTAACGAACGAACAAAGTCCTTTTAATTCAAAAAATACGATTACCAAACGATACGAAAATACGATGTCCCTTAAATTAAAAAAATACGATAGGTAGGGAAAAAACCTGTAGAGTAATCGAATAGAATTTAAAAAAATAAAATGGTTCCTTTCATAATAAAAATACTAATTTGCAAAAAAAAAAACGGTTATAGTGGAAATGCTCGAAATTATGAGCGACAACACCACCAACCATACATTTTTACGAATTACAAAGCCAGATTAATGTTTTATTTGAGTAATTTACTTTTCCTGGCTAATTGTACCAGAATGCCATCTGCAAACACTGCCACAAATTCCAGCTGTTAAAACATCACTCGCAGTATCGCGTTAGCTTCAAAGCTTTGACTCCTCAGCTCGCGTTTTGTTCCCAAAAGGCATACCAAATGCAGCAAGCTTGTTTCGTTGACACGAGAATCTGTGAATGAAGCGAGGTCAAAGGCTGGAATTATTCCATAAATCTTTTTTTTTTCAGGCTACATTCACTCGTTACCGGGAAAGACGCCTGAATCCTTAGAATTATAAATACACACATACATAAAAGTTTTTGTTTCCATTTAGCGCCTTACTGCGCCTCTACCGGATACTGAGACAAAGTACTTTTAATAGTTTGACACGGAGTTACATTACCTAATCTGTGGTATCAGAGTTTCTCACAAACTCGGTTAATCGTTTTCGAATTTTTTTGAGTGTAGATACTTTTGCATTCTGGCAGTACGAATTTTTTGGAAACAGCGTTAGTGTCTACTACTTTTCAAAATACCAAAACGGAAAAAGTTTTCGAGAGCGTGATAAGACTATCACGCTCTCGAAAACTTTTTCCGTTTTGGTATTTTTGAAAGTCATACTAGCCTCTATTGAATTAGTGCTATAATTTAGAGGCCTAAAATAGTCGTCTTTGCGCCATTCCAGTAATGGAACGACAAAGTTGCCGATAGCCTGACGGGTTCGGAATCTAGCACTGGGAAACTAAAATACTAAAAGCTTTTTATTGGGAAACTAAAAATATCGGAAATCGAGGTAAATGATCGCTGAGATTTTAAGAAGTTACCTGCATCGTCGGGCACATCGTCACTAACCATCAGGTGAGATAGTTGTCAAACGAAAATCTTTATAAAAGTGCCCAGTCAAATCCGAGTAGAGAATCGAGCGAGTTCCTTCTATGAGAAATGAAATCTATTTCGGTAAGAGGTGTTCCGGGTTCGTCCCGTGTAGGTTGTTGCCTAATTAATAATTTCAGCATAAAATTTTATTTTCCGTATTTGGACCACTGAGTGTGCTTCGGCCTAATGTGGTCCGAACACGGAAAATCAAATTTTATCCTGAAATGATTAATTATGAGTTTTACTCACCCATACGAAAGCTACAAAAGTTTTTATATCCATTCAGCGCCTTACCGCGCCTCTGCCGGATACTGAGACGAACTACTTTTTATAGTACCTATGACACGAAATTGTACAGTGTACAGAGCGTAGACTACAACGTACGAGCACTTAACGGTAGTAGACTATCACGTTCTTGAAAACTTTTTCCATTTTGGTATTATGAAAAGTCATACTATCCTCTATTGAATTAGTGCTGTATAATTTAGAGGCCTAAAATAGTCGTCTTTGCGCCATTCCAATAATGGAACGATAAAATTGCCGACAGCTTGACGCGTTAGGGATATAGGTTTGCGCTAGAATCGCTTATAAAAATAAGCCATTCTAGCGCATAGACACAAAATTAAAAAAAATATATTTTCCGTGTTCGGACCACTTTGGGCCGAAGCGAATGCTGAAATATTAATTAGGCAACAACCTACATAGCACGCACATATAACAAACTTAGATAAGGTCCGCATAAACATAATTTTAGATCGGACATAAACACACGACAGACACAGCCGAACTGTAGTTAGGGAATACTTTTCGTTAGATGTTGGGAATAAGTGTTTATCTCGTGACACGTTGGGAATAACTGGTAATTTCTACTCAATATTGAGATACCAAAGTTCTAAGGGTTACAGGAACGTTCTAAAGTAAATGTACCCACTCATACAACATACATGAAGTCGGAATCAATATTCCTTGAAGTTTGGTTCTTGAATCTTTGTTATTGTTTAGTACCCTACATGTACTCGAAGGAAGGGTACTTACATCTACGAGCATATTAAGTTAATTAATAATATACATTAGTAAGTAAAGCCGTGGCCGTCGCGAGTAGGTATAAATCGACCCTTTCAGCTCAACCCGAAAGAGTCGACTTAGCGAACCAACCGAGGAAGGGCATCAGTTTAATTGTGTGTATTTTTAACACCTCAAATGCCATTACGAATCCGCCTGCCAAGCGTGGCAAATGACAAAATCACCCTTTATTTTTATCATCACCAGCCTATATTAGTCCACAGCTGGACATAATGCCTACCCTAATGAGCGCTATAGCACCCCGTCTTCAGCTTGCCGCATCCAGCATCTGCTTGCAGTCTTTCGCAGATCGTCATACCACCTGGCCGGAGGGCGTCCTACACTACGTTGGTATGTACGTCGTACATGGATCATCGTAACATCCTCATAAAATGGTACATTTTTACCACACTACGATATTATAAAGCCCACCATGTTACATATTCGCACCCCTAGAACAAGACGGGTATTATGTCGAAAAATCTAAAAATCGACTTTTATTCATAATTATTGCATCGGTGAAATTTTTCCGCGTGTACCAACAACATATTGTAATTCGAAAAAATGCCTAACTGGCGGCTCTCTACATCACACTTTGTGAATGAATCAGTGCAAGTTCGTACCACGGACTTGCAATTTGCGTCTTTCATGGAAAATTTGCGTGATGCGTTTACAAAAGGGTAAATTATTTAGTGATCATCTGTGTTGGTGAGTGGCGCACATGTTTTGATTTAATTCAGCTTTGAAGATATTTTCTGATTTTGTGTTATGTGACTATTTTGAAATAATACAGTATTATTTACGAACGTGTTTTAGAATTTTTTTACTATTTCAAAATAGTTCAGTGTTATTAAAACTCTTAATAACCGTTGATTGACGCGAACAACGTATACAATACTATTATATTCAAAATTTATTAATTAGATTTAACGTTAAAAAGCTAGCAATAACTACTAAACAACACTAGAAAGCGTTTTTTTCGTCGATACTGAAAAAAGTGATATTTTGACATAGCGCTGTCGTGTTTTAGGGGTGCGATATAATTATACAGAATGTATTTACGATTTCCAAGTCAAAACCTCACCTATTTCGCCAACGGTGATGGCTAGCTTTATCTAGTATCCGTCCACTTACACTCGACACATGTATCCTGGCTCTAACGAGGTCACACAATGTCGGATATTCATGAAAACCGAGACACGCGATCGGTTTGTTGTGATTAAGAACCGGTAAAACTATGTAGGTACGTTAACACTTAACAGCATGTCTAAAAGGATTTAATATCTACGATCATATCGTTACACGGTGATAACATCGTAGCGACAAAATCACTATTGATTTGTCCGTGGAGGTGATCTTTCAGTTAGTAAATTTTGTTCACTATACTCAATTTCTCTAATTCTGTTTCTGTATCTACTGTATTATGTCATCTACTAGGGGAACAATATGTATATTTGTTTCTCAAGAGTCAATTAGATTTTGGAACGACATTTTGTAGTAGGTATAGAGTATTAGATGATCATTTGATCATCTGACAGTAGCTAGATATATATCTAGCTACTGTACAGACAATATAAGTATAGTTCAATATAAATACACATATATTAAACAATACCTAATCAAATGAGTTTTATGCATATCGTCCAAACTGCTTTTCAAACGAACTGAATTTTTGTCAAAGGTTCGTTTTGTTAAAGTTATGTATGGTCAAGACATTTTCGTCAAAGTAGCTTTTGGTCAAAGATAGTGATTTGCCATGCTTGTTAATGTAAACAGACTCAAGTATAAAATCTATTTACAGTTATGTCTATTTATATTGTACTAGGTATATAATAATATAAAAGTCCAATTATAAAGTACCTACCTTTTCTACAAAAAAAGTTATTTCTGATTAAGTATAATATTATTACAAAACGAAATATCTTTGATGAGATTTCGAATCGAATTCTTAGAAATCATTTTCCACTTCAGCAGCTTTCAAAACATCGAGATTTTCATTCCGTTCCGTTTCCGAATAAGAATCTCAAGCAATTTCAGTGATCACAGTTCTGGCATACCATTTTCTGAATACCTACTATTTACTTTATATAAGAAACATTTCCAAGGCAAAAAGGCTGCTATTCACAGTACGTTTGGGCACAAAATAGGTTAACACGGTACTCAGTAAGAACACTCAAACTAGCCAAACATCGAATAACAAAGTCATTTAGTAATTAGTTAATTCTTAACTAGTGGTCCGCCCCGGCTTCGCATGAGTAGGTATATTCTATCGCTTATGTTTATCAGGGATAATGTAGGAATCTAATGTTTAAAGAATTTTTCAAATCGGTCCGGTAGTTTCAGAGCCTATTCAATTCAAACAAACAAACATATCTATTAAACTTTGACCGTTTAAACACATTATTTCGACAACTTGATTTGCGTACGGCCCGCGTGTGCACGTTTTTGTATGCAATTCATGAATGATCCTGGCAGACCGACCATTGTAATGGTGGGTACAGACCAAGCGAACAAAGGCGAGCGAAGGCTAACCACCGAACGCGATTGAATCAGTGTGGACGTCATGGCGAAAGCAAGCGAGCCCAAATGAGGGCCTTCGTTTGCCTTCGGCTGTTCTCCGCAGACTGTTTCTCATGTGTTCGTGTGGTGTGGATACAACAGCGAAAGCGAGTGAACGTTCATCATCGATCGTCGAATCCCACTCGTTAGCCTTCGCTCGCTTTTGTTCGCTTGGTCTGTACCCGGCATAAGAATAAACCTAAATTTACCCAAGTGTCCCTACTGCTTAGCTAGTTATATTGTGGCACTTCTAAAAGTTTTCACAAGGGCGTGTTTGCTATGTCAGAGATCCATTCTAATGGCATAGAATATGTTACTAAGAAAAGTGCCTTAATAATGTATCAGCCAATTTACAAGAAAATTATGTTTGAGATCCAAATAGACCTAGTTAGATTAGTTTTTCTTTCCCAATGTAAGTTGAACTTAATCTGAAGTTAGATGATCGAACTTCGTTCAGTGGAATAGCGAAATCTTACTTTTATTACTTATCATATTTTTTTTTCAAAAATCTTATAAAACCTGCAAAATATGGACTTTTATTGGCAAACTTTATTATTCGTGGTAAACTGAGCAATGACTTCGATTTGACATTATTATCAACCTCGATGACCTGTGGCGCTGAGATTGCGGGTTCGATTCCCGCCTTAGGACAAATGTTTGTACGATCTGCAGATATTTGTTCAGGGTGTTCTGGTCGTTTTCTATGTATACTAAATACTACCCATATCACAAGCTCTGCTTAGCTTGGGGCTAGATAATGCTGTGTGAATTGTCCAGCAATATTTATTAATTTATTTTATTTTGTTTGGCGTCGAATTTCAGATATAATATATGTACATATAATTGTAAGAAATATTTATTCAAGGATGGATCTCAAATCGACAAGTTATGTAACTTGCGAATGCGGACGCGACAACAGAATGAGTTTTAGGTTATGTATGGACGGTTTGTTTACAATACGGAGTTTGGCTAAAGTATAGGTAATGTAAAGAAAAAACATGCTAAAGTTGGCTTATTCCAGTTTTCCCCCTTGATAAATTCCCCTTGAAAGGAAAAACTGGAGTTAAATTTTTTTAAAGCCCAGAATTCCCCCTAACCGTTTTTTCTTATTCCAGTTTTCCCCCTTGAGAACATTTTTTTAAAGGGGAAAACTTTAATTTCAGTTCTACATTATTTTCAGTTATCAGGCATTCGTAGAGTACAGTTCCATTTCATGCGTGAGTAAGACCTACTTTTATGACAAAAATACACCCTCCATACAAACGCGCAAGTATATCGCAAGATTTCAATCGCGCAGGAAGATGGCAATATTTGTACGGGCAGAACGAACGTTTTCTTTTTTACGAAACCCACTTACAGCAAGTTTTGCTCGTTTTATTGCGAGCCCGGTCGTATGTTTCCCGTCTCTATTTTATTCTTTCATACATTGTCGTGTCGGGCATTTCGGAATACCTACTTCAATGTAAAATGACCTTTATTGCTACTGCGTTCAAAATTTAATCTTGGACAACAATGCTTTACCCAGTTGCTCGGCTTAAAGAACTCGTGTTAAGAATTTGGCTCAGTTTCTTTTGAAGTCTGATCTTGACTTTTCTCAAGACGACTAGACTATATTTGGATTTTTGTTGTCTTCAACAGACCTCGTCGTGTCTTGTCTTCAGCTCCTGTATTTTACAGCTCGAATATCTTATTTAAAACAAGCCTATCTTAAATGAAACAATGTATTAATTTCTGTGCCCACACACCATGGCTCCAAAATCAAAAGATAAAAAATAAAATATATTTTTCGTTGCGTTGCGGTTTTTAATAGTGTCATTCCACTAGGTACAGTAATTATCGGATTCAAAATACAAATTTAACCACATTATAAATATTTTGCAAATATTTGTGGAATACATAATACGATATGTGCCTATAGTAGGTACCTATCTATGGGGATGCTTCCGACTGGTATCGATATGGATCAGTTGAGCTACCTGTAGATTGTTTGCAAGAGTCTGCAGTTAACTCAATTGTTTCATTTGTAAATACTAGTTTGTTTATTAAATAATGTTCTTCTATTAATTGATTGTAATTTGCTTTGTTAACAAAGTAATTATTTTATCCTAATGTAAGTGAACGAGCTATGGAAAGAGCTATGCTCGGGGTTTCTCTGAAGGATAGGATTCGTAACGAATACATCCAACAGTCCAAGTAGGTAGAACCAAAGTCATCGACATAGCTCTTAGAATAAGCAAGCTGAAGTGGCAATGCTGAAGTGGAGATCGCGACTCGGCAAACGTAGTGTAGGACGCCCTCCGACCAGGTGGGATGACGATTTGCGAAAGACTGCTGGCAGATGCTGGATGCGGCAAGCTGAAGACAGGGCGCTATGGCGCCCATTAGGAGAGGCCTATGTCCAGCAGTGGACTATAATGATGATGATGAAGTGAACGAGATTGATCTATAAGGCTTTTCCTGTCATTTGCATCAGTCCATCCCATCTTAGGCTGAAAGTATAACACATCCAAATGTAGAAATCGGATTGCCAGTCAGCAGATCGGTCCACCGATAAGAAACTAAATTATTGCTCCGTGTTGACCGAAACGGTCGCGCGTGCCGATGTGTCCCACTGATCGAGTCGCAATTTGATTCGGGTTCTCTCGGTAAGGTCAAAAGTGATTCCGAAAGTTTGTTTCTCAAGAGTAAAGGATGACGCTAGACCGAGTCGGGTCCGAACCGAGTGTCGGCCGTAGCACGGTCAACTAATATTAGGTTTATATATTTTGTATGGACCACTCACGCTATACCGAGCGGCAACCGAGTGACGGTCGAGCAACGGACAATGTTTGCTACTAGAAATTGTCAGAAGATCCTTGCACACAACATGTAACAAATGAATAAATGATTCTTGATTCTTATTGATTCTTGAAAATGAACGAGAAGTCGGCCGACACTGGGCTCCGACCTGACACGGCCTAGCGTGAGTCATCCTTAATTAGGTTTCGGAACTACATTTTAATGAGAGTATTAGGTCCGAATGTTTCTGAAGATTCTGTGTCATCAGTGTATGATTGAGTAAAGGCGGCAAAAAAATAACACCTCCAATGAATGCCATGAATCCAATGAAGTTGATTAGGACATTTTGTGGTTATTCCGTCCAGAGAAAAGTTTATGAAAATTAAAAAAAGTTAATTAATTATGCTGACGGCGCAGACTATTCTAAATGTGTATTTTTGGCCCAGCAATCGTCACTGAGCAGGCATAAGTATTTCATTATTTATTTATATGAATTTAACCTATTGACATAAATATAAGATTATAAACTGTAAATTACTAAAACACCAACTGTCTAAGTTGTTTGCAATACTCTAGGTTTTTGTGAGCTATAATTTTCTTTGTGAATAAAGTATATATGTACATAACTGAAACTGTTTTATGTAGGTATCATTATTTTTTTTAATTCACATTTTAGCATCATTCAAATATTTTAGCTTACGAACCAACGCGGTCTCTAATCGGAGGTCTGGTTCATGCGAAAATCTGATACGTTTTGTTTGACGAAATCTTTTTGGGTGGAGGAAAATTGTATTGGACGTAATTGGTTTTCTGGACTCCTGCTATGTACGATGATGCGACAGAATTCTAACAGGCTTGACTATTTTGACTCGTCGGAATTGGTTCGATCCATTCGAAAGTAAATCAAAAGGGTACGGCATTGATACAGTCGCCATGTAGCATTGTATTTTCGGAACACGCTACTGAATCGCCACAAAAGTCATAAATGGTCCTTTTTTACTCGTAGGTAGAGTACGTTTGTTATTTTTTGTATAATATATTTGTTTACAAAGTATTTCTATTTGTTTAGTAAGACAGAGGAAAACTGTTAATATTCAGAAATTTAAAAATGAATTCGGTTTATAGTTTGTTTAAAAAAGCCACGTTTTCTTGTATGGGAGTCCCTTTAAATTTATTTGTTGTTAAAGAATCAAGAGAAATTCACATTCCGTTTACCACCTTTTACGGTGCATGAGATAAAATCCGCTGACAGACGGACAGATAGCAGAGGCTAAGTAATAGGGTGTTGTTTTCACCCTTCGGGTACGGAACCCTATAAATGTAAAAAAAACAAATTACAATTAGTTATCGATTATCAATTGGCAGCGCTCACATTTCTTTTGTATGAGTATGTCAGTGCTTAAAGTCGCTGCGTCGTCTATCACGGCGTGCTCGTTGCGTCTTCGCGGCGTGCTCGCTGCATTTTCACGGCGAGCAGTCGCTGCGAAATCGCATCGCCTTGAAATCGCTGGCAAATCGCCAGTGTGATAAAGCTGTATTGTGAAAACAAAAGTTAGTTGTTTTCCAAAACTCTATCGTGTCGTTTACAAGATCTACAGCGCTGCGGTTGTTTCTCCGTCGCAGAGCCTCAAAACCACTAAGTACCTTGTCCTTGAGGAGTGTTGTTTCCCGCCCGAAGTAAAATAAATCATGCTTTCTTCCATCAAGCGCTCAACGTGGTAACATTAATTATCCGTCAACTCGTTTCTGTATCTACGGAAGGTGGATTAAGGAATTTAATTTTATACCCTATTTATTTTTAAATAGCTAGCATTTTTAAGCTGTCTTCTTACCTGTGTTAATTTGATCTTAACTTTGTTAACCCCAATTTTGCTATCATTAACGTCTGCATGAAAAAAACCACGTAAAGTGTAAGTATTTGCTGTTTTGTTTCGCTCAGATATAAATAATGCCATTGATAAAAAATATCATCATCATCATCCCGTATAAGTCCACTCCTGAACATAGGCTTGCCCCAAATGACGCCACAAATAGCGGTTCAGAGCCTCTGTTCATCGACGCCCTGCGAGCGCTACAATGTCGTCAGTCCATCGAGTGGGAGGTCTTTCACACTCCGATTCGCATAGTGTCGTAGTAAGAAGATTTAATAGGTATCTACCGAAACCTAAATGAGTCACCGTGTGGTGCCGGCTTAGAATTTGCATCACCCCAATTCTTCCCGTGGGTGTCGTAAGAGGCAACTAAGGAACATACACTGAGGGGCGGACAGCAGCGCCTCTTACAAAATAGATCTACCACCGAACTGTGATACTCAACCCGCATGCCCAGCGTGGGGATTATGGGCATTACCCCCCATGAGATAAAAGCCAATTAGGTGATTATCAGGGGGAGGCCTGCGTCCAGCGGTGGACTATTATAGATTTTTGAGGTAAGGGGGAAACCTTAGTGATATATTTTTGGCCACATCGTAACTTTCTATTAACTGAAACAGAGAGTCAGAGAGAGTGGTGGTCAATCGAAGGTCTATAAAAAAAGTGAATAAAATTGAAGATAGAGAAGATGGTTGGAGAGTACCTGCTGCTTGGGATCCAGTCCTACATCGAGTCAGGTCCCACACCCAGCAATCCATAGCTACAACCCATCAAGACACTGTTAGTGATTACTGCGTACATACGGAACGTTATAATTAAAGTTGTATAATTGACGGTAGATATGCAAAATTCAAATTATTTGTAAAGACAAATGTCACCTCAGTCTGCCTGTGACCATGGAAGCTGAAAAGCCTCCGAAACGTCAGGTTATAAACAAAATATAAAATATACGCGATCAATCCGGTAAAAACAGTGTTTTATTAAAAATTATCAAGATAGAGAATGAATTTTTGTCAATGGATTTTACCCATTTACAAATTAAATAACGTTTGATATAGCAAAGAGCACTCTTAGTTTAAAACATATTCCCCGCGAGGTTTCAAATTCACGACCATTACGAAGAAATCTCCTTTCGATCTCGCTCCGAGTACAAGTCTCAAATGTCTTGAATTTATGGAAGGCACCAATAACATACGAAACCAATTTGTCTGTCAGTACTTGATCTTGGAAACTCATGACTGCTCCAAATTGCGATTTCGATAACAAGACAATTCAAAGGAAAATACTGAGAAATATAAGAAAACAGACGTAACGTGACTCTGTCGCTGCAAATAAACGTTATTATCTAAAGAAATGCTGGCTGCTGGCCGAATTTACAATATAAACTGAATTGAGAAACTGATGATAAAACTGGCTTAACTTACCTTACCTATTTACCTGGTTTTTACCGAGCAGACTACTTTTAATGGTTTCAAATTTGTTCCAGCCCAAATTTTTGAAATAATTACCTACTTATTATTAAAGCTCTAACCTGACTACGTTGAAAGTGACTAAAAGTTATTTGTTATACAAGGGCGCAAAGTTGCTTTTTAACCGCGAGCTCCATTTTGATGACCGAGCAAGCGAAGGATTCTAAAATTGAATCATGAGCGCTGCGATTGATTCATAAATAAGAATCCTGAGCGTTAGCGAGGGAATCAAAAGAGCACGAGGTAAAAAATCATTGCACTCGAGTGCAACACGTAACTTTTCATTCCACCTCAGCGAGCAAAAATACTCTTTCCGAGATGGGAGGATGAACATAAAATTTAAATTAAAAAAATTACTTGTTTTTAATATACCTAGGGGTGACCCTCTAGGTACTGCAGCCAAAATTAAATTATTTTGCCAATTATTTTTATAAACATCTAACATTCTTGGTAGAAAAAAGATCTTTACTTCAATAAATAATGCCAACATGTTTGAAACATTTTTATTCTCAATGTTTTTGATTACACATTTAGTTCGGCTGGAGCTGGGTTATTACGTATTGGTCGGCCTATCTGTCGACCGAGGTAGCAATGGAACAACGAAGAGAAAGACCTACAAGAACTTCGTGTCGTTGACTGAACTGAAATGGCAAGGGACCATTGGGACAACTGGCGATCTCTAGTATTATAGGCCAAGATGCACTTCGAGTCACTGTGCCACGCCAGTAAGTAAGTAACTTTACCTACTATCGAGGAAGGTGCTTACCTTCTTTGATGTTTACATCTCTTTCGCGTACGGTAGTTAGTAGGGTAAGTAAGGTAGTCTTAGTGAGTAGTTGAGTAAATTTATTTTGAAAAGCATAAAAACAATGTAAAATTTACTACCCGCTTTACATACGTCTAAAAGCAGTCATCAAAAACACAATTACTTACAGAATTTCCAGGCATTCAACGGTGAGAGCCAAAATTGCCAATTTACCCGCCCCTTGAAATACCATTGTAACGTTTGAAGTTCAAATATCAATAAATTTGAGTAATAATCTTTTATCTAAGGTAATAATGGTTATTTTTAGAATATTGTTGTATAAGTTTTATTATACTTTGACAAGAGTATATATTAACTTCACCCACGTTTTAGCTATAAAAGAGCCAATTTAATACTATTTCATAATATGTAGACTACATAATAACTACTTAGAACTATGTAAGTGTTGTGTAGGTTTCAATTTTGATTGATCATTAATTAATTGAAACCCTATATATAATGTAGGTGATAGGCATGACCTATGTACGATTTAACGCTATTATTAATTGATTTTGAAAAGAAGTTTTGATTAATTTTCACGTAAACTATGTTTATTTATTTATTAAACCACCAACGACACCGTAAATTACAAAAAACAGAAAGAATAAGTAGAGATACCGAAAAAATAAATTGTTCTAGTCAAACTGTATTGTTCAGTGGTCGAAAAACTGTTTTTCTCAAAGCAGGACATAGTTTTGTTTGATCTGCAAATATTTGCTCCGGATTTACTATTTACTAATAAAAATGTGTAGTTTAAATGTTATGGTAAAATTTTCTCATATCACAATAATAAATGCTGTACAATTCACTCCGCATTATTTAGCCTCAAAATTAGTAGAACTCGTGTCTGTGAAGTAAGCAGAACTCTTGTACGAGTACTAGATAATTGTAAAAATATATGCAGATCGTCTGTCTATGTCCAGCAGTGGACTGATATAGGCTGATGATGATGATGATGCAGATCGTACAAACATTTGTCCCAAGCTCTGTTTACTGTGGGTAGTAGATGAAGCTGCTTGCTAGTTTTTAGCTGAATAAATAGCAATTTAAAAAGTTATAGCAAGCTTTTCAGCAGTTAATACTGATTATAACTAACCCGTATTATCTTTTAGTTTTGTTATTTTAATAAATAAAACATCAAATAATAATCAAAAATAAAAAATAGAAACCAATTAGAAAAGGTCTTACAATTGATACAGAAGTGCTTACTGCAGACTGATCTTAAGGTAGAACAGCTGATCTAAACCAATACCCATAGAAGAGGGTGGTTATGTGTGGTGGTTAATAATTAAGGTAGTTAATACCTAGTAAGTACCTACTTGAGTGGATACCTAACCATATTTAAGTAATTTTGGTATTATAACCAAACTAGCAGCGCTTCGCGGTTTCACCCGCGTAGTTTCCGTTCCCGTGGAATTCCGGGATAAAAAGTAGCCTATGCTCTATTCCAGACTATAATCTATCTCTGTGCCAAATTTCATTCAGATCCGTTCAGCCGTTCTGGCGTGATAAAGGAACAAACATCCATCCATCTATCTATACATCCATCCATCTAAACTTTCACGTTTATAATATTAGTGAGATTCATTAGCTCGATGAGTTTACCGATTAATACTACTGTGTACCTGATGACGACCACCAATTATCGTATTTTCGTAAAAAAAAAAACATCATTCTGCATGTTAAAAAAATACAGTAGTGAGAATAATGGTTTCGAACGCATTCATCTGCATGCAAACATCGGCAATAAAAATCAATTTCATGATTTCAGTTGAGCAACTTGTAGATTGTTTGCAACAGTCTGCAGTTAGCTCAATTGTTACAATTGTAAATACTGGTTTTAATTTAGTTCTATTATTTGATTGTAATTTTCTTTATTTCATGATTGAATTATGTATTCAAAATATATTTTACTTGCTTTTATTGTTGATTTTAATTTTATTTATATATATATATATCTTAGTGATTGAATCTGTAAATACGAAGAGTCCAGCAGTAATATTATAGATATCAACGAAGAGTCATAAAAACATTTACTAAAACCGCTTCAGCAACTGATTCTTTTATCATCGGCCATCAACTACACATCCATTGAAATTTAAATTCAAATTTCTACACGAGAAGTGTGAAGCCGCTGTACAATCTCTGCATTTTCCACTTCTGTAGTCACGAGCCCGCATTGCTCAATGAATTCGTTCTTATTGTTGTCGCTCTGGATATTGCCATCATGGGAAATTCAGTTTGTAATCATTTTATCAAAATTTGCAGTTTTAGGTTATCTTTCATATTATATGAAAATCTATAAATTTAACGCCAAAAGCGATTTCTGACCTATTTTAAACCGAGAAATTATTAGAATTATAAATAGCTTTAAACTACTCTATAAGTTTATAACGATAATTATTATCATAATTATCTATCCATCTATATTTTCCAGGTTTGTGCAAAAAGCAAGGCTATTCCTTGCTTCGCTCACACCTTGCTAAGATCTAACTTAAAAATGGGTACTGCAAAATTTTCATGTAGAGAAACTTGTTAAAAATTGAATAAGCAAGAAACGAAATTTGAATTTTTGATACGAAAATTTACAAATGCAGATCTGAAACCCATTTCAGAGCCTTGCCGTGTATGCAGAAGTTGGACCGGAATACCAGAACAGACAAATTTACACTTTCCTTAATGAAATTTAAGCCTGAAAAGCTAAAGAGCTGCGAACTTCCTGAATTCAAAACACAATTTGAATCGGTCGTTAAGTTTTTTAATAAATTTTCTTAACTGCGCTAAAAATTATGGTCAGATATAATAGAAATGAATACGGTATAATTGTATTTTATTTATGTTACACTAAAATTTCCTTGGACCGAATACAGTAATTATATCATCAACGCTTAAAAAAGAGTTGTTAAGATGCCTATCGCGAGGGCGAGTTTAAAACGCTAATAACTAGCGTTCCGTGAAAGCCTTCCGTTATCTTAACAGACCATTAGTTTCCAGCCGAACGTAACGAATAAACCAGCAAAAAATCCACTCCAAGATTTTCCCCGTGTATTTACCTGATCTTGATTGAGAACACTCTTAACACAACACAGTCACAAAAATGCGTTACTAGCGTATCGCTATTGCTACGTGGTGATACGTGAAACTCGCGTTCGCTTTGCGTCAGACTGCGTAGCGACGTAGTGGCGTACTCGACCGACCTGCTACGAAGTCGCGGCGACACTGGCTACGACTACGCGGCTACGCGGGCGCTCCACCAGTTCAGATTATTACTCGAAGCACAGATTCCACAATCAATAGCATTATGTATAGTTAGGGAATTACAATTTAATCAATTTTAGTACCTTGAGACATTTCTGAGAAGTATTGGGAAAGGTGTTGTATTAAATGGATCGCGAGAAAGCTTTAGCTAAAAGCTCTATTTTATGAAACGAATCTAGTTGACTTTTGTTATGCTTCTGAATACAGAATGTTGGATGTATTTTTGTGGAAAAAATTAAGCTTTTATGATTTATTACCGAATAAAATATTTTTTTAAGTATGACCACCTCGAGCTTTTTAAGATTCTTTTAAAATTAGGTTAAAAGCTCTGGGAATAAACTTTTTTTTATTTCTCTTGAAACCTGCAAAAATGTTGCAAAATTACGCTAGCAAATACCGTGCTGCTACAGTAGGATATACATACGTATGTATACATAGATGGTAAGCGCATAAAGTGACGGTACAAATATATTTTTTAATATTCCTGTCTCTTTTAAAATGTGATGACAAGGCTTTTGCTTGCTTGTGTGACGAATTCAATTTTCTTTTTTTTTCTTCATAAGTTTGCTGTGTTGAACGTTTCAAATCCTACGTGGAAATTTTGTATCAGTTGTATTCGTTTCACATTGTTTTATTTAAGTACAATACCATTGCCCCCTCTGTGTGTAGCATCTTTAATAGGTACCTACTTGTCGTCTCTGTGGTGAACTGATGGGCTCACGAGGATCCTCCAGGGGATTAAGCTTGGGGAGTCCGGTGGCCCCACTCCTGCAAATCGGAGTTTGTACTCAAGGGCTCTTTGTGTTGACTGTACAGTGTACCTGCCTAAAACATTGTACAACTAATCCACCCGGCGGCCTCTGGATTAGAGTGGAATAGATTCAAGCAATGGACACGAATCCATCCGGCCTATGGATCAGACTGGAATAGATTCAAGCGTGGAAACGAATCCACCAGGGCTATAGATCAGAGTGGAAAAAACAAGAGAAAACTAATCTATTAATAAATTAGCAAAAGTGAATCAGAGTGGAATAGGCCAAAAACTAACGTTCTATCAATAGATTTAAAATGTCGACCTTTTATACTTTACTTGGAAGTCAATGTTTGAAAATTTAGGTTCTAAGCTCCATATTTCGCATTCGTAGATATGTCAACTAACTTGGTCTATATTTCGTTAGAATACGATAGTCTATCGAAAATAGACACGGTTGAACCAAGGCCGAAGCTGATAGGAGATAATGATATACACGTATACAGCGTTTTATTGTATAGCTAAACCGCTTAGTCAGGCCATCGCGAATAGCACAAGAGTAGTCCAGTTGCAACCCATTTCAGTTCCGAGAACAATTAGTGCCGCTAAATACGAAGCGACTACATCAAACTTTAAACGTTCTCAAGTTGCAAGTTTCACGACCCCAAATTGTTTTCCGTTCGCTATTTTTATTGGATCGTTCAGGGGAACTTTAAATTGGCAGAGCTTGGAGTAAATGAGCGTGATTTAAATGGCAAGGGATTTGGAGGCGTTCCTTCCTACGCAGATTGTAGGCGGAAGGTGCTTATATCAAAAATAGCTTTCCAGAATTTTTCGAGATCAAGAAAATATGTTGAGCGCCTATTTTCCGTTCTGATGATAAAATGAAAATGATTTTGTCAACGACATGAGTTATCATTTGACAATTTCGGAAAACTATTGATGCTGTGTGGATTTTCCAGCACTATTTATTTATTATTTATTATTAGAATCGAATTTAACCTTATTGAATTCAGTACAACTCAAATATTAATACTAGGACTACAGGTGTATCCTGTAGTCAAGGCAACACCTTGTTCATTCGAGATTTCAGTTTAGTGAATTTCTTCGTAAGTTATTTTTAGTGTTGTAAGTCACACTATCATATTAAATATCACACTATCACTCAGGGTGGATTCGACTAAAGTGGTGTATATCTTATCCTGAGATTTAAAAAATTGAAAGATTTGAATGGTTCCCGTTTCGTCGCGTCACGCGTAGCTAATGATGTTTGAATGATTTTACTTCTTCACGCCAAAACTAATGACCGAATCGGACTACAATTTTGAACCATAGAAAGTAACCTTTTAACACATGGGCTACTTTTCTTTTCCTTCGGTCAGTTTCTACAGTATAGAAATAACCTTTGAACGTTTCCAAACGATGAGACGGAAGTTGCGGGCCAAAAATAGTTATTTCAAAATTGTCGATTTAAAAAGGACACAACAAAAATCTATTTCATTAACCATTCCATACCATTTCCTGTTCGATTTATAAATGTTTTACTACACCGCAATTGTACTTCTGCTTTTAACCTGATCGAGTCGCGGTGACTGAACGTAGTAATCGATACCGCACAATTAAATAGTCCCGACAACGGTCAAATATTTAATTTTATTTTATTTATTCACGACTACAACGAATACACTCAGGTCTTACACTCAGGTCTGCCTAGTTGTATTAGAATTTTTTTAAATTCAATGCATTTATTAAAAACTATTTTTACCCGACTACCAACAGGGGAGGGATATGAGGTTGTTTAAATCTTTTTTCGATTCACTGCCTAAACTAAATAGAATAATTGTTTATTTAATTTGGTTATCTGTGTGGAACATGCGATTAGGTATGTGACAATATTACGTAAATAGAAGGACATAAATATAGCCAGCCCTACACGGAAATTGAAAAAAATATTGCATTTGACTTGTTTCTACCTCTAGCAAATGGAAATCTAAAATCATCAACTACGTAAATAGAAAGAAACCTCCATTCTAAAACTAAATATTGCACTTTGGTTATTTTAAGAGAAGTATCTAAACATTAGGCGTTTTGAAGCGCGCGTTTACAAGCATTCTGTACAAAATCTGCTAGAAGATAGCGTTTGAGTGTGTACGGAAGATAACACCTTCACTGCGAGTCCTATGCGTTCGGTTTGACGTAATTATCGAAATGTGATCGTGACGTATCATTTTTCTATGGGATTTGGTACAATCTCTATAGTGCAGGTATTAAACTACGCAATTCGCAAACTGAAAAGATACAATAACCCCAAACTCGGGGCTTATGTGGTTTTTAACCGACTTCGAATAAGAAGGAGATTCTATGTTCGGCAATGTAGGATTTTTATTTTACTCGGAGAACAAACAGTTGTACTTACATTTTATACAAACTTACACCATAACTATATATCCTCGGATATAGAAATGTTCGTCGATTTTTTTGTCATTTATGAACCGATTTAGATAACTCATTTGCGTTGTATAGAAAATGATCTTGAAGTGGTACCTTACAATGTTATAATCACGAGGGATAAGCATTTATCCCGCATAACGCGAAAATTAGAGATTCCAAAGCGCGCGACACAAAATGCCTAATGCGTGCATAGTCTAACAGGAAATGCATAGAGCAGCGGTATAGACATCCCTAGCTTGCTAATAAAGTATTGATCGAAACTGCAATTACTGATTGATCGCATGAATAAAGCTCATTGGTGAAATTCTCTAACGTGTTGCGATGTGGAATTAATTAAAACACTCTGATTTACATTAAAAAAATGTATTTTTTTAAGGTTACACACAATGTTATGACTAGGATAGGAGAAGATAGAGGAGGCTGGCAAAAGCGAAATGAGGCCTAAGCCCAGCAGAAGTGATCCTAGGCTAGAATTATCATCATCATCAGCATTAGCTATAATAATAACGAGCTAGAATAATGATGAAACAATCAAAAAATTAAACAAACAACAACCGACATGGTCCATTTTTGCGCACGTATATTAAGTAAGTAGTTATAGCAAAAGGGTCAACCTTTCAAATTATTCTGCTCAAGTAAGTTCCATAGACTACCAAATTCTAGCAGAAAGGAACAGGAAGGAAACAATTTATGGACATCGGTAAAACATAATAGTTTCTAGCTGAGGCAAGGTTATGGAAGAATTTTAACTAGACCCCTGGGATTAAATTTAATATCGCCAGAAATAACCAGTCCAAGTTTTCTTTAGTTAAAAATATAGGCTTTATAATTTAACAATGGAAGGGAAATTACAGTCAGTTAATATAATTAAATTAAAACTAGTATTTACAATTGAAACAATTGAGCTAACTGCAAACTGTTGCAAACAATCTACAGGTAGCTCAACTGATCCATATCAATACCGGTCGGAAGCGTGCACAAGACGCCTGGCTGCATTGCCCCGTTGTTGTATGGCAATGCCTATGCGATGTGCCAGATACTCACCAGCAGCTCTCGGGTCACGCGTCGCTTCGACCAGACGACGCTCAGATACCGAAAACCCGAATTGAAGGGATATAGATATATACTTATACTACAAGCCTTGCTTACTTTGGGTTGAACCATCCACGCAGCATCATCTATGCTGCGTGGATGGTTCAGCATTATTTATTATTATTTATTTATCACGTTTGATTTTCCGAAGCTTCAGAAAAGTCGCTGCCGTGAACAGCTAAAAAACCTCACGGATTGAGAACGAGTTCTTTGGACCTACCTAAAACATAACTTATTGTAGTAACCTACCTAGTTACCTTAGCATAACATAGGTAGCTATAGCGACCTATTTCTAAGGACTACGCAAGATAAATTTAAAATTCAAGGTTTACTTCGAATTCATCTTAATTAATAATTAAAATAATTATTAACAGATACTTCATCCATCTAATCCCTACGGGAACCTTTTCCAATTAACATTCAAGGTACTCTTCATTGTACAATTAGTCCTACTACGAATCATATCGCTAAGAGTAAAAAGCCGATGTTGGGTTTTCTTGAAGTTTTAGCTATTTAAAACTTCAGCCAGACCTGGAACCTAACCAGAAAGATGGAGCTTTAGACCTGGAACGACTTACCTGTAGACAGCATCTTAAATAGCAAATGTGAAGACCAGTTATTCCTGAAACGCACTAGCGGCTGGCCGTGATGCGACGACGAGCCGTTGCGGTAGGCCGCTCTTCGATTTTTACATGAAACCGCATGATATCGACGCACTGACTTGCGGCCAGCCGTCAACCGCTTCGGTTGTGTCGGGACCGGTTAAATAATGCCTAGTCAGTCACATTTAAATATTTATTTGAACATGATCATTGATCATAGCATAACAGATATCTCCAAATCGTTATGCCTCGTACGTTGAATCATTTAATATTGACAACAACAAAATAATGTATCACATGTCATCCGTCCATCATTACCAATATTTCTAGGAGCACTGACAATTGCGTTGGACCGCAATATAATCGAGATGATACGGTTAGACGGAATATGGCGTGCCATTGCGGCAGACTGTAGATACTCATACAGCGGCGGCCTGCCGCCGCAACGGTACGCCGCCCCGCATCACGGCCAGCCGCTAGTTAGTGCGCGAACTAACTAGTACGTTTCATTAAGGTCATACAAACGTTTTTTTTTGGAGATGGTGCAAACTATCGTACAAAATAAAATGAATCAACATAATAAGAATCTTACCGATCAATCATAGGTACTTACTTACTCCTGTGGCTCAGCGACCCAAAGTGGATCTTGGCCTCCGATACCAAACTTCTCCAGGCATCTCGGTTCTGAGCTGTCTCTCGCTATCTATAAGCGTCGAGTTCGCGGATATCGGCTTCAACTCCGTCGATCCAGCGATACCTATACAAAATACAAATACAAATAAAAAATTATTTAAACAAGTTCAAAGGTATAGGTAACATGTTGAACGGGCTGTTGAACCTAGGGCGGCCGACTGGTCTACGCCCCGAAGGTTTGCCCTCATACGCCTTTTTGACAGCCCGATCCTATTCCATTCTCTCAACGTGTCCTAGCCAGTGAAGACGAGCGCTCTTAAACTCACCTATGACGTTTGGTTCGACAATACAGGTCCTGTCCTCTAGCTCCTGGTTTTTCCGGATTCGCCAGGATTCATCCGCTCTTCTGGTCGGGCCAAAGATCTTACGCAGCACCTTACCCTCAGCCACGAGGAGTTTGTCTTCTTCTTTCAGCGTTAGCGTCGAGGCCTAGCACACATCAGAGTAAAACGTATGACAGTTTGATATATTCTGATTTTGGTACTGTGACTCAGAACTTTAGACGATAACACTTTGTGGAGCGCTGCACTGCACCTCAAGGTGTTCTGGATGCGTATGTTCATAACCGATCTATCACAAAGGAAAAAATTGGTGTTTTCTTCATGTCAAAAAATAGATAAACAATCGGACCGCAGGGGTTTCATTATTTTTGAAGCACTTTTGATCTAATAGCAGTTATCCCACGCCCGATATTAATTTCAAAGGTTAATAGCGGTATTCAATACAGAGGAATTCTAGTTTATTTCAATTCAAACAAATGAGTGTCTCCAATTATGTTTGAAGTGGCTCAATTTTTATTAAAACGGCTTTCAGTGTTAATAAAATGTTTTGTAAAAAACTCTCGAACGAAGAAATCAAATGAAAGAGTCTGTTTGTTATATAAAAAAAGCTTTAAATAAATTATTTTTGTAAAATGAAAAACCTAGTACTTGTAGAAACTAGTACTCTTGTCCATCTGTCTGAATTAGGCAGCTGATTTTCAAAATGGCTGGATTTATTTAAACGGGCGTCTCACTCGCGCGGATAGTAAATAAATTTATTAATTTAATAAAAAATAAAAAAGTTTGTTCTTAACTAATGAAACCCATGAAATCCACAAAGACGAATTCACAAGCGGCGAGTTAAAAAAACCTATCTAAAAAAAATATGAATAAACATTTTCTTTGGTTTTTGACGCTTAAATTAATTAAGCGTATGGTTCTACCCATCAATTTATTTTGACAGTTTTCATTGTATCCTTTTCCATAAATTAGAAATAAAGGCTAAAAACAGAGTTCTTTATATTCATAACAAAAATACTGTTGCCAAAAATAATTTACAGAATTAACCATTTGCCCCGAACCACTTAAAATTCATTCTAGTCTAAAAAGTTCCTTCATACAAAAAGAAATACAAGTTTGGGCGTCGAATTCGGGCGCTTATAACAAATTTAATAAGACGGCTCTAAAAGAGGATTTCTTTAAATATTTCAGTTAAATATGCAAATGACTGAAGGGAAGTTATAATCTTTCGTTGAATAATGAAATTTTAATTAATTCGTCGTTCGATAAGGAAAAAGTGAGCTGATTTTGTTCGTTCAGGAATGTTTTCCGAAGGTTTTCGCTAGAAAGGCATTTATGTCGAATTATTCCGGTCACCTGGTAAAAGCAGCCGATTGAAATAAACAAACAAAAAATGTTTGTACATAGCTCTGCAAAGTTTACTTTGATTTTTCATAACCATTTCTGTAAAACGGAATAACACTCAAATGTTCAATTGAATGGTTCCGTTTTGCTGCTTTTTAAAATTAAAGATAAGTCAATAAAACTTGTTGGATCACGTCTTCCACGTGGCATTGTCTCGTGAGAATGATCTAATTTGTCTATCTACAGTCATATTATACAGAGGAAAGATTTTACTATAAAAAATCGTAGTTTGACGAATTCATTACGGATGTAGGCGGGTTAACTACGAACCTTATTTGAGGAAGAGCAGAGGAACGCGGAACGCGCGCGCCTACAACCGCACTCACCCTGAAGAAGTCCCTCGTCAAGGGATGAAACGTTGGTGATCTTCCAACACAAATAAGGTTTGTAGTTAACCCGCTTAAATCCGTGAGGAAAGATAGTAGTAGTAGTAGTAGTAGATGGTAGTAGTCGATAGTATGTTTCATTGAATTGAATAGGCTCCAAAACTACTGGACCGATTTGAAAAATCCTTTCACCATTCGATTCCTACAGTATCCCTAAAATAAACATAGGCGTAAAATCTACCCGTGCGAAGCCGCGGCGGACCGCTAGTGTATTAATAATTAGCTAGTATCAAATTAAACAGAACTAACCCTAATTTTAAGGTACGTCTGTTTGTCCGATATAAAAGTTATTATTTTGATGCTCAGTATTTTAAAAATACGATTTAAAGTGTTACATGAATGGCCATTAAGATTTCAGACCGAGAAATTGTAAACGAAAGCAACAAGATGAGTTATGATCTCAACAATAGATAACCACAAAGCCTTTGTTATCGACTTCCTACATCCCTTTTCCCCACATCAGCTATAACCAGACAATATAATTACAATATGAACAAAACATGACCTCATATTCTATAGTAATTTATTAACCCTTAGGTATATTATAATACCATAGTACCTACCAGGCACCTTAAAAGGCAGGCTACAAATTTAGGTAAATTTAATTTAAATGTCTTCTAACGAACGAAGTTTTTTTTTAATTTTCTGGTATTGATATGGATCACTAGTAAAGTTTTTTGTTAAAGTGCTTACCTGCACTTTGGTTATCTCTAAGAAATTAAATAAGTTCCCGAAAATTTTCTGTTTCTGCGGGACTCGAACCCGTGCCCCACCCTCAGTACGGGTGTGCTCAAACCAACTAAGCCACGAAACCCTAGTCGGTTCAAGCGAAAATCCGAATCATATATCATAGTATAGGCACATATATACTATAGGTATGTTTGTTAGTAAATTCTTTGGCAACATTAGATTAAATTAAATTATAATCTATTTTGCCATTATAGAGATGGGGTATCTGTGCATGACTCCATCAAATTCATCAGCTATTGTTGCCAGGATGGTGTTAGGTCTCCTGTGTACTCTACTAAGCAGTGCAGTGTGGCTGCCTCTTTATATACTATAGGTATGTTTGTTAGTAAATTCTTTGGCAACATTAGATTAAATTAAATTATAATCTATTTTGCCATTATAGAGATGGGGTATCTGTGCATGACTCCATCAAATTTATCAGCTATTGTTGCCAGGATGGTGTTAGGTCTCCTGTGTACTCTACTAAGCAGTGCAGTGTGGCTGCCTCTTTATATACTATAGGTATATTTGTTAGTAAATTCTTTGGCAACATTAGATTAAATTAAATTATAATCTATTTTGTCATTATAGAGATGGGGTATCTGTGCATGACTCCATCAAATTTATCAGCTATTGTTGCCAGGATGGTGTTATATCACCTGTGTACTCTACTAAGCAGTGCAGTGTGGCTGCCTCTTTATATACTATAGGTATGGTTGTTAGTAAATTCTTTGGCAACGTTAGATTAAATTAAATTATAATCTATTTTGCCATTATAGAGATGGGGTATCTGTGCATGACTCCATCAAATTTATCAGCTATTGTTGCCAGGATGGTGTTAGGTCTCCTGTGTACTCTACTAAGCAGTGCAGTGTGGCTGCCTCTTTATATACTATAGGTATGGTTGTTAGTAAATTCTTTGGCAACGTTAGATTAAATTAAATTATAATCTATTTTGTCATTATAGAGATGGGGTATCTGTGCATGACTCCATCAAATTTATCAGCTATTGTTGCCAGGATGGTGTTATGTCACCTGTGTACTCTACTAAGCAGTGCAGTGTGGCTGCCTCTTTATATACTATAGGTATGGTTGTTAGTAAATTCTTTGGCAACGTTAGATTAAATTAAATTATAATCTATTTTGTCATTATAGAGATGGGGTATCTGTGCATGACTCCATCAAATTTATCAGCTATTGTTGCCAGGATGGTGTTATGTCACCTGTGTACTCTACTAAGCAGTGCAGTGTGGCTGCCTCTTTATATACTATAGGTATGGTTGTTAGTAAATTCTTTGGCAACGTTAGATTAAATTAAATTATAATCTATTTTGCCATTATAGAGATGGGGTATCTGTGCATGACTCCATCAAATTTATCAGCTATTGTTGCCAGGATGGTGTTAGGTCTCCTGTGTACTCTACTAAGCAGTACAGTGTGACTGCCTCCGCTCTCATCACTAATATCAATGTTTTTTGTCAATTTGTAACTTTTGACAGTAGCTAATCCACAAATGCTACCACCGTCATGATCCTAACTTCGATATGATGAATTGAAAAACCTTGATTTCGCAACGTTCAAGGTCAACAAAACCAAACTCTAAACAAATTACATTTCGATCGTTGAATCAAGTAACCTGAATTCGAAATGGACTCTAACCTTCTCCTATAAAACACCCTCGGTCGACTTCCCACAGTCAGTTTTATGGTCCTAATACTATATAATATATATTATTTTATCTGCACCCCATTCATCTCTTCCAACTCAAGTAACGATATTAATGGAGATTTTTTGGCGGAAAAATAACGTTCGGTCATTAGGCCTTATGATGGAAATTTTTCATTCAAAACTTAGTGGGCAAAAGTTTACGGACGAACATTTTATGATGATCATTTCGGTCTTGTTTGATTCGGGTCCGTAAAAGTCAATTGAAAAATAATATGTCATTTCATTTCATTTTACATTACTGCTTCTATATAGCTTCCTTTCATTTTACAATCTCATCTCACTAATCTCACTAATCTCACTAATATTATAAACGTGAAAGTTTAGATGGATGGATAGATGGATGGATGTTTGTTTCTTTATCACGCCAGAACGGCAAAACGGATCTGGATGAAATTTGGCACAGAGATAGATTATAGTCTGGAATAGGACATAGGCTACTTTTTATCCCGGAATTTCCATGGGAACGGGAACTACGCGGGTGAAACCGCAAGGCGCTGCTAGTAGGTTATAAAACGTCGGTTGAAGCCAAACCAATTGAATTTTCTATCCAATAGAATCAAGCTATTATTAAGTTTAGGTTCCTGCTATTAAATCGAATATCTTGTAACTGCTGTAAAAGATAACAGTTTAAAATTGTAGCCAAAGTTAGTAGCGGTATTCGTCCCTTTGTGGTTTTTAAGAAAATTCCATAACAGTTACATTTTAAAATTGAAAATATGTCTCGTGAGAGCTAAAAGTTCAACCTTGTTGTAAGGAGGTTGAACTTGTTTCATCTATCTTGATTTGATGTGATTTGAATTTATGATTTATAATAATCTTTTGTATAGTCCTGTTAGAATTTAGCTTTTAATGGGCCATGATTTTCGTAATTTGACTGACTCAAATTCTAATCTGCAAAGGATTTATGCGTCTCATAGCTTCAGTCTGAAATGTGTTGTATAAAGCGCGTAATGAGACTGCGATGTATGAAATAAGATAATCTTGTTTAACTCACTAATAAAGCGGAATTGTGTGTGCGCTTTTGGGAATTTATAACTAGCTCATCAATGCCGAGTCACTTGCAAATCTAGCTTCATCTCTGTTTAATGACAAGCATCTAAGTACGCAATTGAGTTAATTTGTTTCTGAAGATGAGTTCGTTTATTTTTGTGATTGCAAATTTAGGTTTGGTTTGCACGCACTCGTACACTTCGGCAATCTAAAACTTAAACGAACAACTAGGTTTATGTCAAATCAACGAACTAATTTACTCCCTATACGTTAAAATAATTGGACCAACAGTTCGTTAGTAAAAGTAAAAAAAAGTTAGTGGGTGTGAACTTCTAAGCTCCCTCCCATACAAACTTCCTTTCCGATTCGTTTGGAAACTACAACCTTTATTGCAATGAAATATCGCATACAGCTATGTTTGCACCGTTTTAGTTTTTCTAAAAACAAAATCATCAAAAACGAGCAATAGTAATAAAATCGCTTGTAATTGAATTGAAATGAATTTTGTTTTTGGGATTATGTATACAAAATTTCATTAAAATCGGGGACGTAGTTTCCAAATGAATCGGAGAGTACGTTTGTTTAGCTTAGAGGTCCGTCACCTTAAGCTCGAACAAACACACGTACAAGTAGGTAAAGCAAAATTAACATTAATTTTCATGCACGCTCTTGCCTGAATATACATTAACTTGCTTGAAAAATTCACTCCTTCACTCCCTTCTATAGACCTCGTATTTCTACAGCATTTATCATAGGATCAGTGCCTTATCCTCAAAACATGCACTAGAGTGTTAGCGTTTATTCCCTGAAAGAAATCAATCATAACAAACCGAGTGGTTTAGGCTCCATTAATAATTGAAGGAAAATCCCCGGCTGATAGACTGAAGGCAACTTTTAAAGGACTTGTCAGCCGATAGCGCGACAATGATTGATGCCTCGAATGAACAAAGTGAAAATGTCACGTTATTGTTGTCTACACTACACGCCGTCGATGTGAAAACAGCTTTATCGCTGGGGTGTTTGATTCAATGTTGTATGTATGGGTGTGTAGTTTTTGATTAGTTTTCAGGGAGTCGTAAAACTGTACCTTATGGGATCGCTCTCCCGTCCTGAGAAGGTGGGTTAATTACGTAACAAACAATAAAAGCATAAGAGGGTATTTTGACCGTTGTCAATTATTTTTAGTTTAATTACAAACTAGATAGATACTGTAGAAAATAAACATATTGAATTCCAAAAGAATACGGTGGGCAAAGGTTCGCCTGCGACGCAGGAGGTTGCGGGGTCAATACTCAATACTCAATGTTGTAGTGCTTGCATGTGGGTCTTGATAAAATGATAAAATAACAAACGTACTATAAGCACCTTGCAAGGGCCCGACAATATAAATGTTAAATGCTAGATGGCTATATACAGTTATTCCTTAGTTCGATTCCCGCTTAGGGACAAATGTTTGCATGATCTGCAAATACTTGTCGTGTACTGTATGAGTTTTAAGTCCCCGAAGGCCCTTGAAATATCGTGTTTGGGAACATTTGTGGCATGGGACAAAGATTTAACACGACACTAAAAGTTACTTTAAGAACGTCAATATGTGCTCGTCATTGAGTTATTTGGCTAGTACTATAATAACTCTATGGTTGGGTATTATAGGTATTGGTTGGTATTTATAATAAAATAAAATTAAAGTTCACTGTAAATTCAGATATGATTACGAGTAAATAAAATAATATACAAAAATTATATTTATGTGCTATTGTATAACAAGTTATCTAGTACCCATAACACAATCTCTGCTTAGCTTTGGGCTAGTTATTGCTGTGTGAATTGTCCAGCATTATATTTTTTTAAATAATTTAATAGTGCATTTACTTGGTGTCTGAGTCATGACTTGCCTTGGTTTGTACAAGCTGTCAAATCAATCAATACAAACGATGTCTGTGAATAAGCGCTCCACATGTGCAATAAAATTATAGCAGAAAAGGCTTAATAATATACCAGGCTTATTATTATGCCAGTTATTATGTGTATTATGTGTTATTATTAGGCTTATTATTATGCCAGTTTTCCCCCTTGACAAATCTCCAAAACATGTATATGTTAAGGTCCCTCTTAATTGATCTTTTCTGCATCGCACAAACGTTGATTGAGTTGGTTTCTGCGCTCCAATTCACCAAGCACACCAGGTAGGCCTTTCTGCATCCAGAACTCGAAACTGATACTAATCCAATAGGCATCCGAACTGAGCGTTGATTGTGGGCCTAATTGTTTCAATTGCACCTTGCTTTCTAAAGCAAGTCAACTACGATGCTGATGAATTAAGTATATTCAAAATTCAAAATTCAAAAATTCAATAACTTTATTTCTTTAGGCTTACAAAATAAGCACTTAGACAAGTCAAATTTTATACATAAACAGCTTAATAATAGTAATTATTATCAAATAAGAAACAAAATGTTATTGATTTTGTTCGCTTCAATTTTTTGTCCACTAGTGGAAGAAGCGAAAAATAAACCACTAGTAAGTGTATAACGCTTAAAAATTTAATACAATGTTATTCGCCTATCTAAGTCTAAATACAATGGGATTTAGATACAGGTCAATATTTATATAAAACTAAGCTTAAGATTGTTCTCCTATAATACTATTGTCGGTGCGGAACTGGGCGACATCTGGCCAAGCATTAACATCATTGATATAATCATCTATGGAGTAAAAGGCTTTCTTGATAAGATTTCGTTTAATGTGTATATGATTAGTCTGCAGTTAGCTCAATTGTTTCAATTGTAAATACTAGTTTTAATTCAATTCTATTATTTGATTGTAATTTTCTTTATTAATAAAAGTATATGATTGTTAACTATTTATTTTCAATTGTATTATTCTTTCTAAGGTTTTTATTTATTATAGTACTCTGGGTAATCTCTAAGAACCTCGGCGAGATAAGATCACGTAGCTAGTTGGAAAAAGAGCAACCCTGCGCTGAAGGGGAAGGTGCGGGTTCGAATCCCGTCGAGATCGTAAATTTTTGGGATTTATTAATGTATTATTCTTGATTATTTTTATTATTGACTTTAATTTCTTATCACCAACATTTAATATTTGGATACCTGCTAAAGTAAAAAACGCAAAGCAGATGGAATTTCGTACAATGACCTCTTTGCCTACTGACAGTGGTCTCAAACAATTTTGCATTAACGGCATGGTTTATCAGAAATATTTGAGAGATAATTTTTTTTAATAATTTATTAAATACGGTTACGTATAATAATCGAGTTACAATTTTATTAACAACTTATTTGGTAAATATAAAAAACGAACGATTATTGAATTGCGGGGGGTACCCATTACCAATACCAAAATTAAGAATTAAGACCTGGCGTCTTCAGAAACGTGTTTGTGATGATGGGCTGAACCTGCAGTTCACGTATTGTCACTAATTTACCAATAACCCTGTATATTATTTACTCAAATCGTGCAGGTGATGCAAGTTATAAGAACAATAACAGAGGTTAACGTTTATTAGTTTCAAATGTGGCAGTACCTAGTGCTCTATTGTCTGTTGGTCCAGTTATGGTCTCCATTACATGTACAAACTGGCACCAGTTCAAGATTGTGTTCAGATTAGCGTCAGATTTATTGATGGATACAAACTGATGGCCTTCGATTTCTATACCTAACCATACCTTTTAACTTGTGTCACTTTACTTTCAGAACAAGGCATAAAAAAAACCATTGTAATTGTAATATAACCCGATTTTCCCCATAATCACCTCTTAGTAGTCCACAGCTGGATAAAGGCCTGCTTAGTGACTGCCATAAAGCCCTGATTTCAGCTTGCCGCATCATCTGCCCGTAGTCTTTCGCAAATCGTCTCTTACTGGCCGGAGGGCGTCCTATACTACGTTTACCGAGTCGTGATCTCTACTGAGAAACACGTTTATTATATTCACTGACTTTAGTAGATATATACTTCATATACTTCATTGTCCACAGGTAGTTTTTGGTAAATCTCTTCGGATGAAAACGTCTTATACAATTATGGACAAACGTCACTTGGTAAGTTTGTTTAACCATCAATTCCACCAATCGAATCATGAAATAATTATGTTAAAAGAGCTCGTGACATTTCAAAATTAACCGGCCAATAGTTTCCTATATTTTTCATAAATTCTTCACTAAAGTTTATTACACTCGTTACATGGACACTGGCAGAATTATTGCTAACTAGCAAGCACAGCAAGCCATAAACAAAAGAAGTTGAAGTTATACCATTTGAAAAAAAAGTACCCACATTAGAGCGTGAATTACAATCACATACAAGTAACAAAGAAAGGGTCACGTAAAACAAAACGTAAGACAAAAAGTACATCATAACGGTTACGATTATAGCGAATGAAAAAAATTGCAAGATCGTGCTGATAAAAACTGAGTTTGAGTGGTGCTATATAAAAATATACGATTCATATTTTGTGTCTTCCATTTTTATTATCAAATGTTATGAGGTATTTTTACTACATAAAAATAATCAAAATGTTAAAAGCAGGGATAGGGGTGGTCCTTCTCGTGACAGATTTTATGTGTGTTATAGAAATTAACTTAAGGCGATTCCCCGAGCCAAACTAGCGCCGCCAGCTAATTTATCTTATTATTTCGTTGAACAATGGTAAATAAATAAATAAATACATAATGCTGGACAATTCACATAGCATTATCTAGCCCCAAGCTAAGCAGAGCTTGTGTTATGGGTACTAGATAACTGATATACATAATATAATACAATACATAGATAGATATTTTTTAACATACATAGAAAAACGACCAGAACACCCTGAACACATGTCTGCAGATCGTACACACATTTGTCCCGAGTCAAAATCGAACCCGCAACCTCCTGCATCGCAGGCAGACCTTCGCCCATCGCGCCACAGAGGTCGTCTATGGTTATTTCAAAATATTCAATGTTCAAATTTCAAAAGCTATATAAATAGTTGCTCAGCCAGAGTTGGCGCAACTGTCTTTTATTTTTTGTTTGCAGTGCCGATAGATTTGTAACGTGTTACACTCCCGTGCCTCGGAAAGCACTTAAAGCCGTTGGTTCTATGCCTGATTTCTCACCTGTCGTTTTAGTCTGCCATCCCATCGGATTACGAGAATTAGGAAAAACAGAGTGTACCTGTGTGTTACACTTGAGCTAGTTCTCGCGAAATTCGGCTAGGCGTCATAAACGGCAGCGTCGCGTCGTCGTCAGCATCACTCATATAAAAAACATTAAAAAAAGCTATCGCGCCAGTTTGCAGTAACCTAGCTGTAACTTATTTTCTGCTGTAGATGAGCAACTAGTTAATACCTTGAGAACTCAGTTGATAGAACTATTAGTTTGGCGGTTGCTATTTACAAGTTCAGCGTTCGAACTGTCAAGTCACAGATTTAGTTTAGGTCAGGTTGAGGAACTAACTTTGTTGAAGTAAAGTTACTCGGTTGCACTTACAGGTATGTACTTATTATTATTTTATTGGAAATTACTGTATCTATTTGTCTATAAAGTTTTATGTGAAATATATTTAGCGTTACTTAGTTTAAAACGTGGACCGTGGTGATATATCTGGTGAATCGAACCCTCCTGCCACAGTATACATATGGACAGTATGGAAACTAAGCCTAGTTGATGAAATAAATACCTACGCTCCATTATAGCAATAGGGTTGTAACTTTTCTTGTTTTTGATAAATATTTTTTTATTAAGACGGTTATTTTTCTGTAGTGATCAGTCAATGGAATTGAAATAACTAGCTTTCAAATTCTTGGTCTGGTATAATATAATATCTTTGTCTGGTCGAAGCGACACGTGACCCGAGAGCTGCGCAGCGCATTAGCATTGCCATACAGCGGAGCAATACAGCCAGCGTCTTGAGGACCCTTCCGACTGGTATTGATATGGACCAATCAAGCTACCTGTAGATTGTTTGCTACAGTTTGAAGTTAGCTTAATTGTTTCAATTGTAAATACTAGTTACAATTTGTTTCTATTAAAATAATAAATAATGCTGGACAATTCACACAGCATTATCTAGCCCCAAGCTAAGCAGAGCTTGTGCTATGGGTACTGGATAACTGATATACTTAATATAATAAAAAACATATATAGATATTTTTAGTATACATAAAAAACGACCAGAACACCCTAAACAACTGTCTGCAGATCGTAGTACGATCTGCAGCCATTTGTTCAGGGTGTTCATCGTACACACATTTGTCCTACGGCGGGAATCGAACCCGCAACCTCCTGCGGCGCAGGCAGACCTTCGCCCACCGCGCCTCAGAGGTCGTCATTATCTAATTATTATTTTCTTTGCTATAAAAGATTGTATAACCCCTTAAATGATTTGTGCGTGTGAATGTAACAGTGCGCCAGCCATACCTCCTGCAGAACCGTTAACCGCTGGGATAAAAGTGATCTTGAGTGGAGACTCGTCTCGGCCAACGAAGAGTAGGACGCCCTCCAACAAGGGAGGATGACTATCCTGTGAAATACAAGCAGCAGGTGTTAGATGCTTCAAGCTGATGAGAGGTCGCTGAGGCGCTCGTTATGGGAGGCCTTTATCCAAAATGGGACTAGTTTCATTTCATTTATATTCAATTAAAGAAACACAAAAGAGCACTTAGTTAAGTCAGAAATCACATGGTTGCCTTATGTCTAAATAATATAAAATGTAAATTAAATCGACACATAAAATTTGCTTCGTAACCAGCCCACAGGCACGGAGTATAGAGTATGGACTAGTATACCAAAATGTAGGGGCCTGGATGGTGTTGACCTTACATGAAAGATGTTGAAGATGTTGGTATTTAAAGGTACCATAAGTTTAATAGCACCGCACAATGTATGTAGGTATCTATCTTTCACTAAATTCTAATAATAGTTAAGTAGTTAAATATTTATGTCATTTAAAATAAGCTGGATCACAAGATTCACAGAAAAGTATTCACGAAATTTATTCACGAAGTTATGTAAATTCATCAATTCACGTCATAAATTTTATTTTAATAATAGGTATTTTTTTGGGAACTTATTTCATTTCTTAGAGGTATTTATTATAAATAAGCAAGTTACTGTGTCTGTCTGTCTGTTAACTTTTAACGCATAAACGACTGAATTGATTTCAATGCAATTTGGCAGGTAGGCAGATGGTACATCGGGGACGGAATAGGCTTACTTTTTATCCCAAAAAAACTCGTGCACGGCGCGGACAGAAGCTTGTATTATGCATACTTATATATTTCTCCCGTAATAGTAGGTCACGTACTCGATGCCGATGATGATGAAAACGTAACCATGCAATAAGCTCCGAGCAAAGATGCCTACCTTGAATCTCAAACTAGTTAGATACCGGGTACTAGGCAGTGAGCCCCGTCTAATTAGCAAACTTTCTATCTAGCACAGGCACAAAGTGAATGAGATATTTAAGGAACGTGCACCGGGCGTGTCCGTCGAAAGTTCACGCTGATGTGGTCTTTCTTAGTGCTGTGATGAATTAATTATGGAGGCATGCAAGGCGATTTTATTGTTTTTTTTGCATGTCCTTCTGCTGTGCAAAGTTTTTTTTATTTTATACGGAAGGAAGCCTTTTTGCAACAGTGAGATCCATCAGGTTGAACTTATTATATTAGTTAGAATAACTTTTATTTAGCTAAAAATTGATAGTTTGTTATAGGCTGGTAACATCGCTTCAGGGTGCTTTAGGGTTGAATTTAATTTATTTTGAGGGATTTGTTGCAATTTGTCATGACACAGGCAAAATATAAGGATGAAAATATTTAGTAACAATTCTGCGTAAAATCTTCTCTTGACTTGAGCCGTATGGCATACCAGGATCTAAATTTACAAATGGCCAAATGCTTTTTACTTTTTACAGTGCAGCCGAAGTCTGTAGTTTCGGTAGATAATGGCCCAGGTTGTAAATCTTTAGTAATGGCGAAAATAAACACAGAAACGCTCATTCGATTGTTGTTTTTAATGTTTTCGCGTTTTAGAGCAGCTTATAATCTCGTTTGAATTTAATGTTCTGTAATGGTACTTATCGGGCTATTTTTACTTTTATTTCTATGAGTTTTCTTGTTGTTAGTATACTTTAAACTTTAAGTACATGTTTAACTGTCTCGTTAGAAATAGCAAACTGATTGGAACATTCACCTGCCGTTTGTCCACCGCCATGTCAACGAATCGTCATCGATAACGAGATGACGGCGATGAGTACGTACATCTACGTGTATTTAATGGCTGCTTGTCCACCACACGCCCAAGCGCCGTCACCCGAGCGCCGTCATCTGACTGCCAAAGATATGAGTAGTTCGGCGAATAACATTGTATTACATTTTAAGCATTATACAAACTTACTAGTGGTTTATTTTTCGCTTCTTCCACTAGTGGACAAAAAATTGAAGCGAACAAAATCAATGACATTTTGTTTCTTATTTGATAATCTACAAAACTGTTTATGTATAAAATTTGACTTGTCTAAGTGCTTATTTTGTAAGCCTAAAGAAATAAAGTTATTGAATTTTGAATTTTTGACCGCTAGAACTTGATCTGAGATTGTAACGGAACATTAATCAAATCAAATCAAAAATAATTCATTTTCTAAATACAAAAATGTACACTTAGAAAACGTCGAATTCATGGAATAAGATAATGCTTCTGCCTGAACTAAAATAACAATAAAATGCAATGGACCCTATTAATTATAAAAACAACGTACACTTAAATTTACTTAGTCTAACGACGCTTAACTAGTTTTATTAATAAAGTAAAGATGTTTGCAATGACTAGCCTTCTTTACTAACTGATAAATGACATTAAATTATGTTGCATTAGGTGTTGTCTTAAATTATGTTGAGTGAATACTAATTTTTTCATCTGTCATTGGAAAAAAATAAGTTTTGCATGTATTGACATTTCCTGTCACTTGTTTATAATTTCAGTACATTTTTTTTGTAATTTTGCCACATTTACGATTTGCGAATGATTTTAAACCGAAACGATTGCTTGACGACCTCTGTGGCGCGGCGGGTGAAGGCCTGCCTGCGACGCAGAAGGTTGCGGGTTCGATTCCCGCCTCGGGACAAATGTGTGTATGATCTGCAGACATTTCTTCAGGGTGTTCTGGTCGTTTTCTATGTATACTAAAAATATCTATCTATGTATTGTATTGTATTATGTATATCAGTTATCTAGTAGGTACCCATAACACAAGCTCTGCTTAGCTTGGGGCTAGATTATGCTGTGTGAATTGTCCAGCATTATTTATTTATTTAGTGAGCACGCCACGCGCAAATTGCCACCGTGAAGATGCTTTAAAATGATATCGTTACCGGTGACGTCCCGTGCCGATGGACAATTAATCGACGACTTAATTGAACTCATAAAAAAAATTGTTATTGTTGACGTTTCGTTGACGTGGCGGTGGACAAGCGGCGGAATGTCGTTGATGTCACCTACACACTGAGGAGTGTAAGGGGGACTCATACATCACGTCTCCATAGCCAAGCTAACCGGCACGTGGTACACCCTGCTGGATAACGAACTAGGCTCTGGTGAAAATATCATATAATCATTATAATATAATAACTCAGATATTTTATAATTGTGTGTGTGTGAGCCATCCACTTTCGAGATGGTTATGCCTCATCTCCATTTTTTTACTTAAGATATTTACAATTATTTTCCATTACTTAAAACTGACAGAATAGGCTACTTGACTACTACTAGGAAAACATTCTAACGTATTGTCTGATAAAAATAATGCAAAATGTAGGTAATTAATATTTAGAAATATTAATTACCTATTATTTTAAATAAAAATATTTTTAATAAAAAGCTTTAAAATTCGTTTTTATAACTAATACGACTACGTATTAGTTATAAAAACGAATTTTAAAGCTTGAATAAAATAATGTAACGCCAAAACGATAGTCTCTGTCATGGCTCCCGTTTTCCAAGCTATGACGTCACCCCGCCATACAACATCTAACAAGAACTCATTGACACTGTAATCTGTAAAAGTGTGACGTCACTTGCGATCCAACCAAACACAGCGTTTTTGGTCACGTGATCATATATAAAAAAATGTGTAATTTTAATCCCTTTTTTTCGAAAAAAGCATATTTTTAATAAAAATCACCAGATTACGTTTTGTTACGTTGTCACTGACTAGGATGAAAACCATTTGGAACTTATTTTTAATGTAGTCAAATAGCCTATTGTGTCTAACCAGACACATATTGCCAATTACAATGAAAAACATCAATTATAATGATATCCACGTCAGTAAAAGAACTGAAATACCACAGAGTACTGTACTGTTATCATTGTGAAATAGCATCAAAGGAATCCAATACTGTATAATTGATACCCTACTTACTAGTCAGTTCTGGTTACTCTCAATTATTCTGACTGGCTTCAAACGCATCTCGCCAATATTAGAATAGATCCAAACTTCTGAAACGTTCCACTCAACTCATTCAAAACAAGCGTCCATTCAAAATACGACCGAAATCACTTTAATACCAACTCATAAAAACATTTCGCTGGACGAAGTTGGTCATAGAACTCATTATTCCATGAGTCGCATCCGAGCACCGAAGTTTTTCCTTCTCAAACCGCAGGGACCAGCTGCAGCTTCTTGCCAAGTAATTATACGTATTTCGAAGCATAAGCCTTTGAATTTGAAAAAGTTTGGACAACTTGGATCAGATTCTATATGTAAGTTCAAAAATGCTTGCGAGTACGCAAAAAATATCGATATTGTGTTATGCATTGCTATTATTAAGTGTTAAAGTTACTACTAAGTACCTTATATTAAACTAGCAGTGCCTTGCGGTTTCACCCGCGTAGTTCCCGTTCTCGTGGGAATTCCGGGATAAGAAGTAGCCTATGTACTATTCCAGACTATAATCTATATCTGTGCCAAATTTCACCCAGATCCGTTCTGGCGCGATTGAGAATGTTTTAACAAATATCCATCCATCCAAAGTTTGACATTTATAATATTAGTGGGATTAATATCGAGCTTACGAAAGAGTTTTTTTCTAGGGTTTACATATTACATAAAACATTAAGAATGTCTAAACCAATCGTAATAACAACATAATCGCAGTTTCAAAATGCATTGATATAGGAAACCATTCTTTCAAAATTAATCATATCCAGGTAGGAAACGCTACATCATAAGAACATTCTGTTATCTACAAAAACAGAACCATTTAGTCGCTACGTACACACAACACATTGAAACTTGTCCTGCTTGCTCTCAATTGACAGACGTACGGACAGCAGAGTCTTAGTAATAGGCTCCCGTTTTACTCGTTGGGTACAGAACCCTAAAAATACCTTATAACTTTTTTTACCAGCCTGGTTGATGTCTAAATAATTGTAAAACAAAAACGATTACAATTATTGAAAATTTATTCAAAATCGCAATAAAATTATCTTATCGTGTAACTCTAGTATTTTAATATGCAAAACAGATTGCCTATTCGAATTCTGAATTGACTATTAGGACACTAAACAAGAGCTATAAACATAATTGACTTTAAATTTGTAGCAATTGTAGATCTGATACCCTTATCATCGTAATTTGTAGTTGTTTAAAAATAGGTTAAAATTCTACGTTAAAATTATAATACTTTGTAAACGAAGAAAAATACATTCCAATAGAATCAAATTAGAACTAGTTTTTACAATTGAAACAATAGAGCTAACTGGAGACTGTTGCAAACAATCTACAGGTATCTCAATTGATCCATAGCAATACCAGTCGGAAGCGTCTCCCTAAGAGGCTGGCTGCATTGCCCCGCTGTATGGCCATGCTGATGCGCTGTGCCAGATACTCACTAGCTCCCTAGCTAATGCATAATTTTATGTCAATCGAAAACCGGTGAGGGAAAAATTTAATTTGTAAGATTTGACACCGGTTAATCCGGTGAAACTTTAAAAAAGCATGTAAAAGTACCAACATAAATAATGAAACTCAGAAAAAAACACATTGCTCATCAATACCGTTCTTCCAAAGAAAAATGAAGGAAAACAGAACAAGGTTGATAAAGGTCACAATTTATTGCCACCATTATCAGACCAATTCTTGCATTTGTACGAATCTGATAAGGAATCCCTAGGCTGTTTGGGACGACAATTGCCGATGTGTAACGAAGATACCCGAACGCTATAATCACGTGTTCAGATGGAGCGATAGGAAAGAAATTACCAGAAGCAATCTGCTAATGGATTGAAAGGATGTACGTAGAGCTTTGTTGGTGTAGTGATTGTTATGACATCTGCAGGGTTAATATATACCCTACGTGGTAAGTAACAATACTGAATGCGTAAGTAAATCCTTTGCCTCGGTTTCTTTTTTCACACTGGTGTTTAGAATTCAAGCTAAAGAGAAATCTTCTAGCCAGTGTAACGTCATGCATCATCTCCATCCTGCTTAAGGTTTCTTGAGCTCATTGGTCGTGCTTGCAATGCAATAATAGCGTCGTTGTTAAAGATTCATTCACGTTGCAAGTTGGCAAAGTCACGTCAAACTTTGATTCAAGAATAGTGTGTATAAGCCTTAGGAATGGTCAAGAGCCTATCACTTAGGCTTATACCTACTCTCAAATATTTCTTTTATTTATGTATTTAAATGTATCATCAGTGAATATACACCCCAATCTCTAACTGTAACCGGGTTAGTCATTGGCAATTCTGTCGCACACCGCTAATACCAGAATTTCCACAAAGCGTGCATACTACGAGATGCAGCTAGTCTAGCCAGTTGTCACGTAACCTAGACAGAGCTCTTAGTTTGAAAGGAAATTGACCCCCGGTCCCTGCACGTGCTTAGAATGCTGACATGGAATATAATAGCTGGAGTAATTCTGAATGTGATTGACGTGAGGAGTCAGGGTGGAATGGGGCGGAACGAGGTGCACTGATTACACGTTTGAATGCTTCTGTGGATGTGTGCGGTTTTTTTGGCAGGTTTCTTCTAATTGTGGGGGAATTGAGGGAAGCTGGTTGGTGTTGCTGAAGTAAGTGGTACCTGTATACATCTTATCAAGCCTTTTCTAGGGCATTCCCGGATTTTTATAATGGTTATAAGCGTTTGACTACCATCTGAATTCAGAAAGATGAGTCTGTGAGAAATCAAATGCTTGAAAAAATCAGTAGTAGTCAAGTAGCCTATTGTCGGGATGGTAAATTGCAAAGTGAAATTCTTACCCGACTGAGCTAGATAGAATACATGATACTCATCATGTATCGTCTCCGAAGATAGAAGTTTATTTCTCAAAGATCTTAGAAGTAGCCAAGCAGGATTAGAGATTTGCTTTGTTCGCAGCCTTGCATATCATTGTTGCTTATACTCTGATTTAGGGATTTCATTGCAAACTCTGTTCTAGAACGGCTTAGAAGCCTGAATCAAATAAAAAAGGTTTCGAATTACTTCCCTTGATAGAATAACCATAGTAAAAATATTGCTCAAGCAAGTACATACATACATACATACTACATATTGATAACAATGCCTATAAAATAGACTGGAATAGTACATATACTATTTATTCGGAAATAAAGCTAGCGGATCCGAGGGGAAAATAAAATATACTTCTATTCTACCTACCTTATTCTATGCGTTTACGTCCGAAATAAAGCGAATTTGTAGTCTAACATCGACGTATCATTAAGTTCCAGTAAGTCTAGTATGAGTTAGCAAAATACTTAAAGGGAAAAACTTTTCGAGATCGTGACAGTTTACTGACGCTTGAGTACTTGTTGAAACTTGTACTGCCACGTTGTAACAAAACATTTAAAATAAAAGAGTATAGGAAATTTTCGATCGTTGTCATATTACAAAAAGCGCTAAATGTAGGTTTTTCCAGTTTTCCCCCTGAAATCCCCACAGAGAGGGGGAACTGGAATAAAAAATATGAGTTCCAATTTTCCCCCCTTGAAAATCCCCTCAAGGGGAAAACTGGAATGGAAATAATCATCATTCTAATTTTCCCCCTTGAAGATATTCCTCAAGGGGAAAAATGTATAGATAGAAACGAAAACTTATATTTGGTCCGTAAACTGCAAAACTCATTATAAGCTCTCAGAGTGTACCCGAATGTATGTCAGGCAACAATCTGGCATGCTGAGTAGCCAATTACTTGCATCTTTGGAAGGATTGTGCTATTATGCAATCGTGAAAATCTCATTTCATCTCATTTTGACGTTTGAGTGAGTATGGAACGCGTCTGAGAGATTCTGTGAAATTGCGGGCACGTCGCTTCGTAGCAAGTTCGTAGCATTGTAGAACCGCTACGACGCGTAGCACTTGCTATGAGACATGAAAGGACTGTATTATTTTAATGGTGACTTTGTAAATACCAACTTGTCGGCATTACCGTAGCGAACTTCGACAAAATGGTATACCTACCAAAAAAATAGCTAGCTTGTTTTTAAAGCAAATGGTTTGATGGTTGAAATGTTTTTTTAACTTCTTTTGCTCAAAAAGTGTGTCATTAGAGCGGGCGTAAAACTCGAGTTTCTGGCCTCCGAAAATAAAAGTACTTTTAAAGTACCTACTTTCCTTTTAAATTTTGTCAGAAATCATCAGCCAGTAGGTATAAGACATTTGTCCCCTTAAAAATATTCTATCGTTACAAGAAAACACATTTTCTTATATTTATCTTATGATAAAACTATTTTTCAAGGGTTTAAAGACTTTATTTTGTAGAATTAGCTGCCATAAAATTAATGCCGTATATATTTACTACTAAAAATACCAGTATATCACCCTAAACACAGGAAGACAAGTTCATTATGAAGTTAAACGGGTTAACAATAAACCCAGTTCGTGTTGGAAGAACACCAACGTTTAATCCTTTGACAAAGGACTTCATCAATGTGAATACGATCTAAGGATAGGTAATGGAAGACAACCTTTGGATCCCAGTTATGTAATTTTCAAAAAGTACAATTAATATATAAACCCAGGGAAATGCAAAACAAATAACCCCACTCGGCAATCAAAGTTGCGTTTTAAGGAAACATCTCATTTCAGCAATAGCGTTCAAAATGCCGGCAAATTGCCTATTTGGAATTTCTGGATAAGCATCCATAATTACAGGTTATAGTTTATAAGACCTGTGATTTAAGTTTTTGCTCGTTTGAAATGAAAAAGAATTGGTTTTAGTTTTTAAATTACATTTTTAAATAACAGTACCAATACTATAAAACTTAAAAAACTCTCATGGTTATTGACATAGAAATCATTTATAACGGGATATTCGATTTTTGAGTTTAACAATATTTCGGCACAGTTTCATGCGCCATGATCAATGAAATAGGCCAAGACTGTAGTAAACAGGGCCATATATTTATTTAAAGAAAATTACAATAACAGAATACAATAATTACAACTAATATTTACACTTAAATCTGTTTTCTGAAAATCTAAGCCGTCGCCAGAAGGCAAAGTGCCCAGAATGCTGACAGCATTGCCGCGTTGAATGGCATGCTGATTCTTTGACCGAAATAAAAGCCAGCATTCCGATCACCTGTGGACTCTATTAGGAGTTTTGTTAGATCTTACCATTACTAAAATAAATTATGTAACAAAATGACATAAGGTAATCATACGATTAATTTTAGTACCAACTTCACCTGCACAGTGTCAATAAATGACGAATTTAAAAGTATCATTATTTTTAGGTAAAGAAAATTACAATTAAATTAAAACTAGTATTTACAATTGAAACAATAGAGCTAACTGCAGACTTTTTAGGTTAATAACACTAAAACAGACACCATACCATTTTTTACCTTTCGTCCTGCTGGACGTATTGCTGCAATCACCAGCATTTCATCCCACTTCTGTGCAATGGCCTCCATCAAATTCACACAATACCTACATTAATAAAATTACCTACATATCTCAAACTAAAATTCTTTGCACAAGCGAAAACAAAAGCTGTACAAAATATTTGCAAACTTTCGTGATAAAAAGTTGTAAAACTCATTTTTAAAAGAATACTGTAAACTCAAAAGATAATTTCTCAAACAGCTTTTTGAAACTTACATTATTTGCGGTGAATTCTTTTCAAGTGCCTTTTCATTTGATTTGTTATACTTAGTACCTACTCGGTACTTGGTTCGCAACGAGTACATCCGACAGAGAACCAAGGTTGTCGACATAGCTCAAAGGATTAGCAAGCTGAAGTGGCAGTGGGCTGGCCATATCGCGAGAAGTACCGACAACTGCTGGGGTAAACGTGTTCTTGAGTGGAGATCGCGACTCGGCAAACGTAGTGTAGGACGCCCACCGACCAGGTGGGATGACGATTTGCGAAAGACTGCTGGCAGATGCTGGATGCGGCAAGCTGAAGACAGGGCGCTATGGCGCTCATTATGGGAGGCCTATGTCCAGCAGTGGACTGATGTAGGCTGATGATGATTTGGTAGAAGAAAAAGAATCATCATTAGGTGTGAACTCTACCAAAGCTCATAACGACGCGAAAAGGTTATTAAAACAATGAATAAATAATGCAGTATGCAGCACAATTCATACAGCATCATCTAGCCCCAAGCTAAGCAGAGCTTGTGTCATGGGTACTAGATGACTGATAAATATAATTCAATACCTTACATAGATAGATTTTTTTTACGAAACAGAAAATACCCAGAACACCCGAAACAAATATTTGCTGATGGTACAAAAAATTGTCCCAATGTGAGAAACGAACACGCAACCTCCTGCGTCGCAGGCGGACCTTCGCCCGCCGCGCCACACGCCAGGTCGTCGAAAATCCAGTTTTATATTCCAGACATATCCTGACACACTTCTCACTCTTGCTTATACGATTTTTGACCCCTAAGTTACCTACTCTACCGAGCAAGAACGAAAGAGAAGGGGCTATAAATGCCATAACATCAACTGGCTTAAGCCCATAAACGATTTCAGATCTTATAGGGAGGTCTTTTTAATGTTTGGGGAAACCCATCTTTATCCAAATTAATATAACGTCACCCAAAAGAAACTGAATGACTGAACTAACTGAAACAAGTACCAAGTAACAAGTAACCCTCGAAGGACTTTGTGTAAAATAACGATTCAAAACGCTATTCTGAATCCAATCCACTTTACATTTCATACGACAGTCCGTCTCGAAGTTGGAACTAATTTTGCGGTTCAGCGGTGCCATTTGCGCACCGCTAACTTCACTGCAAACTGATTTTCTTAGAACGAGTACTCGTAACAGTTTGGTAGCGGGCTACGTGACCCCCCTACATAGTCCGTAGCGTGAGTCGGAAACAAAACGAAACTTGTGTTTACGTTTCGTTTTCGATTGACGCCAACGCCAAGTAACCGATGTATTATTTCGTCTGATTGCAATTCTGTAGTCCAAGCACGGGAATTGTTCTCTAGGGTAGAAAAGACAATAATGACATCTCATCCTCATACATTGCTTACATTATTGAAGTTAAAGGAATTAATTACAAATAGCATTCGATGACAAAGTGACGTAATTTTACTCTATTCTACGAACAGTCTACGTGCTTGGCTTACTTGTGGGTAGCGTATATTAGTAGTATTCTTTGAAAGTTGTCACATATAATATATGCCCTTACACTCTCGCTGTATAGCAAAAATTATTCTTCCGTAGAAGATATTGTATTTTTTTAAGTTTAAGCTCTCAATTTAACGCCAGTGACTGAATACTCTGGCTTGGAAAATGAAATAAGCCTATCTAGCTTTAAAGGCCACGTCTGTTAGTTGCGTCATTGTTTGTTTATCATGGACGCGTCCGTCGTGTGACGTCACCAGCGATGTAACCAATCGCAGAGCGTTTTCGGTCACCTGATTGTATATCAATAAATGAGTGATTTTAATCCCGTTTTTTTACCTAAAACAGGCATATTTGTTAATAGAACACCTGATTACGCTTTGTTACGTTGTCACTCACTAGGATGAAAACAATTTGCAACTTATTTTCAATGTACTCAACTAGCCTATCGTCGTAATACAAGTGAATATCGGGTGTGAGGCCACATTAAATAAGCGTGAAAGGAGCTCAACATGAACTACCCTCTAAAAATATCGTAACGCGTTTTTCATTTCGTTTGGTTCAGACTAAACATTGTGGGTGGATTAAAAAGATATTGGTAACATTCGCTGTTGTGGTTATTGCAGCTAGTTTTGCTAATAGTTTCGAGTAATCGAATCTAGCTCTGTGCTACAGCGGATTTTAAACAAAATTGCTTTGTGGTTCGTAGAAATTGGTATTCTGTTTGTAGTTTTGTTCGAAAGTGGTTTTTGTGATAACGAAACGATTGGGAATACAGTGATTTTAGTGTTATTTGTGATGAAAATAACATAACGGAATATTGTTGGATTTTCTATCTACTGATACCTGTTAATTAAATCGGTGCCGACCGATGCATCGACAATTTTAAGATTCGGGGTAAATGGTTGTTCTGTTGCTTTTGAATTAGCTGGTCGATAAGAATTTTGCGATAAGATTTGATGTAGATATAGTATAAGTTTATATGATCAGAATAAAGAAAATTTACATTCAGTTAATAGTGCATTTTTTACTTTCTAAATTTACTCGTTTCTGCTCGCGGTTTCGCTCGCGTCGTTTAAGGTTATTTCTATCCCATGGGAACTGATTTATGGCCAGGCCTAGAACTACCAAATTGAAGCCCGATCTGGTTAGTAGTTTTGGCGTGATGAGGTACAATAACAAACATCCAGACATTCAAACTTTTGCAATTTTAAATATTAGTGTAATTCCTAGTTTTTTCCTCGCCAATCGGATCTTTCTAACAAAATTTCTTCCAAAAAGAATCCTGTGAAAATACTGCGCTACAAATTAGCCGAAGTAAATTTTACGAGCTCCAAGGTTTACGGTGTTTTAACTCCGTAAAAATCATTCGGCCTGGGAAGGGAACGAGAGCATTACTCTTTTACAACGCCTTTTATAAATTGTTTGAATATCATTATAGGTAGAGTTTAGCTCTTTACGATATAACTTTTATCTAGTTATTATTATAAACGAAGTGATAGTGTAAAAACTTACTACCACAGATGGTCGTGACGTGACCTGCCTTTGGCCAACACTGAAAACCAGCGCTGGGTAGACACACCAGGTCTGCCCAGCACAATGCTGAGTGTGGGCCATATTTGCCCTAAATGCTGCTAGGCACATAAATTAAGACTAAGCCTAGGATTAATTTTTAGTTAAGTTATTGTATTGTGTAGTTTTAAAGCAAGTAAAATTTTAGTTAAAATTTTCTTCTTCTTTCTTCTCCTTCTTTCTTATCAGGGAAGTATGGGTTATTTTTCATCTGATTCCACCATGTCTTTTCCACTCCAGGACAAGCAGACGGATGACGCCATACCATCCTTACCTTATGGATATGTCGCCACCGGATTCTAGAATCAGCCCGTAGAAGGGCTATTCCGATTGAAAACGAAGCCGTTTTTTTGGGAAAACCTTATTAATGCTGGTATTTCGAAAACAACCAGATTTTCATGATCTTTGAGATCCTACTGCTGTTTAAATATGAAATTAAGAATTCAGGGATACGTATAAAAATACCTAATATTCCTTATCATTCTGTACAAAAGCGCCAAGATAGTTATTTGATTAGTTGCACGCTTCCGACTGGTATTGATATGGATCAGTTGAGCTACTTGTAGATTGTTTGCAACAGTCTGCACTTAGCTCAATTGTTTCAATTGTAAATACTAGTTTTAATTTAATTCTATTATTTGATTGTAATTTTCTTGTTAATAAAGAGTTATCTAGTACCCGTAACAAAAGCTCTGCTTAGCTTCGGGCTAGATAATGCTATGACAATGTGAATTGTCCAGCTTTATTTATTATATCTAAGTATATTAATGTAAATTGTACCTATGTGTGTCTGTAGTAACATTTTTTTTTATCTATCTATCTATATCTGCAAGCCAAGCATCCTTTTCAGTTTACCCCTGCACAAAAGCGCTTATATATCCCCAAATAATTTAAAATGTTATTTAACCCCACTATTCATTGATACAATCCGGATTTTATCGGACCGCAATCTAAGTGGACCGTCCGGGGGCACGTATATTATTCAACTGACGTTTTTTCGAAACTTTGTTGCATTTGTGTAGGAAACAGGTTGATTGCAACCGGCTACAAAGTCGTTGATTATGTTACCTAAAATGTCTGATTGAAACAACTTTATGGACTCCTTTTAGTATCGCTACGTGGGATTATTCTTGCAAAGTAGGTACCTATATGTATTTTTGTACACTGTAGGTATATTAGGCAAAAATGACGACGGGATTGCGGGTTCTATTCCTGATTTGGGACAAAAGTTTGTACGATCTGCAGATATTTGTTCTGGTCGTCTACTATGTATATCACAAAAATATTTATGTATGTTTTATATTAGTTATCTAGTACCTACCCATAACACAAGCTCTGATTAGCTTGGGGCTAGATAACGCTGTGTGAATATCCCAGTATTATTTATTTATTTATTAGAAAGAAATACCATCGCGTCATCAAACATTGCATTAATAACAGAAGTTGAAATAATAATTTCAAACAAACGCTATTGATGACGATGCTTTTCATTTTTTTACCTCAATCGCTGTGCTTTTTTACCTCAATCGCTGTGTGGCCTAAAGAAAGGACACAAACGTGACGTGATGCGACGAGATGACGTCGCCTACTTCACTACAGTTTAAATGGCAATAAACTTGTCGGAATCATGAGCTCGCTTTCGGTGTAAATGCAGCTCATCGTGATGAAAGCGCCGAGCCTATAATCCTCAACCATTAAGCACTCATTGTGAACGCGGTCCCGAACCTCTTTTTACGAAAATCATTTCTCGTAATTAAACATTCTGTTTTCGGATTATTGGATAACGAGGAGCGAGTGTTTTGTGAGTCGATTCCTTTTATTTATTGACACGGAAATCCTTTATTAATACGCTTAAATACCCTTTTGTCGGCGATGACAGACAATCTGGAGCCCATGTCTGCTAAACTTGTAAGATAATAATAATTCTGGATAATTCACCCAGCATTATCTAGCTCCAAGCTAAGTAAAACTTGTGTTAAAGGTACTAGATAACTGTTATAAATCTATATTTATAATAGAGAAGAGAAAACTGCGTGACACATTAAGAGAACTCTGAAACTATCTAAGTTATCGATCTAACTAGATAACATTTATCAAGAAAATTACAACAACATCAGAAACGTCAGGTTATAAACAAAATATAAAATATACGCGATCAACCCGGTTAAAACAGTGTTTTATTAACATCATCAATTTATTAATATTTACACTTAAATCTATTTTCTATAAATATGGCAGAAGGCAGAGTGCCCAGAATGCTGGCAGCATTGCCACGTTGAATGGCAATGCTTTCTTTCTTTTTTTTCGTTGACCGAAATAACAATCGATCTAACTAGTTTATTTTGTGTTACATATGTAATACTGTGATCTATCTAACTGCTATAAAGTCTTCCGATTCTGGTATAACCAATTCGGAAACAGTGCAAGCTACTAATTCGGCCGAATCATGCTCATAGATAATCATGAATCCCGAACTCGCGGAATCACAGTCTAATTTAGATCCATCAATTTCTATTGCTGGCTTTATCGGTCCCGATTTACGATTCATGTCGAATGCCTAGCAATAAAGCTCTGCTTTGCTCGCGGTGAAACCGCATTGGGGAGCCTACTTTTGTAATGTTGCTTGAATTTAGAGAGAGAGGTTGGTATTATAAGTATAGGAAGGCCTTATCGTATTTGAATTTCTAGAAATAACATATTGGTATAAGAAAATTACAACCAAAGAATAGAAACGTTAGTTCTTGTTTCGTTTAATTGAAACAGCTGAACAAGCAACATAATTGGTTATGTTAAAATCACAATTCTAATATTTCTTTATTAACAAAGAAAATTGCAATTTAAGAATTGAAACAAATTAGAACTAGTAGGCATTTATAATTGAAACAGTTTAGTTAACTGCAGACTGTTTCAACCACTCTAGAGATAGTTAAAATCAACCTTTTTTTATATCAAGATCAGATATGTTTCAGGGTCAGATAAGTAAATAGATCTATCAACCAAAGCAAGGGCGAGACCTCCCGGTTCTCCTCTTGGTTTTGTCAGATGGACGGACAGACAGACGGCGAAGCCCTACTATTGTCACTATGATACTCTTTTGGTACGTAACCCTAGAAACCTGCATCTATTCTAAGCAGAGTTATGAATAATAACCGCAACTGAACAATGTTCAAAACAGGCCAACAGCATACTCTTTTAAGCGGCGACAGACTTGAAAAAACAATCTTACGACCCCGAAACAAAAGATACTTTTCATTGCAGCTCCTTACACGGCTGAAACAATGCTTCTTTGTTCTACTCCGTGATTATTAACAAGAAAAATAATAAAGCTTGGGATAACACGTTAAAGGTCACTGTTCATCAACTAGCGTGAGGCCGCATTAGTGCAGGAAAATGAAAACAAACTATATGCTGTAAAGCATTACGTTCATTTCAGATTAAATTTAAATGCAGAAAAAAACACCTTATCAAATCACGCCGTTTTTGTTCTGTGTCTGGAATTGAACCTGCAACCATTTGCGCCACACGTCGACCGATTTTGGGTCGGTCTTATGTCACCGCACTTCGACAAACGCCGACCCAAAACCGGCGCTTAAGTAATTTTTCTGGATAAAAGCAAATTTTATTAATTAAGGCTTCCAGTGTGATTCATTTGTTTACATTATTTGTACAGAGGCAATTGAATGTTTTTTTTTCGTTCTGTATAAGTTTTTGCCTGTCCCTGTTATGAGCGATAGCGTTGAAGTAGGTAGGTATAGTACGCGCAAATCTTTATGTATTCTCGAAAATTTGCCGAGTGGCCGCCCAGTAGCGTATTTTAAGGTTCCAAAAGGGCACGGTGAGCTCAATACTGCGCAGTTTCGCATTCGAAGCTATCTTCAAAGAATTCATAAAGATTTGCGCGAACTCTACTTCATCATCATCATCATCCACAACTCGACTTCGACTCGTATAGGCCTCCATACTCTTGTGCCACTCCACACGGAACTCTACTTGGATGGAAACTAATATTTGCTTGCCTCACTTTTACCTTCAAGAATTTAAAACCGCTTAAAGAGCTTACTACTGAGCTTACTTATGCTACTTTGACGATTATATTAAGATTTTTTTCTATGCTGTTTGTGAAAGTGATCCGAATAAATGTCTTTTTATCAAAAACACCAAATTTTCCGGACAACTCAAAATTCCATTGTACTAGTGATTTCCTACTTTAAATCATAAAAATTTAACAGAAATAAGAACAAGAACATTAAACCGAGCCGGACAGAGAAGAATGTTTATTAAAAATGGTCGTGAAAAATGAAAATGCAGCAAAAATGGACGCAAAAACTGAATGAAACTCTGCATAAATCAAACTCGCAAATGAGAAGAAACGGAATCAGCCATTAACCCACTGGGTCGGAAGATCAAGAACAGGTTGATTCATGGTGCGCATTTGTTTCTACGTACCTCATCATCATCATTTACAATCTAACTTCACTTATAACTAGAACAAATTTTTAAACGCGTGAATGACGCTTGCGTTGTGTGGCCGCTATACGCATGATTATTTTTTACCCTACAGAGGCAACGTCTCACGTGAGACGTTAAAAATAGCCCCAGTAAACATATTTTAAGATGACACAAACAGACCCGTTGACAACACACAATATTAGGCTTTCTACATGACTGGAATACTTATATAGCAACGGAGTTAGGTAATTTCCTAGAACCAAAATTCGAAAGCCAAAAAAATAATAATTAAAAAGCCGATGCCGATTAGATATATATATATTAAGATATTATAAATTTTAAAATTTTCTATTAAAGGGACATTATGAAACCTTGGGTCTATAATACAGCTTAGGCTAATTCGGAATCCTACGGACTCAGTATGTAAACATTTTATTGTATCAGAAATATACGATTATTATTACTAATATAATGATACTGAACAGAAAACCTCTTTAGTTAGGGAAGCCCCGTTGCGCAACTATTTGCAGTTGAGCAACCTCAGTTGCACAAAAGGGACCTCGCGGTTTATGACTGTAAAAGCCCAGTGTAAAAGTTTACCATGTTCAATCATATTTTTTTATTAATTGCAGTTCTAATTTACCCAACATTCATTACCAGGGCTATGAAGCCAATCGGCGACAGAAGTTCGCAAACTTACCTTAATATTTCTCTCCGACATGAGACTGTATTTTTTGTAATTACCAAAGTACGAACAATTAAAACTTTTATAATTGTCGAGATGGGGGAATGCTAAAATTTAGGTGTTTGCTAAACGGTTGGATAACTTCAGACCACGTAGTTTATTTTAAGTCATAAGATTGATTTGTTTGCTATATATGATGCAGACACAACAGACTAATAAATATATTATGGTAGATAATTTAAATAGCATCTAGCCTCAAACTTAGCAGACTTTGTGTTTTGGCTACTAGATACCTAATAATAATATCTAATACAATACACAGTACATAAAAAGACAAAACATTTTATCATACAAAGAAAAAAACCAGAACACCAGGAACAAATACAATATGCAGGTCGTATAAACATTAGTCCACGAACGGGAATCGAACTCGCAATCTGCTGCGTCGCAGGTAGACCGTCGCTCGCTGCGCTACTGCGGTCGTCGTTACAACACAGCCTAAAGTTGAAAGCTTGTTATGCCAATTTGGATAGCAAAAGATTGCTTTTGCTATCCAAATTTGCAGAATAGCGTACAAGAATATTATATTAAACATAAAGGAATAAAACTAGTAATATAATATTCTTGTACGCTTTTCTGAATATTTTTCGAATATTTTATGCATTTGCTTGATTTGTACAAACGCAAATTACATTAAAATATCAAGATTAAACATTTTATAGTGGTCAATGGGACTGACCATAAAAACCGTGTATGCGTGGTTTTCTTTGCTTTGAACAATGGCCACCCGCCGGAGACAATAAAAAAGGTAACTTCCAAACTTTCCCAATTAGAAGTAAGACCTTGTTAGGTTTCTGGTTCGATGCATAAGTGTAACCTTAACAAAGTGCCTTTCGTAAAAAAGTGGTAGACGACCAAATAAAATTTTCTCTTTGCTTGTGATGAAACTAGCCATTTTCACGAGCGATATTGTTCGCGAGCTTCACTTTTATTTAAGTGAATATAAAAAAGGCGATGATTTTCTTTAAAAAACCGATGCTGAGTCGGTTATACGTTTGTTTATACGCAGTCATTTAACAGCTAAAACCAGAAGTACTTGCAAAAAGATCTTACATTTATGGTTCATTGATAAAGACTATGATGAGACGGAGGCCGTTTTATTTTACTGTAGGTAAAGGTAATAAGTAAGTACAAGATAGTATAAATAAATAAATAATGTTGGACAATTCACACAGCATTATCTAGCCCCAAGCTAAGCAGAGCTTGTGTTATGGGTACTAAATAACTGATAAGCATAATACAATGCGTTACATAGATAGAGATTTTTTATTATACATAGAAAACGACCAGAACACCCTGAACAAATGTCTGAAGATCGTATATCTATTTATTATTCACTATAATTGAGTGACTTAATTCGTAAAAATAATTAATCTAAGCAGTAAAAAGTTTTGCTCTCACAAAATAAAAGCTTCAATAGGTAAAGGTGCTCACTATTTATTTAATCCCACATTGTTTTGAAACAAAAGCTGTTGGTATTAATTAAATGGAAAGACTCTAATAACCTAAGAACCACGATTGCTCTGAAAGAATAGAAAGGTGAATACGAGAGGTAACTTAGGTACTTAAATAAAACCTTTAAGTTAGCATTGTCTATTTAATTTAATTGTAGTATCTGTACGAGGCGATGAACTGTGTTTGGAAATAAAGAAAAAAGTAGTAAGTAAAGAAAATTAAAGAAAATTGATTTGCATTTATTTTGAAAATAAATTTTGTTTCATTTGTGCTTACACACACTTGTGAGACCGCACACCACATACACTTGTGCAACGATAATCGTGGCGCCATTTTTAAAACGCGACACATTTATCGCCCCCGTTCACCAACAACGACTAGCACTTTGTAGGTAGGTACATTTGTTCGATCGCTACAAAAGGCGCGGTATATGTGGCGAAGTCTTAGACACTGGGTTAAATTATCTTAGGGCGAAGTAAATGTGATGTGCGGCTCACTTAAGAAAAATACTATTACTCCCAAAAAAAATTGGAGTTTTATAAATTTAGCCGGCGCTTTACATAACCTCATAAATTGGTCAATTCCTAAGTAATCTTTAATATTATTTTGAAATACAAGAAGAACAAAGCTGCTTCAAGTAAATAATAATACTAGTAAAAAAGGTATCTTCACTTCTGTTGGTCCCATGTACTTAATTAGTCGGAAGGTAAACAGATTAAAGGAAAGTTCATGATAAGATTTTCTTTTAACGATTTTTTAAATTTAATTTAAAACCTTAAGTTATTTAAAAACTCATTCAACGGTCTATACGTACGCCCAGCTAGGCTAAAGTGGATAAAGTTAGTTTTTGTTACATGCTGCTCTCTCTACGTGCTACAGCTTTGAGTCTTGTCTCCAGTGCGGGCACTGTTGGAGCCTCTAATATTGTCGCCACATCGTTTGCGTACATGAAAACGTGCGCATCCTTAATCCATGCTGACAGGTCTTTCATAACAAAGAGAAGATGATGTTCGAAAGGGACAACCTTAAGGGACAAACCTTAAGGGACTCTAATACTGGTAGGCAGAGCCTGGGACCTGATCTTTCCCGCTCTCCTAGTGACATACTGTTCCTATTAGTTAGAAAACTAGCTATCAACTTAACTGGATTACAAATTCCATAGTGCACGAGCTTTTGGACGAGTAGAGCGTGATCTGCAACGTCAAACGCTTTTGACAAGTCACAAAATAAGACCGCTACTTGGTTCTTACACCAACGCACTTCATATGGATACGTCGGACCACTTCCCTAGCAGCATCAGTCGTCGACTACCCGGCCCGGTAGGCGTACTGTCTTGAAGACAGCAAAGAGTTAGTCGATAAGTACTCCAGAAGATGCGTACTAAGACCATTCTCTTGTAATTTTGCGATAGCTGGAATATTACTCACAGGTCTCTAATTATTCATATCACCCTAACAAAAACAATGAAGTTAGGCATCGTTGGGCGCGGTCAGTACTTGGATGGATATGGCCACGTCATGTTTGATTTTTGCTATTTTAGCGAACCATAAAAAAATCGTTGTGGGTGTAATGTTTTTAGGGTTTTTCTTGTTTCTTCTATTGCGAAAGTATATCAAATAAGGTATTTCACCCTACGCGTGCGGGTCGAATCGCACTTTGCCGGATTATTTACAGTCCAATTTCGCCTTTATAATAATAGAAACTGCTTCGTGCACCTTCATGTAAGGTTTTTCAATCCAGGCACTTGAATAAAACCCTGACAATACACAAAACCTGTTCACAAAACGAGAAACGCGACATAAAACCCAATCTACAGAACAGTGTCTGCTCTTCAGTGAAGCACCCGTGAGGTCGCGTCGAGTCGCTTTCACGTTGCAGAAATGCAAGGCTATCAATAAAAGAGTGCCTTTGGTTTTGCAAGTCCTAGATTCAACACCTCTGGCAACATTATCTCTATAAAAAACGTGTAAACTTTAAAGACATTTAAGCATAGGATCAAAAGCTTTTCTTCGAATAATAATGGTATTGTGGTAGAAACAAAATTAAAGATTGCGCAGGATTTGCATATTGAACTGTTGAATCTAAGGTTTGAAGAAAGCTTACTCAGTCATCAATCGATGTTTGAATATACTCAAGCATCGATTGATGACGAAGCGTTATATCGCTTTTCTTTGGCAATAACGTCACTCAAGTAAAGATTGATGACAGAGCATTTTCATAATACAAGCCTTAGACTAGCTTTTGCATTGTTTCAAGATTAAAAGTGAGTAGGTACCCATAGATAGATACATTTTAGCGAAATTTCAAAAGATTTTCCGGCTGCGGAAAATAACAACGTAATTTGTAACTATTTTCTCCTCAGATGGATTGACATAGTGAAAAAAATTAAATAATCGATGAGATATTATAATAAACTCGGATTATACCGCTTTATAAGTAACAAAGGTAGTTTTTATGTTTAGTTGGAAGGCAGTATTTTAACTTACGTTATTAATTATAATCGCTTTTTTACCTCTAAGGTTATTTTGAATAGTACTGTTTTCAAATTTGGAAATAGGTAGGTACTTGTTGAGTCCTGGTGTGTAATACCTATAATTTTAGTAATAGTTTATGTTTATAACTTAACGAGCCGTCTAGTTTTAAATGTAAGAGTGAAAAAGTGGGGAGAGGGGAGGCCTTTGACCTTCCTGAACTAAACCATGGGAAATACAAGACTGTTTGTCATAGTAAGAGAATAAAAACTAAAATCTACGTATATTATAGAAAAAACATTGGAAATCTATACTTTTATCACAGTCCACTGGTTTAACATAGAAATTTCTACAAAAAATCTTAGCCTATCGCTCTAACCGAGTATTAAAGCGATTCATTAAAACATAAATGGGGAAAACAACAATTCTCGTCGAGCTCAATCTCATTGTTTCTGATTGAAATCATTATGTCCCGCTTTTTATTTGTAGCCATTTTCTTTGCCTACAAATTGAGTCAACGTAATACGGCAATATTTAAAAAGCGTATAAAATCAACACAATACGTAAATAAATTCTCAATGAGTGATTCGTGAAGTGAAGTCTTAGCCTGTACACTGAAATTTTGTTAACCATGATTTTTCACGTGTTTCACCTTTGATAATAAAGATTATTCTATTCTATTCTATTCTATTCGTGAACAAGACCCGGCTTTGCTTTGATAACTACGTAAACAAATTCCTTTTATTTTATTTAGTTAAGGAGCCCTTGGTTTTCACGAATTATAACCACATCTTTGCCAAGTTTAAGCCCGATCCATTCAGTGGCTAGGGCGTGAATAAGAACCAATAATAATAGAACCAAGTGTAAAGTGTTATTATTATATTTGCCCGTGACACAATTTGGGCAAGGAATATCCTATGTCATAGAGTCTATAAATAGGATATTCCTTGCCCAAATCGTGTCACGTCACAACGTGTTTTACACACAAACGCGATTCCTAAACGCGCCTCGGTGTGGAATCCAAAAATATTCTGTATGCTACAAGACTAGCAGGGCTATTCAATATTGAAAATCCAAACGCATTACACAGATACGATAAGATAGCGGCGTGGAATCGGACCAAGCCGTATTTTCTATGCCATATTTGTTATTCCCAACAGCGACACGGTGCGATTTGGGCACGATTTGAACTGTCAAATGAACGCGCTCGCTCCTAGCGTATTAAGGCCCAGATTAGTGTGTTCCTGTAATCTTTACTACGGCTCGTTTTTTTACACCGTGTTACGATTGGGAATGACAGATATGGCATAGAGAATACGGTTTTGTCCAATTAAACGCCGCTGTTTTGCCATATCTGTGTAACGCGTTTGGATTTCCAGTGCAGTGATGTTAAACTTACACCAAGTTTAACATCACTGCACAGTGCACACAAGCGATATAATACTTGGATAATGCAAAATTTAACAGCGAAATGACACTAACCTTCACACGCAGGGGGGCTAAAGTTAACTATTGAAAATCACAAACCCTCTACTTATTTGAATAATGTCACAAAATAATTTTAAAAATATTACCTTTTCTCTCCTAAAAAAATACACCTAGGTAAGCTGAGCATCAAAAACACGCAATCACAACCAGCAGCAGTGTTAGCCATTTTATCATTTAACCCTCTGGGACTGACGTGGTAGTGTGTCAGACACCGCAAAATGTAAAAACGTTTGTTATTTCGTTATTTTTTAAATTTCGACCGCCACGTTCTCAGTACCTTCCAAACACGCGCTTAGGCGTTGGTTAGTGACCCGCGGGCAGTCGCGAGATGCGTATGCGTCACGCTACAAGGGAAGGTGTCTACGAGACAACCACATCAGCGTTAAGGTATGTGTCTGTGGAACAACCACCTCAGTAAAATCGTTATATTTTCATAGTGTTTCCTAGACTACACGTCAGTATAATTGTTTTTTTAACTTAAAATTTTTTCTTTGTTCAAGATTTTACACCTTCCTAATTTACTATAAACATGTTTACTGAGTTTTGCTTAAACGTTTAGTAAACAAAATATACATGCGACTTTTGTAGTACTAAATTATTGATTGGTTTTAGGATGGCTGAGTCAAGTCACTATCGCTGATGTATAAGAATGACTTCTGGGGCTTTTATATGCTGTGATGATATTATAGAAGAGTGGTTGAATGGAGAAAGCGAACATGAGTTTAGTGTTGTTGATGATGAAGGAGATGATCCAAATTCTGAACCAGAAATAGAATATTTAGAAAATAATGAAATTTCAGTAACTGAAGAACCATCTCAGGAAGTATTTGAAGAACTAGCTGAAGAAGAGAGAACAACTGCTGAAGAAAAAACATGAGTTGAACCCTCTTAGAAAGTTATCCAAGAGTTTTGGGTAAAGATTTACCCCGTCTACCTCCAAAGATTACCAAGTGGCCTTATCCACGTCGTGGCTCTATCCAAGTGGAAGAAAATTATGTGCCATTTGTCCAACAACAATAAAAAGTGTCAAAATATCGATGTTGTGACTTTCAGAAGCCGACTTGTCTTCAATGTTCCAAGCCACTTTGTGAAAATTGCCAAAAAAATTGTGATAGTTTGTAGTCATGTCAATTTTGATTGAACCATTGAATCTTGCTAATATTTTATATTTTGTATGATAAAACTGTTGTCTTTCACAAATAATTAATGTTTCTATAAAAAGTACTAATCTTGTTATTTTTTTTAACTTTCAGTAGATCTCTATCTTCCGAGACTGATTTAGACGTACTTAATAAATGCTTATAAATATCGCCTTGTTTTTTTCCCTGAAACTTACTACAAAATTTAAACAATAAAAAAAACAGTAATATTCAAATAAAAATCATTAAATCAGGTTTTTAGAAAAAAACTACAAAGTTATGAGTCGTTAAAGTGGTGTCTGTTATACTACCACGTCAGCAGATTTGCGAAAATTAGTGCACGTCAGTCCCAGAGGGTTAAAACCTTTTGTTGGAAACTTTTTGACCTTTTCAAAGGAAAGTAATTCTGTATCGGAGAACGGCCTCTTGAGCAGAGAGGCGTTTTAAGGAAAATGCTCGACATTGCTTCGGATTGAGATTTTAAAGACTCAATATTGAAAGACATCGAACGACTACACTTTGAAGTGTTTGATGCTATTTCATTTGTTGTTATGGACGTTCAGCTGTTGAACGGAGTGAGCGAGCAAACGAAGCTTGGATGATAAGGCTGCATAGTAATAGTTACTTCGAGCATAACTGTCTGACTCATAAAATTCAGTTTGGATTGCGCTGCTCCAAAAAAATCATTCTCCAGCCAATTCTTGTGATAGTTTTTACTTTTCGACGGTTATCTGTAAGTTTTATCTAATGTTCTTTTCAAATAGTAAGTCATCGATCTTCGTATGGCTCCTCTTCACAATCAGCGATAAGGAATGTGCATTGTTTTTTTTGTTAAAGATCATATATAATTATTACTTTAAACATTATAAGAACTTAATTTAAAGTTAAGTTTTTTGGGACAAATACTAATCCCCGGAGAATCAAATTTTATGGAACCATCTCGGAATTCATTATCTATGAAATAGCGTAAGAATTTTAAAAATCTGTCCATAGTTGATGGGAAAAATCGATGAACGTACAAAAAAAAGATACATATAGCCGAAAAAAGAAACTCCGTTTTTGCGTTGGTTAGATATAATCAGAAATCTACTCAAATGACCATTTTTTTGACAGATATTCATAAAAAACTGTTGGAAATCGTGACGCAAATATCAGATTTAAGCGGTAAGACCGCTTAAAACTGATTCTGTGTATACGAGGGTGATTCTAATAAAACGGAAAATTGAAAAAAAAATGGGAATCTGTCTAGGAGTTGAATTAATGCAATGCCTACAGAGGCATTGCAGAAATTCAACTTCTAGATAGACATCACAGAACGAAAACACAAAAGATTTCACCCAAGTCGAGAAATCCTCAGCCCCTTTGTTGACAATTATGCAAAGTCCAACTTAAAGGCCCTATTGTCTATTGAGTTAAACTTATCTAGGTTGAGATTGAAATAGTTTTGAAAACGCTCTACTTTATAAACGTCTGGAATTTATATTAACTCGGCTTGATTTGCATTTAATTACTCTACCTACAAAGCGCTGCGCTTTTCATGACACAAGAATCAAGTGCCGACGACATTGTAGCAAACACAGGTAGTCGATGGACAAAGGAGGTTCAGTACCGCTATTGTGGCGGAGTATGGGGAAGGATTATGTCCAGCAGTTGAAATTTCTGGACTCATATGAGGAGAAATTCAGTAATCAAAAGTAATATTAACTGCAGATGGAAATCACCAGACATTCTCAATAATATTCAAACTAATAACTTTGTGAATCTGCTATGGAATTCATCCCGTTTAAGAACAAACTCGGCCCGAACAAAATATTACTCTGTTCCAATACTGTACGGAATTCGAATTTGCTTTGTAGTTTTTTCGTTTGTTTCCATTAAAATTCTTCAAGTTACGAGTTTCGTTTTATTCGACAGCGTGTTTCAGGTTTCAGCTGTGCAGTCAGTACAATAATTTAATTTCATTGGATTTCCAATAGATTAAAAAAAACTCTTGAAGTTATCCGAAAACTATACTACTATGACTATGACATATACTATGAAACTATAATCTCACTAATATTATAAACGTGAAAGTTTAGATGGATGGATGGATGGATAGATAGATGGATGGATGGATGTTTGTTCCTTTATCACGCCTGAACGGCTGAACGGATCTGGATGAAATTTGGCACAGAGATAAATTATAGTCTGGAATAGGACATAGGCTACTTTTTATCCCGAAATTCTTACGGGAACGGGAACTACGCGGGTGAAACCGCGAGGCGCTGCTAGTATAAGATAAAACTGAGTATAATATAAGATAAAACTGTATAATATGATAAAACTGTATAATCTCACTAATATTATAAACGTGAAAGTTTAGATGGATGGATAGATAGATGGATGGATGTTTGTTCCTTTATCACGCCAGAACGGCAAAACGGATCTGGATGAAATTTGGCACAGAGATAGATTATAGTCTGGAATAGGACATAGGCTACTTTTTATCCCGGAATTCCCACGGGAACGGGAACTACGCGGGTGAAACCGCGAGGCGCTGCTAGTATAAGATAAAACTGAGTACTTAAGTACCTAAAAGGTAATTAAGTACTCAGTTTTGAAATCGAATCGCTGAAAATTCATTACCTACATCATAATGTTATACATAAAGTCTATCAAATTTTTATTTTATCTGACAACAAGTCACAATATACATTGATAATATTACCACCATCTGATGACGTAATAAAAATTTGACTAAAGAAACACACGACAGCCTTATAACTTCTGAAATCTCAAATGATACTACGGCAATTTTCCTTACAGAGAAAAATGTATTGTAGTCTCTCGGAGCAAAGATTATGACAGAGATTTGTCATTTTACTCGCTAAGAATAAAAATACCTTGCTGTAAGAATCTTTTGTAACGCGAATAAAACTCAGGCCTCTTGCTATGGTTTTTACATTATTTGCAACCATTTTCATGTAGCTACTTTTGTATAGAATCTTCCACATGTTCTGGGTAATTCGATTACGTTCTGTCTAGACACAAATCTCTTCAGAGTTAAGCCCTTAAGTTTAATATAATATACAAATAAAGCTGACCCTACCAGCCTCTCTTCATTATCTATACAGAAATTGCAATTCAGATCAAATTCGAAAGCCCAGTGGTTCCTTAAGCAAATATTTTATTCATTACAGAATGGACCCGAACAATTTCTTTTACTAATTACATTAACATTCGACTTTACAAGCAAACAGGCTCCAAACAAGGCCGTTAATTCCGAGGCTGGACCAAAATAATGGAGGAGATTCGCTTTAAGAGTAGAAACCTAGCCTTGCCTTCTTGCTTCGTAAGTGCGGTAAAGAGTTAAACCCAGATTGTAACGTAGTCCGAGTTTTAATAAAAAAAATGCAATCATATTGACTTATTGTAACTTTTTTAGTTTTCGGCACGTGCCTTCAGTAATTGGTTCCGCTGCTATGTTTCGCGGCAGAGTTGTGCTACCTACAGCTTAAAAATTATGACAATTGAAAACAATGCAAGACAGTCGGTTTATTTTTATAATACAATCAGGTAGCCCTTTACCATTTTTGTTCCCAACCAGTGAGCGCATTTTCCGCAAGCTAGATTCTCCTCACGTGCCCAATAAACCACTGGCAGCATTTAGCCAAACGCTCTCTGGTTCCAAACAGACGTTATGGACTGCGTTTACAGTGAACAGCCAAGCGGGAGCCGAAGCGGATTTTGACAGCTCTCCCTTGAAAGCTGTCTAAAATCGCCTAGTCTATAGACCGTGTGGGTAACTCGCTGTAGACAGAAATTACAGAGCAGACTGACGAAGGACCCAGGCAATTGGTATATATCATGAAAATTTATTCATTAAAAATTGCGTTTGAAGTAAAATTGATACCTTTATCACATGGTATTGAAATAACACACAATAATAAAATATTATTATTTTTAAATTTAGAATAGTACAAATCAAATACCATCACATTTCACGTCTGTTTTGCCTGTCGTAAAACGGACAAGTCATGGCCTTACTACTACGGTTGAGGGGCTCGTTAACCGCATAGAACATGTTCTGGGTAATTCGATTACCCAGAACATGTTCTACATGCGCATTCTTTCAGTAGGAGTTGTGTTAGCCCATTTTAAATTGGTTGATCTTCTCAGATGGTTTCAGCTCCCTAAGTAATCAATTAAATAACCTGACATATCTAGTATATTCTAAGGTTATTTTCGCGAGAACTCATAATAAAACACTCACATAATAAAACCTCAAAATTCAGCAAGAAAACTTGTGATTTGATGAAACAACACACGGAAAAACTTGATCTAGACGTGGTTGCGTTAACACCTTCGTGTCCAAAAGCCCCAAAAATGTATGGGTTGCCAAAAATACACAAAACCAATGTCCCGCTTCGGCCGATTGTCAGCCAAATTGATAGTCCTACCTACAAACTAGCAAAACATCTAACGAAGATTCTATCGCCGCTTCGTGGTTCGACCGACTCGTTCGTGAGAGATTCCTACCATTTCATTAGTCAACTGAAAGACCTTAAGTTGAATGATGATGAAACCATGGTCAGTTTTGATGTAGAGAGTCTATATACCAGCTTACCAATACAAGAATGCATCGAAATCGTCAAAAGAAAGCTAACAGAAAAAGACTTACCAATAGAATATGCGGACCTATTAGAACATTGTCTCACCAGTGGTTACTTAATGTGGGATAATGACTTCTATAATCAGATCGACGGTATTGCTATGGGTTCACCAGTCTCTCCAGTAGTCGCCGATATTTTCATGGAAGACTTTGAGGAGAAAGCCCTGCTTAGTGCTCCGGTAGCACCGAAGATCTACAAAAGGTACGTTGATGACACCTTTGTAATATTACCAAAAAATAAAGTAACTGAATTTCTTTCCCATTTAAATTCCATCCACTCTAAAATAAAATTTACAATAGAAATTGAGAAAAACAATAAATTAGCTTTCTTAGACACTTTAATAATAAAAAACCTGGATAAATCACTTGGACATTCAGTTTATAGAAAACCAACCCATACAGATAGGTACCTCAATGGTGATTCTCATCACCACCCATGTCAGTTAGCTACTGTTGGTAAATCTTTATTACAGAGAGCCCACGGCATCTGTGACGAGCACCATCTAGCAGGAGAGCTGAAGCACATCCATGAAGTTCTCCGGAGTAATAAACTTCAAACTCCACGCCATCCTCACAGAAGCCGCCCAAAGCCACACACAGTTGAGCGAGCGCCAGCTATCCTTCCTTACATCAAGGGAATCACGGACAAAATTGAAGGAATCCTAAAACGAGCTTCGATTAAATCTTATTTCAAGCCGCACAAGAAGATTCAACAATTTCTAAGACCAGTCAAGTGTAAAGTCCCCTTTGAAGATGCTGGTGTTTATAAAATTGACTGTGAATGTGGCTCATGTTACATAGGGCAAACAAAAAGAAGTATAGCCACTCGATTAAAAGAGCACATAGCTGACGTCAAACACAAACGGTCGTCAAAGTCTGTAGTCTATGAACATTCACTGGACGCCGGTCATTTTCTTCGCTTCGACAAAGCTCAAATACTAGCTAGAGAAAACCGTTTCATTCCTAGAATGCTCCGAGAAGCAATTGAAATTCAAAAACATCCGAATAATTTCAATAGAGAAGATGGTTGGAGAGTACCTGCCGCTTGGGATCCAGTCCTACATCGAGTCAGGTCCCACACCCAGCAATCCATAGCTACAACCGATCAAGACACTGTTAGTGATTACTGCGTACATACGGAACGTTATAATTAAAGTTGTATAATTGACGGTAGATATGTAAAATTCAAATTACTTGTAAAGACAAATGTCACCTCAGTCTGCCTGTGACCATGGAAGCTGAAAAGCCTCCGAAACGTCAGGTTATAAACAAATATAAAATATACGCGATCAATCCGGTAAAAACAGTGTTTTATTCTGACATATCTACTTCACTGTCTTGCAATTTGTTACTTGTGGTATAACCTTGGACAGAAATGTACCACTAAACTGGGGGGGGGGGACTTATCCCAGTAGATGCGAGATAAGAGGCTTATAATAATGATACAAAGTAAGTTTCGAGCGTGAAGGTGAAAATTCTTTGAAAGCTGCAAGAATCCGCTTCCTCTCCTGCTCCTGCTGTACACCGACAACACAGCCTTAGGATGTTTTGTGGTCTAAACAGAGGTTATAGAACGCTTTCTGGAAACATGATATTTGTTCTATCATTACGGTTTCAGGTGCTCTTGAAAATTAAGACTTACAAATTGGACGGTCTAGACTAAGTAAAGCTGCTTTAATTGGGAAACTTTATCGAATTTGAAAATAGAAGATACCCTTGCACGTGACCAGAAACGGAATTTTATTAACTAAAGGAATAGCTTATTTATAGTCTCAGATATTGCTAGTCAGATGGGAATACCTTTGGTGCTCAATGCATAGGGGCCCAAAAAATAGGTGCTCAAACGGGAATACTTCAATCTTAACTTAAATAACTTAGACACACCATTTTACTTGTCGGTATCTCATTTTTCTGGTCACCTTACAGGGTAATACTGAAAATCAGTGTTTGCTTTGCTTTATTATGCGATGAGTTATTGCCTTTTTGCTGTGCTGCACAAGCTGTCGCCGCTTGGGCAGCTTGCTTGGCCGGACCGAATGGGCCTGCCGTGGAGTGCCATCGTGGTTCACGAGCGGACTCTTGCCGACCGTGCGTAGACTCCAGCTTTGTTCTAGATGTCGCCGCAGCCACAGCGTTTTGGCTGCTACGGACTCTTTTACGCCACGAACCACGACAAAAAGTAATCACATCATAAACTTTAATAGGTCATTGATCTCTTAAGTGTTGAAAGCGGTGATTTTCTTTATGTAATAATTTTTTTTATCTTTTGAGGTATAGTGACTATGGGAAAAGATAAATAAATAAAACCGGCCAATTGCGAATCGGACTCCTGCACGAAGGGTTCCGTACCATTATATATAAAAACGGCAAAAAAATCACGTTTGTTGTATGGAACTAAGAAACAGAATAAAATAAATATTAAAGGGGGCTCTTTAATATTAATTTTATTCTGTTTTTTATTATTTGTTGTTATAGCGGCAACAAAAATACATTACTGTGAAATTTTCAATTGTCTATCACGGTTCATGAGATACAGCTTGGTGACAGAAAGACAGATGGACAGCGGAGTCTTAGTAATAGGGTCCCGTTTTTACCCTTTGGGTACGGAACCCTAAAAAGATGATATAGATTGCCAATCACGACGCTCTGACTTTCGTGGGACTTTGGGGATATGTACTTTTTATGAGACGTAAGCAATAGGTGCATTTTCGTGAGACGTTGGGAACGAGCACGTCCCACGCAAGAGGTTAGCAACAGATTTAGCAACTATTAATGTAAAAAAAAACAAATGAAAAGCAATTATTTAAACAGTTTTATTCATACTGTTCATATGTGATCGTTTCGCTTAATTTTATCGTTAAAATGATACGATTACCAGAGAAGCATTTTTTTTACAGAAACACGTGTCTTATGAAATTTTGGCCCATACTCTATTCACTGATTCGTTAATAAGACATCATAAATAAATTAGTCAAAAATAAATGCAAATTACGGGTAGTCAAAGTTGCATACGTCTTTCGAAATCATTGAAACTAACTTTAATATTTTAAACTACACTTTGTTTGATAGAATCTCTTGAAAACTACGTTATCCTAAACTACTCACTGGTCAAGGTCCCAACAAATTCTCGTCCCAAAACATCCCTCGGTAACGACCTCCTAATATCCCCACTAAAGACTTGTTACAGCATCTGGCGTGACAATTCCGGCAGTCAACCGGACAAATGCCTCACAAGAATGGCCGGGATATTTATGACCAACTATATGTTAACTCCGCGGGACGGACGAGGAATGCTCCTGGACTAGGAGATAATTTACCCGTGGTCACATCCGTTTATTTGAAGGGTTTTATTTTATTCTTTTTAGGGGAAATGAGTTTTAGGCAGATGGGTTAGAGATCAAATTAGTAATGAGAAATACAGGCAAGGTAATTTGTTTGTTTTTGTAAGCTTACAAAAAGGTGCAATTTGCAAAATGAAGAGGTATTCCTCTTTTTCATTTGAACGCCATGGTCAAAACCTTCGTTTACGTGTCGTAAGAATCGACCCTATCAAATCAGGCCGTGGATATTTTAAAAGTCGACTAAGGAAACCCAACAAAAGACGGGCTGTAACTCCCCTCACCTCACCTCAACAGCTTATAATGGTCCACTGCTGGACGCAGGCCTCCCCGTGATAATAGCCTTATTGGCTTTTATCTCACGGGGGGTAATGCCCATAATCCCCACGCTTGGTATGCGGATTCAGGGTCAGAGTTTGGTGGTAGATCTATTCTGCAAGAGGCGCTGCTGCCCGCCCCCCGGTGTATGTCCCCTAGTCACCTCTTACGACACCCACGGGAAGAGTTGGGGTGGTGCAAATTCTAAGCACCACACGGCTGTAACTCCCGTCTGTGTATTATCGAACACCTTTACTGCAATCACCAATCCGGTTGCCAAACGTGGTGTTTATGCAGAAAGCTCCTTTGTTTGAGGGAGACATTTTCATCATTTTTAATTAATGTAATTGGTTTCATCTACCGTTTTAATTAAATAAATTAATCAGTGGTATGTGTTCTGATGAAAAATTCTGCGTTTAATTAACCACATTATCTGTTGTGGTGTCAATGTGGCTAAAAACCTAAGTAACTGTACTCTTAGTCAAGTCAAAGCTGTCATTGGTCGAAACAGAGGGACCTCGATACGCAGGGAATCGAGACCGCGGTAACAAATCCAATATTAAGATACTTTAGGAGCCATGTAGACTTTCTTTCATTAAATTACTCAACACAAAAAGGTGATCAAATTCTTATTAGGTGCTAGATTTCGCTAGTTTTTATCATTAACAGATATCCAACTCGCATTACGAAAGCAATTTCGAGGGTGAGATTGCCTAAGAATTTTTCTACAGCTGAATTACAAAATCCTTTCGTGGCAAAAAGTTTAAATAGCTGCTTAATGCGATTAGGTTCAAAGGAGAAATGTAAGAGATCTTAAGTTTTAACACGTCGTTTTATGCTACGAGGTATTTCTATTTCAAAATTAGATTTCAGTCCAATTTCATACAAAGGCCAAATAAAACTTTAAAAAAATAATATGTAATTTTTGGGGTTATAAGTAGATAGATAGATAGAAAATTCTTTATTGCACACATAAATTATCTTTATTAACAAAGAAAATTACAATCAAGTAATAGAATTAAATTAAAACTAGTATTTACAATTGAAACAATTGAGCTAACTGCAGACTGTTGCAAGCAATCTACAAGTAGCTCAACTGATCCATATCAATACCAGTCGGAAGCGAGCCCAAGACACATAAATTACTAATAATACAGACAAAGATAAAAGAAGTAAGAATATGTGACAACAAGAGTAAGTATCTACTAACAAAGAAAATTACAGCCAAATAATAAAATTAAATGAATACTAGTATTTACTAACTGCAGACTGTTGCAAATAATCTACAGGTAGCTCAACTGAACCATATCGAAACCAGTCGGAAGCGTGAATTACCCCACTCTGTATGGCAATGCTGATGCGCTGCGCCAGATTCTCACCAGCTCTTGGGTCACGCGTCGCTTCGACCAGTACCTACTTGGTTTGTTTGAGTACCTTCGCTATTTTTTTAATAGTTCTTGAGAATACATTTTTGACTATTTTTATTATTCTACCTGGATCGTCCTGCTTCAGGGTCAAAAACCTATTTTGCTTTTGGAAAGTGGAGCTAATATTAAATAAATAGGTAATAAAAAAGTGCATACTGATTTCTGTATTTTTTCAGATAAACTATTAAAGCTACTCACTGATTTCATCCCGTTTCAGAGGCCTTAGTCCGAGTTAGTAGAAAAAACATTAGATAAAAGTAATCGAGAACCATTGATGTCTTTCACGAAAAAGGTTTCAAATGATAGTTTACACAAACGAGGTGTAGCCAAAAAATGCAATAAATACGTCTCACTTTCCTATTTTTATTCGTGCGCTCGTATGCGCGAAAGCGCCGAAGTATAATAATGCTTGTAAACTCACACATGGATTCGTTTTTGCCTTAGAAATAAAGAAAATTGTTGAGTGAGCGTGTTTTACCTCCATGATAAACGTGTTTGGTACGCTCATAGGTCGCAAAGGAAATACTTAGATTCGGTGCAAGTACCTACAGAGCGAAATGTTTTCCTGTGTATTGTTATTTTTCTTGAAGCACTAATTGAAGGCATTTCTGTGACCAAGCTATGTTGGTAGTGCTCTATCTGCTTACTTTTATAACATCACTGGCGCAAACGTGACTGCCGCTGCTATGTCAAAGTGAAACAAATCACTCAAAATCATTCGAAAACTATCATCGAGTTTGTAAGAAACGATTAGATCATCGATATCATCTAAGAAATGAAAAAAGTTCCCAAAACTTTTCGGTTTCGGCGGGACTCGAACCCACGCCCCACCCTCAGTACGGGTGTGCTCTAACCAACTAAGCCACGAAACCCTTAGTCGGTTCAATCGAAAATCTTTGGGACCTCTTACGGACTATAGCGCCGGTGGTTGTCATACTACGATAATTAGTCCTCTTGATACGGTAGGGGCGCTACAAGGCGTTAACGTATAGGAAGGACTCGAAATCGATGGCAGTATTCGAAAGATAATGTGTACAAATCGTACTAAGACCTCAGATTTGATTGTAGGTCCAACTATTACTCGTATATCAAAGAATTATCAAAGACAGACCAAAAAAGGCAAACTACTTAAGCATTCCACAGAGATTTTTATTGTGGGATTTCCCCGAAGTTTAATTCTCGTGCGGAATAAGAAATAAGTTAGGATAGGGATAAGCAACAATGAATTGGTTCCGGTCTGATACTTTGATAGGATTAAGAAGTTTTACATGGAGCCATTATGTCGACACATTGCGCAGGGTCTTAATCGAATATTTTATTCTGTAGGAATATTTTCGTTCATGTTTTTGTTGATCCAATGAATACTTCTTACATTTTTTCAGGCTTGGAAAACCTTGCCGTTGGCAACGAGGCAAAGTACACTAAACAGAAAAAAACTATTGCAGATGCATTAAAAAAAGCTTATAATAGGTATCACAAGCTGTGCGATGGATTTTTGAATTTTCCTTTGATAAACGGAATTATACAGTAACTTCACCGTGTTTCATGCTTTGCTGAAAAAAAGCATGACAACGCTGAATGCTGAAAAAAAGTAGCTATCTCTTAGTCGTATGCAGTGAAATGATCAAATCTAATCAAACACAGAGATAGTCAACTCATAGTTCCTGAAGAAACTCGAACTCTATTTCATTCAATACAGTGGAACTGAAACTGAACACGAATTCCTAAATCACTCATCCGCTATCAAAGCGACAACTGATCCATCTGACACTTGCCTGCGGTCAGGTGGGTTACTCTTGATGCTGGTTCGTATGCCGCCGATGGTAACATTTCAACGTTTTGATGCCAATTCTGAGATTAGGGTGCATTGCGTGTGATTTAACCCGAATCACGTGATTTATTTTTTCAAAGGAAACTCAAGACTTTACTAGCAAGACGGGGAGGGACTATCGGCGTAACATAACGCGACTAAGGAAAGAATCTGGATAAAGAGCTATTGTGTCTGAGGCCAAGAGTTGAGTGAGTCGTTACGTGGTTGTTGCGCCAGGAAGAAACTTGACATTTAAAACAAATCGGTTTGTGGGTACATTTTTCTTCAGTTCGATTCGCCAAATCTGCCACGATCGTTTAAACGATTAAGAAAATTTGTACTCAAATGCACGAAATCGTGATTGGTTCTGCAATAGAACTGATTTCAAGAGTAACCCCTCTACGCATTGCAGCGCCTATGTCTGCTGATACGTCCGTCCGTTCACATTACACTGACATTGTCACACGGCATTGATTTACTGCTTGATGGCTACATGGGTTGATTAATTTGATAGGAATTTATCTTAGGAAGTGCGGGGTAAGCTTCTAAAAAGCTTGGTTCACCAATCTTAACTTCATCCTGTATCCATTTAATATCCTTGGTTGCCTGAAAGAAATCACTATACAGGGTTATTGGTAAATTATAGTGACATCACTAATTTAACTATAACCCTGTATATGACAAGGTCAGCATATCCACGATGAAATTTAAATGCTGACTTATTTTTATTTTAAGGACACGTAACTTTTTTCAGGTTATTATGTATACCATTCAATTTATATATCACTAGCTTCTGCCCGCGGTTTCGCACGCACTTTACCGAGATAAAATTTAGCCTATATCCGTAACAGACTTACTTTCGAATTTATAATATAATAAATATATATAATTATATTTATTAGCATAAAAAAGTTTATCACATTATAATAAATGAACTGTGTACCTACAGTTTGTATGAAAAATAAGGTCGTTTTTTTTGTTATTTTTTTCATTAATACTTTTGTAAGATGTCCCTGTTAATCATTTGAACAGTAAAAGCTCTTGAAGTGACGGATTCCTTTAACCCCTTAATGCCACTAATTTCGGGCAGGACCCGGAATAAATTAGGAAACTATTCATTAGCACTTTGCTATTTGTTTTGAAGCAAAATTACTAAACGATTCCTCGTTAAAGTAAATTCACATTATTATTCATTGATTGCCGTCTTAGGGTTCAACCATATTTATAAGCCTCAAACCAACTTAAAATTTGTCAGAGCGTCGTCGTCTCGTTAGGTCGAAGCGACGCGTGATCCGAGAGCAGATGAGTATCTGGTCCAGCAATACAGGGTGTTCGGAAGAACGTTGAACGTACGAATAAAGCCAGCTCTTGGAATCGCTTTCAATTGGTGAATGGATCAGTTGAGATACCTCTAGATTATTTGAAACACTCTAGCCGCCGTTAGCTCAACTGATTCAATTGAAAATTCCATTTATTTTCTATTCTCTTATTTTCTACTTATAACTTATAATGCAAACTCAATTACTTTAATTTCTAAAGAGCATCTGTACTGGCCTATGGGAATTTAGTATAGACTTACTGTGAAATGGTGTAAAAAGAGAATTAATTATAAAAACTACCGCCTGAAAGAGTCCACCATCCAACTCGTCCCAACTGGTGTGAGTTGACGAATCATAAAGCCTGCAGGCAAAACCTTTAGCTTATCACCTCCACCATCTAAAGTGAAAAGCAAAAAGCTAAAGCAGGCCTCACTCTCCAGTAGTGGGCGTGCATAGGCTGAACATGAGGATGACAAAAACTGAACAGTGATCACTTTTAGATTTTTGATACATCAAGCAATATATTTTAAACTAGCAGCGCCTTGCGGTTTCGCCCGCGTAGTTCCCGTTCCCGTAGGAATTCCGGGATAAAAAGTAGCTTATATTCTATTCCAGACTATAATCTATCTGTGTGCCAAATTTCATCCAGATCTGTTGAGCCGTTCTGGCGTGATAAAGGAACAAACATCCATCCATCTATCCATCCATCTAAACTTTCACGTTTATAATATTAGTGAGATGAGATTAATTAACACGAGGAAATGATTGTACACTTTGATTTTAAGTTAGTGTAGCTCGTTAAATACTATTCCGGCTCGGTGGACAGTTATGATTTGACCCTTAGAATTTTCGCTTTTCCGACACTCGTAAAAAGGAAAGGCGGAAGTACAAATTATGAGAGTAGGTTAAAATGCCAGTAAGCACTTTGAGTAATTGGCACTAAATAAATCATTTCTTTTTCCTCCTGACTTTAATTATAAGGAGGAAGTGCAACTTTTTACATGACTTACAGGTGCCTATACCGTAGCCAAACTCGTTATAGAATATTTGTAAACAAACCGCCCATACTTAACCAAATATTCACTCTGTTTCCGCGTCTTTTTTTACGCAACACAGTGAATATTTGAAGCGCTTCCTGTTGCCGTTATCAATATCAAGCAAAATTGAGCAAAAAAATCACGTTTGTTGAATTAATAATTTTGTTGCCTTAATAATTATTACTATACTAATATTTATTTTATTCTGTTATTTGTTGTTATAGCGGCAATAGAAATACATCATCTGTGAAAATTTCAACTGTCTAACTATCACAGTTCATGAGATACAGCCTGGTCACAGACGGACTGACGGACAACCGGACAGTGGAGTCTTGGTAATAGGGTCCCGTTTTACCCTTTGGGTACGGAGCCCTTAAAATCTAAATGTAGTTTGACTAAGGTATATGTAGGTAACTAACTTAATTTGTTATGTTCCATTACTTGATCTCGTTTGCAGAAGGTCCATAAACTCTAAGTAAGTGATTAAGTAAAGGATTATAAGGAACAAACCTTTAAATTTTAAAGAATTATTCAATCTAGTTGATTATTACGCTGATCAACCTAGTTATGCATCCAGCCAGTAGAGACATCATAGCATCGAATGCCTAAAGTGCAAGCTTGCACGACTAGGTGGGCTCTACTGCGAATGTTTATCACCTCGCCGTCGCCCACGCGCGCCTGAAACGCGTCGATGGTACTTAGGACCTAAGTTTGTTTTAATTAATTCGTCATTCGTATTGAGATTAAACACGCTCATAGACGTCTCATTGTAAAAGTGAATTCGATTGTCAAATCCAATAGATTTTCTTTAAAGTTAGTTTTTAAAAACACTCACAACGTTCCCAAATCTTTTACTACCTACTTCGGCGACAGTGATATTTATGTTTGTATATGTTTGATACATACAAAAAACCAAAACATTTTCGAAATTGACCAAAATAAACTTTTACAATTTAGCTCACCCCAACTTAGTTAAGGGGAGATTTTCATTTATTATTTCTCCGTTGTGGTCGAGTTTTAGGTTCACGGTAAACAACGTCCAAACTCGGCCACGCTTTGCATAATTAGATAAACCAACCGTTTAGAGGCAATGAATTTATGGGGCATCAATGTTTATGAATTTCAAGGGAATTTTGACCCTTGAACAGTGTTGGTATGAGCTTTGTATCTTTAAGTTTAAAAGTTTATTAATAGCGTTATTCCTATGCTTCAATGTGATAAGTGATAAAGCTTGGCACGATTTCATTATCAGATCGAGCGAAGCAATATTTACTTAAAAAATCATAACCTACATCATCTTTACTAAAAATAATAATAATAAGGAGGACAAATTTGTTTTTTTAGTTGTTTTTTTGAATTGAGTTCCGAAACTACTTGACCGAATTAAATCTAATGGTGAAAGAATTTCTTTCACCATTAGAATCCACATAGACTCCACGATCAACATAGACTTTATAGAATCTACCCGTCCGAAGCCGGGGCGGACCGCTAGTCTGGTATACAACTAGCACAACTAGTTCTTAAGTAGGTACATATGATTGTGTTCAAAAACAACAGAACAAACGAGTTTCAAACATAAACTATACTATATCAAAATTTTACGGAAATTCGTAATACTAGTACGATTTTATGGTCAGACCTTCTCTATTTTTATGTTTTTTTCATGGTTACTGCCTGAGGCAAAAATAAACTCAAAGGTATTAAGTAGGTTTGAATTATTATGTATTGTTTGATCTCACTATTTACAAAGCCATCTAATCAAAGCATGTCACATTGATATGGGTAGAGTAGGCCGAGGATATGTCAAAAACGGATAATAATGTTTTTGTTTCCGTCAATTATTTACGGATAAGTTATCTCTACGTAACAATGTATTTTTATTGCTAAGATAATGAACATATCTTTGTTATTAATTTTCTTTGTACCATTTTTTTCTATTAATGTAAGTTCTCGAAAACCTTCTTTCATTTGTGGATATCGATCAACCACGATAGTGTAATTAACAGTAATAGTTAACGGTGGGCAGCGAAAGTTTATTTTCGAAATTTTGGAATGGATTTTTTCCACGTCTTCCAATTTTGTTTAAAACTTAGACAATTTAACCAGCTGTCAAGTTTAAAACTATCAATTCGTGAAAATCCGCTGTCAATTGTTCCACTATCCACTGAAACAAAATCCTTAGGAGTTATAATTGGAACAATTTAACGCGTTAACCTTATACTAGACGTTACTACTATAGAGAGTATATCACCTACAAAGGAAATTAATTCACAATCATAAACTTTAAAGTAATCTTCAATAACGGCAAAACACTACAGCGAGCCATTATTCATATCCCTCGGGTAAATTATTTGATACCGAAAATTTCCTCAAAACCTCCATTTAGAATTCCCGACTCACTTATCCGTTAATTTCCGGGCGGTACATCCCTAGTAGGTACGTCCCTAGTTTATATTACAGACGACAATAACTCGTTGATGGCTACAAAGTTCCACTAGCAGCACGGAATTGGACATGAAAACTGTAGTGGGTCGCAAATGTATGCTTTAATAGCGGACGTATTGTAATTCATCCGTTGTACGTCCATCCGTTGTCCGCTGTTGAAATATGGCATAAAGGATACAGAAATGTATAATAGGTACAATATTTTATTTTGTTATCAAAATTAAAAGACTATTTACAGCTATGTCTTTGGAATGGTTATAAATATACTACATGCCGTTACAGAACAATGACGACCTCTGTGGCGCGGTAAGCGAAAGCCCACCTGCGACGCAGGAGGTTCGAATAGGAGGGTTCAATTCCCGCCTCGGGGCAAATGTGTGTACGATCTACAGACATTTGTTCAGGGTATTCTGGTCGTTTCCTATGTATAATAAAAAAAATTGTCTATGTGTTGTATTCTATTATGTATATCAGTTATCCAGTACCCATAATACAAGCTCTACTTAGCTTGGGGCTAGATAATGCTTTGTGAATTGTCCAGCATTATTTATTTATTTATAATTTAATACATGTCTGCTGACGTTCAAGCAAATTTTGGTCCAGCTGCGTTTTCTTTAGGGTTATGTATACTTTCAGGTTCGGAGAGTAAGCTGCGTTCTAATAGGGCGCCATTATTTTATTCAAACTTTAAAATTAGTTTTCACAGCAAATACGAATGGCCTTGAAGAAATATTCGTAACATTTACATTATTTTTTATCGGACAATAGGTAAGAAACAATTCCCAATAGTAGTCAAATAGCCTATTACATAATATCTCACAATGGCCTTTATTTTTAATATCTCTATAACTGGGTTAGCTATGCGTTTGTATGTAGGTTTGGGAAACTCAGTTGATGATTGCATGACTAACTCTAAATAACGGCGCTACAGCCGTAAGAAGTCCCAAAGATTTTTGACGAAACCGACTAGGATTTCGTGGCTTAGTTAGTTAGAACACACCCGTACTGATGGTGGGGCGCAGGTTCGAATCCTGCCGAAATTGAATTTCTTGGGAACTTATTTAATTCTTAAAGTCTAAATAAAATAATGCATATAATCCCCTAGGTAAACCATAGAAACATAAACCCCATAAAGCGACCGCTCAATATGAATAAGCCCTAATTGAACTTGGGTGAAAGTGTATAAATAACACACGAAAGTGCACTTTATGCCACACACGGAAGAATTATTAGCTCTCCCGACGAAAAATATACGTGGAAAGTTTTTGGCAATTGAAACTATCTCTTTTGAATAATAGCTACGAATTTACGTGAAGAGGCTAATAGTTCTGACTTTATTCTTTACCTGCGGATTTCCACGCGTTTTGTAAAAATTTGATAAAAAGCTTCGGATGAGCTATTACCGGTAGATTAGTAGGTAATTTGTATGTAATTCCGATTCATTCAGTAGCTTTAGATATAAAGAAGTTTATTAACTAACTAAACATACAATGTTTGCATTTACAAAGATCGTTTTGCTTAATATGTGATTTCTTATGTTTTCAGTTACTTTTCTTTACATCTTTGCAAAGATAATAAACGAACGAACGTTATAATTAAAGTTGTATAATTGACGGTAGATATGCAAAGTTCAAATTACCTACTTGTAAAGATAAATGTCACCTCAGTCTGCCTGTGACCATGGAAGCTGAAAAGCCTCCGAAACGTCAGGTTATAAACAAAATATAAAATATACGCGATCAATCCGGTTAAAACAGTGTTTTATTATGAGTTCTCGCGAAAATAACCTTAGAATATAAGAAGTTTATTATCTAACTAAACATACAATGATTGATGTCAAGGTAAATCAGATATGTATCAAATACCAGAGCCTTAGAAGTATTTTGGCCGCGCGGTAGCCATGCTGACGACTAAAAACCTTGCAATTGGTCATTTTGATAGCACTACCCATTACCTGCCGTTTGATCCATCCTCCAGTTGAAAGCCACGGCGCAGCGTCGCCTGTTGCGATTACGGAAGAATTGACCTAAACTCAGCTCGTGGATTTCTTCACCATCTGCAAATACTCACTCAGATCTCCTTGTACTATCCAATGATCCATCCCTGGTCTCTACCAGACAACCAGGGATGGATCATTGGACGCTCTTGAACGATGAGACCGCTTGTTGCTTAATTTTTTAATTGTTAATACCTAGTTTCTATTAGATTTAAAGATAAAGATACATTTATGTGACTCAACAAGAACAGTAGGTACATACACAGAGGTATAAAACAGGTACAATTCATAATTGAGGCGTTGGTAAGATTTAAGTGTACAATAAAGTAAAGTATTTTATACTACAGCTACTCAGAAAGTTGATTATTCCTGTTCCAAATATAGCCTAGAAAGTTCGTCATTGCAAGCGTACTAAAAAACGGGACGAAAAACTATATGGAAGGGAGAGAAAAGTGTATGGAAATCATTTTCTAACGTGTTATTTTTTTTTAATATCTGAAATAGCAGCCGGTAGCTGTGGTTATTTTCATAATAGATCAAACGATAAAAAGTTTTTACTACGAATCCGCCGTATGTTAGTCTCTTCCATACTATTCGGAACAATAATTAAAAAAAGAACCAAGTGAAAATTGTACGCGCGTATTTATTGCGTACGATTTTTACACACATAATTCGAGTTTACATATTCAATTTACACGAGTGATTTTGAAGATTTTTCCTAGTAGGTGTAATGATTTTGAAGATAGTTCCTAAGTAAGTATCTATCACTCGGGAGAAAGTGCAATTCCTACCTCGTGTGTTTTAAGGCAAATGACACACTCGATAGGAATCAGGCACGTTCTCGCCTAGTGTAGGTACAATGTAATAATCTACCTATCTACTCTGACGAGCATCAGAAAGCGACCACTGACTCTAGTAGCAAGCTCCCAAAGGCATTGCCTTCCAAATTCAAAACAGCCCTCCTCAAGGGCATTAAAATTCCGCGCGAAATTTTGTTTGGAACACCCTATTTGTTTCGAAGATCCTCCCCAGTGCATCACAATCTTTACAACCAGACTGCCAGTTCGTTCTTTAATTTGTTCCGAATGTTTTATTACTTGGATTTACTGCTGAATATTTTAATTTGGGAATGTCCGTTTGTTTTTGTCTAGGTATTTGCGAAATCTTCCGGATTTCTTGGTGATTCTTTTTAGAGGGGTCGAGTTTTAATGATAGATTCTTTTTGTTTCTAACTTATTTTGTCTAAGTGCACGCCATTGTATCTTTTAAAGGCCGATTCTAAATCTTTCCACCGATCCCTGTCGTTGGCTGATCATCGTTGTTTTTTCAGCACAGAACTACTGGAAATTCTCAAGAGGGAAAACTGGAACAAGAAAAACCATTGAGGGGGAATTCTGGACTTTTAAAAAATTAAATTCCAGTTTTCCCCCTGAAGGGGGATTTGTCAAGGGGCAAAACTGGAATAAGCCCAATAAGCGTCTTATTTTGGCATTTTATTTTGTCATTGGCATACTATTAGATGAAGATAGATGAATCGAAAAGAGATCGTAGATGAATATTGGTATACTATTAGAAACTGTTTGATTATTTTGTATGTTCTAAGTCCTAATTTAAATTTTAGTATGGCGCTATTGCAACATTTATTAATAACCTAAATACACCAAAAACGATATACACCGACGTACACGTGAGCGAAGTCTCATGACGTCACAGCACGGTAAGGAACATAGTTAAACATCCCGTTACGTCACATCACGTGTATGCTATGTAACTTTGAACCCCACAACTTCATATAAAACTATGAACGCCCACGCACCTGTGGTACCGTATCTATTTGGATTACATGTGCGCGTATTGATATGGATCAGTTGAGCTACTTGAAGATTGTTGGCAACAGTCTGCAGCTAGCTCAATTGTTTCAATTGTAAATACTAGTTTAAATTTTGTTCTAATATTTGATTGTAATTTTCTTTCAACATAAAAGTGACCATTATTATCGGCAAAGAGTGATTGTAAAAAATTGCCAGTTCAGTAAAAAAAGGATATGAATTAATTTTTTAGAATATTAATAACCCTTAAAACTTCTCTCTTTAGAAATCTATTGGCATAATGAAACCACCTCAGAATTAATATTCAACTAAAATAATTCGCAATCCGTTACGCCACAAAGCTCTACCTAACTAATAAGGAGTACCCAAACAAAGCCCACTTAATCAATTTACCAATAAAATAAATGATTTGTTCAATACAAGGCTAAAGTTTTATTATTTTCCATAAAATAAAGCCCGAAACGATAACCCTGCTATAAATTTATTTTATGTTCTATAGAAGGGGTTTGGTTCCTTGGTTTTTAAGGTGCTGCTTGCTCACTAGATATTGAAGGGGACATTTGATAGTGCTTGGTGGCCTGCTATAAAGTACCAATTAAAACAAAAAAAATGCCCATGGAACTTAAGAAAGTTAGTAAATGATTATTTTGAAGGTAGAAGTGTACAAGTACGGTACGCAGGCCATGAATGCAAACGGACAATGGACAGGGGATGCGTGCAGGGATCTATAGGCGGGCCTACATTCTGGAATATTCTGCTGAACCCGCTTATTGACAGACTGGAGGAAATGGGCACTTACGTTCAGGCTTTTGCCGACGATATCGTTTTGGTTTTCTCAGGACAAAGCATGCAAACACTAGAACTACAAGCAAATGATATACTTATACAAGTTTATGAATGGGGAAGAAGAAATAAATTAAAGTTTGCACCACATAAGACCAACGGTATGATCATAACTAATAAAAAGAAATATGAAACACCAGAATTAAAAATGGGAAATAAACCTATTCAGTTAGTAGATGAAACGAAAATATTAGGATTAATAATAGATAAAAAATTAACATTTAACGCCCAAGTAACACATATTAGTAAGAAAGCAACAAACATATATAAACAATTAGCAAGAATGGCTAAAACAACATGGGGGCTAAGTCCTGAGGTAACCAAGACGATATACGCGGCAGTAATTGAGCCAACCGTCCTGTATGCAGCAAGTGTTTGGGCACCAGCAGCGAAGAAAGTTACCATTAAGAAAAAGCTAAATACCCTCACAAGAGGATTCGCACAAAAAATATGTAAATCGTACAGAACGGTATCCTTGAACGCAGCCCTGGTTCTGTCCGGACTTTTGCCACTTGACTTAGGCATCAATGAAGTGATCAAATTGTACGAAGCTAAGAGGGGAAAACCAATGGAAGAAATTTTGATGGACAGGGAAATGGAAGAAAAGGTATTATTATTATTTATTATTTATTTATTTAATTAGAACGGCGGTGATTGCCAGTTACACTAATTAATTAATTATAATTTAAACACAAACACTAAAAGCACAAAAAATAAGACAAAAATTAAATGATTAATTATTATATACATTGTTAATAATAATTTTAATATAAGAAATCAGTCATTCATCCCTCTCACAATAGATCATACATACAGACATTAGGTCCATCCATTCGTCCGCAAATATATCGCAGTCTGGAAAAAATTTAAGTAACTCGTTGAGGGCGTCGAGAGCGTGAGGCAGCGGCGATTGATGATGTCCTACAGTACGACAAGGCGGTAGAGCGAGGAGCCTGTGACTTCTACCGCGAATATATTTGTTTGGCACGTAAAGGCGAAGCAACTGGCTTAGTAGATCAGGGCTGTCAATAATGTTCCTAAAAATTTTAACTACAGTTGAAAGCTGGTCATACGCCCGTCTAGTTTTTAGCGAGTTATAACCCAGGTAACCTTGCAGGAATTTCGTTGGATACATAAATGGGTAATATCCTGCCACACGCTTATAGAGGTGCCTTAAAAACGCTTTTTGAACCTTTTCCAGCAGCAGATCATATTTTTTCTCATGTGGACTCCATACACAAGAACTGGCCTCCAGCTTGCTACGGACCAAAGCGTTGAAAAGGAGTCGTATCACGAACTCGCTCTGAAAATCACGTGCGTTTCTAAGCACGAAACCCAGCCTGGTAGGGATGCCTGCCAGAGGGCCTGGAGGTATGTTTCTTGGAAGCTCCTCATCCTGCAGATGATATAGAAATAGATTACAAATGTTTAGACAACATGAATAGGGAAACATTAATCGAAAATGATATAACAGACGAAGAAATCAAAATATTTACAGATGGAAGCAAAATAGAAGGGAAGGTGGGAGCTGCAATTTCATGCTGGGAAAAACAAGAAGAAATAAAATCAATGAAATTCAAGTTGGAAAATATATGCACAGTATTTCAGGCAGAAATGTATTCGCTGTATAGAGCATTAAAATGGGCCAATACATACAACAAAAACGACAAATTTACAATACTTAGCGACTCCAGATCATCCCTCGACCTAGTCAAAAATAGAACAACATTTCATCCCTTAGCATTTGCGATCAGAAAAGAAATCAAAGAAATTATAAACAAAGGAAAAGATATTCGATTATTTTGGGTTAAAGCACATGTAGGTATAGAAGGTAACGAAAGGGCAGATGAGTTAGCAAAAGACGCGGCACTAAAAAAGAGAACACGAGCAGACTACGATAAATGTCCAGATTCATATGTTAAAAGATATTTAAGAAAAGAAAGTATTGAAGAACTACAAAGACGATATGATCAAAGCGAGACAGCACAAACAACAAAAATATTTTTCCCAAATTTAGCTAAAGCTCATAATACATTAAAGAAAATTAATATAAACTTTAAAATAACACAACTTTTAACAGGTCATGGGGGCTTTGCACATTACCTCAATAAATTTAAATGTAAATATGCTTCCGGATCGTACATACCAGCAGGATGTATGTGCGATCCAAATGTAAACGAAACAATAATACACCTGATACTAGACTGCCCGAGGTATTGTTTACGTAGATACGAACTTGAGATGAAAATAGACAGAGAACTTAAAAAAGAAACCTTAAATGAAATACTAGACGATAAAAACACATGTACATTTTTTTGGAATTCTGTATCTGCGTCGTGGAGGACGCTAATAAGAGAAACAAGTAGGTAAATTATGGTATGTGTCATGATTTGAATTTTGTAAATAGATAACCTCATAGATAGATAGTTAAAAAATAGTATAGAATTTAACAATGTTAGAAGCTTTGTACCAGTTAAGAAACCTATTTATATAGTATATTATCAAATATATTTCATATAATATAGGAAAATGCAATATGACTGTAAAAATAACAGGAAGAATAAAACAATAGGTAGTAAACTAACATAAAGAAAGAACTGTCATGAGCGCAATATGTAAATAATTACATATTGTTCGCATGAAAATAAATAGGTATACTAATGTAAACATACACGAAGAATAGGATTACATCTATTAAATATGTAATAACTTATATTAAGAACAAGCATGTATATAATAAAAAAAAAAAAAAAAGTGAAAGAAAAGAAAAGAAAAGAAAAAAAAATGATAAAAAAAAGAAAAAAAAAAAAGAAAAAAGAATAGAAAAAAAAACCTAAATATGAACACGAACAGTTGCGAAATTGCACTGATCGCCTAATTGTATTAAAGTAAATAGCCGATTATGCAAAATGTTAGCCTAAAAATGTCTCCGATCCATATCGGAGGAAAAAAGGCGGAACAAACAAAAGAAAAAAAAAAAAAAAAAAAGGTGCTGCTTGCTAATATGTTCCGACGGTGTTAATCTATAGTGTATGTAGACATTACTATGTAGTATATTATCTGCATAGTAATATTACATAGTAGTTTTAAGGGCAGTGGCTTTCTAGGGTTAATCCCAAAATCTTACGTGAGATGACTTGCGCTATAAAGAGGCTTCGTTCGCGTAAAACTTTCGCCCACCGCGCCTCAGAGGTCGTCGAATTATCAGTTTCCTAATAGATATAAATTCATGATGGAATACTTGCATACCTAGTTGGTGTCAAATGGTAATAGATAACTCTTTTACAAATAAAGTTAAAAACTACAACCCGACTACGTGAAAGTTATAAAAGTTTGAAACATTTACATTGACAAAATAGAATGACGTATCGGTCATATTTGATAGGCATAGAGTTGAAAATGAAAATAGGTCGTAGGTATTGTAGTTTTTCTCTATGGGGCCTGCAGCCTGCGGCTACCTAAACTTTAATACGCGTTTTGAAGGCTTATTCGGGGGCGGAGCCCTAAATCCTATAGCCTATAACCATCGGGGTATTGAGACGAATCAATCGATACATAATTTGTTGAAATCGAACCAGTAGTTTCAGCGCTACGTGGGAACAAAGAAATCGGCCACAAACATACAAACATACAAACATAGGGTGCTAACCTCATAACCCTCCCCTGTTGGTAGTCGGGAAAAAATATTACAATTAGTAAGTATTCACTAGTGTAACGTACAATTTACGTGAACGAATTTCAATGAAATTCGGCAGTGAAGGTGATTGTATCCCGGGAACGGACATAGGTTACTTTTTATCCCGGAAAAGAGCGAGCGAAGCTGCACCCAGCAGCTAGATTAAGTATGAGCGTGAAATGACGGACGACGCTTTTTTCGCAAATCAGATAGGTACATAGAAAACAGTACCTAAGTTTACTGTGTAATATTCAGTTGAGCATGTGATTAAAAGCAGTGTGATTTTAAGGGGCCTTTCCGATCACTAATAAAAGAACACCTAAACTTGTACTTCCCTATAGTTACAGTCACCGCCTAAAAGAGTTGAACAGCAAAAGACTTCCAAACCCCGTGTATGTTGAAGCGCCCCAACAGGGTTTATGTTTTGATCTCACTATGATCATAAGAACTCGGCGTCAATTCACACAATTCACATGAAACCTTTGACACAAATTACTTAAATGATTACACATAAAACCACAGAAATAATTAAACCAAGTCACTCCTTATGAGGCGTGGATATTATGTGAAGTAAAGCTAGTCGTTAAGTTTTCTTAAATTTTCTAAGTTTTAAGAATTAGATTCAAAATGGCGCAAGTTAGCTTAAACACCATTTGTTATCCTGAAACCAATGGATTTAGTTTGCTACTAATGGATTAGCTACATCCTCTTTCAATTGCAATTACCTATTAAGTGAATAATTGTATCGAGTTTCAGTTGATGATCTGCTGTATCCGTTACAAAATAAACCTTATTTCTAACAGTATACATTTTAGAATCACAATCTAGAGCAGGGAAAGCTAAATTGAATCTAATAACTTTGATTCAAAGTTGCGATTATCAAAGTGTTCATTAGTTTAATTGGTGTAAGCGATACTCGTGATTTTCAAGTGAAAACTTCGTAATTGGGATTTTGAACACAATAAGTTGAAGTTTATTTTAAATAATACCTGCTAAAATTAGAATTATCAGATTTACGTAGGTAGATGGATATAATTAGAACTTACATCATGTAAGTTATCAGGCCCTGCCCATAATTTAGTAATATTTATTCACACGAGACGTGGTACAAAAAACGTTGGTGGAATATTACAGTAGAGCTGCATATCTCGCCTGAGTACAGGCACGTGAATAGTAAGTTATAATTATAAGGTGCAAGCGCACAACGCGTCAGCGGAACTGCGCGGCCGCGTCACTGTCCGTCAAATTGGAACAAATGACGAAAAAGACCGCGTGGCTTATTCGGTGATTTTGTTCTAATTTGACATAAAGTGCCGCGGCCGCGCAGTTCCGTTGTAGCGTCGCGTGTTTCCACCTTTAAGGAGTATGTACATACTTAACTAGTTATAGAAATTATAATCATTAAATTAGATGTCATTGAAACAATTAAATGAGATAAGCGCAAATATTAATAAATTGCCTGTTGAACTCACTAGGTCTGAACTGATCTGAACCCTTCGTGCGCGAGTCCGATTTGCACTTGGCCGGTTTTATTTTTTTAGTTTGTTATTTATTGTCTCGTAATCAGCTGTCGAGTTGATTTAATATAAATTCGAAAGTTACTCTCTCTGTCTGTCTGTCGGTCTGTTTGTCTGTCTGTTACCGTTTCACGCCTAAACGGCTGAACGGATCTCAATTAAATTAGGCAGGGAGATAGATGGTATCCTGGGGACGGACATAGAATAATTTGTATCCCGGAAAAGCGTGAGCGAAACCACGGGCAGAAACTAGTTTATTATATTTCTGCTTATTCTTGACGATGAAATACCTAAGGTTTTTTGTTATAGTGCTTACCCGCACTTTGGGTATCTCTAAGAAATGAAATACATATGTTCCAAAAAGTGTTTAAGATCAAATACGAGTACCTACGTAGCAAATTTTTCTTCGTATGGCAATTTCTATCTAAAATTTGCAAAGCTTACCGAAAGACTGACAAAAAATACCGTCCAAATAATTTCAAAGGCTATCAATCACAATAATCAATCAAGCCTCTCATAGGAGAAAAATAACCTAAGATTACCTGTACAATCAATCTTACTAGCTAAGGATGGGTGCAAACGAGCAACTGCTCACCTCTACCATTTTTATTTATTTTAGGATATTAAATCACAAAATACACAATAAGAGATGATTAAAGATATCATTGCGGCCTCTATATCTCTGTTGCTCGCATGTTCAAATCCCGTTTCGGGCCAAAATTATTAAAATTCACAGTGGCAGTCTGTAGTGAGTGTGTCCTGCGCACATGGCGCTGAATGCTGACTGGCCGCCGCCGTGGTTGAAATTCGGTTGACTCGTGTAGATCTTCTATCATAACTTTGACATTGACTTACCTTTCTATACTTTTATGATAGAAGATATCGAAATCTTAAAGCTGATTTCGAGTGCTGTGTTATGCGTAGTTGACTACCGGACACCTAAACAATATTGGCTGCATTTGAATTTATTTATTGAGCAACTAATACGATTGAAATAATAATAATCATCATCATCATCATCCGCAGCCGAATTTAACGCCCCCCGACCTCAGACTAAGTATTACTTAGTCTGAGCCGCGACGCGTACTATGTCATCGACCCACCTTGCAACGGGGCGTCCGACGTTTATTTTAAAATAATACATTAATTAAATAACAAACTTACCTTATGTTTCTTAAATCTATGACTTGGTGAATTCCGAAATGGTATTGCCCTTCGTTACTTTTTAATCCAGAAAAAGCTCGGGCAAATTTGTAGTTATTAATATCCTCCTCCTCAACAGCCTGTAATGATCCACTGCCGAACCTTTTTTCTTTTTCAGCGATGAAATTCGTATACGAATAGACTGGTATGGGTGGGACCAGAGCAAGGATTTTTTTTAAATTTCCAACTAATATATAATATTGCGTAATACGGTGTTTTCAGGCAAAAATTAATCAAAATTAACTGCGACGTGGCGGTTCGAAATGAATTATTTCGAAATGAATTATTTCCTTATTCACCCGTTGCTCGTTCACTCGTACCCTAACCGTAAACTATGAAGCTCGGCTGTTCCGAACAATTTGCCGAGTGATATTTTTTATTGACAATAGAATTCATCAACTTATTTTCCTTGGGCTATTTTTATTATGATTGACAGACTGAAATGAAGGGGACTTTTGTGAGAGAGACTTTTTCATTTTTCCACGATTCGTTGAATTGTACATAGGTACCTATTTTATTACAATATTGCTTCTGAATGTGGTACCTACATTGACCTATTTATTTACCATCGTAGACAGTTATTTGGGATATTGAAGACAAAGCCGCTTTCTTACTTTTTTTTTTAAATAAGCAGTAAGGTTCACTTCTTCTATTTATTGCCTACCTCATAAAGTTTTCGAAAAATGAAATCTATAATTATGAGGTACGTAGTGAAAGTAGAAATGTAAATGCTCATAAAAAAACTATATTGTTAAATGAATGATACAGGGTTATTGGTTAATTAGTGACAATACGTGAACTGCAGGTTCAGCCCATCACCACAAGCACGTTTGTGAAGACGCCAGGTCTTAATTTTGGTATTGAAACTCAACTTAAAAACAGCTCTGCCCTAAATTAACAGAAGATATGAGAGTGAAAGATCGGTCTTAAGTAACTCGTTAGGTTCCAGACAAAGATGTTTTTTCATTTAGGTGACTTATATTTTTTTTTAGAATTTAGACTTGGCACCTTCACGAACATGTTTGTGATGATGGGCAGGACCTGCAGTTCACGTATTGTCACTAATTTACCAATAACCTGGTATAAGTATACCAAACATTTTAGATTTCCCAGAGTGCGAGGGCTTACACACTATAATAACCAAAGAAAATTACAATAAAAAAATAGAAACAAATTAAAACTAGTATTAACAATTGAATCAATTGAGCTAACTGCAGACTGTAGCAAACAATGTACGGTAGCTCAACTGTGCCTATATAGTTTTTTATCAGGGAAATGCGTGTGAAGTCGCGAGCGGAAGATAGTGAGTAATCAAATCTTTAGCAGTCTCTTGTCTCCCAAGTTTTGTAAGCTGAGCATGTTGAACATTATTGAATTTTTCATAAATTTTGTAATAATATCGCTCTCTTCGTTTCAATATTATTTTCTCCGTAGCGGAGCCCACGGGGAATACATCGGAAATATATTGTAAAACTACGTAGCTACTTTTAAATTGTCCCACGTATTTTGTTCTTGTTTATGAAGTTTGCGATTCGTTGTATTTTATTTGCTGGTTGTGCTGGGCAGACTTGAAATGTGCTTTGTTTTAGGAACTGCAAAATACGTACTGAGTCCATATTGCAGGCATTTTGATGGATTTTAGCAGAAAAGCTCTTACTGTAATGGTTAGTCCAGGGAAATACTACTGTCATGCTTTTTTCAGGGTTAGGGTAAATTCGTCACCGGGTAAATTTGTCATCGCAAAAATCTAGTGTAAATTCGTCACCGCTCCAATTGTTTAAATATTTTCAGGGTAAATTTGTCACTGCCTACTTTTAAACCACTACAGTACAGTCAGCGAAAAAGTGACATGCCTTTATACCTACCTCATAATTTTAAACTAACATGCACAGTTATTTAACTTGTAGCTGTTTTGTCATGTTTTAGACACACTAATATTTGAAACGAAAGTTTGGATGTATGAATGTTTGTTAGTCTACACGTAAAATGGACCGAATGGATCGGGCTGAAATTTAGCATCCAGGTATTTCTACGCCTGCAATAAAACATAGAGTATCCATACTCCTTACTTACTATATCCTTACTAATCCTTACTTCCTTACTAATATAATAAATGCGAAAGTATATTTGTTTGTTTGTTTGTTTGTTTGTCCTTCCATCACGCCCTAACGAAGCAACCAATCGGCTTGACTTTTGGCATGGAGTTAGTTGAAAGGATGGAAAATAACATAGGCTCATGGGAACTTATTTATGGGCATCATCCCATAAATAAGTTCCCATGGGATAGAAAAAACCTTAAACAACGCGTGCGAAGCCAGCAGCAGCTAGTAATATTATAAATTCGAAAGGAACTAAAAAGGAAACAGACAGAAGACAGACACTGTCTGTCTGTTTCCTTTTCACGCCTAAACGGCTAAACAGGCTAAATAGTGTCCCGGGGACAGACATAGGATACTTGAAAAGCGCGAGAGAACCGCAGGCAGCAGCTAGTTTATGATAAAATATGATCTAGCAGTTTCCCTGAGGGATAGGATTCGTTACGAATACATCCTACACAGAACCAGAGTTATCGACATAGCTCAAAGAATTAGAAAGCTGAAGTGGCAGGGGTCGGCCATATCTCGCGAGGAACCGACAACCGCCTGGGGTAAGACTAGTTATTTCAGTAAACTTATCGCATACCTACTCGGCTTTCGCTACCGCCCTGGGTAGCGAATACCACGTAGGTCTGTAGTTTTGAAAGAGTTTACCATAAGGTCTTTTGGTGAAATACGTGGCCTATCTTAGTATAAGACGATCAAGAAGACCCCGAGCTAAACTAGCGCCGTCATCTATTTTATCTTATGATTTCGTTGAACAAAGCTAATTTCAACATTTTCAAAGGGCAATTTGTGATACCTACTAAAGGCTTTTTTTTAGTGCTTTTGTAATAGTTTTATACAGTATAGTCGAGGCAGAGATGCGAAAATAGAGTGTGGTGGACACAAAGTGCAACTTTGTGTCTACCTAAACTACACAAAATAAAAATATTATATAAGCGCTTATGATAGATATCACAAACTGCCCATTGAAAATTTTGAAATTACCTTTTTTCAACGAAATAATCAAATAAAATAGATGGCGGCGCTAGTTTGGCTCGGGGTATCGTTTTAAGAAGAGAGATTTACGCGGTTACGTTGTTAATAGCTTAAAACGTTAATAGCTACGTTGTTATTTTAGTGAATTTACCGCATACCTACCCATTTTAGTTTTGGTAGCGTATTCGCTACCAAAACTAAAGTGGGTAGGTCCGCGTAGGTATAAAAAAGCACTAACCTAACAAGATTTAAATCTTTAACCTAACAAGAAAAGGTTGGTGGCCTTCTTTAATATAAGAAGAGACTTTTCCGCGCTTACATTTATTGTAAGTAAGATATTCCAGGATAACTGTGTATCATGTCAAAAGGTTGATTCTCTAGAGATTTCAGACGGTGAGACAGCAACAGTTTTATAACAACAGGGTCTCTAACTAAAGGTTTCAGCACATTTCCACGACATCGTTCTGCCTCAAATTGAATCAAGATCAAGTGCATAAAGCCTGCAATACGGCAACGCGTCACCACGGAACACTCTCTTGAACTAACACTTTCATGGTCGACCATGAAAGTGACCGATATGACATGTGTGTCTTGGAAGACACACATGTCATATCGGTCAGCGCCACCGTGGCGGCGAGCCCCTGCGGGTCACACTGCCAAGGCTGAGCAGTGAATGCGTTAAGTATTCCATTCATGATGACACCATTCATAAAACACAATAGTGAATAGCGGCTGGTTTTCTCATGCATTAGATGCACGTTCTTACTTACCTAATTTTTTAATACCTATTTACGATCATATGGTACTTACTTCGCTTTTTGTCCGCTATAGCCTGAAAAATATGGCGCCTTCTTCCTATTTTAATTTAACCACTACGAATAATTCATTTTAATGTTCATTTCTCTGTCGCGCTTGAGCGTTGTCGTGGTTATATGCTGTGACCAAACTTTAGTCTATGGTAATCGCTGACGCTATACATCACAAGTTTTCCTCCTTACGTGAAGATCCCTGACCGGTGGCACTTTACCCCAATTTAACATTTTAGCATAAACATATTAGCTATCTATCTTGTTAAGCACGCTAAACACCCATAGAGACAAGTAACGTTAAATTTATGGGTGAAATTAGCTCACCGTGCTGCAATAAATTTACATATGAAACTCATAAGTTAAAATGATGCCCTTGGCATGACTGCTAGAAACGGTACCAGACTGAAAAATAATAAAAAAGCTGTGTGTAACTTTCTGGTTTTATTTATTCAGAGAAAGTGCACGGGTTTGTACACGCTAACCGAACACAGACTTATAAACTACAGATAGATTTGCCGCAAAAGTTTTATTAACAATACAGTTCAATATGTACCCGTTTTGTCTAATCAGTTCAACATGATGTCTTTCTAGCCGAATTTCGACCAAGGTCAGTCTCGACGGAAACTAGCAGTGCACGAGTGTGCGCGCAAGCACCGGTGAACTCTATTCCATCAGTCTCAAAATCTGATGGGACGGCAGACCAACACGACCGGGGTGAGGTCAGGGGTTTATTTCCAGGCACGTGGGTGTAACACCGCCAACTTCCTGGCTCGTTGTTATTGGGTTTTTTTCTTCGACATCATTACCAGGCAGTCACTCAGCATATTTAAAAAAAAATTGTCCCATGATACTTTATGTAGACCCATCCTTAAAGTGATTTTTTTAGCCCCTATGGTAAATCACGTATAAATTAAACAACTTAATAGTTTCAAATATTTTTCTATACCAAACAGGGTTAAGGAAGGGGTATCGATCACTGTTCGTTATTAACTAGCAAGTGAATTATACACATTAACCTCACGCATCACCCCGTCCATTGGTAAAACCAGTATTAAAATCCAGTGCGTTGTTTAGAATAAACACTGTATATATACAGTATAATTGTATACAGAAGATCCTCTGGTTTCTTAGGCCTATCTAGCCACCATTAGCTCGTGTCGCCTGGACATAATCACATTCTCACACACAGTATTGCAGTTTTGTTGTCACAGGCGCTCTTACCCACTCAGCGTTCATTACGACAGAGTATTTACTCATATTTATGAGTTCATTACGGATGTAAGCGGGTTAACTACGAACCTTATTTGTGTTGGAAGAACACCAACGTTTCCGTAATGAACGTATCCGTAATGAATTAGTCAAACTACGATAGTTTTTATAGTAAAATATTTATGAGTATTTGCGAAATGCCAGTTTTGCATCTACTTTTCTTATAAACGTAAATCATTATAAATTTTTGTCTGTGTAATTATTTCCTACTACTATCCTCCTATACGGAAACCACGACGTGGTTACCATAAAACATCTGGCTGCCTGTCACCTGCCAACTTACATTCATGTAAACATATCTCATCACATCTCATCTCAAAAAAACTTACTTTAATACTCATTAGAAAACTTTTTTGATTTTCGATTGGGGCACAAGGCTGTAAATTAATAAATTGGTACTAGCTCCTGTTCGCAGTTTAAAAAACAATGTTCCAGATTGTTATCTATCTCCCCGCTTAATTTCATTGAGATCTGTTTAGCCGCTTTGACGTGAAAACGTAAGACAAATAGATCGAGGGACATAATAAGTAATGCGGCTTTAACTTTGTTGTTGGTTACAAGCCTAGCTTCATGCAATCTTTATCCAATATCTTCACCCAATCCCACAAATAATTCTTGTTTTTGTATAAAATACAGTTGCCCTACTCCCTTCGTTCCTTTACAATGTCATCGTCTAATTAGAGCTCCAAAGTTCACCGACTTTCAGCTAAGGCCTAATGTTAGAACTTGATCATTAAAAAAACAATAAATCCCTCAGATTGCTAATGCGATTTCTTGAGTCGAGCGAGTCGATGAGAATTTTTGGGTACCGATCAATTTTAATAGGTTAAATGTGCTAGAACTATTTATATGTTTAATCAGCTAGAGATAAAAATGATAGTAAAAACTAATAGCACTTCTAATGACAACGCTATCAGATTGATCATAACTAGCAATAACTAGCAATCATTCGGTTTCTAGACCTTTTAGGCGCTGCGCAAACGTAGATACTTTTGTGTCTTGTGTCAGGTACAAGCTACCCATGATTTGATTTCTATAGAACCAGTATGAAATTATCCACTCACTGCGCAAACGTGTGTCTAGTTGCTCCCATTTAACACATACTCATTGACGATCAAAAAGTGTTCGGTGTCGGTAAACTAAAAGTCGTCAGTTGAAGACACAACCAACATTAACAAATTTCCTTACAATTTTACTCAGCTGGACACAGCAACTACGGCTACCACTGACCAGTATGCAACGGGCGACTGTGTCCGATCACCGCTACAGGATACAGCAACTACGGTTCCCTGTGATGGTGTGCCGTGTCGACAGTAAAAAGTGTCTACGTTTACGCAGCGCCTTAGATCTACCTCATCTTTACTCCATTTTTTTTTTTGCGCCATTCTCCATCTACCATTCATCTATCCATCATGCATGAGCATGATTTATCCATCGTTATTGAAGACGTCTGACCTTCAAGAGTGCGATTTCTGGGTCACCATTTCAAAATTACTGGTATTCCATCTATCGTTTTTTGCCAAGTCAGTCATAGGTAATGTCCATGATTTTTAGAATTCAACTTTGTGATTCCGAACTTCGTCAACTATTTCGGTTCCGACGAGAATCAAAATAATTGATGACGTAGCTTGAAGCATTGGAATGTAAAAAGTTTAAAGTGGCAACATGCCGGCCATATCTCGCGATTAACTGACAACCGTCATTGGGGAAAACGTAATCTTGAGTGGAGAACGCGACTAGGACAGCAAATAGGATGCCCTCCAGCAAGGTGGGATGATGACCTGTGAAAGACTGCAGACAGATGTTGGATCCCGCAAGCTGAAGAAAGGGCGCTATGGCGTTGAAAGCAGTGGACTAGTATAGGCTGACGATAATGATGAATTTCATCAACTATTTTGGTGCCCCTATCGATGCTAACAGGCATTGGAACTCAATATAAATAATCATTGCGGTAATATCACGAAGAGGTGATGAAGAGATTCAAGTGTTCCGTAAAATTAAATCCTTTGGGGTCAGCTCACACCGAAACGCGACACGACTCATCTCATCTCACTGCATCTCGAGATACATCGCGGCGCAGCGATGACAGTGAGTATGTCAGTAAAATTTGTATCTTTAAAAAAAAATAAAGTATGTAAATAAAGTTGTATTTTGAATCACTATCTTAAAAAGTGCACGTAGCGTCGCGTCGCGTCTCGGTGTGAGCTGATCCAAGGTGAATCCTCTTGTACAGGACCCTGTTTACCTAGAATAAGGGACGGCAATTTTCTTAAGAGGTCCTCAAAAGGGATTATATCGTATACTTAGTTAAAGTTTTGCCGTAAACTGCTTTGACAATAAGATGATTATCCATGAATTTATAACAAGAAGGAATCGTTATAAGTTTTAGGCAGCAAATTTCCACAACACCTTTCTTAATAAATTATTCAAGATCTAAATAAAGTGGAAGATAATAATTTTGAAGGCTGTTATTTGAATAAGGTTTACTTTGCACGCGCCTAATTTATTTGATCTTCTCGAATATCTCTAGGGGGAGGTCTTCAAGGAAGCTTTTTAACGTTTTTAAAGAAGTTCCTTCCTCATGTGCTTTTAAAATAGGTAGGTATACTACGGTGGTAACAAATATCAAATATCCAATCAGCAGTTAAGAATTAGTACCTATATTAAGAATAGCTAGTCAAAATCATCTTAATTTTGTCACTGACTGACTGACCGATCATCAAAACTTTAAGGCATTTCTAGCAGACATAGAAGCTTCAAATTCAGAATACAATTCGTTTTTAGTGTATAAATCAAAGAAAAACTAAAATATTTTGTAATTTCTGTTCAGTTTTCTAAATACACCAACTGGATAAATAATCTCATGTAAATGTATAAGATTACAAAGTTACATTTGCAGTTGGTATTCAAGAAGTAGAAGGCACAGGAAAGGAAAAAAGTAGGAATATTTACAGTACCTATCTACAAAAAGAAATGAGATGCCATCAATACAAAACTTGTTAAAAAACAAGTCTTGCACCTCTGTTCTTCTACCGTAAAAAGTTGTGAGATCCATGTAATACCAAGTATTGACTAGGCAATCGCACTAAACAATCTTATTTAATATAATATGTATTACTAGTGAGATACATTGTGTTTTCATGCGATGGCCAAGTCAAGACTTGGATCTCACAACTTTTAACGGTAGAAGAACTCAGTTGCGAGACTTGTTTTTTATTACCAGTTTTTAATGCAGCGACAATGTTTTGTCAACTAGTCGGTGAACCAGCGACTCTGATGTGCAGACTTTTAAAAGCAGACGGATCTCTTCCAACTACTCCAAAGCTGGACTTTAACTTAATCCTCTAATTACACAATACCTAGTTAGTTCTTTGTTGGAACCCGAGGAGTTCACGAACTTCGTACCGTGTGCGGTCCGATGTTATTTTTGTTTGCTGCAATTTCGTGTAAAAAGAGGGAAAGAGTTGAACGTCTCAAAGTTGAAGACAAAGTCTCAATATATATATAGACAGAGATTTCAAAGAAGATATTTTTTGTGAGATTTCTTTTAATTAGTCATTCATTCAGTAATAGTTTAATCATTGTGTTAATAAACTAACAGCCAGGACAAAATTTCTTTTAAATCAATAATCATTTCCGAAAACATAGGGTACCTACATCTCGTCCGCAAAAAAACTCGGCTCGGGGCTTGTTGTACCTTTTATAAAAAGCATAGTGGACAATTCGCCCGAATCAATAGTCTCTGGGTTTTGATTCGAGCCAGTTGTCCTTTACCCCAAAGTGAAGAGGACAACACGCCCATGAGTAGATCACCTACTAATTACTCTACCTACAGTCTACTTAACTGTAGGTACTTCGTTATTCGTTCATTTTGAAATTTTTAATATCGGTGCGTTCACTGCTCTATGTTTAAACCATGTTGTGCATCCATGTTTAGGAATTCAATCTAGTTTAATAAACTTAGTTAAAATCTTTACTACAGTGTCATGTTTCGATTGTTTTCTGTTTTGAATGCCAATTAAGTTAATAAATAAAATTCACATAACTGACTGAAATTCTGCCAAAGGTTATAACTGCAAGGTTTACAGCAGGTATATGATAGAGAGGTAGCGGCTTTTTGACAGTTTTCTTGTAAATCTTTACTCACTTTACTCATTCAAACACACCCTTAGACCGCCTGGTTAAACGGACTTGAAAGAAGTGTAAGTCAAGAGATGAAAACGCACACCAAGAAAGAATTTTAGACAATTCATATAAGAGCACGGGCTTGAAGATCAAAGTCGGGTGGCTGAGTGCCTATAGCTTTACCTTTATTTGTATCTCACTTACTTCCAAAGATTCCCTCAATTATTTCCAGTTTCAGATCAACTTTGAACCAAGTTTTAAAGCACTTCAAACTTGAGCAGTTGTGGCAATAAAACCAGCACTTGCCTAACTAATAGAAATGCTTCCATTTGCGATTTGGCATGAATTTAAATCGATGTTGAAGGAACGTGTCCTTACCTTTTGTAACTAAAAACAAAAGACAATCGTCTTTCTAAACAACGCGATAATTTTTTTTATCAATTTTAACATAATTTTTTGGATTATTCCAGTTTTTCCACCTGATATACCCTTTAAATAAAGAGCAAAACTAGAATAAAAAATATGTTTTCCCCATTGCAAATTCCCCTTGGGAGAAAACTGGAATCGAAAAAAAAAAACAATTGACGTTTTTCCCGTTGAAGATATCCTTAAGGGGGAAAATTTCACTATATTCAATCAGAAGCTTTGTTAATCTTGAAGGCGAAGGCATAATTTACTAAAACATGTGTCAATACCGTTAATAAAATGTAAATTGTAAAATTTTTTTTAGGAGAACACCACCCAAAATCGTTATCATGAGACAAAAAGACCATCAGTCATAAATATGAAATACGCAGGTGACTTTTGCGGTCTACGAAAAAAAAGCCACATGTACTCAAAGATTAAGTAAACTAAATAAATAAATAATGCTGGACAATTCACACAGCATGATCTAGCCCCAAGCTAAGCAGAGCTTGTCTTATGGGTACTAGATAACTGATATACCTACATAATATTATACATTACATAGATAGATATTTATATTATACATAGAAAACGACTAGACCACCCTGAACAAATATATACAGATCGTACACACATTTGTCCCGAGACAGGAATCGAACCCGCAACCTCCTGCGTGCCTGCGACGCAGGGGTTCGATTCAAAGTAAAGTCATTAAAGTAAAGAACGGATAATCACCGCAGGAACCTACGTAAAATCATAAATTGCAATCTAAGGATATGAGAGTAATAATGTAGCATGGCTCTATAAAAGTCACCATTCTCCTATCCACCAAGGTACAAAACATTGGAAGCTCAAGAATCCCGCTCCTATTGAATACAGTAACAAAAGAGGGATTTCCCTCGCAATAAACTTGTACTTACCCAGTAAATCCACGAGCTTGGTCAAGTTGCGAACTATAGTAAAGTAACCACTACGGTTTATTCTCTGGCCGAAGGTAGTTGGGAAACTTTGTTTTTTGTTACTTAATTAGCGCTAAAGACAATCACTCGCAGGGAGTTTTATTATTCCTTTTACGGAAGGATAAGTTCCTGGTTTGTTTTGTGTGGAAATGATTGATTTTAGAATAGATACAAATAATCTGGATGGATGGATGTTTGTTACTCAATCACGCCAAAACGGTTGAACGGATCTGGATGAAATTTGGCACAGATGGATTAGAATAGAAAAGAATAGAATAGAAAAAACTTTACTTTTCACTCGTATAAGTAGGAACAAACATTTATAAAAGAGACAAAGAAATAAACAACTTGCTCGAGTCACAAGAGAGATCTAGATCTAGATCCTCTTTACGTGAGGCCGCAAATCAGCACTTTATGAACCTTGACGCTATGATTTACCTCGCCACATATAGCGCGTGGCATGGAGCGACCAAATGCGGGTGCAGTTTGTGTAAAACTGCACCTGCTACAAACGAGTCCTTGGTGTGCGTGATTACGCGCAGATATAGAGCCGTTCAATAATCACGTCATGTTTTTAGCGAGCTTTTTAACCCCTCTGCCCCATGATGATACATGGTGTGGTTTTAGACTTCTCCCCAAAATCAAGTGTATTTTATTGTACATATAACATACTATAAAAATCTAAATACAGGTATTAATCTAATATAATTTTGGAAAATTAAGTAACGTGATTTCTGGTTAAAATAAATACATGTGATATCAAACTATTTCGTCGTGATATTTCGTGATTTTTTCCAAACCCTACCTTTCGAGCCTCACGTGATTAGTGAACGTTAATAGATAAAATAATGATAATGTGGGAAAATTCACAGATTTATTTAGCCCCAAGCTAAGTAGAGCTTGTGGCTAAATATTATAGGCGATAAATGTGTCGCGTTTCAAATGTGGCGCTACAAAAAACTGTCGTAATACAGGTGTTTGTCTGTTGTATCGCCTCAAATATAGTGCATTTATATTTATTTAGCAAATATAGTGCATTTTTAGCTCTTTTTCTCAGAGACTCCCTAAAACGAAAACTAATCACACAGTAGAAGGACCATAAAACTTGGTTTTACTAATCTAAGTAAGTTTAGCCATAAAGCAGCTATTAAACTGTTCAATATTAACTCCACTTGAAACTGATACTATAGCTACCCTTAAATAAGTCATTACTCCCTAATTAAATCACGTGTGCGAAGTTGCACCGTTCTGTCTTAAATGCTTTTTACATCATCCGATTTGAACTCTTTTTATGTGAAGCGTGCGTGACCTGAGACCTCTCTGGACTACATTTTGACCTTCTCAACACCCTTATAGGGTTCACGTAGTTTTTACTTTAGGATTGTAACACCTTGTAATGGAATGCAATAAATAAATAAATAAGTACGCGGCCATTAAAGAGAACGCTACAAATGCTACTACACTCAAGTACATACTGTTTACACTTTACTTTTTTTAAAACTTTTAACAGGGAAAACAATTACAAACTATCCTACCTACTGGTAATGGTACTGTAATGGTTTCCCCTGTAAAAAGTAGAGGTCCCAAAAGTTTTCGACGCAACCGACTAGGATTTCGTGGCTTAGTTGGTTAGAGCACACCAGTACCTGAGGATGGGGCGTGCGTTCGAATCCTGCCGCAATCGAAAATTTATGTGAATCTATTTAATTTCTTACTATACCCTGAACGATCCACGTTAAGGAATAAAATGTTGGTGTTCTTCCACCCAGACTTCATTTGTCGTTAATCCGTTATAATGATAAACTCTTGATACCTCAAGAGCAGACTTTTCACTGGACAAAGTACCACCTGAGTGAAAAGTCGGACGGTGTAAACAGCTTTACTAATAAGGTGCTTGTCTGGTGAAGTTGGTAGCCGTTCGTCTCAACTTGCTGGATATCGGCTAGTGATCAAGTTACGAGATTGCCTGAGGAGTGCAGTAAGACTAGTTGTAGGTAAGTTTAAACAATAGATAGTTCGTATGGTCAACTCTACTTACTTTGGAGCTAAATGATGCTGATTTTATTACTGATAAAAGATACCAAATTTTACTAACTGAAATACTTTCGTTTTCATCATAAGTTCTTTATTATCAAAGAAAATTACAATCAAATAATAGAATTAAATTATCATATTTGCAATTGAGCTAACTGCAGTCTGTTGTAAACAATCTACAGGTAGGTCAACTGATCCATATCAATACCAGTCGGAAGCGAATAGATCTCAGTTTTTCAATTAACGGGTATAAGTTAATTGAAAAACTGAGATCTATTCGATAGGATTCAATAGTATTGGACCGTGATGATGCACTAAATTTTTGGTTAAAATTCTGATATATCGCATCCTAAATACTTAGATTTATTATACGAGAGTCTAGTGACTAGGAAACGAGAAGAAAGTACCAAATTGAAAATCGCTTTCTGCTCTTTAAGTAAAACCAGATATGTAGACCTAATCAATAGTAACATTATAAATTAGAAAATAACTCTGTACTGTCCGTTTGTCTGTAATTTTTTCAGGCCTAAGGATCGTAAAATATTATCCCGGGAACGAACATAAGCTACTTGAAAAACGCGTGTGAAGCCACGGGCAGCTAGCAGTTACTCAAGGTACCTTGCCGAGTCCAAGCAACAACTTTTAAAACATTTTTGAGCGTTTTTTATGAACAAAATTTCTGGCTGGAGCAATATGCTTCATACAGTGTTGTGTTTCACGTCGAGTTTTAATTTTATAGTAAGTTAGTTCCGATACACAAGCAAAATATCGGAATTCACGTCAGTTAGTTGACATGACTCGTTCCGGATTATGAAACATACAAAAGCTTTGAATGTAAAAACCCGATTCAGGCATATTATTTTTCTGTACAAAAAAAAACATAGTCGATGTTAAACGGCGGCGGAGGCGTTGAAAAAAACGTTGAATATACGTATTTTTTTTTAATTAGGGTTCACACCTAGCGCCGTAGCAAGGCTCTACATTATTTAGGTACTTTCTCAAAGTTCAGGGCTAGCCAAGCCTTTGTGCTACTAAACTACGTACTAAAGCTGTAAAACTGGCGACTAGCGTATAGTGTAAATGCGGTATTTTTAAAGCTGTCTATCATACAGCAGGTAAATTGACAGCACGTTGCTTTGCAACAGTTGCAAAGCAACGTGCTGTCAATTTACCTGTATTTCTATACAGGGTTACTGTTACAGTAACCCTGTATAGAAATCTATACAGGGAATTCTATACAGGGTTACTGTTACAGTAACCCTGTAGGTATAGAAATACAGGGATACTGGTGATTCCCTGATACTCCGTGAACTGCTGGTTCTGCCCATAATCACAAACACGTTCTGTGTACAAAAGAGTTAAATTGTTTAGAAATAAGTTGTTTTTATTTTTATTTTGAAGTGGGACTTAAAAATAGTATAATTTTGTACTAGGGTCTAAACCATGCCATTACAGACGAGTTTGATAAACTGAGGTGAGGGAGGATGGCAAGACCGAGACATAATGGGTATTTTTGGCCCACGTAAAAACCTCAAATTTGCTTAAAAAGTACGAGAAAATAAAGAATTAAAACTTACCTTCATAATGCTCACTTTTTTACTTCTCTATTTTACGAATAAGTCGTGTATTTAAATGAAACTTTTGAAACTATCATGGTCATGAAATCATGGAAAATATCCCGTTATAAATGATTTCTGTGTATTTAAATATATATGTACATATATTTCACGTGATTTCAACCGCAACATTGCTTAATTACTTATGACTTAATTTTAGATTGCTGATCTTACCAACTCAATAACTCACTATCGCCTTCACTTCAATGTGTAGTAAAAAAACCATTGATTTTGTTCAAATACTAACTTTAAGATTAGTTTTTGGCTTCGAAATCAAGAGAACTGTTGTGTGACAGTATCCCTCTGCTGGTGACAGCAGTGTGTTTTACCTACGTGATTGACATGTTTGGGTTACCCTTGATACGCTCGTAGATCGCGAGGGAAATATTTAGATACTGTGTAAGTACCGAATGATTTCTTTTCTCGTGTGATCTTCTTTTTTTTATACACCGATTGAAGGCATTTCTATGAGTATTTTAGTGTGTTTAATTTTTGTTATGATTGGTGACGACCTCATGTCTGAGGTGACGACGACGACTTCCGTCCAGTATCTACTCAGAGTAAGTGGTTCCCTGGGGGCTCGGAAAACAACAATCGAAGTTTCTGATTTGTAGACATGCAAAACCTACTCATAAGTAGGTAATTTACATAAAGATAGTATTTGCACAAAAACAAATCAGAAACTTCGGTTTTGTTTTTACGAGTAGGCCCTCTGGACTTAGTTCAGTCGGGCCAAGCGCGCTGTTGGTAGTTACTTTTATATCTACTTATTACTATTAAAATAATTATTATAATAACTTTGATTATGAATTAATAATGTCTAGAAAGAGAGTCGCGCTGCAAACAGGGAAACAAACGCGGGTTGAACATTATGAGACCAAAAGTTAAGATATTTTTTTCTACGCTTTTACAGCGTTAAAACTCTATCAAGACATACAAATAAATAATCAAAGACCGCAAATATGACTATCGTTGTCACGTAAAAGTGCGACAAATCACTCAAAATCATTCGAAAACTATCGTCGAGTTTGTAAGAAACGACTGGATCGTTGTCATACTATGAAAATTAGTTTCTCTCAATCCGGTCCGAGCATTGCTCTCTATAGCTCGCTGGGTGACTTTAAACTGGTGGACCAGCCCTACCGTGAGTGTCCACGCCTCAGCTCCGTAGCTAGGTCATGACGGGTAGGATATGACGCATTGATTGAAAATTTTCGTTTTCAAGCATTGTGGTATGGATGACGAGAAGACTCGACGTAGTTTCACAAACGCTGCCGAATCTAGATGGATCCTCCTCTTGGTCTCCTTCTCGAAATTGTTTTGATCAAACTGCAGAATGTAAGTGTACTACAAATGCACAAGGTAAGTGTACTCGGAAACAATTTTGAGAATATGGCCCTGTTCGACGACTCAACAGTAGAGTAGTCAAGCAGTTACATAAAATATGGCACCAACTTATTCCGTTATCATGTTACCTATGTTGCTAGGATTCTATAATTTGAATCCCGAGTTACCCATCCAACCGTAACCGTGACTCAGTTCCAATCTTTCAATTAAATTGTCCAAAATAATACCAAACATTAACCAATCAGTCCAAATTCGACTCTAGAAATAGATGCGATTGATATTGGCGACCAATTCAAACCGAGCAATATATTTCCAATTCAACGTCTTAACAAACATTGAAATATATTCCTGTTGATGTGTCAGCTATTCCAAAGCTGTTTAAGTTAACCCATTTTGAGCTCTATAGCTTGGCAATAGAGATTTAAGGAGATCTATTCAGGTTTTAGTACTGGAGACGTTGAATGAATCACCCAATGACCGTTTATTACGCGGAGCTAAAAGAAAACAGTGGATATGGTAATCTTAACAAGTAAATACAAAAATATTTTGCGTTCATATCGTTTTTTAATAATAATTACTATTTATAAAACTGTCTATGTATAAAATTTTACTTGTCTAAGTGCTTATTTTGTAAGCCTAATGAAATAAAGTTATGAATTTTGTGTTTTTTTTAAGCAAATCGTGATATTTGTCATTCTGACTGAGGTGATAATTCGTCACCTATTTGTTTAGGCTTATTTCAGCTTCTACTAACAGAAACCTGTTTATAGTATAAAATCTGACTTGTCTAAGTGCTTATTTTATGAGCTTAAAGAAATGAACGTGATTGATATTTGATATTTCAATTTTCTGCCTTGACAAAGATCTCAACATATATCAATCTTGTTATAGGGGAAAAACTGGAAACTTAATTTTATAAGTCCAGAATTCCTCCTCACCATTTTTTCTTATTCAAATTTTCCCCCTTGAGAAAATTTGTTCAATGGGGAAAACTGGACGGTTGAGGAATAATAGACTTTTTTTACATGAAAAATTAAAATAAAACTTGTTTTTTCACTTACGCCGCTCTGCTCTGATTCGCTCTTATGAACGCAAAATCCTACGCCTCCCATTTTGTTAAAAGCTTATATACCATACCACCTCTACACGATTCTCTTCGGTATTCTTCCTACAATTACCCCGTTATTCACTGAACATATGTTTATTATTTAATGATAGTTGAAAATTGGGTTATTAACGCTTGATCGACCGTATTCATTGACATGGTTTGCTATTTGGAGGTCACTTTTTGATGTTGTCGGCTCAGTGACACACATTCTGAGGTTATGATGTATGTCTGGTTACGGTTTCCGGAATTTGAAGAAACGCTACTAAAATGTATTTCGGAAAGCATGAATATGATTTATACGCTAACAAACTTTTATTGGTCGTTCAGAGGTCGGTCATAGAAGATGAATCGAAAAGCGTAGAATCTTTGTGTGTTGCTTATGATAATTTAGCGTCAAACTACAGTATCTACAGGCTGGAATACCATCGTCAATAAAGTTTATTTAAACTATTGATTCTAAGTTAATAATTATTATAAAGGGTGTAACAAAAGTGAAGTATCAAACTTTGAGGGGGGTTCAACTACGATCACAGAACACGCAGTGTTCAATACCTACAGTAATAAATTTTAATACATTAATTTAAATTTTGTTTAGAAGGGAGTAAATTTCATTAATTGAGAAATAAGTCGAAATTATAAACACTTCTAGTAGGTTTATATAACACAAGTGGTCCGCCCCGCCTTCGTACGGGTATATTCTATCGCCTATGTTCATTAGGGAAAATGTAGGATTCTAATGGTGTAATAATTTCAAATCGTTTCAATACTTTCGGAGCCTTTTCGATAGGTTACTTGACTACTACGAAATAATTCTAAGGCATTAACTGATAAAAATAATTCAAAGTGTAGTTAATATTTTATCATGCCAGTAGTATTAATTATAATAACTAATTTGAAAGTTTGAATAAAATAATGATGCGCCAAAACGATAATCTCTGCCATGGCTCCGTTGACATAACTCAATGACGTCACGCCTCACACCACACACACCTAACAAGAAGAACAACACGCACTGTAATCTGTGATAGCTGTGAGGTCACCAGCGATGCAACCAAACGCAGAGCGTTTTCGGTCACGTCATTATATCAAAAAATGTGTAATTTTATCCCCTTTTTTACCTAAAACAGGCATATTTTTATTATTTTTATTTTTATTTCTAGTTACGTTGTCTCTGACTAGGATGAAAACAATTTGCAACTTATTTTCAATGTAGTCAAATAGCCTATTCAAACAAACGAATCTTTTCTCTTTAAAATATTATTAGTGTAGACTGCGCAGAATCTAGACGTGAGAATCAGTTCTACATCCATTTCGAGAATCAGGTAATTAAAAGAAGGCAGACATAACATTTTGATAAGCTTAATAAGTGTTAACTATTTTAATCAATACATCTTGGAACTAAATGAGTGCCAACTCTTTTGATTGAACGTTTTAATTCAGCTTCTTAGATTCCATATAATTTTGCTGTGAGAATTCGTCATGATTTAATTTTCAATCCCTCCTTTATTTGACGATCTCGGTGGTGCGGCGGGCGAAGGTCCGCCTGAGACGCAGGAGGTTGCGGGTTCGATTCACGCCTCGGGACAAATGTTTGTACATTCTGCAGGTATTTTTTCCGGGTCTAGATGTTTTCTATGTTTATTATAAAATATTTATAAAGCTAGTATTTTGTATATCAAATTTCTAGTATATACCAACCCATGACAATTGCTCTGCTAATTTCAGGGCTAGACGAAGCTGTGTATATTTTTCCAGTATTATTTAAGAAATAAATAAATCCCAAAAATTTACGATCTCGACGGGATTCGAACCCGCACCTTCCCCTTCAAGATCTTCCCCGTTGAGATCGTAAATTTTTGGGATTTATTAATTTCTTAGAGATTACTCAGAGTACTGTAATAAATAAAAACCTTAGAATCAGTATTATTTATTTATAAAAAACAATACCTAAATACAGTCAGTTGGGTCATTTCCATAAACAAACCTATTCAGATATTACAGCAAAACTAGTGCACAACCAGACAAACAAAACAAACAAACGCTAAACACCCAATTAGAATCGGTTTCACACAGCCCAAACACAATCGCCATTGTCCATCTCGGCTGACCTAAGTACCTGGATTCCATTCCAAGTTAGAAGTGATGTTGCTTGCTAGGATAGCTCGGTCACTACTGTTCGGTTATTGAACAATCATTGTTATGAATACATGAATAGGCACTAAAACAATGGGCGCTAACGCTTTTGAAATTTCATGTCGCTATTACCGTTTTCTGTAATCACAATCACATTAGAATTAAAAAAGTCGAGTGAAGGCGAGTGAATTAACTTGTATTTTGTAGTAGTACTAGAGATACAAAGGTGTGTCATTTGTACTACCAGTTGTACTTCTTAGTGGAACTACTGACACGGAAGCTAATATTATAAATGCGAAAGTGTTTGTTACCACCTCTTTACGCCAAAACTACTTACTGAACGGATTGGGCTTGGAAATTGGGAAATGCATATAAGTAGTTCCAGGCAGGAGTAAAAATCCAAAATTACAAAATCAAAATTTATCCCATAAATCAGCTCCCATGGGATAGAAATAAAGTTAAACAACGCGTGCGAAACCGCGGTTAGAAACTAGTTTTTATTTGCCGTCACTTTTGACAGTAATTGATGTCAATTCAAATGTGGTCTAAACAAAACTAATTTGATATCACTTCAATGCTGGCATCCCTTTCATAACGATCAAAATAGAAAGAATGCAACATTTCTAGTGCTGTCAAATTCGTTTCCTTTGGGCCTCACCTGAAATAATACTTTATCTTCAATCAACTAAAACTACACGATAAACAAAAATTGGCTAGGAATATATCGCATTGAAGTAATAAAGCAATTTCTGGGAGGTACCTACACCAACCTTTATAAATAAGCTCAAAAGTCCGGTTCACGTGTACGACCGGACTACTAAGCCTTATGCCGGGTACAGACCAAGCGAGCGAGAGCGAGCGAATGCAAACGATTGGAATTTGACAATCGGTACGTCCGTTCCATATTGCTTTGATGTAGCGACAGCCGCCGGAGCACGGCCGAAGACGAACGAAGGCCCTAGTTTGGACTCGCTTGCTTTCGCAATGACGTCCACACTCTGGTACTTTTGCGTTCGTTTGTTAGCCTTCGCTCGCTTGGTCTGTACCCGGCATCAGAAGTCTCAGAAGTCCGGTTGACTGAATAAGTAAACGGACTTCTGATGCTGAACCGTACATCATAACGGGACGGAAACATTTCACATTGATACAAGCGATAGGGGTACAACTCGTCTGAATCAAAAACCAAGGGAATTTCGATTCGGATAAGTTGTACCCATACCAAAAAGAGAACTGAACTTATCCACGGATGAGTTTTTTCGCGGATGAGTTGTGCCCTAACCCGACAGACAATAGACTCTCAGTCAAGCTCTGAAAATGAACGGGTTATGCACCGCAGTGTGTTTCATTTACTGGAAAATAATTTAGCGTGAAACTGAACAGCTAGACGTAATTAAGCTGTGGCACTGCGTTAGCAAAGGTACCTGCCGGAACCACCTAGTACACCCGGACCGGTGAATTAGCATAAGCTATAAAACTTTATGCGAAACACCACGAAATGGCACGAGGAAACCGATGAACGGCGAATAGCTCGCATTGGGCTAAATGGGCCGAGTGGGAATCATAGTGGACGGTACCAATGATACCCAATACTTCAGATAGTTCTATCGGTAGTTGCCAAGAGCGACTGTTATTTTCTAAAAAGGATCAGACAAAGTGTAACATGTGACTTCCAAGCTTTTGTCAAATACACACTATCATGCATTATCTTATCCCTTAAATAAAGAAGATTATGTACACTCTGTTATTTGTTTAGTCCTAAGTTATGTATGAATAAATTATTTTATTTATTTATTTTAAAAATAACTACTATTCGTACCGTAATATATTCAGATGGTCCATAATACACCATAGAAAAAAAAACCCTGATCCTAAGTTCCATTGAAGCAAATATTCAAAATATAAGAGATATTATAAGAGTCTTGATGATGCAAAATAGCAAAATAGATCATCATCATCTTATATTAGTCCACGTTGGACATAGGCCTCCCCTAATGAGCACCATAACGCCCTGTCTTCAGCTTGCCGCATGCCAGCAGTCTTTCGCAAATCGTCATCCCACCTGGTCGGAGAAACCACCTGGAAAATAGATGTATACATTTTATTATATATTTAATAATCAATAATAGTCGGTAGAGCATGAGACTGATGAGACTCTTAATCTCAGGGGTTCATGATGTCATGGTATCATGAACCCATCATTTTGCACTTTTAAACGATTGTGTATTGTGCAGGGAGTCGATAGAAGTTAAAAGTCGAAAAGTCAATAAGTTTATTTCTTTAGGCTTACAAAAAAGCATTAGACAAGTCAAATTTTAAACATAAACAGCTTATTAAATAGTAATTATTATCAAATAAAAAACAAAATGGTATATTGATTTTGTTCGCTTCAATTTTTTGTCCACTAGTGGATGAAGCGAAAAATAAACCACTAGTAAGTTAATTAGACCTGTCAGATTACCTACTTGGTGAAATAACGTATTATGTGACCGTTTCGCAAAAAACACGAGTAATTCTTTCTTTATTACTTCGTCAACGTCTATGTTGTTTGTAAAATTTGTAATTAAAGTCTTTTCTACCTTATTTATAAACCTGCGAGAGCTCGCTACGTATATGTTAGGTATTTTAGGAAATGCATAACGGATCCTGGGCAGGTGCGAAAATAGGAAATTAAACCTGGTAACATACAGTTACAGAATTATGAGTTATTTGTGTTTCATATTACCTGGAGCTTGCGCTCTGTGAATTTGAGTTGCCCGATTTGGAAATCACACTGAATTTTACATTTAAAACTATTTTTGATCTTGTAGTTTCAGTTGGATTTTTGCTCGCGAAAGAGCTAAGTCATCCCTTGCGGTATCTGTGCGCCAAGGGGTGTGTGAATAAAATATACTGAGCGCCAAATTAAAGCATAACTAATTTAAAGCTTCATGAGGGCAATTACTTTTCATATGGCGGTAAAATTATGACTTAAGAATGGAGAAGTAAAGTATAGAATAGGGAAACATGGAATAAGCTGGAGGTCTATACCCAGTGTAGGGTTCCAATAACAGAATAAAATTTATATGCGTAGTTTTATTCGAAGAGTATGTTAAGTATGGTTGTTGGAAATAAAGAAAAGGTTTTTAATGTTAACCTTATGGATACTGGTGTTATCCAAATTATTTTAGCTGCACCACTGAGTGATGCAGCAGTAAAATTATTTAGATTAGTTTTAGATGTAATTTAGTTGCTTATTTGTTTATATACGGGACTGACATAGTCACCAATGACTCAAAGTCCCATAAAAAATATATAATAATAATAATAAAGGCGGTAAACTCAGCTAGTTTTTCATTTTCGCACCCCGGTAGTCGCTCGCATCATTTTCAAAGTCATAGTAGGCATAGGTGATTCTCGTGCGAGGACATCATGTTGTTTACATGATTTTTGATGATGGAAAACTAACGCTATGGCAAGATCTGCTGTGCAAACTGGTGCTAGCGGCCGGTTTGTTTTCTTTGCAATTTTTTTAAACTTTTTATCGATTACATGGATAATGTTGGCGAAACAGTTGGATACAAACGTTGCGCCATACAAAACAATTCCATTTTCGACGAATTTTTGGTTAGCTTTTCGCAATTCTCTTCATAATTTTTTCCCCAACTAAATTTTTTCATCCTTTTTAGAATTAAAATTTCCGAATCTTATTCCCGACGGGTAAAGTTAACAGGATCATAAACCGAAATTATCTGTGCCGTAATGATCCATTAATTAAACAATATTCCTAGTATTTCTCTATCCCAGCTTGACCTACTATCCTATTTTAGTAACCAATTCCTGTCAATCATGAACGTGATCTGTCAAAATGTTTGCGGGATCTACCACATGATTCCAATTAGCAATGATCTAATTCTGATCCCATCTAACACTTAGCTTGTTTTTGCGTCTCTACTTTTTGCAGCTAATATTTACAAGACAGCTTTGTTTATAATCAGTAGGTCATTAGTCAGATATAAACATACCTACTGGTAATAGGCTCCACTTCATTCCTATTTCCTTATTTATGTTTGTGTCATTATTGGACAGTTTGTTATTGGGATTTTTCTAGCGTTAAAATTTCACAGTAAGCCCGGAGTCAAAAATTCATCGAAAAGAAAGAAAATAATTTTATTTATCCTAAATCTACTACACAAAACAATATCTTAGGACACAAAAGTAAACCTAGGCTTTACTGCTTATTTTGTGCGCAGCAGGGCTTAGGACAAATATGGCCTACACTCAGCATTGTGCTGGACAGACACTGATCTGTCTACCCAGCGCTGGTTTTCAGTGCAAGCCAGAGAAGTCAGGTCACGTCACGACCATCCTGTGGTAGTGCGCTTTTTTACAAATCAAACATCATGTAAAATGTATTTAGGTACTCTAACATGTTTCCACCTTACCAACACACCTCGAAGTTTGAACCAGACAAACAAAATATAAACTACATAATATAACTATAATTTTATAACTATGACTTTACTATTGAGCCTTTTTAACAATGTTATTTAGGGACTATTTAAAACTCGTACTTTGCATACCTACGTGCACAATTAAATAATTGTGCAAAATAAGAAAAGGAGTTACGTTGCCATAATAACATTATACACTGATACTATGAAGACACGATACACTTACATAAAATGGAAATTGGATTTAAACTATAACATATGCATGAACGCGAATATGAATATTATATGAATAAATATATATATAAATAAAGAGAGAGGGCTCTAAGTGAATTTTGCCTTGTTTATAAAGTGATGTATAGGCACTTTGTTGACAATCACAAATATATGTAAAATTACATTGCTTCTAACCGCAACTTTATTTTATCATTCGTGACATCATTTCAAAATAACTCAACGTGAATCAATCAACACAATCAAAACCGCTGCACGTAGGGAAACATGGAATTGAAGATGTAAGTCCAAGGTATTGTAATTCAGCAAGTTATTATAATGCGGCTTGCTGAAGACAGGGCGCTATGACCGGTTATTAGGGGAGCCCTAAGTCCAGCTGTGGACTAACATAGGCTGACGATTGTGTTTAAAATTCTATCAGTTGAAGCTTATACAATTAATGAGGACAGCATTCATATGCCCAATTATTATGAAATTTTCACGGAAATCACATGCACACAAAACCAATAGGGTACTTTCCGTTAAAATAGAATCATGATATTTGGCAAGAAGAAAGGTCAAAATGAATACATTCGAAAACCATAAATTTCGTTTATTCTTTATATTATAATATTTGATTGTCGCCATGTACCAGAAACCTACAGGGAAGTTCTCGTTGACCTAGAATAAATAAAAATGCCACGAAGTAAAGTAAAAATCCGAGAACAGTAAAATTTAAGTTTGTTCACAAAAAACCCGAACCTATATAAAACGAACTAAAACCTATATGGAACCTAACTTCCCGTGTGACCCAGAATCATGACATTTGGCAAAAAAATAAGTCTTATAATATAATTAATACGGAACCCTCGCACTTGACGTTTTATTTCATCAATTTTGATGAAGCTCCCAAACGGATGATTTTGATTGTTTATTTTGTCAAAAGCAGACTTCGTCGAGTATTCAAAGCATGGAAAGCCTGCCAAGAGTGTGTTAGAACTTATAATTATAATTTTTTCTATTAAATACCTCTTTAAACCGTTTAAAACTGAGGCAATCGAAGGCTTTTTTTAAACCATCAAATTATATTTACGTGGACCGGTCCATGCTTTGCTGTGGTAAGTATAGCATGGTCATTGCCTGCTTCCTAATAGCCTTAGTTCTTAAAGCATTATCACTTCCGCTACACTGAAACTTACTGCACCGTTTTGTGCGAATCATTTACTGAAACTAATTACTGTTTCTATCTTTGAATGTTTAAGTTTACTTTTTAAATTTTCATATCATTACATATCAACAATATCATTCAAGCTGGATTCCTTGCAGAGCAAAATTATTAATAGACTTCTGGAAGTTCTATATTCGGTTGTATGTATTTTTTTAATGTCTTTTCGTCAATTTCTCCTTCAATTATGGAACAATTTAAAAATTCATTCGCTATTGTATAGAATAACTAGCTGACCCGTCCGCAATTTCATAGTATTTTCGTCTTAAAAGTAAACTCCATGCAAAATTTCAGCTTCGTAGGTCTTCTTATTTCAGAGTTCTCGTGATGTATCACCCAGTTTTCTCTTCTCTTTTATCATAAAGATAACCCCGAAATGGCTCCATAAAAAATCTATTCCCGAGAAATTAATATTTCATCACAATACTTTTGAAAAATCACGACTATCTACAACAATTTTGGGGATCTCAAATCTTCAATCTTCGCAGGCGTAAACATGATTTTAATGATTCTATCGTAGTTTTATATAAATTGATTTGAAGTGGTCCAATAAAAGTTTGATCCACGAGAAAATGATATGTGCATCGTAAAACGTATATAAAACATCATCACATGATAATTTACACAATCACTAGTAACAAACAACAAATGGTTTCCATGGCAACGGGCGTAAACAAGAGGTCTACTTTAGAAACAAATTATAAAGATAACGTATTGCGAATCGCTCTTATAACTACTTACAAACCCATTTTGACTAATTACGGATTAGAAAGTCGGCTTTTTTTTATCATGCTTTTTAAATCTTGTTTTTTTTTAAAGCATGCTCAATTATTATAAAAGGTAAATTAAAAGTGTTTACTTGAATTTAACAGTAGATGTCTAAGTTAATAGCCAGTTACATGAATCTAATGAAGGTAAGTTATATGCATCGAGGGACAAGCTAAAACATACTTACATAAACTGTCATGTTGTTGTTTAAGATAATTAGGTTTCCTCAGAGTATTATCGGACGGCCATTTACTTTGATGTAACTGTAAGCCAATATTGATTTTCCATACGATTGACTTGTTGTATTTATAGCTACGTAAACTATTTACTTAGTTTCGTTATGTACAGAAACGTTCTTGGATCTGAGTGTTACGAGAATAAAAGCTGTTTCGTACATACACGACAAGGCTTGGCGCGAGATTCTATTTTTTTTGTCGTTTTTAGTTTTTTCTGCGTTCCACAAGCAATAGAAATAGCATAAAAGTAATTTGCCGCAAATTGTAAACGATTTTTTATTATCTCATGATAAATGCAAATTCGATCCACTGGTTTTGTTGGAGCATTTGGGGAAATAAGAGATTTTGTGCTCTAAATCAACCTTTTCCCAAATGCTCCCAAAACATAACTGAGTCAATGTTGGTTTTATTATGAGTTCATAGAAAATTGTTTACGATTTGCGGCAAATTACTTTTTCGCTAGTTAAAAACCATAAAAAAACTGAATTTTGCGCCAACCCGAGTCGAACCACTTTAAGCCGTGTCTCAAGCCGGACTATTCTTAAGAAATTCTTGACAGTAGCATGGCAGCAAAACATAACAAACAGCGTAAGGAAAGCGAGTTTGCCGGAGCCAGAATCTCGCACCAACCCGCGACGAACAACCATAACACCCGTCTCATATTACAGCCACACTGCTGGCACCCATACACCGGGGGGCGGGCAGCAGCGCCCCTTGTAGAATAGATCTACCACCGAACTGCGATCCCCAACCCGCATGCCCAGTGCGGGGATTATGGGCATTACCCCCCAGGAGATAAAAACCAATAAGGCTTTTATCAGGGGAAGGCCTGCGTCCAGCAGTGGACGAATAAAGGCTGCTGAGGTGAGGTGAGGTGAGGTAGCATAAGGTAGGTGGTGTTTAGCCAACCATACATCCAGCTGGATTCTGGAGATACCAGATATTCCAATTTGTCAGTTGTTTTGCCTGCGGTAGCTAGCACAAGGTAGGTGGTGTTTAGCCAACCATACATCCAGCTGGATCCTGGAGATACCTGATGTTCCAATTTGTCGGTTGGTTTGCCTGCGGTAGCTAGCACAAAGTAGGTGGTGTTTAGCCAACCATACATTCAGCTGGATCCTGGAGATACCTGATGTTCCAATTTGTCGGTTGGTTTGCCTGCGGTAGCTAGCACAAAGTAGGTGGTGTTTAGCCAACCATACATTCAGCTGGACCCTGGAGATACCTGATGTTCCAATTTGTCGGTGGTTTTGCCTGCAGCAATTAGCACAAGGTAGGTGGTGATTTGCTTCCTCAACATTATCAGAATAGAGAACTATACCTATCTTCACCATAAATTAATCTTTTTTAACTTATCCAGAAACCAGAACCTTATACTGCAAGGTAACAAATTATCCAAAGATTGTTAATAGCGCACACTGTTTAAGTGGAAGGCAGAAATATTTTGATTAAGCTCTATACCTAAGAAAATAAGGTTCAAATAAGCTCGGAACATTTCAGTGTCAAGGACCAATATACGTGCTTGAACGGCTCGTAAGGATAAATGGTAACATAATATTATTTCACAAAATAAATCTTCTTTATCCTGTTGCCTTTTTAGGAAATAAAGGAAATTGTATAGTCTTTTGTAATTCATTCTTTGTAGTTTTTCCGCAATCTCTTATGATTGGAATTACGGAAATAAGAAAGATTCAGAATACATTTTTTGATATTACTAGAAGCTACACACAATGTTTCTACTGTGTGTGTGTTTATCTTTGTAATACACAATAGGGTTATCATTTCAGACCTGTTATGTCTATACTGACTTTATTAACAAAGAAAATTACAATCATATACAAATATATTAGAACTAGGATTTACAATTGAAACAATTTAGCTAACTGTAGATTGTTGTAAATAATCTACAGTTAGCTCATCTTATCAATCTCATCAAATAATAATAAAAATAGTAATAATAATGCTGGACAATTCACACAGCATTATCTAGCTCCAAGCTAAGCAGAGCTTGTGTTATGGGTACTAGATAACTGATATATATATAATACAGTAGATATTTTTTATTACATATATAGAAAACGACCAGAACACCTTGAACAAATGTCTGCAGATCGTACAAACATTTGTCCCGAGGTGGGAACCGAACCCGCAACCTCCTGTGTTGCAGGCAGGCTTTTGCCCACCGCGGCACAGAGGTCGACTATGAGTTGTTCCAGGTCTAGGTCATCTATCATTTATACCGTTCTGCAGTTTTACCGTAACGAAGTACCTAACACACATCCATCCATCCAACCATACAAACTTCTACATTTTAAATAAGTTTAATTATTAGATTCTAAGATGAGTTAATATAACTTTACGTAAGCTGATTTGTATTGCATGCGGAACATATACAGGGTGTTAAACTAACAGCCAGGGGAGCCACAACAACCGACGTCGAATAAACCTAGTCATATTCAAAGTAAAATACTTCCTCTGGACCTGTTAGGAAAGGACAGCATAGCATATTCACACAGGAGTGAAAGAGAAAACTGCACGTGCGACACCTGCCTGCGGTAAGTTCTAGAACAAACTGATTTAAACAAACCCAGCTAGAGCCTTATTCGCTAGCAAAGTCCGTTATGGTGGGTAGGTACAGACCAAACGAGCGAGAGCGAGCGAATGCAAACAAGAGAGATTCGAAAATCGGTACGTTCGTTTCATATTGCTTTGATGTAGCGACAGCCACCGAAGAACGGCCGAGGGCGAACAAAGGCCTTTGTTTGAGCTCGCTTGTATTCACCATGACGTCCACACTGGTCCTTTTGCGTTCGTTCGTTAACCTTCGCTCGCTCTCGATCGCTTGATCTGTACCCGGCATTACAGTTTACGTTCACGCAATAAATAATGCGTTTATTAAATGTGTGTCAAAGTTAATTATGCATGTTTATTCTACGTCTTTTTTATGTTTATGTAATTTATTAGTCCACTTATGTACCTACCTATCTCAATAATTCACTCCTGACCCGGGTTCTACCTGAAAACCAGCGTAGCTTTTGGGCATAGCCGAATGCTACACATGAATTACACTAAATATTCAAACATCTCATCCAGGATAGGTGTTCTGGGTATATGTATAATAAAACATCTTTCTATGTAATGCATAGTGATATATATCATTCATCTAGTCCCCATAATACAAGCTCTGCTTAGCTTGAGGCTAGATGATGCTGTGTGAATTATCCAGCATTATTTATTCCTTTTATTTATTATGTATAAATAATTAAACATCCAAACTTTGTATTTATTATTATTAGTGTTGTGTGATGTGATTAGTATGATAGAAATGTCCACTATTATGGTTTTAACGGTGCTTGGCAGATTTGAGACGGGTAAAGGCGATACAATACATAACGTAACTCGGCCAATATGTACCCAACTGAACAATGACGTATTGCGCCGCGTTACATGCGTCCTTGGTCAGGAATAAGTGCCTCGACCGTAATAACAAATGCTAGTTCTGTATGCAGTTGTAATTTTACTAGGAACTGAGCTTTTCTAGTATTTGCGACGCGAAAATGTTGGAAACTCTATTTGCTGAGTCAGGTTAATATTGGAGCTTTTACAAATATTATGGAGAAAGGACCAAGGCGAATAGAATAACAAAATAGAAAGATATTTATTTCAATAAACAAAACATAATCGGTAATGTACAAAACAAAAGCAAATGGCTTTCTCGATGGTAAGACATTTTCAAAATTATTTGGCTTTTTGATGGAGCTGTAAGGCTGAAAAAGTCTACATCATTTTACACGTACATTAGCATTTTAGGCTGAGCCAAAAGTACTGCAGATTTTTGAGTTATTGTGAGTTTCGTAAAATGAGTCGCTTCATACAAGTGTTGTTTGTGCCGATAAGTAGACATTTCTGTTAAAAGAAAGACTTTACGCGCATTTTACGACTCATAACTCAAAAAATTACGCTCGTTTGGTCTCAGCATTAAAATACATATACAAGTACATGGTATATGAGTAAAAACATGTAGTTTTTTTGGCTTATTATTTGATCCGTGCCATAAGCTAGTGTATGTTTCTTTTATTGATCGAAACGACGAAGAATCGATAACGTAGCTCACGTTATTTTTATGCTAATGCTACAATACAGAATGTACTGCATTGCATAGGCAAAAATCCTACCCTTTCAAAGGAATTTAATAATGAAATTGTTTTCGAGTCGACAGCGTTAGATAGCTGAATATGTTATTGCTATTTCACGTAAAATCTTTTTTAGCTTTGGTTAGAACCTGCACCAATTTTATGCGACTTTCATGAACATGTAAGTTCGGTTAATAACAGGTTAAACAAACTTTACCGAAAAGGCGACTGTAGGGCTGTTAATCAATATGTAAATCAATTTTTATCTAATGAGGATGATTATTTCTATTAATAATGATACCAAAGGTTTATTACCGAGAAATTACTAGTCGTTCTGTAAAAAATTTAGTGTAAATATTTAAGAATTTTAAGTTTGTTTCTGGTTTTAGTAAAAACATTTTATAATTTTATTATGGTTTATATCTTTTAGTCTGTGAAATAAGTTAAGTCACGTATCTAAGAAGTGACTGTCGTACATTCAATTTCTAACATGCTTTAAGTTATGTTCATTGAATGCTTATCCTTAACTGGATCAATGTAAGGCTGCTAACCAACTATATCGAACTGAAATCAATCAGCTCTAGATGATAAATCATGAATATGCGTAACTAACTGCGTACTGCCTTGTAGAATCTCATGTTGGATGACCTACATATTAAATAAATACCTACCAGTATGTAAGTCATCATCATCATCAGCCTATATTAGTCCTCTGCTGGACATAGTATGTAAGTAACTAGTAAAGTGTCCAGTTATAGTCTATAGTTTTAAATTGAGTGACCATTGAGTTTTACGTACCAATTATTTTTGAACGAAATTTAGCAGTTTTTCGCGTGTGGAACATAAAATGAAGGGTACCTATATAGATACATTATTTAACAACATTACAATAACAAAATAAAACAAATACATCTAGCATAAACACATATCTATTAAATTAATAAATCCCAAAAATTTACGATCTCGACGGGATTCGAACCCGCACCTTCCCCTTCAGCGCAGGGTTGCTCTTTTTCCAACTAAGCTACGTGATCTTATCTAGTCGACCCGTAAATCTTTGGGAGTTCTTTCGGCACTTACGCCGTCAGCGCCACCTACAGAGGAAACAATGAAGTTATCCAATTCTGCTCAAAGACCAAATTTACATTTAGTTCTTTGACGAGAGGTTTTGCCGTTGCTTGATTCTAAGTTTTTTATTTATTATAGTACTCTGGGTAATTTCTAAGAAATTAATAAATCCCAAAAATTTACGATCTCGACGGGATTCGAACCCGCACCTTCCCCTTCAGCGCAGGGTTGCTCTTTTTCCAACTAAGCTACGTGATCTTATCTAGTCGACCCGTAAATCTTTGGGAGTTCTTTCGGCACTTACGCCGTCAGCGCCACCTACAGAGGAAACAATGAAGTTATCCAATTCTGCTCAAAGACCAAATTTACATTTAGTTCTTTGACGAGAGGTTTTGCCGTTGCTTGATTCTAAGTTTTTTATTTATTATAGTACTCTGGGTAATTTCTAAGAAATTAATAAATCCCAAAAATTTACGATCTCGACGGGATTCGAACCCGCACCTGAATTGAATTGGATAACTTCATTGTTTCCTCTGTAGGTGGCGCTGACGGCGTAAGTGCCGAAAGAACTCCCAAAGATTTACGGGTCGACTAGATAAGATCACGTAGCTTAGTTGGAAAAAGAGCAACCCTGCGCTGAAGGGGAAGGTGCGGGTTCGAATCCCGTCGAGATCGTAAATTTTTGGGATTTATTAATTTCTTAGAAATTACCCAGAGTACTATAATAAATAAAAAACTTAGAAACACATATCTATTGCCTAAAAATGTAAGCCGTCACCAGAAGGCAGAGTTCCCAAAATGCTGGCTGCCTTGCCACGTTGAATTGTAATTCGTTGACCGAAATAATAGCCAGCATTCCATGTGGACTCTATGAGAAGTTTTGTAAGGTCTTTGTATATTTCGTGTGCCCCAGGACTCCAAGGACCCCCAGGGCTTCCAACCCAAACTTGAAATTTATTCAGAAATATTTTTGGTTTTTACATACAGAACGTTCTGTTATAGTTTATCTTCCGATTCTGACTCTGCTCAATTAAACTTATCAAAAATTTACAGTTTTTTTTTTAACTTGGCTTCACTTGTATGTACTAATAGATTAAACCTATAATATGAGACTGACACTTAGATGCAAATTGTTTAATCTATAACCAACGCCAACGATAATGATGTTGAATGTCTTGTCGTCTCGCCAGTATACCCGTGCGTGACCGTTAGCCGGAGTTGTCTCAGACCTTTAGTCATAAAATTTAATACAGGACACTATTAATTAACTGCCTAGGTTGCCTATTCAAGTTGAACCTTACAATGGTAATAAAGCGTGGGCAAAAGGACTTGTTTCTTGTCGAGAGAGACCAACCTAGTTGTAGTGACGCAATCAACCTATGATATTTACTGGCATTATTTAGGTTGACTATATGGAAGGGAACCATTCCAAGTTCCAAGCTCACAAGCCTGGATCTTGGAATGAATCGAAACGTTAAAGCTCCAGAGAGCTTCAACTTCAACCTTTTCTCACAGTAGTGTATGAATTAAAATTGTCACTCACTATTTTTAATATACATTTATATAGGTATTAATTTGGTCATACAGCTGTTCTGGGTTCTTTGAGAGTAAAGTGAATATGTGCTTCCTACATTCGCGATATATCCACCTGATGACATTCAGGTGGAGATATCAATCCACTGCTGTACAAGTGGAGGCTTTTAATTAATGTTGACATTAGACAGGTTACTTATAAAAGGTGAACACGACGTTCAATTTACTTAAGTATTTACTAATAGTCAACAATTTGAGATCAGTTTTACTTAAAATTACAATAATTTAAACCAAGGCAATTTAACTTTAAATAAAATTATATTATTTTGCACGATCTTACGAATATCCCAAGGATATAAAGTTTCGATCTATTTCGTAGCCTTTGTGAAGGTAAGCTCATGTTCAGCTGTATGGTTTCATATTCCAACAAACGTCTACCTTGCAGCAATAAGGTTTCTTTTGCAACCTACCTTGTAACTCTACAAGAAAATTGCACTAAAAGGCCAAAACAATATTAAACGCAAGCCTTATTAACATTCTAAGGTTTTTTGTTATAGTACGCTATAGTCCGTAAGAGGTCTCAAAGATACGATAGATAGATGGATTTTCGGTTGAACCGATTAAGGGTTTCGTGGCTTACTTGGTTAGAGCACACCCGTACTGAGGGTGGGGCGCGGGTTCGAGTCCCGCCGAAATTTTTGGGAACTTATTTCATTTCTTATTAACATTCATTTGACCTGACTTTCTTTAACCTTTGCTTGTTAGAACCTACTCAAAGTAGACTGAGAAAGTAGGTAGGCAATATTGGCAAAGCGTACGGTCAAGATAGCATATTAATTCACAGTAATGACTTCTTTAGAGCTTAATACATGCAAATTTCCTTCGGTCACGGTTTAATTTATGCTGAGGTTGCGAACTGAAGTATGAGTCAGTAAATTAATAAGATAATCACATTTTATTGACATTGGAAGGTCAGCTTTATCACTTTTACTTTTTTTTAATCAAATTATTTTGAGTGGTTCTAAATGAATAAAACCGGCCAAGTGCGAGTCGGACTCGCGCACGAAGGGTCCATACCATTATCTATAAAAACGGCCAAAAAATCACGTTTGTTGTATGGGAGCCCCCTTAAATATTTTTTTTTTAGTATTTGTTGTTATAGCGGCAACTGAAATACATCATCTGTGAAAATTTCAACTATCTAACTATCACGGTTCATGAGATACAGCCTGGTGACAGACGGACAGACAAACACATGTCAAGGAATGTTAAAGTTAGCGACATAGCTCAGAGGATTAGCAAGCTGAAGTGGCAGTGGGCTGGCCATATCTCGAGAAGAACCGACAATCACTGAGGTAAACGTGTTCTTGAGTGGAGACCACGACTAGGCAAACGTAGTGTAGGACGCCCTCCGACCAGATGGGATGATGATTTGCGATAGACTGCTGGCAGATGCTGGATGCGTCAAGCTGAAGACAGGGCGCTATGGCGCTCATTAGGGGAGGCTTATGTCCAACAGTGGACTGTAGGTTGATGATGATGATGATGAAAAATGTGTTAGCAAAAACACTGGTGAAATTTAGAGGCTATCTATTTGTTGGCTCTACGTCAACGTTCATGTCATTAATCATAAGTACCTGAGCAAACACCATTTTTTAAATAACTCGCTCAAGCAAACACTGATCGACGCCCGGAAACAAACAAACGTCGCCCTAAATCGTCTTATCGGTTGATTTTATCATAAATCAAATCGTCGACTCAGTAGTTTCTATTAGCAAAATCATTGGCCCGGCCTACATAATAAATCGCACGGACGGACATAATAAATCTTATTGATTTTGGTGAGGACGTAACATTTCCACATTTTTTCGAGATACTTATTTTTAATGGTAAAAGAACCATCATACATGCACATTCAACACTGAAACTTTGGAAAACTAAATAACAACCGGAAATTAATTATTAGTTGCTATTGTATCATTAGACCATAGCTTAATAGCGTAACTTCTTGGAGATGGTGAAGTGGCTGAATCGGTTGAATTCGTGTTGCCTTAGTTGTCCTCTGTTAACCTACTATTAAACATGCAGTGTCCACCTATAACTGGTTGTGCAATTAACTATATCTATAAGTTTGTATTTACTATCATGAATTATTGTAACACCCACTGGTAGACCAAATAAAGAAAGAAAAAAAAACACTTTCATAGTCCACGCACGATGCACATGCTCATCTGCAGCTCCTTACCGCGGCCGGGCAGCGGCGCGGCGCAAGCGGCGCGTCGCACCGCTTAGGCAGGGCAGTAAATGCGTTAAAATTAATAGTAGATTAGTAGCCAAGGGCTGTAAGGCATCAATTGCAGCCCGAGATATTTATATATATATATATATCTATAGTCCGAGGGTGCAGTTGGTGCTTACACCCGAGCTAACTACTCTGCTTTACATCTCGATTGTGAGGTAAGTAGAAAAAAACCGGCATTACAAGAATAAAACATTTTTCATTGAATCGGGAGTGCAGCTTATATCTTCATCACTTGAAGAATTCATGTTTTTTCCTAATTAGCACGAAATTATAAAAAAATCCCAAAAACAAACAACATTTAAAGTAAAAGATTTCTATTCCCGCCTTTTTTCATTAAAAAGAACCAAGTAAAGTTTTTTTTTTTCAAGAACGAAATTGAGCTTCGCCGTTCGATATTTAATTGATGACTATTATACTCACACGAAGACAAGGTTGAATAGCAAAGCGACCTCTTTGGTCATTGGGCTGAATGCATAATGTCTATTGCCAGTATGATAGTTAGGTACGCAAACTTTTTGAAAGAGAGAAGTGTTTTTTTTATTACTTACCGCCCCCTAGGGCTTTTCTAGCTTCATTATTACCCTAGAGCGCTAATTAGTCACCTACAAGCCCCATTTGGAGGTAATAAGAACCTACTTACCGAACATGAGATGTAAAACATATTTTATTGTTCGATTTCGATATATTATTAAATTTTATTTCACATAGCCTTTTTGACCTTCTGTTGGAAAAATTATTAGTAGATATTAATGAACCGTTACCACGGCCGTTAGTAACAAAAAAACATAATACCTTCTGTTCTTACACCCTTTACTCGTAGTTAACAAAAGGAAATCACTTTTCTGATAGCGAGCGTGCGTGATGGCGAATTGGATGAAGGGGCAACTGCCTACACTGAGATTAAATTGTATGCATTTAATTAGACGCAAAGGGCCTGTTAGGGCAATTTAGTTACAAAAGCGCTTACGTTATTTTGAAATTATGGAAATTGATAGTAGGTATCACATGTAGTACTAACTAATAGGTTGTTTATAGTCTTTTAAATATAATACATATTTTAACGTAACCGCCGCATACACGCGGGCCGTTTGCGATTGAGGTTGATAGTTTCGTGTTGGCGCGACACTCAAATTTTTGGGTACCTATCAGAATACCCATGTAGCAAAAAGACGATATCGACAAAACGCCAAGAACGTGAAATGCCCTAGTATTCAAGTCGTCGTTAAAGTAAAATGCCCTGGTAGCAAAACGACGGGATTGTTTTATTTAGTGTTTTTATTTTTCTGCGTTAAAGAATAGAACTAGCGGTTAAAAATCAGCATTTCCCCAAATGCTCCTAATATAATGATGAACGACTTGTGGTTCATTACTTTCCCGTTAGTTTTAATCCTAGGAGAAAGCAAAAAAAAAAAACTAGTAGTTGTCGGTAAAAAATAATAACTGACTTCAGATTGAAATCCGAAACCGACCGAACTGCGATCCCCAACCCACATGCCCAGCGTGGGGATTATGGGCACTACCCCCCAGGAGATAAAAACCAATAAGGCTATTATCAAGGGGAGGCCTGTGTCCAGCAGTGGACCAATAAAGGCTGCTGAGGTGAGGTAAGGTGAGATTGAAATATTACAATAATAATATTATGGAGTGAACAGCCAAATTGTGAATTTTACACGACAAATTCTGCGGAGCGTCTCGCATGAATTTTTAAATTAAAAATACATTAAAATTCCAGCAATGGCGTGTGAGTGGCAGATTGAGTGACGGAGGCGGTCTTTGACTTTTCAAGACTTACTTATAAGACAAACGACCTTTATGAACTGAATTTCTTTTAAGATTTGCAAACAAAAGTTAACATTCACTTTTTGAAGCTTTTTCAATGGTTTATAAGTAAGGTAAGTTTTAGAATAATAGTACCTTGGTATATAGAATTGATAAGGTTGATAAGTCGTCATCAGCCTATATCAGTCCACAGCTGGACATAGGCCTCCCCTAATGAGCGCCATCGCGCCCTGTCTTCAGCTTGCCGCATCCAGCATCTGCCAGTAGTCAAGGTTGATAAGTGACTAGTTCATAACACAGAAAATATTTATGCTATTGACTTTAAGACTTTGTTATTGACCTTGAGAGGTCTTTTATAAATTAATAGAATCGAGGGGTTAAACAAAAATAGGAAGTTCTAGTAATGTTCTAATTTATTTTAAATTATTCCCTACTAGCAGCGCCTTGCGGTTTCACCCGCGTAGTTCCCGTTCCCGTGGGAATTCCGGGATAAAAAGTAGCCTATGTTTTATTCCAGACTATAATCTATCTCTGTGCCAAATTTCATCCAGATCCGTTCAGCCGGTTCTGGCGTGATAAAGGAACAAACGTCCATCCATCTATCCATCTATCTAAACATTCACGTTTATAATATTAGTGAGATAGAGTACCTTCCTACTTATTCAATAACTACATCAACAGCGTTGCCTCCTTGTTCAATGATTAATTATAACATTGAGATTTTTAGTAATTAACCAGTTCACGATGTGTTACATAGAAATCGATGGCTGTTTGTTAGTCTCGCTAAAACGGGTTGACTGATTTGTTATTTTTTTTTGTCTTGTTTGCTCTAATACAAGGTTGGTTAACGAAGAAAAAAAAAATTTAAACACTCATTTTTTTTTGTTACAAAAAGTACCTACCTAATAAATACAACAGGGTATAAATTAACTTAACTACATTAATTAAAATGACTTAGTAATATATAATTATTACGGTTAGTCATAATAAAAACATTTTAATTAAATTTTATCCAAATCGGTGTAAAATGCACCGTAACAAGGTAGTTATTTTATTAGACACAAAGGCTTTATATAGAATCTTGCAAACGATTCCGTCATGTGAGACATTAAAACATCATTTTATAGAGTTATAAAATGTGATAAACAACTTTACAACTGATGCCATTTGCCCATCCCTTAATTGACAGCAGCTGGTTGATTCATCGTCATTATTGGCCCATATTAGTCCACCGCTGGACATAGGCCTCCCCTAATTTGCACCATAGCGTCCTGTCTTCAGCTTGGCGCATCCATTATCATTCTGCCTACAGTCTTTCGCAGATCGCAACGCCAGCTGAGCAGCGTCCTACACTATGTTTACCGAGTCGCGGTCTCCAGTCAACACGTTCACCCCAGCGGTTGTCAGTTCTTCGCGAGTTATTCGAGAGATTCGCGTATCCGCTGGCCGATTAAGGTATTACCATATTATCGCAGCTCACTGGCAGAATTTTGTTTGCGTATGAAAACCAAAAGAAATAAACCAATCAACGGCGTAAATAGTATGAGTAATTCACTCGCGAATATATATGATTCAACCTTCTAAATTAGAAAAAAACACATTGACAGCATAGTGCCAAAAGCTAATGATCCCAAGTAGCATTTTACTCCATTTAAGAGTACACATTTAGTTCCCATGTGTACTTGAAGCATTACTACAGTTCACTCGTGATGTACAAGCTGCATTATTGCGATTAATAACACCTATACCTGTCTAAGGGACTTATAGGAGTGTAGAGTTATACTTTTATACGACTGTTGGTGATATAATACTCTAACAACTATCCTTTAGTCAGCCGTCTGACTAAGAGCATTATAGGGGGGTAGAGATACGGCAACCGCTGTTTAACGGCCTACTTGTACGATGTTATAGAGCTTAGCTGAGCTTAGCATTTTAATAGAACACACGTGGTCATTTATAAAGCCAAAGGCTGTTATGTTTACTTGTTTTAGACTGTTATACAGCTAGTAGCTGAGTAGGACTTGTTTGTGATCATAAAATAACCTTTTTTTACTATCTGTACAGAAGTGTTTAAATGGTTCACATGTGCACTGTAGGCTGTTAAAAGGAGTATATGTGTTGTCCATTAACATCAATAGCAGTTTATTTGTCCACAAGTACTACTCTTATTTGCTGTAAGCTGAACATGAATATGAATGTGATATTCTATTACACTTATCCCACAAGCTGTGTTTATTACATCGCGTGCATAATCTGTGAAAATGAATAGAAAATCTTGGAAAGTAAGAGTGAGAACCGGGGGAATAAGGAGAAAAATTGCAAAAGAATATTCGCAAATTGTGAAAATAACAGTCGATTGACAACGACGCCCGAAAATGAGCCCGTCGATACGGCTTCAACAAGTGCGACTTCAACCGTTGTTCATGGTGGTTCTGTACATGATGCAGAGGAAAATGTGCCTGAACCTGAAAGTTCCCTGCAAAATATACAGATATCAGAGCGTGGTGATTGCAGTTCTAGTACTGCACCATATTTTGCAGAATTTTAACAGATAAATATCAGAAATAACAGTTATTTATTTATCACTAAATAAAAGGAATAATATTAGGTTATTTATCTGATTAATTCTGCAAAATATGGTTACACTATTACACTTGCCGACTCGGCGCTTACGGTGCTGACAGGTGTATGTTCACCTTTAAAATATTGTAAACAGTGTTTGTTACTATGGCTGAGTGACAACTATTATTTTCTGTCCTTTTCTGTCGCAGGGCATAATGTTGTCCCTCTTTACGTAGTTTGTTTACATTCTTTTAAATACCTCCTTGAACAGAGTGTGTTTTTCGTAAGTGTAAATACTCTGAAACCAAACTGTGTGTCTCACACGAAATTAAAAAGTATTTTTTGTTAGATTGTTACAAAATTTGTAGGTACTTTAGGTATTCATACTTGACTTAGTACCTGGGCTAGGCGATTTAACGGACAATAATTATTATTGCTTTGCCAAAAAAGGGCAAACAGAAGAATTATCGATGTCGTAACAATAGGTATAAGTAACAGTATTTAAAAAACAAATTTGTAAAATTTTCTGAATAAAGGCTTGAAATGAAATGAATTATTATTGCGGATCTCTAAAATTGCAGTATATTGAAAGACGAATACGATGGTACACAATTGACCTAAACTACATCTTAAAGCTGTACATAAGTTCACATTCGAATAAATTTATAGACATTGGCTCTGTAGTGGTACAAATGTGGGACTTCATATAGATAACAGCATTCTAACAGAACACATGTGAACCTATATACCGCTAACTGCATTAAATTGGAGTTATAACAGTTCACATAGTCGTATTTCATTTCCACCATTTTGTTCTCGTGACCTAAAATGTTTACCAAATAAATCTCCAATATTATCATGCAGATTTATCACAAAATACGCAGATAGAGCGATTGAGTTTTGTTTCATGTTATATTTAATTACCACAGTTTAATTATAATGCCAATATAATATCAAAAACTGAAAATTGTAGATTTCCTCTCAGCCAGTTTTAAATATTTTAAAATGAATATCGCGTTTTTACAGAGGCGCGTGAATATTTTAGCTGTAAATATGTATACATTTCACGATAAAGTTGCATTCCCATGGCATTAACAGCTAATTACCGCGTGTTATCATAAACTTTTATCCAATTGATATCCGCCGGAGTTTGTGTTTTATGATGGCAAACACAAAACCAATCTAATGAGTAATTCATAAAATAAAGAAATAATTTAGTACACACGTGATTTTAGGGTAGCAGTGGAGTACGTTTGTGGGATGTTATAACTGTGAAGGCTGTGTATTTAGCCACTTGTTACTCCTTATTACACTCATGTACGTTGTATGGTTCACACTGCGTCCCATATAGTGCCGTAAGTCAGCCTTAAGTCCGATGTTACTACTTAAACTGCTAATATAATGCTATTATAATGCTAATGTACAGCCATAGTGAACTTAAGGCTGTCTAATTTGTGCCCAAACTGGCTGTATAAGAGCATTATAGCAAGCTATACAGCTCTTATACAGCTGACTTACACAGCTTCATGTGAACTACTAGACATCTTTTATAGAACCCCGAATGCTACTTGGGATGTGTTGTCAAAGTGACATGTCCCATAAAAGATTGCTGACAATTAAAAAATATAATAATTGGGTCACGGAAAGTCGGTCCTTTAATGATTATGAAGGTCGCGAAATTTATAACTTTAATTAAAGCTTGTCGAATCGGTGGTGGGATGGTCTGTCATTATTTATTTGTGTCATTTCAGTTCCTGTGTTTTTTTCATTTGTTGTTGTTGACCCGGTTTAATAATTGCTGTATGCTATTTTATAATCTTTTTCATTGTATTTTCTTTCATTCATTTCAATCTTAGGGCCACGATGGAACAATTACCCACAAATAAATTCTCAGACGCAACTCTGATTTAATTTAGTTTTAAGGGTGCGTTTTTACCCTTTGCATACGGAACCTATTACTATTCAATGTCCGTCTGTCCGTCTGTCCATCTGTCACCAGCTGTATCTCATGAACCGTGATAGTTAAACAGTTGAAATTTTCACAAATGATGTATTTCTGTTGCCGCAATAACAACAAATACTAAAAAACAGAATAAAATAATTATTAAAGGGGGCTCCCATACAATAAACAATTATTAATCAACAAATAATTTACAATTTTGATACGAATCCCTCCATCTGTAGTTTCTTTCATCGAAGGTAAAATCCAAAATGTTTCATTTTGAGACGATAACATTGTTAAGGTGAAGAGATTAATTTAGTGGAACAGGGCCCAATAAAACTAAAAGCTGTCGAACAAAATAAAACTATATTCAGATTATATAAATCGAATAACGTGACACACTAAATAACCGATTTGTTCTCGATTATTAAACACAATGGATGACTTCAAACGTAATGCTGTGGTACCAATGAGCATTGATGTGACAAAATAGAATTAATGGTAGCGTCGCTTTCAACAGATGTCATACTGTTAATAGAGCATGGATTTAATGAAATTTATTTTGGTACTGCTGACACATTTATATAAAAAAAGTTTATATAAAAAACCAGTGTTTTTGCTAACACATTCTTCATCATCAGCCTATAGTAGTCCACTGCTGGACATAGGCCTCCCATAATGAGCGCCATAGCGCCCTGTCTTCAGCTTGCCGCATCCAGCATCTAGCAGCAGTCTTTCGCAAATCGTCATCCCACCTGGTCGGTGGGCGTCCTACACTATGCTTGCCGAGTCGCGGTCTCCACTCAAGAACACGTTTACCCCAGCGGTTATCGGTTCTTCGCGAGATATGGCCGGCCCACTGCCACTTCAGCTTGCTAATCCTTTGAGCTATGTCGACAACCTTGGTTCTCTGTCGGATGTATTCGTTGCGAATCCTATCCTTCAGAGAAACTCTGAGTATAGTTCGAACCGACGAAGTCTGAAATTTATAAATAGGCGTCTACGTCTCTGAATTTCATCTATTTTATTTAAAATTCCTCGCTCAATTCACCCAATAATAATTATCATAAAAAATTACGACTCGATATTGGCGTTGGCGTCTAAAAGATAGGTCTATTCTCGTGGCTCCAATTGTAATAAATTGCAATCACGCAACTTTGTGTTTATTTAAAAATTGAGTGTCGCATGGTGACAGAGCTGATGTGGCTGCCAAAATAAATATTATTCGACCCATGATGACGGTATTGATGAAATTCTAAGAAATTTATAAGACAAATAGTTTTTAAACAAACCACTGTTCTAGGTCCAAGTTCATTGACTCCTATTAGCGGTTTTAGCCCCCAAATTGAGGCAAAGGGAGATCTCCTCTCACCCCGGGCCGACCCAACTGGTCCACTTCGACCCACAGTTGATGTTGAATAGTCCTATATAGGTTGGTTGCAACGAAACATACGCTCGACCCCTGTAAATCACAGATATGAAAATAGTAATAATTATTTTTAACCAACCAAAAAATATTTTTTTTTAGTTTGTCTCGTTGGAAACAATGTAATATAATACTTACATTGTGTATTATAATACTTTCAGCCAGTTTTTCATCCGCTTGTTACAATTTGACAAAAGTTTTAAGTTTTTGTTAACCTCTAGTCATCTAGTGTGTTTAATTGTGTGTGGAGAAACCAAGACTTGGTTCATAAAACAATAATCTAAACTTAATAAGATAAGTGCTGTATATTATGCTATATTAGTGATTTGTATAGGAGTCTGAGTAAAGCCCGATTATGTATTTTTTACGAACGTCTTGGTTAAAATTCAAAATCGAGTTTTACGCAGAGGGACTCGATGCAAGGGACAAATTGTTAAACACATCCTTTGTAAAAATGCCTACTATAAAATATCAGATTATCTAGAGGATAAAAAAGCTTGGAACTGGTTTTGCTCCAACTCGAAAACTAACATTCTAACAAGGTAAAGGTTTCTTGTTCGTTTCTTTACTTTACCTTAAAAAGAATGAAGTGGACAAAAAATCAAAGTCATCACTTTATTTCTTAGTTTTACTTATGTAATCTGAGTTTTGTGACATGTCCAAGAGTCCTGTAATGTCTAAAGGAAATAAAGCACTTTGGATTTTGATTTTTTAAAAATTTATTTATTTATTTATTCAAGCTTAATAATTAACTTACAGACTACTTGGACTACTTACTTACTTAAATTGACTACACTCCTATTACAAAGCGCTAATATAGCATAAATAGCACTTTTATACTGATTAAGTTTTGTTCATTTGTTTGCTAACCAAGTCTTGGTTTCTCCACACACAAGTAAACGCACTATTCACACATCGTTTGGCATCCTAAGAAGTTTGGTTATAGGTTCGATCGTAGTTATAAGTCAGTAAAAAACAAACATTTATAGCACTCAATTTCCAAAAACGCGTACGAAAACTATTGAAATAATTATGAGTAAATAAAAAAATATTGAAATAGAATGGACCCTAATGTTCTGATCAATTATAGAATGACTCTATAAATAACCAAACAATGACAGAATTGTACCATTCTTTCTGCACAATAAAACAATAACAAATCTCCAAGCTTTCTTGGTATTGCAATTCAGATAAGCTTTGACAATTTGCGAGACCGGCCGGCAGTCGTGGATCTGCTGTCACGCTGTGCGCACACGCACCTAAAGTGACACCCTATATAACACGCGATGTGTACGGTGCATATGTTTTTTTGAATTGTGACTGTGATTATGTTTTTGTGTTGTGATTTATTTTAGATTAAGAAAAGGAAAGATGAAGGCTATTTTGTGAGTATTTTTGTTATTTTTTGTTAATGTATCAGTGAGCGCTTGGGATTATTCTAGTTTATTTTGGATTAAACGTAGCATGTATTTTCACTTAAGGCAGTTAAATTATCCTTAAGTAAGCCTATATTTTTACTTAAGTAATTAAGTAAAAATATAGGCTACGTTTAACCCAACAAAATATCTATACTTATTGGCAGTTAAATTATCCTTAAGTATAGGTATTTTGTTCGGAGCTAGCTCCAAAAAAATACCTACTGGAACGAATATCCAGTGATAAGGTGTGCATTACAAATTGATAAAAAATGATTTCCTTATAATTATTAAATGTTGTTAGATTCAAATAAACAGTTAAACGTACATTAATTGTTACCATAGTCATTCTAATAAAAGATACCTACCACATTAGTTCATGAGTATGCGCAGGAGATCATCATGTTGGTTATCTCAAACAGTCATGAAGTGTCTGAATCATTATAAGCCATTCATAAGTTTACTCATTTGTTTTCCATTGATTTATATTCTTACTAGCTGTTAACCGCAGCTTCACATGCTTTTTTCAAGTATCATTTATCTACCTGTTCAGCCGTTTAGCTGCAAAAAGGTAACAGACAGACAGACCGAGTTACTTTATAATTTATAATATTATATATTGTTATTATAGTACATACAGAATACATTAATAAGTGCGAAGGCACTAAGTTTTGTTGAGATAAAACATAAATTAAAAGAACCTCTTACATCGGCAAAAATACCTCGCTCAAACTGCAACTGCTTTTTTACCGGGCAATTACAACCTGGGTCTCTTAAAGACAAGAGTGAATAGGTATCTAACCTAGAGACCGACAAATGAAGACCGAGCGAACAGCTCTTACCTACTTAGTTTCTTTACTTTTAGTTTTTTATTTTCTGCCTTAATTGTTTGTGTACTACCTGGTGGTGTACTACTGTTTATCTACCTTTTTCTGATTATCATGACAAACAGACTATGTATTCGATACCCCGCGAACAGGCCTAGCCTAGTGCGAAGATCATTTTCAATCATTATATCCACCTAAATTAGTCACCACTCAAGTGTAAAACATAATACTGTAATCCTTTTTTTTTGATATTTATTCTTTGGAAATATATTTTTTGTATTTTGTATTTTCTAGAACTTCGTGATACATTGTCGGCCACATTTTGACGTTCCATCACATGAGATAGTAGTCAAACGAAGATCTAGACTATAAAAAAACATAGAGTTTTACCATAAGCATCTTCATCTACGCTTGGCTTGGACTTGGTAGATTTAATATAACGGAAGAAGCTGCTGCCCTTCCTCTCGTTCCCTTAGCTGACTCTTATGTCACCCACCGACAGAGTTAGAAACAAAAATGGTAATAAAGTTAGATCTAATGGTTGAAGGGATTGATTCTTTCGCCACGACGACCACAGCTCGTAAACAATACCTTGTATACACCTTAGCCAAACTCCTTTTAGAATTATAGTAAACAAACAACGTCACTTATAACTAAAACTCATTTGCTTGGCGTCGAGTTTTATTTTAGGTTAAGTATTAGTAGTTTTGGGTTAAGTATTAGTAGTTTTGGGTAAGGTCCTAAATCCTCCTCGATCCTTGGTCCTAGTCCTAAATCAAGGTTATTTAACATATTCACTGCCCAGCCTCGGCACGGTGAGACCCGCAGGGGCATGCCGCTCAAGCATCTCTAGATTGGCATGTATGTTTTTGACCATGAAAGTGTTAGTTTAAGAAAGGGGCTTGATTGGTATAATAGACCAGCTAGTTTATTCAAAAATTGGTATGATAATCGAATTACATATTGAATATTATTATTTTTATTCACTAGTTTTATCTAAATCATGACTCTCTGAGTCTCTCCATATCGACAGGAAAAGGTTAATACCTATAGGTATAGTGTGATTTATGTTCAGTCTCTCATTGTAATGTGATAATGCCAAGCACAATTTATTGAGAACCGATACGAAGCCGCCGCCCGCGCTGACGCCACCGTTTGATATTTACTTCACTAGCACCCATATTATTTTTATATTTGACTGGTTCCCTCCAGATTTCCTCGACTTGACTCAACCTCACTCCAACAACATCACATTCTTAGTTGACAGAAACGTCTTTCACTTGAGATTTTTTTCAGCTCACATACCTATACACTTCATAGGTAATCTTGAAATTTGAAACCAATTTCAATCAACCTTTTAATTTATAACACCGGCCGGTAGTTCCAATTCTGGACGAAATCAAGGTTGATTTCAATGGAAACTTTAACCAAAGCCAGTCCTACTCGTTCAAGTCTCAACGTTCAAGACTATACAGTACCAGATTCTAAAATTCAAGTTACATTTGAAGTTTATCTGGCAGTTTTTATAAATAAGCTGTGTATGTATATAGAGACCCACTTCTATCATGAGTGTCTGTGTAAGGGTCTCTCTTTTTTATTATAATATATTATGTACTCGTATATGTAGATATAATGGAGTCTCATAATAATCTATCAAGTATTTTTTCAGTCTTGTAGTCCTACTTTACAGCAAACACGCGCTGTATCCCAACAATAACTGAGGAAGGTGACAATACCTTTGGAGGTTGCCATCGATTGAATGAAATAAAGCTTGATCATGTAGTTACACAGACAATGCAGTATTTACTATTTACCAAACGCTGGGTGGAAATGGACCGATAAAAATCGTCACCTGATAGATCTATGATGAAAAAAATGCATTGCAGTGGCATATTTTTATGGAACTCCGATGATGTTTCCCTGATTTTTGTTACATTTTGTGCATTAAATTTGAAGGTATAGTATGAATTAGATTATGATTAAACTTTTAAAATGATCAATATTGTTTTATGTATTTTTTAGATTGTATATGTATATATAAAGTGTATTATAATTTTATGGCTACAATCAGCTTAAATGAAAAGAAATCCGAGGAATCAAGAATCAATGACGTTACAAAATAAGCACATACTATGAGTAAAATGTAAACTCAATAGTAATAAATTCTCTAAGAAATTAATAATTTTACTTTTTTTTTTTTAGAAATTACCCAGAGTACTATAATAAATAAAAACCTTAGAATAAATTCTCTTCACCTAAGTCAATTTTTTTTCCATTTTAGCGGATTTTTTTCTACCTTACTAAAAAACCTCAACAAAGTCAGAACCTCACACATATTCTTTGTAAAAGCTTAACATTACGTAGTACTGAATGGTCCCGAGGTCAGTGAGCTAAAAGATATTTGCAAGAATTGCGACACAACTAAAGTTTAGAGAGGACATATTAGCGTTGGATGCTCATGCTCATTTTCTTAGCAATTACTAAAATAATCTTTCTTCAACATCAAAAGGCAGTAAAACATGTTTGTTTGTTGAATCAGCACAGCCGTTGTTTGTGCTGTTTTATTTGACAGCCTGTATAAGCAAGTCAAGGTGGATATGGCCATGACTTGGGATAAATGACTCATGAAGAAATATCATTGATTGAAGTTCATTTTCTTGAATCTTTAATGGAATGGACTGAACTCACCTACGTCACCAAAGCATCTTGGCGACTTGGTACGACATTTCTGTGTATGAGCATTGTAGCCTGTAGACGGCCAACAGGGAATTTTGGTGTGTAGACTCCCAGATTATGAGCGAAAATAAGACGGGCTTTTTAAAAGGGCTCTCCCGAGACAGATCAATCGTCCCTATTTCTTTCAAACAGTCAATCCTTTGTCTACTTTTGAAAGGTAAGAAGTCTTTGAGAAAATGAAACCGGTCCCACTAGATTTTAGGCTGGAGTACACGGTCAAATCAATGCATTGCCTATATGGTAGACTAAGACAATCTTAATTGTTTCTGAAGGTGAGGATGCTTCGCATCGTGAGCAATTTGCTTGTTACGTCTTCATGTCTTAAAAACAATATAATTTAAAGTCCTAAATAATAATAATATGATACCTCCTTACTGCTCACTTTATGCTATCCCATTAAAATGAGTCATCAAAACAAAGTATCTTGTTCCTTTCCTCTTCAATGCCTAGAACTTGCAACTTGTTTAGTGTTATTCTTTTGAACCTAGTACTCATAAACTAAAATCAAGAACCTACATGATGAAAATCCCCCTTCTCAAATTATATTTACCTTGTGCAAAATTTTCTCACCAACATAACCCATCTTGTTCATGAATGTTTGTGATATACTAAACATAATAATAATTTACGTGACGACATGAAACAGTCAACTTAAGTTTTAAGAGGTTTACGGAAGAGAAAATTGAAAAGCACATAGTTGTGTTTGCTCGGTAATATGGGGCAAACATGCTCTGGGCTTGTATACTTACATGTTATGCTATGACGTTTTAGTATCTACTATTTTGGAATACCATTTTCAACTGGATCTTGAATATTGCAAAAGCTCATAACTTTTGAAACAAGTTCAAAACTCAAATCATGTTGAATATCCCGTTATAAAAGCTCTTGTCATTTTGGCACTGGATATTATGATACCATATTTTTTTTTGTAGAAATTTACGAATATTTACAAAAATAGGAATAGCCCATGTCTTGTTTAAATCGTATTTAAAATAAAATGTAATATTTTATGTCTTAAAAGTAGAATCGAACAACAAATACCTATACTTATTGAGTTAATAGAATGATTACAGCATCGATGACTTTCAAAAGAACAAATAACACACTGGACACATACGAAACCGGTCATGTTATAACATTTTGTGTTAATTTATGCGGAATCAACATACATTGTACGGAGGTTTACCTCTCTATTTAAAGAAATTTGTAAACACAGGTCGTTTAAACTGTCTAATAAATCAACCGGATTGCATTGGTAATACTTTGAGTAAATTCTTTCATATAAATATTTTCGAATTTCTGAAGCTGTTTCTGAAACTACTTGTTTATCGAAGCTAATCCGTTATGAAGGTATACCATGAGTGTCAAAGAAGTATAACAAGATTATCCGTAGCCTTAATTCCCGAAATGTAATTTCATGACCTACTCTTTCTTACAAAAATCTCACATAATGATCTTAAATAAACAATAGAAGTTGGCCATATTGATGAGCAATGTGTCTTAAAATGATAGCTCCATGTTTTGCAATACAAGCGACCAAAAATTTTCAATATAACCCGTAGTTGGCCCAGTTGGATGTATGTTATTGTCGTAGAACGTGACTTTCGCTGAATCTGTTGAGAGTAGACATTTTTCACGTCACAGGTATTAGCACCTCTAGGAAAACAGTTTAGACACTGGGTTAAGTGGATATTCCAAATTTTGTGCTAAGCAAATTTGCGCAAGCTGTGTTGAAATTTGTTGTCATAATGGCACGAGATCAAAAATAGCGAGGGTAAAATGGGATATGCCCTACTAAATAGGAAATATGCTTGGGGTAAGTAAGATTACAGATAAGTAACTCCTAGTACCATTGCCCTTTATAAGGTATTTACAGGTTTTAATAATGGTCATAGTAGGTTCTACAGGTTTTTTTAAATCACCGAAGCAAAATAAAATTTTATTCCTCATTCATTTTCTCATAATCAGTCACAACAAATCACAACTCAAAATAAATAAATAATGCTGGACCATTCACACAGCATTATCTAGCCCCCTGCTAAGCAGAACTTGTGTTATGGGTACTAGATAACTGATAATTATAATTTGTTACAATACATAATGTAGATAGATATATTTTTGATTATACATAGAAAACGACCAGAAGACCCTGAACTAATGTCTGCAGATCGTACACATTTTTCCCGAGGCGGGAATCGAACCCGCAACCTCCTGCGTCACAGTCAGACCTTCGCCCACCGCGCCACAGAGGTTGTCATAATATAAAACTCATTGAAAGCAATAATAATTGAAGGTCCTAAAGCTTGTTATCAAAAAAAAGCCCACACTATTAGAAGACTCCTTCAGTTACGAATTCTGCTAAGACTCCTAGTAGGAGTTCCTTTAAGTTTGTCTATTCATAAGCTTTTTTAACATTAATTAAGTTTATAAAGTCTTGCAGACCACCAAAGTTAAAGTATTTGCAGAATAATGTTATCAACCATAGTCAATGTAAGTAAACAATATTTAATTATTAGTTTTTTATCTTCAACAACAACATCGTTATTTTCAAGAATAGCATCTCCTTTATGCAATATCTTATCACTCAAGAAGACAATTTTATTGTTACCTCATTCTTTCCCTTTGTATTGTTATCTATCAGATGTACGGATCCCTCCAATAAACTCCTATTTTATATGTCCAATGTTGTTATTACACAACTACCCAAAAAGGAGTGTAAAGTTTTCATTTATATATATGTAAGTATGTGAGTTTCTTTATTCCACTAACTTTTGGTGGCTCTGGTGGCTCCAGCTCAACCAACTTCCTTTTATAGCGATTCTTTCACGGCAGAAGCTGTCAGACTATGGAATGAACTACCAGTATATAAAAAAGGCTACATCACAGCAAACTTTCAAAAGAAAAGTCTACAATCATTATCTAGGTATAACGTCCGATAAGAGTATTCGCATTTTTGTCTCTAAATGTTTTAATCTATTATGTAATGTATATTGATCAATTGGTACTTGTGTATTAGTATAATTGGTTTGTATTAGCTTAGGATAATCACCGCCATCCTATGATTTTCTCCGTACACCTTGGTTCCCTGGAAGAAATCGCTTTAAGCGATAAGGCCGCCAATTCCATTGCCTTTCTATAGGATAAGTTTAATAATGTACTGAATGTTTTGGGTTATGAAATAAAGCATTATCTATCTAACTTTTATATGTCCGAACAGATTTAGATGACTGCCGTATCCATTTTATACATCGTTTTTGTAAAGTTGTTAAAGACATTCTTGTTTTAAGATTTTGTAAAATTAACCTGTTTATTAAAATAATGATATTCCAGTCCCAAATTTCATATTATGTTGATAATCCATCATATTCTGTAACGTTTATCTTTATCACATCTTTGGGGTCAATGATATTATTAATATTTAAATGACCGATAAGGAAACTACGTCACTCTTACCGTCTCATAATCTCGATAAATGGTTCCGCAAATTTGATAACGATAACAGTAAAATATTATTTGAAAATACAAAGATCATCAAATACAAGAATCATGGGTCATACAAAGATTAAATTCCAGTTTTAGGCGTACAATAACTACCTGTGTTAAAAACTTTAGCCCGATCTGTTCAGTAGTTTTGGTGTGAAGAGGTAACATCTACCTATCCAAACATACAATCTTCTCATTTATAATATTAGTGTGATGTGAATACATCATAAGAATAGGATAAAGAATATTATCCTTAAAAGAGCCATAAAATGTTATATATTACATAAATATATATACATTATGTTTTCACACCATTCACACCTAGTAACAATTCAAAGAACAAAATAGTAGATGCAGACAGCATCCATCGAACTTTTAACCTTTACAAGGTGGATTTTTGAGATTGGAATGTATACTAATCAAGTAATCAATTCATTTATACATATGTAGTTACTTGTAATGATAAAAATATATGCTTATTGTCGTGGAGTATGTCCCGAAGGAAGCGGAAAGATTTGACTTTTACTAAAAAAAGTCGAATCTTTCCGCTTCATTCGGCATCACAATGTTAATTGGTTTTATTGTGCAGTCAACACTATTATGGCTAATCCACTCTCGGAGGATGCCCTTAGGATGTCGAAATTTGTTTAACTTAGACCTAAAGACCTTACAAAACTTCTCATAGAGTCAGTCACAGGTGATCGGAATGCTGGCTTTTATTTTGGTCAACGAATTAATATTGCCATTCAACGTGGCAATGCTGCCAGCATTCTGGGCACACTGCCTTCTGGTGACGGCTTAGATTTTTAGGCAATAGATATAAGTGTACATAATGTTTTATTTTGTTATTGAAATAACTATGTAATTAAGAATTGAGCCTTTATATTTTGGCCAATTTTTTATCTGAAATGGCTACCGACCATCTGACCTGATCCATGCATAATGTGTATTAATGTGTGCCTTCATAAACTATCATGAACTCTTGACCCTTTGGATAGTAAAATTTGTTATAAGTGGTCCTCTTGCCACAAATCGTGTTCGTTAAATGACTTGAATGTCAAATTATATTAGAATTAATGATACTTTAAAGTCTCAACAGCCTCAAAATAAACAAATTTCTTGTTTTTGGGTTCCTTTTTTAGTCTGGAGACTAAGAATTGAAAAATTTTGCTTGTGTTTAAAATTTTAAGTATTTTTGTGACTTAATTCTAGGTTAAACTTAAGTATATTTTTTAAATATCTTCTAACAAAATGTTTCACGGACACTATGTTTGTTCAGTACCTACCCAACTTTTGGCTGCGTGTGCGCAAATACAGGTGCTCTCATTATTCCTTCTCTCATATAATCCGATGGTACGGCAGACCGACAAGTCCGGGAGGTAAGGCACAGGATCAACAGCTTACCGTACTTTCCATACCCGATAATACCTGCTTACTGTTCGTGAATGACATGCTATAGTCGTGTGGTGCTCGCTCAGGATTTGCACCACCCAAATTCTTCCCGTGGGTGTCGTAAGAGGCGACTAAGGGACATTACACCGGGGGGCGGGTAGCAGCGCCCCTTCTAGAATAGATTTACCACCGAACTGCGATCTCCAACCCGCATACCCAGCGTGGGGATTATGGGCATTACCCCCCAGGAGATAAAAACCAATAAGGCTTTTATCAGGGGGAGGCCTGCGTCCAGCAGTGGACCAATAAAGGCTGCTGAGATGAGGTGAGGATGCTATAGTCAAGTCTTCTTTCTCTAGGCAACAGTCACAATACTGTGTGTGGTTGATATTATCGGCTGGCGTCTAGCAACTTAATAGGAAGATATTAAAAACCAGAAGTGCTGATGTTATAAAAAAACTTTGGCTGTGGAAAAAACCTTCCTAACAAATTTACATACCTACCAACTTATTTATTTTCGTTTATTATTATGAATCAAAATCAAAAATTCTTTATTTCCATAAATACAAAAATGTTTACTTAGAAAAGGTCAAATTCTGACACGGAAATAAAGTGGTACTTTTGATTTCTGTCGCTTCGGTATGTAGACTAAAGTAAAGAAGCGACTACGAAACCTTTAGCCTGTTAGTTGTTATTTTTCGAGTTGGAGCAAAACTCGTCCCAAGCTTTTTTATCTTCTAAATAATCTGATATTTTGTAGTAAGCCTTTTTGCACAGAAAGGTTTTGACCATTTGTTTGAATTTATTTATTGATAGATTTTGCAACTCACTAGGAGTTTTGTTGTAGAAGCGTATACATTGCCCTTTAAAAGATACGTTATTCTTGTGAAGCCTGGTTGTGGGCACAGCAAGTTTATGTTCCTGTCTTAGAATTTAAAAAATAATAAAATAAATAACGCTGGATAATTCACACAGCATCATCTAGCCCCAAGCTAAGCGGAACTTGTTTTATGGGTACCTACTAGACGACTGATAAACATTATACAATACATTACGTAGATAGATATTTTTTATTATAAGTAGGTACATAGAAAATACCCAGAACACCCAGAACAAATATTTGCAGATCGTACAAACATTTGTTCCACGGCGGTAATCGAACCCGCAACCATTATTATTTTTAATTGACATGCAAATACGTTCTCCGGTATGCGAGCGGCTACAGGCGAAAGGGGGTAAAAAATACAGCTTTCGCAGCTTAACTATATATGATGATAACAATCCTAACTAATATTATGCGAAAGTGTGTTTGTTTGTTTGTCCTTCCTTCACGCCCTAACTAACCAACCAATCGACTTGATTTTTGGCAAAGAGTTAGTTGAAAGGATGAAGTGTAACATAGTCTTCTTTTTGTCCTGGTAAAATATCAGATTCCCATGGGATATTACGGAAATATTCGTATTTTTACCCGACTACCGACAGAGAAGGGTTATGAGGTTAGCACCCTATGTTTGTATATTTGTATGTATGTGGCCGATTTCTTTATAAGAAAGTCCTACCCCTAGAAAGAAATGTGAAATTCGAATTTAACAAGAGTGAAACCGCGGGGAACAGCTAGTTTATTATACGCTTGGACCATAATAACTACACAAAACCACGCGCAACACGTAGTTACTTAGTTCGAGCCAGTTGGTGTCCTCAAACAAAAAGAGTTTGTTCCAAACGTGATACTAATATCGGATTTATTTGGAACATCCTGATCTAAGAAATATTTAGGTTCGAAGGTAGGCAGAGATGCGAAAATATAGTTTGGTGGCCACAAAGTGGAATTTCGTATCTCTGCCTAAACTACAGTGAATAAAAATATTACAAAGGCGTTAAAAAATGCTTATAAAAAGGTATCACAAATCGACTATTGACAATTTTGAAATTATATTTGTTCAACGAAATAATAATTAGAATAGGTACCAGGTACCTATTCTAACAGCCAATGGTAGTTCTGCCGCTGATCATCCTTAATAACTTACTTATCAATGATAAAATTTCTTGTCAACGTAAAGGCAACAGCTAGGTTCAGATTATTGAAAACAAAAAACCTTTAGCTATTGGACAAGTGATCTGAACAATTAGAAAAACTCAAGGATGCAGCGACGTAGTGTACGAACGAATCACAAAAAGGCCGTTTTCGGTCTAATTATTATATATTTTTTTGTAAAAACCATTTTATGGAACACATTCAGTGTCAAATGGAATAAAAATACAGTTTCATTATTCCAAAATGAAAAAGCAGCTTCTTGTACGAAATTGCAGTTTTCGTTCGATTAGAGTAGAGATCGAGCTAAGCAAAACGAAATTTCGTATTGTAGGCCTCCCTTAGACGAGACACAAAAAATATACGCTCTAGCTAGCTCTTATTTACTTATCTAGTAATATCACAAAATAGCTACCGTAATATTTGCAGAGTTCATTCGCGCCCAGTCAATCAATCTTTCGACGCGTTAGAATATAACACAAACATTTCGTTTGGATGGTCTACTGCTCTCAAATAAATATTTAGCTCTAACAGTTACGGGAAATAGCTTTATTTCGAAGTCTAGAAAGGTTTGAGTATTGTATTAGTATTGAATAAAGTAAATTCGGGTTTACCCTTTTATTGAGGCACTAAATAACGATACATTTATGATTTATTTATGGTACCAATCTTATTTAATCTTATGAAGTCTACTTTTCTAATGGCCTACCCATTTTCTTTTATATAGATTTAGGTACACAAAAAAATAAGAATTAGATACAATAAGTGATGTTGAAACGTGATAGTGAGGTACCTTTTCCAATTCTTTCATACCCATTGACTGAAACGAAAAACGCAATTGCGTGTAGTATTAAAATAGGCCCCCAGTACATTTAAAAGTCAGCACCAATTTCCTTTAAAAATAGCAACGATCAATCTCTTAATTTTTTGTCCACTGAAGCGAACCAAAAATTTAATAGCAAAGATCGTTGCTATTTTTAAAGGAAATCGGTGCCGACGTTTAAAATGTACTGGGGGCCTATTTTAATTCTACACGCAATTGCATGTTTCGTTTCAGCCAATTGGTAGGTACTCTTATAAACCGAATTAAAGTACCAATTTGCATAAAAAAGACGAAACGAAAAACGCAATTGGGTTCTTGGATAGTTAAAATAGGGTTTTAAATCTGGCCTAAAATCGGTGGGAATTTTCGATTTTTTATAATAATGAGCTCGTCTTACGAGCATTGCAAGAATTCTCAAGCTATTTCTGGTAGGGTCCATTTATCATCGCCCGCTTGAGAAATGTCAATTGATAATCAATTAACAACTGAGCAATATTTATGATATTTGCTGAGCACCGGAAGCACAGTGGTGGGTATGTGTCGAGTCAAGTACCTACTGATATACTTGCATGAGTGTAATAATTTGTAATTAATAGCCATTTCCAAATCAAATTTTAAAATTGTAGGTTAAACAAGAAATCAAATAAGTTTCCAATTTTTTTTTATTTCGGCTGGACCCGCGCCCCACCCTCAGTAAGGGTGTGTGCTCTAACCAACTAAGCCACGAAATCAAAGTCGGTTCCATCGAAAATCTTACGGACTATAGCGCCGGTGGCTCCATCTTTTCCAATATTTATCACAACACAATATATCTATCTCATTGTAAAAATTAAAAAAAAAAAATACTAGTCACAGTGTGTATATAAAATACCTCAAAAAGCATTCGTGGCCTCCTTCCATCTAAATAAATTTACGAATAACGGATTATTTCCACGCCTCTTCCAAATAATTCGCTTTAATAATTCTTACCCCTCTCGCAAAACGGTGATAAGCATCAATAAATTCCTTTATACAAGCCGTTGGAATTATAAACATTCGCTTATCTTCCGATGACCATTCAATTTAACGGTATAACAATTTAGCACTTTGGTTACAAATCTGGTTCCCAAGCTTTACCTCTACCTACCTATAGCAAATATATAAACTAGGTTACAGTTTATCCGTACTTATTTACGCTACGGACGCCAAGCCTACCCCTGGTGATAGACCGGGACGAAACCCTACCACCAAAATAGGGCTGTCATAGTACCATTGTACAGTACGAAATTTACTAGCTACCAGGTTAGCATAAAAATGAAGGAACTACATACTCGTATACCAATTAATCTCTAATCAACTCTCTGTATCTCTACTCATCTTTTGATTTCCTGGTGCTTTGGGCACTATTACTAACTAAAAATCTTTTAAGGTTAGACAAATTATACCTATTTACACTAAAAAGCAAACAAGAAATAACAATGAACCAAACATTAATCATTCAACTCCCCTTTTCTACTTACATCTAATCAAAAACATCTAAAAGGACATACCTTTTAGATGTTATCAGCGGCCAAACGCGTTTAAACATTATTAATGACTTGATTGGCCGACAAAATCGCTACTTTACAAGGATATAAAATTAACACAATTCCATTTTAATGGATGATATTGATGTAATCTTATTAGATAACTCGTTCCAAGCAAGCCACCTTCTGCTAATATGCGACCGGTGAGATCGCGAGCATAAAAAAATATTGACAGTTTTAAAAAACGAAATGTACATCTTCGAGTTTGCATTTATTTTTGACTACAAAAGCTGCCAGTATTTTTTCCCCTCCGCCCTTCACCCTCCTCTCGCTACTCACATTCCATTTATGGCTAGGAGTTGACAAGCCCCTGTTTTAGTAGGTAGTCATTTACAGCTAGGTACTAACAATAGTAGTTTGTAGCTTAGCCAAAGATATCAATTTCATCATCATCAGTCTTTAATAGTCCTTTGCTGGACATAGGCCTCCCCTAATGAACGCTATAACGCCCTGTCTTCAACTTGACGTATCCAGCATCTGCCTGTAGTCTTTCGCAGGTCGTCATCCCACCTGGCCGGAGGACGTCTTACACTACGTTTACCGAGTCAGCCAAGAGATGTCAATATAGTTCATTCAATTTATTTCCAGTCGTGACTTTCTGATATATATCGAAATACTAGGAGTGCTTTGAGATTTATCGATAGCATCTGGCGTTGAATGTTATTTTTTCTACTTTTAGAAACTTAACTGAATAGAAATAATATTTGTCCAGCCGTCGTCGACGGGATAATCTTTTAAAACCTGGATCGAAACTCCAAATTTTTCAATAGATATTCCAAGAATATTTGAGAATAACTTCTTTTAAATGCGCAATTCGATAATTTATAACAAAACTAGCTTCTGCCCGAGTCTTTGCACGTGCTTTTCAAGGGGTTACTGACTCGGCGACATGATGTCCAAGATATTTAAGATGTTACTCTTTTGATATTCATGCCTTCAAGACTGCCACCATGCTGAAAGCTTTCCCAGCTAATGCTGGGATGATGGGGGGTGGCCAGCGGCCTTAAAGACAATGTGTTCACATTTTTTTATGTTATAGCGGAGTCCGTGAGAAGCAGCATATTTAGCGTTACTCATGTACCTACATTCTTACGTATTCATTTATGAAAATCAATGAATATTTTATTTCTTTAAAACATCAATTTGCGGCTTCACACGCGTTCTTTCGGGATTAAAATCATGCTCATTTTAATGCAGGTCTAGAATTAAAAGTTTTCACATCTAGAGGTAACATACCTTTAACCATCCAAATTTTCTCATCTATATCTATACAGGGTTGGTATGAGAGTGGAAGGTCGGTATTAAGTAACTCGTTGGGTTCATGACAAAGATGTTTTTTCATTTACTATCAGGTAATTTATATATTTTTAAGAATTTAGACCTGGCGCCTTCACGAACGTGTTTGTGATGATGGGCTGGACCGCAGTTCACGTAGTGTTACTAATTTACCAATAATCCTGTATACTTATATTATAAAGAGTAATGATTTGTATTTATGTATGTATCGAATACTTAAAAATTACTGGACCGATTTCAAAAGTTCTTTCACCATTAGAAAGCTTACTTTTCAGGGAGTGACATAGGCGTTGTTTTATCCCGGGATTCCTACGGGAACGGGAACTACACGGGTGAAACCGCGAGGCGCTGCTAGTTTATAATATTAGTAGGTATCGTGATTTGATATAGTCTAGTCTAGTATAAGAGATGACTTGTCTGTGAGCTTATTAGGTAATCCTAAACGTAATTTGATTATGTTTTTGTCTAAGCATTATTGTAGCAGTAGCAATCTTGACAATGAAATGCATGTTGATAATCACCTAGTTATACTATCTATACGAATATTATAAATTCAAAAGTGTGTTTGTTTGTTTGTCCTTCCTTCACGCCCTAACTAAACAACCAATCGACTTGATTTTTGACATAGGGTTAGTTGAAAGGATGGAGAGTAAAATAGGCTACTTTTTATCCCATAAATCAATTCCAATGGGATAGAAATAATCTTAAACAACGCGTGCAAAGCCGCAAGCAGCAGCTAGTATGTATAAGCCCCTATAGTCCGCTCAAAGCTAAGGTGTCACGGATGTATATAAACGTCTTAATCAGGCTATACCTATTCTGTTCCCATCAGTATGCTAACCACGCTCGCTGGTGACTCAGTAATCTATGTAAACTATCTATTTTAATTCGATATCTTGTATGAAACAATTTTGATACTACAAAGTTGTATTATAAGTAATTAAAGTTGTATTGTATTGTTGGCGATATCTCGCGAAGAACCGATAGCCGTTGGGGTAAACGTGTTCTTGAGCGGAGACCGCGACTCGGCAAACGTAGTGTAGGACGTCCTCCGACCAGGTGGGATGACGATTTGCAAAAGACTGCTGGCAGATATTCATGCCGCATCTAGCGATGCGGCAAGCTGAAGACAGGGCGCTATGGCGCTCATTGGGTGAGGCCTATGTCCAGCAGTGGACATAGGCCTCACCCATCCCCACCAGCGTACTATAGGCTCATGATGATGATGAAAGTTGTATTAAGTTATTTTAGGACTTTTATTATTTAAAGTTGCAGGTTGCCTATAATGTTCCACTGTGGGGCAAAAGCCTCCCCCTGATCCATGCATCACGGTTCTGAGCCAGTTGGAACCACGTTCTATCGAAGGTGTATTGAATTAAATAAAAAAAAATATTTATTTAAATTGGAGTGAAGATCGACTTAATCGAAAACTTAATAGGAATGTTTCCAATTTTGGTCCGTCCTTCTTTTCACATATTATGGTAGAAACAACGGCTCTCTTATCGGTCATTTCAATGTGTTTTTCTTTGTAACTATACAATATAATACAAATAATAATTTATTCATAAGCAAGTAGAGAAAAAATACCTGCATAAAATAACAATAAATAAAAAACTTTACAAAATAGAGAATATATAAGGAATAAATAAATACCAAGAATAAAATATAGGACCAATATTCACTTTCGTGGTATCTACCAAGATAAATAAAAAAGTAACGAAAACGTAAACCTAAACTATCATATCACATTTTATATTAATTAGCGCGATGATTTATCTCAGCCATTACCCATCCGTGTCCCAATGATGCGCTTCGTAAATCACACACAAACCTTGCAGCGCGAATCTTACAGAAATAAAACGACCTTGGCAATATTTTTTGACCGTCACTGAGTTTTATGGCTGTCACAAAACGTTGTAAAATTAATTGGGTTTACGACAAGGTAAATGGAAATGCATGTCTTGTGGTGTTAGAAATAGACTGCAATTTTGCAAAGATGTCAACTTACATCACTATTTAAAACGAATCCGCGGAAAATGTCACTACCAATATAAAGATGCAACTATAAAAAAAACTAGCTTGCAGATCTACTTTAGGGTTATAATATAATAGATAGATTCCTGTAGATGGTTTACAACAGTCTGCAGTTAGCTCAATTGTTTCAATTGTAGATACTAGTTTTAATTTAATTATATTATTTCATTTGAATTATCTTTGTTATAAAGACTTTCGGGATATAAGATGATTCTACAAGAATTTCCACTGTTTCCTTCACCAAAATATTCACGTTTCTCCAAATAATACGCCAAATTCCGGGAAATTCATCAAATTCCCAGCTTAAATTGATAACAGTGGGACTTCATCCGAGCAGAGCGGAGTCAATGCGATAATTACACACGATAGGCGTGCAGTCGTTATGCTAATGCCCGTGGGGTGGCCATATTCACGTGAAATTTACCACAAATTTGGGGATATTTTGTAAAGCTTACTTGGTACGAGATAAAACTGACAGTTGATCTTGATTCTGTGTTTTGAGTACGGGAAACGAAATCGACGTAATGCAGAAAGAAAGTCGTAAAAATTATATATTACAAAACTGTGTTGAATGTTTGTTTTTTAGGGTTCCTTTTGCCAGGTATTTATGTGCGGAATCCTCCGGAACTCTCCTTGTGCGAGTCGATTCGCACGGCCGGTTTTATTTGTTTTAGCCAAAACTTGCGTTCCAAACATGTTCCTAACCTTTTATTTTCTAACACAGATCAGAATTGCCCCTAGGCTAGTGGTGACCTTTCAATTTCGTACATCTCCTTTTCCTAAACCTAGTTTTTCAAATAACTAGTACAATAAGATAAAATAGATTTAATAAAGGCTAGTACGTATCCCCGATTCTCGTATCCTTAATACAGACAGGTATTGTTCAAAGCTCTACTAAAACCTCCAACGTGAAACTCCGCACAGGTGGTAACCCTAGCAACTAGAGACTCATTGAGGCAAAATTGAAGGAGCTCATATCTCAGCACGGCTGGCATCATTAAGTGCTGCCACTTGTCTTGTCTTTGAGCCTGTGATTTGTACCATGTTAGACAGTGCCACAAACTTATCTTTTCGCTTGACAGCAGTGGATTTTACGAGAACCAGAGAGAACTTTTGAAGTAACGGCCTAGTTCTAGCTTCCTACACCTGAATAGATAAGTTTGTGGCATTTTGCCGTGTACAAATTACAATGTTACCAGTTGTAATTACAAAGTTTCAAGTTACTGCAGTGTTGCAATTTTCATAAGTAATCGCGCGCAATTTGTTTGTGTTCTAAATTCAATTTATGGTTTTCTGTATGGACTACTAAATGGGTTAAGGATTTTAGTTGTTAGATATTACTGACTCTGATTTATGAATTACTAGCAGCGCCTCGCGGTTTTAACCGCGTAGTTCCCGTTCCCGTGGGAATCCCGGGATAAAAAGTAACCTATATGCTATTACAGACTATAATCTATCTCTGTGCCAAATTTAATCCAGATCCGTTTAGCCGTTCTAGCGTGATTGAGTAACAAACATCCATCCATCCATCACCACTATCACAACCAATGGGATAGACGTGTTCTTGAGTGGAGACCACGACTCGGCAAACGTAGTGTAGAGCGCCCTCCGACCAGAAGGGATGACGATTTGCGAAAGACTGCTGGCAGATGCTGGATGCGTCAAGCTGAAGACAGGGCGCTATGGCGCTCATTAGGGGAGGCCTATGGCCAGTGATGATGATGATCCATCCATCCATCCAAACTTTCATATTTATGTTATTAGTGGGATAGTCAGGATAAGGATTTTCTGTACAGCAAAATGCCACTGTAGTTTTTTTTATTCTTCATTTTTAATGGGACTTAGGTTAGGTAAAGTAGATAGGTATCATTAAAAACGTTTATTACTAGTAGTACTAGAAGATATTTATAAAGATCTCGAGAAAACCATTACCTATTGTCATGCCAAAAGTTTATTCCTCCAGCCTGCTTGTTATTTTGGACGTGAACGCTGTTCACCTTGATGTCTGTCGTCTGTCTAACTATCTGACACATGTCTCAAACCTGAAAATGGGTCAACAGTCACACCTAAAAGAGCTTGGCAGCAATGACACTGAGTTGAGTGACCTGGAGCTTTTTGGCAAGGCCATTATTTATCTACACAAAAAGTATCTATGTGTATTGTACTTTTAGTAGGTCGATAGATTACCATTCTTAATTTTTAGGGTTCCGTACCCAAAGGGTAAAAACGGAACCCTATTACTAAGACTTCGCTGTCTATCTGTCACCAGGCTGTATCTCATGAACCGTGATAGTTAGACAGTTGAAATTTTCACATATTATGATGTATTTTTGTTGCCGCTATAGCAACAAGAGAATAAAATAAATATTTAAGGGGGCGCGAAAAAAAACACGTTTGTTTGTATGGGAACAATAAACGTGTTTTTTGCCGTTTTTATAGATAATGGTACGGAACCCTTCATGCGCGAGTCTGACTCGCAATGTATTGTAAAACACAAAAAATAAAACCGGCCAAGGTTTTATTTTCTGTGTTTTACAATACATTTTAAAGTATTTTCCGGTATCCCGGTCTCTATACGTACAATCACTTGTTTGTTGCTTACTCAGGTACCTCTACGTGGACTATTTGAAGTGACCTGTCGAAGCGCAATCTTATAATGACAGGGGTTTTAAACTTGAGGCCTGTAAAGTGTAATTTTTTCATCTTAGTGAAAAGAAGCGTTGATTTTTCTTTTAATACTCTCAGCAATACCTACATGCGAATTTGAGGTGGCTAACATGACACCGAAACCTACACTTCAAATTTAGAATCAGATACTATACGATTTGACTTTTATAGCCCAGATACTGAGAACTCAACACCTGACACAAGCGTCGTACATCAGATATTTGTTTCTACCGTATCCAAGTCTCATAAAAACATGCTCACGGCCCATAAAATATTTAACTTGACTAGCCCTGGCTGCGCATTGAGAAAGTCTATTGTCATATCTCCCATTTCAGACTAATGTTTTTCCGATACTCGTATATTTTTAAGTGCATTTCCTTTCCAGTCTAAGTAACAAGATATACCTATTTTTAGCAGATCAGTTGAACGTGTCAGCTGCATCGTTCGTGTCAGCGTTTTCGCCTTGCGCGGCTGACACCGATGCCGTCAGTATACCGCCGTGCCCCGCCTCTCCGCTCGTGGGACCGACACGTGGGCGCGCCCCTTCTCCCCCCGCGCGTGCATACGCTGCCGTTGCTGCCGAAAGCTGCTTGTCCGCTGCGCCCCGGCTTCAGGCATCGACAGCTACATTAAAAAAGGGGAAAAGGAAGCAGCGTTGCGAATCTGTTCGCGTCACTGCACCCGTTCCGGCTTCTTGTGAGAGAAAGTCGTGTGATGCTGAAGGGTTCACTGAGGTAGTGCGGAGGAAAAGGAAGCCCAGCAGCCGATACCAGCCTGGCGTCGCTCCGACCGGACCTAACTACTTGTTGCGTCCGGCCGTGCCTTCGATGTTGCTCTCCAGGCTTCACTATACCACGAAGGTGGGGGAGATCGTGGAGTATGTGAAGAGGAAGACCAACACCTTGGTGAGGGTCGAGCTGTTGGAGTCGCGTCTTAATGATTTTAAATCATTTGTGGTGCGTATTCCAACTGATAATATTTCGACCTTCACTAAGGAAGAATTTTGGCCGAAGAATGTGCTGTTCCGGCGTTTTCGCGGACGATTACCGGTCGCCACGTCGTCGACTCTACGTGGGAGTAAATAGGTATATATTTTATGTATGTTAGAATAAGGTATATATTTTATATGGGCCGTAGTTTTTAAATATTTTACATCCTGTACTAGACTAACGTTGCCTGAAATAAATGTTTAATTATTATTAGCTCTTTCGTATTGTAATGTATTTCTGTTCGTTACTGTTCATTATTATTTCTGATGAAGAAGGTAAATGGTATTGTTGAAATCAAGAGAGCAATGATGCCATTATTCAACAAAAACAATGGAGAAGAATCATGTTATTCGTAATAGGGTTTCTAAAATAAGATCATGAATAAGCATTATTAGTCTTTTGTACCGTCTTTTGTTTGTTGAATGGTACCTTCCTAACTTATACCTACTTTACGATGAAGTGTCGATGGATACAGCTGCTTGAAAAACACGTGATGTACCACATCATCATCATCAGCATATTTCATTTCATTTATTTATGCCACCGTAGGTACGACATCATGTGTATCAACAGGTGATACACATGATGTCGTTGTAGTCTACTGCATTAAAATAATGTAGGTGTACAAGTCAAATTTTGTGTGAAGGATAGAAACACCTTAAGGATTGTATTCAGAAACAGTAATTCCCATAAATATAGATAAATATTTAACACATTAAATATACAAATAATTAGCTGTAAATGGGGCCTAAATAATATTATAGCCAAACTCAAAATATAATTATGTACAATTACATGTCAAATACATGTCAATTACATGCCATATATTAGTCCATTGCTGGACATAGGCCTCCCCTAATGAACGCACCTCCTGCGGGGGCAGGAACCTTTCGCAAATCGTCATCCAACCTGGTAGGAGAGCGTCCTACACTACGTTTGCCGAGTCGCGGTATCCACTCAAGAACACGTTTACCCCAGCGGTTGTCGGTTCTTCTTGAGATATGGCCAGCCCACTGCCACTTCAGCTTGCTAATCTTTTGAGCTGTCGATAACCTTGGTTCTCTGTCAGATGTACCTATTCGTTTGTGATACTAAGCTTTTTACTAATGTCTCTGTAACAGTTTTATTCTATTTACTTTTAGGCAGAGAATCAAAAATAGATTTTGGTGGCCACCAAGGGCAACTTCGATTCTCTGCCTAAGCTAAATAGAATATAATTATTACAGGAACATTAAAAAAAGCTTATAAATATAATATAGGTATCACAAACTGGGCGATGTAGCGCCTTAATAGGTACCTCACTCAATCAGAACTTGAGAAATCGCGTTATAACGACTTTATAACATCTGAGTTATTTTGATTAAGTTAATTCGAATGCAGTTTCCTTTCACCTCTCATAACTTATCGATATTTATGAGGTGATAGTTTCAGCCCGCGGTTTTGCCCACGTTTTTCTATGGCAACGTTTGTAACGTAAGAGAATGTCTCTCTACGCACAAGTTATTAAAGTAACGTAAGAGACTGAAGGTCTCTTACGTACTATAGTTCGTAACGCAGGAGACTAAAGAGCTCCTACGTACAGCCTAATAAAGATCCTATTAGTTTCAGAAAAGAAAAGGTTTTAAGATTGTTACAGGATTTATTTTAAAAGATGGATTTACAAATGAGATGAGTTTTAGCCTAACCTTATTTTTAGAATTGAGGGATCCGGAATTAGAAGTTGGTCAGCGATGATGAAGTACTGAATGGAGCTGTTATTGACTGAGGCCGGAACTGCTTGGAGCCGGATCTGCTGCAGCTGGAAGGCCGTGGGTTATTGAATTTAACTGCAAAGAAATCGGGTGTGAGTAGGTTTACGAGTTCCCACAGCAGGCTCTCCGGAGAAGATCTGGGCTTTCAGGTGGACCCAGGAGTCAGGGTCTAGGCTCCGTCTTCTACAGCAGGTGTAGTAGTGGACCCAGAAGACGGGTGTTAGGCTCCGTCCTCTTCAGCGGAAGTGGAACCAAGGTCTTCCGGTGGGCCCAGGAGACGGGTGGTAGGCCCCGTCCTCGTCACCAAAGGTTCAGAGAATCTTTTAGGGTGTCCAGGTTTGCTTTAAGACTTTCTTCAAGACTTTCTTTAAGAGTTTAGAGCATGGTAGCTGATGAAGATTAGTTAAGTACTTAATGACTTTCCTGGTTGTAGTCCGGGAGTCAACTGAATTGTAGGGCGACTCGAGCACCTTATATATGCTCGAGCGTTCAAATTCCGAAGTTCCAAAACAATAGTTCGAATACTCACTGACTAATGTTTTTTACTAAGGTTTTACTAAAAAAACATAGAGAAACATCAACGAGACCTTATTGATAAAAAGTTTCCGTGCGAAATGTATACAACCTGACCACATTCCTCTATGAACCAAGACATTTTGACACCTTGTTTACAAAAATATGACAATCTGTCAAAATGTAATTACGACAATTTCATGTTGAAATCGTAAGAAAATTTAATAATAAATAGTGAATTTCGCATCAGAAAAATCAGAACTGTTCAACAAGCTCAAGATATTTTTAAGATAGAAATTTGGATTTAATGGTCTAAATGCTCAATTACCAGCTCTGGAATAGTATTTAATGATAAAACCAACACGGAAACTTTCATTATAAAGTAAGTAATCTTATTATAATGTGCAAGAAATAGAATATATCCACAGATTGAAAATAAACATTGGCATGAACCAATTCATAAAATCACATTAGATGAGATAATTCTAAGAATAGGTAGTAGAAAAACAAGAAATCTAAGTATTATTATATTTACAGACTGAAAAGCACCTTTTCAAGTGATAAGAATGATATATAATATCTATTCTCACGAAATCAACAATGAACAACAAAGGTACATAATTAATAACATTACATTTCCCCCAAAACCCGGAAAAAAAAAAATTGACGCAGTAAAAATTTTTTTTGTTAGGAATAAGTCCTTGCCTTATCATACATCATCCATACATTCACCAACCACTCACATTATTACACACATAGGGGTTGTGGTTCACATTTAATGACCACTACTCCACAAGAACTATATTCAATTAATTATTTAACGAAGGCTTTTTTTTTTAATTAGGTGTCGTAACCCGCACCTGTTTGAAGACCCATTATAAAAAGGAGAAGCAAATACTCGTATCCCGAGCGTTTTAGACAACTCGTAGTTAAGAAAGTTTAAAGAGAACGTTTTATTCAAGAAAAAGTTTAAAGAAGAGTTTGAGTAGACTCTTTTTCAAGGAAAACGCTTTAAGAAGAGTTAAAGAAGACTCTTTATTCAAGGAAAACGCTTTAAGAAGAGTTAAAGAAGACTCTTTATTCAAGGAAAACGCTTTAAGAAGAGTTTAAGAAGACTCTATATTCAAGGAAAACGCTTTAAGAAGAGTTTAAGAAGACTCTATAATCAAGGAAAACGTTTTAAGAAGAGTTTAAGAAGACTCTTTATTCAAGGAAAACGCTTTAAGAAGAGTTTAATATTTGTCACAATAGGCTTATTTAACGAGTTTGAGCAAACCGCTGGACACAATAGGCTTATTTAACGAGTTTGAGCAAACCGCTCGACACAATAGGCTTATTTAACGAGTTTGAGCAAACCGCTCGACACAATAGGCTTATTTAACGAGTTTGAGCAAACCGCTCGACACAATAGGCTTATTTAACGAGTTTGAGCAAACCGCTCGACACAATAGGCTTATTTAACGAGTTTGAGCAAACCGCTCGACACAATAGGCTTATTTAACGAGTTTGAGCAAACCGCTCGATTATTAAAAAAAAATAGCCAAATTGTATAGTTTTGTGGAGTTTACAATATATACCTAAAAACTTAAAATTAAAAAATAATAATAAAATTTACATTATTTATACACTATTTACAATATTAGGTTTTAAAGTCTTTTATGTGCCATTTCCCTCTAGAACTATTAGGATCTTCCAGGATATATACTAGGGGGGAAAGTTTTTGAACGATAGTGCATTTAATGAATCTTGGGTTTAGTTTACTACTGACATACGCACCAGCGTTACTCTGAGTGTAATTCTTACGCCAGACAATATCGCCTACATTAAATTCTTTAAATGTGTGCCTCAAATTATAATGAGCAGTGTTTTTAGTATGTGCTGTGTATAGAGCTACCTGAACTTTATCGAAGATGGTTGACAATAACCCGATATTAGTCGCATATACATCTCGCGGAAGAAAGGTGATGTCATCAATATTTGTGCATGTAGTATAAAGAGAACCGTCAGGAATTACTTCCCGGCCAAAGACGAGAAAGGAAGGGGAGAATCCTGTCGTAGAGTTCGTAGAACTGTTTAAGGCTAGTTGTATTTTATGTAAATATAAGTCCCATGACCTGTGATCCTCGCCGACTAGTTGTGCTAAAGCGGTAATTATAGTCCGATTATATCTTTCAGTAGGATTCACTTGTGGGCAATATCTAGGAGAATAAGAGACAAACGGGACTTTATATTTGTTAAGTAGTCTTTGGAATTCGTTTGATTGAAATTGAGACCCATTATCCATTATAATGGTTTGAGGAACACCGTGCACAAGAAACACGGAGTTTTCTAAGAGAATAATAATATTAGTAGCAGTAGCGCGTTTAATAGGGAAAATTAGACAATATTTAGAAAAACAACAGGTAACTACAAGGATATATTGATTACGTTGTCTAGTCATTGGTAAGGGACCCATCAAGTCCAATGATATAGTTTGAAAAGGTCTTGAACAGATTTTAGGTTTACCCATAAGACCGTAAGGTGAGTGATTAGAGTGTTTATAAGAGAGGCAAATTTCACAAGTAGAGCAAAATTTTGCTATGTCCGTAAACATGCCGGACCAGTAATAAGTCAGTGACAACTTCTTATATGTCTTAAAAATTCCAATATGGGGATTATCTATATCGCCATGGCAAGATTTAATAAGATCTAATCTTTGAAATGGAGGTGGAACTTCCTTCCATACAAAATCTAGGTTAAAGTTATCAGATGTTGAAGAGTATTTATAAAGTTTAGTGTTAAGAATTTTGTAGTTAGGATAGGCATCTGGATTATCTCGACAATTGGTAAAAAGTTTATTGAATCGATGTAATTGAGATTCATCAGTTCTGTTTATGGGCTCAGTAAAACCTAAAACAGCTATTTCTGGAGTTTTAAGCCGAGAAAGTAAATCTGGCACTACATTATCTTTGCCTTTTTTGTGTTTAAGAACAAAATTAAAACAAGATAACCGTAAGGTCCAACGAGCTAGTCTTCCAGAAGGATTCGAAAGATTTTGAAACCATCGTAAGGCTGCATGGTCAGTATAAACAGTAAATTCTTTACCATTGTCAATATAACAACGCCAGTGTTCAAGTGCGGCTATAACAGCCAGTGTTTCGCGTTCAGTAGTAGAATAGTTTTGCTCATGTTTATTGAGAGATTTACTCATATAAGCTATGACTACTTCTTTGTCGTTTTGATTTTGAGTAAGCATGGCACCAATACCAAAGTTAGAAGCGTCACAATGAACGGAAAAAGGGAGATTGAAGTCAGGGCAAGCTAGAATTGGAGTTGAGATTAAATATTCTTTTAGCTTAATAAAAGCTACATCAGCATCATCATTCCAAGCAAACTTAGGAGAGTTTTTCCCTGCAGACGTCAGTTTACTAAGGGGTGAAGCTATAGAGCTAAAGTTAGGTATAAAACGACGAAACCAACTACAGGTACCCAAGAATTTCCTGACCTCTTTTTTAGAAGTAGGAATAGGATATTGTAAAATAGCCTGTATTTTACTGGGGTCAGCCCGAAGACCTTGTTTATCTACAATATAACCAAGATATTTAATTTCTTCACGGAAAAATAGACTCTTTTCAAAGTTTATAGTGAGAGAAGCAAAAGAAAGTTTTTGAAGAACTTTAAGTAGTAGTGAGATGTGTTCTTCAAAAGTTTCACTTATAATAACTATGTCGTCCAAGTAACAAAATACTTTATTGTCAAAATCAGGGGTAAATAAGGTGTCCATGAGTCGTTGTTGAGTCGCGGGAGCATTAGTAAGCCCGAAAGGCATAACAGTAAACCTATACATTCCTCTACCGGGGACATAGAATGCTGTTTTGTCCCTATCTTCCATATTTAAAGGGATCTCCCAAAAGGCTTTAGCGATGTCTATGCTAGATAGGTATTTAGCATTTTTAAGATTGTCAAGTATTTCAGAAATAAAAGGAAGGCTATAAGCATCTTTGCGAGTTATTGCATTAAGTTTCCTACTATCGACACAGAAACGCCACTCTCCGTTCTTTTTGGGAGTTATTAGAACTGGGGACAACCAAGGGCTCTCGCACTTTTCAATTACTTTGAGATCCAACATTTTGTCCACTTCGTCGATAAGGGCCTTTTGTTTTATTGGTGAAAGGCGGTAACAGTGCTGTTTAATAGGTAAACTGTTACCGGTATCTATGCGATGACATACTAGGTTGGTACGGCCTAGGATACCTTTATTTTCAAAAGAAATATCTTTAAAACGTTGAATTATATCTAGAGCGATATCCTTTTGAGTATCCGCAAGGTGGTCGTAAGAGAAAACTTTATTATCTATAGTACAAACAGTAGGGCATTTAGATGCATGGTTAAGTTCAGAATTAAATATTTTAGGGGTTAATTCGAAACATTTCCAAAAATCCCATCCAAGTATTAGAGAAGGGTAAATATCAGGAAAAACATAAGCTTTGAGAATATGTGTCTGATTATTAAAAGTTATAGGTAAGTTGAAGTAACCAAAAGACATTGTTTTTTGTTTATTTGCAACCATGACAAAGTTAGTAGACTTAAATAACTTGAGACCCAGCTCTTCAAAGATTTTATGAGAGTTGTTTCCTAAAATAGTGATACAACTACCACTATCTAATAATCCTGAGAAAGATACGTTGTTGATAGTTACATTTATAAAAGGTCGATTGTGGTCTATTTCGTTATCATAATATACAGAAGTTGATTTATAAGAAATCATAAAATTTCGAATAGTTTGTAACCATTGGGTCCAATCAGCTAAGTCGAAGTTATTTAAGTCAGTTTTCAGTTTTTTGAAGGTTGAGTTTCTAGAGTAGATGAGCAATTAGGACAATTAGAGATTTTAACACCTTTAAGACCACATTTAAAACATATTAAGTATCTAGGTTTTTTACAGTTGGTTAAGGTATGTCCTTGTATGCGACAGCGATAGCAATAGCTATTATTAGAATTGTGATTTGAATCATTAGCGATTGCATTAGTATATTTAGATGTCTGGAAATTTTTTGAACTAGAAGGTTTATATGAAAATTCCGCAGAACAAGGCTCGGTTGACTTTGGCTCTCTAAAATCCTTGCTCTTTTCCGTTACTCGCTCGTGAGCTTGGCAAGCTGTTATCAGCGAGTCAATAGAGTTGACATCTCTTAAGGCAATGAAAACTGAATAACATGGCCTAACATTATGGAGCAGAATTTCTAGTTGTTCTCCTTCATTTAATTTTTTTGAAAGTCTATTAAACATTCCAAACATGATCGCTACGTATACTATTATCGATTCTGTTTCACCTTGTGTCCTATCTTTGATTGCCTGTAGAAGTTTATAGTCATAGTCATGTATGCTAAAGTCCCTTATAAGAGATTTATGAATGTCTGCCCATGTAAGAGTTGGATTACGGTTATGTAGGAACCGAAACCAATGGAGTGCATCTCCTGTAAAAATTTCGAAAGCATGTTTATAAAGTGAAATATCGGAAATGCTTCTCGAAATTCTTAATTCATAAATTTTTTGAAGGAAAGTCCTGGGACATGTTTTTCCGTCATAGGAAATTTTTTTAAGTTCTCTAAGAGCATCATTCCCAATGGGGAGATCTTGTGTTTGAGGAGCGGGAAGAGACATATGATCTTGTGAGCGTCTAGGAGATAGAGATCTATGGGACAACAGTTGGTCTGTAGGTCTAGGAGATAAAAACTTTACAGGGGAATCATGAATTTCAACCAGGACTTCGTCTGTGCCTGAGGATTTAAGATTATCCCTAAGCTTTTCGAATCTCTTATTAAGGATATAGAATCGAGACCTAATGGTGGAGCATATTTCTGCTACAAGTGGTGTTGCATGAATTCGTTCCAGTCGGTAATGTAAATGATTCATAAAAGCTTCTATCTTTTTAAGGGTGGTAATATTGCCTGTTGATTCGATAGCAGTAATTTTAGTTTCTAGGTAGTTAAGTGTACTATCTGTTTGTGATAAGTCATCCTTAGGAGGGATTGGTGAAGTTATAATGTGTTCTGGTGTAATATGGCTTAGTAGTGCCATTTGCTCCTTTAAAGCTGCAACGCTATCTGTAGGTCTACCTGACCGAATAATTATTTCATATTCTAGTTCAGGTTTGTTAAGTAAACTATATTTTATATCTTTAGACATATTGGAAGCTGTTTAAAGTCCTATGTTCTCGAGTTATTTAAGTTAAGATTCTAAGCTAAGTAGATAGCTATAATAAAGTTAAGTTAAAATCTTTTTTTTTAAAGTTAAAAATGTAAGTTTCCAGTTAAGTTAAAGATAAGTTTAAAGTTTTAAGTAAAGTAAATAAATATGAGCATAAAGCTGTAAAGTAAGAGGTTAGTAAAATAAACTACCAAATTATTAAATGCACTATGAATACTAATGAAACTAAGTAGGGGTCAAAAAAAAATTTAAATATTAAAGGATAAAGAGGAGATCGAGGTTAAAAGTTATTCAAATAGTGTCCAAAGGGGTTAAAAGTTTCTAGGAGAGTGAGCTAGTTTTATTAGAATTTAGAGAAAAAAATTAGAGAATTTAAGGGGAGGGGTTCTAGTTTATCTGGGCGCCAAACTGTAACGTAAGAGAATGTCTCTCTACGCACAAGTTATTAAAGTAACGTAAGAGACTGAAGGTCTCTTACGTACTATAGTTCGTAACGCAGGAGACTAAAGAGCTCCTACGTACAGCCTAATAAAGATCCTATTAGTTTCAGAAAAGAAAAGGTTTTAAGATTGTTACAGGATTTATTTTAAAAGATGGATTTACAAATGAGATGAGTTTTAGCCTAACCTTATTTTTAGAATTGAGGGATCCGGAATTAGAAGTTGGTCAGCGATGATGAAGTACTGAATGGAGCTGTTATTGACTGAGGCCGGAACTGCTTGGAGCCGGATCTGCTGCAGCTGGAAGGCCGTGGGTTATTGAATTTAACTGCAAAGAAATCGGGTGTGAGTAGGTTTACGAGTTCCCACAGCAGGCTCTCCGGAGAAGATCTGGGCTTTCAGGTGGACCCAGGAGTCAGGGTCTAGGCTCCGTCTTCTACAGCAGGTGTAGTAGTGGACCCAGAAGACGGGTGTTAGGCTCCGTCCTCTTCAGCGGAAGTGGAACCAAGGTCTTCCGGTGGGCCCAGGAGACGGGTGGTAGGCCCCGTCCTCGTCACCAAAGGTTCAGAGAATCTTTTAGGGTGTCCAGGTTTGCTTTAAGACTTTCTTCAAGACTTTCTTTAAGAGTTTAGAGCATGGTAGCTGATGAAGATTAGTTAAGTACTTAATGACTTTCCTGGTTGTAGTCCGGGAGTCAACTGAATTGTAGGGCGACTCGAGCACCTTATATATGCTCGAGCGTTCAAATTCCGAAGTTCCAAAACAATAGTTCGAATACTCACTGACTAATGTTTTTTACTAAGGTTTTACTAAAAAAACATAGAGAAACATCAACGAGACCTTATTGATAAAAAGTTTCCGTGCGAAATGTATACAACCTGACCACATTCCTCTATGAACCAAGACATTTTGACACCTTGTTTACAAAAATATGACAATCTGTCAAAATGTAATTACGACAATTTCATGTTGAAATCGTAAGAAAATTTAATAATAAATAGTGAATTTCGCATCAGAAAAATCAGAACTGTTCAACAAGCTCAAGATATTTTTAAGATAGAAATTTGGATTTAATGGTCTAAATGCTCAATTACCAGCTCTGGAATAGTATTTAATGATAAAACCAACACGGAAACTTTCATTATAAAGTAAGTAATCTTATTATAATGTGCAAGAAATAGAATATATCCACAGATTGAAAATAAACATTGGCATGAACCAATTCATAAAATCACATTAGATGAGATAATTCTAAGAATAGGTAGTAGAAAAACAAGAAATCTAAGTATTATTATATTTACAGACTGAAAAGCACCTTTTCAAGTGATAAGAATGATATATAATATCTATTCTCACGAAATCAACAATGAACAACAAAGGTACATAATTAATAACATTACACGTTCTCAAATGATTACATCTTATAGAAATAGATTTAAGGGATAAAAAGAAATCACACCTTGCACTTAATACGCTTCTTATCATCATCACCATCATTAGTGCACTGCTGGACATAACCTCCCCTGATGAGCGCCAAAGTGCCCTGTCTTCAGCTCGACGCATCCAGCATCTGCCTGCAGTCTTTCTCAGATCGTTATCCCACCTGGTCGGAGGGCGTTCTACACCTATGTCCAGCTGTGGACTGATATAGGCTGATGATGATGATGATGATGATGATGATATTTCTACCTTTTTTACTAAACTTACTAACTTTTAACTTAACTTTTTTTACTTTTGTGTCACTTACCTTACCTCCATGTTAAATTGTTTTTGTTTTCCTCTTTATTTTATATTTGTGTGTACCTGTATCCAAATAAATGTATTTCTATTCTATTCTATTTTTTTAAACCTGATTGAGAAACTATTCATAAACTATTTTCTACTTATAACAAAAAGTAGCCTGTCTTATTCCAGATCAAGGCCTACATCTGTGCAAAATTTTCAACTCAATCCGTTCAGTAGTTCTGGCGTGCAGAAATAACAAACATCCAGCCATCCAAACTGTCGCATTTATAATAGCTATTAGTGTGATGTCATGTGATATGCCAGAGACCAGATAACTGGTTGAGTATATGAAAGGGCTGGCGCTGGTCAATCAATTTGTTAATAACTCACGTTTAAACCAAGTCGATGGCAGTTTTATACTCGTTTATGGAGATAATTTTCAAACTGTTACTACAGGTTTACGACTACATAAAGCTAGCGAGTTTTGCTTTTGTGATGGGGTATTTTTCTTAAATTGATGATTTATTATAAAATCAAAAGTCAGAAAAAGTACTCATTCTGTAGATAATTTCTGTAATAAAGAAAAATTCAAATAAAATAGGATATCAGTAAAAAAAATTTGCTTGTTCCATTGCTTAATTGACTAGTATTATTTAAATCCATAGTAATTTTATAAACTCTGAAGTTACTCTTTGTCTGTCTGTCTGTAACCTTTTCACGGCTAAACGGCTGAACGGATCGTTATGAAATTTGTCAGGGAAGTAAACAATATTCAGGGGACGGACATAGGCTACTTGAAAATGGCGTGCAAACCCGCGGGCAGTTCCTAGCTAGTTTGTCGTAAATGGCTCCTGATCGAAGAAGGAAGATCGAAGAATATATTACAGAAAAACATGAGAGAGATTGATTTCATAAGTACCTATTAACAAAGAAAATTACAATCCAATAATAGAATTAAATTTTAACTAGTTTTTACAATTGAAACAATGGAGCTAACTGCAAACTGTTGCAAACAATCTACAGGTAGCTCAACTGATCCATATCAATACCAGTCAATACCAGTCGCGTGCCCAAGACGCTAGCTGCATTGCCCCGCTGTATAGCAATGCTGATGCACTGCGCCAGATACCAGCTCTCGGGTCACGCGTCGCTTCGACCAGACGCTCAGATATTTTTTTGAAAACCCGGAGAGCCTCGGTACCCCACGGACCTAGGGTCTCGACTCATAAGTGTTTTTGTAAAAAACTACTCGTAGTAAGGCTTGATGTCTTATAGGCGCCAGTTATAAGAAGCTTGTTACAAGATGTTATTAGGGTAAATTACGCGGTAAAACTGTATTTAAATACTCAAAGTGCCGGTTTCGTTTGAGGAAATTGACAGCGTGATATTTTTCACACAGTAATGGTCGGTGTACACATTCATATGGTGCTAACCATTTTTTAAATATACAGATGTATGTTGGTTCGATTATACATTTTTCATTTTCTTAGTTCTTAGTAGGTACACAATTTATTTTAGGAACCTTAATAGCCTATTTGGCTACATTGAAAATAAGTCGAAAATTGTTTTCATCCTAGTCAGTGACAACGTAACAAAGCGTAATCAGGTGATTTTTATTTAAAAATATGCCTATTTTAGGTTGAAAAACGGGATTAAAATTACACATTTTTTATTTAAGATCACGTGACCGAAATCGCTCTACGTATCACTGGTGACGTCACACGTATCACAGATGTAAGTAATCAAGTGCGTGTTGTTCTTCTTGTTAGGTGTGGTTTGAGGTGTGACGTCATCGAGTTATATCACCGGAGCCATGACAGAGATTATCGTTTTGGCGCGCCATTATTTTATTCAAACTTTAAATTCGTTTTCATAACTAATACGACGGGCTGTAAAGAAATATTAATTAAACTTTTCATTATTTTTATCAGACAATGCGTTAGAATTATTTCCCAGAGTAGTCAAGTAGTGTATTATTATTTTGTTTTATTATTTTTTGTCTACTTACGTGAAAAAGTGCTGTATTTTCATCTGCGAAACGCGGGCTAAGTTTTTTGTTTCTAAATGCGGATACGCTTTATTAATGGGGTATTCAAGTATTTTATTTTGCAAACCAAATACAATGCGAGAGATCTTACAAAATTCACTTATGCTAGGTATTAGGAGCCATGTTAGGGCGCAATGCAACTTGAGAGGTAGCTTAGCTTATCAAGTTATCACTTAATTAAATATCACAATTTATTATAGTAGGTAGGTATCTAATTAATTCTCCTTATTTGTATAAAAATTATAACTTTATTTGTCTGAATTTCTGAAGTGTTTCAGCTAATGCTCCTTTTAATATTACGGGTTTAAGTTGGGTTTTTTATAGTTCGCAATTAATCCTACTTCCTATTATCTTATATTCCTAATATTATAAAACCGAAAATTTGTGAAATATGAATTTTATTTTGTTACTTATGATCTCCAAATCTACTGAACAGATCCAGATGAAATTTAGAATACACTTTATAACATATCTTAAATTGGATATTAGGCTACTCATTATACCGAAATTACGTGGGCGAAGCTGCGGGTAAAAACTAGTAATATTATAAAGCCGAAAGTTCGTATAGTGTGATTTTTATTTTGTTACCTAGGATCTCTTACATTACTGAACATATCAAGATGAAATTTAGCGTACATTTGGAACATAGCCTAACTTAGATAATAGGCTACATAGTAGGTACCTATAACCTATAGGTCCGAGGACCCGAAAAAGGTTATTCCAGTTTTCGACCTTGAAAAATCCCCCTTAAGGGGGAATACTGGAATGTTTATTTTTTCCATTCCATTTTTCCCCCCTTGATGATATCCAAAAGGGAGAAAAGAAAAAATAGTATTCCAGTTTTCCCCCATTGAAGGGGAAAGCGGGAATAAATACGTGTACTAAGCCGCGGGCAGAAGCATACTAGCTTATACCCGCGGCTTCAGTTTAGGAGGTGGCGGTTCCAATTTGTTTTGACAAGGCTATTTATACAAGGTTTATAACCAATATTTACTTAACAAAGGACCTTGACGGTCATATCCCATAACAGTAAAAGTGGTTTACAAACTAGTTTATTAGATAATGCGATTCACAAAGATATCAAAGCAAGATTTCGACGCCTTTCGTGTTAGAGCTCGTTCCCACTTGTCGGGTGTCGGGCTCGGATTTTAATCGGATATCCAGTAGCAGAGCATTTAATATGAAGAAATGTCAGCTGTTTTGCCAGCTCTCTACGCCCGGAAAAAAAACGTGTCGGATCTCGCTTGCCTATGAGTAAATAATATGGCGCTGTTCACATATGTCGGATATCGGATCCGACAACCCTCTCCCCGCTACCCCCTTGCTACCTCAGAAGATCGTTGAATTTATTATTATTATTACTTTTTTTATTATTTATTATAGTTATTGACATCCTAAAATAATTCAAAAACTTAATTTCTCATTTCTGTTATGAGGTTCTGTATGATCCCAAACTAAATATTTCCCTCAGGATTAAGGGTATCCAATATTTTCTTTCATTATCTGTCTTTATTCGTTTTTTTCTTAAGGCGATTCCCCGAGCCAAACTAGCGCCACCTATTTTATATTATTATTTCGTTGAACAAAGATAATTTCAATATTTTCAATGGGCAGTTTGTGATACCTATTATTTAACTTTATACTATAGCTTTATTTAATGCCTTTGTAATATTTTTGTTTACTATAGATGCAAAAAAAGAGTTTGGTGGCCACAAAGTGCAAACTTCGTATCTCTGCCTAAAATTAATAGAAAAAATAATATCAAAGGCATTAAAAAATATATAAAAAGAGGCGGTGCTAGTTTGGCTCGGGGAATTGCTTTAAATAATAATACATTACAATAACTTCGTAAACGTCCATCGTGCATAGTCGCCTCGCGTAGTGTTAAAAATTGGCACCAGCTGCGACCGTGGCCGACAACCGATTATTAGCCGAAAATAAAAGCCGAGGCATCGACATCCGATTAAATATACGGATCCGATACCCGACAAGTGGAAAAGAGCTTTTACCGACAGAGTTTCTGTGAAGGTTAATAAGTAAGGTCTTAGTAGAGTAAAAATTGCCAGAGTGGGTAAGGGTTTGAACAATAACAAAAACAAAAAGTTGTCGGTTTCTACCGCCGACCTGTCGAAGTTGTATTGTACTGCTAAAATTCAACGAATCACTCAAGATCGTTCGAAATCTACTATCGATGGCAGAATTGTGGCAAATACTCGCAACCGCCAAAAAAAATAAAAAGAAGAGTTCGTATGAAAAAATTGAATCGCTTCATACAAAGAAAAGTAGTTGGTTAATCTTCTATATTTATCTTTTTCTTCTTTTATTCTCTCCATCTTTTAAGGTGGTAACAAAAATGAAGGACCAAACTTTCAGCTTCGATCACAGAATAAGAGAAATAAAAACCCGACTTTTAGTTTTCGAAAAAAAAAGACCTATGTAACTGTTTGCATCCCCTTTAAAACACAAAACACCGTCGGGGGTCGTTGACCACGGCGGTCAATGACCCGCGATATCGTCGTGGTACCACAAATGCATTTTTTTCATTACTGTAAAAATAAAGCACATGAAAAAAAAATTAAAAAAAAATGCTGGACAATTCACACAGCATTATCCAACCCCAAGCTAAGCAGAGCTTGTGTTATGGGTACTAAATAACTGATATACATAATAGATTACAATACATAGATAGATATTTTTTATTATACATAGAAAACAACCAGAACACCCTGAACAAATGTCTGCAGATCGTACACACATTTGTCCCGAGGCGGGAATCGAACCCGCAACCTCCTGCGTCGCAGGCAGACCTTCGCCCACCGCGCCACAGAGGTCGTCACATCATCAGTTGCACATGCATCAGTTTTTGCTTCTAGTGATCATATTGCTTTTATTTGTTTAAATCCAAAAGTTAAAAAAAACCGGGACGGGGCAGTGGCTTCATGAGTGCTGAAGAGAACGTGGTGCTTTCATGTTCATGCAGCTTTCAACTCTGTTTCGCTCTGCATCTGATTTTACTACTCTAATAAAAACCTCATTATAGAAACTTGACACAAACATGCCATATAAGGTGTTTTATAACATGAGGCCCTTAATCTTTCTGTGGCAAGGCGTAATAGGGTACAGATATTGATCAATTCACGTTTTGAAACGTCAATATGTATTAATGTTTTGCTCTAAGGCGCACACCCCAGTCAAACTAGAACGAAGTTGCCCTTGGTGGCTACCAAAATCTATTTTCGATTCATTGCCTAAACAAAATGGAATAAAACTATATCAGACGCATTAAAAGCTTATAATAGGTATCACAAACTGTGCGATGGAATTTTGAAATTTTCTTTGGTAAACGGAATAATAAGATAAAGTAGTGTGTAAGGTGGCGGCGCTAGTTTGAGACGGGTATGCGCCTTAAGGCGCTACTCCGACCCAAATAGCGCTTCCATCTATTTAATCTTCTTAATATGTTTAATAAAGGAAATAAATAAAAGTCATTTTGTGATACCTATTATAAGTTTTTTATGTAATGTATAATATAATGCATATCAGTTATCTAGTACCCATACCACAAGCTCTGCTTAGCTTGGGGCTAGATAATGCTGTGTGAGTCCAGCAATATTTATTTATTTAAAGGAAAATTGGAGACGTTACTATTACAGTTACAAAGGAACAAACATACGTCGTTGTAGGGTACCGTTGGCATCTTTTGGGTACGGAATACAGAACCCTAAAAAGCTCGTCTAAAAATAAAACTATTCATCCAGCACAAAGTCGAGCACTCGACAAACGCTGACAGAGGAATAGTATTCTGGGTCGCGAATAAAACCGACCTACTTCCAAAACGATCTGATTTTAGGTAATGGTTGATGGTAAAAGATAGCTGATTGGATTGTGAATTTGTGAAATCAAATGAGTGATTGAATGAACGATTGAATGAACGATTCATTGAAACCATTTATTTCTTGTGATTTCGATAAAAATATATCAGGTTTTAAATATTGTTTTCGGTCTACACAATCTACTCTTTCGAGCGTACAAAGTTTCATCATCATCAACATCAGCCTATATCAGTCCACTGTTGGACATTGGCCTCCCCTAATGAGCGCCATAGCGCCCTGTCTTCAGCTTGCTGCATCCAGCATCTGTCTTTCGCAAATCGTCATCCCACCTGGTCAGAGGGCGTCTTACGTTTGCCGAGTCGCGGTCTCCACTCAAGAACCCGTTCACCCCAGCGGTTATCGGTTCTGCGCGAGATATGGCGGGCCCATTGCCAAATAACAGAATCAGGCGTTACTTTGCGGAAATCCATTGCAAAATATAAGGATGAAAATATTTGGTAACAATTCCGCGAAAGAAACCTTCTCCGATAAGTTCTAACAAAGTGTATATAGAAGAAAAACGACGCCAACGACAAAATGAAAAAATACCTATCAAAGCAAGACGGCCCATTGCCACTTCAGCTTGCTAATTCTGTGAGCTTTGTCGATGACTTTGGTTCTCTGTCGGATGTATTCGTTACGAATCCAAACACAAAGTTACACGTTCAAACACGTTCACGGTCACGTTCAGTTACAGGTACAAAGTTTGATTTTACTTAACTTGCAGTCATACCTATTCATCACATAAACAATCTCACTAATATTATAAACGTGAAAGTTTAGATGGATGGATGGATGGATAGATAGATGGATGGATGTTTGTTCCTTTATCACGCGAGAACGGCTGAACGGATCTGAATGAAATTTGGCACAGAGATAGATTATAGTCTGGAATAGGACATACTTGTATGTACATTGCTACTTTTTATCCCGAAATTCCCACGGGAACGGGAACTACGCGGGTGAAACCGCGAGGCGCTACTAGTACATCATAAAAATCAAAAGTCACAATATATCATTATAATAAATCACAACACAAATTAAAATCTAGACGAATGTCTATTTACACTACACTGCAGTCATCAGTAAGGAGTAAATCTAGACATTATGTACCTGGGTAATAAATAAAGATCTTGTTTAGTTTGACCTAGATTTTTATTACTTCTTAGAATATAGTGCTTACGCTGCTTCTCCTATACTTTTGAATTAATAAAGTTATCCATTACGGCTATTGAGAGTAAAGGACCGAGTAAAATACAAGGTAAACGTAAGTTTCATTCGTCTCGATCAAGGTATTTACCATCCTAAATGTTTTATATAGGTCTTGTGAGCTTTAATAAACTCAATAGATCCATCATAGATTAAGTCAATGGATCTAAAGAAATACATCTATACAATTGTATAGATGCCTCACTCCATTCCCCAATGAATTAATTCATTGGGGAATGGAGTGAGGCATCTATGCAGGCAGGTATGTAATTATGTAACAGAAAAGAAAATTGCAACAGAAGAAAAAAACTAATTGGAATGAGTATTTACAATTGAAACAGTTGAGCTAACTGCAGACTGTGCATAAATACACAGTCTGCATTCAGCTCAAGTTACAATCTACGAGTGTCAATACCACTCGGAAGAGTCCTCAAGATGTTGATTAAATAAACTCAATAGATCTATCATGGATTTAGTCAATGGATCTAAAGAGATTCATACATAAAGTTCATTGGGAAATGGAGTAAGGCAGGTATATAATTATGTAACAGCAAAGAAAACTACTCATTTCTTCGGGGTTCGGATGACGGCGCTCGGGCGACGTGCGTGCGACAAGCAGCCATAGTAATACACGTAAATGTATGTACCACTACTTCGTCGCCGTCATCTCGATAACGTTGACGTTCCGTTGACGTGGCAGTGGACAAGCGGGGAAAATATTTTCTCTCGATAAAAATTATTCAGAACATTTTTCATGAGAAATTGTCTGATGAAATACAAAAGCTCGCAATAAACAATGGTAACATGAAACGATCGCACGCACCTCAAATTAATGCGCGCCCTTCACGCCGAAGCTCACGAATATCTAATTTAATTTAACATGAAAGCAATTTCATGTATGAGTAAATTATAAACACGACGTGATGCTGTTATGTAATTAGGAGGAGACACACGGTGCGATGCGGAAATTGATGTTGCATTTTATTGGACGCAGCAAAGTCTTAATAATTGTAGACCCAAAAAATTATACCTACGTGAAACATAGTAAATGAATGAATGAACATTTTATTGTTCTAAAAATTAACATGAATAAAAGTACTTAATAAATATTAAAAAAAAACAGTTCAAAGGCGGCCTTATCTTGGTAGTGCACAGATAGTAAATAACCGAAACAAATAAAACACACAAGACTTATACATATCTATGTATGTAACATCTTAGTCTTATAAAACCTATTCAAGTACTTATAATAACCGTAATTCTTCTTGTCCTCTGGCGAACCACGTGACAGAATCGTGTAAAACGCAATTCTAAGGGCGGCTGCCTTCTCGCTCGGATAGTAGCGCCGATTTTTCCCTTTTGGCGGCTTAGGTCTATCAGGAAAAATGACTAGGTATAAAAATGACGAATTTATAAAATTAAATTGTCGAAGGCAATATAGAAATATATATAATAGCCGAGATATAGAAATGACGATATTTCAAAAACAGTTTTCACGTCGATTTTCATAGAAAAAAGATTGCATTCTAGTCCAAAGTAAAAAATAACGACGTTGTAAGACGAGTTTGTTTTTACTCGTAAATTTAAAATAACGCATCGTGTGTCACGCGTTAGTTACAGATTTGTCTCAAGACTATTCAACGTAGACACGACTTCGAGTTCTAGGATTCTTATATTGTACTAGCAGCGCCTCGCGGTTTCACCCGCGTAGTTCCCGTTCCCGTGGGAGTTCCGGGATAAAAAGTAGCCTATGTCCTATTCCAGACTATAATCTATCTCTGTACCAAATTTCATTCAGATCCGTTCAGCCGTTCTGGCGTGATAAAGGAACAAACATCCATCCATCCATCCATCTAAACTTTCACGTTTATAATATTAGTGAGATTAGTGAGATTACTATCAGTAATATATTGCAGTGTGCTAAGCACTAAAACATTTTTAATGTTCCTCATAATTTTCTTTTAAAATATATCCTTATCTTCTCTTCTTCATCGTGTTCTTCATTATTGAAGGTTCTGCCCGCTTTGGAAAGCCTTAGTTGAGGAGTTGACCAGTTGCTTCCACGCCACTCTATCTTCGGCTTGTCTGAGAGCAGTGGTCAATGGGAGTCCCGTAATTTCTTTCACCAAATCCTTATAATCTCTTTTTAATATATTTATATGTGGGGATTATGGGCATTACCCCCCAGGAGATAAAAACCAATAACGTTATTATCAGGGGGAGGCCTGCGTCCAGCAGTGGACCAGTAAAGGCTGCTGAGGTGAGGAGGTGATCTCTTTTTAATGTGAAAATAACAAGATAACAATTCCTTTTATCGCAAAGCAATACGATGAATGAATGAATGAATGAATGAACACTTTATTGTACAATAAAAATAAACATGAATAAATAATCTACGATCTACGATTTTTTAAAGAAAGTAGTACCTATAATACACTGACCAATAAATTTATATCACACGGTTCGCCCCGGCTTCGCACGAGTATATTCTATAGCGTAAGTTTATCAGAGATAATGTAGGATTATAATGGTGAAAGAATTTTTCAAATCGGTCCTGTAGTTTCGGAGCCTTTTCAATTCAAACAAACGAACAAACAAATCTTTCCTCTTTATTATAATATTAGTACCCATAGAAAAACAAATAAGGGTATTCGTAATAAAGCGGTTCTTCTAATCTAGCGGATCACTTACAGGTAATTTATTTCTTAAGTGGCCTTAGGAAGAGTTTTTCAGTTAGCAAAAACTATAAAAGTTTTAGTTATCTTCAAAACATTTAGATCCTTGTAGCGCCCCTACCGAATACTAAGAGGAACTAACAACTTTTCACAGCGATCCAATAGTTTCATAAAAACTCGATTATAGTTTCCGAGTGATTTTGATTGATTGTTTGCGTTTTAGCAGCACTAGTAACTTTGACAAGTCACTGTAAACGAAATATTTACCGTCTTACTATTATGCAAACTCAGTCTAGTCACTCAGGTAATAAGGTAAGTAAGTAGATAAAGAAAGCCTACTACCAAGAAAATAAAAGTAAAACCTTTGAGAAACAACCAAACTGAGCGTAAATCTTCTAAGCCTTAATAAAAACAAATAAATCAAGGCAGTATGAGTTGCGTATCCTCAAAATGAAATTATTGTTCTCGAAAACACATTAGTCTGGGTCTAGACCTTTCCTTGACACGTTGCGCACCAACTGTTCCATTTTGGATTGAGGCCATGATCTTGCTCGACCTTGACTCGAAGTCAGATTTGATGAGCTGTGGAGGTTAAGCATAGTTTTTCTTTTTTTGGCTAAGTACTTTATTTCTAGACAGGACGCATTTAAGCTGGTTAATTGAGATGTATTCACACAATTTTTGACATTTTTGTCGCTTATTGGTTCATTTAGTTAAAAAAAAAACAGGAGGTTCTTATGTTTGGTTGTATGTATGTTTTTTTTTTATCTCGACGTACATCGTCGATTTTTCCGTTTTTTTTTGGTTTGGAACCCCTTGTTTACAAAAAATATTTAGGATTTCAGAACCGAGTACCTACTTGTATAGTTTGAAATGCTACACTCTAAAAATTCAGTAGTAATATTTTAGTTCTCCCTGTTAGAGCTATAACACACCAGCGATTTGCAAGCGATTTCAAAGCGTGGCGTTTGCGCAGCGAGCATGCCGCGACGACGCAACACTGCGAGCACGGTGCGATGGTGGCGCCTGGGGCACGCAGCGAGGTCACCGCAATTAGCGCCGTTGTTGACGCCAGTGTTCAAAACACAAATCGCGCGGCGCGAGCTCGCTGCGCGCCCGCGGCGTTCTCGCTGCGCGCCCGCGGCGTTCTCGCTGCGCAGTCGACTTTGAAATCGCTCGTGAATTGCCAGTATAGCGGATAAGGCTGTTACATCATTGGGTTAAAATACCTTTTTGGTATTTTACCTAAATAAGATTGAGTAGGGTCTACTCTGGTAGAGTCACACTTCTTTTTAGACTGGGTGGAATTATCCAAGAAAATATTCAAATATCAATTTGTGTAACAGGATTTCCGTGTGAGAAAGGTCACTTAAATCTTATTTCCTGGAGGTTACTCCACAGTCTTTATTATTTTATATAATGCGACAGCGTAGCATTATTAAAAACATTATTCGACGACCTCTGTGGCGCGGTGGGCGAAGGTCTGCCTGCGACGCAGGATGCGGGTTCGATTCCCGCCTCGGGACAAATGTGTGTACGATCTGCAGACATTTGTTCAGGGTGTTCTGGTAGTTTTCTATGTATAAAAAAAATATCTATCTATGTATTGTATTGTATTATGTATATCAGTTATCTTGTAGCCTTAACACCAGCTCTGCTTAGCTTGGGGCTAGATAATGCTGTGTGAATTGTCCAGCATTATTTATATTTATTAATTGTTTAATTATTATTTAAATAGATACCTTGCAAATCATAATTTATTTTGATGACTTATTTAAATATGGTCCTCCGCATCAATTCGGATACAGCGACCAGTCTTTACGGAGGCTAATCATAATGCATAGGACATTATTATACTACACTAGTGTGCGCCAGCTCTATTCCCTTTCTCTCATAATACAACTCGACTGGGGATAGGTCAAGCGCAGGACCAACGGTTTAACGTGTTTTTGTGCTTTTCGAGATACAAGGGTGTAACACTGCCAACTTTTTCACTGGCTGCTACTTGGAATTGTTCTAGCAAGAAAAATCTTAAAAGCAAAAACCATAAAAGAAAACCTAGAATTTCACCATCAAACACTAAAGCAGAAAACCTGCTCGGCCGCAAATTATGTTGAAAATAATCAAGATAACGCAAGGTAATACTTTATTCCCATGCGTGCAAACCCGTGAGTGGGAGCTAGTTAACCCATAAATACATCGAGTTGCGATAAAAACATGTCCGAATAGGAATAGGCTCTCATTCAACGTTAACCCTTGCCACCACACTTGACAGTTTGTAGAACTCGTGATCCCCAAAGGAATGAAAAATGGCGAATGGAACTTTTGAAATTGGAATAGTTTGCGCTAGTTGCGATTGCCATTTCTAACGGCCAGCGTCATAAATATCAACCTTCAATGATCTACAGAGTTTGTATTTAAGAGTCGATGATACCTGAAATCGCTTTGCGTCATCATTAATAATAATAATAATAATGCTGGACAATTCACACAGCATTATCTAGCCCCAAGCTAAGCAAAGCTTGTGTTATGGGTACTAGATAACTGATATACTTAATACAATTCAATACATAGATAGATATTTTTTTATTATACATAGAAAACGACCAGAACACCCTGAACAAATGTCTGCAGATCGTACACACATTTGTCCCGAGGAGGGAATCGAACCCGCAACCTCCTGCGTCGCAGGCAGGCCTTCGCCCACCGCGTCACAGAGGTCGTCATTATGGTATCATTATGGTACTATGTTAAAGGATTAATATTATGTTATAATTCAGGACTGATGCTAGAATACTAGTGTCTCGAAAATAGGATAACATAAAATTTTCTTTATATTAAAAAAACCAAAATTCGCCCCAAGCTGTACAATAAATCGTCGCTATTCATTCAATACTTTAAAATAAGCCTTGACACTTTGTACAGTAAAAAACAGAATTTATGCAGATGGTGTGTCTTTTAAATATTCAAAGCCAAAATTTTATTATTTTATAGATACTAAGCAAAAACTTGATTTTTGCACTTACGCCGCTCCGCTCTGTCCCGCTCTTATGAACGCGAAATCCTATGCCTATCCTTTTCATAAAATGGCGTCGTATGGTCCCTTTAATTTTTTGAAAACTGCCAGTCACTTAAATTACTTTCATGTATATAAAATCTCATTGACTAGAAACGTGTCCCGAGAGAGTTTACAGAGCTTCTCACGCATAGGTAAATAACAGCCAATATTTTTTTAGCGAAAACTTATAGCATCAATATTAAACAATTTTCTTTCGAAAATTAGTATCTTGAAAGCTTATCTCACTAATATTATAAACGTGAAAGTTTAGATGGATGGATGGATAGATAGATGGATGGATGTTTGTTCCTTTATCACGCCAGAACGGCTGAACGGATCTGAATGAAATTTGGCACAGAGATAGATTATAGTCTGGAATAGGACATAGGCTACTTTTTATCCCGGAATTCCCACGGGAACGGGAACTACGCGGGTGAAACCGCGAGGCGCTGCTAGTAATATATACGTAGTTTACTACTTGTATTAATTTAAACATAATGTATAATTTATTTACTAAGCTTATTAAATTATGAATGGTTCCGTAAGAGGTTTCCAAGATTTAATCAGATGTAAATGGGCTTATTTCGATAAGGTTGTTATAATTTAGGGCTGTTACCTACCACTAAGCATTTTAATGAGTTGTGGTAGCAAGGGAAGGTTTTGATTTGACAACCCGCTTAAGCCTCTGGGTTTGTTTGTGTAACGACAACGCCTTGCCAATGCTGACAATGAACGTTTACCTATGAAATCGTGTGGCTTAGTGAGTTTTACAGGGACCAATGAAGTAAAAAATGAATGCCTTACCCCCGGGGGTAACTGAAACATGAAAACCGAAAACAAAAATTGGGGAACATACATGGGGTATGCATGTATGTTCCCCGATTTTTTGTAGTTATCGAGTCTGGGTCTGGACTTATTACGCTATTCTTTGCTGAAATCGGCCTTTGATAGTACTGAGGTGTAAATTCTTAATAACTAGTAATTTAATCCAAACAACTTATTAATTTATATTGCCTATTTGGTCATTCCTTGGCTATAAAAAACTAATTTAAAAAAGGAATAGAATACTTCCAGCCTTAAAGCCAGAAATTTGAATGTAGTTTTTTTTTGTTTCAGATATTTAGCAGTTACGTTTACAATATTTACCAGGACTAGACAATTTTCAAGTAAGTAAAACACTTAGTGAACACTAGTGGATGTACGTCCACTGCTGCGGGGGAACACTAAAATATTCCAACAAAACAAGTAGAGACTTTGCTTAAATCAAGTGTATTTAATACAAAAGTAAAGTTTTTTTAGTAATTTTAACCTACCTATCACGTCATACTCATTTTAAATATGTGAAAGTTTGGATGTGCAGATGGATGAATGATTGCTTGAATCATTGTACGTTCGATTGAGTGTGATAGGTTCTAGTAGAAAAGAGAAAAGTTACAGGCTCATTATTTCGTATTTTATTAACCATTTAATTTTCAAAGCTACCGTGACCGTCGTCATTAAATACTCGATCAAGATTAAAGCCGCGACCACTAAAATAAGGTGCGTCTTTGTGCTTTGTTCACACTCGTGTTTATAGTAAAAATCGACTTTAAAAGTAATTAAAACTTTCATTGAGTTAATGAATAGGGATATATAATACTACGGCCCTACGTCCCGAACAACTACTGCCGCGGGGTCGAAAACATAAGTTGCTGGCCGTGCCGCAGTCTCGTACGGCAGCAAGGTCCATGTCACCCATCCCTCGAGTACTCAACACACTCAATGCTCTCCTTGATGACAGCCCCGATTTTGACTTGTTCGCCGACAGGTGAACAAAATTATTGAGTTTTTTTTGTTTTGTGAACGTCATAATAAATGTAATTCACATCGATCAAAAATGTCCGGCTTTGCCGGCCCCCCTTAGATTCACAATGCGCACGCCACAACCTTCAGTAGCAAAAGAGAAACATTTTGACATGTTAGGAAAGCTTTTCAACTAGTGTCATTTTAGCGTTCAGACAAAAAGCATGGGTACAAAAAATGCAAGAATCACTCGTCCAAAGTGCTGAAAAAGGATGGAATTTCTTATTTTCAGTAAGTTTATATATATTTTTTACCCGTATATTTAGATGTGAGTCATATACTTGTGAAATCAGCATAAAATATTGTTGTTTGGTTTGCCTATGTTAAAATATTAATTTTGTTCTAAATTGATAAATGGAGAGGCTATTTCTTCTAAAAAAATTTTTTCATTTTTACTATGTATTAATATATTTTTCATAAAAATAAGTTTAATATTACTAGTTGATGATTTTTAAAATAATTAGTTGGCCCGCCCTAAAATTTCATTTGCGTAGACTCTCTAATAAAAGAAAGACTAGGTTCTTACCTACCTACCAGAAGTATGAATTTATAAAACGTTTATTTTTTTCCCGTAAAAAAAACTCGTGCAAAGCCGCAGACAGGAACCAGTTCTTTTTAATCTAGAGTGCCTGCCTGAAATTGTATTGTAAGTTTAAATTATTGTATGTCTGAAATGACCCTTTTGTATAAATACCTACTGTTGAGACACCAATTTATAGTTTCATCAATAAATGATTCGTTATCTTTACCTGAATTCTGTTAATTAATCCTTATAGAAAATAAACTGAGTAGGTAGGTATATAATTCTCAGGTAGGTACCTACCTACTTACAAAATAAAATAAAATGAATTCGACTCCACCAATCTCTTGTTCCGTATGGAAAAAACTTGTCAGGCTCTGCGCAAACTGTCTGCGTCAAAACAAAACGAACCCAATTTTGAGTGACATTTTTGTAAGGCTCTAGGTATCTACGGGGGAGGCCGCGAACTCCTTATTTTTGATCGAAGGTAATTCATAATGTTTTCTTTTTATTAATTTTACTGACATTTTTCTATGTAACTTATGTGTAGCTTTCTTTTATTTTAATTAATGTAATTGATTTCATCTACCGTTTTAATTAAATAAATAAACAAAAAATCTCAGTATAACTATTTTTATATATGGGTCAAATCTCGTCTTTGCCATTACTTTTTCAAGTTGCTGGATTACCTACCTGCTAGAATTAAAAAATCACAAAGAATCCATTATGTATTACCATTTGCTACTATTTGCTGGCAACAAAATTCATCAAACATTATTTAGCATAGGAAAAGTTCTGCAGGCGAGCACCCCAATGAAAAATAGTAATAAAAGATTTTATTATTTTATAAAACGAAAACTAATATTTTTGACTGATTTTTGCTTAAGCTCTATCAATAATATATTTTTAGATGTTTTCTCATAAAGAGTAAAATACCCTCGCCCATATTAACTGTCAAACCGACATGATATTTTAACCGTCTAAACCTTATTGGTGGTATATTTTTGGTGCACAGGATAGAAATAAAGCGAATAAGTACTATTTTTGCCTAATTTAGGCGTGTCACATCCAGGATCTGTTAGCCCATAAAGTCTAGCTGACGATATGGCAGTCTATTTAGACTAGAGCGTTGTCTTCTACATCACCATAATCTAAAACCCGATTTCAGCCACTGATAAAATTGAGTTTTGATGTTTGGAGGCTTTATCCTGATGGTGGGTATAGTATCAAAACTCTTTTATCACTTCTTACTAGTACCTACATCACTATAATGTTAATGCAATATACAAACGAGGCATTGCGAGCTGATGGGGGGTGCCATGGTGCCAGTAATTCAGCAATTTGTTAACTTCTACTTCGACAAATGGATTCAGATAAGAAATTCGTGTTAATGGAGATGTTGGTGTTTAAAAAGTATACTGTGATTAAGTTTTTACGATGTTTATTTCTGTAGAAAAACTAAAATCTGGTTTAATATTTAGGTATCTAAATATTTCAGTTCCTTTCCGAGAATTACAAAAAATACCCCAGACAATTGAACCATACCGTAAAACTGATTATCACGATTTTGTTTCAGATGAATATAATATGATGCCATATGATCAAATGTACGGCATGCCAACCGAAGAACACTCAGACTCAATAGTCCTGGACTTCAGAAATGATTACAAAAGCCTGCCAGTTAAAATTCTGCCAATAAGCAACGAAACAGTCACTAGTCCTTTCATTATACAACTTAGCTACAAACTCTACGAATATAGTCCTAGCTTCATGTTTTCTCTAGAAGATACGAAAAATCGACCTCTTTTGGCGTTAAAAATCTCAGAAGTTCCTGAGGACCCTGGTGTAGTCAGTACTATTTTGTACAGAGGAAAAAATGATCCCCTAATGGAATTCTTAAGTGACAAACCAGATGATTATATCAATGTAATGTTTTTTGTGAAAGACGATATGGTGGAAATGTGCTTGGAATGCCAGTGCGTCGATTCCCAACCAGCGCGTCCAACTAAAATTTTTTTTGATGAAAATTATAACTTTATTATCGGAAAAGCTAAAGCTTACGACGTGGATCGCAGCTTTCCGGTAAGTACCTTATTTAATACATTTATTTAGAGAATTCAGAGATACTAAGATGAAGAAGTCGGGTATAGTTATAAATAGTAATTTTTTTAATGGTTTGATACAATGAACATCGTGAATTTTGTTATTCAACCTTTTTTATGAATAACAGAAATTTTATTGCCACAAAGCCCACAGAAGAAGAATAATTAATTATTTACTACAAAATATAGGTATAATAAGTAATTTTTTATTGATAAATTAAAGAAATAATAGAAGACTAAAACAATACAAGTTTCTTTTGTTTTCAATTTCGCGATAAAACAGACCATACTTTCAAACTCCTAAAAATCATATCACGTGATTCGTTGAAAGAAAAACATCAGCTGGATATTGGAAAAGTTTGCGTCTACTGCAAAAAAGATCAGCTAAAATATCAACAATAGATTTTGTAAAAGTTTGTTATGCAAGCAGACGAAGGGTCAAACTAATTTTAGGTTTATTTATTAGAGAAATCTTTGACAAAACTAATTTGAGTATGAAATAAAAAGGAGATGATGATGATTCTTTTTTAATGGCAAATGTGTCTGGTTAGAAACAATTGACTATTTGACTATAATAAAAAAATAAGTTGCAAACTGTTTTCATCCTAGTCAGTGACAGCGTAACAGAGCGTAATCAGGTGTTTTTTAAAAAAAACATACTTCACAAAACGTAACAGATAAAAAACGGGATTCAAATTTCCTACACATTTCTTGATATATGATCACGTGGCCGAAAACAATCTACGTTTGGTTGCATCGCTGGTGACGTCACACCAATCACAGATTACAGTGCGCGTCGATGTTCTTGTTAGTGTGGTGTGAGTGGTGTGACGTCATCGAGTCATGTCACCGGAGCCATGACAGAGATTATTATTTTGGCGCGCCATTATTTTATTCAAACTTTATAATTAGTTTTAGTAACTAATACGACTAGCTTTGAAGAAATTATAATTACATTTTACATTATTTTTAACAGATAATAAGTTAGAATTATTTTTCAATAGTAGTCAAGTAGCCTATTCTGCCAGTATCAAGTAATGGAATATAATTTTAAGAGTCTGAGTAATCAAATTATGAAGATTGTTTGATACTTTCACCAGAGCCTAGTTCGAAAAAAGCTTCTTTATAGGTGGAAGCGCACTACGCGTCAACGGAACTGCGCGGCCGCCGCACTGCCCGTGAATTTAGAACAAATGACGAAAGGCCGCGCGGCTTATTTGGTGATTTTGTTCTGATTTGACATAAAGTGCCGCGGCCGCGCAGTTCCGTTGTCGCGTAGTGCGTACCTTTAGATAATTCCTTTTCAAAATAATTATTAACATTGACATGAACGTTTTTTCCCAAAATGTCAGTAGGATAACGGTCCGCTAACCCGCCCTTAAAACAGGGAGGGCCTTAATTTAACTGTGTGTATGAGTTATTATTAATTTCAAAACAACTTTATTAATTTCACAAGCTATCCCAAATTCGTGCAGGGTATTTCTATGCTGGTTTTATTGTGAAATGGATACCAATCATACTTTGGTACTGGATAATGACGGGTTCTATTTTTAACAATTTTTCATGACGGTATGCGAACATAAAGTTGATTTTTAAGGTTCCGTACCCAAAGGGTAAAACGGGATCCTATTACTAAGACTACGCTGTCTGTCCGTCTGTCACCAGGCTGCTCATAAACCGTGATAGTTAAACAGTTGAAATTTTCACAGGTGTATTTTTGTTGCCGCTATAGCAACAAATACAAAAAAACAGAATAAAATAAATATTTAAGGAGGCAAACGTGATTTGTTCCCGTTTTTACAGATAATGACGGAACCTTTCGTGCGCGAGTCTGACTCGCTCACTTGGCTGGTTTTATTAATATACTTATATTATAGTCTTCGCATTCGGGATTCATATCATATCCAATGTCAAAAACATAACATTCCCTCTTGCGCAGTCAGTTAAAAACGGAACTTCGGAAAATTCCTTAGGTAGGATATTTATAGTTAAGCAGGCAAAATAGGCTTTCTTTAACCTATAGCCTGTTGAGTCAATGAGTCGTTCTTACAAGTACAAAGCGGTGAATAATATCATATTATAAAAAACAAGCTATTTTACGCCTAGATAACTACTGTAAATCTTAGTTCAAAATTATACATCTATACTATCTATATTATACTTCTGCACTATCTATACTAATATTATAAATGCGAAAGTGTGTTTGTTTGTATATTTGTTTGTTTGTCCTTCCTTCCCGCCCTAACTAAGCAACCAATCAGCTTGATTTTTGGCATGGAGTTAGTTGAAAGGATGGAGAATAACATATGCTTTATCCTATAAATCAGATCCTATAGAACGAATCAAATGTAACTTTGGTCGTTGAGCAGGTTTGGTTAAACTGTAATGTTACCCCTGTAGGTGGAGCCAACGGCGCTATAGTCCGTGAGAGGTCCCAAAGATTTTCGGTTGAACCGACTAAGGGTTTCGTGGCTTAGTTGGTTAGAGCACACCCGTACTGAGGGTGGGGCGCGGGTTCGAATCCCGCTGAAACCGATAATTATTGGGATTTATTTCATCTCTTAGAGATACCCAGAGTGCGGGTTAGCACTATAACATACAACATACTAGCAGCGCCTTGCGGTTTCACCCGCGTAGTTCCCGTTCCCGTGGGAATTCCGGGATAAAAAGTAGCCTATGTTCTATTCCAGACTATAATCTATCACTGTGCCAAATTTCATCCAGATTCGTTCAGCCGTTCTGGCGTGATAAAGGAACAAACATCCATCCATCTATCCATCTAAACTTTCACGTTTATAATATTAGTGAGATAACCTCAGATCCCATAGGATAGAAATAACCTTAAACAACGCTTGCGAAGCCGCGAGCAGTAATATATAAAACCAAGTCGCAAGATTGTAAAGCAACCACTTTGAAAGCTAGGTCTCCCTCCACGTCTAGCACACCTACATACCTAATTTCATGCTCTATGCTTCACACCGAAGTAGTAACAATGTAGCAAATTTTAGTTCTCTCAAGAACAATGACACTGTATTTTCTGGATCTTATTATTGCTGTTGGCATGTTGTTGACGATGTGTTAGTTATATTGTACTTTGTCTTATTTGTCTCAAGCTGAGTCATTCTAAGAAAGGAAGTTATTTAGGTGTCGCAGTAAAGAAGTGATGTTTATAGACAACTTGCCTCAAGGTAAGTTAAGTTCGTACCGCTAAAATAGATAGCAACAGATCATAAGATAATTTCTTTTCTCCATCAGTTGTTATAAAAACTTCAGTTATCTAAAGTGCCAGTGCATTGATATCAAAAGAGGTGATATATCAATGCACATGGCATGCTTATCAGTTATATGCGAGGAAATGTTAAGTACTCCCTTGTAATTATTTGATATTTTCCTGAGTTGATACTCGGTATCAGAAAAGTAAAAAATCGTCTTCATTGGACACCGGTATCCTATGACGATCATTTTTTCTTCGTATGATACTGGTTACCAAACTCTGGTATCATACGCGGCCGAAGGCTTATGGACCGATTTGGATGATTCTTTTGTAGTTGTATAGAGAATAATCTCGAAGTTGTTCCATTTTTTTTATCCGCGAGGGATTAGCATTTATCCCGCAAAAATTAAAAAGCAGTTTAAAAGGTATTGAAATTGGAATTTTGAAATTTGTTCCTAATACTTCTGCTCCTCATCCGCTCACATACCTTTGTCAACAGCTGAACGTGGCTCCCAAAACAAGGGGGGATTTGCCACTTACATTCCTACATCTACTAGTTCAAATATTGTTATTGTGCTTAGAATCTTGTAATTAATTGTATATTATATTTGTATTAATAATGCACACAGATCCCCGCTTAATCCAACGATCCTATCATCCACGGTTGTCTGGTAGAGATCGCTCTTTAGCGATAAGACCGCCAATTGTCACATATCTTACTTATTTTATCTTTCTCTGTAATATTAATTTATGTGTGCAATAAAGAATTTTCTATTCTTTCTACTGTCTATTATGCCATAATAAGTCAAGATGGAAAAAACTAACGAAAATAATGATAATTGGCGCTTCCGTGGAAAAATCCACAAACCTATCAAAGATAGGAAATTAGCTGGGGAAAATAATATTTATTGTACGTTATTCCTTAATCTATAAGCTCATGTATCATCATTATGTTAGCACGAACTTTCTCGCTAGGAATGAGTCAGAGTTATTTACGAAAGATAATTATTGCGATACGATTCGACCTCGACCTCAGTCATAAGGGCGGATGTGATAAAATAAACATAAAGTTTTGTAAATAAAAATTACCAACTGAATAAGCACTTACTACGGGCTTAGGTATTATTATTTTAGGCATTACGTCTACGGGTGAGTAAATCGATGGAGACAGTCTTGCCTGACTACTTTCAAATTAAAAAGAAAAAGTGAAATAAACAAAAAAAAACCGTGACAAATCTGAGTGAAGCTAATTGGAAGGATTTCTTATTAAAATGAAAACTACTTTACCGTCACAAGAAAACTTTCGACAAAATTTTTTGTCGATTGAAGGCCTCTCCACACTCGTGTGCGTATCACGGCAAAACTGCCAAGGCCCCTTCACACACGTGTGCGAAGCACCCGCGAAACTGAACCTTTACTACTGGTCTTAACTTTGCTTTACTACCAATGCAATGCCAATGCAGCTAGCGTCTTGGGCACGCTTCCGACTGGTATTGATATGGATCAGTTGAGCTACTTGTAGATTGTTTGCAACAGTCTGCAGTTGGCTCAATTGTTTCAATTGTAAATACTAGTTTTAATTTAATTCTTTTATTTGATTGTTATTTTCTTTGTTAATAAAGGTTATTGGTCTTTACTACCTATAGCATTAGTCACAAACACACGCACACACTACACAACATACGCACTCACTGACCCGCGGTCAAAAACCGACAAAATATGGGAACGAGGCGCAAACGCGACGCGGAACTGCCCAGATCATGCGAATCGGACCCACACTCATGGATCGCGGGAGTTTCGCGGCGGAAAATGCGTTATTCACGCGCGAGAATGCAGAGGCCTTATCAGCCCGCTTTCTCTCACTCTCTACTACCCCTACTATTAATTGTTATCATCACAACACAACAAGGCTCTCAAACGTACGGTTTCTCGTTAGCACTACGACTTGGCGTGTCTGCGTTCGAGGCTTTTCGAGTGCTAGTGCCTCGAGGCTCTAATTCAGCTTCTGATTTGTCTGTAGTTTATGCATTCAATGCGCAGTCTCGGCTTCGCAGCAGGCATGTGCGTCATGGGTAAGATAGTATTAATAACTCTAAAAAACCTATAATAATAATAACCTAAAAAATATAATTTCGAATGTCTAAAAACTATTAACTGACCTCAATTTCCTGAATAATTTTAAAATACTGCCCGCTGATGGACAACCAGACAGACAGGAGGCTAATTAATAGATTATGTTGGGACCCTTTGCGTAAAAACCCTAACAAAATCATCAGATCCTTCGTTTTAGGTGATACACCATCTATCAACTTTGTACGACCTCTTGTTGACGCCCGTTGCCATGGAAACCACTAGATCAGTGTTTGTAAAGATTATCTTGTGATGATGTTAAAGACACGTTTTACGGGTGCACATATAAAATTTCTCGAGAATCTAACTAAATTTTATGGGACCACCTTAAAATCAACCTAAACACAACAACGAAAAAGTCATCAAATTTAGTGGTTAGTAGCTGGTCGTGATTTTTCATAGGGTATTATGTTGTTTTTTAAGCTTCACGGGATAATACCAATCCCTCGGTAGTATATTTTTCAATAGATCATTTTCTGTACAATAACGAAATAATTTTCACAATCGGTTCATAATTAACCGTGAAATTGAAGAAAATACATAAAAATATTAATATAGAACCTCCTTTTTGAAGTAGGTAAAAAGCGCTATAACGAAATATTAATAAAACCGTGCGCGATAACACTGGGGTAGAGCCTTGTCAAAGGAGCTTAATTTTTTTTTCATCTCGGAAAGAGTATTTTTGCTCATCGGTATCTGAGTGTAAAAACCGTTTTTATCCACTAGAGGACAAAGTAAATTGAATTTAGAACATCGTGCGCACGATGATCATAATTCAATTTACTTTATCCTCAATAATTTATTAGCTTTTCATGTATAAAATTTCACTTGTCTAAGTGCTTATTTTGTATGTCTAAAGAAATAAAGTTATTGAATTTTGAATTTTGCATGCGCCATGATAACTGAAGGCACTTGTGTGTAGGTTGTTATTAACAATCTACTCTCATTTCAAATTTGCACAAATGTACCTAACGTTTCTCAAAATTCAACAAAAACAGCACAACATAACAAATTCTGAGCAGTCTCACTAGCACCGTATTTATTAATTCTCTATTAGTGTTTGGGATGGTTAATAGTAGATTATACACTAAGGGGATAAAGCACTGTTTTATGTCACGGGAGCGAATTGAATCCCGAACGTAACGAAGGACTCATAATTTAACTCCTGAGCGTAGCGAGGGAGTTATAAGTTAATTCCTGAGCGAAGCGAGGGAATTAAGACTGAGTCCTGAGTGCAGTGAGGGGTTCAACCGCCCAAGACTAAAACAGTCTTATCCCCGAGGTGTATACTCTACTTTTCACACCTTATGCGAGACAAAAAAACAGGCTCAGTAGATAAATAATGTTTTCCTTTGACTTCTCTGGCAGCAGATTGTTGACAATGCCTATGGCATCTAATTTGATAAACTCAGGAGTCAAAACACTTTCATCACTCGACATTTTCAATATTATTTTTGAAATTAAATCTTCTATAGGCACCTACAAGAACTCGATTTGTTCGTCACGCGTGAACAAATGAAGGCGCGCGACGTTCCAAATTCGAAAGCACAAGCCGTGGTCCTAGATTCGAAATTCGAATTTCGAACACCGCGCTCCTCCGGACCGGGGTTCACACGGAGGCAAACTTCATTTATTTTGTCAAATCAAGTAGGCCATGGCCTAGGACAAATTGTGTTTAGCAAAATTAAACTTTATGCATATAGTAATAAGAATTATGAAAAGTGAAATCATATTATTAACCAGCGGGTTATAATGAAATTCAGTACAACATTATAACCCGGCTAATACCAAGGGATTTAATGTCTTGCTTTCGGTAGGGTTTACATGACCTATAATTCGGCATTGTCGAGCATGTGGTTTGAAAATTCAATTTAAGTGTCGAAATAATCTATAATTAATTAGGTTTCTCTACGATATCTTTATTAAACTGTTCCTATTTGCACGTGTTCCTTTATTTAACGCTGTTTGTAATTCATTGGTGATTATCGCCTTGTATTTCGCGTAATTAATAGTAGATTATACACTAAGGGGATAAAGCACTGTTTTATGTCACGGGAGCGAATTGAATCCCGAACGTAACGAAGGACTCATAATTTAACTCCTGAGCGTAGCGAGGGAGTTATAAGTTAATTCCTGAGCGAAGCGAGGGAATTAAGACTGAGTCCTGAGTGCAGTGAGGGGTTCAACCGCCCAAGACTAAAACAGTCTTATCCCCGAGGTGTATACTCTACTTTTCACACCTTATGCGAGACAAAAAAACAGGCTCAGTAGATAAATAATGTTTTCCTTTGACTTCTCTGGCAGCAGATTGTTGACAATGCCTATGGCATCTAATTTGATAAACTCAGGAGTCAAAACACTTTCATCACTCGACATTTTCAATATTATTTTTGAAATTAAATCTTCTATAGGCACCTACAAGAACTCGATTTGTTCGTCACGCGTGAACAAATGAAGGCGCGCGACGTTCCAAATTCGAAAGCACAAGCCGTGGTCCTAGATTCGAAATTCGAATTTCGAACACCGCGCTCCTCCGGACCGGGGTTCACACGGAGGCAAACTTCATTTATTTTGTCAAATCAAGTAGGCCATGGCCTAGGACAAATTGTGTTTAGCAAAATTAAACTTTATGCATATAGTAATAAGAATTATGAAAAGTGAAATCATATTATTAACCAGCGGGTTATAATGAAATTCAGTACAACATTATAACCCGGCTAATACCAAGGGATTTAATGTCTTGCTTTCGGTAGGGTTTACATGACCTATAATTCGGCATTGTCGAGCATGTGGTTTGAAAAGTGAATTACAATACTGTGAATTAATGTCACAACATTAAAAGGTAATAACAGAAATTTATTGAACAGCAAGTTATAAAATCATTCTGGAAATCTACAGAGCTCAAAATTGGAACATTTTACATATCCCGCTGCTCTGTTAACCCCAAACAATGTAATATTTTTATACTTTTGAAGGATGACTACTAAATTTACTAGACTGTGCTGACTTAAAACTAAATTGTAAGAAAAAATTATAACAGGTATATAAACCACAATCTTAAAGATATATATCGTTTCACTACGTACATAGGTAGATAATTTGGACCCTGTAACTAAAAAAACTATGACTAGCCTACCTAGTCATAGTTTTTTTTAGTTTTAGTTATATCTTTGCAACAAGAACCAGTTAGAACATTAATTTTATCTGTTAGACAAAAATGCCCATCACCAATTAAATAAAATTCTGCCGAAGCAAAAGTTACGGAAAATAATGAGCAATTTGAGAAATTTGAAACTTTCAAAGAGATCAACTTTTAGAATATTTTAACAGCCTTGCCAACGCTAAAAACCAAAACTAAACAAATTTACTCAATTATTTTCGCAAAATTTTAATTGCCGTCGGAACCTTGGAGCGATGAAAATTTGGCCGCATATAATGATTCTGAAAATAGAAAAGATTTATTTTCAATGATTGGCTTCTCTAATTGCACGTTTATATGAAAAAATCAAGCTTTTGTTGGTTATTTATCTATAATTATATTTAAATTTTTTTTTTAAAGCGAATATTTATGCCTTCGTCAATCTTCACGATGAAATAGTATATGTTTGAGCGACGACAACGCTCAAACTGAATACAACGGGATGAAATTTTGCACATTATATCTGGACCTGGAATAACACAGGTCTGGAATTACATTTATTTTTTATTCCAAAAAACGTGTTCGAAGCCGCGTGTAGAAGCTACTTATTTTATAATCCTAAGCTTTAAGAAGGAAATTTTAAAAGTGTGAACATAATTTAATATGGAAGTTGAAGAATTCCACGTGAGCTTAGCCCAGCTTAGCGCCTGGCACGTCGCGATAAGCATGTCTTTTAAGGTATTTGCTGGGAACGTATTTTTTGCATTCATATTTGGTTGCATTTGCAATGCATATTTTAAGCCAGAATTTGTTAGGTTCAACTTCAACTTCAACTTCTTTTATTAATGGCGCCGCTTGCTTTTCGCTACGACTCTGCCAGTGTCAGTAAGGAGTGTCATAAACTTCAAAAATAATATGGTCGGTTCCATAAACGCAGAATTTTGAAATTTTGCATCAAAATGATTTATCTAAACAAAGGACAACACAATAAACAAGAGGACAATTACAATTTGTTAGGTTCAAATGAGCTCTTAAAAGTTGACATTTCGTTGAAAGATTAAACATTTTACCTCGGAAATGTTATGCATTCATTCTATATCATGCCGAACAATTCGAAACAATAGGTACTTTTTTGCTACTACTCTACTTATTTTGCTCAATAATTTAAAAAGGACATAGAAAATATTAGAGCAAAAAATTCAGTATTAGATATTTTATTAGTAACTTCCTTAACGGAAGTAAAAGAGCTAATTATTTTGTAAGCATATCAAATAATATTATGAAATCGTATTTTTTACTATTACTTCGTATCCTATTTCAATAAAAGGTACTGTTGGAAACTTGTTTAGAAATAAAATTAAAAGAGCGTTTCGCTTCCCTAAGTATCAGTACAATTATAAAACAACAAGTCACATGCACCAAAGCTCTCTCTTATTGCGTTTTCTCAAAGAAAATCCAATTTTCCTGTGCCAAGATCCGTTCCTTATTTGTGGCTTGCGATTTTCAATGGGACGATATTACATACAATCTGGACTCGCAGCGTTCAATAGGAGGACTTGATATTGCACTAGATCTCACAGGGTTTTCTTTTCAAACGTTTTTTTTTTTATATTTTAACATAATTTTTATGTATTTCGGATTCATTCCTTTAAGTTTTCAATAATCCTTTTCGAAACCCGGCTTGTTCGGGACTCTGGGAGGCTAGAAGTCATCAAACCTTCGAGAGAAATGGTTGATGATAACTATCGAAAACAGCTTAAAAACGTGGCTCAGCAGTGAGATGGGCCAATAGTTAGTGTTTCATCTAATGTTTAAATGCCTATATGACAGGTAAGTCATCAAAATTCAATAACTTTATTTCTTTACACTTACAAGTATTGCCGATTTGTGGTTTCAAAAATGGTGAGGATGGCGTTAAAAATTTAATTATTTTAATGTCTTTTAACTGGAAGCTTAAGAACGTGAGAAAGAACCGAAGAATGATGGTAGCAGAAAGTATAACGGTAGCAACAAATACGTTAAAAAAATGAATCAAAGTATCAGAGTATATTCTAAGGTTATTTTCGCGAGAACTCATAATAAAACACTGTTTTTACCTTATGTTTTTGTCTGCCTGTGACCATGGAAGCTGAAAAGCCTCCGAAACGTCAGGTTATAAACAAAATATAAAATATACGCGATCAATCCGGTAAAAACAGTGTTTTATTCAAAGTATCAGAGATAAAGATCATGATAACCCATTATAAACTAACTTACAATAACACTCCTTTATAATTCATGCTAGTATTAGTAAAAAACTGTTCAAAAGGATACCCGCCATAACTTTAGAATAGCAATGAATTGGAGTGTCTTGGCGCTCTCACGTACACAGACAGAAAAACTTGGTCCTTCCTGTCTCAACTGAGGTACATAACTGGAAAGCTTCACATGTTTTAGATGTTTATGTTACAGGAGATAGCGAATTAATTAATACTAGGTATTGAATTTATCGTATATCAATGCACTATGTTAACCACAACCGGAAACCAACTGATTAAAAATGCGTTGATTTCATAAAATTGTAAAATATAAATAAAATTGTACGATCTATCTAGTTACGTCGACGTTCTTTTGAGTCAATCTCAGTTTATATTCCATTTAAGAATTTGATTATGGAATACGAGCTTCTGCCTGCGTTTTCACACGCGTTTTTCAGGATAATAAGTAGCCTATATTTGACCCCGGTATACCGTCTATCTCTCTGCGAAATTTCATTAAGACTCGTTCAGCAATTTCGGCGTACAAGGTAAGAGACAGACGGATAGAATTACTTTAGTTTTTTAGGGTTCCATAACTCAAAAGGAAAAAAGGAACCCTTATGTTGATCGGATTACTTTTTTGTCCGTCTGTCTATCTATCTATCAAACATCTTTACTCAGAAACGCGTAGAGTTATCGAATTGAAATTCACATAAACTCAGGTTCGCAACTTCTTTGAACCGCAATATAAATCAAACTGTAATGTAAACGTAATGTAAACGCAATCAAAAGTTACAGCAGTTTTGCCCAATTTTTTTGAATTTTCATCATCATTTCATCATAAAATCATGAAATATGGCAACGAGGAAGGTCTTATAGCATAAGTAAAGGAAAAAATCTCAAAACTGAAAATTTGTTTTTAATTCACCAAAAAAAAACGTTTGATTGCTTACGAGTACAACTTTGTACAGAACCCTTGATGCGCGAGTCGAACTTGCACTTGATGTTTTATTTAGTAGTTTGGATATATATATATAAGCGTGAGTTAAATAACTTTGTCAGTCATCCTGCCCAAGACCAACAGTTATATGGTTGGGTGGCAGCGCATCCCGTGCTGAGGGAGTGTTGCGGGTTCAAGTCCCGTGAAAGTCGAAAAATTTATGGGACATTATTAAATTATCTTAGAAAATTGCTCCAGTGTGAGGCTTACGCACTATAACAGCAAAACCAACAGTTTTACTGTTTCCATAGCGATTAGATTCATTCTAAAATGAGAATCAAAGTAATAGTTTTCTTTGCCTTGTACCAAACCCCGACCACAAACAGTGGTCTTGGTAGTCTTTGCAGAGGATTTGAACAAGGTTCCACTGAGGTCCATCTCGTTTGGTTCAAAGTTCTTTATAAGAGCTTTTAGACGGAAACAATTGATTTTGTGGACTCCTTCGTAAATAATAAATGAACATTGAGAGAGATACTTGTACAACTTTAATGGTAATTTTGAATGGTTAGATTATTCATTTGAAGAGACTGTCCCTTCAAATTAATTATACAATTCGAGGTGGCTATTTGATAGGAGTGTATAACCAAACTATGACAATTAGAGGTAACTCGTGTATTATGAATAATGTTTGACGTTTTGGAAAATATTTTATTCTGTAAGTCAAGTGTGATTGATAAATAAATAAATAAATGAAAGGTGCCAAAATATGTCATTTTGAGACGATACCGTTGTTACGGTGAAACGATTAGTTTAGTGGAATTAGGACCCAGTGTTCTTGAGTGGAGACCAAGACTCGGTAAACGTAGTGTGGGACGCCCAGCGGCCAGGTGGGATGACGACCTGTGAAAGACTGCAGGCAGGTGCTGGATGCATCAACCTGAAGACAGGGCGCTATGGCGTTCATTAGGGGAGGTCTATGTCCAGCTGTGGACTAACATAGGCTGATGATGATGAAAGCCTAGTAGTAGCCTAACCTTCATTTTTACCCGACTACCAACAGGGGAGGGTTATGAGGTTAGCACCCTATGTTTGTATGTTTGTATGTATGTGGCCGATTTCTTTGTTCCCACGTAGCGCTGAAACTACTGGTTCGATTTCAACAAAATATTATTATTGTTGTAGCTACTGATTTGGTTATTGTTCAAAATGAGGTCAAAACCGAAAAAAAAAACAGCGGGACATAGGCAATGCTCCAAAATCATTATGTACAGGAAACTTGTGAAACGGAATGTAATATTGAAAACGAAATATATTTTTTTTACAATTGTTGATTGCATAATCTGCTACCAATCAAGGCATAGTAATTGAGATCATATTGATTGCTTATTGGTGTGTTCGAGGTTAACTGAGCTTTTTGTAAAAGAGTTCACCAGGAAAAAGTACCACTAACGTTTCTAGGTGAGAGAGACGAGAGAATTTTAAGGCTCGTATTACGATAACTTTCTCAGTCATAGATTTATGCTTGAGTGACGTTAATGCCATAGAAAAGCGTTACTCAGTCATAGATCCCTGACTAAGCAAGCTTTTATAATGCGGGCCGTAACACAGTTAATCTAACTAATACTTTTTACGGCCCTTTAAAAAGGTAAAACAAACAAAACAACCGTTAATATCGAAGGACCGAAGTGACTCACCGTTTTATTCGCATAAACCAAGATATCCCTGTCTAGCAATAGATCGCTTCTACGATAAGTTACCTTGCGTTCTGCAATCGGGACCTGTCTGGCAGTGTCAGGCTTATAAGAAAGCTATAAGGTTGCTTTTTGCACAGAAACCAGGTTGCGACGGCCAAGTCTGAATCATTTTCACTTGTAATGCCACCACAGGATTCAGATTGCCTATGAATCACAGGATTTATAGTCAATCTCTATTGTAGGTGTCTTGTCATAATAAATAGGTATTTAAATCATAGGATTTAACTATATTTTTTGTATTTATTTTTATACCAATGTGAAATTAGGTAGCAAGAGACAAAGTCTGAATTATTTTCACTTTTAGTGTCACCATAGATACAGATTGCCTGTGAATCCTATGATTTAAATTTTTATAATGTTTTTTATACTAACCTGAAAATTAAACAAAACGCTAAGTAAGTAATTAATTTACAAACAATACTTATAGTCATGGGATGTTCCGAGAGAAGTGACTTCCGGGTCGAAGCTACTATAAAAAATTAGGTAGTTTATTTTCCAATCAAGGTACTCTAACTCTTTTTTACCCGACTACCGACAGGGGAGGGTTATAAGAAACACTGTCTGTGTCTCCCAGCCGATTTCCACTACAGTGACTGCGTTACTGAGCAAGCATTTTAACTCAGAAAATTTACAGAGTACCTATTGATTATCTACTCTTTGGTGCGCTTTTTGACTTGCATATCCAAGTTTAGCCTGGTATACCCAGCTTTACCTTATGTCTGATTCGAACAATGTCAAAAAAATCGGATATTTTTAGACAAGTATCTAAAACCTGTTTTTTGTGTACATTGTCTTCAAAGAAAAACCGGTTACAGGGATACAGACAATGGACTTCCTATTCATTACAATGCTCTTTACACATTTTCTTACAGTATTTATTTACATAAACAATTGAAATGTTTAGACATGTAAATAACAGCGAATTGGTGTGTAGTCCTCGTTCGTGAAGCTGTTTTTATTCACCATCAAAGAACCTTATGTGTAACAAAACCATAATATTAGTATAGATACTAATATTATAAATTCGAAAGTAATTTCGTCTATCTATCTGTCTGTCTCTTACCTTTTCACAGTTAAATGGCTGAACGAATCTTAATGAAATATGGCAGGGCAGAAAACTTAAAAAGCGCGGGCGAAGCCGCGAGCATCCGCTAGTATTCTATATACACTAGCTGCGCTAGTTTGTTAATCCAGGATTTATTCTGTCCAAGCCCCTTTGCGTCGTAATTTAGAAATTTGCTGCTTACTAATTACGTAAAACTAAGACTGAATTTCGATCAATCCGTTAAAAGAAAGACAATAAATCAGTGGAATCCGTTCTGCCGTTTGAGCGTAAATGAGACTATAACATTCATACATACATACAATTTACTCCAGAATTTTTTTCTGTTTTTAAGAAACAAAGTAAACCATTTGAGCTCGGGCGTTTTAGAACTCGGCACCTGTTGTTAAAAACGGGATACCTATAAGGTAAATGACCTGGAGCAACGAAGCCCAAGATATGTGAAAAGATACCTACATTATACATATGAACTTGACAATGTCTGCTGCAATTCTGGCCAATGATATCTGCTGATACCGTCAAGACAAAAATAACAGAAATCAGTTAATAATAATAATAATAATAAACCTTTTTTTATTCCAACAACCTTACTTATACTTACTTATAAACGTAGTTTTATAAGAACATGTTATTTCTTATAAAACTACGTTTATAAATTTAATTATGTTATTGGAACCCCACTCTGGGTATAGGCCTCCTCCAGCTTACTCCATGTTTCCCTATTCCTTGCTTTCCTTCTCCATTCTTTTCCTGTCGCTGTTATTATTTCGTCGATCCATCTGTTCCTTGGACGTCCTCTTCTTCTTTTGCCTATTGGCCCTTTCCATGTTGTTGTTTCTAATGTCCACAGATCCACCGACAGAAATCAGTTATCAGAACTTAAAACGTTTTTTTCAGGCTTATTTAGAACCAGATAGAGTTGCTCTCAACTCGTCCCACTTTGGGCCAAATCCAGTGGCACGAGTCAAGAAACTGAAATTGTTAGCCAAAAACGTTCTTGATTGCTCCCTTTTTCAAATTTCTAACAGAAAATTAGCAAAAGTACTGTCGACCGCACACTTTTCGTGTAAGTAATCTTGATTACCATTGTTTCCGCAGTATTTTTATAAGTATCAAACAATAAAAAAGTGTTAATTGATTTTCATCACTTAATTATTTACGTTCCATGATTAATAAGCCATGTGGGTGGGCCCCAAATAATACAAGACAGCATCGTGGGAGACCTAGACTTATAGTTAGATAATGCGATGAGCTAGATATTTTTTTTAATGTCGAACTTCTATAAATAAAACCGGCCAAGTGCAAGTCTGACTCGCGCACGAAGGGTTCCGTACCAATATCTATAAAAACGACAAAAAATCACGTTTGTTGTATGGGAGCCCCCTTAAATATTTAATTTATTATGTGTATTAGTATTTCTTGTTATAGCGGCAGCAGAAATACATCATCTGTGAAAATTTCAACTGTCTAACTATCACGGCTCATGAAATACAGCCTGGTGACAGACGGACAGACGGACAGACGGACAGCGAAGTCTTAGTAATAGGATCCCGTTTTTACCCTTTAGGTACAGAACCCTAAAAATAGGTAGCCGTTGGAAATTTTTGGCAATGAAATGCCAGATTTGATCACGCCAGCGGATAAGGTACTTGAAGCCGCTGGTAGATGCTTGGATCCTGATAAATAGCAATCTAAGATTGTCTTGTCATGCATTTAACACATGCCTTAGTACCAGTTTATAAAAACCACGTGTAAAAACTATGACAGCACCGAAAACGTGATCTCATTTAGTAAGATGGAGTGCAACCACTTTAACTGTTCAAGTGGACAAAATTTGAATTATGGGATCACGTGGACGCGTCGCTGTGAGTCAATGAAATGAATGAACGCGTCGGACGAATTCATTTGTTTGTGACAAATGAATTCGTCCGACGCGGTACAGACAAGCGTGTGAGGTTCCATACGATTTGTACAATGCATTTTGACATTCAAATCCTTCGACTATCTTTTGCTTAGAAAGGTGTGTGTTTAGCGTAAGGGTAGGGGTTATCTCACTAAGGAGTTGGATGATGCGTCTTATAATTTTGATTAAAAGGAAAGTTCTTCCAAAACAAACCGTCAATTAAAATGCAATTTCTTAAAGAACACGAAATATAGACAGTTGCAAACATTACTCCGCGCTTCTAACATTTTACCCTCCCTGTCAAGTAAACAGATAAGTTGGCAGCACTCGCTTCAAAGCTTCTTGGCGATTAACATCATGAAACATTGTCTAGACTCGCGAGTTACAAATATAAGTTGTAGTCATAGTCATGATGTATACTAATGGGACTTTTATAATTGCGCTGGCGCCATAACATACGGTTTTTGTTGCTACGTTTTGGTATACTAGGTATTTGTGAACACATGTTTGTAAAACTGAATGTGTTCGAAGTTTCACTCTCGATATCAAACGTGGAACAAAACTGTGACTCAGAGACTCGCTAAGATAATTAATTGAGCTTGTTGGAGTGTATTTGTATAGTAGGTAATAATCGGGCATTTATTACCAAAATCATAATCAAAATCTCTATTTTCGAATCACGTATCAATACTGTTCGATAGGCAGTAGGCACATCTCTTAAACCAGCAGAGGCAAATTTCACGAGGTTACAGATAGGTATCTGTAACCTCCTGAAATTTGCCTCAGTTCTCAGGCGGAAAATCCAATGATTTACTGAGCTAAAGCCTTATCATAATCTTGCACGTCCCTCATATTTCACGGCGAGTTAGTGAGCTACTGGATCGCAATTCACTATTTCCTACTAGGTACATATTCAAAGCTTCGTGGAGGTTCGTGGAGGATTGTGATAGGAGGAACTTAAGCTTTTTGCTTATGCTAGAGCTTTTACGTTTTCGTTTAGGTGACACACACTTTCAAATAGAAAAGAAAATCGGAATGAAAATAGATATAGTGAATGAGTAAAAAAAAAGTTCGGTAGACTTATACTTAAGTTAAGGGTTCACTATATTAATGATAAAGTAATCCGAATTCTTTAAATATTTTAAACATACTAAAAGAAAAAGATGCGCTGAGATTCACAACGAAGCACTTTGGTCTTGAATTCTCTGTACGTCAACCATCGATCAAAAATGTCCGGCTTTGCCGGCCCCCCTTAGATTCACAATGCGCACGCCACAACCTTCAGTAGCAAAAGAGAGACATTTTGACATGTTAGGAAAGCTTTTCAACTAGTGTCATTTTAGCGTTCAGACAAAAAGCATGGGTAAGTGCTCGTACATAAAATGCAAGAATCACTCGTCCAAAGTGCTGAAAAAGGATGGAATTTCTTATTTTCAGTAAGTTTATATATATTTCTTACCCGTATATTGAGATGTGAGTCATATACTTGTGAAATCAGCATAAAATATTGTTGTTTGGTTTGCCTATGTTAAAATATTAATTTTGTTCTAAATTGATAAATGGAGAGGCTATTTCTTCTAATTTTTTTTTTTATTTTTAGTACCTATGTATTAATATATTTTTCATAAAAATAAGTTTAATATTACTAGTTGATGATTTTTAAAATAATTAGTTGGCCCGCCCTAAAATTTCATTTGCGTAGACTCTCTAATAAAAGAAAGACTAGGTTCTTACCTACCTACCAGAAGTATGAATTTATAAAACGTTTATTTTTTTCCCGTAAAAAAAACTCGTGCAAAGCCGCAGACAGGAACCAGTTCTTTTTAATCTAGAGTGCCTGCCTGAAATTGTATTGTAAGTTTAAATTATTGTATGTCTGAAATGACCCTTTTGTATAAATACCTACTGTTGAGACACCAATTTATAGTTTCATCAATAAATGATTCGTTATCTTTACCTGAATTCTGTTAATTAATCCTTATAGAAAATAAACTGAGTAGGTAGGTATATAATTCTCAGGTAGGTACCTACCTACTTACAAAATAAAATAAAATGAATTCGACTCCACCAATCTCTTGTTCCGTATGGAAAAAACTTGTCAGGCTCTGCGCAAACTGTCTGCGTCAAAACAAAACGAACCCAATTTTGAGTGACATTTTTGTAAGGCTCTAGGTATCTACGGGGGAGGCCGCGAACTCTTATTTTTGATCGAAGACGTCAACGCAAAAAAAATTGATTGAATGTCAAATAGATTACGTATTTATTTAGCAAATATTTAAATAGCAAGTTTCAAAAACCTACTACAACTACAGAAAATTGGATTAATAATGAATTGAATGCAATAGATTCTATAACTACGTTAACACCGAAACAAAAACCGTTAAAAAAGTCAAAATATCGCGCAAATGGCTTTTTTCCCATCAGTGAACCTGAAAAATTCATAACAACAAACAGACACCAATTTTTATTTTTAAATGGGTACATGTTTTAAAAATGGCTTTTCCGTGTGACATCCATTAATAATAGTTTGGGAAATAGCTTGGATCAGAGTAGATGGATATTGATGGTTTATGGAAGGTGTTATGATGAAAATACAATTTTAGAGGACTCTACAATGAACTTAAATAGCAACGGAAATTACAATCAAATAATAGAAGGGGTTAAATTAACACAAGTATTTACAATTGAAACAATTGAGCTAACTGCAGACTGTTGCAAACAATCTACAGGTAGCTCGACTGATCCATATCAATACCAGTCGCAAGCGTGCCCAAGACGCTAGCTGCATTGCCCCGCTGTATAGTAATGCTGATGCGCTGCGCCAGATACTCACCAGCTCTCGGGTCACGCATCGCTTCGACCAGACGCTCAGATAATTTTTTTGAAAACCCGGAGAGCCTCGTTACCCCACGGACCTTTGGTCTCGACTCCAAGGGGAGCAAATGGAGTTCAAACAATCTACAGGTAGCTCAACTGATCAACAGCATTCGAAGCGTACCAACCCAAGATTTTGAACATAATTGGTACGCTTATTTTTTACGTCAAGTTTTTATGAACTTTACGTAAAACTCTTTTGTTTTTTAATGTTAGTAGATCATGGCGAAGAGTTAGTTCATTTTAGTTCACTTTAACCAGTGCGTATCCAGCATGCTACAGGTATATTTTAGTCTTCAGGGAATGCTAAGTCTATTGGAAAGTACGCAACATTCGTCAACATTAGAATGACTTGTCAAAACATCATAGTTTTAAAAAGGACGTAGGTCTTAACCACGATTATTCGCCGTAACAAATAAATCCCTTAGCGAAATATTGATTTTCATATTGCAAGGGATACAAAAGACCTAGCGAAGCGCGCCGTCATCGAGCCGACGCGACGCGACGCGGTGAGTGGTGACGGCTATTTTGCAAGTGCACTTTCCCGTAAATTTTCACGCGTTGGAGTAATAGAAGTGAAAATAAACTAGGATGCATTTTGTTTTATTATAACTGTGACTTCGGTACTTTTGAAACATCGACCATGACTACATAAAATCAATTGCATAATCAGAATCAACGGGTAAGGAGTTATTGGCATTGCCCCAAAATTTGGATATTTTACAGGTTTATTGGATAAACGACTTCTTTCGTGTCTTGTCTAAGAGTGTGTTTTGTAAGCCTGATGATTTAATAGTAGATTATACACTAAGGGGATAAAGCACTGTTTTATGTCACGGGAGCGAATTGAATCCCGAACGTAACGAAGGACTCATAATTTAACTCCTGAGCGTAGCGAGGGAGTTATAAGTTAATTCCTGAGCGAAGCGAGGGAATTAAGACTGAGTCCTGAGTGCAGTGAGGGGTTCAACCGCCCAAGACTAAAACAGTCTTATCCCCGAGGTGTATACTCTACTTTTCACACCTTATGCGAGACAAAAAAACAGGCTCAGTAGATAAATAATGTTTTCCTTTGACTTCTCTGGCAGCAGATTGTTGACAATGCCTATGGCATCTAATTTGATAAACTCAGGAGTCAAAACACTTTCATCACTCGACATTTTCAATATTATTTTTGAAATTAAATCTTCTATAGGCACCTACAAGAACTCGATTTGTTCGTCACGCGTGAACAAATGAAGGCGCGCGACGTTCCAAATTCGAAAGCACAAGCCGTGGTCCTAGATTCGAAATTCGAATTTCGAACACCGCGCTCCTCCGGACCGGGGTTCACACGGAGGCAAACTTCATTTATTTTGTCAAATCAAGTAGGCCATGGCCTAGGACAAATTGTGTTTAGCAAAATTAAACTTTATGCATATAGTAATAAGAATTATGAAAAGTGAAATCATATTATTAACCAGCGGGTTATAATGAAATTCAGTACAACATTATAACCCGGCTAATACCAAGGGATTTAATGTCTTGCTTTCGGTAGGGTTTACATGACCTATAATTCGGCATTGTCGAGCATGTGGTTTGAAAAAGTAATTTCTGATGTATATAGCACAGTAGTAAGTATTAGTAATTACTACTCGTATAATGAATTATTCTGTGACTGTAGTACAAGATTTTATTCATAAATAATACATTTACTTTTTTTATAGGTAGAAAACCACTGTCGTACCAAAACGATTAGTTTCAAGATCCAACTGTACCCTATTGCATGTAATCCGTGGAGTGGGGGCCCTGGAGACTTGTATTTACAGGTTTTTTATGAAACCTATAGCAAGCTCCAGCCTCTCACAATACAGGTTCAATATCGTTCTACGCACTGTGCATATAATAACTTAATTTTAAGTAACCTATTGTGAAGAGGAAATAAAGAATTATTATTATTTACACATCAAAAAGAATACCTACACATTATTATTGAAATAATCTTATTTTATTATTACATTAATTTCTAAATTATCATCATAGTTCAAATTATAGTAATGTACGTACAGGCCATAATGTAGACTATTTCTCAAGTACTCAATGTGCCTATCACGCATCGTAGACTTTGGCATTGATAAAAAATGTCATGAACATGGGTACAGAGGGTACGGAAATATCCTAAAATCATTCTGTAACGGGGTTGAGGGTTCATCCCATGTCCCGTAAAGTGCCACCATGTTTTTATGTAAAATACATACGCTTTTGACACTGCATCAGTGCCTGTATCGTGGGACGATGACTGATAAAAAAGTAAGCAGGTATATTTGTATGTTTTACCGATTTCAGGAGGTGGTTTTTTATATTCTGCATCTAATGATATGCTGAATAGAATTTATGAAAATAAACCGGTTTATTTAGTAAAAAATATAAACATCGCGTAAAAAACGGTTTGAATTAAAATAGTCTAAATTATCAGCGACAACACCAATATTTTTTACGATTTACATAGCCAGACTAAAAAGGTTTTAGTACAGTGATTGTTTACTTTTTCTATTTCATGCATGCTTACATTTATAAATTTTGAACTTTGAATCATACACTTGATTTTCGCACTGACGTTACTCTGTTCTATCCCGCTCCTATGAACGGCAAATCCTATGCCTATCTATTTCACTGGCGTCATAATGGATAAGCGGTGTGACTGTGTATTGACTCCCATTTTATTCGCTGCACCCAGATATTCTATACTGTTCTTGATTTTTCTTCTCAGCTTAGAATTATTACTCTACTTAACCGTTACAAACTTGTGCAAAAAGTAAGGCAATATATTTTAGAGATACATCACCGACTGTGACATTTGAATAGCTCGTTTCTCAAGTGTTACCATCCTACACTTTGTACAATTCGTTGGAGCATTTAGAAAAATGCCTTTTGTTGTGACAACTTTTTATGCTAAGTCCGTTTAATATTTTGCGTCGCTTACGGAAGCGAGATGGTCTGCAAAGAAGTTTTTGTCTGAAAATCATTTATAAAATAAGATAAAAAACGTCAAGTGCGAGTTGGACTTGCGCATCAAGGGTGCCGTACAAACTTGTACTGGTAAGTAATCAAACAGTTTTTTTGTGAATTTACAACAAATTTACTACTTTAGATTTTTTCCTTTACTTGTGGAAAATTGGATTGGATTGGTCACTCGCGAAGGTACCAGGTACCATTCTACCTGGTTGTCTAACCTCAACCTCAACAGCCTATAAAGGTTCACTGCTGGACGCAGGCCTCCCCCTGATAATCAACTTACAGGTTTTTATCTCATCCCATAATGCCCACGCTGGGGTGCTGGGCCCCGGTGTATGTCCCTTTTTATTAGTTGCCTCCTACGACACCCACGGGAAGAGTTGGGGTAGTGCAAATTCTAAACCGGCACCACACGGCGGTTGTCAAACCGGTCTCTAATATTTCATTCAAATGAATTTCAAATTCAGATTTAATGCATAATTATACGTTTTTATTTCGTATTCCAAGCAATCAAAAAGATCTTTGTTTATTGGCAGAATAGGGTTTCAATTTGTTTATAAACCTTTAAACGACTTCGAGCTTAATTATTGAGATAGAAGACAATTGTAATTGTTATTAGGTATAGCAATACCATTGTTCTTATAAATTGACACTTCAGCTTTAACAATAGTTGGAATAGTTTACAATTCAATTCACCGTTATTAACCTTAACGATTGAAACATCAACATTAGGTCGCGCGGTCGGTACAAGATTTTGAATGTTACGTAGACAAAACTTTCAGCGATAAGGCCGCCTATTGTTTTGAAATTAGATGTAAGGTTATCATTTTGTTATGTTTTGAGTGCATTAACGTTGAGTGAAAATTACAATCAAATAATAGAATTTGCGTGTCAGTGTTTTATTTTAAGAATTTGACCTTTTCTAAGTACATTTTTGTATTTATGGAAATAAATAATTTTTGATTTTGATTTTAGAATTAAATTAAAACTAGTATTTACAATTGAAACAATTGAGCGAACTGCAGACTGTTGCAAATAATCTACAGGTAGTAGCAGTAGGTAGACGTAGTGTCAAGCTGTCAGAACTCTTAAGTTTTAGCCCGATCCAACTCATCATGACAGAGAAATGTCATTGAAATGTTATATTACTGTCACAACATTTTTATTCGAAGATACATGCAAAATAATTTAAACTATATGATGGGAAGTCGTAACAATTTTACTGTTTTTTGATAGCCTTTGGTTCCTTTTAAAAAGTGTTAACTGCCAACAATAATACCAGTTTGCCATTCAGTACCTAATGTGAGCTCATCTGGTAAAATATACACGTTTCTAGTTCTTTGTAAATATATTTCGATTTAGCCTTGCGTTTTGAATATTAATGTGCTGATTATTTTGCAATGTATTGTTTAGAAGAATGACAGAATAAATCAAGTTGAGCTTTTTATAAAACGTTAAGTATGAGCACGGAGAAGTAGGGTTCCGTATTCTAAAAATAGTAGAAAAACAAGCATACAATTTTCAATTACAAAGTACCATCTTTAAAATGTTTCGTTGAATTTTCTACTTCTTTTAGAATAGAGAAACCAGTAGAGCTTCGATTTGTTAGTTTTTATTGGATTCTTTATTTATTAAGGTTTCCTTTATATTAATTATAAAAACAAATATAAGAAAATTACAATAACAGGAATAAATCAATTACTACTAGTATTTGCTTTTGGATCATATCCTTTATAATAACGTGAGCTGAGTACCTTATAAGTACCTATCTAATTTGTAGCTGAGTTTTCGATAGCTATAAGTACCTTTCCATCTACAATAAAATCAGTAGTTTGAAAGTTTGAAGTGAAGATAACAGAGAGTAAAAAAGTTAGGTAACAGCTTTTTTCATAGGAACGAATAATTGACATGCAGAATCCTAAAAAATATTTTATCATAAAATTATACAGGAATTCATACACGGCTCACTAATAATACACGAATAATTGACATGTACAGAACCCTACAAAAAATATTTTATCGCAAAAATATGCAGGAATTTTGAATTGGTATAGGTATTATGTTTATTGCTGTTTTAGGTACTTTGTAGATAAGTTTTTTTATATGTTTTTAATTCCGAAAAAACATATTAAAACGTCTACATTCGAGAGAAAGCCATTTGAAAGTCTAAAACAACAAGGATTATAACAAGGAAACGACAAATAACAAGGAATTACAAAAACCGACAGTCCGATTCGCGTGTTCTCTACTACGCAAAAAAATATCATTTTTCACTTTATCGCAAAGAGCAACTGAGTTATTTGATGACGTTATAAAGTGAGCTAATGGGTATAAAGCTTAATTATTATTAAAGAGTGATTACACTCGTAAAATCATAGTAGAAAACATCCTATGGAGGATTAGGTAGGTACTAAGCACAAAATTAAAAACAAATGAAAACTAAGGTTTTTTGTTGTAGTGCTAACCCGCACTCTCACTCTTTTTTGGGAACTTATGTAATTTCTTAAATGAAAACTACATACAAATAAGCTGTCTCTATACTATAAAGCCATCCGTAAATTCACAGTAACATCGTATCGAGGAGTAGGAACTCAGCTTCAAATCAAACTGCGGTGGTACCGGTAGAACTGTTTAGCACTGAGTTGCCAGTTGGCTAATGTATTTAGCCATGTCTGCTGCAAGCTGCGACTGTCGACATAAATATAGGTGCTGTAAAGTTGAAATTACATTGAAAGCTTGCTGTTTTACCTAAGCTGCTATTTACCTGCTGCTATATATTTGTTAGTCTTAAGGAAGTTTATTTATAAAGATGTTCGATTTGCTAGAAAAATTTGGTTTTTCTTTGCAACTGCCCCAAAATTCGTTCAATGATTTTTACAAACTTGCTACTTATATACATAGGACCTTCGATATAAGTAAAAAAGGTCCTTTTTTACTTTTATCGAAGCATAGGACGTAACCTTGAACCAATCTTCAGTACTTCTTGTTCTATTTAGTTATACTATTTTAGACACTTGTGGATATCACGATGCGTAAACATAAACTCACGACAATCGACGACTAGTTTTTACGATAGATAAATAAATATTGCTTGACACAATAACTTTGAACTTGGTATAATTATATTTATCATAAGAATACGAAAATGCCGTAGTCGACGTTTTAGTGACAGTAACCGCGTGCACGTCATCGACCTCATGCCAATGACACGTTTTTTATAATTTACTAGCTAACAGACGTCCTGTCATTCAATACAAACTGAGATCTGAATCAAATAGCAAAGAGTATATTATATAACGCTTATATGACTCTCCCTCATTCTACCGGCCAATAGTTTATTTTTTATAAATCTCTACTAAAGCTTATGACACTCGTTACATGGACACTGGCAGAATTGTTGCTAGCTACAAGCACAGCAAGCCATAAACAAAAGAAGTTGAGTTGTATATAACGCTGGGGCTAAGGTTACATTCAAAAAGTTTATAGTAAAAGTAGTCGGTAAGTTTTCTTTAAGTTGAATTTTTTAAGTTTCTGCGCAATTTTCTTAATTTTTTTTAATGTAAGAACCTTCCCCTCTATAAAACATAAAAAAAAAGATGAATGAAATTGATAAAGTCCTCAAGTTATAGCGTGACCAGGAGAAATAGGGATTCATTTTTAAATGTATAGATGTATGTTAGTCTCTAAGGTATTTATTGTATGCCTGAAATAAAAGATTGCAGAGTAATATTTAAATTATTTTATACTAGTAATCGCGACTAGCAATCACGACAACCATATTTCCTGAATAAGCCTACTAGGTTTAAGCATGTAACGTCGAATCGGTATAATTAACATCGCTGCTATTCCTCAGGGGGTTTGAAATCTGCTTTCTATCCAAATGCGCATTGAAACTTTGTCTGTAAAATCAGGGATTCCGTGTTTGGTGAATATTAGCGCTTAATTCTGTAGGTATTTGCTCGAGGGCATGATTATGAAGTGCTGAACTCTGATCATGGCAACAATGCAATCAGATGATAAAGTTTTTTTTGGAATCTGATTTCCTACTAATATGATAAAGCTATATTTAATTATATTTTATTTCGTTACGTAACATCTCCAAAACTAGGTACAGAACAGATCATAATGAAACTTGGCCTACCTGTTACATTTACTCAAACATAAAGAAGAAGAAGGTTGTCAAAATAATAACCAGATAACGCATGTATCTGGTTATTATTTTGACAACCTTCTTTGAGCAAAGTTGGCCTTTCCAGCTTACTCGAAAAGGCGCCAGTAATTTCTATTACAGTCGGGTTTTGGGGCTGGTTTTTTTTTTTAAAAAAGGAATGCTGAGAACTGTACAAAACACAATTTGAAAACAAACCAAGGAGGTAACGCATGCGAGTTTGAGATATAAATGTCTTTCTAGCCAGTAGAACCTTGGCTTTTTGAGAAGGTTGAATGTTTTTAGTACAATTAGCCTCCTTTCGATAAGGCTAAAATTATTTCAGCTGCAATGCTGACCGCGCTGTGACGACCTGCACTACGCTTCGCTTTCATTTTCTTTGGCCATTACCAGCCGCGGCCAGCAACCCACCCGATACTGACAGAAGCTAGTATAAAGTAAAACACGCTGAGAAAAAATACTAGTATTTAATAAAGCATCTACACGTATACGCACGTACGTTATGTGCCCGAAATACCAAGCCAGTGTTTCTCTGCAACGTGTTTTATGATTTTCTATTACAAGTAACACTATAGTTTCTTATATATCCAAAAGTATTGAAATAGAGGTGAGGTGAGGCGCGGGTTCGAATCCTGCCGAAATCGAAAATTTTTGGGTTATTATATAAAAAAATCGTAGAAGATTTACCCAGTGAGAGTAACGCACTATAAAGCAAAAAGCTAAGTTTTGAAATAGCTTACAATCGTCTATCAATTTTAAACTTCAAAAATCGTAGCTAAATTTTCACAAAGATTCAGCTACCAGGCGCAAACTTTTACCTTATATCCCGAATCACTTCATAAGCTTCTTTCTTTCTTTCGTCGATGTGTAAAAAAAAATAACTTTAGTTTCATTAAAAACATTCTTCATATCCTTACAAAGAAATACTTGCTAAATTTTAAACCTTCTAAAATGATAAACCACTCTTAACTTTAAATTGTTTTTTATTCGTTTTGTTGTTTTTCTGTTAACCTATACGACAAGGTGAGAAATAACACTGTTTCTTTTATCAAATCAAACAGTGCTGTGATGAAACCGTGTCGTTCTTAAGAGCTCATAATTATGATCTATACACACTGACAACCGTGCTTTTCCACGTTGAGCACAACGTGTGCGATAACAAAGGCCCTTATGGTGGAAACTCATTATTGAAACGCCACGCCGATAAATTTTTTTTATGACCAGAATCACAAAATAAACACTCGACGACGACGGCGCAACAACTAAGAATGTGCTATCGTTACTTTGCGTCGCGTCGCATTTCAATAATTATGTTTGTGTCATTTGACTTTTTCAATAGGAGCATCATACTAGATCCATTGATCCAATCCTTTGATTAATGTTCACAATAATTATAGATTCCATAAAAAAGTTATATGAATGTTTGTTTTCCGTTTCAGGGTACCATAAACATAATTAAAATTCATACAGACGCTGACAATTCAACGCTGCAAAAAATTTGCAATGAAGTAAGTGGTACATACCTTCTTTAAAACAAATAATATGTTGTTTTAGTTTAGAACATCTTTGATTTTGTTTTGTTTATTTTGAATGTATAGAAAAGAGGTACAATTTTGTTGTTGATTTGGGTTTTTCTACTGTCAATAACATCACATATTAGTCACTTTAGATTGCATTTATTTACTATTTATATCTTGAGCTTATGTTTATGTTCCTTCAAAATATCGATGTATCGTGTATTTTTGTGTTATTTTATAATAAAATATTTATATTTTCAGGATTCGCTTTTACGTGATTTAGTTAGTATTTTTTTTACATTAAGTTAGCTTCCTCGCAGTCTATCTATGTCTATTAAATTTCTGTGCAATGTATCTAAATCTGGGGCAAAATTATTAACAAATTTTAATAGTTCCTTCATTTGATTATAATCATTGTGGTAGTTATATCTTTATTTTTATTTACTTTTGGGTGCGATAAGATCTTAAAAGTTTTATATAGATTTTTCGAAACATCAACATTGATGGAACTATGAAATAATTTTAAAGTCCAGTCATTTGATTCAAAAAAAAAATATACCTGGAAAGTTTTCCAGGAGTTTTGAAGATGGGTAATTTTATAGTTTTCGATGTGCTCTTTCCCAATTTCAACTTTGCGTATTTGTTATCTCACTAATATTATAAACGTGAAAGTTTAGATGGATGGATGGATAGATAGATGGATGTTTGTTCCTTTATCACGCCACAACGGCTGAACGGATCTGAATGAATTTTGGCACAGAGATAGATTATAGTCTGGAATAGGACATAGGCTACTTTTTATCCCAAAATTCCTACGGGAACGGGAACTACGCGGGTGAAACCGCGAGGCGCTGCTAGTGTGACATATGTATCTCTATCTCCTGACATTTCAATAGTCTTGTTGAAAAGTAGCGCGGCAGAGCAAATACTGGAAAAAAATGACATCGTAAAATTCAGGATTTTTTTCTTGTTTAATTTTGTGTAATGTTTTTAAACGTAAAAAAAAAGTAATCTGGAAAGTGCACATCGAAATCTATAAAAATACCCTTTTTCAGACTTCGGAACATTTCCATGTAAAACTATAAAATGGCTGGACTAATTATTGAACCAAATAGGTGTAATCGTTTATTTACCAGTTCTTTTCTGTTTTAAACAGAATACCTTCAACTATTTTTCTCTCATTTGACTTACTACTTTTTACAAAAAGCTAAATTTAACTATTGTATGTTATTTTATGCTTACAATGTAAATAATCTTACTGCAAAATAAAATCTTTATCATAAATTATTCAAATATTAGCACATGGGCTTTTTACTAACAAATGAATTATTTCTTTCTTAGATAAATCCTGACTTTATGGATTACGGAGGCGTAAGTATCTTTCTTTATCTGGAATTTCATTCAAATATCATTTCACTTACTACATTCTACTAAAAATATTTAACACTCAGTTCTTGTGATCTACTCTATCACATGGGCAATAATTGATTAAAAATAGAAAAATCTAGTACTACTTTTTAACAATTAATATTATTCTTTAACATTTTTCATTATTTTCTAGGAAATACCACCAGAAAATATGATTGTAAGTGGGGTCAAAATTTATTAATATTCTAATCGTTCATTAGAACATATTGTTTGGATTATAAGCAACGAAATCAAATATTGGCTAATATTGTCATTTTCAAAAATTTTATGTCATTTTTGAAGAATTATTCTTCCCGAATCTATTCATTCTATTGATCGTCATATATGTTCTAATGATGTACAGTTAAGGATCACTGTTCACTGAAATATTAATGAATGATTTGTTCAATTTGTTTCTCTGACTCTGGTTATCTATATCTAATTTGCTATACATTACAAACAAAATGACACAGCTATCAAGTTTTCATATTCAAATCACTTCGTACTGTAATGTTTCTATGACACTTTTCGCGACCTAAACAGTGACTGTGGGCGCCTCAAAAAATGTGACGATTCTGGGAATAAAATGGAAAATGAACTCTAAATACATACATTACAAAGCCACATAAATAAAATTTGAAAGAATTATTGTGGGAAAGTATAACATTTTAATAATTAAGAGACAAAACAATGCCCGTTGTATTGTTTTGTCTCTCTTTCACTGGACAGTGATTCTAACCAGTTTTAATTGGCAATCGGCTTCATTTCCACTTACAAGCTAGCTTTTGCTTTTTGCAATGTAAATAATATTTTGTATACAACAATTTAATATTAACAAATAACTAACAAGGCCTGCACTTTACTTGTTGCAATATTTTTACAGCGAATTTATTTAATTTTGACAGCTTAAGGGGGAATCCGGCAGAGGAGATGGGGGTGATCTTGGTTTGCCAGACTATGATGCGGCAGGTAACTTAAAAACATAGTTTCGTTTCACACTAAAATAGATTTAATTAAGAAGAACTTAAAAAACATCCCCGTCCAACTGCAAAGCTCTAATTTAGCTGTAACATAATTGGCCGAGGCGGTCACGGCCAAAGAATCGACACCTCCAACTCCAACAAACCCATGGATATCGTAAGCAGCGACTAAAGCGACCTACTAGAGGACGGGTAGCAGTTTTAATCAGTGTATTTTAACACCTTCATTGCGATCACCGATCTGCGTGCCACTCGTGGTGATTGGCAAAACCACCTTTAGTTGTAGTAAGTGATGATGAGTAATCTAATATTGTTAATTTTAAAGTGTCATTTTAAAATTCCAGATGAAAAGGCAGAAAAAAGTTACGTAAAAGGAGATAAGGGAGACACAGGCACGTTTGGGGAACAGGGCGAGAAAGGGGAGAAGGGACAAAAAGGCGAAGGCGGTTTGAAGGTAATCTCCTGGTCAATGAATATGAAAAAAATGTATATTATTTTGAAAAAACTAAAATTGACTTCGAACCTTTTAGTTGAACCCTGTTTTTCAGTATTGCGGGACAAATACTAATCCCGCGGGAATAATTTTTTAAAGGACCACATCGGAATAATTTCTATGCAATAGCGAAATAATTATTTTCAAAATCGGTCCTTAATTGGGGGTGAAATCAACGAACCAACATAAAAAAATAACACAGCAGAACATAGAACTTATTTCGAAGTCGGTTAAAAAAGATCTATGTCAGCCAATGCATTGCAAAATCATTTTGTTTTAAACCAGTAATAAATAATTAGTTTTCTGTAGTTGGTTGTATTTACTCCGACGATAGCAAAAGAGTCGCCTATTTGGATGTTTTTTTTTTATCTGTGCAATTTTGTTCATTTCACATTGAATTCAAATCGAGTGGAAACAATTTTATAGTAAACATTTTTTCAGTTTTGGTTAGAGGTGATTGAAATATTCTGCATTCATCACATTTTTTGACGTATTCAAAATTTTTCGCTTCTGCTTTTATTTTAATTACGTATCTTTTATTCAATTTTTTTTAGGGAGAGCCGGGAGAATCAATTACAGGCCCAACAGGAGCAGAAGGACCACGTGGTCTTCCAGGAAAGCGAGGACCGGAAGGAGTAAGACAACATTGTATATTATGGTTTTAATGGCTAAACGAATGGAGTACGTACGATAGTTTTTGATCAACCTACTTTCTTTTTAACTCAACATCTTACAAGATATCTAACACTCCTTGGAGCCAATTCATTCAGTGCTTGTTTTTACGACTGCGGTATATTCGCATAAGATTTTACACCCAACACTGAGTTTGCTTTAACATTTGAAGGAAAATAGATGATGTAGTAAAGTTTCATTGATGAAAATTTAATGCTCTACAGTCCTTTTGCCAGCATTTAATTTTTGGGTGCATGGTTGAAGAGTTATCCATTATACCTTCAAACCCCTCTCTCCCTTTCCCACCGGCTCAAGGGCTTCGGGCGGGCTTTTGATATATTCACCTCCTTACTAGTTCAAACAAAGTTACGAAATCAAAACTTATGTTCCAAGCATTTTCCTCTATACCTTTTTTTTTCATTCGTTGCCTGGATTAAGGTGAAAAGTTGTAATTAAAAACATACATAAAGTATTTTATATTTTGTAGACATGTGAATGTTCCGAAATAATGGTTTCAACATTGCTGAGGACAATGCCTGAAATGAGAGGTCCAGCTGGTGAACCAGGTCCTAGAGGCGAAGAGGGACTCGCTGGAAGTCCTGGATTGACGGTATGTTAGAATTTAGTTTTGGGTAGATTGGTAAGAGGCAATTTCCTAAAAGATTGCGATGATTGGAACTATCTATATCAAAGAGGCCTTGCAGTGAGACGACGAATAAAATTCAAAACGATTAGGATATTTTGACATATCCTTATCAAATCCTAAGTAAGTAAAGTGAGTGATGTGATGGGATTATACTGTTGGGTGGCTGATAAAAGCCCTCAGGACGACTTTGTCCACTTCCTAACTTGACCACTTCCAAAGTTGACCACTTCCTGAATCGTCACTTCCTAACTTGACCACTTCCAGTGTTGTCCGCTTCCTAACTTGACCACTTCCAATGCTGTCCACTTACTAATTTGCCTTCGGCCTAACTTGACACATAATATAGGTATTCTTATCAGAAAAGACTATTTTTCTGAGTGTTTGTCAGCGATTCAAATCTAGACAGCCTCATTAAAATGTCATAAGGCTTTTTCAAACTAGCTCCTCCCCGTGGCTTCGTACCCGCTAGTCCGAGATGCAAAGTAGCCCTACCCTGGGATATCGTCTACCACCCTACCAAATTTTTTTAACAAGGTCACATACAGACAGACAGAGACAGAATTACTTTCGGATTTATAATATTAATATGGATACCTCCCTCTTGTTTTCTACTTACTATATATTTATTTATTAAATCATGCTTAAATGTTTCAGGGAAACAGAGGTTTACCTGGCGAGCAAGGATCTAGAGGCTTAAAAGGGGAGACTGGAAAAAGAGGTGATGATGGTAGTCCAGGCAAAGATGGTCCTGAGGGGTTCAAGGGTGAACCGGGTAAAGATGGTCATGATGGAGCTCCAGGACTACAAGGCTTGCAGGGACCACCTGGGCCGCCTGGACCTATCTACGTGGTGAGTTGGACGTAAAAGGCGGTCATTCCGACAAAATGTAGAAACGAAATCATGATAATTGGGTTCTTACTATTTTTATTCTTTTTTTCATTAATTACGCAATAAACAAAACAATATTTACAAAATAAACAGTATATATCTACAACATATAACTTAGGAATTCTTTATGACTTTCGTTATTATTTTTATTTCATCAAAATACATGAAATGTACCTATAAGAAATCCTTTAATGTTAAGAACTCCAATATAAACCTTAATTTATGCAAATAAACACCATCATTCCACTTTCATAAGTACAATAGATTGTTACTACACTACTGAGCTGAGTGTAATACTTAAATCCTGGCAAAAATATTTCTCAGAGAGTTTCTTGATAGGAAACAGAAAAGGAGAAAACAGCAAGACAAGTGTTCATTCCCGGAGTGAAAGGAGACATAGGACCGCCGGGACCACCTGGACCAGTTGGACCCCAGGGTTTCAAAGGAGACACGGGTGAAGAAGGCGAAAAAGGGTTCAAAGGCGATAGAGGGGAACAGGTAAATTATATCACAATATAGATTATTATAAAAGGTAAAGGTTCTTGAGAGGCAACCGCGGTGCAACGCGAAACGGAGTGTTGGGTGACATCCACTCGGTAAACCGAAGACATTGTAACCGTCTTAGGGAGACGATGGATGACTATGCCGTTACCTACCACTGGGCACGCTGTGAACGGCCACGCGCTGCGTGAGTTCGTTTGTTTGACAACTTGGGTCTACGTTACTGGCATGTACCGCGTGCATAGCGTGTAAAACATGCATATTGTTGACAGCGTTGAGCTTCGTGGATGTCATATTCGAGCAAACCACGCGTTTGGCAATGACGTCCTTAATCTTGTATTCGTGCGTAGTGTGTTCGTTGCAGTGGACGTTATCACATATTATATTTAATTTAAAAGCGCGGCTAGACACACGTGCGAAGCCTCTCCGCGCGTGGCAGTGAGACAGCGGCTTTAAGGGCTCCAAGACCGCTATTTGAGGCGTCTTACAGGGGAGGCTTATGTCCAGCAGTGGACATGTGTGGGCTGATAGAATGATATATGATTAAATATCATTCTTAAATCTATCTAAAATGTGAGGATTACTTGACCGTAAATTCCAGGGTCATCAAGGCGTAGACGGGCCAAGAGGAGAAAAAGGAGAACGGGGAGTTTCGGGTGAAAATGGTTTACCAGGTACCCCAGGAAACCACGGAAAACCTGGTGAACGGGGTGACAAAGGTATGTCTTTATCCTGGGATTTCTCCCAGGAGTAATAAAATAAGTAAATAAATAAAAAATGCTGGACAATTCACACAGCATTATCTAGCCCCAAGCAAAGCAGAGCTTGTGTTATGGGTACTAGATAACTGATATACATAATACAATACATTACATAAATAGATATTTTTTATTATACATAGAAAACGACCAGAACACCCGGAACCGGAAGGTATTATTATTTCATATTTTTTCCAGGTGAAAGAGGAGACCAGGGTACGCCAGGTGTAGCAGGTCTACCGGCAAGGCTATCTGATCTTCTAGATCCCAAAATGGATCCTTATGAAAGTAAGTTTATCTTCATCGATTTTTCAGTCAATTATGGACCGATTTTAATGATTCTTTCGCTATTGTGTAGAAAATAATCCAAAAAAAATATTCCTAAGGCAAACCTTAAAAAAAACAGTGTAAATATAAAGAATTTCAAGTGTTTTTTTAGGGTTTCGTTCCCAAAGGGTTATTACTAAGACTCCGCTGTCCGAGCTCCCTTAAATATTTATTTTATTTTATTTTTAGTTGGTATTTGATAAACAATAAACGTGATTTTTTGCTCGTTTTTACTCGATATTGATAATGGCAACAGGTAGATGCTTGAAATATTCACAGAATATGTAGTTATATGTATATTCACTTTAAAAATATGTAATTGAATTAAAATAAAACAAATATTTAAGGGGGGCTCCCATACATATACGTGATGGTGATGAGGTACGTGAGGTGATATTTTACAGTTTTTTTTTTATAATTGGCTCATGCGCGCGTCTGTTTCGCACTTGGCTGGTTTTATATATATTAATATAGTACCCATTCACTGGTAATTTATCGTAATTTTGCTTAAAGAAGTTAAGTTTTGTGATTTAATAATACTACCATATTATTTTGGTTCAAAACAAACAAATAGATTTTAAATTTTTGCCCTATTGCAAGGTACCGTAGGGCTCCAATAAATTTCCCAGTTGATTTTATTTACCTTACAATAAGCTACATACAAAATTCAACCCTCATCCAAACAATTTACCGTTTATTTAGCCTTCTGTTCTAGTTCAGATAGATAACCTGCATAAATTTCAATACATAACAAGTCATTCTGGTCACGTAAACCTAATAACGTAAGTAGATTCAATCCCTTAGCATTTTCGGTAGTATTGGGTGGTCTTTCTCAAAACTGAAGGTAACGAATCGATGTGTTCCCGTTTTCCGCGTGACGCTATCCTCATTCAAAGGGGACAAAAAAAAAACAAAAAATATATGCCCGTCGTCCCCATTGACGGTTTACCTGTAAATGGGGACAGCGGAACTCGATAAAATAATTAAAATTTATTCTTGTTGTCCCCATTGTCGGTGTCCCTGTTAATGGGGACAGCGAAACTCAATAAAATAATTAAATGTATTCCTGTTGTCCCCATTGACGGTGTCCGTGTTTGTTAACGAACAGTGACACTCAATACAATAATAAAAGTGACGTTATTATAACGAATCGATGCGAAGTTTTGTTATGCATTTACACAGCATCATTTTTACAAGATCCGTCGTTTTCCGTGATGTTGTATGTAGTTGTAGGAGCGAGTTTACACACCCGACAGTATTCCGGATCCAGTAAAGGATTTTTTCCAGTAGCAATGGATCCGTAAAAACGGTCCTGTGAAAACGGATCCGCTGTGTGAATGCGCATTGATTGTATATAAGATGCATCAATAAGGTACAAATAACAAATACAAAAATGTTTATTTCATTAGTAAAATGACATTTAACATTTATCCGTGCTCGGAACCTCCTTTTAAGTAACATAACGATCGTATTAAGAGGCAACGCTCTTCCTTATCATACGTTATTTATATTCTAATTGTCAAGTCAAATCAAATCAAAAATTCTTTATTTCCATAAATACACAAATGTACACTTAGAAAAGGTCAAATTCTTAAAATAAAACCGTGACACGAAAATTATGTGATATTTTTGATTTCTGTCGCTTCGGTATGTAGACTAAAGTAAAGAAGCGACAAAGAAACCTTTAGCCTGTTAGTTGTTATTTTTCGAGTTGGAGTAAAACCCGTCCCAAGCTTTTGTTACTGATAGATTTTGCAACTCACTAGGAGTTTTGTTGTAGAAGCGTATACCTACATTGCCCTTTAAAAAATACAGTCATTAATTTTGTGAAGCCTGGTTGTAGCCACAGCGAGTTTATGTGTATTTCTAGTGTTTATATTATGTATATCGCTATTTATAACGAAGCTTTTGATATTTTTATGAGTGTACAACAAGTTTTCATAAATATATAATTTTGTTATTTCTAGATGCACAGATAGTGGAAAAACTGAGAGGTCATAAAGGTGATGTTGGATTGGATGGCGAAAAGGTTAGTTGGGTACTTAATACATTATGTTGTTCGTGATACTAGCTGGTAGCACGAACAATGGAGTTCCTGATGGAAAAAATAGTTACAATAGTACTAATATCATAAAATGTTAAGTTTTTTTATAAAGACAACCACAATTAACAGATAAAAGTAAAAAAAGTTTGAGAAGGTATGTGTGTTTTTCACGAGACAATACCAAGTACTGAGTGTGTTCGATACATCGATCAGGTATTTTAGCATCATCAGCTGTTTGACCTAAGTAGGTTACTCATGCCGCGAGCGCGGACCGAGTGCCTACGGAGGTCAGTGCATTAGCAGCCACCTTTTCAACCGCACTCATAAATAGCATAAATAGTCGTAGTTTAATACAATACAGCTTTTGTACCCTTAACTCGGCTTTTATCTAAACATCCCGGGAAGAGCTAGCCGCGATTCCTACAGAGTGGATCAGGCTGAAAGTTTGCAAGCATAAAGGATCTCGCAAGGATAATATACCAAACCAGCTTCGTTTTGTTTCGTAAAGAAAAGTGGGAAGCTGCTGGCCCAAGCTATTCGTCATAATTAATGTAACAGCCAATCTTATGCCATTTTAATTATCGAATCGGCGAAACTTAGTAAGATTATATACAGGGTGTTCAACAAAACTATTAATTAAAACTATTAATTAACTATTAATTAAAACTATTCAACAAAACTATTAATCGCCAAATAAAGTTACAGCGATTAATAGTTTTGTGTTCGAAATAAGATGACTTACAATTTTATTAAATTGCATCTGGCATGTTATTCTTCAGAAACAAAATCAATATTTCCGTCAGTTAATAAATAAAGCAGTTATGGGCATGCGAAGGGTTGGAAAGTGAAAATAAGTGAGAGATTTAAAAAATAACTGTCTCTGATTTCAATTTCTCTGAAAATTTATATTTATAGTGCCTATAATAATAAAAAATATGACATGTTATTTAGTAGAAATGAAGTTAAAAATCGTAAAATATTATTAAATTTCTTCAAAATAGGCAAGAGGCTTTTCAGGGTTAAAAAAGCCGACAAACTATTGAACTTGGTTCCACCTCCACCTACTTCCCGTTTCCATATGACAAACTTTGTGCCGAACACCCTGTATTTTGTATTTATTGATGTAAATGAAACTTTGTTTTCTTTATGTCGAGGGTTCAAAAGGAGACCAAGGCTTGATTGGTCCAGTGGGACCACCCGGTAAAGATGGCCAAGATGGAAAAAATGGACGTCGAGGAGAAGATGGTCTAAAAGGAGATGTGGGTCCGATAGGACCCAGGGGTCACAAAGGATCTCAGGGAGATCCTGGTCCACCAGGACAAGTTCCAGCTTCTGAAATAGCACTTCTCAAGGTGGATAAGTTTCATTGTTTACTATATTTAGCGCTATTAGCCATTTCGATCAAGTAGATGACGCAGGATTATTTACATTGTTGGAGGGTTGTATGTTAACTGCAGTAGATTTAATAAATTTATTTAAAATGGGAAAATCAAGTGCTTACTTAAACAAACCTATATTAGTCATTATGGCACTGTTAACTTAATTATGTCGTACACTATTTATGATGAATAAATGATCGGTTTATTTCATCATCATCATCATCGTCATCAGCCTATAGTAGTCCACTGTTGGACATAGGCCTACCCTAATGAGCGCCATAGCACCCTGTCTTCAGCTTGACGCATCCAGCATCTACTAGTAGTCTTTCGCAAATCATCATCCCACCTGGTCGGAGGGCGTTACTACGTTTGCCGAGTCGTGGTCTCCACTCAAGAACACGTTTACCCCAGCGGTTGTCGGTTCTTCTCGAGATATGGCCAGCCCACTGCCACTTCAGCTTGCTAATCCTCTGAGCTATGTCGATAACCCTCGTTATCTGTCGGATGTATTCGTTACGAATTCTATCCTTCAGAGAAACTCCGAGCATAGCTCTCTCCATAGCTCGCTGGGCGACTTTAATTGGTTTATTTAATGGTGGTAAAACGAAAAATTAAAACTTACCTCAGAACAATATTGGCATTTTTTTATTTATTATAATGATACACACAAAATTAACAAAATGGAATATAAACATTTGTTTAGAGCGCTTGTGCTTATTACAGGTGGTCACTACACTACAATAAAATCCAGGAGTTGACAAGTTAACTTGACATGCCAAGATATTTTTATCTTTTTTGTAAACAGGGCTCAAAGGGAGATCGTGGTGTACCAGGATTAAGAGGACCTCGTGGACCAAACGGGTATAAAGGGCAAAGAGGTGCAACTGGGTCAACTGGGTCAAAAGGGGACAAGGGAGATATGGGCCAACCTGGTCCAGTGGTAATTTGGATTATACATTACAATACAATACAATACAATATACTTTATTGCACACCAATTAATTACAAAATACATATATCACAGAAAACAAAAACAATAACAAATAATGTACAATGGGCGGCCTTATCGCTAAGAGCGATGTCTGCCAGGCAACCTTAGGATGGACAAGAAGTGATAGAAAAAGTATAGACGGTGGCGTGTAAATAGAATACTGTTAGAAAATATATATTCTATATACATAACTATTACATAGATACCAATATGTATACACAACATACGTATATATTATTATTTATCATAAAATATACTAAATAATATAATAAAAATAAACACATTACATTTTACATTTTTAATGTTTCTATGTTTCATACTTAAAATAATTAGCTAGCAAAACTCATGAAGAGTTTTTTGTATTTCAGGGGCCTGAAGGACAAGCTGGTTATAATGGAACTCACGGTGAAAAAGGAGAAAAAGGAGAATGTGCGACACCAAACGAAGTTGAAATGGTTTGTACCTATTTTATACATCGAGTCAGGTCCCACAACCAGCAATCCATAGCTACAACCCATCAAAACACTGTTAGTGATTACTGCGTACATACGGAACGTTATAATTAAAGTTGTATAATTGACGGTAGATATGCAAAATTCAAATTACTTGTAAAGACAAATGTCACCTCAGTCTGCCTGTGACCATGGAAGCTGAAAAGCCTCCGAAACGTCAGGTTATAAACAAAATATAAAATATACGCGATCAATCCGGTAAAAACAGTGTTTTATTATTTTATTCAATAAAAGATATCTTAGTTTTTATGTATTTATTGTTTTCTGTAACCCATGTATTTATTTTATCCACGGTCCAGGTGAAAGGTGAAAAGGGAGATCGAGGTGAAGCAGGTATCCCAGGGAAACCAGGAAGGTCCGGGCCCCCTGGTCCACCAGGCTCATCAGAACACAGCACTGGTCCACCTGGCCCGCCAGGACCACCTGGTCCACCTGGTGTTTCTGTAGCTGGACCAAAGGGAGAACCTGGCTCGTTCTTTTCTACGGCAACATCAATAAACGGTAACGTATCAAGACCAAATGTTGGAGACACGGAGGTTGCAAGGAGTTATTCTCTTCACAACGTCTCACGAAAAGTGGGTGGAGATTCTTCATCAACTCGCATAATAGTGATGACCGGAATGGTATAGGATTACACTAACATTTACATTACATTATGGCATTACTTGCCATTACAATTTTGTACGCATTTACTGCCCAGCCTCGGTAATGCAACCCGGGCGGGTCCCTCAGGGGTACTGTATACGTACATGCTTTAGAAAGGCAACTGCGTCATAGGCAATGAAAATTTTTAGTAGAATCCACACGCTAATTCAAAAAAGCAGTTGCATCGGATCAATGATCCGTTGGGAACTTTTTGTTTGATCAGATGCAACCACAATCTGATCATATGATCAGATGCGAATAACCCTAACGAAGTTGCGGGTCTTATATTTTAACAAATCGTGACAGTTTAAAAATATTTTTCTATTACCTACCTTAAAACTTTTGAGACTAAAATTTATTTAAGCTGAAGAAGCTTCTAGAGGTCACATCCCAAAAAATAGGACCTAGTGCCTTAATTAGAATTTAAAGAAATAATTTGGTAAATAATATAAGATTTTGATGGTTTTCTGATTCCAGATTTTACGCACGAAAACGATGACTCATACACAACCAATACTATTATCTTCAGAAGTAGAACTGCACTTATAAAGGTGGGTACTTGGAATTAATACTAATGTTTGGCTCAAATACAAAACAAAGGTTCAGCAAAAGCGTAGTTTGGGTTTGGTTGTCGTTGACATTCAAAATTGAGCACGTTTGAATCGGGGTTAATTTTAATCCTTTCAACCAAAGTCTCAGAGAGCTCTTACATTACCGCGCAGAACCGAAGGTGCGGTGCCGGAAGAGTTTCGCAATGACGTTGTCCGTTGTACGAGATGCGGAACAGATGCAAAACAATCGCGGACACGCTGCGGACCTCGAGTTGCGGCTCCGCAAATTCGATTTCGCGCGGTAACATGAGATGGGCCGGATCCATCAGCTATCCTTAAGTTGTTGTGTACTAGACATGAACGAACATATTCATAATGTAACTGTTTGTAATGTTGACGTGTATATAGACAGCAAACTAAAAAAAATATTGTTTAAAAAAAAACTCATATTTCTAAGTTTTGCGGGACTAACGATAGTTTGATAGCACTAATCTATCAAAAAAAAAAAGGACTGTCAGATGGATAGGACCGTCTCAGGTCCATTCTCTATACCTACAAAAGCAAAATAATCATAATTTTTTAGTATGTAGATACTTTATTAACAAAGAAAATCACAATCAAATACTAGAAAAAATTTGAACTAGTATTTACAATTGAAACAATTGAGCTAACTGCAGACTGTTGCTCACAATCTACAGGTAGTTCAACTGACTATTGAAATCAGTCCACAAATTGACTGAGAAATCGGCGAACAGCCGAAAGTGTATTCAGGGTTATTGGTAAATTAATGACAATACGTGAACTGCAGGTTCAGCCCATCATCACAAAAACGTTTGTGAAGACGCCAGGTCTTACTTAATTCCTAATTTTGGTATTGGTAATGGGTACCCCCGCAATTCAATAATCGTTCGTTAGAGAGGTTTTATTTGAAACTTAACTTAAAAACAACTCTGCCCTGATTAACAGAAGATATGAGAGTGAAAGATCGGTCTTAAGTAACTCGTTGGGTTTCAGGCAAAAATGTTTTTTTATTTAGTATCAGAGGTGACTTATAATATATTTTTTTAGAATTTTGACTTGGCGCTTTCACGAACGTGTTTGTGATGATGTGATAGGGTAAACGTCTGTACTACTTCTCTGTATAACTTGAAGCAGTACAGACGTTTACCCCATACCTAAAGTAATAATAAATGCAATCATTATAAAATCCTCAAACCGTTGTTTTACAAAGAAACATCTAACCATAATATCATATAATGATGGGCAGGACCTGCAGTTCACGTATTGCGACTAATTTACCAATAACCCTGTATATTCAGCTGTAAGTTTTTTGGAGTCAGATAAAAACTTTACTTTAAATACTGCAATCATAATTCATAATGTATTATTTCCGAGATATACTGCCTGGATTTCGGGCGTAGACTTAGCCTTTGCTCTACCAAGCTATTTACCATAATTGTTTCCTTATAGCGTACCTCAACCACACCCTTGGGAACGTTGGCGTACATTCTTCAGGAAGATATATTACTGATCAGAGCCCAAAGCGGCTGGCGGTTCGTTGAGGTAAGCTGTGATACTGTGATCTTACAACAAGGATTAACCTTTTTAAACCTTGTAATTATCTGGAAATAACGTGGAAAATACAGCGCCATCTAGTCTTAAACCAAGCAACGGTTCATTTAAGAACCTTTCTACATAATAATACAAGGATTCACCTTTATATAACTTGTAACTGACTGGAAATTTATTTGAAAATACTGCGCTATCTTGTCTTTCAAGCAATTTTAAAACCTTTTTACATAATGATACATGATATACTTACTGGATTTACATAGCAGAAAAAAGAGTTTTTTTTTATATTGAAACCGAGAGCTACCCCTGCTTTAACTGAACTGTAGTTACATTATCCAGGCTAAGAATGAACCGTCTAAACTTTGGCCAAAATTTCAGAAGCCTTTTGCAAGAAAATTGACATAATGGCATCATGATATTTTTTTTCGAGAGATCCAGTAGAAGCTGAAAGGATTTTTTCTTTGTAAATTTCAGATGGGTTTTTTGCTCCCTATGAGAGACAACATATTACACCCAAGCCCAAGACCATACCAAATCGTCTCAACGACACCTAGTAGTCCTAGTGCGACGAGTAGACCTTACAATCTGCAAGGTTCTGTAAGTAAAATAAAATAGTGCTAATAATAACGTCTCCTAACCGAACAAAACCACGGCGGCCATTATCAACGGGACTAGCGGTATGCGCAGAACATTTAAGAGCACAAGTGTGTACGCAAACACAGGTGCGCTGGTTGTTCCCTCGCTCTGGCACCAGGCGACCGAGGAGAGGTTACATGCAGGACCAACGGCAAACCTACTCAATGACCCACTTTTTTCTGGGAGTCAATAGTTCCAATAAAAAACAAAATCGTCTAGATATAACGAAGTGTATGAGCCGTTCACCATTATATTGCAATGTTTTGTCCCACAACCCGCTATCCCAATCCTTCGGTGACCACCTACCCGACGGGAGTAGATTTAAAATCAGCGCCGCATGCTCCTTGCATGCAGCTCAAAGCTGAATTTACTCCCTTTGCCTATTTATTTTTAATTTCTTTGTATTTTTATGTATGATTCTGTTTAGGTTAAGAGTTTTTTAGGCAATAAATGATTTTTTATTTATTTATTTTATTTAAGTGTTGAGGAAATAACAATAAAAATACAGTCACCGACGTCAGAGTTGATAGCCATGATGGGTTTTAAAAGTTGTATTTTATTTCTATCCTCTTGATTTCAGATTCGAATCGCAGCTCTAAACGACCCGTACACCGGAAAGATTCATTCGCGTGATAGAAGCGGTCATAGCGCAGCTGACTACGAATGTTACCAGCAGTCAGCACGAGAGTATGGCGGGAATTTTCGAGCTTTCTTGACGACTAGGTATGTACTTGGCGTCGTTTTTCTTCTACAGCGCGGACTACATTTTGTTAGAACTTATCGGAGAAGGTTTTTTTCGCGGAATTGTTACTAAATATTTTCATCCTTATATTTTGCCAGGGATTTCCGCAAAGTAACGCCTGAATCAATTTTTTTTTTTTTGACTAGGTGTTTATCTTGATGATTTTATAATAATACTAGATTCTGCCCGCGCCTTTGCACGCGTTGTTTATATGGAAACGTTAAAATGTTATTTATGTATTTATTGTGGGAACTGTTTTATGGGATATTCTGTGCAAAAAGGCTTACTACAAATTATCAGAAAATTTAGAAGAAAAAAAAGCATGGAACGGGTTTTGCTCCGAACTCGAAAAATAACAACTAACAGGCTAAAGGTTTCTAAGTCGCTTCTTTACTTTAGCCTACCAAAGCGACAGAAATCAAAAATACCACTTTATTTCCGTGTCAGTGTTTTATTTTAAGAATTTGACCTTTTCTAAGTGTTCATTTTGGTATTCAAGGAAATAAAAAAAAATGATTTTGATAAAAAGTAGCCTATGTTTTATTCCAAGCCTAGAACTTGGTACCTCTATGCATTTCAGTCCGATTTCCACCTTTAGTTACCTTTTCTGTATTTCCAGGATTCAAGACGCTAAATCAATAGTAAACCGCAGAGAACGACACCTTCCAGTTAGAAATCTGCATGGAGAGCTGATGTTTCCTTCGTGGAACAGTCTCTTTGATGGCTCGGGGGCTGTTACTAAAGTGGAAAATATCTACAGCTTTGACAACAAAAATGTTATGATTGATTCTCATTGGTAAGTTCTTAGATGAAAGTAAAAAGGGGAGTTTCGGTACTATATTCTCGAAAGTAGAAGGCTCAAATTAGGTGTAATTAGGTCCACCCACCTCAGACATAGTCGGAGCGGCGGTGTTCGTGTTTCGCGTGCTTGTTACGACGTACTTTTGAGTGATTTATTGACTAATATTGTCTAGTTCTGCCACAACAGCAAAGCACTCGTTTTTGTTCATTATTTAGCTCCAGAACAAAAAAGCACAGTCCAAGGCATCACTCGTGAGTGACAACAAAACTTTGAGTTTTCTAGTTAATCTACTTCATTCGTCATTTGCAAACAGGGATAGAAATATGCGATACATCCGTGTGTAAAAAGAGATATAACATACACGTATTATTTCGAGTCGGTTTGCATGCGTAAGGTGGCGTATTGTGGTTTCGGTTGCACTTTTTCCATCTTTGTTTTTCATCTATGTATGTACAACATTTGAAATATCTTTATATTTCAAATGTTGTGTATGTAGTTGTAACACAACACAGGCTTTTGTCGATTTAGCGCTAGGAGAACGTACTATATCTCCCGAATTTGATCTTATATCTATGGGTAACTTGCTACAGGTGCACACTGGAAATTGCTTCAAACAAGGATTTTAGAAATTTATTAGAGAAGTCAGCAATAGTTTTATTTGCATTTGCAGGCCCAGAAAAGAAGTATGGCATGGAAGTTCAACGACAGGGGTTCGTTCCACGGATGCCTACTGCCAAGAATGGGACGATGAGACTTCTTCAAGTGTCGGAATGGCATCGTCACTTCGATATGGTAGACTGTTGAGTCAGGAGAGGTAAGTTAAAAACTGACTTGATCTATCCTTTATTATCACATATACATCCACTGCCTTACATCCCTTCCCAAACCAGGAGGGTTGCCAAACTCACTACGCTTGGCACTGGAATTGGTGAACGCAGTGTGTGTTAAAAAAACACAGAAGGTAACTACTGCTCTTCCTCTGCCCATGCCTCATCCATGGGCTGAGTTGATCTAACATGAATCTACTAGATAACCAAAAAATATATACTCAGAGCTTTTTGTGTTAAAAATACACAGAAGGTAACTACTGCTCTTCCTCTGCCCATGCCTCATCCATGGGCTGAGTTGATCTAACATGAATCTACTAGATATCCAAAAAATATATACTCAGAGCTTTGTTGCCTGTATTACAAGGTTTTAAGTACATCGCATACCAGCACTTCGCTGATCCATACTGTCGGAAATTTGTATTGTCGGACACAAATACATCGCACAATTCAACATCGCAGAATTGCTTTGTCGATCAATAGAAATGTCGCACTAGCGTAGGTACATCGCACATTCGATGTCGCACATCTGTAATTCCGGTTTTTATAATTACAAGTAATGCAGGAGTCTTCTTAACTTTTGATAACATTATTCATAAAGTTCAGAATGCAAGGCTTTTGTTTTGAGGTTGTAAATTCGAAGAATTTTGAGTATAATTAAACGAAACGAAAATCTATTGAAAGTTTCGCCATATTGCTTTAAAAGTTATACAATGATTTTACAAAATAATGCCTACTCTGTCTGTTGTAACATGTTGACGGCTTTCTGGCTGAACGCATTGCAGTGAAATTCAGTATGAAAATAAGAGGGGCCCCTTCTTACATGTGAAGTGTGTGGTCGATAGTACAGTAGTTGTAAAGCCTGCCGTTAAAAAATGGGACGAAAGAGGAATGAAATCAGCATATAATTTGATTTTCCGTGCTTGGACTACTTTGGGCCGAAGTGAGTGGAACAAACACGGAACACCTCGGACATGGAATAAACTTTCAGTAAACTGATGTCTTACTTTAGTTGATAGGAAAAAGAAATGAAGCTTCGTCTAAAATTATCTTCTCTTCTTTTCTGTTGTTTTAAACTCTCCTTTTCTAGTCTTGTCTATTCATCAACTATTCTAGAGCTCATTCATAGCATAACATTTTTTTTTTCAGGGTACCCTGTGATCGTAAACTAATAGTTTTATGTGTAGAAGTTTCGTCAGCAGAGCCAAGACGAAAAAGGCATTTTCCGTAAGTAAAAAAAAAACAATTGCTCTGTCTCAAAAACATTTTTTATAATTGTTCCTTTTTTAATAATTTACTTCTCTTTTGTTTTAGAAGTAGATATTATGGACATCGCATGAATAGAAAAAATGAAATTGGAGTGTAGTCAGAATTTTTTAAACCAGAGACAATTATTTATTTATAGTGAGATAATAGTGAAGTATTTTTTAATCTTAAATATTAGTAGTGACAGTTTAAAAGGTGGGACGACGAGTTAAAAGTCATAGCAGGAAATACATGGATAAGGTTGGCGAGAGATAGAACAAAGTGGAAGGGGCTAAAGGAGCCCTTTGCTAAAAGAGGACAAACAGATGAAATATCGATGTCGTAGCAATAGTATAAGCAATAGTATTTAAGTAACAAAATGTAAATATTTCATCTGAATAAAGGCTTGAAATTAAATGAAATAAGCAGTGACACGGGTTTGTTTAAACTGATGATAACATCCATGTCAGTACACAAATTACAGTGAAAAAATATAGCTCTTGCCTGTTACTACTACACAAAAAAAATTGTGCACCTCGAATTTGATAAACTTCTATGTATTTTTATGTATATTCATCGATTTCTCCGTCAAATCAAGGCCAATTTTAATGATTGTTTTGGTTTTGTTTACAAAGTAATCTCAGAGTGTCTCTAAGTATATAAATGTTATTCCCAGAAGAAATATATTTGTCCCGTAAAATTTAGAAAAACAGTACCTATAAATTGAAAGGAGTTTGAAGTCCGTTTTAGTTTTTGTAACGTAAACCTTTTATACTTCATTCAGTGACATCTAGACAAACATTTTTATACTTGTAAATGGCCAAATATTAATTTGGTTTGCAAACCAAAGGCTCGTTAAGTTAAGTAGGTACGTGAATTATCTATATTATTAAAGAAAACCAATTATGAATACCTCAGTCTTAATATTATGTAAGTAAACTAAGTTTTTCAGAGTTTTTAACCCGTAAGTACTCGCGTAGGGTCAAATTGAACCCAAAGGCTGTAAAAACATCATAATATTTGTTTTATTTAATTCATAGAATGTATGAAAGAATCACAATAAATGCATTTTTAATCGTTCGTAATTATTATTTTGTAAGGTTGTATACTCTTCAGCAACGCTTAACAAATAAATGTATCTAGGCTTTGTTCTTTGTATAAAGTAGGTTAAAATTAAGTACCTAGGTTAGTATAATAATATATAATATTATTATTCAGTGTCATACTTTTTTATTTTGTTTTTACTTTGTTTAAATTATATTTACAAGAAATAATTCAGTTTGTAGACAGTTAGTGTCTAAACGTTAATCCAGAACATTAAGTATTATTATTTATTGTAATAATTACAGCCTCGATAAACGGACATAAAAGGCATGACATAGTAAAATAAATTAAATTTTGTAGAAACCATTTATTTTTTATTTTTCATAACGCGACATAATAATAATTTGGAAATGTGAAAATGCTTTAACGCAAGCCCTTGCAGCTAAGCAGAGCTTCTGTTAGCTTGATGCTAGATGATGCTATGTTGATTGTCCAGCATTATTTAATTATTATTACTATTTTAATGTTCTAACTATATTATCCTTCATCATCAGGTTATTGTAGTCCACAGTTGGACATAGGCCTCCCCTAATGAGCGCCATAGCGCCCTGTCTTCAGCTTGACGCATCCAGCATCTGCCAGCAGTCTTTTGCAAATCATCATCCCACCAGGTCGGATGGCGTCCTACACTACGTTTGCCGAGTCGTGGTCTCCACTCAAGAACACGCCTATTATGCTTGCCAAAATTACTTAATAATTTTTGGGATTTATTAATTTCTTACTTAATAATCATCCAATAGTCCGACCTCTCATTTGGCGAGCTAGCAAGCCAGTTATAGCCCTACTCAAGAAAGCTATTAACCAATAGAGAACCGTAACCGCAGCACTTCAGATGCACAGACTGCTCCGCACGTACGTTACTGGCACATTACTATAATCTTATTCGGAAATTAGGTCTCCAATAGGTACGGTCACAACGGTTCGAGGTTGTCTGTTGTCAGCGAATGATAGTTTTTCATAGAAAAGCAACCCTTTTGTACCATTTATTTTTAACAAACTAGTTTATCGTTACTGGTTTACTTATCGCCTAATTACAAGCAATAACGTACAGGGCATGTTACATTTGTGTAACGTGGCCGGTGGCGTGAGAATAGAACGTGATTGACATGATTGTTCGTGCGCTCGTGCAGTCGTCAGTACAGTTCAGGGAAAGAAGGTGCTCAAAAAAATTTCGAATTTTGTCTCATGCTCGTTCCGAATTGTATCATTCGTATGTCCCGTAATACCCGTCACTTAAAACCTCTTAACACGTTCAAAAACCCTACTAGTTTCATATCTACCCCACTGCTACCCCTCGCGCCACTTTGCTAGGCAGATTACGAGATAGTAACTTCGTATTGAGTCTGTCTGCAGAAGCTGAGCTCATTTGCAATGAAAACGGTTGCAATGAGCGCCGTAATATGACTTGGTAGTTAGAATGCAGCTTGCAATAACCACTGCCTCAGACGTTTTGCGGCTCTTCTTTTTAGGGGGATTTGACCGGCAAATATACATAGTTATTCTGTGCCGGCAGCTACGTAGTTTCAGGTATTTCTTGTTAGTGGTTCATAAGACCTAGTTTATTTAAAATTTGAGGTAAAAACAAAAAAATTTACTGTTTGGTTCATAAAAAGTTTCGTTAATCATTATAATCTATGGGTTTCACTTACTAGTTTTTACTTAGCTTAATATCTGATGTGTATCTAATTTATAAACTGTTAATATATCTGGTAAGAGCGATATCCTTCACGACAAGCAAATTTTGGTTAAAGACCTTCCAAACCCTGTAGTTTAATTTATAAGTTAGGTACCGAAAAAGAGACCTAATCAGAAAACTAACTAAATTATTTCCGTTTTTCTTTTTATAAACAATTTTAGCATATATACACCAGCTAAAGGCCGTCACTATGTCGTATTCGTATGTAACCGTCAAATAAAAACATCAAGAAAAACTCGCATAATTTCATCTCAAAATGAAAATTCGTACCAACTGTTCTAACTTCTATAGAACTACTTAAATGTTACTATCCTTCCCAATTTGCAAAACTTTTCGCTTTTTAAACTGCAATTTTATGCATGGCTGACCACAATAACTCTCACCTTGATGAATTCAGTTTTTAAGAAAGGTTTTACTAGAGCTAGGAAGTGCTAGTCCAACAAATCTTTTTAGTTTGCAACCACATTATAAATTTTGCGTGTCTGCGCTGTAAATAGAGAAGTAAATGCCGGAGCATTTGCGAGGATTTAGAAAGTAAATTGTGAGTGTTTGTTAGACTCCATTTTCTCATTCACGCTATACTTGGTGTTAAATTGTGACAGGGGTCTGTAAAGCCCCTAGTCGTCGGTTAAAGGTTAAGTTGGAGTATTTTACAGTTAGGTACAATATTTAAATTTTTATAAGTAACATGGGAGTAAAATTAAACGCCATGAATGTTTTGTTCGATATCTCCCTACATAATTTAGTTTAATTGTTTCTTTTATAAATTTTTCGTGTTCTTTTTGTTATAATTGTGTACTTTCAAGGGTGGCATGTTCATATCATTGAACAAACCCTTAATAAACGATTTAAAAAAAAAAAAATGGGAGTAAAATTAGTAGATAGATAGATAGATAGATAATTCTTTAATCACCATAACTTAAAAAGAAAAACAGATTGTGTAAAATTAAAGAAAGCAAAGGATTCGGCGGCCTTATCGCTTAAAGCGATTTCTTCCAGGCAACCAGAACAATTGAGAGACAAGGAAGGGATGGCGGTGCTTAACATTTAAAGTTACAACATATACATAAATTTAAACTAAATACTAATACACATAATACTTATACCTACATAAATCAAATCAATTATACTAAGTAACTCTATGGGACATGCTTAATAATCTAGCGTGACGTGACACCTAAATAATAGTTATACACTTTCATTTTGAAAGCGTGATGTGATGTGGCCTTCTTAATATCAACTGGCAAATCATTCCAGAGTCTGACAGCTTGAGCAGTGAAAGAGTCGCTGTAAAAAGATGTTCTCTGTACTGGAGATGCAAGGAGCAAGGTATCCGATGACCTTAGAGAGAGACCGTGGGAAGAATGTAGAAATTGAAATCTCTCCTTAAGATAAGATGGGGAAAAGGGATTGAAAAGTATAGAGAAAAGCAGAGACAGAATATGCAGGTTACGGCGCTGACGAATAGGAAGCCATTTGAGCTGGGCTCGGTAGGCAGAGACATGGTCGTACTTACGGAGGCCAAAAATAAATCGGATGCATACATTTTGCAGGCGCTCCAGTTTATTGAGCTGTTCCTCTGTAAGGTCCAAATAACAAGCATCCGCATAATCAAGGACGGGTAGAAGAAGAGAATGAGCAAGAGCAGTTTTGGTAGCAGTGGGCAGAAAGTTACGCAGTCTTCTAAAGATAAAGAGAAATTCTAAAAGAAGAAGAAGTAAAATTAGCCGTCGCCTTATCTGTCACCTGTCATGTCATAGTGAATGACATTCAGCTACTATGGAGTTGACGTTTCACAATCAAATCGGTTGATAAAAATTTAATAAACAAGAATTTGCGAGAAAAATGACGGTCAACAGTATAAAGGCACAACCAAGTTACTCGTGGACATGATGTACTTGTGTAGAGCGCGGAGAAGACCGAATGATTACGATTTTTTCACAGGACGCCGCTTTGAATAAGATGCTGACGCCTTTGAAGCTTTGGCCGGCCCCGCCGCCGCCGCCGTCGCCGTCGTCGCCGTCGTCTTCGAACTAGGCGCAGACGCATCTTGTGAAGGAGCTGGGACCTTCTCAAGGTCCTCCAGACAGTTTACGCGATGGCGAGCGCCGTCCCCTCCGATGACAAACACGGAACCGTCTTGCGTCCAGCTCTTCGTTATGCCAAAACTTTGTCTAGCGGCCATGAAAGTGTTGTGACGTGCTTTGGTCAAAAACTCTGACATTGTGATACCTGTATCTTTTAGTTTCGTTCTGGCCTGCCAGACTTTGCTGCGCGTAGTTGAATCCACAAGCTTGAAAAGTATTGGCCTAGGTTTATTACCTGATCCGGAGCGGCCCATACGATGACAACGGCTTATTGCAGTTTTGTCGAAATCTTTAAAGTGCAGCTTTTCTGACACTGTTTTCACAATGACATCAACTGTCTCCTCATTGCGGTCTTCAGGTACTCCATGCACTAGCAGTATCTTACGTCTGCTGCGCATTTCTAAGCTATCAACCTCACAGCTGACAACATGAAGTTGATCTTGCAATAGCTGTAGCGCGCCCAAAACAAAGCTTCTGAAGGTGGCTAGGTCCGCACCCAGGCTGGCAGTGGTGACCGCAGGCCGAGGAGAAGCTGGGTTCTCAATTCTAACCTGCAACTGGTCCATTTCTTGCCTGAACATAGTCTTCAGTTGCTCCATAGACTTGGCTATAACCTCCAAAGTAGGCTGTGACATTTTGGTTGATAACTTCACTTCAATAAAGGCTTGGAAATTGATGAAAACACTACCAAGTAGGTATGAAAAAAAGGTCTATCTAATGAACCATTTATATTCTTGCTTTAAATAAAATTAACTTTATAATTTGAAAATAATTAAAGAGATCTTTGTTTACAATGTTAATAGATAACTACCCGCCAGGGGAAAAAAGTAGTATTAGTATCCGGTCGCAGAAAAAATCTGAGCATCTCTGCTGCCAAAACATCTTGATGAATCTCTATTAGGCTCTAAGCTCGAATATAATTGCTTCAAGGATTAAAAGAATTTGGATAACGTAATCTTTTCTTGATGTCCAAGAAAAAAAAATACAGTACAAGAGCTCGCGGCAGGTCACTGAGTGTCAGTTCACACCGAGACCCAAAGTGAAGCGACGATGCGCGCACTTTGATTCAAAATATAACTTTATTTACTACACAAAAAGATACCAATTTTATTGACATAACACTAAAACTACCCCCGGCGCGGCGCCACGCTGCGTCACGCTGCGTCGCGCTACGCCGCCCTTTATCTCGAGATGCCTCACGTCGCGAGGTGTCTCGTGAGCTGACTTAAGCACTGGACTGACCAAATCAAAGCTGCACTTAACGGTCAGCTCCTTGAATGTACGGCAGCGGTGCGATATGAATGGTGCCGGAGTATGAGGCGTACCACCATCACCACCGTTATCACGACGTCATTATCAGTGGTGGTCCTCAAACGACTATACAGGCATTCTATCCAATTGAGTCTACACACCAAAATCAGCAGGCCGGCGAAAAATTGACAAATTTTATAACCTTTAAATTCTATTTAATTCAATCCATAAAGCGCAATAAAGAAAACGATACACAATATCGGCGGTGACGGCGCACAGGATCTCGAATACGTCTCGATCAGCTACATTAGTAAGCCCTGGATTTGGCTGCGATCCAGGTGGCAATCTAAGCGCCATGCATAGTGCCTTGCCATAGCCAGGAGGTGATGGCTGGTTCAATAGCATTTTATGCAATTGAACCAGACATCATATTAACAAAGAAAATTACAATCAAATAATAGAAATAAATTAAAACTAGGATTTACAATTGAAACAATTGAGCTAACTGCAGACTGTTGCAAACAATCTACAAGTAGCTCAACTGATCCATATCAATACTTGTCGGAAGCGTGCCCAAGACGCTAGCTGCATTACCCCGCTGTATAGCAATGCTGATGCGCTGAGTACCTATCTCTCACCAGCTCTCGGGTCACGCGTCGCTTCGACCAGACGCTCAGATAATTTTTTGAAAACCCTGAGAGCCTCGGTACCCCACGGACCTAGGGTCTCAACTCCAAGGGGAGCGAATGCGTATGCTCTATCGAGACCTGCATATTTGCGCCTCTTGAGATCTTCATTATATATTTGCTTTTTAAATCACAATAATAACATTACAGATTATATAGATCAATGCACACAAATCACACAATAGAAATCGAATAAATTCTGAAGGTACTAAAACACAAACAGAAATAATAATATTAGAGTAAAAATCTAAATGAGTCAAATATTTATTAAAAGAAAATTACAATAACAGAAAACAATAATTACAACTAACATTTACACTTAAATCTATTTTCTATAAATCTAAGTCGTCACCAGAAGGCCTAGAATGCGTGTCAACGTGGCAATGCTGCCAGCATTGCCACGTTGAATGGCAATACTAATCTAAATAATATTATATCATAAAAAACAAACATAATTAATAAATTATACTTTTAGCATAGACAAGAATTATTAGTACAATTACAACTAACATTTACACATAAATCTATTTTCTAAAAATCTAAGTCGTCACCAGAAGGCAAAGTGCCCAGAATGCTGGCAGCATTACCACGTTGAATGGCAATGCTATAAACTAAATAACATTATCTCATAACAAAACAAACATAATAAATTACTTTGTAATAAAAAGACTATTTTAACCGGATTGGTCGCGTATATTTCATATTTTGTTTATAACCTGACGTTTCAGAGGCTTTTCAGCTTCCATGGTCACAGGCAGACTGAGGTGCCTGTGACCATGGAAGCTGAAAAGCCTCCGAAACGTCAGGTTATGAACAAAATATAAATATACGCGATCAATCCGGTTAAAACAGTCTTTTTATTATGAGTTCTCGCGAAAATAACCTTAGAATATACTATACTTTATAGACAAGAATTAGGGATGGATGCATCTCGGGGAGTTAAAATAAAATAAGAACGCAAGCTTTCATCTCCAAGCTGTGATTCAGTATTATTGCTGTAGAAAACATAAATATAAAGTTGGTAACTGTCTTGGCAGATAATGTATAAGGCGCTAAGTTCTGGCTTCCTTTAAGTAACTGCGATCTCGATTAACAACTGTAAAGTGGTTTGTGGTTTAAGAAGTAATAAGGTACTTGACAATAAAAGGGTAGATTAATTTTTCATCCACTTGTTATAGTTTGACAATAGCTTAACTTTTTTTTTACTATAAAAACTATCGTAGTTTGACGAATTCATTACAGCGGGTTAACGAAGAAGTCCCTCGACTTTGGTGTTCTTCCAACACAAATAGGGTTCCGGTTACATCCGTAATAAATAGTTTAACTTTTTGTTAACCTCTAGAGTGTTAATAGTTTAACCTACTTAGGGATGTGTGGAAAAACCAAGACTTGTTTCGTAAAAAAATTAAACAAAACTTAATCAGGATATATCCTATATTAATAAGATAATAGTGCAATTTTAACATCGTAATGTTATTAAATCGAATAAATGTATAGGTTCATAGATAAATGTAGAAATATATTATACTAGATGCGTCTTTTTTACGTCTTGTCGTTCGTCTAAATTTCATTGAGATCCGTTCAGCCGTTTAGGCGTGAAAAAGTAACAGACAGACAGAGGCACTCGAAAATAATATGAGTATGGATTAGTATGGATGGATTTATCATAAGTATTCAAATAAAAGTCATCTAGGAAATTGTAGGATTCTGGGTACGAATTACCCGGTAGTGACTGCAAAAGTGTTAATCCAAGTTCTACTCATTTATTTTAAACAGAACTAAAATAATTTCATGGAACTAACAATATTGAACGAAACTTTTCTCATTATATATAAATATCAAGAGCCGGACCAAAGCTAAGGCGAAGTCTACATTAAACTCCTGCCCAAAAGTTTTTTAATAACGACAGATTTGTACATGTCCCTATAATAACCAGGGTGTTCCCGGACAGAGTAAAATTTCAAAAGTATACTTAATTTAACTTATTTTCATAAAAAGCGTGAGGGATTTTGGCTTATTAAGTATGTAGGTATAAGGTTTCGTATAACAGTGATTGTCGAATTTAGTTAATTTAAAGTACAAAAGAAATAATCAGAATGGTATAATATGGTAGGTTGGTAGTTTTTAGTAGCTTACTTGATTATTAGTTTTTTCTTCCTACCTGTTCAATCCATTAGCCACGTGACCTCTTTTAGTTCCGACGCATAACTAGATGTCGCTAGTAAAAGTGTACGAGCTCTAGATCGCGCTGACGAGAACGCGCGGTCTAGGGCTATATAGTTCGTAAGAAAAAAATAAAATCAGTCTACTCCGAGAGTTCAAGGTGTTTCATTGACATCCTCACCGCATCAGTACTGAAAGTTGGGGTAGGGCTCAATCAAACAAACACTACCTCTTACTTCTCTGTGTAACTTGAAGCAGTACAGACGTTTACCCCATACCTAAAGTGATAATAAATTCAATTATTATAAAATCCTCAAACCGTTGTTTTACAAAGAAACATCTAACCATAATCTCCTATAACGATCCCACATGAGTCAAGTCTCGACGTAATCGAGTCATTTTGTATGGGATTGGTACAGCAACTCTACCATGCCGCGATGGAACTACGCGAATGCCATAAAAAAAATTACGTCTCGATGACGTCTCGATACTATCGCTAAACTGGATTACTGGCATCTCGTGCGCTGTAATCGAGTAATCACCCAAATAAGTCCCGTTACGTGCGTTCAGCCACTTGTCAAAAAAAGTACCTCAACCGTTTGTTGCATTTCGTGCGAGCACATTATAATTATAAACAATCAAGTTTTAACCATAGAACTGCAAAACTTTTAGAAGTTTTATTATTTTTATTAGTCTCATTATTATTGTTGGAGGTACCTATCTGATGGTAAGTCATAAAACAGCAGGCAGTGTGTGTGAGAAATATGAATGGTTGTTTCCTTAGTTAAAAGTAAAAAAAGGGAGATGAGGTATCTACTATCATCTCGAAAGTGATAGGCTCAAGTCAGGTCCTACTATGTTCCCCCACCTCAGTCATAGTCGAACCGGCTGCGGCGTGTTTCGTGTGCTTGACTACTTTTGTGTGATTTCGACTTAAACACTACAGCAATTCCCTCGCGTTCGTTCACTAGGTGTACCAATAGCTCCAAAACAAAAAACAAAGCCCAAGGCATCACATATTTTCAGGCGTAAGTAGTAACACCAAAACTTGATTTTTTCTGATAATTACGATACATTAACATTATCTCATCTGTGACACTGTCTGGTACAGTTTTTGAGTGAGCGCTGGGAGAACGTACCGTATCTCCCTTTTTTTACCTTTATCTAAGGTTGCTTTTGATAAATTGTAAAATTCAGCTATAACTGATACACAATATAAGCTATATTGATTTCTTGTTACCTTGTTTGGTACAATATTACCCTATTATGTACAAAACCGTTGTAACGTTAATTAATATAGGTTCAAACTAAGTTTGAAACATTAGCACGTTAATAAGTTTCTCGTCTGATCAAACTTTTAAGCAACACCCAACATACAGTAGACTTCGTTATCAGTAAAACAATTTCGGTACCTATAAGTTTTGTTCTAGTTTAGAATATAGGTACAATATCATAAAATAAGTCTTTATTTCAGAAAAACAGTGCTTATGTACATTAATTTGTCATCAAGCAAAATTTCTCGAGATAGGTAGGTACCAAAGTTATACTATGTTAAGAAATGAAATAAGTTCCCGAAATTTTCGGTGTCGGCGGGATTCGAACCCTTAAGAGCTATTAGCTCCCTTAAATATTTATTTATTCTGTTTTTTGTATTTGTTGTTATAGCGGCAGCAGAAATACCTACATCATCTGTGAAAATGTCAACTGTCTAACTATCACGGTTCATGAGATACAGCCTGGTGACAGACGGACAGACTGACAGCGAAGTCTTAGTAATAGGGTCCCGTTTTTACCCTTTGGGTACGGAACCCTAAAAACCAAATAAACTTTTTTTTTCGCGTTTACTCGACATGCATTTTTTCAACTTATGTATGTACAGTGTATTAGATTTACACGGTAGCGTTGCAGTCCTTAATAGCAAATCGCCTCGATTTTACTCAGCGCTTTAGTTGACAGTGTGAAAGTGCGCCATCGCGACGGTATGATAAAACTGAGGGCATCTGACCGCGTTCTTTCTCACTGTCAGACAAATTTACCGCCCAATGCACCCTTTGTTATTTATTTGATAATTTTCTTTGAGAAAAACTACGACTGGTAAACCCGTTATGCTATCTTATAAATTATAAGGTTTTTTATTATAGTGCTTACCCGCACTTTGGGTATCTATAAGAAATGAAATGGTACCTAAAAATTCTCGATTTCGGCGGGACTCGAAACCGCGCCCCATCCTCAGTACGGGTGTGCTCTAACCAACTAAGCCACAAAACCCTAGTCAGTTCAACCAAAAATCTTTGGGACCTCTTACGGACTATAGCGCCGCCGGTGCGGTGGCTCCACCTAAAGGGGTTCGAGTCCCGCCGAAATCAAAAATTTTTGGGAACTTATTTCATTTCTTATAAATTATGTTATTATTTCTTGTGTAGTTTATTACAAAATGTGTATCCTAATATAATAAATACGAACGTAATTCTGACTTTCTGTCTGTTTGTTACCTTCGACGGAACAGCTGAACGGATCTCAATTAAATTTGGTAGGGACATAGCGTATTTTTTATCTAGGAAAAGTACGTATGAAGCCACGGATTGAACCTAGTTTTATATTCAAAACCGCTTCTACGAAATTCTCAAATTCTGCTTTTACTTATTTTAGTTACCTATTCGTACACGAGACAAAATGCTTACCTATTTTTAAAAGTAAAAAAGGAAGATACGGTACGTTCTACCAGCGCTCACTCAAAAACTGTACCGTGTTACAGATGAAATAATGATAAGGTATCGGATTATCAGAAAATATTAAGTTTGGAGTAGGTATCTATAAACGCGGGAAAATATGTGATGCCTTGGGCTTTGTTTTTTGTTTTGGAGTACACCTGGTGAACGAACACGAGGGCATTGTCGTGATGTTTTTGTCGAAATCACACAAAATTATACGACGTAGCAAGCACGCGCAACATAAACACCACCGCCCGCGCCGCCGGTCCGACTATGACTGAGGTAAGGTAACATAGTTGAACCTAACTTGAGTCAACACTTTCGAGATGGTAATGCCTCATCTCCCTTTTTTACTTTTATCGAAGGTCTCGGAGGTAGATATCGATCAAATGGTAATGCTTAATAATTTAACCCGGGTGTACCGGTACAACGGCCTATCTACGTTCGTACATACGTCGTAGGTAGAGCTTTTCAAGAGCTTTTACTGTCCTACCGCAGCGCAAGTAACTATTTCTGTTGTGTGCCAATATAGTCCCGTCTACGGAGGGCGAAATAGAAGCGCACTTGAAAGCATCTATTTCGTGTTTCTATCGCCGCTTAGATACATAGTTTAAGGCGAAATTAGTCCCAAAACCCACGTTTCTAGTTGTATCAAGTCTATATAGTTATTCAACAACATCGTTATCTTAAAAGTTATAAAAGTCGAAACAGGATTGACTCAACTTAAATCGATACAAAAAAATCGCAAAGTTCCCTCTAAATCTAAATTTTTACTAAGATACTTCTACGGAAAAAGCAATTTCATTTGCTAGTTATTTAACATATTTTAAGAAATTAATAAATCCCAAAAATTGACGATCTCGACGGGATTCGAACCCGCACCTTCCCCTTCAGCGCAGGGTTGCTCTTTTTCCAACTAAGCTACGTGATCTTATCTCGTCGACCCGAAAATCTTTGGGAGTTCTTTTGGCACTTACGCCGTCAGCGCCGCCTACAGAGGAAACAATGAAGTTATCCAATTCTGCTCCGTCGAGATCGTAAATTTTTGGGATTTATTAATTTCTTAGAAATTACCCAGAGTACTATAATAAATAAAAACCTTAGAATTAACATATTTTAATGAAATTTCTATGTGTATGTGTTCCCTTATAAATACTTTATCTGTGGTCATAACGCCAGTTGGCTGTGTGGGTACCTGGACAAATGCGCTGATGTTGCTGATGACAGTTGATACTTTTTAGTTTATATACTCAACCATATGACTTATTAACATAGCGCCTATTGGTGTTAAAAAAGACCTAAAAACTGAAATCTTTAAATAGAATTTTAAATTTTATTTATTTTTTTAGCTAAAACTAATATTTTCCGATTGCTTTTTGTCTTAGCAAATTACTTAGTAGGTAATATTTTTTTTTCTCACAGAGTAAAATAGGGTAGGGCGGGGCTAGTTGAGCATTTTTTCACTTGATCGGATACAGCTCCTCAAAAGTAAGTCTTAATGGCTTGTTATGCATACTGATGGGTTAGTAATTTATCCCTTTGCAAAAGTATCTATAGTCATTTATTTCTAACAAGTCGATTTTAAGAGCTATAGCTGTTTAAATGCAGAAAGTCAAGTATGCTCAACGTACCCCATAGGTGAGGTAAGTTGAGCAAGGGTACGGGGCAAATTGAGCGCTTATAAATTGTACCCAAACCATGGGTTCAATGTTAATTAGACCTAAAATAAAATTTCCATATGACAATCAACTTTTTATTAATAGTATTTCAGTGAAGTAACAGTAAAATTAAAAGTAATTATCTTTTAAAAATAGAATCAACAAAACATCATGTTTCTTATGCATAACTTTTGGATTAGACTCAATCTTTTTATTCAAAATTAGCCTTTAATATTGATCTAATTATCAATATAGGTTATATTCAATAAGAAAATGTAAATAAGATCTTGGAATCTTAACTCTTACACTCTGTTGCAATTTACGCAAACAAAAGTGACCAGCATCTGGCGTACATTTTGTATGTGCTCAACTTACCCCAACCCGAAATTTTAAAACAAAAGTGAGGTTATGAAGAAACGGTAATAATAATACCCAGAACCTTTAAATATATCAAAAGTACAATGAAATTATGGAAGATTAACACTTACCCGACTGAAAATACTTCTTTTCTCAATTTGATGTGTTAGCGTGCGGTGAATAGTTTTCGAGATATTTCGACTGCCCAACTTACCCCTATGCTCAACTAGACCCGCCCTACCCTACCCTATTGCGCGCTGGCCGGGCATTCCGTGTCTCTTGCCTTTGGGTAGGCGAGAAAGAACTCGCCTTCCCCGAGCAGCGTTCACTTGTCCTCGTCTCGAAAAAGTGAGCCCATTTCGTCTTAAACCTAGTTAGATTAAAAGCACTTGTAAATAATGAGTCCAAAACTTCCGGCTGCAGTCAACGACATAAATCCCCAAACGTATTTTGGTCAGTATTTAAACAAAAACGGCATGCTTCTTGTCTCAGTAAGCGTTTGGAAGCCAGCCAAACTCACCCGCAACTTGCCAACAGCTTATAACTTAACTATAGCAGCTTAACAAATATCAGTTCTATACTTACCGACAGACTTGATTTCTGTGTTTGAACCGTACTCGTAACTTGGAGAAACCACATAACTAAGCGAAGCAGGTCGATAGTTTATTTGGAGTGGGGTCTGGTTCGATCAACTCGCTACCAACAAAGTCTTACCTGATTCTCACTTAACTAACAAAGAAACATTACGCTTTTTGACTCTGATTATGAGTAACTAACTGCTGCTTGCGACTTCGCACACGTTGTTTAAGGTTATTTCTATCCCATGATTTATGAGATAAACGCCTATGTTACTCTACATCCTTTCAACTAAATCCATGCCAAAAATCAAGCCAATTGGTTGCTTAGTTAGGGCGTGAAGGAAGGACAAACAAACAAACACACATTCGCATTTATAATTTTAGTATAGATAAATTGGCGCAATAAACAAATATTTTCTGTTTTAATTGACATCAAAAACCAATAGATTTCACGTATTAAAAGTGTACGATGAATACATATTATGTTTGTTTTAAATTTAGTTTTTGGGTTTTTAATTTTGAGCGCTGTCGGCCATATTGTGACGTCAATACTTTTTTGTTTTATTCGACCCAGTATTCGTTAACCAGTATCGAAGACGAGCCACCACCGGACGGAAGACCTTCTCAAACTTACCAGCTGATAGCACATTTTCAGTAAAGTATCAAATACCGAATTCAAAATTGTAATGTTCAACCGATTCTCTACTATACAGCAGAAACCACCAGTTTTATAACATCGATTCCAATAAACATGCCTACGAGAATACCCCGGCAAGCTTTTCAATTTCATTCACCAGGAGAAGTGACAAATGCAATACGCTATCCATGATATAGCGCTTCGCCGTTACCTAGAGCCCAATTCTGCTAACCAATTGCTTTACTATGACGGTGGTATCGTCCGAGAATTATCCATAGATGAAAAAAATTCTAGATAGTGCGTCCGGTACTATTAGGATTGAGATATTGATAATAAAATGGGTTCAACCTTGACACCTTAGACACGCGTTCCTCTATCTGTTGTTTATTTAATCTAACGTAAAATGATAGATAGGTAAAGATTTTATTTGCAACTTCAGACACACACATACAAAATATAACAATTATATAGCACACTAGTAAAAACAATCATTAATAAAATACCTCTAATTGACTAATAAATTTAAACAATACTGTAATTAAAACCTGACGGGAGACCTTCTCAAACTTACCAGCTGATAGCACATTTTCAGTAAAGTATCAAATACCGAATTCAAAATTGTAATGTTCAACCGATTCTCTACTATACAGCAGAAACCACCAGTTTTATAACATCGATTCCAATAAACATGCCTACGAGAATACCCCGGCAAGCTTTTCAATTTCATTCACCAGGAGAAGTGACAAATGCAATACGCTATCCATGATATAGCGCTTCGCCGTTACCTAGAGCCCAATTCTGCTAACCAATTGCTTTACTATGACGGTGGTATCGTCCGAGAATTATCCATAGATGAAAAAAATTCTAGATAGTGCGTCCGGTACTATTAGGATTGAGATATTGATAATAAAATGGGTTCAACCTTGACACCTTAGACACGCGTTCCTCTATCTGTTGTTTATTTAATCTAACGTAAAATGATAGATAGGTAAAGATTTTATTTGCAACTTCAGACACACACATACAAAATATAACAATTATATAGCACACTAGTAAAAACAATCATTAATAAAATACCTCTAATTGACTAATAAATTTAAACAATACTGTAATTAAAACCTAGAGGGTGTCTAAGTGTCTATGTGTGCCGCAGTATGTCAAAAGGCCTTGGCTTAGTGAAATATGTATTTTGCCAAAGAAGCAAAAACACAAAACACCATACCAAAGTGTGTCATTCTAATACGATACCATTGTCATAGTAAAGGCATTAGTTTAGCAGAATAAGGCTGGTCTCGATTCCACTTTCAAATCTACTTTACCGCGATTTTTCATTCTACAGATCATATTCCGAATCATTCGATTTAACATTTTTGAATCGTTGGAAGTCTCTGATATTATAACCTTTCATTGAAAACCTGAGTGAATCTAAGTTTTGTTACTATAGCTTAGCCAAACTCCTTGTAGAATTTTTATTAACAAACCATTACAACTAAAACTTACTTCCTTGGCGTCGAGTATAAGATATAAATTGTAAGCAATATTAATATTGATGGAACGATCTCAATTCGACTAGTAATGAAAATTGCGTTTAGAAGGCCGCCGCAACAGAATGAGTTATGGGCGGTTTGTTTGCAAAAATTCTACAAGGAGTTTGGTTAAGGTATACAGGGCGTCCCACGGATATGCCACATGGACGGAAAGTACCTTGAATATTGTAGAGGACCATTTTACTGAAAGAAGACATTATTTGAATTTAAAAAACATAGATATTTAAACATAGATATTTAAATAATTACATGGTTGAACCGGGAATCGAACCCGTTACACGAGAAAAATATTCATCCTGTAGCTTTATCATACCGATCGAAAGGCTTCATCATAAGGATAATTTTTTGCTAAATAACATAGTGTCAGAAATAAAAGGAAGACCATGAATCCCCCTCACAGCCTCTTCTTGTTAAGGATAACACAAAATCAACCATCTCTTCTTGAACAATTTTGATTCTACCCATGAGCAAATTTACATACTTTTGGAGGTACCTAAAGGTATGTAAATTTGCTCATGGGTAGGTATACCAACAACGCTAAGACATTAAAAGGCGACATGGACGGTCCATCTTAAGATGGCGTGAAGAGACTTTACTTTTAATAGGCTGGTCTTTGCCCAGCTGTGGGAGGGTAGTGGCTGATATTTAAAAAAAGAACAATTTATGGACCTTCTCGCCTTCTTAGTCATACAACACACGAGTCACAATAATTCTGTGTTCCGCGTTACATAATCTAATAAAACACTCGTCTCATTTCCATTTATAATAAATTGAGCAAAAGCACTTAATAAAATGTGTGACGGTTTGTATAATTCGAAAATCAAAACTGAATTAAGTGTTTCAAAAATTTTATGGCGAAATTTTGCGTTTAAAACTCCGAAATAGTGCTGGGCATAGAATCTGTCAATTTTGAACATCGATACATTAATAGATTACATTAATTATTTAGATTAGAATTAGAATAAGATTTTACATTAATTATTAATTATATTATGGTCCATATTAATAAGGCGTGAAGAGACTTTTTTTTCAATAGGCTGGTCTTTGCCCAGCTGTGGGGGCATATTAAAAAAAATATATGGAACTTCTCGTTTTCTAAGTCATACAACACGTGTTAATTATTTTTTATTATATTAATAGATAGATAATTCTTTATTGGACCACACTAAGATAGAAATATGCTAACATAGCATTAGCACGCTATTTATATATACGCTATGGCGCTCATTAAGGGAGGCCTATGTTCAGCGGTAGACTAATTATAGGTTGATGATGATGAAGATAAAAATACAGTACAAAATTAAATGCTGAGAATTGAGGAAGTAAAAAGGGCACCCTTATTGCCATGAGCGATCTTTACCAGGCTACTTGGGATGGAATCGATGTTTTTAATAAGTATCACAATCTTTTGGTGAGTAAATTTTATGTTAACGTTAAAATCTAGTTGCGTGCTACACTGACCTGCAAAACTAACTAGTAAACATAGTTGTTGTTATCACATAATAAACAAAATATTTGAGACTTTTGAAACTATCATTGTTATTACTATAGAAATCATTTAGAACGGGATATTTACAATGATGAAATATTGGAAAACTCAAAAATTGAATCATGGTAAATATCCCGTTCTAAATGATTTCTAAAATATTTGAGCCTTAATTAAAACAACATTTAATGCCCATTTTATCTTATCGATATTGTCTCTTCACTAATGCAATGGACTAGTTTCAAAATTTATTAACATTTTGAATTCACAACATCAACTTATAAAACTGGTTGACTCTTCTTGGATTGGTACAAACGAACACCAACTTTTCACCAGTCCATAGGCTGCGTAGATCATCAGTTAGCAGCCATGGGTATCAATGTAAGTATCCTTTTATACTCACCATTAATTTCAGGTAACCTAGTATACAAATAATATAAAAGCATATACCTACATACCTAATTCCAATTATAGGTTTTCTAAATACCTATCTAATATTCTTAATAAAGTCATCATTATAAATACTGGAATATCTTCATAACGACATAAGACCAAAAAAGGATAAGATTGTTTATTTGGCAAAAGCGACTAACTCGAAATAAAGTGAAATGACAACATAGTGACTCAAAATTGATCGTAGAGATCGGGCCGAGCTAGTTTGTTAATGGGCATCTAAATAATCTTATGTTAATTTTTTCAGATTTGGATTATATTTGCGTCAATACTACTCGTCTCAGCAAGAGCACGTCGTTACGACCAGGGTCCACACACGTTGTATGACTTTTCTACTGGTCTTGCAACAACTGGACCATATGGACAAAGAGAACTCATTTTGTATCTGACACCTGACCAAGTGAGGTCTCTCGAAGCCGATGGGGCTGTAGTAAAGACGAATAAAGAAGATGGAAACGACTCCGAACTTTCTCCAGAACAACAAAGAAACGAAGAACAAGATGACGAAAACGAGGATGCTCAAGAAGATGATGACGCTCAAGAAGAAAACGATGATTCTCAAGAAGAAGAAGAAAACGACGATTCTCAAGCCGAAGATGCGCAGCAAGAAGAAGAAAGTCCAGAAGAAAAGAAAAGCCAGAATATTGACTTTGAAGCAATTTTAAGGCTACTAAACGAAGAGCAAGTAGATGAAGAGGCGGTTGAGGAACAGTCCAGTGACAACCCCCGAATCGAAGAAGACATTTCTGAGGAAACCAGGAGCTTTTCACCTAGATTTACATTCCGTCGACAACAACACGAACAAAAAAATGTGGCTCTTGCAGCTGCCAAGAAAGAACAAATATTTAGGACCTATTCGAACTTACGTTACCAACCTTATGGACGGCGTCAACGTTTTAATTATCAACTTCATCAACAAGATTATGACACGAAGGCTCCAGAAGAGTTTGATGAAAAATTAATCGGTACCCCAATTCAAGGAACAAAGAAATTTAAACTGGTTCCTTACAAAATCGAGGAGCCAGTCGACGAACCTGCCCCAACCGTAAACGCTCAACAACTAAATGCAGAGGCAGAAGAGGAGGTGCGAACTGCAAAAACCAACAAACTTTTGCGAGACGAGCTACTTAAATACGCCATTAGAGTGCAAAAGCTTAAGAACTCTGAAAAAACTAGAGCGGAGGCTAGGGCTAACTCAAAGGATAGCATAGAACCAACTCTTATCAAGCAGCAGCAAAGCAGAAAACCAAGCAAAATTGGAAAGGCTCCAGCTCGTAGTGTGGATAATAAGCAAACAAAATCTCAACAGCCTAAATCTATTGCCGTTCCTGTAATGATGCCTGTGAAATCGGCAAGTCAAAAGCCTATCAAAGTACCAGTGGAAACAAGCAAGCTTGTACGTAACAAACCTTACATTACACCACGTAAAGTTAATGGTAACAAAAAACAAAACCCGGAAGAAGCTCAAAATAACAGCCCTGAGAGAATAACTATCCTGAGACAGTTTTTGGGATAGTAAAACATCCAATTAAATACCTATTTTAACCGTGTTGTTGTTATCACAAACTAAGTTATTTGTTATTTTGTTGACTAATTATAATTTTAAAAATATTAAATTTATGTCAAAGTTGATTCTGTTTTATATATCAAAGTGCAGGCGTTTTTGCTTTTTACTTTTTACGTTCTGACTTTGCTAATACGCCTAAGCGCTTAACACTTTCACTGCCACCGACGCACACGGTGATGTAGGACAGCGTGTTGCGCAGCGCTGACGCTTGGCAGAGAACGTGTAAGAGAAGCTATGCTAAAATATTTACTTATAACTTCCCAGAGAACTTCATATTTTTTTGTTTACACATCCTTTACGGTTGCATTTCGATGCTTCACTACACGACTATCTACCATTCCTTACCGGATATTAGGACATCGCTCAATGCTGTCACAGGGGCTTTGATATACGAGCACTAAGCTTCTGGAATACTGGGGGCTTTGGCACATACTCGGCCCATTGGCCCACTGTGTTGACAGAGATTGAATCTGAATATCTTCGAATTACTTCATCGATTGCGCTGTGAAGTGATGCAACCAGGCTGGGTGAGTAAGCAATTTATTTACGATGAGTCACATTATAATTTGGTTAGCAATGTATTGTGAACATCGAACTTCTGATACAAAAAGACTGTAAAGTCCGGTTCAAATCGTCCAACGGGACAACTCAACCTCTTAAATTATCAGAAGTCCGGTCGACTGATAACCGCACTTCTGATAAGACGCCGTGCAAAAGCGTTTGACGCCAGATACATAATTTTTCGATTTATGCCATATTCGTCCCTAAGAAGTTCGGCCCACATGACAAAATCTGCTTTTGTCCCACATCGTATGCCATATTTTTCTTTGAAATTAAATTTGAACCCATTCCCACTCATTATAATGAAATGTCACCCAGAATGCTAGTTTTATCTTCAATATATAAGTTTTTCGCAAATTTATTTAGAGGCAAAATTTATCTAAACGTGTGGGTTTTTTCCAATCAGGCTACGCTAACATGATTCTGCAGGTAGATATTTAAGAAAGCAACAGTTACGAGTATAACGCGAATAAGGTACTAATTGGCCCTTTGCATGTTTATACTAAAATATACTTTCGATTGTAAAAATGTTCTTTATTGTGACATTCTCGGAGAAATTCTACGCACGTGATAAACGTGCCAGAGGTGGGAAGACCAGTTACTAGAAAAATGCCTCATAATATAACCGGCCAAGTGTGAGTCGGACTCGCGCACTAAGAGTTCCGTACCACAATGTATAAAAACGGCAAAAAAACACGTTTGTTGTATGGGAGCCCCCTTAAATATTTAATTTATTCAATTTTTTTAGTAGTTTTTGTAATAGCGGCAACAGAAATACATCATCTGTGAAAATTTATACTGTCTAACTTTCACGGTTCATGAGATACAGTCTGGTGACAGACGGACAAACGGACAGCAGAGTCTTAGTAATAGGGTCCCGTTTTACCCTTTGGGTACGGAACCCTAAAAATGAATGGAAACATAAAAATACCCATCTAGGTGTGAAATCTTTAGCATCTGCTCCCAAAATATACAATAAATAAAATATAAGGAAGAAAACAAACATAACATATATTCAGTAATAGCATTCGAAGAGTAATAAACTTGACTAGTATATCGGTATCCAATATGTAAATGGGTATACCCAAAAATCACAAGGGTAAAATAAGGGAGAAAGGAAACAAAAAATATGATAATCAAATGTACTAACCCAGAGTTATGGGAAATGCCTGGGTTTGGTCGAATGCTTACTTTTATTTGTTTCTACGGAATAGTTCAATAATTCTCCTAGAAAGAGATTTAATTTGAATACGTAAAATATTCGCGTTACCTACTACGTATCTATAGCAGTAAAACTCTCTCGCTAAGATGAGTGACTTTGAATTAGCACGCTGATGCGCCATGTACTGTTTTGGGTTCGTGGGTAAGGCCCCCGGTGTGTGATGCCCCCGTGGTGGAGGCACCCGATTTTCAATTGAGTTATAACAGTCGATTATTAGCGAACGTTGTGTCATGCTACAAAACCAGAAAAATATGTTGTTTCTAATATAATTTAACCAAGTCAACTAGGTAATACAACTTTATTAACAAAGAAAATTACAATCAAATAATAGAATTCAATTAAAACTAGTATTTACAATTGAGCTAACTGCAGACTGTTGCAAACAATCAACAAGTAGCTCAACTGATCCATATCAATACCAGTCGGAAACGTGCCCAAGACGCTAGCTGCATTGCCCCGGATCTAAGATCTCAAGAGGCTCAAATATGCAGGTCTCGATAGAGCATACGCATTTGCTCCCCTCGGAGTCGAGATTGGTAATACAATGTTTTGTAGATTGGTAATGCAATGTTTTGAAAGTCTGATGCGTCTCTTTTTTACAAGAAAAAAATTGTGTACATACCTACTAAACGATCATAGATAACCTAACATACTAGACAGAACTTTACACAAACAAAATCTATTTTAGAAATTTAGTTAATCGTTTTACGTATAAAACAAACATTTATTATCAAAGCTAATTACTAGTACCCACGTGGTCGGAGTGCTGTCTTCTATTTTGTTCAAAGAATTTCTCTCTTAGAAATTAAATAGTACATCCCGAAAACATTATTTCAGATTTGACAAATAATTATAATGTAGTTTAAAATTTGACTTGTCAAGCAGGTAAAATCTGCAATATAATGTGGACCTGGCCTTGGTGGAAAGCGAGTTCGCACTCCACCGCACTCCACCATTGTTCGTCGGTTTGCTGTTGGCTTATAGAAAACGCCGATTTAAAAAAAAAAGTATAGCTAAAAAATTCGCCCTGTAGCATCAAGATATCAGCCGAGGAGGCGAGGATACCTGATCGAAGCCCTGGAGTGAATTCAAATATTCATGACTGAATTACTCATACAATTTTCGTCCCACATTTTCTTTTGGTTTTATTTGTAATGAAAATGCAGTCAATTTCGATTACAATTAAAAAAGAATGAAAAATGTGCAAAGTAAATTGTTGAGTGAAACACTCATGAATGCAGCATTAGACCAGCTGGCCGGACGTTCTACACAACGTTAGCTGATTTAATCGTTTGAAGGTCATTTGCTAAGTCCACAAATATTTCTAACGGGTTACAACTCAAAACAGCCAACCCATCTCGAAAGTATTTTAGTTCGGTTAGGTAGTAGGTATAATTTAGTTTGGCTATTCGTCGAGGCTATCGACATCCATCTTGTGTGGACAGATCATTACGGGGGTGGAAGTAAGGATAAGTAAAAGTGTTTTTTATGGACAGAATGATTAACATCGGCCTATTTAGCTGCGTGGGCTCTTTTCTTTGACAATCTGGGTCTACGTTTCCACTGCAGCACACGCTATACATGAAAAGTGACCCGTCACTATGTACGTAGCGCAGCACAGTTTTGACGTCACACTTTACGCAGTGAAGCTACGCACGCCTGTTCCTCGTGCATAGCGTTGACAGCGTGAGCTGCGTGGGTGCCATATACAAGCAAGCCACGCGTATAGCAAATAATAGCAATGACGTCATTGATCTCGTATTCGTGCGTAGCCCTGTTTGTGGATTGCAGTGGACATTATCACATACATTTTCTTGCAAAGGCTAGGCACATGGGCTTTACCTCGCGTAGCGGTGGGTCAGCGGCTTAAAATGATAATTTTCCTGCTGGAAAAGCGTGGACCATCTTGTTTCGATAGACACTACACAAACCTTGACATCAATCTTTCTTTGAATCCAGTAATTGAGTCTACCTACACACGATCACGTAACTCAAAATCATTTCGAACTCTGAGCGCCGCGCTGTAGAGCAATCGTGTAGGACTGAATTTTGTAAGTTGGTACTCTACGCTGTACTCAGAATGTATACTAATATAGTATAAAATATTCTCGTCTAGACAGGAATGCTTGAAAACAACAGTTTCCAATCAGTGCGCCCTACTTATCATGACCTACATGAGCGGAGATGTGGACGTGGACACTCATGGTGGTCCCACCTTTACTCCCCAGCACGGTTATCGGTTCTGCAAGCTATAATGACTTGCCTATCACCACTTCAGTCACAGCCTGAGAGGTATTCAGTTACTTTGGTCCTTCTGCGGATTTCCGTATTCCGGGCCTATTACCTACTAATAAAAAAGTTTGTCGTTAGACTTACAACATCTAACTGATGCCTACAAGTTGGTACTTTCCCGGATGAGCCCTGCACAAAGAGCTTTACAACTTTGACCTTAAAATTCGATTTTCGCATAAAGACTTTAGTTCGGAACTAAAGCGAAGTTGTACCAATCCTCGGTGCTAATGGTGACCCAGTCCCTAGTAATTTCTTTGCTAATGTGGGAGTAATTAGACGGATGCTTAGGCATTAGCAGGGTCCATTCAATCAGCGATTTCTGCCCACTGAAAGGATCACTGGGTTGAAAGGGTTCAAATCAATTTGCAACAGAAAAACATTATGGTTTTTAGGAAATTATACGTAAAGAGTGAAGCTTTTGTACGTCGAAAACTCTAGTTTTCGACATAGAGGCGATGGCACAGATAACGATAATTCTATCATCTGTAAGGCGATGGTTAGTTTGACAGAAACTATTTTTATAGAAACTCATATCGGGTACTACGCGGATAAAACCGCGAGGCGCTGCTAGTAAATAATAAATTCAAAAGTAACTCTATCTGTCTGTCTATCTGTCTGTCGTCTGTCTGTTACCTTTTCACGCCTAAACGGCAGAACAGATCTTAATGAAATTTGGTAAGGAGGTAAATAGTATCCCGAGGACGCACATAGGCTACTTGAAAAGGGCGTGCGAAGCCGCGGAGAGCTGCTATAGAATAAATTTTACTGCACACAAATTGTACTTGATGAGATGAACACAATGCTAGAACATAGCATTGTGTACCTAACGTTTTGGTAGTGTGGACAACAAGTTGGTAAACAATTTAGATAGTGTATGGGTTTTCGTAGCTAGATCTTAGATTTCGGGCTTCAGGTCTATGAAAAAATATTACCTCGATTTATTCAAAGAAATTTACAGCAAGGTATAAAATACAATGCAGACTGCTTCAACCCTGATATTGCGAAACCTTTCACAACTTTGTAAGTAGTTAAATTATTTGAGAAAATTTCTCAAAATCTTAGAAAAAGCCCGAAAGCACTTCGTCGGCAAACGTGTGACCCCACCTCATCAATCAACGTCAGCTCTTTGTAGACCAGTCCTCACTTAAGGTGTCGCAAGGCGCATTCGATCTCGGGCAATTTCAGAGGTCCTTGTACGTATTGGATGGAATTGGAAGGAGCTACCTGAATTTTAAAGTAGGCTCAACTTTACACATACTGTCTGAAGTAGACCCCTAATATTAGACTGTAAAAGTTGTCTCCTATGGACTACTTTGGAAGCAGTAGGTTCGGGAGAACCACAGCACGATGGTCCGACGAGATCAAAACTGAAGCCTCGATGACCGACAGTACAATCGTGAAACCAGAGGCAAAGTTAAATGGAGTATATATAAAGGGAGGCTTTATTTGCTACTGGCGTTAGAATGCTGACAATGATTATGTTTTATCGTAACATACCTAGAAATACGAGTAATTAGTCATGCAAGGTTATCGTTCAGTCGTCATTTTCACAATCGTGTTTATGTAGGTAACAAAAGAGTTTTAAAAGCAGGTTTTTTTGGCGTTAATTTTTTTACTTCAGATTTTTGACATCTATCAAAGGAAATATTGCACAGGCAAAAAATTAATAAAAAATGGTCAATACCTGGCCCCGTTGTTCACCAAACACTATATTTCACGTGAATCGAGTCTGTACAAGTGAGCTTCAAGCTAAAAGTAGTACAGATGTCCTTACCAATTCAATTCAATTCATTTATTTCCAATAAAAACAAAATAAAAATAAAATGAAGGTGAGGCGCGGGTTCGAATCCTGCCGAAATCGAAAATTTTTGGGATATTATTAAAAAGTTTTCGTAGAAAAACAAAATACATTGTGTGCGGAAAACTTAAATCTAGAATACACAAAAAAAAATTAGAATAAAAATTACCATTCTAGAACTAACTGCATACAAATCAACCAAATATCAAAAATAATCTCAAACCTTAGCTCAGATTATTAATATCTTTTCTCGCTTATTAATACCTAATTTTCTAAAGCATCGGCGCCAGTACCTACTCATTTCATATTTACGTACATCTAAAATCGTACTAAAGCCGAGCACCGATATTCTGAGCTTTAAGCTGCCGTATTACGTTGTAAAATTAATACGACGATGCAGGTCGTGTGTAAGCCGCCTAATGCCCCACCTGCCCTAATAAATGAGACGAAACCTACACAAAGCCTTGAGATATTAAATTGCTGTGAAAAGGTTTTTACTGAGTGCGATACCGCTGTGTAAATAAATATCTGTTTAAAAGTGGTCCCTAAAGGTCGACTTACACTTTGTAGCGTAGAGTTGAAAAGAAACCGCGGTTGCTTTTTCTCGTGTTGTTTTTGCATTACGAGCGCAACATTATTGAGTAAATTAAATCTAGGAATAGTTTCCATATTTTTTTTCACAGCAATAGTTGAATTAGTATTATATTGATAATTCGTATTCCCTCTATTAGTAACAATTAGTTTTATTTTCTACGAACAGTAAATTTATTTTTTTACGGTTCCCAATTACCTACCTATTTATTATATTACCAATAAATAAATAGTGCTGAATATAAAGTAAAGCACGGATTGCTTTTGCTATGAATATTAGAGAGAATTAAGCGCCGAGTATCTGGCGCAGCGCATCATCATTGCTATACAGCGAGGCAATGCAGCTAGCGTCTTGGGCACGCTTCCGACTGGTATTGACATGGATCAGTTGAGCTACTTGTAGATTGTTTGCAACAGTCTGCAGTTAGCTCAATTGCTTCAATTGTAAATACTAGTTTTAATTTAATTCTATTGATTGTAATTTTCTTTGTTAATAAAGTATTGTATAGAAAAAGAGAAGCATTATTCAGCGTACCCCATACAAAGTTTCAGTTAATAATGTAAAATTCAATATAATACTGAAACGTAACCTGTGGTTACTTTGTTATAATTTGGGTCAGCGTTTATTCGTTTAAAATTAACGTTTTGTATTGTTTATACGCATCATTTGTTCTCATTATTTAATTGTAATTAATTAATTAATATTCAGTAGGAATGTACGAATTTTAAGTGGCAATACGCGTTAATCATATACAACAGGGTATTTCACTCTTTATGAGAAAAAAATCTAAAAATTATTATTGAGATAGACAAAAAGCAGTCGGAAAATGTTACAGCATTTTATTTAGGTATTTGTTCATAAAATAACAAAATTATATATAAAATTAAATTCAGTTTTCAGTTTTCTTGTTAAAATAGATGCTCTGTAGGCGCAATGTTCATACGTTATACAGTTGTGTACGCCCACTAAAATGTATGAACTACATCAGCAACATCCGTGAATTTGCTTACGTACGTACACAGACAACTGACGTCATTACCACAGACCAACATGGCGTCCACTACGTTTAGAGTTTTCGTCAAATTGCGTCGTCAACGCGCGAAAATGTAAATTTTAAACTAATATTTTGGCACTTATCGATTAAATAAAAAAAAACTGATAAACCACAAAAAAAAATGTTTGTGGTTTATCAGCACTATACTATCTAATTGAGATAATGACTTTTCAAAAATGTGTGTTACCCTTGTGTGAGAGTTGGTTCTATCGGCCGGAACAGGAACCGTATTTTATAAAATTTGAAGTCACTAGGATAATTTTATTAAACGGTGAGCCAGCTAAAAAAAATGTTTTTTTATCTATGCCAATCCTAATCTATTTTAGGTTCAGTATAATTTCGTTTTAAATATCGTTTACATGCATTGACTGAACAAATTAAACAAAAATAAGATGTCAACGCATTTTATTTCATGTTTTATTTTCGTATTTACTGTTCGTAAATAAGGGAAAAATAGGAGCTTCAGCCGACATTTAAACAAAAACAAAACTCAAAAAGCACGATTCATTTATGAATTCTTTAATTATATACTCTTCACTCTCAGCGAAAGAAGTTGATTTTATTTTAACCACTTCGGATTGAAAAACTTGTTAGTAATTCAATTCTTCGGCACTGAAAATGGTTAACGAAAGCTTCTCGTACATTTTAAGCTTTTAAAATCAGTATACCTACTTATTATGTAATAAATCTTCACTGCGGTTACCATTCGGCCTAACATTGTGTGAGAATCTGTAATTCCAGGTCAACCACAAATTCATCATACTAATATTACTGTTTTAAATTTTAATTTAAAAATAATAACTTTCTAAAGTTTGCTGTGTGTACACAGCACACCATAGAAACACCTTGAAAACTTAATAGTTATTTTACAAACATCGTGTAAAAAGGATTTAATCTTGCTTTGAATAAACATTTATATCATACTTAATCTTGTTTTGAATAAACACTCATTCAAAGCAAGATAAAATCCTTTTTACACGTCACGAGTGTGGACTCGATACAGTATGTAGTTTTGCCCAAAGAACTCTGTGAACAGAAAAAGGCGTAATCAATTTATCTATGTCAACCCTCCGAGGCAGAAACTGTGAAATCTATAGTCCTCCATTGAAATTGTATTTGAATTTACAGAAAAAAATTGAAAAACATTCAGGTTACGTTCATGGTACAAAATCTCTTTAGATAGTTAGGCTGAATCGATCAAGAAGCACTTAGGACTTTCACTTTGATGTACTCAAAACTTACGTTCACGTCAATTTTTTCAAAATAATTTAGTTTACTTTATTGACGAGAGGTTTTATTGAAACTGCCAGACTAAACAAGGCTGCCTAGGTACTTACCTACCTACTTATAGACTATTCCAACGATCAATGTTCACGGCATTCAAAAAATCACGAACTATCGACAAACTGATTCAAAACGCATCAATAATTTTATTTCTTTACGCTTACAAAATAAGCAGGTAGACAAGTCAAATTTTATATACAAACAGCTTTATAAATAGTAATTATTATCAAGTAAGAAACAAAATATTATTGATTTTGTTCGCCTAAATTGGTTGTCCACTTGTGGAAACCACTAGTAAGTTTATATAATACTTAAAATGTAATACAATATTATTTGCTTATCTAAGTCTAAATATAATGTGACTTAGATACAGGTCAATGTTTATATAAAAGCTTAAGATTATTTTCCTTAAATACTATTGTTGGTGCGGAACTGGACGACGACGTCAGGCCAAGCATTAACATCATTGATATAATCATCTAGCGAGTAAAAGGCTTTCTTGATAAAATTTCGTTTTATGTACCTACTTTTGCAATTTACGAATAGGGAGCTCAGTTGCTTCAGATGGAAGCTTGTTATAGAAGCGTACGCAATTGCCCATAAATGATTTGCCTACCTTTCGTAATCTATAATGGTGGGATGTGTAGTTTGTTCTTGTTTCTTGTATTTATGAGTGTAACGGAAATTGCTGGCGCTTTTTCGAGTAACCCGGAAAGCCCGACTTTGCCGTGGTTGTCAAATAATGACCAGTTTACTTATGGTATTTGAGTAAATACAATAAATAAACCATAGGAAAAGGAATATCGAAATTTCTAATTCGTTTTCGCGCAAAACAAAATCTTATGATTTCTAAAGCGTTTGCACGAAAACGAATCAGAAATTTCGAAGTTTTTACAAGTACGGACCCTGATATTATGTGGTTTGACGACCGATGTGGCGCGGTGGGCGAAGGTCTGCCTGCGACGCAGGAGGTTGCGGGTTCGATTCCCGCCTCGGGACAAATGTGTGTACAATCTGCAGACATTTGTTCAGGGTGTTCTGGTCGTTTTCTATGTATAGTAAAAATATCTATCTATGTATTGTATTAAACTATGTATATCAGTTATCTAGTACCATTAGCTTGGGGCTAGATAATGCTGTGTGAATTGTCCAACATTATTTATTTCTTAGTTTCTACTAAGTAACCATAGAACTGTATTATTTCACCTCAGTAAACGGCAAAAGCGAAACAAAAAGTAAAGGCCGAAATTTTAACAATACAGTAGCGTAAAAACGCGACGCACAGTGAACAGTTTAATACCCACTTTGTTCATTACAAAAGGGTAACCAGCGAGTGAAAACAAAATGCATGCCGGTTTGTACATAGTCTCTTGGGTAAGATTTTAGAAGCCGTGAATACAACTCCGCTTTACTTTACAACCAGCCGGTAATTCCGCCATTTTGAACTTTATTATTACGTACCTACGAAGACGAATCAAGGGTTTATTATACTTTTTTTGCAATAGAACTAAAATTTTCGATGGTTTCATTTTTATTAACATCAAATCAATAGAGCAGCAGTAATTATTGTCACCAAACATAGCAAACAACATTGCTTAACCGGCTTAAAATTTGCACCACCTCAACTCTTCCCCCCACGGGAAGAGTTGGGGTAGTGCAAATTCTAAGCCTCTCACAGCTAATATTAAATGAATGATGACTTATAAAAGCACATAGCTGAATTGAGAGTAAGAGAGAGTAAGAGGCGACTAAGGGATAAACACCGGCGGGCGGGCAGCAGGATCTACCACCAAACTGCGATCCCCAACCCCGCTGGCTGGGCATGCCCAGCGTGGGGATTATAGGCATTACCTCCCATGAGATAAAAGCCAATAAGGCGATTATTAGGAGGCCTGCGTCCACCAGTGGACTTTTATAGGATTTTGAGGTGAGGTTATTATTAAAACCGGTTTATCCGTTTGGGAGCTAACAATGCCACAGGCGCAATAGACATACACACAGATGATTTTTTTGATAGATGCCTCAACAACCGCATTCGTAGAAATGTAACACTTTCAAGGCTCTTGCGTTGACACACTTGTTTATGCGGAGCTCCGTGTAGCGGCGGCGCGGGCGCGCCCCTGCCGGTCGCACCGCCCCGCCGAGGTTGGGCGGGCAGTGAACGCTATATATTAAACTTAAGCGTTACTGTGTAACTAACACCCTTACTTATGCAAACATTCTCAAATCGACTTAAATAGAAAGAAACAACCGTATTTATTTTTTGTAGAAAAATAAGGAAAACTTCAGCCTTAGTTATTAAACCATAACTTGTGACTCCATAAAAGGGTGACAAAAACTCGAAAGTAGCGCCTCTTTTATTTCAGCAGTTTACAACATTGTTTATTAAGTTTACTGTCGCAAACGGAGACCTTAGGATGGCCGTACAGATGGCAACTTATTGGTGGAGAGAACTTGATAATTAAAAAAGTTCATCAGGCACAGGCTGCTAGTGGCTGATGTGTCTATATCAAACAGTGTCTAGTTTAATTTATTGCGTCCATTGGTTTTTTTTAGTTTTTCTGCCAGGAAATTTGTTATTTTAGGGTTCCGTACCCAAAGGGTAAAAACGGGACCCTATTACTGAGATTTCTCTGTACGTCTGTCACCAGGCTGTATCTCATGAACTCTGATAGTAGACAGTTAAAATTTTCACAGATGTATTTCTGTTGCCGCTATAGGTAACTATAAATACTAAAAAATAGAATAAAATAAATATTAAAGGGGGCTCCCATACAACAAACGTGATTTTTTTGCCGTTTTTATAGATAATGGTACGGAACCCTTCATGCGCGAGTCCGACTTTATTTATTATAAACAAAAAACCACTCATTTTTATGTGAAAGATATTGCATCGGATGTTATTAAATATTTTGAGTGTATCGAGTTAGTTTATTCAATCACTGCTTTTTAGGCCAGTATTATGAAAGGTTGCTTATTCATCGATCGCTGCTTGAGTAACGCTTTTCTATGGCATAAACGTCACTCAAGCAGAGGTTGATGACTGAGCAAGCTTTCATAATACGGGCCTGAGTGTCAAAAAGCAGATTGGCCCCTATTAATCGCCTGTGATTTAATAACATGTTTTGCTGTTTAATCTGGACGAACCTCGACGCAATATTATACAGGTTATTGATAATTCACTGACACTGCGTAAACTGCATGTTCTGCACAGAATCTCGAACACGTTTTTGACGCCAGGTCTTAAAACATTAAGCAAAAAACTTCCCAAACTAAAATAATTTCCATAACCTAATGAATTACTAAAAATCGATCTCCCACTCCCATTAAAATCCACATCATCCTCATTGGCCTATTTTACATCTACGAAAGATGATTTAAGTGACACCAGTCGGGATGAAGTCAGCCAAGCACACACACACACTGAGCAAAGCCATTTTTAAGTTTAGTTTCAAATAAAGCCACTCTTAATAATCATAATTAAATACCCTTTACTTTACAGCGGGGCAATGCAGCTAGCGTCTTGGGCACGCTTCCGACTGGTATTGATATGGATCAGTTGAGCTACTTGTAGATTGTTTGCAACAGTCTATAGTTAGCTCAATTGTAAATACTAGTTTTAATTTAATCCCTTTACTTAATTATGATTATTTTCACATTTTTCTTTTTTTCCACCAATTTTAAGAATAAAGACTTGCTTCACGAACGTATTCGTGGTGAGGAACGGCAACTGCAGTTCACACAGTTTCAACAAATTACCAATAACTCTGTAAGTATACACTATTAACGTGTTCATTTTAGGCTAGAAGTCCTCACCGATGAATATAATTAGATACAAGTTCAAACGAGCCAAGTAGCGAGTGACCATTTTAACGTCGTCTGTATCAGGCCTTTGGCATCGACACTAAGTTAAGGTAAACGATATTTCCCGAGTTCAGAAATTCAGAACATCTGTTGTAATTAATTAGCTACCTGCACCTTTATTAACTTGCATAGTTTGGGTTTCAGTGTCATTCGCAGGTCGTCTTAATTAATGAATTGTGTAACGCTTTCTGTTTGCAATTAGTTAAAGGAACTCGTTTTAATTGCAATACGGAATACCTTTTTGGATGCGAGCAGAAGGTAGAGTTATGGAATAATTAGAAGGATGTAAGCAACAAATGTATTTAGTACTCAGGAATCAATATTTAATGATTTAAAATCAACAACATTAATAACTGCTCAGCAGCTATCAAAATCGTTTTAGAAAAAGGTGAAATACCTTATTTCTAATGTTTTACCTTATTATACCTTACCTACATATGCATGAACGTACTCCTGGTAACACGTGGCAAGCGCCATATTAATAAAGATAAATATATATGCCAAATGTTATCTTAAACTTTCTGTTTTCAGAAAAAAATACCATGGTTAAGAATTAGGTACCTACTACGTGAAAACTCGAGGGGGTGGGAGTTTTGGCAGATACAACGGATAGTCACCAAGGATTAAATAAAAAAAATGGGTACGTTCCCTTACGAATATGGAAATATATAAATTAATTTAAAGTATCCTTACTATTGCTACGACGACGCGCGGCGTATCAAGCCGTAGAAACGCCGTAGACAATAAACCTATCGAAGAAAGATTACTGAATGAGTTGTGAATTAAATTATAAGAAAAGACAGTAAAAAAAATAGTTACAGCTATAGTAAGCCTCTAATGTCCCACTGTTGGGCAAAGGCCTCCCATTGATCCCTCCATGCATCACGGTTCTGAGCCAGTTGGAAAAAAATACAATTTCGCAATAATCGGGACTAGCATTAGACATTAAGAGGGCGTAATGCGCGCCATATTGTGAAAAGAACACGCTTAGAATTTCGCGTTCATAGGAGCGGGACAGAGCATACGTTTTTGGATCGGCGGGCGTAAGCGCAAAAGTTGACTTTTTGCTTATAATCAAGAAAACTACACAACTTATGAAGAAACTGGTTCAAGGAACCAAATAATTGGTCAAAACCTACGAATCAAAACATAACTCATGACATAGACCTCAGGGTTCCTGAGATCTCGATCAAATTATGTATAAAACATTGCACTTACATTTTTTTTTCTTAATTGTGATTTCATTTGCAAGGAACCAAAGAATAAATATTGAATTTTATGTATTAAAATATTTTACCACGGGGATCCCCTGAGTACTAAGATCTAGGCCTAATTTGACAACAAAACCCGTTAGGTTCGCATCTTAAGATTTTCAATATAGTGTGAATTCAAGTATTTTTTTTGTAAAAAGAATACAATTAAATAATAAAAACAAATTAGAACTTCTAGTTTACAATTGAAACAATTAGGTAACTGCAAATTGTTGGAAACAATCTACAAAGTAATTAAATTTTATAAAATTCATATGGCATACACAACATTGATATTTGCTACAAAACTAAGTACACAATACTTTTTGGATTCCATACAAAGGCTCAGCTTGCAGGAATAATTCTTAGCGAGCTCATTTGGCTTGTTAATAATTGAAAAAAGTTGAGCTTGATAATCCTTCGTGCTGCAATGCGGTGCCAGCTCTTATTGGGTTGATTACGACAAACGATATTAAACTTTAAGAGGTTTTATTGACGGACAGAAAGGGTCAGGTTGAGTTTTTCGACCCTCATTTTCATATTTTTGATATTGTTCTATGGAAAATGAGCAGCGTGGCATCATGAAAACTGATAAACAAAATCTCAATGTGTCTCAAAAACTGTGCGTAGCTCAAACATAACAATAACTATGAGCATTTTTCAAGATTTTGTAGTCCACCTAGTAAATGTTTAACCAGCCGACAACACCCCCTGCTGAGTTAATAGGCATCATCTTTAAATAAGTAAGTGTTTATACATTTTATTTATTATTAAATTTTGTTTAACACAAACCGGGAGCAGAAGAAATTTTTAAACAAACTATCTGCTACCGATTCCAAAACAATACCTAGGATCTACGTGTTTGCCATGAACCTTTTCAAAAGCACCATTTAATCCTTAATAAGAGGGACATTAGTTAACTATGGCGCTCATTAGGGGAGGCCTATGTCCAGCAGTGGACTGATATAGGCTGATGATGATGATGATGAAGAGGGACATTGACAAAAAAATACATCGCCATAGTTCCGTTCTCATGTTATTACCGTTTTTCTGAATCTCCCCACCTCGCTGCAGTCAGCAGGATTTGTGAATAAGCCACAGTTCACCCTGTTCCATTTGTTGGCAGATACTCGCGTTCTACCGCTACTTTTTGGAGCTTATTAAATGTTGGTGTGCTAATATTTGTAAAGGGCATATAGTTATAGTACCTACTTACATCTTAATGGAGAAAATATATTTTTCATTGAAATAAAACGAGTAGATTCTTACAGATCCATAACACTATACCAAACATTAGCAGGTGGGGCAAAGTAAGAATTACTAGCAGCGCCTCGCGGTTTCACCCGCGTAGTTCCCGTTCCCGTAGGAATTTCTATGTCCTATTCCAGACTATAATCTATCTCTGTGCCAAATTTCATCCAGATCCGTTTTGCCGTTCTGGCGTGATAAAGGAACAAACATCCATCCATCTATCTATCCATCCATCCATCTAAACTTTCACGTTTATAATATTAGTGAGATAGTGAGATTAGTGAGATTGTTAAGTTTATATTTTCTCGGTACCTTCTGATCGGAATTCGATTTGATCCTCACTTATACAGTTATAATAATATCTCGAACTTGATTGAGTCCATCGCCTCAAATGTTTTGTTGTTTATCCCACTAATCCCACTAACCCACTAATATTATAAATGTGAAAGTTTAGATGGATGGATGGATAGATGGATGTTTGTACCTTTATCACGCCAGGGCGGCTGAACGGATCTGGATGAAATTTGGCACAGAGTTAGATTACAGTCTGGGATAGGAAATAGGCTACTTTTTATCCCTGATTCCTACGGGAACGAAACTACGCGGGTGAAACCGCAAGGCGCTGCTAGTAAGTTATAAGCTTTAAGAGAAGAACGCTATAAATTATAACAGACTAGCAGTGCCTCGCGGTTTCACCGACGTAGTTCCCGTTCCCATGGGAATTCCGGGATAAAAGTAAAGTTTCCGGGATAGTAGCTTATGTGCTATTCCATACTATAATCTAACTCTGTGCCAAATTTCATACAGATCCGTTCAGCCGTTCTGGCGTGATTGAGTAACAAACATCCATCTATCTATCCATCCATCCAAACTTTAACATTTTTATTATTAGTAGGATATTGGGATTAGTAAGATTGAGTATTGGCAGGTGCATTAATCCTAAAAAATACGGAATATATTTGTTAGTTTCTGCTCGCGGCTTCGCACGCTTTATTTCTATAGAAATATGCAAATGTTCTTTATGCCCATGGGAACTGATTTGATTTATTGGTAAGATTATTTGTGTTTCCAGTCTATACCTACGTCCATGCAAATTTCAATCCAATCCGATTAGTAGTTTTAGCGTAAAGAAGGAACAAACGTAACATCTTCCGCATTTATAATACACGTAAAACTAATGTAAAACTAGTGTTTCACAAATAAAAACAACCTGTCTAGGAGTTTAACAGACAAGCAACAGTGGGACAAACGAATGCAATTTAACAAGTATAATGTAAGATCCGAGTTCTAGCCACTCGCCAGGAAGTGGGTTAAGACGCGATTTGCAAATCTTATACCTAGATATATAATCTGGCTTGGAGGTACCGTGACCGTTATTAGACGACCGTTCTACAGATCCTTATATCCAACTAGCCGGCCAGCAAACTTCGTTCCGTCTTATAATGAGAGATCTCGTTACAAACGAAAACTGTATGAGAAAAAGTTTTTTTTTTCATATTATTTCCCTTTTTGAATTTTATATTTTTAATAACTTTGAAGCATCCAAATAGCTGAAGCTATTTTTGAATTAACGAAATAATTGTCTGTACTTCCTTCATGGTTCCTTCTAGCTACGTTTTGTAGGCCTTTACGAAAAATGGTGAAAAAGGATTTTTTATGGATTTGATTTAGGTAATTAATTGTTTTCTTAATAAGCCGCGATTTTAGGGAGATCCACGTTTAAAACCGTTTTAGTGATTTTTTTTATGGTAGTCAAACTTTTCTTTTCCCTATAAAATTACGTCAACAATGTTACGGCTACCGCTGTGTATGAAAAGAGATCTTTAAGCTGGACTTAGTCAGTTTACATTGAAAACGCGGTTTCAACTGAGTGCTGACAAAGAAATTACAGGTTCTATTGTAGGTGAAATCCACTTTATTGATTCAAACTGGACAACGAAAACATCCTAGGACGAAAACGACAAAAGGATAACGGCCATTTATTAGAATTTATTGTTTATTTTGCTCACATGTACATGTACAGCTTATATTAATGTTAGCCTAGGTCAATAGTACATGCACCTTGTAGGGCACTGCAAAAGAATTTATATAATAAGGCTTTATTTACTAATACGAGAAAAACTTAAAGCAAGGAATTAGTCTGAATGTCTTAAAATGACCAGTACAGTCAGTACTAGTATACTTACTACTACTTTACTCGTATAAGTAAAAAAAACCTTTCATCAAAAACCTATTTTTTTTTCTAAATAAGGTATATAACTTTTTTATATCTAGGTTTTTAAAGGCAACGGCTGACAGATTTTTGACCTGCAGAGATATTGTAGAGAAGTTCATTGCCAACTATGAACTTTGTTGCAAATTTGACAATAAGTTCATGTTTCTGACACTGTTCATGCTCAGGTTGCTCTTAGGACTAACTTAAGACCCATCCCATTTGTACTTTTACGACCTGTAATAAGAGTTATTTATAAAGAATCTGAATCTGAATACCAGCATTTCAAGCATCTGTTCACGTGCTCATAAACCAAACACCACTGTTTGTCATTTGTCACACAAGACTCTCTTCTCTAATATCCACAATCTCCAAGATACATGATACATGAAGCATACGCTGCCTCGCTTCAAGCCCCGCCGAGCAATTTTCCGGGCAATTTCAAGAGATAAATTTAGAAAATGCTATCTTTTAAATTTCGCCGGTGGCAGTGATTTTTCGGCTTTACGACGGTGATGGATCCTTTCGAATCTTGTATGGTATAAAACTGGAAGAATGGCTCTGGTTTAGTACATTTTCTGCTATAAAAACTTGCCCACAAACTAAAACAGTTTGAGTTATAACTACTAAACATAACGCTCGGGCTGGTTATTGGTTGGTCTGAAATCTATAATAAAATTCATAAATTATAGACACTTAAATCTCACTAATCTCACTAATATTATAAACGTGAAAGCTTAGATGGATGGATGGATGTTTGTTCCTTTATCACGCCAGAACGGCAAAACGGATCTGGATGGAATTTGGCACAGAGATAGATTATAGTCTGGAATAGGACATAGGCTACTTTTTATACCGAAATTCCTACGGGAACGGGAACTACGCGGGTGAAACCGCGAGGCGCTGCTAGTGAATAATAAAGCCGGAAATGAGTGAATGAAGACATCACAAAACAAAATGGCGTAATGAAGAAACAAATGAAATCTGGAGTGGTTGCAAACGTCGTACGTAGTTATAATAGTAGATTTTATATCACTGATAGATGAATATAACAAATTGTCACACGTGGCGTATAAACTGTTTTCTCCAACTCAGCCCGTCTATGTCATGAAAAGCAACATGAGCTGACCGCGCACCTGGCTGCACGGCAGACGCAACATCATGCAGTAATCGATTTTTCTAAATCTTTATATTAAATAAATAGTATGCAGCATCGCGCACCTATCGGCACCGAGCGCGCGGCATTTCAGTAAAATGCCATGAGGAAATGCGATGACTGCCGGTAATGCCTGCCGGCAGCGCCGATAGATGCGCGTTCAGCTTAGAGAAACCTTTAAGGATCCCAGTTGCAAGGTGGGTCGACGACATAGTACCCCTGCGTCGGGGGGCATCAATGGAGGCGGTTAGCACAGGACCGTGGGGATGGCACAAACTTCGGGAGGCCTATACCCAGCAGTGGTTAAAATCCGGCTACGGATGATGTGATGATGCTGAAAGGAACCTACCAGAAGCAGGACATCAGCTTTCATCTATGTATTTTAATATGTTTTCTGCGAACAATCCACTTGCCAACCGTGATGATTTGGGCAAATTCCCCTTCTTTGATGGAGGCACGTACTGCAGTGGATGTACATCTGCTAATAGATAGAATTTAGAACATAAGAAGATACAGCAACGTTGATTAAACCAAATTCCAAGAAACCACTGCCGTATTCAATCAATAATTATACCCGAGTCAATCACTTTTACCCTCGCAAAATTATTCAATCAATAGTAAAGTTCGCCCCGTTGGACCCTTGTAACATGTGGTGCGCAAATTGCGTGGATGACGAATGAAGTAACAAATTCAGGCGGGTGTGCCTTTGATTGTAGTAGGTGCTGTAAACAAGGAGGTAACAAAGCTTATAGAACGTTCTAGATATGCTAAGGATATAATATTTGGTAATTATTTTTCACCCGCGACGGATCGGAGACGCTTTATGCGTTTAGGATGTGATGTTGTTTGTGTGTGCAGTTTGTACATCTATGTTCCCAATTATATCTAGAACGGCTTGACCAATTTAGATGCGGTTTTCTTCACCAATCTGCCTGCCAAGCGTGAATAATTTTTGTTTTTGTATAACCCCCTTTAAAAGCTAAGCTACCCTTGCATAGGAAATAAAATAATGTTGCAGTATGAGTGCTGATGTGATCGATTAAAGATTTTTTTTTAATTGGTAGCGGTATTATTTTTGATATATTTGACATAGTCAAAAAAACAATCATGTACATTGACATGACGCCGACGATGTTTGAAACTCAAATTACCTTAGATTTTTTGATTTTCTAGAATGCCTGAAAACAATATGGTGCTTTGCTACACAGTTGTCATTTTACACTATGCATTTTACACTGCTATACATTTCGTTCGATATCCTTCGCAAAGCTTGCAATCTTCATAGGAAAAGTAACGTGCATTTGTATTCAAAAATTTTAAAACACAATCGTGGATTTTTCAACATTTTATTATTATTCGAAGATATAAAATCTGCAACAAAAATCGTACCAAAACATCAGGTGTTCGTGCAACTTTATCTTGGTTTTACTAATAAAAGTGGAAGTTTCGGAACAGCTGCATCGAACAACCCAGGCACGTTCCATTGAGGATCTAAATCCACGCGTCAGCATGTAGTGTTCATTTCACACTTACCCTTTTGCCGGTCCTAAAAAGGTCGGGCTCATTTGCCATCAGAGAACGAGACCCGTTGTAGATCAGGCGCTGGATGTTACAGGTTACTAAGATAGACCGATGGATAAAAAGTACTGTTTTACTAGACGAAGGAAGAAAACAATTTTATTAAAGTATTCAACCTTCGACGACCTCTGTGGCGCGGTGGGTGAAGGAATGCTGCAACGCAGGAGGTTGCGGTTTCGATTCCCGCCTCTGGACAAATGTGTGTACGATCTGCAAACATTTGTTCAGGGTGTTCTGGTCGTTTTTAATGTATAATAAAAAATATCTATCTATGTATTGTATTATATTATGTATATCAGTTACATAGTACCCATAACACAAGCTCTGCTTAGCTTCGGGCTAGATGATACTTCGTGAATTGTCCAGTATTATTTATTTCATTATTTATTCACGGTATTGAAAGAAAACAATACAAACAGATATGCTTATAATAAAGGCAGTATAAAGGTACTTACTACACACGCTACATAACTTAAGGCCGCTGCCATTCCCTGTATCCAATTCATCGTTTTAGCTTTGATGTCAAACTTTGATATCTTAAGTCAAAATTTGATGACGCAAAACCAGGTATGGATTAAACATAAGGAACAGTCAATACATTTAACCGGCAATGAATTGGCTTCTCTCTGAGGTTATGGTGGTTGAGGAGCGCGACAGTGTAATACTTTATACTATAAAAGATCAGGTAAATTAAATAAAACCGGCCAAGTGCGAGTTAGACTCGCGCGCGAAGGATTCCGCACCATTATCTATGTAAACGGCAAAAAAAATCACGTTTTTTGTATGGGAGCCCCCTTAAATATTTATTTTATTCTGTTTTTTAGTATTTGTTGTTTTAGTGGCAACAGAAATACATCATCTGAGAAAATTTCAACTGTATAACTATCACGGTTCATGAGATACAGCCTGGTGACAGACGGACAGCGAAGTCTTAGTAATAGGGTCCCGTTTTTACCCTTTGGGTGCGGAACCCTAAAAATCAACTCGAATTAAGTTTTCAGCTGTTGTCTCTTACACTACACTGCTCGTAGTGACGCTACACAAACGCTTCACGTTTTCTTTGTATTCCATGTTGATTACTGATTGGCTGCACTAAGCGCTTTGTGAGCTGAATTGTGTTTGAAGCTCGGCTTTAGTGTCTAGTTAGAACTGAATATATATATTATATTTATATAACTACTACTTATTTGCCATTCAACGTGGCAATGCTGCCAGCATTCTGGGCACTTTGCCTTCTGATGACGGCTTAGATTTTTAGAAAATAGATTTAAATGTAAATATTAGTCGTAATTATTATTGTATTGTATATTATAGTTATTTCTACAGTTAGGCTCTTCTACTTCAAATTGTATTTTACAATTAGGTCCACCTACGCACCCACCGTTTGTCTAACCCTCCACCCAACACCCTGTATACATAGCTTTTTGCTTTATAGTGCGTTACACGCACTGGGTAAATCTTCTACGAAACCCTGTATACATTTTAAGGAGGAATTACAAATGTAAGTATTACTACTAGAAGTAACAAATTTGGATTTATATTCAGTTTTTGAATCCAAGATATTTTTGGTAAACAAAGGTATTTGTGTAACAAACTTAACAAAAACTGATAACAAACAAAAAAGGTAACAGCAAGATAGCTACTTAAAACTAAAAATTCAACACGCACAGTGAAAAAGGTGCAAATTCGGTTTTAAAAAAGAACTGTGTGGTGTGTGTTTTATAAAAAGCTTAGTGGACAAGTCGCCCGAATCAATATTCAAGAACGGGCCAGTTGTCCCATATCTTATAAGGTAAACTCGACCACGAACTGATCTCATGGCACTCGCAATAGAGTAGTCCGTGGCATCACTCCTGCGTTGTACTAGTCTTAAGGTTTTTTGCTAACCGTACCTGCCTAAAACATTGAAAATAGTTAGTTCCATACATTTCGTATTAGTGGGAACATGGGGAGGACGTTTACTCGTGTCTTTTTGTTTTTAAGTCAGACTATGTCTCAGGTCTAGTTTTCTTATATCTGAGCTTATTTTGGTTACGACAAAGGTTTATTCGAAACATACAACAATTGTTGGCATAGTCGCATAATTTGGCATAGAAATTATTTTGCTAACCCTACCTGACCTGGAAAAGTGGTAACTAACTTACAACAATTGTTGGCATAGTCGCATAATTTGGCATAGAAATTATTTTGCTAACCCTACCTGACCTGGAAAAGTGGTAACTTACCGGTAAAACAAGGTTGTTTACCAACAATATCTTAATTAAAGATAGCTTTTAAATTATTTTAAATTATTAAGAAATTATTTTGCTAACCCTACCTGACCTGGAAAAGTGGTAACTAACTTACAACAATTGTTGGCATAGTCGCATAATTTGGCATAGAAATTATTTTGCTAACCCTACCTGACCTGGAAAAGTGGTAACTTACCGGTAAAACAAGGTTGTTTACCAACAATATCTTAATTAAAGATTTTTTTTTTTTTTTTTTTTTTTTTTAAATAAATAAAATGTTTATTTATTTTTCTTCACAAAGGGTTTGTCCACTAGTATGGTTACAGGATTAATAGGTACTATAATAGGTAGGTGTTGGCAAAACCTGTTTTGTGAAGACTGGTGCCTGGAGTAGGTTCGAAGAACCTGTATTACAGGTCACCAGGTATTCACTTGACGGATTTAGGCAACGGAACTACAAGGTAGGTATCTAAGTCTATAATTATATGTATAGCAACACACATATAGTACATAGTTATATATATCAGTGAACAGGTAAGAAAAGCAAACTAACTGATTTATTATCTAATATTAATGCTAATTTGGTACAAACATTACCCTACAACAAGCCAACACATGAAAAAATTAAGAGAATATCAATAACACTTTATTTACTATTTAATATTAAATTCCTATTAAATTTAATATTAAAGATAGCTTTTAGGTTCAAATAACAACCTAGCTTTCAAAGTTGTTCACTTTCCTGTAAATAATTTATGTTTAAAATACACTTTGCAATATTAAAACTCCTCCACTAAAATACTTCAAAGCTTATTGGAATATTCAATGAGCTACGCTTTGGTCGTAGCTCATAGTAGTTGTGTTACTAAAAACGTTCACTACAAAAAACGAGGTTTTTCTAAAAAAAAAGAGATAGGTCAGAAAATTGTGTTAGGTACTATGACATGGCACTCATTAGGGGACGCCTATGTCCAGTTTTGGACTAATATAGGCTGATGATGATGATGATGATGACTACGATATCAAATATCAAAGTGCTTTATTTCCTTTAGACCTTACAGGACTCTTGGACACGTCACAAAATACAAATTACATACGTAAAACTTGGAAATAAAGTGATCACTTTGATTTTTTGTTCACTTCAATCTTTTTAAGGTAAAGTAAGTTTTTTACTAAGTAAGTTTTTTTAAAGTAAGTTTTTAAGGTAAAGTAAGATAGCATGGGCTTTGTGATACCAACTTAGAATCTGTACAAATCCAACTCTTCCCGCGGGTGTCGTAAGAGGCAACTGAGGGATATCCACCGGGGGACGGGCAGCAGCGCCGTATGAAGAAAAATTTTACCGAACCGTGTGAACAAATAAGGGCATAACCCCCATACTAAAACAGCCAATAAAGCGCTTATGGTCAGCAGGCTTGCGTCCAGCTGTGGACCAGTAATAGGCTGTATAATATGATGAAAGCATTTAGATCGCACGAAAGCTAGTCGCATCTTGTGCTACGTCAGCTACGAAAGAATTCTGTAAAAAAAACATGACAGCTGATGATATGTACTAAGTATTTCTTCTACTTCTTGGTGAACGGCTCTACGTCTTATGTAATATCCTCGAAAGTATTTTAATTCTTCCTTCTTTTTTTCCTGCTTCCACGAACTAGACTTCTTCAACTTCTTCGTCTTTCTTTCCAGCTTCCAGTGATTACACAGTAGAGTCATTGGTTATGAGAAACAGACCAGCTTTTTTACTACTGTGCTATGAAACGACTTTTAAATTCAAGCGGCTGCATTAACTTCAGTCTTGAGGTAGGTAAATAAAATAAAACTAAGTTTAAAATAGCAACACTTTGTGCAGAAAATACCTTTTGAATAGATGAATGTAGACTAAAAGGTTACAAGAGTCGTAAGGTAAAAGATAAAGTAGGTTTTAAGTATTGAACGATTTTATTACTCAGTCAACAAGGTTAAGAGAAAAGTCAGAGTATCCGAACGTGTCGTGTCGTTACCTTATATAAATTCGAGGGAATAAAATAATTTACTTTGTACAAGAAAATAGGAAATAAATAAGAGACACCAAAAGGCATCAAGAGACACGTAATAGGCAATTAAAATTTTCCGTCTATCTTATTTTGTTACCTCCGACGGTTATTTAAGGCAATCTTTAACACAAATATTATTATTTTTGTTTGTTTCGCTTCTTCTGAGTACTTAATTGACCGCGTTGAGTGGCATAAGAGCTTGGAGGCTATTACCCAACGGTGGTTGAAGTCAGGATGTGGATGATGTTGATAAGATAGTTCTTATTGTATGCTTCAGTTTTAAACTCGTAGAATAACCCAGTCAGATGTAGTGGGTGAATACCTTTAGCTTATCAAAACAGCTCTGGATTTGTTTTACAAAAATATTTACGAAAGCGCACAGTCTGAATATATTTACAACTAGTTTGCATTAGTTACATTAAATTAAATTAATTTAAAATAAACAACTTTGGTATATTTAAGTCAACTGTGCTTTTATCTTTTCATTTCACAGTACCGTAAAATGAAAACAATTATTACAAAGCTTTGTCTTTTGAGATATTTTCGTTTTTCGAGAGTGCTAAAGGCGCAAAATACTTCAGAAAAGTTAAATTCAATGTCCATTTTTATGAAAGCTCGAACTAATTCTGCTCAACTAATTAAACGAATTACTCGGGAGCTAACGAGTTGTATTTTAATTATAATTTTCTCTGTGAATGGATATGATTTTCTAAATGCTTTGTAAGTCGTTTTAGAAATGGATTTTAATATCAAAACTCCATAGACTTGGTTTTCAAATACTGTTGCGTAAGTTTTATTACCTATCTAGAGTTTCTTTCATCTATGAACGACTCTGCAACGATACCATTGTCATATTCAATTGCCAAAATTCTACACGTTGCGTTCACCTTATTGTCATGTCATGAAGCTTTTAGGGTTTTTTTTTTTTAAAAGAAAGATTGAAAGAAAATTATTTAGTATCATCTAGTATCAGCCACAATAAGCAAACAACAAACATGATGGTTTTTATGATTTATTCGTTTCTTATTTTATTTTATTTCTAATTTGATTGAAGGAACAGAAGCACTCTGAGTTGACAAACTAAACGGTGACGTCAAAAAAAAGGGCACCGTTTTTATGACTGAAAACTTGTTTTTAACCATACCAATAATAAAAAATAGGGTTTTATAATCTTTTTTCTTTAAGTACTTTAATTTTTTTTTTCTTTTTGTATGCTGCTACTTGGCTATCTGATTTTTATGTCAATAATCCAGGGTGCTGTCTGATTTTATCTGTACTGTGTCATTTAGAGAGAGCGTAGTCCAGTGAGTCAGCTCTCGTTCTTGTCTGAATATCTAGTTGCCAGGTCAGGGATACCAGTATAGGGGTAAGTACTTTAAAATAATAACATTATTCATCGATTTAATTTTTTTTTAAATCTTTGCATATAACCTTAGCCTTAACCAAACAAAGCTTGCCATTAACAAAGAATCATCATCACCATGGGCGTAACCAGCCATGGGCTCAGATGGGGCAGTAGTCTAAAATAATGTGTAACTAGCAAACTATACCCATGGTCTTACTCCGGTAATTTTTTCATACAAAAGTATCTGTATGTATAATTCGAATTATCCAAAACACTATCATATTGCTCACCTACCTACACCACGACATCTTCCATCCAAAAATGTGTCTCTAACAGCCGTTTGGGCTCTGGGCGTATGCCATTTTGTTAATCAGTCAATTTAGAGATTTATATCTATCTACAGATAGTACTTTAAGGTACCTACAGTAAGCAAACAATTACACATAGGTATTAGAGGCTATTTATTTATTTAGGTAAACTTCTAAGGTTTTTATTTATTATAGTACTCTGGGTAATTTCTAAGAAATTAATAAATCCCAAAAATTTACGATCTCGACGGGATTCGAACCCGCACCTTCCCCTTCAGCGCAGGGTTGCTCTTTTTCCAACTAAGCTACGTGATCTTATCTAGTCGACCCGTAAATCTTTAGGTAAACTTCATAATAGTACTTTATGAGAAGCCGGCGTGGGTTCTGGTAGAACCTCTTTAGAACTACGGCTTCCAATTTATTTTTCGCTTCGGCGATCCTCATCCTGTAAACAATCAGCATACAGAGACTGCTCAGACGATTTTCACTCATGGTGGAGCGAAGCCACGTCTTGACACGCCGTAACGAACTGAAAGACCTCTCTATATAGTGCACTGTCAGTACAGTGCTGCAGTGTGTTCAATGTCGACTGTCGAGTGTGAACTTTCTTACGGATATTAGGTATTGTAGTTAGTACGTAGATAATTTGGTTTTTTAGGTTTGGTTAGGTACTTTTAGGTCAGAGCCAGGGTAGGGCGAGCGGCCCACCCTACCCCACTGTGGATACGCCCATGATCATCACCAAGGTAAAATTAGTCATTCTGATACGATACCATTGTTAAGGTGAAGCGATTTATTTAGTAGAATATATAAATAGTAGCCCCTGGTGATACATTTCCACTCAGAGTCAGAGAGCACAAGGGATTACTTTAACAAGGTTCCAATCCCTTTTAACTGCGCGTGACAGCGCGTATATAAACGTAAATAAAACGACATCAAGTATAGGTATGTATTAAAACTAAACCTTTAAATAAGAAAGCTGTCAATAAGCTGGTGATTAGATCAGAAGTTTCTTCACCCTCAATCACAATGTTCAATCTACAAACAAACCGCACTTATCAAACGGAACCCTAAAAACCGTAGCATTACAGATACTTCATCGGATTAGAGACGGAACCCCGGATTCTCGGATTACGATAGAAACATCTTGTTGCCTTGGTAAGACGATTAACGACGATTGTGAAGACCAAGAATTATTTCAGACTAGTTTCTTCACGCGGCTTCGCACGCGTTGTTTAAGGTTATTTCTACCCCATGGGAACTGAGTTATAGGATAATAAATAATGCTGGACAATCCACACAGCATTATCTAGCCCCAAGTTAAGCAGAGCTTGTATTATGGGTACTAGATAACTAATATGCATAATACTATAATATTACATTGATAGATATTTTTTATTATACTAAGTAAACGACCAGAAAAAATCACCATGAAAAATATCTGCAGATCGTAAAAACATTTGTCCCGAGGCGGGAATCGAACCCGCAAACCTCCAGCGTCGCAGGCGGACCTTGGTGAGGTCACCTCTAACAGGTTTCACCTGAAAATCAGCGCTACCTCGCATTAATGTGAGGTTGCATTAAGCTGAGGTGGAACCCTTTGGCCTGCACCGTTACAGCGCAGTGCACACACCCCACCCGGGGCTGACTTACCCACAACCAAGCTTGCCCGTCTACTCACATATCTAGCTTATTTCTTTCTTGTGTTCTTGTGTCTGTGGGTGAGTAGGTAGGTAAGGCCTAGTAACTTTTGTTATATTTTTTTCTCCTTTCTGTTCTGTGCTGTATCTCAGTTGTGTCAATAAATGCATCTCTATCTATCAATTGCACTTCGACGTTTACATCCTCGAGATTTGGACACCTTATTAGTCTCCAAATCTCTTCGGATGTAAACGTCTCATAAAATTACGGACAAACGTCACTTGGTAAGTTAGTTTAATCAATAAAAATACAAAAATAAAACTTTAAGTAACCTTAATCTTTAACAAGAACCTGATAACAAAACACAAGTTTTGTAAAGAAAAGCAAAACCTAGAACTAAAACCCTGAAACCTGATGTAAAAACTAATAAATTACCCTTACATCTTCATTGCCCTGATGCACACAAATAAAACAAACAGCACTAATCGTGGAAACAGTGGACTGCTAACAAATTGTATGGGTTAACGACTACCCTTACACAGTGGATGGGGAGCGGCTAGATTGCTTAGAAAACGGCCGGTAAAATTACAATTTCTAAAAGTATATGTACAGGGTTATTGGTAAATTAGTAACAATACGTAAACTGCAGGCCTATAACCACGAACACGTTCGTTAAGACGCCGCAGCGTCTAAACTTACTTACTTACGACGAAATTGTAACTGGTCTTAATTCTTAGAAAATAATATACATCAACCCTGATAAAAAGAAAAAAACATCTTTGTCAATCTAAATGGTCTAAAAGCAGACGGAGCAATGGAGGAAACGACTCAACATAATCTCACTAATATTATAAACGTGAAAGTTTAGATGGATGGATGGATAGATAGATGGATGGATGTTTGTTCCTTTATCACGCCAGAACGGCAACACGGATCTGGATGAAATTTGGCACAGAGATAGATTATAGTCTGGAATAGGACATAGGCTACTTTTTATCCCGAAATTCCTACGGGAACGGGAACTACGCGGGTGAAACCGCGAGGCGCTGCTAGTTAATAATATAGCTAATTAATTATGTACGTAAGCGACTACCTCGTGGGAAACAGGTCTGGATGGAAAGTCTGATCTCTTTTAACAGACAGACAGACAGGAGTGGAAAGGGTAGGACCGGTTTTGTGAGTCTTCTAGAATAGCTTAGAAAATCGATAAACCAACCCAGCCTATTGTAATCCTACTAATCCTACTAATATTATAAATGTCAAAGTTTGGATGGATGGATAGATAGATGGATGGATGTTTGTTACTCAATCACGCCAGAATGGCTAAACGGATCTGGATGAAATTTGGCACAGGGTTAGAATATAGTCTGAAATGGTACATATGCTATTTTTTATCCCGGAATTCCCACGGGAACGGGAACGCGGGTGAAACCGCGAGGCGCTGCTAGTAATTTAAAAATAACTTTATCCGTCCTCAATTTGCTACACCTTGACCGGTACATAATTATAAGCTACCAACTAAGAGTGTCAAGAACAAAAAATATTAATGTACGTATTGTAGCATTCTGACTTCTTCTCCGATGACCGTGCACATTCAATGTGCACGGGTATGTGTGTTCAAAGCATCGGATGCGCTCGTCTACCAAGGCTGCATACATACGACACGCGGAGCGTGTAGTATGCATTCGCACAAGGTGCGGCTTATCGAGTGGACGTGTGTCACTGAACAAATCTGTGTTTTATTAGCATTAAGGAATTACCCTTACCTGGTAAATACACGTATGCATATGAAATATCTGTTGAATGGTTAAACTAAAAGTTCATTAAAATTGGAAGACTGAAAGGCAAGTTACTCTTGATGTTACTAAAAGATTTGACCAATTTGTTATAATCCTATTCGATTGACCCAAACTAAAGTCAAAAGTCAATAACTTTACTTCCTAAAGCTTACAAAATATGCAATTAGACAAGTCAAATATTCAAACGTCCAATACTCTTGCACAAATTCGTTGTAATCATACTGTGAAACGTCTGAGAAAGAGTTAATTCATACAAATTTATTTGTACTTACCTACCTAAAAAATTGCATAGATCTACGTAGGGTTCCCACTCGTTACATTTTGTTACACCACGGAAAATTGCATTAGCCTTTAGGTGGCCTCCTACGCAGTCCGGAGCTATCTCTCATGAGCTGCAAGCCCTAAAGAGGATTCTCGTAATTAATGTACGTGTGTAAGAGGCTTATCTCAACATGGCGAGGGTAATGATGTACGAATTGGTGCCGACCCATTTGCTGTGATGGATGGGTGACGAGATTATGACCATGCTGACTATTTATTGTAATTATGATTGAAGGTGTGTATGCTGTTGGAGCTGTTTGTACTGGCGGGAACACGGTGTCAACTTTGAGGTCCGTATTATGCTCATCTACTTACTCAGCTATCCATCGATGCTTGAGTTAAGCTTTTCTATGGCATAATAATAAATAATAAAAATAAAATAAATAAAATAAAAAGAGCTTTATTCTTCCTTACCAGCTAATATGTACATGTGAGTAATGAGTTCTATGGCATAAACGTCACTCAAAATAAATATAGATTGATGACTGTGCAAGCTTTCATAATACGGGTTAAATCAAATTAACTCAAAAATTCTTTATTTCCATAAATACAAAAATATACACTTAGAAAAGGTCAAATTCTTAAGATAAAACACTAACACATAAATAAAAAGATATTTTTTATTTCTGTCGCTTCGGTATATAGACAAAAGTAAAGATGCGACGAAGAAAACTTTAGCCTGTTAGTTGTTATTTTTCGAGTTGAAGCAAAACCCGTCCCAAGCTTTTCTTCAAGAGATAATCTGATATTTTGTAGTAAGCCTTTTTGCTTTTTGATAATTTGTTTGAATTTATTCACCGATAGATTTTGCAACTCACTAGGAGTTTTGTTGTATGTAGAAGCGTGTACATTGCCCTTTAAAAGATACATTAATCTTGTGAACCCTGGTTGTGGGCCTAAATGACGCCACTTTATGGATTACTCCTATCTCGTGACATCCAAAAATTCCGAAAAAAAGGAATTATTTCATTTGAATAAATGTTGTCCAGAATTAAAGTTAGTCCAGAATATTGACGACCTCTGTGGCGCGGTGGGCGAAGGTCCGCTTACGATGCAGGAGGTTGCGGGTTCGATTCCCACCTTGGGTCAAATATTTGTACATTCTGCACCTGCAGAACAAATACCTATTTGTTCCGAGTGTTCTGATCGTTTTCTATGTATAATTTAAAAAACTATGTATTGTATTGTATTATTTATATTTAGTACCCATAACACAAGCTCTGCTTAGCTTGAGGCTTGATAATGCTGTGTGAATTGTCCAGCATTATTTATTTAATAATGAATCGTAATCATATAGAAGTCAAGCTTTGAGCACGCCAAGGAGAACGAATCGTCTTTATTACTTACTAGCAGCGCCTCGCGGTTTCACCCGCGTAGTTCCCGTTCCCGTAGGAATTTCGGGATAAAAAGTAGCCTATGTCCTATTCCAGACTATAATCTATCTCTGAGCCAAATTTCATCCAGATCCGTTTTGCCGTTCTGGCGTGATAAAGGAACAAACATCCATCCATCTATCTATCCATCCATCCATCTAAACTTTCACGTTTATAATATTAGTGAGATTTCATTCATATTTCTTCAGCTGGGCATAACCAGTAACATTTAACATCTTTTTTAAAATTTAGGCTCATTGTGTCAAGAGAACAATAAATATTTTTTAACATGTTAGAATAACCGAAACAACAAGCAATAAACCGTTAAAATTCTTTAACAAACCTCTGACTACTTTATAACGATTAATTCAGAAATCATTGCGGAGCGGAATGCCGGCAAAAACTAATCCTAACAAATTGCTAATGAAGCTATTCCCTTGGCTAAGGATTATTTAATTTTCTCTTTGCCAAAAGCTTTTGCTTCAATTAATATCGAATTCTTAATTAAGATTATCATTATTAAATTCTCTGTTGGTTAAGTGATGGAGGTACCCACGACTATCTGAGAGGTGATATTTTTTGATATTAGCATCGAGACGTGATCGTGACGTTTCATATTTGCATGGGATTAGCGTAGTTCCCTGTCCACACGCTAGAGGCGCAGCTGTACCAAAGCCTATACAAATAAAACCGGCCAAGTACGAGTGTAACTCGCGCACTGAGGGTTTCAAAAATGATCCAATTATACAAACATGTACCCACCGGTTAGGTTAGACTTTGCTATTTAATTGAAACTTAATAATTTTCGACTTTTTTCAAAATATTTCGAAAAGTATAAAACTTACAGAAATAGAAACTGTTTTGAAATGTACAAATAAACCGATACCTTCCATTTGATATCCCATTCACCCCATAGTTCTATTTTGAAATTTCAACATTACAATTTATACTGAAAATTTAAATTTAAATTTTAAATTTTTTTACATTTTTTTTTTCTTCAAATCAGTAATGGTGCACAAAATGTATTATTATTTCAAATTTCAAGTTAATGCTGCTGAGATATTCAAGAAAGACTGCGGACTGACAGAGCGAGACAATAAGGGTTTCGAAACCGATCTCGAAACTCTAAAAAGAGACGACACGATCACGTCTCAATATTATCGTCAAACAGACTCACGCCTCTGTTGTTGAAATCAAACCAGTGGTTTCGGGGATTACTAAACAAAATGACCTCTAGGTAATATTTCTTTGTCCGTATGCATAATCATAGACCAATATCTATGGTATCATGGACCAACTAATACTTTTATTGGATGGTCGTATACAAACATTTTGACAACCGATATGGCGTGGCGGGCGAAGGTCTGCAAGAGGTTGTTTGTTCGATTTCCGTCTTCGGACAAAGGTTTGTACGAGATGCAATTATTTGTTCCGGGAGTGTTGGGTTATTTCTATGTATACCTAACAAGAAATATTAATCTATGTATTGTATTGTATTAAGTTTCTCAGTCATCTAGTACCTATCCATAATACAAGCTTTGCTTAGCTTGGGGCTAGATAATGCTGTGTGAATTGTCCAGCACTACTTATTTATTTATTACTAGCAACGCCTCGCGGTTTCACCCGCGTAGTTACCGTTCCCGTGGGAATGCCGGGATAAAAAGTAGCCTATGTCCTATTCCAGACTATAATCTATCTCTGTGCCAAATTTCATTCAGATCCGTTTAGCCGTTCTGACGTGATAAAGGAACAAACATCCATCCATCTATCTATCCATCCATCCATCTAAACTTTCACGTTTATAATATTATACTAGCAGCGCCTTGCGGTTTCACCCGCGTAGTTCCCGTTCCCGTGGGAATTCCGGGATAAAAAGTAGCCTATGTTCTATTCCAGACAATAATCTATCTCTGTGCCAAATTTCATCCAGATCCGTTCAGCCGTTCTGGCGTGATAAAGGAACAAACATCCATCCATCTATCCATCCATCTAAACTTTCAGGTTTATAATATTAGTGAGATATATAGTGAGACTAGCGGTCCGCCCCGGCTTCGACGTGTATATTCTATATCCTATGTTACTCAATGATAATGAAGCTCTCTAACGGCAAAAGAATTTTTGAAATCGGTCCAATAGTTTTTAAGTTTATTCGTAACATACAAAAATACAAATCTTTCCTCTATATAATACTAGCAGCGCCTCGCGGTTTCACCCGCGTAGTTCCCGTTCCCGTAGGAATTTCGGGATAAAAAGTAGCCAATGTCCTATTCCAGACTATAATCTATCTCTGTGCCAAATTTCATCCAGATCCGTTTTGCCGTTCTGGCGTGATAAAGGAACAAACATCCATCCATCTATCTATCCATCCATCTATCTATCCATCCATCTATCTATCCATCCATCTAAACTTTCACGTTTATAATATTAGTGAGATTAGAGTAGATTTATTTAGCGCTTAAAATGTTTTCAAGAAAAGCTTCCTCTTCATCATTTTACTCCGAGGATCTTAAAAAGCTAATGAAAAATGAATTAACAAAATGCTTTCAACGATCCCAAGGGCCCAAATGCAATCATGTCACAAGGTAAATAAGGTGGGAAGTTTTTACGAACGAGAAAATTTTATTTTTGTGGAATTTGACATCGTAATGGAGGCTTTTATTGAGTTTTGTTGGTACTTCTCGTTACGGCACGTTGTAAATGATTTTGAGGTACCTAAGTAACTTGCGTAACTCCGACCAGGTGGGATGACGATTTGCGAAAGACTGCTGGCAGATGCTGGATGCGGCAAGCTGAAGACAGGGCGCTATGGCACTCATTAGGGGAGGCCTATGTCCAGCAGTGGACTGATATAGGCTGATGATGATGATAATAATGAACTTGAGTATCAAAGAAAACATCCCTAAAAATAGCGACATACCATTATTTAAATACTAGATAATATAAGAATTAACTCGCTATGCCCATAACCAGCTACACAAGACTAATGTATGTTTCAAAGGGCAGTGTATACGCTTCTACAACAAAACTCCGAGTGAGTTGCGAAGACTATCGATGAATAAATTCAAACAAATTGTCAAACATGTCCTTTGTAAAAAGGCTTACAACAAAATCAGATATTTGATTAATGTTGATGTTTCATGAGTTTCAGGTAGGTATTTTTTAGAGAGAGAGTAGGTAGAGGAAGAAAGTATATAATTCGCGTTCTTTTACACACTCTTCAAACATCAAACATCTTTATTACATATTAACATCAGCTTTATTTCCTTTAGACCTTACAGGACTCTTGGACACGTCACAAAAATTCAAATTACATAAGTAAAACTAGGAAATAAAGTTATCACTTTTATTTTTTGTTCACTTCAATCTTTTTAAGTTAAAGTAAGAAGCGAACAAGAAACCTTTACCTTAATATTACATTTCGAGTCTCGTCTCGTTTTCATTATTTTAAATTATAAAATATTTCACAAATGTACATATTTCACTTGTTTTTTTCAGCAAAACCAGTGTTTTATCATGAAATTATCACAAAAAAAAACTTTTTTGCTATGAAATTTTAAAACAATTATCATAATTATACCATATACCATATAACAATTATAAAAATATCCGTAAAAAACACGGATATAATAGTAGATTATACACTAAGGGGATAAAGCACTGTTTTATGTCACGGGAGCGAATTGAATCCCGAACGTAACGAAGGACTCATAATTTAACTCCTGAGCGTAGCGAGGGAGTTATAAGTTAATTCCTGAGCGAAGCGAGGGAATTAAGACTGAGTCCTGAGTGCAGTGAGGGGTTCAACCGCCCAAGACTAAAACAGTCTTATCCCCGAGGTGTATACTCTACTTTTCACACCTTATGCGAGACAAAAAAACAGGCTCAGTAGATAAATAATGTTTTCCTTTGACTTCTCTGGCAGCAGATTGTTGACAATGCCTATGGCATCTAATTTGATAAACTCAGGAGTCAAAACACTTTCATCACTCGACATTTTCAATATTATTTTTGAAATTAAATCTTCTATAGGCACCTACAAGAACTCGATTTGTTCGTCACGCGTGAACAAATGAAGGCGCGCGACGTTCCAAATTCGAAAGCACAAGCCGTGGTCCTAGATTCGAAATTCGAATTTCGAACACCGCGCTCCTCCGGACCGGGGTTCACACGGAGGCAAACTTCATTTATTTTGTCAAATCAAGTAGGCCATGGCCTAGGACAAATTGTGTTTAGCAAAATTAAACTTTATGCATATAGTAATAAGAATTATGAAAAGTGAAATCATATTATTAACCAGCGGGTTATAATGAAATTCAGTACAACATTATAACCCGGCTAATACCAAGGGATTTAATGTCTTGCTTTCGGTAGGGTTTACATGACCTATAATTCGGCATTGTCGAGCATGTGGTTTGAAAAGAAAATAATCTCTATTTTGCAAAAAAAAATGTAAATCACTGTTCGAAATAAAAAAAAACCGTAGAAAAAAAGTTGCCTCTAGATCCAGTATCACCCCCTTTCGGCTAAGTACACATGTGGCACCCTGTATAATCTATCAAAACTTCTTTCAAAATCGTCAATAAAATTGTATTCCTTTATATTTATCTTTTCGAAGAAAACTCTGGTGGAAATATCAAACAATCTTCATAATTTGATTACTCAAATAAATTACAATTACTTTCCATTAAATGACACTGGTAGAATTATTTCTAACCAGACCATGTTGCCATTAACAAAGAATCACTTTTCATCAGGTGATTTTGTGGTAAAACGAAGGTCTATACACTATAAAAAAACATCAACACAGGACTATATAGACTATAAAAAAACCTATGCAAGGTTCCGATTTTTTTTGTAATCGCTCTTGGTGGCTTTCGTATCACTACAGCCATGATAGGCCTATTTATTGTGATCACTACTTTGGTAACGTTGCGAGTCGTAGCACCAATAGCCTGGGTTGCTACGTAACGCCCGTACATTATTATTATTATTCTGTTCACATCCAATAACAATATTACAGTAATCTCGTTAGTAGACCCCCTTAATCCTATTAATAAGATATACAATCGTAAGTCACAACTGACTACGCCATGAGGCAAAACCGCGTCAATGGGGTTACCATAATAACTTACATAAATTTAGGCCGGATAGACCGTACTTAATCAAAATTTAACTACACATTTGCTTGCAAAACTTATAGTGCGCGATTAAATGAGCTACGACCTTAAGTTAGACCTAACATAATAATACTGTCAGAAAGACAAAACAACCGTAGACGCATGTTGGACCTTTTTGAATTCCGTAATCTTCCTTGCAGAGTAACATTTCGAAGGAATGTTGTCATATCAGATGTACCTAATTATGTGAACAGAAGTATATCTAGAAAACTACAAAAATAAGATTGTGAAAAAAAAATGACTAAGATATTTCAGCGGCCACTTTTTATAAATTTTAAAAAGTAGCCAATTTTTAAATCCAGGTCTAGAACTAAATTTATGCGAAGAAAAGACTTTTTTTTTATTATCCTGAGGGAAATGCGCACGCATATCGTACAATCGAAGAAAAGACCTAGCGAGATTTATGCAATAGGTATCAGGCAGTAAAAAGACTTAATGTTCTTCCTACTGAAATGAAAGCAATTTACAATCCCAATATTTTCAACAATAAATTTAGGAAACTTTTGATGAAGGGGTGTTTTTATACAAGTGACGAGTTTATCACACGAAAGAAGGTAATTGTTCATTTAGCAAAAATTATAAATTTGATGATATTACATTTGTATGCTTTTAATTTGATTACTACCTATTTTGATATAATTAAAAGTTTTTTGCTGGCAATGCTGTAAAATGCATAAGTACCAGTTTTCCTCTTTTACTCTTAGGTCTTCGACACATTTAATATATTACGACCCTATTTTATTGACGATGTGTATCGTTTTATAGGGCATGTGATTCAAATTTTATGGGCCCATATAGATCACCCACGATATAAATCATATTCTATCGCTTGTCGTAAACTAGACTGAATGACAGTTGACCTATGTACCAGGCTATTACATGTCGTTTTAAAGTTGAGTTACTCAAAGACCGCGTTCAGAGAACTAATGGTGGCTGGTTTCGCGTGAAAAAAAACGGGGTTTATGTATTTACCTACTAGATTCTACACGTAATTCAGATAAAAACCAACTTCAACTTCTTATTTTTGGCTCGCTGTGCTTTGCTGCCACAACTCTACCAATGTCCATGTCCAAAGAGTCGTAAACTTTAGTAGAGAGAAACATAAAATAAAAGAATTCATGCAAAAAAAACTTTTTGAATAGTACCTATAATCGCCACGTATCCACCGCCTATTCAACGGAACGTCAACGTTATCGAGATGACAGCAATTTAGTAGCGGTAGATACATTTACGTTACAAAGCTACATTATCACTGAGTAACATAGGCTTTAGAATATACCCGTGTGAAGCCGGAGCAGACCGCTCTGGTGCTATATCAATACAAATTTCCGCTCTTCCAATCAACAAAGTACGAATTACTGACTGTAATGATGTCTCTTTGTCCCACGGACTTTACCCATGTTACAATTTCGAGTTTAAACCTGAACTAGCTTCAGACCGCGGCTTCGCACGTATTTTCCGAGAAAATTAGCTTATAACTTATTTCAGTTTAAAAATGTATGAAAAGTTTCAGCTCGGTAAGTTCTGTAGTTTTAGCTTGAAGAGGTAAAATATAAGAATGAAATAATTTTTTAGCGATTGCGCAGAATCGTTATTGAATATTTTCATCGTTCGTTACCAAGATCTAAAAAAATGTAAATAAATATGTCAATACTTCTAATTTGTTTCTATTATTTGATCGTAATTCTCTTTGTTAAGATCTAATCATCAAAATATACAGAGCTATTGGTAAATTAGTAATACTACGTGAACTGCAGGTCCTGCCCATCATCACAAACACGTTCGTAAAGACGCCAGGTCTAAGTTCTTAAAAAAAATTATAAGTCACCTCTGATACTAAATGAATAAACCTCTTTGTCTGGAACCCAAAGACTTCCTTTAGACCGATCTTTCACTTTCATACCTTCTGTTAATTCAGGGCAGAACTGTTTTTAAGTTGAGTTTCAAATAAAACCTCTCTAACGAAAGATTATTAAATTGCGGGGGGTACCTATTACCAATACCACGTTTAAGAATTAAGACCTGGTGTCTTCACAAACGTGTTTGTGATGATGGGCTGAACCTGCAGTTCACGTAGTGTTAGTAATTTACCAATAACCCGGTATATCCAAGCTTTTACATTTATAATACTAGACTATTTTATGCTCTGACCCGCGGATTCGAACAGGTTTTTTAGAGTCTAATCTCTCTCTCAAGCTACATCAATGCTGTAATTCAGCCCGATCCGTTATATCAGTAGTTCGGCGTAAACAGGTCACAAACATCGAAACTTTCACATTTAGGTATAACATAGTGTGATGTTACAAATGCCCCAAAGGCAACAAAAGCTTTGATTCCCAGAAAGCTTTGAACAGACAGCTTTGTATAACATTCAGATCCATGTGCATTTCAAATTTTGACCAAAATCAAAGATAAGCACGATTTAAAACCGGACGCGGGCATTGCAGAGTTTGAAACTGGTAAGTACTCTGTCCGAACTGTTTGCAACTGCAAACAAGAAACAGTGGTTGGATGGTTGAATGCAAAGTTTGTCAGCAGATTTATACTACAAGGTACAGTTGGTACCTTCTCGCTTTAAATTTCGCAAACTCGATGACTGCGTTCTGTGGGTCTATAAGCTCTGGTTATAACGACAAAGTAATACCTTTAATTGAAGGTTTGTACCCTTAAAGGTACAAGACTTTCAAAGGTACAACCAAGTTTTCATCATCTCATCTCAGTAGCTGTACAACTCCAGCTTATAATACCATGAAATAATACCCAGCTCAACCACGAGTGGGTAAGTGAGGACCGAGTCTACATCGCCTTACGAAAATTTTAAGATACCCATTATAATTATTAAATAGTTGGACATAGTGGGCAATGAAGAAAGACTATGAGGATAACTTACTCAAAGAAGTTTTGAAAAAACAAGATGATGAAGAAGAGGAAGGTGAAATTGTAGATGAGAAACTTTGAAGTTATTTTAAAGGTATGGGCTAGGCGTGAGCTAGAAGCGTGAATAATAAGTTCTAGAAAATGGCTTTTATTATGATTTATTTTTATTAGAATGAAGCCGAGAATATTCAGAACTGTTTTTACTTGGAAAATTAGATGTTGTTTGGTCTTGCCTGTGAGATAGAATCCTACATTATTATTAAGCTATTTTAGTAGTCTTGTTAAGCTCTGAAGTATGCAAATGCCTTTGATGAAAATTTGAAAACAATGCTGGTTCAATTTACACAAAAACTTTCAAAACCTAATGTCAGATGTTTCATTCAGAAAAATAAACAACTATTTTATTCACTGTTGGTGTAAACCTAATAGTAGCGGACATTTTTACTGAACTGAACTGGCGATGGTTTTCTTTTTCACTCATTTCTTGGAGTGAAGCACGTATCCCGTTCACTCGTCGATTTCCCCACAGAGGGTAGAAATCGGCTGATGGTCGTACTAATTTTAAAACTACCCTATGTTTTTTGAGCAAAGACCGAACAGAAATGGAAAGGCTACTACTTTTGGTGTGTCGATCGGTCGGTCGGTAGTCATTGTATTGTTTTTTCGTTTTGAATGAACAAAACATATCCAATCCAATACGAGCCATCGGGTTGGGTGCCACGAGAACTTCACTTTGCTCCTGACCGCCGAACAGTGAACATCAACGGACTAATACCTAGTCCCGGGTTAACTCTTATTACACAGTAAAGTTTATATAGATATCGTATTACCTCTACAATTAATTATGGTGACTTTCCTATGTTTTGTGCGATTACACGATCTATTGTCTAACCTTCGTGTTTCTTTTAGGAGCAATGCTGCCATCGTCTGGAACACGCTTCCGACTGGTATTGATATGGATCAGTGGAGATATCTGTAGATTGTTTACAACCTTCTGCAGTTAGCTCAATTGTTAATACTTCTTTAAATTTAATTCTATTATTTGATTGTAATTTTGTTTGTGAATCCAGGCTTCTATAATAAACCTTGATTTGATTCAAATGCCAACCGAAAATAAACCGTTATTGTAAGTTTATTGTAAGTTCAGCGCTTCGCAGGAAACATTCACTTGTGCACAATTCTAGTTGAGCTTATTACAAACGCTATTTGTAACATAAACATAATTTCGGATATGAAATACTCCGACCAAATGTAATACCGGCCTCATTCCTTCACACGCCGCAATTACACAGAAAGCAAAGTTATCGAGAACGTCAAATGGTAAGCGCTTAGCGTTATGATTAGTACCTGTGACGGAACGGAGACGGTATACCTATGCGTTTAGGGTGAAATGTTATTTGTTTAAATGAGAGGTTAATCCATGAGAAAGGAATACTATCGACTACAATTAATATTACGAATTAGCATAAACTCTAATTCCACTAAATTAATCGCTTCACCATAACAATGGTATCGTCTCAACGTGACACATTTTGACATTTACCTTTGATGTAAGAAACTGCAGATGGACAGACGCGCGTCAAAAGTGTCAAGGTTGAAACCAATCTATGAAGCTCTCTTTGCAAATACGTAGCAACGCACGTACAATTAGAGTTCATTTATGGACGATTCTGCGACGGTAACATGGTCATAATAAAGTAATTGGTTAAAAGAATTTGGGCCCTGGTGTGTCCCAGTGCTCAGCTCCCCTCCATTCACATCATCCACATAATTATGTTATGAAAATCCCAGTTGAACCAGTTACCAACTTACATAGGTACAATATATAAGGAAACAACTTTACAACCAAACTACCTACTTACTGGCATAGCATAGCGAAAATTCGAAAACCGAACGCGCATCTATCGACGATAGGGCCTATAGGCAGTCATGGCATTTCCTCATCATGGCATTTTACAGAAATGCGCGCGCTCGGTGCCGATAGGTGTAAGTAGGTATGTACCTACATAAAATATTTCATTACATAATCCGTAAAACACAACACTTATTTTTATTCCTTCCTAAACAGACTTAGGTTACGAAAAAATTCTGAAGCTTTAAAATTTAAACGTTTTTTTACGTATATTATCGCACACCTTCTAACGCTTTTGAACGGTTCACCAAAGCGTACAGGGGTTAAAATTTCATAATAGTAATAAAATAATTTCCATCAAAATCTTTTCTGATACTTAACTCGCTTTCCATCTAAATTCAGCCTACCTCGAGAACAAATAACGATATAATTAAAACATCTTTCGACTCTTCACGGTGGTGCGTTAACGGCGCCGTTTACAGCCTCGGCTGAGAAATGCCTGTTACCTAAATAACAAAATGTGATCTCATTTTGTGGAAAGGTTTAAGGTTCTCGCGTAACTTTCTGTAGGCTTGTATTTCTTGAAAGTTGAAAGTAATGGGTCCATGAATATGCTAAACTACTTTTACGCGTGTGTTTTGCAAGACGTTTATTCTTAAGGTGGTTGAACACGGGTTGGCGACGCATTTTTTTTTGTAGTTCTAAATTTTTTAAGGCAAGCAATAAAACTAGCGGAATAGTAATTTGCCGCAAATCGTTAACCATTTTCTATGAACTCATGATAAAACCAACATCGATTCACTGGTATGTTTGGAGCATTTGGGAAACTATGAGATTTTGAGCTAAAAGTCAACATTTTCCCAGAGGCTCCCAAAATACAAATAGCTAGTACTATAATAACTCTACGGTGTGAAATGTATACCATTAAGGGAGGTGTGATTTCTTCCGTCCACGGTTGACATGGTGTTGGTTGACGAAAGGAGTTGTGACGTCATCGAATCATGTCGCCGGAGCCATGAGCGTTTTAAGGCGCCATTATTTTATTCAAACTTTAAAATTAGTTTTCACAGCAAATACGACGGGCCCTGAAGAAACATTAGTATCATTTGCATTATTTTTTATCAGACAATATATAAGGACTAATTCCCAATAGTAGTCAAATAGCCTATTGACAATATTAATGAAGAATAAGTAAACAAAGTTTTCACTCGACCATTTTGTTTGGATGAAAAAAATCTCACAAAATAATTATTGTTTTATAGTAAAAGATATATTTCAGTAATTTATTTTATTTCCTGTTGTTTGTAAAATAATCATAACAATACATAATTATCCCCAGACAAATCATTTTATAACTTATCTTTTAACTTAACATCTACATAAAATAAATACAATACTAAAATAATTATAATTAAACCACTCTTAAAAATAGGTAAATACAAATATTACACACAAATTTTAAAATAACAAGATAGGAAAGTAAACAGGCTTTAATAAACTTAAATAAACAAACCAACAGATAATTAATGACGTATTTTATAAGTAACGAAGCATTTTTATTTATTTCTGAAAACATTAATCGTATCACAGCTACTTAATTTTAAAATGAAAATATTGTGCCACAATCGGACCAGCGAGTTCCAAAATTTATCATCGCAGGTGTTTTTATTTATTAAATTTCATTTTAAAATTAATTCCTCTAACCAAAATGAACGGTTTCTTGAAAAACGAAAGCAAAAACCTTAGAAAAATAATATCTACAATTATTTTGATTTGATTTTAAAGTTAAGATTTATTTAGTTTTATAAATATACGTTAGGACACGTTAGATGATAAAACAACTACATTTTGGTGTAAGCTAAACTAATCTAGTGGCAAAATATAATTTATTTACAAAATATTAACTATTATTATGAAAAGTTCGTATTGCTCGATAAAAATAGGAAGGCCATATTTCTATTAAAATTATTATCAAAATGCATGTTTCTCATATTTTCAAGGCGGCTTATGATGAATATCAACACAAAAATTTCAAAAATTAATCATATGAAAAAAGCAGTAAATTGGTATGTAGAAACTATGGCATGAGTAAAAAAAAAAGCAAATGAAAAACCACACGAAATTAATCAAGAATATTGAGTTCGAATTTCAAAAGTCCTTTCAGACATCGAATAAGGACGTAAGCCTCATGTCCTTATTCGACGTCTGATTCATAACGTCGTTATTCCACTTAGGTCCTACAGTTATCAGTTTCTAGTAAGCATAGGGTTAATCATGATATTGGCGAGCGCGTTGCGACGTTTTCTCCAAGCGCCGGCGCCTTGCGCGTGGTACTGCAACTGTCTGTACCAGGTGCGTGTGCGTGAGTTTTCTTCAGCCTGAAAAAAAACCAAGACCATTAAAAACAGAGTAGGTAATAATAAGAAACTTAATATTTTATTTGAAGTTGGTATTGGAATGGATATCATTTTGTCGACCTCTGTGGCGTGGTGGGCAAAGGTCCGCCTGCGACACAGTAGGTTGCGGGTTCGATTCCCGCTTTGGGACAAATATTTGTACGATCTGCTGATATTTGTCCCGGTTGTTCTGGTCGTTTTCTATGTATAATAAAAAATATCTATGTATTGTATTGTATTATGTATATTAGTTATCTAGTACCCATAACACAAGCTCTGCTTAGCTAGATAATGCTGTGTGAATTGTCCGGCATTTTTACCTTTTTTTTCTGAAAAGAGTCTTTTCAAGCTGTTTGATTTTGATTTCACATAGAAAAAGACTTGCTTCGCTCTCCACTATTCAACTAATTGAATAGAACGTACGTACCTGAGCTTGCTTAGCTCAAAGTTCTTTTTGACTTGTAAATCAATGTTATGTTATATGGTCTCAGAGGAAAATGGTAATACGTGCAAAACATTGTAAAGTTATACAAGGAAATTTTCGGGGATATTTTTTTTTGTATGGATTGCCTGTCTACGGCTTTAGAAGACTAGAGTCAGAGAACCGCTCTTCGGCACTGTATACTCTATATCGTATATCTATACCGTATTTAAGTCAAACAAACCTTGAAAATATAAGAATCCTTAGACGTAATCTCGTGAACTTCGAAGAAATGTTCGGGTTCGTGGTCCGCGGCAACCACACACCTATCCAAGAATAGTGGCTCCCTCTGCAGTGTATACCGTCCTGCTTTCTCCCGCACCAGAAGTAGCGCTGCCTCCCTCACTCCGCTGCGAGCGAAGAGTTCTCCCTCTTTCTCTCTCGCTTCCTTGTCACGAGCTTCGCGGACTTCTCGGATCTCCGTCGCTTTATGCGTGGTCGTTGGCTAAAAAGGAGAGAATGATATCAAATGAATGTCCTCATTGTAAATATAAGGGGGTTAACTACGAACTTTGTGTTGGAGGACCACCAACGAACGTTTCATCGCCTTAAAAGGGACATTCTTCAGGGTGAGCCCCCCACCTCCACCCGGAACGCATGCGAATCGAACCCAACGCACCTTGAAGAAATCGTGGAATGCAGAAAACATTTAAAACCACAAAAAAAAACTCGCATCAACCCGCGACGAACCATTTGAAGTAAAAAGGGTGTCTTCGTCAATTTTTATTTTCACATTTCAAAGCTACATTTCACGTTCAAAAATAATACCTCTGCCATTTAAATTTACGATTCACAGATACAATATTCTCACAGAATAGACTCATTGGGGCTTACCTTTCCGTTGGTTACCAAAAGAGCGTTGATAGGCGTCAGCTTGATAGTACGGCCTTTACGCCAGTTGTTGTCATTTGGCTGCGTGAACAGCAGCTTCCCTTCCATTGCGAACCTTAAACAGAACAAGATAAGGTATGCAATACTGTGGCAGAGTCGGTTTTAGTTTGCCTTTTGCCGGGATTTCTGTCTCTGCAAAATCAATTTGGCAGTTCTGTATACAACTAGTTAATTCTAAGTCTGGCGACGGAGTGCATACCTAGTTTTATATTTACCCATCGGTTACGATAGTGTTCTGTTTGTATTTTAATATAATTAAGAGGCGCAGTTAACATGGTATTCAACCGTTGAATCTCACTAATATTATAAATGTCAAAGTTTGGATGGATGGATGGTTAGATAGATGGATGGATGTTTGTTACTCAATCACGCAAGAACGGCTGAACGGATCTGGATGAAATTTTTCACAGAGATAGATTATAATCTGGAATAGAACATGGGCTACTTTTCATCTCGGAATTACAACGGGAACGGGAACTACGCGGGTGAAACCGCGAGGCGCTTCTAGTGTTTCATATGTTGAAACATTCAACGGTCGAATGAATATAGATTTTAATTGGCTGGGAAGTTTTGGTGGTTTTACTCAACCAAATAGCCATTCATCAGTATTCAGTCAGCTATAAAGTCTGCGTCCATCAGTGCACTCAATTCTGGACACAGACCTCCTCCTCAGCGCCTTATTGGCTTTTATCCAATGGGGGTTAGTGCCCATAATCCTCACGGTTGACATGCGGTTGGGATCACAGTTCGATGGTAGAATGGTTCAGCAGGAGGCACTGCTGCCCGCCCCCGGTGGTTGTCCCTTAATCGCCTCTTATGACACCCGCGGGAGTTGGGGTGGTTTAAATTCTAAGCCGACACTACCCACTGTGATATTTGCTCAATTTAATCTTATTTATAGCTTTTTCATGAACCATTAAGTTAAAATCACTGTTTACTATAGAATCATGTTTGAATAACACGGCAAATATCAGATAAAAAGAAGTTCTAGAAAAATTTGGCCCATTGTAGAAAATTAAAGCTCTATCTTAGTAGAAATTCTTGGTTTGCCATAAAACTCGGAGAATGATAGAAGTTATTGCACCGTTTAATGGTAGGAACTTAAAGGTAATTGTGTTCTAAGAACGAGAGGTATTATAGAGGTATTTGAAAATTCTTGAAATTGGTAGGTATGCTTCATGATATCAAGTGAGGCCATATTTTCTTAAGTTGAAAAACTACAGTCATCAGATTTTCAAAAGAGTTGGTTTCCATGGGTCATTAAAAGTTCAGTTATATTTTCACATTCCGTCTCTAAAACGTCCATTGTGTCCAACGTATTTATGCGATTCTTCGCTGAAGTATCGCAAACCCATCACAAGATGCGACTAAAATGTCGCATAAATCCATTTCTGGTCGTCAAAACACTACCGGTGATGGTAAAGTCTATGTTAGTTATATCAGCAGACAACCAGCGGATTTTACCTAGCATCATCATGATTCCAGTCCAAAACATCTACAGCCATCTTCCTGAGTCTGATATCCGCTACATGGAGGTCATGCGCCGTCCGCCTAGCCACCGCTAGCCGCCTCCACAGCGGCACATCACGGGCCGCAGCAGCAGCGGCAGCGGCTGCCGAGTTGATTTCTTCGAGGCGGGACTCCACGCAGCGCTGAGCGGACTTGACATCGTCGCGTTCGGTTGCGCATACGGCGGTGGAGCGGTAGAGGCGGTTAAGAAGGAGGGGATATTTTGTCACGCGTTGTACTGGCACCTGTAAAATGAACAAATCAAGTTATACTAGCTTCTACCGTCGGCTTTTCAAGCGCTTTACGGTAGACACGAGTCGATCGTGAAGCGGATGAAAAGCCGAGGTTTGGTCCAGGAATTTTATTAAAAAACCTATTTCTGAACCAGAGCGAATCTTATGCAAAGATTCAAAATTCAAAATTAGTAATTGGATTTTCTATTTAAAAGGTAGGTACCTATAAAGCTTTTGATATTATATTGTGTGTGCATTGCAAAATATAAGTGTTTTCAATAGATAAGATCGCAGCATTTAAAAATTTAAGTTTACAAAATAAAAAAGATTAAGAAGTCTGACGGCAGTAAAAGTGCTTAGCAAAAAAAAGTGAAATGCAAATCTTGGTCTTATGGTAAGCATAAGGAAGAGGTTATTATTCTTATTTCTTTCTGTTATTGTAATTTTCTTAATAAATGGCTCACTGACCATAAGGAATGAGTTTAAATTCATCCTCCTCAGTACGGCGTTTTCCATCTGCGAGACGCGTAAGAATATCCTCAGGAGTTCTTTCTCCTTCTCCAGTCCAGCCAATAGGAGCGCAGCACCGGCTTGCTTCACGCAGTAAGACTGGAACGCGGTCAGCATTCCAGAGCATTCTAGAAGAATCTTACCGACATTCACAGTCAAAAGGTCCTGGAAAAATTGGTTTGATCGAGTTTACTTTCAAATTTGTGTCATTTTACGTTTTTCAGTAGAAATTCAGTATCACAAGAAAATGTTTTTATTTCTACATTTTTAGCTTAAGGTCAAAAAGTTTCGTTTTATTTACATGTTTGCGGCTTGTATTATGAATTTATGTGTAGTAATTTATTGAAAACCCCTTTTACGAAATAGAAAAGTAGTCATGAAATTAAATTGTTTGAATTATTAAGAATAGAATATAATTATAATGCGTATTGTACAACATGATTTGCCTTGTATAATTTCCAATGTTAAAATGGAGAATAAATACAAATAAAAATACATATACACATAGCATAATACACAAAAAAACATTGAGAATCGTAAGCCAACCCCTTGCAACGATGCCCATTACCAGTAGTTGTACTAATATACCGAATTTTCGACCTCCGACTTAGACCCGGCAGTCTCGTTTGACGCCCAATTTTGTCTAACATCACGGCTGATTACTATAATCATCCGGGGCAATGAGACAAATCAAACGATCATTTGTTATTATATGGCTCGTAGTTTTGGCGCTACGGGGGGATAGGCCAACGTCCTCCGTTGGTACACGGGAAAAATAAAAAATAAACTAACCTCGTCTCCTTGATCAATAGCAATCTCAAGAGCATCTCTCAACTTCTCCGACATAACCTGATTATTCTCTATTAGTTCTTCTACATTCAAGAAGATAGCACTGAGTTGCTCTTGAGTCAACAAACCAGCCACAAGCATAGGTTTGTAGAATTCTTCTAAAATAATTTGCAAATCTCGACCGTACTTTTCTTCCGTTTCAACTATTTCAGTTATTATTTCTTTCCTTTCAGACCTCTTCTTGGCACATTTTCGGCATACAAGGGGTGCGTAGATGGACCCTGAAAATAGATGATTAAAATAACACGTTTCAGTTTTCGAGTCTTAACACAATATAGAATGATTACTTACCTTGTTCAGTCAACTGCGTTTCCACAGCAGTATCGCAATCTTCACATAAATGAATAGGCGTATCTTTATCGGTTATCGTACAAGGTAGTGTTTTTCCTTGAAGCCGACTTCTTGAAGACTTACTCGTTTCGGAACCAACACCAGAATCATTTCTTTCAATTTCTGCTGATGTTTTCTTGCAAACAATCGCTTTTTCTAAGCTCTCGTGGTTTATAATGAGTGAGTTGTCTTCGCTTGAATCAGAAGCATTAGATAACTGACTTGTATTGCTACTAATGTTGCTATTGTTAATAACTTTTTTCATTTTCTTTTGCTTTGTTTCGGTTATTGTTTGAGAAGAGTCACTATCGTTGCCGTAACTTGTGACGTATGTTTCTTCGTCATCGATGCCTCTTTCCTTTGCATCCACCAGGTAAGATAAAATATCATACTTAGATGCGCCTTCAAATATTGACCGCGATCCGCTGCGCTTTTCATCGTCCAACAGAGAAAGGGAATTCGGAGGTGGGTTGATTGGCAAAGGTGGTGGCATATCTCCAATCTCCTCGTAAATTGGATCCGCGTTCAGCCTTATCGATTCGTAATGATGATCATCGTTCGTTATTTCAATCTCACATAACGCGGCGTCAACCAGCATTTGGTAGAATTTTGATCTTGTTGAGTTTGTATCATCTTCAGTAGACAGTTCACTCGCTGATGCGTTATAGCAATCAGACATTGGTTCAAGATCAGAAAAAACACCTATTGCCCCGCTCTCATACTCCATACTTTCATAGGGAGCAGAGCAGCCATTATCTTCACTTTCTTGAGCTACATTTTCTTGTCTTTTTAACTCAGCATTTCTAGCTCTATTTTCATTCTTTGGTTTACTTTCTTCTTCGGCATTTTTTAGAGAATCTTCTTTCATATTTTTGAGTGAGTTCTCTATAAGTTTTTCAATAGTCACTTCATTGCTGTCTGTCCCTTCAAGGTTTTTAGATTCTTGGAGTTTTATTAGCGAGTTTTCTATCAGTTTTTTCACCAAACTAGAATCTAAGCCTTCTGCTAAATGGCCGAAGAAAGGATCATCAAATAGTTTGGTTACAAAGTTTTCTGGTTGAGTTTTATCATTTATACTGTCTTGTTTATTTGAATTTTCATTATTTTTACCACAAACATGAGGAATTAGATTTCTTTTGACAGCTTCGACGGGATCTAGCAAAATTGTTGAAATATCGCTGGAAGTATTGTTTGAGCTTTGGGAATCATTATTTCTGTCTATAAAATATTCTTCATAGGTGTTCGATTCAACTTGCTTCTCTTTTTCATTGGATAGTACAGCACCGATGTAAATTTGGCTTTTAGATTTTTTCATTTCCTTTTGTGGAGATCCAACACTTATTGTTACGGTAGTGCCTGTTTGATAAGTATTACAAGCATTTCCATAATCATCATTAACGACAACAGACGATAAATAAATTGGTGTATCACTACTCACATTCATAGTAGAGTAGCATTCGTTACCACTTATTTGAATAGACGTTTTCCTAGGCTCATTTTCTGATGACCTTGAAACGCCTGAAGTTGCTTTAGAATCCTCAGTGTCAGAGTCAAACTGCTTCACTCTTAGAATAGTTTTCTGTTCGTATTCGTTCGCATCTGACCATTCATCACTTGTCGAACTACATGAGTTAGTTCTGACAAAACGTGTTTTGACGTAGTTATGTTTCTTTGACTTGCGATCTTTTGCACGCCTTGGTGGTGGCTCTGGAGACTCTGACAGGCCACGTCGTAGATTGGCCAAAATCTTTCTTGTGATGTCGCTGCTATCACTTAAGTTACCTGATTCGATAGTGTCATTACAAGCAGAGGTTTCGCCGTTTCGAAGTTGATGAGAAAACTGACTAGACTCAAACTGATTTGGTACCAGAATTTCGCTCTCATTTACAGTTGTCAGGAATACTTGGCTGGTATGGCCATGTTTCGTTTTTGGTCGTAATGCCATAGTATCTAAGAATTTTGGAGGAGCTACGGTAAGGATTGAAGTTAATCGTTCAGACTCCGATCTGCGCAGAACCGGTACCTTTGGGATGTTGTTATCTAAAACAAATAAAAACAGAAAGATTATTAAAGTGTCAATATAATTGATTAAAGTGTCAATCTATAAGCATTTTATGAATTTTATATAGAACCGCTACTGACCTTCTTTACTGATACAAGGTGATTCTTCAATTCTATTATCTTCAGTTACCAGAGACCCTTCAATAACTTCATCGTTTGTAGTTTTCGATTGTTCTACTAAATCATTTATCTTATTTTCTGTTGTTTCATCACCCTCAGTATGTTTTTCTTGAGTTATCAAAGCTGTTAATTCATCGGTTTCGTGCCGATTCAAGCTTTGACTTACAATATCACCTTCAGCAACTACCTCTTCTATTTCTATAATGGGGTTAGGTGCTGCGGTAACCACTGTTTGCTCAAGGTTAAACTCTGCTGTATAAATTACTTTTGTTTCTTCACTGTTTTCTACCAAAAATTGTACGCGCTTTCTTTGCAGGATGTTATGAGATATTGTTCCCTTTTCTTTGGGTTTTGGTATGTAAAACAAAGATGTGTTTACGCGCTTACTGTCAAACAAGTCATCTGTTTCAAGTTTAGTAGGGTATTCCACTTTATCATAGATTTTAGGTTTCTTGAGTATAGATTTTATGGTATCATTGTTGGTATTTCTGTTTTTGTAGAGACGTAGGGTATCGTTAGTAGCTTTTCTGTTATTTCTTTCAGGTAATCGTTGGTTGTCACTTTCACTGTCATCATCGGTCCTTGTGTTACGTATTCTACGAGGCGGTCGTTTTGGAGATGTGCTTTTTTGTTTTGTACGATTTGAGTTGGATATTGTCAGAATTTTTTTACTTGAGTTCTTACTCAGTGATCCAGTTTTCTTGTTGTCATTTTTTATAATAGGTAAGGAAATAGTTGTAGAACTTTCTTGAGATTTCTGTTCATAGGTTTTGAGATCATAATTAACAGCTTCGTATGCTGAGATATCTTCTAAATTGCGTGTGTTGGATTCGTCTGAAACTCTTATTCGTTGCCCACCAATAGCTTTAACATTAGAATCAGACGTAGACTTGCCTATCGGTTTAAAGTTACTTTTTTTCATGGATTCCTCAAATACATCTCCGAATTCATCGTCAAACTCAAATTCTACAAGTGATTTTGAACTGCCGCTTGACTTAACTAGGTCATAAGGATTAATGTCACAAGATAGGATAGATTTCTTAGAATCACTTGAATTGGCATCATCTTCGACCCACATTTCATTCACTCTACTAACAGACTTACTCCTTCCCTTGTTGGGAACTTCAGGAGCTTGCTTTTTCGTTTTTATCCGACAAGGGCTTATACTTTTTGCCCTTGATCTAGATGTGGCAAACTGACTTCCAATACGAGTCTCACTAGGGGGAGCTAGCCTGCTTCTTCTCATTAAATCATAGGGATCTTGATCTCCATTATTTTTGAGAATCGTGGGTCTCGATTTTGATCCTGGTACTCTCACAGTTCCAGACCTAAGTAAGCCAGATTCACTTCGGTTCAGCTGCGGACCTCTCACGGTGCCGCCCACCAACAATCTCGGACTGTCAGCAATAGTTAGAGGCAAACGAGATCCCTTGCATTTCTTACATATACTGACTTTGGTAGAGCTGGTTTTCTTTGTACCGTTAAGATACTCAGGACAGGAACATAGTATTACAGCGTAGTTGTGTGGCGTTGGTTTTTGAGGCGTGCTGATGAGTACTGGACCGGAGACATCTGGGTATGCTTGGAATACGCTAGGCCTCGCAGGCGGGGTCTGAGTCCTCACGGACCCATATAGCCAGGGATCCATGTACTTCATTTGTTTGGAGAGAGACGAAGCTCCCGGTCCGCTGATGGTCCCGTACATGTATGGGCTTTCTGGTGACTTCTCCGATGATTTCATGCTGCCAGAAGAGTTGAGTTTCAGCTTTGATGACCATTTCTTCGGCCGTGTAGTCTCTGGCGTGTCATATATCTGGAAAAGAATAAAAGCTAAATTTAATTACTTGCCTGAATTAATTTACCTATGTCAGCCGAGTGACAATTCTTTTTGTTACTCTAGAAAAATTGGTTTAAGGTGCTAAAGTTTACATTGCTAAACCGTTAAAAGGCTAATGTAGTGAAAATATTTAACAAAACTTGTACTGCAAAGTATTGGCTCCATCTAAAGACGTTTGTTTACTAACTCTCGTTTGCGAGCTAAAGAGCTTTTCATGCAAATATTTAAGCCTATTTGTAAAGTCGACTCGATACTGACGACATAATCTTGTCATATAATATTATGTTATGTACCGCGGAGGTCTCCAAAATAAACCACTTGAGGCTTGACTTTATTTTTTACTTGGAAATATTATATTTTAAGGAAGCTTTTACGTTGTTATACGAGAAAGAACAAAGTATTAACGATTATCCGCATACCTACCAAAACGTAAAATAAATTTTCTCATTTAAATGAAGCCACTGTGCCTTTTATTTGAAAGACAATCATTGACATAATTTAATTTGGAAACAAACAGAAACATTTTTATTTTTTCAAATGTCACTAATTGAACGTACCTATAAAATCTTACCTATAGAAAAGCTGAAGACAGGGCGCTATGGCGCTCATTAGGGGAGGCCTATGTCCAGCAGTGGACTGATATAGGCTGATGATGATGATAGAATCTTTGTTATTAATAAAACAATAAAGTTCTACAGTATTTTAGACATTGGGCTCTCGTGGACTTCGTTACTTATATTAACTATAATATTTCATCGCTTATGTTACTTTAAATTCATTGTCGTGTACATAATAAGAATCAGAATCAGAAATATGTTTATTGTTAACTTTGGTATAAAAAGATCATAAGTATAAGGTGTACAGTTTCAACAGCTTATCTATAGTAGACATACAATACAGTTTTAATAGGTATCTTTAAATCTAAGTCTACCTGTATTGGGTTAGTTTTTAGGTGACAATTTAATTATTTATTTAATATAATATAACATATTAAGTCTAGGATACAATATCTGGTTCCATCAAAGGCTCCTACAATCAAGAAACCATATCCAGTTTCCAAATATCGGCCTACAAAATTAGAACAAATGGTTTCGCAACTGAACCAAACCGAACCATCGTATTGACATATCAAAAGCCTGCGTTGAGGATCTTAATCAAACTGTCCGAGCCAGGTGGATCGTACAGAGCACAGGGGATACGAAGTAATTAGAACCGTACTGGACTGGGCCAGGGAACGGGAAATAGTAACGATCGGAAGTTCTCACTAAGGTCTAAAATTCCGAAACTGCTGCTTGGAGACTAAACTGAAGCTTAGGTCGTAGAGCTTAGAAATATAATTCAAAGAAATAGTTCATTTACTTGAAGTTTTTTTAGAAAATTGTACTATCTACTCGGGGTTTGGACTGACGTGGAGAATACATTGCATAAAGTTTTTTTATTCTTGTTAGAATATAGGTTTTTTGATGCTATAAATAAATAAATATTGCTGGACAATTCACACAACATTATCTAGCCCCAAACTAAGCAGAGCTTGTTTTTTGGGTACTAGATTACTGATATACATAATACAATATAATACATAGAAAGATATTTTTTATACTTAAAACGACCATAACACTCGGAACAAATATCTGCAGATCGTACTAACATTTGTCCCGAGACGGAAATCGAATCCGCAACCAACTGAGTCGCAGGCGGACTTTTGCCCGCCGCGCCACAAAGGTCGTCAAATATAGATAGATTACAAACAGAAGCTCATAACGAAATCAAAGGCATATTTTCCTAAAATCTCTGAAACGAACAAAGATGACTTTCTATTAGTACAAATAGTCTGTAAAAGTGACATAGCTCCAAGTCGGAGCTATGACACGTTGGAGCCTCCAACTAAAGGCGTATTGTACCGGAGAAATAAAGGAAAAAGCTAACTCCGATCGGATATTTTTCTAAGTTAGGTTTATATAAACAACGTTCTATTCAATCAACGAGGACTGGGCATTGCATTTAAAAAAGTAAAATTAAAACATATATTTTTGAAAGAATTCTTTGGATACCTGGAAAAGTATAGAGCTGACCATTTTTGTTGGCACAAAATAAAAACATGTATTCTGTTCTATATAGTTCTATATATTTTCTATATAGTTTCTATATAGTTCTATATAGTTTCTATATAGTTCTAAATATATCTGTTCTTTGGTTGTTTGAGTTGCCAGCAAAATATATTTTGCGTTCTTTTAGGCAATTTTTTGGCGCTTGCTATATTCCTGCTAATCATCGTTTGTTTTCTCTGGTCAGATTTTTCATAAATTAAATTTTAAAACTACTTAGGATACTTGCACACAAAAATGCTTTAGTCCAGACGTGTACAAGTGATCAAATCAAACAAATATTCATCTATCTCTCTTATAAGCTCTGCTTCGCTTGGGGCTAGATAATGCTTTGTGAATTGTCCAGAATTATTTATTTATATATTTCAATTCATATAATTATACCTTAAGATCACATGAAACACTTGCTCATGTCAAAGCTACATAATATTTTAAAATAAAGAAATAATAGGCAATTAAATTAAATCATTACATACAGTCTGCACATAACTCAATTGTAGTTTTAATTTAATTCTAATATATGACTGTTAATAAAGACGTTTCTTCCATTAAATTAATAATAGTATGAATGAATATGAATAATTAAAAACAGAAAACGTAATAAAATGGCTGTAATAGGGCCATGAATGAAAATATGAATAGGTACCTAGATAGATAAAATTTAAATAAATTCAGCTTTATATGGGCTTTTACATTGATACATAAGCTGAAATTAAAAACTGATTAGTTTTTTTTTTTAATTTTAGCCTTAGTTGCTTTCAAAAAAGTCCAGGATTTTGGGGTCGGTTACATAGTCCTTGAAATACTTTTTGTTTGGGTTTTCCGTACTTAGGTACTTTTTAATGCTTTTTCTGGTAAGTTGACAATGTGACTAGGTATATTATTGTAAAAGCGAACCGAGTTACACGGGAAACATTGAAGCTTAATCCAAACCTGCTCACTGACTTAAGTAACGTTAAGTATTTTACTAATAATTTTTTGTTGAAAACATTATACCTAGTTCGTAACTCACACTGGGACAGCCCAGTGCCAGTTACGCACTATTATAGCAAAAAATCATAAAACCATAGTTATTCATTTGTATGAATAACTATGGTTTTATGATTTTGAGTGTGCTAACTAAAACAGTTTATCAGAATAACTAAGGATAAATAAGTATTCTATTTCTGTAAAATTGAATTCGAACTCTGTAGTCCCGAATGGAAATCTTGAAAATTTCGAACAACCTTCGAAAACTTTATTCAGCTGGCAAGTTTCATCGAAATAAAATAACTAGAACTTTGAATAAATATGGCAAAACTCGGGTTCGTTTTTCAGATAACATTGTTTAAATCCTCGCGGGAAAGTTTGAATAATCAAAGTTATGGAAATATTTAGGAATTTACAAACCATCTAGGTTTGTTTAGGATGATCTAGAAAAACTGAGGTCTTTAATGTTCTATTCCTTCAAAAGATATTTATTATCAAGGACAAAAGTGAATTTTACTTTTTACAATTCATGCTCGTAAAACGTACATAATATGTTATGTGTATCTAATAACCGCAAGGAAGTGATTATAGCCCTGTTAGCTGAATAAGGTGTTTTTTTTTAAATTCAAACCATTCGAATGAGCTTTAGTATCATCTACCTAGTTCGGGAATGAGCTGTCTCTTAGTCTCTTAGTCCGAGTCTCCTTGGTCAACATTTCCATACATATTTTGAGGTTCCAAATTCAAAATCAATACTCCCTTGGGAATAATGAATATTGGGAAAATGAGATTGAATTTGGAACATCAAAATATGTGGTTTTTTTACCACGGAGATCCGTACAATGAGATCTCCTTCGAAATTCGGACTAACTTCTGTTCAGAAAACGAAATAAAAAACGAATGCCGCGAAACACGTTATCAAAGTTTTACTATTTACCCGCAGAATGTGAAAAGTAGTGTAATGCCCTCGGGTATAAAGCTGTCTTCGTCTTGTGCGTGATTCAATGCCTCTTGCACTCAGGATTAGGTTATTCTAGAATACTGAAATGTGTTGAGTATTCAATGACGCCCGTGACGTAATACACTGCTTTACACACTCGGTGCATAATCTACTATTTTCTACGCTTTATCTAGATTCTGTCTACTACTTTCTTTCTTTGCTGTACCTAAATTCTACTAATTCACTTCTCGCTGATACATCTCTCATCTATCTACGTATATAACATCTCCTCAATTTTGTATTTTATCTACCTTGTTTGTGCTTGTCTGTGCAGTTCTTGTCGAGTCAAATAAATATATCTTTATCTTTACTTCGCATGCGTTTTTTCGCAGTAGTCTTCAGTCTTCTCGAGGAAGAATTGTCCACTTCACTTTGGGGTAGTGGACAACTGGTCCGAATCAAAAACCAAGAGACTTTTGATTCAGTGAGTAGTCCACTATGCTTTTTAGAAAAGGTACAACTCGTCCGCGGACTAGTTTTTTCGCTGGTGAGATGTACCTTGACCACTATTATATATATATATTATTTATTATTTATTTATTTATTATTATTTATTATAGATCAATGAAACTATTCGTCTATGGTATAATGTTGCTCCAGGTTTAGAACTACATTTGTGCAAAATTTTGGCCCGATCAGTTCAGTAGATTTGAACCAAACAAACGAACATATTTTTTGTCATGATTTCAGGTCTTGTCTTCGAACGTTTATTATGCTACTTAACTCTAATAAAGATAATAATAACTTATCTAGGTAAGTGTGGTTTGAAACATAACCCTCAAGGGTAGCTCACACTAGTTTAGTCCAGCCAGAACGGACAGTGGCGAGTCAACTTGCCCCTCAAGCTGGCATCGAACCCGATTCCTAGTACAAACAGTCACTGTCCTGCATTTGCTACTTGATCCATCACTTGGCCAGTGTAAGCGTTATCATGACTCTATGAAGCATGCGATATCTTTAGCCTTACGTAGCTGACTTGAGTGGTAAATAAAAATAGATATAACTAGGAATATTGAATTTCAATACGAGTAGATACAATAACATTGGTTTACCGACTTACTTCTTAACCTCACTCCATTTTCGACTTTTCAATAAATAAGATTTGTCAAGTTTCGAGTTTGACTCGAGTGTGACTCGCGCGAATATAGGTTTTCAAACTTTTGTCAATTTTGCATAGAAATACTAAATTTTGCATAGAAATACTAAACTGTCCCAGAAATCTCCAACGAATTTTTGAAGATAGCAAATCGGTACAAAAGTTTATTTAGGCATCAAATAAGAGTGAATACAAACCTTTTTCTGATAAAACGAACAGTATGCGTAGGTAGATACCGAAATTTCATTATCAGACTAGATGTTTTGGTGTAGAAGGTGATCTAGATACAATTCTAGGAACGAAGAGTGGTTTTGTTGTAAGAAAATTCCGGGAAAACTTGCTTGGATAAGAATAAGTCTAATCTCTAATTGCACCCGGCGCTTTTGCTGACTAAACAAAAAAAGCCAAAACAAAAGAGATTTTTAATTATTTATGTTCACATGTGTTACCTGGTATATCTAATTCATTATCTAAGGTTTTTATTTATTATAGTACTCTGGGTAATCTCTAAGAAATTAATAAATCCCAAAAATTTACGATCTCGACGGGATTCGAACCCGCACCCCTTCAGTGCAGGGTTGCTCTTTTTCCAACTAAGCTACGTGATCTTATCTCGCCGAGGTGTAAATCTTTGGGAGTTCTTTCGGCACTTACGCCGTCAGCGCCGCCTACAGAGGAAACAATGAAGTTATCCAATTCTGCTCAAAGACCAGATTTACATTTGGTTCGTTTGACGAGAGGTTTTGCCGTTGCTTGATTCTAAGGTTTTTATTTATTATAGTACTCATTATCTAAGTTCATTATTCCCTCTTCTTAATATAATTACTGCCTAGCTTTTTGCCTTGTAATTGACCGGGAAAACAGCACCAGTAAGCTGCTGTTTTTCTGGTCAATTACACCTGGGTCTTTTCAATACAAGAGTGAATAGGTCTTCTAGACCTTCGCGATACATCGTTGACCACATCTTCATTTTCCATCACGTGAAATCAAACGAAGGTACTTTTAAAAAAGAAAACATTATGACTGGTTTTGAGATACTGCTCCGAGATGTTTTAGACATCTATTGAATACAAAATTAGTCATAATTACTGCAAAAAAAAATGGATTACGAAGGAAAAAATGAACTTCAAAAAATTATTTTTACTCAATGGAATCTCTTGATTAACAAAGGAAATTACAATCAAATAACAGAAACAAATTAGAACTAGTATTTGCAATATTGTCTAGAAACTAAGAAAGTCGCCTCAGTATTCTCTGATTGGTATTCAAGTTGTCATGGCAGCTCGCTGTATTTTATAGTTTTATTTTAATCAAAATGATAATAAATCTCGATCAAACTACAAACATTACAAAACACGTAGGTAAGTATAATTACGTGTCTTATAGCTCAGGTATAATTCGTTTTTTTTAATTGATGTTTTGCCACCATCTCACTTGAATAAGTGGCCTAAGATAGAGAATGCTTTAACAGAAGGAACATCACCCTGGATTTGAAGACAAGATTGTACTCAGGCGGCAAAACAGACGCTGGAAACTCATTCGACTTTTTCGGCCGTATGGTATGTAAAAACATATTTGGTGATATCTAATTATTGTTCACATCCTATCCTATCTATTGTTTATAGAATTATTAAAAGTAGTGTTTTGGCCACCTTGTAGATACATCTTATTTTGCCAAAAGGTTCATTGTGATTCAATGTAGTAGGGTAGCACCAATTCATCTTATTTTTCTCGGAAATCTAAGAAATTGTTCTGTAAAGGCTAGAAAGACGCTTTCTTGTGGTATTCTAATATTATGCAGGGTTAACCAGAAAATTGAATTGATAATCTGGCATTCTTGAGATCAACTGAGTAAAGTGAATGATAGACAATGAGATTGACTATAATAATTATTCTTAGAATTTCCTAATAACTTGAGATCTATATATTTTGTCGCTCCATAATGACGGGTACAAATCAAGCGAGCGAGAGCGAGCGAATGCAAACGATTGGGATTTGGCAATCGGTACGTTCGTTCCATATTGATTTGATGTAGCGACAGCCGCCGGAGCACAGCCGAAGACGAACGAAGGCCCTTGTTTGGACTCGCTTGCAATCGCAATTTCGTCCACACTGGTACTTTGCGTTCGTTCGTTAGCCTTCGCTCGCTCTCGCTCGCTTGGTCTGTACCCGGCATAAAGTGAAACCTAAAGTATTTATAGTGTGACATTAATTTATGTCCTTCTGTTTTCTAGTGTCAAAGTCTCTTTTCATTCACGACTATAATGGATAAACGAATTATAGTGAAATTTGGCAAGAAGATAAATTGTATCTAGGAAAAAGACATTGGCAATCAAAATGTATTGTCACAGTTTAGGTAATGCTACTTCGTAAATATTGTGGACGAAGTCACGGGAGGATGTGATAGTCTATCACTAGCGCTACCCGTGATATCGTCCGCATATTTATGAAACACCTCAAACCTGAAAATGAACGTCATAAATGCCGTAAAAATATTCTGAAACCATTGTTTCGATGTCGTTTAAATAACAAATGACGGTAGTTTACCAGCAGGAGAGTGGAGGTAAATACGAGGGTTTCTAGTCACGTCCATATTCCATTTCAGTTGGTATCATTCATGGCGTGTATTGTTGTATAAGTTGCGGGGTTGCTACACATGCTGCCAGTTCTCTTTCCTTCTTTTTAGTAACGAGTTGCGGGGCTGCTACACTTGCTGCCAGTTCTCTTTCCCTCTTTTTAGTAACGAGTTACGGAGGCAGAAAGGGGAGATATCTTAACATTTGTACTTTTTAAAAATGGTCTTAAGAGGCTATTCCTAATTTTTTGAGACATTTTCACCGCCCTCCGGAAATTTTCAAAATAGGAAGAAGATGGACATTTTAAACAAAAACTTTTTTGATTCCCATAATTGATCTTATACTGATCAAAACAAACTTTGAACCAACTGAGGTTCCCTTAGTAAAAAAGGTCAGAAATCGCAAAAAAAGCCGTACTAAGATTTATAAGAACCATAATTTTTTCTTCTTTTTCGCAACTCTACTGAGTAGTAGCTGCCTGTGAAAGGGCAGATTGAGAAATCTTTCTGTACCTGACATAAAGGGCCAAAAATTGGTTCAACCGGACAGAAAAGAGGGTGGTTTAGCGTGGGATAAAAAAAGCAATCTGACATATTAAAATGTGGCCAGGCCTAGACAGCGCATATGACATAGTCTACGCTTTTAGGCATTGAGTTATTTTACGAATTTTTTCCTATTTAAAAACTCCCTTAATGTTTGTAGACAAACACAATACGGAGATTGTTTTAAGTTGATTTTATTTTATAATAAAGCTTGAAAAACAATATTTTTTGTAATTCTAGACTGACTGTACTTGTCGTTTGAGACACGCAGACTATTTTCATTTCCAGACGTTTTGCTACAAGGTCATTTTCGCATGTTAGTCAATTGTACTGAACGGTCGTTTTCCTACTTAGGGGTTCTGATAGGTACCCATACAAACAATAAAGGGGTTTTCCAAAAAAGTCTACGACTAATCATTGTGTGGGTGTCGGTACGTGTGGAAGGCTCTTTATAGAGCGGTCATATAATAGTGCGGGAGAATTTAATTTTTGCTGCAAACGTACGGCGCCTAGGGATTTGGCGGTATTTCATAGTATGCAGTGGGTAACACAGACATTCCTATTTTTATCATGTTATTATGCAGCAGAATCTGCATTCTGTATCTTATATTTGATTGAAAGAATGAAAATGTGCTTATTTTCTTTTGTTAGGAATTTCGATAAGTAATATAAGTAACATTATTAATTTCACAAAATGCTATTCAAACGGTTTCAGTAAGAACGCTCTTTTGGTTTCACCACTTAGACTTAGATAGGCAAATAATGATGTATTAGTTTATAAGTCATATTTATAAACTTACTAGGTAGTTGTTTATTTTCCACTTCTTCCACTGGTGGACAAAAAAATTGAAGTTGATAAACACCTTATTTGTTATTTGATAATAATTACTATTTATAGAGCGGTAGTATAAAATTGTCTAAGTGCTTATTTTGTAAGCCTAAAAAGTCATTGAATTTGAATCAAAAAAGTTAAAACCTTTGTTACATTTGGAGACTGACTAAAATAGGAAGATACTTTGTAAGACACACACAACTCGAAGGTTCCTTGAGTTAGGACGAAAATCACATCGCAAACAACCTGACCCAAGAGCAAATGTTTATCTTTAGTCGATACAGCCTCCCAAAATTATTGACGTGGTTTAACTTTATTACAGGACCCTCCTGTACAAAGTGAAGCTTTTATTTTACTTGCGTCAAATGACATCGTTACGGCGGTAATTTTGGGAACCAGTGGTTTCGGAAAGAACTGGGACGGGCCTTTATCTACCCGCGGCTTTGATCAATCGGTGAGTGCTTTGAAGAAAATATGTAATAATTTTTCTCCGTTAGCAGTTATTTATAAGCTTTTTGATAAAGGTCAAGAAATAAGTCCATACATACGTACGTGAACTTATATCGTAATTTCCCGAGCACTTTCCCTTCCAAAACATCCCAAAATAGACTCGCCAAAACCACATGTATTCGCAAGGGCTAATATATCACGTGAATGGAATAGTTGGTAATAGTCACACCTAAAACAATATTCGATCAGTACCAAAACTAATTCGGGCTCCTTTGAAACTTATCACTAACTTGTTTATCACTTCTGATAATATGTTTTAAGTTTATCAAAAAAGCCATCTAAAAAGCGTATCTAAAAAGTGTCGGTCACATCGTCTTCGTTCTTTCTGCTCAGGTGAGATTGTGGTCTAACGAAGGTCTACTGATTATTAAAAAAAAGAGAAGTGACGATTTTACTGTAGAAGAGCGAAACGTGCACAAAACGAAAATCAAAGGCATTGATTGTTACTCAATTTTACGACAGTCGATCAAATTAAAATACGGTTCATAATCAATTACCAAACGATCTAAAATTAATTGATTAAATCGCACTTTCCTCTCCATTGACACAAAATTCTTCAACTCTGTCGATTTCTTGTCATGGGCTGTAAATTTTTTATTGAATGCTTCTTTTACGCGCGTATAAAACGTATAGGATTGTGAGGTGTAAAATTGATCTATTTTATTTAGGTTCGAAGAAGCCGTAACTTCAAAGTGGTTTTTTCTTATTTTAACGACAGTTTTGAGAACTGTATATCTCAATCTTTGTGGATAAGCTATCGAATCGAGCTTATTGCAGATTAGTTTTTGACTTTTTCTTTATATTAAATGGCTAATTTTGAGAGTTGCTTTGATTTTTAACTATTAATTCAACTTTTGAGTCATTTTTATTACTCTTTGATTGCAACTTGCATTTTTATTTCTTTTACTACTGCAGTTGAATTGTGATAAGGGCTGTATCTAGAAGGTTTCGTTTTGTTTGATGTGATTTTTTGCTTTTGACGCTTTTGACTTTCGTTTAGGCATTTATGGTTGTTGAAGTAGGTGAACGCTGTTAAAGTCGATTTCGTATTTATTGAGCTCCATCCTCGTGTGTAAAAGCATTTTACTGCGAGATCGAAGTGTTACGAGATGATTTCATGAAGCTTAATGGCTTGAAGGTGGTTAAGGCGTTTTTTCTATGCTTCCTAGATAGCAAAATAAGATATTGGTTTAGTACCTACCTATTACTTAGGGTTACCCATTTTCGTGTAAAGTTTATAATTAATTTTCACTGAATTTTTAACTTTTCAAATTAAAAACACAAACTTACCATGAAAAAAAACGTTATTTTATAAAACAGAATCGGTGGTTGAAATGGTATCTGGTCTGGAACTTACCTGTAACAAGAAAATAATTTATTTATTTATTTTATTTTGTTTAATTTGGGAAACAAACAGTTCTTGTAAACTAAAAAATCTACTAAAGTAACACTTACACCAGCTAAGTTTCCACCATTAAATGGAACATTTATAGAAATAGGAAACAGACAGTTCAGACATAAATAATTATGCAATACAAATTAAAAAAAATCCTACTTAGCAAATTATGCAGAAATGCACAAAAGTTGGCAAACTTTTTAAGAGAAACGACAGGAAATGCACAGATGGTATCGAGTAGAACTTTGGTTGTGAAATACAACTTATGAATTTCAGCAACTGAATTGAAAACTACGAAATGAATTCGAAACTATTCGGCTATAGAAATAAAAGAGGACAAAGGAAGCTTTAATGTACTTTTACTACTTAGTAGGTACTTTTTGGGGTTCGATACCCAAAGGGTAAAAACGGGACCCTATTACTAAGACTTCGCTGTCCGTTTGTCCGTCTGTCACCAGGCTGTATCTCATGAACCGTGATAGTAAGATAGTTGAAATTTTCACAGATGACGTATTTCTGTTGCTATAACAACAGATACTAAAAAACGGAATAAAATAAATATTTAAGGGGGCTCCCATACAACAAACGTGATTTTTTTGCCGTTTTTATAGATAATGGTACGGAACCCTTCGTCCGCGAGTTCGACTCGCACTTGGCCGGTTCTATTTATTATTTATCTGCGAAGTAACCGAATCAATCGAATCTCTACTTTATTATAAGCAAGCCGAATTTATGGAAATTATTATTCGGAATTAAAGGCAAACAAAACGATTCAAAAACTTTTGTGGCCAGATATTCCCACAATTATCACTGAAATAATTAAAAAACTCAAAGGCCCTCGCGACATCTGTATCGAATCAATTACGGATCAACAAATTTGCCTTCTGATCAAAATTTCAAGTTATTCGTTACGTCCAAAACAAAATTTATTCAGAAGCATTTGTCACGTACTGAGTGAAAAATCCGAGTCGAGAAAAATTGTGAAGAAATTGCCAATTTGTAAAGAATCGAGTGAAAAGAAGTTATTTCGAATTAATACGACGTAGTTCTTGCTGAAAACGAAGAAAAATATTAAGAGGCGTTGGCACCTGCAAAAGCTAATTGACGCTTAAAAAGAATTCAATGTATTTAGATGTATTGTAAAAAATGAAACATACATTAGTGTTGCCTAGAACTGCACTCACCCTGAAGAAGTCCGTCGTTAAGGGATGAAACGTTGGTGTTCTGCCAACACAAATAAGGTTCGTAGTTAACCCGCTTACATCCGTAATGAATTCGTCAAACTACGATAGTTTTTATAGTAAAATACATTTATGTTTCTGGTAAAGTCTGAACGCTGTGATGTGTCTCTTTATTTTTTTTTACTGTGTGAAAACTTGTTACCATACTGGTCCTCTATGTTAGTCCCCTGCTGGACATCATCATCATCAGCCTATAGTAGTCCACTGTTGGACCTATGCCTCCCCTAATGAGCACCATAGCGCATTGTTTACAGCTTACCGCATCCAGCATCTGCAGTCTTTCGCAGGTCGTCATCCCACCTGGCCGGTGGGCGTCCTACACTACATTTGCCCAGTCGCAGTTATCGATTCTTCGCGAGATATGGCCGGCACACTGCCATTTCAGCTTACTATTCGTAAAGCTATGTCGATAACTTTGGTTCTCTGTTGGATGTATGTTATTTTTAAATGTAATCAAAATGTTTATTTTACTTTATTTGATGATTCGTTTTTTCATTCCTAACATTCTAATTTAAGATATTTTTATTATTGTTTGAAGGAGGTAGGAACAATCGGGAATGTATTTATCCTGATTGTCCCTAGTCGTAACAATCGAGATTTTTTTTCCCGATAGTTCCTAGTAGGAACGCAGGGGGTAGGGACAATCGGGAATAGGCGTTCGTTACGAACTGTCCAAGTTGCATTCACACCATTAGTATCTTGTACAGCTAAAAACCTACCATCACCTCATACATTTAACCTAAAAAAACCATCTTCCTATCATCAATGAAACTTCCTATACTTTCGAACGTGCGAACAGATCGCTCTGTGATGAATAGTCTATAACCGCCCATAATTGCTACTTTTATGTGAGAGCTCCGGAAGTACCGCGATTGAATATAGCTTGTGCAAACACGCTGCTTGATGGTGGTTCGATGCCATTTTTATAGGTTTTATGATGGTTTGAATGGGTAAACGGTTAGTGAAGTAATTGCTTTCGATTTAGTGAGGCATGGTGGGCTTGGGGTCTATTTAAATAGCTACGAATATAAAGGGTTATTGGTAAATTAGTGACAATACGTGAACTGCAGGACCTGCAGTTCAAGTGAAAGATGTTTTTTTCATTTAGTATCAGAGGTGACTTATATATTTTTTTTTAATTTAGACTTGGCGTCTTCACAAACGTGTTTGTGATGATGGGCTGAACCTGCAGTTCACGTACTGTCACTAATTTACCAATAACCCTGTATAGCAAGGACTCTGGTATAAAATTACATACCTATCCTAAGTCTTAGGTCAAGTTATAAGTTTAGGCTCCGGACTGAATGGAGGTGGTGCGGGACAGAAACCTGCGGCCATCTATGTGTCGGAGGCGAAGACCCACTTCTGGGTTGATGCGCCAGGATAGTGAGTGTATGTATGAAGTCCTAAGTAAAATTACAAATTAGCCTGTAACGCTATAATATTGGACAAAAGCCTCCCCAACTCTGAGTCAGTTGTACCGACACTTTGCTTTGCTTATTTTTACTTTTTGAAGGAGTCCAGTTCTTTAAATTATTATTATGTTAAGAACTCACTACGTTTAACCCATGTACGTACAACACATTGTACAACGAGGTTACCGGGAAATTCACTAGATATACGTAAAAACCAACTGTACAGTTTGTCCATCAAACTCCCTCAATAAATGAAGGATTTGTTTGCAATTACAGTCAGATTCAGTGAACACTGCGCTGAACGTGATCCTTGAACTAATTGAGTTTCGTATCGGTGCAACCGGCTGAAATTACACGATAACTCTACTGGGGTCACTTTTTCTGTGGATTGAACAGAACAAAATTGTTTTTGTGAAGGTTGCTACAGATAAATAACATACGTTGACTAGGAGACGACTTACTTTCATATATTTTCTTGTATTACCTTATGACAACAAACGTACAACCTGTCAATTAAAGTTATTTTGTTGCAAAAGTGTAAATTTTATAGCCTCATGTTTATAATCATGCAAATACATGAGAACTAAAGATAATAATCATTCATTAGCAAATCAAGGTAATTATTTTATCACGTTGTTTTCACAGAAACCGTTTATTTGCAAATGGTCGCAGTAATGAATTCGTAAATGCCTTGCATTGACTATTAACATATAAGTAGATAAGAACGTAATTTCCACATGTTGAACCCTTCTTCTATATTAGTAATTACATAGAAACCAAAATAGAGAAACTTCACATAAGTTATTTAATTTGAATTTACGTGGGATAAAATTATTACTAAAACTAAACTAATTGACTTAAACTTCGTTAGTACCTAATGGAGTTTTAGTCAATCTGACCAAGGCAGATAGGAGGTACCTACCTACTTAGATGCCTTAAATGGGCATAAAATAGATATAATTCTTTTGGCACCAAAACCTTAACAAACTAACCCAAAAATTAGCCTTTTCGGGGTTCCGTTATCAAGAAAGAACCCTTAATTAAGTTAAGTACTTATAGTTTCGTAATACCCGTCTGTTCGTACATTGCTCGTGGCCAGTCCAAACTGGGCTATTTTCATCTAAATCGCAAGACATAGTAACAATGCGTAAGAAAACTTAAAAGTTCTTTTGACACTGCATCGCTCGAAAGCTGTAAATTATAACAAGCGACTTTTTTTAGGCAAACGTCATCCAAAATTACGTGTATCTTCTTTTCAAACCATAAAGTCTACTGGATATGCATAAGCGTATCAAATATCTAAGTGAACTTATTCAAAGCAAATCCTACTAATTCAGGTCACTGAATACCTCTACGTCGTCGTGAGAAACGAAGGACCTTGAGATACTGAGCGGGCTCCTCTTACAGAGTCGACGAAACATGAGCCTGCCACTGGTATTTTGTAAGCAAACTAACTGTAGGTAAACAAATTTGTTATTTCTATTAATTGAATCATTGGGCATCGTTGGGGCGGGTTATTTAACGACTAATTTTTATACTGTGTATTAAGTGCAGTATTGGATGTTTTACATAAATTGACTTTTAATTTAAATAAATAAATATTATTGAATCATAAACGTTTATGTATTTCAATAAAATTGCAACTAACAGAGACAACCATAGTATACCATAGTGTCTCTAAAACATTACCTAAATACTAAGACCTGAAAAATGTACACAATGATTACAATGATATATATGAATAACAAATAGTCATGGCAAGAATTATGAGCTATCATGGGCATCAAACGCATGGGTATCAATCGTTTGCACCTGCAAGTTTTGGAAAAAACCTTGTGGGAAACTTGACATGGTTCTTTAGAGTATGTATACTTATTTTAATTTCCCATAAACCTAAGCCGTTAACAGAAGGCAGTGTCGAGAATGCCGGCAGCATTGCCACTGTAAATGGCAATGCTATTAATTCGCTGACTGAAATAAAAGCTAGTAGTTAGGTAAAATCTTGATACTCAATTATTTTATCTTGAATTAAAAATACAGATATTAGGTTGTTTTCGCCACAGCAGCCAATTTTCTTACGTATAAGCAGCATAAAAAGATGATCTGTCATACATATTTTTTAAGTTTCGATACTTTTTCAAATTAATCCAACGCGGTCTGTGAAATGCATTTGAAAAATATGGAATTGAATAGTCATACATAGTCCGGCGGATTGGAGAGATTTACTTAATGGTCATCTGGCGTACCTATTGGTCATTTCACGTATTGGTCATTATGCGTATTAGTCAATGTGCGTCTAAACGATATTTCAGTGTATAAATATTGTAGACAGTCAACAGTGTTTTATCAATTGGTTGCCGGCCCGCCAACTTTAGTGTGTAGATATGAATCAAAAACAGTAATAGTTTTGATTTTGTTTGATGTTTTTATACAATCAAGTATGTAGCTGAAAAAATCACGGACTCGAATTTTCACGGACGGCAAAATTAAACAGATGAATAAATGATTTTGTATCAAGTATTTTAAAAATTCACATCCCGTTCTCATTCGTGGAAACAAGAACAGGAAAGCCGAATAAATATTTTACTTCGAAAAAGATTGCAGGAGGATTGTTGCTAATAGGATTTCTAGCTTTATTTGAGTTACGTTTGCAGATTTTGTATGCTTCTGTTAATTGGTTGTTTGTTGGAAGTTGTGATTCTCTGTTGCAAGTTAACTTCTGCAAACACAGGGCTCAGCGTAGACGCGGCACATCTTTAGATAAGATCATAATGTACGAAAGTGTGTACTCCTAATCTGCAGATGTCTGACACAGCAGAATTGTTATGCTATGTACCAAAGTTACGTCAACAACTGAACGAGCCTCCTCAAAACAAGGGCTTTTGACCGCATCAGAGGTGTTAAAATGCATTAAAAAAAGCTGCTAGTTTTCTCTGGCTAACAAAAATCATGACAATCGCACACATAATTATCTCGCCTAGCCCCAAGCAAAGCAGGATCTTGTGTAATAGATGACTGATATACATAGGTAATACATACATACAATACCATAGATATTTTTTTACAATAAATAAAAAAAACTCAGAACACCCAGAACAAAAACATGCAGATCGTACCTACAAATATATGTCCCAAGGCGGGAATCGAACCCGCAACCTCCTGCGCAGCAGGCGGACCTTCGTCCGCCGCGCCATATCGGTCGCAGATTTTTTTGTGAACTCTTAAGAAAGCCACGGTTTGAGTTGGAGGGGTCAATTCTCACGTCACTTCCTTTACGCTTGTTTTAAACTACGTATCTACATACTTAACCTTTCATCAGAAAATTTGATTCTGTCACCTCTAATCTCCCTGCTAATAAATAAGTCATTGCAAGAGAAATGTCCTAAGTAAACGCTGACACTTCCAACTTTTCTTTGGGCAAAAAAATTAGGAAAGCAACTTCAAAATGCTTTAAATTTCAAAAATGTTGCTTCTGTCGGCTCTCTAATGAAGAAAAAAACCGATTCTTCTCCCCGTTATTTTATTTACGAAGACAAGGATAACGTTACAAGATCAGAAATTTCAATTAAAATCGCAGGATTCCATTACATAGCTTTACCAGTAAAATAATAATAACAGTTAAGCATAACGATTTAGATGTTATAAGCAACGAAATAACAATTAGAATTAACACGAAATTGCCTATTAAAGACAGTCGCTAATCGTTGAGGCCCTGACATGGGCATTTGACTGTAAATCCTTTTCTAAGACGCGACTTTTTAACACGACTTTGGTAACCAAATTTCTACTTTCGTCTGGTAAAACAACAATTCGATTCATTTTTCATGACCTAATTTCGTCTAACTGTTGTTAGGTCAAAGCCTCTCCAAAATTCTTCCACTCGTTCAACAAAATAGAATAGAATAGAAAATATTTGATTTGTCTAACAAAATTAAATATGACATAATTAAATATGTACATTGCTTTTATAACTAAAATTAAATTAAATGCGATAGCGCGCGGTCTCACCTATCTTAAGAATAGATTATGATGCTGTTGACTTGAAGTTGATTGTAATGACAACCTTAAATGCGATTTCAATTAATCTCTTCAAATCTTGATATTTACACTGTTTTTACAGATTTTGACAGATACTAATCACTCAGCGATAACATCTATGGTCCCATCTTGGTAGCTAGGCTTGTTCTCTAGGTAGACAATAGTTTCATCAAAATCTTAAAAAAAAAATATCCTGCCGACCATAGAACCTCTTTATAGATTTGTGTGTAGATTGGATACGCCCACCCGTTAATAACTTCTGTTTCTTTACCATTGCATACAACCTCTAGCAATTCCGCAAAGATCAGCTGTGAGTCCTTCCTTGAAGTTGGTTGAAAGCCCGTTCAGGTCGCGTCTGACGATTCTTAGTCGTCCTCAAATCCGTTTCTAGCTCTCAGGGTAAAAACCACAGAATTCCTACTCAAGGAAAATTATCTGTGAGATTGTACCTCATTTACGTAATTGCAGTTTTCGAGATTCCAAAGATGTTGCATGGCGCCATTTTATGCAGAAATTTTAATGCCACTTCTTAACATAAATAATACGTATTTATTATAATAATAAACTCATTAGGTTTATTAGTTTAGTAAGAATATTTTATAAGGTGGTGATTTATGCAAAATCGATTAGGCTTTATAGTTCCATTGACATCTACATATGTTATATAACCTTACATTAGGGGAGGCCTACATCCAGCAGTGGACTAATAAGACTGATGATAGACTTACACATAACTACCCTCAAGTTTTCCCCCTTTAAAGATAAATCATCACCTATAAATAAGTTCATCTTAAACAAAACAGTTAACCTACTTAAATTCTAAATGTAATTGATGATAACACTACTAGACTTATTAATATTAATATTGACTTCTTATTATAATAAGTCATTATATCATTATACTAGTCATCATCATGATGATGATGATGATCACTAGTAGACTTATTAGCAATTGCACAAGTTGAGCAATGTTTAAGAGGGCGCCTAATGCAAAAACAAATAAATTTTTTAAACACTTAAATTAATATGGTATGGTACGTTAATGTTCAGATTAAAAAATATGATAGGTAGGGAAAAAAACTGTAGAAGCCAGAGTAAACTAATAGAATTAATGAAAATAAACTGGCACTTTATTAAAACAATACAAATTTCACACATAAGAAATGCTCATTTGACTTGTCCAAGTGCTTTTTTGTAAGCCTAAAGAAATAAAGTTATTGACTTTTGACTTTTTGACTCAAAATTATCAACGACAACACCATTATTTTTACGTCTTACATAGCCAGACTAATGTTTTATTGAGTAATCATGTCGTTTTTCTATTTCATGCTTACATTTTGAATAATTAAAAGATTATAAGCAAAAGCTTGATTTTTTCGCTGACGTTGCTCTGGTCTGTCCTGCTCCTATAAATGCGAAATCCTATGCCAACCCTTTTCACAAAAAAGCGTCATAGATCGCACCCGTAAGTAAGGATTATAATGATCCTGACTCGAGTTTCTTATAAGCGGGGTGTAACGTCTCAGAGATGATCACCTTTTCGTCTCACAGACGACTAAGAAGTACCTACCGTCTCGGGGAAACGTACGAAATATTATATCATCTAACCAGAAAATTCTTTTGGACTTAACTCTTTACACATCTTTATTTTGGGACTATAATCGTGCATGTGTGTAAACGTAGAAGCTTGTACATTTACAACCTTAAAGTAATATCTTCTACCTTGAGAAGTACCGCCAAAACCTTTATCGTACCTATTCCGCGAAGTACAAAAATCCGGAGCAATCTCCGTTGCCATGGCAACCGTAAAATTTATAGCAACAATAAAATGTGGGATTCCAAGGGGATGCCTCTCCCGCTCAAAGTACCGGCTGAATTGTTTGAGGTTACGGTTGTACAGTCGACGTGGCAAATACATGCGCTGATTTATCAGGAATTCCAACAAAAATACACATCACACAATCTCGCACTTGATCCAGACTTTATCTAGACAAAGTCAGATCTTATTTTTTTAGATACCCCGTTCTATTCTATACAGGGTTATTGGTAAATTAGTGACAATACGTGAACTGCAGGTTCAGCCCAAACTCATCATCACAAACACGTTTGTAAAGAAAAATATCTCCAAAAGCTCCCAAAATACAAATAAATCAATGTTTTATGAGTTCATAGAAAATGGTAAACATTTTGCGGAAAATTATTTCTCCGCTATATTTATTGCTTTTGTGAAAACCATAAAAAAATTGAATCTTGCGCCAACCCGTGTCGAACCACCTTAAACCAACAGTACCTTCTCAGTTGTAGAAGGAACGGATGGGTGCTTGTTGGATAACGTGGAAAAGGAAGCTATCATTTTACGTTCGGCAGATATTTGCTGAATGTTATGTCCCATACAATATGACTTAGTAAAAAAAGCATTTTTTTTTTCTACACTTAGTGCGATTATTATTTGTGACCGTGAGCTCTTCTTTTAATTTTCTTATGAGCCTTAGGCCCGTATAATGAAAGCTTGCCAAGTCTTCAATCTGTACTTGAGTAACGATTTTGTATAGCATAAGCCTTACTCAAGCAGATCGATAACTGAGTAAGCTTATAATACGGGCCATAGTCTTACTTCTGGTAAAGGACCAGAAGTAAGAACAGACGGTCAAGACCGTCTGTTGATACTTTGAACAAAAAAAATATTATGAGTCCATTTTCAGATAAAACATTATATTTTGATTGTTTTCAAAAATTAAAACCGACATCTTTTCTAAAATAAAATTAACTATATTTTTTTTTAAATTTAGCGGGATATATACCAAATCCATAAGAATACCTACTTTTTTTGGGAACATCTCGAAATTTTTCCTATACAATAGCGAAATAATTTTCAAAATCAGTCTATAATAATTGACGAAGAAATCGACGAATGCACAAAAAAAAGTTTTTGCCGAACATAGAAACTCTTTTTTTTTACTTTTTTCCGAGTCGGTTAGAAAAATAGTAGGTATGTCTACCTAAATTTAATTCGGTTGAGTTGTTTGGCCATACATTTCCAAGCATTCTTACCTTCTTACCTACGTGTATTTTTTTACTATCACTTAAAAAAAGAAATAAAATGTAAGGTACAGAACAATAAATTAGATAAAAGCTACGTTTTATTTAATGCTTAATGGTCGAAAGGTGGTAAAAGGCGACCTAGTTTCTAGTATTTCATTGTATCGCTCGAAATAGAAAGACATTTTAGTCTGAGGCGGTGGTTAAGAAAACCAGCAATTATTTCTAGAGGTAGATACAAAAGAGCTCTTTGCTGAACTTTAAAATTGTTGCAACGCTAAGAATGTTTACAGCAGCGGGGCAATGCAGCTAGCATCTTGGGCACGCTTCCGACTGGTATTGATATGGATCAGTTGAGCTACCTATAGATTGTTTTGCAACAGTCTGCAGTTATATACTTTTAAGCAATACTAGTTTTAATTTAATTCTATTATTTGATTGTAATTTTCTTTGTTAATAAAGAATGTTTATATTATAGTAATGTTTCGCAAAAGAAACTTGATGATGATGTTGTCCACCTTGTAGCCGAATTTTTGGCCACCCTGGCCAGTCTTAAGGGAGACTATCCAGGTGCGCAGGACATATTATACTGCACAAGTGTGTGCGCAAACACAGGTGCACTCTATATTCCCTCGCTTTCTTACTCCGATGGGACGGCAGACAGAAACGACCGGGGAGAGGTCACGCGCAGGACCAACGGCTTAACAGGCTTTTCGAGATAGATGCGAATTACATAATATTATTGATGATTTTTATACGATTTTCGATTTTAGAAGTTAATTTAAACTTTTTCGTGTAAGTCATCAATGGTTCTCGATTACTGTTTTCGAATGTGTTTTGTATTGACTCCAACTAAGGGTACAGGTCATGTTACGTTGTTTTTGAGTTTTATATCCCGATTAAATTTGATTCAATAATCTAAAGTAAGCTATGTATAAATCACGTTCCACGTGCTTCTTAGGCAATGAAAGTGTTAAACCAAATCCAAAATTCCCCATCATCACACTTCAAACAAAAATGCAAAACCGTATTGTCTGCTAAAGCAATTCGAGGCAAAGTGCATCGTTAGTGTGGACCACCTTTATTACCAGTGTGTTTACGCCTTTACCGCAAGAAGCTCCTACTATGTGTTCACAATGAGTTTTACGATCGACTTTGTAAGGCTCGAGTGCTTCATGGCTGTAATTGCTACTGTAAACCTGTATGACTTTGGCTTTGTACTGTAAAAGCTGTTTAAAGCATGAATGGTATGTTTGTGAGTTATTTCACCTAGCGGTCTCTGTCATCTTTCATCGTTTTCATCGTCATAGCCATAACCTTTTTTTTTTATTTTTTTCAGTTGAGATTTGGTTTTGTTTTATTTTGTTGTGACAATATTTATCCAAATGCAATGTTACCTTAATATAAGATCAATACGAGTGTGAGCACTCGTATTGATCTTCAATACAAACCAACGTTGGTTTAATGGTGCAATATTTACTAAACAATGTATACTTTAATAAATAAATATTATTATTAAAAAAAAAATTATTATAAAAAACCCAATACCTACTAGGTAGAGAGGCAATAGAGAGTGCACCTGCGTTTGCGCACACACTTGTCCACTATATGTTCTGCGCACATGGCTGGTTTGTGAACTTACGGCCACGGAGAATAATGCCCTCCTGGCCGAATAGGACGGCATTATCACTAGGATCTATCTTAATCTTAAATCTTTATACAATTTCACGTCTTAAATTTAGATTTTTCCCTTATTACAAAGTAACACAAAACGATACAAATTTTCTCACCAATATTATAAACGTGAAAGTTTAGATGGATGGATGGATGTTTGTTCCTTTATCACGCCAGAACGGCAAAACGGATCTGGATGAAATTTGGCACAAAGATAGATTATAGTCTGGAATAGGACATAGGCTACTTTTTATCCCGAAATTCCTACGGGAACGGGAACTACGCGGGTGAAACCGCGAGGCGCTGCTAGTAAATCATAAAATTGAATACAATTATTAAAAGTAGGTAGTTACAGCTCTAGTTGCAGGTTGCATCCATGGCGGTTTCGGCGTGAGAATCGACCACTTAGTAGACGTAGCAATGCCATACAAAATGTAGTAGATTGACATAGTTGAGTAGGCGTAACCAATATTTGACGTTAATTTGCACTCACACAGACTCGCACGCTTACAAAATTACATCGACATCGATGAAAAATGGTGGTCAAACACTACTTATAAACGTTTATAACGTTACGCAAAATAAGTCCGTACAGCTTCTCCATTGGACTCAATAATTTCTTTCATCTATGGACGATCTTATGACGACGATACGACTGTTATAGTACACGCTAGACCGTGTCGGGTCCGAAAAATCATTTTACTACTTCTTTTATGGAAAGTTAGTAAAGTGATGTTTAAGCGGAATTCGGCCCCAGATACTTAAATCTTGAAAAGTTTCTAGCGTTCGGAAATCGATGCCTCTATCATTTATAATACAGTGGTAGGGGACAACTGCAGTGCTTTTTATACTAAAAGCACCTATCAGTAAACATTGACATTATGGAGTTTATAAAACAAGTTGATGCTCAACGGGATTTTACGAGATGTGTATCTAAGGATGTGTACGTGATTATTGCTTCATCGAGGTGAATGCAGCATTTGCTTAAAGGCGCTAATATTCCTTTTTAATTCGTCAATGCAAAAGACTACAGGTATAGGTATGCTAGATGCGGATATCTGAAGGCAGGGCGTTATGGCGCTTATAAGGTATAGAGGCCTTTGTCCAGCAGTGAACTAATATGGACTAATATAGGCTGATGATGATGATGAAAGCACTATAAAAGGATGTATATGAAATGATCTCTTTATTGTCAAAATCAAGAGAAAAATGTGGTAAAAGCTTTAATAAGAACATCCCACACATAACTGCTTAAATACTATATTCTCAGAAACAAGTATTTCAAAAACATCATCATTAACGTGCTGTGCCGGAAATGATCAAACTTTCTTTGGTTGATTACTGCAATTTTGTGAAGCTGTCAGAAAACATGTTTCTATAAAATAATGGACCTTTGGTACTCTAAAGATTTGTGAATTTTGGACATTGAAACATGGCATGATACTTTTATAAAATATTTTTTAACCTTTCTTCCTACATTAATAATAAAAAAAACGGCCAAGTGTGAGTCAGACTCACACACGAAGGGTTCCGTTCCATTACCTATAAAAACGGCAAAAAAATCACGTTTGTGGTATGGGAGCCCCCTTAGATATTTATTTTATTCTGTTTTTCAGTTTATTTGTTGTTATAGCGGCAACAGAAATACATCATCTGTGAAAATTTCCACTGTCTAACTATCACGGTTCATGAGATACAGCCTGGTGACAGACGGACAGACGGACAGCGAAGTCTTAGTAATAGGGTCCCGTTTTTAACCTTTGGGTACGGAACCCTAAAAATAGGATAAATTTGTATTTTTGTATGTAACGAATAAACTTAAAAAGTACTTGACCGATTTCAAAAATTCTTTTACCGTTACGAAGCTACATTATCACTGAGTATATTTGTATATTTATTTATTCCACCGTAGGTACCTGTTGATACACTTGATGTCGTTCTAGTCTACTTCATTAAAATTATATAGGTATACAAGTCAAATTTTGTGTGAAGGAAAGAAACACCATAAGGATTGTATTCAGAAACAGTAATTTCCATAAATTAAGATAAATATTTAACACATTAAATATACAAATAATTAGCTGTAAAGGGGCCTAAATAATAATATAGTCAAACTCAAAATATAAGTAACATTGACTATAGAATATACCCGTGCGAAGCCGGGGCGGACCGCTAGTAATTAATTTTTGTATTGCATAACATAAACTATAACAACAAATTATATTTTAATCATTATGATAAAGTACCTAGCTAACTACGGTGGCTATTTATAAACGCTACAGCGCCCTGGCTTCGCACGGGTATATTCTATAGCCTATGTTCATCGGGTATAATGTAGGATTCTAATGGTGAAAGAATTTTTTCAAATCAGTCTAGTTTCGGAGCCTATTCCCGTCAAACAAACAAACAAATCTTTCCTCTTGTTATTATTATTAGTATAGAGATATTCCTGTTCTGCGGTAAAACATTATACGACCGGTTTGAAAGGGAAGTTCAACAAAGCACTGGCTGTTTTTGTGGTCATACGAAAAATTAATGCCCGCTTGAAGACGCTTCCGGTACTTAGTTTTTTTCTGGGCGGCCAGTATGTTTTTATACGTAACCTCTCTGATAACATACTGCAGAGTTAGATTTTCCTAACGTCTCGTGCAAATGCGGTAAAGGAGGCGGTCTATACCTCGTATGCGAAAAAATAACAGGTAATAACAATAATAATTCTGGACAATTTATACAGCATTATCTAGCCCCAAGCTAAGCAGAGCTTGTGTTATGGGTACTAGACAAAGGTAAATACTAGATAACTGATATACATAAAATGCAATACATAAATAGATATTTTTTAATACATATAGAAAATTACCAGAACACCCTGACTATATCTGCAGATCTTACAAACATTTATCCCGAGGCGAGAATCGAACCCGCAACCTCCTGCGTCGCAGGCAGACCTTCGCCCGCACGTCACATCGGTCGTCAGTAAAAAGTAGTTAGTTATCTATACCTAACTACTTGTATGATATCTTTTTGGTAATACCTACGTCAATTTTATGTTAAATTGTTAAAAAAATGTATACATTTCTATTTTGCTGCACAAATGGATAACCTTTACAGATATTATCCAACCGTAAGATGACTCTTACCGCGTTCGATAATAAAATTCACCAAAAGTTCAATAACCAGAAACGAAATTTGTTAAGTTATGCAAAACTAGGCGTGGTTTTAAGCACCTGTTACGCTGCGCTTACGCAAGCAGACATAATGTTTGTGTTATTGAAGTGTTTATTGATCGTACTTTAATCAATCAATAGAAGCTTCGCGAACTTTCTATTTTATTTAACGACTTCGTGTTCTCTACTACATATCTATAAAAGTGTTATAAAACTGAATTTAACGACAAAAATCGTATGTTGTTCTAGGGAAACCTTTAGAAAGGTTGGTAAAGGCGTTTTTTTATTTATTTGTTTGAATTTTTTTAGTATGTGCGATATTTTTGGTCAAATAAGCTTTGTCTTCTGAACGGTAAGGGTGATAATGTTTAAAGGTTAAACACCCTTTCAAACTGACTTTAATAAGATGGAGGATGTCCTGTGTTCGGCTGTGTGTATGTTTTTGTTAAGTATGGTCCGTAGATTGGTCCGTCATATATTTATGGACCGATTTGGATGATTCTTTTCTAGTATGTATAGTAAGATCCCAAGAAGGTTCCATAAAAAATCCAAGGTACCTATTACTTATCCCGCAAAACTTAAAAATCAGTTTAAAAGTAAGGGGTTTTTATAATTATTATATCACTCAAAAAAGTATCCAATAAAGAGTTGATCTCAAAAAGACACCAGACTTATTGAAAACGTTTTGTAAAATCTCAGCTGGCTATCAACGCATTTCCGCATACAAAAACCTTAACACTGCCCTATAACAAACGCTTCCAGCAATATCAACCTTATCTCTCAAAAACATGGTTGCTTTTCCCCTGCACTAGCACAGTTCTGCTCGAAACTCGAATGGAGACCAGTGTAATTGCTTCCGAAGCGCCAATTTCATCTTTTGTGTTTTCATATCTGTCGGTTGTTCGATGTTTAACTTTTTGAATAGTGCGGGCAAAGTTGGTTAGCAATTTGTGATACCTACATGTTGTTGTTGGTATACTTACTTTGCAAAAAAGCGGGAAACCCCACGATTTTACGTTCGATCTCCGTTATAAATATAAATTGAAATCATTCAAAGATCTTTATAGCTTTAAAGACCCAGCAGAATTTCGGCCAGAAATCATAACAGTGCACAGGTGAGTGCGCAAACACAGGTGCAGTCGTTTCTATTCCCTCACTACCATAATCCGATGGGACGCTGACCAATACGACAGGTGAGAGGTCAGTCTCTGGAACAACGGCTTTCTGAGGCTGGGAGGTGAAAGGTGGAAGTGCACTACGCGTCAGTGGAACTGCGCGGCCGCGGCACTGCCCGTCAAATTAGAACAAATCACCAAAAAAGTCGCGCAGTTCCGCTGACGCGTAGTGCGATCAGTCTTAGGATTTCATACAAAGAATAAATGGCCGCGCCGTGTCGCGCAGTTCCGTTGTAGTGCAGTTCCACTCAGTGCGCGTGGACCTTTAATCGTACCTACATTTTAAATACCAATAATCAACATCTCGCCTTTAAAACCAAAAAATGAAGCTAATATCGGTTCCAACGATGTCAAAGATAGAAATAAAATTTTGAGCTTGTCGTTTGTCTGTGGTTCTTTTTCTAATAAAAACAGGGAATCAAAATTTTAGAGAAGCTTAAAAAATGCGTTTAAATGTCTTCTACGAATTGCATACGAATTGTGTGATTATTAAACCAGTGAATACCGACAAGAAATTCCATTATTTTGATATCCTTCCCGGGAATAACAGATTTACCGGCGATAATTAATTTGATACGGAAAAGCTTGCCGGATTCATTATTCTATTTCGATGTGTTTCTCGCCAGATGGCGCAGTTGTGGCCTTGGATGTTTGTCGTTTTCCTTTCTATTGTGCTGTTTTTTATTTCGAAAAGTTATTTAGGTCAGACTAGTTTCTAGTCACAGATGCAGTAAAAAGCCCTAGGGTTTTTTCGCAAATCGTAGACCATTTTCTATGAACCCATGTTACATTTTTATAAACTATGACACGTGCTCACTTTGTTGGGCGGTTGTGCCGTGTCTCCTGATTTCTGCATACCTTTGCATGAATAGACTCTGCCTATGTACGTGCGAATGGGTGATGTTATCGCTAAGCGATAAAGCCCTTAAATAAATTTAAAAAAAAAAATGTACGTGCGAAGCCGGGGCGGACCGCTAGTATTTTTTAAAGCATTAAGTTAGTTCAATTAGTAATTGTAGGCCTTGACCTTTTTTTTCATCAATGGCAACTTTTTCAGTAAGGTTAAACATAATAGGTAGGTAGGTACTTAGTTTTTTCAAAACAATTCGATTATTTTTATATTGAATCTATGCCGAAATATCTGAACAGGAACAGGCCAAAATACATACCTATTTACTTCAACTTCTGTACAGTTTTTTCTCTAGCGACTTTATACCATGACTGTATCAACATAGGTAGATAAGGTACTAAGTACCATACGAAAAAACATTCCATAATTCGATTACTTTCGATTTCAAAAATCCTTAGCAAGGCAATTTGAAACAAACCGAGGTCTGACCTCATTTAAGTCGTGATGCTCATAAAAAATACTTTCGATACGTTCACTATCAATCGAACAAAGAGTAGAAAGCCTTCAAAAAGGTTATAACAATCAGGTTGTTCTGATTTTGAAGGTTTCGGGTGACTTTTGTACCTACCTGTTTTTAACCGACTTCGAAAAAAGAAGGAGGCTCTATATTCGACTAGTACATTATTACAGGGAAATTAGTATAAAATCTTCAACAAGGTTATAACAATCAGGTTGTTCTGATTTTGACGATTTCGGGTGACTTTTGTACCTGTTTTTAGCCCACTTCGAAAAAGGAGGAGGTTCTATGTTCGACTGTTTTGTATGTTTTTTGTGTGTTCTCCGATTTCTCCGTCAATTTATCTATCAATGAAAAACTAAATTATTTATTTGCCGAATACATTATTACAGGTAAATTAGTTTCGTTTAGTAGAAAGCCTTCTAAAAGGTTATAACAATCAGGTTTTTCTGATTTTGAAGGTTTCGGGTGACTTTTGTACCTATTTTTAGCCGACTTCGAAAAAAGAAGGAGGCCCCATATTCGACTGTTTTGTATGTTTTTTGTGTGTTCTCCGATTTCTCCGTCAAATCAAATAAACAAAATCATTTATTTGCCGAATACATTATTACAGGGTGGTTTCCAATAGTCATCGCACTGGGCTACGCCTGTTTCGTGGGAGATTGCCCACTGATTGATTGTCGAAATATTGAAGGGCGGACACTAGCTAATAAAATTTATGACAAATACAAGTTTGGTTATGAAAATAGGTATAGTGAGAAAGGCATGCAAAAAAACTATTTACGTAGGTAGGTAAGTATATAAAAATCGCGATTATAGAAATGATAAGTAAATCGATAGGTGATAAAATTCTACACAGTAATAATTATAGTTTTGCATAGTGTATTAATTAGCAAAACAATAAGATAAACAATATACAATTATTTGTGTATGAGAAACCCCACAAATCCATTGAATGTCATCGTTTTTTTTTATCAGAACATATAGGATTTTGAATCTTGTATTCTGTTACCTAGAGAATAAAGTTCTTTGTTACATTGTGTATTTTCTTGAGATTATAATCAGATAATAGAAACAACGCCGTGTGGTGCCGGCGTAGAATTTACACCACCCATCTCTTCTCGCGGGTGTCGTAAGAGGCGACTAAGGGATATCCACCGGGGAGCGGGCAGCAGCGCATCCCGTAGAACAATTCTACCACTGAACTGCGAATCCCAACCAGCATGCCCAACGTTGGGATTATGGGCATTACCCCCATGAGATAAAAGCCTATAGGGCGCTTATCACGAGGAGGCCTGCGTCCAGCTGTGGACCAATATGGGCTGTTGAGGTGAGGTTGAGGAATAGAAACCAATTAAAACTAGTATTTACAATTAAAACAATTGAGCTAACTGCAGACTGTTCCAAACAATCAACAGGTAGCTCAACCGAAAAAAATATATAGAAAAATAAATACCTAGTGTATAATGTGGGTAAAATTTCATTACAAATAAATGTACTAATAAATAAATAATTTCTTAATAAATGTACTAACTTTTTTTACAGTAGGTACTATGTTTCTTGTTCCTCCTGTAAAATGGGGTCTCATGGACATGTGGGGTTTCTCAAATAAGAGATTCACATAACCTTCTGATTTCAACTCAAAGTTCTGTCACTTAGCCGGCTCTGTCAGCATAGGACAAGGATTGTTGTCTATGTAGAATAAACAAAAATTATATCGCATTGTCACGTCATACATAGCGTACCTACATTAAAAGTAAAGGAATTAATATCAAATATTTTACGCATTCGAAGACGATGTGACGTAATTTTTCAATATTCTAACCTAGACAACAATCCTCGCGCTTGGCCTAAAGGTCGATGGATATAATGAGCAAAAGTTCGACTTTGCTACGTTTACAAAATTCCCATAATCGTTTATACCACTGAAGTCAAAGATACTACAAAGAGAAACTACACAGAATCAGATATCAAAGAGGTTTGATTTTCTTGAATTTCGCTTTTTAGGATTCCGTACCCAAAGGGTAAAACAGGACTCTATTAAGACTCCGCTGTCCGTCTGTCACCAGGTTGTATCTCATAAACCGTGATAGTTAGACAGTTGAAATTTTCACAGATGGTGTATTTCTGTTACCGCTATAACAACAAATACTAAAAAACAGAATAAAATTAATATTTAAGGGGGCTTAAGTACAGCAGAACGTGATTTTTTTGCTGTTTTTATAGATAATGGTACGGAACCCTTCGTGCGCGAGTCCGACTCACACTTGGCTGATTTTATTCTCCATAATGTCGATTTAAGTGGATTTCTGCTGGAGTTACTACTTGTGCATACTTTAATAAGCTCACAAAAGCTTTGAAGTTTCGTTTTACTGGTTGAAGTGCTTCTATCATTTCTAATATTGTATTATTTGTCTTCTATTTATCATCGACTTGTTTGATTTCCCAAAGTTTTATTTGATAAAAGACAAATTTCTATTAATTTAAGTTAGTTCGTCTTTGATAGGACCTCTTAACCTTTCAAATCTCTGAGGTTTTCATTTGCATTTATGATTGTTTTATTTATTTGTTTTGTATTTTATTTATGTTACAAATTGCACTTATGAAATCTTTTGAACCAATATCTATATATTTTTGATAAGCCTTTATTCAGAGAGCTCTTTAAGCTCACCTTTGATAGTCGAAGGCATTGTTCTTCAAAAAGATAAGCGGGCAGTTATATTTAAATTAACGTCATTGACAGAAGTTTTCAAGCTTTAAAAGTCAATGTTAACCGACGAAACTGATAATTGCCTGATTTTCTTTCGGCAAACACCAGCGTCAGTACCTTAATCTCCTATGCATTTCTACTTTCCTGGTACTTTGCGTGAGATAGATAAAAAATCCTTCGGAAACAATGGTAACTAAGATTTCGTGCACGTGAAGTGTGACAGTAATTTTGCTACTTTTCTGGTAGAAATCTCAAAATGGGACGAGTCCGGAACGTTTTCAGCATAAAATTTGAGTTTCCAGACTCGTCCCACTTTGGGCCGAATCAAGTGGGACGAGTCTGAAATGACTCACCGAAAGTTATATAACAGGGTTTTTCGTAATTCACTGACACTGTGTGAACTGCAGGTTCTTCTCATCATCATGTACATGTTCGTGAAGACTATATCTATCTATCTACTTCTTCGTTAATTTAGTGTTTAATTTGAAAATATTAGCACCGATCTTAAAAATAAATAATTAACAATTCACACAGCATTATCTAGCCCCAAGCTAAGCAGAGACACACATAATACAATACACAGAAAGACATTTTTTTATTATACATAGAAAACGACCAGAACACCCGAAACATCCTGCAGATCATACAAATATTTGTCCCAAGGAGGGAATCAAACCCGCAACTTCCTGCGTCGCAGGCGGACCTTCGCCCACTGCGCCACAGAGGACGTCAAAATAGTCTTATGTTGCAAACACTGGAATAGAATACGATCGGTGCACAATTGATCGGTTCTAAATACTTCGTTGTCGCGTGTTTTTTTTATTATTACTCAAGAATTTTCTCATAGCATAAAAATGTCTAAGTTTCTAGACCTAGGTACCTTTTTTGTAACCTGAACAGCGAAAGTGTATTTTCATAGAAAGTAAACGAAGGTAACTCATACGAGTTTTCACTTTTCTTATATCGTATCGTATTCTTTCGTTCTCACGGTGGTGTCAAGCTAATCTGGATCTAGTAATTACTAGACACAATAGCTATAATTGAGTGATTCAAGTGATGTCTTAGCGAAAATTTAAGAAAAAACGTATGAATGATGAAAATTGAAATTGTTGGCAACAATACACTTCAAATATTTTTATACACCAAGAAACAGCAGATCGCTTCAGATGTATAATATATTCGTGGACGGACGTATGGTTGGACGGACAAACAACATTTATTTATTTTATTTATTTATCATTCAACATGATGATGACGATGATGTTAATGAGATGACAGACGGCTCGCAGACCACTCGTTTGAAGCTAATAGAAGTTTTTGTGTTTGTTATTATTATTATACACAGCTTCCGTATAAACAAAAATATGCGAAATCGCGTGAATCCCTTTGAATACCGGTATTATAGAGCAGAGCATCGATATTTCTCAGGCGAATACGTATTTTTCTGTTCATAGCTTTTTATAGATCATTCAATACACAAACTATAGTTTTAAGTTATTTTGTAGCGCCCCAACGGGGTACATGTTTGATACTAGAAATTGTCATAAGATCCTTGCACACAACAACATGTAACAAATGAATAAATGATTTTAAATGATTCTATATCTTGTATTGTACCTATAGTATGTGTACCTATTGGTCGTGCATATTCGCCAAGCGATGTATAAACCTAGGTACCTATCAAATATCTATCAGTCTAATGGCATATTCGAATTACCAGCTATTGTTCCCTAACATCAAGGTTTATCATGTCATGTAGGCTGATACACGCAGAGATCTATGCCAGAGAGTATATAATAATATTAACATATAGAAGGGACACTCTTCGCCTCCCACCTGACCAAGCTTACTCATCCCGCCCAAGCAGCATCACAAGCTGTATAACAGCTGTATTAAAGTTCGTTTATACTCTTAATGCTGTATTACTTGCTGCATAAAGGCTGTATAAGCGCTTATACAGCTCTTGTACAGCTAAAATGGGCACAAATTATACAGCGTTTTGTGTTATATTAGCTGTACAGTAGCTGTATAAGCATAAAATAGGCTGCATAATAGCTGTTTTGCAGCTGTACTATGGTGTAAGAGGAAACCAATACACTCCAATTACTACATTGTAACACACTTGTGCAGCTTTACGCTGTAAAAAGTCTGTTGAACAGAGTTACAAAAGAATTAAAACGAAACAGAAGATATATTTTAATGATGGCGTTCAATTATAACAGCTGTATTGATCAAAGTGACATTTTATTATAAACGCTTTGTGTTTAAAGATTTGGAGATTCGATAGGCGCAGGATACAGTGCATTATCATGCAAAAATAAATTTATTGTGGACATATATATGTTTTGTGATAAAAAATAAACGCGCCCGCAAAATAACCAGGGAAGAGATATTAAATAAGGTAAGTAAATATGGTTTTTATAGGTTAGAATTTAAAAATGTTTGAATTAATGGACGTAGAGCCTCATTGGTGCATAGTAGATTATTGGACAAACTGAAAATATTGATAAACATAAAAACATTAGTCTAATTTTTATGTAATCATGTTCGTAATCTTCGATTGGTAATTGATAAAATGGCGACAATTTGCTAAGCAGCTTAGATTCTATTTTGATGGTCTTATAGCATTAATAGCTGTACTATGTAGGTAATGGATACTATTATTCAGCTTTAAGCTGTTGAAGGGCTGCATAAACGAATAAATTTACTATTAATGCTGCATAGCAGTGTTTAGAACATAACCTGTAACTCTTAATACTTATAGCATTAATAGCTGTACTATGTAGGTAATGGATACTAGTATTCAGCTTTAAGCTGTTGAAGGGCTGTATAAACGAATAAATTTAATATTAATGCTGCATAGCAGTGTTTAGAACATAACCTGTAACTCTTTTTAGGGATACGTAATATAAAGTGAAAAACCAAAATGCACTGCGAGATCACATCACGTTTTCGAAAATAAAGTAAGTAATAAAGGTATTTTCTAGAAATTTCAAAGCAATTATTGTAGATTTGCGTCCTAGAATTTGTAAAGAAATAAATAAAGTAAATATTTGTACTAAATTATGTTTTTTCTTCGTTCTTGGTATTTATTTATTCCGTGTATATTATCTATTTTATGAAGTATTTTTATATTAATTTATGTTTCTACTTGCTTATGAATATTTAATAATTATTATTACCTATGTATTATGTTGTATACACCCCTGCCTTTCTTAAATTTTCAAATTTCTTTCCATCCAAAGGTTGCCTGGAAGAAATCGCTGCTAAGCGATAAGGCCGCCCATTGTACTATTATGTTTAATGTTTATATCTGTTTTGTTTTAGCTTTATATTATTATATTAACTCATTTATTTTAGATCACAAATCGAATCCATAACAAAATACAAATTTATAAAATGTCACTTAAAATTATTACACAATAAAACCAAACAAAATAGAATTAAATTTAACTAGAAATAAGATTAAATAATAAAAAAATATATATATAAAAAAAAATAGAAAAAAAAAATTATAATAATAAAAAAATTATAAAAAAATAAAATAATAATAATAAAAATTCTAAAAAAATTTAAAAACAATATATATATAGAAATATAAAAATTTAAAAAATTATAAAAAAATTAAATAATAATAATAAAAATTCTAAAAAAATTTAAAAAAAATATATAAAAAAAAAATTATAAAAAATAAAAATAATAAAAAAAAACTTAAAAATAAAAGCTTTACTTTGTGGTGTACAATAAAGAATTTTGTATTGTATTGTATTGTAAAGTGATGCAGTCCAAAACAGCATACAAATGCACAATAATTCAAAATGGCGACTCTGTCACTTATACAGATTAAGGCTGTACTATAGGCGTCATTTACTTTTATTGCTGTTTATTACTCTCAAAGACAGAAATTATACAGCTATAGTCTGTAAAACGGTGTACAATTACACCATAAAAAGAAGCTGTAGAAGAGCGTTTGCCTACTTCATAATACAGCATTAAGATTTGAGGACCACCATAATACAGCTCTAAGCTGTATTAAGTAAGTGACGGTATGCAAAATGCAGCTATTGTACAGCTTTAATACTAAAATGAGATTAAAGCGTTACAGGAAACTTAAAGCTGTACAAGACAGTTATCATACACTGATTTAGAACTTTAAGCGTACTTTGACTCCTTAATACAGACTTAATACAGTTAGAGCTGAATAATTGCTCCTAAACCGACATTATAACACTACAATATCTTTTCAACGTTCTTATACAGCTGTAAAACAGCGTTAAGTGCTATATTGGCTGCTTTTTAGGTGTTCATTACGCTTGGTTGCTGCTTGGGCGCCGCCGCCGTCGGCCGCCGCGTATGTTCGATTTTTGCGTTTCGAATGCAAGATCTTGCATTCGAATCGCAAAAATATGCATTGTATTGCATGCATTGCATGCATTTACTGTACATATTATGTACGGTAAATGCAAGGAGCGCAGATGGCGTGTGTGTGATTCTATCAGACTACACCGATGGTGTTCGATGATTTGTTTTTTGATCATGGACATACGTAATTTTTCTGTTTTGTGGTTTAATTTCACCTTTTGTGAGAAGAAAATAAAAATAAAATGCCATTGAGTTTTCGCAACTGTCTCACTCGCACGATAGTATTCATGATGTGATCCTACATGTAACACACAGTTGCACGTGTAGCGCAACACAGTTGCACGTGTAGCGCAACACAGTTGCACGTGTAGCGCAACACAGTTGTACGTGTAGCGCAACACAGTTGCACGTGTAGCGCAACACAGTTGCGCATGTATGTCGCGATTTTTGTATGGAAAAATGGGCAAGTGTCCGAGGTTTGTCTATGCTTAACTGATTAATATACCTATCCTGGCCACGACTCTGTTGAACGATTTCAATAACAAATTTATGACAAGCACAACTCTCTTACCGTGCAGATTCTAGTTTAATGATTCGTTTGAGATAATCTACTTAAAGACATTGAACGAAACCTAAGTTAATTGAAATGTTTGCGTTAAAGTCAGGGCCTACGTCTAGATTCGATTAACGAGTAACAAACACACATGTCTATACATTGCTAACACTATTGATGTTTGTCTGTACATGATGGACACGTAATTTGTGTTGGTAGAGAAACAATGCCTTCTGGTCGAGAGCCGTTGACACGCTTTTATGTGGGTTAAGATGAACAAATATGGCTACTGGTGGTCAAATATCATATGAGAAAGTAAAGATAGAAAAGTACTACTTTAATAATAAACTAACGGACGCAATATATGATATTTTCCAGGGTTCGATTTCCGCCTCGCGACAAATGGTTGGACGATCTGCAGATAATGTACTCGTATTTGTTCCAGGTGTTCTGAGTGTTTTCAACGTAAGTATAATAAAAAATATATTTCTTTGTATAGTGTAGTAGAACGTGTTTAGTATACCAGTTTTCTGGTACTTAAAACACAAGCTCTGTTATGCTAAGGGCTAGATGATGCTGTGTGAATTGTTCAGCATTAGTTATTTTACTGTAAATTAATTTAAGTGTTAACAGAGATAATTATCTCTATGCGCCCCACCCTCAGTACGGGTGTTATGGCAGGTTCGAGTCCTGCCGCAATCGAAAATTTTTGGGAATATATTTAATTTCTTAGAGATTACCTAGATCTAAGGTTTTTTGTTATAGTGCTAACCCGCACTCTGGGTACCTATCTCTAAGAAATGAAATGAATGAATGATCTCGCCGAAACCGATAATTTTTGGGACTTATTTCATTTCTTAGATTACCCAGAGTTTGAAGGCTTACGCACTATAATACAAAACCTTATAAATTAATCATGTTTAAACATTTAATATTAGAGTAATTCAATTAAAATATTTGTTTAGGTAATAGAAATTCCTTGAAGCTACCTACGCAACGAACTTCAGGACCTGCCCTTGGGAAGTCCTTCGCAACCTTTGGCAACATAAACGTTTGTTATATTCTGAAATCAAAACATAGTTTACGTCCTGAATATTTTTGAATTAAATAGTTGACTTTGTTCTTGGTAAGGTAAAATTATTCGTGTAATTTATCGGGATGACTTATAATAATAACACCTGGTAGTTTCTAACAGTAAGGCTCAGTAAATTATACCTACCAATTTTCAGCTTCCCGAAAATCTGTAAAATAATTTTATTGATGGTACCTTTTGGAAAATTAGAACTCTATCTCCATGTATGTGTCCGACACGCACTTGTTGCCAGAACCTAACTAGTAGGGAAATTTAAATATTCTATGGATTTTGGTACTGAAAATAACCAACAATAGTATTCAAACTACACACAAATATAAAATTAAAAATTTTCGTTGAAGTCTGTATAAATATTAAACTTAAAAATAGCACCATCTATGTATAATTTTCGGAACTACGTACCCGTTGTGTGGCGTAGCAGGAAGGGTCCAAACCGCCCCCGGGGCGGAACATCGCCGTGCTGACTGCTGCCATCTGTCGGCTACCTCAGCCTACCCTTCCACCGCGACATTGTTCTGGAAAGAAGAATAGTTTTGTTGAGAAATCAGAGATGGAGTCGCACCAACAAACATTTTTTTTTGTAAATACCTTGAATAAAGTGGCCCAGAAGACAAATTATTTGCGTTCTAGGTGTGTCAAACTTGATATTGTGTTCTTGGTAACAGGCGGGAGTAATAGCAGGATTTTGACAATTTTAACAGATTTTTTTCATTTGGTATTTGAGAGAAATGTTACCTACGTGTAGTGGGCCCAAATTTCACCAAAATTATGAGGCTTCAACATGATTTTGGTGGAGTTTTGGTTAAATATGAAGATATCCACATCCACTTTCGTTTTTCAACGTAAAGACGTGAAACGACTTAGAAGCAACTACTACCTAGCTAAAGTCTATACCTACCACGTTAAAGTCATTGTATATCTCTAAAGTTTTTTAATTCTACGTATCCAGGTATGTAATAATCAGTGCATTTCAATAACCACAGCTCAAGCTGGCCCTTAGCAACTAAGTACATATTAGTAGCTACTTATCAATCAACTCCATGGGTAAGCAAAGCTTCTCACAATACATATTGCTCCATCACTAGAAATAATTACAACAAACAAACTGGCTGTTAATAGGTGACAGTGATTATGGACCCTGTGAGAATACTCTAGGGCCACAGTGAGATGAAATAAGCTAGGTCACTTGAGAAGTAGGCACGCAGACCTTTCGGCAGTTGGTGTTGAGATCTTTGGCAAAGGAGTAAAGCTCTGTGCTCATCAATTCAATACAGCAACAGTGCCCGGCGATAAAATTTGCACATCGACCTTTGGAAAGAGACTATCGGCTAATTTCGTAGAGAGTTATCTCTGTCGCACACTACCTACCTATGTGACGTTTTGTCAGTCGTTGTTCAAACTCTATATGTATAATATAGAGTTGTTAAAACCCCCAAGTTTAAATAATTTTAAAGTTGTACTATCTTAAGATACAATTTAAAGTAACAAAATAGCTTCCCGTAAGCTTCAAACGGGTGGTCCGTCTGCCTGTCATCTGATGCCGTCAACATAAAATTTATCTAATTGGTACGAGTTAAGGCCCATATTCCCATGCACATTTTTTGCGGAGTTATAGCAGTGAACCTGTGATCTACGACAACCAGGGTATCGGATGGTAAGCGTGATGATTTTTTTGCAATGGCAAGATCGATGATCGTTGATCGCAAATATATCAATCGTAACCAGAGGTAGTAAGATAGCTTTGCCATCGACCTATGATTAGTTTAATCGATGTTTCCGAAGTTCAGAAAATAGTATTCAATTCATATGGTTTGTTTAAACGACTCGCATAAAATTCACAAAAAGTTTCAAAACTTTTGACCATGCTTTAGAATAGACCTCCTTTGACTTCCAACTTACAAAATATCTATGAAGCAGACATTCCCAAAAAAATCTTTAACTCAAACACACATTGCCAATAGGTAACAAACAAATCAAATCAACTGGCTACGGTACCTGTATCTCTTGAAGAAATTCATCTGCCTGCACTCTGAAGTGACCCATCTGTTCACCATTTAACCTATGCTCAAGCAGTGTAGGTATATGAAGTAGGAAGCGAGGTCGTTGACACCGAGTGCAGTGACGCCGCGCAGGCGCATCTACGTTGTACTATGTAGTTTGCAGCAAAAGAAGTATGGTCAAAATAAACCAGCGCGTTGATGTCTTTTGTATGGAGGTCTGGGTGCTATGAGACTTTTTGCAAACTATTTAATTTGGCTTATTTGAGGGTTACCCTTTTCGCACAAGACTCTAAGAAAATCATCAGTCCAGGATTGGTCGTCCTTCGTTTTATGCGATCCACCATCCGTCAACATTGTATGACGGCGTAGTTTCGCCCGTTGCCATGGAAACCATTAGACCAGTAAGTGAAAATTATCATAACATGATTTGTTTAAGATACGTTTTACGGCCCACATTTAAACTCGAGAATTTAACTTTTATAGGACCATTTCAAAATCAACCTTTAGACAACAATGAAAGAATTATCAAAATCTATTGACAATTTGCGAAGATATCACAAAAAATGTTAGTGCTAGTCGTGATTTTTCACAAGTATTATGTTGCTTTTTTAAGCTTCACGAGACAAATAAAATGCCAAATAAGGCCAAATTTTGTACAGTGCGAATTAGGTCCTTCTTTTCTTATAAAGGGAAACGAGTTCTTGAGTGGAAATCACGACTCAGCAAACGTAGTGTAGGATGCCCTCTATTTAGGGGGAGATGACGACCTGCGAGAGGCTACAGGCAGATGCTGGATACAGCAAGCTGAAGGCAGGGCGCTTTGGCGCTCATTAGGGGAGCCTTCAATTATGTCGAGCAGTGTATGTATTTTAATATTCTAATGATGATGATGATTTCTTGTAAATGTCCATTCACAATAAATAGTACCTACCTATCAAAAAATTGTAGCAACAAGTATTTGTAACAAAGAATGTGACAATAACATTGAACTCAAAACACAACAATGACCATGACATTAGTACAACAATACACTTTCCCAAACCAAAGCAAAAAGTAGGTCTACAAGTGGACAATCACAAAGACGATTGACAAAATGACTTGATTACCGACCCCAAACCGAGACCCAATAACAAAAACAGTGAAAGTATAATTCTAATGTGATTATGTGAGTCATTTTCAAGTAGGAAAGCAAGAGTACGCTATGTACCGTTTTGTGCAAATTGACAATGACTCGATACCGTTAGACTTGTGATTTCGTAGAGGTCAAAGTAGGATAGTCACCTATTAAAGTTAGAGTTGTTAGTTTCAAAACCAGCGTCTTGGGCTAGATGATCATTATTACTTTATTTATCTTTAAGATTACTTTCTGGCAATGACAACCAGATTGTCCTGTTAATACTAAGGCATGAGAGAGTGATTCATGGCGGGCCCCAGTTAGATAAGTATTTTAAACTCTCTAGCTATTGCGTAGTTATAACGACCTAGACGCCGTACGGTTGAATGCTCACGTTGATTGGAAATTGAACACAAAAACTGTAGTCTTTTCTTTTAAACCTAGAACTTACAAACGCAATGACCTTTTGATAAGTAAATATTGAAATAGATTGTAAAAAGCTAGTCTTGTCTGGACAGGCTTGTGAAATTCAATTAGAACCAGAAGGATTGAAATAACAGCTCTACCTAGACACCTTAAACCTACGCTTCAATACAAAATGACCAAATGCTAACCCCACATGCATTTCTTACATCATCCTTGTTCTTATATCGTCCAAGATTATTGCGTGGACCATTGAATTTGCCTTTATTGAGTTATAAAATAGTCCTTTTAAGTCTTTGCGTAGGTTTTAAGAGCAATTTCTTGCTGGAGCCTCAGAATGAAGACATACAGTACTTTATTATCTCTTGCATTTAATTTGTCACATGCGCTTGGCATGAAGCCTTGGCACAATGTTTTCGTGATTTCTTTAATGTACAAATTCACATTACCTAGCTATATTGCCAGACAGAACTTACATACAAGTTGACATAGAATAGAAGGCCTCTGTAAGCATAACACAATTTACACAAACTGATAAACATCAGTTTGTGTAATTTACTTCACAGCACAAATAAGTAATGAAAAACATCTTTTTCTCAAGTTATAGAAGGTCTAGTGGGTCGGCAGATTGAGTGAAACACTTATTAACTCCACAAGACATATAATCAGAGATTTACAAAGAAAGTACAAACACAGAAAGAGTAAGAGACACGTAGAAAACTCAAGCAAAGATAACCGATATATTACGTCGTTATAACAAAATTGGAGTACAAAAAGAAAACAATTCCTCGATCGCGCAAACGCTTGACTCAGTAACTGACCTATATAGGACTATCTGACACCAACTGTTGGTCAAAAGACAACCGGGCACATTAGACCAGCTGGGTCAGCCCGATCAGAGGAAATCTCCCTCTGCACCTATTTGGGGGAAATTTCACCTTCTTCCCCAAACAAGTAAAATGAAATAAACTTTTTTTATATATGTTTTGATCCGTTCCTCGTTTGGCCTTTGTTTGGCATAGATATTATGGTCTAAGACGATTTCAAAAATAAATCTAATTCTGTATTCGCATCCATCAATTTAAAATCTGAACACCATAGCCATTAGCCAATCACGGTCACCTGTCCTATAGGGTTTCCACCGGAACCAACAGACAATTTCTACAAAAACGGCATTAGCAGTCTACATACAAGCCACTTTCTATAGAAAACACGAGTTGTAATGCACATCAATTTTGTCGCCTTTGTGACACTGGCGTAAGGTTCAAAATTTACGTGCGGTTTGACAGTTCCATATGTTAGTACCTATTAGGCAATTTTAGCAAGCGGAAAATGCAAATTCGATTTTGTAGTCTGTGTTCAATGGGGGTAGAGTCGTAAAATGTATGACAGTGTGACTGCTAAAGTCTATGGTAGTATTATTCACACCTAAATGTGCTTTCTGTGTGTTATTGGAATTTAAATTCATGTCATGCGCTTGGGTACCTACATTGTTGGTAATTTTAGAATCCTTTCTTAGCAGTGCCTTTGCTTGCATGTTATAAAGTATCTCATTTTGTAAGGTTCGTTTCAGAAATGTTCCTCGACATAATTATTTCTAGCAATAAAATAAGATTGAAGCCAACAGAAGTCAAACAGGTATAATATGTCGTCTCAATAATTTATTCTAAAGGACAAAGTCTCTGTCTCGGAAATTATGTCACGTTTATGATCTAAGATAGTTATGGTCTTAGATACGCTGGGAAGAGGGCGTTTGGTGACCAAAATACAATTTTGCGTACTGTTAAGAAATAGTAGTAGTTTCTTTGTGACAAAAATATTTGAAAACTCATATTTTTCGATAAAATTAAGTTAGCAAGTTGTTATGCAAAAACAACTTTAATAGCCTAAAACCAATATGTAATGAGACTTCCTCCTCCTCCTGAGGTTGCGGGTTCGATTCCCGCCTCGGGACAAATATGTGTACGATCTGCAGACATTTGTTCAGGGTGTTCTGGTCGTTTTCTATGTATGATAAAAAATATCTATCTATATATTGTATTGTGTAAAATGACTAGGTATAAAAATGACTAGGACGTGATATTGTCAAGAAAGAAAATTGGGGACATATTGTATTATGTTTTCGAACTCGAAATTCAGATAATAATAAATTCGCCATCTTGAGTTTTATGTCGCTAATGTCAATGAAATCTTTGTCTACTACGATAAGATTCAAACTTCTTGTGTTCCAATTCGTGTCCGATAGATCGATATTATAAATCGAAACGTGTTATCTGACGCGTTTTCTAATAGACAAGATTGCGCAGGCGGCGCCATTTATCTCGAAATCGATATTTAATTTGACAATTGGAAAATTGTGGGCATTACGGGAATCAGACAGAGTAGGTACAGGATTGCATGAGAGAATGTGTTTGGAAAAGATTTATAGAAAAAGCTTTTGGATTTGACGACCTCTGCGGCGCAGCGGGTGAAGCTCCGCCTGCGACACAAGGGGTTGCGGGTTCGATTTCCGCTCGGGACAAACGTTTGTATAAACTGCTGATATTTGTTCCGGTTGTTTTAGATGTTTTCTTATGTATGAGAAATTGGTATCTGAATACATGATGCGCTAAATAAAAATGAAAACTAAAAATGTTAAATTTCTTTGAAAATTTGTATGAAATTTAACAAATATTAGGTATGCTTAGTAGTTTTATTCTCAGATTTCTCAGGTGTATTTTACCTTTAATTGGCCACATATTAAATCTAGAATTTTTAATAAGGTAATAAATTAATGTAACGGTAAAACTCAGCTGGATTCCAATTTAATTTATACGTTTTGACCAAATTAAGTTCAACGTTACACAAATCTATTTAAATCGTAATGTAAGTTTGGATAGATAAACACAATCCTTATAATCCTTTAATACATAGCCTTTTAAAACATTTAGTACTAAATTAAAATATCCATTACGTTTATTTTCTGGTTTTAGTAAATTCCCTTGCTATGCAATTGGTTTTGTATGCAAAATTCTTGTAATTTGAAAGAATTACCTTATTACTAATTAGTTTTTACCCGACTACCAACAGGGGAGGGTTATGAGGTTAGCACCCTATGTTTGTATGTTTGTATGTTTGTATATTTGTATGTTTGTATGTTTGTATGTATGTGGCCGATTTCTTTGTTCCCACGTAGCGCTGAAACTACTGGTTCGATTTCAACAAATTATGTATCTATTGATTCGTCTCAATACCCCGATGGTTATAGGCTATAGGATTTAGGGCTCCGACCCCGAATAAGCCTTCAAAACGCGTATTAAAATTTAGGTAGCCGCAGGCTGCAGGCCCCATAGAGAAAAATTACAATACCTACGACCTATTTTCATTTTCAACTCTATGCCTATCAAATATGACCGATACGTCATTCTATTTTGTCAATGTACCTAAATGTTTCACTTTTATAACATTCACGTAGTCGGGTTGTAGTTTTTAACTTTATCTTGTTAAGTTCTAGGGTTGTAAAGTAATTATCCTTTTTTCTTAATTTTTGTTTGAAATCATCAGCCAGTAAAAGACATTCGCCCTCTTGCATAAAGACTTGACTTTTTGGTGTTCCATAAACAAAGAACATACATTCCATTTGAATTTATTTTTGAAAATGGAGCTAAAAACTAGTGTTGCAGAAAAGTTGGTATGGACGCGAAATTTCTTGAATTATCTTTATTGCAAAATTGTTTAATATTTTATTGTTTTATTTTCTCGCAATCGAATTGAAAAGTAGAGTGTTTCACTCGGGCCAAAACCACCCATGACAAGACCGAGTTATAATGATAACTCGGTCTTGTCATCCTACCTCGCTACACGAGTACAAACCACGTCTTTAATGGGGTGGTTAGGTTTCTTGTATAAAAATATACTATTATATTCTGAACAGTTATGATGCCCCCTACCCGTAGGTAAAGGCTTGACGACTCTTAACGCCACACCCGGTATAAATATAAGGTTGAAGCTAAAACTTATAAAATTTGAGTAGCTGATATCTACAAACTGCATAAAACTTGCATTTTACCAACAAAACAAACCAGCTGACCTCCCAATACTGCCAACTGTTGTACCAACTTGCGAAATCCAACCATTTAATTTGAATACATACAAAAATACGGCTCGTTAGGCCCGAGGTCAAGCGGAGAAAAATACAATCATGTTGACCGCGACCCAAAACTTATTGTGACGACGAAACTGTAACGCGTCGGATAGGTATCTACTATATTACTAATATAGGTATATTATTGTGTAAATACGAACATGATACGAGATGTATTATTTTAGTTTAGTGATCTGGCACGTTTGAGGCTCGGATGCCTCAGGGTAAAGTTATGCTGGGACATCGCGTTCTTAATTCACACGAAAAATGGTATGGGACATCGCATTCGAAATAATGTCAGCCGTTCCGATCGAATTCCAATTTCAAAAACTTCTAGTTCGAATCGAAAACATTAAAGGCAGATAGGTACTTACTTTTTTTTTTCATGTAGGGCAAGCACGGGGAATGTTGTTTAGGGTAGAATAGAGAAAAATTATGTCACTTTGTCCTCGAATGCTTGAATTATTTGAAATTCATTCCCACAACTTCAATAATGTACGCAATGTATGACGATGCAATGTCATTATTGTATTAATATAGGTAATATACAATAGAATATATAATTGTACCCTAAAAAATAATCTTCGTGCTTGGCGTACTGTTGTTTCAGCTCATATTCACTGTGTAAGAACAAAATAAGATGAGAATGGTACGGAGGAAGTTGTGGAAAAAATTAAGCACATTTTTTGCGATCATTCATCATGCTCATGCTCAGATCGAAGCAGTGGCTGACCTGCGAATAGATAAGCATTGGGTTGGGGTTTACCTATTGCAAAGACCATTTTGTTACCGATTGCTTCTTTAAAAAGGGATTTAAAAATGGCTTCCGTAACTCCCCCTTGATAGACCATAAATTAACCTACACTTTAGAGCAGAAAAAGGTTCACTCTTACTTTCTTACCAGAACGCATTATACGTTTACGCAACTTACGATTAACCAATTCAAAACATAAATTATGGTAACTGGGTTGATCTATTATACAAACAGATGATCGTCGAGTCGAGCTTCTGCTTCCAGTCACGACTTCGTACACGAACCACTTTCTGTGGTTCTAAATAGTCATACATTTTGTTGAGTAATAGTCCATAAAGTATAAAACTTATGAAATTAGAAGATATAACAAAAAGTGTTTGACGTTTGATATGGAAGATAGGTTCCAAGCTCAGGTCAGATTTTGTGTATTGTAGATAGAGCGAAGAAGTTACCCTAAAATATAATAATAATGTCATAATTTAGTTAAAAATAGAGAAAAAAGTCCATTTTGTTATATAGTTACATATATTGTAATATATGTATACCACCCACCGGAATTGCCCCTGGGCCTTAGACCCCTAAGGGAAAAACCGCCCCAGAAAACTTCCCATAAAAATTATGTTTTTGTCTACAATGGAGTTATGTATAAGACAGTTCATGTTTGGACCATAGCTCATATATGTACCTACCTAGACTTAAATGTTAGGTATCGCTTTTCCATTTATAGGATAGAAAAGGGAAAGTCATGAAAACAAGCGAATGTAACTTTCTACCCTTTTATAGAAAACTACAGGTCGCATGTTGCTATTTCGGTAAGAGAAATCACTTATATAGAGTAATAAAGTAGACTGCTCAAGAAATTTTCAATATAAAAAAGAAAAAAAAGATTATTATCTAGGACCAAAGCCCTTGGCAGCGGTCATGGTAACGGCGGGGCAGGGGGTGCTAGGAATCATAGGGCTACCTCAGGCTACCACAACTATGCCATACACTAACTACCAACTAACTAACTAACTATGGTATATATAAGGCCTATGTCCAGCAGTGGACTAATACAGGCTGATGATGATGAAGCGCTTGGCAATACTGAACCAAAAAGCCCGAACTCGTCGGGGTGAAGTCATTTCGTTTAAGAGTTCCTATGGCCACTTTCTGTCTCTATCATCAGACCAGCACGATAGTACCATGACATTGCATTGTCACCGACATAAGTATGCTAAATTTTGGCTCAATCGGTTGATGATAACTGATCTAAAATTCAGTTTGAAGATTTGTCCCACACTAAGAAACTCTAGAAGAACTAAGAGATCGCTCGGTCATCAATCCACGCGTGGTGATTATTACAAAACCCCTTGTTTGGTAGAGACACGTTCAACAGTGGGACGTAAGTACATTATGTGTATCATTGTGGAGGCTCGGAAAACCCGGAAGGTAATTCCAACATGGTCTTACGTAGACGTGTATATACGTAATCTCTAATACGATAATCAAATAATGTTCCTTAGTCTCGCTAAAAATTTTATTTAAAAACGGATGGACCGATTTTTATTTCATCTTACACAGGATATTCTAAAATAAAAAAATGTGAAACAAAATTTTAGGTGAAACAAAATTCACGAGGACATCTTGTTCGAAATAAAAACAAAGATGGAGACTTAATTCATTTTGTAACTATTGAAAGTTACGAAGCTTCAGTTATTCCGTGATCATTCATTCATTCAATTCATTCATTCATTCCTGACGCATGAGACTGTGCCGAAATATTGGATACTTTAAAACTCAAATCATGGTAAATATCCCGTTATCACTTTCAAAAGTGTTATTCCAGGTTTAGATCAAAATAAATTAACGATTTATCAGTTTGATTTATCAGTTTATCACGACCCCTTCAGTAGTTTTGGCGTTCAGAAATAACAGATCCGGCTAACCAAACTTTTGCATTTAAAATGTGTGATACTTCCGTGTAGTTCAACACGCCCCTCACTAGATGTCGCTGCTAAATGTGAACGAGCTTTAGATCGCGCTAACGAAGCGTTTCGGGTTCTGATAGGGAGCTATTATCACTCGCAACGCAAGGTAAGTATTCTGTTCTACATCTCGTGGCATCTAGTTATATGCAATTTTTGTAAGATGTCCTATTGGACATCATTCTAAGAGAAACACCCATGTTATAATGACAGACTAGACTAAAACGATAAAAATATAAAAAATAAAACTATGAAAATTCAGTTTTATGAAGTGAGTGTGCAATGGAATACAACTTTGTGTAAACAATCCAACTATACCATATTATAAAGGTACACAGGGCATCCCAAGGCTATACGACATTAAGGGAAAGTGCCCTAAATATTGTAGATAGGATATTTTGTTGAAAGGAGACTTTATTTTATTTTGAAAACTTATTAACACTGCAATCAAAGATTTTCTAAAAATTACTAGCTTCGTTTGGGAATCGAACCGACTCAAATGTGGAAAAAAAACATTCCGTACTTTTATGATACCAATCGAAAGAATGGACAATAAAAAAATCCTCTTAGTATCTTAGAACAAAGGAATCATAAAAAAATTATCATATTAATATAATTAAAAACAAACATGAAACAACCGAATTCAATTGAGTATTTTTATGATGCCAATCGAAAGAATGGACAAAAAAATGTTATTGTTGTGGTTTTCTATACAAAAACAAAAAGCAATATGACAACGTGGGCGAGTAACAAACAGAATTGAGACATATCAATTATAGAGAATTCATCATAATATGATAAGAAAATCAACAGGCAGCGAACTATCTAAAAGATTGACGATTTGCATTAATGACAAGAAGGATCACATTTTGAGCATTTAATTAATTAATTTACAAAAAATACTCGATTGACGATCACGTAAAATTAATCATTTTAATCAAATTAAAAACATACTTGAAACTGCCGAAGCAGTTTCAAGTAGCTCATTCGTTCATTTGCTTTTTAAATTCAATTCAAATAAAATAAAACAAATTCAATTCGTTTATTACAAACCAGACGAATTTTTTTTGTCGTGATCAAATTCAGAGAGTGAATTTAGTTGACGACCTCTGTGGCGCGGTGGGCGCGGTCCGCCTGCGACGCAGGAGGTTGCGGGTTCAATTCCCGCCTTGGGACAAATATTTGTACGATTTGCGGTATTTGTTCCGGGTGTTCTGGTCGTTTTCTATGTATAATAAAAAATATCTATATATGTAATATATATATGTAGTACATAACACAAGCTCTGCTTAGCTTGCGGCTAGGTAAAGCTGTGTAAATTGTCCAGCATTATTTATTTTATTTATATTTAGTTTGTAAACGAGCAGATAAGACTGGTTAACAGAAGATCACAAAAAATACAGGATCGAGATCCGTTACACAAAACGTGGGAAATGTAGAAATATGTCGCAAGTTCCCTACGTGACCATAAACCTAATATTCCAAGAGTATCACTGGACGTGCGCTTCTAGCACGAAGTTACGTGTTTATCTAGTGCGATGGTTGTTTCAATTAGATAGTTGTGTCACTCACTTAACGTGTTGCTAAGTTTGTTCTAGTACCTTTTTAAGTTTTACTATAAAAACTATCGTAGTTTGACGAATTCATTACGGATGTAAGCGGGTTAGCTACGAACCTTATTTGTGTTGGAAGAACACGAACGTTTCATCCCTTAACGAGGGACTTCTTCGAGAGTTGGCGTCGTTTTCTTCTACAGCGCGGACTACATTTTGTTAGAACTTATCGGAGAAGGTTTTTTCGCGGAATTGTTACTAAATATTTTCATCCTTATATTTTGAAATCGGAGTATAAGTCTAATATAATAAAATAAAAATAGCCTTTATTCCCTATCATTACAATTTAACAATAACAATATGAGTATTTTAACGAATATGTTTTAAGTCTAAGTACTTAACATTGTTAAATGAATTGACCAGCTGGACGGAAGGCGTCCTACTCTACGTCGGAAGCCGGCCTTCATCATTGTAAACAAATTCGTTTTTTTTTTTTTTTTTTCAAATCGGATGTGCATAACTAGAGCGCCACCGCCATGCCAATGACGTAACGTTCTAATTATCCAGCATAAGTGGAGTGAAACGTTAACTCACAATGGCTTCACGTGTGTTATTTAATAACTTTATTTGGAAAAGTAAGTTAATCTTAGAACTGCGCACGATTTTGACCTCTTTTCTTGATGGAATGACGAAGCGATTTTAGTGAGTCGAACATAGCCGCATTATGAAAGCTTGCTCAGTCATAGATCTATTCTTGAGTGACGTTTATGTCATAGAAATGCTCTACTCAAGCATAGATCGATGACGCGCGAACTTTCGTAATACGGGCCTTAGATGCATGAAATTAACCGCAAGATTTCACTTCAAAGTTTTCAGTTTTTTAATCAGTTTTTAAACACCATGAAATAGTAGGCGCAATGGTGTTATGTCATACGGTTGTGTAGGCAAACTATAAGGTATCAACTGTCATCAGCAACATCAGCGCATTTGTTCAGGTCTCACATCCAACTGACGTCATGACCACAAAGCAAAATGACATCCACCGCATAGGTACATAATTTTCGTAGTTACGCGCGCCACTTGAAAAAATAATTTTTTATTTCTTTATCAGGGCACTAATCAATTGAATTAATTTGTATTATTTGTAGTTTAGTAGCACTGTAGCACCTATTTAAAAAACTTTTCAAAAATGTCTACTAATCCTAATAAAATAAAATAATGATGGACAATTCACACAGCATTATCTAGCCCCAAGCTAAGCAGAGCTTGTGTTATGGGTACTAGATAACTGATATACATAATAGAATACAATACAATACATAGATAGTTTTTTTTTTATTATACATAGAAAACGACCAGAACACCCTGAACAAATGTCTGCAGATCGTACACACATTTGTCCCGAGGCGGGAATCGAACCCGCAACCTCCTGCGTCGCAGGCAGGCCTTCGCCCACCGCGCTACAGAGGTCGTCATCGAAGTCCTTGCTCCGTACTGATGAAACAGCACTGGAATAACACGATATCTGGTGTTGGAGAAGAAATGTTGGCGAAGATCACTTTGAATAACTGCGCTACGCGTAAATAAGCAAGGGAAGTGACATGTTTATTGTTTATTTTGCTCACATGTACATGTATACAGCTTAGATATTAATGTTAGCCTAGGTCAATAGTACATGCACCCTGTAGGGCACTGCAAAAGAATTTATATAAAATGGCAAACTGTAAGTTAATATAATTAAAGGTACATATTTTAATGTCAGGTCATGTCTAGAGAATCATGGCAATATTTTACGTAGTCAGCCAGAACTTGGTCCCTTCGTGTTAGTATTATGAGTTATTTAGTGTTGACTCTTGCGCCACGTGACTTGAGAATCGTGATCTATAAATCAATGGGCTTCCCCGTAGCGCTGTGGGTCAGCTTGTGAGGTGGACCTATTAGCAGAGTAACTGTGAACGCGTCCGGCAGAGAAAAATTATGTGGTGTAAGTTAGAAAAGTGTAGAGCAAATTAGAGATAGGTCAATTCGCGTATGGGTTATTTTGCTTATTGGTCAGTACGCGTTTTGGTCATTTTGCGGTTGTTTTTTCAATATATATTGAAAAAAAAACGCAAAATGACCAAAACGCGTATATTGTATATTGGTCATTATGCGTCTAAACCGAAATTTCTAGTAGCACGCGTCCTTGGCTCGCATTCAAGAAGACTCTCTAATAGTCGTTCATTCGAAATTAAGTTTTTTTAAATGAAATTTGAAACAAAAGACGGTCGGAAAGACGTTGAATGTTCTTTATTGCGACACAAAAAGGTTCATCATCATCATCATCATCATGAGCCTAAATTAGTCCACTGCTGGACATAGGCCTCCCCTAATGAGCGCCATAGCGCCCGGTTTTCAGCTTGCCGCATCCAGCATCTGCCAGCAGTCTTTCGCAAATCGTCATCCCACCTGGTCGGAGGGCGTCCTTCACTACGTTTGCCAAAAAGGTTGACTACCTGATAATCAGACGACCAAAACCGCCGTGCTCCAGGTGTGTAAAGCGGCGCCATTAAAAAAAGAAGTTGAAGTTGAACTCCTCGTGACTGCTCCAAAGGGCGAAACAGATTTAGATGACAGTTTTTGTTAATTTTTGAGTGTTTTAGATGGCTTAGATTCAGAACTGGATCCGATAGGTGGCGCAGCAGGACGTCTGTCGAGTCCGCTAGTAAAAAAATAATATATTCTTAAAAGTAAGATAGGTAGGTAAGATCGCAGGTACAAGGATCGCGTGCGTCATCACATTGAAGATGATGCTGATTATGATGGTAAGCATAGGTCAACAAAGCATCAATATTTCATGTTGAACTTTATCATTATGGGAACATCGCGATACATTTCCGCTAACTGCTCCCCCCTTGCACTAAGGGCCAACACACACGAGCGACCCTAATTAATGTTGTGTCTAGTCTAGTCGCACGGTTGCTATCAGCCCTTATACGTAATACTTAACCCTTTACTACCTACTCGCGGTCTCTCAGACACCAGCGATCTTATTTTTGTCAATAACTAAACTTGTGTGTATTTTTATACCTTTTTTCCACCAGCCAAGTACCGTGCCTACACTTTCCGACGTCGACGTTTTTAGTAAAAAAAAATGTTTTTTAACCTGCGGTCTAAATGACCTAGGTATCATATTCCCATGAGAGATTTACAGGAATATTCTTCTTTTTATCCCCCTAGAAATGTGAAATACGAATTTAACGCGTGTGAAACCGCAGGGAAAAGCTAGTATACAATATAGCAAAGAATATGTAAGTACGGCTCACGGGCACGGCCGACGTACTTACCATGTCCCTGCAAATAAGTCAAGTTACTGTCTCGCTCTCCATTCACAGTGAGATCCCCTGTACAGTGTACACCAGACACCAGTTACTCCCCAGAATCCGCTGCATCTGCGCGCGCGCATATAATCGAGCATTGTTCCTCGCCCACTTGTGAACTGGAGCGTACTAGTTTGCATATTGTATGTCTATGACTATTGCGGTTTTTGATATCACTTACTGGTGTTATTTTTATGAAACACTAGCTTCTTCCCTCGGTTTCACTCACATGATATCTGTTTAAACGTATAAATTACGTGGCCGTGTGGTGCTGGCTTAGAATTTGCACCACCCCAACTCTTCCCGTGGGTGTCGTAAGAAGCGACTAAGGGACATACACCGGGGGGCAGGCAGCAGCACCTATTGCTGAATAGATCTACCACTACCACCGAACTGCGATCCCCAACCCTCATGCCCAGCGTGAGGATTATGGGCACTACCCCCCATGAGGTAAAAGCCTATGGCAATTATCAGGGGGAGGCCTGCGTGCGTTAATGTTTGGAAACAAAAACATTAATGCAGTATAACCGCTCGCGAGATCCACCGCGCTGCGAACGTACAATAGCAGTGACCAGTGCTTTGGCGGGAATTTGAGCGTCGGGCGGCGTTCACTTAATATCGCTACTGACGATTGTTTGTGAATGGAACTCTAAATTCAAGGGTATCGTTTGAACGTGCTTGAAAAAAGCTTGTCAAGTACCTACGTCAATTAACTACATTGCATTTATGTATGAAAACTTATCAAAAACACTATACAGAAGGATTCAAGGTTTTTTGTTATAGTGCTAACCCGCACTCTGGGTATCTCTAAGAAATGAAATAAGTCCCATTGTGGGCCGAATATGGCAAACAATGTGGGACGAAAGCAGATTTTGTCATGTGGGCCGAACTTCTTAGGGACGAATATGGCATAAATCCCCAAAAATTATCGGTTATTATCCCGCCGAAACCGATAATTTTTGGGACTTATTTCATTTCTTAGAAGGGTTTAAGTTACTAACACCATTAAAGGCTGTTGAGGTGAGTTTTGGTCGTGGATTATGTGACTGACCCTGTAACACTAACGAATAAGGTGGCCCCAAAAAATTTGATTATTTATAGTACGGAACCAGAGATTACCTAGAAAAGTAGGGTAAGTATCTAGTAAACAAATTCGTTTATCGCCAGATCATCATCCGCCTATACCTACTAGTTCACTGCTGAAGTGAGGCTTCCCTCCCAAGCTGAAGACCAGGGCACTGTGACACTCATTCCCTTTAATCCTGCCGACGATCACCAGTCGTGCGCAGGGGTAAACTGAAAACCAGCGCCGTACATGCTTGATAAGCTTGTCGGCATTATGCCGAGTTTATCCCTTTTGCCTGAAAAAACTATACTTAGCTAATAATGTATACATTTAAATATTTTAATTAATAAGTTCTTTTATTATCTTGTATACCTATGCATGCAGGTTTATATTATTATACTCGATGTTTTGTATAAAGGTACTTATATTAAGCTACGGAATTATTCAGGCAATAAATGATTTTCATTATTATTATTATTATCATTAAGAGTGCCATAGTGCCTGAGCCTGAGGTTATACAAAACGGCTAATAACAATTTACAAGTTTTACTTTCTGTTACTATGCATTATGTAAGTGGTGAGGTGCACTGCGAGTAAGCACATAGTTTGATTACATTTAGCTTAAGTGGGTTTATTTTATCATTTTGTTATTAAAGTTGTTGGTATTTAGCATACCTAAGGTTGTTGTTTTAAAACATGTAATTTGATGAAGCATTCCATCAGTGAAGGATCAGTTCAGTTCATTTATTAAACCATAGGAACACACATTGGAACACTTGGTAATGTCAAATGTACAGCTTAAAAACATAATACAGAAAAGGCTATTGAAATAAACATATAGATTAAATAGCTGCATAGAGGCCTTGTCAAACAAATCAAATTACAATGATTAAAAAATAATAATAATAAGCTAGATATAATAAATTTGCATAAATTTAGTGGCCGTATAGAGAGAGACCTTGTCAATAATAAAAATAGTTCCCTAATTAAGTTACAAACGAAGCTGATGCTCTTTGCCATTCGAAAGCAGTGGCCTTACTCGTGGATGTCCATGCACGTTTATCATCTGCATATTCGGAGCAAGAATAGTATGCTCCCCTAGTGGAGCCAAATTTAATACTTTTTTTAATTGTCTTTCAGCGGATGTGTTATATGTCGTATGCCACGGATAAGCAATGCTTTGAACTAAGTCACGGGATATTTACCATGATTTGTATTATTTGAGTTATCCAATATTGGTATACCATGTAAATACCATGAATGACAGTTTTTAAAGCTTTTCCTTGAACTCTGTAAGGAAAAATCTATGAATGGTCTTGTATTTTAGAATACAAGACCATTCATAGTATTTTAGAATAAGTAAAGCAGGTGAATAATGTTTGTCGTACAAAATAATTGTTATTGCCATTAAAACTAATTCTTAATAACTGTAGTTATTGCTGTACATCTAAAGTACAGTGCTTATTCGCAATGCGGGCCATGAAAACAATAAAATTAATAACGAGAAACATCTCATAATCTGACAGATGTTACGTTTAAATGTAACAAAGAGTTTGTGGTGGTTAATTAAATCTGTATTCATAAAAGAACTTGCTAATAGCACAGTTAAATAATAATATAGCTTATAGTACGCAGTTTCATTCTATTTTAAGGCGTGAATTTAGATATTTTAGGCCTAGGGAACTGAATTTAGCGTAAAGGTGTTCGCACACATTATCAACTTTAAATCAGCTGGACATTTACATGTACATGGAAGTTAATTCATCTGACGACTCCATTATATTGTCGACTAGACGGACGGCGGACCGGGGAGAGGCTAGGCGCAGAACCAACAGCTTTACGTGCTTTCCGAGGCACAGGGGTGTAACACCGCCAACTTTGAAATTAATGGCAATTTTAAATTTATTTTACGAATAGAATGTCTCTCCTTTATATTCAAGTACCTGTTAGCGAATAAACGAAAGCAAAGAACATAAATAAAACGAGTGACGCAGATATTTTATTTGTGTACCGATAAAAGGCGATGCCATGAAAAACATGAAGGCCCTATTACCTTTGACAAGAACTTAGCCACTCGACATTTTCATTCAGTGAAGAAGAAAGGTTCTATTCTGATACTTATTTATATAAGGATAGAGTCCTCGTTTTTAATACTAAGGTTTTTTATTTCAGTCATGGAAAAAATCAGCTAAGAGAGTGTCGGTGTCTAATAAATCCAGTGTTCTGAGGCAATACAATGTTGATGCACAATCTACGACAATTTCAAGTCAAGCAGTAAAAATAATATTCCAAGCGGCTTCCTGCGTATGAAATGGCCTGTAAGAGAACCATGGCCAGAGTCATGATTCCAAGAGTTTCAAACAGCTTCAACAATTTAATTTAAGAAAGCCGATTCATCTGAAATTTATTCCTCTAAGATTTACTTTTCCTAAGTTTTTGATCTGTGTAGGACCTAAATGGCATGGTCAATTTAACAAGATTTTTCATGACTTTTTGTAATATCTAATTTTTTGTGTCCATAAAATTTAAAGAGCCTTTGTCCGAATCACTCTAGTTTCAAGTTTTTTTATATTTAATCAAGACAAGAATCGTGTCCCAGAGAATAATACAATTTTTCGCCTAATTATTTTATGGGAACGTTTCCAGTTCTTTTTACCGGCGATTACCTGTGACACAACTACGTCAGAGAGTTCTTAAATCACTACAGAACCCAAAAAAATCAAGTTGATGATATGCTAACGGTAACCAATACCTCACGCGATGCTGAAACGAAAATAATATGAGATTCTATAACTGGGTACATTCACGCTACCAATGCAATAAAATAAAACGAATGCGAAATTCATTTGTAGCGGCATCTGTGGCATATTGGGGGGAAGGTCAAAATAAAACACAGGTCGCAGGTTTGATTTTGTACCTTCAATCAAACTATAATTAGAAACGAATGAATGATAAAAACCATCTTGTTTGTTGTTTGTGTTTTGTGTTTATTAAATAATTTTCATTCAAGATTTCATTGAAAGACTGCAGGCCAAACCTGGATGCGTCAAGCTGAAGACATGGTGCTCATAAGAGGAGCCCTATGTCCAGCAGTGAACTAACATAGGCTGATGAGTGAGGATGATGGATGAGGATTCAAAACTCAAAAATCAGATTTTCCAATTTACTTATTTCTTTATAAATTTCCGTGCATGTAAAGCAACGGAAGCTACCAAATAGTCGTGACCAGCCATAAATATGACTTCCAGCCATCGATCAAAAATGTCCGGCTTTGCCGGCCCCCCTTAGATTCACAATGCGCACGTCACAACCTTCAGTAGCAAAAGAGAGACATTTTGACATGTTAGGAAAGCTTTTCAACTAGTGTCATTTTAGCGTTCAGACAAAAAGCATGGGTACAAAAAATGCAAGAATCACTCGTCCAAAGTGCTGAAAAAGGATGGAATTTCTTATTTTCAGTAAGTTTATATATATTTTTTACCCGTATATTGAGATGTGAGTCATATACTTGTGAAATCAGCATAAAATATTGTTGTTTGGTTTGCCTATGTTAAAATATTAATTTTGTTCTAAATTGATAAATGGAGAGGCTATTTCTTCTAAATTTTTTTTTTCATTTATAGTATGTATTAATATATTTTTCATAAAAATAAGTTTAATATTACTAGTTGATGATTTTTAAAATAATTAGTTGGCCCGCCCTAAAATTTCATTTGCGTAGACTCTCTAATAAAAGAAAGACTAGGTTCTTACCTACCTACCAGAAGTATGAATTTATAAAACGTTTATTTTTTTCCCGTAAAAAAAACTCGTGCAAAGCCGCAGACAGGAACCAGTTCTTTTTAATCTAGAGTGCCTGCCTGAAATTGTATTGTAAGTTTAAATTGTTGTATGTCTGAAATGACCCTTTTGTATAAATACCTACTGTTGAGACACCCATTTATAGTTTCATCAATAAATGATTCGTTATCTTTACCTGAATTCTGTTAATTAATCATATAGAAAATAAACTGAGTAGGTAGGTATATAATTCTCAGGTAGGTACCTACCTACTTACAAAATAAAATAAAATGAATTCGACTCCACCAATCTCTTGTTCCGTATGGAAAAAACTTGTCAGGCTCTGCGCAAACTGTCTGCGTCAAAACAAAACGAACCCAATTTTGAGTGACATTTTTGTAAGGCTCTAGGTATCTACGGGGGAGGCCGCGAACTCCTTATTTTTGATCGAAGCTTCCAGCACGATGCGAAGCACCAATAAACACTATCGACATTTCATCTTCAATGCACAATAGGGAAACTTTCTCTCGAGGAATAATCGGCCCAAATTCAATTTATTGCTGGTCGTGCTAGCTTGTTGCGCAACAGAGGTAGAATCGGAAATCAAATTAGCTGTTTTATAAAGTTTTACATTGCCATGGGCTACTGTATTTTTTGTTTCTAAGGACAATCTACTTATACAGTTTAGCATGCATTCTTTGACGCTATGCGCTAAAATATATTATTTTCCCAATGCGTTCGATACTTATAAAGCATATTTTAGTACATTTTTATACGAGTCCAACGCGAATGAGTTTATTTTTATTTTTATTAATGCTGGACAATTCCGAATTCACACAGCATCATCCAGCCCCAAGCTAAGCAAAGCTGGGTACAGATAACTGATAATTAAGAACACACAGAGAAAATATAACAATAGGTTACTAACATCCAAGTAACATCTCTATTTCGTTGAAAAGTTAAAAAAAAAATCTCAGCTTTAAAAACTGGTTATGTGGAGCTACATGAAACCGGCCCAGATTTATAGCCCAGGACTTAACTCAATAGTATCGCAATGAGTGAGCGTAAGCTAGCGGTACTGCGTGGTGTGACTTATGAAACGGTGAGTTTAAATGTGGAAACGCACTACGCGACAGCGGAACTGCGCGGCCGCGGCACTTTATGTCAAATTAGAACAAAATCACCAAATAAGCAGCGCGGCCTCTTTCATCATTTGTTCTAATTTGACGGGCAATGCCGCGGCCGCGCAGTTCCGCTGATGCGTAGTGCGCTTGCACCTTTATTGTCTGCAAGAACCATAGTGCATTTATGTATTTTTAATTTATTTATTTAAGAACTAATTAATTTTGCTTTTATTGGCTCGATATTATAATAGAAGGAAAGTATTGACGAACCAAAAATATATTTTCAAAGAAGACACTCAAGCAGGATATAACAACCTTGTTTGAGATTTGGCGTTTCTATTTCATGAGTTAACGAGCCCATGGATAATAAATTACCTCATTGGTCGATGAACAGGACAACTTTTCATGGTTTATACAAATGCCATCGACCATGCAAAAAATTAAACACATTATAACATAAGTTAGTAAACAAATACTATGTCAATTAATAGATTCAGGTACTTTTTTTTGTGTATTTTCATTATTAATCGAAAACTTAATTTTTTCTTATTTAAAAGACACTCTAAACCAGATAGTGGTTGGTTCAGTATCTGCGGTCACAGCGTGTTGTCACACATTTGGCATGAAGTTATAGAGAAACATAACACAACAAAAACATATCATAAACAAACTAGGTCTAAGTTTTTCAAATCGCAGTGACTTTAGTTCTTCCGTGATCATGGCGCATGAAACTGTGCCGAAATATTGGAAAACTCAAAAATTGAATCATGGTAAATATCCCGTTCTAAATGATTTCTAGGTCTAAGTTCATAACATTGTTAGCAGTTAACTTTTTTTTTTTTTATCGTAAACTTATGAGATCAATTATAGCTTAGGTACCATAGAAAATTATGTCATTATGAAAACTTGGTTGGTATTTGTAATACGAATTATCAAAGCTAGGGTTAGGTGGCAAATCAATTTCATTACGTCTAAGGTAATTTAAATTTACACCCGTCGTAATAAGATAAGATTTTAAGTAATACAAAGACCGATGTAGAAACAGTGCAGGCAGTTTTTCTTCATTAGGCTGACACAAATCTGTACACTTCACAAAGAACAATAGGTGCAAATAACATGCAAACAGAAGTTCGGTGAAAGCAGTGGGAACGTAGAAATCTACGCCGATAGCTGGCATTGAATGACGTAGATGTATCGATAGCAGATACATTGATGGAATAGTTTTGACTGAGCTTGAAGATATAATAAAGGAAGTAAAAGCTTATCCTGTTAAAGTTAGCTTAGAATATTCATTGTTGTCACATATTTAGGTTTTTGGTAATAATGAAAGGTGACACAAAATAATAATATGCACTAAGCCTAAGGGGTAATTTCTGATCATCCATGGCACGTGGTCTACCTATGTGTATCACCTTGGTGGATAACGCTGTACCAGCATCACCGAATGTTGAGACGGTAGTTTGGGGATTACCTAAGAAAGAATTTTTCCCAAAAGCGAAGTAATCTATATCGAAGTGAAAATATTAATTCAACTTCACTTTAATGAGTATTACATTAAGGTGTGCAAAAATGCATGTTACTTCTAAAAAAATAAGATATAGAAATATATCTGCATATATTTTTGTATTTTTTGACGTTTTTACTACGAAATTGCAAAGTAAATATTTTAAGACGTGAAATTTCTAAACGTGTCGTCACTGTTCACCGTATTGTCATGAAGCTTTAGCGTGATATCATTTTTGAAAGAAAGAAGGAAAGAAAGTTATATATTATTATACACAAACACACCAACAATAAGCACGATGGTTTTTTTTCATATATTTGTTTCTAATTTTATTTTTATTGAAGGAACAGAAGCACTTTGAGATAACAAACTGGGTGAAGTTATAATTTTCGTTATTTCCATAATAATTTAAAATTTGTGGGTGTTATATTTTTGCGGTAATGTAATGACAAAAAAAACAAGACTAATGGTGCTGAAGAATTATTTTGTACTTTTCAGGAGTTGTTTAATGAAGACGTCAAGTATCGTAAGATACTCACCGAAAAGGATTTAGCCAACTTAGTGGTAAATACTAGCACTTAACGTTGTGGTGTTTGATACCACTATCTTAGTACAAATGAGGCAGATTACACGCAGATTTGTCTTGAGTAATCCTTTGGTAAACTAACCTAATTAACTGAGATAAGAGCGAATCTGTTGTTTATAGTGCTCTTTTATAGGCAGCAGCTGACGAAAATATCATCATTTAAGGGCGTTTTTAGGGTTCCGTACCCAAAGGGTAAAACGGGACTAAGACTCCGCTATCCGTCTGTCACCAGGCATCTCATGAACCGTAATAGTTAGACAGTTGAAATTTTCACAGATGATGTATTTCTATTGCCGCTTTAACAACAAATACAAAAAAATATATATATATATTTGAGAGGGCTCCAATACAACAGACGCGATTGTTATGCTCGTTTTTATAGATAATGGTACGGAACCCTTCGTGCGCGAGTCGGACTCGCACTAGGCCGGTTTTATTTATAAATATGTGCTACCTTTATGAAACCTTGCAAGTTCGCTTGAAACATGCCCTGTTAGGCTGAAATGTACTAAGTCAAAATGCGTCTGTCTAAGCAAGTCAAACTGATTCAAACAAGACGAAACTGATTTAAAAGCAATTCAAAACTGCCTTCAAATTGGATTATACCACTATACATTTTTTATCTTTGGTGATAGCTATTTGTACTTACTTCCCTGTACGAGAGCTTTCACGAACGACTACTGAATTTGGTATACTTTAGTACGATATTTACGATAAAAAAGCTCTGCGACGGTTTGAGTAAGCCAGTCCATAAAGTTATATTTATAGTTGATCAGCTATAAACATTTTATTGCGATGTAAGTCGTGTAAATGCAACTTTGAATGTACGAGATATACATGTATATATAGAATATATTCGTAGCTTATTCTTATAAAGCTGACACACATTCAACTTTTACGTGCTTTGGCGCAGTGCATCAGCATTGCCATACAGCAGGGAAATGCAGCCAGCGTGTTGGGACGCTTGGTATTGAAAAGGATCAGTTGGTCTACCTCTATATTGTTTACAAGTCTGCAGTAAGCTAAACTGTTTAAATTGTAAATTTTTTATATTCTTTAAGTTTTTTTTTAAGTTCATGTTATAGAAGTAATATTTTTATTGTGTCTTTTTATGAGACACATTTCATACATAAGCTAAGCTAAACTGTTTAAATTGTATTTTTTTTGTATTCTTAAGTTTTTTTTTAAGTTCATGCTATAGAAGTAATATCTTTATTGTGTCTTTTTATGAGACACATTTCATACATATTTCTCATAAAGAGACACAAGAGAGTTTAGGAGTCTCTTTTCATCTTTTAGATACAATTATTAGATAAAAAAAATGCTGGGCAATTCACACATCATTATTTAGCCCCAAGCTGGGTACTAGATAACTGATATACATAATACAATACATAACATAGATAGATATTTTTTATTATAGGTACATAGAAAACGACCTGAACACCCGTAACAAATACTTGCAGATCGTACACATATTTGTCCCAAGGCGGGCATCGCAACCTCATGCGTCGCAGGCGGACCTTCGCCCACCGCGCCACAGAGTGCGTCAAATACGTCATATACATTAAAGATTTTAAAATAGCGTATTGAACAAGCTGGATCATTATTTGAGCTGCCTTCAACTTGAATGGTTAAATCGTGCACACTTTCACTTTTATTTTGCATTTATGATAAAACTTATCTGGTTTAATAAAACCGGTTCCTTGTTGATTAATCTAATTAATGCTTTGATAATCTTTATGTAAGGGCCCTTGGCATATTAATATTTATGAAGTTAGCGATAAGACATTGAGTGGCACCCATGTATGTTACAAACATAACACCCAACCCCAGTACACTTATGGATATATTATATGATATACCTATGTATACCGTGACCCAACGAAATCCAAAAAAAAGAATCATGATGCCTATACTAGTCCACTACTTTCTGAACATAGGCCTCCCCTTATTAACGCCATAGCGCCCTGTCTTCAGCTTACCGCATCTGCCTGCAGCCTTGCGTAGATCATAATCCCATCTAATTGGAGGGCGTCCTACACTACGTTTGCCAAGTCGCGGTCTCCACTCAAGACCTAGTTTATCTAAGCTGTTGTCGGTTCTTCATGAATGTCGGCCCACTGTAACTTCAGCGTGCTAATTCTTTGACATTCGTTGACTCAATATAAGTTTGGGATCAGTTTTGTAATAACATCTTTGTAATCTCCGCCTACAAAATACCAACTTCCTTATCACAAAGGAAATGGAAAAACACAAGCGATAAACAATAACACAGTTCCAAGCGCTTGCGCATCCAACGAGCCACAAACGGCATTCAAAACGACGTTACAAATTGACGAAAGTAAGACCTATTGTCTGAACGACTTCTTGTGAACTGAACAGTCTTCCGCATTCCAAAGCTGATGCAATAAGGTTGAAAATGTGAGGTGTTTTGAACTTGTTTTCTTTTTTGTTCTTGCAATGAGTGTGACTTACTGAGGCGTAGGAGTTTATGAATGGATGAAAACGGAGTAGAGCGTGAATGGGGGGATTTATCGCACTTAAAAATTAACTGATCAACGGGCATTATCTCTATTTCATTATAATATCAGCCCATACACGTCCACTGCTGGACTCGCCTCCCCCATACAACGCCACAAAGAGAAAAATGAAAGAGGAAGAAGAGAAAGAATAATAATAATAGCCCGCTGAGCGATTCTAAGCTGATTAACGAGACCTTTAGCGACCACATCTCGGATCTGTCGAATCTCTATTTACAGAAGTAAATTAGTTTTGTTTTAATTTCGTACCAGGACCACACCAACTTGAGGACAGACCATATCCACAAGCTGACTGAGCCTTCTCACAAGCCAAGGCATTGTTATCCTGTGTTATAAGCATTTACGAATTAGTAAATCGAAAGCTCTATATTAATGTGAAACCATGCTTTCTGTTTGGTGAATTCGGTCTTAACCATATCCTGAGTTTGGGCGCTGGGAGGTGCGACACAGTTTTTAACTTATGCGCTTTCCAGTGTTCCGTTGTATTTTAGACATAACAAGTTTCTGTTCATTCTAAATAAAATTTATTATTTATTATCCTATTTGAAAGACAGTGTTCGCAATGGCACAAGTCAATAGCTCACATTTTAATTTCGTACTAGGACCATACCAACATAAAGATGGACCATGTCCACAAGTTGACCGATCCTTCTCATAAGTTAAGTCAAGGCATTGTTGTTCTATTTCAAAGATTGTGTTCGCAATGGCACACGTCAATAGCTCACAATGACGTATGCAATGGATGCGCTACAAAATGGCTACTACCCTAACAAAATTATGGCAGCTATTCCCTTGTTCATTTCTAAAAAGACAAGTTGGTAACACAAGATAAACAATGCAACAGATAATTATGAAAATAACGGCTCGAATTAGGTATTCATAGCAATTCCATAAGAATTTCCCCGCAATACCTACAATTCATTGCAATTCCATTAAATCCTGATTACCCATTAAATATCACCGTTACCGTAGCCCATCGAGATCGCTTGCTATTATTTACAATCACGCCTTCTGGAAGCCAGTAGGGTGTAGTGGAGACTACCTACATACAAGTGAAGCTACTGGTTATGTCTTACGTATGAAAAAGGAGTCAGGAAATTGGAGGAGCTACACCCCTGTACCTCGGAAAACACGTTAAGCCATTGGTCCTGCATCTGACCTCTCCCCGGTTGTGACGGTCAGCATTCCCAACGGATTATGAGAGGGAGTGAATAGAGAGTGCACCTGTGTTCGTGCACATAGTAATTGTGCACTTCTTTAAGACTGTTAGACTGGCCTCAGCCGTGGCAAAATTCGGCATCATTATCAACATCAATATCTTATACAGAGGCCGAGTCTTTCAGAAAGTCACGTACAATCAACCTTGTTTATACTTACACCCTATTCAATTTTTCTCTTGGACAATTAACCAGAAAAAAAAGTAAACAATATATATCTGCCTTGCAATAGAATTTACTAAAACAATCGATTGAAAACAAATGCAGTGACGGTTATCGTCATCGATGTCTATTAAATGCTTTTGGAATGGACATACTTAAATTTTCCGCATATTAACAACTCTAAATAAATATGATTGTGCAAATCTTTCATTCTGCGGACTGCTGATATTATAAGATTTGAAAAAAAAAGCGTGGGATAGAAAAGAGAGAAATTTTGGCAGTACATACATAGGTATTGCTCGATTTTTGATCAAGAAAGCACCACCACTCTCGAGCATATCCCATCAAGGAATTCAATCTAGGCTAGATTTCTAAACGCTCTAAGCAACTTGCAGACAATAAGGGGCATTATGGCGTGCCTTATTTATGGCCCAAGAGTAGATAGACGCTATCTCATATCAGTATTGCTTTAATTGTATACCCCGTTGCTGTGATTGATTGTGTTGGCTTGATAATCTCATACAGATGTGTTAAAGCTTTAGAATTCTATTCCCACACTTACTTCGATGTCTGTATTATAGTTACTTCTATGTCAACATAATAGATACACATATCTGTCTCGTCATACGGTCTCACAATTAGTAATACTTTTTATATCTCATCGTCTGGGGAAAGTAAAGATGTGGGGTCTTTAGTCAACTGGGGCCGCTCGAACTTATCCCGCGGGATATATATATAATAGTTAAAAAATATTTAGTAACAATTCCGCGAAAAAACCTTCTCCGATAAGTTCTAACAAAATGTAGTACACGTGGTAGAAGAGAAACGACACCAACATCATCAACGTCATGTGGCGATATTTTCTACAACGCGGACTTGACATTTTGTTAGAACTTATCGGAGAAGGTTTTTTCGGAATTGTTACTAAATATTTTCATCCTTACATTTTGCAATGGATTTCCGCAAAGTAACGCCTGAATCTATTATTCATCTTTTATCCCGCGGGATTAGTTGACCTTGCTAGCTTACTTTCCACTTGGCTGGTGATCATATCGTCGGATGCATTTGTTTTCTGCATGATGTCATCATTCGATTTCGCCAACTACGCGACCAGCACCATATCGGTAGCACCCACTGAGTTGTCTTTACTTTGAGTAGGTTTAAGGATATCTAGTTTACTTCTGTTAATTGGTTTATACTGTATTACACAGTCTACAAGGCAGTTTAGTCAATAAAGCTCAAACGGACATAAACTAGCTCAACATAAGTGTCGATTTTATTGTATTTCTTGTTAAAGATAAAATATATATATAGATATATTTTATCTCTAATGATAGATTTCTTGTTGAATAATGCTGCCATAAGGTACAATTACTTGTTGGAAGAGTCATCAATACTATCTAAACGACGTTAGTGACAGATTAGACAGCCTGTCAAGGCTCGCTATGACTCATTCAACCTTTAGATGCAACATTAGAAGCTCAAAAAGCTCCGTAGCCATTAAATAGCCGAATTTTTTTTTTCTTTAAAAATCTCGTTCTTCATTTCCAACCCACTTTAGCTTGCACCAAACAGCTTACATCTTTAACAATGCGCCCACTAATAGACAGCCCTTCAACGTTTCACTCCAGTAACTGGACCGTACTAGATTTAGCCGGAACAGTCCGGCTTGGTTCACTTTTGGACATCCTCCGAAAAGCTAACGGTATTGTTGTTAAATTTTTAAGCGTACCAATCCTTACAAAACTCATGAAAATGGCTGAAGGTATCAATATGTACAACTTGTTAAAAAGAGGTTTGTATGTTATGTTGTGGTTGTCAGAGAAAAAAAGCACAAAACTTGGCTCACTCGGATAGAACTGGAAAATATGAAAATAAATAAATAATGCTGGACAATTCACACAGCATTATCTAGCCCCAAGTTAAGAAGAGCTTGTGTTACTAAGATGAATGACTAAGATTTATTAGTACATACATAATACTATACAATGCAATACGTAGATAGTTTCTTTTTTTAATGATGCATAGAAAATACCCAAGACACACTCGGAATAAATATTTGAAGATCGTAAAAACATTTGTCCCAAGGAGGAAATCGAGCCCGCAACCTCCTGCGACGCAGGCGGACATTCGCCCGTCGCGTCACATCGATCTTTACAAAGAAATCAATAATTAAAAAGTCAAACAGCTTCTAAATTTATGTAGTGAAAATAAACACAATACACATTTCGATAATGCTCTTAGAGATCGTAATGTATGCATTTCAGAAGCAAATTTGTATGCAAAAGACATTTTGAAATTTCTATAAGTTATTCAAAACCGGATATTCAAATTGAATGCATAAATCTACGATTATCATGTAGACGCATTCATAAAACAACGGTAACTTTGTCGACATCCTTCCTACAAAGAACCTATTCAGAACCGACGTCTGGAACCTAGAGTACCGTTATTTGCTCTCAAAGCGGCTTGGAACAGTTGGAACATACAGACACTTTCGTTGTAGGTACTTACAGGATGTTCCAATCATAGATAATCAAACGAAGTGAAGTGTTGGAAGGTAAACCCCGAATGGAACCCATTTTTAAAATATTATTTGATTTAAACCACTGTCATTCATGACAGCTAAGCAGGGTTGCTGGTGGCATTTATAAATGAAATTACATGTTAAAGCTGACTTCGAAATATGTTATGATAATGGGTTTTACCACGCCTACCCAATATATTAAATAACAAAGTATCAATCACTAAAATAATTAGCCTACAGCTATTTATCTTTTAAAAAAACTAGCCGGAGGTGAAAACTCGGTGACCTTACATAAACTGAGTTACTTGTGCACACTATCACGATTAATTTAGATCCGCCTGGGATTGGTATTCAGCGACCACTCCTCCTGTTATATAGAGCCCATTGATCAAGGTATTCGAAGGTAGTATTAAATAATAATGGTACCATTGAAGGTTTAGTTTTTTATATTCTGTTATCATCCACTACTCGCTCTATTGGTATATTCACTAACTCGACACAGGAGACTTGGACACACGTGTGTCCAGTTGGGGAAACTCAAAATTAGTATCACTTACTATTTCGTCATCTGGACAAGCCAAGATTTTTATGCCTTTTTGGGTCTAAGGCCAGCTACGGTACTGGTATAGTATTATTATCATCGATAAATAAATGAAAAAAAGTTACTTTTTTATTTTTTACAATACAGGCGCAAGAGACGATGCTTAAGCTTGGTTAAAATATAGACAGAAAAATAACAATATATCAAGTACGAGATCAAGTTATAATTATGTATCTATAATTTAAAACTAGGAAGTCTAAAAGTAAACTACGGTACAAGGCTATCGTGTTTAGCGCCATATATTGCTATCACGACCACAAATACCTTCACATTAGGTGCTGCATTTTCAGACTATTAATTATGTCATTCGTTTTATGACTATTATTTTGTACGCTAAATATAATGTGCACACATTCATTCATAAACAGTAGTGCCAAATGGTAAAAAAATATTTGTTTAATTATACCTATTTTATATTATCGTCGAACGCCGCGTAAATTTCCACGGTAAATATAAAAGAAGAATGTGCAGATGTAACTTCATTAACCGCCCCGGCTTCGCACGGGTATAGTTTAATGCCTATATTTATCAGGGATAATGTAGGATTATAATCGTGGCAGAATTTTTCAAATCGGTCCAGTAATTTTGGAGCTTATTCAATTCACAAACAAATCTTTCCTTTTTTATAATATTATTAGTGTTGATGAAAAGTTAAATTATTTACAATTGAAACAGTATTGCCAGCTTACTGCAGACCATTGCAAACAATCAAGAGTTAACTCAATTGATCTATATCAATACCATTCGAAAGCATCCCCAAGAAGCTGGCAGCAGGTTGTATGGAGTTGTATGCTAACGCTTTTATGTAACCAACATCATCGAGGTTGTAGGTCAACCAGACGAGACTTAGTCTGGGTTGCCGCATGAATAGACAACAGAGAGAGTAGACGAATATCTAATTAATGATAATTATCATCTAATTCTTTCATTTGTAAACAGAAACCTGCCGAATCGGACGCTAAATGAGCTAAATACATTTAATCGAGCAGTGTAGAGCATTGCACAAAACTGGTAGCGGCCAAAAGGTCAGATCCTGATAATAAATTGTAGCGAGGCGAGTTAAATTTATCCTAAGTCCTATTTCAATACAGAATGTCAAGTCTACAAAATCAGGCTGATGTGATTTTTGGTTATAGAGCTAGCTAGCTTCTGCTCGCGGATTCGCACGCACTTTTTCAGGTAAAAAGCCGTCGCCGAGATCCCATCTACCTTCCTGCCAAATTTCTTTGATTATACATTCAGCCGTGTAGGCGTGAAAAGGTAACAGACAGACAAAAAGACAGACAGACAGAGTTACTTTCGAATTTATAATATTAGTATGGATATGGATGAAATTCCAATTTTTATTATTTTTGTGTGAAAAGTTGATAGCGTGCAATCAATTTCATGATTTTCTAATTTCAGGAAGTATTGACACGATTGAACCAAACATTTGAGGTCATTTACTTTATTTTCTTTCTCTCTACATTGTGTTAACTGTAAGGTACCTCAACAGCGTAGGTAGGTAGATACATACTAATGTTTCCTGGAAAGGTATCTAAGTAGACATGTCTCGCTTAAGTGACCTACAACCTCATTGACGAGTCATTGTGTATACAGGTAGATCTTAACTTAAATCAATTCAGCTTTAGCTGAACGCGCATCTATCAGCGCTACCGGCAGTCATCGCATTTTACTGAAATGCCGCGCGCTCGGTGCCTATAGGTGCACGATGCTGCATACTATTTCAAATAATGAATAAGGATCAATTTCTGACAATAATTTGAATTATTGTCAGAAAAGCAGTCTTGGAGTAACTTGTGTTTTGAAATAGTTTAGATTTGGTTTTCAATTCCACTTCACTTCTTGGTTGATGGCTGTTTTTGATCTCTCTTGGCCACTTATTGGCAGAGTCGTCAAAACGTCGCGCGCCTCTTTAATTTATTGTTAACGTCCGTCTATGAGACTTCATAGTCATAGTAATTCATAGTACAGGGAGCCTCGACTTGCATAGGCTTAATAAGGCTTAATTAGGTGGGTGCAAACCTCTTAGCTTCCATACAAACGCACTTTCCTATTCATTTGGAAACTACACCCTTCATTGCAATAAAATGATGCATACACAATCTGATAAGAAATAGCTATGTTTGTACAATTTTAATTTTTGTAAACACGTAATGATCATTGATTAAGAGCTAAAATTCAATTCAATTCATTTTCACGCGATTCTATAACTATCGCTCTGATTTCATGATGATTTTGTTTTTTGAAGAAAAAAATTGCGCGAACATACATTAAGCAACTTGAGTTGAGTAATGGGGAACAAAATAAGGTCCCGTTGCGCAATTTGCTCAACTGAGTTGCGCAATTGAGTTGCAAAAAGGAAACTCGCGATTTTTTAGTATACAAAATTTTATTTAACTCGGTGACGTAGTTTTCAAATGAATCGGAAAGAACGTTTATATAGGAGCTAAGCGGTTCGCACCCACCTTAAAGCCTACATGACGCAACCAATAGTGGTTGATGATTATTGAACTTTTAGAAGCGCTATACTGTGCTCACCATCTTATAGCCCGACCTCTTTTGGAAAAGGCTCTCTCAAATACCTTAAGGTACGGTAATGATTATAATTATAAGACTTCTAAGAACTAGCATCATCTCGTGCCACTAACCAAGAATCCATTCCAAGAGGTACTTATTAATATTAGCATGTTGGTACTTTCGCTGTTAAACATGTCACTGCTGGCCTGATCACCGCACTCTGCAATTACCCAGTAATAAGGTTTATAAGCATGCACCATCTACTACCTAGATTCTAGGACCTGGAATCTAGGTGGTGAGTGATCTTTACGACCGATGGGTAGGGAACAGAGCTCTCTCTGAACTGCTTGCTGCACCAAAGGTCGTCGAACTACCGACTTCTATTAAAATATAAGGTTTAATAATTGAATGAAAGTTTCTTGAGTATTTATGATGTTGATGATGACTTCCTAGCCGATTTTCGGCAACAGCGGCTAGTCTCAACAAATATGTTCTGTGCCCGGTGCACAGGACATACTCGTATTATAAAGTACACGTGTGCGTGCAAACACAAGGTGCGTGCGTTTTCTATTCCCTCACTCCCATATCAGATTTAAGCACGTCTATTGCGATTGTATAGCAGTTTTCAAAGACATCTGTCAAAAATTCGTCACTTGAGACGTGCTTAAATCTGAGTTGCGTTGAAGTAAGTATTCAAGGGTTAAATATTCATTCATTTGGGCATTCAGTTACATTAAAATACATAGGCAAGTTATACATTACATTAGTTTTAGAACGTGAAGTGCACAATTAAGTGACCGCTTAAGTAGGCGAGAACATGCTGCACAAGCTAATGTCTGTCAGTCTGTAAACAAACAAACATAGTACCTACCTACAGTCACCGAATAGACTTACAAACACATTTTATTAATGTTTAACACCACTTTATGTACCTGGGGATTTGGTGTAGTGCATGTGTTATAATGTGTTTGTCTGTGTACAAAGTCCCTTCCTAAGAAATTTAAAAAAAAAAAAATACCCTTACCCACATGTCCTATATCATTTTTCTACTTAACATACCTGATAGTGCCTGAGTATTTATAATTAATACAATATAAAAAACCATACAATACCTGAATATATGGATTATAAAATTCATAAAATTACTTACCATTAGCAGCTCTTAAATATTTCGGCTAACACTTACATATAGAGCATTTCACTTCTCTCACCTAACCTATAGTGATAAATATTTAACTGAACCAAATTAGATACTGGTGTTCCTCCTTCATCATCACCAGACTATATTAGGCCACTGCTGGATGTAGCCCTCCCTTAATGAGCCTTGTGTACCTCCTTAAAATATACCAAACTAATATTATAAATGCAAAAGTTTGGATATAATATAGTTATTAAAAATTAAAATTCACTTAAAATTGTAAGGTTAAACATGCAGATGATAAAATACAAAATTATAATTATATTCTTATCATTTTGGTATTGCATTTTAAATTAGATTCAAATATTGAGTAGATAGATAGGTACCTATTCAGCGGGAGTAGGCAGAGGAGTATTATTACTGTTAAATCATACAAATTTTTATTTTATTTTATTTTTTTTCTTTATCATTCTTCTGCTTCTTTGCAAACTTGCTTTTTTAATACTTAGAAAAATGAATAGTACGGAACTTACGAATTTAATTGATGACACGAAAATCATACAATCATCTTTTATAGATAGTCCAAGCCAGTGTAGACAGTCATTAAAATACTCTAATAATCAATTCACGATCCTTACGCAAAACATAAGAAGTGTCAACAAAAACTTTCTATCATTTCAACTATTTATGACGCAATTACAGTTTCTACCGGATATTATTATTCTGACAGAGTGTAGAATAGACGAAAATTCAGGCACAATTCATCTTCCTAACTATGATTCACACTACTCCAACAACTTTCTGAACCAAAATGATGGAATAATTGTCCTTACCAAAATCGGCCTACAAATAAAAATAAGAGAGCCAGAATTTAATGATGCGAACTGTCTGATAATAGATATACATGACAAAATGAGCATTATTGCTCTGTATAGATCTCCATCAATCCATAACATTGACCGATTCTTGTCGTCGCTAGAGAAGGTAATGGAACTGGCTTCCAGAGCCACTTGTGTTATAACAGGTAACATTAATCTGAACATAGTTGAAGATAGATTAGATTCAAGAGCCCAAGAGTATCTCAACCTGACTTCCTACCATGGGTTTGTCTCTGGACATTACTATCCGACAAGAGGACCCTCTTGCCTCGACCATGCACTTATCAAATCTAAGCTAACTACAAAAGTCATCGTCTGTGGATCGGACATTACGGATCACATGACAGTAATCATAGGGATAAATGATGAACCGCGTAAACAAAAGACAATGAGTAAATACGCCACAAGATTAGAATACCAAAACCTATTTGAGGACTTGCGCTCGGTGGATTGGAGGGAATTGATGATGGAAACTGATGTTGATAAAGTAACAAATGCATTCATAAATATTGTACAAGAAAAAATAAAGCTGCGTACAACTACCAAAAAAATCTCTAGTGCTAAAGTTTTAGTTAAACCATGGATGACACAGGGTCTTCTGAAATGTGCCCGTAAAAGAGATCGCCTTCACACAGAATCTAGAAAAAAACCCAATGATGTGAAACTACAAACTAAATATAAGAACTATAGAAACTATTGTAACGACATTATAAAAAAAGTAAACACAGAATATAATAAACAGCTCATTCTAAATGCAAGGGGTGACAGTAAAAAGCTATGGCACACAGTAAAAGACTATTGTAATATTCAAACAAAGAACAATAAAAACTTTGATTCAGCGTACGCAAATCCAAATGACTCAGCCAATGCAGCCAACAGTTTTTTTACTAATATTGGAAAAAACTTGGCTGATGATATACTAGGGAAACTTAATGCTACTGAAGAAGAACTTACAGCTACAAAAAATGTAGCCAACGGACCCGTGAATTCAATGTACCTATGCCCTACTGACCATTGTGAAGTTATTAAAACTATCGAAAGTCTGAAGAACTCTAAGGCTGCTGGTTGGGATGGGATTAGTAACATTATTCTAAAACAATGCAAAGAAGTAATAGCTCCTATTCTAACTCACATATGTAACCTCAGTATGTCAAGCGGGGTCTTCCCAGAAAGTCTCAAGGTGGCAAATATATGCCCAATCTACAAATCAGGTGATCACTTACAAATTACAAATTATAGGCCAATTTCTTTGCTCTCATCGGTCTCAAAAATTCTAGAAAAAGTAGTCAATAAAAGACTACTTAGCTTTCTTGATAGATATGATCTATTGTCTAAAAACCAATATGGTTTCCGTCAAAACAAATCCACTGAAGATGCTATCATTGCCGTAGTAGACCATATCACTATGCAAGCGGATCGTGGCCAAAGATGTATCGGAGTATTTATAGATCTGGCGAAAGCCTTTGATACGGTCTCGAGACCAATGCTACTCAGGAAGCTGGAAGCTCTAGGAGTGCGCGACGTTGCCCTTGATTGGTTCCAATCCTATATTACTAATCGTTCACAGCGCGTAATTCTCAGCAAAGGTCAAGTGCAGAGTGAACTGTTGTCGGTGGATTTCGGAGTACCACAAGGGAGTGTACTTGGACCAACACTATTTCTGGCCTACATCAACGATCTCTGCGACGCTAATATTGATGGTGCTCATGTTATCACATTTGCTGATGATACAGCTCTTATCTTCAATGCTGACAGCTGGGAGCGGGTGGTTGATGTTACTCAGAGGGGCCTGGCTAGAGTAGCACACTGGTTGCGAACAAACCTACTTACACTAAACGCCAATAAAACCAAATTTGTAGCATTCAGAATCACAGAGAGGTCAGCTCCTAAAAATACTTTGCACATAAAAATACATAGCTGTGAGAAATTCCCATTCAGTGCTGCTTGCGACTGCACCGAGATTGAACAGGTCCAATGCATAAAATACCTTGGCATCATTTTGGACAACAATTTAGGATGGAAACAGCAAATAGGGGCACTAACAGGCAGAACTCGTAAACTCATGCACATATTCAAGAAACTGAGAGAAATAGACGATCTACATACGATAAGAACTATTTACACAGCCCTATGTCAGTCCATACTATCATATGGAATCGTGGCATGGGGCCCAGCAGCCAAAACTCATCTAATAAACCTAGAAAGGGCACAGAGGGCTATATTAAAAATAGCTTATCGAAAACCTTTCCGATTCTCTACGAAGTCTCTATATCTCGAAACGAAATACCTTACAGTCCGACAGATATTCGTACAAAACACTGTAACTAGATTTCACAGTATAGCAATCGACACACTACGGAAAACCCAAAGATCAGCTAGAACAAGAAGATGGAACACTCCTAAGGTAAAAACCAAATTCGCCCAAAAATCTTTTAGTATCCTAGGACCATATTTGTATCAAAGGGTAGATAACAAACTGAGTGTGTTTGAGTGCACTAAAAACACCTGCAAGAAGAAAACGTACCTGTGGCTTCAAACACTTGATTATGAACAAACCGAATCTCTCCTAAAGACTACGTCTTAATCATGGAACCGAATATACCTAGTGACACAGATAAGAATAACATAACTCATTCATAACCTATTTTTTCTTTTTAATTAATGCACACTAACCTATCAACGTTTCCCATCTTGCCCCGAACCTCGTTTTGCCCCGGTCTCCCTACATACCTACCTACTACCACTAATATCACCTTTACCTTCTATTATTGTTTGGGAATACCTAAACCTTTTTTCACACACTCATCATTCTAATAAGCATAATTTTAGTTTTAAACAAAAACCTTAAACATACTTACATATACATCATTCCCATCAAGTATAGTGCCATAATAAAACAAATTAAACTTTACGACACAGGAAGTATCCTAGTGTAAAGTTTATAGAACAAACCTCATATCAAATTAAAAAGTAAGTATCTTATTGCAAGTAAGATACCTACATATTAGTAAATGCTTAGATACCTACAGTTAAAACTAGCACCCTACGTCTAATGCAGACGGAATGATATGTGCGTATAAACTTACTTAAGAATTACACTTACTAATTAAGAAACCTACTTAGCTTATAACTAGATTTTTATAAGTACCTACCTACATTATTTCACTAAAGTATACATAAGTTATAGATAAGAATATTTATAATATAAATAAGAACTTTACGACACAGGAATTATCCTAGTGTAAAGTTTACATGCCTTACATTTATATTAGTACATTTATAAAGTAACCAAAATTAAGTAACTTACAGAACGACATACTGTACTATAATTAGTTAGCTACCTTTGTAATGTGAGCCTAGGTATCTACTCTTATTTTTTATGTATGTCTAAGCTGTCTGTGACCTAAATAAATAATTTGTATTTGTATTTGTATTTGTATTTGTATGAACGAAATAAAAGCAAAAACGTTGTTTTAGGGTTAAAAAAACTTAACACGAAATCAACATCGAACATCATTTTGAAAGTGTGAGAAAGCTTATCAACAGATTTTCTCTGCCAAACTAATGATTTCTCCACCCGCCGAGGTCCAAACATCATTTCGCCAACTTCCGTTAAATTAAGCTATTAACACAACCTTGATAATTATGATAGTTAATAAAGAACGGCTGTGTCATCAAAGATAGAAAGCCGCTAAAGCCGAGAAAACCAATAAATCATGGTGCCTGATATGGGGACAGATTTATGGGATAATCTAGCCTGTCCGTTACAGCGCTTGTGTTACTTTGTAAAAAAGCCTGTTACTTTGTGAAATAACTTGTGATATTTTGTGATAACAATATGCCATAGTAAGCAATCCATCCCCAAAGACTATAAACGCAAACAAACACTGATGACTGGCCATAATATCGTCACCAAATATTGTATTTGATTTCAATTGAGTACATGTTAAAAGACCGAAACTACTAGAGATCCTTGGAGGAGGCATATACCGCCGAAGGCGGTCCATATCAAGAAATAACGGACATCTCATGACGCACACACACACTTGACTTATACTTAACTTTCAATGCTATAATAATTATTAAAACGAGAATGACTTTTTTTGTTTAAAACTTTACTTATCACTTTGTGTGTGATATGGAATAAAGCTCTTTTATTTTATTTTATTTTTTATTTTACATGTTAAATTAAGAAAAGTATTTAGACTACGACTACTACTACAACGACATCAAGTGACATCAACAGGTACCTACGGTGGAATTAATAAATGAAATGAAATGAAATTGGTAGGTATGATCAACTTCTTGCGAACTGGATCCAAAAACCAGAGAACGAAGCAACTTGATACACCGATATAAATTAAAATGCCTAGCAATAAATAACAAGTTTTTCTAAATATCTATAATGATGGAGCTTAAATGGACAGCTTCATGAATAATGTATTCTTCGATGCGAAAAAAGTGAGGATAATAAAAGCCTTTTCATATTATGTATCCAGCCTGGTAAAAATGAAAGCTTGAGAGTAAAATTTTGTATACAAGTATTCCATTTATATAGCTGCAAATGAACTACGTAATACATACATAGCTACGAACATAGCTCAGAGGATTAGCAAGCTGAAGTGGCAGTGGGCTGGCCATATCGCGAGAAGAACCGACAACCGCTGGGGTAAACGGGGTCTTGAGTGGAGACCGCGACTCGGCAAACGTAGTGTAGGACGCCCTCCGACCAGGTGGGATGACGATGTGAGAAAGACTGCTGGTAGATGCTGGATACGGCAAGCTGAAGACAGGGCGCTATGGCGCTCATTGGGGGAGGCCTATGTCCAGCAGTGGACTGATATAGGCTGATTATGATGATGATGATGAACTACGTAATCTAGATTCTTCAGCTTATTTTCTATAAAACAAAATACCGTAAAAGATTCTTGTTCATCGAGGGGTTTTGAAGAAATTCCGTAAGGTAAAGGACTCTTGAAGCACTTTTTTGGACAAAGGACCTATGAGTATACTTAACACATTCAAATAATACAATTAAATTAAAACTTGCAAATAACTTTTAAAAAAATATTTAAACTTGTACTTACAATTGAAACAATTGAGCTAACTGCAGACTGTTGCAAACAATCTACAAGTAGCTCAACTGATCCATATAATACCAGTCGGAAGCGTGCCCAAGACGCTAGCTGCATTGCCCCGCTGTATAGCAATGCTGATGCGCTGCGCCAGATACTCACCAGCTCTCGGGTCACGCGTCGCTTCGACCAGACGCTCAGATAATTTTACAAATTCATCATTAATCTTTCTATTCCTAAAGTTATAAAGTTGGTACAAACTACTTTCACCATTAAAGCTTTGAGTTAGTGATTGTTTTAGTTGTGCGATTATTTCCCAACCTACACCATTTCCATTCCATCTAGGCCAATAAGCCACATGCCATGCCGCCTCAATTCAATATGTAGCAAGTTAAACAAAAGTTGCCTCACTAATTACTAAGATTGCATAACAATCGTAATATTTTTCATAATCTCACGCGCATGAAAGGGAAAGCCTAGTTTCGTGTCGTCAAATTATTTAAGACTTGATGTAACACTTTTCACTGTATTGTAAAGGTCTGGGAATGAAACTTTCATCTTTGTTGTTGTTTTCTCACTGTTTTGACGTAACTGGATTGTTTTGGTTGCGTCTGTGTTTTATATCAACATTGATCATAGAACTATTGTTTTCTGAAAATACACCTAAGAAAAATCTAAACACAAAAGTCGCAACCAGCGCCAGACTACCAGCCAGAAGAAGCGATACATCGCTAACAAGACGAAGCCAAAATAAGATTTACCAATCGGAGTAGTTCATTCATTTTAATAAGACTAAATACTTGTAGGGGCGATTGTGCTAAAAACGAAATCGGAAAGGTGTTTCTATTTTGTCTTTTAATGACCGTTATAAATTCCAAGCTGATTAATATAAAATCCATTTGATTTAAGCGTCTTATATATTCGCGATTTTAAGAATTTTATATTCTAGAGAAGTTAATTAATTATTTATCCCACTGCTGGGCATCGGTGTCCCCTAAGTTCTTCCAGGAACCGCATTCCTTGGCCAGGTCCCACCAATCTACCCACACCTTACGTCATTAAACTAAGAAAACATAAAATTCCATTCGAAATAGATTGCAATCACAATCTACAAAATCGAAGCTACGACTGAAATAATTGATCTGAAAACCGTGAAACAGTTTCGGTAAAGAAAATCATGCAAAGAGCACCCCATAGGTACCTCAATACAAAAAGATTACCAATTTACGTCGGAGCTGACAAGACATGCAACCCAATGGGCCACCAATAACTCTTTCTAACATTTATTTACAAATTCAATGCGAATGATCAGGATAAGTAGCAATAAAGAATTTTTCGTTCCCAATAAACGAGAATAATAAACTAAGATTTAAGGCTCAACCAGGTTGTAAATTCACTTTCACTAACCAGCAACTACCGACAAGTTGATCACGAGAAAATAATACCAGCAAACAAAGAAACTGAATTTAATACTAAGACTAACACAATAGACAAAAAGGTTATAACTTTAGGCATTTACTAGCTCCTTCTCGCGGATTATCTTATTAGATATGTGATTAAAATAAGCTACGTTTTATTATACAACGCATTCACTGCCCAGCCTTGCGCGGCTGATTGGCGCGCCGCCACCCGCTTCTAGGAACTGCAGATGGACATGAACCATGAAAGTAGTAGTAAGTAGTAAAAAAAAGCATTAAAAGTCATGGACCTTTGCTTTATTACAATAAAATTCAATATTTTTTGACAATCTGATATGTGATTTCAGAGATACCTCCCCCACAAAGACAAATTTAAGCTTACACAAGAACAAAGAACCTTAAAACATGATGTAAGTAGTGCTAAATATACAAACAAACACTAAAACTTGTGTATTCTCGAAAGGCTCGGTATGCGCGGGCGCAAATGCCGCGCTCCACTCCGCCCGTTACGATAGCCCAAATGTCAGAATCGTGATTTTTGTCAAGAATGTTTCGCAAACGTTCGCCGTATGCTTTGTTATGATTCACTTCGTATCGGTAGCTGCAGAAACTATTGTTAGAGTTACTCAAGAAATTATCAGCCTTTTGCCTTCGGTAGAGTTGGCTGCCGTATGTTATATAGAACGTCGTAACAATACTTCATGGACCTTGTCACTTCATTATTTTGATTTACATGACGACTGCGTTTGGACCGTAAATCCATTCACAGTCTCATGTGTACGTATACAACAATAGGAATATCAGTTTTGTATTTCAATACACTTTTTTTTTAAAGGCAAGTCAACAATACGCTTAATGAAACAATTACAATGGACATAGGTATGAATGAATTATAGGTAAGTGGTATTTCATAGAAAAGCAAGACTAACTAAGATTAGAAAATAATGAAAACGATGATAAACATCATCTAACAAGACGTGTTTCATGTGAAAATCAGAAAGAAATAACGATCTTGTAAAATTATCTAATAGTCAATCGATAAATAACCATAAGCTATAAATAATACTAATACCTATGCCCGAAAGGAAAAGTTCGATAAATACAGATCCCACGCTCAAAATAACTATTTTATGATAGTGAGAGCACATCGCTACATTTTAAATGCAAATCCAAGGCCAGATCTTGGACGCAACATTAAAGTACCTGTTGCGAAGAATCTGAGTAGATGCATTATAATTATTGTATAAATCAAAGTATTCAAAATCTTTATCCAATTTAGACTCAAAGTTATCATATCCTAAATTAAAACATATATTTATATTCACGTAATGTTTCGTCATAAGATTAAGTATCTCTAGTTTTTCAAAGTTTTTTTGTACAGTTGAGCAGTCTTTATTTTTATATAAAGTCCCTATGTACTTGAAATTTTAGTTCTATTGAGACCAGGCAGTGCATATCCGTGAGAATGTTGCTTTATTCCATGTTCACCTCAATTTTACTCCAAGCTTCCGTCCATCCAACTAATGCACTTATAATGGTAGTATTATTCTGCCAAGAGAGAAAGCAGGGTCATTTAAATGAGACCTGGTACATGTCATGGTTGATTATTCAATAGAAGAAGAGCAAGTCTCAGGACATTATAAACAGATAATATTCACTGCGAATTCCAGTACGGTAATAATTCACGATTAAAATGCATTTAGGTGAATGGCATTCGTGTCGGTGGGAAATGTGAATGGTTCTGATGCAAGTCCTTGTGACACCCCCCTATTAGTGAGTTAAACATAAGGGGCCTGCGGATGATGATTAGCCCATACAAACGTACTACCAAAATGATTTGTAATTCGAGCATATTTCCACCATATCACGTTGTTGTTTGTATTCGAATAGTATTTATCTAGGTCCCTGGTTGTTTTTTTCTTAATGATACACACGTAATCGAACCTTTGGGTACTAGGTTCTAACCCTTTTAATGGATAAACTAGCCTATGTTCTTTGCTGAGATAGCATCTAACTTCTTGTCTGATTTCATTAGGGTTTGTTTTGCTATTTAGTCTTTTAAATGAACAGACGGAGCGTTTTGCCTAAAAAACTATAAAACGTGCAAATACCAAAGTAATTAATTAAGGTAAAAAACTATGTTTAAAGTTCAAGTCTCCACAGATTAGAGAATATTGCAGCGATCCATATAATCAATTCAACCTTCAGAACGAATGCCTTTTCCAACGGTCATTATTAACCTATCAAGGTGGTCTTTCATTGCGAACGGTTATCCTACAATAAGGGATCGTAATAAAATGGCCGAGACGTGATTATTAACCTTTTGAGATGGTCTTTGGTGGTTAGCAATTGTCTAACGGATAAAGGATCAAGATATAATGGTTTTGAATATTGAGTTTATGGAATTCGCATCGGTCACGCCTGACCTCACTTTGCGGAAGAAAGGTAAGTCCAATTACTTCTTTTGTTTCATTGGCTCTATCAGCCGGACAGAATTTTTTGCTCTAGTTGGTCCAAGGCTAGTTTTAGGGCCGCAATCTAGAATGCAAATTATAGAGTTCTCGAAAAAGTTAGAACACAATAAAATTGACACGGTGCTTTGTTTATGGACCGTAATATATATATATATATATACCTAATAATAGTGTTCGGTTGTGAATGATGGCCATTATAGTTTTTGAATGACATCAGATGGCAAAAGACGTTTGTTACAGGATTAACAATACATTTTGACACAAGCAAGTTGTCACACAGTTTTGGCTCTATAATAACCACATACAACAATCGAATGCAATAAATTGTATTCTAGCTTTAGAGAGTTCATATGAAAGGGAGAATAAATGCAATTTATGTTTTATAACCCAATCAGAATCACAATGAGTCAGATAGGCAGTTGTATACGATATGAGAATCATTCTGCCAAGACCTTTGAATGAAATGGAAAAATTACCTACCTGGTAGTAGGAAAGACTTGATTCAAAAGACTGTAGCCCTTTTAATAGTATAGAAAAGATGATAAGAAGCGAAATAATACTGAAGAATACGTACTCTTGTTTGTGGAGATGTGTTTTTACCAAACCAAGGTTTCCAGAGTTTTCTATTACTTATTAGGTTCATGGACGTACTGACTCACCAAATACTCAATTTTCATCAAATTGGTACGTAAACATTAGTTTTTTGTTACCTGCAACAAACAGAATGATTAGCGATCACACACAAATGGGCCAGACACGCGAAGTTTTGCAATACAAACAATCTCTGCTGAAATTATGTCTTTTTTTATATAGAAACCTTCTGATACCAGCATAAAATGAGGTGCATGTAGGTAGTTAACAAACAGCCAATAATAATCATAGTAAATTGGAAATCAATTAATTGTGATCAGGTGCCATCATAAGGCGACAGACGTCTAAAGGTTAATTCTCAAATTATACTATTTCTTAAATTGACTTGACCCGTGGTAGTAAAGAACAGGCGCTCCCATAAAATAATACCAATATTACTTTATATGAATAACTGTGAACAACGTATTAACGTGTTATTGCCCTCGTGCGTAAGTAGAAACGAAAAATTGAGGAAACATGAATTTTTCAAATGAATCAGAATTTTCTTTTACGTATCCCGTTATTTATTGGCCTTTCAAATTAGCATCAGCTTCCGCAAAATATGTCGTGTTCTGCTGAACTTAAAATCCTTCAAGTAACTGTTTCGATATTTAACGGTTTTTTTGTTTACTAAACGGACTCATCCTTGACTTTTACTGGTCGTATTAGCATTTAATTTTGGTTCGGGACCTGCGAGTTGTGACCGAATTGTCCTAAACTTAGAGTCACGAACTATTTTTTGTCTTTAATGTACTATTCGACCTTGTTATCGTTTATTTTTGAACGACAGGCTGTGTCGTTTCTAAATGATATACTAGACAATAAAAAGTTATATGTGGCATAGGCAGTTTGCAAAGCAATTTATTTTGTAAAATGTCATTTTTCCGTTCTCTTTCAGCTGTTACTTCATCATTTACGTTAATGTTGCCTATTTCGGAAACCAGACAACCTAACTTCGAAACTAAACCACGATTTCGACACAGCCTTACTTCACATTGAGCTGTTTTGTTTTACAAACTTTGCACCAATCCGGTCGTATGATGTCTGACGTGACAAGAAATAACGAAAGTTCACAAAAGCTATTATGAATTGAAATATGACTTCTGTTTTGAACTTGGGTTTTCCGTGTACATTTAGACATATTGTTTCTGTACTTTTACAAACTTGTTCGTTTAGGTAGATACATTGTTGATAAAGTTAAGCAATCATAGAAGTTGCTGAGGCAAAAGTTGTACAATCACAAGACGTAAGAATTCTTTATCATGAATATTCATTATTTCTTTTATTAAATACATTGAATAATACTACAATTCGAGTTAAACAAAACTAGCACAAATCTCAATTACCTTAGTATGGACAGATGATAGATATCAAACAAAAATTCATTAGAGAACGGAGTCACTGAAGCGTAGTGAAACGCTTTCTATCGACTCAGAGATTTGCTCTGTTACAGATTCTCTGAAACGGGATCTGTTCCCCTAGGGGAAGCGTATTCTCTTGTCACCTCTTATTATTATCTCTTAAAAAAATATAGAGAAGAAGCTGATGGCTTGTCAGCTCCCAACATCAGTATTGACCAGTTCTATCCTTTGGAAAAATCCACCTAACGAGATACATAAATAAATAGTATGTACAAAAGTGAGGACCAGTCGTAAATAATCTATTCATAACGCAATGCAGTACTTCAAACCCACTATGGGGTTATATATATTTGTATGGATATATATATATAGTGTGTGCTGAGTATCCTTTCACCGAACCTGTCAAAAGAGCATGCAGCGGGGCTTGAATCTGGGCTGCACGTGGAAGAAATCTCCTGTAAAAATTGAGCAATTTTAAGTTTTTCGGGGGATTTCTTCCACGTGCAGCCCAGATTCCCCACCACCACTATAAAAATATGATATTCAAAAAATCATGTCATGTAAAAGTCATGCAAAGGCAAGAATAATAACTTAATTCAAACAAATATATCAAAAGATATATCAAAAGACCAAAATCTCGGCCATAAAATTCTTTAGGCACGGCCGAGTTAGCGGTACACATGATTGCATGTTAAAATTTGCCAAGCATAAATAATTTCAATCTTAATTTTATTGATAACTGTTTGATTCTATCGAGGCCGATGTCGTCGGATCCTAACTGTTTTTTTAATCATTCACAGATTTTTGGCTTTCTTTGTGTTTTTGTATGTTAAAATGATATATACAGGATGTAACGAAAATGAAGGACCAAACTGTCAGGGAGGTGTATTGTGTTTTAAAGGGGATATTTTTTTAATGTCAATAAGCACATGCGTCAATCTAGAGGTAATTTCATAGTTATTTGTTTTTTCAAAAACAAATCGGGATTTTTTTATGTTTTTCCTGTGTTCTGTGATTGAAGCTGCACTTCTAAAAGAATCCCCCCCCCCCCCCCCCCCCCCTCCTGAAAGTTCGGTCCTTCATTTTTGTTACACCCTGTATTATAGGTGTTGAGCTATCGGGATGAGCTAGGCGTCTTACGTACGTAACGTTTTAGTTCATTGATTCCAAAACGTTTGCCAGGTCATAATAAGACTCACTTTCTAATCTCACCAACATATCAGAACGTTACAATAGTGTTTGGACAATACCACGGATGCACGCTCGGCTACCCTCATCTGAACAAGGCCTAAGGATGTACCTTCACATTGCCTTGGTGTGTACCGTAGCGCTTTTTAATTGGGTGTTTGGGTGTATGTACACAAATAAGAACTGCATCAGCATTGCTATACCTACAACGGGGCAATGCAGCTAGCGTCTTGGGCACGCTTCCGACTGGTATTGATATGGATACTTGTAGATTGTTTGCAACAGTCAGCAGTTAGATCAATTGTTTCAATTGTAAATACTAGTTTTAATTTAATTCTATTATTTGATTGTAATTTTCTTTGTTAATAAAGATGTAAATTAATAAGAACTTGTACTATATGTTGGAAATTTTCATCTTCAATGAGCCCATCTTAGCAAAACTTAAACCAAATCTATTCTGAGAAGATGAAGACGAAAAGATTGTTCGGGGTTCTTAATGAGTGAAATATCTCAAATAGGGAAGTAACAACTTATACCCTATTTGAGATATTTCACTCATAACGACGTGGACACTTACAGTGGGGCTGGTCCAACCGTTCAAAGTCGTATGGAAAGAGCTCGGAGTTCCTCTGCAGAATAATGAAATGATTCGTAACGAATACATCGACAGAGAACCAAAGAATTACCAAGCTGAAGTGGCAGTGAACCGACCACCGCTGAGGTAAACGTGTTAGTAATTAATTAGAAACCACGACTCGGTAAATGTAGTGTCGGACACCCTCTGGCCGGGGGGATGACCTGCGAAAGACTGCAGGTAGATACTGGATGTGACAAGCGGAAGACAGAGCGCTATGGCGCTCATTAGGGGAGGCCTATGTTCAGCAGTGGACTAATATAGGCTGATGATGATGATGATGAATACACTACATGGCTTTCGACTACTTGTATTATTCCTAGGCCCATGTATACTCAGGCCGATCGGTTAGATTTTTTTAATATATTTTTTTTATATTTTGTCTTCATAATAAATAAATAATGCTGGACAATTCACACAGCATTATCTAGCCCCAAGCTAAGCAGAGCTTGTGTTATGGGTACTAGATAACTGATAAACATAATATTATACATTAAATAGATAGATTTTTTTTTATTATACATAGAAAACGACCAGAACACCCTGAACAAATGTCTGCAGATCGTACACACATTTGTCCCGAGGCGGGAATCGAACCCGCAACCTCCTGGCAGGCCTTCGCCCACCGCGCCACAGAGGTCGTCGAAATACATAGGCTTAATATGGCACATAATTCCGATGACACAGAATGTCCACATTATTGCACATAATTATTATCCGACCTGATCAGTATCGCAAGAAACTACAAATTATGCAAAGTTGCATTAAAGCTAATTTACTCGGACGGCTTTGCCCCACGTTATCGAGGCTTCCGTCAACTGGGACCGGTAGGTACTGGGACCGCGGTCCCAGTCGCCGGATAGATTTAAGTTTATTATTTTTCTTCCGGCAACTGGGACCACTCTCGAAACGATCGAAAAAATCTATTGTTCAAAGCAAATAAAGTACAGTCAAAGGAAAAAGTAGGTATAGAAAGTAATTATATAGAACAAAACTCTTTGAGTGAAGACATTATTTATTTTAAAAAAATCAAATTATTCACTATCATTAAAAGAAAATATGTCATTACTCTTTTCTTAGTATCTTGATTTACCTAATAGAAATAAACACATTATAAACTTATTTTACAAAATAAATGATCAACGAACTATGATAACTAACGTTATCATCGTGTAGGTACCTACTTGCGAAGGACAGGTGTCAAATCGTCACTTCTGAAAACCTCGATGCAAACGAGCAGGGACACTATTTCTGCGAACACGTTTGACTTGATTCGACGACCGATGTAGCGCGGCGATGGTCCGCCTGCGACGCAGGAGGTTGCGGCTTCGATTCCCGCCTCGGGACATATGTTTGAACGATCTGCAGATATTGGTTCGGGTGTTCTGGCCATTTTCTGGTTGGTGGGTGCCAAACCAGCGACCTCCTGTGCCTTAGATGCTGGAATTCATGGCATAAGAAGGAAAAAAGCAAAGAAAAGTTGTGCCATTTTGCACATTGCGACACCCTATTTTATTTCTATAGGTTGCATCGCTTCCTGTTTATGTTCCTAAATAAATACTACTACTTTTTTGTGGCCCACAAATACCTACGCATAATATGGAATGGAAATAATGGGAAAAAATCGGCCGTTTGCACTACCAGCTAACAGAAATCGACGCTTTTGTAACGTTTTTAACATTTTGTCGGTTTCTTTCACCTGTCAGGCACCTGCTGACTGACGTGTGCCTGGGGAAAACCCCGACACATTTACATAATCATGAAGGTTATACAAAAACGGTTGTACTACCTAAAGGCAAATTAGTTTCAGACTGGTGTTCATATGCGACATCAGCTTACATAAAGCATAAACTGGTTCACGCAGACCTCCCCAAGCGACTTATTAGAGGGTTAAATTGTCTGAGGACATAACTAACGCAACAAGCCACTCTACTAATAGTCGCAATAAGCGACTATTTATATAACTGATATTATAACTGATTGATTTATTTCCACCTTATTATTACCTATAGATTTTATTTAATTATCTTCATTTAATATTGATATTTTTTATTATTGTTTTTCATTTACGTAATATTTTTTTTTACCTATTTGAATGTAACAATACCATTTGTATTATAACAAATTTTATGAAAATTTGACATATATAAATTGATAATCACAATAAATTGTATTCCTATTGCTGTATTTCTATTGGCTTTTATCATATGATAAAAACCAACAAGGCGCTTATTGGTTCTGATAGTTTTTGGCGCTTAATGCCCATAATACCCACGCTGGACATGAATTCGGGAGAGAAACGCAGTTCATTGGTAAAATTGTTTTGCCACCCACCCCGGTGGATATCCCTTACTGTCATCCCGTGACCAAAACAGGCAGGTGAACCTGTCAAATCGAAAAAATATAAAAAAACGCGATTAATACTCGTTATATAGTAGGTACCTAAATCCCTTATGCGCACAGTGTGTGTATAGTGATATATTACTTGTTGGTATTTTTACGTTCCTTGCTATGATAATATTCAATGTGCCCACTTAGAGCTCATACACACGAGCGGCACGATGTCGACGGCAGATGCAACTTCAGCCGTCGACACCCGTCAACGGCAGCCGCCGACGCGTCGACGGCAGCCGTCGACCAATAGCGTCGCTTGCAGTTGTTTGTGTTTGTAGCGTGCCGCGTCCGCCATTTTGTCAGTGGACTGCACATAGTCCAGGAGTGCGCACGCGTCGCGGTTTTGTAAAATGAGCTCCAGTGAGAATATTGATGTGGAATTCATTTTGCAACTGGCTCCTGTACAAAGAGAGTCGACGATGGCTGCCGCAGAGCTTCGATGTTGACGGGTGTCGACGGCTGAAGTTGCATCTGCCGTCGACATCGTGCCGCTCGTGTGTATGAGCTCTTACTGGTACGTAATTTTATGTTATATCAACTTAGATAGATTCCCAAAGATCAAAGCCAGCGCGTAACAGACGCAATTACAGTTGGCGCGGAACTCGAACCACTTTCGTGGTCTACCATTATAGCCATAATGAGGAAATTATGCCTCGCTCAGCTCACGACTGACACGTATCGCGTTTTCATCATCACGTCTAAAAAAGCCTTAAATAAAATCTCCACGAACAAGGACATAGATGAAATACTAACTTTGAACTCTATGTGCACGATTCAAGTCTGATTATGCGTTCTGAGATAGCTACCTACACGAGAGAACTCTCACGAATCGATTTTTAAATATCAATTACGATAATCGTTTCAATTCGATTGCAAAACGGCAGCTTTTGTTCCATTGTTCGGAAATTAGGGGGATTGTGTTCTAAATTCGAACGTAATGGTGATTTTCTTTTAAATTTTCAGTTGCGTAACATGTGTTTTGAAAAGCCAGGGATTTGAAATTACCAAAGAGTTTTTAGGTTTTGTGCTAGCTCTAAGTTCTAAATGAACGGTCTTGAGAAAAAATTTGATTAGTGTAACTTACAAAGATAAAAAATTATTTATTTGAAATTAGTTTGTGTTCGCGGCTTTGCACGTGTTGTTTCTATTGAAACGTTTAAAGGTTGTTTCTATCCAATGGGAACTATATTACAGGATAAAAAGTAGCCTGTTTGATTCCAGGCCAAGAACTGCATAAAAAAAAGAAAAGCAAAATTTCAGCCCGAGAAAGTCGTCGTGTCGTTATGGCGTGAAGTCGTAACAAACATCCATCCAAACATTCAAACTTTCGCATATATAATTTAGGTGTGATGTGATGTTAGTGTGATGTAATGATTGATCAAATGGAAACATACATTACTATCAAACTTTTTGCGGATCAAGCACAAACAAACATGGCTTTATGTTATGTGCAGAATTTAATGTTGTAGGCTTACAGATAATTATTGTTGCTGTATTTGAATTTTAGATTTATGCAGAAGTAGTTGGCAGAACGTTTTTATCAAAGTTTTTCAGTGTTGCCACTTAAATGTCAATGCCAAACACAAATCCCGTTTTTAGTGAAGGAGGCCAACTGTAATTCGTCAAGACACTACGCTCAAAACCAGTAGGTACGACTTTGACCTCACACATGTAACGAACCGGCTTCAATCGGTGCCAATGCCGTAGGTACGAAAACTATTCTTTTACTTGTTGTCATTGCAAGTAAACAAATAAACTGGCTTTTAAAATGTTTAAATGACCTTTATTCAAATTTGTTCTTTTATAAAAACTTCAGCCTCGTTTTAATGGTTGGATTCAATTTAGGGTCTGGTTTTAAAGATGGAACCTGTTACAGGTCTAAAGAGGTCCGCAACCGCCACAGGGGGGGCGGTTGCGGACCTCTTTAGAGTGTCGTCAAGTCAAAATGCTATGTAGCGTATTTTTCACGAAAGAAGTCTCGCTGCAATTAGTGGAACAATTTTTTTCCAACGTTAATTTCCTTAATTTCGTTCGGTCGCACTGCCTACAGCGCTGCGTCTAGGAGTCCTTCTACATATAAATGAAAACGTCATTTTGGGCAATGCAGCCAGCGTCTTGGGAACGCTTCCGACTGGTATTGATATGTATCAGTTGACCTATCTGTAGATTGTTTGCAACAGCTTGTAGTTAGCTCAATTGTTTCAATTGTATATACTAGTTTCAATTTAATTCTATTAATCGACTGTTACCAAGTACACATATGGATACCATAATGTATACTGTGACTGTAATTTTCTTTGTTAATAAATGTTTTGTTGGATATATCGATCAAGGAATTACTATAAAAATAGATAAAAACTGCTATTCCTATGTTGATATGGTATTAGGTTAGTACTTTTTGCCGCTTTGTAATAGGTATATTTAATAAACTACATACATCAGTATATTCGTTAGTTAAAAAACATGTTTAAAAGAAAATGGTTTTCCCGCGCATCTACCTATTCCGGTTTATGATCAACGTATCTTTAAAAGCTATGAGAAAGTCTTGTTCTTATACGGAGGCTCAGTTGACTTCCTGGCCATCTTTATTGCGGATGTGCATTAGAGTCATTTGAATGACTTTGAGCCAAATGCATAATTGAAATTAGAATATGAGGTAGCTTCCTGCATGAGTAAAATTCTAATGTTTACATTTCTTATTAGTGTGATTCTGGTTGTAAAATTTGGCGTAATTTAAAAAACTTTATATAAATATAGACTTTAAATACCTGAATAATGAAAATGGGTTTAGAACATAGCCATATAGCTGGACCGTGATTTGGTAGTAGTTATATACCAGGAACACCTCGATAGCGCGATATTATTTTCCAAGGTTATTAAGATTCGAATTTAATTAACTAGATGTCGCCACATCTAGTTAAAATTCGAATCTTAATTAGTTTGATGTGATGAGTGATGGATGACACATGCACGAAACGGCAAATGAAAGCTTTGAAACACGAAATACGAAGTTTTTATTTAATTTGAGTGCATCATTATAATATTTTTTTATGTTCATTAGGCATTCGTTTGACTACAATCTCACCTGATGGAAAGTGAAGATGTAGCCGATGGCTTATCACCGGTCTAGAAGATACCTATTCAATTCACTGTTGACATGAAAAGACCCAAATTATAATTAGCCGGAAAAACAGCAGCATCCCTGCTGCTGTTCCAAACCGCAGCAGCGGTACGAATGATGAAGGTGGAGGAAAACCGCTTAGTGCGAGTGGACGGTATATCCACCAAGTAGGGGTGGTAATGCGCTGTGCGTCTGCTTGTCTTAAAGTGGAAGGGGGATGGTGGAATCAGGTCATGTAGTTCCTGTGAGCATTCTCCGAAATTTATCCTATAAAAGATCGAGAGACAAGCAATCTTGCGGCGGTGTTCGAGACTTTGGACCTTGGTCTCTGCAAGGAACTGCTCATCAATATGCACGTAGTTGAGCAGAACAAAAATGCTGGACAATTCACACAGCATTGTCCCACCTTAGGCTAAGTAGATCTTGTGTACTAGATGATCGTTAAACCTACTAGAAAAAATACAATACATTTTTTAATGTATTTTTCCAGGCCCAGAAAGATAGTCCAGAAAAACCATTGTATTTTGGCTATTATTATTGACGCAATCTAAGCGGTTTCCAATTACCAAGTGTCAGGGTTACGCCTTTTTTTCCGCCACTCTGATACGCGGAACCGAAACTTAACTTGTTTTGTGGTTTCGATCAAAAAAACTATTTCAACTTCACTTTAGAGATTGTCAAATAAGAAGCGGATAATTCGACAGACAATCTATGTTAAAGTTGTTCGACGCGGGTTGGCGCAAGATTAATTTTTTTGAAGTTTTTAATTTTTTTTGCCTTCCACAAGCAATAAAACTAGCGGAAAAGTAATTTCCCGCAAATGATATTTTAAAGAAAAATTTGTACTTATCTAAAGACCCTCCATATTTTTAAACAAATTCGCATGACAAGTTTGACTTGATAAAATGATTACCATAACACTATGTTAAATACCAACAAAATGCACGAGTACGGCGCGGCGCCTTGGCAGACGCGCGTCAAACTTGCTTAGACCAGACATACCTACACCAGACAATCCTTGACATCAGACGCGCCAAATCACTCTCTATCTTTAAAAAACTGCTTCATCAGCATTAGGTACCTATCGTTACAAAGTTAAGCAAATTATTTTTATGTTCGTATTAGTTTATTGTTATTTTGTATGTTATGTTGATATCTAGTAGATTAAGTATTATATAATTATTTTATAATTTCTTTTTTTTTCTAGTGCCACCGTCTTTTTTTTGTTCTAACTTGTCCAGTCCATCCCAAGGTTGCATGGAAGAGATCGCTCATAGCGATAAGGCCGCCTTTGTACTTCATCTTGTAACTTTTATTTCTGTACTGTTTTCTGTGTTTGTGTGGTACAATAAAGAATTATCTATCTATCTACCTATACATAAATACCTAAGTATTTTAATCTAACCATCAAGGTGGGATATAATAAGAACTATCATAATGATAATTCAATTCATTTATTTATACCTTAGGGTAACACGGAACACTTGGTCATGTCAAAGTTACATTATTTTAAGTACAAGAAGTAATAATTAAAAACAGAATGATAAACAGAATTACCGAAGAAGTCTTTATTAACATCGTCAATAAATCAAATAAACGTAAAATTTCTCTAATTAGGCGTGTCGCTTGACCGAGACCTAGTGTTATGTAATATTACGCATGTTATACGTGTTGTATTGGCGAAAGTCAGCCGGTCAGGTGTGTTACCGCCTTTAGCCGGTGGGCAATTTCGAATTTCTCCGAGACCGGTTCGAGATAATCTCGATTCTCGATTACGATCGATTTACACAATAGAATTATAGGTTTGAGGTTAGGTGTCGAGTATTGCACCCATACCTTTGATAACCATAGGTACGTACGCACCCACTTTAGTTCTAGAAAATAATCCATACTATATTATATTATGTTATATATACAACTAGTTGCCATATAAAAAATAAAAGTGAAAATAAAAGTACGACCAGACTGAAAAGCCATATAATTTCAAACTAAAAGCGCCATGTTTTTAGTATATTTTTAATATAAACTCAATTTTAATATAATTTCAACAAGTGGCGCTTTTAGTTTGAAATTATATGGTTTTCAGTCTGGTCGTACTTATATTTTTTGACAGAACAAATAAATCTTATTAAAACTAAACTAGGTATATTCTAATTAACAGGTTAACAGCCTGCTTGAGTAGAGAGATGTGGAGGGTTGGTTTCAATTTTTGGAAACAAAATAGGCGCGCTTAACATAGAGTTACCTACATTCATAACTAAGTAGCCGTTATACAAAGTATTATAGACAATAACGGTTTTCGGCGAAAAATATCGATATTAATAACCAGGCCCCTCAACAACAAACAACTATAAAACTCGAAGCGGTCATTCACCTATTGGTCAACCCAATTGCCCAACCCTCTTCAATCGTCATGCTAAAACAAAACCGGACAAGTCTTATCTTGATCCAAGGGCATTGACCTTTGCTGACCACGCAAACAATTACAAAGTACGGTACAGTATTGTTGTGCGAGATCCCAGCTGGGTACTAGAATTTATACCGTTTTTATATAATAGTGGTTTTATTCTCTTTGGACAGGCAGGAGTGTGTGTGTTGTGTTGTCATTTGTTTATAAACCAACAGTATAAAAATTCTGGTGTCTGTTTTAATGCTATTTTTATTTCACATAGAAACCGTTCTCGGAAGGGTCGTTTTTTTAGTATTAAGGATTAAATTGAAAAACGGAATATAATAAACCTTAAAGGATTAAAGATATAAGGTGTAATTTTCATTGTTTACAATTTAAATGAAAAAAGCAAATGCATAGGTTCTTTTCTACAACGGTGATACCTATATGAAATTGATATAGGTACCTATCTGTATTAAGATCTTACTTAATTAGGGATACCATATGAAAATACTAAACTAATTATTAAGTTGGTACCGACTGAAGTCAACCCAATTTTTATCTTAATGATTTTAGGAAATTAAATAGGTTCTTAAGTTTTTCCTTCTTAATATTACCACGCCCAAATTTGGTTCTTAACCCAAACAACCTAATAGATTACAAAAATGTATCTGCGAACACGTACTAGGTACATACCATAATTTTAATAAAACTTTAAACAACCAAACATCCGGTACACAAGGTCACGTCCAAACAATTGAAACAATCATACTTCCGAATGAAAACATTGGTATAGTATGGTGTTAGACCAAATCATTTAGAGGCCGAGTGTGTTATGGAAATAGCAGTTATTAAAATAATAACGAATTTAAACAAAGTGTTTGATTAACGGGATGCTATTGAATACCAATCTACTGTAAATAATCACAATATTTGGATCAAAATTCAATTTGTATTCAAAACATTTTTCCTAAATTCAAGCCATTCCCTCTCGTGGTACATTGTTTGTAAACAAATCTCCAAAGCTCTGTTTGTCAACAAACAATTATAAACATTATGCATTGAAAGAAACAGGTAGCTCAATTCGACAAGCAGTAGTGCTAATTCTCTCATAATATCATAAGTACTTTTTAGGGGTTAATGCTTACAAACACTCTATATTGATTTTGGCTGGAGTATACACCTTCCACTGTTAGATACTATCCTATTTTAGCAGCACCGTACAGAAATCGTACCTATACTTAGAGATTAGTCGATTTTTATTGTATAAAATGTATGTCCTAAATACCTTTTTTATATGATACATAATTTTCATGTGTATATTTACCTTCTTATTATTTTAGTCTTAGTTCCCAGCGAACTCTGTTACAATATTTACTAGCGTACCGCTCTCTCAGTATTCATGGAAATCCACCTATACACTCGTTCTCCTGCAAAACAGGCCTAGCCTAGTGCGGGGTCGAATACCACTATTCTTACTTAAAACCACATAATTATCTGTAATAATTAAGTATCTCGTATCTTTAGCATTAGAGGGACCTCTAACTAAACACAAACATAAACAAACATAAACATAGAGAAGAAAATACAAAAAACAAATAGAGAAGAAAACGAAACTCAAAAAACTCATACATAGCAACTCTCAATACACTGGGTGTTGGCAACCCTAGCAACAGCTGTTCGCTTTTGTGCTCCCTATCATTTATTCACAAAATAATTGTTTTTACGTAGTTTTCTAGTGCCTTTTCCGATTTCATCGTATTTATTTAATATAAAACAAGTGTACAAATAGTTATAAGCTTAAAAAGTTGTGTAACTAATGTGTTTTGGCCCTCGGAAAATAGTCTATAACGGTTATCTTTGTTGACAAAATTGGCCGGTTTGTGTGTTCTGAAGAATCCTGTGCTTATGTGAGTGCATTTCATATACAAAGGAATACAATTTCCAACAAAGTTTACATCTTTTACTGTCACGTAAGTACTTTCGGCATTCTTTTTGGACACATAACCTAGACATTGTGTTTTCTGTCTTGAGCGCGCAGTAAAAACAGTTCATCCTTTCGAAATGACCACAAGAAGCGCCTTGTTACGTCAGGCAGAAGCCAATAAACTAAACCAGGCTCTACTTGAACTTAAGACAGCCAAGAGACAGATTTCACAGTTAGAATTAGAACGAGATGACAATGAAAAAATCCTCTTGGAAGCGCTAGAAACGAATAAAAAATTAAAAAATGAGATGTCAACACTATTTTGCCTCAACACTTCAATTATTGAGGAACGGGATAGGCTTCAGAAGATTATAGATAGGTTCGATGAACAATGTGGCATTGAGTTCGAGTCCGCTCTGCACAGAGCTACAATTCTGGAGAAGGAATTGTGTGATGCACACCACCTCATCACCCAGCTAGAAGAAGCGGCCCAGAACTCTGCCACCGCGAAAAATCTAACTTTATTCGATGAGCTAGTAACGGCTAACCTATCATCAGGCCATGTTTCTGTTGCAGGCTGCAGCATGCACACTATGAATACTATTGATTTAACAAAAGATGACTCTGTGTGTAATGTGGCAGCTAGCAGCAAAAACAATAAACACAAGCCAAGCAAGAATAAGTTAAAAAAATATGTAAAAATCAACAAGTTTATACAAAAAACAAAAACTTTATTAAAAAATCAAAAACATGTAGTCGCTAAGCTTAAATGTAAAAGAAAAGTTTTAGATAAACTTGAGCTCTGTACAGCACAGCTCAATTATAATCAGACCCAGTATGAGGCTGATATGCAGGAGCTGAGGTGCAAACTTGGCCAGGCGGAGCACTCCCTGGGGCACTACATCAGCCTTTATGAACAAACCACTGAACAGACAAGGGAACTCAATCTGGCCATGGATGCACTTCTCACAAGCCAGGTGAGTCTGGAGGGCAGGGTTCTGGAGGGCTGCAGCTGCTGTGATCATAGCCCAGTCGGTGACCACTCAGGTTCGGACAGTACTGTGTCAGCCGTATCCCATCTAGATCTCAGCACTTCATGCTCAGGTAAAAAAACCATGATGTTCTGCGATGAAATTGGAAAAAATATGGGCCAGTTTTTAAACATGAATATGGAGCACTCTATAAATAATTGCTTACCTAACTGCAATCTCCATGACATTATGGACAAAATTGATAAAATAAAATTTCACAATGACTCAAACTTGGTAATATTACTTGGAAATAGGGGTAATGTGAACAAATCAGACCTAATTAAATATATGAACAAATTAACTTCACTTAAATTAAATCAAATTGTAATGTTCACATTCCCCTACAGCGACAGCTTGCCAAATATAGAAAATAATATTAGATATAAGCTAAACATGACATTGCATACTATTGCATGCAATAACAATGTTCATGTGATAGACACTAACAGTATTGTTAGTAAAAAATATTACTTGACTAGAAAAGGTAATAACTACCTTTCAAATTATTACAAAAAACAAATAGCTGTTTCGCTATCCTATTATTTTAATATCACAGCCAAAAATTTGGCTATACAAGATGCTTCTTTTGAGCATTGTAATAAACTTACAACCAAGACCTTGGAAGTTTTTCCAAGTCATTTAAATTAGATATAAAGACAATAGAGGAAGTCTCTAGCCCTATACAGTCAATTAATATTGATTACATAAAAAGTCAAAGAAACCAAACCTGTAAAATAAATGCAAAGTTTACTAACTTGGTGCATCAAAATATTCAAGGATTAAAAAGTAAATTATTAGAGTTGGAATTGTACATGAACTCTTTTAATATTAACATCATTTGCTTAACAGAACATTGGCTGAAAAGCTATGAGCTCATGTTCAATTTCAGTAACCACCAAGTTGGTAGCTCTTTTTGCAGATCACATGCTATTCGTGGAGGCTCATTAATATTACTAAATAAATTCATGAAATTCAAAGACCGTCAGGACATAATATGCTTATCTGTTGAAAGTCACATCGAAGTAGCATGTGTGGAGTTGGAGCAAACGATTGTAGTAAGCGTATACAGCCCACCATCAGCTTCCTTTGAAACATTTGAAAATGTAATGGAAGATATTTTATTTAAATTATCAAAATCAAATAAAACTCTCATTGTATGTGGAGACTTCAATATTGACCTTTTAGAAGTTTACTCCCTCAGTACTAGATTGACAAATTTATTTAACTCTTTTAATCTAAGGCCATTATTTATGGAACCTACTAGAATAACTGAAACCTCAGCAAAATGTATAGATAATGTATTTGTTTGCCAAAATGAAAAAATTGCAAGTAAAAATATAATAAGCAATTTAAAATCAGACCACTTAGGTCAACTAATTAAATTAGAAATTCAAGTAAAAAATAATAATTGTAAAAAGAAAATAAAATACATACCTGTGACCACAAACCGATTTGAACGGTTGAAATTGGATTGGGAATGTAAACCATCACCTAATTACTCATACAACAACCCAAATGAGTCGTATAGCAGATTTTTTAACAAATTCACCAATGCCTTCAATTCAATATTCACACCCAAATCGATTATGGTCTCAGAAAAACTTAGCTTTAGTGAGTGGGCAACAGTGGGTATACATAAGAGTAGACAAAAATTGTATGAACTGTATAGTGAAAAACAATATAATTTTAGCCAAGAATTCAAAGAAAAAGTTAAAACCTACTCAAAAATGTTTAGAAAAGTGTGTCAAATAGCTAAATCAAATTATATTAGCTCTAAAATTAGAAATAGTGAAAATGTAATAAAATCAACTTGGAAAATAATAAATAGCGAGACTGGGAAGGCCAGTACCTATGTTAATGATTATAATTTAAAGGTTAATGATTGCGCAATCAAAAATGATGTCGAAGTAGCCCAAACATTTGAAAACTTTTTTACTGACATTCCAATCTCTACTACAAAGTGTCTAAACTCTTCTCAAGTAATCGCTGAGTCATTACTCATAGAAAATGTACAAAAATGCAAAAGTAAATTTAATTTCAACCATGTTGATGAAAAAGATGTTAAAAAAGCCTTTAATCTTTTAAATATGAAGAAAACTGCAGATCTCTGGGGCATTTCCGTTAGAATTATTAAACCATTGATTGATACCATTGCACCAGATCTAGCTTTAATATTTAATCAATCTATCGATTGTGGCGTATTTCCTGATCTCATGAAATGTAGTAAAATAATCCCACTGTTTAAATCGGGTAGTAGATCTGACCCCACTAATTTTAGACCAATATCAGTACTGCCTACATTCAGCAAAGTTTTTGAAAAACTTATTTTACATCAATTGCTCAGGCACTTCAATGGCAATGACCTGCTACATTGTAAGCAATTCGGGTTTACTCGCGGCAGGTCAACTACTGATGCTGGTGTAGAGTTAGTATCGCATATTTTTGATGCTTGGGAGAAGTCGCAAGATGCTATAGGCGTTTTTTGCGACTTGTCAAAAGCATTCGATTGCGTACACCATGAAACATTAATCAGGAAACTACATCACTATGGATTAATGGACTCCTCTTTGGATCTTCTTACATCTTACTTGAGTGATAGGATACAGAGAGTTGACATTAATGGGAAACGGTCTTCGGGGTCTGTAGTTAAAATGGGTGTACCGCAGGGTTCTATCCTCGGTCCTTTCCTATTTTTAGTTTATATTAACGACCTGCCTCATCTGGTAAAGAATAATCACGAGATTGTACTGTTTGCTGATGACACTTCATTAATTTTTAAAATGAAACGACAAAACACAAATTTTGACGATGTGAATAATGCAATCTCAAAAGTAGTCCATTGGTTTAGTGTTAATAATCTGTTGCTTAACGAAACCAAAACAAAATGTATTAGATTTATTCTACCTAATGTTAAACAAGTTAAGGCTGATGTAAACGTAAAAGGAGAAACGTTAGAAATTGTAGAAAGTACCGTTTTCTTAGGAATCACCTTAGATAATAAACTTCAATGGGGCCCACACATAGATAAGCTATCGAAAAGACTTAGTTCTGCAGCGTATGCAGTCAAAAAAATCCGTCATCTCACAGACGTGGATACATCTAGACTTGTTTATTTCAGCTACTTTCACAGTATTATGTCTTATGGTATACTGCTGTGGGGGAACGCTGCAGATATTAACACCGTATTTGTGCTGCAGAAGAGGGCTGTTCGTGCAATCTATAATATGGGTCCCAGAGAATCCCTGCGTGATAAATTCAAAGAAATAAACATAATGACAGTCCCCTGTCAATATATTTATGAAAACTTATTGTACACTCATAAAAATATCAAAAGCTTCCCTAAAAATAGCGATATACATAATATAAATACTAGAAATAAACATAAACTCGCTGTGCCCACAACCAGGCTTCACAAGATTAATGTATCTTTTAAAGGGCAATGTATACGCTTCTACAACAAAACTCCTAGTGAGTTGCAAAATCTATCAATAAATAAATTCAAACAAATTGTCAAAACCTTTCTGTGCAAAAAGGCTTACTACAAAATATCAGATTATTTAGAAGATAAAAAAGCTTGGGACGGGTTTTGCTCCAACTCGAAAAATAACAACTAACAGGCTAAAGGTTTCTTAGTCGCTTCTTTACTTTAGTCTACATACCGAAGCGACAGAAATCAAAAGTACCACTTTATTTCCGTGTCAGTGCTTTATTTTAAGAATTTGACCTTTTCTAAGTGTACAATTTTGTATTTATGGAAATAAAGAATTTTTGATTTGATTTGATTTGACTAACTCTAAGAACTAACGAAAGGCTACTAGAACTAGAAAATGCACTTCAAAATATCAAATGGGATGTTCTAGGACTAAGCGAAGTGAGAAGACTAGGCGTTAGAGGAGGCCTATGTGTCACTAGGACACGCTGATTTACCGGACTAGCACATAATGAAACACTTAAAATAATTGTAAAATCAGTAAATAAAGGCTTTATTATTATATTATTATCTTTAGCATTAAGTCATCTGTTATTGTTACGGTAAAGGAATTATTGTATATTTTTATTATTGCATTTTGTACAGTACAAATCTAAAACTTACCTTAGATTTTGACGAAACCCCTCAGAGCGCGCAAACAACCTGCAAAACAAACAAACGCCGATTAGAAAACGGTTTTCATATAGGCAGCTTTACGACATCATAAAAGTAAAGGTAACAAACAAAGCATATAAATAACTACAAAGTTGAACGGATGTCAAATTAAATAACATATTACACTAAACGAAAGTGAAAATAACGAAAGTAAGAGGTGATCAACCGCGATCGGCCATCTTGACGAAACTCCTGATGCGTCTGAGAAGTCTCTGTCACTTGGAAACTTTTTGTTGGAAAATAAGCTTTGTATCTGTACTCTTAAAGCACCTTTACTTTAATTGTACGATACAATCTACAAGTCATTATAAATGACATCTACCAAGTCCAAAGTACTGAATGATCATCATCTTAGAGATTCTCATTCAGTAACAAACTGGTATTGATATGGATCAGTTGAGCTACCTGTAGATTGTTTGCAACAGTCTGCTGTTAGCTCAATTGTATCAATTGTAAATACTAGTTTTAATTTCATTCTATTATTCGATTGTCATTTTTTTTGTTAATAAAGAATTATATAATTTGTAACACACAATTTTTTATATTTTACCTCAGACTTTTTATGTTTATAGAACTTCCTATACCTACTTAAATCTGTTAGGAAGAAGGGGCTGGAAAGAGGACCGTCGCATGTTAGGAGATTGAAGGAGAAAACTAACACTTTTTTAGTTGGTGGTGTGAATAAGATATAATAGAATAGTAAGTGTAGTTTACACGCAATTTTGTAACGAATCCATTGTTATACTTCCGGGTTCCGGTAGTAGACGGAAACGTTTTTAATCTGAACATCCGTTTTGTACTGAATCTAATTCAAAGTTGAAGCATTAATTTAAAATGCATATCAAGAAGAATATTATGAGTGTTATAGAAAGTCGGCTTTTGTTCGTGTTGTTCTTATTTTGAATACTGAAAAAGAAATTAGGTACCACTTTAGATGTACCTACATATTTATATTTTAAGGATGAATAAGGAAGACTTCGAGTTATGAAGAACAATGACAACAAAGAAAAACTCGTTTTAAGAACATAAATATTGAATAGATACCCTTAATTCTGCAGTCAGGCTATACTTTACAACAACGGCCGAACAAATTAGAAGGCCAAAGCAATTTATAAATTGAAATGTTGTACCCTACTCTTTTATTTTGTTTACTTTATAAAAGCAAAACATCAAAACAGTGACCACAGTTCAATGACACGTATAAGCACCTGTAGTCACAGAATAACTACCTAATATTTGTCGGATTTGAACTCTGTTCACGTAGTGGTCACAAAAAAGGCAAGAAACTATAACGGATTAACTGATAGGTACAACATTTTAGGTAGATGTTTGGAATAACAATTAGATTCACAGCTGTGAACTTGTAAAAAGTTCTTCTTACAATGATCCCAAAATGAATAATGTAATAAATTACTCTTGTCTTTACACGTATCAACATCAAAACAGAACTTGCGTTTTGGTGTAGATATAGTTTTTTTAAATATCCACTTTTACAAAAAAAACCTGATCAGTTTACTCTCAGTATAATGAAATAAATACCTACATAAACCAAAACTACACTCAAATATAATTTCTCCGCACATCCTATTTCTTATTTTTTTCCTAACGTCAGCTTGTCTAGTCTAGACACGCTAATCAATAAACGGTTACATAACGATACGGATAATTGTTATTGTAAACGGTTATTAATAACGTTATGTAAGTGATTGGTACCCGGTTTGTCGGCACCTGTTGAGCTTGTGTTATGCAATTTGTTCATCTTGTCCTATAGATATTTTTTATTATAGCATTTTTTTTTAGATTTAGTGACATACGTATTATTATTTTGGCATCTATCAGGGCAAAAAGCTGGAGAAAAGAGAGGGAGGCCTTTGCCATGCAGTGGGACAATACAAACTGAAAGTTAATAGTACATTACGTCCGAGGTCTGTAATGGTGGGTTGCTGGCCGCGGTTGATGATGGCTGATAGCAAAGCGTACTGCAGGTCCAGGCCATCACAGCGCGGTCAAGCATTGCAGCCCTTGATGGCCAAGTTGAAATGAAGGCTGAGACCGAAGGTCGAGGTCTTTATAGCGCGTATATTGGGTATTTCATCAATAACGGTTCCTAGAGGATCCACGGGCAACACTAAATTAAACCCAAGTTCGTAGTAATGTAACAATCTATTGCCATGTAAAACATAATCCGCCGTTCAATACCTTCACACCATAAAGTGTTATCATAATGTGACTATAAATAGCTAACTATCATAAAACATCATAACTCTGCCATCATGATGCGTAATGCGCAAGAGTTGAAAAATGATGTTATTTGATAGTTAGAGTTATGAAAGAACGGTGCATGAATGAGTTTTAATAGCTACGGCTTATCATCTGATGTAACTTTTAGAATTAGTTTAAGCTCATGATGTATAATGACTGAGCAGATGATTTAATCATCGGTATCATCAGCATAAATATTAGGCAATGCGAAGTATTGCAGTGTTAGAATAGTACAGCAAATCCTCATCATCATTCTCTTGTCCTTTTCCCACTAGGTGGAGTCGGTACATCTGGTTTTCGTCTTCCATTCGCTTCTATCAGTTGTATCTCAGCACTCCTGTAATTATTAGCACTATTTAACGAGTATTTATCGCGTTTATTTACCTATTTTTAATCAATTTAATAGTATTGGTAATATACACAAGATTAATGTATCTTTTAAAGGGTATACGCTTCTACAACAAAACTCCGAGTTGCAAAATTGTCAATAAATAAATTCAAACAAATTGTTAAACATCTCCTTTGTAAAAAGGCCTAATATAAAATATCTGATTGTCTAAAGGATAAAAAAGCTTGGGACGAGTTTTGCACCAACTCGAAAATTAACATTCTAACAAGGTAAAGGTTTCTTGTTCGCTTCCTTACTTTGCCTTAAAAAGATTAAGTGAACAAAAAATCAAAGTGATCACTTTATTTCCCAGTTTTACTTATGTATGTAATCTGAGTTTTGTGACGTGTCCAAGAGTCCTGTAAGGTCTAAAGGAAATAAAGCACTTTGAATTTTGAATTTCAACCTATTGATTCTATTGATTTCACTGGCGCAACTTTCAAACTTCCTCTTTCATACTTATTTGTTATCTTTATCATCATCATCTAATTTTAATTCACAGTAACAGCCCGATGTCGATAAGCTGGCGGTGTTACACCCTCGTGCCATTATAAAATCCTATGTAAGACTACCTATGTTAACGTTCCGTTTAACATAATTCTACAGAAAAAGGTATAAAATCTAAAAGGTTTTTTAAACAAAGGTGCAACTCATTAGTATTGCTCCCAGGAACGTACACACAACAAACAGGTGTGTAGTATTCTTGTAAAAGATAGGACATATGAAGCACAGAATTGGATGTGGTGAGTAGATTATTTATCGATGTTAACATTAATCACAAACTACTAATCACAACAAAAAAAAGTTTGGTGTTAATTTTATGATGTATATTTAATAGAATATCGAAAATCACATTTTCGTGAGTGAAAAATATCATGACAATAAGGATACTATCCTTATTGTCATGATATTTTTAGTTGATTTTTTTTTTTTTTCATATGGAGTCACTGGAAGTCTTTTTGTTTTGTTTTTGTACTATATTTTTAGTTTTGTGGTGGATTTTGAGACTCTACTTGGGAGTCAAAGTCAACAAAAGTCCTCCTAAGTCCAGCGCACACTATAATTTTGCCCAGCCTGGGAGACAAGTCGAGTAAAGTACAATAAAACTACACATTTAATATTTTTTTCATAGAAAGCATCAATACTTCACATCACACTGATAGTATAAATGCGAAAGATTGAATGTTTACATGCTTGTTACGTCTCGACAACGGATAAGGATGAAATTTTACGTAGATGCAGATCAACACCTAGAATATCCTAGGCTTTTTTATAACCCAGAAAAACGCGTGAAAATTTGCGAACAAAAGCTAGTTTGAAATAACTACGAAAATAACTACGGTAACGACTTACTCTCTACGTTTCGTAACACGCAGAAATCTCACAATTAATCATGGCGAACACTCGATCACGATGGCGTTCGTTCTCACGCTTAGATCAACAGAACTAAATCATTTCACCTGAGCACCATCGATCATTATATGTATTTACAGCTACCGAGTGGGCTCTCTAGCTTTAAGCAAATAGACAATAAATAATAAATAAAATAAAATTGTTCGATAATATGTGCTTTGTAGTGTGTGGCTTTTAATAGCTTTGCTTATGGAGTAGGAGGCGGCCTCAGCAGCCTAAATGCCTAATCCCATAAAAATATCGCCATTTATTTTATCTAATATACAGTAAAAAGCACTGAGTCCAGTTGAGTAGTAGAGATAGGATCGAGACGTGATCGTGACGTCTCATTTTTGTATGAGATTCGCGTAGTTCCTGTCAGCACGATAGAGGCACTGTACCAAATGCCTTAGAAAAAGAAGACGTCACGGTCACTGCTGTCGTCAACCGGACTCGGGTTCAGTTCTGATCCATTTTATTTTAATATTTAACGCAAAAAAAATACACACATAAAGTATACGGAACCTCCATTATTTCACAGATTCGTGTAATCCACACTGTTACATAAATGCTCTCACTATTGTGTTATGGGAACATGAGGGTACGAGCTTTCTATAAAACTATGTAAAACCCAGGCATGCTGTTAATTACTCAGATGAATTATCTAATAGAGCTTCCAATTTAAATAATTCTAGATAAAAACCACATCAAAACACCACAAGATGCTTAAGAAGATAGATACATAGTTACATAGGTTTGGATAAACTTCAATGTTTCTCCTGTAGGTGGACCTAACGGCACTACAGTCCGTAAGAAGTCGTTGTGATTTTCGAGAAGGCGAGTACTGATTTCGTGGCTTAGTTGGGTAGAGCACCCGTACTGAGAGTGGGGCGCGTGTTCAAATCCCACAGAAATCGATAATTTTTGGGAACTTATTTCATTTGTTAGAGATACCCAGATAACGGGGTAAGCACTATAATAACAAAAAACCTTTCATTCCATTTATTTATTTACCAAATATTCTTACTAACATAAGAATTTCTGGTGAGACCCAAACTAAGCACTTTATTATATCATAGCTTTACGAGTAGGTATATCTTGGGAGTCAATTTGATTGGGTGTTGGGTTTGTCCTTAGATTTAGATACAATAAAAATCTCGTAGATTTCTCTGAAACTCAAGTCAAGAGTTGTCCTGCCTGACTGCTTAGAACAGACTGCAAAAACAACATTTAGTTTAGTTATTGATTTTTCTAAAATATTAACCCATGCGTTAAGTAAGTCAACGACTAACACTCAAAACGAAATTCAAAAAACTCAAAGTGCTTTAATCCCTTTAGACCTTACTGGACTGTTGGACACGTCACAAAAGAGTTGAGATTTGACAGTTTTCAAAATATCGTAAACACGTCGAGTAACACCTAAAAGCGTCTTCGTCGGCCCAAATCAGCTATTTTTGTCGTATACCATTAAATTTACTTTGGTAAGTATGTAAATCTCACAAGTGTAACGAATTGGGAGGAAAAAACACCTGAATCAACAACCGAATATAAATTTGTTGGTTTGGAACAAGTAACAAAATGTTCCATTATGGTTTGGAGAGAACCGGTTCTTAATCTTTACAAACCGCTAATTTGCATATCAATCGAATGGTGTAATTCTCATATTTGACACCAAGTTGTTGTTCGACGAACATATAAATAATATAACAAAGAAGGCATCTCGCGCCCTGGGTTTTGTTTTAAGAATGTCGTCGGAATTCGTTAGTGTTAAAACTTTTAAAATCCTGTACTGCGCTTACGTACGTAGTCACCTCGAGTACGCATCGCAGGTGTGGAATCCGAACTACGCGGTTTATTCATCGCGTCTGGAATCCATACAAAAAAGATTTTTGCGATACCTACAATACCGAGCTAAAATATACCTACCTGATTACTTTACAAGGTGTCGCAAGTTTCATTTCCTTCCACTGTCTAATCGCAGGCAAGTTGCTGACCTAGCGTACCTCATAAACATTTTCAATGGCAACGTAGACTGTCCTGAGCTGCTAGAGCAATTAGGGTTACGTACAAATACTGCTGCATTGAGAAAACCGAGTATTCTCTACGTTCCTATGGTAAAAACGAATTATAGGCAAAACGCATTTTTATTACGAGCTAGTAAATCGTTTAACTCATTGGTCAAGAAAAATATTGATGTTGATTTGTTTAACACATCTGTAAGCAAGCTTAAACGCTTGCTTAGCGATGAATTCTTTTTAAGATAGCAAGATAACTTTATATCGCCTTATTTCATTTAGTCGTCTACTTTCACTGTACGTCGTTTGTTATTTATTTAAGTACATATCTGCGGAAACTTTATAATTGGCCCTCAGCAGACATGCGCTGGTATTTACCGGCATGTATTATGTATATTACTATTTTTAAGACCTAGCTGTAAGTTTTCCAAAAATCTTGAAAATAAAATAAAATAAAAATATTTTATGTGAGCCAGCTTATGATGTTTTGATACGATAAGTTTCTTAAAAACTTTTTGAAATTTTTCACTTAAAGTCACTGGTCATTGATGAAAATCAGTGTTGTTGCTACTTCAGCAAAAGGTTACGCTGCGCCTTGGCCTCTAAAGAGGCATTTTACTTTGATTTGCATTGTTTTATTGTTTTGCTTTGCACGCGCTTTTCAAGTAGCCGTCCTCGGAACACCATTTACCTACCTGCCAAATTTCATTCAAGAAACAGACAGACAGAGTTACTTTCAGATTTATAATATTAGTATGGATTTTAAAATAATATTTATTGCAGCAAGTAATAAGAACAGAATACAATAGTAATTACAACTAATATTTACACTTAAATCTATTTTCTAAAAATCTAACCCGTCACCAGAAGGCAAGGGCCCAGAATGCTGGCAGTATTGCCTCGTTGAATGGCAATGCTAATTCGTTCACCGATTTGGATTTTAATAGGTAGTACGGTATAACAACTGTTGTGTATTGTGTGTCTGAAGACAAAAATAAACAATTTATTATCAAATCCAGCAACCATAACGAACAATAAACAAAAATCTCACATCTCGACCTCTCGTAATAATGTACCGTCACATTTCATAATCGTTTTTGTTGCTGCATTTTAAGAGTATCCTTTTAATAGTTTTCACGTAAGAAACTGAAGTAAAATCATTATCTACCGTAAATTATAAAATTACAAGTTGTAAGTTATCATGGACGCAGTTGGTAGGTAATTAAGTCGCGGATGAAACTAATTATTGCATTGTTATGTTTGTATCTAGACAATAGGAGTTTTATTTAATGCTTGAAGGTGGAATTTATAAAAAGCTTTATTTTGAATGACTTCCAGAAGGGTCAAGAACTTATATCGAGTTATTTTTATAAAACAAGAAACATATATTCGTTAAGAAACCTTTATTGTCTTTACTATGATTTATCATTTATTTATCAACGTAATTAAATTATAAAACGTAAAAATAAATAAAATAAAAATAATAGGCCTCCCAAGGGTCCGAATTTTCGGCACGAGATCGTGGAAACGAGAAACACATAGGTAGGTACTATTAGAAATGACTCGGGATTCAAAAAAAGCCAAACCATCACAGCCTTCTAGGTCCGTATAAACTCATACAATTAAATCATTTATTTAATTCAAAAATTGATTATTTCGTTTTAAATCACGTATAAACGATTTGTTTTTAAATACCTCATGCGCTCACGTATTGGTATGCTTCATAACTGATAAATAATTTATTGAAAAATAATACCTCGTTTCTATTCTGGTTCAAGAAACTTGATTATATTGGTGTTGTATCTCTCAATCATTGTTTCTCGAATGGAATTTAAGAATGTGGCGCCGTTTTTATGAATATTTCTGACTAATTTTAATCCACTCATTATTATAACAATGGATTCTACAAATAAGCAAATCAAACAAGCCATCAAGCAATGCAAATACTTGTAATGTTTGTAAACACACACACTACACAAAATTCCAAAAATCTCTTTTTAATCAAGTTTGAAACAGTGTCAGCGTTACGCATTGTAAGTACCTCACTTTGACAAGAAATGCTAATTAGCTTCTTTACAACAGCAACAAGATAGAGTTAAAAACTACAATCCGACTACGTGAAAGTTATAAAAGTTTGAAACATTTACATTGACAAAATAGAATGACGTATCGGTCATATTTGATAGGCATAGAGTTGAAAATGAAAATAGGTCGTAGGTATTGTAATTGTTCTCTATGGGGCCTGCAGCCTGCGGCTACCTAAATTTTAATACGCGTTTTGAAGGCTTATTCGGGGTCGGAGCCCTAAACCCTATAGCCTATAACCATCGGGGTATTGAGACGAATCAATCGATACATAATTTGTTGAAATCGAACCAGTAGTTTCAGCGCTACGTGGGAACAAAGAAATCGGCTACATACATACAAACATACAAATATACAAACATACTAACATAGGGTGCTAACCTCATAACCCTCCCCTGTTGGTAGTCGGGTAAAAAACAACAAAAAAGTGATACAGGCCATACTGCAATGCTTGAAAACCAAAATGTTCAATCATTGCGTCCAACCCGTCATTCATGACCTACGGAGCTGAGACGTTGACACTCACGGTAGAGCTGGTTCATCAGTTCAAAGTCGCTCAGCGAGAACGGAAAGTGCCATGCTCGGTTTTTTTCCTAACTATTGGGATGCCCATCCAATATACATGTGTCAGGGAAATGTGAATTTTCTTCAATGGTACCGTTTTATAAAGTTTCAAGTAGGTACCTAATACTTATGCGTTTCATTGTAGCGTACTGCTGTATTTTATGTCAAGTACAAGTTTATAAACTTTTTGATATTACCTAATTAAACTACACACCTACTTGATCATACACCCTCGACAAGAAGCAGTCAAGCACTGTTAGCTCTGTCTACTGAAAGGACTGTATTGATATATCTGTCGCCGCCGGATCGTAGAATCAGCCCGTTTGTTGAATGTCTAAGCCGATAGCAAAACGAACGCAGATTTTTTTGGAATACCTAATTGTTCGACTTTCGACATTTACAACGACAAGAACGTAAAATTGTATTACGTTATGTATAACTCTAAAATTACACCAATTTTCAACGAATTAACCTATGAACAGACCAAATAGCCGCACATGTAATTAGTCGAGTATTTTGTAATGACCAAAAAAGTTCCGGGATTTTAAATGTCAGCATCATAGACATTTTGTTATGGATTAAAATGTCGTTATTTATGTGGGACGGTTATGTAAAGCTTGAATATCATGTTGCAGCGTAATTTAGAAATAGGATGAGTATCTAGTATGTAGGCACCAATCTATTTTGCGGCATAGTTAAGAGTCATTAGCAGAAAAATGTTACGTCGAAAAAGTACGTAGAGAGCTCAAACAAATAATGCTAGGAAGTAACCTATAGAAACCTCAAATTAAAGTTTTATGCATGGAACAGTATAAATAAAAAAATAATGCTGGACAATTCACACAGCATTATCTAGCCCCAAGCTAAGCAGAGCTTGTGTTATGGGTAAAAGATAACTGATATACATAATACAATACATTACATAGATAGATATTTTTTACTATACATAGAAATCGACCTGAACACCCGGAACAAATTGCAGATCGTATAAATATTTGTCGCAAGGCGGGAATCGAGCCCGCAACCTCTTGCGTCGGCGGACCTTCGCCCGCCGCGCCACAGAGGTCGTGAGCCAATTACCGAATACATAATGATAGATAGGTATATTTAGGAAGATGGGAAGGTGCGAGTGTGTGGACGCATGTAGCGTCCACACAGCGGCTTCCCCAGCTCCCATGGGTATAGAGTCATACCGTCGGGCCTCTTACGCATCGTCACGCACCAGACCATTCCGTTCGGTTTCCTTGCTACTGGAAGCTTTACTAGTCAAGCAACACCAAGTTTCCCATGGCATACCATTGACGATATATTGCAGGAAACCAAGTGTTCCACAAAATGATTCTAGATCGTCAGTATAATGTTAATGTTCGACATTTCAATCATTAACGAACTAAATTAATGACTCGTTTCGTTTAAATTAATGATAGCACCTTTTGAAACAAGAGCGGTTGTTCATAACAGGATAGCTTTAATCTAGTTTGTTTCAATTCTGTAAGCTTTCACCAACCAGAAACTTTAAAAAAATCGTGATTTTGTATAACTTGATAGCCATAAGGAAATTTGAATAAAACTGGCCAAGTGCGAGTAGGACTTAAAGGGTTCTGTACCATCTAAAAAAACGATCTTTTTAGCAAAAAAAATCATGTCTGTTGTATGGGAGCCCCTTTAAATATTAATTTTTACATCATCTGTGAAAATTTCAACTGTCTAACTATCACGGTCCATGAGATACAGCTTGGTGACAGACGGACAGACGGACAGACCGCCAGACAGATGGACGGACAGCGGAGTCTTAGTATTAGGGTCCCGTTTTACCCCAAAGGGTACGGAACCCTAAAAAAAGCAAGTGCCGTAAAATTGGATACCTACCTATAGGTACATCACTTTTGGCCTAAAACCATTTTGATGTTTGACATCATTTTCAAAAATACTTTACTAAACTGCCGACTGTAGCAACTAACTTAGGTATTATCAGCTCGTTAGCATCAATTCTTAAATTCACGGTTCTCGAAAAAGAAACACCGGAACTAAGTGGCTAATAAGCATGGGTGGCTATGGTCATATTCTTTGCATCGCCGACAGCGACCTACTCTATGTGAAGATAGATTTTTGTTGCTCGCAAGTGTACAAGACCTACTTACAAGTGTCATTGTACACTCGTTGACAAACAATGAAGGCCTTAAAACAAAAAGTGCTGGTGAAAGTTTCCTATTCTCACGGCTGATTGGAGACGGAAGAGATAAGTTTTTCGACAGATGGGCTTATCTTACATCTGTGCGTGTTGGTTTTTCTGCTTACTTTTTGTGTTATGGCCAATGCGTGATTTTTCTCAGATTTTAACTTTTTTATAGCTCTTCCATGTCGTATATTATGTATGTATATACGTATACCACGTTGTACTATCATGTCTTCGTTTTATAACCGAAATTTATACAAACTTACTAGTGGTTTATTTTTCGCTTCTTTCACTGTGGACAAATGTTTTGTCCACTGAAGCGAACAAAATGTTATTGATTTTGTTACTTATTTGATAATATTTACTATGTATTAAGTTGTTTATGTATAAAATTTGACTTGTCTAAGTGCTTATTTTGTAATAAAGAAATAAAGGTATTGAGTTTGACTTTTGAAAAACAAAACAGTGTCATTTGTGTTTTCTTGTTTCTCCAAGTTGTGCAATAGGAAATGTCATAATTTCTAACATTATTGGTCAATTATAGGACTGCGCTTTTGGTTTTATTTTGAACTCTGTTGAGAAATTCAATGTTGTTTATGAGAATCTGTGTATTTCGTGAGTGGGTCAAGATTATTATCGAAATCGCTCGATATACATAAATTATTATCCATAGGTAAATTAATCTTGACTTTATTTTACATAAATTGATTATTTTTTGACACAAATGGCTCAAGTTTGCCGTGACTTTTGAAAAACAAATTAACGATAAAAAATTGAGAACAATAATTTATAGAGTCAAAAATTTCCCCTGCAGGGCTAGGATGCGCGCCACAAAAGTCGTCGTGCACGTGACGACTATTCATAGTCGTCGTCAGTTGTTGAGTCGTTTGCTCTAAGATGCGCGCCACGAAAGACTCAAGACTCGTTGTCGAGTGAGGTTCTCATGCAGATGAAGCCACGCCCACGCAACACTCGTTGAGTTCATTCAAATTGTCTCTGTTTTTAGTAAGCTGCATGGAAGAAACATAAATTAACCTCCTTAGTTTTCGTCTCCATACTGGTAATTTGCACTTTTCACTGGCAGAATGGTGGAAAAGTAGAAAAGCCTCGAGACAAAAAAAAAGAAGAAGCAATTTCAATGTTTTGCGCGCACATAATCAAACTTACTTTTGGTTTTTATTCGATAATTCCTTAGCAACTTGTTATGAAAACTTTTATTATTACCTACGATATCCAAAGAAAACAATAAGCGCCAAAATGATTGTGTCAATTACTATGCACGAACCGACTAGTTACGGGTGTTCAATGAACTTATATCGTGAATTTGGGCATGGTGTGCACCACAAGCGCTAGTTCATCCCGTTGTTTATTTCACAGTAAAGAGCATTATTTGTGGGTTTAGTACCTCACAAATACGCTACGAGACGAGCACCTGAATATAATGTAAGTACAATGTGATGTGTTTCCGGGACCTGTGTACCTACCTGGCATAACAAAATGTAACAAATAAAATTGTAATAGAATAATATAAATACTATTTCAAACCTTACATCTAAGAAGTACCTAAGTCATGACTATAATTATGTTTTCTCTATATTTCAGACGCAGTATATCATCAAGCCAGCACGAGCTTTAGAAAGCAACAGAATCTAAGGCTTTACTTCTTATTGCAAATAAAACTAATTTACAATTATTCAAAACGTTTTTTATTTTGTAGACACAATTATATCAGTTTAGCTTTTTAGGCCTGAAATGATATCAAACAGACAGAATTACATTTATAATCGCATTACAATATTAGCCCCTGTTTATAGGTAAGTTAAGAAGGTATATAATATTAGGGTAGTGCAGAATATACATAAATAGGTTCCTATCACTGATACTTGCCTATCTACCTAGTAGGGTAGGTTACTAATTTTCACGGCCGTAATTCTGTGATTTTACGTTTCTTTAGATTCAGCACTAACTGCCAAATCAAGTACTACACAGACATAGGTTTATATTATGCCATTATTACTTTTCTATGCCACGAAGCACGTCTTTATATCCACGCAGGATGGTTTTCTACCTACTAGAGAAACCAAGACTATTTTAGGTAAGTACCTAAATCAATAGCATCGTACAAGTAGCTCTGACTCTTCTTCGTTTTTTCGCATCGGTAATGCGATTTTTACAAAATATTTATTAACAGAGGTTAATAAACACTTTGAATTAAATTTATATTTTCTTCAAGACTCCATCTCGTCGTGATCTCGTCGTAGTAATAGAAGACGATTCGTAACTCGTGTAAAACTGTCAAAAGTCGAGATGAGATGAGAAAATTGGGCGCGCATCTTAGAGTTTGACGAAAAAGGTTACCACAGATAGGATAAACATTCATTATTATCGTTCACGTGACGAGACGTGACGACTATTTGGTTGTGCATGCTAGGGATCGTCGAGAAGTCGAGATGCCGCCATTTTTCACGACTTCTCGACACTTCTCGTGGCGCGCATCCTAGCCCTGCTGATAATTATTAGATCACGATTGGCAATGCTAAGTTAAATTTTTTTAAAGGTTCAACGTTTGGTTCATCTTTATCATCTTAACTGATAGAATTATCAATTATTAGTAGCTTACCTACTTTACGTTTATATTATTTAAGTATTTAAGTTTCTACTTAAGTTATTAATTTGTTCAGTTTGAATACTAATTCAAGCTTTTAGTTTTACAACACGTAATTACTTTAAGAGCCCATACTACGAGTACATAACTAACTTTGATTATTTATACGACATTATGATATGACACTTGACATACAAATTACTGCTAACCTATTTTACACTTTAAATTAATTTCTAGCAATTCACTTTATAATTATAAGCTTAACTAAACTCTACTGAGCCTATGCTCTCTGTTTATTTATTTTTTTTATTTACGTTGGTGTAAATAAATAAATTTGTTTCTTTTGTTTTTCATAAATTCGTGTGCAAAAGCACAGATTGACGAGACATAGACCATTCGACGCGGCTTTTTTTTGCTTATCAACAATAAAGTCATAAGTCATTTAGGCCAATTTTTGAGATACGACATTTCCGCTTTCTGCCGTCGATATGCAAACTAATATGTATAAACTACCTAAGAACAAGATAATTTTATACATAGTGAGTACGTGCCGTCTGATGCTGTATTAGCTAATAGGCCCTCCAGTAGGTATATCGGCAATAATGTCTCATAACATTTGCGTATTTTCCATTTCCTACATCATAACTATCGTAAATGCATACATAAGTGTGTTTTCTTTGTATCAAAGCAAACCACATTATTAATGTCTATGATTTATTTCCTACGTTTTCACTCTGAACAAAGACAACAGAAGATAAGTTGTATTTATTGCATATCAATAAATGTTTTTTTTTCTTAAGATAAGTAGGAAATACTGACAAAACGCAATTCATTTGTGGTTGGTCATACATTTCTCGTTGGCTATATGAAAATGTAGTTTGATTTGGTGCTCCTGTCTGGTACACTTGATGCAGACAGCGCAAAAGCGCTATTGGGCGATCTTTGGTGATATTTGGCTTACCTTCGTCCAGCAGTCTCTAGGCACAGAAGTACCTCGTCTACTTATAAAATAAAAAATAAAATAATAATGCTAAACAATTCACACAGCATTATCTAGCCCCAAGCTAAGCAGAGCTTTTGTTATGGGTACTAGATAACTGATTATGTGATTATAATACAATGCATAGATAGATATTTTTTATTATACATAGGTAACAACCAGAACACCCTGAACAAATATCTGCAGATCGTATAAACATTTGTCCCGAGGCGGGAATCGAACGCGCAACCTCCAGCGTCGCAGGCGTACCATCACCCACCGCGCCACAGAGGTCGTCAAACTTATATAACTAGACGGACAAAATACGCGATAAAAGATGCTTGAATCAGTCGCTTGTTCACAGATGGTTCCTCCTTTTGTTATATTATAATTTATATTTTTTATTAAACCAGAAAAGCAACCGTAAAGTTTTACGGCGTGGAAAATTTAAACAGAATCTTGAACTGTCTGCAATTAATGTTTCCCATTTCGGGCATTTGGTTATAAGTATAACGTAATAATTAAGGTAAGTTTTATCGTTTAAAGTCTGGTCTGCCCCAAAATCGTAACACTTGTCATAAAAGGAATTGTGAAATCAATAACAGAAAGTCGCTTAATACAGATTTATTAAAACAGTTTTCTTAAACACCCAGTCGAGGTCTACAAGTCGCTGTTCTTGACTTGTATCTACCGGTTTATTATTCAATAATCGAGAACCAGCTTCTGCCTGTGAATTCTCACGGCTTTTTCCAGGATATACCGTAGGTAACCTTTTCCCTATATCCTATTCCTTAAGAAATGAAATAAGTTCCCAAAAATTTTCGGTTTCGGCGGGACTCGAACCCGCGCCCCACCCTCAGTACCAACTTACAAGTTACATTTGATTCGTTTGACGAGAGATCCCTGGCACACGATTTGTCTCCTTACCAAATAACATTAAAAACCGTTCAGCTGTTTAGTTGTGAAAAGGTACCGATAGAGTTATGTATGGATTGATATATGTACATATGACTATAGTGTACGGATTTATGGGGGACGCCTATGTCCAGCCGTGTACGTTTGTGGGATAATATTATGATGACGATGTATATTATGTAGTATATTAATTGAAATCCAGGCTTCTGGTTTTCTTGTGATCAAAGCCAGAAGGAAGAGCCATTGTGAACCAGTCATTCGTTGTCGACGACATGACGACATCGTGACGATAAACCATATAACCGTGTTTATCGTCATGTTGTTGAGTAGACGAAATGCTGCGACGACAACGTGACGATAAACAATGTTATATTGTTTATCGTCGCGTTGTCGTCGCAGCACACAATGTTATATTGTTTATCGTCGCGTTGTCGTCACGCCGTCGACAACGAATGACTGCTTCACAATGGCTCTTCCTTCTGGCTTTGATCACAAGAAAACCAGAAGCCTGAATTTTGTCTACTCACTCAGACCGAGAAAATCTTTTACATCCTGACTACTATTGCCATAAAACTCGTTTTGGACGTCACTTTTCGTCGACTTAATTAAGTGCCTGTCCACACTATCAATCAATTGACCAAGTGTTTTCACCTTTCTCACAAAATTGATTTGATTGACTCCATTAGCTCTGATATTGACCCATGGATGAAGTTGTTATATAATAAGTTTCCTTTTACGTAATTAAGGTTTATTTACATAAGATTTTCGCCCACAACTTGAATATTTTTGTGACTTTCACCTTGACACGACTTTTAAGGCAATAATTGAGTAATATTTTAGAAAACAGAGCAATTTGGTTATTTCTGTGCATTGGTTAATAACGTAGTATACAAGTAAAAGATATAGAATGTATTGGGTGTTTTTGATAAGTACCTACTTACCTTTATGATTTACCAAATGAGCTATTAGTATAGTAAGTAGAATTTTTATTAACAAAGAAAATTACAATAAAATAAAAGAATTAAACGTTCTCATAGAAACAGCGCGTCTGAAGCCGCGGGTATAAACTAGTAGCAATTAAAATGGCTTGTTAGACTGTAATCCCAATAATATCGGATTGATCGCGTATATTTTATATTTTGTTTATAACCTGACGTTTCGGAGGCTTTTCAGCTTCCATGGTCACAGGCAGACTGAGGTGACATTTGTCTTTACAAGTAATTCGAATTTTGCATATCTACCGTCAATTATACAACTTTAATTATAACGTTCCGTATGTACGCAGTAATCACTAACAGTGTCTTGATGGGTTGTAGCTATGGATTGCTGGGTGTGCTATCCTTATGAGTTCTCGCGAAAATAACTTGGAATATATCCCAATAATATCGATCGGTAAGTCCACTCTCATCGATATTGATATCGGTGCAGATTTCTACAGCATCTGGGTCTCGTTACCGCGAGCGCTGGACCGTATTCTCGAGGTCGTGCACGCCAGTTGCATATAAATCAATGATTCACTTGTTTTTGTCGGCGACTTTGTCTGTGGTAGGTACATTTAATTACGTATTTTTCATGCGGTAGCTTCTTACCAAAGAAAAAAAATCAGAGAACATAAAATTTTATTGATAATAACTTACTAAAAGCTCTGCGATATTTACCATGTTTATTATGTAAGTGCTTCTAATTCAATTACCTGATCACGATATTTTTACAAAGCATAAATAATATTCAACTACCAACATTCATAATTTTTCTACGAAAACTATACGAAATATAGTAAGTAATATAGTATACGAAAAAGATTTCGGCAGGATTCGAACCCGTGCCTCACCTTCAGTACAGGTGCGGTCTGACCAACTAAGCAACGATATCGACACGTGCCTTGTCGAAAATAATCTGGGACCTCTTACGACTTAAGAGGTAAGTTGGTCAGAGCGCACCTGTACTGAAGGTGTAGCGCAGGTTGGAATCCTGCCGCAATCGAACATTTTTGGGATATTATTAAAAGATTTTTTATTAAAAGTATTAGTATTAGTATTAAAAGTAAGAAGATTACCCCAGTGCGAGTAACGCAGTATAAAGCAAATAGCTATTAATGAATTTACTACCATCAAAATATACCTAACCGACATGATCAATCTGCAATAGTTTCGCAAAAAATATAAATTTAATCACTACCTAACACAATGAAATAAACACAATATCTTACGCAAATAAAAACACCCGAAGGTCAATTCTGTAAGTTGGGCAATTAATTTTGCCAAGAAAATGTTACTGGCGCCTGCTTTATCGATATACATCCAACGATCAATTACATAAGTCCAGTTTTTACGACGAAATAGTGATTTCCAAATATGGCGCTTTTTTACAGCGAAATGATTTCATTATATGTGATACTAGCAGTGCCTCGCGGTTTCACCCGCGTAGTTCCCGTTTCCGTGGTAATTCCGAGATAAAAAGTAGCCTATGTTCTATTCCAAATTATAATCTATCTCTGTGCCAAATTTCATCCAGATCCGTTCAGCCGTTCTTACGTGATTGAGTAACAAACATCCATCCATCTATCTATCTATCTATCCATCCATCCATCTAAACTTTCACGTTTATAATATTAGTGAGAAGTGAGATGAGATTAGTGAGATGTCACTGTTATTTCTGTTGCCTACACACACAGAGTGTCATACATAAAACAATAATATAGATGGCTTTATACGAAAAAATCAAAATCAAATAAATTTTGATTGCTATAAATCTACCTCCCATACAACCTGTAAAACCTGTTGGACGCTTAGAGATAAAGAAACCCTAAGATCCTCAGAAAAATATGAGATCGCCTTCATCAGTCTAAAATAAACTTCATCATAATTCAGTGAATGCCACAATAAAAGTAAAAAAACAGAATTGCGATCAAAACAAGTAACTCACAAAGGAATGTCAAGCAAAAACGTTCGGAGCTAAAAGTAGGCCATATGTAGGTCTATCCGCCGATCAGGTTGTACAGTACAAGAACGTTGAACCAATAAAGACCAATGAATTAAACCAAGCTGAGAAGAAAATTCTCATCGTTGTTATAAATCCAGCAATGAATATTCGCTTCCTCCAATTTATTAATCAAAGATTAAAACTAACGGTGATGAAAAACCCATTTCGTTTTAGATTGCAGTTGGCTCTCCGCAATCACGGATCGGTCACAGCGAACGGCCAACGACCCACCACGAAATCTTACAATTTTCCACTTGGAGTACCATTGAAAACATCTGTCTATCTCGTACAATAAAAGCAACTATCACTCTTATAACAAAAGGCGTAAAATTCACTTTTAAGTAAGCCATCCGAGTTTTTGTATCCCCATGTAATAGCGTGGTTGGCTGAGCTGTTAAATGCTTGTTCAACGAAATTATTTAGCGCTATTAGCATACTTTCTTGTCGAACGACTATTTTAACTTTTTTGATCGGACAAGACCTTAGAAAGAAATGACTAACTTATAAAGGTTTACTAAACATATACTCGTTTCTATACCCAAAAATCTTTAAGATTCCCTTCTGGGTCAGGATTGTTATTATAAATGGTTAGCAAACAAACTGTGCTCTGGCATTCTGAGTCACATACTGGTTCGAAAGGGCTTGTGCTTAATTATTCAGCTATCTGTATTGTGGCTTGACTCTTAGCTTTTTCTTTGTCTACTGAGACCGAATCGGTGTCGAAGCCAGCAGTACACAAAGAAGTTGATGTTTTGACTGATGATTTGAATTCAGAAATATATAAAAACAAGTTTATTAACAAAGAAAATTACAATCAAATAATAGAATTAAATTAAAACTAGTATTTACAATTGAAACAATTGAGCTAACTGCAGACTGTTGCAAACAATCTACAAGTAGCTCAACTGATCCATATCAATACCAGTCGGAAGCGTGCCCAAGACGTTAGCTGCATTGCCCCGCTGTATAGCAATGCTGATGCGCTGCGCCAGATACTCACATGTATATAAATATGAGAAATATATATAAGCTTTTTACTATACCTATGCAATCATTCTTGAATTTTTCACACATTTAATAGTCATTGCTTCAACTTTCTACTTTACGTTAACATCGCTCATAACACTTAAACTGTAAAAAATACCTATAAGAAAATAATATTTTGCTTGAGGTGCGTCTGACTGGTACCTACCTTCAACTGTAAATATACCTATTTGACGACCCTAACAAATGAATATTAAAACATCTAGCTTTCTTATCAATCAAACATCTTCGATTATGCAAACATCATTTCTCGTACAGACGGACGGACACCGTGGTTGTTAACTGTATAATCAGTCACATCTGAATGAGCCGCCAAGACGGGGTCTAGATTCCATCACGGGCAAACCTCAATAGTTTTTACAGCCGGTTTCTCTTTTAAATGCATTAATAGTGTTCTTTATGGTGGTGTAATTAAGATATTTTTTTCCATGACCTGTTTCTGTTAGTGTTTGTTTACTTGTGGGTTTGTATCATTTGCCACTTTCATAATCTTGAGATTTATTGGTTTAACGCCTATTGCTATTGAGCTCTGAAATGTGCGTGATATGCATTCATCAAATATACATTGGTATGATTTATTATGTTGTAATGGGATCATTAAGAACTTGCGTATAGTTAGTACGTAAGTTCTTTAGACAGCCAGGCATGAGTAAAATTATAAATGCGAAGATTTGCTGTTTAGATGTTTGTATCCTATTATTTTTTTTGGTTTGGGATTCATTTCTGCATAGATGTAGTTATTGACTCCACTATAGGTACTTGTTATCTTGGAAAAGACGAGCACAAGCTAATCTCACTAATATTATAAACGTGAAAGTTTAGATGGATGGATGGATAGATGGATGGATGTTGTTCCTTTATCACGCCAGAACGGCAAAACGGATCTGGATGAAATTTGGCACAGAGATAGATTATAGTCTGGAATAGGACATTAGGCTACTTTTTATCCCGAAATTCAGAAGAAGAAAAAAAAATTAAAAAAATAACAAATACTCCGTTTTTTCACGGTCCGTAGGTTTCTTAAAAGAAAAAAGAAACTTGAATAAAGGATCACTTTGTTTTCCGTCTGTCTGTCTCTCAACCCATTTCTCAGGAACATGGAGGTATCAAGTTGAAATACTCCATTCCGTAACCTCTTGAAGCCGTGATATAAATCAAACTTATATCTAAGTCAACGCAATCAAAAGCTACAGCCGTTTATTCGCATGTTTCGAAAATTCCAAGGGAATCACATGCAATCACAACCTCCATATACATGTAGGGTACATACTTGACCTAGATCCATAAAATTTGGCAAGAAGCAAGGTGTTAGCACAAATAAAGGGAAAATCTAAAAATCGCTGTACAAACAAAAAAAAATTCTAACCGGGGATTGTAAAACACTAACAGGTTTTTTCTATGGAAGTACCATATCGCTTCAATCAATAGCTTTCGAGCATCCGCGCGACCAGTGTCTCTCCTTGAATGCTAAAAGAAATCTCGCATAGCTCGCACGCGAAGTTTTCACGTAAGTACACGTCTTGTCATATAAGTACATGTTTACTAGTATAGTACGTATAGCCGTTTGTATATGGGTAAAGGAGTTTATTGACTGCGTTTTCACAATTGAATGGGATTTTTATTAGAATAAAAAAAATTAAAGTTAAGACGTTTGAGCGCTTTCGGTATATGTAAAATACATAATAAATACTCCAAATACGTGAATATGTATACATAATGATTAAATAACTAGTGTGCTCGACAAAATTACTAGTTTTTGTATAGCAGCAATTATGTTAACCGAAGCCGATTTTTAAATGACAAAACTTAGGATTTCTGTACGCCAGGTGGCTATTCAGTTTCCCATGTCTTAGTCCCATAGTGACAGAACCAGTTTCAAACTGTTGTGAGGACAAGAAACTATGTATCTAAACACTTTAAAATAAAATAATGCTCTGGTTCATATTAAATTTCATTTTCCAGAAATTATGACAATATTGACGAAACAAAAAACATATAATATGCAGAATAACAATAGAATAGAACATAACGCCCCTGATAAATTTATGAACAGAAACGCAAATGTGTGATAAAATTATTGTTGACTTCATAACTTAGACGGCAATATTAGATATTATATCGATAGACATTCGATAGGTATAAAATTAAATACAATAAACAAATTCCACTTGACAGAACAACCGTACGAGTTTTTTTCTTGTAACAATGGAACACTTGAAGCTTGACGAGACACGGAGGTCAAACAACAATGAATGTTGAAATGATTGACACATTTGCTCTCTGTTGCATTTCCTGCTTTGATTTTATCATAAAATCACTAAGAAGTAAAAAAATGTTCAGCATTTACAATTGAAACAATTGAGGTTACTGCAGACTGTTGTAAATACAGGTAGCTCAGCTGATTCAAATCAATACCTTTTGGAAGCGTCCCCAAGACGCTCTGATTGCATTGCCCCGCTGTACGCCAATGCTGATGCGCTGTGCCAACTCACCAGTTCTCGGGTCATGCGTCGCAAAAAAGTTGCTTGCTTTGCTACCCTTTAAACTCTACATAATATGAGCAATTCATTAGATATTTCTTCTGGAACTGACGATGATGTCTGGAGAAAAATCTTCGAGTTGATTAACTTTAGTATATTCTAAGGTTATTTTCGCGAGAACTCATAATAAAACACTGTTTTAACCGGATTGATCGCGTATCTCACTAATATTATAAACGTGAAAGTTTAGATGGATGGATAGATGGATGTTTGTTCCTTTATCACGCCAGAACGGCTGAACGGATCTGGATGAAATTCGGCACAGAGATAGATTATAGTCTGGAATAGAACATAGGCTACTTTTTATCCCGGAATTCCCACGGGAACGGGAACTACGCGGGTGAAACCGCAAGGCACTGCTAGTATTTTATATTTTGTTTATAAACTGACGTTTCGGAGGCTTTCAGCTTCCATGGTCACAGGCAGACTGAGGTGACATTTGTCACCTCAGTCAGTCAGTTTTGTTTGCTTTTTTTATTAACTTTAGATTTATTCCGGTAATCTTACTAAGATCTACAGTTACATATTCATAATCAAAATCAATTATACAAAAATATACAGAAAATACATATAAAAGAGTGCTAGGAAAACTCACACGCATTCCCATAAAACTAACATATAAAAATCAATGACCCATGACTCGTATTACGTAATATTACTTAATATTCTTAAATCGCCATTATTATAAAACAACCTACCGGATTTTACTAGGTAGGTACATAGAAAGCCAATCTGTTGGCTTTCTAATTTCACCAAATGTCGTAATGTATACCTATATACGACACCTTCTGTTTGATAATGTCGTGTCTCTAAGGGTAATAAAACTTGGACATTGTATTATTTTCATAGCTATCTTCTACCTTCTTTATTTCTCTACATTTTCTTCATCCCTTTACAGGCTTTGTTTATCTTCTTTTTATTTTATTATCTAAATTAACATAAAAAAATTCAATGCCTACTTACCTATCTATCACCTACCATGTTCACTTATTCTATGATTTATATGTCTTTTACTTAAAATTGTACTAGTTTTACTTAAAATTATACTAGTTAATTTTTTTTCTATTATTTGAATGTAATTCTCTTTGTTTAGCCGACTTCATAAAAAGGAAGAGGTTCTATGCTCATCTGTTTGTATAATTTTTTTATGTACCATTGTTCTTCAATTTCTCACTCATTTATGGACTGATTTTGTTTTTCGCTATAGTATAGAGAATGGTCTCGTAATTTTTTTTTATTGAATTATTTTTTGCATTAGTATTTGTCCCGAAATCTTAAAAAACAGTGTAAATTAAGGAATTCGAAGTAAATTTTTAGTTTTTTCTAAAATAATTACATTATTGTATCTGCTGTTGTCTGACTTTAACAAAGTTTTCTTACATAGTTAACCTACTCTCCAATACGGGTAAGTGTTTAGTCGAACCATGTGTGGGCTGATAAGAAATCTTAAGTTATTAAGTTCAATCGGCCAAAACATGACCTTCTAACCGCGTCGGTATGTGGGCGGGTAGAATGTCTACTCTAGTGCAACAAGTGAACAATGAATGGACGAATATTTGACCAAAGAATATCAAGTTGGCTGCTGCCATAACAACCGGTATCGGAAGTAATTCGTAGGAAAACTCTAAACTGAACTAAAGGAAGTAAATCAATGGATTAAAGCGAAATTTTAGCCTGGCAGACTCCCTTTGATTCAAGTTTTAGTTCGGTTTCTAGCTTATTGTGTTTTTTTACAGACAGCTTCTATTTCAGTTATGACAAGTCAATATCTCTCGCGAAGAACCGATAGCCGTTGGGGTAAGCGTGTTCTTGAGTGGAGACCGCGACTCGGCAAACGTAGTTCGCAAATCGTCATCCCACCCCGACCAGGTGGGATGACGATTTGCGAAAGACTGCTGACAGATGCTGGATGCGGCAAGCTGAAGACAGGGCGCTATGGCGCTCATTAGGGGAGGCCTATGTCCAGCTGTGGACTAATATAGGCTGATGCTGATGAAGTCAATATCTAATACCTTCTATGCCTTTACACGTTTGAGATTCATAGTGTAAAAATTCATTTCGAATAAAAGTTCAATCTAAGTTTAAAATTTCGAACTCGAATTTCGTACCAAATTCAAATTGGAAAAAATGTGCAAACAGCCTAACTAAACAATAGTTTTAGTAATAGTTATCGAGTGAATGAACGTGGTCCATGAATACATTTGACACATGAGTGGTCGGTTTCATGAGAGCATGCCTCAGCTGTCGACTGAGCACATGGCATGTTGCTGATTGTCTCGTTTTTCTCTTTACTGTGCAAATTACAGATTGCACAGTTTTGTTTTCTTGATTTATGTCAGTAAGTAAAATTATTTATTAATTACTCTTTTCCATTCAACGTTATTATTTTAGAGCACGTGACTAAAACACCTATAAATTACCTTAGGTAGTGTTATAAAATGCTTGTTCTAAACAATGGGAGTTTTCGGATTATTGGATTTAATTTATTTACCCATGAACCAATTTAACAGATTAGTAAAGGAATTTTACTAACCTGCTCATTAGGGGAGGCCTATGTCCAACAACTACTATAGGCTGATGATGGTGTTAATGAAAGGAATTTTGTAGTACATTCACAATATAGCAGTCCGGAGTCAGGAAGTTGGCGGTGTAACACCCCCGTGCCTCGGAAAGCACGCTAAACCGTTGGTCCTGCACCTGACCTGTCCCCGGCCGTGTCAGTCTACGGTGCCATAGCGATTTTTAGAGCGAGGGAATAGAGAGCTCACCTGGGTTTGCACACACACTTATGCACTACAGTAATGTCTTGCGCATCTGGCTAGTTTCCGTTGACACATTTTTTGGATCTTCCGGCATCTTTCCGGCGAAAGTAGTTTCACTTAGTTCAATAACATTGACATAACATCAAACAAAATAACTTGTTAAACTTGTAATGCTGGTCACATTCAAAACACGGTTAACTTGCATTAAGTGCATTTCTCACATTCATTTTCTTCTACGGTTTTAGAATTTTATGATGACTTTCATTTCATGTAAGATCTAACGGCTCATATTAACTAAGTTACTTTGTGTCATGTAAGTGTCAGTCATTTGGGTATTTTAGTATCATTAAGTTGAAATGTCTTGAGTTTAGTAACTTAATGTTGGTTAACAGGTCACACGACGAGTTTTGCTAGCAACTTGTATGTTAAAGTTCAGAGTTAAGTTCAGTAATAATTATGATGTAGCAAGAACTATATCCGCAGGAAAAAGATTGAACAGCAGGGAAAAGAAAATTGTGTGAGAAAGATCTCTCGTTGTCGTTTCTATTGTTTTCTAATAGTTCAGTCAATCGGTTTTAAATCACTTTGTGTTGTAATTATTCGAATGCCTTTTCGAATATTCGAAAAAAGAAGAGGAAATATTTGTGAACTTTCGAAAAAAGAAGAGGAAATCTTTTTGAACTTTCCAGGTAAATGAATTGATGGGTTAATTTCTCTTTTCGTAGTAAAGGGTTATCTCAAACATTACCAGTTAAACGATCGACTACTGATTGAAAAATCGGTTAAACTTTAATGTTAAAGGAAGTAATTTAACGGTCACTTTTCATTGAAGCGTTCACGCAATGTTAATCTATGCGCATTTAAATTTGATAATTAGTGAAAGAATATCCTAGAAATTGCGTGTTATTTGTCGTCACATTTACTTACCCAACATGTGATTATAACATTGACATTACGATTTCTTACTTCATTAGGTACACGGTTTTATTCTGTTAGAATATCACTTAAAAAAATTTTTGTTGGGAGTCGTTAATAAATATAACGATACCTACATAAATGAACCAAAGGATACACGTAATACTCCATCAAATAAATAATATTATTTTTGCAGGAACTTATTTCTATTCTAATGTAAAACCAAAGTTACTCCAGCTTATGTTTGTAAATTGAGATTTATGATTCAATATTAGCAGTGAACACCGCGAGTGAACAACAGTGACTCAGTAAGCCTCGAGTCTTTTTAGTCAGCAGACCGTATTGGTCAATATTTGCCGCGGAGCTACAATACTTTCTACAAGACAGACCAGACAATCGTCGCTGAGTGCTAGACTTATAGATTTTCAAGGACCTAGACTTATAAGGTGCAGAGAACTGCAGCTCTTAGATGGTACTGGACACACCTGTCTAAGTGCTTTTTTGTAAGCCTAAAGAAATAAAGTTTTTGACTTTTGATACGTTTTATGGCAGAAGGTTTAAAACGTATCCCAGGTTCACTACGTCACATAATTTATTTGTACCTTCAAAATATGTGCTAAGGACATTGGTCAAGTATTCAGCTCGAAGCGTTCAGTTGATTAGGCCAGTCCCCGTACGCGTAAAAAAATCTAAATGTCTGTTTTGTTTTCGTGCAGTATGTGGTTGTTTTATATAGGTTTTGCACGAACGAATAGAAAGTTCGGTTTTCGTTTTCCGAATAGGCCCCCAGAATGTAAACATATTTTCTGATGCCGGGTACAGTACAGACCAAGCGAGCGAATGCAAACGATTGGGATTTGAAAATCGGTACGTTCGTTCCATATTGCTTTAATGTAGTGACAGCCACCGGAGCACGGCCGAAGACGAACGAAGGCCCTTGTTTGGACTCGCTTGCTTTCGCAATGACGTCCACACTGGTACTTTTGCGTTCGTTCGTTAGTCTTCGCTTGCTCTCGCTCGCTTGATCTGTACCCGGCATGACAAGTAAATCCATCCAAGAATCAACATCAACGTTGGCGCGAAACGTTTGACCTTTTCAACAATTTCATGTGAGTTACAATTTTATACATAATTTTACCCCAAAACCTCTGCTCTTTTACCCCACAAACCTTTACTCTTTCCGTTAATAAGCGTGTAACAAGATGGTAACAAGGTCTGTGTCATCACGTAAGTGCTCGTCAATTTCCATACAAATTACGGTCACTTTCGAAATACACAGCGTAGGCGATTTTAAACGCCATTGTCAGCGGCACTGATTCGGATAGGTCGCGGTTTTCGAAAATAATGGACTATTCGAAAAACAGGAGGTAACCTATAAATGTTTGAATTAACTTAATAATGACGAAGTCTGACATTTTAAGAAATTTGCATTATGTGTGATATTTTGTTTGATCAGCTAACTATAAGAATATATATAAGAAACCTGAAATTTTACAATCACATTAAAAATATAAATGCGAAAGTTGGGTGTTTGTAACCTCTTCACGCCGAAACTACAGAACGGGCTACTTCCATCCCGAAAAAACGCGTGCAAAACCGCGGGCAGAAACTATTCTAGTGTGTATAATTTTTTATCATCTTGTTTCATATATTTTCAGATACCTAATACTTATTTACTATCCATTCTGAAAATAAAACCGAAACCTAAGTATGTAGGAAGGTACCTTAATACACAAGAGACTAATAAACTCAATAAAAATAAATGTTAGAATGAAGCACCAACGATTCCTTTAAAGTATTTTATTACAGCTTCGTGACTAAGAAGCCATCTATTATTCCATCCATTTTTATTCGAAGGCCCTCCGAAGCAATGAAATCAATTACTGTCTTGCAGTCAATAAAATAATGCAAAACCTAGGTTGGTACTACCACCGTATTTGTATGAAATGCCCTGAGAAAGTCAAAAAAAATCACTATCAAATAAAAGAAACCCAACTAAAACTAGTATTTACAATTGAAACAAGTTATTAGGTAAATACTTTTTCATGAAGTAGTTATCTAGGTACCTTCTTAATAGATATCTAGTTCTTAACCCCGTTAAGAGTCGGCCTTTCAGTTGTTTTAAGTCTGCTTTGTTTTGCTTTTTTTTTTAAATAATGATGGACAATTCACACAGCATTATCTAGCCCCAAGCTAAGCAGAGCTTGTGTTATGGGAACCAGACAACTGATATACATAAGATAATACAATACATAGATAGATATTTTTATTAAATATAGAAAACGACCAGAGCACCCTGAACAAATGTCTGCAGATCGGACACACATTTGTCCCGAGGCGGGAATCGAACCCGCAACCTCCTGCGTCGCAGGCAGACCTTCGCCCACCGCACCACAGAGGTCGTCGATTGTTTATTTGATGAGTTCCTTCATTGCACTATAGTATATTAATAACCAAGGGGTTAAAACAATGTCTTACGTCACGGGCATCATAACTTAAACTCGAGCGTAACTCAGGTTTGTAAAGTTAGGTACCCATCGAGAATGGAACGTCTTGCATACTACTTTTCCGCGATTTTTTCAGATATAGCGTAGGTACTTACTGTGGCTATATCTGAATAATCCGAATTGATACAGGTACAGGTTTGCGGTGGTATGCCAGAGCCAGAATCAGCGTTAAATTTATTCGCCGCCATGATTCCATATTAATGTAAGTAAATGCCAGCCCAGAGCCCAATGCAATCGTGACTAAGAACGGGGCTGTGCTGTGATGCAATGCCCTTTGAAAGTTCCAGCTTCTTTGTTTTATGCCGACGTATTTTACAATACACAACATTGTTTAATCTTTATAAATATTTAACTTTGAAGAACTTTACAATGTTTGGAGTTATCCCCTTAAGCCAATGGACAGTCGAAAATGAAATGTTCGATATATTTTCATGAATACTCGTGGAGGTTTTTGTCAGAACGTATCTTGGTCTATAAATTTAATATTGTATTGTTAAAAATCTGTGTTGTTTATTAGGTACCTACCTACAATTTATTATCGTTTTAGTCCCAGGACATAATCCTTGACTAAATAAATGTATCTGAGTCAGTTGACATCATCGTCATAGTGGTTTGAAAAGGTCAATAGGTGTGCTACTGATAATATGGAAATATGGTCGATATTAGATATTTTATCGTCAGTGAGAACCGAATTCGGTTCTCTCCACAGTTGGACATAGAGCTGACACACTTGTACTCTTTGCAATTCGACGTGTCATCGATATGGTAAAATTTGACGTGTCATTCGTGTTTTCCACACTTTTTGTTTTCACTTTATAGTTATTCGACTTTCTTACTGGCTGTTTGGCAATTCAACTGACAGTCAAATAGTCATGTTCGTAATGCTTTACCGATTAGATTTTTAAGACAATCGATTTTGTTTAGGAAGGAGTTGTAATCTTCGATAAATTAAAAAAGGGAGATGAGGCATTACCATCTCGAAAGTGTATTGCTCAAGTCAGGTCCAACTATGTTCCCTTACCTCGGTCATCTTCATTTTTTTACTTTTATCGAAGGTACAAACGACCTTCGATAAAAGTTTATTTTGATAATTTGGCTCGACATTTCGCTTTATTTTAGAGACTTTAATCTCATATTTCAAATTTCATTTATTTTTGCTTGTATGTAGGTACATTCCATCTTATTTCTAAGGTAATTGGTTTTCACTAGGTACATACGTCTAGTGCCTAAATGCCTTTATTTTTGGAATCAGAATATTAAATAGAATAAAATAGTATTATTTTTGTTGTTTGATTTGATACTTGCCTCTGCCCGTGGCTTCACACGCGTGTTTCTACAAAAAGCACCTAAGACAGATTGAGTTACTGTGGTAAACAATAGTTTTTATACTATTTTCTATTTTCATAGACAAATCATCTAGAATAATCTTTGTTACATACTATGCCACCATACTTAGTATGACATAAGAATATTTTTATAAATATATATATAAAAGGTATATTTTTCAATGAACCTACTAACTGGACTTTCCTTGACACTCCCTTTGAACAGCATGAAATCGTTGTAATTTTCCTTAAGGTTAACCACAAAATTATACATGGAAATCGCTTATTCAAACCAAATAATGAGGGACTTGGGTATTTACTCGTACGTTATGCGAGGTTAAAAAAAATTGTAGCTAATCATTTATTTTACTTAGTTCACAAGTAAAACCAAGTAGGTAGGTATTACCGTATGACCTAAAAAAAAGTAGGTAATAGGTAAGTTAGATGTTAGAAGTATTTAGCTATGGTTTACGCCCATTGTTAACGGTAAAATTAACATCCCAAAAATCTTCGACAACTTTGCCAAAAACGTACACGAAAAGTTGCGTTCCATAGACAATCTAGAACAAATCGGATATACCAATTTAAAATTCGAATTGCACCACTTTTAACGTTCCGATTTACGTAGATAAAATGCTGAAATACAAAAGGCTTGTGGTATCGTGACATGGAATATAAAAATATCTGTATTTGGAGGTGATTGGTGCATTTGAGTGGAGTGGTAGCCTAGCGAGGTTGCCTCGAGGTCGGTGCGAGGTCCGACTGCCCGCTCCAATGAATAGTTTTGTAGAACTCACGACTTTTTGAATAAAATATAAAACGTGCAGCTAATATAAGCTAATACAGATATTGAGAGCTGTTTCGGAGATGTTTTATACAGGGTGAATCTCATAGATTTCTAAACAGCTTTATATTACGACAGCTAGCACTTTGAACGTGAACCTTGAAGCAAACTTTAGGTAATAACTGCTTTTATAACTGCCACTTTTACAAGTCGTTGGAAATTATTTCTAGGTTAAGTTCGTCGTGACCAAAATATGGCAGTGTGCCAACAAACAAGGTCTAAAGTAGATAGGTACACGACAAGTTTGAGAAGATAAGTTAAACAAGTTTCTAAATTATTACTGCGTCCAAAACTAAGTATTGATTTGTTGGAGTGAAATTGTATGTGTGTTATGTATTATTTTTTGATGATCATGCATTCTTCGTTTCGAAGCAGATTGATTACTTGAGGTTACCACACTTATAGGTAAGTGTGGTAACTTCAAGTATTCCATCTGCCATTATTAGGTTGCTACAGGGGTTTTGAACTAAAAACTTCTTTGAAAAAATCAGTCGTAAAAGTAACTGTAAAAAAGTTTTGGTGTAAGGTGGCGCAACTTGAACGTCGTTTGCAGTGATTTTTTGGTTTGGTTGTGTATTAGATACAAACAGAAATAAATTATAAATAAGTAATTTAATTTGAAACCAAGGCAATCTTCCGACGTCATTAAAATAAATGACTTCAACAAAGTTGCAACGGGGACGTCTAGTGTGTACATCTGTACAATGATTAACACAAGTGCTTTCGTCATAGAAGTCAAACTTATCTAAATTCTTAACAAACTTAGAAATTTTATTTGGTATGTAACACGGAAACATTATTTAAATAAAGGAATAATAAGGAAAGAATATATACTTGGAAAAACAAAGATATTTAAGTACCGCTGCACCACCGCCGCCGGGCCCAACCATGTTATTCCATGTTTGCCCTAATGCAAAAATACTTAGGTATGTTTTGGTGGGATTCCATTCAATAGAGGAGTACCTACATAAAAGGAAAGTTCGGGTAACTGGTACTGCATAAATTTTTCGTACGAGTTAAACTCTCATTGTATAATATGATTGAATCATTAAAGCTCAACTGTCTACTAGCCAGTGACGCGCTCTACGCTAAGGTGCTACGGAAGACCAGCGCTGCAGTGCTCCCCGAGCCCCTGCAGCACACGCTGAGTGGTAGCCTTTTGGTCTCACATTGTTTTATGATTAATTCTCTTATATCACTGTATTTTCTTGTGTATAGTGAACCAATAAAAAATTTCATAGTCTTATTCTTATACTATATCTCCGGCTGTCCATCGACAAAAGACAAGCACAGAGAAAATGTTGTTCCAATTACAATGCCCTTAACACATCCAGTGGGCGGCCGGTGTGGGCAGCCTCACGACATTGCATTACCCTGAACAATCGTGCATACCTTTACCTACATTTCTAGGTTCTGTTCTAAGTCCGAATCGAGCTCGAGAAACATTTCGGATTTGTTTACGTTTTAACATGTTTTTTGTAATGCTATATTAATCATAGTATAATAAACAACATAAAAAATATTGTTTAAGACGTTTAAGAGATACAGAATGCACGACTTCCATGCAGTTTGTAAATGCGCGTTTTTAAAGAATTGCAATGCACAACAGATGAAATAGCTAAAAAAAATTGTTAACAAACGTTGACAATATTTACGTGCGTGGTTGTACCAGCTATCGTTCACATATTTTTTAAACAAGAAAGAAGTGTCAAACAACAAATTCTTTCTCTTGAACCTGTGGGGTGGAAACAAATATTTATACAAGCTGATCTGATCTGATAAGAAGATCTGATAAGACTTGTGTTTCTTGATAGTACATCAAGAAACACAAGTCTTATCAGATACAGGGAAGAGATAAACGACATGGGAAGCAAGGTAATAAAAGGAAAAAGTATTAATGTACACACATGTATTTCAATAACGTTGTACACATCTTCTAGAGTCTAGAAGATGTATTTCAATACCCTGTATTTCACCCCTGTATACAGGTACTTTTTCAGTTTATTACCTTGCTTCCCATGTCGTTTATCTCTTCCCTGTATCAGATAAGATTAGTGTTTCTTGATAATAACAGCTTGTATAAATATTTGTTCCCACCCCACAGATTCAAAGGAAAGAATTTCCGACAATGTGTTACGAAGGTCTAGGATCTAGACCTTCGTAACACATTGTCGGCCATATCGTCAATTCCCATCAAGTGACATTGTGGTCAAAGGAAAAAGATGCCAATCCAAAATCACGTATATTTTATTGTTAGTCTAAAATAAAGGTTGGTCTAAAACGTCACCACGTATAGCTGAAAACATCATGTGATTAACACTTTCACTGCCCACGACCTACAAGGACTTGTATAAGTATAACCAAGTAAATGCAGTTTAAAGGCTGGGCAGTGAATGCGCTTATGAATGACCCTTATTGAGCAAGGGATATAGTGTGTGAAATACTGTGTAGTATGTACGTATGTAGTTGCATATAGTTGTACAACGCTTTTAATTAAGGGTGCGACTTATGACATTTTGTGAAAAGGGTAGACATAGGATTTTGCGTTACTAGGAGCGAGACAAAGCAGAGCGTCGTGAGTCCAAAAATCTATTTTTTTGCTTTTAATTTTTTTTAATTTTTTGTTTAAATTTTTGCTTAAGATCTATTAATTATTCAAAAGTTAAGCATAAAATACAAAAACTAAACGATTACTCTACTAAAACATTAGTCTGGCTATGTAATTCGTAAAAATTAATGTGGTGTTGTCGGTGATAATTTAGAGCATTTCAATTATGACCGGTTTTTAATGCGATTTTTTTATTTTTAATAAAGAGTATAGTTTATTTTCGTAAATTCTATTAGATTACTCGGCTTCTACAGGTTTTTTCTCTAGCTATCGTTGTTTTTTTAATGTGAATGTTTACGTTCGTTACCATAAATCAGTGTTTAAAAAAACACATTTTGCTTGATTTTTGCATGAATCGTCCTCTTAACTGACAAAGAGTCGACTCAGTCAAAGCCACTAAAATTATCTCAAAATTAAGTAGGTAATAAAAACTTAATGATCGTTTTGTAAACAGGTAAACATTATGTTAATTTTCAACTAATTTCAGTTAATAGTAGTTTATAGCTTTTTTTTTTATTCGTTAAGATAATAATTTTGCTCTGAAGTCTAAAAGCCTAAGGCCTAGAAGTTCTAAGGAATTTGCTGTGTTGTGAAAATTGCCTCTAACCACCTAATCATCAATTTACTAAATGCATATGCATAAACCAAATGACATAAACAAAATTGCGCTCTTGACCTTTCTTGAAAGAATGTTAGACGCTTTGTGGTAAATACTTCGATCAAAAATAAGGAGTTCGCGGCCTCCCCCGTAGATACCTAGAGCCTTACAAAAATGTCACTCAAAATTGGGTTCGTTTTGTTTTGACGCAGACAGTTTGCGCAGAGCCTGACAAGTTTTTTCCATACGGAACAAGAGGTTGGTGGAGTCGAATTCATTTTATTTTATTTTGTAAGTAGGTAGGTACCTACCTGAGAATTATATACCTACCTACTCAGTTTATTTTCTATAAGGATTAATTAACAGAATTCAGGTAAAGATAACGAATCATTTATTGATGTAGTTTCATCAATAAATGATTCGTTATCTTTAAATTGGTGTCTCAACAGTAGGTATTTATACAAAAGGGTCATTTCAGACATACAATAATTTAAACTTACAATACAATTTCAGGCAGGCACTCTAGATTAAAAAGAACTGGTTCCTGTCTGCGGCTTTGCACGAGTTTTTTTTACGGGAAAAAAATAAACGTTTTATAAATTCATACTTCTGGTAGGTAGGTAAGTACCTAGTCTTTCTTTTATTAGAGAGTCTACGCAAATGAAATTTTAGGGCGGGCCAACTAATTATTTTAAAAATCATCAACTAGTAATATTAAACTTATTTTTATGAAAAATATATTAATACATACTATAAATGAAAAAAAAAATTAGAAGAAATAGCCTCTCCATTTATCAATTTAGAACAAAATTAATATTTTAACATAGGCAAACCAAACAACAATATTTTATGCTGATTTCACAAGTATATGACTCACATCTCAATATACGGGTTAAAAATATATATAAACTTACTGAAAATAAGAAATTCCATCCTTTTTCAGCACTTTGGACGAGTGATTCTTGCATTTTTTGTACCCATGCTTTTTGTCTGAACGCTAAAATGACACTAGTTGAAAAGCTTCCCTAACATGTCAAAATGTTCTCTTTTGCTACTGAAGGTTGTGGCGTGCGCATTGTGAATCTAAGGGGGGCCGGCAAAGCCGGACATTTTTGATCGATGGGTAAATACGATACTTATTTTTATAGTTTTCCTAAAAGCTTTTGTTTTAAAACTTGTTTTGAACATGCGCCATTTTGGTTCCGTTATCTGTGAAATATTCAAAAATGGAACTACATTCGACGCTCTGTTGCTATTGGTTGCTGTCATGTCAACGGTTATTCTTATTCCCATTAGCGATGTCGACCTTTGTGGCGCGGTGGGCGAAGGTCAGCCTGCGACGCATGAGGTTGCGGGTTCGATTCCCGCCTTGGGACAAATATTTGTACGATCTGCAGGTTGTTCCGTGTGTTTTGGTCGTTTTCTATGTATAAGAAAAAAATATCTTTCTGTGTATTGTAAGTATGTCAGTTATCTAGTACCCATAACACAAGCTCTGCTTAGCTTGGGGCTAGATAATGCTGTGTAACTTGTCCAGCAAAATTTATTTTTATTTATTTATATGGTGCTGTTCTTCCAATACAAACAAGACTGCGGTAAACATTCCTTTTAAGCCATACAATTATTTGGGGTGCCTAATTCTAGGTTCGGTTTGGTCGAAACCCGCACGAGAAGGCATGTTAAAATGATTAAAAATAGGAACGACATCATACAGCTATCACGTAAGCTCACTAAAGTCAAAGAGCAAGGTCGGTTTGGATGATACAGAGTCGAATTAAGTACCCCTTTACTTTGTAACACAAGTAAAGGGATTCTATTATTTGATTGTAATTTTATTTGTTAATAAAGAATTCATTATAAAATAAATAAATAAATAAATAATGCTGGACAATTCACACAGCATTATCTAGCCCCAAGCTAAGCAGAGCTTGTGTTAGGGTACTAGATAACTGATATACATAATATAATACAATACATAGATAGATATTTTTTATTATACATAGAAAACGACCAGAACACCCTGAACAAATGTCTGCAGATCGTACACACATTTGTCCCGAGGCGGGCATCGAACCCGCAACCTCCTGCGTCGCAGGCAGACCTTCGCCCACCGCGCCACATCATCATTATGGTAAAGGGAAAAATACGAAACACTACATTTGTAATAAAACACTGTTTTAACCGGATTGATCGCCTATATTTTATATTTTGTTTATAACCTGACGTTTCGGAGGCTTTTCAGCTTCCATGGTCACAGGCAGACTGAGGCGACATTTGTTTTTTAAATGTAATTTGAATTTGGCATATCTACCGTCAATTATACAACTTTAATTATAACGTTCCGTATGTACGCAGTAATCACTAACAACATAACATAACATAACGAAGTACATTTGTTGTTAATTCACAAAAAAATTTTTTACCTCTACGCTAAAACTACTAAACGGATCGGGCTGATATTTTAGGTACATGTAGTTTACTGATTTATCCCATAAATCAGTTCCCATGAAACAGAAATAATCTTAAACAAGACGTGCGGAGCCCCGGGGAAAAACTAGTCATTTATAAATAACTGGCTTGGCTATATCGGCTATAGCCGTCCATCTACGGGATACCGTTTACCTCCCTCTCAAATTTAAGGACCCCTTCAGCTGTTCAGGAGTGAAAAGGTAAGAGACAGAAAGGTAGAATTACTTTCGAAATTATAATATTAATATGGATGCATCATCTATTACCTACTAGATAGGTAGTTAATAAAATATGTGAAAGGTAACAGTAGTTTAGAAAAATCAACAAAGAAAAGTGACAAGAAAAGTCATAAAAGACAGACCACCAACCAAATTACAATTATACGGAACCTTTGTTGCGCGAGTCCGACTCGCACTTGAGGTTTTTCTGTACATTTGAGATGTTGTACAATAGTATTAAAATATTATTCGTTTTTGGTGCTAGATGACTCTGTTTGGGCGCAACAAAATCTAATTCGTATATACATATTCATATACAGGGTTATTGGTAAATTAGTGACAATACGTGAACTGCAGGTCCTGCCCATCATCACAAACACGTTCGTCAAGGTGCCAAGTCTAAATTAAAAAAAAATATATAAGTCACCTCTGATACTAAATGAAAAAACCTCTTTGTCTGGAACCCAACAAGTTACTTAAGACCGATCTTTCACTTTCATATCTTCTGTTAATTTAGGGCAGATCTGTTTTTAAGTTGAGTTTCAAATACAACCTCTCCAACGAACGATTATTGAATTGCGGGGGTACCCATTACCAATACCAAAATTATGAATTAAGACCTGGCGTCTTCACAAACGTGTTAGTGATGATGGGCTGAACCTGCAGTTCACGTATTGTCACTAATTTACTAATAACCCTGTATATTAAGGTTTATTCAACATAAACTAAAAAGGCAACGTAGAAAAAGTTATCTTTCAAACTCTCCCTGTAAATTCCCAAAGTTAACAGCTGGAATGTTTGCACGGACATAAACCAGAGCCTTTGTCGTGATAACTCGGCGGTGTTTACAAGATACCAACTCTCAACTATGCGCATTGTAACACGTATAACATACATTATGTATTTATATATTATACACTAGCTGCGCCCCGCGGCTTCGCCCGCGTAGAAATTTATGTTTTAATACAAATTACAGAAACTTATTGCACACCGCCTAGGTGCACTTTAGAAAAAAAAAATATGTGGATTTACTATACAGGGTGGAAAGAATCTATGGGCCCTGGAGGGGAACTACCTTAAATCCTTTAGTTAGCTCATTTAACTGAAAGGAAACATTCCTTTATTTTTAAAAAGAAACATAATTGCATTCAAAGATTTTCTAAAAATTACTTGTCTCACCTGGGAATTAAAAATAACTAAAAATTAAAAAAATAAACCCTCGCTATTTTACTATGCGAATCTGTAGGATTATTAATATTCGTTTATCATTGTGTAGAGTTTAAAGAAAAATTATTTGTATTGATATTTACTTATTTTTTCTAAGAAAAACTTTCAGATAGGTACCTTCTGTTTTTCTGATTGAAATTTAAATTTTTATCTAAGAAAAACTTTCAGATAAGTACCTTCTGTTTTTCTGATCGAAATTTAAATTTTTATCTAAGAAAAACTTTCAGATACCTTCTGTTTTTCTTATTAGTGCAATAAAATAAAACCATAAAATAAAACAAGCGCCATAGTTATCTAATGCATTTCACCTCTCTGTCGCTCAACATGGAGCCTAAGATAAACGATAATAATTATTTCTGCTTATTTCTTGCTAAGTACAGGCAAGTGCACATGTGTAACTAAGCAATTTTTTTACAATGGGACGAGGTATTACTTTTCGGAGAAGTATTTTTATTTTGCTTCATAGCGGCTGCGGTTCTTGTAAGGTAGGTATATTATTTAGTTTTAAGCTTCCATTTGTTCACAATTTGGTTGGTTCTTTTCTTTATTATTGTTTATCAAATTATTACGGCAGTTAACGAACTTTTTCTCTCTTCTATTAAGTTCACTCTATTTCACAAAACATTTTAAAATTAAAACGTAAATGCTGGAATATTCACTCGTTTAGTCAATTTTAGTCGCTATACGTAAGAGTATGTAGGTATTGTATATTTAAGTATTACGTCAACGTCTTTACGAGTACAACTGCTTCGTGTCCATCCCACGGTTGTCTGGAAGAGATCGCTCTTAGCGATAAGGCCGCCCATTGTGCAACTCTGTCATCTAGTTTTTCCTGTATTCATTATTTTTTTGTATTTTTTAGTGTGCAATAAAGTGTATTGTAGTGTATTGTACTTACCTACTTTCTTATAAGGAATATACCTTTGTTTGAACACAATCTTACCCGTTAGCAAGCCAAGATATTTTGTAAACTGAAAAGCGTCGGTCTTATCGCTAAGACTATCCTTTGAAAGACATACTTGGGGTCAAAGCCAACACACAGAAGCCCTGAAGTATTAGACCTACTCGACTAATTACTGAACAAATGCCTTATCAACAGCCTTTGCCAGTCCACTGCTAGACAAGTAGGCCTCCCCCCGGAAAGTCCTTTATTGGCACTATCATTTAGGCCTGGATATAATTATGTGAATTGACATGAATTGTAAAAATTCGACATTTTATGAAAAAAATTCGGAACGCGGAACTTGTTATTTGCGTTTTTATTCAACATAACGTAATTTTGTATACGTAACTGATTCTTGCTACATATCAGATTAATTTAAGCTTAGTAATTTTTTTATTCATTTAGCTTTGTTCAGTCTTTATTGCAATCTGTGAATTTGAATAAATTAGACTGTAAATAATTGTATTTACAGTCTAATTTATTCAAGTTGATTGTAAAGAAGTAAAGAACTACACCTACTCGTACATTCATTGATGTCTTTGCTTATCGTAAAAACGTTGATTATGGTACTTATAATATCGTTTTTATGTAAATGATTGCAAAAATAATGAACGGACGGAAAGGACTCAACCGTGACTATCTATTAAAATTACTAATAAAATTTATTGTATTATGTATATCATATCATGTATTACCCATAACACAAGCTCTGCTTAGCTCGGGGCTAGATAACGCAGTCCGATTGTTCAGTATTATTATTATTATATCGTTTTGAATTATTATGTTCGACACAGCCTTAAAATTATAATGACATACGTTCGCGACAGTACTCGTTTCATGACTGTTATGTCGTCACGCACTGTCACTGGTGGGTTGCGTAGAAAGATACAACGTTTCTGTTGCTTTTAAGAATATTGCTCAATTTACTTTAACGTGTTTAGTTCCATACGTTGCCTTTAATGTTCTCGAATTATCAGATTTGTAAGAACAGTTATCCAATTTTGCCGTTTTATATCATTCTTTAGTTTTGCAATTCTTGCCCATTGTTGTTATTTTTAATAGTTATTATCTATATTTTTAACAATAAGTAACTCATATAAGTACCTACAAATCGCAATCATACTTAAAAGTTTCCAATCAAGTTGGTTTTTAATGCTTTTGAGCATTAGAGCAGCGGATCTAAGTAGGAAGCTACCTTCTTTTTACAATTTTTTACCGTAACCGACTTTTTACGTAAAAATATCGATGAAAATAAAATAAAAAACGATCGTTCTTTCTTTTTTTTTTTTACAAAGCTCATTCTGAAGGTAAATTTATTCTAAACAGAAGCTTCGGACACGAGTGCCGTACGTAAGATGAGTCAGGGACCTTTTCACCCGCCATTGTTTATTCTGGACACAAACCCGTTCCGTAGACGTTTTCCCTTACATTTTCGTAGACACTTGTAACTAAACGGTTTTTATCAATATTCATAGCTTCATGAATAGTGTTTTGGAATATTAATTTTGTAATAACTTACTACCTTCAAAACTCACTATAAACTTGTTTGTAACTTAAAACGGTTTACGCATTGCAAAAACGTTAATTAAGCTTTCTACTCGATTAAATTCAATTTACAAGTTTACAGTTGGCCAAATCAAAACCAGTAGTGTAAATTAACTAAATATGAAGCAAATAAAAGTTCCGGTAACAGATAAAAAGTTGTAAGAAAGCTTTCTCCGCCACCAAAGTTATACAACAATCATAACTGTAAACAACTTACCTCTTCTTAGGCAAGTCCGTTAAAATTCCGGCACACTGCTTTTAATTCACTAGCACCTTTGATTTTAGCGAGTCGATCGACCGTCGGATCACTGCACCGTTATTCACGTCATATGTGTGTCAAAGAGAAAAAAATCTCTCAATTTCCACTCACAAGTTATCGATATCGACAGTTGCACATAAACACAGCACTATAGTTTGGGGAATCCACAGGCACTTTTTGAATTTGGAACGGTGCAGTCGTTGCACTCGGTTGGTTGGTAGGTTTGCGCGCGCGTTCTAAGTTCGAATAGTTGTTGGCGCAGGCGTCGTGCGTCCGCCACTCTCTCCCCGTAGCGACTGGCGCGGCGCCTTCACCTTTGCCGGCCCGTTTCGCAATCTCAGTGGTTTCCTTGCAGATATCTCGTTGCATGGCAACTGATTTTGTTTTTTTTTTCTATAGAAGCCGCAATAACCGGGATGTGGTCTTAGGTTTTGTATAAGTACTAGGTATGTGTACATAAGTTCTACAAATCATACGTCAATACTAATATTTAAACCACAAAGGCTACACAAGGCAACCGATACATTCTCAATTACCTAAACAAGGTGTCTTTTTCAGATGGGAGTGGATGGCCAAATCTGAAACTATGCGAGTTAAAGAAAAGATGTGAATGGATTCACTAGCTCAAATTATGAGAAAATAAAAATTGCATTGGTACTTAATTGACATTTTTTCATTAAATTCCACATTTCATTAGGAATAGATGTTATACTGAGGATAAACCCTATTAAAATATAGTTTAATAATCCTGGCTAGCGGCAAGCACATCAGTTGTTCGTAATGATTATTTAAATTTTCAAATTAACGCTAAGTGGGGGAAGATTCAAACTAAAATACTAATATAATAAAAAATGGTCTCTCCTTGTCATTGTCAGTATTACTTTTCAAAGTATGATCCTTATCAGCAACCCCAATCTGCTAGTGAAAAAATAAAGGTTGTCATATTTTTTTGGAAAATCAATCAGTTCGATTTCCTGCAAAAGTAAAAGATTTCAAAAAACATCAAATAAGCAGTTTTTGTTTACACATAAATCGAGGTCATGAGTCCTTTCACGGCTTTTCTCTAACTCTCATGGTTCCCATTTGGCCATCCACCCCATTTGAAAAAGCCACCCTTTATATAACCACCCTCAAACAAAGAGTTTTTGAAAGCCTACAGTTTATTTTACTTAAGCATTAACAAAACTAATTGAACACAGAAGTAATAAAACCATTTTGAAAACTTCCATAACAAGAGATCATTTTGCTCCAAACCCGGAACTGGCAGATGTGTTTCTGCACAACTGGTTTGCTTTTACTTTTAATATTCGATAACAAAGCTTTTAAGCGAACCACTTTATTGATAATATGTATAAATGCATAATATCTGGATACAAAAGTACTATAAGTTCTGAAAAACTTTATAATACTTGACCTTAATTTTTCTAGAAAAACCCGTAATTTGATAATTTTCGCGAGTTCCCGTTTGTGCAACTGAGGTTGCTCAACTGCGAATAGTTGCGCAACGGGGCTTCCCCTAGTTAGACATAAACAAAACAATAGGCTACTTGACTACTACTGGGAAATAATTCTAACGTATTGTCTGACAAAAATAATGCAAAGTGTAATTAATATTTCTTCAAGGCCAGTCGTATTAGTTATGAAAACTAATTTTAAAGTTTGAATAAAATAGTGCCGCGCCAAAACGATAATCTCTGTCATGGCTACCGTTCCTTTCTATTCCAAGCTTTAACACATAGCGTTTTCGGTCACATGCTCATGTATCAAAAAATGTGTAATTTTAATCCCATTTTGTACATAAAAAAGGCATATTTTTAATAAAAATCACCTGATTACGCTTTGTTACGTTGTCACTGACTAGGGTGAAAACAATTTATTTTTAATGTAGTCAAATAGCCTATTATGACCATATAAAATGGCCCCAGGCTTCGCCCGCGTAGAATTCACAATTTTATGGCATCCTCTCTTCCCCCCCTCTATTGAGTTCTAATGTAATCATGGGTCTTTCCTTTTTTGAAAAATAAGTCACTGGGCGTGCATCAAACTTCCATTTTCATTTAAAAATAGAACGTTGTTTCTGCAGTATGTAAACTTGACACTGGCTGATGACGAAAGAAAGAAAATGCGCATATTCCTACAACGTACTACGGGTGTAATACTTTATGAGGTCACGTTTTCGTGACATGTCTACATAACCTATACGTGCCGAAGTTCGATTCACAGTTTATCGAGTGAACATGGTGAAATGTGACGAAATCTATACCATTGCCTTACTACACTTCACACGAAGACAGGGTTTGGTGCAATAATTAACAATGTAAAACGCGTTTATGTCTTTTACATAGAGTTTTTGTAAAACATTTATTAATAATTTTAAAGGGCATTGCATATGCTTCTACAACAAAACTCCAAGTGAGTTGCAAAAATTGTCAATAAATATATCAAAGAAATAGTTAAACACATCCTTTGTAAAAAGGCCTACTATAAAATATCAGATTATCTAGAGGATAATAAAGCATGGGAAGAGTTTTGCTCCAACTAGAAAACTAACATTCTAACAAGGTAAAGGTTTCGTGTTCGCTTCTTTACTTTACATTAAAAAGATTGAAGTTGACAAAAAATCAAAGTAATCACTTTATTTCCTAGTTTTACTTATGTAATCTGAGTTTTGTGACGTGTCCAAGAGTTCTGTCAGGTCTAAAGGAAATAAAGCACTTTGAATTGAATTTTTGATTGGCCGGCCCACTGCCGCTTCAGCTTGCTAATTCTTAGCAAGAAGAAGTGACTTATTTAACACATAGTTCGAGAAATAATGTTATACAACACGATAAACCTATGATTGTAATATTGGGATCATTTCACATTAACTTTGAGTGCGAACATTGCTCAAACAAAACAACGAAAGTTCTTTTTCGTTTCTTTTCCCATCATGTTTACGTAAACAAATAAGTACATTACTCAACTTGTCATTACTACGAATAATATCCGTATGATATACTTACCTAGGTTACTAAGTTTAGCGTGGTGCGTATTAAGGGAAACAGTGGGGCAGTCAGGTACCTACAAGTACAAACTACTGAAAAAAATACCCCAAACAGATTAGTGTAAAGAAAAACAAACAGTCATGTAAAAATTATGAAGATTTACAGATGAGTGATTCTCTGTTATGATCAACGCCAAAAATATATGAACAATCACAATTTTTTTTTTGTTAATACTTATCCAATGTTCAGTCATGTCATGGCATTCATATCTCATGAAATGTCAGTCACATCATGCATGACTTATCATCAGGTGAAGTTAGGTATTACACCCATTTTTGAAAAATGTCTCAGTTAGATTCTATTGTGCCGATAAACCACTGACGAAAATACAAAATTTTTATTAGCAATTAGTGAATAAATATGAAATTTAAATTTTCAAGTTGCGCGTGACAGATTTCAGTCATTATCAACTGCCACCTAGCGAAAATGGGTTGAACTTTTACGAATATACGATAGCTTTGTAAGCTCCATGCTCAATTTAGTGTTTGCAAAATGTAACAGATGGTACTTTTAACATTCAACAAAAACTGCATTTCGTGTCGTACTTGCCTGGCAATTAATAAAGCTAATGTATAACAAATATGAACCAGATTAGATTAATAAATCTGTATTTGAATTTAGGCAAAGTTTTGTATGAATAATATTTCCTTAAATGTAAGCTTTGTCCTATCACATTTTTATTGACTTTCGACTGTTTGCTTGTTCAACAACTAAATATATTAATATTTAACAATTAATGAAGCAAATGATACACATAAACCATTATTAGAATTGTTAATTAATGTTGTAAAATTAGAATGTATTTAAACTTAAGTTGTAAGCTTAGAAATTATTTGCTTCATCAGCTGAATCCTAAATAATGGCATAATAACCTCAGGGATAGAATTTAGTCATTTCTGAGAATAACAAGAGTCTTAAAATCAGTTTCAACATGTATTTACCATATTATCTGTATCTAAAAGTGTTCAATTTAGAAGATAAATGGGTCTGGATTCTGATTGGTTCTTGTCATTTGATAAACAAGACCATATTTGGGGAGAAAGGTTGCCGGTTAGGCCTTGGTGGCACACTATAAAAGGTAGAACTTAAGCATAAAGGGGATCAGTTCTGCGTCTGCGACTCCGGTGATAAGTTAAGTCCTCTTATATTTACGTGCTATACATAAGTAGGTACCTATGTACCAGTAAGTCCCTTTAATTAGGTTTAACTAGAAATTCAGCTTCAAAGTGAAAAGCAAGCCATATTATACTATGTGTGTGTGTGTGGTTACCTGAACCTTGGTATGTACCAGTCTACTCATTTCTTGCTGTTGTTTGTACTTTCTTGTGATTTATCATCTTACCCGTAAAACAAGCTATGTTTAGCTTGGGGAAGATGATGTGTGGATAGCATTATTTATTTATTAGGTATTATTACTTAGCTTCAGAGCTAAGGCATGGTATAGGCACGTAGGTACCTATAATGTTCATTTCTTTGTACTAACTATGAGAACTTTGTCCTGTATTGATGATGTGTTTTTGTGATACAATACAGCCAAGGTACTTAAAGATCTACGTATGTGTTTCTTTATTTCAACACAACTAAAGTACCAACCTTCCCCATGTAGGATAGCAGTAAGTAAGTAGCCGCAGCAACTACTCTTAAACTTTAGGATTGTGGAAGATGATTGTCTTACTTAGTTTTTAGAAGTTTCTCATATTTACCCAGCCAGTGAATCGTGACAGCCAAGGTACTTGTACATCTACGTCTATGTCTCCTTATTTTCGTATAACTTAGGTACCTACCCCCATATAAGATGACAGTAAGTAGGACCGCAGTACATACTCTTAAACTTTAGCTCTGTGGTATATGATTGTTCTACTTAGTTACAGAAGCTTCTCGTACTTATCCAGTTGAGTAAATGGTGATAACTGATGACTACAGCAGTATTTTGTTCAATGCATTTACGTAGATACCTTTATAATTATCTTAACTACTTCGCGGTTATGTTATATAAAGAAAAAGCTACCTAAATACCTAAAATCTGTCTAGGGAACTCTCTAAATTTCAACACGCGCTTAATTTGGCATAAATGCTGGACTCAGTGAACGCCACATTTCTCTGTGGTCATGACGCAAAATGCGCTGATGTGGCTGATGACGGTTGATACTTTTTAGTTTACCTACACAGCCGTATTACGTAATAATACTGCGAATACTATTTCATGGTGTTTTAGAACAGATTAAAAGAACTGAAAACTGCATTAAATTTTAAATTGCTTTTTATTTTATGTACTAAAACTAACTAACTAACCAAGTTTCAACGAAGGGCTATGATACAAAAATCTTCTTGTGGTACTATTGACACCACTTACTTAAGTGGAGGGGGGGGGGGTCGGTAACTACGATTTATTCTGCCCTCTCACTTAATCCTAAGTACGTCCCTACTCATCAACTATCAGGTACCTACTTATTGGCCCCAGACCGGACGTTACGTATAAAATACCAGTAGCATGCAAAATTATACCCTTACAGAGCTAATGTGGGTCTCTAGATGCCCATCTTTGCACTTGCGTGAGTCATACAAATTAGCTGGCTAGCTTCCGCCCACTGGTCTGCTTGAAAGTATACTATCGTATTATTCAGGTTATATTTACCATGCCATTTTATGACTGGTTTGAATATAATAATAAAACGCACGTTCAGATGTGTGATAATTTTATGTACTGGAATCATCATACTATTACATTCGATATTTTATTATTTTATTTACTATTAGTTCTACAAATTGAAATTAAATCCTATGAAATAAGTTCCCAAAAATTTTCGGTTTCGGCGGGACTCCAAAAATTTTCTCAAAATTTTTCGGTTTGGGAACTTATTTCATTTCTTATAGAGATACCCAAAGTGCGAGTAAGCACTATAACAAAAAAAAAACCTTAAATCCTATGATCTTCACATTAATTAGCAAGCTGAAGTGGCAGTGGGCTGGCCCTATCTCGAGAAGAACCGACAACCGCTAGGGTACGTGTTCTTGAGTGGAGACCACGACTCGGCAAACTTAGTGTAGGACGCCCTCCGACCAGGTGGGTTGATGATTTGCGAAAGACTGCTGGCAGATGCTGGATGCGTCAAGCTGAAGACAGGGCGCTATGCCGCTCATTAGGGAATGCCTATGTCCAGCAGTGGACTAATATAGGCTGATGACGATGATGATCTTCTGTGAAACGAGAACCCTTTACGGTTCATGAGATACAGCTGTGACAGACAGACAGACAGCGGAGGAAAGATAGGATCCCGTTTTCACCCTTTAGGTACGGAACCCTAAGAAATCTAAAAACTAAACGGTTCCCGTTAAACGGTCTCGTTGGGCGTTATGTACATACTTTTTTTGTAAATTTGGTTAAATTTCTTCCTTCATCATACATATTTGGGTCGAAAAATGGATGACGGAACTGAAAACCCACACATTATAATAGCCATATTTACGAGAATAATGTAATATGTATGTCATAACATTTGAATCCAAGCGATACTTAAACACAATGCATTAAGTTTAAAAGTAATGCAACATTATTATGAATAAGTAGAATAGTTAAGTAAGTAGTGTTACTTAAGAATCCGGCGACAGCAGCTCGCAACTTCAATTCGTGAATTATTATGTTCCGTAATACCAAAAATTATGACTGAAAAGTTGTTGAATCTTCGACATTGTGTTGTTATTCTGTAACTAGATAATATAAGCTATGTTCCTTAACAAATAAAACGTACGATATTGTTGTTTTTAATACAAAACAAATAGGAGGAAACCATGTCATTTTTGACGTAAAAATATGTTAAATTCGATCTTGCATATTTTTGCTTACATTTCATTATAGGTGTGAATTATTAAGAAAAAAACCAACCAGGGACCTAGATGAATACTATTCGAATACAAAAAACAACATGATATGGTGGAAATATGCTCGAATTACAAATCATTTTGGTAGTACGTTTGTATTGGCAAATCATCATCCGCAGGCCTCTTAAGTGTTGAATAGATAATACAAAACTAAAAAAAAACTGCTTTTGTGAACTATTTATCGGTGCAGGACCACTTATGCATATAACCACTAAACAGTGGTTTAGGGTACCTACTGTGAGGCTCTACGCGCATGGACGGACGTGCTTCGAAAAGTACGTATAAATCCGCTGGCCCTACACCTAACCTCTCCCCGGCCGTGTCGATCTGCCGCCTCCTTGCCCGCGCCGTCTCCCACCGGAATGAGGGTATTCGTGGAAACTGCCATCAATTCCCGGCTAGAACTCCAAGTACCTACATCCAGTCGCCCCGTGACCACCAACCATCACTGCAACGCGATAGAAACGTTGGGGAAAACAAAACAAAAGGTAGGTGAGCGATAAACACCCGATAAATAATCTTTGTTAAGTTAACAAATCGCTTAAGATTTAAAAAAATATACCGATCTCTCAACTTGTACCCAAGTAAAATTTAATAAACTTTTATCAATTTATACCAATTTTTTTTTCAAGTGCCACCGTCTTTTTTGTTCTTACTTGTCCAGTCCATCCCAAGGTCGCCTGGAAGAGATTGCTCATGGCAATAAGGCCGCTTTTGTACTTCTTCTCGTAGCTTTTATTTCGTACTGTTTTCTGTGTTTGTGTGGTACAATAAAGAATTGTATATCTATCTATCTATTTTCAACAACAACCTTATGGTATAAGACGATCATTCAAATAAAGACATTTTTAATATTCCAAGTTTAAGAGTCCAAGATACCACAGTCAACTTAATGAGTAAAACAACATGCAGATGCTTGCATTGAATATATGGTGATTAGTTGAATTTGCATAGAAAGCGTCTTATAATTGCGTTATAGCGAACAAAATAATACTAGTTCAATAAAACATACTGTTTCATTGTTGTTTATAGTGTGGTATTACAAAGTATCTCGCTTTTCCTGTCCTAGGTAGGTTAAGTTGTACCAATCGTCATGTTGTAAGGAAGGGACTAGGTAAAGGTTATTATCTGCAAAAATCAAAAGATGATGAGAGATGACGCATTGAAGTGGAGAATCAACTTGATTTCCTACTATTTTCCGCTTGCGGCTACATGTGTTTTTTTCCACGATAAAAGCGTTGAACTATTATTATAATAATAAGTTTAATAGATTGTTTGCAACAGTCTGCAGTTAGCTCAATTGTTAAAATTGTAAATACTATAGTACATATTTATAATTGTTACAATTGAGCTACCCCGCGAAACAGGCCTAGCCTAGTGCGGGGGTCATTGTTAACCATCATAACTACCTAAAATTGTCACCACTGAATAAAAGCAGTCTTAAATATTATGTAATGATAAGCTCATGAAGGCGTTACTATAAACGATTTGATCCGTTGGTACTTGCGATTAACACGGTGTAAGAAATGAGATAATTTACGAAGAATGAAGCAAAGAAAAAGCTTTTCATTTTAAGGTCACAAACAAATTAAAGAGAAAACGATAATTGAATTGATAGTACTCTTCGATATTGGAAAATCGTGGAAGCGATTTCACCACTTATCCTGGCAACACACGGCTAATAAGAAAATATATGCACTTAGTACGTGTTGAAGCTTCAAACTCCCATCTGTTATGGACATAGAATCTTAGAAAGAAAAACTAACCTAGAAAACTTAAGAAGTAGATAATCTACTAATCCAAACGAATATTATAAATTCGACGACCTCTGGGGCACGGTGGGCGAAGGCCCGACGCAGGAGGTTGCGGGTTCGATTCCCGCCTTGGGACAAATGTTTGTACGATCTGCAGATATTTGTTCCGGGTGTTCTGGTCGTTTTCTATGCATAATGAAAAATATCTATCTGTGTATTCTATTGTATTATGTATATCAGTTATCTAGTACCCATAACACAAGCTCTGCTTAACTTGGGGCTAGATAATGCTGTGGGAATTGTCCAGCATTATTTATTATTTTGTAGAAATGAAGTAGGAAGAAGCAGGTTATAGAAAAGACAAAACGTCAGAATTTTGTTTTATAAAAGTTTTTTTTATTATACATTGAAAACGACCAGAACACCCTGAACAAACGTCTGCAGATCGTACACACATTTGTCCCGAGGCGGGAATCGAACCCGCAACCTCCTGCATTGCAGGCAGACCTTCGCCCACCGCGCCACAGAGGTCGTCAACAAAAGTATTAACACAAAATAACAAACTTAACATAACAATAACAATCAAATAGGGTCTAGCGTGAAATTGGCCACGCAATCCTATTCATAAAATTATCTCAATTTGGGCCAAGCAACGTCGTAACTCGTGTCTTTCAAAACGATGTAGCAGACGTTTACTTAGATGCGTTTGTAACTAGGTTTGAATGATTGTAACTATTATTTAACTGTTTACCATCTACCTTTTAGCTGAAGTTACCTACTTAATGTAAGTTGGATCGATTTACATTGCGCGGGAGTTTTTTTGCGATTTTATATTTGTTCAGGGGATGCAGTCTCGGCATAACGATCGTACTACCGATCGCTACATTCGGGGGGCGTGAGAGGAACGGGCGGGAGAACCTTGTCGAAAACAATTCAATATTTTAGCCGCACGGCTAGTGATTACGTGTGTTGTTACTTCCATGATATTTTTTTAGTCAAAATTTACTTTTTATTATGCATAAATGAAAATACAATAATGACAGACTACCGACCGATCGCTAAAACTTATCGGGTTGTCATTTTTGCTCGTAATATATTTTTTACGATTTTTCGTAAAGATGGGGGCGATAAATATCGATAATTCCAATGGTAGATTTATTATAATTTTAAGACTGACCTTTTCTAAGGGAACATCTATGTTGTTTGCAACAGTCTGCAGTTAGCTCAATTGTTTCAATTGTAAATACTAGTTTTAATTTAATTCTATTATTTGATTGTAATTTTCTTTGTTAATAAACATGTATATATATAACATCTATTGTATTTACGTAAATGAATAGTTGTAGATTCTTTTGAATCTTGATTCGAGTGGAAACAATAAAATATCGTTAAAATATGACCGATGTGATGTTGTTAACGGATGTTGCCATGCGATCTTTGTCGAGAATGCTCGCCCTGGGTTCTACAAGAAAAACTTGCTGCAAAGTAATTACTTACAATTAGCAGCAAAATACTTTTCAACGCAGCAAAATAAAATGGCTGATTTCTATCTGATTCCTATTATACCTACTTCTATCCCTACATACCTACACATCACGTGGTAATAAATTTACCCCCGAATACTAAAACGCATCTCGGATTTAAACACGTCTCATGTCGCGATTTTTTTATAGAATTCAATGAAAATCCAAGATGCTTAGAGTATTCGCGCATATGCATGGCATGATTCCCTGAATCGCGATCAATTGCGTGAAAAAAAACTATCGTGGTCGGTACCTATAGCTATGGGCAGACAACATGCGAGATATTGTCGTACTTGTATTCAGGGCGATCGTAACAGTGGATAGGCACGGACAGTCGGATAGTTAGCGCATCCGTGGTTGGTGTGGTGACCATGTAGGTATAGTCCGTCCTGTGTAAAGTTGCGAGCAGCTTCACGGCGATTTGTTCCACGTTTGCCCCGCTGAGTTTTGCCCCACGAATAAAATTCCACGTTTGTCCCACGGCACGCAATTAAATGACATTTACTTAAAGTGCGCCCAGGTTTAGTAACATAACCTGTTATAAATCATAGTTATTTTATTTGTTTAAAATTAAAGAGGTGTAATATAACATAAGTTATAATAAAACATGTTACTAAATCTGGGCGCACCTTTACAGATCAAATGACGTGGTTGATGATCTTATAGGCCTTCAGCTAAAAATTGCATTTTTATGCTGTATTTTTCCTTCAAAATCCATTTTTTCAGAAATATGATGCATTTTGTACTCAGTAGATGTCTAAAAACATCTCACAGTAGTTTCTTAAAATCATCATGCTTATTGACTGCATATACGTATTTTACCGTTAATACTATTATTAATATCATTATACATGCTTTTACTATGTATTGAGCAGTGTAACCACACACATCTTTAGACTGTACCGTTTTGTCTATACATAAAAACCCCACTTCCTAAATAGTAGTTATTTAGGTATATCTATGCCGTTTAGTCTATTGGGTAGGTAGAAAAGAATGTGAAACTAAAAATAGTATGTTTTTGCAGGCGAAGTATGACGTGACCTTCACTGGACAAATGGACCTCTCGAAATGGCATCTACTCGCCCACTGGTGCATCTCACTGCCCACTGCCCACTCACCGTCCACCTATTGCTCTTGGCAAGTTCATTTTCATAAAAACTTTATTGTAGAACTTATTAATAAACATAGAAGTAGACAAAATTATGGACAGGTAGAGTCAGCGACGAAAGTTGACACTAATGGATTTCCTAAGCGATTCCATAAATTGCTAACTTACTGGTGGTTTATTTTTCGCTTCTTCCACTAGTGGATAAAAAATTTAAGCGAACAAAATCAATAACATTTTGTTTCTGATTTGATAATCATTACTATTTATAAAGCTGTTTATGTATAAAATTTGACTTGTCCAAGTGCTTATTTTGTAAGCCTAAAGAAATAAAGTTCTATCGACTTTTTAACTTTTGACACAAGTGTTCAGCAATTCATCAGGTGTAGATATTATAAATAAATAATAATAATAAATAATAACTTATCATATCATTGAGAGTTGTGTTACATAAACATGTTAATGTAATCAAGTTATGTACTCATAACAATTTCCTTATAAAAATGTAAGCCGTCACCTGAAGGCAGAGAGTCCAGAATGCAGGCAGCATTGCCACGTTGAATGGTAGTGCTAATTCATTGACAGAAATAGAAGCCAGCGTTCTGATCACGACTCTGTAAGAGCTTTGGTGAATTTGGAACTTATTTTTAATGTAGTCAAATAGCCTATTGTAAAACAAAGTAAGGATCTAACTTTGTTTTACAATAGGCTATTTGACTACATTAAAAATAAGTTCCAAATTGTTTTCATCCTAGTCAGTGACAACGTAACAAAGCGTAATCAGGTGATTTTTATTAAAAATATGCCCTTTTTGGAAAAAAAACGGGATTAAAATTACACATTTTTTGATATATTATGATCACGTGACCGAAAACGCTGTGTTTGGTTGGATCGCAAGTGACGTTACACTTTTACAGATTACAGCGTCAATGAGTTCTTCTTGTTACGTGTGGTATGGCGGGGTGACGTCATAGCTTGGAAAGCGGGAGCCATGACAGAGATTATCGTTTTGGCGTTGCATAATTTTATTTAAACTTTAAAATTAGTTTTTATTACACACAAGACTGGCCTTGAAGAAATATTAAATACATTTTGCATTATTTTGATCAGACAATACGTTAGAATGTTTTCCCAGTAGTAGTCAAGTAGCCTATTATTGTACTTACGTAGTTAAGGTCGGTTATGTATGTAATACACCTACATAAATAAATAATTATTTAAACTTGACTGGTTAAGCCTTGATGCACCTAACTTAACGAAATGTACTTAAATTAAAATTCTATCACTTATTTTCTAAAAAGACCGTGAAACTAAACCGCAAATTGTCAAATAGCATTCGCAATGATTGCGAAGTCACTGCAAAATTCGTGATCGCGATTCAAATATTCAACAAACAATGTTTTTCACAACAGACTTAGATTTAGTCGCTCTTTCACGCGTTTTATTGTGCAAATATGGATTATTGGAATTGAAAGCGTGGTTAAATGGTTTATGAAGTGGAAGAATGGACCGAGAAAGTTGACAGAAATATGTACCTACAGTTTGTTGTCTATGGTCAGCCGACTTTTGTTTATTTTTTGGAACGAAGAGAATAGCTGTTGGAATCGCGCGCAAGGTTATTTCGCATTTGAGGTTTTTTTGCTTGTGTTTAACAAGGTTAGGAATTATAAAGTGAATTACCTAATCTAATAAATGAATCATTTACTATTTCAGTTTTTCTATACATACATACATACATACTGTATCTAAATCACATTATATTTAGACTTAGATAAGCAAATAATATTGTAGGTATTACATTTTAAGTATTATAAAAACTTACTAGTGGTTTATTTTTCGCTTCTTCCACTAGTGGTCAGAAAATGTAAGCGAACCAAATCAATAACATTTTGTTTCTTGTTCGATAACAACTATTTATAAAGCGGTTTATTTATAAAATTTGACTTGTCTGAGTACTGTTTGTAAGCCTAAAGAAATAAATTTATTGACTTTTGAATTTATTGCAGTCTTACATTCGACCAACTACAGTCTACAACCTAGGTCTCTTCAAGACGAGAGAGACATTCGACCTGACCTAAAAAATTACGATTTTTTCAGTACAAGTAACATTTTTTTTTATAAGGCCTTCGGGAAGGGGGCCTCTGGGAGTGCAACTTTTCTTCAAGACATTAAAATTAACCTTTAAATTAATTTAATTAAATTTAATAATTTAATTTAATTTTTTAATTTTTTATTTGACCTTAAAATTCAATGCCCTCGGGGCTAGAGGTCAAAATGTGTTTCTTATGAGCCATGTGTTAACACATGTTCTACTTGAATGACCCGACCATTAGGCGTCCCACCCCCGCGAAACGAGGGAGGGACGCCAACAACAATAACTTACTCCTAACGAAGCCCGTAATCCTTTTTGTAATCCTCATCACCTCACATTAGGTACGTACGTACATTGTTGAACAAAACCTCATAATTTATTTTTGCCATTATTACTCTTTCACTATTGAGATGGGCCTCTCTTTTCTACCTCTCGCGATTCAACACAAGTAGATAGGTAACATACCATTGTGGTAAGTAGGTATATAAAACCTTACATGAATAAAATCGTGGGAAGAAGCTCTATGATAGTGATTTCTTCGTTCTCAATTAAAACTAGTTTTAATGAAGCCGACGCGAAGTAAATTAAATTACGAGCGCATGTCAAGTCCACTCAGTGCAATTAATCACGAGTGTGATGTAGAGATTCGAATTGCATAGTGCAAGGACGAAATGAACGCGCTTCTCCGGTTCCATATTCGAATTCAATTTGTAAATATGGAACGTGAGTTTTCTGAAAACTTTAAAGTACTTTTGAACGTTGTATAGGAAATCTATCGTTACGTGGGTCATTTGCATTAAAATTGTACATTCCTCACTAGTAATGTGTCCCAAAATTTGAAATTTTTTTATGCTTAAAATATCCATAATTGGTACATTTCATTAACAAATTGGCGTAATTTAATCATTGCTTGATCGTATAAATTGCAATTCATCAATAAATAATAATCTTATTCATACTTTTGCGACCCTCAAAAAACAATGAAAAAATATCTCCATACAAATTAATCATGTCCCACAGAGGTCTTTGCATCTAAAAAATGCTTTGGAAGATTTCCCTCTGATATATTCAACTAATGAAAATATTTATTCGTCACTGATTAACCTGAGCAATACTATTTTATCAAATTTATCATTAAAAAATGAATAATTAAAGAGAAAATGATTTTTTAACATTATGTCTCAGTTTTTTCTTCCATTTCGTTATGTTTTGTTCGTTACGCTATTTTCATCAAAAAACCTTTTGAAAATCAACTAAAATTATATATAAAGATTGGCAACACTCGTCAGTTTTCTAAGAACTATAGAGAACTCCACTATTTTGTTTACTTTTTGTTTACGGTGAAAAGGTGCACATCTCATAACGCAAAAAGTTCGGTTTCGTTACGAAATTTAGAACTTAAAAGTAAGAAAACGCCGTTTTATTCAAGTTAATTTTACTGCTTTTCAAATACAGTGTAAAGACATTCAATTACAGTGTGTTTTATCGACTTTTCAAGTTCAGTTTCATAAGTTATTTCAGTTTTTTCTTGTGTTTTCATCCGAGTTAGTTACAATATTCGTTACGTTACGAAACGGCAGGTCGCGTACACACTGGGATCTTAACCGACTTAAAAAAATATGTGTAGTATTGTGTTAGTTATCATCAACCGCAAGATGTTCTCTTTTGCGACATACTTTGGCATAGTGGTTGTTGAATAGGTAATAAAAGCTACTTTAGTCTAAAATCAATCATCAGAATCGATAACAAATAAATACATTTCGTATAGATCTATAATTAATTTGGTAATAACTATGACAAATTGTTTTGAATATGCTAATTTACTTCGATTTATGTAGCGTAATATAAAGCTTAATTTAATCGAGAAGAGGAGAATTTAGATAGGTGGGTACCTATTTATTATGTCATGTTATATTTATAATGTTACTGGTCAAATTTTCATGATTCTTTGATATTTGTATTTTAGGGGTACATCTATATCTATGATTAGGAGTTAAAACAATAATTTTATAAATAAAAATAATAAAAACATTTATTTAAAATAGCAAGTATTTTTAATTAAAACAATCAAAGTTTAGCGTTTTCTTTTATATGTGCGAGTTGATAACGTAGAATTCAAGTCCGCCAGTTAACTTCTATCAGATGATGATGATAAGGTAAAAATCCTCTAATTGTGTACAAAGCCTTATGCTTCCAATTAGTAACAAGTTCGTTACGTTCCGTTTCGTTTCCATTTCGTAGCATGTACAATTTTAATGCAAATGACCCACGTGGATTTAAATAGGTTTAATGTTTTTATTTTTTAAGGGACTAGTTAATTTAAACATTTCACATTAAATTAATTTAATGTTTGCACTTAGGTACATACCTATACTTTGTGTACTCTGTTATGACAGACAGTACCTACAATGAAAAAAATTTAAAAACTTATTTGTCACTTTGTTCAGCTCCCGCCACTAGCATACGTTTTTGTCAATCTCGAACGAAAATCAAATTCAAATCGCTAAATCAGCCTCTCAGCTAGTATCGTAAACCCTGCGCTTGGGAACAATCTGAGCCATCAGGACAAATTGTTAGACCCATTATACAATGTTACCCGTCAGTCGTGTTGCTGGCTGTAAGGGGCATACAATGCCACCTCTTTAGTTAACGAAAAACAAAAAAATCGCGAATAAAACCTCCATCTATTTTCAAAAAGAAAAGAAGTAAAGTGCACGGGAAGTTTTGAAAATAGAACGCGCGTCTTGTGAAAGTTGATTGTCATTTGTATTTTGTGGTGAATTCGATCAAAAGATTTGAATTGTGGTTTCGAATGTTATTTTTAATAGGATTTTAACCGTGATCGTGTTAATAGTGTAAGTATTGTTTCAAACTTTTATTTTCGTTTTCGTTTCTTTAGAAACAAATGAAAACGTAGCATACCAGCCTTATGCACTCGCACAAAGCTAAGTTTAGATGTATAATAGGTACATATTGTGTCAAATAATATTTAGGTTTATGACGTAGGTAGGTACTCAAATTCAAACTACTTACCTACTACGTACTTTTTTTTAAATTTTATTTATCAATATCTGCACACTCAAACTCAAGTAAACCCCGATCTGTCAAAACCAAAGCCATCTCGAGACAAATGCGGTTACTTGAGCCAATTTAGCTCAACAATCTCATCCATCATATCTTGACCCTTCCAATTTACATTCATCATCCACTTGTTGGAGTAAAGCCAGGGACATTATGGTTCAATTTGTGCTGGTCGGTAAACGCCGGCCCACTGTACAGCGCTGACTATGATATCCGCTTGGTGCCCTAGGTATCAACAGGGATTTGGATAATGAACTGTAAAATGACGGGGATAAGATCAGAATTTGATTGATTTTCAGGGAGCAGGAAAAGATTTTGAATCCATTTTCTTGTGCTTGAGAAACAATACCTACCTACTGCTAAAAGCAAAAAGGTAGTTTCTCGTATAAACAATCTTTTATTATATAGGGCCATTTAAAATGTCATCTCATATTTTCTATCGTTTTTTCAGATAAATGAGCCCAATAGAGCAATATGGGAGAATTATGCCAAAGAAGAAGGACCAATTTGATCTTATTATTAATTTTATACGGGACAGCTGATGTTAAATCAAGTCTACCGGTTGATTTGGCGTCTGAAGAAAAAGGTAAGACACATTTTTGTCATTGAAAAATAAAACGTCAAGTGCGAGTCGGACTCGCGCACCGAGGGTCCCTTATAATTTTATGACTTGTTTCTTGCCAAATATCATGATTCTCGGTCAACGGGAAGTACTCTATACATAGGTTTCATTAATTAATTAATGTTTGTTACTTTTTCACCCAATAACTACTGAACAGATCGAGAAATTATGATGATGACAGATGAAATTTTTCATAGATGTAGGTGTATGCCTGGATTCAAACATAGGCTTCTTTTTATCCCATAAAACAGTTCCCATGAGATAGAAATAACCTTGATACCTTGATGATAACAATTAATGAACAACGTTTCCTAAAAATTATGTTTCTTAATTGTTAATTGAAAAAAACTAGTTTCTGTCCGCGGCTTCGCAAGCGTTATTTCTATGGAAACGTTCAAATGTTATTTCTAACCCATGGGAGTTTTTTTATTGGATAAAAAGTAGTCGTTTTCTTCGAAGCTTAGTACCTGTATGCATAATTTCAACCCATCCGTTTAGTAGTTTAAGCGAGACAAACATCCATCCATCCAAACTTTCACATTTATAATAATAGTATCAAACTAAATCTTGAAAGCATCTTTGTACTGGACCTGCACCAAACTCAACCTTGACTTGTAAGTCATCTAATTCACACAATCCTTGCCCTTATTTCAAACATAAATTGACTCTTCGCGGAAGATAAGATCCTCCTTAGCAGTTGGAACACGTTTTTAACGAAATTATGAGAACTGGACATCCTGTATCCGCTTCGTGCTATCAGTACCGTTGGTACCGTACACCAATATGACGTAGATTGGGTAAGGTAAGGTAGAAGAGAGGCTTGTCCAAGTTCATGGTAAGGAATTTTTTTAAAAGTTCGACGTGAGCTAATGAAGGGTAAAATAAAACAAAAGGTACGCGATAAATACCCGATGAACAATCTATAATATGAGCTAATGAGCTGAGGTGAAGTATGTAGGTGATGATGATGATCCAGCGGCCAGTTTTAATGGAGACTAGCCATGTGGACAGGATTATTAGGTATACACAAGTGTACGCAAACACAGGTGCATTTTCTATTCCCTTACTCTCATAATCCGAAGGGACGACAGATCGAAAAGACCAGTGAGAGGTCAGGCGCAGGACTAACCTTACCGACATACTTGGCGCACGTTAAGTATGTAGGTAAAGTACCTATTAATACTTAAGATGATAAGTTAACTATTAAATTGAATTGATTAATTGCTTGCATCGTTATTGCAGAAGCTTTTACACACAGGCAGTTATAGGTAGATGAACTAGGCAGTTAGGCATCTAATCTTCGCTTTTTATTCCGCTTTCTTCCAGTGAAATTAAATTTACCACACAACTGGGTAAATTTAATTTCACTGGAAGTAAATTCCTGGTGCAGATTTAAAACCTCAATTTTCTTTTCAGTGTTACCAGCAACAACAGTAACCATAACAACATCTGTACCGACCACAACCACCCCTAACATTACTACTACATATGCCACAGTGATACCACCTATACCACCAAGCGATAGAGACAGATTTCTGACGTTCGCTGAATCTGGACATCATCAGACCTTCATGTTTGCTAAGGACAATACGTATATACAACTGGATGGAGATATTATTCAGAGGTTTCAGCTTAGGTAAGAACTTAAAAATCAAAATTCTGATTCAATATTTGGGTGAAACGCTTTGATCATAGAGCGTGGGGAATGCCGTGATCGATAGTGAAAAGGATCATATTTAAATAGTAATTTGATAGTCCTAAAACTGAGCATGCTTGGAAATTAGCAAATCTTTTTTATTGTTGACCGAGCAGCTCTTAGTAATTATATTATCAAAAGCCAAAACATTTGTTCTTAATCATAAAATTGTATCCATTTTACAGATTATGCAGAGAGATATCCTTCAAATTCCGTACGAGACTGCCACATGGCCTGTTGGTATACCATAACGTTAAGAACCCTGTTTTTAAAATGCAACCGTATGCACTGTACGTTATTGTAGAGAAAGGTGAACTGAAAGGTAATTAATAAACCAAACATACTCAAAGATAGCTAAAAGCTAAACACAAACCACTCTTAAAAATAGACGCTATTGAAATTACTTAACAAGTGAGAAATGCTATCAAATAAGCGAAATAACAATATAGAAGGAACAAATATGAGAACTAAATTTTTAGATATGAAAGACTTCTAGAATGTTCTGGAAACACTTCTTCACTTCAGAAAAATACGTTGTAGCAAAGTCATAGCGACGGAAGATAGAAAAAAAAACAAATTTATCCCAATAAAGCTATTATACTACTTGTTTCTATTTTTCAGTCGTCCACGTTTTCGGCAAACACCTAACTTCAGTCACCGTGGGCCGAGCACTGAATAGAGACCAATGGCACAGTGTAGTCGTAACCATAGACGTCCATGGAGCTAGACTTATAGCCAAAGTTGACCACTTAAAGGAAGAGGTGTATCTTAAGGTGACTCATATGGTCCATTATTGTTTTCCATTTTTAAAATGAAGTTCACTAAGTTTGTTAGAATTGAGATTTCGCTTTGTTGCAGGGACTCAGTTTTGATACGAATTACGGCATCACTGATAATCTCATATCGGTCATTCTTATTGGAGGTAAGGTATTCGAGGTCACTTTTTATAAATTTAACGCCAACTAATTATTTAAAAAAAATTATTTGAGGGTATAAGTCTATAAAAACAAACAAAATTTAAGGAAAGGGGAGAGAAAGAGAAATAAAGGCACAAGTTAGACTCTAAGAACATCCCAAAGATTCTACTGATCAGGTGGTCTACTTGTTAGCGTGAATGATTACTTGAATATGTTGCTAAGAATGTGGTATTAGTGCCTTAAAAACGTTTTCTTTTAACGATTCCAGGATTAAGTTCAGAAGAAAAGCTCCATGGAGTGAAATACATAATAGAATCATTTGTCGGTTGCATAAGTGACATGGTATTAAGCTCTGGTAAAGCTGCATCAGACCTCCTGCCAATAGTACCGCTCATAGCAACAAAACACGAGAACGTGAAAGAAGGTTGTATAGACAAGTGTAGGACTATGGAGAATCTGTGTTTTGAAGGTTCGAAGTGTATAAATGAGTATAATGGATACGGCTGTGATTGTTTTGGGACTTTGTATGAAGAGCCACTTTGTGATGTTTACAGTAAGTTTATTTTTATTTATATTAACTAGTTCCGCCCTGTGGGTGGAGGAGGGTGAATAAGTTTGATAATGATGAATAAGTTTGATGATGATCAAACTTATACCCTCGGTGAATGAATGAGATGATCAAACTTAATCACCCTCGGTGAATATGTTTGATCATCATCGAACACTACACTTTTCTGGGATCAAGAGTCTATGCTAATCCAGGATATAAGTTATTCTGGTACCAATTTCATCCAAATAAGTTCAATCATTTGAGCGTGAAGAAATAACAAATATCTATTTGTTATTTCTTCGAACGAACAAAATTTCGCAATTTTTATAATTTATGTGTGATATATTTTATCAAAGTAGACGCAACCACAGAGTAAATATACATTTAGAAAACGCAACGGTAGCTGCCTTAGCACTACACAGGTTAATGTCGTATATCTTGTTAACTCAGCATGAAAAAATGTAAAAGAAACAAATAAGAACAAGGTAGGAGCCTAGTACAAAGTATTGCGTTCATTATGGTCAGAACAGTAATAAACTGTATATCAATTTCAATTGGGAAATACTCAATGCAACTCAGGTTTACATAATGATTATTGGAAAAATAAATTGTTATGCAAACCGCTGAACAGTTTACCAAGTTATTTTTGGCTCTAATATGTGTATCGAATCAATATTGCTATGATCGCACTTTTACAATGCGCTCAAATTGTTTTTATTTATTTTTACTTTTACTTCGTATAATTGCGCTGTTAGGTGAAAGTACTTGATCGTTTAGTTCTCTGAACAACTTGTGTCCGATATCATTATGAGAAACGGTTAAGTCTCTATGCTTTTGGCCTGATTGAAACCAGTTTCGCATTTACAAACAAATTAAAATCAGCAACTAAAAGATTTAAAACAAGTTTTGCGAATAGCCCTCTAGACCTTTTACGTAATCGATTACAGCTGCAACAATTTTAACCCTAAGAGGGTCGAGTTACGTGTCATATCGCGTTTACGATTGGAAAGACCGAGTGCATTCCACCAATACACGAGTCAGCATGCACTTTAAGGTACAGTTTTGTAATATAGTATTTTTTGCATGTATGATCCAATATCATTTACTGATTAACTTGGACTTGGAACAATAAATAATTAAAAAATGCTTCACAAAACACTCACAAATGGGTCATATTATTTTCTTATTCCAATGGCATGATTTTGCTTTTTAATGCTAAAAAGAGACTATTCATAAAATATTTCTACATGCATGGCATTATCTTTTGCTTCTCTCTGGTAAGTTAGACTCATTTCTACAATCACAAGAATACAATTAGGTACAAAACTTTAACTCTTGCCTAATGTAGGTGCGTTAACTTTAACTGTTTATGCTATTTAGAACTACAAACTATCTCAAGAACACAATCACAATTATTGTTATCGCCTAGTAAAATATCTAGCAAAGAAATAAGATAGCCCGTTGAGTGTGATCACATTCTTAATAGCTAGTATTTCTCTCATTTGCGAAAATAAGTAGACAGGCTTTAGTTTGCATTTGCTTAAGCAAAATCTGTCAAGTAAGAGATGTAATAAGGTCCACTTTATATTTGAAGCATAGTGAAACAACAGTTGTATGTGTTCATAAACCTTAAAAAAGTAATTGGTTCATCGATAAATTTCTCAGTTTTATTGCATCAGGCAGTTCCGCTAGCAGTTAAAATCCATAATGAATTAATAAGGAAACGATAATGTTTATTTGTTTTCATGACCTGATACGTAAAATATATTTTAGTACAAAGCTTTCATTTATAATTTGTGGTCAAAATGCGAACCTGCCTATTTTGGAAGATTATAAATCAGTACCGCAAAAGATCCCTTAATAACCCTACCATGGCGATGACATAAAATTATAGAAATAAATACCCAAGGGCACGTTTAATGTCATCAACATTCTAAAATCCTCAAATTAAAATTACTTGCCTACATTTAAATTTACGAATCCGACTGGTTTAACATGTATGCACTTTTAGCAATGAACATTTTGCATGCCATTTAGAATCTTTATGTTATCATTCACATTTAGAATCAATCAACTACCACTGATTCAATTTATCGTGGAGAAATATCTGTTGGAGCTGCTTGAATTTACTTTTTTACTAGTATTGGCTTGCTCTGTATCTGTGCTTTAAAAAACCGGATTAATTAAATCCATACTAACTTTTTATTTTTAACCAGACTAGGTTTGATGATTCAGCACTTTTCTATGCTAGCGGCCAAATTGATGACAAACATCACTATATAGCTCTTTCAATACACGATGAAAAAGTAGCCATTCAAATCGACTTAGGCGACGGGGCTATAGAAGACTACTTAGGAGGAAAGGTCAACAACAACAAATGGCATAACCTCACAGTCATTATACAGGAGAAAACAGTAGTCGTGTACTTAGATGATATAACAACTATGTACGAACTGCCTGGAGACGCCAAATATGTTTGCATAGACCCAGAGATATACATATGTGGTGGACCGGACCTTTACAAAATGAAAGGGTTAAAATCATTCAACAATTTTGCCGGGAATCTGAAATACGTCTACTACCACGATGTTTCTATACTATATGAGTTGAAACAAAATAACCCAAAGGTTCATTATATCGGAGCGTTAGACCCTGAGTTCGAAGACGTCGATATAGAAGTGATACCAATCACATATCCATTTGCAACTTCACATATTTGGTGGCCGCTAAATCAAAGTCAAAGTGTGAATTTGATATTTGAATTTAAAACTAGCAAGAATATGGCGGTGCTGGCGTACAGTCAGATAACTTCGGGCCAAGGTTATTGGGAGGTAAGTTGTATAATCAAACTAGTCTTGATCAAGATAAAATAGAGGAAAATAGTAATTTGAATTCAAATCAAAACAAACCAGCAAACATGAATTAAAAGTGGCAAAACCGTGCATGTTTAAAGAAAAATTCAAAACAACAATAATAAATATTGCATTCTAGTATAGATTCATCCACATTCAATTTGATTTGAATAAACAATTTTCCAGTTATTTTGGTAACTGGAAAAGACAATACCTAATTGATATTCCATAAAAACAATTGGCTAATGGAGATAAATTTTCATTGAGAACTGTCGTAAATTTACTTACGTTCCCGCTGTCCACTGAAAATATATTATTAGTTTTTTATTATAATCAAATAAATCAATTATCTAGCTTAATACTTACACTCTTTTCAGGTAAGGATGGTGAAAGAAGAAATTCGATTTGAACTAGTCCAAGATGTAGGAAAGAATGTTACAGTATTGAAGTCGGTAAAATTCAACGTAAGCAACGATTGGCACACTGTTGAAATTGACTACAGAAAAGGAAGACTTAAGCTTACAGTGGACCACCTCAATAAACATGCTCAGATGCTGGGTAAAGATGTTCAAATAATATTTTGTGAATAGATGCACACCGTGGCACACAGTCCGAGGTAGTCGCGGCGTAAGAATCGACCCCCCACCATGTTCACCTCGATCAAAAATCCGCCCGGCATGCACGCTTGCCGGACGGATTTTTGTCATTATGGAAACCCCCACCTTTTTGGGGATACATGTTCAGTTGTGGACGAAGATAGGTGTGCTGATGAAGTTAGAAGCCCAATCATCAAAAATCACCACTAATTTCTGAGCCGTAAACGAATCATAAAGCTATTTAAATTGACCTTTATTTTTAAATGCACGATCACTAAAGTATTTATTCAAAAATGCCGTTTAATAGTTCCATATTCAAACAACTTTTTTGTGCAGGACTTGGCTTTGAGTTGCAAGATAAGATCGTCATCGGCAGTGGCCTTAGATCAGCTAATCTTGGCTTAATTGGATGTATGAGAAATATTAAAATCAATGGTCTACTCATCGAACCAAGGTAGGCCTATAATAAATAATTATAGTTTAGGTAACTTACCTACTAATACTGAACAATATTACGAAGAGAATATAAGACAATATTACCGCTAAAGCAAAAGCTACCAAAAACAATAAAACTGAAATATTATTAAAGTTATTTTAATTTCTAACCGTTGAGCCAAGGCATTTGGAACTTCCAAACTGTGGCGCCTCAGTACCTAATGACTTTATTTACATATCAACAATTTAAATAAAAACATATCCTAAGTTTTTACAAGAAATACCTCGTATTTTATGCAAAAACCTTTGATTGATACTTATTTTCGAATCATTAAGTTTTTGCTAAACATTTTATTAGTCTTTGGTAAGCACAATTAATTTGTTTTTGGTTATCGTTCGTCACTTTTAAATGAGTAAGTAGATACTTTTGTACATAGATATTTTGTCTATAAACGTTGAATTTAATAGCTGGTGAGTATCTGGCAAAACGCATCAGCATTGCCATACAGTATCCGTTGAGCTACCTGTAGACTGTTTGCAACACTCTGCAGTTCAATTGTCTCAATTGTAAATACTAGTTTTAATTTAATTATATTAGTTCATTGCACTTTTCTTTACTAATTAAATTTCACCTCAAGTGATTTGAATCTAATTAGATTAATATAGGTACTACAGCAGTTTATATTCGTTTGTTAGATACATAACATCATTTATGTTTTCATATTATAAAGTCAGTCAGTATTACCTTAAATTAATTACTGCTAGAATATTCTACTGAAACTTGCTTAGTAATTTCTTGATGTGATATACACCATTGTCTTAGAACCTACAAGGAAAATATTTATTCACTACAAAACGTGACTTATTTTTTCGATTTACGTCTGTGTTTCCATGACATCATGGACCATCCTTTTGTTTTCTCAGTTAAATAGCATAATCGTTGGTTCTTGTTATAATTTACAGATACGTTATAAATACAGAAAGAGTAGTAGGCGAAGTGGCCATAGACGACTGTAGATACGTCGACCCTTGTACTAGACCCAACACTTGTGAGCATGGTGGAATCTGCTCTATTAGAGAAGACAGGGTCATCTGTAACTGTGATAATACTGGTAAGTTATACACAGGTTGAAGATGCTGGAAAAACCCTAAAATTATTGCATTTTTTTCGTAGCTCTGCTACGGTGAGCGCGTTTATGTCTTTTGTACAGGGATTTGCCACCGCAACGGAAAATTGTATGTTTATTCATTATATTGTATTGATGACCTCTGTGGCGCGGTGGGCGAATGTCCACCTGCGACGCAGGAAGTTGCGGGTTCGATTCCCGCCTTGAGACAAATTTTTGTACGATCTGCAGATATTTGTTCCGGCTGTTCTGGTCGTTTTCTATGTATAATAAAAAATATCTATCTGTGAATTGTATTTTGTATATCAGTTATCTAGGGTCCATAACACAAGCTCTTCTTAACGTGGAACTAGATCATGCTGTGTGAATTGTCCAGCATTATTTATTAATTGATTTTATTTATTTATTGTTTAAATTGGTGGTGTTTTCACAAACTTATTTTGCTCTTATAAACACAGAGGTAGTACTTGCTTCGATAAAACAGATAAATAGATTGTCTTTCTTTTCGTTTCTTGCCATGCAATGCAATTTTGTGCTGAAATGGAGCAGTTGCTACGGAAAAGCACTCCCGTCCATGCAGCCTTGGACGGGTGTTCTTTTTCGGGGCAACGCCCGCTCTTTCAGCACAAAATTGCATAGTATGGTAAGAGACAAAAAAAAAATTATTTGCATGCTCTATGCATATATTTTTATATTATTTTTACAAGTAATTATAGTGAAATTTATTCCATATTTCCAATTTTATGGATAACATGACCATAATTAATTCCCAGGTTACATAGGTGAAAACTGCCATTTCGCGACATTCCGTAAGACCTGCGAAGAACTAGCTCTCCTGGGCTACACCAGGAACGACGTGTATCTCATAGACATCGACGGCAACGGAAAGTTCCCGCCCGCACATGTCAAGTGCGAGTTTCAGATAGAGGCTGACTCATCTACTACTGTTGTAGAGCATAATCTGCCCAGTCAAGTTGTGAGTTTGCCTGTTTTTTACCTCGGACCAAAAAGAGTGGTAAACCTTGGTTTCTTGATCATTAGTACTGCGTACTTCACCGCACCCGCTGACGCAGACTTCGGCGAAACAAAGACCACTCTCGACGTTTTTCATACGATTAGGTGTCCGGCACCTCGTAATGATCAAGAGACCAAGGCTTTATAAGTTTGACGTGTGTAGACTTTTCGTCTGTCTTGTGGAATCGTAGCTCCCGATTTCTCATGTGTTTTCATCAATGTGATGTGATGAGATACCTCAACGGATCGTATCTGAGAGTAAAATCAGTTTATTTTTCAGGACGTCAGATCGGCTACCGGCCAAGACTTCAGTTTCAGGATCAAATACCGGGAGTTCAGTGCTGAAATGTTACAGGAGCTTATTTCCCATTCGTTGTACTGTCGTCAATACATCAAGTATGACTGTATCAACGCGCCTTTAGAGCTACATAGCGCTACTTGGTTCATATCGTCTTCTAACGATACTGTAGACTACTTGGGGAGTGTGAAAAGGTAAGATCTTTACCACATTGACAACAGCAAGGCCGGTTTGCAATCAATACCTACCTATTATTAAAGTTCCTGTCAAGTATTTCACTCATAAACTTAGTACCTAATACTTTTCACTGTTTGATTTTCTCGTATTGTTCCGTACAGGTCTTCATCCAAAACAATTCTGTGGCATTTATGGATCCCTTGAGCTCCCTGTAGATGTTGTTTGCAACATGCTGCAAGTAGCACAATTGTTTCAATTTTAAATAACTTGTAACGTTCTATTTCGTTTCTATTATTTGATTGTAGTTTTCATTGATAATATTGAATATATGTTCTCCAAAACATATATTCAATATGATGATGAACCTCACAAATATCTTTTACTATTCCAGAGGCTACTGCGCCTGTGGTATCAACGCCACTTGCATAAACCCAACCCAATCCTGCAACTGCGATTCCAACGAGAAAGACAAGTGGTTATTCGATGAAGGCACATATGGGGACACCACCAGCCTCGGCATAACGGAGATGTACTTCCTACAACAAAAGTATTTAACTGAGGAGGCCCAAGGAAGGATTACATTGGGCCCGTTGGAGTGTGTTGAAACTAGTAAGTACCTATAAATATAAGCATGTACATAATGTGAACTATTTGTGAACCTAACGCGATCCTGCAAGTGTCATTCCAACGAGAAAGACAAGTGCCTCCATCGAGTGGTTATTCGATGAAGGCACATTCGGGGACACCACCAGTCAGTACTTCCTACAACAAAAGTATTTAACTGATGAGGCCCAAGGAAGGGTTCAGCTATGCAGATTACCAACACGACACCTATAACAGAACTACACTTAACACAGGTTAAGACCGAATGTCATTATTTTAACTCACCTCGCCCGTTTACGTCACAAAAGGTCACACACATATCTTTTATATGTAGGTAAACTTAAGAATTTTTTACAAAATCCTATAGATTTTATAGGATATCAGTAAAAGATTAAGGGTACAAATTGTTTTTACATAGCGACCATCTAAACTCTGTAGTGTACTCCAAAATCAGAGGAAAAGCTTTAAATAAGACGATGCTAATGTTAAAAAAGACGATATTAAAAAAGACGATGATACAAAAGACGACACCGATGTTCTTTTTTATTTGTTTTTTCAGACACTCAACGCTACGTAGTAACATTCACGACCTCACAATCGTACATAGAAGTCCCTGGTTGGAGGAAAGGCGACATCGCGTTCAGTTTCAGAACGACAGGCACTAGTGCTATACTGCTGTTTCAGCCGCCGATTCGACCTAATTATCCTTCGTTTATGGTGGCTCTGACGAGTGGTAAGTTTGTCGAATTGTCCAGTATCCTTTCCAAGGTCATTTCCATTGAAAAAAACAGTGGATATATTAATTAAACTCACCAAGCTAATCTCGCAAAGGAAAACAAGGTTGTAGAAAGCTGAACCAAAATTATTTCTTTACTCTCAAAGATAGTTTCATCCAGTACATCGGGATGGACATGATAATGATGATGTTAATAATGCCGAAAAAAAAACTCGGAAAATTATAAAGGTGCCACTAATAATGCATTTTACTACTAATAGTTTTTGTTTGTATTATATTTGATTGTATTCTGCTTTGTGTGCCAAATAAACAAATATAAAAAAAATAAGTAGGTACCTAGTTCATGTTTAAATGTTTCAAATTAGGTATTTTGTAAATGGTAAAGATGACTCATTATCTAGAAGACGGATTTGACAATGTTATATATAACAATCAAAAGATACTAAAAGCAAAACCATTAAATTTATATCCACAGAACACGAGCTAACATTCAATTTCACCCTCAACACGGGCACAACTCGCAAGTTGGTCATCAACTCCAAGCGTAAACTAAACGGAGGAGAATGGCACAAAATCTGGATTGACTACAATTTCTATCACGTCAGGTTCATGCTTAATACTGAGTATCAGATGCTGAATCTATTGCAGGAAGAGGAGTTTGGACCGTTTGAAGGGTCTATGTTTATTGGAGGTGCTACTGCGTAAGTTGTTTTGACCTATGGATAGGATTCTGCAAACATTATTCTTTTAACCTTTAACTGGTGACGTCGGGCCTCACAACAAACAGCTAGAACAAAACGATATTTTACCCCCTTTCTCTCGTGTTTCCGGAATGTGCGTCTCAGTAGCTTCTAGTTTCGTTGGACCCATGCCGTGGACAGGGATAGTGGCGTCGGCGGGAGCTAATTTGGCGAGTTATATGGATTTAAAATTTTGCCTCTCCCGCACTCTCAGGCCCCACGTAACCGTTTATGCTACTTTTTTGTCCCTGTTTTTACACCAATGTTGTGCCGCAAAATTAAGAAATCACGCAGAAGAAACAAAAACATTACGCCTCCTGTCCTTCTAAGCGGGACCGAAAAGGTTTTTACCAATGTCTTTCGTGTAAAAGCATGTACGCCTGCAGTACGTGAAAAAATTGCGTCCAGAATGTCAATAAAAATTGTTGAAATTTACCCAACTGTCAGTGGTGATTATGCATGTGATCTTAGTTTTATGTTATTTTATAAGTTAACTCAAGTTTAAACTAAGATATAAAAAGTGATTATCGATAAAAATGTTGAAATTTGTTTTTTATAACCAAATGTCATAGACTTACTTTATAACTTATGTCATTTTTTACTAAGAATAAGAGAGCTTTTTTTTTAAATGTCATTTCCTAAATAAAAGTGATAATTGGAATACACAAAGGTTTTATTAAATAGATAAATATGCATATTAACACAAAATAAATACGTAGTGAGCTCCAGTACCTAATTCATTTTTGTACAATCACCTATATTCAACGGTGGCCTGTCAGGCCTCACGTCCACGTCACCTATAACGTTACACAAGAACCACGTCACCAGTTAAAGGTCGAAGAAATTACTGATAGCACAGCAATACCTACCAGAAAATAAATCCTCAATTAACATTTGCAGTTCTTACATTTCTATCTCTTAAATTACAATGAAATCGACATATCCCGCTGTGTCCCGCAGATTTGCCACAAACATGTCTCTTCTGTACATGTTTGCCCATATCTGTTCTTACGCGAACGAAAAAATTAAATGACTTGTGGTTATTTCAGAGAGCATTTTAAAAAGTCAGCCGTGAACCAGGGTCTCATTGGCTGCTTCAGAGGACTTGTAGTAAATGGAGAAGTTCTAGATATCTACAGCTACATGTCGGTTCATCTATCAGAAATTATAAAGGACTGCAAACCATCGTGTGTACCGAATCCTTGTCAAAATAAAGCAATTTGCAAAGAGCTCTGGTCTTCTTATGAGTGCATTTGTAAGAACCCCTGGGCACATTTAGGAGCACATTGTGAAGAAAGTAAGTACCTAGCAAACATTCAGTGGCAACATAGGGTATAATAACAAATAGTATCTACACTAAACAAGTAGTAATACGACAATTAAGTAGGAACTATGGTTATATTTGATTGCCTTCTCGTGTAATAAGAAAAAAACCGGCATAAATATTGATTGTTGTATCTTTGTATTTTTTGGAATTGTGTTTCGCCTTATACGACACACAACTCGCGGTTAATGTGCAGCATTCGGTAAGGTCTTGACAGAGAAGACTTTACTTGGAGCTGGTGTACTTGGCTTTGGTGCCTTCGCTCACCGCGAAGCCGTCACTAAGTACACCAGCTCCAAATAAACCAGTACCTAATTTGACAAATCTTTTACAGATATAAACGAAAAAGCACTAACATTCCAAACGGAAGAGTCCTATCTCAAGAAAAACTACCTAGTAAATAACGAAACAGATGCAGAGAAACACAAACTTAAGAAAATGATGACAGAAAACGTACTGATGAATCTACGTACTTACGACGACAATGCTCTAGTCCTATACGCGAATGACAATCTCAATAATTTCATACACATTTTCATTCACAACGGCACTAAAATATTCTACCTCTTCAACGACGAAGATGAAATAATACAAATGAATGTGACCTACGCAAATATAAATAAAGGTGAAAGTGTACAGATAGCTATAATCAGAACTGAAAATTCGACAACGTTACATGTTAACGATAAGAACACTACGATTTACAGAGTTGCTAGACTGTTGACAAACTACACTAACAAACCTTGGGAAAATCCTGAACAAGGTAAGATGGTAAACCATATAGGGAGATAATAAGGATTTATTACTTAAATAACATGAATAACCAACTTATTTCAGAGGTAATCCTTCCACAAAGACCTCCAGCACCACCTACAGACTATTTCCAAATGAATCTTGGAGGTTACGATGAGTACTCCCTACACCTTGCACCGAGAGCAAATGAATTACCCCAGGGCGGGTACGTGGGATGTGTCAGAGGATTCAAAATAGCTGATCAAGTTGTGGACTTACCGAAGAAAGCTGAACAAAATATTGATCAAGGTAAGATTAATGTCACTAAACTGTTAGGGATGAGGTTTTCTAATTTGGAGAAAAGATAGAATAAAGACGCTGAAAAAAGCTATCACTATAATAGTTGTATTATTATTCTATAGACCTCATAGGCGTATTACCAGAATGCAACATGAAATGTGATGCAGAACCTTGTAAAAATGGAGGAATTTGCACCGAAGACTTCACTAACCAAGAAAGCAGTTGCGATTGTGAACTGACTAGTTACTTCGGTGAAAACTGCATGGAGGAAAAAGGAGCTGATTTTAACGGAGAGAGTATCTTACAAAGGAAGTTTGTTCTGAATGTTCCTATAACAATGGTAATCTTAGAAATATCGTAATTTTTCGTTTATAATGTATTATTTTGTCATCTTTTGTTCTTGAATCTACTTCTATATTATACCATTATTAACTACAAAGATGCCTTTAACTTCACAGGTAAAAATAAAACTAGCATTCTCAAGCAACGATCTGCGACAGAAGAATACTGTCCTTCTTTTAGTGCAGACAGAAAATAAGTAAGTCTTTCTTTGGTGCTATACGAATTATACATCGAAAACCAAATAGCGTTTCTACTAGTTAAAAAAAAAAGTTTAGACTATTTTTTTAATGTTTTCTGCAACCATTTCAGACGCAGCTACTATCTCCTAATCGCTATTACTCAAGATGGTTATTTGAAGTTTGAAGAAGACAGAGAAGAATCTGCTTACGGTGCTGAATTCAAAAACAGAAATTTTCTCAACGGTAACTCAAATATATCTATACTAATATTATAAAGAGGAAAGATTTTTTTGTTTGTTTCAGAAATTTTCTCAACGGTAACTCAAATATATCTTACATATTTGTAATAAGACAAAAGACAGAAAAGACAAATGTAATGTTATAATTCTAGGTGCCCGCCACACAGTTTACTACACTCGTATAGGAGATGAAGCTACGCTACTAATAGATAAAATAGATGTACCTCTGCAAAAACTGCCACCGGAAGGGCTATGGGAAGTGTTTGATGTCGGTTCCAATGAAGTACAAATCGGTGGGCTGAACACTACTGATCCTAGGCTAAAGATTTATAAAGGGTATAATGGGTGTTTATCTAGTAAGTATAATGTAATGTAATTACTAGATACTTTTGAAGAAAACACTCAGAAAATAAACATGTTATTTTAGGACACCTAATCTCGGATACTTCATAAGGGTATGCTACATATACATATATGTCGAAGAGAGTGTCGGGCCGAAATAGGAATCGGTGGGGTATCTTGGATCTCGGACACGATGAACGATTGTCACAATCTGCGACACATACATAACTTATTAACACACATGTTATTTCAGACATCATAGTTGAAATTAATGACTATGAAATGAAACCACTAGAAGAATACATGTTATTTACTAAATCAGACGCTGAAAAAGTTAATGCTGTAAATGCGCAAGGTGTAAGAAGTGCGCAATGCTCGGCCGATTTTGATGAAGCGTGGCCAGAACATGATCAGCTTGGGTCAACTCATAATGGCAGCTTCTTAATTGTAAGTTAAATATTTCTTATTATTGTCATGAACCATGCCACTATAAAATTATCCTTAACATTTGTATGGGATATAAACTCATCTATGGAACAAATCGAAACTCTGTCTACAATCCCAAAATATTCTCCACCCTTTTCTATTGTGCTAAAATTCTTAAGCTTGACCTTAACGATTTCACCTGTAATATCGTCATCCCTTTTGCTGATTCAAGTACCTTGCTGGTCACCAACAAAGCGTGGACAAAGCGTGGGTTGAGGATCCTCCTTCCAGGATTCCCTATGACTCTCTGTATCAACAGCCTGATGCTGAAGAGGAGAATACTGATCAGTTCTTCATAGCTCTGATTGCTGTGTCTGTGTTGGGGCTGTGCTATGTTGGATATCATGTAAGTAAAATTTCTAATAGCAATACCTACTTTTTTTTGTGAGTAAACAAGAAATATTGACAAAACAAAAAAAACAATGCAAAATTTTGCATTGTTTTTTATATATATATATATATAATAGTAACTTATATTAATTAGAAAAACCAACTGATCAATGGCTTAAGAATAAAGGACGTCCACCGAAAGCAAAAGAGAATGTCTTATGCCCAGCAGTGAGTAAGTAAACGGGTGACGATAATGATGAATTTATTGAAAACTTAATCTAAATAGATTTTACTAATTTTACCTATCAGATGTGGCGGACACACAAAACTCACAAACTGATCAAGGAGAAGGAAGCTGATGAACGGATGATGAGAAACAAAGAGATCTCTATTTACCAAGAGCCAACAATCTCATTCTTACAGGTATGTATTATGCTAGTTGAGATATAAACAGTATAAATTTAACACAGCGTTACAAGAGGAACATGAACATACGCGACAAAAAAGATCGACTAAATGTAGGTATTGATGTGATAACGAAAAGGAAAAAGACTTAAAAGTATTATAATCCTGAAGTTAAACTAGTAAATATAATTCTAAACATAACTTGCAGCTTAAGGAAGAAGAAGAAAAGAAAGAAGATACTGAGAAGAAAGCTAATGGAGTAGTGGTGGAAGAAACACCAACAGTCATTGTAGAGGTGACGGAGGAAAAACCCGTTGTTAAGAAAGGATCTTTGCGTTTCAGAGGTATGTACCACTGGGTACCTACCTAGGTACTTATATAAGCTCTCTACCGATAAACTAGCTAACGACATAGCTAGGTATACCTAATCCTCTATCCAACTTCTGCTACCTACAATTAGTTAACATATCCCTATTGGGTATAATATTATCAATATGAATTCATTATATTTTATTAAAACTAGTATTAACAATTGAAACAATTGAGCTAACTGCCGACTGTTGCAAACAATCTACAGGTAGCTCAACTGATCTATATCTATACCAGTCGGAAGCGTGCCCAAGACGCTAGCTGCATATTATTTTCATTACTTTGCTCTTCTATATTCAATTATTTGTTAAAAGTTGAGCAGCCTGTAGTATTTTTACCCGTTTTTTACCTTTTTAGTACCAACCTTAAAAAGGCTTCTATGAATAGGTACCTATCTACTTATGCTCTCTTTACAGATATGGTAGAAAAGGAACGCGTTTGGGAGCCACTAGTGGAAAAAGATGAACCTCTTGAAAATGGAAACGAAACTGACGACGAGAATGAAGCTGAAGATGAAAATGAAAACGACGTAGGAGAACATACCCTGGTATTATCATTTTTCTAAGCTATATTTATTATGTATATAAATAAACAAATTTAACCTACCTAACTACTATTATACTACGATTTAGAATCCTAGATATTTTATGTCAACAAAGACATTTATGAATGAAAACTTAACAGAAACTGATAACAATAACAGAAAACAACAAGGTAACAGTGACGTTATCACTAAAAACTAAAACATAAACTTCGACGACGGATGATCTCACATGTGCAGCAAAAAATGTTAAAATTTGAATGCGAAAACGAACGAGAGATCAATTAAATGATGAATGAAAGCATTCAAAACGAAAAACTGTTTCCAGCTTCTGTGCTTTGCTTCAGTGATACCAATGTCGTTAAATATTTTCCACCAATATTCCTTAGGTTTTGTTTCCACTTTGTATACAAATAATATCGAAGTTTTTGAATCGGGATATAGGTCCGTATTATAATAGTTGCGCAGTCACAAATCTATGCTTGAGTAACGTTTATGCCGACTGAGCAAGCTTTCATAATAAGGACCTTAGTACCTATACACGAACACAGAAAAACTTAAGTAGTACTAACGTTCCTGTAGCAATCACGGATAATGTATGACACGAAAAAATACCAAGGTAGGTAGGTACCGACGCGACGTAACAGCAAGTTAATCATTAAAACAACAACGAAAACTCCAACACCGCATATTTGCACAGGTGAAAATGTGCATATTCGAGTTCAAAATCAGACGCGGGGAAAATTAAGGTGGTAGTGATTCAAAATACAACTTTATATTCTACGCACAAAGATTTGCGAAAGACTCCTGGCAGATGCTGGATGCGGCAAGCTGAAGACAGGGCGTTATGGCGCTCATTAGGGGAGGGCTATGTCCAGCAGTGGAATGATATAGACTGATGATGATGATGATGTAGGTCGTCCCTGGTACCTCCTTCATGTTTATGCTACTGTAGTAAAGTTTTTTTTCTGTAAAGTAAAGGACAACACTACCTATTTTGGTGGTAGGGTTTCCTTTCGCTTTCAGCCTACCATAAGGGGTAGGCTGGATCTGTAGTGGTAGGTACCTATCTAGATTTCTGGAACTGAGTACCTGTAATGGTAATTTTTTAAACACAGCTTCAACTTTTCAGAGGCGAACGGAGAGCCAAGACCTTAGAGGAACACGCATGCTGTCAGCACCACTGCCATACAAAATAGACGAGGAGGGATCCAACGAACTACTAGCATCGACCGCTTAGAATGAAAATAAACCATTTTTATTTACCGAATATTCCGAAAATATAAACTTTATTTTCACGTTATTTATTACCCTTTCCGTAGATATAGATGAGTGGCATGCGTGGCCGCAAAAAGGGACAGAGTAATACGAAGTGGTGTTGCCATACAATTTTGTTACCCTGACTTTAGGTTCGTAATTTCATGTCTGGTAGTTGGTATTTTAGTATCATACATCAACATCATTCTTTAAATTAGGTACCTACGTATATACGACTGTAGGCAGATCAAAAGTATCATCTGTCATCATTAACATCAGGGCATTTGATTACCTATAGTAGGTAGGTTCCTACATATTAACTCTATGGCAGTTAACTATTGAATAAAAAAAATTGTAAGTGGTTCATTATCACTACCTACTGTGTAGGTAATACTGGTAATACACTATACTTTCGGCTGAGTGATTCCTCCGTCTGACCTACCCTTTTTGTGTTTCTATAGCATGCTACGAGCACATAGATAGCATGTTATCACAACCAAGTCATATTTGGATTTCCCGCTGCCCACGTGACCTTTAGTTCATTTTCTCTTTCTAGAGTTCATTCAGTCAGACGACGACGTTCCTGAGTCAGACAAAGTCTTAGAGTATACCTAGAGATGGCATACCTACGAAAAAAACGTGTATACCTAAACTTACCTAGAAACTAAAATGGCTCCTTTCCGTAGTGCTGCCCTTTTGTACCTCGATATTTTTATCGAAACAAGTATTTTTGTGACGATATTTTAGCAGTTTCGTAGTGATTTTATTGTTTTCACCACGATTATGAAACAGAATTCTATAATCATATAGTCATAGAATGCTTTAATTAGAGATACAAAGTATGTGAATGCACGTACCCAACTATGGCTCGACCGCGCTCATGAGACGCAACCACTGAGAAGTTAAGAAAATGAGCTATTATAACAATGGTAATTTTTTCATGTATTTTCCGAGTCAAGACTCTTGCGTTTAGACACGTGCCAGACCTCCTTAGAATTAAAGATCAAAGTTCACCAAACCAGTTTATTGAACAGTCTGCAGTTAGCTCATTTGTTTCAATTGTAGGTAAATACTAGTTCTAATTTGTTTATACTATTTGATTCAAATTTTCTTTGTTAATAAACGTTGTGTTCATTTAAGAAAAAAAGGTACCTACTGAAATGAAACAACAAGCTACTTAATTGCAAAATATATTGTTTGTATGCAACAGTGATTTGTGAGATAGTATATTTATATTTGTATAACAATATGGGTATAACAATGTGTAATCTGTACCTAAAGATACAGACGCGCTCTACAACACACATACATACACATACACAGATACATAGATACACATACACACACATAGATACACATACATAGATAGCGTCTACGCTAAAGCGTAGACGCTATCTATGCTTATATTATAAATGCGAAAGTGTATTTGTTTGTCATTCAGTCACGGCTTAACTAAGAAACCGGAACCTAACTAAGAAAGGATGGAGAGTAACATAGGCTACTTTTTGTCTTAGTAAAATAACAAACTCCCGTGGTAGAGTTACAGGAATATCCTCCTAGATATTATATGAAATTCGAATTTAACGGGGATGAAACCGCGGGGAACATCTAGTATTATTTATTATTATAATATAAATCACAAAAAGATAGACACCACATTTTATAAGCAATTCAACAAGTCTCATTCATTTATTATATTATATCACAAATTTAACACAGACTCCTACATTTTTAATTAAACAAGCAATGTAATCCGTCTTATTCATTTACAGTATAAATCAAAAATTTAACACAGACGCCACCTGTATTTTCGATTGTAGAAGCAATGCAACAGTCTCATTCATTTACACATTTGCAATATACCTACCTAATTCAAAAATTCAATTAATACTACACCTAAATTTTCAATTTTACAAGTACCTAATGTAATCAGTCTCATTCATTTACAGTATAAATCTCAAATTTACATTATTTCTATTAAAGTACTGGATCGCGCTGGCACTAGTGGCTGAAACAAACATGAAGAATAAATTTATAATGCAACATTATTTCAGTCAGCCTACAATTATAGACTCTAGAAAGGTACTGAGTAGTTCAACTTTGAAAAAAAATCTAAAATCTTAAAGAAATTCTAAAAAAAAACACACCACATCGTGCCACATCGTTTGCGAAATAGCTTTATTTTGCATGGAAATAATTTGCTAAGGGAGGATTTATGGAAATGTACATTTTAGAGGGGATTTGAAGTATGGTAGGCTTTAATATTACTTTGGGTCAGATTTATTTACTTAAAACTTAATATTCATTAATATCAAAATTTAAGCCCTTTGGAAAAATAAAGGTAGTCAAGTTTGTTAATGCATACATGCATTACTTTGCAATAGAAGTTTGTGGGAGTAAGGTCAAGTAAAATACTTACTAAAAAGATTCGTGACGGTACGGCATCCTCTCGCAGTCTTGTTATTTAAAGTTCGATTGAAGCAAGTTTCTTCAAAATGAAGAGAACGAACGAAAATATCTTTCGTACCAAACTTCAAATTTTCTACTCCAATTGAGTCCAGCCACTTTTTCTTTTACCGTAATTTTCGGGTAACCTAGAACGTAAAAAACCAGTTGAAAATTAATACACTACAATTTACACTTGAAAACATCGATACCTATGAAAAATGCCTTGAAGGACAACACTATCGCCAAACAAACAGTTTCATGTTTTCTTTAATTACACTTAAAACTTACAAAAATAAGCTACATTCGGTATGAATTTTATGTAAACTATTCCTATGAAAGCCAACACATAAGGTATTTATTGTATTATTTGGTAATTTAGCAAAATAAGAATACGTACCGGTGTAATGTTATGTTTGGACGATTTTCACTTGTTTTTAAGCCGCAACCTACCAAACTGCTGTTTGGCATCTTCCTATTAGCTTTCTTTCGCTTACTATATAAGTATTCACATGAAAAAGTCCCGAACTCAAATAATTTTAGCATTTTTACTGTAAATGCAACTCTCGTTGACAGTTTACATACCTGAAAGTTAAATGGCGAACCGGCCTCAATCATGCTTTGCTATGACGTCACGTTTCAATGTTGCCAAAAATAGGTTTCGCACATTATATTGATGTCTCTTTTTACATTGGTTATTGTAGGTAAGATAAAACGAGATAGCTATAGGTTTATGAGTACAATATCGATTTAGATCATATTTGTATAACCGAAAGTTCCTATAGAACAATACGCCGTCTCTATATACCTATACTCTAAGGACAAAGTTCTACTTCGTCTATGATTAGTACCTGTGGTATTTTCGTAGTGGCAACTCTTCGTGACAGAATCAGAATTTTGAACTTGTCAAAAGTTTATATTGTCTTGTCCAGTCTATGGTAAGTAAGTCATTTTTGATTTCGGAAGGAAGTGAAATTTTAACAAAACATGGATGAGTACGAAAAGGCTAAAATAGCAGCCCTGCCTTCTCAATTACTCGTCACCACAATATGTCACCCCATGGAATATGCGAAAGTTCTGATCCAAATCGGGTACGAGCCTCTTGCTCCCCGCCGGTCGACCACCCTTTTCGGACGCCCTGCCATGATATTACCTAACGTTTTCCAATACATCAGACACATCAAGCAACAAGACGGTTTCCTCGGGTGCTACAAGGGACTGTCGGCTAGAGTTCTAGGACTTATTGCCTCGAGCCAACTCACCACGAAAGTGGTATGTGCGGTTGGTATCAACCTTCCTGAGATCGATGATCCCCCGAACATCATCAATGATGATGAGCCGAAAGCTGATGACTATTTCCGGCTCAGTCGCCGCGGAATGATCCTGCACATCGCCTCCAACGTCGTCGCGTATCCATTCAGTGTTGTGTCAATCAGAATGATGGCTTCCTTCGTAGGTAAAGAAGAAACTTATTCATCATTAATCGGAGCAGTAGTCTCTATTTACAAAGATGATGGAATTCTCGGATTCTTCCATGGCTTCATACCCAGACTGCTTGGAGATTTGACCTGCATAGCTACCACTGGTGTATTGGCCTACTACGTAAATAAATATCTGGTCAAGACCAAAGACCTCCGATATTACACAGTTCCACTGTTGACATTTGTAACGAGCACACTCACTTATCCCATGGTGGTTGTGTCCACTTGCATGGCTGTTGCTGGATGTAGCCTGTCTGCTGGGAACCCTCCAATTATGCCTAAATATCCATCATGGCATCTCTGTTGGAGGGATCTACTTCGAAACAAGCAACACAAACGAGGTTCCTCCCTTATCTTTAGGTACTACATTGCTCCAGTCACAGCTTATGAGTAGATGTTTACTTGTATTTTTATTGCATTTATTTGTTACATTTATTTGCTCTAAGTGTTGAAACGTTCCATGATGATCGCCAAGTAGATTGTGTTGAATTTGAGTCAAATATGTATTGAAATGAGAATGTAAATAATTAGTATAAAATGGTGTACCATGTGAATAATTAATTTTGCTAGATTGTTGTGTTGAGTCGAGTTGTGGTTATATATGGAATAAATAATATTTTATTCATCATTGATGTGTAATATATTTTATTGATGTTCATCATGACTATTGTATTCTTTATCTTACATGATTACATTATTACCTACCTGCTAAAAAAATTAACAATATCGTACAAAACTTTGCACACACTATAAGATATAATTGTAGAGAAAGTGAGAAGTTTAGTAAACGGACCATGCAACAGGAAGTTATCAACATCTACCATAATAACATTAATAACCAACCTCTGATCACAACGCTTTACACCATTGTCAAGGGTTGCTCAAGAGTTAATTTAATAATGATAGGTAAAGTAAACATAACAGGTAATATACTGTGCTTAAAATGGAAATTACATATTAGAATATGTACTTATAGATACATAATGTATCTATTACACATTACGGTTTTACACGTTTATTACATTGCAATGTTGTGAATACATTTCTCAGTCGTGGTGGCAGTATAAGCAAAGCCCGCCTATGAACGAACTGCACTTTTGCATTATCTCCAAGTTTTGTTTCAAAATCGATGTATGCATCCCATAGCGCCGCACTCCCTGTACCATGGGTTACAATGGCAAATTCGTAACACCGCCGTATTTCTTTTGCATTAGGCTTTGGTTGTTCCATTTCTATTTTTATCATGATGTTGTGGACTTCTATTTGCGTTGGAGGAATCTTCATCAGCTCATTGTAAAGTTCCCTGGCAGCTTGAAGTCCATTGAGCGTATACATTTTTTGAAGGATTTTTGGTTTCACAGCCAATAAGATTGTGTTCTCACAGAGTTGTATTTTCCTGACCAAGATTTTGAGCTGAAACAGACAGATTATCTATCATGCATCAATCACAGACTAGCTTGTGTCCGCGCAGCTTTGGTCGCGAGGGGTAAATGTGATAAAACGTATGTAGCTTTCAGCCCTTACGAAATAATTTAGCTTCAAGGATTTTTAAGTAACTATATCGCCTTGGATGCGACTAGCTGCAGACAGGGCGATACGGCGTTCATTAGGCTGATGCCCAGCAGTGGACTGGTGATGATGATGATGATGATATCGCCGTGTGTGACCATAAATTATATATTTAAAATGACAAGTAACTTACAGACTCAGGGTTTTGGATATTATTAATCAGCTCATTGTACAGGTAAATGGAATCATCCGCCTTCATGATCTTAACCCCTGCTTGCAGTATATCCAATTGTTTATTTTCATCAGGTGTCGCAAGGCTAAGTTTCTCCGCCCACAAACTTTTGTGTTTCTTATGTTTCTCTGTGGCTTCATTTAGTATCTGCAATAGAAAGGTTTTTGATTTTCCCCACGATTCAGCAATTAAGTTAAGAAATATCTGAGAATAGTTAACTATAGCACATAGTAAACAGTCACGTTTAATAAGAATCTAGCTAACAATAGGGTAAGTGCGTAGATTTTTTTATTTCATTAATAAATAAATAAAATAAATATTGCTCGACAATTCACACAGCATTATCTAGCCCCAAGAGCTAAGCAGAGCTTGTGTTATGGGTACTAGATAACTGATATACATAATACAATACATTACTACATAGATAGATATTTTTTTAATATACATAGAAAACACCCGGAACAAGGCGGGAATCGAATCCGCAACCTCCTGCGTCGCAGTCGAATCTTCGACCACCGCGCCACAGAGGTCGTATAATGATATTACATCACCGAAAAAAAAATATAACACCCTGAAGTTTTTCAAATAATTAAATATAAGTCCACTCAGTTTCGGGTGGCAAAAACGCTGCCGTTTTTCTGTGACGTCACCGTCCAGTTTGTCAACTCAAAGTTCCTTCCAAGAAAATAAAATTAAAAACAAATAAATTATAAAAACCATCATGTTTGTGAGTTGTGCCGTATTAAATAAATTTCTTTTTTTCAAAAAAAATGGTGGAAGCGCACTATGCGTCAGTGGAACTGCGCGGCCGCGGCAAATTAGAACGAATCACCAAAAAAGCCGCGCAGTTCCGCTGACGCGTAGTGCGATCAGTCTCATAGGATTTCATACAAAGAATAACTGGCCGCGCAGTTCCGCTCAGTGCGAGTGGACCTTAAGCTTCATGACAAGTTGAACAGTGACGTCACTTTTTGAAATTTAGCAATGAGAGGTTTTCGTTTTGCATTTTTAAAAAGAAAAAAATTAGTTCCGTGTATCTTGATAGATGGCAGGGCTTCAACTGGTTACTATGGTATGTTAATGTCACATGAAAGAAAACGTCAAAATAACAATCGGTCGATCGCTTATAGGAACAAAGCACTAGAGGTAGTGAATATACCCATCTCATTCACACCTGAGAGATAAAAATATGCTTGTAGCCTGAGAAGAAATCAGATAGAATGAATGTTTCTCTGTCTCGACCATCGTGCCAGTTTTTTCATTGTTTATGTATAAACCGAGGTATAAACAATGAAAAAACTGGCAAACAAACTTGTTTTTTCAAATGCTGCAAATAAACAAAGAAATGTCACTATGAGGAGTGACAAGACAGTGGAGCAAACCCTTGAATTTTTATGGATGACTTAGACAAACCTTAGTCACCAGTTGACGCACTGCCATCTATCGAGATATTTAGAACTAGCTTTTTTTTTTAATGCAAAACGAAAACCCCTCATTGAGTCATAAAATATCTACTTTTCAATGATTAAATTTCACAATAATATTTCTATATCAATAGACAATAAATATAAAAATAATCAACTTATTGAAGTCACATTAATGTACCCTATTCTGCATTAAATCCAATTTAGTAGTGCTAACCAATTAACAAAACATAGAAATACCTTCCACAAGTCTTCCTTCGAAGTTTCCCCTTCCAGCTTCAGAATGTTAAGACCGAATTCGAACATACTATCAGTTAAAAGATCTCTCTTATAGCCGGTCCACCACGCGTGTTTCACGGCTGCTATCTTCTGCATCTCATTGCCTGCACTTTCACTCATGCTGAGAAGTGTGTGGATGAATTTGGTACACATCTGCTCTTCTGGAATCTAAAAACAATATGATAATGTGAGTAAGTACTCAGGTGTCCAAGAAATAAAAGATATTGTTAGATGTTGCCTGGAAGAAATCACTTTTATCGACAATACCGCGCATTGTACTTTAATAAGTAAGAATCTGAGTGTACACTCATTGCGACTGAGCAAGCTATCTCGTTTTTAGGGTTTCGTACCCAAAGGGTAAAACGGAACCCTATTACTAAGAGTCCGCTGTCCGTCTGTCACCAGGCTGTATCTCATGAACCGTGATAGCTAGAAAGTTGAAATTTTCACAGATGATGTATTTCCTTTGCCGCTATAACAACAAATACTAAAAAACGGAATACAATAAATATTTAAGGGGGCTGCTTTTTAGTATATGTTGTTATAGCGGCAACAGAAATACATCATCTGTGAAAATTTCAACTGTCTTACTATCACGGTTCATGAGATACAGTTTGGTGACAGACGGACAGCGGAGTCTTAGCAATAGGGTCCCGATTTACCCTTTGGGTACGGAACCATAAAAACCTGTGCGTAAAGTCATAAAGGGCTAGCGTCGGGCGCCCAGTTATGTGGTCAAGGTTCCTTGTTAATTTTTTTGCTTGAAGCTTACCATTGTTAGTGCTTCTTCAAATGTCCCGATGCAATAGTTGATAGGTTCAGGAAATTCTGTGTTAGCATAATCTTCAGCTTCTATAAAATGGCAGCCCTGAAATTAGTTAAGTTTTTATTAGATATTTCTAAGACGCTGTCTACGTGAGCGAGACGTCGTCGTTAGTGAACTAGTGAATTCGTAAAGTCACACTACTGTTATCTCATCTCACTAATATTATAAACGTGAAAGTTTAGATGGATGGATGGATAGATAGATGGATGTATGTTTGTTCCATTATCACGCCAGAACGGCAAAACGGATCTGGATGAAATTTGGCACAGAGATAGATTATAGTCTGGAATAGGACATAGGCTACTTTTTATCCCGAAATTCCTACGGGAACGGGAACTACGCGGGTGAAACCGCGAGGCGCTGCTAGTAAAGTAATAAATTTGAATGTATGTTTGTTACTTCTTCAAGCCATAACTACAGAACAGATCGGTCAGAAATTTTGCATAGATGTGTGTATGGAGCTAGGCTGGTGATATCTGCCGCATGCCCGCACCTGTGGGCTAAGATCACCATTCAGAGAAGACCAAACAGCGTAAAGAGTCGCGGCCGACCAAAGAAACGATAAAACCTCTTATATATCAGGATATTTACCATGATTTCATTTTTGAGTTTTCCAATATCATGTTTTAAATGACTTTTGTGTGTAACATGATAGTTTCAGAGATCTTATCGAAGAAACGAGGGCGCGACGACTGGGACACCCATACTGCCGTCCGATCACTAAAAAGCCGTTAAGTGACATTTCGTCAAATTCGACTTTTGTGTACCACACCATTAGTACGAGTCCTTAACTGAAAATACGGTCCCATCCTGAAGAAAGCATGAAACTTGGCATGAATGTAGCTGTCATATATGTGCTTCAATGTAGATATGGAAGCACTTCAAGAAATTGTTTTTCCCCCCACTCCCCCCCCTTTTTATCTCCCTCATTCTGGTTTTTCGAATTTTCTACAAAAACCATAAGACTGAGGAGTTTACTCTTCAGAGACCAAATCATTGTCGATAAATTACCTACAAAACGATACCATTTTATAGTGGTAAGATTAATATATTTCTGTATACAGCCACCAACGTATTATGAAATTGTAAAAACAGGCACACTTTTTTCTTTCTTGCTCCATTTATAGGAAAACGACAAGAGTGGTGATAAAATAGTCTAAAGAAGTTATATACCTTATACATTAAGCTACAAAATGACACTTATTTCATAGTCGTAGAGGCATTATTTCCAGAGTTACAGCTTACCGCGTCTGACTCAAGTACTCTTTTTTTTTCTTTTTACAATACTATCTTTCCAGATTTAAAGCTAGGGTCTAGTGTTTCAAGCAATTTATTAAAAACACAGTAAATTACAGTTTTAATCATATATATTTATATCAATGCATATCACAAGAATCTCCCCCACACTTACAGAGACCAGTACAGGGAAGACCAGACTTCCTACAAATGCATCGTCCTTTAATGCAGCTGCGGCATGAACACTTCGTCAATTCCTTTACAGATGATGACGTTTCTTTGTTTGTACTCCAAAATGGAATCCAAATACCGTCTTCTTTCATCCAACCCCATTTCTCAAAGTTCGGATATTCAGGATTTGGTATCAGACTTTGACCGCAGATCAATCCTGCTTGCAAATAAGCTCGCTTTCCCCCTTCGTCTTCGTAAAGTTGACATGCAGCTTCAGAGACTTGTTTCGAGCATTCCAAGACTCTTTTGTATGTTACTGACAAACCACGATGGGCTAATTTGTCTATTATTTTTCTCTGTCTAGTGTGCGTATGAACAAGAAGTCCAATGTACAGCGGCAATGTGGGCTCTTGTTTGGTTGTATGACGTATATTTGTGTGTGAAGGCGTTTTTTTTTGTTGCATTGAACATAACGAGTTGAGCTATCGAATTCGCAGCAACTCATCCTACATCTTCACTCTGGTCTATGATGCTTGGCCCGTGAAGAAGCATTTTTATAAGCGTTAACAGTGAAAGCGGAATTTCTGGAACATCTTTGATTAGGCTTCCACTAAATGGAGTGTCTTTCAAATTAAACATTTCAGATCGACAAGTATTAGCAACGTTCGCCATGTCCATGAAATGGTTGTTAGCTTCATGATCTACTGCAGAACGAACAATCCTACCAACATCTTGCTCAAAAGCAAGAAAAGTTGGCTTAGGTAGATCCTAATAACATCGAAGGCCAGGAAAGTGTTTCAATAGCCTCTCTTGTAGACGATGCGATGAAATGGACAATGCTTCATCTCCCTGCAGTTGTTTAAGTCTATCATTGATTATCTTTCTTAATTCAGACAGTTTGAAAACATTTTCTGAGCTAGACTCCATATAGGTACATCACAAGTTCTGTAAATGCAAGCTTTATAAAATCAGGTTCACATTCCGTTTCTTTATATGTGTGTGCGGCTGTTTGTATGAGAATGAAGTATCTGTATTCTGTACGTAACGTAGTACAAGTACTACGTTACGTACGTTACGTATACGTAGTGCTCTGCAGATACCTAAATATTGCGTCACGCGGTTACGCGCAGCTATTTTAGGTATTTAGTACGCGTATAGTACTATCTTTAGTAAAAAGTTTAGTGTTTTTAAACAAACTTTAAAGTTACATGTACATATTTTGTAAACTATAAGTTCTATCAACATACGTCCAATGATAATATTGTAGAGAATTTCATAGGGAACATATTGTTCTTTGACAGTTTTCTGATAGCTGTACCAGTTTTCATAAAAATTAAAAAAAACCACGATTTGGCACATAAAAAGGGGGGGAATGGGGGGAAAAAATAATTTTTCGACATGCTTCCATATCTGCATTGAAGCACATACATGACAGCTACATTCATGCCAATTTTCATGCTTTCTTCAGGATGGGACCATAAAACTGACTTTTGTTCGGACATGGAGCCGTACTACATAACGCAGCTTTTGCTTAGAGTTATTATAGTACTAGCCATATACTAACTCTATGGGGACACCTATGACAGAACGTGCTTCCAACTAGCTCAGAATCGTGATGCATGGAGGCCTTTGCCCAACAGTGGGACGTTACAGGCTTATTGTATTTATAATAAGCAAAAATATTGTACAGCTATAATTACAGGTGCACCTTTTGCGATAGTTATTGTATGTACCTTAAATAAAACATGCTACTTTGTAACCCGTAAATCAGTTCCAGTGGAATAGAAATAACTTTTATCCATAGAAACTACATGTGGATAGAAACTATCGAGATAAAATTAAAAAGCGCAATTTGAGTGTGCAAAGGTCATACTCACTTCTAACTCCTTTTGAGCTATGTAAGGTAAAACTTCCTTTTGTGCCTTCCAACCCCAAAGTACAGCTTTGATGTTGCCAACTATACCATCTTGTACCTCATACTTCAAGAGAAGGTCCAGGCACTCGATCAGAAAGTTTTGAGGGAGTTTTAATTTCTCCACAGCATTTCGCCATACAACATCTGCCCTGTTCAACAGCTTTCTCTGGAAAATTTTAATTTTTTTTTAATGATGTTGTCATGGAAAAAAATATGATATGGCTGATAATAGTCACTATATCCATTACACAGCTGTAAAAGCAATTTTACAAGCAACATTGAACACACACACTCACTCACTCACACACACACAACACACATTGAACAATGCACTGTGAAACAGCAAGTTAAGGTTAAGGAGAATCACAATTATTATCAGTACCTAAAGCTAATTTAGGATTTAAGCACTATTAACCAAAAAAATAAATATTTCCGTCAATACGCTATATCTATCTAGTATTATGACATTACACAAGATCTGCTTAGTCCGTGGAAGGATGATACTGAGTGAATTATATTTATTTCATCCAACAGTCATTTTATTACTTTCAGCAGTGAACCTGACCAGTAGTTTGTTCTTTGTTTAGATTACCTTTTCCTCCTCATCCTCAGTTTTAAACACCAGCTCCATCAGCTCAAGTCTGAACAGTTCAACATAAAGCATCTCTGCCTCTGGGTGTCTCTGTAGTCCCTTGATGAGGAACTCCCTGGCACCATCGATGTTGTGGCGCTCCTCCATCTCCCATTTGCTAGCTAACAGCCATGTAATAGGTTTATCACCATGCATCTGAAAAATAAACAACAGGTACAGGAACGGGTACCCAAAATACTGAGATTCTATTCATTAAAATAGTTATTTATTCTATAGTTTTGATGGAATAATGGCAGTACTATTGGCTTGGGTTTTAATCTAGGGCTAGAGCATTATTTATTTAAGTATCAAACGTAAGTTGCTGACCAAGTTGTTTTTGAAAACTGATGGCACTTACATCATCTTTTGTCAAGTTCTGAGGCCAATGATGGAGTTGTACTTTTCTTCTATACTCAACACAAGTTGTACATGTATCATCTAAGAGTTGATAACAAACTTGTCAAAGTTTAGCTTATTTTACCTGTAACATCTCTCCAACCATCCCAGCTGCAGCAGCATCAAATCCAACCCCTTTGCAGAACTTTAAATACTCAAAATACACTGGAGGTACATTACTAAATCTGTGAATAAACTGTTTGAAGATTCTGTTCACTCTGGAGGCTATAGCATATTCTATATCTTTCTTTTTCTCATTCATCTTTAATTCTTTTCTTTTATCTGTGATACTATCAATCAAAGTTAGTTCATAGGTGATGTATGCCACGAAATCTTCTGTCTTCTTTTCGTGACGCTGTATGAGGTATTCTAAACGTTTTCTTTGTCGAGTTATCTCCCTGAAAAATAGATGGAAATAAATTCTAAGGTGAGCTTGCTAGATGTTGAATGCGTATCAGGACAGGGCCTAATTTATGTTTGTATTAAGTGATTGTTATGTATGTGGTTGGTAAACCTTTATAATGTAGGTAAAAGGCTGTTCTCCAAACTTCATACAGGTAAATCACTTTATTTTACAAGGTGTGAAGCTTCAGCCTTCGAGGGTCAAGTCAAGACAGATTGGAACTCATAAATAACTCTTACTTTATGTCTTCATCGCCGAAGAGTCCGGTTCTTTTCATTTGCTCCAACTCATTTATAGATTCCTCCAAACGCTGGTTTACTTGTTCAGCCATGATTACTTAGTTTAATAACTTTTTTCAGTAATATTGTTCTCGTCTTTTTAGAAAAACTACAAATCTCATTAATCAATAACAAAGACCAATGAAAAAAGAGATCCCCTTTAATTTAAAGACGGTAGTATTGTATACTCGTTCACAAAGACTTAGATTGGTGCCTGCGCCTGAGGCCTGCGCGCGCTGCACTTATTGATTGATTTTATTTGGAATGTTAGATGGAGGTTATGTTTTCATTAATGACTGACTGGGTGGGTGACTGGTTTCATCAAAGAGTATACAATAACTACGTAGTTTCATTGGCCGCCGCCGCCGCCGCGCCGACTGGACGGAGACGTAGTGGTTTTATTCTCTTCGACTGACTGTTTGTCAAAATATTGAGAATTTGAGACGTCAAAGTCAAAATTAAGCTCAATTTTTATTAGCTCAACATATATAGTGATCTGTGGCTCAATCAGCGACCCACAGATCACTATATATGTACCAGGCAGCGACCCAATGAAAAAAGAGATCCCCTTTTTAGATCAATGCAGCGACGACCTACCCGAAAGCAATTTTGTCTATAGAAACCATTATTTATTTCAAAGCTAGATGGCACTGTCGGACTTTATGTGGTTTACGACCTTTGTGGCGCGGTGGGCGAAGGTCCGCCTGCGACGCAGGAGGTTGCGGGTTCGATTCCCGCCTTGGGACAAATATTTGTACGATCTGCAGGTATTTGTTGCGGGTATTTTGGTCGTTTTCTATGTGTAATAAAAAATATCTTTCTATGTAATGTACTGTATTATGTATATCAGTTATCTAGTACCAATAACAAAATGCTGGACAATGTAATATCTGCACGTTGTCTCAGATTTGACCCAGAAAAAAAATTACTTTTTGGATCAAAATAAACGAAATTGAATAAAATTTACCTTTTCCATGTAAATAACTATATTTTCCAAACGTTATATATTCGAGTAACAAATTAATTTTACTATTTTTTGACAACTTGTTAGCCGAATTTGCCACTAAGATTTACTTCAAACAAATCTCAGAGATGGCGCGTTGTTTTAAGTTAAACGTGTCAGTGTACGGTCTGTTTAAGGTACAGCATGCAAAAAACGTGAAACTCTATGAACGCGAAGAAAAATATTGGCGTTTTTGATGGGTGGCTCATATACAATGCGGGAAAGGGTTAAAAAACTGCTTCATCAGCATTACCTTTCGGTACAAAGTTAGACAACTTATCTATCTATATATCTATCTATCTTTAAGTTCATGTAAGTTTATTATAATTTTGTAGGTTATGATCCTACTGGTTTTTTGTAGGTATTTAGTAAAGTATTATTTTTATTTTTTATTATTTTTCTTATTCCCAAGGTTACCTGGAAGAGATCGCTCATAGCGATAAGGCCGCCTTTGTACTTCTTCTAATAGCATTTATTTCTGTACTGTTTTCTGTGTTAGTGTGGTACAATAAAATATTACTATTATCTACAATCGATGTCCACCTGGCGGCATTTAGGTGAACTTTTATATGAACTAGTTTTCATAATTATCTCATGTTATTTGGTATGATAGTAAATATTTATTTACTTTGAGATGAGGCATCTGTACAAGGATAGTATTACTAGCAGCGCCTCGCGGTTTCACCCGCGTAGGTCCGTTCCCGTAGGAATACCGGGATAAAAAACCTATGTGCTATTCCAGACTATAATCTATCTCTGTGCCAAATTTCAATCAGATCCGTTCAGCCGTTCTGGCGTGATTAAGTAATAAACATCCATCCAAACTTTCACATTTATAATATTAAATTACCTATTAAATTACTTGCAGAGCAAAAATAAAAAGTCAATGATAACTAATAGTTATTTTTATTATACGAAAAAATATAACATAGGTACCTACTACCACAAAAGCCACTTTCATTTGCTTTTTTCTAATATTTATAGATTTTTATGAATAGACAGCAGTGCGGTGGTTTCAAAAAGTATGGACCTTTAAGTAGGCCTGCATATTTTGTATATATAGTAATTTTAATTAAACTAACTTTTTAAACTTTCGCGATTTGTTAACATATTAAAGATTATTTATCGCGTACCTTTTGTTTTGTTTGGAAAACGTAGGGGAAAACAAAACTAAAGGTACGCGATAAAATCCGATAAATAATCTTTAATATACTACTCCAATTAAAAATCTTACAGAAATATATTAACCAACTTATTCTCAACCATGCCAAAACAAATAAATCTATTTACGACACAATCCATTTAGTTTTTGCAAAATATACTCGGATACCTACCTATTCTAGCACTTTTTATTCATAAAATACTGCTAAGAAGCCTAAAAAATTGTGATGACCTCCAGATTTCAAGATCACTGGGCAACATTCGAATCATAAATTCATTAATTTACAAAGTTGTGACTGGTTTCACATCATCTAGCAGTAAACTTAATAACACCCCCCTCACAATGCTCAATAACACCCCTACCCTTAAAACAATTGAGCCAAGTCTTCGAGAACAGCTTGAAACTCTCCCTCTCCTGGTCAGTCTTCGACACTGGTGAAACGTTTATCTCGGGGATACACCTCCCGAAGTCTATAGCTGGCAGCCACACTTGGAAGTCCGAATCTGGCGAGTATTTGAAGATATCCTGGCAGCCCTCGAGGTTTATGACGGGGACGGGCGGTTGCCGTTGCAAGAGTTTCTTAAGAGTTATGAATGTAAGGAGGTTGTTCTTTAGGGTGATGGATTGAAGATGCTTTGCGCGTCCGATGCTCCTGTAACAAAGATGTATGTAGGTAGGTAGACCATATGTATTAAAATGTTAAAGGTGTCTATTTAAAATTAGCTTGAGTGTGTTTTTGTATTGAATGGACGGTGCATTCAGCGGTATACGCTAGTAGGTAATGCTTAGCATGTGCCTGGAGAGGCAATAAAAACCTTTAAGATTCTAGCCACAATGCAATAGGGCAATGCAATGTATTACATCAATTTTTGAAGTGGCTCAATTAGATTCTATAGTGCTAGTGAACCACTAAAAAAATGTTTTTATGAAATCGCTAAGCGCCATAGATATGCATAAAAATTCACATTGTTGTCCCGCTATACGCGTGAGAAATGAAATTCAATAGCGGCCCTGAGCTGCATCCATCCACCGACTCCTTGCGGCCGGTACCATGTCGTCGGTCCATCGAGATACCAATATTTTTAGAGGTAAAAGTATCTTACCTGAATATCCTCATAAACAGCCCGTCAACAAGTTTACAGCTAGACAGACCTATCCTCCGCAACTTCAGCTCCTTAGCCGAATCCAAGAAGCTTGCGATACACCCCACCACATTTCCCCCCACTCCAACATTATCCAGCTCCAAATCGACTATCAAATTCGGACTTAGTGACGTCATCAAACAACTGACGACCACATTCTTGATTTCATTGTTACTCAAATCAATAGATTCAATGCTGTCAAAGTTCAATTTAGTATTTGCATCAGTGACTGCGTTTTCTGTTACTCTGCAATAATTCATTTTCAGTACCTTTAACCGAACGTACTGGCATAACTTTGAGACGTTTTTGAAACCATCGTCTCCTATGGGATTCGAGCTTAAGTCTAACTCTTCTAATGCTTGGCAAACAGGTCGTGCCGCCTTCTCGAATAGGCTTAATAAATGTTTCGTTCCTTCACTGGTTATATTATTTCGGCTTATATCTAAATGTGTCAAGTGCTTCATGGTGCAAATACATTCGGTGAGGTACTTCACGCCAGCATCGCCTATATTGTTGTCTGATATCAGGACCGCTGTGATGTGAGTTTGGTGCGTAAGCGCTCGGAATAAGGGTCGTAGTTGCGTGGAGGAGAGGGTTTTTGAGCCTAGCGCTAGTCGATGGGTTGTGTGGCTTCTGCCGACTGCTTGTTGGATTTCTTCTGATGATGCTGGAAAGAAAAAACATTATTCAATAAGCTGTAGATAGATTTTATAGAAATTAAAATTAGGTATTGTAATTTTTATAGAAAAGAGAAGTAATAACGAGGAAGAAGCTTTCGTGTTATTTTTTGTTTGGTTATTGGTATATATGGTTTTAGCAGCGCCTCGCGGTTTCACCTGCGTAGTTCCCGTTCCCGTGGAAATTCCGGGATAAAAAGTAGCCTATGTCCTATTCCAGACTATAACCTATCTCTGTGCCAAATTTCTTCCAGATCCGTTCTGGCGTGATTGAGTAACAAACATCCATCCATCTATCTATCCATCCATCTAAACTTTGACATTTATAATATTAGTGGGATAGTGGGATTGGAAAATACGTAAAAAAAACAACGATGGAAGCTGAATCGTCACTAAAATTTACTTAAAAACGAAACCCGACTAGATGAATGCTGCTGGCTGCGAACAATCGATCCTACACAATGCAATATTTTTTAATGACATATACCTATTTAGTTGAAAGCCTCTGTTTCACATTATTTCTGGCGTGTCTCAAATTTCATAATTAGCCATTTTTCTCTGGCCCAGCGAAACACAGAGTGGAATAGTTGAATGTTTCACGCGAGAACATGTTCTTTATTTTTATTTGTGCCTACTTGCAGCTGTCTATTTAAGTACTACACTTTTTTGCTGTTGATTTTTATACAGAATTTACAGTCCTTGTCTATTTGAGATCCTTTCTTCAGTAAATGTTAATAATATGGTATACAATAATCTTGAGAAAGCATTTTAGTTTTTTTTGTTTGGATTTGTGGACATTATTTGCAGTGAAATCAAAGCACGTGTATATATGTATTGGTCATTGATTTGAGAAATTTCCTTCGTTATTATACCTTAAACTCGACGCTAAGCATGTTTTTTTATTTATGCCGCAGCGTGCGAAACTGTGAGGTTAATCTAGCTACAACGAAGACATTTCTTGGTGTGACTGCAGCCCTATGCGCGAACGCACCAAAATATGTTAATGTAAGCAAACCACAGGTTTTACTTAAATCCTCACTATAGACGGAACAAGGCCGATGATGGTGATGAATAAAGACATAATACATTTCTAAACGAAACTTACGTATCCCCAAAGCGTCGCAGCATTCCAAGTACCGCTCCTCAGCGGGTGAAGCCTTCCAGTTGGTAATACAAGTCTTCAGCTCTGGAGACGAAAGGACCAAGGATAGAGGATCATCTTCCGAGAGTATAGCGCCATCTGACGTCATCAGGCTGAACACAGGACGGACGCCGGTCAATCTGAAATGATAGTATAAGATTATATAACACAGCTCACAAATAAGATTCGTAGTTAACCCGCTTACATCTGTAATGAATTCGTCAAACTACGATAGTTTTTATAGTAAAAAAGAAACATCTATTGTTTATCAGAGTAGAGAATGGTTGAACTTACTTGTAATATCTAGATTTGACCTCCTCAACCAACCAACTGATTGTTTGCCTATTTATCATATCCAATTTCAACGATATCATCAGCACTTTATCCTCAACCTGTACTTTGACTGCTGCCGGAGGTAAAATCTGTGTTTGTACCTGTCTACCATTTTTAGAAGACTGCACTATATTTATAGGTTGAATCACATTCATTGGTTGCATTATACTAGGATTGAGACCTTGCATTATAAAACCGTCTTTAGTATTTGTAGTGAAGGAGAAATTATCGCTCGAAGAATGCCTTTTGAATGTTCCAAAGTTTTCCGCAGAGTTCTTTCTGGATAGAGAAAGCTTTTTGCCGTAATCTTTTCTTTGGAACTCTGTGTCGCTTCCACTGTTGCTGGATAGATCTGCATCCTCTCTCTTTCTTTGGAATCCTGCTTTGAGTAACGTGCTTTGTGTTTTCCATTTCCTTCTCATGGATTGTCGGCTATCGACCCTGCTGTCGTTTAGATCTCTAGATATATTTCTCATAGTTTCCGATGGACTTATTCTGGGACATACGTTTTCGTTGCGTTGAAATTGCTCAATATCTGAACTGTTATCGCTTAGGTCTATAGCATCACTGATTCTAGATTTCTTGCTTGGTTTATTGCTTTCAATCAAAGGTGTTTTTATACTGTTCAGGTTATCTATTGTATCTTTCAGATTTTCGTATGAAGTTTTCTTAGCTATATTTGTTAATGGATCACTGAGTTTACGTTTCTTACTTTTACTGATTCCCAAGTCATCATCAAGCCAGTCATCGTCGATTTCCTCGGGGTCTAGCAAAGCTGATTTCTGCTTTGTTTTCTTGACGCCTACATCAGCATCGTCACTTATATTTCTATTTCTTAACGCTGATATAGCGTTTCTATATTCTTTCACTCCTGATATCTTATCTCTGCTGGTTTTGACAGAATCATTAATTGAATCGTTGGAATCATCGGATGGGAATGCTAACTGCTGCCTCACATGTTGTGATAGGTTAATATCATCGTCATCTGAATCATCATCAATGATATTTCGTCGTCTTAAAGCTGGGGAGTCGAATTTCTTAGCACTGGAAATTTTAGATGTACTAGGCGGAGTTAATGTCTTATTATTTTTCACTGGGGTTTTCGTCTTATTAAGAACTTCCGGAACATTCGTCTTGTCAATAAAACTGTGTATTTTGTTGCATATATTTGTGTATAATAGCTCTTCGTCTTTTGTTAGTATAGTTCCCGTTCTCCATTTTTGTAGGACGTCTAAAGGTGTCTCGCCAAAGTCTGTTTTGAGTGATGGTATTGCACCTTTTTGTAGTAATAGTTGTACTATTTCTAAATGCCCGTTGCTTGCGGCATCGTAAAGCGGGGTTATACCTGTAAAGATTGTTAGTGATCAGTCTTCAGTTTTTATTACCTACTTTTTCCTACATTCGGTTTTGCTCGTGGTACCTGGATAGAACATAACCTAGCACTAATTGAAGTTAAAGTTGCTACCTATTAGTGAAATATTTTTTAATCGGTACTGAAGTTCCAGAGTTTAACTATAACAAACAACAGAAGTACAACTTAGTAGTGGTATAGATATTTGTTGAACCACTAACTATGTATAATGTGTATGTATGTGATCAAAATAGACACAGCTTGGCGAATCTACAACTAAAATACCAAACTTAACGTCACAATTAGAGCCACCCCTATCGTTGACATTAGCTCCGGCCGGATGTAGCCAATATACTGTTCAACCATGAACAGTATATTGGCTACATCCGGCTTCCCACGTATTCAAGCTTCGTGTAGAGGCAGCCAGCACTGCGTCTCACATTGTCAATAAGGCCAGTTAGGCCTTATTTCTAACAGCAATAACAAGCTTACCATCACAATTAGAGCCACCCCTATCGTTGACATTAGCTCCATGGTTGATCAGTATATTAGCTACCTCCAGCCTCCCGTGAATGCAAGCTTCATGTATAGGCAGCCAGCCTGCGTTATCTCTGATGTTTACTGGGTGGCCGTTAGCTAGAAGTCGTTCTACTAGGAGTTTGTTGCCGGATATAGAAGCCTGAAATAGAAAGCATAACAATGCATCCATCATAAATAAATAATGCTGGATAATTTAAATTATTGTGTGAATAATGAATATAATATAATAATAATTATAAATCAGTCAGATGGTCTCGGTCCCAGAATAAAATAAATAAATAATGCTGGACAATCTAGCCCCAAGCTAATCACATTAATAGCCAAAACAGATACAGATTTAGGAACGGCAAATTCATAAGTTTGACCCCCATGGTCAAATTTGAAGGGAGGGTATATAATAATTACACCATAATATAATTGAGCTTATTTTTTTCAGTCAATCTCTCTGCTCTGTGTAACAAAGTAAGGAACTAGCAGGCAGCCTTTGGCAGGTTCCAAGCTAGTTAAACGATCTTATAGGTAATAAGATCTCAACCCTTTTAGCAGCCAAGCTTTTGGAATCGTTAAAATAAAGGATGTTTGTGAGACATTTAGCCTGTAACGGCTAAATGTAATAATTGAAATACTACTTACAACGTGTAATTGTGTTTCTCCCTTCATATTCTTTTTGATCGTAAAGCCTTTACCCCTCTTTCTTGTTTCTCGGGTTTTGTTTTCATTCACATCCTCTTCGTTTGTGTCTGATAAATCTAAAATAAAATATCAACCCATAAGAACCCATACCATGCGAAAACTAGTGGACTACATAATGACTGGGCGTCGTAAAAGAAAAGTGACTGTGCATCCAAATAGCGTAAGGTTTTTTTTATATAGTTCTTACCCGCGCTTTGTGTATCTCTAAGAAATGAAATAAGTTCCCAAAAATTTTCGATTCCACCGGCGCTATAGTCCGTAAGAGGTCCCAAAGATTTTCAGTTGAACCGACTAGGGTTTCGTAGCTTAGTTGGTTAGAGCACACCCGTACTGAGGGTTGGACGCGGGTTTGAGTCCCGCCGAAATCGAAAATTTTTGAGAACTTAATTCATTTCTTACAAATAGCGTAATTCTTTAAATTACAGTCTAGCAAAACTGGACTCTCTACTTACAGTCTGATCTGACCCTCTATCTGTTATCATTTTACGACTAAATGGATATTCATAAAATTTGGCATTGCGATCTAACGATTTCCTGGGGAAAGGCATTGGCTACTTTTTATCCAAGGTGAAACGCATACGAAGAGACAGCAGAGCAGAAAATGACATACATGACATAATTTTTACATGTACCGTACGTGTAAAGACTAACTAAACCCAAAGATTGTACTGATTATGATAATAAAATAAATGATTCAAAGTATGAACAATTTATTCTACTTGAAATTAACATAAATAAAAATAAAAACGTTAAGTGCGCGTCGGACTCGCGCAACTAGGGTTCCGTAACTAAACATTATATTAATTACATAAATAAAAGACCTGGTTTCTGGCAATGATTCTAGCTCAACGGGAAGTAGGTATAGTAGGTACCCTATAGGTTTTGGTCCATGGCGAGAATTAAAATAATGCTTTTTTGTGACTACAATATTACACTTTTCAGAGTTTTTCCTCTATTAATGGTATGAGACCTTGCTTCTTGCGTTTCATGATGTTAGGTCAACGGGAAGTACCCTATAGGTTTTTGTTCCATAGCGAGATTCAAAAATTATTTATTTTACAAATTTTTTATACAACAAATTTACGGTTTTCGTGTACATGTGATTCCCTTGAAAAATTCAAAAAAATTAGACATGAACAGTTGTTACTTTTGATTGCGTTGACTCAGAAGTTTGCTTTATATCGAGGCTCCAAGAGGTTACGAACCTGAGTATATGATGCAAATTTCAACTCGATACCTCCACGAGTTTTTAAAAAAAAAGGGTTGACAGACGGACAACAAAGTGATCCTATAAGGGTTCCTCTTTTCCTTTTGAGGTACGGAATCCTAAAAATAAACACAGTACAAAAGACGGCCTTAAAAATAGAAAATAATTGCTTTATTTTACCTGTAAGATCATCCAAGCAGATATCATCCCCAATATTAGTGGTATCGTCATCCCCACCACCCGCTGAACTTTGCTCATCCTCGGAGTTCTCCATATTATCAAACTTGTTGCACCCCAACAGTTGTAGCTCTGACTTTGTCTCCTCCATTTTGTCTATCTCGCCATATACCTCTTGGTACTTGAGAAGGCTGATTAGGGCGCGTATTTGATACTTCTTTTTGTTCCATTCTTTAGCCTGGAAGAAATACGTGACATGTCATTAGCTTTTGTAGTAGAAAGCTGCTAGAACGAATTAGGTTATTCAGCTAAATTACTATAAAAACTATCGTTGTTTGACGAACTCGTTATGAATGGACAATAATCAGTGCGTCCTACCCGTCATGACCTACGGATCTGAGACGTGGACACTCACGGTAGGGCTGGTCCACCAGTTTAAAGTCGCCCAGCGCGCTATGGAGAGAGCTATGCTCGGAGTTTCTCTGAAGAATAGAATTCGTAACGAATTCATCCGACAGAGAACCAAGGTTATCGAAAGAGCTCAAAGGATTAGCAAGCTGAAGTGGCAGTGGGCTGGCCATATCTCGAGAAGAGCAGACAAACGCTGGGGTAAACATGTTCTTGGGTGGAGACCGCGACTCGGCAAACGTTTTTATGGAATTGTGTTTTCAAAACATATGATCGATAGAGTAAGTCCTGAATTTTACCATATAAATTTAAAAGTTAAATATGTTGTAGTTTGGAAGATATGGAGGTCCGGCGGAGTTGATTTAGGGTAGTATAAGGCCTTAAAAACGATGTCACGCTCTCTCTTTCGGTCAATACTATGTCACTCTCTCTATCGCTCAATACTATGTCACTCTCTCTTTTGCTCAAAACTCGAAACGAGTATGTCACTCTATAAGTATTTTTTCGCTCGAATTAGCAGCTGTTGAGATACCTATTAGCGAGGGTACGCATGTGGTAAAGGATTACACCTTTTGATCAGAGTGAGTTGACAGGGCGCTATGGCGCTCATTAGGGGAGGCCTATGTCCAGCAGTGGACTGATATAGGCTGATGATGATGAGTATTTACCTTATTTGATTTCAAGGTTTTAAAGGCAGAATGTATACTCACAGTTTGCTGAGCATCCAGACATGCTTTTTCCACAAGATGGTAAGGTTTCTTAGCCAGGAATAACGTTTCGGCGATATTGAATAACGTTGTAAATGCCTCTTTGGGTACATCCTTGATAAGGTCGTATTCTTTCTCGTAGTAAATCAGCGCTTCGTTGTAAGAACCCATGTCTTTGTATGTTTGGTACAGGCTGTAATGTAGAGTAAGCAATGTATCAAGTTTAGTTTATCGTATATCACAAAGATTTTGTTTTAACTCTCGTAGTAATTTTAACTTAAGAGTTTTTTGGCTGGTCTGGCAAGAAACAAGGTCTTTTAATTATACGGAACCTTCAGTGCGAGTCCGACTCGTACTTGACGTTTTATTTAAGTTTTTACGTGAAAAATACGAATTCCTCGGGAATACATTTTTATGGCACCACCACGGGTTTATTATCCATACAATAGCGAAAGAATTATCCAAATCCTCCCTTATTATTTGATATATTTTTGTATTTGATGAAGTAATCAAAGAACTAAAGTAAAATAAGAAAATAAATTGAAAAAGAACATTACATACAGTCGAACATAGAAGCTTCTTCTCTTTTTTTTTTGTGAGGTAAAAACTTATTTATTTTACTAACCAAACCAACTGGGTGAAAATGGGACCCTATTACTAAGCCTCCCGCTGTCTGTCCGTACCATAAAAGGAAGGTGACCCATAAAAGGAAGACAGTTGAAATTTTCACAGAATATGTATTTCTCTTGCCGTTATTAAAACAAATACAAAAACAAAAAAAATATTAAAATTAAAGGGGGCTCCCTCGTTTTTTTGGCTATTTTTGCTCTACTTTTGTCGAGGTTGTATCTCTTGAACCGTAATAATTTAGACAGTTGAAATTTTGACAGGGTGTTTTATTTTTATTTATGTATTTCAACAAATAGAAATAAAACACATTTAATAATTTGAGGGTCCATTGACCATACCAAGTTGAGTAACGATCACTGAAGCTAAATAAGCAACGTCGACCATCCGGTGGATGGCCCTATTAAATATTTTTTTAATAAAAATAATATTTTAAAATTTTCAACTAAAATATAGTTATTAGAAGTCATCTTACCTCACATAACAAGGTATCAGCGTCTTCCCACAGTCCCCAGCTCGCTCTGCGTGGTCCAGCATCTTCAGATAAAACTCAGCAGCACTCGCGTAGTTTTTTAGATGACAGGCGCCGTCACCGAGTTTCTCATAGAGCCGTTTAAAGGAAGCGTGGTCGGATGGTTCGGTGGATATAAGGAGGTCTTCTGTGTAGCACATTGCAGCTACTGTTGGCATATAAGGTTCATTAGAATATAGGCTCTATACACAAATAGCATCTGCAAGGGAAACCGCAATACTAAAACCCTTGAGCGTGTCGATTTCTGTCGTGAGTCGATAGTGTTATCAAGTCTATGGTGCCTCCGAGTTGATAGTGAGGTAATTTGCTGTTATTAAGGTATTACAACTATTTTTGAAAAGTGTCTGAGTTGCTAATGAACCACAAAAAAAACTATCGATAAGCGTCATAAGCATGCATTTAAAATTTACATTTACAAGTTGCGCGCGTAACTTAAGTAAAAAGCTGGACGCATTTGCTATGTGGTTATTACGTCAGTTGGTTGTACGGTACCTAACAGAATACGCTGATGTTACTGATGACAGTTGATACTTTTTGGTTTGCCTACACAGCCACATGACATAATAACATTGCGCTTACTATTTCATGGTGCTTAAAAACAGCTATTTAAAACTGAAAACTTTGAATTGAATGTTAAAATTCAGTTATTTTATGTACCTACTAAAAATAACATTTTCCGACTACTTTTTGCCTAAGCTATCTCAATACAATAATATGTTTTTTTTCTCATATGGAGTAAAATACTCTAATCAGCTTAATTTGTGGACATTATGCCCAAAAATTTAAACATAAACAAAAACGTGACCGATTTTTAGGAGTGGATAATTATTATCCACTCAATATAGACACCCCATAAACACGAAAGTTCAAGATAATCTCTCAGTATAGTAGACTAATCATGTTTCTTACCAACTCTCAAGTTAGCTTCAATGATGTTCCTCTCTTCTTCATCAGGCGTTTTCAGCTTCCAAGCTTTAAGCAGCACTTGTTTGGCACTCTGATAATCTGACATCTTGCACAGGATGGATGCTTTTGTTGATAGTGTTTCGCATGTTTTCAGAACCTGTGAAATGATACGAATACTTAAAGTAGAAAGTTAGGTACTCGTACTTAAAAAATGAAGAAAAAGATACGCTTTTTGTAAGAAACTAAAATTATTTTTAATAGAAAAAATTTACTATTGTATTGATCAATTCGCTACTGACAAACTAGAATGACGTGACCTTCAGATGAAACTATGACTAAAAAAATTCAATTATATTATAAACTAGCAGCGCCTCGCGGTTTCACCCGCGTAGTTCCCGTTCCCGTGGGAATTCTGGGATAAAAAGTAGCCTATGTCCTATTCCAGACTATAATCTATCTCTGTGCCAAATTTCATCCAGATCCGTTTTGCCGTTCTGGCGTGATAAAGGAACAAACATCCATCCATCTATCTATCCATCCATCCATCTAAACTTTCACGTTTATAATATTAGTGTGATTATATTATTATTAAATGACTAGCTGACCATTCTGGCTTCTAAATTCAAAATTCGGAACGGCAGTGTGCACAAGTTCAACGTGTTTTGAATTGCCGGCACACCGCATCGTGACTAAGTGACGAAACTGAGTTCTAGCGATCACGCCGAACTATTCTTATTTTCAGGGGCCATATGACGGCGCTCATGTGATGGGTGTGCAGGGCAGGTGGCCATAGTAAATGTATCGCTACTTCGGTGCTTCATCTCGTTCTTGGTGACGGCGACAGTGGAAAAATAGCTTTAGACACAAGCGTTATCTACTATTGATAGGTTTTATCACCTCATCAATTCTACACTTAAAACTGATCCATAAAACTTCTGAACTAAGATCTAAAATTCCATACCTTATCCTCAAGCCGGCTAGCAACTTCCAAGGCTTTGTTAAGACAGTTTAAAGCCTTAGCAAAATCCTTCTTCTTATTGCAATATATTAATGCTGTAGTTGTATAGCAATTATGTAGCAGTTCAAACAAGTCTTGACTTGTACAGATTGTTATGGCCTTGTTGATGCAGTCAATGGCTTTGTCAAGGTAACCGAGGTGCTCTTGGACCACTCCAATATTTAGGAGAAGACGAGCTCTCATGTCCATCAGTTCTTGTTTGATAATTTTTCCATTTAATCTAGAAGGAGAATATGACAATAACAATTATTTATTTACTATGGAAACTAAATCCAGAGGTCTTAAGCAGAAATTAACCTCACTGAGGATTTATAGGTCACATGATTTATAGGTACTAGAAGAAGCAAGCAGGTACCTCATTATTTTATCCAACGCTGCATAAAAACATAAACAATACTTATTATTAAAAAAGTATCAAAAGTTACACCCAATATGCAACTTAGTTTTAAACAGGTATCAAGCCATATTTTGAAAGTACAGGTATCAGAAAGTCAAAAAAGTTTATTTTTGTTTAATTTTTAGTTTTTCTAACATTAATGTTCCATGAAATTGTTGACTTCGAATAATTGCAAATGTACTCACTTCTCACAAAGAACAAGACTCTTCATAAAGGCCTTTTCAGCAGCTTTCAGAGAAGTTCTAGACTCTTCATCATGGGTGGAGCTTTGCCCTTGAAGTAAGTATATTCGGCCAAGGGTAGCCATTGCTCTTTGCTCTTCAACCAGATTGTTTAACTCTTTTGCTACAGCTGTAAATACAGAATTCATTATGAATTGAGTTTTTGGGTTAAATCATGCAAGCATACAGATAAGTTTAGTTTTTACTATTTTAATTATTATAGAAGTGACCAAGAGAGTAATTTTTAACAGAGGTTGTTATTATTGAAATTTAGTGATCAATAAATTATATAAATAATGCTGGACCCCTTTAGAGCATTCAGAACTGGACCCAAAATGAGACTGAGCCTGTGTTGTAGGTGTTAAGGTTAACTGAATAAAAAAAACTTTTAGTAGGTAATATGGATTTGTAAATAAGCTCAACAAAACGCAGGAATATAGTCAGCAGCTTACACTTTCAGGCTGACCAGACATAGGTATAAACTATGATTACAGTTAGTCGATAAAAAAAAACATGTACCTACCTAAATGCCGCTCTTCATACTTCAAGGCCTTTTCAAACTCTGCCATCAGCATAAACATTTCACCAATCATCCTGTTACAAGTGCCCCATTCCATCTGAAGCCCCAATTCCTTGCAGATGGATGCCTCAGCTTTGTATTCATCCAGTGCATCATCGTACCGATTATGTTTGTAATAGAACGTGGCCAAGTCATTACAAGCCTCCGCGAAAGCACGTCGATTGCTTCCGTTCAGAGCTTTTTTCTTCCGGCGAATCAGTTCTGTAATAATTTTAGTTCTATAGAAGATAAATAACGATTGTAACCTCAAAGGTATAACTATTTGTTTATCTTACTTTCTTCTTCCATTTCGATGCGTTCGCTTTATTTATGCCAAAGCATAGTTTTTTGCACGATGCATAGGTGTGTTTTGATAGTATTTTGCAGCACGAAACGACATAAATTCTCACAAAACTTTCAAAACAAAAGAAATCAACAAGAGCGCTTCGCAAGAGCGCGAAGCAAAGCGCTGTGACGTTGACGTCTTTCATTCAGTCAGCTGACATACATCAAGCATACATCTCACAAAATCAAAATGGCATTGACATACATTCAAGAATACTCAACAAAAATTCATCATGAAAAAAATGGTCTATGACAAAAATGCTGCCAGCTTATCGACTTTTTGCCAAGAACTTGGTACTTTTCTTCATACCATACACTTCCAACTTTTTGTTTCATTGTCAGAATCAGAATCAGATATATGTTTATTGTTAACTTTTGTACAAAAAAGATCTTAAATATAAAGTATACAGTTTCAACAGCTTAACTATAATAGATAGACATAGGTACAGTTAAAACTATACCTATTGTAAAAATAGGTACCTACCTCTAAATCTAAGTCTACCTGTATTGGATAAGTTTTTAGGTGACAATTTATTTATTTTATGGACTTAAAAATAGGATAAAGTTACAAACCATTAGTTGTCAAAGAATTCTTTGACGGCTGACGACGACGACGACGGCGGCAGTCCTTCCGTGCGAATCTGTTAGAGTTAGATCCCATTCCCGTGCCTCTGAAACTTAGAGTATCTATACCTTCGATCAAAAATAAGTAGTTCGCGGCCTCCTCCGTAGATACCTAGAGCGTAACAAAAATGTCACTCAAAATTGTCTTCGTTTTGTTTTGACGCAGACAGTTTGCGCAGAGCCTGACAAGTTTTTTCCATACGGAACAAGAGATTGGTGGAGTCGAATTCATTTTATTTTATTTTGTAAGTAGGTTAGGTAGGTACCTACCTGAGAATTATATACCTACCTACTCAGTTTATTTTCTGTAAGGATTAATTAACAGAATTCAGGTAAAGATAACGAATCATTTATTGATGAAACTATAAATTGGCGTCTCAACAGTAGGTATTTATACAAAAGGGTCATTTCAGACATACAATAATTTAAACTAAAAATACAATTTCAGGCAGGCACTCTAGATTAAAAACAACTGCATTAAATAAAATAGACATACTGGTTGAGGTACAGCTGTTTTACGTAGTCTTCTCATGCCTGTTTTGGTGTTGTAGCCATCACATTCCTTAAAATGCTTGGAACAAATGATGCTTCCATAATAAGGTTTAAAATATGGTTCACATCGCTGTTGTGCTACAACGGACCTCCATTTTCCCGACGCACAGGATCTCGAGGGAAACTAAAAATTAAATAAGTACTAAGTTTTATAAATTCATACTTCTGGTAGGTAGGAAGTACCTAGTCTTTCTTTTATTAGAGAGTCTACGCAAATGAAATTTTAGGGCGGGCCAACTAGTTATTTTAAAAATCATCAACTAGTAGGTAATATTAAACTTATTTTTATGAAAAATATATTAATACATACTATACGAAAATTTATTTTTAGAAGAAATAGCCTCTCCATTTATCAATTTAGAACAAAATTAATATTTTAACATAGGCAAACCAAACAACAATATTTTATGCTGATTTCACAAGTATATGACTCACATCTCAATATACGGGTAAAAAATATATATAAACTTACTGAAAATAAGAAATTCCATCCTTTTTCAGCACTTTGGACGAGTGATTCTTGCATTTTTTGTACGAGCACTTACCCATGCTTTTTGTCAGAACGCTAAAATGACACTAGTTGAAAAGCTTCCCTAACATGTCAAAATGTTTCTCTTTTGCTACTGAAGGTTTTGGGGTGCGCATTGTGAATCTAATGCCGGGTACAGACCAAGCGAACAAAAGCGAGCGAAGGCTAACCACCGAACGCGATTGAACCAGTGTGGACGTCATGGCGAAAGCAAGCGAGCCCAAATGAGGGCCTTCGTTCGCCTTCGGCTGTGCTCCGCCGACTGTTTCACACGTGTTCTTGTGGTGTGGATACAACAGCGAAAGCTAATGAACGTTCGTCATCGATCGTCGAATCCCACTCGTTAGCCTTCGCTCGCTTTTGTTCGCTTGGTCTGTACCCAGCATAAGGGGGGCCGGCAAAGCCGGAAATTTTTGATCGAAGATCTATACCGATACTCTAAGCTCTGAAACGAATTTTCTGTATACCTCGCTAGTTGGCAATACTACAGAAGCAAGCAAGCAAGCGAAGCAATCAAACAAGCAAAGGAAACGGAAGGTCAATGAACGCTTGCTTGAGAAATTTTGCTTGTTCCAGCAAGTTTTGTTTGTTTGTTGTCGCCCTAGTGAACGTAAACAGTTTTCTCGAATTTATAAACTTTTCTGACAGAAAAAGACCAAAAAGATATTGTTCTCGAAAGACTATTGTTTATTTACGAGATATTGTATAGTTTTCGTGAGATTCCAGTGCATCGTCTGCTGTGGAAACGACGCTCATAATTGATCTGTGTGAGTACTCGTCCACTGATATACAGAATCATAAAATAGTTATAAATAGGTTTTTTCTACCGTTTACATAATTCTATACAATAGAGGACTAAGAAAGAATGATCCAAGAAAAATTATCAACTCTTACCGGCACCCATAACATTAGTCAATACGTGGTACGTGCAAGAAGTGTAGGGGTGCCGACGAAGTACCTAGCTAGGTACTACTCCTTTGGCCGCATTACGACTAACTTGGTTTGATTCTATTCATTTTGCGTTAGTGATGGTCATTTGGCAGTGGAGCTTTAAATAAATACCAAAAACCTGATGAGTTTATTAAAACTAAGGCCCATATTATGATAGCTTGCTTATTCATAGATCTATGTAAGGCACTCAAGCATAGATATGCTTGAGTGACGTTTATGCCATAGAATAGCGTTACTCAAGCATAGATCGATGACTGTGCCAGCTTTCATAATACAGGCCTTAATCTATCTATGTATATACAATTTTAGTTTAATTACTGGTGTCCCACTTGTATGGGATCCATTTCAGGATGTATTCATATAGAATATGAATGACTAGCTGCTGCCCGCGGCTTCGCCCGCGTTCTTCATGTATTTTTTCCGGTTAATATGACACTCACAAATAATGTGACTTTCTATTCGTAAAAGAATTTTCAAAATCGGTTCAGTATACAGCAAACCGGGCTCCCATACAACAAACATGATTTTTTTGTAGATAATGGTACGGAACCCCTCATACGCGAGTCCGACTCGCACTTGGCCGGTTTTATTTGGGGTTGGGGAGGTCATGTTCTACATAAGGAAGAGCGTTACCTCCCAATACAGGTATTTTTATACTTAAAAGGAGGTCTTGAACACTGACAATGTATAATGAATCATATGTGAATGATAATAAACATTTTGTATTTTTTGTTTCTCTGGTAGACTACGTAGTACAATTCATACAAAAAACAGTATTCTTTTTTTAAATTCAAAGTAAAAAATGTGTTTGAATGTTATAAATAGTGAAAACTTGCTAAATTCCTTAAAAAAAATACAAGTAAGTCATATTAAATTATTTTTTCTTTTGTTTTGTTTTTATGTGTTTTTTTTATAAATGAATTTAAATCACACACACTCTTAACTTGAGGCGAGTTCAATCAGCCATGTGGAGAGCAGCTCAATAAGAGTCTAGAAGTACCTAGACTATGAAACATATTTTATATTAGTGTACCTATTTTACTTAGGTACCTTTACTTGAATATAATTTTCTTTAAAACAACATTGCATGCACACTTCTGATAATCAAATCAAAAGTGTGTGTGGTTGGTATACCCTGTCAGTCAGTACTGACGAGGCATATTCAACCATGCCTAGCACTCATGAATATCCACATTAAATAGGTCACATTGGATTATTACATAATGAACATTAACATTCCTGACTTGAATAATGTCAGGCTTAGACTTGATGGTACTATTTTCATACAAAATGTTATTAAATCTTTTTGATTTAATAACATTTTGCAGCATACTAAAACCTTGGAATAGTGACTTCAATTCACCTTTGACTAAATAAGATTAGGTGTTTTCATACACAGGTCCTTCGAAGCCTAGACAGTCTTGACGAGACTTTTTCAAATAGTCTAAGCTTGGAACAAAATTATATCATATTCTTACTGTGGTATGGCTGTGGAATCGGTAAATATTTTTTAGCTTACACACTACTGTTTACCTACGTAAACTAACAAAAATCTTGGAATAGTTGCTTAAATTCACCTTTGAATAATCTTATCACAGGATCCAAAAGTTACTTAGGCCTCTAAAAGCCTAGTTTTTGCACTTTCTTATAAATCACAGTTCAGATAATACATGATATAGATCTGTCTATTGTACTAGTCATAGTCAGCTCTGCTTAGCTTGGGGCTAGATGATGCTGAGTGAATTGTCGAGCATTATTATTATTATAGTTTAGTTAATAGATTGATAGATATCTAAAGGGCCTAGAAGTAACTTTTGGATAATGTGATAAGATTATTCAAAGGTGAATTAAAGCAACTATTCCAAGATTTTTGTTAGTTTACGTAGGTAAACAGTAGTGTGTAAGCTAAAAAATATTTACATAGACGTAAAACGATTCCACAGCCATACCAAAGTAAGAATATGATATAGTTTTGTTCCAAGCTTAGACTATTTGAAAAAGACTTAGTTTCGTCAAGACTGTCTAGGCTTCGAAAGGACCTGTGTATGAAAACAGCTTCTACCTATCAAATCCTGGAGTGTCGACGTCGAGGCGCCATGGCGGCGGCGACGACGACCTTCTCCATCGTTAATAACCGACCCGTCCTCTCTATGGGGTCTTTGAAATCCTCCCTACAGCTGTCAAAAGCCTCATTATTTTATAAACGCGCGTTACAAAACTGCGCGCTTCAAAACGCCTGACTAAGTTGCACCTAATCGGTCTAAGATTTTAATTTCTCTGAAATTTCGGTATCTCATGCCTACCTACTCTACAGAATGAGATTCAGATAAAAGTACGACTTTGTTTGTAAGGTTTGAGTAGGTAAAGGACTTTGATTCGTCTTTGGTAGCGTACTTTTCGATTAAGAAAGGGACGTTAAGAGGCGAACCTAATGGGTTTGGTTCAAACTAGGTCTAGAACTCAGTATTCACGGGATACCCATGATAAAAAACTCGAATTGCATAAAATTCCAGATCTTTCTTTGATTCCTTGAATGTGAAAAAAAAGGAATAAGAAAAACAATTATTATAAAAAAAAACTTTTGTACCTGATTTTACATTACAAATGGTTACGTTTTGGTCATGCATGGTAGGTAGATAAAGCTAACCCCGCATCTATCGGCGCTACCGGCAGGCATTACTAGCAGTCAATCTTGCTTATGAAATAGTAAGCAGCATCGCGCGCCTATCGGCACCGAGCGCGCGGAATTTCAGTAAAATGCCATATAAGGAATTGTGATGACTGCCGGTAATGCATGCCGGTAGCGCCGATAGATGCGCGTTAAGATTACATGTTACATTTAAAAAAACCTCTAAACATCGCTAAGTCACAAATCAAGTAATATTACTTTGTAAGCTAAGGTGAATAAGGTAGGTAGGTAAGTTACCTACACTTAAAAGTTCCTAAGAATGTTCCCAGTCAATGGAATCTGAATTAATTTTAAAGACTTTCCAAAACATGTTTCCCTCAGATTGACCCTAATTGTTTACAAACGACATCCCGTCGTAATAAACCATTCCAGCGATTACACTTGAGCAATCCAATCCAAACATTTCACAGAACCATGTTAACTGTGCCATAAAACAATTTCCCAAAGCGACATTTGACTGGCAACGTCCAAATAGAAATCAAGTTTAAAAATAAGCCCTCCGCCCGTAAAAGCATCACCTGGGTGATATTCCTATTCCTCGCTTTACCGACACGGAATCGGTCGACGAACCGTCGAATCTGGGCCAAGACATATTGCTTGAACATTTTCATCTTCAACTGTTTGGGGTATAGCGGTGTAAAGTGAAAAATTCTATGTCTATGGGTGTAACAGGATATAAGCTTCTTAGGTTAGAAACAAACTCGCAACAGTCGCAACGCAACGTATACTAACAAGACTGCGTAACCATAGTGATAAGCAAAATGAGCATGACTATAGCCAATAAAATTTGCTGTGATTACGGAAAGTAAAGTATTAATGCGACCGGCTTAAAAAGACCCTCGCTCTTCGCTTCCTGGAAACTAAGCATGGTATAACGTGAGACCTTTCATTGCTGGTCGATACGCTACGTTTGGAATATTGTGTTCGAGGAACGCATTTAGCTGTCATGAGTCCACCAACAGTGTTCGAACGCCGAACGGTATCAGGATTCCGGTTCTAATTAAAGCCGGTGAATCAGCGTTCGATGCTAATTTACCTAAAATTCGCGCTCTAACGGACCTTGTTGCGGAAGGCTTTTACTTTGAACTCGATATTACGGTTTATTACGCATATTGTACGGTAATAATATTTACCAAGCGCATCCGAAACAAGGCATTGGACATTTCTGGTAAATGACGGAATTTGACTGAATCCACACAGCATCATCTAGCCCCGAGCTAAGCAGTGTGTTATGGGTGATGACTGATATAATAATATAATATATTACATAGATATTTTTTTATTATATAAACTCAGAAAATACCCAGAACACCTGGTACAAATATTTGCCGACCGTAAGTGAATCAATTTGGTAGATCAATCTGAGTTAGAAGCTTTAAATACTACATCTTGATTTGACTAGATAACAGTTATGACTAAATCGCTTTCCGACTAAATCTCGATATCTGCATATCAGGCGTCATTATAATATTCATCCGTCGACACAAAAAATAAAGACCTTAGCACGGTTTGTTTAGAAAGCAAAATTTCCATAAGATATTCGCCGCAGGGTATGCTTCACTTCGATTCGGGTACACGGATATTTTTAATGCCAATTTATGTGAGGGAAGCCGCTATCTTGCCCAACTGCTGAACCCTACGGAAGGGCGACCTATTTATTTACCTGCGTATCAGTATTAATATCTGAAAATATGGGCGTAAACCCACGAACGGCCGCCATAGCGTCGTTGGTTCAATATTCCGGATTCTCGTAAAATGTTAGTTGTTGTAATCGTAAATCTCTTTAAAAGCGAGCAATGCTAAGGATTTTTAGACCAGCTACTGCGCGTGGATTCGCTCACGTGGAACTATAGATAAAACGTAGCTTAGCCATAATTACACTCAGGGTAATGTAGCTAATAAATAAATAAAATAAAAACTATTCAAACCTCAAAAGCCTATTATAATGGTCCACTGCTGGACGTAGGCCTCCCCCTGATAATTCCCTTATTGACTTTTATCTCATGAGGGGTATGCCCATAATCCCCATGCTGAACATGCGGGTTGGGGATCGCAGTTCGGTGGTAGATCTATTCTGCTAGAGGCGATACTGCCCGCCCCCCCGGTGTATGTCCCTTAGTCACCTCTTACGACACCCACGGGAAGTGTTCGGGTTTAATCAGACATTTTTCCATAAACAGTAGGTATACCTACCAAACATTACAAAAAATAAATCAAAGTTACTTACAATTTGAATTGAGCAGCTATTCAACAGAAACCTAACCTAAGGAGTCTTAAGATTAAACTCGGCCAATCAGTGAAAGTGTTGTCGAGATCAGGCAATTCGTTCCCGGTAATTACGCATTTCAAACAAACTTTAATGTTACCTTTTAGAATATACCAGTATTTTAAAACGATTCGCATACTTATCTTTCTTCGCCACTACACGTTTGTATAAAGAAGAATGGCAATACCCGACCCAGTCCGAAGAAAAAATAAACAAGCGATGTGCAGTAATGTAATAAACTCTGCCGGATTTATTATTTTTTTATAATTTTTTCTATCTATCACTTATATTTTTAGAAGCAGGGAGTCAAAATATATTTTTATTTGTATTTTGTGCGAGAAAGAAACGAAAGCTTAGAACGTGACCACAGACGTGACTTTCTTTGTAACTGTCAATGTCAAAGTAAATCTACCAAGAAAAAAAAAAGATACAACGGCAGTCTGATTGGCTTACTACTGGATTTGCTGTCTACCATTGGTATCAATTTGTTAGTTACCTACCCTCTTTTTTCCGACGATACGCATCGGAAAAAAGAGGGTACCTAGGTAGCTTACAAATTGATACCTCGGCCGCACGGCATTCTACTGATTCGCCTACGACTGGACTGGCTAAAGATCTTCAGTACTATGTCTTTGCGATGTTTGAATTGTCGGCTTACATCGTTGCTGACAGAGGGCTAGTGGGAAGAAGAGCTATTCTAGGATACTATTCTTATTGTGCAGCAGGCAAAAGAACGGTTGGGTGTTGCTCACATGTAATGAGCATAATCTGGTACCTCGGTTATGCAAGACATCAACCAAACCTGAAACCACCAGCTGCATTTTTGGACAGGCTTCTAATACAGTGAATAAATAATAATTTCTATTTACAATGCTGATTACCTATTATCTACAATGTTTTTTATAATGTACCTACCTGTGATATCAAAGTATAAAAAATGTTTTTAATACCTATCTTAGTAGTTCTTGGTAACAATTCTATGTTCTAATAATGATGGTTTTTAAGGTGAGCGCAGTTAACACGATAAACCTAAAGCAATAATGCGTCTGTCTACATATGTACATTTATATTTTTATTATATTTATTTATATACACTATACCTTCTATTATTATATGGATAACTATTATATGGATTTGTGATTATCTGAAATAAATGACTATTATATTCTATTCTATTCCATAAATCTAAATAAAATAAGCAGGTCCCTAAAAGAAATAAGAAGGCCAGGTCTTTAACAAACGGTTTATTCTATTATTATAATAGTAATTAATGCAAGTGCACATGCTTAGTGAATTAGCGTACGTGATAAGAGGAGTATTTCACCTACGTTATTTGCTATGAAAATGTTCAACTGAATTTGCTCTCATAATATGAGAAGGCGTTCATTCTAACAAGGCATAAACTACAATAACTTTTTTTTCCCAACTTGTAAAAGGTTTATTCTATTGATTTCGGAATCTTTAATGTACGTATTATTTATTTTAAAAGGTCTGGGTGATGCACGCCGTCGAAAAAAGTTGGGTCAGCGGATGTATGGAACATTGCCATTCTTCTTTATTATATCCTCATCATCACCATGTAGTAACACTTCAAGAAAATAATTCACGCGAATGTATTTCATTCAATTTGAACAGCCTTCAATAAAGGCAATTTTTGCATTTGGTTTATCCGGGGCAACCAGGTCAGGTCAGGCACAATTCATAAATGCTTTTTCTTGTTTGAATCTAAAAATACATGTTCACGTTTAACTGCACTGACCCTGTGTCAGTTCATTTAGTTACCAACTGCGAAGCTCCCAAAATATCGTTATGGATCAACGGCCTGGAAACTGAATGGTTTTATTATAGACCTCATCTATTATGCATCTGGCGGAGGCCAATCACAGCGCGAGCTGGTAAACGAAAATCGTTAGCTGTGGCCAGATGTGGAAGGCGCAGGTGATAGCTAAAATTAAAGGTTTCTCGCCCATCTGTTACTCTCTATTTTCACTTTAAGATCAAGGAATCAATAATGAAACGCTTTGGAGAACCCTTAACGGAGTGCTATACATATTAATGCTTGATTAAATTATTCCTCCCAAAGACTCACGGATATATGAGTCGTCTGTCAGATCATCAGGCTAGCATAAAGACCAAGGGAAGAGAGTGAAATTAGGTACCTCATTAGAGAAACATAGCAAGTCAATGCACAGAAACCCGTTTCAAAATTCATGTCATCATTGTGTCCCACACGTTTGCTAGAAGTCTGAAAAGTTGATGCTGGGTGCTTTTTACGCAACATTGTATGATGATATCGTTATGAGCATAAACATCATAAATTGCGCAGTCCAGTATTTTCACTTGATACAATCAGAGGGACAGCAACGTTAAAAGAAGAACAAATAGGCTCGCTTGAGACTTTATAGCCGAGTGGGTGTACCTGTACAGCCCAGGCCCTTATCAACTTAATCTACCGCAATCGGATAATTTGTTTCGAAACTTATGCGAATCATCTGGTTAGTTGATGTTAGTAGCTGCTTAATATATTCAATGGTTCTCGAAATGAAGAGGATGTGGCCCATGTTTCGTAAAGAATCATGCTATGTCATTACGTATTGTGATGAGTCAGCCCACGCTGATGGCTTTTATGAATGAATGCTTAATATTATCCTCGTATGTTATGTGCATGTGAGCTTGAGCGTTCTCGGCGGTCGAAAATCATTGTAGCGAAATTGAATTTTTAGCAAGCAAACGTTCAGGTAAAGTTAATCCCGAAGTTGAATAGAGGCATCTACGATACACAATGTTAAAATTTTGCCCTGTAATTATTCAGCGAGTTAAACTTTGCCCACAAAACTTACTGTTCTCGACTGTTTCAAATCTTTGAGCACAGAGCTCATATTGAGGTCACTGCCTCGCCGCAAAACTCTGCGTTTACTTGCTTAATTTGTGTAAGTTTATCAACGCCTTTTGCAATTTATGTCAAGCACGGTTGCAGGTGCGATAAGGTCGAGATCGGTGTGAGAAATTTATAGTTTGCAGTGTTTGCAGTATGCGCATTCATTGGCAGATCTGATTGTAGGGCAATGTTCTCTGTTTCATATCCTCAATATGGGCGTGAATGTCGCCGGTCTTCCATTTCCGATTAAATGAATTCAAACCCGCTATGCATAAACAAGTGGCTATTAAGTACGTTTCTTTAGCATGCAATATTGCTTACGCAAATTCTTTTTGCTTCAGTGGTTTTACGGTCATTACGTACGCAATGCGTGGACGTGAATAAGGATATCTGGCTGGATGTCTTTCATATTCAAAATTTCAAAATTCAAAATTCAAAGTGCTTTATTTCCTTTAGACCTTACAGGACTCTTGGACACGTCACAAAACTCAGATTACATAAGTAAAACTAGGAAATAAAGTGATCACTTTGATTTTTTGTCCACTTCAATCTTTTTAAGGTAAAGTAAAGAAGCGAACAAGAAACCTTTACCTTGTTAGAACGTTAGTTTTCGAGTTGGAGCAAAAGTCGTCCCAAGCTTTTTTATCCTCTAGATAATCTGATATTTTATAGTAGGCCTTTTTACAAAGGATGTGTTTAACAGTTTGTTTGAATTTATTTATTGACAATTTTTGCAACTCACTTGGAGTTTTGTTGTAGAAGCGTATACATTGCCCTTTAAAAGATACGTTAGTCTTGTGTAACCTAGTTGTGGGCACAGCGAGTTTATTCTTATTTCTAGTATTAAATTTATGTATATCGCTATTTTTAGGGAACCGATTGATATTTTTATGAGTATACAATAAGTTTTCATAAATATATTGACATGGTACTGTCATTATGTTTATTTCTTTGAATTTATCACGCAGGGATTCTCTGGGACCCATATTATAGATTGCACGAACAGCCCTCTTCTGCAGCACAAATACGGTGTTAATATCTGCAGCGTTCCCCCACAGCAGTATACCATAAGACATAATACTGTGGAAGTAGCTGAAATAAACAAGTCTAGATGTATCCACGTCTGTAAGATGACGGATTTTTTTGACTGCATACGCTGCAGAACTAAGTCTCTTCGATAGCTTATCTATGTGCGGGCCCCATTGAAGTTTATTATCTAAGGTGATTCCTAAGAATACGGTACTTTCTACAATTTCTAACGTTTCTCCTTTTACGTTTACATCAGCCTTAACTTGTTTTACATTAGGTAAAATAAATCTAATACATTTTGTTTTGGTTTCGTTAAGTAACAGATTATTGACACTAAACCAATGAACTACTTTTGAGATTGCATTATTCACATCGTCGAAGTTTGTGCTTTGTCGTTTCATTTTAAATATTAATGAAGTATCATCAGCAAACAGTACAATCTCGTGATTATTCTTTACAAGATGAGGCAGGTCGTTAATATAAACTAAAAATAGGAAAGGACCGAGGATAGAACCCTGCGGTACACCCATTGTGACTACAGACCCTGAAGACCGTTTTCCATTGATGTCAACTCTTTGTATCCTATCACTCGAGTAAGATGTAAGAAGATCCAAAGAGGAGTCCACTATTCCATAGTGATGTAGTTTCCTGATTAATGTTTCATGGTGTACGCAATCGAATGCTTTTGACAAGTCGCAAAAAACACCTAAGGCATCTTGCGACTTCTCCCAAGCATCAAAAATATGCGATACTAACTCTACACCGGCATCAGTAGTTGACCTGCCGCGAGTAAACCCGAATTGCTTACAATGTAGCAGGTCATTGCCATTAAAATGCCTAAGCAATTGATGTAAAATAAGTTTTTCAAAAACTTTGCTGAATGTTGGCAGTACTGATATTGGTCTAAAGTTAGTGGGGTCAGATATATTGCCTTTATTAGGGCAGAAAGTTAAAAACCTGAACCCAAAGAAAAAAGATTTTAGCGAATGCTAGTAGGTAGTATTATTATCTTCTAAAAGCTTATATCGCCTTGGGCTATACGAACAACTGCATTTGCTCCAACACATCGGATCCGACATATACCGAACGGAAAACAGAACTGTATTCTCTGAAAACATAATAATATAATAATATTTAATAATAATAAATAATAAAACATTTATTTCAGGCAACGTTAGTCTAGTACAGGATGTAAAATACTTAAAAACTACGGCCCATATAAAATATATACCTTATTCTAACATACATAAAATATATACCTATTTACTACCACGTAGAGTCGGCGACGTGTGACACGCGATATGTGCTGCGACCGATAATCGTCCGCGAAAACGCCGAAACAGCACATTCTTCGGCCAGAATTCTTCCTTAGTGAAGGTCGAAATATTCTCCGTTGGAATACGCACCACAAATGATTTAAAATCATTATGACGCGACTCCAACAGCTCGACCCTCACCAAGGTGTTGGTCTTCCTCTTCACATACTCCACGATCTCCTCCACCTTCGTGGTATAGTGAAGCCTGGACACGTAGAACAACGTCGAAGGCACGGCCGGGCGCAACAAGTAGTTAGGTCCGGTCGGAGCGACGCCACGCTGGTTTCGGCTGCTGGGCTTCCTTTTCCTCCGCACTACCTCAGTGAACCCTTCAGCATCACATGGCTTTCTCTCACAAGAAGCTGGAACGGGCGCAGTGGTGCGAACAGATTCGCAACGCTGCTTCCTTTTCCCCTTTTTCGTTGTAGCTGTCGATACCTGAAGCGGGGGCGCAGCGGGCAAGCAGCTTTCAGCAGCAACGGTGGCGTATGCGCGCGCGGGGGGAGAAGGGGCGCGCGCACGTGTCGGTCCCACGAGCGGAGAGGTGGGGTACGGGCGGGGGGGGCACGGCGGTGCACTGACGGCTTCGGTGTCAGCCGCGCAAGGCGAAAACGCTGACTCGAACGATGCAGCTGACACGTTCAATTGACCTCCTCGGCGAGTGTTGACGTTGGATATCTCGGGCGACCTGTCCACTGAAGCAGCGCTACGTAATAACGCTACCTCAGACTGCAGCCCGCTGATGGTATTCTGCGAGACCTCCAACTTCAACAAGACATCGGCCAAGCTTGCCTTCAACGACGTAATGTCTTTCAGCAGCCTGGTCACATCGACGTGGTCGAACGTCACGGGGGGCAGCTTACGCAGCTCCTTCGCGACGAAATCGGGCACATCGTCGGGATCCGTCTCCTTCAGGATGGTGATGATATCCTGGAGACTCTTCTCACCTCCGTCTCTTCGGCGTGACGGCATCTGGTTCATCTTTCCAAGCGTTTGGAACAAGAGAGCCTTTCCACTGCTAACATCCTCCTCCGTAAAGTTGGACTTGCAAATTTGGATGATGCTCACCTCATCAATTGTATCGATGGCGTATACAACATGAGGTTATTGGACTGCTTCGTGTTGTGAAAACAAGTAACCGAAGTGGAGTATATTCTTGATTTTGGAGTAGGTACTGTAGTATCAACTACATATACAGCTTCATTACTAAAATACCTGACTCCAATTTTTCACATTTAGACTGAAACTGGTCTAATACCTGGTTGTTTATATGTTTATGATACTATGTTTAGGAAGTTTCGAAAGTCATCTTGCTGATCTAAATTTCCAATCATGTTAGGGCATTGAATGCTAAATCGCAAACTAGATATACCAGGATTCAGGTCGACGAAGCAGCGTTTCCAAATCGGTTCGCTCCGACAGAAACTTGCAATCAGTTTGGCCTCTTAATAGCGCAGCTGGCATACATTTCCGTCGATGCAAATATACTATTACAGCTTTTAAAGCACTTTAAACCGTGTGTTACAGAACTTTCTTCGTATATAATCTCACACAAAATACCCTTCCTGCTTCAACCCTGCAAACGTACCTAACTATTTTTTTTACGAATTTTAAAACTAGAGTTGTGACGTGACGTGAATTAGACTGAATGTGGTGATGCAGATTATTTGTACTTTATTTTTATTAATAAATCTAGAACCACTATCTAACCCTGTCGCTTGAGTCCGAACAAAGTCCCAGAGTTTTTCGACTCCTACGATACTTGACCTGTGCAATTGGCAGCGCATCCCGTACTGAGAGAGGTATGCGGGTTGAAAAATTTCCCGTTGTAGTTGAAATTTTTTTGGGACACTACATTTTCGTAGAAAATTGCCCCAGTGCGAGTTACTCACTATAATAGCAAAAACCTTATGTAACCCTATGTAAAGGTTGTTTATATCTACATATGTAGGAGATTCAGCCAGCAGCAGATATCATCCATTAACCGCCATGCCAGTAACATAGTTATGTTCCGGTTCTGAATTTACATACTGCCAGTAATGTATTTCAATTTGATGTTAAATTCTATGCTGATTGTTTCCATTGAGTTTGCAGTTCGTCTGAGTTCATTTACTTCTAGAATGCAGACCAATTTTACGCTGCGTTGGACTTGCAAAGTCAAGTCAAGTAACATTATTTCATCTGTGGTCAAGTTAAGACAAATTGTTTGTTGCACCGTCGAAGTTGAGAGTAGGTAAATATAAATTAATGTAATATTATCAAAGCCATAAAGTTTCAGGCCGCCCCTCTCCCCTAAGCTCTACCATGGGCTTCACACGGTAAAACAAAACAATTTTAGCACTCGTTGGTATTGCTTTTACCATAAAAATAACTCGAATTGTCATTGAACAAATAAACCCTTTAATGTACCTACTTACTAAAAAGTCACTTTTGTCTGAAACTGTATTTGGTACCGCGTTAAACCTTTTTTTATAATATTTAAACTGATCAATTTAAAATTTGGTATATTTCTGAAAATGTTCACCAGCATGTATACAGTGTGGTTTTTTGTGAAGGGCGGTGATGGTTAAGTCAGAAACCACGAGAGTTAGGGAAAAGTCGTGAAAGGAGTCATGCCTCGATTTATAAGAAAACAATAACTGCATATTAATTTTGTTGAAAAATCTTACTTTTGACGGAAATGGACACAAATGATTTTAAAAAAAACATCCTGTATTATTTAACCAATGGATTCTGTTGCTGATAAGGATCAATCTTTGCAAATAAATGTTTTACTAAAAATAAAAGGAAACAGCAAATTTTTACGATATACTCTCTATCTCTATCTATCAGTATCTCAATTTTACCTAAGAACTAATAAGGTGCTCAAAATGGTTTCCATTGACTCCACTGCATAAGTTTATACGTCTCTTCAGAAACGTAACTGCATTTGATATCATGACAGGATTTATCCTCGATATGGCGGTCATTAGGGGAGGCCTATGTCCAGCTGTGGACTACTTATAGGCTGATGATGTGATGATCTAAGCCGCAGTGACACAAAAGCAACCTAAAATAAAAAATAAATACTTTTCAATGGACCCTAAAAGACTAGCCCGTGAAAAGCGTCTGGGGTAGATAACCTACCTTTATTCTCTGTTAGACACGTGAAAAGTGTCAGAAACCACAAAAGGCAGATTTAGATGTAATTTTTCATAGCCTTTATCTTAAGTCAAGTACCTGCTTGCTTAAATGGTAAACTGATAAATCTCTTTTTAAACCTGTCAGCTTCATCTCGGTCCAATGATATTTTATTTGACTCAAATCTCGTTAGAGGTCTGGGTAAAATAAGTTATTTGTAGGTTTAGCGAACTTTAGAAGTCAAGAACGACTGTTGCCCCGCATTAATACTAAGGGTTTAGAGCTTTGTTAAATCAATTGAAATTTGATGAATATTGGTTCAGTAAGCAAACCCAATTACATCGTAAAAATATTAATACATGTGCTCGAGCAGTCTTCGTAGGGTTCCGTACCCAATGGGTGAAACGAGACCCTATTACTAAGACTCCGCTGTCCGTCTGTCACTATGCTGTATCTCCTGAACCATGATAGTTAGACAGTTGACATTTTCACAGTTGATGTATTTGTACTAAAAAACTGAATAAAATAAATATTTAAGGGGGCTTCCATACATTAAACGTGAATTTTTTGCTCGTTTTTGCTCGACTTTGATAACGGCAACAGGTAGAGGCTTTAGATATTCACAGAATATTTAGTTACATATTCATTTTAAAAGTAAATAATTAAATTAAAAAAAACAAATATTTAAGGGGGGCTCTCATACAAAAGACTTGTTTTTTTGCCGTTTTTATAGATAATGGTACGGAATTCTTCGTGCTCGAGTCGCACTTGGCCGGTTTTATTTACCTTTGAACATTCCAGAATTTTTATCAAAGAATTTTTTATCACTCCATGTTCAATTCATATATTATCGAACGCACATTAGTAATATTTGTGGTTTAATAATATTTAAAATCTTACGAAGAGCATTACAAAGACCAAATTCTGTCAGCGGCACATCTAAGTTGAGGGCATTGTAATCAGCTCCAAGGGTCGACGGAGGTGATTCCACTGGGTCAGCGAGTTCATGCTTAGGTCAAGGAGCTTTGCACGCAAATTTCATTTCAAATTATAAGCGGTTCTTATTAAAACTATGGTCGTTTAAAATTGATTAGATAATTATCTTAGTTTTCGTTTAATCAATTTTGAGTTTGATGAAACTTTATAGTCATTGAAATTTTGTCATTTTCAATTTTGTAAGTTCAATGTCTCAAAGCTTTGCGATGATTGAACCTAAAAGATTTATACCTACCTTAATAGAAATTATATTTGAAAAACTAGGTATCATGTTGTTAAGTTACATACCAAATATAATAATTTACCACTAATTTACCTCATGGTCCAAATTTTATGCGACGGTGGGGAAACAAATATTCCCAATTAGCAATGAAAGCTTTTCGGCTGGTTCTGCGTTCGCATGCATATGACACGAACAAAATTAAATTCTGCGTATACGTATCATATTCCGATCCGAGACCGAATAGCTGGAAATGCTGAAATGAAACGCCAGACACAAAACAACGGAAATCACCAATTTCTCCCGATATCCCAATCCTGTCCTATGCATATTCGTAAATATGTAAACTTTGAAATACGAGTATGTAGCTTCCGTTCGATTGGTTTAAAAAAATCTATAATTACTGAACTTACAAGTAATGTCTCTTTCACCTCTGAACGTGTCTGAAAAGACTATCAAGCAGAATCAAAAACCTACTTAAACGAGTGGTTTATGTACGAGCATTACTTATGCGAGCAAAGTTGTCCGAACCCTTAAGGTAATACAACTAATTACATACTACTAGTCTAGACTACGAGTTCATCTGTCGCCTGTACCTAATGAAATAAACCGCTTACTCATACCACCTACGCGGGCTTTCGAAATCTACTGATTAAAATGTGGGGTATCGATTGCGATTATTGCGATAGAAAGCTCTTTGTCTTGATACACTACATTGTTGTATCAGATTACCATGAATCGTTTCATTTTGAACTGTTTACTTTGCTTGGAAATACCGTTACTTGGCAAAAAGGCGCACACAGGCTTGTAATATTTTCTTTTCTCGCAGTCTCTTCGTTCATGGTTTTTGGGTCAGCAAACAATGCTTTCATTTGAGTAGTCACTGCCACGGTATACTAGGCGCTCATAACGCTGCAGCAGGCAGGTATAGGCGAAGTTTTAGCCGCGAGCTTTCGCACTGGGTCAACAGGTTCGCTCGAGTACCATACCAGCTCGGAGATGCGAAGTCTCTCAGCCACTTACTTAGCGCTTTATATAGCGCAGCTGTAACATAGAACTCTTTTATAACGCTCATTCTGAACTGAACACTTGTCATTCAAAGGCTCTCATTGTCTCGATCTCGACTCTCCACCGTTCCTTGCGTTGCGGCTAGCTGATTGATACGCTGCCACCGTCCTTTTCAACGGATATTCAATGATCTATTGTTTGTTTAGTTGTGTCGGACACCGTCTAAGAATTCTGTCTGGATCTCGTTACTTGTAACCAATTTGTATGCTTCACTTCGCTTGATCGTCGAAGGGGCTTTTTGTTTACCGTGATAAAGTTCCGCTATTGATTGCTATCTCTACAGCTGTAGTGCTATAATCGAGTGCATGCTTTAATTTTATGCAAGATATGCACACTAGTCGCGTTCGCTGGATGGTATTGATTTTTGTTATTTGCATCCTGTCTGCCCGTTGTAGGTTGGTACATATTTACACCTGCGCGCTATTGTTGTACGGGTTACCATTATGTGGTCGAATTTCGGAAATGGTTCATGCTTGATTTCACTTGATATCAATAACAAGTCTGATCGACATTCACTCGCATCACGTATACTATTGTTTATAAATGTTCTATATTTTCTTATGTGTAAGTGTGACGCAATTAAAGAGCACCAAGTTCATTTAATTCATGGTAATTTAGTCCGACGGAAAACATTGTTAGTTTACCCACTAAAAGATAAATCCTGAGTAGAGCGCAAACGTAAACAAACTATAATTGTTTATAGTGCGGCTATTTGAAACCTACCTGGCATACCTCCCCCATTGTCCTAAAATAGTGGTTCACGTGTTTCAGTATTTAGGTCGGCTCCGCTGTTACAATTATCTTTGCTGATGCATCGCTTCGTCGCTCATAAAAAGCTTTATACGGCAGGCGTGGCTTTTGTGAGGTGTGATTTGATTTCCATTCTTATTATCCTGGTATGTCATCTATCGTGTCAAAGGGGTATTGGTGAAAAAGAGCAACGTAATCTTGACCTTATTTCTGAGTACCTAGCTGCTGCCAGCGGCTTTGCACGCGCTTTGCAAGTTTGCAAGTAGCCTAAGTCTGTCCCCGCGATGCCGGCTTAGGCGTTAAAAGGTAACAGACGGACAGATAGACAGACAGTTTTTTTTTATTTTTTTTATTGGCTTTGATGTCACTGCGTCCATGATAGACCTATTGTGATCGCCACTTTATACGTTCACCCCTGAAGCCAGACAGAGTTACTTTCGAATTTATAATATTTGTACTTCGGATATCATAATACATTTCGGTATTATAGGTACCTATAATACCGTAATCCTTAAAAATGGCAAAACATACGAAACAGAAATTGATAATTTTATTAAAATTAACGTGAAAATCGTAGATCCAGTAGTACAGTTACTTTGCATGTCGATTACTATTAGGTTAGTTCATAATCTCCGTAGTACCGGCACTTTGACGGTATCACCCCCCTGTCTTGAGTAAATTGGTAATTACCTTCTGAGATTACTTAGCGATTTGAGGGGTGTCTATCGATCCCGTCCCGTCAGTCCTGTCGTCTCCATTAACTAATTCTGCAACTAATCCACCTTCATTATAATTTCAAGTTTATTAATGGAGCTCTAATCTGGAGCGATTTGTAGTTTAATGGCTGAAGGTCGCCTTGAACGTTCTAAACTCCTAAAGTTTTTTAGCTTAGTTTATGAAGGGATTAAAAAGCTGTATAATTATGTATGTATAATGGATGTATAATTGACGGTAGATATGCAAAATTCAAATTACTTGTAAAGACAAATGTCACCTCAGTCTGCCTGTGACCATGGAAGCTGAAAAGCCTCCGAAACGTCAGGTTATAAACAAAATATAAAATATACGCGATCAATCCGGTTAAAACAGTGTTTTATTATGAGTTCTCGCGAAAATAACCTTAGAATTATACTGGATTAAAAAGCATTGGATTTTTCTCACGGTTAATCCTGAGAGGAATTTCGAAATTCGCACGCGATTGCTTTTACCTGTTTGTGCAATATCATTTGCTTTGTCATTGGAACTTGGAATGATCATGATAAGTCTTATCTTTAGAAATATTAAAAATTCTTGTGACTAAATCACAAATATGAAGTCTGGTCCAACATCTTTCAATACTGAGTTTCAGTGAAACGTCTAGACAATTGTATTTAATATGTTCGTCCTTTTAAACATTCGCCAGCAGCAGTTCATCGCACTACTCGACCTTTACCTATCTTCTGCCTTCTGTAGATGAACGAGCAACGAGCATTCTAATTCACTCATTGGTGACTGCAAAATTCATTTTCATCAAATTTATAACAGTGATCTCTTCAACATGGCTGTTTTCATTTAAATTATTAATTGTCTACTTGATTGTTCTTTTATAAAATTTAAGTATATCATCTGACGGTTTAATTTAATCAGCTTAAAATTACCCTGAATATAAGAACATTTGTCTTGTCATTTTAAACTTAAGTAGGGGGGCTCATAGCGACTCTACCTACATTAATTGTAGAGTATTTTAAATCAAATCAAATAATTTTTTTTTAAAATCGTGATATCGAACCAACTCAATAATTTTACGAGATATTTTGTCGTGTTTTTAAAAACTATATACGACTTCAAAATCCTTAATAATGGACGGACGGACAGTCAGACAGGAGGTAGTAATAGGATTTAGGGATTTTAAACGCATAGGCACTGATGAAATAACGGCATAGCTTCAAAATCCCTTACAAAATCATCAGTCCAGGATCTAATAAAATCAACGTTTAGACAACAACGAAAGAATTATCAAAATCTATTGAGAATTTTTCGAAGATTGTTGTAGCTAGTCGTGATTTTTCAAAAGTATTTTGTTGTTTTTTAAACTTCACGGGTTAAGTACTAATCCATCGGAAATGCAATTTTTATTAGACCAATCCTGGTTCATTCTCTATACAATAGCGTAAGAATTTTTAAATAAAAATACATATAGCCTAACATAGAACCTCCTCCTTGGAGCCAGTAAAATGATTTTTATTTTTTCAATCATTTTCGTGGTAGGAACAAAGCAAATTCGACTACCAATCAAATTAAAACGATCTTCTAAAGATATCATTTCATTTCTGCGAACATGTTAAGGAGCCTTTACTGTCGAATGTAGAGCATTTGGGATCTGAAAAGACAAAGACCTTTGAAGTCGTTGAACCGACTTACCTATACAAGATACAAGATTTTATGGTTAAATATAATAATACATTTACAAGTCAATAAAAATAAACATCCACATTATGCTATTTTATTACATTTCGTTCGTATACGATGGTTAGGTACCTTTTTTGAGGCAAACCCCGATTTGGAAATTGACAATGAAACAAAGATTACCAATATAGCATTCGTTCTTCTGCGTGGAATTGGTAATAAAGCAAACTTTATGAAACCTGTCACGGTAAATCATTGATTTTAATTTGGTTGCGTTTGGCTCCGTAAGATTGATGTCATAGAAGGCTTCTTCAAGTACCTACCTACTAGACATGTGCGCCGATGCTCATTTGACCGGCGGCGGCGTCTGACGTCCAATTTGTCGGCGGCGGCGGCGTCATCGGCGTAATCGGCGTGGATGTGAAATTAAGTAAAAGACGCCTTAATCCTTATTAAACTTTTTATTCATTATTTATGACAGACACCTATTTGTCGTAAAACAATTATAAATCAAAATTTCAACAAAAAAAACCTCTATGGCAACAATCAAATCACTTATTACAAAAAATAAGATCATCTTCATTTTTTTCCTTAGTCTCTAAAACACACTGGGAACAGAACACATTGTCTGATAAGATGGACCTCTTCTTGCCATCTTTTTCAATAATCAATGACTGTGACTGTTTTTCGATGACGAATAGAGGGTTTTCACAGCAAAATGTTTGATTTCGATCTTTTGTATCGAACTCCGATCTATGTCGTTGTCTGACACACACGTGCACAGTATGTCATTTAAAAACAATACCCTCCGAAAACTTTCAATTCTCACTAGACTGACAAGTGAAAAGAGAAATGCAAATGGCGCCGACGAAACTGGAGGCCAACCGTGTTGCCGGATAACGAAATAAAAAAAATACTGCTTTTTGCAAATAAAATTTAAGAAATTTGTTAAATAAAGTGATTTATTTAATGTAGAATATTGTTTGTTTGTAGACGCCGATGACGCCGATGAAAAATTCGGCGGCGTCGGCGTGGCTAAAATGATCGGCGGCGTGCGCCACGCCGATCGGCGCACACGTCTACTACCTACCTATTAAAGACTTGTGTCTCTTCATATGCTCAAGAAGTTCCTATAGGCGACAAACTCATTCATAGACGAATGTGAAACTTTACATTCCCCTCTATTTCAGAACTTTCTTTAAGGCGATACCCTGGCGCACACTAGCGCCGCCACTTATTTTATCTTATTATTACGTTGAACAAAAGAAATTTCAAAAATCCATCGCACCGTTTGTGATACCTATTATATTATAAGCTTTTCTTGTGTATAGTGAACCAATAAAAAATTTCTTATTCTTATTCTTTTTTTAATGCCTCTGTAATAGTTTTATTTTGTAAAATAAATGTAAGCAGAGATTCGAAAATAGATTTTGGTGGCCACCAAGGGCAACTTGGAATCTCTGCCTAAACTATACAAAATAAAACTATTACAGAGGCATTTATAAAAGCTTATAAGGTTACAAAAACGTGCGATGGATTTTTGATTGTTTACATAATAATAATATAAAGCAGGCGGCGCGGCGGCGCGGCGGGCGGCGGCGGCGGCGGCGGCGCGGCGCGGCGCAGCGGCGGCGTTAGTTTGAGTCGAGGTAGCTCCTTAAAGTTAAGGGGGCGAATGGGGCGATCTATGACGCAATTCTGGGAAAAGGATAGGTAGTAGGTAGGATTTCGCGTTTATAGGAGCGAAACAGAGCGGAGCGGCGTACCTAAGCGCATAAACAAGTTTTTGCTGATTATCTATTAATAAGGACATTTATTCGCAAAAATAAGCCGAAGGTTCACTTGGTATTCTAATATTTAATACGGTGATAACAAAAAAAAAATCTTGTGATTGATAGTTTAAGAGAAAAACAGTATTAACTAAGAAAACAGATGGAACTTTGCACAATTATTTCAATACTTAAGATACTTATTTTTCATTTTTAAAAACGAAGGGTATTTTACCTTGTAGCCCACAGATTTTAAGTATTTTATCGAAGCTTTTTCGTTAAAGATGAAAAAAACGGAGAAAAAAGGTTTTAACGTAACCCAATTCATGTCCATTCACATACTTACATTACATCCACGCCTTAACAACCCCCTTGCTTGAACTTGACACGAATCGAAAACTGCTGGAAAGCGATGCATTCTAATTTATTTTGGAATCTAACAAAAACAGGGGTGAAAAGTCGAAGAATAGCTTTTGCCCTCTGTATTCAAATGCCATGCCGTTAAACACAGTCTGTTGTTCACATCTGGTGCGCGTATTTAGAGAAACCAACTTCTCTTGGCTCAAACTCAAATCCTACTAACGCACGTGCCACCATTAAAACATAAACTTATTATTACCACTTATTCATAAAGCAAATTACTTTAACAAGCATTCACCTCTAGAGAAACATATCACAAGCATATCACACTGATATTTTAATATGAGAAAGTTTGGATATTTAGATGTTTGTTACCTCACCACATCAATAAGTAACAAATGAAAAATAATATATATTAATATTTATGGGAACTTATTTAATTTCTTATAGATTGCCCGGAGTGCGTGGGTTTACGCACTATAATACAAAAACCTTAAACTTACAATTTATGTAAAAACTATCTGAAGGAACCAAATAATATGTAATTAGATCATTTCAATTTGGTCGAGATCTCGACCAAATTACATATGAGCAAAACAGTGCAATTTCATGATTTTTTAGGGTTCCGTACCCAAAGGTTAAAAACGGGACCCTATTACTAAGACTCCGCTGTCCGTCTGTCACCAGGCTGTATCTCCTGAAAAAGTCTCCTGTTAAAACTAGACAGTTGAAATTTTCATACATGATGTATTTCTGTTGCCGCTATAACAACAAATACTAAAAAACGGAATAAAATAAATATTTAAGGGGGCTCCCATACAACAAACGTGATTTTTTGCCTTTTTTCTAGATAATGGTACAGAGCCCTTCGTGCGCGAGTCCGACTCGCACTTAGCCGGTTTTGTTTCTATCGTATTTTTATTATAAACACGTTTCTGGTTTTCACAAAAAAAATAGAATTTAATGTAATTCGAGGTGTTAACCAAGGGTATACCGTGAGTATTGAGATCTACTTAGTCCTAGTTTGACAAGCAAACACGCTAGGTTCGCCTCTTAAGGATGTGATTGATTCTAATGGCCAATTCGTACGATAGTGGTCAAAACAATCTTGCTTGAATTTTCCTCCCCTAACGTTATTAGTGTGCAATCTCCTTTTATTGGCTCCATTTGTTGTCTCCGTCGAGTCTCCTTCCTCAATCTTATTGGTCCATTTTATATGAATTGACCCAATTTTTTCCAGTGATTATCCTGTATATAATCACTATTTGCTATTTTTATTTTGGAGGAGGGCGTTGTCATCTGCGACACAGTTTTAAAACAGTTCTGCAGATGGCATCGTTTCCATTCTATAACCATGTATAAATTGTATTTGTTCCTTATTAAATGATTTATTTACTTTAGGTAGGCACTTTGGCAATACCATACAAAAAATTGCTTTTGAAAATGGCTAGGAACGGACATTAATATAATAGGATAGAATTTGATTGCATAGATGCCGACAGAAAAACATGACATGTGATGGCTCGTTCGGCAAAGATAAAGGAACTGCCACACACGCCGATTCGCAATAAATCTTTGTGTTTGCTAACCAAATGTCGTATGAAAATACAGCAAGGAAGGAACGGCGCGATCGACATGCCGCCTACGGCACTTGGGTGTTGTTCATATTATTTTCAACACCACACCACATTTTAATTCGGAGTAAAAGACAACTTTTTCACACTCATACCAAGATAGCTTTCCTTTTCACTTACGAAATTCTATCGCTTTTGTTTTCCCACTTAGAAAATTAAGGTTGCGAAGAAAACAGCGTTCGTGGATTTATGTTCGCAACTTCGGTTCTTGCTTATACTTAAAAGTTAAAATTAAATGATGGAGAACAACAAAAGTGTTGGCCGCGCTTGAGATGCCGTGCGGCTTAATTTATTGCCAGTTTGGTACTGGAACCAGCTGCATCAGATTTCTATTCGAGTAATGAGTGTGTGAGTCAATAATGTTGAACGATTTACACGTCCGACGCTGCATTATTAACGTATTCAATAATCTATTTATCTCACTAATATCTCACTAATATTATAAACGTGAAAGTTTAGATGGATGGATGGATAGATAGATGGATGGATGGATGTTTGTTCCTTTATCACGCCAGAACGGCAAAACGGATCTGGATGAAATTTGGCACAGAGATAGATTATAGTCTGGAATAGGACATAGGCTACTTTTTATCCCGGAATTCCCACGGGAACGGGAACTACGCGGGTGAAACCGCGAGGCGCTGCTAGTTACCTATAAACGTGAAAGTTTAGATGGATGGATGGATGTTTGTTCCTTTATCACGCCAGAACGGCAAAACGGATCTGGATGAAATTTGGCACAGAGATAGATTATAGTCTGGAATATGACATAGGCTACTTTTTATCCCGAAATTCCTACGGGAACGGGAACTACGCGGGTGAAACCGCGAGGCGCTGCTAGTGTCTAATATAATAACCCTTTTTTATCCCGGAATTCCCACGGGAACGGGAACTACGCGGGTGAAACCGCGAGGCGCTGCTAGTGTCTAATATAATAACCCTTTTTTATCCCGGAATTCCCACGGGAACGGGAACTACGCGGGTGAAACCGCGAGGCGCTGCTAGTAACCCTTAAAGAGGGCCCTGAGTTAGAAGAGCACTTGAAGAAATCTTCCCAAGTGGCTAACACTCTGTAGGAATTCTTTTCAAATTCTCTAAATCATGTCGTTTGATGAATCTATTTTATATTTGTGTGTAATCCTCGGCTTTAGGGAACACCTTTGAAGATGAACCGAGTGAAGTGAAATCTCTCCCAAAATAAAAACATTAATTCATTATGTCTTGGTACCTATCTCAATCGCTTAGCTTCATTATTACCATTATTATAAGATTTAATCAGCTTGCCAAAACAGATTCTAATGGATTAAGTCTGGTAAAGAATCACTAAACATTAATAAATTTTAACCAAGCTCCATGCATTTTGAAACTGTCGTGACTTGAACATTTTATGTAAAGCCTAGGTTGGGTCTCACAATATTTAAAGAAGTCTCCAATCAAATTCAGATTAATGTTCGTATGATTTGTAACGAGCTCGTAATTGAGTTCCCAGTTGACTGCACTCTGATTTTACGACTGCTATGAATCAGCGACGCTGCGTTTATTAAATGAGATCGTGGACTTCAAGTCTTATGAGTTTATGACTAAGGTATTGTGCAGGAGGTATTTCTTATGGCACAATATTATGGGCATCTTTTTACTTAAAATTTGTATTGCCACAGCAATCTTTTACACAAAAATAAATTTATACTACTTATTTGATAGTGGCCTTAGATACGAGTATGATGATAGATTTCCCTGAAATTACTTTCCCTTTGTTACTGTTTTAGTATGACTTGTTTCCTGATTTTATACACGAATTCTGCCATTTGTTCACAAATGTTTTTATTGTTTTGCCAATTTATAATTGTTTTGCCAATTTTAATAAGTAGAGTAGTAATTTCATTCGGGAAACCATATTATAAGTAAATATACATTCCTAACGAGAGGTAGGGAATTTAGTTTTAGGTGGTTTGCTGAAGTTAACGCAATATTAAAGTAGTGTAGTTATACAAAAAAATTATATTACAATGTATCAGCTCCAAAAACACGATTAAATCGAAATCGACTTCATTTAAGTATTTTTGGATATACTTTAACATTAACTTAATTGTTTTGTATGGACCCTTGGCTTTCTTTGTTGAACACAGTATTTAAAACTAAAAAAACTCGCGCCGACGTAAATCGAACCACCCTAAAACCGTAACATTTATCGTACTGACTTAGCCAATGCAAAGTTTAAACGATTTATTGCTCCGCGCTGCTGTTGTTTGGTTTCGTTTCGTCCCATTGTTTATTTTTGTTATACTCCATGTCAATACACATCTGTTTGGAAGACTCTTTTATTGCCTTTGCTTCGAGAAATGCGCCTGATTTAAATGCAATGCCATGCTTGGACGCTGATTCAAATCTTATATCTCTCGAAACAGGATCATATTCATTATCTTGGGTTTTGTATACATATGTTATCATATCAGTGACAGTGACACAAGCAAGGCTGGTTCGACGCTTGTAGTTTGCCTGCCTGCCTAGCGGACGGCGCGCCCCCCTACTGTGTTCCCCTCTCACCGCCCGGCTGGCTACCTACCTCCCCTGATGCAGTCTCGATTGAACCGTCAACGGAGCCACACGTCTCATTGTCCCGTTTTTTTCGTGTTCGAGCTTTGTTTAACAATACCAAGCTTATGTGCTGTTTGTTGTCTTTCGCTATTTTATTCCGTAACGAATGAATTGTTTTGTGTGAATTTTGTGATCTTTCTTTAATTACCGACTGCATTGTGTGAATAACGGTTTTTGTTGTGTCGGTCAGGATCGTTTATTTTAACTAAGTTCGTGACAGAGCTTACATCATCTGCCTATCAGGATGCATCACTCGTATTAGGATCTGTTCAAATAAAGGTAAGTACCTACATACTTAAAATTGAGTTTCTTAGTATTATTATTTTACCTACTTCTTATCTCGTAATTAATTGAGTAAATTAAATAGTATTGTTAAGTACCAAAAGTAAATTACACAATCTAATTTCAAAATACTAAAATGATCTGCTCATTAATTAAAATATCGCTTTGTGTTGCCGCTGAGATAATTATCAATAATAATGATGGGCTAAAAATATTACAATTAATTAGTCAACCCATCTAGTAACAAACCTATATTTTGGGAGTATAGTTTAGTATCGCATAAATATTTAATTATACCACGACCCTGTATAGGAGGGTGAGTCCAATGTGGTGTGGGAAAGAGAAGGCGATAGCCACCAAGAGGGGTTGCCAAGTCGACAGCCGACACTCAACCAACACTAGGGATTTCCGTTCCGGCAAGTATGTTTTGGGTGAAAGTACCTACTTTGCACAATTTTTGTATTACATACAAATATCGCCTGACATCAGAACAATTTTGGCCTAAATCATCCCAAATAGGTACAAAATAAGATTTATACTTATATACTTTGAGTAATGATGATTATAGTCCCTTTGTACTACATTGTATGGCCGCTATTAGCAATATTATAATCTAGCTCTGCTTTTATATATCTATATATGCATAATATCTGTACTTATCTCATAGACAATCTAACCCGCATTTATCTGGCTTAAAAGTTGGATTTTGACATTCGTACAAATTCGCATCATAATTTTTTTTGATATCGTATAATTTTTTTGCCAAAATTCTACATTATTCAGTTTTTGGCCTATTTACCACATCAACCTACATAGCCTTTTGAGGTTCTTTATCTTCGATCAGGACTGCAAAATAGTTCCACTAATTCCTTTCCCATATTGTTATGAGAAAGGTTCGGGGTACCCTTCCTTCATCCATGAGTAGGTAGGTATACCCTTTTCAATAAAGTTTAAGAAGTTAGCAGCCGCACAAGTTTCAACTTGTCAAATTAAGTGTGGACTTGAGTCCCCAGGCGATTCCTTATCTCTAAATAAACTCTATTTCGTAAATTACACTCAGCGACATTCATCACGTCTAATTAATTGTGTAACACGAATTTTTATCGTCTTAGAAACAATTACTTTCTCGTAAAATGATACTTTCCATTCACACATTCGTTGTGTTGCACAGTGAGAGTAACATTCTACAAACATTAATTTGAGACATTTTGTTTTTAGATGACTGTTGTTTTGAGATCACGCTTTCTACTTCAGCAATGTAAGCTCTCAATTATGTAATTTTATTGTTTCTTATACAGGGTGCCACGAAACGTGTGTACTGAGCCAAAAGGGGGGATTGTGGTTCCCGGGGGATAAACTTTTGTTCTACGATTTATTTAATTTCGAACATTTTAAACTTTTTATGACTTTTCTTGATATTTGAGTTCCTTTACGCGTATTCTTACATTATTGTTTTGAATTTTTAAATGATTTACATAATTTGTTTGTAACAATTTCATGATGTGACAATACCCAGTGTGCCCTTTGCAAAAACGAGCAAAGAAAACATGTTTGTTGTATGGGAGCCCCCTTAAATATTTATTTATAATTTTTTAGTATTTGTTGTTCTGTGAAAATTTCAAATGTCTATCAAGGTTCCTGAGATACATATGAGGTTGACGGTATAAAAATAATGTGTATTACAAAATTTGTGAGCTCTCAAATATGGACACGAAGTGCTTGTTAGTCGAGGGTGTGTTGCGACATTGCCTTTGGTCTGTTCACAGCAATCGGACACATTTAACGAGATGGGAGCGTCCGGTGACCCAGCTAGGGTCATAAGCTGTCAATTCGATACAATAACTCTTTATCATCCTTCTCTACGCATATAGCACGCACACATCGAGGCGCAAGACATTATCAAGCTGCTAAACTGCCTTGATTGAAAGTTTTGATTGAGCAAGCTTAAGTTTTTATTCATTTATTAAATTGCTGGTATAATTTAGTCAACGACGACACTTTATTATAATAGGCAGGAGACGGAGAATCGTATGTGGCATAGTAATTTATTATGGCTTTATGATTGTCTGCAGTAGAACTATCACTTATAGCCAATGTATGGGACATTGAACCGCTTCGATGTTGTAGTCCTGATTTGAGCTGACGTCACTTGTATCAGCATTGATTGTTTCTAACAATGTCGGGATTTATGTTGACTGTTGATATATTTACTGTCATAATAATAATAGAGTATTCTTCTATCGGCCTATATGTGTGTTGATAGACTTGAATTCCAATGAGCTACCTACCTTCTTGAATGCCTTGGGCGTGAATCATCTTTTGATTCAAAATGTAGTCCGGTCACGGTGACTTCCTGTTGATTATCTCCTCTAACAAGTAAATTATTTGGCTCAATAGCTAAGCTGGACTTGTCTTGTTGCGTTGATATGCGTCTACTGCGTGTGTAAAGTCTATAAACATATTGACTTTCTAGATATACATTTAACTTTCACATTTAATTTATTATCATAGTTTCATTTCAATTTTCAAGTAGGTGAACTTGCAGAATGCTGTTCAACTTGTTAAAGGCTTAACGAATTTTATCTGGCACTAAATTAATTCTATTGATGTTTTTGTGTCAGTGAGATTGTAAAGCGAATCAGCGATTCGAATGTGTGGTTCGATGGTTCGTGATCATTGTAGGTCACTTTTTCCGACGAATTAAAAGAATCCTCATTCCTCATTCGGTTATGTTTTATTCATACATTCCGTCTTCTCTCGAGCATATTTTGTTGTGTTCAGTATTTTGTAATTACATCTGGGAAATGCTCATCTAACAATCGGATCAAAGGCCGGTGAGTGACCCGTCTGCCTCCCACTATACAATAGTTTGTCATTAATATTTATGGGCTGTGCACTATACGCACTATAGCTTCTGGAACGTCACCTGAATGCGTTCGTCCATTATTACACCATACTTTTATAATAGCTTGATGCCACCTTTGTGACAACAGAAGTTGCTTGGTAATTTTAACTATACTATCCTGTCAGAATTTCCAGGTTGATTTTAAGTCTGGGTGGACTTTGGGATCATCATACTGTGTTCGTGCGAGCCGACCTTTGGCTACAAAGTACTAAATCTATTACGTTAGTGCAACCTGAAACTCCAGTGAATTAAAGTTTTATTCAGACACAGTCTACTTTCGGCGTGCATCAATCTTGTATGGAAATAGCTGGTTGCGCCAAGCTACGGTTTGCTTTTGTGTGTGGCGTTTTCCATTTATATTTTGTTTTCCAAACCTGTGAAGTGTCCATGATCGATGTGTCTGCTTTATCGTGCATGTGCACTTCGAATGAGGCTGCGATATATTTTTATTCAGTAAACTCTACATTTTTATCTTATTTTATTTTTTTAGCTGGGATAGATATTGACTTTTGTATGATATATACAAGCCACAAGAATCAATTTTAAAATACTACCGGCCAGTAACGAACTTTGTGAAGGTGGTACTCGTTAGATTCTCGCAACGATCAAGTGTAACATGTTTAACGTCAAAACAAAACCTTTAAGAAATGTTGGTTTCTTAAATGCAATATGTGTTTGCGAGAATCTAATGGCAGCCGCAGGTATCGATAGTAATCGATACCTACGGCTACCATGAGATTATGTACACTCCATTTCTTATATCGCAATCTACTGATAAACGGATCACCATGGCTAAACAATCAGCCTGATGAAGACGTCGAGATAACAACTGACAATGTTGTCTTACTGGTTATTGCTTGCACAATAATCTCTTACCATTCAAACATTAGTGATTTCAAATTGAACCCTAATACTCGTTTGATCCAATCGACATAACGGAACCACAACATGCGTGATGCATAATTTAATAATTGTCACGATGTGAAAGTAACGTGAGTGAAATATGAAAGTAAAATGTCTAATCATTTAATAACAAAACACTTAAAACTGAATGGAACAAAACAAATGTTGAAAAGACAACATCTATCACATTCAACAGCAGAGGACCATTGTAATGCAGGTAATTTTAGTATTGTCGTGACCGCCTTGTATACAGGAAAAGGTTTTCCGTGTGCTTATGTCGACGGAAGCCTGCTGATAGTACACGAGAGGCTCAGGAAATTACAGACGTTAAAACACTTGTTGATGAAGCCACTGATGACTTTAGGAACTGCAAGCGATTACATAGCGCTGTGATAATGGTTATGTTCGTACGGGTAAGTATAGTGTATGGAGGCCATCTGTCAATCTGAATTTAAACATACATGATTTGAATGTTATCAGCATAACATTTGAAGACGGCGCATATCTACCTGAGACATATTAAGAAACCCCAAAAACGACATTTAAAGGTTTTAATCTGTATAGGTCAGCAAAAAATTGTTACAACTTTAAAAGTCACGTTTACTTTACGCGTTATCGACCATCGAGTGCAAGTGGCTGACATAATGAATACACTGTTTTATAGCTCGCCCGAAAGGATAACTTGGCTATTTGTTAATCCATTTTATTAACGATTTAGTGATCATAAAATTTTAGATATCGGATTACCATTTGATGTTGTAACGATATTATGCGGGCTGATGTTACGTGTATTAATTACATTTTATTTGCTACATTGGTATGATTTGATTTATTATTATTGAGTAAAAAGTTTTATGGGATATTATAAGATTAATGATATTGTATGTTTGCCATTTGGAATGAACATCATTCTGAGACCTATCGGTAAAGCCCAAGCGGATTCTTATAATCTTGAACATCACATTCCAGTCGTATTCAATTAGCATTACTGATTACTTCTTGAAAAGTTCAAAGACTGGGGCTATAATTTTCTAAGGCATTGACTTTACAAGGATAAAGATGTATACCTTCGGGTCCCAAATAAGCTTCACAAAGCGTCATTAACGGCGCGTGGCGTGACCTAACCTACTGTTCTCGGGCTAAAAGCATCCATCACTATTAAACTATCTACTTGTTTAGTTTTAAATTGTTTACCTACTTTAAAGTCTTCAACCATTCGTCTCGCATCGTTACGAAATTAATCTACACCAAATGCCTTCTAACTCCATAACATATAGCCACTTACAGCACTCGTCGAAAGCATAAAACCATTACGCTTCTAAATCTAAGTTAACCACCGGATCTCCACATAAAGCTGTGTTTTTTCTATTTTATTGTATTAACGTGTTCGAAATTTTGAGGCGAGTAATGAATCAATGGCTCGATATTGAAAAGAACTCACTCTTAATATGGGAGCGTAAAATAACATCTAAAGCTTTTCTATTTGATGCTGGATCTATTATGATTAGTTTTTATCGTAGAACTAGTTTTGCTGTATGGTATATGATTTAAAAAGGGAAATGTCTTTTAACCACATTAGATATTTCACAGTGAAAACCGTATGTTCTGATGTTGAACGTTGGTTGACGAAATATCATACTTACTTACCTATCGTAAACAGGGTTGTGTTTTGACTTCGAGCAGTAAAACCGGAGATGGTTCAACGGTACTTCGCCTTGGGATAACACCATAAACGTGGAACAGCTATTTGACGACTGAAGGATGTACCACGAGTACCCGTTAACCGAAAACCATCTTCCAAATCTTATTAACAAAGAACGGTATAATAGAAAACGATATCCGAACAATGGGCCCTCCATAGCTGCTGGTAAAGTGACTTACACAATCTTTTGTGTTGGCTTATGATATCAAAGACTTCTTGATCAACAGTACATCTGATTACGAGGTTTAGCAAGCAATGCTCATTTTCTTAACAGTTTGATCTCGTCTTCGTTTTATCTTAGTTTGTCTCTGCAAGTACTTACAGCTACTCTTTGCCTGCTTCATCGGAACTCTGAAGATATTACGGGCATACATAGGTTATCGAATAGTTCTTGAGGGATTAACAAACTGATTTAAGAAATATTTTCTAAGGTTCGGATAGCTTGCATCAATAAATTCTCATAATCACCTAACCTATTAGTTTTAAATAATGTTGCTTTTGAGTCTGTAAACTCAGACATACAAACATAGTTACTTACTTAAGTGATCGTAGTCGCGATTTCATGAGTCATAAAAATACCCACCACAAGAACACAGCTAAAGTTAGACCATTCAGTATTTTGAGCATTGTCAAAAATGTATTATGTATTTCTTTGACTCGGATCTCAGTGCTTAGATTACCGATGTTGCTCAAACCAGTGTTAAATGTCTTGCGATCAATGAGTTTTACTTTCAGTAGGTCAATTAAGAGGCATTTGTGAGTGTGTGTCACTCACTCATACCATTTAAGTCGGTAATAGGATAGGGTATATGCATGACTTCAAAAAAGCTTTCAAATATTTTTTTTTAATTCTGTTGTAATGAAAATATATCTGCATATTTATTTTAGTATTTTTTGATGTTTTTATAGTAAACTTTAATAATGGAAAAGTATTGGAGGAATAAATCACAAAATTTCTAAACGTGACGTCACCGTTCACCGTATTGTCATGAAGCTTTTAGCAGGATATCATTTTTGATAGTAAGAAAGAATTAAAAATATTTATTAGACACAACACACAAACAACAAACATGATGGTATTTTCTTTCTAATTTTATTTTGATTGAAGTAACCGAAGCACTCTGAGTTTACAAACTGAACCGTGACGTGACGTCACAGAAAAAAGCAGCATTTTTATCACCCAAAACTGAGCGCAGTGTTATTTTAATTTATTTCCTTAATAATTTAAAAAAATAGGTGTTATTTTTTTCGGTAACGTAATAATAATGACATTATTATTGGGTTAAATGAATAAAAAGCATATAATATACCCTATTGACTGCATTTTGAATACGAATAGAAAACAAAAGAAAATGAACCAATATGTTTAATAGATACACTCGCGAACATTATCAGAACTGACTAGCACTACTATACAATTATAACATAAATCTCTCTGTTTTCTGTTATTGATAAATCTATTTGTTTCAGGTACGCGTTATGTAATCCCAGCATCGGTAAGTTTTCCGTGAAGTCTCTGTTGAAACCGTTTGTCATATTTAGTTTATACATTGCTTAACAAAACAAATTGCCTTGCCAGATCGGTTGAAAATACAAGACGTGAAACAAGTTTAATGATTAACACACACAATTTTAATATCATAGCTGCGAAACAAACACGTATCAGTTTTTATGTTTGTAATAGAGCATTGCCATTGATTGCAATCGATGTTAGTAGCTCCAGCTCTTGTTGACTTTATTTACCTATAGAGTTTCAATATTTGTAGGCTCGACCTCTCCCGCTCCATGTTATTAAACATCGAAGCCCTAGTCCTCTATAAACAAACATGAGTATTTCAATCAGCATGAGTATTTGCTGTTATGATGTTTGTTTTACCGCACCGTGTATAAATGCTACACAATATAATTATCTCCTTTTGAATATCATACAGAAAGTCCTGAATTCCCCGAGTTCCGAGCTCTAACAAAGTAATTTCATTAATTATGTCATATTTCTCAGTAAGGTGCTGTCGGTAATTAATATGTGTCTAAGTAATTTCTCAGACACATTGAGATGAAATGTGTTTTTGTACTTTGACTTCGTAATCGATGAAAGTTGATAGACGTAATTCCTTCGAAACAAAATATAAAGCTAGCTAACTCTGCAACATTGATTAATTGCGTTTCATTTGCAAGTATGAATATTTTTAGAAGGTAATCTTATTCTTACTTTTTGTTAGTCGCGAATGAAGAGATATTTAAATAGGAAAACAAAAAGTTGCACGGCTTTCTGTTTGTGTAACGATCCGTACCATACTTTATTGCCATGTTTTCTGCTATAACTTATTTATGTTGCTTTCGTATGAAGACTTTTTATATGCTTCATCCACACGATTGATAATATTTAATGATTATCTGCATACACAGCGATATTTAGTAACGTTATTCTTATCTCGATTTTTACATAAATTGTTATTTGGAGCCGTCGCTGTTGTCGTCCTTTAAAGGTTAAAAAAGCTGTATCAAGTCCAAAATTCTTTCAAAGGTTAAAAGCCTTTTATTTCATCGGTGAATCAGCCAGATATCTATCTACCTACTTTATATGTAAATGCTCTCAAATTATTCGGCATTTGAGCTGTCTTGCCTTATAAAGCTTCAACAAATATATCTGATATTCTTCAAGAGCCCTAAACATCCTGTATTTAAGGGAGTCATGTTAACCCCTGCGTGACGATTGATACGTAGAAAGAAGCATAGAACATTGACCTACAGTACTGTAAGGTGGTTTCACACCGGTTGCTTTCGTAATTCAAGTTATAAGTATCGTGTTTGGCCACAACGTTTTGGTAATTGACCGATGTGGTTTCTCAGTTTCTGATAACACGTTTCTGTGGTTGATTTGTTTGGTTTGCGCTTCCGCATCATCAGTTGGAAGCAAGATGTTCTGGTTCGTTTTAGATTTAATTACCACACTGGCACCACACTTCTTTTTTATTATTCCAAGTCCAAAGGTGCGATGGATTTACTAAAAGTCGCAGGCAATTTGTTTTCTGAATGCGTAAAACTTTGGTCCTGAACCAAGAAATTTCACGTGCAGGATGCCCACACACCCACTCATGGGCTGTGTGTGCAATAATGATGATGGATGAACAATTAGGATCCCGCCAGTGTACATTTATCCCAACAAATACTCATAACCTAACTGCAACTGAGAGATCTAATAAAATATAAATAAAATACAAAAAATAAAACCAAGATATGCAGCCAATGAAATCCGTGTCCCCTACAAGTGCCGGAAAGAGATTCAGTGGCTTAGAGATCTGTGTGAGGTAGAAAATAAAGTTGCGTTAAGTTCGGGGTAAGTAATTTGGACTTTAAGCTTACAAACTTGTTCCTAAAGTGTCGACATCGACATAATGCCACTGCTGTGTTGTGTAAGACGTTTAAGTCGGTAAATGTCGGCGTTAGTCTTTAATAGTACTAATGAAGCTACATACTTATCATCTAGAATTGAACCACTTAATAACAAAGATAATTACAATCAAATAATAGAATTAAATTAAAACTAGTATTTACAATTGAAACAATTGAACTAACTGCAATGTTGGAGACAATCTACAGGTAGCTCAACTGATCCATATCGATACCAGTCGGAAGCGTGTCCAAGACGCTGCTGGCTGCATTGCCCCGCTGTATAGCAATGCTGATGCGCTGTGCCAGATACTCACCAGCTCTCGGGTCACGCGTCGCTTCGACCAGACGCTCAGATAGTTTGATAATTTTTGAAAACCTGGAGAGCCTCTCGGTACCCCACGGACTTAGGGTCTCGACTCCAAGGTGAGCATATGCGTAGGCTCTGTCGAAACCTGCATATCTGCCTCTTGAGATCTTCGGCAAAATCTGCCGCCGTATACCAGCCCTCACGGAAGTCCTAGGAAGATGGGAAGGTGCGAGTGTGTCGACGCATGTAGCGTCCCACACAATAGGCTTCCCCAGCTCTAGGGATTGCATTATCTGGACAATTTTCTTATCCGGATAATATGGATTACATCATTCACAAATCCGGATAATCTGGATAATTCGGATAATTTGGATAATTTGAATAAAGTTCAACTTTATTTCAACGAAAACTCAAAAATGACAAATTACAACTAAGTATTTACACGTACGTACATCAATTTCATAAAAATCTAATCAGCAAAGGTCCCGTGACCGCAAACTCGTCCAGTGTGGCCGTTCTAGAGACTTTGTCGCTAGAACTAGAGGATTTTATCAATGTTTAGCGGACAAAATTCCACATTTAGCGAGAAAAAAAGTTATAGTGACTTCTAGCGACTTTTAGGCGGGTCAATATGTCGCTACAAGGGCAACCGTGAACTCGTCATATATTAAAGCGTGATCGATTTTGGCACCTTATAAATCGCGAATTTTATCTTTTACCTTGTACTTATACCTACTCATCATTCTAACGATTGATTTGCGGTCTTTCCCAGACCATGGGCCCAAGGCTAAACGCCGCTGATGTAGCTGCGGAGCGGGCACTTACTGATTGCTGTGCAAGATGTGAAGGCACTAGCAAGGGTATCTACATACGTGGCATCCCAAACTAAAGGCCGACCTATCTTTCAGGGAATCAGAGATACCGTCAGGTCTTTTACTATCATCTCGCATAGGCTACGTGGTTCAAAGGTAGCTACCACATTGACGCTGGTCCGAAAAATTATGTCATGATTAATTATCTGAACTTTATTGGTCATAAAAGTCTATAATAGTGCATATTTAGCTATTGAAAGGTAACCCTTTCATCAACATGTGCTAGTGTAGACTAGTATAGGGGCGGCATATGAGTAGATGTAGCTCTCCAACTAGACATTATGCCGCCCTTTATCAGCTAAGGTCTTCAACTGACATCCTCCAGCCATCTGCTAATAGTCTTTAACACATCGTCAGCCCACCTGGCAACAGGACGGTCTTTACGAGTTTAAAACAGCGTTGGTCTCCACTCCCCTTATACAAGTTTAAGACCAACTGTTGTCGGCTTTTCTTTGGCAGAGATGGCCCACTGCCACTCAGCTTACTAATTCTCTGAGTTATGTCACCAGCCTTGGTTCGGCTTTGGTGTGATTGGGTAGTTTTGTTTCGAATACGCATACGAATCCTAACCATCAGAAAAACTCCGAACATAACTGGCGCTTTCCATAGCTTGCTAAACGACTTTGAACTACTGCACCAGTTGTACCCTGAGAACCTAACTCATATCCGTCAGTTGTAACGGGTAGAAGCACTAGTCCATAACTTTAGGAATGGATAACAAGAAGACTTGTGTGAGCCAAAGAGTTAAGCCTTCTAACTCAAACGCTGACAAGCCCTCATAGTTTCACTTACTCTTGCAGCTGCTAGGAACTGCTGTAGAATTTTCTCCGGGGTGATGTATCTGGCTATGCAAGTCTTTGTCCAGGTGAATGCTACTTTGTTGCATTCATTCGGAGATTTCTGCTATGCGCTAGCTTACCTTCGCTTGCATCAAGTGCAAGTGCTAGCCTAGCTGTCAGACTTGATGTCATTTGTTGGTGTAGCGCTTTTGTGTGTACCAGTTCAGAGTGGCTGTTCAACCAATCTTCTCTGGAAAGTGGAAGAAGGCAGCTCCACAAAGTTCCAAACGCCTTGGGAGCATAAACACTACGAAAACGCATAGAACGACCTGAACAAGTAACCGTGGGAGGCGCGGCGTGTGGTGTGACGACGAAAAAAGCCGAAGGTTATACCAAATAATATTATAATTCAAATTGAAACTTATTTACGATTAAATAAAATCGCGATTTAATTATTTCTTCCTTCAAAAAAAGATTTTGAACATTATCCAAATTATCCGAATTGTCCGGATTGGAAACGCCTAAATCCGGATAAAGAAAATTGAGAAATTATCCGGATAATTCGGATAAAACGGATTTTGGATAATCCAGATTGCAATCTCTACCCAGCTCCCATGGGACTAGAGTCATACCGTCAGGCCTCTTACCATCGTCACGCAACAGCCATTCGGTTCGAGAACAGCTGGTACGTTAGCAAACCACATAGTTGGATATTTTAATTCCGATAAAGTTTACGAGTATCTATGAAGCACATTCTTATTTCTCGCTTTTCTAACAGCTCTTTCCTTTATTTACCGATACTTCCCTATACTTGCGATAACGACAACAATACATTTAGTTCTGAAGTACCATTCCATTAGCTAACATATTATAATTCTAACCTGTCGTATATCAATGCCGACCAATTTGTTGCAGAGAAAGTTTAAGGCACGCAGCCTATAAATTCAGATAGCCAATTGCCCCTCACACTTAACCCCTTGCTAAAATTATTCGTCCAACTTCGACAAAGGCAAGGAGCCCCGCGGCTACCGCTGCTATCAAATTGCAGTTATTATGCGACTGACTGGCATGCTATTACATCGTCAAGCATTGGCTGATAGTTAAACTGGAGCCACAGACTGGCCAAACACCGGTTGGTTCATCATTAACTACATTCGCTGTCAAATCATTTAGATTGAGATTTATTTACTTTGCTCACATGTGCCTGCATGTATACTTACAATGAAATGCTTCAGCGTCATCCGACGACAGTTACTTATTGAAGGCGTGTATCTCCACTGCGTCTAGTTCTCATTCTATTAGAATTACCTCTTTCAAATAAACAAGGAGTTAGATTTTTTTTTCTGAAGTTTCTGTTGATTCCCAAATCTTGTGCTACTAGCACATGTAATGTCGCTTTAATTTGAAGCTTGCACTTCAGAATATTCTTCTACTAGCAGCGCCTCGCGGTTTCACCCGCGTAGTTCCCGTTCCCGTAGGAATTTCGGGATACAAAGTAGCCTATGTCCTATTCCAGACTATAATCTATCTCTGTGCCAAATTTCATTCAGATTCCTTCAGCCGTTCTGGCGTGATAAAGGAACAAACATCCATCCATCCATCCATCTATCTATCCATCCATCCATCCATCTAAACTTTCACGTTTATAATATTAGTGAGATTATACTATTGAGAATGCTAACCGTTGTATAAAAGCTGTGGTTGAGCTCAGGAGGGGTTCTCACGTCTGTCACACTTCACCTGGCATTCTAACAATGTGATACGTTATTACTTAGGTCTCATGCCAGAAGCGGTTCAAAATTGCATACTTTTGTATCGCTTAGAAAGGTTTGTAGTACGCATTTAGGAGTAGTTTCGTAAATTATAATGTTTGTATAGAATGAGGCTAGACTTATCTTTTAGCCACCTAGCAAAAATTATGTAGTGCCAAGGTGCATCCTTGATACAATAATGTTACTTTAAGATCTATGTACAGCACGTCTCGCAATAATGAATCTTGTATCTCTACTAGATCCTGCTTATGGCACGATCTTTTCCGGCAAGTATCTTGGCCTCCGAGCTCTACCTATCTCAAGGAGCGCTTCGAATTCCTATCAACCCTCATCTTAAAACTCCCTGCTCACACAACTTCTTTCTACGTCAGTTTACAAGCTATCCGTCTATGAAACGCTCTCCCTCTGGACATCAGACGTATAAAAACACTCCCTATCTTCAAAAAACTGCTGCATCATTATTTAACCTTGTTAAAATTTGACAGACTTATTTTATGCCTATGTAAGTTTATTATGTTTGTAATGTAGGTATTATGGTATGTAGTGTAAGTAGTAGCATTTGTTTTCTTTTTTCCCTAAATTTTAATATCTAAATTGGTCATTCAAGTGCCACCGTCTATGTTGTTCCTTTATGACCAATCCATCCTTAGGTTACCTGGGAGAGGTCGCGTTCAGTGATAAGGCTGCCTTTTATACTTCTTCTATGCTAAGTATTTATTACTGTATTGTTTCCTGTTTTGTGTGGTGTAATAAAGTGTTTTCTATTTATCTATCTTAAAGTAGCCTATGTCCGTCCCCGGGATACTGACTTCCTCCCTGACAAATTTCATTAATATTTGTTCAGCCGTTTGAACGTGAAAAAGTCAGATAGATATAATTTTCTGGTATTTAATGTGCTGAATGTTAATGCTGTTTGACTTCCGATTTGGAATAGTGATACAGACAATGTGACGTGACGGATACTTCTATTTTGAGGAAGTTTAAGTAATATCGAGTAGTAGTCACTCCTTTTGAGTAAAATATAAATTACCAGTGCTTGTGTTCGCCAGAAAACACAAGAAACCCTGAATCATGTATCGGTACCGGTTTAAAGTACCTAATTGAAGTGAAGAAAAAATCAATAACAACTTATTTCTTATTTGATGATTTTTACTAAGTATAAAATATTACTTGTCCGAGTCCTTATTTTGTTACTCGAAGGAATAAAGTTACTGAAATCGGAAAATCTATCGTAGGCGTGTGGTAAAGTACGAATAGAAATAGCCAACTACTACACTTTTCGCACAGACCGCTTATAATCGTAGTGGAAATATACAATTCCATCACAATCAGGTTCGCGATGTAATAACATCCTACACGTGTCGACTGTAAACGAAATTACAGTAAAATTGCTGCTGGTGAGCGGTTGAAGAGATTCATTGTTACTTTAAATACATATTTGTGATTTAGTTTGTATTCACCTACATACTTCATTTCATTTTTAAGGAATATGCAAGTCGAGCCATAATATAAGTAGAGCGCATCGTACACGACCATAAACTCTGATTTCAAATCCTGGTCTAATCACACAGTCAGTTAGCTGACAGTCTGCTGACACGCCATCATCATAAGGATATGTTAAAATGTATAAAGATCAGCAATTTTCGAGCAGACGACCATTGGGAGTCCATTTGTTGAAGATTGCCCATGCCATTCCCCGACCCAAAGGAACCTGTTTGCCTGAAAACTGAGCAGCAAATTACGCATTTGCCGACCCGGATTACGCATTAATACCTTACCCTAACTATACCTACATGGATTATGCATTGAACAGAAAAATTGGTCATGCCTAAAAAGTTGATAAACCACTAGAAAATGCATTCAGTAAATCAGTTGCCAACCAACCAAAGTTTGAAAACATTCAGCTTCTGTTTCATCGATTCTGATCCTTCGTTGATTCTTCGAACGATGTGTTATTCGTCGAGCGTGAAATGCAATACTGTTACTGCTTGCCTTCTTCTATATCGTATTGACAAACATGTACTTCTGGTATTGCTGTGCTCTACCATCTAACGCTAACCGTCCAGGTGTTTCACAACCGAGCTAGTTTCAGCAAAATGATCAGTTTTATCCTTTTGACTGGTTTTCGTTTCATCGTAACGCCTGTGTACGTGAGATTAATAAATGCGCCGTACGAAACGTACGCTCATCTGCCACTTGGGCGCTTTGAGGTGCAACAGCCCTTTATACGGATTTCCCGCACTGACAAAGCACTGACCTTTTTCAGCGCTCAGTTCTGTAACGAGTTTTATTAATTCATTAAAATTGAGCGAATGTAACGGACAACGGACCTTGACTATGCTCTGCTTACCCTGAATAATGAGAAAAGTTGAAACTGTTATTTTACACTGTTAGAATACAATATTTGCTATCGTGTTTTATTTGTGATTTGTTTAGGAGAAATATAGCTCGCAGTATTGACTTAAATCAAATAAATTCAGTAGTCTTCTTCAGCAACCACGCGGACTGCAAGTAATATCCGAAGATATCTCACACGATCGCGTGTTGCTGTTGACTTCGCACATCGGGAATTCTCGTAAAATGAGCTGAGGAATGTCCGACGATGTAGCTGAGATTGCTTGGAACTTGAGAACGTTAGTTATTTGCAGTGATTCCAAATGCTCCTTTTGTAGGGAGCAGATTCCGGTATTGCACCCACGTTTGTATAAATTCAATGCAATAAAGCTATTCTGCAAACGCGTTACGTTAACGATTTATGAAGTTGTCTGTCTTGGATCTGTTCTTCGTTTTACTGCAGACGGTTTTAGCTTCAGTTTATAATGTAATGTGTTTTAATTATACAGCAGACGAAACAATTTCTCGTTTCGAGTAACAGCTGCTCATATTTCGGTTCACCTGTTTGATTAATTTAGCCGTCGTTTAGTTAGCGGGGCTGGCTGGGTACCAGTCGCATGGCTTCTAAAGAGCTTGTATTAAAGTTTGTAGATAAAACATGGACCGGCGTGCGACAGACCGCCGTCGCAGAAGTGTGTAATTGACCGTATGAATCGTGGCGCGCTGACCGCCTGCCTGTGTCCAGTGTATGGGAACAGACTGCAGGGCTGCCTTCTATGCGCCGTTATTCGGTTAGCTGCCGTGTTGTTTTTCCATAAAAGCTTTTTGTTTGCTTTGACACTTTGCCTCGGGGCAAGTCAAATGTATGACAGAAAGTGCTCTTGTTGTAGTGCGCTATGCACAAAGCAAGGAAATGTTTTTGGATGTTTTCCTCGACACAGAAAGGAAATAGCTAATTCTTTTAATAAGAAACCTGAATGCAAGTCCAGACTATAGACCGATGTTTTATCGATTTTTAAATAATAAAACATCAATTTGTTAAACAAATCCTTAATTAACGTTATCTGCAATGCTCATGTATTACAAATTAATCGTCTGATTATCTACTCGCATTTAGATCGCATCGATCAACTAAAGTGCATTGCGTATATTTTATCAATTCAATAATATCTTATGATAGCCCTGAAACTGGTATTATCTTATACGTTAATACTGTACATAGCAAAGTTATATGTGTTGCATAGATGTACGTGACCATATACATATCACTCTGAACAAGGTGTGTGGTCAATCCACAGCTGTGACATATACCGGCGACGCAGTACTTTATATGGAAGGTATACAGTACACCACGGTCAATTACACATACATACAAATTAGCGGTCGGTCATATGTATGTTTTGATAACAACCGACAGAGCTATGCACACGTGCGAAACGATCACGTTTAAGCAGACTTCACGGATAACTTGTGACAAATTAGTCTCGAAGCAAAAAGCAGCTGTAAATTCTACTTGCTTATAGTCTAGACTCCTGCGATAAGAAAGAACGTGTATGTGTGTGACTTGCTGGTATCAAACTTGCTGGTATCAAAGAGTCGAATTCGGTCGATTGCCTGTTTGATCGATGAGCGTTCCGTTCTAATAAAGCAGTTGTGTGAGTTCTTTTTGTGTCGGATGATTTGGTTCCGGGCATAAAAATATAAATAATCTAACATTTGATAGACAGTTTGAGATGTATATCTCTCTCTGTGTGTGATTGGGCGGAGACTGTTTGGGTTTTAGCTGAGAAAATATTTATGTAACCTTAAAAGGAAATCTTGATAAAGCATACACAAGGAAGCGAGTCGATCAATACCTAAACGATACAAAGTGAAAGTGATTTCACTGATACATTGTTTTGGCTCATCGATCATGTCAAGTATCAGCTGGCTGATATGAGTGATCTTCGGTTGGGTTATTCTTGTGATTAACTCTCTTTCTTTGAGATTTCGCAGAGAGAAGAAACAATGGTGACCTCTCATAATAATATCTGTATGTGTTATCAGAATGCGTGGGTTGAAGTTGAACCCTTATACAGAAAAAGTCTTGTTTGACTACCAACACCTACAGGTCCCATTGTTTAACTAAAAGGATTTCATTATTTATCTCGTCTCTGTACATTATTTATTTCAACAGGCTAACAATACATAATTAATAACAATAACCTACTAAATCAAAACACGAATTAAATTTTATTTAGATTTTATTGTAAGTTTAGAAATTTAAGAGACCACCTTCCTATCTAGTATCCCTAATAAAAGCTCGGCTTAGCTTGGCGCTAGATGATGCTGTTTGAATTGTCTAGCATTATTTATGATTATTACAGTGACCTCTAACTAACCCACCACGACTTATATTTCTTGGGTAATTTAAATCATTAGTGGGAAGGTACTGCTGTGTCAAATTAAATTTATAAATAAAATTCTCATCATTGTTGCAATATAACATTTTAAATTATACGTTTGCTTTAACATTTTATTTAACACTTTTATATTTAGTACCTCTATTACGGAAAACCTCAAGCTCAACATTGGGTATTTTTTTTAAATATACACAATTTAAATACCTTCAGGTTAATAATTTTGTTTATTCCTGTACCTACAGCGCGTTCTAGCTTGTCGTGATTATTATTTCCTTGGGCATCGTACGTATGTATGTAAAGACTACCTAATGATTACCGTGTGATTCGTATTCGTCCGTGGCCATGTGTTACTCATCGCCATTAGCCAAGCCTTGGTCACGGTTTCTAACAAAATAGTTACCCATCTCTGCCCTAACATACCATTTTCTTCATAAGCGTCTGTTTTTCCTGTATCTATTTCCTGATGTCCAGCAAAAACTTGATTATAAATATCGGTTTGATATAGTTACTCTGTGGTTAGATTACAGATGACAATTTTACTATATTATGTGCATACATGTATGTATGTTCCTATTGTAAAAAATATTTTATTTTCGTTCAAATTATGCTTTTGTCAAACAACAAAATAATAATAAACCATAAGTTTAATATTATTGCAAGTGGTTCGTTATTTTATCTTTTTGTATGCGCTGTGAATTTTATTATTAGCATACAGTTTTCTTAATGAGTATTCGGCACATTTTTTTTTTTTATTTATTTCGCTTGATGTTCAATTCAACATCAACGGGAAACACGAAAGTGTGTTTTATTAGCGTGTTTTAAAGCCAAAGGATAAATTTTCACTAATTCAATTTTTTTAGTCCTCAATAATTCTACATCTACATTATTCTACATAAATAAATCTGAAACTACTCGATACCTCTCTACAGGCATTTCCTTTGGCATTCCGACAGAAGAAAAGAGGACCATATAAAATGGACTGAAAGGTACTCCAGAGTCAAACAAAAGGGGGTTTTATGTTCAAAACAGGGTACACTCGAATTATGTTGTTGTTATATTTGAAGCACACTCTCCAACTTACTTATATGTACGGAACTGTTGGCGTGTTTATTCGAGAGGAAGGGATTCGGTAACTCTAGTATAGGCTGTTTGCCGAGGGTCCAATGCCCAACCTTTGTAAGTATATTATGGGCAGTCTTTTGATCAAACTTATAACTTTTAATGAACTATTCATTAAAAGCTATAAGTTTGATCGAAAAACTTCTGAAGGTTCCTTTATAAAGTTCAACGAAATTATGTTTAATGATGTTGACGTGCCTAAATATGTTTCTTCTTATAACGAAAAACCTCCAATTCGGTAACATTGCTCTTTCTTGCAATTTTTCAAATCTTTCTTTTCCCTGGATTTTCTTCGTCGTATTTTTTTGAATGGCATGTCACGTTTCAGTCGAATTACCAAGGAGTAATTTAGGCACGCTTACAAAAAGTTCAATACCCTACCAGTTACTTTTAGCTGAACGTGTAACCGTGAAGTCTTTGGGGAAACAATAGTAAGTGCTTATAACTACTAGAGGGTCGAAGAGGGAGCTATTTGACACGAACCGTTGCGAACCGAGTATTACGGATAATATGTTCGGATTTTTATTGTGATTTCTATAATGTCAAACCATTGTTGGACGAACTACGTTATGGTAAAATTAATTTTACCAGTTTTTAGATTTTACTTTATCGCTAACAATTAATGACATACACGTAGCTTACCTTTTCAAGTAAGTAATTATAATTACGTAAGGTAAGTACCTACTTAGATTTATAAAAACTTGGAAGTTTGCAATGGACTATGGATTGCCATTAAAATTACTTATAGTAGTTTTATACAATTGCAACCTAACAACAAGCGAAAACGTATACTATAGCGTAAAAGTCAATTGACTTCAAAGGCATTTCGCATTACCAGCTGATTGGGTCAGAAAAGGCTTGTCTAGTAAGAGGTCAATGAAAGCGACCTTTTTATTTTTAATCCTAACTTAAAAAACACCCGGTCGTCGCAGGTGAACGGATGGACACGCCACAAAGCGGGCGCGGTCGGAAACTATAAATTCAAAACTGCCTGGAAATACCCAATTCAAATTATTAGACAGGTGTCTTATAAACACGATGCTAACACTCAAGTAATTAAAGACTACTATGACTAATATGAACTCTCACAAGACTGGGATCGGTTGATAGAGAATTAGAGACTAATAAGGACTCCTAAGGAAATGGAAAGAATGAGAATCAGTTGTATATAATCTGCATCGTATGGGAAAAATAAAGTAGAATAGACAGCATATGTGTGAGAGGACTGAGAGAGCTTTTAAAAAGAAAGTAATTGGAGCATAAGTTTTTTCAAAAGAATACGATAATATGTTCAATGTTCCATAACTAATGCCAACGCTGGATTCCGAATCAGAAATGGGATCACATTGTGAGAGCTCTATTTCCGAATACGCTTCATCATCTTCATTTATCAAAACCACGAACTGGAACTTCATACAAACGAACGTGGATATTGCTTCTGCTTTCTTTCGACTTCCTCGTCTTTTGGATTTATTTATTCTACATTATTTTTATTGCTATTTTGCTTCTGCTGTGTGAAGGCTTCCTCGATCCATATCTAGCGGTCACCAGCTAATAAATAAAAAATAAAATAAAATTCCTTTATTTCGGACTACAATGATCCATAATTTGTTAGTAAGTTCGTATGCTAAAATGACCTTATATTAGTGTTAGTATTCCTTAGGTACTAAAATTAAATTAAAATGAAATAGATTAAAATGAAATGAAATAAATTACAATATAGAAAATACTACTAATCTACCTCTTACGAATGTAAGAGGTAGATTAGTAGTATTTTCTATACGATAAACAAATGAATATTTGTTTATGTTAAAGTTTATTGCATGTATGATATGTCGTTGCGCCATCGTATACTTTATTGGTAGTTCTAGGTCTATCAAATAATATAGTTTCATGTATCGCAAGCGGAAGGTCTTGTTTGGTCCAATAGTAACGTAGCAGCACTAGAACAAGTTTACTAAACAACCATTACATAGAGCTGCAGCCATTTCAACTTTTTAAGCCATCGCGTAATCCAAATTCTAGCGTAGCTGGGAATTTGCTTCCGAAAAACTAAAAGCACTAAAAGTTTCATCCCGGCGCAGGCTGCTAGTCTATTCTACTCGTAACGATGCTATAAATTGCAGACGACACTTTACGTACCTGTAAGTTTAATTCCGGTTTCCCCTACTCTTGATCCTTGACCAGTCTTAACATTCGCAAGATTGTTTTGCCAGTACGTTTCTAGATATACTTTTATACATTTTTGTATTTCCTCAAAAGTTACTGAACTATTTTGTGTAGGCGTATTTTTAGATGGTTCTCTTTGATTATGTACTTATTCAAACGATGTTTCGTGGAAGGAAAGCGTATCCAATATCGAAAGGGAGAAAGTTATTTCGCCCTAAAATATACGCGGCCTCATTCCTGTGACATGGCATCGAAACAGACGTTCCCCATGTGGTTTGTTACAAACCCCCAAATTGCCTCATCAAGGCGAAATAAAAGTGTCTCGTACCCGTATCCATAGATTCATTTTGATGTATCATGGATATTTGAGAAATAATACCAGCATTTGACGCTATTTGGGCACAAATGTTGTTAATTGAGTAAATATTTTCCATTCCAGATCCATTGCACGCAATAGATGATCCATCCATTCAATGAACAGTGTACTCAACTAATATTCATAATCATTACGAATATTAAGCAGTTTAGATTCATTGTATATATATATATTTAGATAGATAAAATTTCTCGGCTCAATCCGGCTGCTGATGGTGAAATATGGAACGAAAAATTATGTATGTATATTCTTCAACGAAAGCAAGCGCTACTCTTCCAAAACTTTTCCCATTTAGAAAGCTTTGTTCGAATCTAAATAAGAAGCTGTTCGCAAGCCCGCGCCCTTAGAATTAGTGTGGGTAATTTGTCAGAATCCGTAATTGTTTCTCGGAGGACTAAATAAGTAATTGTTGTGTATGGCATTGCGTGAGTGGGTTCGGAAGTGGGCTACGCAGCCGTCAGCCGGGAAGGCCGAAGCCCTGCGGTATCGATCGCTCGCGCCCCACGCGTTATATGACCATCGGCGACAGGAGGGCGCTCCCGGCTTTCCGTAAACACTCTTAACATGTACACATAGGAGAGATAATCTTTTTTAATCTCCCAAATGTCCAACATTTACATTAAATCTCCCAACGTGGCCTTATTCAAATTAGAATCTCTTTGTTTGCCCTGAAAACCCACCCAAACGACCGAAGACGGCTTTCCGTTGTCTGAAATGGCTTCCTTTTGTTATCAGTAGGTATCGTTGAATAATATTATGTAAACACAGCTTTGCGAATTTGTACGAGTGCAAATTTTAAATTGTGAAATGGCTGCCTTTTGAAATACTACGTCGGGAAATTGTCTGGAAACATCACTGTTACTGTTGTTGGTACTTACTAGTTTTGTATAGACTTTATTTTTGAACTATTTTATAAGTATTGAGTACATAGACGGAAAAGGCTCAATTCTGATTAAATTTACGTTATGGGGCGTGATGGAAAGTTTTTTCTTTTTGAGTATGTGCTGTCCTAGTTCTATACAAACAAACATTGCGTCGTCGTCTCTAGTTTGGACATAAACATCCCGTTGCATCAAAGGAAGTGGGGTAAGCAAATAAAAATTAATTACGTCGTCTAGTATTAAGTCACTCCTACCTACTTTTTGGTAAATTTTATTAGTTCCCATTCTCTGGTATGAAAGTAGTTTCTGTTTTAGTTTTGTAATGGGGTTCACCTTTGTTTACCCAACACACTTCTTATGCGGGTTCATTGTTGTCTCGTCCTGTACGTACGGCCCTTTGTGTCTCATGGTTAAGCTCCGTCGTCGCGCGAGGCAAAGAATAGTGCTTATTCAGCAACAGTTTCTCACTTTAGGGCTAAGCTCAATCTACCGGTCAAAGGATACTATCCAACCTGAATTACAGAAAGGGTAACAAAAAATCCGCACATACATTCCTGCCAAGAATGAAGATATAGAGTGTACGATAGAACGTCCTCCATCTTTATTATAGGGGTTTCTTTTTGATATATTGAACCTTCCTGCGAACAGCTAAGTGTGTTGAGTTTAGGAAACTAAGAGATTGGAGACACTTGAAGATTAGCTCTAAGGATATTGATTTGCGGTTAAGGACTCGCTCCACCTCAATAAACAATTTCACACCGACCGACTGTTTAACACAAACGTTTCCAAACAATTACCTAGGGAACAAAACTTGGCCCGGAAGCTGGTATTTCAATGGAATCCGTAATGGCACATCGTCTTAGCTGTAATCTGTTCTATTGTTTCGCTAACCATTGTCACACAGTCACACTCGATATTGTGCTGTGTTCCGGAGAAACCATACCAGTTTATGACGTACTGCTACCGGTGCTTTCAAGAGCCCTGGGACTTAAAGTACGGGCTTTACAACTTGGCTACGCTCAAGTACTAGTTCCAAACTGTACTTAGCTTACCTATTCCAAAAGAACATACCAGTAGTTGAGCTATGTAATAAATGACCCACAGTACATTACACTTTGTAAATCGCTTATCATCACTAATGTTTTTTTTTTTTTTTTATATCATTTATTAAGGGTTTGTTCAATGATATGAACATGATCACTAATGTTATTTGTGGTTACCCATTACCGCTCATTGGATTTACTGAGAACATGATCCTTGGCTCAAAACTAATGGTCTTGAGTCTACGATAATGAATCTACTTACAATTGTGATAATTTTAACCACGGCTTTAACAGTCCATCGTAGGAACGGTGTATGGTGAGGATTGAAGATTATATTATTATGTCTGTATAACATCATATATATATTGTACCTACCTGCTTACTGTGAATCCCGTGATGAGTTAAACGTTAAACACAACTGTATGTTAACATGGTGTGCCTATGTATAGGTCATAGTGGTTTCCGGCGGATAGTCTGGCTACAGATTGAGTTATAGTTGCCCTTGCTTCGGTCTGGCTCTGTTTTGCCTCTCCATTCGGGCGTGCACAGAGTTTTAATAAGGCTCATTATTACATGCTCAATAGATCTCCCCTCTTGAATGAAACTCTGATGTGCTCATGGAAATAGTAAATTTGTTGTGCATATTATTCTGTTATCTCCTATCTTTTTGACCCCTTTTCTTAATTTTACGTTAGAGATTTTAGGATATCTCTCGCTCTTTCTCTTTTGTGTCATTGGTATTCCACATGTTGTTAGTGGAATACGATTCTGCAGCACGATGTTATCAAAACAACGTGCAGTTATCATTACACAGATCACAGCACCGTGTAATTGTGATCCAATGAGTTCCTCAAGATTTCCTGTACCTACACTGTCTTCCTAGCTTATTATTGCGTTTATTTGCTCTGCTGAAGTTCAAGACAGTGTCTTGGACATAACATAATACCTACATTTTGTACCTAGGTACGATATTTACCAGGAAGGTGAAAAGATAATCGCAGTGTTCAAGTTAGTCAAGTGCATTTGTATCAATAATAAAGGCTTACGATAATATTATCTGAGTACCTACTTAAATTATCTTGTACCTACCTAAGTGGCTTGATGTTGATAAAATTATGTTCACAGATTCGACGATGATCTAGAAATTTTGATTTACCTCATCTTCTCTGGTTCGTTTATAAACTGGATTTCCCAAATGGATGAACTTTAGACACGTTTTTGTGAAAAACGTCTCAACACACCGTGACTGATTGTTTTGTTTATTTCATCATCCACAGGGAATTCATCATTGCTTGTCAAAAGATTTGGGTCGAACGGACCATAATTCGTCTTATACTCCATTCTCGGGACAAAGCTGATGGGGCCAAGGGGACCATCACGAAAAATTCTGATTTTACCATAATTAAAAGAGGAGAGAATAGTTGACTTATTTATGGATCTATTTGCAGAGTACATTGAGACTAAGATTTATCGTCAACTAGTTATCCTATTTTCTCTTATAAGGTTATTACGACGGAAGCTTGAAGCACGTTAATCATAATTAGAGTTGCAGAGCATACTGAAGATCTTCCATTGTCTTTAGCCACATCTGTGTCTGACGACTTAACGTCTGCGAAATAGGGCTCCATAATAAACTCTAAACTAACATGTGTGTAAACCAACTAGGGATTACTAGTGCCATATTTTTTATACTGAATGATCGTATTTGGTAAGCTTTTTATATAGCGACTTGATATTTTTACTGTGAATGATCGTGTTTATTTATTTATTTAAAACTTTATGCACTGAGGTACAAAGAGTGGGCTTAATGCCGAGGCATTTTGGCATGTTCGGAAAGCTTTTTATATAGCGACGTGATAGGAATGCTACGCTACCTAGCTTTTATATCGATCAACAAACACTTGATTCGATTACAACCACGTTGCATTTTTTAATTTCCAACAATTAAAAAACCAACAATCATGTTGTATAAGCGCCACAGCACCGTTTTTACAAATACCTACATCAACCACGTCTATGTTAGTACGTGTATGTGACAATGTTTATGTCAGGTAGGTATATCACGACTTCCCGGTATATGGTTATTGTACTGTCAAACGTATTCATTTTCAACGATGAGCATGAGCAGTTCTCATGTTACTTCCTGAGCTTGTGGTCTAGCGCAAGGCCTGTAGGTCTTCGTATTAGCTTCGAATCATTTGGTTTCAAGATTGTATTGCACTATACGTTAATAATTGTCTTGAGTTTGAATATTATAGTCGAAAATGTGTGGTTTCTTAAATTACAAGGAACATCTTTATTAACGAAGAAAATTATAAGTACAATCGAAATAGTTGAGCTAGACAGCAGCACTGTTGCAAACAATCCAGAGGAAGCGAAGCCGATCTGATCCGTATATGAATATTGTTTGAATAATTTTCGGGTAAGGTGCCTTCAAAACAGCCCAGGTTTATTTCCAGTTAATGGTAATGGCATGGAAATACCCATTAACGACGTCATTACGTAGTAATTTCGTTTGAAGTCATTGCTTTTATGAAATCTTAAGGGTCCTTATTGCTTGTTTTGCGCTTTAAAACAAGCCATTTCAACATATCGTTTGCCTGAGATTTATAGAAGATCCTGATTGTACCTATCACGATCAACCCCCGCGTTTGTCTTGAGAATGGCTTGTGGGTAGAACGTAGCTTACTTTCCGCATTTTGTGGTTCAAGTTCAAGATTTCGGTCGGGTTTATTGACCGGCTACGGAGCCTGCGCGAGAAAGGATCTAACTTTTCTTCGCGATACGATCTCCCGAAATCGCATTTGGTTCCGCGGATGAAATGTTTAGAAAACAAGCCAAACCAGCCAATGCGAAATCCTACTACTCCTACTATCCTAGTACTTTTATACGATACACATTCTGTGCTTTGTTGCCTTTTTTTTAGTTGTTTCTCTACTAGGCTACACAAGATTAATGTATATTTTAAAGGGCAATGTATATGCTTATACATCAAAACTACAAGTGAGTTGCAAAAATCATTAGTAACTAAATTCAAACAAATTGTCAAACATGATCCTTTGTAAAAAGGCTTACTACAAAATATCAGATTATCTAGTTAGAGGAAAAAAACTTTCGGCCAAGTTTTGCTCCAACTCGATAACTAACATTCTAACAAGGTAAAGGTTTCTTGTTCGCTTCTTTACTTTACCTTAAAAAGATTTAAGTGGACAAAAAATCTAAGTGACCAGTTCATTTCCTAGTTTTACTTAAGTAATCTGAATTTTGTGACGTGTCCAAGAGCCCTGTAAGGTTTAAAAATAAAGCACTAAGTTTTGAGTTTTATACGATAATTTACCAATTTTATTCATATCAGAAATGTGTTTGAACAGAGTTTTGTTAAGCTTTTTATTACCATTGACATTGATTTAGCTTTCATGTTATCCCATGGTATACATTAATTATTGTATTGTAGCAAATACGCTCACAAACACAAATTGGTTTCGTAGATTACCTTCTCCTTTGGTTATAGAAATATTTATTATGATATGTGGTAACTTTTTTTGCCATAGTGTTTAACAAACTTCAGCTTAAATTCCATATTCTAACGGTTTTAAATTCCAGTTGGCAATAGCTTTTGTGAACAATGGTGTGATGGTGTTATTGATTAGGTGCAACAGGTGGTTGGGGTGGACCCCTCGAGCGTCCTTTAGACCTTCACTTTCTTCCTTTTCGAATGCAAATCTCATCTCATAACGCGGCACTGCGTAGATTGCGCGTATTTAGAACCCTTCACCAGAATTCATTTCATTGTCCTTTGAGTCTATTAGCACTGGCACTTCTCAAGACAGTCCCTCAGGTTAGACAGTTTATGTTTTGTCAGGTTTGTTGATTTTACTGAAATAAAGTTTTACTTTGTCGAAATTATTTCTCGGCTAGCAACTGTTCATCGCTCTCCCTAAAAGGTTTCCACTGAAAATTAAGTACCCTCATTATAAATAATTGTAATTCAAATAAATCTCCGAAGCTAACAATAATTTAAGCTCGTCACGTAATATTTCTCGCAAATAAAGATACATTTACTGTTTTGATTGAGCACTGCCGACGTTTAATTAAAATCGGAGAAGACGGAACGAATTGTTTGATGGGTTGTTTCTCTCCACGTTTGTTTTTATTTCATCACTGTTCGCCGTATGCAATAGTTGGTTCTCGATTTGTTTCTGTCGCGATTGTATCGATTGTCCCTACATCGGCATAGCCTGCAATTCATCGATAACAATGCTATTTATTCGAGTCAGCAACTCTTCCCTTCTGTCAACAAGATGGGGACGAAGAAATGTCGCTTGTTTGTTTTTTATCTTTATTGTTATTGCTATTCAGAATTTTGTTTCTATTTATATTTTTCGCTGTTTATTTAATACCAACTGGATTCAACATACAGAAGGCATTTTCAGTCAATAATAATTTGATGTAACATACAGTTAAGCTGCATAAAAAGATATCTGTCTGGCTGGACGTTGGCTAGGTTTACGTACTTAGGGCGCGGATTAGGTAATATTACTTCCTTAGGGTTCTACACGCATTAAACCACCGCCGCGCCGGCTTGCTCATCTCAAAGGTAGGTTAGGTCCTTGTCATAAAGGTACAGGTAACCACACCTTAACATACCTAAAGGTACTTACATCCATGCAGAGTGGTTTCGTTTCTATATACCTCGCCTGTCGAGCAGCACACGTGCCATATTCCACACCACACCCATACCTATACGAATTTTCATTTTGCCTTTCGGCTTGCAAAATGCCTCTGCCTTGCTCTGTGTTCAAACAAAATATACCTACTCGACCACTTTTGAATATTGGAAAAGCGAATTTTCAGTCTTTGATAAGTATAAAATGTATAAAATATTGCTCAATAACAAGGGTTTTACAGTGAAATGGAAGAAAAGTTCAAATCTCACTTGGTGTGAAATAAAGACGGGAATTTGGTGAGTGTAGTGTATGCAGGTACTAGATACCATGCAAACATATACTATCTCATGTGTTCGTAAATTGCCAAGCAAGCGGTCACTATTATACGTCATTGACGGGTGATTGACAGTCAGATGACTCGGGTGTCAGGCAAGCCCGGAGCGGAGCGCGCTGGAGGGAATGCCAGTTGATCTGGGGCCGTTGGCGAGCGGTGTGCTGCTTGGTGATATGTGAACAATGGCGAGCCAGTGTTTATCTAATTGTGCTTAATGTCGGTCATCACATCAGACCTCTACAGTGATGCTCCAGAATAGATTGTTCGTTTCGTACTAGGTACCGTGAATGAAATAATCACTATTGCTATCTCATCGATCGCTTCACCACTATTATCTATCCCGTTTATGTCGTGGGAAACTGTTTGAACTAGATACTGATAACGAAGTGGAACATGAAAAACTACCTAACTTACTGATTAATGAAGCTCATAATAAAGAAGTGACAGGCTAGACTAGATAATGAAATAACACTTTAAAATAATATGAGGCTCTACCGACCACTGCGCTGATGCTAGATATGCCCAAGACGAGTCGTAAACTAGTTTACCATTTCTAAGAAATACGTTTTTATTTTATAACGGCTACATGGAGTAGATACTATTAGTAAATGAAAAAACATTATTTTGAAAGCAAAGGTTATTCGTCACGTTTTTGATTGTCCCCAAGAGGGCAACGCACCGACGACAAGCCAAAGGAATAGCTAACTTATCATCCAAGTGTAGGCAACAAACCCAAAATACAAAGGAAATATATATAAATCTTTCACAAAAGGCAGACAAAGGATGCCATATTTACAAGAACAAAAACAAAACAATCTTATTTCTTTGGCGAAGAGGAAGCCAAAAAAATTACATTATATTTATCTAAACGTTATGATAGGTACCTATCCTACTTAATAATAAGAAATGATAACGCAAATCGATTTAAAGATATTAATCGATGACGACGATTAAGACGTGAAATGTAAACAATAAATGTTATGTTTTTAATCGCATGCGACATAAAATTATATGACTTTATGAGTGAAACTGACAGCAAAACTACAGTTTGTTTGTACCATATTTGGTGAAAAAAAACCTATTACTTCATCCTTCTAATTATGACTAACCAGTTCTATGTTCCGAGTACGAGTATAAACCCACGCGAGCAAAACATGCAACCTCAATGAGTAACTTTAAAGTTTTGCTATTACTCATAGGAGATATACTCGTCTACTTTCTAAATTAGAATTATGTACTTACACAGAAACTCCTAAATCATCAACAGCATAGTTCAGTCCACTGCTGGACATATGCCTCACCTAATGAGCGCCGTAGCACCGTGTCTTCAGCTTGACGCATCCAGCATCTATACCTGCAGTCTTTCGCAGGTCGTCATCCCACCTAGCCAAAGGGCGTCCTATCTCGTCACCTTTATGTCCGTAAACTACATATTATGTATGTTATCATACTTATCACTCCGATTAATACATCATGATAAGACTAGAATATAGTATGAGCGAAGAATTGAAACTAAGACTGGTAAACTTGGTATTTAATACTTCTTCTCTTCTATTTAAGAACCCTGTGAATGCCGCTCGCTACTTCAATTTGAGGCGCGAGGAAAAATCTCTGTTTAACTGAAGCGGGCGCGCGTGCATGCGTGCGCGATAGCAATATAGCCGTTCAAAATTTGGTTTTGAATTTGGTTGTGTTCCGTTATACCAAAAATGTCGATTTCACATAGTGTAACTGTAACTTATTCTGTAACTTTAAATTGTTTATAATACGAAACAAGTAGGACGAAAAAATTACATTTTGGACGTAAAAATATGCAAAATGCGATTGGCTAACATTTCAGTTTAGGGAAGTATTTGGAAAAAAAACCTAGATGAATACTAAGGTCCGTATTATGAAAGCATGCTCAGTCATCGAGCTCTGCTTGAGTGATGCTTATGTCTAGTTTTGAGTGAATACTAATTTTCAAACAATGCTTGGGAGCTCATGTCAAAATCTACACTCACTCAAGTAGCCGTCAAGAGCGGATTTCCTCCGTCCACGCCTTCGAGTAACTGCTTAGACATATTATTGAACGGTTACCAAGCATTACTTGAGTAATTAACGCTTGAGTAGAGATCACGTAATGACTGCTTAAGTAATGCTTGGGGAAGCTTTCATAATACGGGCCTAAAATAACTGAATATGGTGGAAATATGCTCGATTACAAATCATTTTGGTATTAGTACCTACGTTCTTGTGGGCAATTCATCCTCCGCTGGCCCCTTAAGACCTTCAGAAATAAACGCGATGCTGGAATGTAAAGTCACCTTGCCTATAAACTTGTGAAATGAAACTACTTACAGCCGTAAAACAAACATGAATGATTATGTTATCTCGCTGATAGCACTATTGTTGTAACCCAAATTAATGTGTATTCCAGCGATATGAAATGCTTACTCTTAAATGGTTTTAGACGTGTACCTAACCTACTACTATTAAGAGTGTCATAATCATAATATATAGTTATTTTATTACTTAGAGTTATTCTATTACCTACATTCAAAAAATTCTGAATTATTGTCAGTTTTTTAGCCACTGGATAGTTTACAGCATCAAACTTTCCAGAAGCGTGAGAGTTACCTATTTTAATGGTATAACAAAATCTCCGATAATATAAACTTTTTAGCGATTTCGTCGCTAGAATTTTAAATTAGAGTCTATTCTAAGCTTCTAAACATTGTCAGGACATGACATATGATGTGACCAGGCCTCGTTATGGTTTAGTCAAGTTGGTAATATGACTCTGTATCTAATGATTGTGTCTGAACTTTTCAGAAGCGGCTTGGCGCGGCGTAGTCGGCGAGCCGCGCCATGGGTAACAAGTGCTGCAGCCGTCGCCATGGCCCCGAAAGACCGGAGAGATTGGGTAAGGATCTACGATTCTTGATCCGCAGAAGAACTGACGTACTCGTTGCTTATAGTAACGAGAATCCGCCCATTGGAGCCCAATGGTGGAGACGAATAAGCAGGAACTATTCAATCGGCCATCTAGGTAAGTGAATCATGTTAGGATGAACCATCAAAGGTGCTCTAGCATTTCGTACATAACATACCTCCGGACTTTTGATCAGATAACTCTACAGAATTGACACAAACTCATTCATTATTGCCTAACTAAGGGATGATTTACTCCGTCCACGATTATTGCTGTCATACTACCCTAAATCAACTCCGCCGGACCTCCATATCTTCAAAACTACTACATATTTAACTTTAAAATTTATATATGCATGTTAAAGTTCAGGACTTTATTTTAAATAAAAAATAGTAGTAATTTTTTTATGTATAGTTTTTTTTAATAAGTTTTAATATGTACCGAAGTCGGATATTTCAGTGCATACCCGGTGCATTGATTTTCGAAGACCTACGAAGTCATATATCCTACCTACGAATCTCTACCAAATGAGAGCTCTTGTAAGATAGATCGAAGACTCATTTGTTTTGTTTTGAACGACGAATGCTACGAATTCGTACACCGCATTCTATACTCAATATAACTCAACTAACCTCCTTTGCCGTTCCAGAAATCAATCAAATCAGAAAGCAAAGTAATGAAAAGAATAATTTTTTTTTATTGATGTTTCATATTATATTCTCGCCGCACGATTACGACTTATAAAATTCTTTTCGGTTCCCGCTGTACCAAAATAATTTAATCTCTAGCCAAGTTTTCGAAAGTTTTAGCCTTATTTATTATTATATCAAATTAAGAGGTGAACCTAACGGGTTTCGTTGTCAAACTAGGCACAGGTCTCAGTACTCAGGGAGTTCCCGGACGCAGGGTTCCTGAGATCTCGACCAATTTGTATGCAAAACAGTGCACTTTCATGATTTTTTTATAGTTTCTCAATCATGTTTTCACGTTGAAGGGACGAAAGAACAAATGTTGAAATTATTAGTATATTAAAATTACTTGATTCGTAGGTTTGATTCGTAGGTTATTACCAGTGATCGGAAATTCGGGCGCTTATTTACCTAAAGTTGAAATGACCCAACATGGAGCAGTTAAAACCACCTCTTTCTCGGGAATTCTTTCCCGAGAGTTCCCGGGATTTCAGAACATTCTAAAATAATTATTTTTTCACCGGAACCTTATTTAAAGACGAAATATAAGACACTTTTATTCTGACGCGAAAATCGATTTTTGTTAAAAAACGCGTTCAAAAAAGGTGTCTTATAATTCGTCTATAAATAAGATTTCAGTGAAAATACATTCTAGAAAATTCCAAAATTCCCATTTGGAATAAAACAAGTTTGGGTTCATCTCACAAAACAGACATCTATATACCTATATTTTTTTTAATAATATTTGTTTCTATTATTCTTACGCAATTATCAAACGCGTATGAATAAGTGTTTATAATTTCGTCTAGAAAAAGGATTTTGGCATAAAATCATAAATATAATTGAAAATGTATTTTTTTTCAGAAATATTGACTTTAGTGAAAAACACGTCAGAATAAAAGTGTCTTATATTTCGTCTATAAATAAGATTCCGGTGAAAAATCATTATTTTAGAATATTCTGAAATCCCAGGAATTTACGGGAAAGTATTCCCGAGAAAGATGGTTTTAACTGCTCCATGTTGTGTCTTTACACCAACTTTAGGTAAATAAGCGCCCGAATTTCCGATCACTGGTTATTACTTATTATTTGGTTCCTTGAACCAGTTTCTTTATAAGTTGTGTAGTTTTCTTGTAAATAAGCAAAAACTTAATTTTTACGCTCACGCCGTTCCAATAACGTATGCTGTGTCCCGCTACTATGATTACGAAATCCTATGCCTATCCGTTTCACAAAATAACGCGCATTGCGCCCTCTTAAATACTTAAATCTTACAACTATTATACATGAGTAAAATGGGTCCCTATCTCAGCTTTATCTTATTATATTAAGGGTGGATGGTTATTATCAGATTCAGACTGGCTTTCAAGGTGCTGCCTATTGTTTTAACGCGGAAAGCTCCGTTCAATTTAAGGCTTGTTCACCAAGTACCTAACGAAGTTAAGTAACGAAATGCGGGCCAGTTTAACCGTAATCCTTGTTTGTTATGTAAGGATGAGATTATGGTAAAATACGGATGTGTAATAAGTAATAAGTAGGAATCGCGCATTGGACGGTCTGGGTTGTTTATTAAGTGATTCTCGGTGGTTCTACTCTACGGGGACTTCCTATTTTTTTGACCTATCGAGAAAATTTTATGACATCGTGTTTTCGAAACAATACGTTCTAGCGTCAATTCTTAACTATAAAATTATTAATCTCAAGTAAATTCTTCAGTATTATGGAAGATATGATCGCTGACGCTAATCGACTCTTAATAAAGCGAGGCAAGTTCTATGTAGGTACCTAACTATAGTTCAATGTCTGTAATGTAAAAGGTTAATAAAATCTATCGAATGGAATATAATCGAGTATTATGCTTATGGAATGGAACGAATCGATTACAAAGAAGCTATGTACCTACTTCTTTACGTTTCATACGAAACGTACCCGTAGCCTTCGTAGGCACATGTTTAAATTTGAAATCGCAATATTAGTTTTATATGTATAGCAGAGTAGCCAAAAACATTCTCATTGCAAAAAATATCACGATTTGCGAGAATGGTTGGTACTAAAAATGCCTTTTTGATTATTGCCTCGAAACCTAACTAATTGGCTAATAGGTATCTATTTTAAACCAAGAGTTTGAGCATAAACTTTTTGTACATTAAATAGGCACAATAGCGTTATTTTTCGCACGCTAAAGCTGATTTTGCTTATTAGGTTTCATTTACGTTAATTTGTTACCCAAACCGCTCGAAGTGAAGTTTTGAGGTCACGACTATTGTTCAGAATTGTAATAATTGAGCATCAATGGCTCTATGAATCAAATGGCCTATGGCCTTATTAGCCGAACGGCCTTATTCGGCTTGGGTAAACGTATTAATGGGTTTCTAGTAGATCGATAACGCACACTTAAATGATAACAAAACGTTTTAAATACATACTACTACTATGTTTTTAAAACGCTTTGTTATCATTTAGAGTGAATCGATAGGTCTAGTAGATTCCAATTAGAATTTCGATAACGGTCTTCGCAGTGAATTGTAGTTGGCGCAGCCGTAGGGATTTTATCGTTAGTTGTTTCAGCAGAAACTCCACTGGTGAACAAAGACCTCAACTGAAAGTTGCCTCAAGTCCTAGTTCTACTCTGGCTGCATAGGTACATCGGCTCACCTACCCGGTGACTTTCTCCAGGTCCTTAGTACAGTATTTTGTTTTTCAAACATCATTATGGATGTTTACAAATACTGTACTGTATGAGCAAAATTTGCATACTTAGATGTTATTTTAGACCTGAAATCAGGGTACTTTTTATCTAGGTAAAACCCGTACGAAGAGCCGGCCGGAGGAGTAACAATAATGTTATGAATACTAAAGTTCATGAATCTATGTTTGTTACTTCTTCACGCCAAAACAGCTGAACGGATCGGACCGTAATTTTGCATAAATGTAGGTCTAGTCCTGAAAGAACGTATAGATAACGCCACCTACTTTTAACACATCAATCAGTTCCCATAGGACATAACCATTTTACGTTTCCAAAGAAACAACGTCTGCGAAAACACGCTCAGAAACTGACATCATGATTAATTTAGAGATTCAATTCAGCTGATAATTAATGTATAACCGTGTCAGTTTCAGTGTTCCCTCCCGGTGGCTACAAGAACGATGCTGGTTTCACGACGTGCCCCACATCGGCGACGACGGACCCGCGGTATACCATCGAGCCAAACACGCGAGTCATCAGCAACACCCGGATAATCAATACCGATATAGTCAGAGCGAGGAATCCTCCTACAAAATGTAAGTAATACAGCCGAATGCATCATCGTGGTCAAAATGGTGGCACCAAAGGTGTCTGATACTATTTATCGCCTTGAAATACTTACGCATACATAGCAGCCACAACGCCTTTTCCAAGAGCTCATTATACCACTGTTATGCGCAAATAATATACGACTCCACTTGATTCTATTGATAAGATAAATAACAAGACTAGATAGGAGGTACACGAAATTAAGTGGCGCCTATTTTGAAAACGCCGAGCTAAGGTGTTCCGCCTGTTTTTTATCAGCAATAGAAAAAAACGACTTGGCGCAGGCGGACACGATATCGTTTCTCTCAACCGGGAATGGCAAAGGAAGCCGGTGATCGTGATCAATGAGGGAGACCTTTGCCGAACAGGGGGTGAACGAAGTAGGCGAAGATCCCTTTGTTTGGCCATAATCTCACCTGTAATAAGGTAAATGACGATGTGACAATGGAACGGAGGGCTTGAAGAAACCCGTTTCATTTCCATCACATGAGATTGTGGTCTAACGAAGGTCTGTTATTGCTGACCATACAAAAAACAGGTTGTGATTTTCAGTTTGCCAACCAGTAGAATTTAGAACTAACCACAACACCCAACACGTTTTTCTATGGCACAAACGTCATTCAAGCCCAGATCTATGACTGAACAAGCTTTCGTAATACGGGCCTAAGATTAAGAAAAGATTACATACCTAATTTAAACCAAACTACCTATATTCCAGGCATAGCAAACGGCGGCCGACGCATAGTAAAAGCGCTATGCTCATACACAGCGCGAGCAGATTCCGACATCTCCTTTCGCAAAGGAGATCGGATGGAGGTCTTGGATGCGGATTCTGATTGGTGGAGGGTATTGCATCTGACTACAAGAAGAGAGGGGCTGGTGCCTGTCAATCATGTGGCTGAAGAAAGCTCTGTGGAGTGTGAAGAGTGAGTATACATCTCATATCATTGTGTAAGGAGGTTGGTTCTCTTGGATTTACAGTTTGATTGCGGAGGGTACTGCATTCGACAAGAAGGTAAGAGCTGGTGCTTGTCAATCATGTGGCTGAGGAAACTCTGTGGAGTGTAAAGAGTGAGTATACACCTCATATCATTCATATGTATAAGGAGGTTGATTCTCTTGGATGTCAAGTCTGATTGGTAAATACTGCATCTGACGACAATACGGAAGGGGCTGATGCCTGAATGCTGCCATCGAACCCGCAACCTCCTGCGTCGCAGGCGGACCGTCGCCCGCCGCGTCACATTGGTCGTCAAATAATAACATCATTATATTACACCCCTGGCTTTAAGAGGACATAACTTACTAACGAATATTATTTCGACGCGAGATTAACAACAATAACTGGTGGCGGTCAACCCACACCAAACTCCGCATTAATCGCCAACCTTTTGCTAAAGGCAACCGTCATTTCACAGCTGGTTCTTCCCCACCGTCTCAAGAAAGGAAGCAGACAAGCTACTCCTCGCAGAATCCAACCCTCGGGGGACTTTCCTCGTCAGACCAGCGGAACACAACCCTCATGGCTTCAGCCTCAGTGTCAAAGACTGGGAAGAAGGAAGAGGTTACCACGTCAAGCATTATAAGATCAAGCCGCTTGACAATGGAGGGTTTTATATCGCTACCAATCAGACGTTTCCGAGCTTGCCGGCGCTTGTAATGTCATACACGAGTAAGTTGATTCGACATTTTTGCATGTTTGTCTGTACAAACTTCTTTCTAGTTTTTCATCATGCACGAAACCGCTTTAGCCTTATTCAACTAGCGAAAATAGTTATTTATCAAAATATAATATTTTGAAAAATAACTATTTTACTTACCTATACTCAAGCCATTCTCAAGGTTTGTAAAAAACTGAAAACACAAAAATTCAACATTCTCGGTTTGCCGTCCAGTTGGAAAAAAAATGATGTCAAGTAAATAGTGCAAATTCTCTCAATAGATCAACATCAAGAAAAGGATTTTTAAGTTAACTATGGGTGCCATCAGTGTGTCCTACCCGTCATGGCCTACGGAGTTGAGACGTGGACACTCACGGTATGACTGGTCCACTTAGTCCACTAGTTCAAAGTCCTCAGCGAGCTATAGAAAGAGCTATGCTCGGAGTTTCTCTGAAGGATAAGATTCGTGACGAATACATCCGACAGAGAACCAAAGTTATCGACAGCTCTAAGTATTAGCAAGCTGAAGTGGCAGTAGGCGATATCTCGCGAAAAACCAACATTCGCTGGGGTAAACCTATTTTGAATGGAGACCACGGCTCAGTAAATGTAATTGAACGACGCCATCCGGCTAGGTGGAATGACGACCTGCGAAAGACGGCAGGCAGATGCTGGATGCGTCAAGCTGAAGACAGATCGCTATGGTGTTCATTAGGGGAAGCCTATGTTTAGCTTTGGATTAACATAGGCTGATGATGATGATAGAGTCCATGTTTACGAACATTTATCTTGAGTTTGGCCGGAGTACCTATAAACTAGTAGGTATCTACGAACATTTATCTTGAGTTTGGCCGGAGTACCTATAAACTAGTAGGTATCTACGAACATTTATCTTGAGTTTGGCCGGAGTACCTATAAACTAGTAGGTATCTAATCTTTCATCCTTAACTCTTCAGATCCATAGCTAGTCTGTATCTCTCTGCTCTGTTACTCTTCATTAAAGCTTCAACTTCACATACCTCATTCTTACATAATTTATCGTAGGTACTTTACATTATTTAGTACCAATTGATCGAGAGCGTGCAAAACGATCCATAATATCAGTGGCATGTAAGCCGATCCGACTGTGTTATGTATCTGAATAAATGTCCGAAGAAACGGGCGTTTTGCCACCCGGTGATCAAACGGTTGTTTTGCTGCGTAGCTGAGCGGTGGAATGTCTCAAATCCAAACAATAGTCTCGCTGTTTTTGTAGTCGATTTTAGTACCTGTGTTTCATACATTACTCGGCTTATATGTATTATGCCGTTTACTTGCAAGTTAATGTATGTATGATGTCCAGTGACCCATTCAAACTATTTTAGCTGCCCTTGTTTCTTTTTGTGTGCTTATTCAGAACCCAGCCAATGAACGACGAAAAAGTTTAGCGAGTCACTCAGTCACTTATTTAAGCCTATCCCAACGCCACGCACGTTGTGCACTGCCACGCGGCGCATTTTACCTGTATGGTTCGTTTGTTTGACAACGTGGGTCTACGTACTTAAACTACGTTATATAATAATATAATAAAAATCCGGTTTACGTGTACCACGTGCATAGCGTTGACTGCGTTGAGCTACGTGGGTTCACTCAGTAGATAAATTTATGCCGCCTCCTCCCTGTAGTAAACGCTATCTAAATAAAAGATGCTCATTTAATTCCAGAAAACGCGTTAGGGCTCTGCCACGTGCTGGCGCGGCCGTGCCCGAAGCCCGAGCCTCAGATGTGGGACCTCGGGCCGGAGCTGCGCGACAAGTGGGAGATACCGCGCACTGAGATACAGCTCATCAGGAAACTGGGACAGGGGAACTTTGGGGAGGTTTACTATGGCAAGTGGCGGAACAATATTGAGGTAAGCTGACAAACAACCACAGTTAGGTATGTCTACGAAGAACCCATCCGCAAAGTAAACGAGTTGTTGAGGCCGGTAGCACTCTCCGCCGCAAAATCATAGCAGCCGTTCGAGTAGCGGAATATACATTTTCGACTGCCACAAGATACATGCGAAACTAACGCCTTCTGCTTGGGCGTGAAAAAAAAGGATTGCATCAGAGATCGCCAAGTTTGGGATGGCTTATTAATGCAAAAAGGCATTGTATGGAACAAAATTTACAAAAAAAAATAGAGTCGTTTGCGCCTTGAATTTTTGATGAATTCATTATGAATGTATGTGGGTTAACTACGAATGTTTGTTACAACAACGTCGGTTTTCTCCGAATACAAACGTTCGTGGTTCACCCGCATACCTCCATAATCAATGTAAATGTTGTATGTCTTCAGTACATACTCAAACAATGAAAGTTGCGTTTATATGGTTTTTTATTTTTGTTTTGAACTGAACAGATGTTTTGAAATCGACATTGCTCATTCCCTCACCGTTCCTTTGTAAATAAAACAATTATGATTATTTTTTTAAACAGGATGCACATTGTTGCCGTTTCATAACGCATCTTGTTTTGATTTTCACATACCACATAACTCATTCCTGTCCATTCATTCCAGGTCGCTGTCAAAACGCTTAGAGAAGGCACTATGTCTAAGCAAGCGTTTCTCCAAGAAGCCAAGATCATGAAGGACTTCAGGCACGAACGTTTAGTTCCGCTCTACGCCGTTTGCTCGCAGCAAGAACCGGTTTACATCGTCCAACAATACATGAGCAAAGGTTCCCTTCTAGAGTTCCTAAGAAACGGCGAAGGAAAATTCCTACAATTCGAAGATTTAGTCTACATAGCCGCGCAAGTCGCATCCGGAATGAACTATTTAGAACGAAGAATGCTTATACACAGAGACTTGGCCGCGAGAAACGTGTTAATAGGTGACAATAACATTGCGAAAATATGTGATTTTGGTCTTGCGAGAGTGATAGCCGACAACGAATACTGCCCCAAATCAGGCTCCCGGTTCCCTGTGAAATGGACGGCGCCCGAGGCGATAATATACGGGAAATTCTCCATCAAAAGCGACGTATGGTCGTACGGTATATTACTAATGGAACTCTTCACTTACGGTCAGATACCGTACCCGGGTTTACACGGGAAAGACGTCATTGAGCAAGTAGAAAGAGGGTACAGAATGCCAAAGCCGATCGGACATTACTTACCTGATGATATCTACCGCCTGATGCTACAATGTTGGGATGCGATACCGGAGAAACGGCCGACATTCGACTTCCTGAACCATTACTTCGAATCGTTCACAGTGACCAGTGAGGTTCCGTACAGAGAAGTGCAAGACTAGACTGTGATATAGTGAAATAGTGAGAGACATTGAGTAGGGTCCTCCTAGCGAAGCAAGCCGTTTGTGGATTTGTCATTTGTACCGCTTTTGTACCACACAGTCCAAAAAATCACTGCCTTTGAACTTATAATAAGTAGAACGATAAAGTGCATTTAGGAATTGGATGATGTTTATTACCAGTCCATACATTTTGGTTTTTATACGCAATTCTAAATATTACCTTATATGGTTTAGATTTCAATTTTCACTGGCGGCTGATATACGTCAAGTCAAAAATATTACAGGAATGCGTGAGCTTCTATGATTGGTCGGCTTTTTTCTCTTATTTCGATTGTGAACGAATTGTGAGATTTTTTTTTACTTATCTTATTTGTAAGTCGAATCACAAATTAATGCTTAAGTCCATTGAATCTATTCATAAGTATTTTATAATAATCTTTCACTTGGTTTTTTAGCTCTCTAAATTTCGCACAATATTGTTTTGCTGTACGTATCGCAAAACTAATTTTACCTTATCAACATGGAAGCAATAAAAACGTAATGTAACGATATTTTCATAGTATAAAGTAAGTGATATTTTTCTATACCCGACGAAAGCAAAAGATCTCATATTTCTTCTTTAGTATTTTGTGCATTTCTTGTTTCTCACGGACAGTGTATTTAAAAAGAAAACATGTTAATACTCCAATCAGCAATTTGAGGCATATTTGAGGCTCCTTTGCATTATTTTTCAACCAAATTATGTTAAAATCAAGCAAATTATATTATTTTTCTTTTGGTTTTTTATTTGTACGAACTGTAAAGGGGCCACCCATGCAAAAAGACAAAAAGCTAGCTTTAGGACCTAAACCAAAGAGTTATTTGTACATTAAAAGCGGATTATAGCTGTAGAGCATATTTAATTTTTAGTACTTATACCTAGATAACCTTGTGACCTGTATATTGTTAATTTGACCAAAATGATTCACTTTGACATGTAAAAAATTATAGCTGAAATCAGATTAACCAACCTAATATTGCCTGAAATTACAAACCATCCTTTCAGTTTTAGCCTAAAGTATTATTTGCTCTTACATCATGTTTATCCTAGAAATTTGGTCTAAAGCCAATAAAACAGTGTTGAAACATTCCAAATAATCGAACACGTTAAATTTGGACACTTTTGTATGGAAACGTTTAGATTTTTAAGATTTTGTACATACAATGAAATAAATGTCATTGATAAAAATATATTATTTTATTAAACAGTCCACATTACGTACTACAAATTTAAAATGAATAAAATCGATCAAAGCGAGTTAAACTCGCGTTCTATACTGTATCAGTTAATGTTTTTGTTTTAATCTTTGAATACCTATATTCCGATTTGAATAAAGAGATGAGGTAATGCCTGCATGACAGCACTAATGTCGGAACATATCCTGGGTTCTTTTTGCTGTAATGATTGATGTATATGGCTAGTAGCACCAGCATACCGGACCAAGCATATCTGAAAAAGAAAACTATTGACTACCTCATAAAAGATAATCACATCATAATTTCAGAATCACTGGTAACTAATGGTTTCCATGGTAACGCGCGGGAATTTATTTCCTACTAGCTTCTGTCTGCGGCTTCGCACGCGTTTTTCAAGTAGCCTGTGTACGTCCCGGGGATATTGTTTACCTCCCACCGAATTTCATAAATATCCGAAGAAAAAAAAAATGTTGGTACAGGTACCTAGGTCATAGGTAGGTAGGTACTATGTACTAGTTTGAAGGTACTTACTGGAAGACAAAAGCCTTGTCAAAAATTAGGAAAGATATGATAATAGACAACGCTTTCCGCATAGTGGTGACCGTCACAGCAACAGTAGCTCCGGAAATCCTGACCAGGGTCAGCACGGCTTGCAGACCGCAGTACCCAGTTACGCTTAGCAGGAAAACGTTTAAAAAGAAGCGTGGCAGGTTCTGGAATAGGAAAAGAAGAAGAAGACATTTATTTTGGCACAATGACACAATTAGTTAATAGGTACCCTAAATTATGTGCTCGATGACCCTAGGTAATCTGTACCTACCTATGTATGTATTTAAGGTGGTGCGTTACGCTTTCGCTGTCGTGTTTATACTAATTTCTAGTTTATACAAGTTAATTTAGATAACTGTTATTGATAAATTTTGCGCACGTTGTTTGCCATTTGCTATAAATTAAATAAATTAGAATTATTAAATTTATATTAGAATTTAGACGACAGTGAAGTTTTGGGCACATTGTTGGTTTGTACCCTGCTATGCTAACGGAAACTACGAATCAATTGTAGTATCAAAAGTCAAAACTATCGTAGTTTGACGAATTCGGGATGTAAACTGGTTAACTCCGAGCCTAGTTTGCGTCCGAAGAACACCAATGTTTCATCCCTTTACGAGGGACATCATCAGGGTGAGTGCGGTTCTAAACAAGAATGAGTGCAATGCGTGGGGTTTTGAATCAATCAAATGTCGTTTTGGAAGTTTGAGTACCTACCTACTAAAGACTATGGTTTATCCAAGTACCACGCCGCGCCGAGGGCAAAAGCTAGTCTAGTAAGAATGTAGAATAGACTAAGAGCGTTTCCACATTATCCGATCCGATATCGGTATCGGACACCGATACGATATCGGGGCAAGTAAAATTTATGAAGTATGTACCTGTTTTTCATATTGTTCGGTCCGATATCCAGATATCGGAGCCGACACTGATATGTTGGCAGCACCATCGGACGCCCGAGCCTAAGCCGACGGACGATTATGTATGTGTGTAGGTACCTATCTTAATTGTCTCTTTGTGCGCAGAGCCCGATGCGCGGCGTCCATTTTGAGCCTGTTTTAGTTTGGTTGTCATCATTGCGTTTCAAAATTATATATATACTTACAGCAAATAAACTTTTATACGTATGATAGTCTGGCATGACGACCTGCCCGCACTAAGCTATCGAGCAAATGTACGTATCGGAACGATCTTGTCGGAAATATGTGAAAACAGTACAGGCTATCGTCGTCCGACACCGATATCGGATCGGATATGTGGAAACGCTCTAAGGTCTCGTTTACGGAGAGGCGGAGCGTCGCTCGTCGTATGTGGCGTGGCGCCTCTCCTCTCTCTCGCACTCTTCATCGCCATTATGTTTGAATTCATTGCGGACAGCGCCGCCCAACGCAACGCGCGACGCCCCACGTCACCGTAAACGAGGCCTTAGAACAAAACAAAGCTTACCAAGACTTCAAGCTAAAATGAAAATCACGAATATGCATTAAAACCAATAAAATTTAAATAAATTGATATCGTGGAACGTGGAAGACTAGGACTAGAACAGGCAGGATGTTTAACCATCGTGAATACTTTTCAAAAACCTTTCTTATTTCATTTTTGTTTACAATATAAGGTAGGTATAGGTAGGTACTTTTTCTATTGAAAGAAATTATCCTCTAGACCAGAAAAAATATAAGCAAAAAAAATATTTTTTATGTATTATTATTAAAAATATTTTGCTGGTTTGAGTATCTGCTCAGAGTTCCTTCCTGAATTAATCATCATCATCATCAGCATATGCTAGTCCAGAGCTGGACACAGGCCTCCCCTAATGAGCGTCATGATAGCGCCCTGTCTTCAGCTTGACGCATCCAGCATCTGCCAGCAGTCTTTCGCAGGTCGTCATCCCACCTGGCCGGAGGGCGTCCTACACTACGTTTACTGAGTCGTGGTCTCCACACAAGAACACGTTTACCCCACATTTGTGGGTTCTTCATAAGAAATGGTCGGCCCACTACCACGTCTTGTACTACCTGACCAATTTTGGACTAACGAGTTATAAAGATATAAAATATGAAAATACCCTTACCGAAGATAAATAGTCGATACCAGCCCACAACATACCAGTAGAGTAATTAATGATGAGTAAATACAGAAAACCAATACTATAAGAGTAGAAGACAACTTCATTGTTGGAAGCTTGGTGTTGCTTCATTATCTTTTCTTGTACGTTGCCGATAACAGCGTCACAGAGGAGCGCTAATGATATTATAAATACTCCCACGTAGTCAAAGTTAGGAGACACATTGGAGTCAGCTGAAAAAAAAACAAATAAATCATTAACCAAAGCAGATCGGTGATCAACAGTAGAGGTTTTAAAATAAAACCGGCAGAATGAGAGTCGGACTCGCGCACGAAGGGTTCCATTGTTGCTGCCGCGCACTCGCCGCGCTGTTTGGACACACCTTAATAAGTATACAGGGTTATTGGTAAATTAGTGACAATACGTGAACTGCAGGTTCAGCCCATCATCACAAACACGTTTGTGAAGGCGCCTAGTCTAAATTCTAAACCAACCAGGCGGTTAACCAGACTGTAGCCTGGTGACAGACGGACAGAGAACTCTTAGTAATAGGTTTTTACCCTTTGGGTACGGAACCCTAAAAATACGAAAGTAATTTGTAGTCCGACTTCCTCGATATAGGCCTGGCTTAGTGAGGAAGCCGACGAAAATGCGTTAAAATAAGCCCAGCAAATTGTACAAAATTATTATTTTGTTGTAGTTTTAAGCTAATTTGTTCATTATTTTGTATTATTTGCTGCAATAAATTTGTGTCTGTTCGTCAGAACATACTGAAATTTGACAAGGGAATAGATGACGACCGATGTGGCGCGGTGGGCGAAGGTCTGCCTGCGACACAGGAGGTTGCGGGTTCGATTCCCGCCTCGGGACAAATGTGTGTACGATCTGCAGCATTATTTATTTATTTATTATATTATGTATATCAGTTATTTAGTACCCATAACAAAGCTCTGCTTAGCTTGGGGCTAGATAATGCTGTGTGGATTGTCCAGCATTATTTATTTTATATTATTTTGATGTGGATAGTACCTATCCCGGGGATGGACACATGTTACTTTAATCCCAGAAAAACAGGTTCGAAGCCGCGGGCAGAAGCTAGCAGGTAATAACTTACCTATCGTAAACATCGTCAGCCCAACACACATCAGCACGGCAGCCACATAGTCCAAGAACCAATACTTCTTATTCATTATTATAATACTCCCAATCATCACAGGTAGCAGTTTACAGCTTTTGAAAATAAGCTGTGTTGGATAGTTCAGGAAGCTTAGAGCTAGGTTTGAAAAGGTCATTGTGCCTAGAGTCAGGAGAGCAAGCATTGCGTATGTTGATAATGGCACTCTGAAACAGAAAAAAGGTATATTTTATAACAAGGGGCTAAACCTCTCATCATAGACGAGGTTGTTTATACTCTCGAGCGTAGTGAGGGATGACCAGACCGAGTTATAATGGTTCGCGTTAAACTCTACTTTTCACATCGAGTGTGAGAAAATAAAACAATCAAAACTTATTTACACACTTATAACTTATATAGTCCCAAAAAATTTCGATTTCGGCAGGATTCGAACCCGCGCCTCACCTTCAGTTCTAAACAACGGGGTTCGAATCCTGCCGAAATCGAAAATATTTGGGACATTTTTAAATTTTCGTAGACGATTACCCCAGTGCGAGTTACGCACTATAGCGTAACTCGCACTGGGTTAGGCAATTAGGTTTGGGTCTTCGCACGCGCAACGCCAAGTTACTACCTATTTAAGCATTCTACCATGGAGGAAGAACCACCATACAAAACATCCAACAATGACCAAAAAGGCGCTTTCAGTTCCATTTTCAAAAATAAATTCAAATTAAATGTATGTTCTTTGTAAATGGTACACTAAAAATCGAGTCTTCATGCAAGAGGACGAATGCCTTGTACTGGCTGGTGATTTCAAACAAAAATTAAATAGAAAAATTACTTTTTACACTAGACCTTAAAAACGAATTTTACACCCGCTAAGCTACGCTTTATTGACATACTTATTGAGCAATAGAAGTGAAAATAATATTATTTCGTATTTTAATCATCATTTTCAAAATTTTGCTATAAAAATTATTGTAGTTTGACAAATTTATTATGAATGAATGTATGCAGGTACGAGTATACTTGAAACATGGAAAGAATAAGGTTTGTACTTCGTAGTTAACCTGCTTATTATTCATAATGAATTTTCAAGATAGCCTTATTATGAGATCCTGTTTTATGAAAGGGCCTATTGTTACACCAATTAACAGCCATTATTATCAATCACAGGGAAAAGGAGCCTTCTACACCCTTTTAATAATTGTTGAATAGAAAGCTATAATAACATTAAAAATGATTTTATGACATGAAATAATAACAGTTACTATTTCATGTCATGAAATCATTTTTGATGTTATTATAGCTTTCTATTTAAGACATGAAATAATCACAGTTAGATGTGATTATTACTTCAGTATGTAGTGAACAGTTTCCTACATTCTTGAACTAGGAAATCAATTCTTAGCTCACCTTAAACTCCTTCCTTCCTGTAACTCTTTTATCCACTCACCTTCTATTTATAGGTACCCCTATCAGAGACCCCAAGTAACTTAATACAGTGGTTACAAAATATTGACCTAGCGTGAGGGTCAGATTAACTGCAACTCTAGATAGAGGTAAATAAAATATTATATGTATCATGTATGCATGTAGAGCCCCGAATAGAAATATTATTCCCGCACAGCATAAAAACTGTGTCAGTTGGCTGTATGATGACAAGTCACAGCCAAATAAATATAACTCTTTTTCCACATTGTTAATAGTCGGATCAACCATTTTTGAATGACGTTTGTCATAAACCATTTCAATTTTTAATCTTAATGACCTTTTAATTTTTAATCTAAGTGACCCATACTTTTATCCACCATTAAAGAATGTATCAGGCTTGCACAACAACAATGGTAATAGTGGATATTACAAAACAAATCCATGTAGGTATTGTAACTACTTTCTAGTGAAATGCAGTAAAAAAATAATCAACGAAACTTACCTGCGTTTAATAGGTTCTCTTATCAGAGATTCGGTGTAACTTAATCCCATGGTGAATAAAAATTGTACTAATGTTATGAACAAAGATATTGGTTTTGATTCAGGCGGGGAGAATATTAATTCTAGCAAATATCCAAATACTAAATAGAAAACAAACACAAATGCTGTACAGCACAGGAACTGAGTTAGTTGACTGTAAGGTGTTAAATTGAAGCACAAGATATTTATCTCAGCTTTCGCCTCATCTCTTGGAGAGCTATCAATTTTTATCACAGTTTCTTTTGAAGCCATTTTTATTTCTTTAAATCTGAATCAGTAACACTTCAGTAGGTTTCTGAAATAATAAAAAAACCACAAATGAACTAGTGTGTTAGAACATTCACGTTTTACTGATAAAGTATGCCAGGCCAGAACATAAAAATACATTGAAATGATAGTGAACAGTTATGTTGCTATGTGGGTACCAAGTACCTATTTACCTAACGTACTTAACATGGATTAATTAGCAACTTTATAGGCTCTCATAAGTTTAGTACCTAGTAAATCTACAGGGTACGGCTGGATTCTGTAGAGCTATGTATTCTACTAAGGGATTTCTTACCGAATTTTCATTAATGTAAGGTACTTCATTCATAACTATTAAACCTACACCATTTGCTCACTCTTTCATAGAATAGCCAATTGAGTCCAGCCACAGCAAGCCACGAAACGAAGCCGACGAAACGAAATGTAAATATTTTTCAGTTTTTCAAATTACCTACAGCTCTGCATGCTGCTGGCAGAAGAGATATGAAAAACAGAAGAGAGCCAGCTGATTTTGACAACAGGATAGCAAGATTTACATTTTCTAGGAAAAACAGAGAAGTCCGAGTTTATGCTATGGAATGTTTGATCGGAACGTAGACCGAGTTTATGAAGGATTCGCTGACTTTTCGTTTCTACCATTTCCTACCACACAGCTGATTGAGCAGCTGACGTGTTGTGTTGGTTGTTTGGAATTTTTCATCTTGGCAAGTTTTTTTTTGTGCAGTTGGTTGTCAAACAAAGAGAAAATACGTCTTGTCGTCGATTTTTGTGAAATTACCACAGTTTCGTGCTGTAAAATTCATAGGTTCTCGTGGAACGGTGTGTCTTTAGTAAGAAACGAACGCCTTAATGAATTTCAATAAGATTATCACAATCGATTCAGTGGTGTGACAACTTTCGTTTCACAGATCGCATAATCAACCAGACAAACTGGATTCAAGACAATGATGGATTCCGAGTCCGGCGCGGACTTCTGCCGGTTTTGTCGTTCGGAGGCATCATCGGACCGGCCCCTGTTCCACCCCTGCATCTGCACTGGCTCTATAAAATGGATCCATCAAGAGTGTTTAGTGCAATGGATGCGATACTCACGGAAGGAGATTTGCGAGCTGTGCGGGCACCGTTTCTCGTTCATGCCGATTTACTCGCCCGACATGCCTCGGCGGCTGCCCATCCGGGACGTGGTCGGCGGCCTGGTGACTTCCGTGGCCTCGGCAGTCAAGGACTGGCTGCACTACACCCTCGTGGCGCTCGCTTGGCTCGGGATTGTGCCCTTGACGGCCTGTAGGACATACCGATGTCTCTTCACGGGCTCGCTCGACCCTGTTATATCACTGCCCTTTGATATAATCTCCGCTGAGAACCTGGCTAAAGATGTCTTCTCAGGGTGTTTCGTTGTAACCTGTACTTTGTTTTCATTTATCGGCCTGGTTTGGTTGAGAGAGCAAATCATGCATGGTGGAGGACCAGACTGGATGGAGAGGGAGAACCATCCTCCTCCTGTTCCTGAAGATGTCCCTTTACCAGATAACAATAATGATAGAGTGAATGATGGTGTCATGGATGTTGATGCAATTGATGAAGCTAACAACCCTGCTGGTGGCGATGACCCTTTAGTTGGTGATGAGGCCAACTGGAACCCAATGGAATGGGACAGAGCGGCCGCTGAAGAGTTAACCTGGGCAAGGCTGCTAGGACTGGATGGGTCTATGGTGTTCCTAGAGCATGTCTTCTGGGTGGTGTCGTTAAATACCCTGTTTATTGTGATTTTTGCATTCTGCCCTTATCACATTGGAAGATTTGGTTATTCAATGGCTGGAATGCCTACAGAGGGTCCGTTTGCTGGTCCGCTGACGGCCCTGGCTGGCTATGTGCTGGTGGGGGCTATATTGGCAGTTCTACATGCCCTAGCATCATTGGTCCGACTCCGTAGTGCTAAGAAGGCACTGGGATTCTGTTACGTGGTTGTGAAAGTGGCCTTGCTGTCTGTTGTTGAGGTGAGTTAAATTTTACACCCTTTTTCTCTTATGAACAAAATGAAATATCATAGAAATTGACAAAAATGAAATTTAGTACTCAAATCATGTACCTACTGGTATTCTTAGTTTACCACTATTGATTCTGGTGCCTAGTGAATGTGGAAAAACATTAAATTTGTTATGTCATCCAAGCTCAGAATAAATATCTTATCTAAGGTTATTTCAACTCTAGAAATGATAAATTAACTTGTAAATATTCCATCAGGTAGTCAATAGTTCCTGATTATTTAAGTTTATTTATTGCAATGAATTCGTAAAACTGATAAAATAAATCCCACTATCCCATTAATATTATAAATGTCAAAGTTTGGAAGGATGGATGGATAGATGGATAGATAGATGGATGGATGTTTGTTACTCAATCACGCCAGAACGGCTGAACGGATCTGGATGAAAATTGGCACAGAGATAGATTATAGTCTGGAATAGAACATAGGCTACTTTTTATCCTGGAATTCCCACGGTAACGGGAACTACGCGGGTGAAACCGCGAGGCACTGCTAGTAATACATAATTTTAAAATTATTGATATTGCTGGTTTCTGCTTTATTATAATGTTAACCATCTGATTACAATATTGTGGGCATCTATGTACCTACCTAGTATTGTCACGTGATTGTCCTTCCTTTCACTCTAAATAATACCCATTAAAATTCTACTGAGACTTGGGTTGTCAATAGGACAAAACTTTGAGGCTATTTAAATGCAAGTGCAGGTAAACATCGCCTTGAGTTTATTGAGATTTTTTTTCGAGATTAATTCATTGGCTGAGACAGACTGATAGAACTGATAAGTTAAAAATTTTGTTACATGAAAAAAACTATGCTAAATACAATTCTAAACACTGAAGTACCACTTTAGAATATTGTGGTGTTTTGGTTAGTTTTATCCAATCAAAAAATAGGTTTGAGTACTGCCGAAATTGAAATTTTTTGGGAAATTATTTAATTCTTAGATAATGCGTTGTGATTTGTCCAGTATTATTTATTTATATATATTTTTTCTACAGATCGGAGTAATACCACTGGTATGCGGCTGGTGGCTCGATCTATGCTCCTTAGCGATGTTCGACGCGACTCTCAAAGACCGCGAGTCGAGTCTGAACGCTGCCCCTTGGACATTAATGTTCATACACTGGCTTGTTGGCATGGTCTACGTGTATTACTTCGCTTCTTTCATCCTGCTGCTACGTGAGGTCCTGAGGCCGGGTGTGTTGTGGTTCTTGAAGAATTTGAATGACCCTGACTTCAGTCCAGTTCAGGTAAATCCCACTATACTAAGAGCCAATGTGATAATGTGACGGGTGGGACATTCTTACTCCTTTTTGCTTAAACTTCAAGTAATTTCTCTTAAACTACCTATGCAATCAACAAAATAATGACATTACGAAACCTTAAAATACTTTTTAAAGTTACGAAGTAACATTTATTTCATCTGTGCTTAAAGCTAGAAGAGTTAGTATTAATACTTAATATTAAACGTCATATTAAAATATAAAAGGCATGTAGTAAAACGAAATTAATAACCAAAGTCATTTATCATCATAACGGGATATTTACTATGTTTTTTTTCATGATAGTTTCAAAAGCTTCATCGAAATTAATAAGTTTGTTATTCAGAACCTTATCTATGTCAACAGTACTTACTCGTTTAGAACGTGCGAAAACGCATTTATATATTTTTAAGACATGAATAACGTATGAGCTACTTTTTCGCGTAAATGGATTTAAAGAACCCTATAGGTTCTTTATACTGACAAGACTTGCAGATTAATCGCGTGCCCAGGCGCAGGCAGAAGCTAGTGTTATGATTATAACATTTTGTTGTACGCAGTTTGAATGGTTTCCGTTTCGACGCGAGAGATACGTAGCGAATTTTATTCCATACAAATTGTTATGCGAATAGTTCTCGTCGCGGAGCGATCTGCTGAAGTACAGTCAACTTGAAATCGAAATCTTGTCATAAAACGCGCATCAGACCAAGGCCACATGAAGTACAACTTTGAATCTTAAAAACACTTGGGTAGGTCCAAGTCCAGCGGTGGACTTTTATGGACCAATTGTGATTCTAATAACTCTTAAAGATTTTAATACTCCTTACTAAAAACAAATTGCCCTTCGAGGTATGAAAGCCTGCTGTTGTAATTTCTAGCCCTTACGTAACATTACTCAAGGTTTATACCAATACCGTTGCTTAAACAACATCTGTTTGTGTTATGATAGCCGAATCCTGATTAGGAAACTTCCTTTTTAAACTAGTTTGTAGGTTAACAAGACAGCTAATTTCAAACTTCAATTCAGCGAAATAAAGCATAAATTACATGAAATTCGGTACTCGAAAATGCAATTCGACAATTAATTCGTGTTTAGGTAGACAAATTCGTCTGACCCTTGCCATTTCGTGTATTTGTGTTGATAAGTACTTATAAATTAAAATCACGCTTGAAGCAATGTTGTGTCCTCTATGCTTGGGACAAAGGTTATTTAACCGTTGTGTTTTGTCAAAACAAGACGTTTAAAGAAGGTTTAAGGATAATTTAACTAAGTTAGGTGGGTACTGGGTACCTACTACTATCGAATAGGTACTCGAGCCTCGTCAAACGCTGTGTATCCTACACAGCGTTTGGCGAGGCCAGGTGGGATGACGACCTATACGAAAGACTGCAGCAGATGCTGGATACGGCAAGCTGAAGACAGGTAGCTATAGCGCTCATTAGGGGAAGCATATTTGCAGGGAAATACACATGGACACAAATGCTTGGAATAAGCTCTACTATTCACCATCAATCTAAGACATAATAGTATTTGTATCAACCGAATTAGAAGCGGGCGGCGGAACTGCGATCTGGAGTAACATCTCCCTTGGGAACTAATTGTCCATTATCCCTCTGTTTAAGAGTAGGTTTTAACCAGTCCAACTTTAGTAAATGTACCTACCTATGCAATGTTTTCTGAAACAAAAATATACTCGAAGTACAATGTTTGTAAACAACTCGTAACTGAAATAATTATACAAAATTCTCATAGGTGTCGTGTTTATTTACACATGGACACAAATGCTAGGAATAAACTCTACTATTCACCATCAATCTGAGACATATAGTATTTGTATCAACAGAATCGTAAGCAAGCGGAGGAACTGCGATATGGAGTGACATCTCCCATGGGAACTAGTTGTCCATTATCCCTCTGTTTAAGAGTCTAGGTCTTAACCAGTCCAACTTTACTCTAGATTAAAAAACCGAGGTGTGGAACCTTCATAAACTCAAGTCATTCGTCATTTAAGTAAATGTACCTATGCAATGTTTTCTGAAATAAAATATACTCAAAGTACTCGTACCATGTTTGTAAACAACTCGTAACAGAAATATACAAAACTCTCATAGGTGTCGAGTTTGAAAATTTATTATCTGTAATTATGCATTGCAGGAATAAGCTTAAATCCACTAGTAATCCATGATATTCGGCACTGCAGTACTCTTCATGCTGTGGCTGCCTATAATGTATTTTCTTTCTTTCTTTAGTAGTGCAAAATTTGTCAAATGCCACCAAAGTGATTTGTAGGTTCAATATGGGACAATGCTTACAAACTAAGGCCCTAAATGTAATAAAAAATACATATTAGGTATAAAAGCTTGCTCAGTCATTAATAGATGCTTGAATAACGCTTTTCTATAGATTAGATAATACAGAATGAATAGAAGATAATAAGTTGTTCGTATAGCATAACGTCACTCAGCATAGATCTATGACTGAGCAAACTTTCATACCTAATATGGGCCATAGTTTCTTGGTATCTGTTATACGATTAATAACGTAAAACTAATAACCAATTTGTTGTCTACAGGAAATGATCCACCTCTCAGTATGGTCTCACCTCCGCCGCCTCATCGTATCCGCCATGATATTCGGCACTGCAGTTCTCTTCATGCTGTGGCTGCCTATAAGAGTGATCAAGACGACTCTCCCCGGTTTCCTTCCCTACGCTGTCTCGGTACACGCTGAGGCCCCAGTCAACGAACTTAGCTTGGAACTGCTTTTGCTACAGGTGAGATATACTATAGTTTCTAAGATATAAGGTTCTTGTTGCAATGATACGTTAGTTCTCTTCATGATGTGGCTGCCTATAAAAGTGATCAAGACGATCCTCCCCTGTTTCCTTCCTACGCCACCGTCTTACTACACGCTGAGGAGCCAGTCAACGAACTTGGCTTGGAACTGCTTTACTATAGATTAGTTATTTATTATAATAATTAGCCGAGGCCGGACAAAAAAGCGTCGGGCGCCCAGTTACGAGGTGGGTTGACGACATAGTATAGTACATGTCTTGGGGCGTTGATTAATACGGAATTTCGATTTTGATAGAGATGTAAAGACGTGGGTACGAGATTGCAGATGAAAATATAGCGCTTACGATAAACCATTGTTCCAACTGCTTAAAGTAAAGTGTAAGTAAGGTTCAATTCAAAAACTTGGCATAAAATTACTCACTTAAAGTCTTATTTAGCTTAGAGTTTTAGTAATTTAACATACCTACCTATTAATCTGTATGCGTAATGAAATGAACTACTGAAAATCAATTAAACTGTGCTATTAGACTACTGTATTAGGGTTTAAGCAATGAAGTAGTTACCAAGTTAAACTTATTGGTTTTATGTGATTAAGATTAGAAAAGTTTCTTGCTATTCGATGCTAACTTTGCAATTTCGATTCGCTGGGGCCCGGAGACCTATCATTTGTTTTTTTTCCATCGTTTTAACTTACTGAGTACTAAATTGTGCCCGTGTCTTCTCCTACATGGTATCTAGATTAAACGTAGCTTAAGAAGCCGCCTTACCTGACGGTGGTGTATGAAAAATAATGCACTAATAATAATTCCTGAGAATCCGTTACTACAAGCCTACCCTACTTTCATATCCTCGTTTGTAGTATTAGCATAGATTGTATCGAAAAGTAAAGTTGAGCTCAGCTCAAAGTAAAAGGCGTTTACATATTTTATAGAGCCCTTTCTTACCGGGACGCCATTGCGACGTCGTCGCTGACAACGTATCCAAACTCTTGTATCGTAGACGTCGTCGTTGCCAAACCGTCGCCAAGCGAGTTAACAGCATACAATACAGAATGAATAGTTTGGATACGTTGCCAGCGACGTCGCCGTGGCGTCCCGGCGAGGTAGCGCCCTAAGTCCTTTATATCTGTCTCCCCAGTCACGACGACGGGCGTGGGGTAATTTATGGGTTGTTGTCGACAACATGTTATCTTAAGACTGATTGTTGACGTAACGGTCGACTCACCAGTCCAGACATAAATAATTAATTTGTCTGATGAATCACTGTTTATGTTATGGAGCAGAACTCTCGATTTAATAAGCTAATTATACAAGATGTTTTACCTATAGGGTAAAAATAGATACCGCGGCTTAACACGCGAATCAATCAACTAATATGAGAAGGCATTTGACTTGACTAAGTGCTCCTCGTGAGCCAATGGTATTAATAAATAAATTGAAATTGAAATCCCTTGTAAATGACTTGGGCTCAGGAAACAACCTCGACCTCATCAGCTTATAGGTAATGGTCCACAGCTAGGGGTAATGCCCATAATTCCCACGCTGGGCATGCCGGTTGGGATCGCAGTTCTGTGGTAGATCTATTCTGCAAGAGGCGCTTCTACCCGCCCCCCGGTGTACCTATGTGCCATAGTCGCCTCTTACGACACCCACGACAAGAGTTTAGGTGGTGCAAATTAATAAATTATTGTCATGGAAAAATAACAGGCAGACGACAGATTTCCTCTCGCATTTATCTATGTTATAATAATAATGCTAGTCGATTGTCGTAGTAACAATGGTTTTTAAAAATCGACTGAAGAAATGGCTTCTAGACAATACTTTCTATTCTGTAGCAGAGTTCTACCAATTGCCAATTATTTAAATAAATTATATGAAATATTATTATTATTATATTACAATTAGTATTAATTAAGTCAATATAACTTTTATATTGCTTACCCTTTTGGACCTGTAACTTGAAGTTATCAATAAATGATTTGTATTTGTAGTTAGTATGGATTAGTGAAATAGATTTAGGGGCAGAACTCTAGATATAATATTTGAGGTAATTAAGAAAGAAAGAATAAAACCGGCCAAGTGCGAGTCGGACTCGCGCACGAAGGGTTCCGTACCATTATCTACAAAAACGGCAAAAAAATCATGTTTGTTGTATGGGAGCCCCCTTAAATATTTATTTTATTCAGATTTTTTAGTATTTGTTGTATAGCGGCAACATAAATACATCATCTGTGAAAATTTCAACTGTCTAACTATCACGGTTCATGAGATACAGCCTGGTGACAGACGGACAGTGAAGTCTTAGTAATAGGGTCCCGTTTTACCCTTTGGGTACGGAACCCTAAAAAATAAATAGAAGTTTATTTATTGGCGCACAAAGGCAAACACTTTATACAGGTATTTTAGAATCATCTTAAACTCTATAAACAACAAGTGCCTGCCCAGTAAACCAATAGGCCCTAACTCAGCTGATTGTTGCTCTAGCAGCAGCCTCAGCAAAAGTCGAGCAACGCTGGTTTTCTGGCAGGACCTTCAGTGCGTGTGGACACGGACAACAGACGACAAAGAGGATAAAACCTCCGATAGCTAAAAACTATAATAAAGCTTATTTCTATTCTAAAAAACTATAATTAAATTAAAACTAGGTACAATAAAAATTGTACCTCGCTAAGAAATGAAATAAGTTCCCAAAAATTATCAATTAAGGTTGGACTCGAACCCGCGCCCCACCTCACCTTGTACCTAGCTGTTCAACACTGGATCAATTCAGAGTCTATGGACATCCTACACAGGTATCAAAATAAACACTGATATACGAGTAATTACCGTTAGTTTATGTTATTGTTCTCCGATTCGATTTGCATTCATTTACATTTCACTGAGTGGAAGTAGCTCATTATTTGTAGGCCGATAAGTTAAATGGATTTAGAATTGGAGCAAAAACCTACTTACGTGATTTATTTTGTTAAATGTCACAGCCATCGCGTAGACGATTGAGGTTTTTGGTACACGGTGTGGTCTGTTTATGAATTTTTTTCAACAAAAATATTTCTTTTGCCTCTTTGTCTCTGTGTGCATAAGCGGTTACCTCACCTCCCCGTTATAAAATAGGACAGGGGTATTTGGAGCAATTTTTTATGCGGTTCCTTCCTTTATAATCGAAGTTCTGTGTAGATTGTCTAGCATTATTTATTTTCTATAAGGTATATTTCGTATACCCCAGGACCCCAAGGAATCCTTCCCATACGGCTCAAATGGATAACCTCAATCAAGACTCACGTATTTTATTATTTGTAATATGTAATTGTTATCTTTTATAGGTGATCCTCCCAGCGCTACTCGAACAGTCTCACACACGGACTTGGCTGAAGGCAGGGCTCCGCGCGTGGTGTATCTGTGCCGCCGGCGTCCTAGGCCTCCGCTCGTATCTGCTCGGCGAGGCGCGGCACACCGAACCTAACCCTCCACCGCATCCACCTCACCAGTTGGGAGCGGCACATCAGGTAACTATGATATTTCCTTATCATTTTTGTCTCTTAGGCCCGTATTATGAAAGCTTCCCCAAGCATTACTTATAAGCAGTCATTACGTGATCTCTACTCAAGCGTTAATTACTCAAGTAATGCTTGGTAACCGTTCAATAATATGTCTAAGCAGTTCTCGCCACTCGAAGGCGTGGACGGAGGAAATCCGCTCTTGACGGCTACTTGAGTGAGTGTAGATTTTGACATGAGCTCCCAAGCATTGTTTGAAAATTAGTATTCACTCAAAACTAGACATAAGCATCACTCAAGCAGAGCTCGATGACTGAGCATGCTTTCATAATACGGGCCTTAGAATCTTAAAATATAAATCAACTTAGGGGTCCCAAAGGTTATATGTGTATACTATGAAGATAGTCGGACCTAGTGTACTCCCTTGCAGGACTCGTTGTTTTACTAAGTACCATTTCACTAGAATTCTGGACAGCAACTACGATCTAGCATTCCGACTGACGCGATGGTCCTACGATTACAAAAGTAACACTAGATGCGACTTGCAAGGTATCTGAAGCCTTAGCGTAAATACGCTAAGGCTATTTCCTATGCCCTATTCTCCTATCTGCCCTAATACTCCGGGCCCTATTTCACTAGGACGCCATGGTAGCGCCACCGGTTGCGCCACCGTGGTGTCTTGAGCTTCTAAGCAAGAAACACAAAAAAAAAACAGAATTGTCGGTTCAAAAAAGACGTCGCATAGTTAACAGTTAGCAGCTTTACGTACAACTGGTACTAAGAACAGTCCCCAATATTGGGTGATGGATGACAGTATAATTATTAGGTAGTCATCTAGTACCTACCCATAACTCAAGCTCTGCTTAGCTTGGGGCTAGATAATGTTGTGTGAATTGTCAAAGTAAAGTAAAAGTAAAGTAAAGTAAGATTTATTGCATCAAATACATGTAAATAAGGTACATAGGTGGTGTATGTTTAGTAAAGACACAATGTATTTCTACCGTTGCGGCGTGCAAAATCTTTGTACAAATTGTCAATTAATTCAAATGTTAATACAATAAATAAATCAAATTAGAAAAGTTGTTATGAAATCTGAATAAAAAACTGATAAATAATTAAAATTGAAATAAAATAAAACAAAACCAGAAATTAAGTTATTTACTTACATCAAAAAAAAATTTGTCCGTCATGAAATCATTTAATTTATTATAAGCATTTACCTTCCAAAGTGGCTTTTAACTTTCTGGTAATTCTCTAAGTGATTTTGGGAGTTTATTATAAATAGAAGGAGCCATGCAGAAGATACCCTTGCGCATCAAGGCAGTCTTTGAGTTCGGCATGCAGACTTTGTGTTGATCTCGTCGATTTCTAGGAACAGCATCGGAAAGTTGACAATATAAATGGGGTTATTTTTTACAAACATAACCGTTTCGTAAATATAGAGCGATGGTAGCGCCAAGTGTTGAGTGTCCACTAACATATTTATTTATTTATTAATGACGATAGTGATAGATTATTTTTAGTTAATAAGACGTTATAATAATATTATTGTTTTATTTCCAGGCACTAATGCGTCGAGACGGTCCCGCTGGTTTCGAGCCTTACGTCAGAGTTACGTGGTTCCCGCTGCGTTTGTTTGGACTGCTCGTGCTCGTTTCTATATCTCTCGTGCTGGCCAGTGCGCTTACTTTGGTGAGTGTCTTGCTTATTCCGTTTTAGGTAGGAATTAACGAATGAACGGTAGTAGGTACAAACAGCGCCATCTGTCTGTATAGGTATATTTAAATGGGATAAACGCTGCCTTCTGTAACACAGTTATTGTGATTAAAAGTCAGAACTGCCCAGAACAATGCCCCTTTTTTTTATAGTCATTAGGCCTTCGTCCGGCCTAAACCCAAAAATCACTTAGGTCCAATATTTTCGGTACTGTCCCGTGAGTGAACGTTCGTTTAGTGCACTATATTATACTGCGCTCCTAATGCTTAGAAAATGTTGGCAGTGTTAGAAAATGTGGCTTAATTCGGCTAAAGTTAATTAAATACGGACTTCACACTGCATCTGATCATACTTCTTCTTATCAAGTGTGATGTAACACGCAACTACAACCAAGTTCTATTTGCAGGTTATCCCAGTGGCGATCGGTAGAAAAGTAATGGCGCTCTGGCTGCCGAAAGCGGCGGATGGCGTTCACGAACTTTACACAGCTGCTGCGGGTAAGTGCAGCGCTTTAGTGGTACCTACATCTGTAACTTTGACATATAAAAATCTAGGCTAATCGGCTTACCAAATAAGCACATAGACAAGTCAAATTTGATACTGTAAATGATTATCAAATAAGGTATTTTTAAACTAAAAAGTATCGACTGTCATCAGCATCATCAGCGCATTTGTTCAGGTCTCACGTACTCTAGCCTCGCACACTGCGTTCAGCGTTTTCGTCAAGTTACGCGCGCAGATTGAAAATGTAAATTTTAAATGCATTTTTAGGGCATTAATCGACTATTTTTTTTTTACATTTTTAAGTTGTGTTTTTTTTATATATATTAAGTGTACAATAAAAAAAAATCTATTTATCTACTGTGCTTCTAACTAACTTATTGCATGTATGTATCTCGTTAATCCTCTTTATTTATGGCAGTCAGTAAGAGAATGGATTGAAAGCGTGCATGTTATATGTTTCAGGCATGTACATGTGCTGGGCGCTCGGTCGCGGCGGGTCGCTGGCGGCGGGCTGGGCGCGCGGCGGACGCGGCGCGGTGTGGGCGCGCGCGGCGCTATGGGCGCGGCGCGGCGCCAAGGCGGCGCTGGCGGCCATCGCGCTGCTGGGGCTCGTGCCGCTCATGTTCGGACTACTACTGGAGCTGGTAAGGAGTAGCTATACGCGGTGCGGTGTGAGCGCGCATGATGAGTCGGAAAATTTAACAAATTAATAAATATATGATGCTGGACAATTCACAGAGCATTATCTAGCCCTAAGTTAAGCAGGGCTTGTGTTATGTGTACTGATATACATAATACAATACACAGATCTACTGAAAAACGACCAGAAATATCTGCAGATCGTACAAACATTTGTCCCAACCTCCTGTGTCGCATGCGAACATTCGCCCACTGAGGCCACAGAGGTCGTTTTTGCGAATTTAATTGTATTGGATAAAAAGTAAATCTGGCTGTATCAGGGACACATTGGCATTGGAATGGGTGAAATTGCAAATTTGAAATTGAAATTGCGCATGACGGCTAACGTCGCTCAACACGTTGTGTCAGGGAAAGTAATTTTAGTTCTGAAAAGGTCGTGCAGAGCGCGATTTCACCGCCAGAATTATACTAACTGCCGAGTTATATTTTTACCTCCTATCCTCTTAATGTAAAAAAAGTTATCAACCAATATTATGTATTATACATTTATCTTTCTCCACAGGTGTTAGTAATCCCCCTACGAGTGCCGCTTGAACAATCGCCCGTTCTTTTCGTGTGGCAAGACTGGGCATTAGGCGTGCTGTACACGAAGATAGTATGCGCACTCACCATGATGGGCCCTGATTGGAGCATGCGCCGTGCTATTGAGAAGGCTTATAGGGACGGTATTCGAGAGATGGACCTCAAGTAAGTTAGCGCGCTAGAGTTTGTAAAAAGCCCCAAAGGTTTTCGACTCTGCGCGTACTGATTTCGTGGCTTAGTTTGTTAGAGCACACTCGTATTGAAAGTGGGGCGCGGGTTCAAGTCCCGCCGAAATTGAAAATTATTGGGAACATATTTAATTTATCAAGTAATTAGATTATTTTGGCGACATTTTATTTAATTTGCAGAGAAAAATTTAAGCATTATTAAATGAGCCCTCTGAACGTTGGCCTTAATGCAAAATCTGGGTGAAAAGGTAGCCTTTTTCGGTAGCATTCCCCGCCTCTTTCGATGCCATTCCCCAATGTTTAAATCTTCTAAATACGCGCATTGCGCATCCTGCCTTGGATCTAGTTGATGCGATGCAAAATATCCATCATAATTTATTGTTTTTTGTTTATAGACGTTTAAACGTTGTTTCTATCCCATCTGTGGGATAAAAGTAGCCTATAATTCAAACCAGGCTTAGGGCTACATCTATGCAAAATTTCAGCTCGATCCATTCAGTTATTTTGTGAAGTGAAGTAGTAGCTATCATCTCTCCATCTATACAAACTTTCGCATTTATAATATTAGCGTGATTATGATGTGACAGTGTGATTATTACTTTGTCCCCAGGTTCATCCTAGTGTCAGTAGCAGCGCCTGTCGTCTGCTGGCTCGGCCTAGCGCTCGCCGTGCCCTATGCGTTCGCGCACTCCATCGCGCCGCTCATCGTCGCGTCGCCCGCACAACGCAACGTGCTAGCGCGGCGTGTGTACCCGGCCTTACTGATGGCTGCTATGTTGGCGGCGCTGGCCGTCTTCCAGGTATATTTTCAGTCAGTTATGAACTTATGACATACTGGATAGTTTTGTGGGGAGAAATATAGGGGGTATTTTAGTATCAGTAGCGACTATAGCTTTCGCTAGCATTGGCTCTGCCTAGAGCTCGCCATGCCCTATACGTTTGCGCACTCCATCGCGCCGCTTTAAGTAACGTCGCCCGCGCAGCGCCACACGTGGACCCGGCTTTACTTATGGTTGGCGGCGTTGGCCGTCTTCCGGGTACATTCTCAGTTAGTTATGATATGAAATTGTTCTATTGAATTGAACTGTGTTGAAATCACCTTAGTTGTTATAAGCTAGAGTTCAGTACATCCTGACAAGGTGGCGCTAGTTTCTATGGATAATTTTAGTTCTTCAAAAATAACTAGGTGTCGCTACTAAAAGTGACCGAGTGCTAGATCGCGGTAACCTATCGTTTCAATGAATTGACCACTTTCAGAACCATATTTTGAATATATCAGATCTCATTGGGAATACGTTGTGTGTTATTTAAACCGAGTGTGCGAGTTCATAGACGTATTGGATAATTTTGTGGGCAGCATGATAAGCATTGGTGGTCCAATTAATTTACTTTTTTATGCATAAGTATAAAGACATCGAACGCGTTTTTCCGGGGTATAAAGTAGCCCATGTAGAAGAAGAAATACATGTAATTAAATTTTCAGTTCTAAAAGTTGTTTGTGTGTTTCTCGCCCAACCTCTCAAACTTATCGCCTTTATAATATTAGTAGGATTTCTATCCTCAGATTCGGCAGTTCACCAAACTGTACGAGCACATAAAGAACGACAAATACCTGGTCGGACAGCGGCTGGTGAACTACGACCACCGCAGGCATAAGCGTGAACAACAGGCGGTCACGGCTAACTGACTTCAACTACCCTTGGGAATCAACGCTGTTGGAGTTATGACCTTTGAAGTTTGGACTTGAGTGTCGAAACGCTGTTCTGTTTTCACTAGGACTCTGCTGTTTTCTATTGCTTGAAGTCGCGAGTAAAAGTTTGACGCGAGTTTTTTTTTAAAATCAATATGGCAAGTGCATTGAACATTCGACTTTTGCGTTATGAATGGTTCAAATGCCTTCACAATTTATGAAAACGTTAATAAGTAAAAGAAAATGTTAGGGCGTGAATGCATTCTTTACTTACTCAGCAAAATTTTTAAATACTTTTTAATAGGTAACTAGGTCACAGATTTTTAACAACACTAGATTTTTTATGCGTTCGTAATTATCTCATACGCGTCAAACGAATTCTTATAATTTATTAATAATCTTATAATTAATGTGAATGAAGTAAATGTTTAAAACATTTCTTATGCACGTGGATTGTTCACCAATTTCATGAAATTAAACCAAAACGTTTTAAAATTGTAAATTTAAAGACGCAAAAGTGATAATTCGTTTATTATATTGGCAGAGTGTAGAATATCAAACAGTTTATGTGAAACTATACATATATTAAGTACAATGAAGATTAGAAATCTTGGCTTTAGGGCCCTAATCTCATTAGGACATCTGGCGCCACCAGTCGCGCCACCAACGAAATGTGTACAGTTGTATGGAGGGCACCTCACCTGGTGTCAGCTTCGTTGCGCAACAAAGTCACCCTGGTGGCGTAACCAATAATATGTATAGAGCTATTTGGCGTCTCACTCACTCCACACCAGTTGGGTGGTGGTCTTTGTTTTCGTGTTTCTCGCTTGGTAGCTCAAGACTGCCACCGGTGGCGCCACCTAATGAGGTAGGGCCCTTAAGGGAAATCGTTCCTCTCCGGAGTCAAAAGAAGAGATGTGTAAAAACAAAAATGCATGGAGTCAAAATAGCGTCACACCTCGACTGGTATTCGAGATTGAAAGGTTTTACACATCTGTTTCTAAAGGTGTCTTTCCACCAGATATTCGGTACGTAGATACTTTATGGGACATATTCGTACGAGTAATGAGTAAAACCATAGACAAACCAAAAACTACAAACCGATTTTTTGGTTGTCTATGTTCAAACCCATCGTTTGATTTTCATATCAATTCCATTATTACCTACTTAAGTTTGAAGCTTAGCTATGTTTAAAAATCAGTACCTAAAGATATCAGTTTTATCCAAAAAACATAGCGTTTTTGAGCTGTCTAGCGATGTTGCGTTTATGACCAATGGACTATTAAATCTAACATAAAATTCATTTTTAACGGGATATTTACTATGGTTTGATTTTTGTGTTTTCCAATATACATATACCTACGTTCACAATGAATGATTTTCATTTCCAATGTTCCGATCACATAGATATTATATGTATATATAGATAAAATCAGAAATGTATGTATGTATGTAGTATTTTAAAATGGATTTGATGTATAAATATTGAATATTTTTATCATTTGTAAATTAAATTTAGTATTCTCAAATAAATGTTAGAAAATGATAATGTTATGAATAATTTTAAATAGTTTTATGGTGTGTTTCATGGTAAATATTCCGTTATAAATGACTTTTATGTTAATAACCATGACAGTTTCAACAGTGTTAATAAATCTAAGTTACGCTTATCGCTATGTTGCACATATCTAGGGGAAAGCCACCTTTCAACGTCCAAAAGTGAATTACTTTGTCCGCAAGATAAATGACAAACTAAGCGCTTTCGTTATCGTTGGCCGTTCGATTGCCGTCTTAGAGAATGCCACAAAACCTCATAGCTTCTAATATTTAGTACAGGTATAAACGTATATTGTTGTTTTTGTAAGGCTTAGGCCATACAAGTGTATTTTTTTGAGTTGTGAGTCACGGTGAATGTAATATAAAAGTAGGTTTTTTTTTGAGCAACACGATGAGTCATCAACTACTCCGATTTTGTTTTTCACTAAAAACTAACACACAAGCTTTAAAAACGCATAATCTCAAACGTGCAGCGAAAAATATTACATTTTGATATCGAAAACAAATGAGAGATCAATAAAAAGATGAAAGATTTCAAAACCAAATTTATTTCGAGCTTCTGTGCCTTGCTTCGATGATACAAATGTCGTTAAATATTTTATTAATATTCCTTGGGTTTCGTAACCTCTTTGTATACAAAAAATATTCAGGTTTTTGAATCGGAGTATAGTCAGTAATTTACGCGACTCGATAGCCCAAAAATTTACAGTCTTCTCGCCTCAGCCTGTAAGTTCAAACACCTAAATCTTTTTACTTAACTAATTTAGACTGATAGAGTAGCCAAAATTAACACTACTTTTATATTGTTTTTATGACTTGCATCATACAACTAAATTTTTATCATTTTTTTTATCATTGAGCCCAATAGGCTAGTTTTCGTAAAAAAAACTACACAATCTTTAGTTAGATTGTCAGAAGATATTGGAGACGTATTTAATTTTTTGTTCATCAAACAAAAAATTACAAAGACACAGCGCGTCAAAGTTTTGGCGCGGGGGTTCGTGACGTCACAAAATCGTTAAAAAGTGTCACCCGGCGTGACGTCACGCGGAAATTTAACCGACTATATCCTCATATTTTTTTATTTAATTCACAAAAGAGAAAACACGTAGGTTTATTTGTTATAGTGCTTACCCACACTTTGGGTATCTCTAAGAAATTAAATAGTTCCCAAAAGTTTTTTGGAACTTATTTCATTAAGATACGTGTCCAACATCTTCTGATAAAATTTAACTGACGGACTAATTAGTTTTTTTTTAAACTAGTCTCTTATGATTAAATGTAGATATGAACCATTTTGTGTTTTGCCTGGAACCGATCACATAGATATAAAATCAGAAATGTATGTAGTAATTTAAAATGTGTTTGATGTATGAATATTTTGATAATTTGTAAATTCAGTTTAGTGTTCCCAAATAATGGCTAGAATATGATAATGTTATGAATAATTTTAAATAATGTTATTTTATTAAATAAAGAAAGACATTACTGTAAAATGTAAATAGCATAAGAGTGTTTTTACACCAGATTTATGCTATAGATTCAATTTTAAAAGCTGGCGCGATTGTTTTATATTTTTTCGTACAATTATCCAGGCTGAGGTCACTAATCAAGGCCTCCAGGACAAAAATAAAACGGCAAACAGCTTTAAAAAAATATCTATACGTAGCTAAGCGACGGAATGTGTCAAACCCAACCAATAACATCGCTTAGGATTAGCCTTAGAAGGAGCCTTACCAATAACAACAAGCGAGTCTATTTCTTAACTTTGACGGGCAAACTCCACCAAAGCATAGCTGAGATTAGCGGAGAAAAGATGTGTTTTAAACAATAGAACATCGTTCACACATTTCGTCTCCGCTACGGACATCTCCGCTTGCTAACCCCCGACTACTCAAACGCAACTTGATTTAAATCCTACGCTCGGAGCTTGATCAGGGCTTGGTTTTTTTAGTACACTAGACTCGCATAAACACCCTGATCAGGGTCTACCATAGTCGTAAAACTGACCCCGGATTTTGGTCCAAACGAGTCAGGCACGTCTCAAGTGACGAATTTTTGACAGTTTTTCATTGAAAACTGCAAAAATTTACGTTGACTTTAGACGTGCTTAAATCTGAGTTGCTTTGAGTATGCGTGGGTGACTACGTTACGTAGCACTTAATAAGGCACCCTCAATTAATGATTATTATTTTGTATATTTATGGAAGAAAATGAGAACCAAAATTTTATATAACAGTTTACGACCTATTTATGTATCTTGTTAAAAAAAAAAAATTAATCGATTAATGTTTTTCTTATGACGAAGCCTATATTTTCTCGCTTAGAAAACTCAGAATTTTTGTAGGAATACATTGCTTTTGTTTAATCATAAAAATCACAATAAAACTTATTAAAAAAAAAAAGCTATCAATTTTTTTTCTTATGCTACATTTAGATTCCGCCTGAGTTTTCGAAACGCCGCGAGTGTGCAACAGGCTTTAGTTAAATACATTGAGTGAAGGCTAGTTCTACTTAAGGATCTCTGTTTCTTTTTTGTTATTATTTTATTATATTAATTGGCAATGCAACAATAATTATCCGTGCAACAAATAATTATCCGTGCTATTGAAAAATAACAGCCAATTTTTTTTTTCATACAAATTACAAATCAATCTGTATAATATTGCTTTTGACATTATAATATTGAATCTGATTTAAATAGACGATAGTGTTTCGCATTGTAACTATTTGTCACTTATAGAATTCATTTGCAACCTTATTGATAAACGCGGAGTAGGTACCTAGCCTACCCATCGGTCAAAAGTTTATGGGTATAAATAATCTATGATTTTTTTTAGATTCAAGGCCTAAGCAAACCGCTTTTACTTGCAAAGTTCTCTGCGTTTATCAATAAGGAATTTAGGTGTAAGTAGTTTTATCTTTATCTATTTATTAAGCACTGCTCAAGTAACCTTGTCCATGCTATTCATAACTGTAGTGTGAAGGCAATAGAGCTTGATATTGCATTACATCGTTATCGTAGGCCCTTTTGGCATAGTTTCGTTATAATTTAAACTCTATTGCTTTTACATAAGACTTATAATAGGCGCTGTTTTGTCGTCTTCAGATTTATTCCAGACGTTTTAAAAAGTGTACCAAGGTTTTAATAACCGCCCTGATCATTAGTAAAGTCCTAATTATTGAGTCTATGTCAGTCAAGCCTTCATATTTGTTTGATGAGTGAGCTACAAGTCCTTTGACTTTACAGGACTCTTGGACACGTCACAAAACTCAGATTACATAAGTAAAACGTAGTAGGAATTAGGTAAAGTAGGAATTAAAGTGATCACTTTGATTTTTTGTCCACTTCAATGTTTTTAAGGTAAAGAAGCGAACAAGAAACCTTTACCTTGTTAAAATTTTAGTTTTCGAGTTGAAGCAATACTCGTCCCTAGCTCTTTATAAATATTGGGGGTAATCATTTTAGCATGGACAAGTCCTTTCAATAACAAAAAATGCTATTAGTAGAATCACACTGAAATCAATTATTTCTAGAATCTTCTTCAACAGCCTATATTGGTCCACTGCTGGACGCAGGCCCCCCCCTGCCCCCCTAGCACAGGGATTGTTGTCTAGGGTAGAATAGACAATAATGACATTGCATCGCCATACATTGCGTACATTATTGAAGTTGATGGAATGCATTTCAAATAATTTACGCATTGGATGACGAAGTGACGTAATTTTTCTCTATTCTACCCTAGACAACAATTCCCGTGCTAGGGGGCTGATAATCGCTTATTGGCTTTTATCTCATTGGGGTTAATGCCCGTAATCCCCACGCTGGTATAATAATATGTAATTTCTAGAATAATTGACCTAAATTTATGAAGAATCTTACGAAGGTTTTGAGTAAAAATGAGGCAACATTCCGACCATTTCTACATTTCTTTGAAACCCTCTAATAAGGTTTTATTCGTTCTCTTTTGGCTTTAATTACTAATACTGTTTCTCATCGTTCATCTTATATTAAATTTTGATTTTGTCGAGGTAATCACTGCACGACTATGGCAACAATCTCGTGTAGGTAATTATAGTCAAACTTCACTTAGGGTAAGTTTGTTTAACCTTAAATTTTTTGGCCGCTGTTTGAATACGTCGTCGAAATCGAGATTAGTCTTTGGTGAACGCTGAATGTTCGATTGTTACGGTCGATAGATAGAACTAGATAATAGCAGGTAATACGCAATTTGTAATGAAAATAAACGTTATTGATGTAAGAATTGTTTTATTTAAGTTTCATTTCATCACCTATCGTATCACATGGAAATAGATAGGTAAATGTTTAAAAACTGACGCGATATTCTTTTGTTTACCTACTACTGGGTTTTGGGTAGGTACCTACTGTATTTTTTTTTTGCGTAGGGCAAGCACGGTTATTATTGTCTAGGGTAGAATAGACAAAAATAACGTCACTTTGTCATCGAATGCATAAATTATTTCAAATGGAATGCAAATGCAATTTACGCACCTTCAACTTCAATAATGTACGTACGCAATGTATGCCGATGCGATGTCATTATTGTCTATTCTACTCTAGACAATAATCAACGTGCTTAGCCTGCGAGGTCTAGATTTGTGACGTCAGCGTCAGCGTTTGTACCTATTGTTTGAAAAGACGAAAGACTATCGCGCCACGGCGGCGGCGCGGCGCCAGCTTTTAAAAATGTATCTATAAGGGGCTTTCCCGAGTCAAACTGGCGCACTCTAGCGTGTCTTTTCTTAGTCAACGTCGTCATACACAATTGAGGGTTTTTGATTTCAGAATCAATAACTTTATTTCTTTGGGCTTACAATATATCTAAGCACTCAGACAAGTCACATTAATAATACTATACTTACTATAAAAATACTATAACTATACAGGGTGTTCGTTGTTATATTGCTTGTCACAAAGAAAAAATCAAAAACTACAAATAAATTGAACCTCGCGTCATCAAAAGTACCTACTTACTTAGTTGAGGGTAATATAGAACGTTCGTCTAAACGCCTCGACTCTAGTTCAAGTGGGCGACGCGCCTTATATACCTTGACGATCATTTCCATTCGTTCAGGAGTTGATAAGTGTGGGACACCCTTTCATCGGACGTCACATCAGTAAGCGATTCAAATTCATCTGGTGTCTTGAAAGGCATGTGTGGATTCTGCCTTGATTAAAACTCCATGGGCAAACGCTCATAAACTTGTGAGATGAGAGGTTTTATAACTATGATGTCATTGATCAAGGAATTCGTATGCGCATGGAGAGAAGAGAAGACTCATCTGGCTCGGTATGATATGTGGGTGGAGGTCAAGAATTAGGGTCAATATTTTTGTCTAGTTTGGGATGTGCAGTCTTCGATCAAAAATAAGTAGTTCGGGGCGGGGGGCCACGTACCGACTTTTTTTTGTTTGCATTGGTTCATAATGAAATATTTAAAAAAAATCGATAAATTGACCGTTCCCCCTATCTCCGAAGATTGCAGAGCGATCCATCTGAAATGTATGTAGCGTTAGTAGATAGATATGGACCTATTAAATTTCAGGAAAAATATAGAGAAGTCTGTACTAAGTAAAAGAATACTTTTTGTGAAAAATTGACAGAAAGAAGGGTAATAATTTATGGCCAATAAAAGGGGGCTGCTTCACCGAGTGGGGTATCAAATGTTTTTTTTATAGTTTTAGAAATATATGGAAAAAAGACGAAATTTTTTATAACTACCCTTAAAATCTCTCTAGTTTGCAGAGCGATCCATCTTTATTTTTAGGTATTCATATAAATAGCGAATTCTCTAACCGGTAGGTATATTAGAAATAGTTGACAAATGTTCGAAACCCTCGGCGCGCGATTTACACTCGCACTTGACGGATCTTGTTTTATCTCCATGTGAATGACTTGCACTAAACACGCAGGTCCTTATATTTCGAGTTCTATGTATAGGTAGGTACCTATTAATTTTCCAAGTGACGTGGAAAGTTAAACCCACGTCTGTCAAGTAGAACACATCTCAAGGGACCTAATTAAACCATGCGGACTCCGCTTCGTATTTCTTTATTAGGAAGGTAGGTAGGTACATAACTTTGGCGAAGTTCATCTTATAATATTTATGGGAAACTTTTATGGGGTAGGTAAGTAGGTACTTTTTATTTTATTGATGCAATTAGGTAAGAGATGTGCCGTCTGAAATAAATATTTTAATAAAGTTCCATTAGAGTTCCGTGGATAAGATATTGCAACACAATCATTTGAACTTACAAAATTGTAATTCCCCAAAAGTGATAGTATTTTATTTATTTATTGTTGTCTCCGACTGTACCTACGTCATCATCATCAGCCTATGTCACTGACTGTACGTACCCAGGAAAATTACCTAAACATAAGCTAGGTAGAATCCTTTTTATCCTTCCAACTTGGCTGAATTAAACTGCGAATAAAAACTGCCTTGACTAAACGTAATCCTGTACTTTTCCAAGGCTCCCCCAGTATCGAAAATGTCCGATACGCTACTTAGTTAAGAGGGCGATTATGCCAAAATCGAGCAAAATGTATATTTTTAAACAGTCGTTTTAAATCTGAACGTGTACGTTTTATGGCAATGAACGTACACGTTCAGATTTAAAAAAGCTGTAGAAACCGAGTAATCGAATAGAATTTATGAAAATAAACTAATTTCTATATTTAAAGAATACAAATTTCGCATAAACAACGGTTTTAATTGAAATGCATTATCAGCGACAAAACAACATTATTTTATAGAAATTACATAGCCAGACTGTTTTATTTGAGTAATCGTTTAGTTTTGATATTGTTATTATTGTTTATGCTTATATTTTGGGTAATTAAATAAAATCCCATTAAAGTTTGTATAGGTACTTAATTTTAGTGAGTTTTTTTAGAGATGATGGCTTTGAAGCTAGCTATCATCTACTTATTTTTTGCCGGCATTAGGCGCACTCTTTAAAATCCGAGCCTGACCCATTTACAAGAGTGCTAATCTAAAGGCCCAGTTTGTCCATTAAGAGTTAGTGGGGGGCAGTCGCCAGACGAACGCTAGGGACTCTCTTATTTTTGTTCTCACTAGGGAGATATTTGGGAAAAACTCGCGAGCGTTAGTGAAGTATTTGAACAAGAGCCGCGTAGTTGCGTCGTTACTCGAAGGACAGTGAATGTACTTAAATGTAATAGTCTATAGTCCGTAGGAGGTCCCAAAGATTTTCGGTTGAACCGACTAAGGGTTTCGTCGCTTAGTTGGTTAGAGCACACTCGTACTGAGGGTGGGGCGCGGGTTCGAGTCCCGCCGAAACCGGAATTTTTGGGAACCTATTTCATTTCTTAGAGATACCCAAAGTGCGGGTAAGCACTAAAACAAAAAACCTTAGAATGTAAATGTAGTGTGGGTAATGTTTATTTAATTTCTTAAAAGAACCTACTCTGATGTAATTTTTAGGGCTCCGTACCTCAAAAGAAAAAAAGGAACCCTTATAGGATAACTTTGTTGTCCGTCTGTCCGTCTGCTGCCCCCGGTTTTCAAGTAGCCTATGTCCGTCACGGCCAAATTTCACTAAGATCCGTTCCGCCGTTTATGCGTGAAAACGTAACAGTGAGTTACTCTCGAATTTATAATATTATGGTATGGATAACATTTTCTATTCTATTCAAATGCTAAATGTCTCAGATCTCACTTACAAATAACGTTTACCCTTAGGTACTGTGTGTGTTTTATATGATAAGTTGTTAGGTAAGTTGAGTACAAATTTTGTGAACGCTGCGGCGTCCCATAAGTGTGAAAACACATTGATTATAAGATTTTGTAGTGTAATATTTAGCTCTTTTGTAAATATATAAATAAATGTGTCACGTGAAATCGATTTAATTAGGTACTAACCGAAAATGATTATAGGTACCTACCTAAGAGGGCAACAAACTCTGTGAAAATTTGGATAAATGGTGGCCCTACTCTCTAACATCCCGACTTGGCGCCGTAGAATCGAATAAGGATAGGATTAACTAACTACCTACTTAAACCTCTTACATTATCCATATAACCCCTCCCAACCTACTTTGTAAAACTAAGGTACCTACTGACTCACCCTAAAAATGTAAAAGGGTATGTTGAGGTGTCTTTTATTATTTAACGACTCAATAACCGTGTCCCTGGAAAACGGTTAAAACGTCTTTTAAAAGTCGCCAAAAGGCTTATTTGAAACTTCACTCACCAACGTTCTTAATGTAGGTACCTATGTATTTTTGTATAAAATACAAAATATTATATTAAGTTTTGATCTTATGTCCTAAATTGAGATCTGGTGCCATATCTCATCCGACAGGGTACAATGATAACCCACGAAACCCTGCAATATCTTTGATATGAAATAAAATATTGAATAGTGAATACCTAAATTCTAGCTTTTTATTCGATTTATATAATTTTTATGAGGAATTTTAGAATTTTCCAATTGATAACAGATTTTTGTATAGTATCTACTCAGATCCTTCACCTATCAATTTGCATAAGTTGGTAGCTCTACCTACCTGTAGTTATATTAGAATGTAGAGCACAATTTTCATAAAATAGCATCCATACAAACGGTTAAAAGAAGGAAGGTAATTTTCCTGAGCTTTCGGCTTATAAATGGTTATGAGCTTGTACAAATTGGCCGCCTCGTCGTCGGTCAAGCTCATAACTCCGGATTACACAGAAAAATCCGAAAATAACGCACAACGGATTTACTACAAGCGGATTATTTGGTACCTACCCTACACCTGTGCTTCAATTCGAAAAGTTTTCATTTTCACTGAACGATCAACGTTCAACAATATGGCTAGACCTAGACACCATCACTAAGCCATCTCGTCGAATGAAATTATGTCATTTGGTATTCCCAACAAACCAGAGTATATTTTACAATCGGCCTAATCATTCTTCAAACAGGCTGATTCTACAATCCGGCGGCAGCATCAGATATTCAATTGTTGCAGTCATCATTATAAAGTTGTGAAAATAATCAAGTAGATTAAATGTAATCTCTTTTAAATAAGTTAGGTTATAACTCCAACAATTCAAAAGTATCAAGCTAACGATTCTTGAATAAAATAAAATGAATGAGTATAATCACGAGTTCGCAGATTAAATTACATCAATTAATCATTGACACAGAAATTAGGCCAGGGAGAGTGGGATAATACCGCGCGGTTGACAATTCCACGCCCCTGCATATCCAGCCAACTACGCATGAAATTGCTTAAAGCGCTAATGTCGTACCGTAAGTCTCCAAACCCCCTGCGCGTCGCGTTAGCCCGGTCCGATAGCTCAGACCTTCTGATCGATACACCAAAAATTTTTCATCAAACGCGTATCGACTATATATTTATGACTGCTTTTGCAAAGATGTGAGCTCATTAATTGTAGTCATTTCGAAATAATTTAAACGCACTTCTGTGGGAAAAATAGTATTCATATGGTATCTGCTGTAGTTTTTTCCATATTCTCTACTTCTGTTTGTTTTTAGTGCTATAAAACAAAATTAACAAAATCGATAATTTCGTGCCTAGGTATGTCGAAATGGCTGATTATAACTTTAAGAACAAATAATAGTTTTTAGTGTTAAGTACTTTAAACAGAAGTTTTACCGTAAAGTTTAAATTATATACACGGTTTTATCCTACCAGTTCTATCATACCGCGTTTTCCCATTTTTAGATATTTAGATTTTTCTTTCGGGGTTTGATTTTCATTTTGGCCACGCTATAGCTATAGCTTGATAAATTTCTTACCAGAACCTTTAAAAAACTAACCCTATCCCAAGTTAAGCTTCTGTCATTTTCACTTTAGGGGCTCAGTTATATCCGACTCTCCCCTACCAACTCAGCTGTTTCCGCAGTTTGAATAACAGGTAGGATTTGGATCTAAATGGGTAGTAGGTATGTTTATCTGAAGCAAATCTTTTCACCCACTCAACTTTTTTGTTATTTTATGCGTAGGACGCGTTTACGTTTGTAGATATTTACGTGGTCCGTTGGGACTTTACCTTCCTGATCATAAGTAATGTTTCATATCAAGATTTGCTGTGTAGGTAAAGTACACACACCAAATCTTGGAATGAATTTAAAGAATACCTACTTAAAAATTCTTTAAATTACCTATTAGATAAGGATTATGACGTGTAGGTTATAAAAGAAATGGTACCTACATCTTTGACACAAGCAAAAGTTTTTCGATTTTTAAATAGTTGAAAACTTTGAATTAGCCTCTACCTATACGCTACCTCTACGCGTACTGTGCATAGGTAGTTATTATCAAATCTTTAAATTGTGTGGATTATCCAGCATAATTTGTTCCTCCTCCTATAAGTCCACCTACCTAGGTACCACTTATCAAGTTTCTGACGGTATGGGCAAGTTTTTGGATACTTTAGTAGGTATTGTTTTTAAACGATACTAAAGTATTCGTAGTATACCGAATGTGTATCACGAGGGTCATGAAGACGCCTATCTATTCTCTCTAGCCTTGAAGAGACCCAGGTTGCAGAGAAAAAAATATTTTACACCTACGGGGTACTCGTTACCCAGAAAGCCAAGGAAAAATTTCGCTTGGTTTCGCGCGTCATTAATTCCAAATAATCAGCCAAAAGTTAGACTCGATAATTAATTAATTCCTAATAATCAGCCAAAAGTTAGACGATTCGTACCTTGATATGACAGGTGAAAGGTAGAATCGGGACGGCTAGTACCTATTCTGTCCATAAACTACAACTTCGAGCTCGCATTGAGCTCCAAATCGAAGTTTCTTTTGAATTTAGATCGATAAACCCTAAAATGTCGCTCCTTGAGAAATCAGCTGTTTTGTCAAACCTGCCTGATTGATTGAAAAGTTAATTGGATGGTCTGTCGGTGTGGATAAATTACCTATGTGCTATAAAATCGAGGTCCATCTGTGGACGTCTGTTGGCTGATGTGATGTTGATGATTCTTCAAAGCACTCATTGTTAACAAACATTTTAGGCGACTTGGTTTTAAAGGAGCGAATTCCAATACCGGAATGAGTCGCACTTTAAAAGTTATCGATCAATTTCAGTTTCAGCGCCATGTCAAAGCAAATTGTTTGCTGAATTTCGTTTTAATTAATTACAAACAAGACGAGTTGGTTTGGTACCAACCTAATGACAAGAAATGGCTATTTAATGACCTACCCAGGTAAGAAATTGATTTACTAAGTTTTATTAATCTCCAAATTAAGCTGTTTTATCAAGTTTAACTAATTATCTAACAATGGATTTGGGGCTTAAATTTTATTTCTTAGGTAGTACCTACACACTCACTCATGACGATACCGGTGAAGCTCCGTAGATATAATGTAAGCTGACCTTTATTGATAAGTACGAAAACAATGCTGGATAACCTTGGTAAATTTAACAAAGAACAAGGTTCCGAGTTCGTTTGACGATGGTGTCGATGTGTTCGTGGCGTCTCATATTTAAGGTTCCGTACCCAAAGGTTAAAACGGGACCCTAAGCACTAAGACTCCGCTGTCCGTATGTCCGTCTGTTACCAGGTTGTATCTCATGAACCGTGATAGTTAGACAATTGTAATTTTAACAAATGATGTATATCGGTTGCCGCTGTAACAAAAAATACTAAAAAACAGAAAAAAATAAATATTTAAGGGGGTTCCCATACAACAAACGTGATTTTTGCTCGATATTGATAACGGCAACAGGTAGACGCTTGAAATATTCACAGAATATTTAGTTATAAATTCACTTAAAAAAAACGAAATAAAATAAAATGAAACAAATACTTAAGGGGGACTCCCATACAACAGACATTATTTTTTTGCCGTTTTTTATAGATAATGGTACGGAACCCTTCGTGCGCGAGTCCGACTTGCACTTGGCCGGTTTTATTAAATGAAATTTTTCGTAGTTCCCTGCCCACACGATAGAGGCGCTGTACCAAATCCTATAGAAAAAGGAGACGTCACGATCACGTCTCGAAATCGTCAACTGGACTCACCCCTCCCTCAGAACATCTTGAATGTAATCCATGGGGATTTTATTCATAGGTAGTTCCATTTATCCGGAGCAGGTGTTGGGGACTATAACATTTATTCACGTCGTGCCTTGCATTGCGGACTGCTTCTCATTTATCTAGTAACTAGATAAATAAGCTATGCTGTGTTATCAGTTCGCTCCGCTCACTGACGAACGAGCAGCGTAGGTAGTAATAATCATTGCTTGCGCTCGCCCGTGCCGGGCAGCCGATCATTGTACCAACCCTTGCACTTGCAGGGTGTGGCCTGCCATACTAGTACATTTCATTAGATATATCATAGAGGCTAAGAGGCTTACGGACAAACCGATTTACGGTTTAGGTTAGCTTTAAGATAATTTTAGTACTCAATGTGAAACATAAATAAATGAAAAAAAAAAAAAGCGAAACCAACTAGATTGTAGTTGGTTTCGCTTATGCAGATGCCACAAGGCTTACTTCATTTTTGTAAACTTGGAGAATTTCGTAGGTACCTTTGTCACATTTCTGGGCATTATCCCTATAATGTAAACAATTTCATAGGTTTTATTTTTGGAATGTAATGTAAAAGTAGTTTTTTTTTCATTTCATGCCGTTTTCATCCTTTTTTTGTTTAAACATGTAATTTTTGTTCATTTTATCATGGATAGTTTGAGCAATTGTTGTTTAAAACAAAATTACAAATACTTCGGATGGCATATAAAAAAATAGTACTTACCTCCCCTTTTTTGAAGACATCACGCAAAACTAAAAAAAAAACAAGAAACATTACGGAATTTGTAAGCGACTTTAAGACTTTTTTTTAAGCTATTCGTACAAAAGCAATGAAAAGCTAAGTCATCAATTATATTCTGTCTCGCGAGCTTTAATAACGCAGAAAGTTGTCTCAAACTTACAATTTCAGGATAATTTGCGCAACAAAAAGAAACTTCCAAAGTACAAATTAAAATTTCAATACACGTGGGTACAGTCAGCTATGTACCACCAATTCACAAAATATTTTTATATTTTTTTATATTATATATTTAAGAGAAAGTATTTGAGATTGAAATGTTACTTTTATGTATAATGAAATGACACTCAATCTTCGTTTAGACGCACATTGACTAATACGCATAATGACCAATGAAAAAAAATCATGAATACGCAAAATAATCAATACGTGAAATGACCAATACGTGAAATCACCAATACGCCAAACGACCAATAAGTAGGTAAATTAACTAATTTTTTAACCTCGACGCAAATTGATTGGGTTATTCGAGTTTGCCCCCTTGACAATTCCCCATTATGAGGGGAAACTTGAAACTTAATTTTAAAAAGATTCCACCACCAACATTTTTCTAATTCCACTTTTCCCCCATGATTAAAAATATATTGTAAAGGAATACTTACTAAATACATTTATTTTTGCACTTTGTGGCATCGTCGTATGGGGTAGGCCTTTGTCCAGCAGTGGAATTGTATGAGCTCATATTAATTTTATTATAACCTCGAAGAAAATAAATACATTATACATTATAACAATTTTTCTGTTCAGAAATAAAAATGTTTCAAAATATTACGAAAAAAAATAAGCAGTCTTCTTTAGTTAGCTTTAGTACTACTTACTAGGTACGTAGTATTACCTAGGCGGTAGTACTCGTAACTACCGCCTAGGTAATACTACGTACCACTCAAGGCTTTGCACGTCATCTTCTGGAGTAAAAAGTAGCTTATCTTACACTTATGTTATTTTAGGTAAAGAATTACGTATACAAACAAGAACGTATGTTAACAAAACAGCCCAATCCGTTCAGCAGCTTTGGCGAGAAAGGTAATGTGCACTTGACTGTACCTACTCACCCTTGTCAACCATTATAAGCCATGTAATATTTTATTCTTCTACCCAGGGATCAGCATTTGGACAAGTATTCACAAAGAAAAGCAACTAAATTAAAATTACAATGGAAATTATATCTTATGTATTAAGGTCACGGAAATAGTCATAAGGGAATTAAATATGAACGGAAACAATCATAAATTCATTTGTTCTCGGATAATTATATTTTTCATCATGTTGCTTGTCATGAAACTACAACAAATACACTTCCCTAATCCCACTAATATTATAAATGTCAAAGTTTGGATGGATGGATAGATAGATGGATGGATGTTTGTTACTCAATCACGCCAGCACTCAACGGCTGAACGGATCTGGATGAAATTTGGCACAGTGATAGATTATAGTCTGGAATAGAACATAGGCTACTTATCCCGGAATTCCTACGAGAACGGGAACTACGCGGGTGAAACCGCAAGGCGCTGCTAGTATTATAAATGTCAAAGTTTGGATGGATGGATAGATAGATGGATGGATGTTTGTTACTCAATCACGCCAGAACGGCTGAACGGATCTGGATGAAATTTGGCACAGAGATAGAATATAGTCTGGAATAGAACATAGGCTTTTTATCCTGGGATTCCAACGGGAACGGGAACTACGCGGGTGAAACTGCGAGGCGCTGCTAGTACCTTAATAAATTACTAGGCTTGTTTGTACATAGAGACCATAAGTGTATTTAACAGTAGTCTAAACTGATATAAAAGGCAAAAAGACGATTATCAGGGAGAGGTCTGTGTCCAGCAGTGGACCAATTATAGGCTGGTGAGGTGAGGTAGTTTAAAAACATTCGAGCTACCAATGTAGGTAATATTCATTTTAAATGTGAAACATTTCGACAAAAATCATACAACAAAACGAAAACATGTACGTAAAACTTTATTATGATTCTCTAAATGTTCTGCCTATATCAATATACATTTTACAAATATATTTGGACCATTGTGAATAGCTTATTAAAAACATCGGACTATCTAGGTTGGTGATCGTAAGATAAAAAGCTTGGGAGGGTTCTGCTCTAACTCAAAAGTAACTAGAAGGGTCACACACAGGGAGTATTAACATGCTAGAAGGGTCACGAGAAATAGAATCAAATATAGTTATTTCCCTATTGTATCTATAGAGTTAAAAAAAATTGAGATCTCGGTAAATATCTTGTACGGCTGTATAAAAAAAGATTACCTCAGGGTACATAATTATTAATACTATTTAACGGGTATTTATCGCGTTTATTTACCTATTTTTCCCAACGTTTCGACAGGTTTACACACTGCCGTGGTCACAAGATGACTGCAAATCTAATAGATCGCGTAAGCTTAAAAATATTTATTACCTCAGGGTAATCTTTTAATACGAAATAAAAACTAATAATAATACGTTTACGTTAACGTATTATTTCCTCCATTCGCTCTTGACAAATGGTTGGCAATAGTAGTTATTAATGATATACCAAATAGCGCAACAGCTATCTGTTGCTGCAGTCTTCTTTAGGGTGGCTGGTCTTATTGTTTACCCGATGTTTTGGCAAATGTCCAAACAATGGAGAATATGCTTGGCTTCTAAGTTTGACTGCAAACGTTTTGTGAAATAAAAACCTATATCGCCTACACATAGAAGTGGGACGAAACAGGTAAATAAAAAATAATTATGCATAAATCAATATTTTAGCTCAAGTTCAGGAAGACTCGATTTTTATCAGAATTAAAATTGTAATAAATCAAATCGGAAAAAAGGGTCTAAGTAGAGAACGAAGCTGTACAAAATGAACGCATGCTACAAAATGATGTTTTTTTTCTCAATATAATGAAAACAAAACAAACAAAAAGTTTACAATCTTCGACAAAAGTTGTCATGTTTTAATTCTGAACTGAAGTTACAAAACCTAAAACCAAATTCACAACAAAAAAACTAATAAAACCTACCGGTAAGCCACTTTCATCGCGCTGGAATGTATGCCTCACGCTATTATTCATACGAAATAACGGGGTGATATCCACAGCTGGTATCCCCGACCGTAGACCTAACGCCGTAGCCAGTTCTACGAGTGAGCCGTAGCGTAACGGCCGCGTAGCACTTTCCTCGGAGTTAACGTCTACGAGCGAGCTACGAAGCTAAGCTGTTCGGTTTTGTGGTTTTGCAACTTAGTGCTTTCGTTTTGTGTTTCAAGCATTTCACATCTGCAGTGAGACCATTTAAAAGACACGCTCTGTGCTTTTATGAAAACTATGAGTCAAGTTTAAAAATGTGGTGAAACTTTAGGAGTGGGTAATTATTGAATTTGAGAATGGTGGATTTTATTTTAGTTTCTGAATTAAAAGAGGGTCGGTTTAAAATAAATGAAATTACTAGCGATAACTTATGAAGACATGTAGGTAGGTAATATCTTAGCGCAATTGCATTGAAACTGGTTTCAATATAACAATTTTATATAGCATATCCGCAGCGTACGCGATATATGGATATTTATATTTTTTGATATCATAAATTGATATTTTTTTGGTATTTTTTTACACCTTGGTTTACATTAACGAAATTTTCATACGGATCTTTAACTTTTTTGAAATTATTCTATAGCCTATGTACATCAGGGATAATAGGATTCTAACGTTGAAATAATTTTTCAAATCGGTCCAGTAGTTTCGGAGCCTGTTCAATTCAAACAAACAAATATAATATAGTTAAGCATCTCATACCTATTTGTAAAACTAATACTAGCACGCCGACCATCTGTTTAAACATTATGTCATTGGTCGGCAGGTAGAAAATGCCTCGGCATTAAGCCCACCCTTTGTACCTTAGTGCAATAAAGTTTTAAATAAATAAAATAAACAAACACAAATCTTTACTCTTCATAATATTATTATTAAGCGTGGAAAAAATCTTAGTACCAATATACTATATTTAAACGTGTCAGATATATGTATATTTAAAAACAAATATTAAAATCGATTACCCAATCAATTATTTGCCAAAAAAAGTTATTATTTATGTCCTTTGTATAGAATAACTGCTTACTGAAACAGCGCCCATTCACCTCAATAAATTCAATATCCTTGAGGTTTCATAAAATTCCATTGCCATCGGAAAAGCAAAAACTCCACAAAATACGAAACAGGATCGTTGTAAATAAAATCAAATCACTGAGTAGGGAGAATCGAGATGCTAAGGGTCCTTTCACACCAGCGGCTGAATGACCTTTGAAATTTGGTTTTAGGTTGAACGAGTTTTGATCTCTATTGTGTTATTTTTAAATCGTACACTTTCTTGGATAATTGGTTTGATTCAAAGTTTTTTCAATACGAGTACAGGTATGAAGTACATTTTCAATGAAGTTTTATAAATGCTCGTTTGAAAGCCACATACCTACATAATTAGTACTATAAATGGGAAAGTAACTCTGTCTGTCTGTCTGTTACCTTTACGCCTAAACGGCTGAGCAGATCCTAATGAAATTCGGAAGGGAGGTAAATGGTATCCTGGGACGGACATAGGCTACTTGAAAAGCGCGTGCGAAGTCGCAAGCAGCAGCTAGTAAAGATAAATTTGGACTTTTTAACACAAAATCAAAGCATAAGAGTTTTTGTCTTTGTCATCATCATCATCATCATCAGCCTATATCAGTCCACTGCTGGACATAGGCCTCCCTCAATGAGCGCCATAGCCATTTGTCATTTGTTGTTTGTGTTTGTATTGTTGTTGTTTAGCATTTGTCTTTGTAGACTTGTGCAATCCTACGAAATTTGGTGTCAGGGTTCAATAGATACTTTATATGAATCAAACATAGAAGGGCGCCTTTTGCCTTTAAGGCGGGTAGGTTCCCAAAAGATTTAGATATTCCCGTGATCCCGGTACCTTATCCCGGTTATAGAACTCCGGCTTACCTCGTGTATGGAGATTTGGACGTAGGTGTATTAGAACGAGCAGCCGACGACATATCTGAAAACTTGGGTTATTGAAGTTTCGCGCCGTCTTTGTTTGCTACCTGTTTTGGCAGCTGAACACCATACCTTATTTGTTTTGTAATTAGTTTGTTGATTTCGCTACAAAAAATTACGATATAGAATAACTAAGATAAACTACAAACATATAAAGAAGTCTGAGATCTCATAAAGAGCCTCAGATTAGTATAAATCCAAAAAAAAACATTAGTTTTTACCTAAATGTTATGAGTTTGTAGATATCTTTATTAACAAAGACAAGTACAATCTAATAATAAATAATACATGTAGAATTAAATTAAAACAAGTATTTACTATTGAAACTATTGAGCTAACTGCATACTATTGCAAACAATCTACAGATAGCTCAAGTGAATAGTTTGTAGAACCTGTTCAATTTCTAATTCATCATCAGCCTATATCAGTCCACTGCTGGACATAGGCCTCCCCGTAATGAGCGCCATAGCACCAATTTCTAATTAGGCGATGCCTATCAGGTCAGTCGATGGGTCCATCCCTGATTGCTGGTATGAAACTATTTTGTAAATCGTTCTATATTGGTTGGTACTCAACGAGAAGTAGGTACTTAGGTACTTTCTTGGTAACTGTATAGCAAAAAATAATGAGTAGATAATGTTACCCAAATGTTTAAAAAATAAACGAATTATATCGAAAAAATTAAAATACAGAAATAGTTGAAAGAAGACGGCGCGTTTAGTTTTCTCATCTCACTAATATTATAAACGTAAAAGTTTAGATGGATGGATAGATGGATGGATGTTTGTTCCTTTATCACGCCAGAACGGCTGAACGGATCTGGTTGAAATTTGGCACAGAGATAGATTATAGTCTGGAATAGAACATAGGCTTCTTTTTATCCCGGAATTCCCACGGGAACGGGAACTACGCGGGTGAAACCGCAAGGCGCTGCTAGTAATATATAAACGAGTATGAAAGTTGCATTAAGTTCTTTGAATTGAATTAGAAGAGGCGCAAATATGCAGGTCTCGACAGAGCCTACGCATTTGCTCCCCTTGGAGTCGAGACCCTAGGTCCCTGGGGTACCGAGGCTCTCCGGGTTTTCAAAAAGTTATCTGAGCGTCTGGTAGAAGCGACGCGTGACCCGAGCGCTAGTGAGTATCTAGCGCAGCGCATCAGCATTGCTATACAGCGGGGCAATGGATCTAGCGTCTTGGGCACGCTTCCGACTGGTATTGATATGGATCAGTTGAGCTACTTGTAGATTGTTTGCAACAGTCTGCAGTTAGCTCAAAAACTTAATTTTTGAGCTTTGCTCTGCCCAGTCCCGCTCCTATGAACGCGAAATCCAATATGCCTATCCTTTCACAAAATGGCGTCGTTGTATAGGCCACTTAACACTAACAGATCTATTGAAAATTATTTTAATTATCTGAGTTGACCGCGGCGAAGGAATCGAGAGAGTCGTTCATATCGACACCCCCAGCGCGTTCGGATCTAAAAGACAATACAATACATTACAAAAATTCTTTATTGTACACGAGAAAATAACATAACAAAGAGACATCTCATAAGATAAGTACAATGGGCGGCCTTATCGCTTAGAAGCGATCTCTTCCAGGCAACCTTGGGATGGAAAGAATTGTGCATTTAAGAAAGGCACGGGGTGTACCTAAGATTATCTAAAATACATATGTATTTAATACTAAAAAGACCTAACTTAGATAAATAACATAATATACTAACTACTTAAATAAATAAATAAATAGTCAAAGTAAAGTACCATTATTCACTTTTCTGAAAGGAAAAACTCCTTGACACGAGCTTTAAAAACTGGCAAGGATTGGACTTTTCTAGTGGACTCTGGTAGTGCATTCCACAACCTTATGGCTTGGATGGAAAAGGATTTGTCGTAGAAACTGGTTCGGTGAGGTGGCATATTTAACACTAGATTTTCTGACGATCGAAGGACACGGGAAGGATGAGGATGAGAATCGTGGAGAAATTCAAAACGTTTCTTTAAATAGAAGGGAGTCATAGGGTTAAAGAGAATGAAAGACGTGTAAGAAAAAAGTTTCTAAAACGATCTCACGTTCCTTTTGTGACAGCCTGTATAACACGTTATTTCGTTGTATTTGCTCCAATGGGCACGATATTCTACTTTTCCCTGGCCCTGGTTCCTGAACTGATACATTACTTTACCTTTTCGCAGTTGATCGCCGTTTCATTCTGTTTCGGGATGAAATCCGGATATATATTTTATTTCTTCATACTCATAATTCTGTGTATTATTATTTATGTGATGTTTTTTATTTAACCTTCTTTTTTTCTGGTTATTTTCACAACTCATCATTTAGCTCCAAAGTACGTCAACAAAGCACCGGAAGACTGGTATCAATACAAAAATTGGGTGACGTGGTCGCTAAGCGAGAAAACCCTATAAATTAAAAAAAAAACATTGCGTACATACAATAGAAAATACCCAAACCCAGGATATTATGATATTTGCAGATCATACAAAAACATAATTTGTAGGAATTGAACCTGAGGTCAAAGTCGAATTTTCATTCGATGGTACTCTTTGTGTTGAAATTAAAACCATTGAAAGTGTTAGTAGTATCCGATTCATATCTTTAGTCAATTTGCTATTTCAAATTTAACAGCCCCAGAGCAAAAAGCGAAATGGAGAACATCCGCGGATGAGTTTTTTCTCGGATGAGTTGTACCCTAACCCGAGCATTCTATAGTGAAAAGTTTTGTACCTAAGTTATATTTAAAAGATAAGAAAGCTTATGTAAAATATCCGTACAGATAAGCAGAAGAAAAAATGTAAAGTACCTATCCGAAGATAAGCTTAAACGATCCCGAGTTGGAAAGTACAGCGGACAGAAACGCAACTCTTTTGCTGTTTATCCCAATATTATAAGTGATCAATACCATAGAGTAAAAAAGCGTTATTCTAAGGATGAATACAATATATTTATTATAAAAAGCAGTGATTAACCAATAAACAAAAATATAAATAATCATAAAATAATAACAGCAAGATTCAGTGAAATATTTATTGGTGAAAGTGCTTTTGAGTTTCCCTCGACCTTCATCAGCAGGACTAAGTATTCAGAAACTGTCATTCTCTAAATAAACAAATAGGTATGAAATAATGTTGGAAAATTCACACAGCATCATCTAGCCCCAAGCTAAGCAGAGCTTGTGCTATGGGTATACTGGTATACTTACCTAGTCATCGACACGGAATCTGACACAAATTTGCGCGAAATTCAAATATATTAGCAGTTTAATATTTTCTGCGTACTAAAAGGAATATCTAAAGGTTGTCCCGAAACATCAAAGGCCCCATCGGACAAAACTAGCACTAAGTACAATCTCCCAGGTGGGACTCTTTTCTCTGTCAAAAGCGTGCAACTCCCAGATGCCTTCTACACCACTTCAAATGATGACAGTAGGTGCTTAGTACCGTCGAAGTGGTATATAATCCAAGATTTCATGAGACTATGAGAGTTTCACTTCTATGAATATAAAAGTAAATTATTCTTTTCTTACTTCTAGGTAAACGTTTTTTCGCGTTACAGGGAAACTTAATACAATCTTGATTATGAAGATAGCACAAAAGGGTGGTTCGAATTACCTTTAAAGATTTCTTTTGCGGATAAACTTACATTACCTTCTTCATACAAAAGATAATTTTGAAGTTTATGTACCTATGATCACCAATCATCTGCCAAGGGTGGTGATTATGGTAAATACTTCTCTTAGGCGGCATATTCAGCGATGGACGTTTACAGGGTGACTTTTAAGGTTTTTTTTTGTTATAGTGCGGGTTCGAGTCTCGAGTCCCGCCGAAACCGAAATTTTTTGACAAATCAGAAACCATGAGAGAGTAGACAAAAGTCGGGGACTGAGTTATGTCTTCGATTTATGAGAAAATAAAAACGGCACGAAGGTAAGGTACTCAAGGCCGCATGTGGACCTAACACGAAACACTTCTACACCACTCCATGAGAATCTAGTTAAGCCAAGTTAACTTCAAGAGTGGTTAAACAGAGTTTAGGCTAGTTTAGAGTGGTTGAATTAGAACATTATTCAAGTTTAATCCTTAACTGAGGTGTCTCTAGTATCTCAGAGTTTTACTTTACTTTATAACCAGGTCCTCGTGCACATACAGGGTGATTTTTTTGAGATGGGAGAGGTTAGATAGATAGAAATATAGATAGATAGATAAAAAATACTTTATTGCAAGCTTAAAACTAAAAAGAATTTACAAATTAAACAATAATAATATAAGTGATAATTGGCGGTCTTATCGCTCCAGAGCGATCTCTGCCAGACAACCTGGTATGGATAGGATTATTGGATATATATGGGGTAAGATCGGTGTGCATCTGATGGTATTAATTATAAATGTATACATATTAACTCAATATTTTATATATAAGATACATATAAATACATAAAAATACATACATACCTGAGGTTACTTGATAATTACCATCTACTTCAGATGTGAGGGAGTCAGAACCGCGAGTTCCCTTCTGTGCAACTTATTATTGCTAGTTGAACGATCAAACGATAAGAATTAGCAGCACGGGAAAAATAATTTTGGAATGTTTAGTAAATGTAGATGGTAGATACGGTAGATATCATGCAGTGCTTATTTCTAAAAAAATATGTGAAAACGTCGGTATACATAAATACATAAAAAACCGAGAGATATGAGATATTTCTAAACAAATCGGCAGTCGAGAGCAACGGAAAGAGAATATTTTTGGAAAGAGAAGATTTTTTTATAATCAATAGACCTTCGTTTGATTACAATCTCACCTTATGGTAAGTGACGATGTGCCAACGATGTATCACAAATAAATGTCTAGTCTTCTTCTTCGAAGTCGTTACACTCTTGACTGAGTGGTCGTGGTCGTCATATCGGGGGTGGTGGCACGCCTCACAATCCGGCGCCATTCCTCTCGCACCGCTGCTTTCCTGGTACATTCTTGAAGGGGACAGTTCAGTCCAGCTTTAAATTGGTCTGTCCAGCGCATTGGTGATCTGCCGCGTGCTCTTGCGCCGTTAACTTTTAACCTACACTCTCACTTTCTTCGGAGACGAGAAACATGCTTGAAGAAAGTGAGTATACGACTTTGGACGATGTAAGAAAGACGCTGTTTCACACGGATTTCCTAGTATAATAATAATAATAAAACATTTATTTCAGGCAACGTTAGTCTAGTAGGTACAGGATGTAAAATACTTAAAAACTACGGCCCATATAAAATACTAGCAGCGCCTCGCGGTTTCACCCGCGTAGTTCCCGTTCCCGTGGGAATTCCGGGATAAAAAGTAGCCTATGTCCTATTCCAGACTATAATCTATCTCTGTGCCAAATTTCATTCAGATCCGTTCAGCCGTTCTGGCGTGATAAAGGAACAAACATCCATCCATCTATCTATCCATCCATCCATCCATCTAAACTTTCACGTTTATAATATTAGTGAGATATACCTTATTCTAACATACATAAAATATATACCTATTTACTACCACGTAGAGTCGGCGACGTGTAACACACGATATGTGCTGCGACCGGTAATCGTCCGCGAAAACGCCGGAACAGCACATTCTTCGGCCAGAATTCTTCGTAAAGGTATAGAAACGTTGGTCGGAATTGGGTCCATGATCAAGCATTTTTCTCCAGCACCACATTTCTAGAGCGTCGATTTTCTGAAAGAGATGTGGGATGCGGCAAGCTGAAGATAGGGCGCTATGGCGCTCATTAGGGGAGGCCTATGTCCAGCAGTGGACTAATACAGGCTGATGATGATGAAGGCAATGCAGCCAATGTCTTGGGGGCGCTTCCGACTGGTATAGATATGGATCAGTTGAGCTACCTGTAGATTGTTTGCAACAGTCTGCAGTTAGCTCAATTGTTTCAATTGAAAATACTAGTTCTAATTGGTTTCTGTTATTTGATTTTAATTTTCTTTGTTAATAAAGATAGCATGTTTGATATTCGCTTTGGATAATCCTCAGGTTGTGTAGAGATAATGATCCCGAAGTGGTTTCATAAAAAACTGTATTTCCAAGGGTTTTTGTCCCGCAAAACTTTGAGACAGTGCAAATGTTCAGGAAATTAAAAAATAATACTTATAATGACTATCTGAGTTTCAAATTCAATACCAAAGAGTGGTAGTAAGTACCAAATCCCTAATACCAGAAAAATGAGAGAGATTTCTGTGACCCGGAAATAATTTCCTTGGACAGTCGATACAAAGAAACAGCTTTCTCTATTCCTCTTTCTCCTTCCTAAAATATTGATACGTCCCTCAAAAGTTCGAGTGAAGTTGGTGCTTCTGCAAATTGACCTATATAGCTTGCTTCTGGGATAGAACCTGAAGTGCAGATAGGTAAGGTAACCTTTGACTGGTGACGTGGTTTTTATGCAACGTTAGCGGTGACGTAAGGCCTGACAGGCCTCGGTTGAATATACGATTAGGAAATACAGAAATACAGAAATTTATTCATAATACCGTTATTACATGTCACTTAAATATGAGAAATTAAATTATACATTTTTATTACAGGCAAATTAAAAAATTCGATGATATCATAATACCAAATTAGTGAGCCACTTTCTGATATTTTTTAGGTGATCGAACAAAAATGAATTACTGTAGCCTAAGTATTTATTTTGTCTTAATCTAGATATTAATCTATTCATTAAAACAGTATTGTGTATTCTAATTATCACTTTAATTTAGTAACTGCCAGTAAAAAAATAATCTCTCTTATTCTTAGGAAAAAAAAACGTCACGAGATCAACATTTTGTCATAAATACATGTTTAACATTTATAAATCTTAGTTCAGTCATGAATTTACTTAAAAAATAATATGCATCTTAGATCACACGTATAATCACAAAACTGAGAATGGATATCGCAGGGCCTGAGAGGCCTCAGTGAAACTTAAAATTCACATAACTCACTGATCTACACTGTCAAAGGTTAAACCCACCTACCTACCTAACTTCAGCAGTTGTTTAAAGGTATTGTGGCAAGGTATGCGTCAAGGTAGCTTTACCGAGGCAATCTAGGGAGGGCTCACTTCAACTAAAGTGCTGGTACAGACAGGTAGGTACCTGACGTAAAGATATTTAACCTATGGTTGCAAAGGTTTCATTTAGAATTTGTAGGTAGCTTATGTTTCGTAGTTTCAAAATTTCTTCAATCATGATTCAAACTCAAATTTTCTTCAAGTCCAACAAGTTTTTGTTGACGTCTTTATTTATTTAAAACGAATTAAAGCGAAGGGTAAGGGTCTACCAAAAATGACTTCAAAATGAGTTTCAGCAATAAAAAATATTATAAAAGAACGAAAATTACAATCAAATAATAGAATTAAATTAAAACTAGTATTTAAAATTGAAACAATTGAGCTAACTGCAGACTGTTGCAAACAATCTACAAGTAACTCAACTGATCCATATCAATACCAGTCGGAAGCGTGCCCAAGACGCTAGCTGCATTGCCCCGCTGTATAGCAATGCTGATGCAAATGATTGAAAGAACTGCTTACAAAATTTATCTGTGCTAAAATGAAGATCATTGATTAGCAAAGTAAGCCAAGATTCATCTCTTCTTTGACAGCTTCCTATTGTTGGTTGTTGTGAATTTCATTACAAGTTTGTTGAGAAGTCAAACAACGGGTGATTTCCCGGGGGCCGCCATGGCTTCGTTAGAAATATCGACCATTGGTTGATTGTATTTATCTAGCACTATTAAAATTAATAGGTATAAACTGTAACGAAACACGTTCTCGCCGGGTAACAAATCAAAAGATGAGAGAATATGTAGGAAAAAATCTGAAATCGAAAATCTGTTTAGATATGTCAGATATGACAATATATCAAACATAGCGCTAATGAATGAGCCATAAATCATGTCCACAAATCATCTAATGATTAATTCAAGTAACATTTGGACCTAGTTCTGCAATAAGGAACCAATCCACGCATGGTCGTTTTGAGATAATGTAGATAATGTCTAAAAGTTGTTTAGAAAATTTTTTGAGTCAAATTTTTACTTTGTTTCCATACTATATTGTTCAAAATATACTAGTTTACATATTCCAAAATAATTTCAAAGGAAAACTTTTATATTTTAGGTTAATTGTTGTTAAAACTGACGGGTCTATTTATTATTTTGTTAGGCGAAAATTTGTCAGATCGTCATGAAACTTACAGGGCTGATAAAAGGCACAATTTGCATTTTTCTGTGTACATAACTCAATTTTGGCTCATGTGTGGGTTGGTTCCTTACTGCAGAACTAGGTCTATTTAATCATTTCCTATCTGAAGCACCCGTGCTGGCGGCAGGGCGGCCGGGCCGGGCGCAAACATAACATTGCGATTATTGTTATTAGTTTCTGCATGCGGTTTCGCTCGTGTTGTTTTCTTCCGGCATGAAAAGTTGCCTATACACTGGTCTGGGGGGTGAGAAGCGGTAAAATTATCGACAAGTCAAAAAACAAAGGTTTTATTGGTTGGTTAGTGGTCAGCTCTCTGCAAAATTGCAGCCCTATCCGATGAGTAGTAGAAGTACAAGTAGTTTCAGCGCTACGTCGGAACAAAGAAATTGGCCACATACATACAAACATAGTGTGCTAACCTAACCTAAATAAATAATATAAGAATAAAGAAATATATATAGCTTCCGTATGCACGCCAGCGTTAAATCCACCGAAAATAAGCAACCTCATGAAATTTACTTTGAAAGCTTACTTCAAAAGTATCGATGCTCGAATTTTATATTATTTATATTTTTTAATATTATTATTTATATTTATTACAGCTATGGTACCGGTGTTATTGTTACTAGTATCATACCCTGGTTGGTTTACTCAAAATAGTGCCTTATCCTGCAGCAGAATAATTTTTGATTTCGAGCGGGCGCCGGGCGTAGAAGCCTAATACAAAAAAAAAACAACTCCGGGTAGAAGCAGAGAAGTTTTGATTTGAAACATCTAATGTGGCGGGTTAGACCGGCTATTGTAGGGGAGGCCTACCAATGCCCAGCAGTGGACATCCATCGGCAGAGATGATTATGAGACCGGCTGTTAACGGAGTACCACCTTTACAAGACTTCGCGCCTCCCAAGTGGGGCGCGCCTCGCACCTTGAAAATCAAATGGTCTGGAGTACCAACCTTAGTATCAAACATCTATCCGTATGGATTGCAAAAGTTTGAATGGATGTATATTCATACAAACTTTCGTATTTATAAATAAAAGGTTAGTGTGATGTGATAATCATTCATCTGAAATGATATGCTCCAATAAATTTGTTGAAACTGATTATCGGAAACTACATTGGACATTATCCAACATTAAAAAAAAATTACAAACGAAGTAACTCGTTTGATCGAAAATGAACCTAGGGATGCAGTTTCGACATAACGATCGAAAAGTACCGATCGCTATATTCGGGGGCCGTGAGGGGAACAGGTGGCAGGACCTTGTCGAAAACTATTCAAATCAGTTCTTCATCGTCACATCGTTCATCTTTACGATTTTTCGTAAAAATGGCGGTTATTAACGATACAATATCGATAATTGCATTGTACATTTATTTTTATTTGACCTTTTCTAATTGAACATCTATTGTAATTACGTTAATAAACAGTTGTAGATTCTTTTGAATCTTGATTCGTGTGGAAATAATAAAAAATCGTTAAAATGTGACCCGTAAGACTGCGACCGATGTTGGTCGCCATACGATCGCTATATTTGTCGAGACTGCTCACCCTGTTTAAAAAAGATGTTGATATTTACTTTTTTGAGTAATATTGCTTACAAAATTCATCAAAATAAAGAACATCTCCGAAGTCCCCTTCTATAAAATCAACAAAAGCTTCAACCATTCGATTCATACTTTGGGAAGAATTTCATTTGTTAAAAAGCTATGTGATAATGAGTTGTACCTACAGTACAATCTGACCTAAGATATACCTACCTTGGGTTTCTTGGGTGGAATCGTTTGACCCAATGGTTTTCACACCCCAGATAATGAGATTGGGCTCGAAGCTCCAAAATAAACGATTTTTCAATAAATTGCTTCGGGATTCTTCACAATAGGTGCCATAGATAAATTATGTTGATAAAAATCGGGTGATAGCGGTTTTTTGTGACTGTTGTTTTTTTATAATAACGTATTTGAAATTGTTTCGATTGCTACCGAACATTTTTGATGTTTTTTTCCTTGTTCTGCGAAAAGTATTCAATAACGTCAATACCTACGTCATAAATGGTTTACGGTTTTAAATATGACATAAGCAATTGCTTAGTTATTTTTAAAACCCTATAGACAAGGGCCGAATTCTGCTAACACAATCTCCTCGATATGTCAATGGTTTAGTGTTTAGGTGCCTTTGACATCTTTTGGTATTCTTCTAATAAAATATTTATCTGTATCAGCCGTAGCTTTGACAGTCAAGATTGAGACATATTTTCGTATTCTATTCGTCATTGGATCTCTAATCGCTGCAAAAAAAGGTATTCTATTAATTTTCTGAAAGCTCTTCCTATCTTAAATTAGTCTATGGTTAATGATTTGTCTGTCATTGAACCGTGGACGGAGGAAATCACCCTCTTGCATTAAACAAAGGTAGCTTTCAGTGGTGTTTTCTTATAAATTGCGGAATAATATTTATTTATCATCGGTTTCAAAACGCATGAAATTCATAGAAAATCAGCTATCTTAATCGAATGGCGTTAGTGTAGCATTTGTTTAAAAAATTGTGGAACGGAGCCCCAGGACATTCCCGCTAAAAACTACACTCTATTCAAACACATTTAATCCTTTTTGCTTCCCAATATTCAAAATAAAGTCCATAAATTCCCATAATATGACTGTCGACACAGATAATGCTTTAATCAGACAAGGGTAAACGATTTAATTCCTCCTTTTATTGCCAACAAACAATGACAAACGTTATCTTTACGACACGGGGTGTTACAGCGCTATCAAAATCGACATTTAATGCTAACTGCTACTCGTTCACTGAAAACCAACGTATTTTAACCCATAATTCTACGAAAATAGAGCTTAATTCTCTTGACTCGATCACAAAGACAGATATTGAGGTTTTTATCGCTCGATCGGTGTCCCAAATTGCTTTGATATGGGAAAAGACTAAAGTCCTCGCGGAAAATTAATTTCGACCCTCTTTTAATTGCAAAAGGTTATAATTTATTTGAGTGGTTGCGACATGAAACAGTGAACACGCAAGCATTTTCCCTAAGTACCTTGTTACAATTACGTATATAAATAAAAAAATAAAACAAAAAATAAAACAAAAACAAATGACTATCGATAATAGTGAAGTGAAAACAAAAGCTGTCCATAATGCCGCGGGAAGACAGCAAAGTGAATAACTAACAATGTTGAACGGTACGGAACGCGGTGCGCTTTCCCTCCAATCGTCGCCTGTCAAACTGACAACGTCGCCTGTCAAAGCGACATCCAGCCCGGTTCGAGCGCCGCAGTCGCCGCTGAAATCTTCTTTAGCCACGGGGAGGATTAAATCTCCGAGGCGTTGCCAGTTCGCGGCGCCAGTGGAGGACAGCCGGGATAAATGCGGGACTTCCTGGCTTTGTAGGCGAGGAGCCGGGATCGGTGATGAGTCTGATGGGGAACGGTCTCCGGGGCCGAGCACGCCGCTGCCACAGGGTTGTGTGGAGGAGTCAGCACCGCCACCCAAGAACTGTTTTCGGCTGGTAATGCTGGGGTAAGTTTTCACTACTAGTTTGTGCGGGCTTGGCTTTGCTTATTCGAGATAAAAAGTTACCTATGTCCTTTCCTCAAATACCGTCTACGTTCCTGCTAAATTTAATGAAGATCCGTTCAGCCAAAATCATATATGTTTAAGTCAGTCTCAAGAGTGACGGATTTACTTTAGGATTTTATTATTATTACTTATTTATTTTATTTTCGGATTTTATAATATTACTCGATTCTGTTCGCGGCTTCGCACGCTCTTTACCGGGATAACAAGTAATCTATGTCCGTCGCCGAATTACTGTTTTCCTCCCTGTCAAATTTAATTAAAATCCGTTCAGCCGTTTAGGCGTGAAAAGGTGACAGGCAGACAGAGAGAACACTGACGGATAGACAGACAGATAGAGTTACTTTTGAATTTTTATTATAAACTAGCAGCGCCTTGCGGTTTCACCCGCGTAGTTCCCGTTCCCGTGGGAATTCCGGGATAAAAAGTAGCCTATGTTCTATTCCAGACTATAATCTATCTCTGTGCCAAATTTCATCCAGATCCGTTCAGCCGTTCTGGCGTGATAAAGGAACAAAGATCTATCCATCTATCCATCCATCTAAACTTTCACGTTTATAATATAAGTGAGATTAGAGATTAAAAGATATGATTTTATCGGTACCCAGTAGTATACATCCAGCCATGTCAAAAATTAAAATCCGCGTCAGTATACCAAACGAAAAAATACCAAACAAAAAATTAAAATCACGCGTCAGTATACCAAACTTTAAATTTTCTGATAATTCGGTACCTTATCATTATTTCACCTGTCACACGGTACAGTTTTTGAGTGAGCGCGGGGAGAACGTACTGTATCTCCCTTTTTACTTTAATCCAAGCATTGATCCATCCATTCTACGACTTGGATCTTTACCTACAACATACATCAAAATAATCTCAGTCTAGTCTCTAGTCTTATGCATGCGTATTATTTTACTGTTATACTCAGGTACCTGAACCAATTTCATATGCCAGACAAGTTCCACTTCTGTCCCACACTTTTATGAGCCGAGTGACCCCTTTCCAACAAATTCTGGGACACCCTTCAAGCGATGCATTGCGACGTGCCGCGCGTGGCATATTTTATGACCATAAGTGGTATTGCAACAATAATGGTTGTACATCAGGCAAACCATTATAATCAGATTTGTGCTGTGGGCACGAAACGTCAGTGTCACTGAGTTATTGCCAAGCTGTTGATGTAAAATATTGTTAGATCGATGGTAATTCGCTTGTTTCTTAAAAATATCTAATTATTCCGTCATTTTGATTATTTGAAGATGTTGGACACTCATTTTTCTTGTAACCATTAAACAAAAAATTATGAAATATAAAGTTCCGCATGACGTCACACCGGGCGACACTTGTAAGCAACTTTGTGACATCACGAGCACCCAGTCCCTCGCACGCGTATTTTCGGCATAATTAATAAGTAGCCTATTATCTAAGTTATGCTATATTTTTAATGTACGCCAAATTTCACCTCGATCAGTTCAGTAGTTTTTGAGATCATAGGTAACAAAATAAAATTCTCATGTCACAAACTTTCGGCTTTATAATATGTGTAGGATATTAGACACTTTTTTTTTCTTTTGTCAGTTAATAAAAAAAAGATGAAAATATAGTCAGTTAAAGTTCCGCTTGACGTCACGCCGTACGGCGCTTCATCTTTGTATTTTTTTGTTTGATTGACTCAAGAAAAACAGTTGTCCAATATATTCTGATAATCTAACTGAGGGACTTATTAGAATAATGTTTTACTACCCTATTAGTAATGAAAATTATTGTGACACTATTGTAGCTACGAAAAATGCTACTCGCTACGATATTTGCTACGAAACTTGCTACGAGCTAGTAAAACAGCTACGAAATGTCTACGACCTACGTAGGTCAATAAAAATTCCTGGGAAAGTAATAAATTCTATTATTATACGTGGGAGTAATCGCTTCAAGCGATACATTGGGTTTCTTTGCTTCATAAAAGGAGAAGGCTCTATTAAATAAATAAATAAATAAATAAATAAATAATGCTGGACAATTCACACAGCATTATCTAGCCCCAAGCTAAGCAGAGCTTGTGTTATGGGTACTAGATAACTGATATACATAATATAATACAATACATAGATAGATATTTTTTATTATACATAGAAAACGACCAGAACACCCTGAACAAATTATTGGGTTACATGTTTTTATATTGTTTTTGTTTGATACCCGATTTTGAAGCATCTTTCGCTTTTGTATACAGAATGATCCCTAGATTATCCCATAAATGTTTTATACCTTCTTTTATTCCTTTTGACCAGAACAAAAATGAGTGTAAATATACAAGAATTTGAAGTCCGTTTTTTTTTCTTGATAAAAAAACATACATTTTTATTATTTCTGTGTACAAAATGAAAAATATTCATTCATTCATTAATGTAGTCGGCTCATTAATAATAATAATCATCTTCATTGAAAAAAAAACACTAGGTGAGACTTATAAAATGAAGCCCTGTCTCCTAAACTAGGGTTACCTGTGTGTCAGGAGTCAGTTCCTTCCCTTAAAGAACCCCTCATTGTTTCAATTGTACTAGTATTTACAATTTGTTTCTATTATTTGATTGTATTTTTTTGGTTTTCAATGAGATTAAAGGCATGTCACTTTTTCGCTGACTGTACTGTAGCGGTTTAAAAGTAGGCAGTGACAAATTTACCCTAAAAATATTTAAACAATTTGAGCGGTGACGAATTCACAATAGATTTTTGCGATGACAAATTTACCCGGTGACAAATTTACCCTAACCCATAATTCATTCATGTCTCATCTACTGATCAAGTAAGAACATACGTTTCTAAATTTTGCGAGTGATTTAGGTAGAACCATAATATAAATACAACCTCAAGTAGGCCATTACAGAACGTAGACCTCTCCCAATTTAAAAGGTTTTGCTAAATGTGGCTAATATATTTGCCGCTCGATTCTCATTCATCTTCAAGTAAAAAAGATACAGAAATGTTCGTAATTTCTGACCTATCTTATACATGACTAACTAGTTTGAGAAGGGAAACGGACTAAACGAACTATTTATTGAAGATTGAGTATTTGCAATATACTACAGCATTTATACTAATGGACTGACGGTAATTTAAATGAAATTTTCCAATACATATTTTTTCAATACATATTGGTCAATATGCGTAAAAAGAAGATTGGTCAATATGCAAATTAGAGATAGGTCAATTCGCGTATGGGTTATTTTGCTTATTGGTCATCACGCGTTTCGATCCTTTTGCGTTATTTTTTCAATATATATTGGTCATATGGTCGTCACGCGTCTAAACCAGATTTTGGCATACCTATAATTATTCATTTTTGACCGATTTCAATTCAACCAACAGAGATTCTCAATTCCGGCGGTAGGCTTTTTACAGCTAGAATTGGTTCAATATTGCCACTGAAAACAATGTTTATATGTAATATATATATATATTTTATATTATATTTTTGGGTTTGGGTTTTTCGGATTCTTCAAACCAATCTACTTCAGTGTCAGTGTATTCCACGGAAAGAATTACAGTTGTTAAAGTGCGGCCAAACGCCCGTTATATTTTGAATTGTGAGTCAAGTAAAATGTATATTCAGCAGGAATGACAACCTGGACAAACAAACGACGAACGAATTCTGACAGGAATTCTTTTGTTTTTTTCGATTCCTCTTTTTTGATCGTTCGGTTACTATCACAGAACAGGAAAAGTCCTATAGAACTTTACATAAAATTACTGGTAAAGTATCTTTAAAAGTACGTCGTACATCTCAACTTGTTGCTACAAACAAAAACAATCAGCGGCCCGTGGATAGTTCGTGCGGGATTCAGAACAAAACGATCCAATTTGTTGGACGTCAATCGCAATCTCGCCGACGCGACGTAGTGCAGGAGGTGGTTTTATTTTATTTTATTTAGGGACTGCGGAGTGAATTACTTTCTTTTTTTATGTTGGAAACCGGGAATTGTATGACCCCTACAGCGACCATCAACCCACCAGTCAAACGTGATGACTAGGCAAAACCCCATTTCTTTTGAGGGGCACGTGCAGCAGTGGGCGAATGTATGCTGAGAATTGTTGGATTGACGATAGAAGATTCTAGAAGGGCTGAACAGTTGAAACAATACGAAATTCTTATGATTGTTATCTCGATAAGGATAAAAAGTATTTTAAACCAATAAGTTTTAAGGCTTATATGTAAAGAATATATTGCAAGACCTTTTGATTTGACTAGACTTGAGGTGTGTTATATCCTTTTAATGACGATAAAGTTTAAATACTAAGCTAGGATGGTATTTGATTTAAACCTATTAAAACTAATATCCGGAACCCTTAGTAAACATGGGTGTTATTTGAGGTTAGTGAGTGAGGTATTATTAATGGTAGAAAATTATTGATTGTTTACTGCATTTTTTATTAATTGCATTCTTATACATCGATCGATAATATTGTACACTGTTGTAGGTACGCAAGTTGATATATAGATATAGATATATAATTTATTCATACAGACATTGGTTACATAACTTGGTGAGTAGTGCCTTAAAGCCTATGTTAGGTTTGTCTAGGCACTGAGTTCTCCTTAACATTTAATGCACCTTGACTACTGTAGTTTACATATAATAATAATGACATTAAAATAGCATTGAAGTTGTTAATGTTGATGATAATAACCAAAAATAATCCTAACTCTTATACAAACTACCGTTAGCTCTTTGACTATATTCGTTTTATTTTTTTCCCAATAAAACACTGGTGCTTAGTCGTAAAATAAAACGGTATCTATCTCATTTTAACAGAATTGATAATAAAGTGAAATCATGTTTTTAACGTTTTTTCATTACATTAGCAAAAAAACGGACGTTTTTACGAACAATCATCTTTACTGAGTTTTGGTTCAAAGAATTTTGTGGGTTTTTTATGGGATCGTAATATCTTCTAATATGTAGAAGTTATGAGTACTTTAGGCGGGATATTAAGATTTTTTATGTTTAGGTAACTGGTAATAAATCGGGAAGTGGCTTACTATGAAGGCAAATAATGATCGATCTTTCGAGAGAAAACCCCCCCCCCCCCCAAAGGGCTCTATTTTTTATCATCATCGTCATCATCATCATTAGCCAATAGCCCTAAAATGCGCCGGGCTGTATCGCCGACTTTGGTGTGTATTGAATTAGGTAAAACAATCTCTTACAACTCGAAAAATAACAACTAACAGGCTAAAGGTTTCTTAGTCGCTTCTTTACTTTAGTCTACATACCAAAGCGACAGAAATCAAAAGTACCACTTTATTTCCGTGCCAGTGTTTTATTTTAAGAATTTGACCTTTTCTAAGTGTACATTTTTGTATTTATGGAAATAAAGAAATTTTGATTTTGAATCCTTTTAAAGAACCCTTAAAATTGAAACGAATCTAGACATCAATTAATTGAACCCACATTAAATTCAATTTAGTTGTTAATGGCACTAGAACACGTGCCATCGATCAGCGGCCGACGGATAATCTATCAATTTTGCAGGCGAGCGATCAAAGGTGCGACATGCTCTAATCCGCTCGTGTACTATGTATGCAGTATAGTATACTATGTATGGAGGCATCATTGTGTGCAGTCGCTCTTACTACTGTTAGCTTTCTTTTCGAGTTCGTTACATAACCTAAATATAAATTTGTTGCTTTTGGTTAAATTAATTGTATTTTATTTTTGCAGTGAACTGTGCCTTTCTAATAATTTCTGTGAGTTGTATTTTGTTTGTTTGATTTTGTTTATGTTAGACTGTCGGTATTTTGTAAGTTTATTCTATAAAATGTAAATCTCTCATTGGCCGTAAGTTAGATTATTAAGTTTAGAACTGTTAAGATATACCTATGGGCTGTTGATTTTGTTTGTTGTGTTTTACAATAAAAAAAATGAAAAAAAAACTGTATACACACCTCATTCAAAAATTCAACGAATAAACCGCGGAGTAAGAGCGATTGTGTTTTTAGAAGAATGGATACGAGATTTTTTAAATTGTTTAGTTTAGATTTTTTTATTGTTGGCTTTAGACTATTTATACCGATCTAGTTAGTGTAGGACGCAAAAAATTTGTACCTAACAAAATAAAAAAAAGCTTGCGAGAAAAATGATAAAGAGCTAATCTGTAAAAGATACCAAATTTTTATCTAATGAAAGGAATGTGATAAATTTTATCTGAATCTAGTCTTTTCCTAGGAAATCTTGTTCTTGCTAAAACACCTTTTCGAGCTAAACGGGCCCCACGACAATAGTATAGAAATAATTTAAATCTGACGTGGTATATAGATTACTTAAAAACCCTGCGGATGCCGCTCGCGACTTCAATTTGAGGCGCAAAAATTGGCCCGATAATCGCTATCTCTGTTTTACTAAAGCTGTAGCTGTTTTAACCAAATTCATATCAAATTTAAACAGCTACCGCGCATGCACCACTCGTGCACACGTGGTGCATGCGCGGTAGCTGTTTAAATTTGATATGAATTTGGTTGTGTTCCGTTATACCAAAAATGACGACGGAGGACTTTTTGTATTTTTCACATCCTTCAAAATGCGATTGGCGTACATTTCATTTTAGGTAAGGTATTTGAAAAAAAAAACAACCGAGGTAAATTCTATTCGAATGCAAAAAGTAAACGCTTAAAATGGTAAAAATATGCTCGAATAAAAATAATTTTGATATTACGTTTTTGTCATCCGCTGGCCCCTTAACTCGCAACTTTATGCATATTTTATTTTATATCTCACTATCTCACTAATATTATAAACGTGAAAGTTTAGATGTATGGATGGATGTTTGTTCCTTTATCACGCCAGAACGGCAATACGGATCTGGATGAAATTTGGCACAGAGAGAGATTATAGTCTGGAATAGGACATAGGCTACTTTTTATCCCGAAATTCCTACGGGAACGGGAACTACGCGGGTGAAACCGCGAGGCGCTGCTAGTAGTATATAATAGACAGAGGTTTCTAATTAAGAGGCGAACCTAACGGGTTTGGTTGTCAAACTAGGCCTAGAACCCAAAGACATCGTCTTTGCTAGAACCTCAGCATTTACGGGATCGTGAAAGTGCTCTGTTTTTGCACATAATTTGGTCGGGATCACATGAACCCTGCGTTCCATTGAAATGACTTATGTTTTGATTTGTAGGTCTTTTATCAATTATTTGGTTCCTTGAACCAGTTTCTTTATAAGTTGTGTAGTTTTCTTGTATATGAGCAAAAACTTGCATTTTGCGCTTACGCCGTTCCAAAAACGTATGCTCTGTCCCGCTCCTATGAACGCAAAATCCTATTCCTATCCTTTTCACAAAATGGCGCGTATTGCGCCCTTTCAAGTAGGTAACAATAGTAAGGGCGTGTAGGAAACACGAACATGTCGTCGTGACGAGTACATGCAAACACGGTAATCATGCACGCTCATCGATCGACATGGAATTCGCAATTTAGATCCATTGTGGATTGTCGCGAATACGCTGATTTATTGCCGGGATAGGGGGCTTTTACATTATCCTATGCGATATACCCCAACTCTTCCCGTGGGTGTCGTAAGAGGCGACTAAGGGACATACACCGGGGGGTGGGGGGCAGCAGCGCCTCTTGCAGAACAGATCTACCACCGAACTGCGATCCCCAACCCGCATGCCTAGCGCGGTGTTAATGGGCAACACGCTTTTTTAATTTTTTTATACGGTGTTGGCGTTCCATCCTTAAAAACAACCTACTAGAGGAAGAAAAGCAGCTTCCAAATTTGTATTTTAACACCTTTACTGCGGTCACCAATTCGCCTGTCAAGCCTGTCTATTATGGCAAATCTATAGATATTCATTTATTGCCTAATGTTTTTTTATTAAATAATAAGGTGATCGGAATGTTGGCTTTTATTTCGGTCAACGAATTAGCATTGCCATTCAACGTGGCAATACTGCTAGCATTCTGGGCAATCTGCCTTCTGGTGACGGCTTAGATTTTTAGAAAATAAAGTATATATAATTCGATTTTTGTATTATTGAATATTACCTACTGCAGGGTTTGGCTTGTATTAGCTTGTATTAGAGGAAAAAAATATATATAAAAATGGAATCCTTTACGCTTACTTTACATTAATTCCATTACGTATAAAAGCTGCGACACGACTGTCGTGTCGTGTCGGTTAATACAAAACTTCTTGTTTCTAAGATACGCCACGTATGTAATACAAATTATTGTGCATTAAGCACGTAGTGGTACTCATACGTGTGACACATTTGACAAAGTGATTCAGATTCAAAGAGATGAAGCGATTCATCAAAGAGGAATATTCATTCAACTACATTTAGGAATATTGGCTACCTGGTAATCATAGTTTTGACTCTGTGAAAAAAACGAACAAGCTTTAATAGAGAACGACTACTTCGTTCGCACTTAAATGCAGCCAGGAAAAATGTAGAGACCTGAGTCCCTAGTCCGTTTGACAATAGTATCGAGACATTCCCCAACTTGGTGGATATACCGTCCTGACGCACTAAGCGGTTTTCCTCCATCTTCATCATTCGTACCGTTGCGTTGCTGGGGTTTCGAACACGCTCTCTGATGCTGTCTTTCCGGTCAATTAGAGCCTGGGTCTCTTCAAGACAGGAGTAAATAGGTATCTTCTAGACCTTCGTGATACATCGTTGGGCTCATTTTCACTTTCTATCAGCTGAGATCAAACGAAGGTCTATTGACTATAAAAAAAAATATGATCGTGAAGAATAATTTTTCCATAGGATTTGGTACAGCAGCAATCGTGCAAACAGAGAACTGCTCAAATCCCATACAAAAATGAGACGTAACGATCACGTAGCGATACTATCGTCAACTGGACTCGAGGTTCTGGATTCTACGTGACAGTGACAAGATTTTTAGAATGGGAACAGTACCTACGTAGTTCTGCAGATTTCCCTACCTCTTAGTGACTTTTCAAAGGAAGCGAATAAATATCAAGATACCTAGAGAAGAATAATGAAAAAGGACGTTATTATATCAGAAACATACATCGAATAAAAGAATGTATTCAAATTTAACTCAAAAGAAAACTTCATTACTGATTTCCTTTCTAAAAACCCTTCTTCTGGTATTCCGCATAAAGGACTCTCCGTCCGTACCAAAAACTGCACCATGAATGTTAAATGCGCTGCGCTGCCTTCGTAAGGAGCTTAGCAGGAATAACTAAAAGGGGATGATTAAAACCACACACCCAACGCTCGCTAGAATTTTAATACTACTCTTAAATACTTGGCAGTGTTTTTAGTAGTTTTCTAATGGGCTAGACAAGTTTTTAAGTAGAAAGTAGCTTCAAGTAATAGTTTAAATTGAGATTTATGCAAAGAGCTTATACTTACACTCGGTCTCCTGCAAAACAGGCCTAGCCTAGTGCGCACCACGGGCAACAAGGTTTTTTCATCTGTATTATGTGTCTCTTATTTGTAACATTATGTCATTTGTAAGCGTTATGGTAAATATATTATTTTTGTATTTGGTAGAAGCAAAAATAGCGAAATGCCTAAAGTTTCTGAGCCAGAAGCCAGCTGATATATTTTTCGGCTGTTTTACCTACCTTTTGGATTTAGCGCAGATGTTTGGGATCAAAATAGATGTACGAAGTACAATGAAGTGTTCATATTACGGAAGAATCCTAGCTGTGTCTGGATTCTTATGTTACACAGAGCTTCGGTTTAAAGAATCTTTATTTTCTCAAAGAACATTACAGTTCACTTATAAGAGAAAAACAAAAAATGTACTTATTATAAAAGTATCTACTTAGTTTTAAATTTTAGCTCAAGTGTGCTACCTATCAACATAATGTTACTTATCTACTAACCATAAAACAAAACAAAAAAAAGAACAAATTAAAATGACCTTTCAATTAAAAAAAATCATCGAAATCACATGTTTTAAAGCGGAGATATTCGATAGCCCCCTTTTTGCCCTTTTTTGGAGGAACCAAGCCTATAATCAAAAAACCCCGACGACTAAAAAATTCAAAAAAATCGTAGAATCTGTACACCGAGTTTCGTCCAGATCGAATTCTAACAGAATCCATACTTTCGCTTGTAGTAGTAGTTGATGCAGAGACGCTTCGCTCGCTCGGTCAACTATCCCGGTAGATGTTCGAAAAGCGAGCTCTTGAGACACCGACGGGCTGCAGACCGATTGCCATATATCAATCAAAGGGAAATCATAATTAAAACGCCGCCCTACAATTAGGTTTTTAGTAAGTTTTTAGTGGTGATTAAATTACTAAAAACTTCCTTACTTCCCTGTCATTTGTGGAGCACACACTTCATTGGATGAAATGAAATGACTGCTTTACGATTGTGGAGCGCCGCAAATAAGAAGCTTTTAGCTTTTAGTGCGAACTGCCTTTTGTGCTTTTTCAGCAATTCCGCAACCTCCCCCATGGAAGTAAGCCGGTGGCTGGATGTGATCTCCGGTTAGGAAGCATGCTTGGTATGAAAGCGAAATGTTTTATTAAATTTGTTTACTTGTAAATTGAAGAGGTATTACATTTGAAAGTTTGTTTGTATTGTCGACCAGTCAGTGATGACGACTTCTATTGCGGGTTCGATTCCCGCCTTGGAATAATTATTTGTACAATCTGCTTACATTTGTTCCGGGTGTTCTGGGTACTTTCTGTGTACAATAAAAAAAATATCTATCTATGTAATGCATTCTATTACCATCAGTCGTCATGGGTACTACCCATAACACAAGCCCTGCTTAGCTTGGAGCTAGATACCATAATATAATTTAAAAGCTTTCTGAAAGTTTTACGTCACGACTCGTAGACGGTCTACGTGATTGTAGAGGTGCTACGCATCGTAGAGCCTCTACGCAGGCAACTCTGATTTCAGTGATGAGGTAGTTTTTACTAACGTACTACTTTGAATTAGATATTTAATTATTTTCACAGAGGCTGTCATTATCTATGGCACACGTAGAAAAATCAATAAGAAGGTACCCCAGGACAAAAAGTTTCAAAGAAAAACATGCTTACTTAACACTCAAACCAGGTATTTTAATAAAAAAAGTTTTATGTAATAAGCATTCCAAATAGTTTGGTTTGTCGTGAAGGTAAAAGTTTGATTTTAGTTTGAACGAAACTAGTTTTTCGATCCCGAAGGAAATCCAAGGTCCGAGGTATAAAATAAACCAAGGAAAACTTTATTGTTTTGTAATAACTGTATATTCTTATTCACCAATAATTGCCTCGGGATGTCTGAGTATTGGTTTGTGCTCTTTAACGGAAATTAATGTGCAAAATAAAATCTGACACACATTCACCCGAACCGCAATCCGAAATTAAGGAAAGCACCGAACGAAATTGAAAGAATGTGATAAATGCTACACGACAACGACGTTTCAATGGTTTAAAATTTGTCTTCCAGAATTTTATTTCTAGAATCATTCCAGAGCGTGTTTTGTTTCTGTTTTTTTTTCTATTAGCCTTTAGAGCAAGAAAACATTAGCCTACATTTAATTTCTTGAAAACAATCTCCACGCGATGGAACAACCAACACGATTGGCAAGAGATTAAAAGCAGGACCAACAGCTTAACGTGCTTTCCGAAACACAGGTGGTAACACCGCCAAGTTCCTGACTCCGAGCTGCTACTATAGGTAAAACAAATATGCTAGGTTACGGAAGTCGCAATGTCTGTTGTCGACATTGCGACTTCCAAGTTGGTCCATTATGCGCGGTCCTTCAGTGATGTTAACAGCAACGTGTAAACAACGCCACTATATCTATAAGGCCATGTTCATTATGTTACCTCGATATTGGGTGAAAGTGCAGGTAGGGACTTTTATATCACAGCGGGATGTGGGGTATTCAATACCGTTTAAAAAAGGTTTTTCTAGACACGTGTTTTCATTTATAGTTTCGTTTCTCAATCAATCCCTTGCTAGTTTATGAAAAATTCTGTTTTCTTTTTTAAATGTGGTGCTTTGCTTTTCGGGAGCTTTTTACACAGCCTATTTTTATTACTTGACGTGTCTAAGAGTCCTTTTATGGTCTGAAACACACTACTTCTTTCATTGTAGAATAATTTTATTCTACTCATCATTATAATTATCATTATCTAATTAAGCACCTCTTGCTTTCTTACCAAGCCATTGCTTTTTTTGACGACCTCTGTGGCGCGGTGGACGAAGGCCTGCCTGCAACGCAGGAGGTTGCGGGTTCGATTCCTGCCTCGGGACAAATGTTTGTACGCTGCGCTCTGCAGACACTTCAGTTCTTTTCTATGTATACTAAAAATATCTATCTATGTTTGTATTATATTATGTATATCAGTTATCACCCATAACACAAGCTCTGCTTAGCTTGGGACTAGATAATTCTGTGTGAATTGTCCAGCATTATTATTATTTTCTTACCAAACTCTTCTTTCAATTTAGATAAATGGAAACCCTTAGGGTTCCTCACAGACCCTTTCATCCATCCAGAAGTTCTGAGAACCAGTTCCGCCTCCGTCCCGTTAACCCCTAAACCTTCTCGACCCAGATGAGGTGACCGTAATATGAACAAAGACATTACAGGCTATCTCACATGGATAGAACAGTTTAACTACCTGCTAGAATATTAGTTTTACGTGTTTTGAAGTGGCTAGGATGAGGTCCTGCCTTATCTTGTGTTTGCCCACATGAATTGGAATGTGTAGTGTGATCGTAGTTACAGCATACCTTCTTGAAGCAAAACTACTTAGAACATTATTACTTGTACTAACGAAGACGACGTATTAGGATTAAAATGCGCTTACTTAAATCTTAATATATAAAGGAACAAGCAATTTGTGGGACAACACCAAGCTTGAAAATTGGAGGGTAGGTACCTTATGTTGCCTCGATAGATAGATAAGGTACCTACCCTCCAATTTTCAGCTTTCCAGCTTCAGCGGTCCTCCTCTCGGTAAGAAGGGATTTTTGGAAATTCTACCCCTAAGGGGGTTAAAAGGGCGTTGAAGTTTTTATGTGTTTTTTGTTACTCTTTAACCAGTAGCCCGATTTACTTTAAACTTACAGAGAATATACCTACTAAATGGTAGAAAACGTGATTCAGGATTTTTCAAAACAATAAATTAAATTATTACGGATCATAAAAAAATCGTCTTATGAATTGATTTTACAACATCGTTATATTCTCATGTGTTTTGCTATCCTTCAGATAGAGAAAGAAGTCTAGTTTTATTATTAGAAGTTAAATAACTGTGCATGTTAGTTTAAAATTATGAGGTAGGTATAAATGCATGTCACTTTTTCGCTGACTGTACTGTAGCGGTTTAAAAGTAGGCAGTGACAAATTTACCCTAACCCTTTAAAATGTGCCGTTGAAAACCAATGAATAAGATTAAGAAATTTTTTATTGGTTCACTATACACAAAAAAATACAGTGATATAAGAGAATTAGTCATAAAAAACTATGTGAGACCAAAAGGCTACCACTCAGCGTGTGCTGCAGGAGCTCGGGGTGCACTGCAGCGCTGGTCTTCCGTAGCACCTCATCACATGAATGGGAATAAGCGATTATGGTTACTTGAAAACAGTCAAAAATCCGTTACTTCTACCTTCATTTGCTTCCCCTTACATTTCCCAGTTAAAACGTCAAAGAACATTATCCCAACACTCAATATATTTGCCACCTGGCACTATTTGAATTTACAAGCTTGCGTGACGGTTACCATATTGCCTAGTTCATATGCGTCGTGCGTCGGGACCTTCCCTAGGGCTCATAAGTTCCACTTTAAATAGCGTGTATGAATGTTGTTAGGAACAATACACAACCCCGCTGTGAAGGTAGCTAGTAAGGAAATTTTTACCCGTGTGCTTTTAAAAATAAACAAAAATGAATGTAAAATCTAGGTCTAGAATTAGAGTTAGAATTAGAATTTTTTGCATGCCATAAACATAATCAATGATCAGTTTACCTCTCTAGACGCCTACCTTTACCAATTTAGAATAAGAAATTACAAAAACAAAATAGAAAATGATTTATGCTTCTATACGTTGATCATAATTAACTATCACTAGGATTATTTAATTAAGACTGACATGCATGAATTACCTCTACTTAAAATAATTATTAGATACCATATAATTGTCATTTGAACTCATTTTTTGAAATTTCATAAATTGACATCTCTTTTGGCAGTGCCCTACAGGAGGGACACAGTATGTCATACATGTATTATATATACTTATACATGTATGACTGCACGTTTGAGCAAAATAAATAAATCTAAATTATATTTTATTTGTAGTGCACTAGTGTGTGCGCAATCACAGGTGCATAGTGATCGAACAGCAGGCCGACACGACCTGATCAATATCGTCAAGGAAGATAGACAGGTTAGCAGTGGGCGTACACCTTAACTTGCATAACAAAATAACTGAATGCGAGCCAATGTTGCTCATACCTTTTCATTTTAGCGGAAAGTTAACGTCAAACTTTGTAGATATGAAAAAATATTTTCATGATGCGAGCGGAAGTTCAGGACCTAGTTTGTACGGTAGGCAGGCCTTTGAAATGAACTATTTTCGTTGTTTTTTGGACTTTGGAGCAAACAGAGGCGATACATTTGACTTGTGTTAAATGTATTCTATTGGTATCTATTGCGTTTGGTATCGTACCTCCCAAAGTGATGAACTAATTAATGTCAATGTCTATGTCTACTAATTCTGAGTAATATTTTGTTCTATAGGCAAAGTTGTTAGCCGTTTTTGATAATGATAAATTCGGCCGTTCTATAGTTATGATTGCTTTTATCTTTATAAATGTATGAGAGTTATAGCTTCTAGATTCCTTATGAAATAAAGGTTAAAAAGATCAATTTGCTTGTTATGAAACCTTCTAGTGAATGATATTTATCCTATTAAGATTTTCTGCTAGGATGAAACGAACATAAGAGCTATTTTAGACATAAAAATATTCACCACTCCGGTTTCCCACCAGATCAGCACGCGTCGGCAAGACTTCCCTGGTCTCCCGGTTTCTGGGCACCAAGTTCGATGACAGCTACACGCCGACCATCGAGGACTTCCACCGGAAGCTGTACAGGATCCGCGGAGAGGTCTACCAGCTGGATCTATTGGATACTTCCGGGAACCATCCATTTCCGGCGATGAGGAGGCTGTCGTTTCTTACGGGTGAGTGGCACATAACAGACTGTCAAAATACTGCTGGTTGAAGTTAAGATGAGCTGCCCTTCCTCTGGTAGGCTCCTTGGTCGGCTCTTACGACATTTACGGGCTGCGTTGGAAGGGTTCATTTTTTTGTAAAAGATTTAAAAGAAAAATTACCGCATTTAATTATGTGGAAGTATAATTGAACAAAGTTAATATATCCGGCGAAAATACGCCAATCTAGACCAAGGTTACCTATTTGAGGCGAATGGCGTGGAAACCCTAGTCCTTGGGGTCCTGGGACACACGCAATACCTACAAAGATCTAATAAAACTCGAACTCGACTAGTACATAGATCCAATGAAAATAGTGTTCCACTGGTGATCGGAATGCTGGCTATTATTTCGGTCAACGAATTAGCATTGCTATTCAACGAAGCAATGCTGCTAGCATTCTGGGCACTGTGCCTTCTGGTGACGGTATAGTTTTTTAGAAAATAGATATAAGTGTAAATACTAGTTGTAATTGTTTTATTATGTTATTGTAAACTTAAATTGAGTATCTGTGGTGAATGAACAAATTCGTTTATGTTGCATTATATGGGGTCTAATAATAACATATAAACATTATTATGCCAACCTTGGAGTTATACATAAGGGTCGATTCTATCGCCACGGCCAGAGCTAAGCTAGTTAGCCTATAAACCACTAGCGTTCCATCTAATGGAGAAAGACCACTGCAAAAAAAAGTGGCGTGCTCGCCTCTGGGCCGCTGTAGTTTTCCATTACTATCGCGAATTTCGTGTGTAAAAAAAGGAGTAAAAATACGCGGTTTGTATTGAATCGAGCTATTTACCAAGTTGATCGAAAACCGCTATTTGATCCAGGAAGCTCTCTCTTATACTATGGAAGCGTTCGCCGAATAAGTCAATAGGTGTACGCAAAAGCGGAAACATCATCATCATCGTGCAGCCGGCTGTTTATTGAGAGTGCGCCTAATGCAAAAATCAAGAAAACCAATTACAATGAAATCTCAATGATGAGTTTGATGAGGTTAACAACTATTAAGTATCCATCGCTATAAATTATTAGGTATTTTAATTGAACCACTGTCAAATTATTTATATCCTATAACAGGATCAATAGGTATGTTTTTTTAAAACAAAGCGATTTATGAAGATCATGTAAAAATTAATTATGAATGTAAGCGGGTTAACTACAAACCTTATTTGTGTTGGGAGAACAAAAACGTTTCATCCCTTTACGTGGGTCTTCTTCAGGGTGAGTGCGATACTAGACGCGCGCGTACCGCATCTCTCCGAGCATTGACAGATTAAATCTAAATATAAGGATGAAAATATTTAGTAACAATTCCGCGAAAAAACCTTCTCCGATAAGTTCTAACAAAATGAAGTCCGCGTTGTAGAAGAAAAACGACGCCAACTACAAAATGAAAAAATACCTATCAAAGCAAGACGTCGATTAAATCTAATTCATTTAGGTCTGTCTGTACTTTCTTTTATAATTTATTTGTTGTTATTCTTAGTGTTTTGATTTTCTCAAATTTATACCTAAATTGTACCTAAAATTTCTTGTAATGCTGGTAACACAGTTAGAAAACCCGATTAGTTTTAAGATCCTCAGACCATGACGTAGGTACCCAATAGGGTACTATATACAATAGTATGTAGTCCGTGGAGTGGGGGCCCTGGAGACTTGTATTTACAGGTTCTTTATTGAAACCTATAGCAAGCTCCAGCCTCTCACAATACAGGTTTATTATCGCTCTACCACTGTCCATATAATAACTTAATTTTAAGTACCTAACCTTTTGTGAAGAGGAAATAAAGAATTATAATTATTATTATTAATTCGTAATGAAATCATCAAACTACGATAGCTTCTATAGTCAAATTCTGTAAAAAGTTCAATCCATGAAGTAAATTTGACTTATCTTGTACGTAGACGGATTTGAACCAAACATCACCGTTTTATGCCCTCACAAAACCGTTCCCGGAATAAGCTGAACCTTTACAGCTCGTAGTACTAAAGGCAACACTAAAGGCTACAGAGAACCCTTTCAGACTCATCTGGATTTAGTGCGGCGACCTAATTACATGTCAAAACGTCATTCATACACGGGTCTTACTAAAAAGGAGAGAAATTGGATGTAGAAACGCTAATAAGTTTCCTTTATTAGGTCGAAATTGAAACACCAGTAAATTACCATCGTTTACGAAAGCTTGTTGATTGGATAACTAACGGGATTTAGGTCACATTCCACGGAAATTTAATAAATAAATAGGTTAGGAGAAGAGAATAAAATAGAAAAAATACATTTGTTTGAACACAAGTAGAAAAATTTTTAAAATAAAAAAACGGAAAATAAAAACCGGAAGTAAGTGACCCAGATAAAAAAATACTAACAAAAAATAGTATTAATAAATAGTTAGTAAAGTAATATCAGTTTATTGCAGAAAAATAGGACTACAAAAAAATATATGTAATACATTACACAAAAATACAGTGTACACATTAGAATAAAATAAAAGATAGGATAGGTCATATGTATCATAGGTTATCTATTTTCTATTTCCGTTCATGTGGGCAGAAATAATCCAATGGACAGAAATTAAAAAGCTGTTAAATTTAGTCAGTGCACTTGTGTGGATTTTTTGGATTTTTGAATAAATAATAATAAAATGTTTATTGCAATTACTTAAAAAACTATACATACAGGTTCTGGAGTCACCTTTTAAGCAAAGTTTGCATGTGTTAGGAGAACCCACTCTTACTATTATTACAATAACAATATTTAAGTGTTTACGTTCGAAAAGACTTAAAATTAAGATAATAAGAGAACAGACATAGTTAGACTAAGAGAGGTTTTAAATTAATAATAACAATGAATAAGCAAAGGTTTTAATAAAGTAGCGCACTGTATGTACAAAGAAAATGGTGTGTATAATCATCCTGCACCATAAATAAATATATATTTCGAACAAGATTCTAACAAGAATACCTACTTATCGAGGAAAATAAGACATTGCCGGAGATAAAGAAACATCGGACATGTGGTCCTCATCAAATTCCTATAAATATGTAGGTACCAAAACTTGTATTGGATTTATATTAGTTATAGTTTCATGATCTTTCATATCTTATTAAGGCTTGTTCTTGGAATTAATTCTGGAATAACTCCAACAAGTTCTTATATTATGATTATCGGCCGACATAAAACATTGACCTTCATCATTATCATCATTACCATAGGCCTAGGCATAGGCATACCATAGTAGTGGATTAGTGCACAGGTGGACCTATGTCCAAGGTCCAGCATATTATACAGGGTGGAAAGAATCTATGGGCCCTGGAGGGGAACTACCTTAAATCCTTTAGCTAGCTCATTTAACTGAAAGGAAACATTCCTTTATTTAAAAAAAAAAAAAAATTAAATTAAAAAAAATTAAGAAGAAAAAACCAGATGAAGTAGTTTTCATTAAAATAATAGTTAAATCGGCTTTTTTTCAAATAGCAAACATATACATTTTTTTTTGTCCGATATTTATCGATAAATTTATGTCGTGTATCCGCACATTTTGTTTGATCAAGGTTCGAAAATACACATTGTATGTATAGGTGTCTTCTAGATCTTTGTAATAAACCGACGGTCACATCATCACTTTCCATCAGGTGAGATTATGGTAAAACTAAGCTCTATCGACAACAAAATAGAAAAAGCCCATGACAGGAAAAGTGCCTGCAGTAGCGCCCTGTCTTCAGCTTGCCGCATCTAGCATCTATCTGCCTGCAGTTTTTCGCTGGTCATCATTCACTCATTCCGCCTGGTATCAAGACGTCCTGCACTACGTTTGCCGAATCGTTTATGACCTTGAGGTAGGAAAAAATTGTACCTTACTTCCTTAATAATAAAGACTACGTAAGTAGATGTTATCCTATCATTATATCCCCGGATAATCCAGTTAAACTTTTAATACGAAGTGGCCGACCGAGTTCGTTAGAGTTCGTCCAACTTTTAATATCATTAGCAGGTTCTTCGTCTCTTTTATCACGTTAAAAATTATGCTGCGACAGGTCTGAGTAATTTAAATACTAGATTTTTTAATTTATTTTTATTACTGAAGTGCTACAGAAATCCGGAATATATAATATTTATCTCAAGGTTAATAAAATAATGGAAATTACGAATTTCTAAGTTTTCTATGATCTATTCGGAATGTTGTTATTTCTGTATTCTTTACTCGTAAAAAGGTTATGTCTCTTTCCAAGTGTAAGTACCTACCTTTTGTATCTGAAGAAAAAATAAAAATTGACTTGACTTGAATGCTTCGAAATTTATTTTAATATGAAGTGTGAATTTCTCCTTTTTTCCATGCTGCGATCAAGTTTTTTGCATCATAATGCTTCTACTGAATCCTCTGTTACCCTGAAAATAGCTTAGTAATAGTAAACTTAAAGCTTACAATACAGGTCTATTTAGTATCGAAGCTATTTTTACTAAAAGCAAAATTAAACAAACACGTGAAATCGAACACCACTCACACATCTGTTACCACTCAAGAAAATCATTACTCTGATGTAAAAAAAAAACAGGCACTAAAATAAGTTTTGCTCTCATGTGCTGCATGTGTGCTCTTATGTGGAAAATAATTCTAATCTGAAATTATGGGACACCCTGTATAATAATGGGCACCTTGAATGCCATCTAGCTGCTAGCTTATGTCAATTAAATACTGTCTTGTAGGTAGGTATGTTAAGTTTAGTTTACAGCTTGTTATATATGTAAATTCAAGGTAAATAACACGTTGACTGTCTTCTAGCAACTGAATAGGCTATTTGTCTACTACTGGAAATTAATTCTAAAGTATTGTCTGTTAAAAATAATGCGAAGTGTAATGAATATATCTTCAAAGCCAGTCGTGTTAGTTATAAAAACGAATTTTAAAGTTTAAATATAATGGCGCGCCAAATCGATAATCTCGGTCATGGCTCCGGTTACATGACTCTATGACGACACGTCTCCACACCTAACAAGAAGGATAACACGCACTGTAATCTGTAATAGCTGTGACGTCACCAGCGATGCAACCAAACGCAGAGCGTTTTGGGTCACGTGATCATATATCAAAAATGTGTAATTTTAATCCCGTTTTTTACCTAAAATAGGCATATTTTTTAATAAAAATCCCCTGATTTACGTTGTCAGTGACTAGGATGTAGTCAAATAGCCTAATTATATATATAAATGTTGGTTCTTGTTGGTTCAACACGATATTTTAGTTACAATCCATCTTAATTAGACATTTATTTACAAAAATAACAAAAACAGATTAAAACAATTACAACTAGTATTTAAACTCATATCTATTATAATAATAACATTCATTTTCTTGTTTTTGTGTCTATAAAATCAATTAAAATCAAATCAAATTAAATTTAAAATCAATAAAATAAATATCCATTTCCGTCTTAAAATAATTATAATTACCTAACACCTTGCCATCTAGTTGCTAGCTCATCTCAATGTAACAGTATGTTGCTGTAGGTATAGTTTACAGTCCACCTCATAATTAACACGTTGAATGTTATCTACGCACGGTAACGTTAGAGTGACGCCTCTCAATTTGCATGTAGCGGGCCGTAGAGGCAATTAAGGCGAATATGAAGGCAAAACACGAAAATTAGGTGTTTTTGAACCCGTTTTCTGACAAAAATATTGATTGCGGAGTTTTGAAATTTATATATCCTGTAACACATATCTTGAACAAAAGCTTGACGGTCCCAAATGTGTGCCGTTAATTATAGTTTAGTTGTTATAGTGTTAGTTATAGTGTGTGTTTAGTTGCTTCGAACACACTTTTTATCGGTGTCTCAAATTCGATCAGTGCTAAACTCAGTATAGTGATTCACATAGTTCATACCTATCTCTTGGCGGTCCATTATCGTCAAAAAGCAGTCAAAATAACGATATTAAACGCAAAAACGTATTTTTGCCTACAAAATCTGTGATACAAACCTGACCAGTTACTCGTCACCTAACCGCAGAGGATCGTATTATTTGGTTGATTAGGGCACTACATGGTATGCTAAATCGAAAACAAGCACTCATTGCTGCATATAGGCGCGCGGACATGCCCAAGGTCATTTGCCTTACTATTCGCCTTAACTGGCGTACAGTACCAACAAGCTTAGTCACTATGCACTCGAAACTGAGTGAAATCAGGGTAAATGTTTTAGCAACACGCTCTTGCCGCATAAAGGTTCAATCAAGATTTAATCTCATCTCACTATCACTAATCACTAATATTATAAACGTGAAAGTTTAGATGGATGGATGGATGTTTGTTCCTTTATCACGCCAGAACGGTAAAAGGGATCTGGATGAAATTTGGCACAGAGATAGATTATAGTCTGGAATAGGACATAGGCTACTTTTTATCTCGAAATTCCTACGGGAACGGGAACTACGCGGATGAAACCGCAAGGCGCTGCTAGTTTAATATAAAAACGCTTCAACTTATATAATTTATAAGGTTTTTTTAAGGACCATGGGTTATTTTGTGTGTTTTGGGCCCACTTTTCAAAGATAAATGACAATAACAGTGATAAAACATAATATATTCTCAACTCTTTTCTTAATTTCAACCTAGACCTTTTGTTTTGAAAAATTAAAATACCAATTTCAGTGAATGATCGTACACGATCGAAATTCTAAATTCGATTTACAAAATAAATAAGAAAATCTGGCCCGCCTGACATTTAATTGGTTTTATTTGGCCCCATTGGCCGATGAAGAAAGTTCTCCTGGTCCAAACTCCTGGTTTAGCTAGTATATGCAGGTATACCATACAATTTAACATGCTACCTACCAACAGTTTCCTGCGGTTGGGGAAGGTAGGAAGCTAATTGCAGTGCTTGAGGCGTTCTTGGAATTTAGCAGATAACCTTCCTACCCGTTAACCGGGTAATTTGATGTCAGAAGCAAAGTTACTGCGCTTGAAGCTTTAGGTATAGCCACAACATGCTGACCTGCCTAGCTTGTGAATGAAGGGGTGTCATAGTTACTTATGTACCAATGTTGAATATATTTATTTAATTTCTTAATAAAGAAAAAACAGTAAAATATAAAAAAACAATTTGGAACTAGTTATTACAATTAAAACCATTGAGCTAACTGCAGACTGTTGCAAACAATCTACAGGTAGCTCAATTGATCCATATCAATACCAGTCGAAAGCGTCCCCATGACGCTGGCGTCAGATACTCACTTGTATTCATCTTGTATTTATATTTTTTATTTCCAGGTAAACGAGAAAACTATAGGTTTTCGGTCTATGGCGAGACTGGTTTTCTATTTTTTTCCTTTACTTGTGCTATAAGACCTTGCATCTTGCCAAATTTTATGATTCTAGATCAACGGGAAGTAACCTATAGGTCTACAGGAAGTACAGGTTTTGTACATACTTGGAAATAAAAAAAATGGACTTTAACGACTGTAACTTTTGACTTATATCATGGCTCCAAGAGGTTACGGACCTGTAATTATAACTCAATACCACACATAATTTAAATTAATTAATAATAATTTAAATCTTTGGTTTCGTAAAGTTGTAATGCCCAATTTTGTTTCCAGATGAAAATAGGTACAAAGATTAACTTTCAAACTAATTCTCGCCAGAGCTTCCAATTCACTGAAGTGTATTATTTAGAAACCATTTCACGTAAAAATTCCGGGTATTTGATAAATTTTATGTAGATTTCAAAAAATCTAAATAAACCTCGTCAAAAATATTATCCCTAAAAATAGTAAATAAATTCCGAATGAAGAAACATGAATTGTAACGATAGGCGCGCGTTCCGTCGAGGTTCGCAGATTTTTGCGTCGAATATCCATTTTGGTAAGTTAAGTTATTAGTTTTTTTATAAAAACCTTCCACCCGCAATCGGCATTTACTGCGATAGAGTTGGGTTGGGATCACTTGGAACATTTTTCTCGGAAAACAATTTCCGATTCGATTCTTAACGTTTTGAATCGGAAGCAAAGTCCACAGTTTCGGAAATAAAATGGAATCAACCCAATGGGAAATTAGAACAGTAAAGTTAGAGTAGGTAATTTACTTTGGAATAAGACGGGGTTTGAAAACGAAAGTTTTAAATCAGTGCGTCCTACCCGTTATGACATACGGAGCTGACGGTAATCATAATAAAAATTCTATTGCCAGGTGACATCTTCGTGCTAGTCTTCGCAATGGACAGTCGGGAGTCGTTCGAGGAGGTGATCCGGCTGCGAGAACAGATCCTGGAGACGAAGGCGAGTGCAGCCAGCGGCAACAGCCGGGGCAAGCGGCATGTGCCGCGCGTGCCCATGGCGATAGCGGGGAACAAATGCGATAAGGAGCTCAAGTAGGTATTTTTCCTTCTACCTTATCCCTTGAATACTTACCAGACAAATCGAAGGCGTCAGAAGCATGTGGATGAGAAAGAATAATAAACGTTCGTTACAGATGACGTCATCAAAGTCGGAGACGGGGAGACATGGGGAAAATAATATAATAATTGATTCATTTTATAACTTGATCAAGTTAAATTTATAGTATAGTTTTGTTGTGTCTATTTTGCATGCCAATTAATTGGTGAATTATATTGCACTAGTAATTTATGAAATCATTTTAAAGGCCACCAAAGGTTCACATAGTATTAAGGCAGCTTAGAAAATGCAGATGCCTCTCAGCTTTGTGTGAGTAGTTTTATTTGAACAGAAACACTTCAGATGGAAAAGGTTCCCAGAGTTTCTTGCAGGCATATTACGAGAACCTAAGTATTAAGACTTTCTTGAATAAGAAACTAGAAGCGGAAATGCACACAGGCGAGTATTTAGACAGTCTATTGCGATCCCGGGAGAGTGCTTTCAAATGCAAAGCAGCGTCTTGAAGCGCCGCAAACAAGATATTGTGAGATTCCGTACAAGAGAATCTGTAATGTTAGAAAACTGGGCTTAGTGTAATGTGGTTTGATTTAACGTTGCAATTATAATAGGATTACAATCGAATTTACTCAAATCTCTATATACAAAACAAGTCGTGTTAGTCACACTATTTATATCAAGAACGGCTGGACCGATTTTAATGATCTTTGATTTGTTGGGTTTGTCTCCGTCTGTATGTATAAATTCACGAGGGGAAAAAATAGGAAGAAAATCGTTTTCTCATACATTTTTCGTATGTAACACCATCTCTGATTCTGAGGAAGAGCGAAGTTGGCAGGACCAGCAACAATCTTAGAAAATCTCAGAAAGAAAATTAGTAATGTATGGTTATACTAAGTCGCCGCCCCGACCGAAAAGTATCGAACTTAATTAAAACAAATAGGTCTGAATAATTAAAAAAAATGCTAGAAAATTCCTGCCCTAAGCTAAGTAGAGCTTGTGTTATGGGTACTAGATAAATATAATACCTATACAATACATAGATAGATATTTTTATTATACTTAGAAAACGACTAGAACACCCTGAACAAATATCTACAGATCTTACAAACACTTGTCCTGAGGCGGGAGTCGAACCCGCAACCTGCTGCGTCGCAGGCGGACCTTCGCCCACCGCCCTACAGATTCTCCTGACAAAAACCGTTTTTTGGAGTAGGTTCACGTATATAGATTGATTCTATTTCGCGAGAACAGCTCTTTATTGCATAACCTAAAATAGCATTTTTTTGCTAAATACCTAATAATATGTTGCTAACGAAAAAGAACCTCTCGTTTTTGCTAGTTTTTGCTACATTTATAGTAAAATATTGTATTGACTCGTTCTTCTAAAAAACATTTTTTTATCCGCAGAACGGTGCAGCCCGATGAAGCGACTGCATACTGCACTTCCCAAGACACAGCATGCGTTTTCATCGAGACCTCAGCAAAGAAGAACTACCAAGTCGAAGACCTCTTCTACGAACTTTTCGTCGTTGCCAACTTACCCTTGGAAATGGCTCCAAACCACCACAAAAGAGTCAGTACAGCGTTTGGCAGCCCGTGCACTCTGCCACCTACCAGTAGTCAGAGTAATAGAAGCAAAAAATACACAGTATCTATAAAGAGAAGATTATCCGACGCGTGTGGGGTAGTCGCACCGAATGTGAGACGGCCCAGCATAAGAACAGATCTGATGATTATGAGAAATAAGTCTTGTGCCAAAGGGGACAGCGACAGTGCCACTGGGAGCCCGAAGATCAATTTGAACAGGTTTGTTCGGGCGCCGGGGCCCAGTGAAAAGAGATCGTGCGTACTACAGTGATATTGGACTGTTTCTGGCCTCGTATATAAGTGTAGTTGAACGTGGGCTGATTTTCCATTCTTCTATCAGATAATGTTATAAAATTTAAGCGAAAAAATAGCGCGTATTTGACGCATTACTTTTTTAAACATGACGTCTGTCGTAGGGTTGAATATTTGGCCTAGGCAAGACCCTATTCAAACGTGATGATTGTGGCAAAAACCGTCTTCTTTTGGGGAGGCATGTTAAGTCGTCGATTTATGTGAGATGACGAAATAACTAAAAAGATTTAATGTATATCATTTTAATGTGTATTAATAACGCTATTGAGGCCAGTTTGAAACAACTGTGTGTACGAGGCCTAATGTAAAAATTAAAGCTCTGGTGCTAATAGAAAGTTGAAACGTTTTTGGCGAAAACAATGGTTTTGAAAAACAAACGAGGAACATTACCAGTTTATAATTTGTGTCGGCGTTAGGCAGAATTATTAAATGAAATTACAGAGCGATACAATTTTCGGAATGACACGAATTCTGCGAATTGCTGCAGCCTTATTTATAAAAGTGAATAATAATTTGTAGTGCTTGGAAATGTGACAGCGAACTTTGTGATAGGCTATGATTTTTAATGCTACGTTCGTGTGGAGTTAACTTCATCTGTATTTTGTGCTACGAAACTCTACGTTTTTCGTAGCACTGCTACGAAGCTATTATTCGTAGCACTGCTACAAACCTCTACGTATTTCGTAGCCCTGCTACGAAAGAAATATTTTATATCTTTTTGACTTTCGCTCAGTTTCGCGTTATGAGAATAAAACAGGTACTAGAACAGTACCAGCTCTTCTCTCTCTGCAAATGATGGCAAAAAAGTGCCAATTAAAAAACTGCCTCATCATTAAAAGAGACTTGAAATGTAATAAATTCTCGTTTATAAATAAGGCCGCTCAAACTTTAATTAATGAAAACTCAATTTATATCAAGTGTACTGCAAGTTGGGGTTCTATAGCTTTTAATGAGTGTAACCACTTATTACTAAGTGTAAAGTAACGCTATTTTCTAAGTTAAATATATTAAGTCAATGTTGAAAGAGATTGTTGTCGAGCTTGTAATATGCTATGTTAGATATAAAAGGCTAGAACACACCATAGCCTGACGATGAAGTGAGCAGTAATAGGTTTCTGTAGAGCATACGCTGTTCAACTTCTGTATAAACATGTTTAAAGAGCCCTTAAACAGAGGCTATGGTGTGCAATAACCCTTATGTATGTTGTATTTTTCGACGAACATAGAAATTGTAAAGAAATTGTGTACATTTTAAACCGAAAAAGAACAGTTTTCTAACAACTATGTAAGCTACGTAATGCTTAGTAATTTCTTATCTTTTCTTTAGTTAAGTTTGGTTATATTTATTTATAGTTATATTCGGTATTTCATCAATATACCTAATTATTTATATTGTAGATTCAGAAAATGTCTTATCAGCCAGAAGAATATCATGGCATACATTTCAATGTTATGGCGGGACCAATCAAAATTGATATTAAATTTCTTTTTGTACACATTATGTAGTGTGATTCTTTTTAATGTTCTTTGTACAATTATTTAAAACCGTGTTTTATTTCAGAGCACTCTCACATTACCGCGCGGTACCGTAGGTGCGGTGCGACAAGAGATTCGCAATGACGTTGTCCGTTAAAGAAATGCGGAACAGATGCGAAACTGTCGCGGACACGCTGCGGACCTCAACATGCGGCTGCGCAAATTCGATTCCGCGCGGTAATGTGAGCCGCATGTCAAAGGCATTATTTTTAACAGGCTTATGTGAATTTGAAACATTGATTTGTTATGTAGTATAACAGTATGTCTTTGAAAACTTCTTGACCATGTTAATCCTTTATTCTACCATAAACTAAAAAAATTAAGTGCATTGATCTAAAAATAGCTTAAATTAAGGTTTATCATTCTTAAACCAAACTCCGCAATTTAAACTATAGTAGATAACTTTCTTGGTTCTCCTCTGTAATATACTGTCAATAGTTTTATGAATATTATGTATACCTATCTTATTAATCATATCTTAACATATTAAAGAAATAAATAATATTGATCGTTTTCAAATAGCAAATTTTATTTAACCTACAAAAACTTCGAATGTCAAACCCACAACCTAAACTCGCGGTATTTCTCATGTAGGAATTTCATTAGGTTTTCTTGGAAACCGCTGAGAATATTTAGGAGTTTTCTCATAAAACTTGTATTTTAATATAAAGACCACCAGTAAGGTTCTTCAAGACAGGGTTGGTATAATTAACTGTAGGTACATGCACTAAGTGGAATGAAGAGATCCGCAGAAGGTACAAAGTCACGGGCCTGTGACACACCTGAAAAGCACCACCCAGCACAAAAATTTGCATTCAAATATAGGCTTTAACTCGTAACAGTTAGAGTCATTTTATATTAATAAATAAATAATGCTGGGCAATTCACACAGCATTATCTAGCCCCAAACTAAGCAGAGTGTTATGGGTACTAGATAACTGATATACATAATACAATACAATACATAGATAGATATTTCTATTAAACATAGAAAACGACCGAACACCCTGAACAAATGTCTGCAGATCGTACACACATTTGTCTCGAGGCGGAAATCGAACCCGCAACTTCCTGCGTCGCAGGCAGACCTTCGCCCACCGCGTCATAGAGGTCGTCATCGATATTGACGGCATCAGATGACAGACGGCTCGCGGACTCGTTTGATGCTAGTGGCGAGCCATTTTGTCAATGTAAAAATATGTATCTAAAATTGTCGAATTAAAGTCATAATTTGAATACACATTTTTTTCTGCGTACTAGAGGCGTTGGATTAATGTATGCAGAGCCCTAGTATGAGTTCGGCATAGCTTACGAAAACAGATTGATTTGCAGATCATCAGATTGGCAGATGCTGGATGCCGCAAGCTGAAGACAGGGCGCGATGGCGCTCATTAGGGGAGGCCTATGTCCAGCAGTGGACTGATATAGGTTGATGATGATGATGATAGCTTACGAAAACTTTACCTGAAAGTTTCCAACGTTTACATTTAGCTTCTTGCAGCGCCTCTTTCTATCGTATTCGAGAAACTATTCGATTATAGTTTTGGATGATTTTGATTGATATTTTGCTTTAAACCGCCTGAACTTTTGTCAGTAGTTACGGGTGCCAACATAGACTAGTAAGCGGTAGTAAATTGTCACGTTCACTTAAACTGTTCCCGTTTTCATATAATAAATGAAAAAATAAAAATAAATAATGTTGGAAAATTCACACATTATCATCTAGCCCCAAGCTATACAGAGCTTATACAGGGTTATTTTTAAAAGACCTTAGGTGACCAGGTTCCTAGGCTCATCAGCAAAAACGTTTATTCTACGACTTTTGAAATAACTTAATAGGTACATTAATTAGAAATGATTTAAGTTTTTATTGTACTGTCGTGACTTTTGTACGAAGCATCGATAATGCGGCGACGAAAGATCGTGGCGCACAAGGACATGTGCCGCGTGCGCATCCGCCTTGTCGACTGAGCTGAGCGGACAGGCGGGTGGCCCATCCCGCCCCACCAGCGTTTCACTCGGGTTTGTTTGCCTAAACTTTGCTATACGCATAGAGTTAAGAACATTCAAGCGGGTATTTCAATTAATATTTATTTTGGTATGGAAATAAAAAGTAGCTAATTATCCAAAGTCGTAGAACAAACTTTGTTGCTGATGATGCTAGGAACATGGTCACCGAAGGATGCTGGTCTTTTAAAAATAACCAGGTATACAATATAGTACATACATAGATTTTTTATCATACGTAGAAAATACCCAGAATACCTGGAGCAAATATTTACAGATCGTACAAACATTTGTCCCAAGGTGGAAATCGAACCCTCCTGCGTCGCAGAGGGACCCTCGCCCGCCGCACCACATCGCTGTCTTTTTGCATACTCTTGACTTATGTAGGTATCTTATCTACCGAAAACTTTACATTCGCTGTGCAACAATAAAACAATTCGTATTTTGTCTGCGTTGTGCTTTATCTTGAACTTCGTCTGTTTACACTATAAGGTAAAGAATGCAACCCTTGCAGACTCTAACACTATGTTGGTTTTGTACTGTGGCAGGGTAAAAATAAAGAAGCCTTTGTTCATCAGTGGGCCATTGTACATGGAGGTTTCTGTAGTCTATTATATAGTCTGTAGTTAAACTGCTTCAAAATATAGCCCTAACAGCTTTCTGTAGTCTATTAAAATCTGTAGTAAAAAAAATCAAAATATAACTCTAGCAACCTTTCTGTACTGTTATAATGTCAGTAATTACTGTTTCAAAATGTAACCCTTGCATCCTTTCTGTAGTCTTTTAAAGTCTGTAGTTAAACTGTTTCAAAATATAACCCTAGATCGTAACGTGACACGATCCCTCTGGTCTTCACTGCACCTAGCACAATGCTGAGTGAAGGCCCTATTTGCCATGAATACTGCTACGCACAATTTAAACTAATTTTGTAACATAAGTAGTTTTAATTTAATTACCATAGATTTAAGGTTATTGTGTATAGTATATAACCTATTAAAATAAAACGACGTGTTTTGGTGATAAACTGATCACAAGTATTTTATTCAACGACAAGAAGTTCAACCGGAACAGTAACCAGAGACAAACCATAGATAGGTTATTTGATATTACCATACATAAATAATTCTAACAAGTTTTAAGGTAAATAAAAATATATTCTAAAGTAAACTTACTGTAGTCTATTAAAGTTTGTACTGTGGTAGAGAAGGCAACGTCTAGGTATTTGATTTCCCCCAGTCAGCACGTTCAATATAACTTCAAATTGAATTCCACAAACACATTTGACTGAACAAGCGTTGGGTATTGTTATTTTATTTTAGTTTTGCACCCAGACAGATATCACGTGTGGCTATAACATAGTGATATGTTATTTAGTAGTAGTATATGGTTATTTTGACCTTAGCAATAAGTTCAAAGTTAAGTAGGTACTTTTGACTTAAAGATAGATAATTCATTTTTGTAACAGTAAAACAGTACAGAAATAAATGCTACTAGTAGACGAATGTACAACGGCGGCCTTATCGCTACAAGCGATCTCTCCAGGCAACCTTTTTGTACTTATATTCTATAGATAATACTTTATTGTAACAGTAAAACAGTACAGAACTAAATGTTACTAGTAGACGAATGTTTAACGGCGGCCTTATCGCTACAAGCGATCTCTTCCAGACAACCTTTTTGTACTTATGTTCTAAGCCAATCTTGATATCAAATGTTTTTAAACATTGCCTCTATATTTAACTTATAATCAGTTTCTTGCCGTTGACTTTGAGTCAGAATTAGCACTACTAGTCAATTTGAGCACAAATGCATACCTAACGTTGATAATATTTTAAAGAACACCATGACAAACACAGAATTTTTGATTTTTATGTTGTAATATGCTAAGAAACATTGTAAATTTAGAATGGCTGGAGTACCTTTAAGTTGTATTCTGAGGAAAATATATAGGTAGGTATTCTTTTATCCAGAAAAAATGTTTGAGAAGCCGCTGACAGAATCTAGTAAAGTGAATCACTTATGGACGACAGATTTGATAGACCAACAATCATAGCTAATAGAAAAACTTAATAAAAAGAGCTAGCAAATTAGTATTGATGAAAGAAATAGATAGGTAGTTAATCTAAGGTAGGTAGTACCTACTGGTTTTATTATTTAAAAAAAACCTGGATAATTAGGTTAGTACTTTTGTCGATTAAGGTTTTACGGACCTACAGGCTGTCAAATCTGTACCTAATGGCAAACGACGTCGTTTTTTTGTTTGTTTCTTTTTTTCTTTTCACTATTTAAGTATGCATACGTTATCAAGCTTTTTTTGGTAATGTGAGCTGTGAAGCAACATCTGATGCTATCTATCCACTGGACTACGGCCTGGAAAATTTACAACGCCTCACTAAACTTTTGATTTATACAAAAAATATTCACGGCTTTTATACGCGTCACATAAATTAATCTGGCTTCAGTTGGCTGAAAACGCAAATATAAATTTTAAACATAAAATCGGATATCAAGTTTACTATTTGTTCTGATTAACAGCAGAGCACAAAGGTATTTGGCAGTTATAAGCACTGGTTAAATTAGTTGTTTTAAACTATTTTGACACGACTAAAATGATGTCCGAATGTTTGATCCTTGAGGAATCGCTATGTGCGCCGTAACAAGTATCTGAAATAAGACTCAAATTTTAACTAGATGCCGCCACTTGAAAATTTGATCGCGCTATTGTAGTGTTCCTTCGAAAGCCATTTTCACTATATAGGAATTTGAAGTCGGTTTATTCTTTTTTAAAACACGCCACGCGAATTCTGAATGAATAAAATTTAGGTTTGCTAACAGAATCGATACTAACCACAACAATGTTCTTCAATAGGCTTCGATCAGGTAACCACCGCCGCCGCCTCCTGGTGGATATCTTAATCGATGTCAATTGGTGGTGTTTTCGATAGGTGATGGAAGCGAAATCTAATCTCTACATTATTTAGGTTCAATTTCATCGTTGCAATCGAACGCGTTAAGGTTGTAATTGAACGCGTTTATATAAAATAATCCTAGTTTAGCGTTTTACACGAGTTCACCGCATTTTACCGACAAAAACTTGACCCGGTTCAAGCGGCTAACCGAGTTCAAGAGCTGTCATGTCACACAATAGGTATTACGAATTTAAACTTGATCAAGCTGAACTTAGATGTTTTGATCTTAGTTTTGGCAGCAAACTGTGAAATTAGACCTTAACCTAAGGTAAACCAAGAAGTCATCAATAGTTCAAACGAGTTAGACAACCAAGAAAATAATATCGTTGAGAAGATCAAACAGAGAAAGTTACATCTGGCAAGTCGTTTAGAACATTTAACGTGCTAAGTTGTTTCAAAGCTCTACTTTGATTGCGAAGTGTTGTTGCAAATTTAAAGTTTTCAATTCAAGTTTCGCTTGGAAGTTTTGATAATACGAACGATTTGGTATATTTACATAAGCATTATGTATAATTGCTTAATATAATTTCTTTTATCGTACCTACTTTCCGAAATATCATCAGATTTTCTCTGCTGGATAGCACGTGAGGAGAGGACATAGCTTTTACACAGCATCAACATATGCAGAGGTGGTATAGTAGGTATGAGACCTAATTTGAAACAAAAAAATAACTAACATATACCAATTTTCTTCCGGAAGTGTTTTTAGAGCACTCTCATACTACCGCGCGGTATCGTAGTTGCGGTGCTCTCGCAATGACGTTGTCCGTTGTACGGGATGCGGAACAGATGCGAAACTGTCGCGTACACCCTGCGGACTTCGAGTTGCGGCTCCGCAAATTCGATTCCGCGCGGCAACGTTAGACGGGCGTTAATCAAATACGGAATTCCCGGAAAACTGCGGCACAGATATCGCCAAAACATAACTACGAAACATTAAAAAATAAACCATGATCGAAACAAAAATACCGTAGGGCTGTTATTGTGTATTATTTTATTCAGATGAATCTGAATACTGGTGAACAGTAAATCCAAAATACGATTTCCCCTGAAATTTCTGTTAAATGCGATACGAAGTGAACAATTCAAGTATTGAATTTTAATCAGCATCGAACAGACCTGTTCTCGAATTTCGTTCATTAAAATTAACCTATTTCCTGTTGGTTGGGGTTGAAATTTATTTGAGATCAATTAAAAATGTGGTTGGTTTTACGACACTACCACCAATATGGAATTATGAATGCAGTATATGTTATCTGGTGGTGTTAGCAATGTTATTTAAATTACAAATTCGAAAACATCAAAACTACTCACCTTATTTTGGTGATGGCTATTTTTTACCGTAAAAAAAGTTTTTTAAAAGGTCACCTTGATAAAACAATAATACAATAGCGGCTTCGCACGCGCTTTTCCGGGAAAAAATTAGCCTATATCCGTTACCGGGATACCATATACCGCCCTGCCAAATTTCATCTAGATCCGTTCAGCCTTTTAGGCGTGAAAAAGTCACAGACAGACAGACAGAGTTACTTTCAAATTTATAATATTAGTATGGATATTATGGATGGACTCAGCACTGATGTTTGTTTATTTTTTTCTCGAATGAGAATCCGTGGATGAGTTGTCCACATCACTTTTTGTTATGGGTACAACTCATCCGAATCAAAATTCTCTCGGTTTTTGATTCGGATGAGTTGTACCCAAATCCAAAAGTGAAGTGGAGAACTCACCCGCGACATATTTTTCAAGGGTTCCGCATGTTGACCCTTGTAAAGTAGTCGATAGGTGTTAACCAATCTCGTATCAGGCAGCAGGCGTCTGAACCACTGAGCTGTGAAATGACCTGACGCGACACACTTTGTACTTCCGAGCGAGCTTGAGACAAGGATCTATCTATTAGGGTTATGGCAACCTCGTTTTACGGTTTAGTACGTTGAATATCGTTTAAACTCTAGCTGTACGTAATATGGTTTTTAATTGACTGTTGTTGAATGGAACGCTCGGGGCTTCGAAAGGCTTATACCTAGCAATGAATTAAATTCAGGTGCCAATTGAACTGATCATGGTGATGAGTAAAATATAAAAATATATAATATAACCATTCAAGTACAAAGTTATTAAAATAATAATAAATTGTTTATTTCTGAAGGTCTTACTTAGTACATTGTTTATTGGTACAATAACAATATTGTGTTTTAGACCTATTTCACCATATTTGGTTCAACACCTCGCTCTAAGTTTAGAAAACTTATGCCATAGACGCGAAGGATCTCTACCTCTCGGAAAATATCTTACAGGCAACTGTTAAGGCTTCGTAAAAATACAGATACATTGTAGAATGCTCAAAGACTTTGATATCCGATACCAGCAACACGATTTTTTTATGACATAAATATTTTTTCTACGTTTTTACCTTGACAGCCTATAAGTCCAGGTCAGGTATCGAACTTTTATCAATAAAGCTAAAAGTGTGTGTACGTACGTGGCTCATAGAGAAATGTTTTTACGAAATATTTTTTTCAATATAAATTTAAATTGAATTTAATATTGTACGTCTATAATCAATGTACTAACTGTTGTTTATAGCTAGTATAATTAGTTTTTTATACACAGTTTCAACAATAAAACTTTTCATTATTAGGAACTATTAGGAAGAAAATTCCCAGTAGTTCAACTGGTAAGACTACTGGGAATGATGGATTGTATAGGTATAGACGTTGCTATCTGATGGATATCTAAAGTAGAAGAAAAACAAACAGTAGGTGTATTCTAATACACTACATCATCTGAACAATTTTCAGCCCAATGAATTCAATAATTTTGGCGTTATCTGCATAAACATTTTACTACTTTCGCTTTAGAGAGATACAGTAAATAGCCTATCGACCTACTGCTGGATTATTGCTGCATTTGTTGGTAAAGCTTAAAGCTTTCGAAGTAAGGCGGACACTCGGACGAAGGAAGGGCGAATTTTTGAAAGCTTTCAAAGCAAAGTGGACTAACGGTCGTTCCAATGAAAGATTGGCAAACATCTGCGCCTGCTCTTAGTATCCAAAGTGTTCACCTCCTCTTAACTTAAATTTTGCAACTATTTACAGCAAAAGGCTGAACATAATAAAAGTCACACGTCAAACAAGTCCACTGCTGGACATAGGCCTCCCCTGATAAGTATTCCCCATTATTATGCCGTGATCGCAGATCGGTGGTGGATCTGTTCTACACGGGCGCTGCTACCCACCCAGGTGGATGTCCCTCAATCGCCTAAGATTTCGCCCTCGTGAAGAGTTGGGTAGAGTTGCCTAAATTCAGCCAACCCCGCCTGCAATTAAAATAACTAGCAGCTTATCATTTTGCAGTTTACGGGTTTAAAGATGTTTATTCTCATACAAACGAAAATGTTAACATAAAATGATATACAAAAATTCTTAAAACTAATGCATAAGCTTATATTATGCTAAGTACACCTTCGGGGCCGCCCCGTGCCGGCAGTCGGTATAGTAGTGTTCATATATAGGTATAAGTAAAGTATAATATTTATCTATATGCTTTAAGTAAAGTAAGGTTACAACCAAATGCTAGAGTTATTCTAACGTATTGTCTGATAAAAATAATGCGAAATGTAATGAATATTTCTTCAAGGCCAGTCCTATTAGTTAAAAAAACTAATTTTAAAGTTTGAAAATAACGACGTGCCAAAACTATAATCTCTGTTATGGCTCCGGTGACATGACTCGATGACGTCACACCACTCACGCCACACCTAACAAGAACAACAACACGCATTTGTAATCTGTGATTGGTGTGACGTCACCAGCGATGCAACCAAACGCAGAGCGTTATCGGTCACCTACGAAAAATGTGTAATTTGATCCCGTTTTTTACCTAAAATAGGTATATTTTATTATAAAAATTACCTGATTACGCTTTGTTACGTTTTCACTGACGAGGATGAAAACAATTTGCAAATTATTTTCATTGTAGTCAAGTAGCCTATTCTCGATGTAGGAGAACCTCTAACAAAGTTCGTATGCGAGTTCAAACCGGGGATACAGATTTTTTCCTTAAGAATTTCAACTTAACCCTTGCAAAGCACCTGATTTTGGCTTTCTCATCCGTGAAATGGTTTTCTTTTTTCTCCTAATTAGGAAGGTACTATCCCTAACCGTAACTTGAAATAAATGAAAGAAGGTAAGTAGGTACTTTATTCACGAAGACGTTAAGTAATCCGCTAAGAGCTTTTTTGCATTAAGAATATCTGTTCCAAATGCTCTTAAGCTGTCAATCTGCTCTACTTAAGCCAGTGATGAGGTAGATTATTTATTTCATACGTTTTACTTCCGGTTTCCGATAGATCGAAAATTATATATGAAGTAGGCAATTAAAAATGCTTATTAAGGACATTGAATGCATTCGAATAGCCTTTTCGACTTGTTACACATGACCTGAGAATATCCAGGCTTCAAACGAGTGGTCTGCGAGCTGTCTGTCTTCTGATGCCGCCATATAATATACAGCTAAATGCAAACAACTTATAACATGGAATGTGCACTGGCTGCCGATTTGTGTGCTGAGTGGGATATCCTAGTGAGAGCCATCTGTCCCTTTCATTAGCGTGACCAAAAAAATTTTTTTTATAAACATGTTATGTAAAATGAAGTCGCTGTTTTGATTCATAGTCTTTATTCATCTACATTTTATGATCGGAGCGCGCATTTTACGTGAAATGATTATTAAGAGATTTATCTATACAATTCTAATCATTCCACGTAAAATGCGTTTATTAAGAGGCGCACAGCTACCACCCCGGACAAAAATGGGCATACAAATATTGGCTCTCGTTCATCTTAAGACACATTTAACATTGACTAAATGACTTCCCACAAGTTTCAAACGAGTGTTCCGCGAGCCGTCTAGTCTGTTACCAGATGCCGTCAATACCTTTTATCTATCTTCTATCTTTTATTCTATCTTAATCTGTTTTTTTTTCTATTGTTTTGTATTCTCGTTAGGTAAGTGAGTTTAAATCTTTAATTAATTTAGTGTTTTATTATTATAATCTCATATTTAATTTAATATGATTTAGTGTGACATTTCTATTAAGTAGGTACCTATTTTGTATGTTTTATGGATTGTAAATCCGAAATAACCGAGTTAATAATACAGAATACAGCTAACTGTAGGTAACGAGATAAAGCCCATGATAATGATACCTATGAGTTGACACATTTGTTAAGTCATGAGTCATGGGTCACCCTCACTATAAAATGTCTTCCAACTTTAACTTGAGGCATATTATATGAGATTTAATGTCTATGTGAGTGGATCCATTTTGCAAGTATTTTATGTCAGTTCCGAACTGTGAGATGGCACTTAAACTGGGCGATAATTTGCAAAACCACCAAGCAAATTTAGTTCTAGAAAGTCACGTATTAAGGTTGAAATTAGATTATCACTTACAAATTCCGTCATGCAACATTATCCTCACGGGTAACTAACATAATTGCATGCGAATGACACTCGGTTTACAATGCGCAGTCGATCACTTGGGATAGTGGTCGTTATAACCAACGAGCACGGTTCAAAGTTCAGTGACAAACAAAACTCTTGTAACATTGTTGTTAAGCATCGTTTACACTATTTAGTGCATGTCTAAAACAGGAAAAAAAGGAACAATGCGGTGTAAATGAAGCACGATGTGACAGTAGGAAGCTGGAATAATTTCTAGTGTGAAGTCAGCTCCATAGTTTTATGAGTTTCGGGAACATTTTTGTACTACTATGCAGCGATGCTTTTCAGGTGTGCGACATTATCAGCCGGTTTTTCATCCGCTTGTTATTTTTTTGACGAGAGCAGGGAAGACGATTTGTTATTAAATGACAATTTTTTGACAAACACACGAAGCTTCTTGTTTACGGCCGTTGTCATGGAAACCAATAGACCAGTGAGTGAAAATTATGATGTCTTAGGTACGTTTTACAGAGCACACATAAATTCCTCGAGAATTTTAATTATGTCTTATGTTCCTTTATGCGACCTACTTAAATTCAGCCTTTAGACATAAACGGAATAATTATCAAAATCTAAGGAGATTGGCAAAGATCAACAAAATTGTTGTAGCCAGTCGTGATTTTTCAAAAGTATTATGTTGTTTTTAAGCTTCTCGGGATAAATAATAATTATTTATCCTTATAATTTTCTTATGGGATCAATTCGGGATCATTTTCTATACAATAGCGAAAGAATTATCACAATCGGTTCATAATTGACGGAAAAATTAATGAACATGCATAAAAAAAACATACAGCCCATTATTAGAGATCAAAAAGAGAAAGAAGAAATCTAAATATTACGAGTTACAGTCCATATTTGAATGCAACTTTTTGACCTATGGTGTGGCTCATAAATAGGTGATAAACCATATAGAGCCAGTGAGTAGGTAGGTTGCACAGCACAGTACTATGCAGTGGAACCGACATAATTGCCGGAGTCATTATCTGGAGCCTGGTCGGCTCCCATCGTATGAAGCTGAGAGCAGACAAGAGCAGTCGACCTAGTTGACTTTACGCGAATAAATGCGATATTTCGGTTATTCTGATTTTGTAAGTTGAACACAAGTGTCTTTCTTTTTGTGGGCGAACAAAGGGAATATAAAAATAATAACAAAAGTTGTAATTGAAAATACGAGTGCCTTTATACAGACGAATTCAAGTCTAATGATAGGTTAAGTTGGGTTTGATTTGACACAAAAGTTATGAAACAATTTTATTATGTTGGTACTTATTTTTATTGAAAAGACGACACAGTGAAGTATCTTACCGAAAAAGGTTTTACTCTTATCTTTTCATTGTAAATTATAGGGATCTTAGACCATCTGACCCGCTGCGCTGTTGTCAAAGGTACGGGAAAGTCCTATGGAAAAATTTCGTGAGAGTGTATGTCCTTCATATTGTTAAAGTAAAAGCCTAACCTAAATAAAGTCCGTACTATGTTTACTAGTTTTAATTGCAAACATCGACATCGCTGGATCAAACCACTGTTTGTCAGAACAACCAATAATAATATAAAATAAAATTTATCTCTCTATTACTTGTTTACACCGTAGTGGCGACCTAATTTGAGTGTAAATACTTGTATTAGAAGGTTTCGCTCTTCTTTATTTGTCTACGGATTCAAAAAGTCAAAAGTCAATAACTTTATTTCTTTGGGCTAACAAAATAAGCACTTAGACCTGACAAGTTTATAGTGATCTGTGACTTAGACAACTCAAATTTTATATATAAACAGCTTAACAAATAGTAATTATTATCAAATAAGAAACAAAATATTAAACAAGAAACACATCTTTGATCTATTGAATGAACAGAAGCAAAATTGAAAATGATTATAAATCTAAGTCTAACTTAGAATCTTATTAATCTAGATTTTACACAACGCATTTACTGCCCAGATCGGGGCGGTGCAACCCGCAGGCGTGCGCCGCCGTCGTCGCTGCCGCTAAACGGAGTTTCGGATGACCGATTGCGTCGAGGGACATGAAGGTGTTAGTTTAATAAAACGTGCGATTTTGCAGTATTAGTATGAATGAGCCATAGGTCCCATGACAACACCAGTCTGGGCAACAATAAACATAAAAAAAATATTTAAGACTTACATTGACCTTACCTCAGTGGGACTTCAGCCACTTCAGTTTTTACAAAATCACGAATGAACAAGTTAGCTAGCAACAAGCATTGACCTTACCAATTCAACTCTCTGATCACGTATTAAAGCCTACTTTTAAACAGCGTCCAATAATGCTAATCCGCAATTTGGCCGACTCCATCGGGCTTTGTTAGGATTACTTGAAGCACTTATTGTGTGAGCTGGTTAGCTATGAATACCGAAGATGTGACGTAATTTGGCTACAATTTAAAAACTTGTTGAATAAGTTTTCAATGATTTTATAGGTCCCTCATTACATCAGCCTACTTCATACCAATAGGCTATTTGACTACATTGAAAATAAGTTCCAAATTGTTATCATCCTAGTCAGTGATAACGTAACAAAGCGTATTTTGATGGCTTTCATTAAAAAATGTGTCTATTTTAGGTAAAAAAGAGAATTGTAATTACATTTTTTTATGTTCGATCACGTGATCGAAAACGCTCTGCCGTTGCTGGTGACGTAACAACTTCATCTTCAACTTCTTTACGGCGCCGCTTGCCTTTCGCGGCGACTCCGCCAGTGTCTGTTTCAGAGCGTTATACATAGAGTTTATTTATGTACTACATAAACTCTATGGTGATGATGATAAACTCTATGGTGTCTATCATACAATGTGGTGGCTGTAAAGCATAGAGTCATTATATGGCTAGTACTATAATAAGTCTATGGTGTGAAGTGTGTACCATCAAGGGAGGGATGATTTCTTCCGTCCACGGTTGACATGTTGGTTGACGAACGGAGTTGTGACGTCATCGAATCATGTCGCCGGAGCCATGAGCGTTTTAAGGCGCCATTATTTTATTCAAACTTTAAAATTAGTTTTCATAGCAAATACGAATGGCCTTGAAGAAATATTAGTAACATTTGCATTATTTTTTATCAAGAAATAATTCCCAATAGTAGTCAAATAGCTTATTAGTAAGTAAGCAACCTACTTTACTTTACTTCTTCAATTCCTGTTTGTCTTAGTTTCAAGCAGAGAAGAGTTTCTTATCTAAGATAGGTTCTTGGGAATATTTCTCAAAGGTTCTATCCTATATCTACTTAAGTTTAAAGTGTACGCAAGTTGTCTTCAAGGACCACTTAACCGAAACTAGAAATTATCTTAATTGGAATGTGCAGTTCCACTTAACAATTCCGACTACTTACAATTTAGAAATAGCTGGTTAAAGTTGGCTCGGATACCTGTGCTTGTATAAACTGTGAAGTGCTTGGATGCTAAACTTTGCTCATATTAGCGTCTCTTAACTACGTTACCAAGAAACATACCTACAAGCTAAACAAAATTCTATTCGCAGAGGAAAATGGCAAAGGATTATCGAAATAAGCCAATGTTTACTGTAAGCGCGCATTATTTCGTCAAATAAACGATATAACTTTGAGACTTTGCCTCTGCTTGGCCCGCAAGGTTGTCAATGTAGTTGGATTTCCAATTTTCTTTCAAATCTAATCAAAGAACTAATCTAAGAAGACTCGAATTGGATCCGTTAATATCATTGGTGTCGAGAATAACCCACTGGAATTGGCAAGGTAGGATACGCTGTAACGAAATAATATACCTAGGTAGGTGGAAGCCTGGCGCCGGAAAGCGGCTGAAACTCGGTATAAGCCGCAATCGCACAGGGCTGTGCATTTTTTGCGTTATTTTGTTTTAAGAAATCAAGAGGACAAAGAAACTTCCATAATGCTCCGTGTACAAACTCTATAATGCAGAGGGAAAAAAAACATTGTTTATTTATTGCCACTTGACATTGACACTTTTGTGCAGCGCCATCTAGTATCAAAATAAAAAGCGTGATTGCTTTTTTAAAGATTGCATTGAAAAGCCCTCATTAATTTTATCATATCAAATGCCGCAAACGTGACTGCCGCTGTCATGTCAAAGTGCAAAAAGTTGATAAAATGCGATCAGCATGTTTGGAGGCGGAGGCGTGCAGTTGCTGTGCATGTAGAGGTGCTTTACAGATGTGCTTTGTCCTTTAACCATGGTGACAAAAATTTGCTTTCGCTCCCACCTTGTTCGCCGAAATGGCACTCTGTTTTTACATTAACAAAACATAAGGCACCTAGCTAATCTGTGTTTTAGGACTCGTAGTAACTACACTCATTGGTAAATGGAACTCGCAGTTCCTACACTAAATTAATGCGATACAATTCAGTGTGACCGCATCCCTGAGGGTTCCAAACCGTTTAATTTAACGGAACGGGCGGCGATAGATACCGCACGGGAACTATGTCAAACGGTTGCCACTTGTGGATACTTCGAAGTTCATTACGGTGTGAATGGGCCCGCCAGATATGTACGTGATTTTAATTAAGATTTGCTGTGGATTTACGCTGGGTATGTCGAACTCTTTAGTTGACGTCGATTAATTTATTTATTAAAGAATCCGGCGACAGCTGCTCGCAACTTCAATTCGTGAATTATTACGTTCCGTAATACCAAAAATGATGACTGAAAACTTATTGTATTTTCGACATTGTATTGTTATTCTGTAACTAGACAATATAAGCTATGTTCCTTAACAAACAAAACGTAAGATATTGTTGTTTTTAATACAAAACAAATAGGACGAAAACAGGTCATTTTCGACGTAACAATATTCAAGATTCGATTTTGCATATTTTTGCTTACATCACATTATAGCTGTGTATTATTAAGAAAAAAAAAACCAGGGACCTAGATATATACTATTCGAATACAAAAAACAATATGATATGATGGAAATATGCTCGAATTTCATTTTGGTAGTACGTTTGTATGGGCAAATCATCATCCGCAGGCCCCTTAAGAGAAAAATAAACTATTTCTACGCTTTAACTTTTGCATAGACCTAGGTAACCGATTCGTTGCGGATGGCACGACAGGCGTCTCACAAACTTTTTTAAGTGTGGCGTATGACGCGAGAATCGTGACATTTTTAAAATAATTGAAGGTAACTCCCTCAAATTTTATTTTAGAAGGATCCTCCCAGATCAAAACTATCATGTTTTTTTTTTTCATGATAAATAGGTCAAGCATGTGCCCCTCTGGAACCAGCGCGCCTTACCTTCAGCATAGGTGAAAAGCAGCTTCAGCATAGGTGGTAAGGGTTACCAAATAAGCAACGAGATCGACACGTGCGTCGTCGAAAATATCTGGGACTTCTTACGACTCAAAATCGAAATGTGTTTCATTATATCTGTAAAGTCATTGTATCTGTTAAAGGTGTCGACTACACTTAATCAATTCATTATGTAGTTTTTAAGAAACATTCATCTCGATTTTCTTGGATTCGAGACTTTTGGTTTTGGTTTTTCTATGGCGCGGTGGGCAATGCTCCACCTGCGACGCAGGAGGTTGCGGGTTCGATTCCCGCCTTGGTACAAATATTTGTACAATCTGCAGGTTCCGGGTGTTCTGGTCGTTTCTATGTATGATAAAAAATATCTATCTATGTAATGTATTGTATTATGTACTATATCAGTTATCTAGTACCGATAACACAAGCTCTGCTTAGCTTGGGGCTAGATAACGCTGTGTGAATTGTTCAGCAATATTTATTAATTATAATTTTGGTCAAATAGTTTACTGATCATATAAATTTTAAACATTTTCAAACATAAATGGTAAAAGAAAAAAGTACCTACTTTGGACAAAATGTTGGCCGCCCAATTTTTTTTACTGAGATCTACGCTACTCTACTCTCGCTCGTTCGATAAAAACCTTCAACAACCCACGTTCCCCTTATTAGTATACGAGCATTAATCCTACTTACTAATGCAACTTTTAGAGCTCTGCAAAATATCGAACGAGCACTTTCATAAAGAGCTTTATTTCTGCTCTACGAACGTATTCTCATAGATTAGTTCGCAGCACAACTTCTATCCAAAGTAGGCCAAAGCCGGCAGCTTCCGCAGGTCCAGTTACCGACCATTATCTCGCTAACTTGTTGGTCTGTTCACCTATTTTTGCGCCGGATAGAATAACATGGTTAAAACGTAAGGTTTAGTTGGTTTTATCTCGGATTACATGAGTTTTCACGAAACTTAAACGCGATCGACGCTCTTAATTCCAGTTTAAGGATTGACCTGACAGTTCTGTAGGACAAACTGTGTGAGTCGTTTTTTTATCTGAATTTCAATGATGGGTTTACGGTCCAGCCAGTCCCGTATGTTAACAATATTGTCAACATCAGCGGCATCAACAACAACGAATAGAAACTCGTTTGAGTTTCTGCCCGCGGTTTCGAACGTGTTGTTTATTTATCCCATGGGATAAAAATAACCTTAAACTTGGGATTAACATGGGATTTATAGGATCAAAAGCAGCCTGTTTTATTTCAAGCCTAGAACTACCTGTATGCAAACTGCACTGATACCAGTATTTCAGCCCGATCATTTCAGTAGTTTAATTAGGCCTGAAGAGGTAATTAACATCCATCCAATCATCGAAAGTTTCGCATTAATAATCTTAGTGTGATGCGATGTGATAACAGCCGGTTGTTCGTAGGCTTATGAACTAACTGACTTAAATCAAAAAGTCAAACAGTTCTTTCTCGTTAACGGTATCAATGTTTAGTTTATAATAGAAACGATCAGCGTAAGTACTTAAGAACAATCTGATAACCTCGTTCTCGCCTAATTTAACTGTTTCTAGTGAATTCGGCCCTTACTTGGGTTGATCGCTGTTTACATAAAACCCGAATACCCGGTACGATTCTGCCTTCATTAAAACTTGTGGGAAAACCACGGGTAGATAAACATACGTACTATACCTTTAGATAGGTGTGTATATGCAATGAACAATGCGTAGGTAGGCTAAGGTCCCCTACATAAGTCTTGGTACACGCCAAATATGCCGACAATGGTAGGTTGTTTGCCTTGTTGATGTGAAGTCTGAGAGAGTCTTTGTGACAAGTAATTGCGGCAACCAACTAGGTTTGTGTAACACAGCCTTTGTGAAAGACGGACTACCCGAAAAAGACAATAAAAGGAGAAAATAGGACCTTATCGAACTGCCGATAATTTGGCCTTTTCGTTATCTGTTTAGGTACGTTATGAAAATTCTTTAGCACACAACGAATACGGTGAATGTGCAAACATTAACAGAAAGCTAACTTTTATGAAGACTAATCTTTTATTTCCCTAATGACATTTTTTTAGATATTTTTACTAACTTTTGCTAACTAAACTAAGTTTCTACTAATTTTGATATTCTTCCTTTTTGTGCGTAGCATAGTCTAGGGCAAAGTTCTCTCCACTCAACATTGTACTGTAGAGCAAGCACGGGGATTGTTGTCTATGGCAGAATACAGAAAAATTACGTCACTTTGTCATCGAGTGTGTTCTTCAACTTCAATAATGTATCAAATGTATGTCGATGCGATGTCATTATTGTCTATTCTACCATAGAGAATACAATAATAATTAATTTTTTAATTAATTATTAATTATAATAATTAATTAATTATTATTGTGAAGTGTTGTATATTTATATTTACGTTTTATCCATTTGTTACTCGCTCATGATTATTTTTTGCATGCTGTCTTCACCTATAATTATATTAACACTGGACATGATTTTTAGTAAGGTAACTTTAAGCTAGTTTTAGTGTACATTATGTTGGTGATCAATAAATAAATAAATAAAATTTGCTGGAAAGACACTGGCAGAAACACTCAGCACTTTCAGTTTCAGTGGAACAAAAGTTGCCAGTTAAAAAAACAATACCACAAAACATTCCGAAATCTTACTACAAAATAACTCTTAAATTTTTCTCCCCCATTTTTCACCATATTTACTTTAGGAGAATCTGTACCTAAGTTTTATCCTTACATAAAGTTGAAGTGGCTTCTAAATTAGATTGTATCCCTTTTTCCGTACCTACTAAGTAAAAATGAAATGCTACTGATGTAATCGGGTTTATGGGGAAACAGAACATTTGCTACGTAGATATAATACTTGCTTCCTTGCGTACCTTCCGTAAGTACTAACGGAACGTAAGTAACGTTATTCGTTACGTAAATGTCGTACACACGAGCATAAAGATTTGACGGTACTTGGAGCATTATTTGTAAATATCGTAGACACGAGTATAAAGATTTGATGCTACTTGGAGCAAATCTTTAGCTAGTGTGTACGATATTTACAAAATTTGTAAATATCGTACTACACACTAGCTAAAGATTTAACGCTAGAGCGTAATGGTAGGTACTTTTCCCGATTTCCATAACCCATACTTTTTAATGACTTTAAAAGCGTATGCACTCTGAAATAAGTCAAACGAATTAATGCATAGCGATGCAAATTTCGGCAACTCTTCATCTCAGTTGATTCATCCAAAATGCAGTTCCAAGGACCTCTTGACATACAAGAGTAACTTGGAGCGGGAGTTTTTGGAGCTGTTTGACCCATTTTATCTGAAAATACGTTGATTTGTTCACACCTTTTACGGGGACAATATTTTACGGATGAAAAAGTATTTCAAATGAAATAAAACGACCTACGATACCTTAGTAGATTTTAAAGGGCATAGGGAATGGTTTTTTTGATCCGAAAAACGATAAATCTAATAGTTATAAATCCATTTGTCTAATAAGAATTAAAAAAAACCAACAGAATTTAGTAGAAATAATCGTAACTCTTTGGGAGTTAACAAAAAACAAATTATTAGTAATTTTATCTGAACGCTTCATAATAACATCTGTTATTTGTAGTCTAAATGATGTTTTGTACAGAGTTTCAACACTAAATAAATTAAAAAAAATATCTAGACGTCTAGTCGAAGCTACGCGTGACCCGAGAGCTGGTAAGTATCTGGCGCAGCGCATCAACATTGCCATACAGTGCAGTAGTGGGGCAATGCAGCCAGCGTCTTGGGCACGCTTCCGACTGGTATTGATATGGATCAGTTGAGCTACCGTTAGATTGTTTGCAACAGTCGGCAGTTAGCCCAATTTTTTCTAGTTCTAATTTGTTTCTATTATTTGATTGTATTTCTCTTTGTCAATAAAGACATTTCATTTCATTGTACATCTCTATCGAACCATCTCTTTGATTCAATTTTGCGATCTTCTGTATACAGGGTTATTGGTAAATTTGTGACAATACGTGAACTGCAGGTTCAGCCCATCATCACAAACACGTTTGTGAAGACGCCAGGTTAGGCTTAATTCTTAATTTTGGTATTGGTAATGGGTACCCCCCGCAATTCAATAATCGTTCGTTAGAGAGGTTTTATTTGAAACCCAACTTAAAAACAGCTCTGCCCTGAATTAACAGAAGATATGAAAGTGAAAGATCGGTCTTAAGTTACTCGTTGGGTTCCAGACAAAGATGTTTATTCATTTAGTATCAGAGGTGACTTATATTTTTTTTTAGAATTTAGACTTGGCGCCTTCACGAACGTGTTTGTGATGATGGGCAGGACCTGCAGTTCACGTATTGTCACTAATTTACCAATAACCCTGTATACTAACGTATTTCTTACTCGCTTGACAATATTCGACACAATATTGTTCTATCATTCCACAGTCTACAACAATAAACAACACTAGGTAATGTATGGATATAGCAGACGAACAGCCAGCATGCAGAACCAGTCTGACCTACTCTGATACTAATTAATGGTACGGTGTATCCAGCTCGAGTGGTTTTCGTACGGCCACTTCTGTTGCATTCGAGAGAGCTTGTTGTGCTGGATTCGAGCTGTGAATAAACTATGGCTGTTTTTTCGGGTTTTTTCGGTAGACACGACATGAGAGCGAGAGTGGTTTTTGATATTTTGTATGTAGCTTCGAGTTGTTCTCGACCGTCCCACTTTGGGCCGAATCCAGTGGGATGAGTCAAGAAACTGAAATTTTATGCTAAAACGTTCTTGACTCGTCCCATTTTGACATTTCTGACAGAAATGTATACTTTAGCAAAAATTATCTAGATGACCATTGTCGCACGGTTACCGCACCGCGGCCACAGGCCACAATGAAAATACACCCTACAGTTAATATTGAAGAGTGAATGTCTAAAAAGTGGTCAAATAATGTGGATACAAACAATCAAAACAAATCTCCTTTCGTGATAATAACTCACCTGTGATAGCTATTTGAATGTTTATATACAAATAGTTCGCTACGAAATTGCTACGCCGTAGCAGGTATCGAAGCCAGTAGCATTATAAATGCAGAGAAAAATAAAATATTTTCATCTTGTTGTTTTCCCTTCCCTTGAGCATTGCTTAGGTAGGTATCACTATTTATTTTATCTTCTTTCTAGAATGATTGCCTGGGAAAATAGTTTTAAGCGATTTTTTTATGATGAGCATAGAACTCTCGGCCTTGCATCTTCGGAGTTGAATTGAAATAGTTTTTGTGACAAAAACACTAGCACTGGGACAGGCGCGTTTTTACTCTATGCCCTAGAAGTATATATATTTATATATAGGTATATGATTAAATAAAGCGTTATCATTTGGGTAATGTTATATTATAACTATTCACACAACACATCATCTGGCTCGCCCCAAACTATGCAGAGCTTGTATGAATGAATATGGTACAAGGTTGGGATCATCCAATAATAAAACAGAGATTTATCAAGGGCATTTACAGTTCTACAACAAAACATTTGTAACAAGACAATTAAAAATTTGGCTTTAAATTAAACACACACTCTGCTAAGCTAGGTGCTAGCTCCAAGTCAAAGATGGTGAATTCACATCTGGCTTCTACGATATTCAGGCGGGTGGGTGTGCCGCAAGGATCAGTACTACAGTATAGTGCCTTCTAGTCAAATTTTCGGCCACAGCGGCCAGCCTCAATCTCACCGGAGACTAAGCCTAGCCACAAGGAATACTTTATAGTGCTCAAGTGTGTGCACAAACATGGAACAATCTCTATTCCCTCACTCTCATAATCCGATGGGACGGCATACCGACATGACCGAGGAGAGTTCAGGCGCTGGAACAACGGCTAAACGCGCTTTCCGCTGCACGGGGTTGTTTCACCGCCTTCTTCCTGACTCCGGACTCCGACTGTGAATTTTTGTTTGCAACAAAAATTAATTTGACTGGCCACGGGACGCAAGCTGTGTACATATTTTTTAAGATAACGTATTTTCAAAATATTTGGTTCGGTCCTTTGCTGGGTATTCAAAGTATAAGCCAACTCGTAAGCCTGGCACCCGTCAATCTCGCCTTATCAAGCGCGAAGTTACCTGCACAAGTTATGCCATAAATCCCGACGATCATCCTCTGGATACGCGCCAGACTCCGTTTAGGCTTTTACTCATCTATCAGGATGATTTATACAATGTCAGCTACTTTCAGCACAATTTGAAAAATATATAACTTTTGGATATAACGTTACTTTTAGTTTACTAACTATTATTCTGCCATACAGAAAGGCTGCATTGCCTTTCTGTATGGCAATACTGATGCACTGTGAAAGATACTCACCAGCTTTCGGGTTACGCGTCGCTTCGACCAGACGCAACTTGAACTACCTGCAGATTGTTTACAACAGTCTGCAGTAAGCTCAATTGTTTCAATTGTATATACTAGTTTTAATTTAATTCTATTATTTGATAGTAATTTTCTTTGCTGATAACCTTATTAATGGGTATTATTTACTCATCGCTGTCCCACTGCAGAGAGTTCCTCCACTCTCGTGGCTAGCTTAGACATTATTAATTTTAGACTGTCTGTCTGCCTCAATAAAACTTTGATCAGATTTTTTTCAATTGTCTAAGATTAAAACCATATTAAAATAGCTTTTATTTATCTACTATTTACAGGCTTATTCAAATCAGAATCATATAATAATCAATCAGACAGTAACGGCCACCATTTACGTTACAGGCGAGCACTAGCATACTAGCATACAGATTGAATTATGTAGCAATGAATAAATTTTCCGAGCAAGCGTCTGTGCACATGTGCCTCTATTTGAAGAGCTGACGTAGCTGCCGATAATAGCGATCTATATATCTTGAAAAGAACCGACAACAGCTGGGGTAAAAGTGTTCTTGAGTGGAGACCGCGACTCGGCAAACGTTTTGTAGCACGCCCTCTGACCAGGTGGGATGACGATTTGCGAAAGACTGCTAGCAGATGCTGGATGCGGCAAGCTGAAGACAGGGCGCTATGGCGATCATTAGGGGAGGCCTATGTCCAGCAGTGGACTGATATAGGCTGATGATGATGATGAAACAATAATATACCAATTAAACCTTGGGATTCTACTCGATGGAGGACATAGTAGTTGTCGCATGAGTCGATGGATGAAGGCGGCTCGGATGATACATTTTGTGTTTGTTACGCTATCATATTATAAGCTTGACCTAGATATAAAACGGAACTCTTTATTGTACACCACAAAATCAAACAAAAACGAAATGCATAAGTACAAAGTACAATGGGCGGCCAAAGTACAATGATATAGGCTGATGATGATGATGATCTATCTTGACTAGAAATGACTTGAATGCCACATTTGACATTTCTTACTCAGGAAAATGTGGGATGCACGCATGTACGTGAAACTACGTGTAAAATCTTATGAAGGTATGTACATATTTAAGAGTCGATGATACGATTACCTGAAATCGGTTAGCGTCAGCGATCGTATCTTCCATAATACAATACTGAAGCATTATCTTTGAGACTGTCTTTATTTTTTGTTTATACGTCATAGTTCAGGATTGATGCTAAAACGCTAATGATACGAAAACACGATTACAATAAATTTTCTGGATATGAAATATCTATAGTTTGCTTTAAACTGTACAATAAATCGTCGCTTTTCAATAAAAACTTCAAAGTCCTCCTCGACTTACTCCTTGACTTGACTTAGCCTTACTTTGAGAAAACAAACAGAAAACATATCAGACGGTGTGTGTTTTAGATTTTCAAAATTACTATTATTTTTTAGATAATAAGCAAAAACTTGATTTTTGCGCTTACGCTGCTCTGCTCTGTCCTGCTCCTATGAACGCGAAATCCTGTCTATAGTAATTTTCACAAAATGGCGGCATAGGCACCCCCTTATTGTGATTTATTCTAATCAAATCAAATCAAAAATTCTTTATTTCCATAAATACAAAAATGTACCTACACTTAGAAAAGGTCAAAATGTCAAAATAAAAGTGTGTGTGACACGGAAATAAAGTGATATTTTTGATTTCTGTCGCTTTGGTATCCTACTATCCTACTAATATTATAAATGTCAAAGTTTGGATGGATGGATAGATAGATGGATGGATGTTTGTTACTCAATCACGCCAGAACGGCTGAACGGATCTGGGTGAAATTTGGCACAGAGATAGATTATAGTCTGGAATAGGACATAGGCTATTATCCTGGAATTCTCACGGGAACGGGAACTACGCGGTTGAAACTGCGAGGCGCTGCTAGTGTAGACTAGAGTAAAGAAGCGACGAAGAAACCTTTAGCCTGTTAGTTATTATTATTAATTTCGATAAAGGACAACCTAATTTTTTTATGAATATATCTGAGCAAATTATATCAACTTGTTACTTAAAACCACATACCACTAGATTTAACTGGTCTGTGCTTACAACGGAACGGTTCAGTACCCAGAATTTTACCTGTTCAAGTTACCGTCCAACCGTTATCACCTCGGAAAAATCACTAATTACTTTCTTCAAAGAAAATCGACTTGTAAAAACAAAAGAGTCGGATTCCTTTACAATCATTATTCTCTGATTAATCGGAGTCAGAGTAATGTTAGACAGCCGCTAGCCGGAGGGTGGTATGAACAGAAAGTACGATCTTAATAATAATGCTGTCTTCAATGGCATGACTGCCCGCCCGAACCTTCTAAGCTTTCCAGTGCGGTAGCGATAACCGTGAATGCGGTACAAAAAGCTTGGCAGATAATATATGGTGTTTTACTCCATAAGAGAAAAAAATCTATAAATATATAATTGAGATAGCTTAGGCAAAAAGCAGTCGGAAATTGTTAGTTTCAATTCATAAAATATCAAAATAAACTATAAAATTATATTCAAATTTTCAGTTTTTTTATCTGTTTTTAAACATCATGAAAAAGTAGGCGCAATGTTGTTATTTCATACGGCCTTGTAGGCAAGCTAAAAAGTATCAACTGTCATCAGCAACATGAGCGCATTTATTTCTCGCATTCATCTGAAGTCATGACCTCAGAGCAATAATGGCGTCCACTGTGTGCAACTTAAAAATGTAAATTTTAAATGCAGTATTATGGCACTTTTCGCTTTTTGTGGTCCGTTAGCAGCTAAAGAATCTAATTGAGACACTTTTCAAAAAGGCGTGCAAATATTGAGCGATCTTTTCTGGTGCCGCACTGGTTAGCAAAAATCGCGTACGTCTGACTGTTTAAACTTCTGACGGGTTGCCAGGTTGCCAAACACAAGTTTTTTTACGCAACATTCAATGAGGGCTTTTCAATGTGACCTTTAAAACAAAAAAAATGGTTGCCATAGACTAATGTAGATGGCGCTGTATGAAACTCAAGTGTCAAAAATCTGGTGGAATCAGAAAATTATTTCGTTGTTTATTCTATGACACTTGAGTTTTATGCAGCGACATCTAGTGTCAAAATAAAAAGCGTGATTGTTTTTTTAAGGATTGCATTGAAAGGCCTTCATTAATTTTTAAAAAGGTATGCTATCCTATTACCTACGAGTACCCTTCATAGTCAGTGAACCATAGCTCTGGGATTGGCTCTTCAAGTCGAGTAAATGAAAAACTGCGGAGCATAACCAGAGACGGTATTAAATTATTGTTTTGACACACTTTTATTTTTGCTTCAAGATGGTCTTTTACCGTTATTTATAAAAACTATATCCTAGAGAAAGTTAAAACTAAACTGAAATTAAACTTTCAGAATAAACATCACTGACAAGGCTTAGTTTACAAAATATATGATTTTGCTTTTTAGAGTTATATAAATAAAATCTGTTCAACTCAATTAAAATAAACATTTAACAACCTAGAATTTTTAGTCTACTAGACTGTAGACTAAAAATTAACATCTTAAATAAATAAAACCTTAATGAAATACAGATGCAAAGACCGCGACCAGAATAAGCTTTTGATCTATAACCAGGAGCTTACCCTAGATGATGGTATTTCATTTCCGTGCAATCCTCAAGTCGTTTATTTTTCTCGATACCTCTCACGGGTTCCAATGCTGTCTTGTTTTTCATTTCACTGGGGAAACCAACGTAGTTCCAGCATCTATTACTCAGGCATATTGTAAATTAGTATAATTGGCCGCACTCTGCTCTGTTTACACTCCTTAACTAATTAAATAGAATTTCCTTTAAAATAGCCTATTGGCTAATAATAATTTCAATTGTTTGGAAAACTTGAAACCGACGACGTCAAATCCCCTAATATTTTCACAGTTTTTTAAGTTTTTAAGTGGAGAAATACTTATCTCTCGGGACTTACGGGATTTATGGAACCACCTCGGGATTATTTTCCATACAATAGCGGAAGAATTTTCTACATCGGTCCTTAATTGACGGAGAAATTAACGACCATGCAAAAAAATACATGCAGCCGTACATATACCCTCATCTTCGTTTGTTTTTGGTTTCGTCGGTTAAAAAAATAATTAAGAAGATGGGCATGCCTTTGATCATTTAAAAAGTCTTGTGCAGAGGCAAAATACCTACTCATTAGACTATAGAATTACACACGATAGACACTAGGGTCAACACTAAGGGAAACAAACACACACACTAAGGGAGAGACAAATCACTCCCATCTTTAAAAAACTGCTTCATCAGTATTACCTATCGTTACAAAGTTAAGCAAATTATTGTTATGTTCGTATTAGTTTATCGTAACTTTGTAGGTTATGTAGATATTTAGTAAAGTAAGTATTATATAATTATTTTATAATTTCTTTTTTTCAAGGGCCATCGTTTTTTTCTTCTTACATGTCTAGTCCATCCCAAGGTCACCTGGAAGAAATCGCTCATAGCGATAAAAGCCGCCTTTGTACTTCTTCTCGTAGCTTTTATTTCTGTACTATTTTCTGTGTTTGAGAGATACAATAAAGAATTGTCTATCTATCTATCTAAGGGGTTTCACAACGGGATTTTCCTAAAAAAAGATGTATAAAAGTCCGATTAACCATGCTTATAAGTCATCTTATCTGGCCCTTACTACACATACATTGATTTAATTCCTACCCTGACCTAAAGACCGCTAAAAATGCCTTTAGAGTTTAGTCACAGATTAGGTAATATTACTTTGTTTAGTACTAAACACGCCCAAATACGTTTAGGTGGTTCGACGCGGGTTGGCGCAAGGTTCATTTTTTTTCTGCGTTCTACAAGCAATAAATCTAGCAGAAAAGTAATTTAACGTAAATCTTAAAACGTTTTCTATGAACTCACGATATGACATGATAAAATTTAACAACTTTGATTCATTTGTATTTCATTTGTGCTAAAAATCTCTTATTCTCCCAAATGCTTCAAAAATACCATTGAATCGAAGTTCATTTTATCATGAGTTCATAGAAAATGGTTTAAGATTTGCGGCAAATAACTTTTCCGCTAGTTTTATTGCTTGTGAAACGCGGAAAAAATTAAAAACCACAAAAAAAAAAAATATCACGCTAACCCGCGTCGAACAACCTTAAGGAGAATAGGCATAGTGATCTAATCAGGCGACGCCCGCCACCCTCATTCTTCTTGGCACCTATTTTACTATTCAGATAGTTGATAGCTATTCATTTGATCGGAACTGTCCCGGAGAAGCGGCTCCTATGTCCCCATTTCATTTGCTCATGGATGTAGAGCTAGTTGCTAATAGAAGTGGCATACTTCTTTTTTATTTACTAACTCAAAATATGAGTGAATATTTTTGTGACAAACACGCAGTTTGAAATGCCTGTGGCACGAATAAGTACAACGGTATTATTTAGCGATCCTACTATATTTTCCAATACGTTTCCTATTGTTTTATTTATCGTGTTAAAAAACGATATCTTCGCGCTTTTTTTATCATTTCGTGGTCACTAACATATCTAATCTAATTCTGAATCTATTCTAACATCTTTAATTTTAACCTTTTAACAATTACGTAAGGTTATAATGACACTGGCTGAGAAACACTAAGCGAAACACAATCAAGTAAACGGGTTCGATTACCAATGCATACCTCAAATATAGACAAGACTCTACTTTCTTATGTCAAGAGTCCAGCGCAAGCTTTACTTTTGAGCGTTAAAAAGGTCCAGCGTTATTTTTTATCTTCCACTTCTATCTCCGTTTGTAAGCCGTCGCGGCCGCAATACCGCCATGAATAGATGATGCTGTCCGTCGGATCCATTACAAGCAAATGATGCTTAGTGGTGGTGTTCAAATTTTAAACACGTAACTTACTTTCATTATGAACTGTTTATTTGTGCAAACAATTAGTTGAGAGAAAACAGTTTCGAAGTAAATTGGGTAAAAAAATATAGGTACTAACCTTTTTTTAACCGACTTCAGAAAAGGAGGTTCTATGTTCGGCTGTATATACTGTAACGTATATAACGTTTAAATATTTTTAGAACAGTTCATCGATTCACTCTTAATTGTGGACCGATTTTGATTTATTTTGCTAGAGTAATAAATACATGAACTTTATTAACAAAGAAAATTACAATCATATAATAGAGTGCGGATCAGTTGAGCTACCTGTAGATTCTTTGCAACAGTGCAGTTAGCTCAATTGTAATTACTAGTTCTACTTTGTTTCTAGCGTATAAACAATATCGACATGGTCCCATAAAAATAGTATTCGCGAAGAATTAGTACTTTTATGTTTTATTTAAATTAGGCTTCAATCTAGTTGCCACCCTTTAGTCCACGTTCGTAGCTGATCTTTGATAACCAGCTACGAACATGGAATTTTTTTCTTGCTTGATATCCAGTTACGAGAACGGAATGTTCTTGCCGTTTTCGTAGCCATGTTTCGTAGCCAGCTACGAATGTGGTTTTTTTTATCTCTGTTCATAACTGGTTATTAATTAATAATATTTTATCCACTTACGTAGCAGAGTTTCATAACCTGGAAATATCAACTTTTCAAAACTTTTCATAACTAAGAAATTAATAAATCCCAAAAATTTACGATCCCGACGGGATTCGAACCCGCACCTTCCCCTTCAGCGCAGGGGTGCTCTTTTTCCAACTAAGCTACGTGATCTTATCTAGTCGGCCCGAAAATCTTTGGGAGTTCTTTCGGCACTTACGCCGTCAGCGCCACCTACAGAGGAAACAATGAAGTTATCCAATTCTGCTCAAAGACCAAATTTACATTTAGTTCTTTGACGAGAGGTTTTGCCGTTGCTTGATTCTAAGGTTTTTATTTATTATACTCTGGAAATTACCCAGAGTATAATAAATAAAAACCTTAGAATTTTCATAACTACATAAAAAGTGTATGGTCAATATGCCACCTTCTGTTTGTCAAGCTTCTTAAACTTTCGCAGCCCCTGTTCCACTTGTTTACATTAGTTGCGATTTGTGGGGCGTTTCACGGCACAAACTGTCCATGAGGCTGCTCGTTTAGCTAATTGGTAAGTTGAGTATGGCCATTTTATGTAGGTATTCTGAATATTATACGTTAATTACGTAAGTATACAGGGTTATTGGTAAATAGTAACACTACGTGAACTGCAGGTTCTGCCCATACTCACAAATACGTTTGTGAAAACGCCAGGTCTTCTACTTAAACTTGGTATTCTTAAACTTGGTATTGGTAAACCAAGTTTAAGAATTAAGAATTAAAAAACCCCCCGCAATTCAATAATTGTTCGTTAAAAAGGTTTTATTTAAAACTCAACTTAAAAACAGCTCTGCCCTGAATTAACAGAAGGTATGAGAGTGGAAGATCGGTCTAAAGTAACTTGTTGGGTTCCAGACAAAGATGTTTCACCTCTGATACTAATCAGAGGTGACTTATATATTTTTTTTTTATTTAGACTTGGCGCCTTCACGAACGTGTTTGTGATGATGGGCAGGACCTGCAGTTCACGTATTGTCTCTAATTTACCAATAACCCTGTATAATTTATACCCCATAGATTACAATGTATTTTTTTCGAAACTTTTTCAATAAAGACAACGGAGAAAAAAGTTTTAACGTAACCCAATTCACGTCAATTCACATACCTACATCCACGCCGAAGTAATTCATACCCACCCATACTTCTGTCAAATACATTACCCGCCTTCTTCGCAGCCCAGTAAAAAGGGAAAAAGATTCTTTGTATGCGACTACTTTACTAGGTACTATACTTACAAATCTGTGTATGACAGTCTAAGGAGATAAGATTCGAGCATATACCCGAGATAAGTATAGGCATGGATAGTTTCATTTATCTATGGTATAGGTGCGGAAGTAAACGTGTTCTTGAGTGGAGACCGTGACTCGGCAAACGTAGTGTAAGACGCCCTCCGAGCAGGTGGGATGACGATTTTCGAAAGACTGCTGGCAGATGCTGGATGCGGCAAGGAAGAAGACAGGGCGCTATGGCGCTCATTAGGGGAGGCCTACGTCCAGCTGTGGACTAATATAGGCTGATGATGATGATGATGGTATAGGTAAGGGACAGCAAGTGTAAAATACTGATTTTTTCATTAAAACGTGGAAAATGTTTATTGTAATCTCATGTAGGTTCCACCTATGAAGCATAAGGCAAAATACTATCTCAACAGGAACGATTGCTTGAGTACTGTTTCTAAAAACACATTTTACCAATAAAAAAGATAATGTAAGGTTTTTGTATCATAGTGCATAAACCATCGCACTCCGGGCAATCTCAAGAAATTAAATAAGAAATGGAAAATTTATTATTATTTAACTTCTTTGAGATTACCCAGAGCGCGAGACGCACTATTATAAAAATATGGAATTGAGCAACGGCAACACCTCTCGTCAAACGGACAAAATGCAACTTTAGTCTTTGAACAGCTTTGGATAACTATGATAAAGTCATGGTTCCTCCACACACAAGCAATAATGACTTCTAACTAAATCTTGCTTCCTTCACACACTAGAGAGGTTAACAAAAATTTTAAACTGTTGTCAATAATAACAAGCGTTCGAAAGCCAGCTGTTAGTCTTAATTAAACCCTGGATTAGCTTGGTTTATTTGTAAACGCGCAGGTCAGATTTGTACACACATTCAACGTGATAAATGCTGACAAGATTGTAATCTCGCTATGATTTATTTATTCATCTCGTACGTTTACGTTTATTTATTCTTGTCATATCATATCATTTGTTATCGTGATCGGCGGGGATATTGAGCTTTTGCTGAAGATGCGGAGAGGTTTTATATATATGGAGAGAAGGTTCAAATTTAATGTTGAAAGAAAAAGATTTTTTGTGTTGCAAGCGACAAAATCCAATAACATTTTGTGTGGGTTTAGGGCGATTAACAATGGAGCGGACTTGTTTACAAACATGCATTATAATATAAATCGCGTAGGTAAGGATTATTTGATCAAAATTATCTAAGCGAGACAGCACGACATTTTCAATCTCAAACTTTATGTATAGTATACAAGTATACAAGCGAAAGTTTATATTTATTGAGGTAAACCACAGCGTTACAATTTCCAATAAAATACTTAAAATATATACTACAACAATAAGGCCAAAAAGGAAAAGTTGGAGTAAGTAAATAAAAATACGTGCGCTTGTCCATCAGTTTAAAGTCGCCCAGCGTGCTATGGAGAGAGCTATGCTCGGAGTTGCTCTGAAAGATAGGATTCGCAACGAATACATCCGACAGAGAACGTATCGACGTAGCTAAAAGGATTAGCAAGCTGAAGTGGCAGTGGGCCGGCCATATCTCGAGAAGAACCGATAACCGCTGGCAAACGTACAGAAGTTCTGCGTCTTGGGTCATAAAAGCGTTCATTAAGTGCCTCCTCGTTATTCAGAAGCCAATTGTACGCAAAGACTAGTAGTATAGAACCCGTAGCGAATTTTGTAGCACTAGTATTAAGTCAGAAGTCGATCTCCAGTTCCGTGTAGCGGGGGCGGCGCGGCGCGTCCCTCCTGCGATTTGCACCTCCGAGGCAGGGCAGTAAATGCGATGGGTCACAATAATGCACGACAACATAATCCACGGCTATATAATGTACACTCCAATAATCCGTGGCAAAAACGGTTCTAATTATCTGATATACTAAAACAAACTAAACGAAGATTGAAATGTTTTTTATTTAATTTATTAAAACATATCAATCTTTCTCTGTCAGGAATAAATTAATCTGTTGACAGTTTTAAACATACTTTCTTAGTAAGATCGAAAGAAACTTAAGAAATATGAACTTTTAAACTTGGGACATTACTCTCTTGTCTGTATTTCAGGAAGTAAAAGATTAACGACTTGAAAGGAATTTGTTTCCGTCAGCAAGGGATTTAACTAAAGTAGGGTAATTTCAGTTTCGAGCCAACTAAGAGAAGCTTTTCACTTTATATAGGCTTTTTAAGCTGAATTTCAAAGCAATTTCAAAGCATGAAAGGAAGTTGTAGTGCACAAGTGCAGTTGATGAAAACTGTGTTTTCAGTTCACTGTGTGTGTGTGTGTACTTACGAGATGTAAGAAACTCAATGTTGTTCAACCGTCTGCAATTAGCTCAATTGTTTTAATTGTAAAATACTAGTTCTAATTTGCTTCTATTAATTTTTTTGTGTTAATATAGCATGTTGTGCTTAGCTTTCTATACATACTAGCTTATGCCCAAGGCTTCTCATGCGTATTTTTGGAATAAAAAGTAGCCTGTTTGTTATTCCAGGTCCAGATCTTCATGTCTGCAAAATTTCAGCTCGATTCATTCAGTAGTTTTGGCGATTACTCTGACCAAACATCTTTATAACGCGGCACAACTCACAATCTCTATTTCTATCTATAGTACTAGTGGTTTCTTCTCAACCTCTTCCACGGGTGGACAAAAAATTTCAGTGAAGAGAAAATCAATAATCTCACTAATATTATAAACGTGAAAGTTTAGATGGATGGATGTTTGTTCCTTTATCACGCCAGAACGGCTGAAAGAATCTGGATGAAATTTGGCACAGAGATAGATTATAGTCTGGAATAGAACATAGGCTACTTTTTATCCCGGAATTCCCACGGGAACGGGAACTACGCGGGGGAAACCGCAAGGCGCTGCTAGTACCTTATATCTTACTTGACAATAAAACTACTATACAGTGTAAAAAATTATGGACCAAACTTTCAGGCCTTTCAAATAAAAATATATGCCCACGTGGTAAGTACCTGGAACTTGGTACCTGCAAAATTTCAGCCCGATTAGTTCAGTGTTTTTGACGTTTTTTTTTTACAAAAACACTACAACTTTTATATTCGTCGCTAAGAAGGGTTCAATGCCCTGAATTTTCATAACCCAGTTCAGAGCTTCATCTAACAGCCAAAAGAACAATTACACGTAACTAAGATATTTATACGGTTCTAGAATACAATATATTTTTTGTAAACAATGACACTTATGATTATTATATGAAAAGCTGATAAGAATAACATAAAAGAACAGTAGCAAAAAACAAGAACAAAACAGAGTAGAAATTCGGGTTAGAAAACAGACGAGACACAAATTAAATTACAAATGAATATGGAAGAGATCGCTTCTAAGCGATAAGGCCGCCCATTGTACTTGTGATATGTAGGTAATGTCTTTTTGTAATGTTCTTTTTCTGGTGTACAATAAAGTGTTTTTGTAATGAAAGCTGTTGAAATCAAAAATAGTTTCAAAGCTCTACGATTTGCTCCGCGGATACCAGTGTTGTAAAATATATTCGACCTATTTCTTTAGGTTTAGAATTATAACTCCTTGGTTTACAAAAAAAAACTAGGATTCCACAACCGAGTAGGTATCGGTCTTAGCAAACATACGATGTTATAGCGAGTCATAAAAGCGCCGGGGAGAAGATAGGCCTCTCATGTCTTTTGTGGTGATCAACTAACAGTATGCGAGAACGTGAATGGTTGTCAAGCCGAGATGTCATGATATTTGAATAGAGTCGAGAATGGTATAGTAGAGTTTTTTTAAGGGGGCAATCTAAGCCGCCATTTTGTGAACAGGATAGGCATAGGATTTCGCATTTATAGAAGCGAGTCAGAGCAGAGCGGCGTAATAGCAAAAATCAAGTTTTTGCTGATTATCTATTTCTAATAATTAGGTACGACATTTATTTCACATCGCGTTAGGAACACGATGCTTCGCTCCCTGGCAGGTATTGGTTTTTTTTTTCTTCATAACTAGTATATACACATTTTAGATTAATGTTACATACACTAGAGTATAATTACAATCTAGCCACAGAATTGGCTAATGGGTAATTTTGTTTTAACTTATTTTTATATAAACTTTATACTAAGGACGTGTCCATTGGCACTTTTCTTATTGTCTCTATTACTTAAGGGGAAGACTCTTGGTTCATGTGTTCTTTAAAATAGCACGTATGCACATACACTATAGTTATCACTCACACCAACTCAAAAGGTTTTGTTCTTTTGGGCCTTCTCACTATGTCCGTGTTTGCAGGTATTGGTGACGTGGAAGTTAAGATCACCACACTCAAATAGCAATGGACAGGCCACATTGGCCGAATGAACCCCGAGATGTGGGCTCATATGACCACTTCTCTGGGTCCCGGAAGGAAGCCGCGGTCGGTCACGAAAGCGTTGGCGGGACGACCTCAACGCTTTCCTAAATGATTGGTTGAAAATCGCACAAGATCGCTCGGAGTGGAAAGTTTTGGGGGAGGCCTTTGCCCAGCAGTGGGACGGAATAGGCTGATGGAAAAAAGGACATTTATTTGCATATAAGCCAAAGGTTTCTTTGGTGTCCTTTATTATTTCATACGGTGATGACAATAAAAAAATCTTATGATTGGTAGTTTAGGAGAAAAACGTTATTCGCTAAGAAAACTTTTTTTTCAGATGGTACTTTGTACAATTATTTTTGATATATAAAATAGTTTTTCTTTTTCATTTTTTATACAAAGGGGATCTGTCTTGTATCCCATATATTATTATGAATTTTTATTAAAGCTTTTTCGAGCTTTATCGTTTAAAATTAGTGGGTGATATATTAATTTTCGGTAATGAAATAACATAAATAATCGATTTAACAAAGAGAACTAGTGGTTTTAGTGATTATGCATTACAAATACTTAAATATTACAATAATAGTATATTCAATTAGATGGCTACTTTTTGTATATAATATGAAGACCACATACCCTTTTTTGACAAAGACACTATGGACTTACGAGCAATTTACTATCTGATGTTTGTACAACGATCTTAGTAGCAGTAAGGATACTACTTAGCAATGAAGATGCTACGGCGTAGCCTTGATGATGCTACGGTGTAGTAGTGAGGATACTACGGCGTAGCAGTGCAGGTGTTTCGGCGTAGCAATGATGTGGCTACGGTGTAGCAGTGCAGATGCTACGGCGGCGTAGCAATGAGGATACTCCGTAGCAATGTGGATAGTCCGTAGCAATAGAACATATCATTGACAATCGATCGGGCACAACTAGTAAACTTAGAAATAATCCTTTAACCTGTTCTCTTGAGTTACGTTTACGGCAGAGAAGATAATAGTAAGGGTAAAGCCAATAAAGTTTTAACTCCACGTAAATCACCTTCATCGTAAAACTGCCGGGGCTTAGATATCTACCACTGTCGTAAGTGTCTGTAATAAATGTACAGTCAACGAGAAAAAAATGCTGAATTTTGTCAATTTTCTAAAAGAATAATGCACCTAAAAACGTTTCTGGAAAGTTCAGTGTTTTGGGTAATAACTTTTACTTGAGTAGGTAGGTGCCTAGATATTTACGTCAATATCTACGATATATGTCGGCTTTCTTAGGGTTCCGTACCCAAAAGGTAAAACGGGACCCTATGTCTGTCCGTCTGTCACCAGGATGTATCTCATGAACCGTGATAGTTAGACAGTTAAAATTTTAACAGATGATGCATTTCTGTTGCCGCTTTAACAACAAATACTATAATATAATACTAATACGCTTTAATAATGTTAATTTTTAGGACAAAATTTCGTATTTTCCCAAGTGCTCCAAAAATACCAGTGAATCGAAGTTAGTTTTATCATGAGGTCATAGAAAATGGTTTACAATTTCCGGCAATTTACTTTTTCGCAAAAAAAAATCTCGCGCCTAACCGCGACGTACTACCTTAACCGTAGCCGGTTTTATAAGATGAGCGTAGGTAACATTTTATCAGCTCGTAAGGAAGTGTTTATCCAGTATAATTGGCTATTCCAGCCCGTAACTATGAAGTCAAGATTATTCATTTTCAGTGTTTACTTTACCTTTCGCGGCCTTGTAATTAGAATTTTGGCCAGATTTTCTTCCTTTATTAAATAACAGGTTAGGAAAATAGCCTTTTAACCTGTATTTATGTATTTTTTTCTTAGAATTCTTGTTCATTAAAACTGGGAATAAACCTTAAGACTTTCTTATCGTATCGTAGCTCTCTTGACCCCGCTGAACCACCATTTTTTTATAGACACGTTCATGGATGAGGCGCCCCAGATCTGTTTTTCCGCGATTCTGCGAGTTAACACTCAAGGTGCCCACGACACGACTCAAATGCAGTTTTTTCGCGGCAGCGCGTAGCGGCGGCAGTGAATGCCTTAACACTTAGGGTGTCCATCATGCACATGCCATTTTACGTACCTACCTACCTACTATTCTCAATAAAGTAAGTACGAGAATTTTGACTTACAAATTATATAGCAGAGAAGTACCTATATACCTAAGACGTAAAACAAGCTATAGAAAGAGCTATTAAAGTGCGTAATTTCAAAAGCGAAAAATAGCGATACCAATCCGCTTAGCGCATAAACCGATTAGTATACTATCATTAAACCTAAGTACCTTACCTATCTAGAATATTCCATCTTCATTGTTGTTTGGAACCTACTCTGTAAGCTATTTTCAGCGCCATTTACTTGATACAATGATTGGTCACCCATTTATTGACAAAGCATGGCAACGGACGATAATATACTTACATACGTAGATACCTTACTTATATACAATGGTTGGATTAGGCGTATGAGGTACAGCGAAATCGCTTTCTTACGTTTACCATTGAGTCATTTATTTAGTCGCCGTTACTGCACCACTCAGCAAACGTAGTTTAGGACGCCCTCCGGCCAGGTGGGATGTCGAAACTGGATGCGGCAGAGAGCATGGAGACAGAGCGCTATAGCGCTCATTAAGGGAGAGGGAGGCCTATGTCCAGCTGTGGACTGACACAGGTTGATAAAGATGATGACTGTCCCACAGCTGAGTAATTGCCTCTCTTTTCTCCTCGCGAACTGCAGTTTCAGGAAATGATGGAAGATATGTATCCTTCCCATCTCATCTCGGGCCTTCCAAGTCGCCTCCTAGCATAGACTTGGAGTGGGCTCCCCTCTGTAGTGGTCTCTGCCCACAAGTTGCTGGACACACCACACAGAGTACCTACTGGCTGGATCTTCGAAAGACTTGTGGCCCAGTTACACCAGACAGCCGGCGTTTTAAGTATCTACTTCTTTTATTGAAATCGATAAGAGTAAGTCAGTATTTTGAACAAGGATGTTTTTATCAATTATGTGGAGGAAACGCTTCATAAAGTCTACAGCGCCGCTAGCGGAAACATTGGGAACTAATTAATTATCAGAAACATCATAGAAATGGCGCGAAAATATAGAGCGGTAGAGCTGTAGAATAGTATTAACTCCAGCCTTATATTGACAGATGTCTAATTATGCCTAAGTTTTAGAAAGAGAGTATGAGTAGGTACTATCTACTCTCTAAGATTTAGGCAGCAGTCTTAAACTGTCTCAGCAATATATGCCGTCCTACATTTGTATAAAGACTGTGTAAAATAATAAACAACTTGGTTTGTACCCCAAACTTTATTGCAAAACTATATAAAATTCGATATTATAATCATAATCAAACATATACCCTACAATATAATTAACATTTTTCTCTTAGGTATGATAATATAAGGCATTTGTGGCTGTAATCTAAGGTAATTTATTAACTATTTGAACTACCATTCAGCAAAGAAAATATATTGAAAATCTAGTAAATACAGTCAAAATAACACAATGTTTATTATTATGTCACTTCAATTACTTATTTCAATTGTAACCCATTGTATTCAGAAAGACTACGTTCCAAGAATATTGTTTAGTTGCCTTTATTATTATTCAACGATTTTCAATTTCTAGATTGAATTGTTAATATACATAGGTATAGGCCAAGTTTTATGACCTTCAACTTTTAAAGATTTGAAATAGCCTTATTGCATACCTAATATTAATAATTAGAATGAACTGATATAATCAACTTACAAATATATTTTGAAATAACATTCGAAACCTAACTAAATTTTTATTTTTATAAACTTTCTATAAATGGTTTATCTATGGCAATAACAATTCCATTGTTATATTTGTTTTGTTTTCATTATAAAAATACATACTTACAATACATTAGATATTAGAATAGAAACTATAGAGCTAAGAGTTTAATGTTACTAAATGATATTTGAAATGATCAGGGTTTACTACTATGTAAAAGTTTAGATGAGTCTAAATAAATTGGAATATTAAAAGTTTGAATCAGCCGTAACATCTTATGTCTTTAACATTATCTAGTCCTATTGATTGACGAAATCAATGATATTCTGAATCTTTCGTTATTTCTAGAAAGTTCCAAACACAACTTAAATTTTGTTTTAGTCATAATAATAAGTTTTGCTTGTCTACAAACTGTTTGTAGAAAATTTTTGCTTTAAGGTGGGTGCGAACATCTAAGACCAATACAAATATACAAACCAATACAAACATACTTTTCAATTCATTTGGAAACTACAACTTTTATTGCAATGAAATTTTGCATATATAATCAGATAAGCTATGTTTCTACTATTTTTGTTTAAAAAAAATACATAATCATCATTGAATTAGAGGGTAAATTCATTTCAATTAATTTTCAAGAGATTTTATTGCTTTCACTCTAAATATGATTTTGTGTATTGAAAAAGTAAAACAGTGTTCGAACGGTTTTTAATTTACATCAATTTGAAAAGCTATTTCTAATCCGATTATGTATACAAAATTTATCTAAAAAGGAATGTTGTTTCCAAATGAATCGGAAAGTATGTTTGTATGGAGGCATAGAGTTTCGCACCCACCTTAATTACCTGTGTTATGTTAAGGATTTAAGAGTAACAGAAAAAGTCATAAAATGTTTCTTAAAATTCCCATGCCATCAAGTTATGTAGAAAATATCAACAACATTAATATCTCTAAGGAATGACTTATATTATGCTGCACTGTTAGCATCTACTTAAATCAGCATATTTATCTACATATAAATGAGTGATAGATTTCATATCTGATAAACTGATAGTGATCCTCTTGTCATTTTTCTTTGCATCCTTTTAAGTTTACTTTGTTAAGTATTAACTTTATTTAATCAATGCACTAGTGTAAGCAAACCATGACACAAAAGCGTAGAGTTTCAGATATAATTGTAAATAATATTTATTGAAAGAAGGATCACAAATCGACAAGTAATGTAAATAGTGTATTTTATTATAGACCTCCTCTGTTGGTCGTCGGGTAAAAAAAAAAGGTTCCTACATGCTGTTCAAATAACAGGTTCACACTTTGATTTGATAAACAATTTCAATGTCATTCAAATGTGTGGTGCATAAACAAATTGATTTGTTTCGTTTTCTAGCAAATCACAGTCATGCATGATCAATAATTTTTATATCAATTTGTAAAGTGAAGATAATTACCAAAACCAAGATCATTATTTCCAACCAATAGTGAATTTTCAGCTGCAGTGATAATTAGTCACTTTTATTTTACACCTATCAAATCATTACCTCTTATCAGAAACATTTACCAAGTCTGTGTCACTTTTAGCCGAACAGAGCACCGCAGTTTGAGCATCTCCTGTTTTTAAGAGCAAGACAGCAGAGAATTCCAAGTGGGAAGAAGAGGATAGCGCATAAGATACCTAGGAAAGTAAAGTCGTCTTCTAGAATGCCCACTCGACAGGCCGGGCAGGCTCCAACAGCTATGATTGGCGGTGGAATGATGATCTGGGTTGCTCCGTAGTTGGGTACGTAGCCTGTGACCGTAGGGGCGCCTTGAGGCGTGTATCCGGGCGGCGGCATGTACGTGTGTCCCGGAACGGCATTAGGCTGCGGGTACGGCTGGGGATAGCCCTGTAGACCTGAAATCAGTGGAACAATAATCGTTAATTTAGTTCAAATATGTTATACGTACGAGCGACGAGATACGATCAGAATATCACGCAGTATAAAGTTACAAGTTGCGCAGTGGACAAGACAAAATCCGCTTATCTTGTGATTCATTTTCATCGTGTAAGGATTCACAAAGTTGCTAGTTGTGATGGTTACCTGGTGCTGTGGCTGAATATGGAGGGGGTTGATCTGTGACCGTTGGCTTTTCCATGTCGAAAAATACAGATTTATCAAGCTTTGGATCAAAACTAACGCTCTAAACACTACAAATTCAATAAAGTTCGCTTTCTGTGCAATCTATCAAACAGCAAAGCAAACACAATACAAATCAGCTGTCAGTTTGCTTGCTGGCATGGCGGGGGAATGACACTGACTGCTGGCTGGCATGGCATGACATGAAGTTAGATTACCTGGTACATATATAGTGATCTGTGAGTTAGATGCACAGATCACTATATATGTACCAGGTTAGATGTGGGGTGAAGATGACATTTCAAAGAATTGTGAATATCAGTGTCAATCATAAATGTCAATCATGATCAACTTTTGACACTGACATATCGGCACGCATGACGATACAGAACTTCACGGTGGCGAATGGCGGTAAATTCAATTTTTTGCCATTACCGTAATAAAAAAATATATTCCACAAGGCTATAACAAGCGGGGAAGTAGGAAGGCGACAACCATAGAATTTCTATATCTATACCGAAGGGGATCTGTGCCCTAGCGATAAAATTACTTTAATAAAACTTTACTTACCTTAATAAAATATCTTGAAGCTTGAATCTTTTTTCATTGAGAACTATATAAACTCTATGTTATACGACAACCGTGAACCATTTTCTATGAATCTGCGAGAAAGTAATCTTTGATTCAATGATGCGTTTGGAGCATTTGTTGATTTTTGCTATATACCTACCTACTAGCTCTTGTCGATGCCTTCGCACGCTTTTTACCGGAATAGAAAGACTTCGGAATACCGTCGACCTGTCTGCCAAATCTCATTATGATCCGTCGTTTACATAAAAATTACATTAATCCTTACAAATGTCATTCAAAGGACTAATGCATAGAGTAAAAACGCGCCTTCTAAGGGCTATAATGTAATTTTTTTATAATAATTTCATCATAAAATAAACTTTTTTGGCTGAAAAAACAGCAAAAATCCAAAATTAATGATATATAATGCAAAAAAGCACAAATTGGTAGAAATCAAGCAATGAAAAAAAATTGGAAACTTAAAAAACGTCGTTGATCCCCTCGGGGTCTACAAATTCTACAATCACTCCTTTTCGGCTTAATACACGTGCCACGTAGCACCATGTTTAATGATAGTATGAAGCATTGACCTTGCAAGGGCAATGCAATATTTTTGCAAGGTGGCAAATGATATGTGCTGAGTTTTATGAAACAAGGTAGGTACGCACAAAGATAAAATACCTATGAATTATTAGTATTAGTAGTATTTATTAATGCTCCCTCACCTCCTCAACAGCCTTTATTGGTCCACAGCTGGACGCAGGCCTCTCCCTGATAAGCGCCTCATTGGCTTTTATCTCGTGGCGGGAAATCATAATGCCCATAATCCCCACGCTGGGCATGCGGGTTGGGGATCGCAGTTCGGTGGTAGATCTATTCTGCAAGAGGCGCTGCTGCCCGCCCCCCGGTGTATGTTCCTTATGTCGCCTCTTACGACACCCACGGGAAGAGTTGGGGTGGTGCAGATTCTAAGCTGGCAACACACGGCGTTAATAGTCGGTGTTTGATTAAATTTCTTCCAAGCATGCTTTTCACGTAGCGTAGGTGTGGAGATATAAAATAATTACACGACAAAATTTTAACTTTCAATATATTTTATTATATTCTCACAAAACAAATAACTATTTTAAGGTCAACTAACTATACTATCTCACTAAAATATTTACAGCATTGTTCAAATATTACATCAAATTATTTATTATTTAAACTACTTTTCCCATCATGGGCAAGTTAGGTGCATTAGCAACGTCATAAATTGTTTACATCATTTTTTAAATCAAAATATACAGTTAAGTTATAAATCAATAGATATAACATACATCTATCATACTTGTTACTAGACGTTAGTTCAAAGAAAGACGAAGATTAAATTTTAAAAAATCGTAGATATAAAGGTCTGTGCTCATTAATGCAATACACCACCAGCACGAAAACATGCATTCAAATATGAACTTTAACTCGAACCCTCTTATTTATAATGCCAACTTAAAACAGTTGCTAAACAGCGTTATTCGTTCTCATCCTCATCATCGTCAGCCTACAGTAGGTAGTCCACTGCTGGACATAGGCCTCCTCTACTGAGCAAAATAGCGCCTTGTCTTCAACTTGCCGCATCCAGCATCTACCAGCAGTCTTTCGCAAATCGTCATCCCACCTGGTCGGAAGGCGTCCTATACTACGTTTGCCGAGTCGCGGTCTCCACTCAAGAACACGTTTACCCCAGCGGTTGTCGGTTCTTCGCGAGATATGGTCAGCCCACAGTTATTCGTTCTCACTCTGACTTATGTCAATAGAATAAGACATAGTGAGAAATAACATTGCTCTAAGTTGGCAGACTTTTAAGGATAAGGTGGGTAATCTTTAGATACAAAATGGCTTCTCAGGACCGCTCTTTGTGGCATGTCGCATGAAGGAGGTCTATGTTGAGCAGTAAACTTGTATGTGCTAATATAATGGTGATGAATAGCTAACCACAAACTTCAAACGGGTTCAGTCTGTTAGGTCTAATTCCCCGAATGTCTAACTCCCCAGATGTCCAATTCCCTGAATGCCCCGAGTGGTCCGCGAGCTGTCTGTCATCTGATGCGGTCAACATAAAATTAATCTAAATGTTACAAGTTAAAGCCTATATTTGAATGTACATTTTTTGCTGCGTGGTAGCAATGCGCCTTTAATCTGCGACAACCTTAACCCGTCGGATATATCAGCGGAGCTGTCTGCCTGGAGCGCGCATACATTCGAGGTCCCCAGATATTTCCGACAGGTTATAATAGCGAATACCTTTAACAAGGAAATACATATCAGTAGGTTCATAGTAAATAAATATGCAACTACTTAACTTGCAGCGTCATAAGGAATGTTTTAAAATGTAGCAAGGTAGTTATTTCATAAAGTCATTCAGTTAAGCTACCTGTAGATTCTAAGGTTTTTATTTATTATACTCTGGGTAATTTCTAAGAAATTAATAAATCCCAAAAATTTACGATCCCGACGGGATTCGAACCCGCACCTCCCGAATCCCGTCGGGATCGTAAATTTTTGGGATTTATTAATTTCTTAGAAATTACCCAGAGTATAATAAATAAAAACCTTAGAATCAAGCAACGGCAAAACCTCTCGTCAAAGAACTAAATGTAAATTTGGTCTTTGAGCAGAATTGGATAACTTCATTGTTTCCTCTGTAGGTGGCGCTGACGGCGTAAGTGCCGAAAGAACTCCCAAAGATTTTCGGGCCGACTAGATAAGATCACGTAGCTTAGTTGGAAAAAGAGCACCCCTGCGCTGAAGGGGAAGGTGCGGGTTCGAATCCCGTCGGGATCGTAAATTTTTGGGATTTATTAATTTCTTACCTGTAGATTGTTTGAAACAGTCTGCAGTTAGCTCAATCGTTTCAATTGTAAATACTAGTTCTAATATTTGATTGTAAGTTTCTTAGTTAATAAAGTACCTATGTCTTTTTTTGAATAATGTCATGATCAACAAAGGCACGGTAATGTTATCTATACAGTATTGTAACTCGGCCCTGTCCTTGAAATAACTACCTACCAAAACAAAACAAAAGCACGCGATAGGGCTGCCCGCCTGCAGTATTTTAATTTCATCTAGGTACCTACCTACTTGAATTTCTTTCTAGTTTTGTGATTATATATTTTAATAATTATAAAATAAATGATAATAAAACCGGCCAAGTGCGAGTCCGACTCGCGCACGAAGGGTTTCGTACCATTATCTATAAAATCAGCAAAAAAACACGTTTGTTGTATCGAAGCCCCCCTTTAATATTTGTTTTATTTTAATTTTATTATTTATTTCTAAGCTGAATATAAAACTAAAGTATGTACCTTATTTAAATAAAAAATTCTTAAATTGCACGCTTACTGCTTACAACATTTTTTACCTATTGAAAAGAAAAATCAATAACTTATCATTCGTAATGACCATTCTGTCAAACAAAAATAACATTCAAATTAGATAAAAAATAGTTTCATACCAAAAAGTTCGTTCGTCACTGCGCTGCGGCGCGCGGCGCATCCCCGACTGGTTGTACCTACCGCGATCCCGCCCTCACATGAGGTGACAGTTATGACTCGTGTTCCGGCCGTTTGTATGAAGACAGAATACTGTATAGATAACATTACCGTGACAAAGGTATTTAACGGTAAATTAATTTATAATTAATGATATGACCACACCCTGTCATTAAAAAAACATGATGAAGCCTTTCCTTCATTTTCGAATTCATTGAAATATAAAAACCTGATCAAAAAGTACCTACACATTGAAATACTACAGAAAATGTCTACGTTTTTCCTGTTATGCTAAGAGAGCTGACGAAAACATGCTTAGTAGAATGCGAATAATATATATTGCTATAGCTATCGGTCCTAGTAATCGTAGGTAATAATTATGTCAAAGAAATTACATGGTATAAAAAAGCAAGACGAAATACAATGTCAAAGACCAGTGCCGACAACTATAGCGTCCACCCTTAGTTTAGGTTCAAAGTGAAAGAACAGGCGGTTAAAAAAGATCTCGGCGAGCGGAGCGAGCCGCGATCTTTGTCGTGATTTATGCTATTTTCGCTGCGGTTTTTATCGAATTAATCAAGCTTTTTGCAACAAAAACCGATACCGCATAATTCTGTCATTGTTTTAAAAACTTCTTGCGTTGATGGTACTGGTTTAAGAATGTACCCCAAAAAAACAATAACATCAGCGACCAGCTGAAATTTTTATTTTGCTGTAGTTGGTGGTGCTAAAAAAGGTATTGTATATTGATAATGTCATGATCTACAAAGGTATTTAATGGTAAAGCTATTAATTATAATGATATGGAAAGATACTTTCATTAAAAAAAAATTATGAAGCCTTTCCTCCTTTTTCGAAGGCAAATATTTATAAAAACCTGATATGAAAATAACATATTGAAATACTACAGAAAATGTCTTCGATTTTCCTATTTTCACGCTAAGAGAGCTGAATAAAACGTTACCAAAGTAGAATGCGAATAATATATCTTGCTATAGCTATCGGCCCTAGTAATCGTAGGTAATAGTTATGTCAGAGAAAATAAAGGTAGAAAAAATCAGGATGTAAATACAACGTCAAAGACCAGTGCCGATAACTATAGCGTCCATCTTAGGTTTAGGTTCAGAGTGGAACAAACAGGCGGTTAAGAAAGATTTCGGCGAGCGAAGTGAGGCGCAATTTTTGGTGTGATTTTGTTCTGACGGACTTCATTATTTAACATAATGAAGTTATTTATAACAAAACCGATGCCGCATAATTCAGTCATTGTTTTAAAAACTTCTTGGAAAGATTGGTACTGGTTTAAGTATGTACCCAAAAAACAATAACATCAGCGACCAGTTGCAATTTTTATTTTGCTGTTTGGTTGGTAATCAGAGTGAAAAACCAAAAGCTGATTGTCGCCATCTGACCACCTTCCTGAGCTTTAGAACTGCGGCCGGTTGCCACGGTTGTAACCGCCCATACACTCCACGAACCTACAACCCGCGTCTAGAAGCGCATGGGCGACCAACAGCCGCTCTGCTCGTCGCGTCGGTAGTAATGTGGTCGGTTATCCGGAAATACCGTTACGGCCGGAAACGGATGTTGCTGGATGAACTTTAGAGTTACGCGGATCTGAAAATAGAAAACTCAAATAAATACATTTGGCTGTTAGGGATAACCACAAGACAGGAGGTCGGCATAAGTGAAATGAAACCTACTATACTCAGACGTGGTTGATAACATCATATGGGGCAAACCTAACGAGTTTGGTTGTCAAACTAGGCCTAGATCTCGGTACTCACGGGAACCGATTGGAAAAAAACTCGAATCACATAAAATTCCAATTTTTTTCTTTGGTTCCTTGAATGTGAAAACAAGATTGAGAAACAAAACCACGAAAGTGCACGGTTTCGCACATAAATTGGTCGAGATCTCAGGAATCCTGCGGTCTATTGAATTGACTTAGCTACTTATGTCTTGATTCGCCGGACAGTGATGAAATAAAATATGCTGAGCAGGTGTTGCCTATACTGTCATTCAATTAGAAAAGATAACACTGTTTTGCGTAGTGCTCTTTTCGTGATTTGGTTTTTGTGCCAAACTCAAGCGAACTGTGCTTAGAATCTATAAAAATGCAAGTCTTCGACAGCGACAGATCCACTGACGTTTAACTACAGTTAAACTCTATGTATACTAACATTGTGCACAAAATGCGGCGACTCGACGGTCGGCGTGGTGCTGAGATGCTGCAGTATGAAATCGTCCGACTGCTCGAGCCACAGATCGACGCCGCGCAGAGGATCGTAGTTGAATGGACCTATGCGCAGCATTCCTACTCCGTTGTCGTATATGTCTAGGACCTGGAAATAAAAACGAGACTAAAAAAAACAGTCAATTATAAAGTATGTCTGATAGAGTGATATCTATACACAGCACAGATACAGAATCAACCAGTTCTCAGAACTGTAAGTACATTCCTTATCAGATACAAAATAAAGACCAAGGTCCGTATTATTAAAGCTTGGTCAGTCATAGATCTATACTTGTTTATGCCATAGAAAGCTTGCTCAGTCATGGATCTATGCTTGAGAGACGTTTATGCCATAGACAATCATTAGTCAAGCATATATCGATGACTGAGCAAGCATTCATAATACGGGCCTAAGACAGACATTGGCACAGATACCAACATTTATGCACACTTTCCTTAGATCATCAATAGAAAAATAAGCGTGAAGAATCTCTTACACTTCACTTAAAATTCATTCTCCAAGAAATCAACTATGGCCGTGGCCCCATCACCACGGTACGGCGCCGCCACCGTAAAACGGCACGGCGCCGTGCCGTGCTGCGGTACGGCGCCGTGGACGGTGCACCGCGCCTGGCTCCTCGACAGTCAATATTTCGCAGTCGGTGTGCTTGAACGAGCTTGTCTAGGTATGGATTGCGAAAGAGTTGGACACTGGACGCGGTCCATACCTAGACAAGCACGTTCAAGCACACCGACTGGAAAATATCGACTGTCGAGGAGCCAGGGGCGGCGCACCGTCATCGGCGTGCCTTGTTACGGCGGCGGAGCCGTCCATTTTACGGTGGCGGCACCGCACCGTGGTGATGGGGCCACGGCCTATGACGAAACTCCCCATAAAACAATGCCATACGAAAAAACAGACTGTAACAAGCAGTTTTGCATGCTTTATAACTAACCTGCGCCGAGTGCGGTCCTCCAGTAATCGTCCTCGCCCCTCTCAGGGGGAGTTCCGGCCCTTTATCAGGGAACGTGGCGGGGAACAAGTCTCCAGCTCTGATATCAACCCCCACACCGGTTATAAGGGGTGCCGGTGACCCACCACCGAGGGCCGTGTTCAACTCGCAACAGCACGCCAGGGTTAAGTCGATCTCGACTGTTAGACGGTGGAATGATACTGGAATAGAAAATTAATATTGTTATTTTAACATAAATAAACATAGAAACGTTTATTTTTATCTCAGACACAGAACACTCATATTATAAATGCGACAGTTTGGATGGTTAGCTATTCAGATCTTTAGATGTTTGGGTTTTTGGATGTTTTTTACCTCTTCACACCTAAACCACTGAACGGGTCGGGCTGAAATTTCGCATACAGGTAGTTCTAGGCCTGAAATAAAACATACGGATTTTTATTCCACAAATCAGATCCCATGGGATAGAAATAACCTTGAACAACCAATGTTAAACCGCGGGCAGTAATAGGAACATTATAAAAGAAAAATAACATAGAAAAGAAAACAGCTTGAGTCACAAAACGGTCCCTGTCTCAGCATTATTTAGTTCATTCAAAAATTCAATAACTTTATTTCGTTAGGCTTACAAAATAAGCACTTAGACAAGTCAAATTTTATACATAAACAGTTTTATAAATAGTAATTATTATCAAATAAGAAACAAAATGTTACTGATTTTGTTCGCTTAAATTTTTTGTCCACTAGTGGAAGAAGCGAAAAATAAACCACTAGTAAGTTTGTATAATGATTGAATACAATGTTATTCGCCTATTCTAAACATAAAACAAAAGCCATTTATTATATTCTTAAATAATACAAATAAAATGTCAAATTAGGTAGGTATTACAGGTTTTTATTGCACAGAAATAAAAATGTTTATCTATATAGGTATTATTTATTATTAAATAAATTCCTAAAAATTTTCGATTTCGCAGATTGACCAGAGTGCGAGGGCCTACACACTATAATACAAAAACCTTATTATTTATTATGTGAAATATTAATAATAGGAATGTGAAATATAAATATTAATAATTAATAAAAGGCTTACTACAAAATATCTGATTATTTAGAAGATAAAAAAGCTTGGGACGGGTTTTGCTCCAACTCGAAAAATAACAACTAACAGGCTAAAGGTTTCTTAGTCGCTTCTTTACTTTAGTCTACATACCGAAGCGACAGAAATCAAAAGTACCACTTTATTTCCGTGTCAGTGTTTTATTTTAAGAATTTGACCTTTTCTAAGTGTACATTTTTGTATTTATGGAAATAAAGAATTTTTGATTTGATTTGATTTGAATAGAAGTCCCCTTTTTGGCGTAGGCCTCATTCTAGATATATATGTTATGTTATGACGTATATTTGGTGGCATTTTGTCTGTTTTAACCTAGACAAATCGCTGTTTACTTGGGTGATTAATTATGCTAAATCGTAGATTAGGTATAGCAATAACAACACGTAGCCAGACGTTTCAAATAGTTGTTTGTATGCAGCTTTATCGAGTGGGTGATATGGGTAGCAAATAATGTCAGCTATCCGCTTCGGCAAATTCAAGTGTTTGACGATGCCATTGATAGCACAGCCATATAGACATTCATGAAATTCAGAGGTGACATCATTGTGAGTCAGCTTTTAACAATTCTATCGTCACCCAACATTTCTAGGTATGTACCTACTCCTGTTTCTCTGCCAAATGTTTGTTCAATTATTGTGAAACAATATGTTATTGCGTGAAGTACTTTATCTACCACCGTGTCCTCTTACTGCGTTGAATCACGGAGTGGATGGGACTAAGAGATGCTATTGCGCAGCAGTAGGGCAGTAACTAGGTTTACGGCTGAAATGACAACAGACCTAAGCCTAAAATGACTTCTTTCAGTCAGTTATTAAGTTATAGCATTATTTTACGCGACTCGGCAAACGTAGTGTAGGACACCCTCCGACCAGGTGGGATGACAATTTGCGAAAGACTGCTGGCAGATGCTGGATGCGGCAAGCTGAAGACAGGGCGCTATGGCGCTCATTAGGGGAAGCCTATGTCCAGCAGTGGACTAATAAAGGCTGATGATGAAGAAAACATAATTTTTTCTTGTTTTAATAAGACTACCTCTACCCATGAAATTATTTGAGCTAGTAATTTCTTCAGAGTAAAACAGCAGATCTATACTAAAAGATGTGCCAAAACTCAAGACTTGTGTCAACAACTCCAACATTTGCCTATTGGCACTGTGACAAATCTACTCTGACCTTAGACGTCAATACTAATTATTTGTTTCCGACTGCGTTAGCAATTTCGTGTATTTTGTGTACTGATGATTTATTAGCGAAAAAACTTAGTTCATTAACACATTCAGATACGCAACAGGAAGATTTATTTGTCAGCTCGTCGTCATCATCACCTATTTAGGTGTCACGTCACGCTAGATTATTAAGCATGTCCTATGGGACATGAGTTACTTAGTATAATTGATTTGATTTATGTATAAGTATTATGTGTATTAGTATTTAGTTTAAATGTATGTATATGTTGTAACTTTTTTAATGTTAAGCACCGCCATCCCTTCGTTTTCTCTCAATTGTTCTGGTTGCCTGGAAGAAATCGCTTTAAGCGATAAGGCCGCCAAACCCTTTGTTTTCTTTAATTTTATACAATCTGTTTTTCTTTTTAATTTAAGGTGATTAAAGAATTATCTATCTATCTATCTATCACCTTAGGTCTCCCAATGTACATTACATATAGGTTGTTTACATATATATTACATATATATATAACCTGTTAAAGTTGCTGGGTACACCCTATATTACATATAGGGTGTACCCAGCAACTTTAACGTTTATTTTTGTTATAGTGCCCACACTTTGGGTGTCTCTATGAAAAGAAGGGTGGGGCGCGGGTTCGAGTCCCACCGAAATCGAAAATTTTTGGGAACTTATTTCATTTCTTAGAGATACCCAAAGTGCGGGTATAAGCACTATAGCCAAAAACCTTAGAATTGAGCAAAGGTAACACCTCTCGTCAAACGAACTAAATGTAACTTTGGTCTTTGAGCAGGTTTGGTTAAACTGTAATGTTACCCCTGGAAGTGGAGCCACTGGCGCTATAGTCCGAAAGAGGTCGAAAAGATTTTCGGTTGAACCGACTAGGGTTTCGTGGCTTAATTGGTTAGAGCACACCCGCGGGTTCGAGTCCTGCCGAAATCGGTTTTTTTTGTAAAGGTAGTATGTACCTAGTATTTACTTAACACACCTGTAATGAGCTGAATCTAATTGTCTAATTTTCGTACTGATCAAAATTCCAAGTAAAATTTGAAGTTCAATCAATGTCACACTAATGCAATTTAGCTGCTAGCTAGCCAAATGTAACGCGATTTGTCAAATAAATTATACAGCCCACAGTTAGATTCTGTCTCAGTTTAAATACCGCTGGAATCGGTGCGAATCTTAACACCGTATCCCATGAAATCGAATCTATTATTGCCTATTACTTGTTTACAGGTAGATGGGAATTTTGTTTGTCTACGTCACTTGTGGTAGGTACTGGTTTACGTTTACACCTATCTACGTATTGCTCACGAGTAATACAGCGTAGCAAACTTGGTGTAAAAGGATAGGTTGTATCCGAAACACGACATTGCGCTCCAAATGGCCCAGATCAGACCTCTTTAAAATAATGTGGGTCCGACCAGCTCAGGATCTAGACACGTAGGGAGACCAGGGTACTCAGTGTTATTTTATGGCTCTGAACTAAAAATAAATTACACTTATTACCAGCAAAGAGTTCATTCGATCTAGACTAGATGTACTATGTAACTTACACATAATGCTAGCGAAGAGTTCATTCGAGTATCTGTGTGAATCTGTCAGCTGTAACTCGAGGTGTCCGTCGGGATAGCCGATAGCTAGCTGCTGTTCTCTGGCGACCATCGAATATTCTAGACCTGATGTACTTTAAAACTTACACATAATACTAGCAAAGAGTTCATCCGAGTATCTGTGTGGATCTGTGAACCCTCCGACCAACTGTTACTCGAGGAGTCCGTCGGGGTTCTCTGGTGACCATCGAATATTCTAGATTTGATGTACTTAAAAACTTACACATAATACTAGCAAAGAGTTCATCCGAGTATCTGTGTGGATCTGTGAACCCTCGGACCTGTAACTCGAGGTGTTCGTCGGGATAGTCGATGGCTAGCTGCTGTTCTCTGGTGGCCATCGAATATTCTAGACTTGATGTACTTTAAAACTTACACATAATACTAGCAAAGAGTTCATCTGAGTATCTGTGTGGATCTGTGAACCCTCCGACCAGCTGTAACTCAAGGCGTCCGTCGGGGTAGCCCATGGCTAGCTGTTGTACTCGGGTGACCATCGCCGTCGCTGCTTCTGCTGTGCCGGAGCCGTCTAGATGTGCTAGAGCGATCGCTCCTGAGCCTGGAACGGAATAAAAGTTTCTGTAGTTATCGATCAAGACCTTTGACAGCTGTACTCAAAATAACACGAGCAAAATGGCGCAGTGGGCGAAAATCTTCCTAAAACACCGAAGGTTGCTGGCCTCCACCTGATAAGAGGTTTTTATATGATTTAGGTAGTCCCCACGCTAGTTAGGGATAGCAGTACGTTGGTAAAATTGTTCTGCTGCCGAGCAGCGCCTCCTGCAAAACTTTTAAGAGGATGACTAAGGGATATCCACCGGGGGCGCCCAGTGGATATCCCTTAGTCGCCTCTTAAGACACCCGCGGGAAGAATTGGGGTGATGCAAACTCCAAGCACCATTTATCTAGGAAGGAAAAATTGTTTACCTACTTCAGGTCCCAAAGTCGATTCTATTTCTTCGGTAGATTTTAGCCCCAAAGTCTAGTCATCAGCTAGATGATGTTTCGTGAAAATGTCCAGCATAAGCATTTTAATTGAGTCTATGTATAGTAAGAGTTTGATACTAAAAAAAAAAAGGTTTGATAATACTTGATTCCGACGTCTTACCTGAATGCCTGATTACAACTATAATACATGATGTGGCGTCGTCTGATCCGATGATGTTCACGTTTTCTGAGGATAGAAATGTCAGAGATTAATAAATATCAGATATCTGAGGTGTGAATTTCAAACATACAAATGTTTCCGCATGACTTAACAACATGAACTGAACTTCATTCGGCTGAATTCAAAAGGAATGCCTGAAATTTGAAAATTGTTTATTTGTATAAAAATGTTATTCTATCTGCATGCAAAACAGTTGTTAGGGCATCGGACTTCGAACAGTTTTCAACACTTACTGTCATGAGGCACGACAGCAGCCAGCTCTCTCTGCGCCACGTACAGCAGACCCTGAGGACCCACGACGCGAGCCGCGCCGCCCAGGAGCTGCGCCGCCGCGTCCCTATAGCCGGGGTGGGCGGCTAGCAGCGCGCGCACCGACGTCGGACAGTCGTCGGCGAGCACGCCGTTCAGCACGACAACCATGCTGACGCTGTAAAAACCATATTATTTTACAAATGAAACTCAAGAGACTTATTAGTTCTTACATAAGAAACAGTATATTTTGAATCGGTCGTAGAGAGCGGCGCACCCTTGCTAGTTGCAGCGCTTAAGCTCAGCAGTGAACACGTCATGGGACCCGTTTTATGTTACAGATTGAATGAATAGTTCAAATGTAGTAAAGGAAGTTAATAGGAGAAAACTCTATTGCAATTTGGAAATGTTGAAATTTAGTTTAACAGTTAAGTATTTAATTAATAATTAACAGTTACCTAATTAGTAATTAAATAACTGTTGTGTGGAGGTTTCATTATATACACGAAAAACGAAAAATTATTACGCATTTACTCAACATTAACAGCTGGTTAAATGGATAGTTTTTTATTTCCTTCAAATATAGAACCTACGCTTTTGTACTACAACCATAAAACACACTTTACCATATAAATAGCTTGTAAAAGAGTAGCACAGGGCACAACAATGGACCCTCCTATGTTCCCACTTCACACAAATGCGAAGGCTCATTGAATTCCATTAGACAGTGCACAGTAAGGTAGGAATATATTCAAAGGCGCCGAGGACAACATGAGTGACGTTATACTCGCTCAATTGTCTGTAGTCTGTAATGTATTCCGAGTGGCAAGGGGTCACAGCAGTGACACCGGCAGTCGTTTTACACCCCGGCCACAATAATATAATAATAGCTACCTATTCACTGACAAAAAGTTACTTTTTACGATTGCAAGCAATCCGAACTTGATTTGACGACATCAGTAAACATTTATAAATAACGCCACAATTACACCGTTACAATTAGAAATCGGAGCAGAGTAACTGAAATATATGTAAACTTGGAATAAATCAAAGCAAACCGAATTTCATAATGTGCCATGTAGTTTTAAATATTGATATTTGAATACGATAACAAAACTAACAACAGTCATATTTCGTGGAACATACAATTTATTTTGAAATGTAATCTAATCACTCAATGAACGCATGAGCATGAATCAAATGTTTTAAAAATAAAAAATAAGTAGTATAGATTTTAATTGCAAAAATAAATGAAGCAGAATGTAAACATAGATAATTAAAGAAATCGAAATAAAGATACCAAAGTTAGTAAAACTTCTGAGATAACGATTTATCTGAAAAACATAAACAATGGATTAGAAACCCCAATTTTAGGCAAGGCTATCTCTTCTTTGCAAGAGACAAGGCGTCTAAATTAAAGCCTAGACTCCAATTTTAGTTTATTTCTTTTTCTAGTATTATGTTAGTAAAGTTATTTTCTAGTTTTCATTACAAAAAGAGACGCCAATTTGAGTACATAATCAAAACAAGCATAATTATTTTGTTAATTGCTAGATGTAATACCTACCTAAATCAGTGCGAAAATATTTTAGAGACACACGTCAAGGCCCATATATAAAATTGACAAGTAAACAAGCAATTATCCACTAATGACCAACATAAACTTACAAACTGTTCTGTTAATTGAAACTGTGTATTAGAATGTCGCTGTAAAAAGTTGTACATAAATCACATTCATTAAAATTATCGAGACAAGGCATTAACTACAAGGATGTTTTTTAGACGAAGGCTATTTGCTGGTTAACTTATATAGAATTGATGTCGATATTATGCCTTTGAAAGAATAAAGGTAAATGCAGAAATGTTAATTATGAGCTTTTTGTCTGGGTGACTGGTTATGCTAGTCTTAATACGTAAAATTTTGACAGTATGATCTCTAGAAGATATATGAATAACAGGAGCTTAAAAGTTATATTCTATGAATGACGAAACTTAGTCGGACTAAGTACTATCAAAATAGCTGAATATTATTGTTGTTTACGTAATTCACTGAGAGATGATAACGTACTCGTAGGTATCAATCAAATTACAGTCAATGATAAGGAAGAGACGAGTTCTAATATTGCAAAAGATGAAATAGTTCTAATAATTATGTTTACATTAGGCAACATGCATTAGAATTTTGAGATCATTTGACAATTCTAAGGTTTTTATTTATTATAGTACTCTGGGTAATTTCTATTACCTAATCTATTAATTTTTGGGATTTATTAATTTCTTAGAAATTACCCAGAGTACTATAATAAAAGATCACGTAGCTTAGTTGGAAAAAGAGCAACCCTGCGCTGAAGGGGAAGGTGCGGGTTCGAATCCCGTCGAGATCGTAAATTTTTGGGATTTATTAATTTCTTATCATTTGACAATATGTGAAAAAACATTCTTGATTGAAAGGGCATACAAATCCAATATTTCTGAAACCGTACGTATAGTTTCTTGGGAATCTATACGTACGGTACGTACGGTGAAATAATGCATGAACGAGACGTGACGTGACTCTTTCAAAACACGCGACAAACAAAAGCTTGATTTTCGTCACCGAAATGCCGGCGGAATTTTTAAACAATGGACAAGCAAGCGTCCTTGCAAACGAGCGGTGATAAATGAATCTACTGGAAATCGTAGTACCACAAACTTAAATCATCAACCCTACCATAATACTTTGACTGGACTAGAGAAAAACTACATACATAGGTACGTATAAGTATGCAATATGTAATTTACTATTTGGGTGGAAGGAAAGAATTTCAAAAATTTAACACTTTTGATATCTTTTTGTCTATTCTACCGAAACAAAATCGCTGTTTAGTGTGATCACGGGACCCATAGGATCTAAAGCCAATAATTATAAACTCTCTAAATCTGATAATTCAACGTCGCCAAACACTGTGGACTTTACAGATAAGTTGGTGGCTAAGAGACTATCACTTCAGATACACGTGAGGTCCATTCATCCGGTGGTACACACGCAAACTCTGGCTTCGTAGAGTCGGTACCGGCCAATAGCAACAATAGTCTAATTATACAGCTCAAAAATAAATTACTCGCATCATCAATCATTGCTTTCATATCGAGCCTATGTCGATATTGACTTGTGGGACTTGGAATAAAAAATTGTAGGTGTTTGTTTGAATTTTGTTTATAATTTTTTAGTTTTCCTTGTTATGGTTAGATATATCAGTGGTATCAGCTTTTAAAACAATAAAAAAGATTTCCAATGTTGTTCAACTCAATATGTACATAACAAAGTCAAAGTCAATAACTTAATTTCTTTAGGCTTACAAAATAAACATTTAGACAAGTAAAATTTTATACATAAACTGCCTTATAAATACACATTGGGTATCTTTATTATAAACCATGATATAAACAAAAGTATCCCAAAAGTTAAAAAATATTTATGTACCTACTGCATTCAACCGCATGATTTAGCTTCATCAAAAAGGAGCTTTAATCAAAGAGCGCAAATGATTAAAGCTCTCTTAATAAAGAATTAAAAAAAAACTTACAGAATAATAAATTATCAAAACTTGATAAGTTTCCTATGTCACTGATAAAGTCACTTTAAAAGCTTTCACTGATGAACTTATACTATTGGTATCCCAATAAACAAAATTAGAGGGTGTCCTATCGATGACACGGACACAAACGCGACGTTTTGAGTAAACGGGGCAACTGAGCCCACTTGTTAGGTTATCGTTCTCATGAGCACATCGAATACCGCAAAGTTACTAGCTTGTTATTGTTATGATAATGCTTATTATGTTGGAAATAGAGCTCCGATAGTCGCTGGTATCTTGCTACTGGCAATTAAGAAGTATGTAGTCATCTTTGGCATGAACCAGCTTTTGCCGTCGGCATCATTCTTATTCAAATAAAGAGCTTTACAAATAACTATATTGTTCAAAGAGCAGATTGCTTTTTAACTTAAATTTACCAGTAGGTAGGTATCTATGCAATTAGGTAGGTACTGCTGATAGACAGTGAAATAAATTGTTTTATTTTTATTTTTCGCTCTTTAAATATTAAAATCAGTTACAAGACTACTACTAACAGGAAAAGTTCAAAATTACCAGTTGGCATAGAGTGTATGTGTATTAAAAAATTATAAATGGAAAGTCCAGTATAACATAGCCCAGGGTTATAGAAATAAGTTAAACAAAATTATCGTTTAAGATTATAAAATAAAGTAAAATAAGTTTGCACAGTAGTAACTTGAACTACAGAAAGACCGAAGTTGCAAATAACATCACAGTAGTTAATGAAGAGGTAATAAACAAGAGGAGACACTAACAAGTTGCTCTAAGATAATCATCTCAATTCACAATCTTCCTGGAAATGCCATTAATGACAGCTTATCAACTCAGTTTGCAAATTGCTGCGAAACTGGTGATTGTAATAAAATTACTCGGATAGTTCTAATTAAAAAGACAGAAGAGGAAAAACCTGGAAAACGTAATTAGATAAAGCCGGATAAAGCAATTATTTATGCAGAATTCTCGTTGTTACAGATTTTCTCATTCTTATAGAAGGTACAGTCAGCTGCTCGGATCTGTACCTATACACTCCGAAATATTCACATATAAATACACATATAATCACATAGAAGTATACAGGGTGTTAGTGTAAACAGTCTTATCCTTGAAACCACGTATGTACACCCCTAAAATAAGACGATACAAGTTATTATTAAAAATAAAAGTCAATTAGTTTCGATGGAATTTCATAATTCATTTCTCTGCTATCCTACGTGATTTCATGGACACCCTAGTGACCTTATCACGCCGCGCCGCCCGCTCTTACCTGTAGCCGGCCGGTGGTGTAGGTATCGAAACCACTCGAATCGTAGGTACCTACAACTTGTGATGGAACTTTCCCTTCATACTTTTCCTGGCTTAGGACAGGCAAAAATAGCTACTCTAACACATTTGCTAGTCAGTAGCCTAAAATAGGTAGGTAATTTTGGCGTATTTAAAAAGTTCATCATCAATCAAGTTTATGTACCTACAATTCAATTAAAATTTACAGTTTTATGTACAGTTTGATTTACTCACATTAGGCATAATTTTTTTTCAAAATGGGCTCCCTTTACAGTTACGCAAGCCTCGGTGAACTGGCCGTAGGCACGTAGCCTTTGTGTAGCCGCTAGGATTGTTTCCCGGTTTGGCACACGTTGTTCTGGGAACCGCTCTGCGTACATCGTACGAGCCAAGTTAATGTTTTCACCAGCGATGGCATAAAGTCGCACCGTTTCAGTCCACTGTTCATTTGTGAACGACATCGTCACTTCTCTACTTAACACAATACGCGATCAAATCGGCACATCACAAATTAGCACGGAACGCGTCGTGGCGTGCTCACTACCTAGCAGGCGGGCTGTGACTGACGAGTACGCGCCGGCCGCGAGCGGGCGGCGCGTAGGCGGCGCTTTTAAGTCGGCGCGCGAGCGGCGTCTTTGTTTGAAACCGACAAAGCAGGCGGGCTGTGTGTGACTGACGACGAGTGCGAGCCGACCGCGAGCGAGCGGCGAGGACACGGCGTAGGGTGAAATGCTTTTATGATGTATGAGGATTTTTTTTTCAAAATGATGTTAAAAAAAAAGTTTAGTTTTTTCATCGGTTTTGGACTCTGCTCATGATTCTGAACCTCTGGTTTCAAGGATAAGACTGTTTACACTAACACACTGTATACACCATAATTTATCGTTGCGACTCCCGAGACTGAAAGGGTGTGTATTACAATTGCTCCCAAAGTCATTTGCGACACATGTCACACTGCAAGGCGAGCGAAATAACCATATCCAGCAATACATAAAACAATGCATAACAACCAGCTATGTATTGTGAAAATACAACCAGGGTCTAGGCTGTTGATTGAACGGCTAATTAAGCTAGTTGACTGCGACATATACACATCTGAGCACCTAACTGTACCTAAGGAAAGGATTTCTGACACACGAACTGTCAGTATTAAGGACCTTTTTTTTTATTATCCTGAGGGAAATGCGCACGCATATCGTACAGCCACGGGGAGGCAATACGATTATGTGGGACTCCAACCCACTAAAACCCTCAGGGTGTTTCCGCCTCTGCCGCTTGTGGTGGAAACATGGGGACGATTTTCTCTTCCACGAACCCACCGCGGCTGCCCGATATCGGGCTCTTCACTGGGGGGTATCAGCAGCTAACTGTACCTAAGGCAAGGATTTCTGACACACGAACTGTCAGTATTAAGGACCTGCGAAAACGAAAACTAACATGTCTTTATTTAAAACCAACTCTAAAAGTACTTAACTAATAAGTTTTGAGTATCCCGATATTGTGGCAGAGTTGTATGCGCCATGATCCCAGAATAGCCGAAATCTCTGGCGAGTAGGTTGCCATTATTATTGATTGTATTGTTCATAACGATAATAACTTCAAAGGTTTAATCAAAAAACTTTGTGCTTGATTCTTCTTAGAATAGCTAGAATCTCGCCAGCTAGAATATCTTGCTTACTACCACAGAAGTTTACAAGATTTCCACTGATCAAAACTTTTACAATCTTAAATTTACGAGTAGTCTAAAGTTCCAAGTTAACCTTTATTAGCCAATTAATATCACGGGGATAACTTTTACAACTCCAATCAAGGAGTCTTTGCAAGTCGGCGCCCACGTCGCTCGATCAAAGGTATGCGACGAACACGATCTTGTAATTGTAGTTAATTGACATATGCGCGTGCGACTGCGCTAAGTGGATTTACAGCTGGAATCGGACGGCTCGGCAATTGTCTAAGTAGGGAAATCTGTGTCAAACGTATTAGTGTCTGGAGGAATGTTCTATTCCTTAACGAGACGATTGGGTAATTGTTTGCTGTTAACACTGAATTGATTAAGAGGAATTCTTGATTGATAGACGTTAATAACGTAAACAGCGTGTAAGGTATTTTAGACACTAACAAAAGGTACAGATATACTGTGAAGAGTCTTGCCAATGAAGTTAAATAAGGAAGGTGGGCTAGGTATTTTCTAGTTAAGGCTATACACGAGGTGCGCGGGAGTTGAAAACATTAATCAATAGAATGAGCCAATAAAGAACAGAGAGTCATTAGGGCAGCTAAACAGTTAACCCGTCTCCCACACTACCCAACCATTAAAACTACAATAAAATTAGATTGCTATCTAAAATCCAGAAATATATTGCTATCGGTGCACCCAGAGATCTAGATGGGACATACTAAAACAAGGCAGGAATGGCTCCATAATTTTATAAGGCCATACAAATCCGTGACACCGAAGGGCAAAGCACATCTCGTTATGGAGTGCAGGCCAATAGAACTGTCCAGCGACTTATTAATGGCCGTTAGACAATGAAGCTAATGCTATTAAGTGGTGGCAATAGGTAGCCCGGGTTTAAACGGTCGCGTGCGGATGAATCGACGAAATTACGACATGTGGATTTTATATGGCCGTTTAATATAAGCACTTTCCTCGCCGAGGTGTAGAGTGTTATGTTCAAACTAGTTAAATCTATCGAAGCTGAAATCAAACATAAAAATGAAAATGGTTTCATAATCGCTACCTAGGAAGCGAATAAATGCTTTAACTTAAGCGTATTACAGCATCTACGTGGCTTTAATTTCAAAACTAAAAGTGGAAAGTTTAATACAGTAGTAATATTAATGTTTTGCGGAGATTATTGGCATGTTAAACCGCTGGTTGCGACTTTCGAACCATAAAACCTAACGTAGAATACAAACTGAGATTTTGCGATACGAATAGAAAATTTGCGATAGCGATTGCGATAGATAGATGATCAGATTCTTTAGGATCGTCCGACTGTATGAGAAATTTCTTTCTCACGGTATATTAATGACTAGGCAAAAGTTTTGCGGTTATCCGCTCCTTTTATGCGGACCATGTCCCATTACTTGGCTCATTTGCGGCGGAAGACAAACGCGGTGGAGCCAAGCACAAATTTCGCCGATACTATCGTTTGAGTTAGATGCGGAAAAGGCCGGGGTGTACTGCGAGCGATTTGGGCATAAGCAGAGGAAATATACCTACCTTATTACAAAAGCATAACCGAATAAAATACGGTTCCCACATACCCACCTACACAGACCACACTGCTAGCCCGCTAAGAATCACCTGCTACATGTTTGCTAATTAAATCTAACCTACTTTATAAACCTGCAATAATTCTTTTGTTGTACCGGAAATTTACTAGGTTTTGCTTAATATTGGATTTCTAAAAAAGTCGTCCTAAATTTTCAACGTTTTTAGGGTTCCGTACCCATAGGGTAAAAACGGGACCCTATTACTAAGACTTCGCTGTCCGTCTGTCACCAGGCTGTATCTCATGAACCGTGATAGTTAGACAGTTGAAATTTTCACAGATAATGTATTTCTGTTGCCGCTATACAACAACAAATACTAAAAACAGAATAAAATAAATTTTTAAGGGGGGCTCCCATACAACAAACGTGATTTTTTTGCCGTTTTTATAGATAATAGTACGGAACCCTTCGTGCGCCAGTCCGACTCGCACTTGGCTGGTTTTATTAATTTCTATTCTTGTTACAGCCAGCAATGTACCAAAAATACAGATCTGGAAGTTTCGTAGTAGGACCACAAAACCAACGCGGCTTGATACCACGACACCGATCTCCACTGCTCCCCATTGTGACAGAGCGGTATTGTAAGACAATGGTTATCGTTCCGGCGATACGGCCAGAGATAGCCAGCCCTGATGGATGCCGCACGCTCGGAGATACCATCGCCATGGTCCGCCCAGCCTTATGTGCACCAATTATTATTCAATATCTAGATGCTAACGATAGACCTGATATGGTCAGCGGTGATGGTTATGATGTGATCATGGTATCAATTGGTGGAATCTATTTGCGGAATCGTGATGAGGTGATATCTATAAACAGCGAGTTAGATTTGACCCTTAGAGATACTCCTCTCGAGCACATCGTTAATCACAATTATCAAATTTGGGAGCTTTTACTGTTTTGTCAACCGAAAACTGATTGATTTGACAGCAAAATCGTAACAATAGAAATAATCAGATGCGCAATAAAATGTTCAGAAGCTATTGGAAGCTTGCGCAATAGAAACAGTGGATAACAACAATGGTAAAGCTCAGAAATAGTCTATGACACTTCAAAACATACGTGAACACAATGAAACACAAAAACAATAGAATCTCCATAAAACAAGCAAACCCGAGAACAATTTCACTTCCAACAAATAGGTTTCCAATACAATCTGTAGACCTGCGGGCGATAGGGATCTCGCAGGGGTTAACATTTGATTTGATTGGGTCCGGACCGGTCAAGTGACAAGCACATATCGTAATTGAATAACGGTGAGGAGACGATTGATTTATCATTCGATCGTGGTGACATGACGCATAGGCTGGGCGAGATACAAGCTTGAATTCTTGTAAAATTGCGAAGATAAATGAAAATACGATTTTTTTTTTTTTTTTTTTTTATTATCAACTTAAAGTAGGTACATTTCCTTATTTAATTTCTGCCAAACTGTGAAACAGTTTGTCGGCAGTAGCTCTCGTGGACAATTTAGATAGTACATGTACTTAACTACTTAGTTACTACAATTATTCTAGTTAGCTAGACTTTAAATACTTAAGATACAGTGTGTAATTAATAGTACAAAATTAATGCAAATTATAGCGCTATCCTATGGTATATTTATAACACATCTCTGCCTTTTATTTCAAACATTAGGGTCCCACTCCACTCCGCTTCTACTTCCCATTTTCACTATTATTAAAGAAAAGAAAAAAAAACAATTGGTTTGATTCATCCGTACTATCCATAAGTACGAATATAAAAGCAAAAGTATTATATCCTGTCAGTCCGTTTGTTACATCCAGTACCTACATAAGTCCTCGATGTTCTGTTACCTTTTTACCCCTGTTTCAGAGTGAAATGGTAACTGACGGCTGAAGGGATCTTAATGAAACTTGGCGCGGAGTGCTTAAGGTATCCCGAGGACAGACAGAGGCTGAATAGCGCGTGCGGAGCCACAGGCAGAAGCTAGTGCGTTTATAAACTCCAAACTGATAATAAAAACGTTATTGTAACGACGAATCTGACATACAATACTAATTGGTTTTGTTATGACCTCAAATCGGACTTCAAAACAATGTCGCAATAGAAGAGCTTTACTGAACTTGGTGTGTTGTAACTTTAATAGTAAACGTTTTATGACATTTTCAGTATCGTCACTATAAAACGGGAGATAAAACTAATAACAAAGTCCCTATCTCGAATAATACTGATATCGATAGAATAATGAAGAAATTTGTTTGCGGCACTTCAATTTGGGGCAGTATTTGATTCATTTCATTTAGATAAGTTATCACAGTCATATGATTTGGTTAATTAAGTCGGTAGTCAGATGAAAAGAAACATCTTTAATAAAGAAATCAATGACCTGTTACGAGTATCAGGAAGTAAACAAGTTAACTGCAGGTAGCAACTTATACAAATACAATGGAATATTTATATCAATACTCACGTTTATTGTAAAGTAGTTGAAGTCAAGATCATTCAGGTCGGCCACCTGTAACAAAAAGATACTTAATTGAATTCATGATGTTTTGAAGCTTATACAGAAAACAGATGTTGTACAAAGCATGGGACATATAGATCCTGATTGAAACAGCCCTTTAAATATATAAATACTGATAATGACAGAATTTACTGAAATTATACATGTTTACAAATTACGTTTTTAAAGTAAACGCATAATAGTGTTCTAGGGTTGAAGCTTCATGAATCCGAATTAACTCCAAACCCAGTTTAACCAAGAGCCGGAGCTGATGTTGAATCAGTGGCAACACAAACAGAAGCCATGTAAATATATGCACGTGCCTCGTGCCTCACACGAGCCACCAAGTAGCCAACAGAGATGTGAGCCTATCTAGAGGTACTATCGACGCGCAATCTCGCACGAACCGAAACCAGGCCGCGGCACGACAAAAATTAAAATAAAATGACACTGAATTATGAGTCGAGAAACAACAATATCGAGAACAGCGGTAATGCTAATTCAATAGGGTAATATCATGAGATACGACTCGGAATCGCGATCGCGAGATAGTCTACGATCGGGCAGATATGGTTTTGTTCGTGATTTATTTTGGTCGCTTCCATATAAGCAGTGCACGGCAACAATGGGCAGAGTTGGATTTACGACAGTCGATTTGGTGGCGATAAAGATTTCGTAGCGTCTGCGGAAGGATTCGAAAGCGCCAAAGTATTAGCAAGGGGTTTATGTGCATCTAAATCTGAAACAGTGCGCGTCAGCGAGACCTAGATCATAAATAAACCATCATCTAATATTTTATGATATAAAAGAACTTTCTTTACTTTTCTTCGACTGTGTTCAAAATATTAGTAGGGATATTTTGAACACAGTCGAAGAAAAGTAAAGTTTTATCTCTCTTCGTGTATCTTTTGTAAGTAGAAAATTTTACGTAGGTAACCATTAGGTATATCGAAGAATCATCAAAAAAGACAATAATGAAAGATCATCAAAATCTATTGAAAATTGGCGAAAATATTATCGAAATTGTTGTACCTAGTCGTGAGTTTTCACAAATATTGTGTTGTTTTTAAGCTTACGGGATAAATACTAATCCATCGGGAATATAATTTTTAAGGGACTAATTCGGAGTTATTTTCTATACAATAGCGAAATAATTATCAAAGTCGGTTCGTAATTGACGGAGAAATAGATGAACACCTTTTACATTAAAAAAAATACATACAGCCGAATATAGAACCTCCTTGAAGTCGGTTATGAAAAAAGAAAACTTCTTAAGTAGTAGCTACACATCTTCTGCTTTCTTAGTCACGTGGTCTGTTTTGGCTTTCTCAACAAACATGAAACTGAGATTTTTCTCAGATTAACAAACGCACTTTATCAATAAAAACTTCTACTTCCCTGACAAGCACTTTACACTCTCCCCGATATTTTCTAATCATATTCATTTCGATACGCCGCATCTTCACTTCGTTTCCGTCGCATCCTTCATCGCCTGGTAAGTAGGTATAGAAGATATATCGAGAACTATATATAAATACGTAGAATATCAATATCCATTCAGATAAGTGAGGATCGCTATGTACTAACATAAATTTTAATTAGATACGAGTATATCTTGGCTGTACCGATAAAATCCGCTCGTCGCGACTTTTCGTCTTCTCTCGTACTATTTTAATTTACATATTAAGACTTAAACGTATTTCCCAGCCATGTTTCCCATTAGCAGTAAAATAAACTAATTATTAACAAATACCTACCAACATTCAAAGTTTACGTCTATTATAAAACAGATTAAAGTTATTTAAAGTTAAAATAACTTGAATATTAAAACCAGAGTCTCTTTCTATCTTATTAAAAGCTTTTATAAGAAGCTATAAAACTATTGTTATGCTAACTCAAAACCTGTATAAATGTTTGTTAAAATATGTCTTTGATCACAGCCCATCATATTGTTATGATCTTAAAGATAGAACCGGAAAATAAAAAAAAATATGGAATACCAAATCTTCTTGGAGAATATTGTAGCAATAAGCATATTTACCAAGGTCGAAATAATTGAAGCCTAGAAAAAATACGTAGGTCGGTCGGTACGATAGTAATGCATACTTAAGAAGACTTAAAAAAAAAACCGGCCAAGTGCGAGTCGGACTCGGGCACAAAGGGTTCCGTACCATTATCTATAAAAACGGCAAAGAAATCGCGTTGTTGTATGGGAACCCCCTTAAATATTAATTTTATTCTGTTTTTTAGTATTTGTTGTTATAGCGGCGGAGAGATAGAACAAAGTGGAAGAGGCTAGAGGAGGCCTTTGCCAAAAGAGGGCAAACAGAAGAATTATCGATGTCGTAACAATAGTATAAAGTAATAGTATTTAAAAAACAAATTGTAATGTTTTCTGAATAAAGGCTTGAAATGAAATGAATGTTATAGCGGCAACCAAAATACATGAAGTGTGAAAATTTCAACGGTCTAACTATCACAGTTCATGGGATACAGCCTGGTGACAGACGGACAGAGAAGTCTTAGTAATAGGGTCCCGTTTTTACCCTTTGGGTACGGAACCCTAAAGAAGACATACTTAATTTATATAACTCTCATTCAGGGTTATCACTGGTACCTTTCACGTCAGTATAAATAATAATTTACGCTCAGTTTCTAAACAATAACTCTAGGAAGGCTACTTTTCAAGATTTATGTAAAACATGACTTTCGTTGAATAAAACATCGCTGACTCGAGTTGCGCGCGCTTTCTCTACATTTCTGCTATCGGATCTGCGCCGGAGTTTATCTAACGTGTCGCCTGCGCATTAACGACAATTGCACTAATTGTGGAAACTCGGCAAATGGGACTTGGTGACAGTTTTAACGTGATTTTTTAGAAAGTTTACAATGCACATTGCTTTCTTTTGTCTTGATTTTCGCTTTTCTTAATCCTATAGATGCGTTTTTGCCACGCAGCAGGAAGTAAAACACATCGCTTTTGAAGAATGACGTATTGTAGGGTTTTCAATCCTATACCTAAAAGCTGGGCGCACGAAGTGACCAATGCAGCTTTGGTCGACGACGAAATATTATTCAGATTGCATCGTTATTAGGCACATTGAGGTATATAGGAATAGATCATTTTCATCTTCTCAAACGCGCAACAGGTATATTTGACTATTATTATTTGACGGGTATGTCTATCGGACCGGGACATAACCGACGATATCGACGACGTCGTGGTTTCTTTTCTTTCATTCCTAAGCAGAGGTATGTGAGCGTTCAAATAGCTTAACGTAGGGGAAAATAAAACAAAAGTTATATATACATATACCTGATAAATAATCTATAAAATGATCAAACAGATCTGCAAAAAATTCAATAAACCAGTTGACAAGTACAGGGATTGTTTTCTAGGGTAGAAAAGACAAAAATTCAATCGCATCGTTACACGTTGGGTTACCTATTATTGAGGTATTATTAAAGATTGAAATTCAAAAGTTTTTAAGGAAAAATTGAATTGTAGAATATGACGTAATTTTTCTCTATTCTATCCTAGACAACAATCCCGTTGCTTGGTCTTCAGAGCCGTGAGTTAGTTACATTTACAAGTAATTATTAGGTATCCCATACAACAATGGTATTTCTCTTCATCATCATCATCGTCAAAACGGTACAGTACAATCGACTCACCAAACGCCTGTACCGTTGTTTGTTACTTTATTTCTTTTCTGTCACTCGTCAGTAATCAGTAATCATTACCCGACTACCAACAGGGGAGGGTTATGAGGTTAGCACCCTATGTTTGTATGTTTGTATATTTGTATGTTTGTATGTTTGTATATTTGTATGTTTGTATGTTTGTGTGTATGTGGCCGATTTCTTTGTTCCCACGTAGCGCTGAAACTCCTGGTTCGATTTCAACAAATTATGTATCGATTGATTCGTTTCAATACCCCGATGGTTATAGGCTATAGGATTTAGGGCTCCGACCCCGAATAAGCCTTCAAAACGCGTATTAAAATTTAGGTAGCCGCAGGCTGCAGGCCCCATAGAGAAAAATTACAATACCTACGACCTATTATCATTTTCAACTCTATGCCTATCAAATATGACCGATACGTCATTCTATTTTGTCAATGTAAATGTTTCAAACTTTTATAACTTTCACGTAGTCGGGTTGTAGTTTTTAACTTTATCTTGTTTATTTCATCAATTTCTTGAATAACACGTCACTTTTTTATACATATTTAAGCACAAGTTCCTCCTTGACTTTATGCGGTGATTAACTCTATTCGAAACTTAGCTTGATGGTTAATTAGACCCTGCGTGTGGTTACCACGTTAGAAATCTAATAAATCTAAAGATCGTAAGACGCACCCAAACAAGTGGATAGTCTGATAGCAATCGTGAGCATTATCAGCGTTGCGTAAGTATCATTATAGCATCAGGAATCATACGATCTCGATGGTTCATGCTGCGTTATCATAGCTCACCTATCGAGATTCGCGTGATACTGCACCATTGCTCAGAAACTCAGGAAGTTCTGTACTTAGTAATTCTATACAACGGTATACTCAGTGGTTGAGCAATGTAGGCGAACGTGACATGTGCAGACAAATAATGTTTGGTTGTTTATTGTTTGGTTTTTTGATTCCATTGCAGTTCTCTTCGAAATGTTTGATTTCAGATTTATTTAGTTTACCATTCTGGGCACTGTACCTTCTGGCGGCGGCTTAGATTTTTGAAATAGATATAAGTGTAAATCATCATCACAAGTTGTAATTGTTTTATTCTGGTTATGTATTTTTTTATCTAACCATATCATTACGTAACATTGGCAAGTTGTTTGAGTTTCTTCTTAGAAAATTGTATAATACTGTAAGCTCTATTATACATGGTATTATTAATAAAAAGCCGTTCTGTGTATTGGAATAATAATAATATCTTGTGATTGTGTTGTGATAGGATGCTGTACTTAATAAAAAAATATTCACTGATTTTCACTAAAAATGAAGGTTATAGTTTATTTAAAAATTGTGGTCAATATCATATCCTGTAACGATAATACAAATCAGTTCAATAGATACCACATTTTTACCATATCACATACTCCAAAAATAAAACCTAACCACTCACCGCAACTTCCTCACAAAACTTTATCTCACACGTTAAAAATGATTAAAAAAAACTCACGAGAAAATGGTTTTTTTTTTTTTTCAAATATATCAACTGAAGGTAGACAAAAGGTGGGATTTTTAGGGTTCCGTACCTCAAAAGGAAAAAAGAAAACAAAAAATATAGGATCACTTTGTTGTCCCTCTACCCGTCTGTCAACCCTCTTTTCTTAGGAACGCGCGGAGGTATTGCTTTGAAATTGACATCAAGTATTCAGGTTCGTAACCTTGGTGCCGTGATATAAATCAATCTTCTAAGTCAACGCAATCAAAAGCTACAGTTTATTCTCAACGTTTTTTCCCCTTGGAATTTTTTTTTTAGAATAAACTGTAACATTGCTCACAAAAAGAATAGGATACTCCCAGTTGACCTAGAATCATAAAATTTAGTATGAAGCAAGGCCTCGTAGCATAAATAAAGGAAAAATCCAAAATCTCTATTTTATTCACAAGTAAAAAATATATTATTATCACCCCGGACCCAAAATCTATCTATAGGGTACTTCCCGTTGACCTAGAGTCATAATATTTAGCAAGAAACAAGGTCATAAAATTATACGGAACCCTCGGTGCGCGAGTCCGACTCTCACTTTATGTTTTAAACAATTTTGAAACAGAATCAATAACATTTACTTCCGTTAGACCTAAGAACACATTTTTTTATAAGAATTTTAATTACTTATTGAAAAGTAAAGACGTCAGCTATTAAGAATTCGACTACCTTGACGCTTTCATGTAACTGACGCTGACTGTACGTACCTTATGACATCGGACGATAATACACGCGATTTCACTGCGGGGCCCTATAATACCTACCGAGTCCCTATAGCAACCAGATTACAGTTGATTATTCCATAATAGATAACTGAGGCACATTAGATACTTACATTGAAAAGTGATGGTTTACGAACGAGAAAGAAATTATTAACTGTAAAGTGTGCAAATTATAAAACAAGTTTTCGGTATTTTGCTGTTATAATCATGATCGAGAAAATCTGATAAATTTTTCATTGAATTTAGTTTGAATTTAACCAACATTTTTGAAGCTAGACAAGCATACGTACGAGATCAATGATCACTTTGATATTACCTGAGAACCTACTTAGAAAAATGTTTAGATATCATCTCTTAGATTTTTACAAGGAATACAACACCGTTATTAAACATTTTTCCTTGGAATGCACCGATATCAATATTTGATATTCGCATGAAATCAAGAGATAACTAAATACCTACATTGATTTCGCGAAACGTTCTGACTTTTAGGAACTGCTTAGGTGTGTTAGAATCTATATATTAGGAACTTGTTACATAAGAAGTGTATTTTGTAGTTTGTACCTTGAAGTACCTACTTGAAGCTATTTTTTAAAACCCAAAAAAAAATGATATAAATAATGCTGGACAATTCACACAGCATTATCTAGCCCCAAGCTAAGCAGAGCTTGTGTTACGGGTACTAGATAACTGATATACCTAATATAATACAATACATAGATAGATATTTTTATTATACATAGAAAACGACCAGAACACCCTGAACAAATGTCTGCAGATCGTACACACATTTGTCCTGAGGCGGGAATCGACCACTCCTATGCGTCGCAGGTAGACCTTCGCCCACCGCGCCACAGGTATCGCTGAATTAAACATCTAGAGGTACATTATAAGAGAACCAAGGTTTCCAAAACAAATGAATAATCAAACCATTCAAACAACGTAAAATTAAGCAAATGTAAATCAGCCACTAATGAGTCTAGACTTCGAGGCTCAGAAGCTTGGTATGCCAACAATGTGCTAGAGCTTGCCAAAAATTCAACAATTATTCATTAGTGCCATTTGCTGAGACTTACACTGGTCCGATGACCTTTATAATAGGGTTTTGGTCTAGATTCTTTAATTTAACCGGTGTACCATATTTCTGATTTGAAATGGTTAGGTCTGTTGCATATAATTTTACAGCACAGATTCGAAGTTGGTTCGTTCATTATTTCTCTCTCTCCTAAAAATTTTGCATGCCAATGTGTTTTGGTGAAGTATGTAACACTATTCTAATGTTTAAGACCTTGTACCATATCCTTGGACCATATTTCTTGCAATAAATGAAATGAAATTCTGTTGTTAAAAAACATGAAAAAGAAGAACTATGTAGGTCGCTCTCTAGGTTCATCTAGCTGATACAATATTCACACAGAATCATCTCTTATTGTGGTAATCGAAAAGCCTTTGCTTGCTCCACTTAAAACATATCTTTCTTTAGTCATTAATTTCTATTTTATATAAATAATAATAATAATTTTAATACAAAGTTGGTATGTATTATTAATATGTATTTTATATTGTATGTATTTTGTATATTATAAATTATAATGTATAGATTAGCATCTATACGAGTACAACGACTTCGTGTCCATCCTAAGGTTGTCTGGAAAAGATCGCTCTTAGCGATAAGGCCGCCCATTGTGCAACTCTGTTATTTATTTTTTCCTGTATTCCTTTTTTTGTATTTTTTTTGGTGTGCAATAAAGTGTATTGTATTGTATTTGACACCACTAAATAGACAGACGGAGCATCAGGAAAAATATTAAATACTAGCAGCGCCTCGCGGTTTCACCCGCGTAGTTCCCGTTCCCGTAGGAATTTTGGGATAAAAAGTAGCCTATGTCCTATTCCAGACTATAATCTATCTCTGTGCCAAATTTCATCCAGATCCGTTTTGCCGTTCTGGCGTGATAAAGGAACAAACATCCATCCATCTATCTATCCATCCATCCATCTAAACTTTCACGTTTATAATATTATAATATATGAGATTATGAGATTAAAAAGTTTGTTTCAGTTCAAGTTGCTCTGTTTCAAAACACCTAAGAAAGACAGTAAATTCTAAAATTCTATTGCATTCCAAGCTCTCATCAGTTACAGAGTTTATGGACATGGATCCGTCGATATAAGTGCTTGCTATAACTTGATTGTGTATTCGAAATTGATTTTGACGCGTTTTAAGCCGATCAACGGTAGTTAACATAAATTCTTAAGCTCAAAAACCAACATCTCTATCAGAAGCTTTCGGATTCCATCGATTGTCGTTTTGTCACGACGCGATGTCATACCAAATTCGAATTTTATCGAATCGGTATATTTACGATACTTCTAGCATTATATAATCCATGATAATATCGACTAAAGTTGAAACACTTTTCTTCTTGTCTATACTTATAACAAATTCTGTAAGCGGGGCCAGTCGACCAATTCAAAACATGCATTAGGTCAACTGGACTCGAGGAGCCAGTCCGAGTGGGGCCAGTTGACTAAAGAGCCCGATGTATGAGATAAGAAGCTATTTCTAGAATGGAAAAACAAAAGCGTTATAAAAATTGGCGTTGCAAAAATCGTTGCGAAAGCTAACTTATATAAATACTAGCAGCGCCTTGCGGTTTCACCCGCGTAGTTCCCGTTCCCGTGGGAATTCCGGGATAAAAAGTAGCCTATGTTCTATTCCAGACTATAATCTATCTCTGTGCCAAATTTCATCGAGATCCGTTCAGCCGTTCTGGCGTGATAAAGGAACAAACATCTATCCATCTATCCATCCATCTAAACTTTCACGTTTATAATATTAGCCGTTCTGGCGTGATAAAGGAACAAACATCCATCTATCCATCCATCTAAACTTTCACGTTTATAATATTAGTGAGAAAACCGGCCAAATGCGAGTCGGACTCGGGCATAAAGGGTTCCGTACCATTAACTATAAAAACTTTGCTATAAAAGCTTAACTATAAAGTTTGCTGTATGGGAGCCACCTTTAATATTTATTTGTATGTTTTTTAGTATAATTTTAGTATAATACAACAAATTTGTTGTTATAGCGGCAACAGAAATACATCATCTGTGAAAATGTCAACTGTCCCTATCACGGTTCATGAGATACAGCCTGGTGACAGACAGACAGCGGAGTCTTAGAAATAGGGTCCCGTTTTACCCTTTGGGTAGGGAACCCTATAAAGAAGCCAACACCAAAAATCATTAGACATGTGTTTATTGCATTGAATTAAGTGTAACATTAAGTGTAACAACAATGACAGACATTTTTCAACTAAAATGGAATTTTTGTAATTCCGTATGCATCGTATCGCAACAACTTATCGCACATGTGTCATAGGCTAATAAAAAACATTCGTATACACATTGAGATAAGATAACCGAAACGAAAGATGAATGGGCTAGTGAGAAAGACAGAGCAGCAAACAAACTTGATCAAAATCATAGACTACAACATCGTGGATGAAACGCGTGTCAAATCTCGCACACGTCGGAGGCGGCCAGAGATAATCTGACACTGAAACACTGTGGCTGATATGTTAAGACATATTTTATCCGATAATATGGAAAGAAAGGTGGGAATAGAGCTCTTATTAAAGAACCTGTAGCCCTATTGTCTAACTCGAAGGCCATTACCAGTGAACTTGAAATCGATTACCAGTTGTCAATCCAGTCAGAATGTTTTCGGTATTGTGTAAGGTATTCAACTGGTAATCGGCTTCGGAATGAATCATTCATGTGAATCCAATTTCAGTAGTTTTCGATCTTTCATGCGTTCCGTTAATGCAAGTGGAACAACTAGTAGTTCCACTGGTACTATTTGCAATTAAGTTGTTTTACTAGTTGAAAAAACAATAATTATATTTGTTATGCTGGAAAAACACAGCCTGTGCATTATTTTTGTCATTATTTGCAATTACATCACGTATTTTTTCAGTTTATCGTGTGTACCTTTTTTATATATCTAAAAAGGTTTACCACAAAAGTAACGAAACGCAAGTTTTCTTTTTGTTACTGTCAAAATCGCGCGTGAGGTATGACAAGTGAGGGACACTTGTCATAACTTGTCATTCGCGGTATATTTTAAAGTTTGTTTGGCTGCTTTGTGAAAACAAAAACAACTTTTACGACTGTTTTTTTTCTTGAAAACGAAAAGATTAGTTCCAAAGTAAGTACATTTAACAAATTACTACCGCGTTTTATGTGTTACAAAAGTTATCAAGTGTTTTGTTACACAACAGTGTGGTAATATGATAATATGGCTATTTCAGAATGCCAGCAAGAAAAATAGTATCAGACAGGCAGATGGAAATGCTTGTGGCTTTTATGGAAGCAAACAGGGGATTCGCAGTGGGCCGCCTGGCTAATAACGGCCCACTGGCGAAACAACAAGCTGAAAAACTTTGGGAGGACGGACCTTGCGTGTAATCTCAATGCTGTTGGGGCTGGCGCCACTAAAACCTTAGCCAAGTGGAGAGTTGTAAGTACCTTTTATCTTTTAATTTGAATGTTTGTCACTAATGCTAATTACCCATCTAATTTTAAAGCTTTAGATATGCCAATGCAACCAACGCAATTGGCCCCAACGTGCAGGCGATCATGTAATAACTTTACTTTAAATTTTAGGAGAGTACCATTATTCATGTCACATCATATCAATGGCTAGCCAATTAGTGTCCACTGCTGGACATAGCCTCCTCCAAAGCTGTATTTTTATACATTGTTACAGATACATCACATGCTGCAGATGTGCCTCAGTGGGCAATGCAGATTGAGGAGCGGCATTTAGCAAACGAGAAGAAGATCTCGCATTCGCTAGAGGCTGCCTCCTTGGCAGCGATACGCAGCGCTCTGTAGCGCGAATTGAAGAAATACTTTTACAAGGCTAGTGCGGGACACTAGCCTTGTAAAAGTTAGTTAGGTTTACTGTTGTACATATATAAATTAGTAGTAAGATTAAAATAAATTAGTATGGATTGTTTTTTTTTTAGTTTATTTATGAGTCAGAATCAATAAATTAGCAATAAAAAATAAATTATTAAGCTTTCATAGGCTTTAATAATTATAATAATAATGCTGGGGACAATCACACAGCATTATCTGGCCCCAAGTTAAGCAGACCTTGTGTTATGGGTACTAGATGATAGTATACGTAACACACTCCCAGGACAATTATTTGCAGATCGTAAAAACATTTGCTCTAAGGCGGGGATCGAACCCACAACCTCCTGCGTCGCAGGCGGACCTTCTGCGCCACAGAGGTCGTCGTTCAATTATGTTCGAGTCCTCCACAATCTGTCAACAACGGCTTGCCTTGCCTCCTCCATCAACTTCCCGCCGCCGTACACCTTCAGGGGGATGATGCAGTGCTGCGGTTGTAGCGCACGGTCGCGTGTCATCCCCTCATCGACATCGACGAGGCGTTGGTTACTTTTCCCGCTTTGATGGGTGTATTGTGCATCACCCTGTAAAAAATAGAAGAAAATGTTTATATATACCTACTCGTATGTATACCTATATACAAAAAATGAATTTGAACTCGGGTAGGTATGTATTCAGATAATTAATACTTATTACTTCAGAGATTTTTACTTACCTACTTATTTCCTTAGCCTTCAAACACAATGTTTATCACAATTTTTTTATTTATATGGATATATTTGAGATTTCCATTCCAAACAAGACTCGAATGAGCTCCCTGCTTCATTTGACGTTTCAAATGGGCTTGAATTTTCTACTGAAATTCATTTCGACGTTACACAATACCGATATCCGCGCCAATATACGAAGTTTCATTCATTCACTAGGCTTCAATTTCGCTGGTAATGGTCTTCCATGTGTCAACTATTTACACAATACGAAAGTTACAATCGAAGTCCAGGCTAGGTTTCAAATGTCAAAAATGAAGTCGATTACGATTACCAGTTGAGTTAGACAATAGGGCTACTGCTTACATATAAAGATCAGTTTGGACTTGTTGTAGTTAAATTTCTTATGTATATTAATTTCTACCAAAGGACTATATTGGAAATATAGGCTGAACGAGATGAGGATATAGAACGAAAGTCAACTTACTGGACGACCACGTTCAGTCTGCCAATAAACGCTCTTTACTTCAGAATGACAATTTATTCATAAACAGTGTAGATGCCTGTACTGGTTGATAAATCAAAATAAGCGATTGAGGAGTAAATCAAGCTAATGATTACCGATGCCGGCAACTTCGTCATATACGACTTATGCCTAACGAGGCAAGATGCAACTGTTTCGTTGCATCAACCTTGTGCAAACGTTGAATCAATAGAAGTCGTACATACATCATCATCGCCATAATCATGAGCCCTTGTCGACCCAAAAAAAAGAGCAGTGCTCTGAGCGCTCTGAAAAGAGCAATGTCCTGCGCTAGTGAGACCAGCCAGATATATATAACCTACGGTCTTGCTTATTACATCGACCCATCGTACCACATACATACTTACATATGTACATATACACCTAATTAAAAATACTGTAACCCAAAACACTCTATAATAGACATTGCTCTATTTTTCAAAAACATAGGAAACAAAAAAATTTGTTTGTTAATTAATACTTACAATTTGTTAGTAAGGTATCATTAAACTAACGGTCTCGAAGAAATACAAACTATTAACAACGAAAGATGGTAATATAAATGCAGAATACGTAGCAAAGATATTATTTGGTAACATATAATTATTATTTACAGTCTCGCACACTACAAAACTTGTTTATGACAAATCGCTGTTGCGCAACAAAAAGTTTGGCTATGCGCGGACTCTCTAAAGATATTATAAACATTCCAAACATATAATTAAACATTTAAAGCAAATTAACTTTAAACTTGAAAGGAATATACCAAAAATAAACAAAGATATTAACATCCGGCACTTTCATGTTGAAATTTAAATGGGGATAAGAATAATTGCAGTTAGTTATCTGGTGGAAACTAATAAAATACCCATAAATACTTAAGTGATAAAATCATATCTTTATAGGACACGTTAAATGGGAGAAATACCCTGAAATATATTTTTGTCGTTAAACTTAAAGGATAGATTTAATATGCATTACAGATAAGAAAAATTTAAATATTAAATTGCTGTAAATTTTATGCCATGGAATTTTTCTGATAATCAAAGCCTCGTCTTATTAAAATTTGAGATAGAGGACGAAGAATAAAAAGTTGTTACCTATTCTTCTTCGTTCGTAACAATAACCAGACGACTTAAACGGTAAAGTTACAATTAAAGTAATCTAAGCGACAGCCGCGATAGGGAAGGCCTTGACAATTTTCGTAAATATAATAGCTGTGATAATTAGTGTACTTACATTTATATCACGTTGGCTTTACACGTTCTCGTTTGTACCCGCAGTTTGTATGTCTGAAACAAAGAGATGATATTTAGACATTTTTAAGAATGAAACATTGGGACATAAGCGTTTTCGGAGACATCAATTCTGGACAAGGTCTTACAGAGAGCGGAAATATGGTACTCTTGGTAAAATAAAAGCTCTATAAAAGTAACATCGAACAATGTTTTTTGACAGTTTTTTAGGGTTCCGTACTCGAAGAGTGAAACGGGATCATATCTCTAAAAATTAAAAAAAAAATCGGAACTCGATGGGACTAGAACCACCAACCGTCCACGCGCTACATTATTGCGCCACAAGGTCAAGTAACCGATTCCAGGACACTCTGTCTCAAGGTTTTCTAACTAATTTTGGACCTTAATAGAATTAACCTTTTCATAATATGAAAGGCATACAAAATCAGAACAAAGGGAGATTTTAGTGATACCAAATTTATGCGAGATTCAATGCAAAGATGAATGTTCCCAAGATCAACAATCTCTTAAATAGTGTGTCGCTCGATAAAAACTGATTACGGGCGATTATTTATGCACGTCGGATGTCGGTGAACGGCCGCGGCAGCTGAGAAACGTGCGCACGCGCTGTTCCTAGGAAATTAAACGTAAAGATGAAAAAAAAATTGAATAACGAAAATACATTAGGAGAGAGACAGTTAATAATCTGAAATACATTTTAGTCAAAAACTGAAACTTAATGTGCGCAAACAAATGCTGAAATGATTTCGCCGTGATTAAACAACGAATCATAATATCTCTGATTATAAATTTCGATAAGGTAATTCCTACTGGTGGTATAGCAAATAAAACGGTAATGTAATAATGATGTAATAATAATTCTAATCATCAAATACCTATAAAAACGAATGTTCATGCCAATTAGAGGGCATCTCGATCTACAAAAACCTCGTCGTGTACCGTATGGTTTACAGACGGACTTTGAAAATTACATTTTCAAAACTAAAACGCAATATTTTATTAACCCCACTCATTCATATTCAAATAAATCACAACAAACAACATCTGACAATGCAATAATAAGCAAGACACTAAACCACAACAAAGGAGAAATGATACACATAAATAAAACAGAGCATGTTCCTCATAATTGCAATAAAATAGATGGGCGATATCTTCATTACGGCGAGCAGTATCGATGCAGATAATTACCGGCTACGAGAACTATGGTATTAATCTGGAGGGGAATAGTGCACAGCGTTATTGATGATGCTAATGATGATAGAGGTTGTAGCTAAATAGCAAGATAATGTTAGGAAAAGAGGGAAGGAATATAAACTTTAGTTAAAATGACAATGGAAGTTTATTTTTAGGAAGACTGTTAGTGACCACGTCTTTAATTTCACACAACCAAGCTTCTTCTTGAAAATCTTGGTCTTGAAGAATGAAAGGTAAGATAAAAATCACAAAGTAAAAAAGCATCTTCATAGCAACGTCTGCGCATAAGGCTGATTAGGTAACAGAGGTAACAAATGTTAGAGAAATTAATCACAGCAAAGTTATGAGTAACAGTTTAGAAATAAAGCTGTTAATTTAAAGAGCTATAAATAAGCAGCTTTATCAGTGTCAATTTATTAAACTTCAAGCTAATATCTGAATATAGCGCCACATAAACTAGCTTATCAACGTTAGTTTTTTATCCCAAAAATCGGGCGAGCAAGGGATCATTATAAAAACTCGTCATCGTCTGGTTCGAACGCTTATCTCAGTTCCAAGAATTGAGATCAAAAAAGTCTGGTGACGAAAAGACGCGGGCAAAATTAATGACAACTTTGAGTGCATGTATGGTATAAGACCATTAAGTCGTTCGTTATCCTGCTAACTCGGTTTAGGTAAGAGTTGGTACTAAGTACGCCACTAACTTGTATAATAAGTAATAAAACTAGAGTCGCTAAGCGCGCTTAGGTATATGCTAAATGGTAATTTTTGAGAGTCTAACGTAGTGCTTACAGAGAATTCTAGAGAAATAATTTTAGACATTAGTATATATGAAACTTAGCTTTCAAAAGGAAAACGTATCAATGCAGTTTGTTGCAAATACTTAGACATTACAAGTGAAAGTAACACAAAATAATTACAACCTGTATATACTAAGGAACAATGATATTTTGTAGAATCAACACGGATTATTGAGTAATTGCGAGCAATCGGAGCGAGTATCGATGCCTCAATGGCTCGCAAAGTTCGAAACAAATCACAGCAATTTCGTGGGGCATTATAACAACGTTTTTGTGAAATTACATGTTGGGCTTGATACGCAACGTGTGTTTATGGAAAGTATAAAGCCGTGACTGCAATTTTAGAGAAAAAGAAGATTCAATGATGCATTCCACGTTGATTATGATAGCGAGTCGGTGTCAACATCGGCAACAATTGTATTAGAAAGTCTTAGGACTGTAGGGGCGGTGTTCAATAGATCATCAACGATAAATGGGACATATTTCGAAGGGCAGAATCACTTGTCTCTATCTCTGGGCAGTCATTAATCACTCCTCACTTCTCAGCGGACATAAAACATTGAGATTACGCTCGTAAACGTTACATCACACTGTTGCATACGAGATAACTCAAATTCAAAAACATTTATTTCATTTTCGGTGACACGTGGACCATTAAATTATCACAAAGTATCATTAGCTAAGATTTATCTTGTAATGAAGACGTTATCGAAAATTTAAATAATCAACCGATAGAATTTTAACATGGTTTTGATAGCGATTAAAAGCGACAGACTTAATTACTAAATATTTAGACCGTACGGTAACGCTTACGGTTGCCTTTACATTTTTTGATAACTAAAGATCACGGTATTATTGTTATTCTAATGAATACAGCACGAATCTACACATTTTTCCCTTTAAATAAAACGAAGATGTTTAGAAGATTTCGAATTCGTAAAAAGACTACGAAATTTGGTAGTGACCGTATGTCTTTAATCATAATGATACTAATGATTAAATATATAAAGTTGTGTTTTTGATGAGAGCACAACGCGAGAATGATAAACTAAAATCGGAAACAACGAACAATAGCCCACTTTCGTATCTCAAGACGCGGCAAGCTAAAGGCATTCCATGACATGACGACGAGACGTCACAACGCAACATTCAGATAAAAACATAATAAAAGTAACTTTTTATTAACGAACATATTCAATTGTGAATTCATCGCAGGCACTCGTGATGTCATTAGAGGATCATTTGATAGTATTCATGAGATTAAGTAAGGATGAGCTTTCTACGAAGCTTTTTGTCTTCGATAATCGTAGTTAAATTCAAAAATGAGCATACAAGAGCCCCTATGCCACGTCATTTGAATTACTTTAAGAATGAAAAACATTTGAAGATTCTCGTGGAAGGAAAGTGCGATGGTATCGTCGAGCAACAACTCACGAAGCTCCTCACATACCGCGAAACGTTTCCTCGATCCGCTAAACAGAATTCACGAATGCGAATAAATACCGTCATTCAGGAAGTGTTTGTTTGCATCAGCATTATATTTTTGGGAAAGCTAGGTACAGCTAAGTTTAAACCAACGCACGTGCCCAATAAGCAGCGGAGTGGGTGGTGCGATTGCCTGATAAGCCCAAGGAGCCAGGAAACGATTGATCGGCCGATACTTTCATACGTCAAACGCCACTAGATTGATCCACGTTGTATTGAAACGTCACGCGCGATACCATCAGACCATCGTTAGGAAGCCTTTTTGTGAACGACTCAGGCTACATTACCTATTCAAATATGCAAGTATCAGATAAGTAAACTTAGCTTCGTATTTTCTTCAATGATGCCAGTGAAAGAGGAATAACAATGTGCATTCACGACGTTAAATATGGTAATATTTATATTGAAGGAGAAATATGAATGTTTGCGTCTGGAGATCGTACAAATTCAAGGAGCATCAATAAGAGAGTACTTTGTAAGACATCAGCTGCATCTTTAGTTTGTTCGAATGGGCTCGTTACGCGTTCGCGATCATGAATGATGGATAGCCGTGGCGGATCGGCGCGCACGCTGTTCCAACTTGTTCTCAACCTGTCTTATTCCAACCGGCTCAAGATTGAAATTCTTTTGTCATTATCAGGTGTAACTCCGACATGTGGGATACTTGTGATTGACAAATCCGAGCCGATGGTATCGCGTTCATAAATAATACCATCACTAGTTAGTACATATTCATTGCTGTATCTTTGTTTTCTTGACATGAGAAATATCGTGTGCGCATTTAAAGCTGAGATGACTGTTCAAGTACTTGGTCAAAATATTTCTTTTGAACCCCTTTTCTTTATTCTTATAAGTATTGTTTAGGAAAAGAAACAACAGATTGAGAATGAAAGTAATCTCTATAAAAATCATTTGTCACGAATTTCTCACGATGGCAAAGTTCTCTCGCAACACCTATAGGTATAACAAGTATAAAAAGATTTAAAAGTTACACAATAACATGTTTGAATGCACATTCACTCGACGCTATGAATAGAGTCTCGATGACAGTAGAAAGTTCAAACGTCTAAGTGAGATGCAGAATAAAATCAATTACAGATAATATAAGCAATGACCAGTGTCTTAAATCATTTTATGCCATAAAATAAAAGGCAAGTTTTAATGGCGCCCTCATTGAATTAAAATAGTTACCGAGTATTATTAGACGTAAAAGAGAAACGATGTTTTAAGCATTACTGAGAACCGAAAAACAAGATCCCTACCCTGCTGTATAACAGTATTCTTAAAATAAATATCCATAAAAAGGTGTCAAAACTATTTTATACGATACTTCAGAGGAATAGAATACGAATAATAGAAGAATATCCAGATTGTATTAACAAATTAGGGTAAGTGAAATTATGAAGGTGGAAGTGTGTTAATAGGGGCGCCACAACTTGGCACTCGGGTGACTAGGAGAGTCAACAGGTTTGCTCGGATGTCGTACCTTACAATATATTGAGAAGGCAGAGACCACCTTAAGGTCGGCAAGCGCGACCGTTACTTCGTGTCCAATAAATTCAAGAACAAACGACAGCAATAAGGAACATCGCAAGCATCCATCTCCTGTCAACCATCAGCCGTCTATAAAGACTATGCGATAAGTCACAAGCGAACGACTCCACGATAAATCAAATTCGGATGTTCACAATATAGAACGATAGAAATAAAACGAGTTACATAATTCAAATGAAGGAATGAATGACGCTATTGATATAAATCTTGAGAAAATCAACGGTCATGTTATAAAGATGAATATGGAACCAAATTGACTATAAACCGAGAACTGTTAGGCGACGGCACTTAATAATTAGATTTCCATATTTACGACCATGCTGTAGACGGGAAGGCTGGTTCGAGTGAAGCTGGCTAGTACAGTACGAGTTCAGGTATTTTGATATTCGCAGCAATTAGGAGAGATTGCATCGATCCAATATAACTGAGATCTCTCAGATAATTTATACAGGGTCAGTCATAAATCTTTTTAAGTGATACTCTGCATCATTTGGCCCTCACTCACTCAAGAGTTATTCCCTTTGGAGTATGATTTTCGCGTCTTCTTTTGTTCTCGCTCTGTCTACTCTAGTCTTAGGAAACAGCGAAGTCTAATAGATGGTTTGTATCATATACAAACTACTTTGATGTAGATGAAGCATGTAGATTTATCAAATTCCTGCATAATAGTGCCTAGGTATGCCATAGAAGACAGACAATTATGACGTACCATAGCACTCGCAGATATAAATGGTTAGAAAGACCGCAGGACATAAGATCTCAGTTCATACAACAAAGGCATCTATTATCAGCGCAATAAAATCCATAAGGTATTGCAAAGAAAAACAATAATGAGTGCAGAAGATAGGGCAGATGTTTTCGCCGGATGTTGCTCATGAACAATAAAATCATAAGTGCGAATGACGGACGTTAATTGAAGACTTCCCGTCGGCGGATCTTAAATTGATTAAATCATGTTTTATTAGCCATGTTCGATTCAAAATTAATTTCGATGATGATACACGTGCTTAGTGCTTAATGGTAGTTAATTGATGATGTTAAACGTATTAAGGCTTTATAAGTTAATTTATCATTTAACAGGTGTAATAAATGAAAAGTATATTGTAGTATTCTGTTCGATTACTAAGATACCTGGTGGCCACCTTATTCAATTTAAATGTTTATTGGAATAAAATTTTATTATTGTAGGTGTCATATTAGAATAACAATAGATACAAGTTTTTGTAAATGTTACGCAAAAAAGAACAAAGCATTTATGAATAACTTGATTCAAAATATCATCGATGTCATTATATGGAGACTATCGAAGATAACGAGCGAAAAAATATTGCTAAAAATAGTTTGACTATGTCAGAAAGGAAGACAGAAAAATCTACTCATTGGAACGATGGAAAACAATAAATCAATGATAGATGACTCTATTGTACAGAACTTGCAAGATAATACGGCGGACCTAGAGGCTAAATTTAGAGCCATAAAAGCGGCAAATAGTATGGAATCAACAACATATTGACCAGCTAGCGCAGCGAGTGCACTTCTGTACCACTCTGAATAGAATAGCAAACGATTTATGGCTTTTGTAGGTTTTTCAAATTTTCTCTTGGCTTTCTTTAGCATCTAAACCAATTTTTAACGAATTTGAGCATAAAGCAAAATCAACAGCAATTTAAAAAATAAATAAAGAAAATAAGAATTAAAAAAAATAGCAATTTGCCACTGTATCATTTCAGAGTTCGATAAAAATTTCTATAACCTGTTTAAAGTTCAGGCAGTCAATATCAAATTAAAATAATTTGATAAAGAATTTTTAAGAAATAATTCAGATTCGATTTTATACAGAACATTTAGATTTTTATGCAGGCAGGCAGACTAAAAATTTACTGCGATTATCAGCAAAGCAAAGTGAACCTTTTTCCACCTGTACTGTTCCTTCTGTGGCGGATAGCTGATGAATGTTCGCGATCCGAACACATACAGTCACGGTGTAGCCGTTAGCCGCAGGGCTAAATACTAAGACATGTTCTACAAGATAATGCTGCAAAACCTTACATCACAAGCAATTGAGACAATGACATTGCAGAGATCGTTAAACCTGATAATGATTAAAAAGACGCTTCCGCCTTTTTTTGTTTCGAGCTAAAAATAACGAAAAGCGACGCGAAATAGATCACATAATTCCTCAAATCACACCACATCAGCAAGGGCATCAATTCACCGGGCAGCAATAACTTAACCTTCCACGTTTCGAGTCAAGAGGTGCGTATTATGGTCCATTAGCGATCATAAAAGATCATAAAACTCGTAAAGATCGCGCCGGTAACCCTGGTGGAACGCCCACACTAGATAGACACGTTAATAGAACGCATCTGACATAGTTATTGTATGCGTCGGGTAGTTGAGCACAGGTCATTGTAATTTGGATTTATTTAGAGCAGAATCTATTTCAAAAACGTACAAAAAAGTCTTCTAAAGCCTTTGTGTGTTTTGGAGAGCCTGTTTGAGCCTGTTTTATTTGTTGTTGAGGTGGCATTCGATTCTTCCTTCACAAATGCAATATAAATTGTGTTTAGTCATTTTATGGGGTACACAAGACATCGGAAGTAGCTTTACCTTTTTTATTCCATTTCCGAGCCTGCCAAGTGGGATCTAGCCTGTTAGAGTGAAATAAAATAAAACACCTCAAAAGGTTCTCAATCTCCACAGGCAACAGTAATTGTAGAAACGATTCAAGATTTTTTGCCTAACCGTGATTTATGCGTTTTGGAAAGCGCAAATTGGCTTCATAAACGCTTCGTGATTTGATTTTATTACTTTCGAATATATTTTTCATTCAAACTTCAACTCATCTATTTATAGTAGGTGTTTTTTATTAGGGTTCCGTATCCAAAGGGTAAAAACGGGACCCTATTACTAAGACTTCGCTGTCCGTCTGTCTGTCTGTCACCAGGCTGTATCTCATTAACCGTGATAGTTAGACAATTGAAATTTTCACAGATGATGTATTTATGTTGCCGCTATAATAACAAATACTAAAAAAAGAATAGAATAAATATTTAAGGCTCCGATACAACAAACGTGATTTTTTTACTGTTATTATAGATAATGGTACGGAACTTTTCGTGCGCGAGTCCGACTCGCACTTGGCCGGTTTTTATGTTACATTTTAACAATTATAATTTGTATGCTGTTTGTGTAGTATCTGAAACTATGCCAACAATAACACCAATACCTTCGTCCTATTACGTACCATACATTCGTATCTCAAAATGGCATAACATTAAATCTTGCGATCAAATAAATATAAAAAATCGTCGCGTCGGTCAAATCCGAGATCGTGTAAAGTAAAAGAAGACGATAGCACGTGTGTGATCAACTTTCAGTGGTAAGCCCCGCCTTCAGCCATTCAACAAGTTGATAAAGTTCTGCGAAATTCAGCCTGTTGCTGAACCGATACCCAGAATAATTTCTTAGATTTCAGATAGTAAGGTACCTACAGAAGTTTGTATAAATTCGATAACATAATGCGTTTTCTTATCTATCACTCTTAATAATACTAATATATAAGTGAGTTTGGCCTGGTTATTCCTTCCAAACATGATAGGTATACACAACACAACCGAATATCGACCGGACACACACATAACTTAAAAAAGCTAGATAACTTACAATTACTTCTTCTCAAAAGCCGGCGCCAGCAAAAAACACAGCAAACACCAAGTCATTTATCACGTCACAGTTCATGCACGGAACTTAACGACAACCGCTCACGGGGACGTCTCAACGTGGAATGGTATCTTGATGATGGTAAGGCGAAAGACAGAGGGGGTATGACGAGGGGCGCGGGCCGAGACGCGATGGGCGTGGCTTCGCAGGTGTATCACCCGAACAATGATATATGCGCATGTTAACACTTCGATCGGAACACGCCTCACTGTCACGTCCGCTGAAGTCGATCTTTAATTGTTTGCTCGAGAGGGAAAGTCGTATAACACCATTTAATTTTACACCACGCAAGTTGTATCATCGTTTTTTAAGGTCTGACAGACTGACAACACAGATGCAACAGAAGATAAGGCGTTGAAAGATAAAGGCCGGAGTAGGTAATTGTTAAGAGACCCTACCTATCAGTTATGTGTCTGGTGTAGAAAGATTAGCGATACTAGAACGAAGACGATACTGGCAAAAAATATGGTATTTCATTTTATGTCCTCCACATTATGATTTATCGTTGAAGACTAGAAACTGCCACTGTCCGACTGAGCAAAACCTATTCACAGAGCCGTGCTTATTGAAATTAATGGGTGCCTTTCTAAGGTGTGCTCATAAAACCTTAAGGCAGTTAAGTAACCGAAATGGGGTAATAAATATTGCAATCTGAAAACATATTTTTTTGCAACGAATAAATCAACTGAACTCAGCCAAAAATGATTCCAAAATCGGAAGATAATCGCACACCTACCGAGACCTGCTTAATTAACCAATAACTCAAACACACGCTTTAGACAATCGAGGCACGAGGATGCGAGAGACAAATTACCAAGGCCAATTGCAACGAGCTGCCCGGGGATATTGCATGTACTTCAGATTGAGGGCAATGAATGAACGAAGGACTTGAAGGCAACAGGATTGCTGGGAGCAACATTACAAAATTAAAATCGTAGAGGCATGGAATACTTAAATTGTGTCGTGCTGTGTATTGTGTCTATAGACCAAAAATAATAGAGCACACTATCATGTCAAACACTTGGATCAAGAGTACAAACCCCAAAAAATCTGGAAGAAAAAACTGGGCAGCCTTTATTTTATTTTTTTAACATACAAACGATATTAAATTTTGGAACAAGAGTCACGTAGCATCACAAGAAGAATCAATTCCCGTCAAAAGCCGTCAAAAGAAGATTATCATTTTGCGCTTTCCGTTGCCTGCTTGGCAACGGAAAGCGCAAAATGACAATCTCCTAAATTAAATACACGGGAACGTGTACAATCGTGAAAGGTTAAGTGTGTGGAATCAGCTGATAGGACTTAAATACCAAACAATGGCACAGACTTTAAGGCTTAGGGTGTGTCCATAGACTTCCGTCCGTACAGATTCTGACATAGATGGTTTATATTAAGACTGAACTATGGAAAATACGAAGTCGCTTGCAGAATTTAAATGTCGAGAATAAATTTTATAGGTATTTGAAATAGAATCGTAACAAAACAGGTGGAATCGGAGGAATACGTGTTTTTTATTCGATCTTATCCCCATCTTATCTCCCAAAAGTATAGTATAAGTGTAATGACCGGATGGGATACTTGCTACTGATTCTAATAATACAAGTATAATACACCCTTATTCCGTGCAGCTATGCCAGGGAAGCCTTGGGACAATGTAAACTAAATTGACATTTAACCCAATACTAGGATTTATCTCCGAACAGCAGAACAGTAATTTATATTTGATGCAATTTATATCATAGAGCAAGAGCCCAAAGGTAAACCGTTTATAAACAATGTCTCTAACGACATTACTTGCGAATATTTTTAGTATTTAAAGTTAATATTTAGTGATTTTAACGATAAATGCGTATTTTGTATTATATTTTCATGTATGAATTGTGCTGAAAGTTTTGTCTGTGCGAGTCCACTTCATCTCGGAGTATCCTTCAAGGTTGCTTTTAAGTTGCATCATCTAGATTACCTAGATACAAAACGATCTTGATACGAAAGACATTTATCTTGTTTATCTCAATTTACAATCAAGAAACCTAATAAAGAATAGAAGTGAACGCTTGAATCGGAACTACATAACTAATTTCGTAAATTACAAAGTTGCAATGTTTTGCAAGCATTCCGATACTCTATGATGAGAATCAAAATTCTTGCGAAAATGCTTTAAACATGATCTTGCGATAGTGTACCTGTTTAATGATCACTGATATTATTGTAGTAACTTGAAAACCATATAATCTGACAACCATAATTATACTCAAAATCAACCATATAATCTGATTTCAGCAGGTATTTCCCAACTTTACAAACAAAATTCCAGTCGAAAAGTTTATAGAATTTCAAAACATTTCAAATCCAATCTAAGGAAATTCTTGATTCGTTCACCAAGACAAATCATTAATTAGTTCCTTACAATTCTAGTACAATACAATAGCCAGACACCATACCCTACTGCCGCATTCCTTTTCTAACTTGTCTACAACCGCTGACATACTGAAACGAAAGCTCGGCACAAACCCCACAAAACCAGAAGTACCAGGGGATAGTACAGCACATACAGATTGGTGTCTCGGTGGTGTCACGCAATGCAGTTTATAATTCAACAACAATAAACAGATAGTTAATTGCGATGCTGTCACTGCCACAGTATATGGTAATGAGCTGTAGGGATCGCGGTCGCACGGACAATATCTCTCGACGGTGAAAGGTAAAATGCGGATGGATGAAGGTAGAAGCGAATGGAGGATATGGATATATCCTCCATTCGCTGCAAATGAAAAATGTCATTCTTTCATTAATTATGAATGTTAGCGAGTTAACTACGAACTTTGTTTGTGATTATCAAACTATCACACGTACAACACGTCATCACAAAATATTAAGATGCCCCCCTGCTCCTTGTGAAAGGGCATATCCAGGGCGAGAAGTTAACCAGGCGCTAAGAAAAAGACGTAGTTATATGTCTTTTTATTGCCTAGTGTTCGTGAACCGAACGATAGAATCCGAAGTTAGGCCCAAGACAAACCGGTGTGAAACTAGTTTCGAGGCGAGAGAGAGGCGCGTGACAGATTTACTCCATACTAATTGTATACACTTTGATTCGACACTTTGATTCGAAATTTTCAGAACACTTCCGCTCACACTCATAACTTCAAACGTATCACCATAGTGTTTGTTTAGCCCATGGCCCGTGTCTGCGATAGGTGCTGTACATGCGCTTTCAGGTACGCCCGGTATCTTAGAGGCTGACACCAATACGTTTTTATCAAACCCAATCTCCTATGAGAAAGTAACTAAACTCGTATTGTATGCGAGGGGAACCGGCAACAATCCTCTATTAGCGCTCCTCGGGCTAAATTCTATGGTTAACTAGCCGTTCTAAATTCCGGAAACGCTAGGCCCTCCATAGACTTTCAGCAGATCCTATCTAAGGGATTTATATCTGCTTACACTACAGGTACTGTACTGTGCCAATGATCTACGCTTCTATCTTCATGAGTAACAGTACATAAGACTCTGGCAGATGATGGATGCCGCAAGCTGAAGACAGAACGCTACGGTGCTCATTAAGAGTCCTATGTCGCGTAGTGAATTTGCATAGACTGATGATGATGATCTGTTTATGTGTGTATGATGATTAATACAAAATCGATGTTTTCATATTGATAATATTATTTTAAAATAGAAGTAAATAACAGGCTAAAGTAGTAATAACAAAGTAATTGTCATTAACTTACAGTCTTACTCTAGTTTTATGAATCTTATCTGTATGTAGACTAATTGCTGTTACTTGCGTAGTCATTGCGCCTAGACGTAATTGTAGGAATAACATTGAATACCTAGTTAACTTTATGTTATTTTTTGTACCGAAACCATGACGTGTGGTGTATTATTATATGACCGGCTTTGTGACATTATCAAGGTCTCTTTTCTAGCAAGGATTAGACAAAACAAAACCATATAGACGGTTTAATAGAAATATGGATCAAACGACCCAAATAAAGAAATAAATAACCTTTTGATAATGATTTGATAGACCTGATTTTGGTATAGTTGATATTGAAACAATAATATACAAATTAAATCTTGGGAGTTCATCTACTCGATGGACCGAGGACTTAATAGTTGTCGCATGAGTCGATGGATGAAGACGGCTCAGGACCGCTATGTCGTAAGGGGGCTTATGTCATGCGGTGATGATACAATTAATGTTTGTTACGCTATCGTATTATAAGCTTGAGACCTAGTTATACAATACATAACTCTTTATGGTACACCACAAAATCAAACAAAAACGAAACACATAAGTACAATGGGCGGCCTTATAACTACAGCTGCAGTGGAGCGTATAAATATTGGAAGCCTCCAAAAATGTGTTAACCACAGCAGACTTGCTTTCCTCCTCACGGTGCCGCTCGCATAACACTTACGCACAGGCCTTTGCGCTTGTCGCATGAAGCTCGGAGCAGATGAGAAGGTCAAGTCAGATTCAGGTTATCCAGATTAAAACGACAACAGGACCATCCGGTGAGAGTAGGCTAGGTATAGGAGCGGTATTTGGCACAGAATCCTATACGAATAGAATTACGGTCTAATTATACGAATACCGGTTGGGTATCGCGTCGTAAATGTCATTTTGCACTTGTATTAGTGCTGCCAGCTGGAAATGCTACGGGTGAATCTGCTGATGCAATTTGTCTATGGCTAGATTTAGATCATTTGAACGGCTTTTAAAAAATGCACGTGGATTTAACGACACATGTGAAATATGTTTTAGCAATCATCAATTAACAGCACTACTTTAATATTAAGAAGCAGAATACAAGGACACGCTAGCTAAAGAAAAAACAGGTTTTATGTCAAGTTGTTGTGGCAACACATGAAAACCTATAATATAAAACGTATACGTATACGCAACAGTGAAGAAGTGTCACATTTGAATTCAAACTCCAGAAACCTTTATCATATTAAAGAAGGCAACACTAAAAGCTCGCCTGATTCTCACGAGGTTGTTGCGATTACCTGCCCTGCATGCGATATGGGGTTAATTTTACGAGGCTCGCTCCAACTAATGAGATATGTAGGTGGTGGTAGTACTTTAGTACAGGTTTCGAATTAGTTGAAAGTTTTGTAGTGCGCGATAAAATACGAGAAACACGCACGACATGGCCCGAACGAGATTAGTGTGGATCTAATGGGGGATCTAACAAGGGTTTACATGCTGAGGTAAAGGTGAAGAAGCATATGCAAATGTAACTAATGGAGGTGCAGTAAAATAACATTTAAATAGATAAACCACATGGAAGACAATAATAAACAAATAGAGGATATGCCGGGAATCGCAACCTTTGTTGTTTGGATTGGAATATAAACCCAACATTAGAGTTTAAGAAGAATATAATTCTACGAAAACCTTTTAATAATATCCCCGATAAACCTTTTAATAATATCCCCGATATTATTAAAAAGTTTTCGTAGAAGATTTACCCAGTGCGAGTAACGCACTATAAAGCAAAAAGCTAAGAATATAATTATTAATAACTCATATATTTCAGAATCCTTATTAACAAAGAAAATTACAAATAATAGAACTAAATTAAAACTAGTATTTACAATTGAAACAATTGAGCTAACTGCAGACTGTTGCAAACAATCTACAAGTAGCTCAACTGATCCATATCAATACCAGTCGGAAGCGTGCCCAAGACGCTAGCTGCATTGCCCCGCTGTATAGCAATGCTGATGCGCTGCGCCAGATACTCACCAGCTCTCGGGTCACGCGTCGCTTCGACCAGACGCTCAGATAATTTTTTGAAAACCCGAACAGCCTCGGTACCCCAGGGACCTAGGGTCTCGACTCCAAGGGGAGCAAATGCGTAGGCTCTGTCGAGACCTGCACATTTGCGCCTCTTGAAATCTTAGATCTTTTAGAATCCTATTATTATCCCTTATTGTCCTATTTAGTTCCAAGGATACACTTTTTTAAAGATTTTCAACTGCGTGCTTTATTTCTATCACATAGGTGAGTGACTTTAACTCCATCGTTCACATAACCATTCAGCAAACTAACAAGCAAATCCTAGAACATGAGCTACGAACTACAAGGTTAGTTTAAACAAGCGAACATAATTTCTTGTTCGAATTGGATCTGGTCTTGTAGAAACGGGGTCCCATGGTGAAGTGATAAGTGACGAGTTATGATAGGAAAGGATTGGTCGTGTTGGATTAACAATAAAATAACTCCAGTTCCATGTAGGTGTTGCTTGGATTATATTATAGATTTGAAATGGGCTTACTAATGTGATATGTGTGAAGTTACAATAAGGATTATTCGAGGAAATAAAGAAAGCACACAATGTGTGCAAACGAGATTTTCATTCGCTTGTTAAAATTTGACAATAGTTTAACCTTTTTGTTTACCTCTAGTGTTTACTTGTGTGTGGAGAAACCAAGACTTGGTTCGTAAAACAATAACACAAAAATTAATTAGGATAAGTGGTGTTTAGGCTTGTTATGTGCTTTGTATAGAAGTGTAGTCCCTGTGACTAAAGCTCGATTTTGTATTTCTTACGAACCAAGTCTTGGTTTCTCCACACACAAGTAAACCGTTCGTCCGTCCCATCGGATTAGTTAGATAGAGAGGGATTAGAGAGTGCTCCTGTGTTTGCGCAAAAACTTGTGCACTATAGACTATAATTATGTCCTGCGCACGCGCACATGGCTGGTCTCCGTTGAGATTGAAAAAAATGAAATTCGTGAAGGAGGACATCATCATGGTGATAATGATGATTATATTTTATGCTTTATAGTGCGTAACTCGCATTAGAGCAATTTTCAACGATTTTTTTTATGATTATTTGAAATGATGATGAAATTTTTGATACGCAAAAGAATGACAATTGAGGATCAGGTAAGCTATGGAGAAAAAATACTGAAATATCTAAAAGTACAAGAAGAATTAAAAAAAAACATGTCAAGGTTCAAATAACGTATGTTTGTTGAAGGGTGGTTAAAATTCATTCTTGAACATTCACGCGGTACTTCACACGTACTACGAACAATCAATAAAATTAGAACTACGCATCACCTGTCAACCAGCAGAGCGCCCATTCAAACACCTTGTAAAATACTTCGCGTGTGGCTTTAGAAATAGACGTCGTTCGTAATTACCCGCTAAGAATAGATGGACAATTACTGAAAACTTGAGCATTGGCTCATTAGCAAATACATCATATGCCACTACATCCACGAAGGATGGTTTTGGGAAACTTGTTTTGAAGAATAATTTGATTAAAACCTCAAAGTTATTAATAATACTGTGGCCGCAGCTGTCCGCGCACTGTCGTTCTCGTATGAATTTTACTCGTTTTACTAGTCTACCTTTTTAATTTTTTTATTGTCTATAGACCTTCGTGGCCTGCATGTCATGGGCTCAGACGTGTACAACAGGCTTCCCAGTTCTGTTACAGGTACCCACAGTCTGCCTGTCTAGACTTAACTAGACTTAAACGCTGGCTTATTGAGCGAACTTGTTATAGCTACGATAAATTTGTAGCTTCCAAAAAGGTGTGTAATACATAATTATGCATATCGTATTAATATTAATTAATCAAGTCACTAATTTATTTGACGATTTATTTTAATATTTTGAATGTGTACCTACATCTATTATTTTAAAAAATTTTATTACGCTTTCATTTATATAATTCCTAATTAAAATGTATTAACCAGTGTGTTAAATTGTATGAAAATTTTGACTCTATAAGACTTTGTAAGATTATTATAAATAAATGAGTAAGTATGACTATTCCTTTGACCACAATTTCATTTATTTTACTCGTTTAACTTCGTCCAAGTCATTGAAGAATAGACATTCATAGTGTGTCCTATAGACGACAGTCCATTCCTTTTCCTTGATAGTTCCTCCACTCATAGCTGATATTTACGACCCACACTAGATGCTCATGATCAGTTTCAGTCCTCCCAGTCACATTATTTTATACATTTGTCGTTGGGACAATCTACGTGTAGATTTCTGTACAAAATGTGTTGAAGCAAAGCCTACAATCTCTCAACAACATCATACAAAGAACAAATAAACCAATACAAAGCAGCAATAATAAGGAAACTAAAATCCATCCCTAGTTTCATAAAGTCAATCTGACCCCATCTCTAACAAATAAATTGCCAGTAAAAGTCAAATAAAACCATAGAACGCGTAATAAAGAGAGTTCACGAGTAGTTGTTTGCAAAGTGAACATTCACATACATTCGCGAGGTGCACACACTAAAGTAGTAGCTAGCTTGACGGTAAAATACCAATTCTAATCTAACAAGGCTTGTGGGTTTCTGACATGATGAGAGATTTTAAATTGGTAAATAATTCGGTAAAGATCACACTAATCAAAGCAGTCGTAGAGTCGCTAGTAAAAAGTACCTACTTTTTTATGCACATGAAATAGTTTGATAATCAGGAGACTCTCGTTGATAATGATTCACTAATAAAAAAAACTTTAATAATGATTTACAAAAAAGGTTTCTAACTTCGTTTTAACTTTTGCCCAAATTGGGTCCATTCAAGGCATATGGGCGTGGGTAAAGCTTCTTCCTAGTCTTAAAACGTCGTTGGTCTCGCGAAAGCAGCATGCCCTTAAACGTTTTGTTAAGAGATATTAACGTGGATTGTGAGGTGTGGCATTAGACGCAAATGTATGTGAGAGTCCGGAAGATTTACCACCGGGCCTCGGTTACCAATAAACTTGAGAACTCGAGACAACCCGCGATACATGGCAGATACCAAGCAAAAATGTTTAGAAGCTGCTGAATTTATATCACGCTATCCCGTTTTCTCAAATCAATTCCACACTTTGTGTATTTGCATGGATTAAAGATAAGGTAAAAGCAAAGCATCGTTAAAAGACCAAATAGACTCTTCTAACATTTTATTGTGAAGATACTCAGACATGATTATCTGTTATCGTCGATGGCGGCCGCTGGCTAGACATAACACTCTCTCAAAGCAATGGTGTTTTGCATAAAACATTTCAATACAAATTATCACTGAAGACGGCTATTACAGACAAAAAGCTCACGGCATCCAATTTCACGCATACTAAATAAAATTAGCATCAAACTGACAGAGTAACAAAGAGGTCTCAATAATTCGCCCAAGAACAAGCTACGAACGTACAGACACACCCCATTAATCACACTACATAAGCCTGAGCTCAATAATAATTTAATGAAAGTAAGTACAAATTGCAGAGAGTATTCAATTCAGTTAATATGCAATAATTGCCATAAGCACCGGAGTTGAGAATGGGACGTTTAACATACGTACTAAGCGCAATTACAATTCAATTTTCTTTCAATTTCTAAGTGTGTATAATGATGATCTTGTAGTTCAATGCGATGAACTGTGTAATAAGAGGGATCATTACAGCGTTGTTGTTGTCGATTTGCCTGATTCTTGTTTGGATATCAGCGAGGCAATGGAGATAGATAAGCACATCCGAATTAAGGAGGTCGGACTAGAGGCATAGCGTGCATGTATAAAACACAAGGAAAAGGTGGTTTCCTATGCAAAAGAGAGAACTAAAAAGAATAGCCTTGGAAATGGAACACTCCAAGCGATTGCATCGCATGTACATATTCGGAGGACTAAATATATGTACTGGATAACAAAAGAATCAAAAATATTTTGTGGAGGTTTTGTGTGTTAAATTGCGATAAATGCGCATTTTTACGCAATCCGTTCATACTCCGGCCACTGGCCTCATTTCCGCTTCGCGCGCATTCGATAACATTTGCGGAGTCCAACTCACGCCTATTGAGGGTCGTTACTAGACGCTGGCGCGAGATGATCGATAATAATGGTAATTTCGACTGGAACACGTGTAGCATCGTTCCCGGCAGAGCGATCGAGATCGCGCACCACCGACCCTATTAGGACGTGAAAGGAGAACAGGACGACGGAATCGGCGCGCAACTTCCAATCTCAGAGTTCACTGTTTATTCAATACTTTGGCTATCGATGCGAGGGGACATGAAAGATGGTGTTTGATTCGAATAATCCTGATCACGACATTATTTGAATATTTTCTCTGCGATGGAATATGCAGATATGAGTCAGAAGCTGACCGGTACTGGCATTGCAACACGGCGCGGGAGCATTGAGATATTGCAACGCATCAGCTCCGGGCTATGAAGCGACAACTGCGACAAGCCTTCCAGGGAGTGTATTTATGCAGCCTTCCCGGCGACCTATAATGGCAACACAATATCACAATACGGGCATAGATTTATGTCTGGCTCTCGCACGCGGAAATCCCATAGTTATTTACCGGTTGCGAGCTAAGTGCGGCAGATTTATCGGTGTGCGCTTGCGCCTATGGACGATCTCGTTTCAGTGCGTCTCCGCGAGTGCACTATGATAAATACTGGCAGATGATACCACTATATCAGGCGAATATGTAGTTTGAGCGCATGCATAATTGCGGCAAAGGGATTGCTCGAGTAATTGTGGAGCGCCAAGGTCTAACTAATCATTGATGAGAAGATAGTCCTTGATGACTGAGTCGTGTCGAGGTACCTTGTTACAGAGCATACGGTTTGAGAATGTTGTAATATCTAAATCTGTTTTGACGGCTGCTTGACTGACGCAAATATTTTGATTGCATTGAGGATGTAATAAACATCTTCCTGTGTCGAACGCCTTGTATTTCGTTTCATCCAATTCAAATATCTTCGCATTGCATTAAATTATTTCTTTACCAGAACAGACTGGTACAGAAATATTTCAATACATCACACAGTAAACAACAAATGAAACTATAAAAAAAACTATAAAAAGAAGAGTAACAACGGACAATGGAAGCTCATTACACTTTTAAATCGGAGAACAACTTTATCATTTCAAGTGGTATCGACGTCAACTTCAGTAGATCTTGAGCGATGCATGATTTGTTACAAAAAGATTATTAATCCCTACACTACTTACACTACTTTAAACTTACAAAGTCGAAACTTCGAAAGTCTGAGTTAAGAAGTATCGAAAAGTAATTTGAAACCAAACATTTACTCGTCCTTTGTGTAATATAATTTACATCATATTAAAAGAATTTCTGGATTATTGTAATATTATACGAAAATAGAATGGATCCTTGAGAAATTTGATGTATGTAGATATCAAGAAAATATAGCGGTTCTAACTTGTTATTACAGACCCGTGTGAAATTACACTCGGTCATTTGTCAAGAGGCAAGGAGGCGCTAGACTTGTGGCACGGTTATTAATTTCATTAGCTCGCTCTTAATCAAACCACCGCGGTGGGTGTTAACGGCACGATGCCTATTAGTGATTATTCACTGGCAGAGAGTAGATTTTAAAACGTGATTCTGTTATTCACCGTAATTGAAAGCAGGAAACAATCGAGTAAGCAAACGGTATAGTTAGACGGAGTTGGCGAAAAACACGGTTATCAGATTACCGAAACGCAAATCTATAAGCTGCTTTCAGTATTTGTTAGAAAACTTGATTTGACTGTGTATTCGATATGCAACAAACGATAGCTGTTGATGATTAACTGGTTTGTCAGGATTAAGACGTCGTGTATGGTGTAATAACGCAGCAGACCTCTAAGGCATTCCACTCCCACTTGATTTGGAGGCTAATTTGAGCGGGAGCCAATTCACCAGCTCATAATCCAGCACATAGATCATCCCGACGGCTGCAGGCGCGGCGAGAGCGCCTCAATTGTCCAGATTGGCATAATGACACGCGCCCCGAGCCACCGGCTAACTTATGACCACATTACCCTGACACGGCTTGACGCATGTCCAATTATTACACACAATCTATTCGGTGTTGCCCGTGTAAAATATGAATAAGGCGCATGGCAACCATTAATATGAATATATCGTGTGTACGGCGTTAGTCACTTTGTAGGGACGAGATAATGTTGCTTGCGTATAAACCCTAGACGCTGCTGTAACAAATGAACCGACTAAGGGAGAAATATTGCAAAAACTTTTAATATATTACCCACATTGTTAGCAACGCGATACGCACAAATAATACACGAAGGAATTTCTTCCTAGCAGCTGTATGTTTACGTCTAAAACAGTGGTAGCTAACCTATAAGGTTTTTGCATATGCGAAATTTCAAACGAGCCAACTGACGGGAACGGATCATGCATTTCGAAGCAGATAAATGTATAGACAGGCAATACATCAAGCCGAGATTGGCTATCTTGGTAACCATCGGCTCATCGGCCTTTGAAGGGTTCGCGGGAAACAATCAACCTCAGCCACCCTCGAATGGTCCAATCACCCGAAACAAATGGACCACATTTGTCTAAAGAAACCATCGAAAGGTTCCTTGATTAGCATATCAATCTGCGCGATTTATTAACGCGGTCTAAGAAACAATATGCTAATCTTAAAATTAATTCATAGTGACTTGTTAATTTTTCACTTGAATGAAAAACGATTAATATTTAGTTTTGCTGTATAACAACCTTCTATAATGGTGAGTATTTACTTCTTTCTTTCCAAGACCATGTTGAGAAGAGAAATTGTATACGATTCAGCTAGGTTTTGGAAAACAAGAATGGCATAGTGGCATCATATACGTCATTATTAACTAGGTACAGATCCAGTCAATGATGCATTAAGTACTTATTCGTTGCACTATGAGTAGACTTTAGTTTAGACTAGCAAACAAGCTACTCGAAGAGCATATCAATGTGAAAAAGAAATAGGTATTTCTCAGAAATAATATACCTACCTACTTATCATACGTAAAATAGGTGAGTCATTAGGGAGGCTTATGTCCAGCAGTGGACTAAATAGACTGATGAGGATGACGTAAAATAAAGCGAGACCGAATAAGGAACAAACACACAACAACAACTAAGGAAACTTTAACTATCCTAGTTATAAAGGTCCGCGCGGGTTGACAAGATATTGTTTGCAAGTGGACACTGCCGCTGCTAATCTAAGAGCCGACAGTAATTAATGTACATTACTTAAACCGATTAACCGGACCGCCCAGCGGATGTAGACGGTCCAAGTTAAGAGATAGAAGAGATGGTAGATCAAGTAAAAAATGTAAGCATCATTCATGTTATTACTATCAACTGTAGAAAGAGAAAGAAGAGATTGTAGATCAAGTAAAAAAATTAAGCATCGTCCATGTAGAACCAATGCTTCCTAAAATGTGTTACACAAATGATTATGAAGTGAATGAAAATAAAATAATATATCTTTTTTTATTTAGAAAATAACAACAACGCATAAAGCAATTACAACAAGTATTTTCACATATCTATTTCCTGAAAATCTAAACCGTCACCAGAGGGCAGAGTGCCCAGATTACTGGCAGTACCTATTATAATAAAATAAATAATCAAATACCTCTTTAGCCGACTGACGAGTGTTGTTTTTATGAATGTTAATGATAGGTCCTACTTATACATTTTTGACTAACCTAAATAAGGTTGATGTTAGATAGGTCTTCAGATCGTTTTTTTTCATTAGTAATTTGTTTTTTTTTTCAAATGTTTTACAGGTTATCACCGTAATTGAACTTCGAAGTTGATAATGATCGTTAACGTAACGATTTAACTTTGGTAAAGTGCCGTGCATAACCGTGTTGAGCTTGATAACCCTTGATGTTTTTGGATTTTTTTTCTATCGCACAAAGATTTCAATATTTATAAGATCGATTATTGAAGTGAAGAAGATAACTCTGGCTAGTTAGTACCACATAAAAACAAACAAAATCTAAGAAATGATACAAATTCCCAAAAAATTCCAGTTTCGGCGGGACTCGAACCCGCGTCCCACCCTCAGCACGGGTTTCTTAGTCGGTTCAACCGAAAATCTTTGAGACCAAAATCTACAAACTTATCAGTGAAACGATACCACATATCAACAAAAAAAAATACCCAGTAGGAGGCTCTGTGTTCGGCTGTATGTAGGTATATTTTTTTTGTATGTTCTTCGATTTTTCTTTGTTGTCGATTCAATTACATACAATTTTAAAAAGGTTATCCCTTGAAGGGCCTGTGTCCAGTTTTCTAAGACGATTACTGAGAGAGATTTGAAAACTCATCAATAATTGTAATCTTCCTGAAAGTTTTCATGGCTTAATAGTAATAATTAATTTAGCTTAAGAGCATTGTGTTTATGTAGGTCGAAAGTAATTTGAGAAGATTATGACAAAGTTTATTGAAACTTTTCATACAACCGCTAGTAGTAGATTAAAGATTGAATTAAAGAAGAATTTAATCAAAAACATAAATGTGACAACCAGCCAAGTTCATTATATTTATATATTTTTTTGGTTTTACTGTAAATTCTTTAATGTGCTATCTAGCATTATGCTGATTTATGCCATATTCGTCCCTTATGTTCGGCCCACTCCGTTAAAAAGTCTTTGTTCGTCCCGCACCATAATATTTGTCCCGATTCGTCCCTCATACCAAAATTATTGTAAGTACAGTGAACGTCAACAGTATAATTAATCACCAAAACCAAATCTGTGGTCATCAATTGCTCGCCTATGTATAACTTTTGTACAAACACGTATATTCTATTCTATTATGTTCCTTCAGATAGTGGTTTTACCGATAAAAGAGCTGAGATCTTATAGAAGGTGCCAAGTTTTATAGTAGATCCTGATCTTGATTTGTAACGTTTTTCTTTCATTATTTAAATAGAGTCTTGGCTTGTATATCCATCGCAGTTGTTTTAGTGTTGGACTATATTTGTTGGCCGCTCCGCTGCCGTGGTCCAATTTCAACTTTGAGGGCACCTCATACTCTATAGGGCTACATCCATCATATTCGATGGGGCTACATTCATCAATGTATTGTATTATTCATCATTGTATTGTATTACATTTTAAGCATTATACAAACTTACTAGAGGTTTATTTTTCGCTTCTTCCACTAGTGGACAAAAAATTTGTTTCTTATTTGATAATAATTACTATTTATAAAACTGTTTATGTATAAAATTTGACTTTAGACAAGTCAAATTTTATACATAAACAGTTTTATGCATTATGCATGCTTACAAAATTAGTGCTTATTTTGTAAGCCTAAAGAAAAAAGTTATTGAATTTTGAATTTTTGAATTTTAATGGCCTCACATCTACAAAGGAAGGATTACATTATATAAACTGATACCACGAAGGTGACATAAATTTTACAACTGAGGAGATTCTGTATGTTTTTTTTAATGTATGTTCATTGATTTCTTCTTCGTCAATAACGAACCGACCAATTTTAAAATACTAATATATTATAAAATATAGCTATTGTATAGATAACGTTGAAGACTGATGTGGCGCGGTGGGCGAAGGTCTGCCTGCGACGCAGGAGAACCCGCAACGTTCGATTCCCGCCTCGGGACAAAATATGTGTGTACGATCTGCCGACATTTGTTCAGGGTGTTCTGGTCGTTTTCTATTATGTAATAAAAATATCTATCTATGTATGGTAGTATATTATGTATCAGTTATCTAGTACCCATAACACAAGCTCTGCTTAGCTTGGGGCTAGATAATGCTGTGTGAATTGTCCAGCATTATCTCGAGGGATTAGTATTTTACGTGTCAAGCTCAAAAAAACAACATAATTCTTTAGAAAAATTACATCGAGCTACAAAAATTTTGGCGATATCGTCGCCAATTCGGAATAGATTTTGATGATTTTTTTCCTTATTGTATAAAAGTCGAGGTAGTCTCATAAAAGTTTGATCCTCGAGGAATTGTTATGTGCGCTGTAAAACCTATCCAAAGCATCATCAAATGATAATTTTCACATCACTAGTAGCGAATGGTTTCCATGGCATTCCATTTATCATTTCATCCATGTGTCAGAAGAAGTTCCGCCATTCTGCAAAAATTTTATTTCGACAAAGTAACATTATCCCACACATCTTGGTACTATAACAGTCATGTCAATGTCAAAGTCGCAACAATATAAGAGACAAACCGTCGAATCACCAGGCTGAGGTCCCCATTCCTCAAAACCTTCACTAGAGGGCCGGCTGACCGGTACAAATGGACGGCATCCGTCTGGATATCTTATTTCTCCCTGGGAAATGGGACCACCTTGTGTTTAATACGGAAACATTACACTTTCTTTGCTTATTGTACTGGTCTATCTAAAATTGTCGATGCTTTCTGGTATTAATTGTTCTTCTGGTCTTCTAAAATAGGGTATTACACCCATTTTTTAAAAGAGTCTCAATTAGATTCTATAGTGCTAATAAACCACAAAAAAAAATGTTTTTCAAGTGGTAAGTGCTATAAAAATGCATTTAAAATTTACATATTCCCGTTTTGCGCGTAATTTGACGCCATATTGCTCAGTGGTCATGAGTCATTTTGCTGTAGGTAAGTACGTAAACAAATGCGCTGATGTTGCTGATGACAGTTGATACTTTTTAGTTCACATAAACAGCTGTATGACGTAATAACATTGCGCCTACTGATTCATGGTGTTAAAAACCGATTTAAAAAAACGTTGAATTTGATTATAAAATTTATTTTTCTATTTTATGAACTAAAACTAATATTTCTCAACTGCTTGTTGCCTAAGCTATGACTATAGTGTATTTTTAGATTTTTCTTCAAGTAGAGTAAAATACCCAAGTTAATAAAAATAAATAACTTTAAATCGTGAAAGACATGAAAAACATGGAGTTGTTGAAAATAATCAAAACAAAAAAGAATAATCTGGAAAATTTATGTTTAATCTCGACGATCGATGGTATGCAAAGAGTTCACGATTGTAGGAGACCTACATCTTACAGTGGGTAAATACGATTATAATAATAATAATGACAAGTTAAATCTTGTTGGGTTAGTAAAAACCAAAATAAGATGTAATACAGAACATTTACCGGCAAAACACGACATTGCACTATAAATTCATAATCATAGAAATAAATAATTGGAAGCGAATGCGGGGAACATAGCCCAAAGCTAGAAACAGATCGAATCCCCAATAATTATAAATTACAGAACCAACATAAACCGTTTAACTAATCCCGAGAGCGCAGGAAATGCGGCTCATATCGGAATTATAGTGGGGAATATAGGAGGCGCGACTTTTGGTCGCGAAGTCTTGAGACATTTGGTTAACAAGTTGTGAGTTTAAACATCCAAGACAACACACATCGGTGATATGTATGTATCGTAGCGAAGCAATTCTTACTTGAACTAGCGTAGCGCAACTTTTTTTTGTTTACTGTCTCTGCGTCTGGTTTGACGCGTAGCGCAACATAAACATCTGTGTATAATGTCCGTGTTTCAGACATGTCGAGTTTTTGCCTAGAAATTTTGAAAAGAAAATTAATATGTACTATGTATGATACATAAGCAGCTCTCAAGTAATAATTTTTTGACCCGGCGTTTTTAGTATTCGGGGTTTAAGGTGCAAAGTCGCGTCAGAGACTTCTACTAGCTTAATTCCTCATCCATAATCTTAATAACAATCTGAGTTACAAAATTTTCTCACTGCTTCATTACAAATAGCATTGGATTCAATTAGTTGCTATTCGGAAGAGAATAAAATAGAATATCTGAACAAACCGAGGAATCTTCTAATTGGAATCTTTAATTGCAATTACGATGTAATAGGAAAGCCGTCCGACGAACGATTGAAGTAAAAGCAGTCTAAGGTATAGATACAGGAAATGCTTTGGAAGGAACGTGAGCGAAACTTATAAAGTTTTTGGTTACAAGATCGATAGTGATATGATAACGCAAAAACAAAATGTAGTTTGAGTTTCCATTACGTATATGTAAGGTAAACGTAAGCGGACAAATCTTATTTGTGTTGGAAGAACACCAACTCACTCACCCTGAAGAAGTCCCTCGTAAATGAATGTCTTCCAACACAAATAAGGATGTAGTTGCTACATCCGTAATGAATTCGTCAAACTACGATAGTTTTTATAGTAAAGTTTGAGATACTAGAAGATTAAAGATGAGAGCGAAATGATGTCTGGCATCGTCCTTAAAATCAAAAGGTTAGATAACGTGGGATGCACAACGAATTAGCTTTTGCATTATAACACAAATTACAGCAATGTTTTCTAGCAAGAGGCCATCGGCGCTACAACAAGACAAAAAGCAACAGACACGGACTCAAACCTACTAATTAAATTTCTCCACAAAACTTTATATTGTTCACGGCATCGCAGATAGTAAGTACTAGATAAGGGGGTGTGTCGACAGGCGGAGCCGGGCGCAACACATTACTCATGCCGGTTATTGAAAGCACAAATGGATTTTATTTTATAACATTGAAACAAAAGTACGATTTGCACGGTAGAAATAATAAGAGAAAGCCAAACAGAACATGGGCTATGTATTGTTTATCTGAAGTTTTGTAAATAAAGTCCCTATACATTTGAAAAAACATAGTATTTTGAGGAATGGCATCAGCATTCTATTTTTATACTCACTCACTAAGTTAGCTATTGATTTTCAATCAATCGGTTTAATCGTGTTTTAACGACAACTTACATTTTCAGTGTAGTCCCCTAAAAGACGGAGATGGATTCATATTAATCATTAAAATAATGATAAATCAAAGAAAGAACTGTTAACGAGCCAACAAATTAGTAGCCCTTTAACAAGTAACGATAGCTTTACGATCAAAGATAAATCGTATAACAGCATTTGTATTCATTAGAGAGAAGTTAACACCTACACAAGACACGAACTGAATTAAACACATAAGAATTCTATAAAAACTGAATGAAACGGATATATCCCTCATGGCTTATCATTTTTGACAAAAATGTTGAAAAATATCTAGCCGATAAATCATCACTTCAGTCACGACAATTGTTTTAATCATGATTAAAAACGGAAAATGGAAAATTATAAAAAACGTGTGATTGTGATCTCCCAAACTCCAACGATTGGCAGCAGGATTTGAACCCACATACAATGAGATACTTAAGGGGGATACTTAATTCTGACGCGTACTGAACATAATAATTCCTGATCATTTCACAAAACATATCTAGGCACAAACGACCATTTTAAAAATCACGTTTTAAAGAACCTTTTAAAAATGAATACCGCTAAATAAATCATGGGAGTTTACCCTAATACAACAAGGAAGTTTACGAGAGTATAGAAGTACCTACTTGAAAATCTGAATATCCCTCGAAAGACACAAGAATCCCGTAGAAGCAAATACAACAGTTTACCTCTCAAACAGACAAAGGTCCCAGAATGAGGCGCATGGAGATCACGACGCAACCTCTCAATTTCTAAAACAAAGCCGCATCAATAGATTATTCATTCGATCGGCGGCTACCGTTACATGACAATGCAGAGGACTACAGTAAAACAACTGCTGAACCAAGTAAGTTTAGATAACAACAAACTTAGAAAAGAAGTAGAAAGGGGGGATACTGCGCAATGCGGCCTTTGAGAGGTAAAATTAAGTTAAATCATTAATTTCCCTAGGTCGTAAAGTGAAATAAAATAATCTGTAGATTATGCACTACCATAAAAATGGTGTCTGAATTTTAAACTTAGTTATCCCTATTCTGGCCTAATCTAAGGTAAGTAATTTTGCATTTGACTATGACCAAAAGTTCGGTAGTGTTTAAAAAGCATAACTTGGTTTCATCTTGGTTGAGTAGACGAGTAGATGATGCTACAGCTTTTTGTAGATTTCTCAAGTACTAATTTGTGATGGTGACGAGTGTTGACAAGTCACTTTACGTCGTGATAGTAAACAATTGAACTTGATGTCAATTCAGATGTAGCCAAAATTCAACTAAGCTAATTTGACAGGACTAAAAATAATGCCGTCCCTTTCATAACGTTCGAAATAAAAAGAATATCATAATTTTTAGTGCTGATACCATTGATTATTATAATATTTTTGTTAAAGATGAGCTACTGCACCGTTAGAGTTACAGTGGAAACATGATCAGCAGTAGCCCGTACTATTGGTATAGTTAATATAATTAATCTGTCAGTACTAAACAATGTACCTCGGTACGGAAGACCAGTAGCTTGTAAAGATGAAATTGCCTTGTAATTGGCACTTTTCGATACCAAATTATAATTCAAAGAGCAAATTATAAGAACGAAAGATCACTAAGCGTTCGTTTTCAGAGCAAAAATGCTAGCATCTTTCCGCGGATTCACTTACGTTGTACAACAAAGCCTTATGGGATAATGTGGTTGTAATTGATGATGAGCAGTTACAGTGATCAAATCTACTTTCTATAATTTTCCTGTAATTTAAACAATAAATACTTCTCCGTTGGTAGTCGAGTATAATTTGATAGTTTAGAAAAACTGAGACTTTATATTCCTTAATATTTATAGTGTTAGTTTTTAGTTTTTCGGGATTAAAACTAATGCTTATCCCTCGGCAAACATTTTCTCCATACAAAATCGTTCCATAATTAACAGAGAAATCGACGAAAATACATAAAAAATCATGCATACAACCGAACATAGAACTTCCTTGCAGTATATAAAATACTTCCTCAGTTCAAACGCCGATCTGTCAAAGACACAAGGCTTTAAGAATTACAATGCGCAAGAGATTGCTATTAAACGGAGTCGGCAATAAAAACGACCACCAGCTAGAAATTACAGTCAAAACGACATAAAATTCCCACAAATCCATAGTAGGAGTAAACTCAAGGCGCAAGAAATGGTAGCGCTTCTCCATAAAGACATGTTCGATTTAAAATTCACTGTACAGACAAAAAATAGGTCTTACATTATGCGGGCGTGCGGCACGATCACGCAGCGCTCAGGAGACAGGGGTTCTTGGGTATAGGACATGTGTCTGTTGAAGCACTGAGAAGAATCAGGGAATTTTTCATAACCAGAGCGGAAGATTGAAAAAAAATTAAAATATATTTAAAAAAATAGTGATAAAGCTCCAAGTTCTGATTCATAAAATGTACAGAGATTATTAATTAGCGGTGACCGTAATAATAAAAAAAAAAGATTCATAAATAATATCTTTTTTTTTATAGTCGATAGACCTACTTTTGACCACAATCTGACCTGATGGATAGTGAAGATGTGGCCGAAGGTGTATCACGAAGGTGTAGAAGAAACCTATTCACTCTTGAATCTTTCCATCTTAACTCTGTTTTTCCGTCCCGAGGTCTGTAACGACTGTACATGCAGACCTTTAAATGTTAAATTATATTCTTTTTTTGTTTGTGGTATTGATCATTTTAGGCAACGCTCGAAGTATAGGAAGATCCGACTCGCATGGCCCGTTGTACGTGAATATAAAAGAAGAAGAAGACAAGAAATAAACTTCCCGATGCAATGGGAAAATGTTCGTGTGATAAGAAAATAGCCTTTTATAAATTAAGAAAACTCACCTGCACATTACCACCAAAGTTTAGTCTGTTATCTGAAAAAAAACAAAAGAATTTAATGATTATCAGATTATAACACTAATATTATAAATGCGAAAGTTTCATGTAAAATGTTTGATGTTTATTACGAAACTTATGATTCGAGTGCACTATTAAATAATAAGTAAAAGAAGCCATCGTAGACGAGTACGAATTGAACGTAGTGTAGGACGCCCTCCGACCAGGTGGGATGATGATTTGCGAAAGACAGCTGGCAGATGCTGGATGCGTCAAGCTGAATACAGGGCGCTATGGTGCTCATTAGGGGAGGCCTATGTCCAACAGTGGACTACTATAGGCTGATGATGATAATGATGATGTAGACGAGTAACTAAAGTTCCTAGCTTCCAAGCCAAAATTAATTACTGCAGGTAATACGAAGAGCGATCCGGAAAGCAATTTGAAACTAATATCTATGCAAATACTGAGGAAGAACAAGGCTCTATTAAAACTATTAATGGAAGCGGGAATCGATATCAGGTAAAATTATGAAGCTAAACGTTAATATAGGCAGACGAAGGTTCTCAGCTCCTTAGTTGCATGAAAGGTAGAAGGTGTAGACTGAAAGTTGTCTAGAGGAGATAGCACAAATTTCAAATAACCTCAGTCTCATTCAAACTATTAATAATGTCAGTTCGCATTGTCCAGGACCATGTCTGCATAGGGCATGTTCCCCATAGGACAAAGGCCCATAACCTTTCTTTCAGTTTTTATGCCTCAGGTTAACGGGTTAGTCTCACTGTAAAATCTAAACCAAACAGAGCATTTACAACGTCATTTGAACACGCAAGCTAAACCTTCTTATCGATTTATGACCAACTATTAATCTTAAATATAGTATATCAGTACTTAATACGTTCTTCCATCATTTCTAGTCCAGCTAGACTTAACAGAATTTTACGCCACGATCGACCAAGATAATGAGGGTAATAAATTCTAGTGACAAATAAGACAAGTCAACATGCATTATCGATTAAATACCACTAAATTGCCATCATAAAGAAGGCCGTAAAACCAAAGAAATAGAAAGGCACATCCCTGACATAAAACTGGTAATATTTGTTACTGTCATAAACAATTTTATAAGTCAGCGACACAAACTTGGGTAAATCTAAGAAGCTTTATTTATTATTATCACCTTATTTATTCACTGAGTTTATAAATTACGTTACGTTACGTTTATTAATTTACTTGTGAACAAAATATTATTAAATATCTATATACCTAGTTGAAAAGTTATGGGTGTGAGTTGCATATACATATAAAATTGAAATATATTAAACATCTTAATCCTCTTCCAAGCAAATTAGGGATAATCATTTATGCGTCGGTTATGGGACGGTCAACGATTCTATGAATGGATAGATGGATACGCATCATTGTATAAGCAGATTTTGTAATATAAAAACGCTGTTATTATGTAAAACTGGTAAATCTATTACCCCATAAATAGTTGTTGGGTAATAGAGCCATAAATTACAAGAGTTATGCATGGTACATGTCGTGTTCTATAGGTGCGCACAGACTGGGTGCAGTTTCATATATCGTTAGTTACCAATGCCCTACTACCAATGCAGATAAACAAGAACATTATTGATGATTCAATAAGAATATGTGTGTCAGACATTGATATCTATAGCCACTCAACTCATTTATTTCGATAGTAAATGAAGATAAACTTAACGACAACGTCGCATAAATACCTGTCGTTAATAAAGCTGTCGATGTTGCAAAACAAATAAATAAAGATATTAAAGAGAAATGAGACAAATACGATCGGTAAGGAGAAACGGCAGACGATGTAGAAAACCGAACGTACCGTTATTTTATTGAACCGCCCCAAGGCATGAATAATATTCATTTCTGTTTATTTATTTTGCTCAGAGGCTCGGCTACCGCGCACGCTCTCACGACTCAATCTAATAAATAGCACTGGTATTACTGGAAAAGGTACTCAGTAATAAGATATCCAGTAGCAGAACGAACGTCGGTGGTGTTAGCGAACGATAATAGGAAATTATTGGCTCTTCGGTGCGTATTGCAGAATTTGCGGACGTTCGTTGCACTAAAAAGAAGTTATGCACAGCAATAACTCGCCACTACGACTAGTATAATTCAAGGATTAAAATTGCAGCAATTTGTACAACAAATTCCAGCAAAATCAGCGTCGCAACACGACTAGAAAGTGCTCCGATGTAACGACAGGGTGTCACGCTACTTCAGCGAGACAATGCGCCCAGTGCAACACAATCGAGTATTAATTTAGAAGAAGCCAGCGGCACGGTCACGCAGACCGGTACCGTTGGGACCCGCGGCTAGGATCCGAACAATTTCACAAACGACCACTCTATTTGGAACGGTAGTGATGTCTGTCAGTGGGCCAAACACGTTGAAACACGCATCGTCAATTACGTTGATAAGTTGAACATCAACACATAGATTTCTAGAGTTAAAATTGCAATTATAATATCATCAGCAAGTAATATGTGGCTAATATAGAGGTAACTTTCTTAGAATTGCGGAAAGCTTGCTCACGAGAATGTCTTGACTGTAGTATAAAATTTAAATTGGCATCTGTTCGGTCTAACGACGAACACCGACGCCTCCATGTAGCCTGAAGGGTATAAATAAAATTGACGCGTGATTTGAGAGCCTTTCAATATGGAAGGCTGCATAGTGACGGCAATTGGCGTTGGATAAATTGCTTTAAATATTTGGTAGACGCGACGGTCGAGCGACAAGACGTAGGACGTTGTTGAGTTGCACGTACAAGTTACTGACACAGCTAAGACTAAAAAGCTGGCTTATGTACTGAGTTCAGGTGCAGTAAAATCTTTTGAACAGGTCAAGGAGTCATGCTTGTGCAGGTAAGGCAACACTTGGCCAACTATTTTGATTTTGTGAGAAGATGGATTCTTTTTGTGATTCGGTGAAGCTCAGGGAAATATATCAGGAGTGTGAAATGATCAGTTTTGTTTATTCCCTACCTTAGCGAAATATATCAGCTCCAGTGAAAAAGTACCTGACCTTTGCCTACTTCTGGAATATAAAACCCCAAGAAAAATACAGCATCGCATCGCGAACAAGCCATTCCTCTACCCCTATGATATTGTTTTAGCACATTATTGTAACATAAACGCGTCGTCCCTAGTTTATGGCCTGATCGGGACTCACGATGCCAATTTCATAGGACGTTTACCGAGAGAGCCCCCAACGATTTGTAGGGCTCAGGGCGATAAGTGAACTATCGGCGAAAAACTTGATATTTGATAGCCGACACCGTTGGACAGATTTTACTGGTAATAGGTTCGGGACACGTAATGGCAATGATTTAGTTAAGGAGCCAATAAACTGATATGTTGGAGATCGAAAAGTTTTTTTAATAATGCAGGCACATGTGTAGTAAAACAAGTTGTCACATAAACCCACAATTTGATTAGGTCCACCACATTTGACATATTATTTCAATAAATTCTCAATTCTTATTTCCAAAAACCTATTTAAAATAAAGTTTCTAAGTTAAGTGCCTTTTTGTGACTGTGTTTCAAAACGCATTTCCTTTCATTAAATACTATTCAAAGTCGAAAGAAGGATATCGAATACATTAACATTTTTAACATAATTATCATTTGCATTAAATTTCTCAAAACTTTGTATGTAAATGTGTCATTGAAATGCAGGTGCAAGGATTTTGTTATAAAATAACAAACTACCTGCATATTAATTAACATTTTTTTTAACAAAGCATTGTTGTGTCCATAAAGAGGCATTTTAAAGAGGACTTGTGATGAATGACTGACATGACATGTAAACAGAAATTATTGTATTTTAGTGAATAGATACGAGAGAGTTTGTGTGTGACTGAAAAAGCTAAAAAGAAATTTGCAACTCTTTGCAACAAGAAGACTTGATGGAATTCGAACATAAAAACGAATGGTTGCATAGTGATGACTTTGCAATTCTAACTCTACAGGTTCAACATCGATTTCTGATAATTAAGAAAACTTGATCTAAAAAATGTAATATTAGTAGTATGCAGTTTTTGTATTCTTCTAAATCGAAGTCATGACCTTCCACGACTTTACTCCTAATCTCATGGTTTCCGATATGGCCATCCAAGCCCATCTAAAAAAAAACATTATAAAGAACCAAAACAGTAGAGTTTAAAACAATTAAAATCAACTAAGCTGTATTGAACATAATATTAATTTAGAACATAGAAACACTAGCCTTAGGGAAGGGGCGTGCAAAACATACATTCCATATCTGCGAATCTGAACAAACCCACAACTTGAGCCGATCGAATTACCGAACGAATTCGCTGCAAGGCGCTTACATGTAGCAGGCACGTTCTGAATAGCACCGGGTAACAGCTTCACTAGATCTTTTTGATTTAGAGATAAGTAAAAAACATTAAGGGGTTTATCACACGCGTGAATACAAATGGGGTTTTTCGTGCTTCCTACATTCTACAAGCAATTTAGCTAGCAGTAAGATTTAACCTAATGATCTGAAACGTCACTGCTTCCACAAAGAGATAAACATAGGTAGAATTGTCGACCAAAAATATCTGGCACCTGTCTATGTTCAGAAATAGGGCGACAAGGACTGATGACGTGACGGTGATACACAATCAAGTACCTACCTACATCCTTATCTTGCACAACTAAAGCAGACAGGTGTTAGTATTTCGATGGTAGGTTAGGTACTAATATTTTCCACAGGCTTAAATCGATTAATCGAAGAACAGTAAATCACAAAGAGCGCTAAGGAAGCCACCATGCGAGCTAACTATAATTACGGCCTATCAATGCGGTACAGGTTTATTGAAAGCTCCGCAGGGGCGGGGGATATTAAGATGATGGCCGGCTTGTAATTTGATGGATTAAGGAACACACCCGCGGGTAATCACAGTCGCCTAAAAACGTAGTCATGATGCATGCAGACGATTATTTGTAATGTGCAATATTGTGTGCAATAGACGGATGGGAGTGCAAGAAATCAGTAATTTGATGATTGTTTGGAAACCGTGTTTTGTTGAGTGGGCTTTCGTATTTTATGGCTGGGGATAAGCAGTATAGCCCAACCAAGGAATGGCGTCTACCTTCTCAAATCTTGAGTAGATAGTAGAGTTCACATGTTCAAAGAGAAATAGGGTCACTTAAAGAGATGGAAAAAGCATGCTCATGGCCTTTATTGATACATATATGTAAATAAAGTACCAGTAACTATTAATCCAGCCTCATGCCGGGAACCTTATTCGACTTGCAAGGCAATAAAGAAAAAAAATATTTGGTAGAGTGACACCTAAGGTCCGGTGTTTCTCGCAAATAAATTATTTTGTCCCCGCCCTTTGACCCAGTCAATCAAAACAAAGCATAACTGTGATGATATGGATATGGATTGTGATCTGAAATTAATGAGTTAATAAAAAAACTTCACAGGTCACGCTCTATAAGAGCCTCCTATTACCTTGGATAAAGAAACCAATAAAAGAAACAAACCACTACCTTTGTAACTTCGTTAAGCAAAATTTCCCGCAAATAAATTAGTAAACACTCATCCCACAATCAAATATCAATGGCAAATATGAAAGTTTCTCACGGAGCGTGGTTGGAAGGCTGTCCGGTGCGCCTGCCCATCATGTCTGGCTGTCATCCAATGAATAACCTGCGCAACCTTGCTGGGCATACCGCCTTGTTGGTTTTCTGTCGCGAGTGCAGGGAAATGACAATGCTATGAGGATTTAATTGAAAGTTGTGGTATACAGAATTCGCGCAAATGTTGAGAGTCTCATAGAAAAATAATAAATGCGAAAGTTTGAAAATTCTCAAACAAAACGTCAAAAAATCAAAACTCGAAAACTACGAGAAATCGGGGAGCATAAATGAGGTATTTTCAGGTAGGTAAGTACCACCTTTTTTGGCGTCACTGTTTGGGCCACCCTGTATATGTTCTATTTATGAGATTTTACTTTTGATTGCCCAAGACGTACATGGAGCTCTAGCAGTACTGCTAACTAACTGCGGTCAGCCACATTAAGGTTTCCAAAAGCGATGTGAGATAAGAGGCGTATTCCAGTTATTTCTGAAAATTATCAGTGAATTTTCCCATCACACCGGCCAAAAGACTCTAGCATAGGACGCCAAGTGAAAAGTCCCACAGAAACGTGTATTGAACACAAAACCTTACAGACCTCGGAGACATAAAACCGCAACACGAGCGATAAATCAGCAATGACGCTGTTGCGATTAAAATCCATGTCGTATGAACATAGGGAAGGCGCGGCCCGTGAGAACGAGACACGGTAGAAACTGTTAGACGCACGGGGACATACTCTTAGACTCGCAAAGAACAACTCACTTGAAACTTTAGTAGTATAAAATGAAAAAAGTCACCATTGCCACCATGCTTGAGTATCCCAAGCTACACAAAGTGACATATTGAATGCGTAAAATAATAATAATATGAAATGATTTTTTTCATTTTAAATAATTACCGCATAATAGGATATTTTTTTCTATTCTAGCATAGACTGGAACATGCTTTCTCCACGGTTTTCATGCTACTGGTGCATTGATTGATTTGATCGAAATCACAGAGGCCCTTTTGGCTTACCTAGTAAGTTTGTACACATATTTTATGGCTACTTTTAAGATTAAACTGAAAATCATTTAACATTGGAATCATTACAATTATGTTATGGAATAGAAACTTCTTCTCAGCAGGTGCTCTAATTGGGAATAAAATCGGTGCTCCTAAATCGGTGCTCCAATGGGAATAAAACTTCCTTACCCTGCGGCCACTTTTTAGATGTTAATAGATACTTGTCCAGTCGCTCGTCAAAGTTCCTTGTTCATGAGTGAATCTTCAACATGAGTGGACACCGGATTAATCATACTAATATTATAAATACGAAAGTTTGGAAGGATGTGTGATGGTTGTTTGTTACTTTTATTGCATAAATGTAGCTCTAAGCTTGGAATCAAACATAGGCTACTTTTTATCAAATAAAACAGTTCCCATGGCTTAGAAGTAACCTTTAAACGTTTCCATAGACACAACGCATGCGAAGCCACGGGCAGAAACTAGTATGAAATAAAATTAAAAACCCTCGGAATTCTAAGGAGTACGTGGGAAAAAAGTTTCCATACTAATATGTTAGTACTTATTTAATCAACAGAATTGAAATTGATGGTCGATGTCACTGGCCACAATAAAAGACGAAATTCCGTTGGGAATAAAATAGGAAAACTCTAGCAAAGTCGCAACCAGCAGCTAAAATCACACAATAGTTGCACAATCTCACAGCAGACAGAAATTAACACTAGCGACCACATTAAATGCTCACGATTCGAACCTAAACATTCAAGAAAGGAAAGTTAAATTAACTTTGTCCGATGGAGTCCACAAAATAATTTCTAAATCCGTTTGGAACCTATTAAGAACCATTAAATAACCTTAGTAACCTTTCATCTACCAAAAACCATTTGAGGGATCTTAAGCTTGGGTTAGACGTTGTTGCGGTCTGTTTTAGCCACCACCACCGATGCGAGTAGAAAGAGTAAAAGTTTTCTCTTGTATTTTGTTCCACTGAATGCGATCAAATTATTTTATTTATTTTTAAAACTTTAAAACTAAGCAAGGTAACTAAATAACAAAAATGTTGTGTAACAAACGGCTAGTTATAAGGTTCTTCAAATAAAAATGTTAACTGTAGTGGTAGATAAAATACAGAGCTCATTGTTTTAAGTACGTAATGTTTAAAGTACTTATTGTTTTAAGTACGTATTTTTTAAAGTTAATCAGTTATCTAGTACCCATAACACAAGCTCTGCTTAGCTTGGGGCTAGATGATACTGCGTGGATTGTCCAGCATTATATATTTATATAATTTTTTTACGGAATTCACGTATAACATTAACAAGTTTAAATATCACCAATTACTTTTTTTTATTTTTTATTGATAACCTTATAACTAAAAATAGACAGCCTTCAGATAGTTCTATCTGTAGTAAATTTATGTCTTTTTAAAGGAAGACTTTTTATATTTAATATTTAATTGATTACCTTACATACCTAGACAGCCTTTAGAAAGCTCTATCTAAAGTAAATGTACGTCTTTGAAAAAAATGACCAAATTTCGGCGGTCAGTCGCATCGCACCGTTACGTCAGGCAAAGCCCTTAGACTCCGTCTCATTATTTGAAGGCATTGTGCTTAGGTTTCAGGCTATAGCCTAGTCCATTCTAAAGCCTGAATGGGGAAGATGTGCTGTACCGATACCTTAATTGACGAGAGCCTGACTACCCGAAACCTTAGAACGCTGCATAATAGAGGCGCATAATCCCTTATACATTGTTAAGAGGGCGCAATACGCGCCATTTTCACATTCACACTGGTGACCTGTGCTACAGATTTTTCATAAACCTATAACAGGCACCAGTCTCTCAAAACACAGGAAGATAACTGCTTTTAGTACCTATTGCATATATTAATCTTCCACCAGTAATGTAAACTAAGCTCCTACATACCTACCATGTAATGTCGTACCTTTCTTTGTGAGAGAAAATAAACGTTTTATTTATTATTTTGTGAAAAGTATAGGCATAGAAATTCGCGTTCGTAAGAGCGGCATAAATGTTTTTGGAACGGCCGTAAGCAAAAATCAAGTTTTTGCTAATTTCCAAGAAAACTACACAAGTACACAACTTATGAAGGAACTAGATGAAGGAACCAAATAATTAGTGCCTACGAATCAAAACATAAGTCATTTCAAAAGAACGCAGGATTTCTGAGATCATCAGGTCGAGATGCGAAACAGTGCATGCACTTAATGATTTTTTTATAGTATTTTTTTTCTCAGTCGTGTTTTTACATTCAAAGAACCAAAGAGAAAATGTTAGGTACTTGAAAAGAAGAAGCTGGTTTTCATATAAATGACAGCGATCGCTAAATCTATCGTCGCCTTAAGCTAAGCTTACGTGGACGTTAATAGCGGTGCCCACAATACGTTAATTAAATCGTCCGGTATCGCCGCACCGTGCATCTAACTAACGGCACGGACGTGAACCGAACCTGCGACACTGGGATTGTTTCAAACTTAGAGTGCATCCTTACATAGCAATGATATGAGTACCTAACCCACCCTTTTAAAGCCTGTTGAAAACTTTTTTCGTTTTTTAGTTCTAAATGTTTCATTTCATTGCCGAGGGTCGGTCATGACTTTTTCCGTTCGAAAAGTACATGTCTGTATTTACGTATATAAATAATTTTGACGACGAAAGGTGTCACAGGTGTAACTTGATGACGCGTCCGAAGCAACTTCGCTGTAAAGTTTTACGTTTCGCGCAATCCTTCGATTCGTCTTTCAAAGTAGATCTCATGGTATGCCTCTGGCACCTAATTTTTTGTAGGCAGTACCTGAAGATGGATGTTGAATAAAGTTACATAATACTACATTCAGATCATAGGTACCTTTACCTGTACATTAAAATATCAAACGTGATATAATTGCGAAAATAATATTGAAAGTGAATTATGAACCTGGTTGAAGACAATAGCAAACGTGTGTGATCATAAACCACTACTGTCGGATGGGTACTGCGATGTGATGTCAGTAGCACCCACAGAAATCTTTTACGTAGGTACTTACTGCCGGTTGTTCACACTAAATTCTACTCAATAATCAAAATTTCTTGTCATATTCAAATAGTTGTTAACATGCCTTTGACGTTTAAAAGAGATTTGATTAGTATTTAGGTTAGTTTAGATTGAATTTAGCTATAAGTAGTAAATTTTAGTAACATACAGGACAGACGCAGTGAACCCTAAAAACTACTGAAGTTTGTAACCCAAAAATACAGCATTGGTGTTTGGCAGTTAAAAAACAATCGTATGCAGCAGGTAGAGTCGCCTGCAATGATAAGTTAAAATTCACAGGCTTATGAATGATTCACGTTACACCGTATCGGGGCGCCCCGGGTCGTGCCAGTACCGTAACGTGTATACAGAGCTTGATACCGGTACCAATAATACCGGAACTATAGCGGTAATAACGTTACATTCTTTCCGATACTTTGCTCTAAAAATACCAGCATAGAAAATACCGCTATTCCGAGCCCTGCGAGTGTATAATATCAAACGACATTTCGACGACGACGTGACGGCCACGACACGGACAACCATGACTTAACTCATACAAAAGCATCTATAGACTATATCGGACCGTGACCGGCCGGAGCCCGGGCCGGCTCCGACACGGTGTAACGTGAATCATGTTTACAAAATTTACAAAGCATTTTAAACTTTATCTCAAAAAATTAAAATTCTAACATTGTATCGCTTTCGTTAAGAATGTGAGCGATTAACTAACAAACTTCGTTTGTGAGTGGTGGTATTTGTAGTTTAATTGTATCGCTTGTAGGCAGGTAGATAAGGGTCGCTAGCAGTCCTGCGTTCGATTATAGCAGCGTGCAGCGCGATCTATACCCAAGATTTTAATATTATATTGATGAATGATAAAAGTTATAAATTTCAATGCTTTGAAACTGAAACTCCTCGCCGCCCCCGCTGCCTTGCCGTTTCAGTGTATCAGCCCTAAGCCTAGAAGCTCATTTTTGACCACCGCGTTCTGTCCAAATGTAGTGTAGGGTCGAACGGAAATACAGGAAGTCTTTTTACATTTCAAATATGCTGTAAACCTACTTCGTTCACTATGAATTCCACAGATATAGCCATTTGCACTCTTTGATTATTTCAAGGAAATCCTCTTCTAAAACTGTACAGTAGGGTGTCCCTTAAATTTCAAGTTCGATATTTTTTTACGCATACCTTCTTAAAAGTTTCGTAATAGCCCTATATAGTCTAGAAAAAAATATTAGTTCGATTTATAAACGATAACCCGTGCCGACTTGCTATTTAAACTTATCCATACAAGTTGCCCTGTGTACTGCGCTGTGACTTGCAACTACATGTTTATTTGCCATTTCATGCGCGATTTTTGAGACTATTAGTGCTCCATTGTTTAGTGTGTAAACATGTCGGTGGAATAACGGAGTGATAAACAAAATACTTTTCTTATCGGATTGCCTAACTACCAAATAAAAGGTGCAAAATTACCATCTAATCGATAAGTTCTCTCAGTCCTATTTTACAATATTCCTGAGGTTAAATTGACTGTTCGCGAATTGGTCGATCTGTGCGTAATATTTTTAGGAGGACACACATAGGAAAAATTAAAGCTAAGCCCCCCCCGGAGCTATGCATCAGGCACGCTGGATGGCGAGAGCGATCTATTCTTTAAAAATATGTTTACTTCAGTCACAATGCAGAATGACTGCGAAGGACAAAAAGGCTCTACAAGATGCTTATTTGTTATACAACAAATAAGCAAACATCTTGTAGTTGTAAACCTTGGCTCGAATGTACAGTGGCGACCAAAGCACCTAACCAAGATTTGCGCTTCTTGAAGATGTTAAAAGAGTACGAAAAAGTTGACGCAACAATTTCTTAAGCTTCTATAAGCAAGTTTAACCATCACTTGTGGTATTTATGTGAAGAGACAGTCATTCTATCACTATTTGATGATGAAGTTGATAACCAAACTAAGAAGAAAATGATTGCCAACTTCAACAGGGACAAAACCTCAGATTTTAGCAAACGCTATGACCCGTTGAAGGAAGAACTGACTCAAAAGTTGTTTGGTAAGTTAAATTGACTATTATTTTGTTATATTTTCAAAATTTATGTTGATTTTTAATGGTTATTTCTTTTTTTTTTCAGACAAAACACTGGATGATTTCGTATCGGAAAAGAGCAAACAATTTTTATCACGACTGCAGATCGACAACAGTTTTCTAAAGGAAGATGTATCTTCTTGGACAAACATTGCTGATTTTCTGGAAGCTAAAAGAAGAATAAGTTATTTGAGAGTTGTAAATGATACTGCTGAAAGGGCTGTTAAATTAATGCAAGATTTTAACGGACTTATCACGGCTGAAGAAGAACAAAAACAGTTCTTGCTGCGCTGTGTCCAGGAAAATTTAAAATTGTATCCGGACTGTAAAAAAACTACTCTAAAAAGAAGTTACCCTGAATGATTGTTGTTACTTTATGTTTTTAATTAAAGATTAATGTTCATTTAATTTATTTTTTACTTTTATCCACTTAATTCATTGTATTTATACTAATTTTATAGCAGACCGAAATTTCAGGACAAAACACGTTTTTAGCTAAACTTTGAAGCTCGGTCGGCACTGGTTGCAATTATGCTAGATTGATAAAAAAATATATTTAGGTATCTTATAGCATTAGTAAAAAATATAGAGGGTATGCATTTCGAAATTCGAAAAAAAAAAATTTTTTGTCATATAAGGGACACCCTACTGTACAGCAGTGAAGTTCCAGAAGCTAACCCAAACCACAAAGGCTTATCTATCAATCAAATGACTAGAGAATACCCGCGCATAAGGCAAAGAAACGCTAGAGCCGCAGAATAGGTACAAGTTAGTATGGGACTGAGACTATCTAGGGTTGGCGGGTCAGGGGAGTCATGACTTTGATTCTAGGGCTTCACTTGTATTTCTTTAGGATTTATCTAAATAAATGCTATTGGAAAGTGGCAGCTAAAATCGTCATAGTATTAAGATTCCACATTCATGAAGAATCACCACGTGATATTGGCATTAAATTGCCAAGTTACTCCAACGAGTAGGCGACCCTAAGTTTATCTACTACGACATAAGATCCTCCAAGTATCTTGATTCTGAGCTCTCTCTTTACAGTTTATAGAGTTGAGTTCTTAAGTTTTTAAATGATTTGTAAATCATCCATGTGTCTCTCATAAGATAGTCGGTATTCGTTTTCCTTAGTTATTATAGGCGTTTTTTTTTTCTTCAAATTATTATCCTGTAATTTGACGCAACATGACAACCCTACGCTACTACAGAATAGTTAAAAGTTACTGAGTTCTAAGGACCGCTTAGCCCTATCAGGGGAAGCCTTTAATTGGCTTCTGTTAATGTCACATGCAGATTCTTTCCAACGGTTCATTTGAATACAGGAACAAGCTTTTATAAGCTACTTAGAAGTTGATGAAGTTATTGAAGCTTCTAGATTCTCTTTGGAAAGGAACCAGTAAATCTGCTCACATGGGTCGTCTTAGGAATGAAAATATGTAATATGAGGATGGAAATATTAGAACGGCTTTCCTCGGGCCATCAGACAATGACCGTTCTAGGAATGGCTCTTTAGTTTGACCCAAGTCCGTCAGTGTTCGTTTCAAGAGAGCATCGTAAGCTTAGGTAACAAAGCCGCTAACATTTCATAACAACTTTTTGAAACAACTCGATCAAGTCCTATATTTTGATTTGATGGATAGTGGATACCCCCTTCGGACCGCCTACCACCAAGTGGCTTTATTCTACTAATCTCCGTTGACAATCCCCGTCAACGGGGATAAGTGAACTTATTGTTCGTTATTCCCCGTTGACGCCGTTGCGAACTCGGAACACTTAATGGGGATTAGTTAACTAAAAAGTTCATTAATCCCCATTGCGTCAAAAATAAAATACTACTACCTTCAGAATCATGTTTTTATTTATTTATAAGGAAAGGACTCGCTTATGGATTATTTTTATAATCATATTAAATTATTGCCTAGGCAACGATTCAGTAACCTTTTTAATAAAACCTGATTTTTACCTATTTCCAGTCTACCCTGGTCTAGACCAGCACGAAACCATACTAAGACAGCATTATTTTGGTGGAAGTACTTTTTGGTAAAATGCGGTTTTCGCATTAATACCTCCAGCCTGAGGAGGCCTGGAGGGGTACCTATGTTGGGATCTCCACTGAGCTGCTAACAAAGAGGGTAGCATAAACATGAAGGAACTAGGTAGGTGCTTTCAATTAGAAAAATGTCGTATGAATGACATAATATTGATCAAAACTTACCTACATTTAATTTTGCCAGTAAATATCAACTCACTGTGACCCCAATAAACGTCTGCTCTACCTGCCTTTAAAATCAAGTCCTAAAAATGTGCTAACTTCTATATACAAACATTCTATGGAAATTAATTGGGAACCACCAGCACCAGCAAATGTCTCGCTGCGAGGCCGAACATTAATTTCATCGCCGTATTAAAACTACGCTCCTAAAGTTCCTATTGAAGAGTACGATGAAACTATCGAACAACGTAATTTATTTGAGGCAACAGAAATACATCATCTGAGAAAATTTGAATTGTCTAACTATCACAGTGCATGATATACAGCCTGGTGACGGACGGACGGACGGACAGCGAAGTCTTAGCAATAGGGTCCCGTTTTACCCTTTGGGTACGGAACCCTAAAAAGTAAAACCGTGTTTTGATAATAATTAGGTAATTATTATTAGCGATGGATTGAGGCGGCTCAGGACCGCTTTTTGCCGCGTCGTATGAGGGAGGCCTATGTCCAGCAGTGGATGAATATGTATGGGCTGATTTGATAATGAAGATGATGAATTATTATATGCTATTGCTAGCGATAGTCTCGCCCGTAGAGGAGGCCGGGCCTCAATGTTATTATATTATTGGGCCTATTGCGAACAAGATGGACACAGCCGTTGCTATTTCGATAATTCAAACATTCGATTTATACCATTCCCATTATGTCTATCAACCGAGCGTGGTTTACAACATGTTTGATTTACAACAATCCGTTATAAATACCTGTCGACTCGAGCTTTGTTTGAACTATTAATACACGAGCTCATTCCAAATGCACATACCTACAGTAATAGGAATATAATCACAAGATAGCTATTAGTTCAAATTCAAACAACCCAGTAGTATTACTCAGAGTGCGAGGGCTTATGCACTATAACACATATCTTTAGTATTTACTCAGACAATTCAACTCCAAGCCACAAGTCCGAGCCTCTGTCGAAAAAGAATAGCCTGGTTTATGGAGTCTACCTACACACCAAAGTGGGCAACACAGACCGGGGCGTGGCGGGTTGGTGCGATTCATTTGCATGAATATTTAGTATTTTAGTATTTATTCATCCAACATGTATATGTTATATCCCTAATCTTCCCTACTCTTACAGGTATTATAATTGTAGGTCCAGTCCTATAAGATGACAGTGCTTTTGCTTCTTTAACAAAATATTACACTGAGCCAAGGCCTTTTTGATATACTGCAGCACACATAGACACCTTACCTAGATTTTAAGTACTGTTTGTTTTTATAAGTCAACTATATTTTATTATTGCTTGTTTTTACTAGTGTAGATACTGGTATAATTGTTGTATTTTGTATGTGTGTGTCTGAAGTTGCAAATAAAGTCATTATCTATCTATATCATCAGTGTCACAAACGCCTGGGCCAGACTTTGTTTGGAGTTGCTATTCTGGGTATGGCAAGCTGTTTGTGTTCTTATTCATTTGCTATTAGATGCTAATTCTTACTATAAGAGGTCTATTAGAAGACTATTATGCTGTTTGCGGTCGCTAATCTTTAACTCTGTGCGTACGAGTGATTATGTATAACAGCTAGACCAATAATGGGGTAAGTTTGAAGCTCAGGTTTGAAGGAAAGAACATTACAGTCGTAGTACGGATTTTTAACCCAATCCCTCTTTTCTTCGTCAAAAACAAAGAGTGCAACTGATGAAAATTGAGTCCCTCGAAAACTAAATGGCGGTTATCGCCGCCAGTTTTTGGAATTTACCGTCGAAGTAAACCTATATAAATCCATGGGAAGATGAGGATTGTTCCTTGAAGTCATCTCTAAATCAGTAGTTCGCTGAAGACAAAAGATGCATGTGACCTAGCTAGACGTCATTCGTCTATTTATCTGAGCGAGCTATTAAACTTGATGAGATATTCGTAGAAATAGAGCAAGCAGATATAATACGTGCCTGCAAACGTTCTTCGAAAATTCTAATGCTTATAGGAACTTTGCGTTAAACCAATTAAAAACAAAAACTATTATTATGGTTACTTTCGGCTGCAATTTCGTTAGACAAACGGCGAGTGCGCGGGATAAAATACGACCCAAAAGTTTGGTTTCATTAAAGTGGAGACCCATCTCCGCTAACTACTACGCGTGCTCCTTGCTGGGACTCCAGGAATCTCGGTCTTGAGCTGTCTCTTCAGCTCAAGACCGAGATTCTTGGAGTGGAGAAGTTCTGTGTTGGACGCCAACTAGGCTAAGATCCACTATGGATCAAACCATATCTATGTAGTGTAATGTATTAAGTATATCAGTTAATTAGTACCCATAACACAAGCTCTGCAGCTTAGCATGAGGGTAGGTGATGCTGTATGGATTGTCCAGCATTATTTATTATTAGATTACGTTCACAGAACAAATATCTAGATTACGTTAGTGTGTAGGTATTTTCCGGAGCTGGGGCGGATTTTTGTCAGTTTCCTAAGGAAATGTCGGCCCAGGTCGTACTTTTTCAAAATTGAAGAAAAAAAGGAGATTGCTAAATTCGCTTGCTCTCTCTTTATTAATCGTTGTTCATCGAAAATGCATAAAATACTTCCCACTTATACGTGTGCCCTAAGCTAAGCAGATTATGGTGATTTTTATTAATATCTTCCAATACACCCAAAAACACATACGTACAAACTATCAAACTGATAAAGCTAGACCGCTGTCTGTCGAAAAATAACGTGCTATTTTCCCTAAAAATTGTACAAACATATTTTGCTGCGCCAGCTCTGGTCTGCGCGGGGCTTTAGAATAAAGAAATAAATACACGACTGGGATATTATAGGCAGTGGGATAGAAACCGATAGAAACTAACACGTTATATTGAAATGCATTTACGATGAGCCTTGTTTCTTGTGATTTATGCGGGATTCATATATATTTACTAATGCCTTTACTAAATCGTTAATAGCATGTAATTGTGAGCAATAGCCCCTTATATGTCCGCACAGTTTCTCCGCAGTCGAGTTTATTGAAAGCGAGAAGTTAGGTAGAGCTTTGCCTGGATAGAACTTACCTACGCTTAGGTGGAAGTGCCTATCCTGACTAATAGGGTAGGTTAGTTATAAGATATAATCAACTGAATACATTATTTTGAAATTTACGACGGCAGCATTCTTATAAAAGCAGCGCGTTTGCTGTAGTATCTGGTTCACTTTTGCTCGAGCCTCCGTAGGGTCAACACCTTGGTAAAGTACACTGTTACTATGCCCGAATTGCCTTAGAATTGTATTATTTGGTTGTATAATTTTTTTTGTGAAATAACATTTAAGGATAATAATTTTGTCCTGTAAGATTTGTTTTTTTTTATGTTAAATTTATAGAAACAGCGAATTATATACATTCCTAGTAACTTAATAGACCACGACCAAGAAGGTCAACTGTATCTAAACATATCACACTTAATTTAGAGTTCTTTCAGATGACAAGACAAGAAGATAGAGATAGGATAGTAATAATAATAATAATAATCTCTTTATTTCAGTCAGGCAAGTCCATAGTTTTACGTTATTTATAGATAGAGTGAAAAAGGACTTTATAAAAATCCTTTTCACTGCTTCCCATCGTAAAAGTGTCGCATGTTTTTACTAGGCAGGACACCTACGAATAGTGAATGATAGCGTATTCTATTTGCCATAAAAATAATGGCTAAGCAGGAGTCGAATTGTCTATTAAACTCAGAGCACCCAGTCTAAGGACTGGGTGCTCTGCTAACAACAATTTTATTGAAAGAATTCAAGAAAAAAATGATGACAGAAAAAGGATTTTGAAATGTTCGCACAGGGGCAAATCTGTGTGGGTATTTCTAATTTGTAAGGTCGTATCGGAAATATGAGACGAACTCGCGTATTATTAATTTATTAAACTATTTTTTGTAGTTACCACGAATTACGATGCTTTACCTCGCATGTGCCTGGTGCCTTTTAAGGCGTTACCCCGATCCAAGCTAGCCACCTATTTTATCTGTAATTCTATAATGTACACATTACATAGCGTGAACTTATCTAATAGGTTATATACACAGGCATTATTCTCAATATTTATCTTATTATTAAGTTGCAAAGGAAATTTCAAAATTTTAATTGGGCTGTTTGCGTTACATATTATAAGCTTTTTTTAATACCTCTATAATAGTTTTATTTTGGATAGTTTAGGCAGAGATACGAAGTAGCTCTTGGTGACCAAACTCTAGTATCGCATCTCTGCCAAAACTAGGTATATAAAATAAAACTATTACGGCATAAAAAAAGCTTATATATTATGTATGAAAAATTAAACTTGAAATTTCCTTTGTTTGACGTAATAATAAGATAAAATAGTTTGCGGCGGTATTTGGGTCAGGGTAGCGCCTTAAAATGTGCCTAAGCATAAGGTTATGAAAAAAATAATAGTCTGCTAACTTATCACATTCTCATTATGCTTATTCTCATTCTGTCTTCTTCTATTGACATAAGTCAGAGTGAGAAATAACACTGCTTCAGGTGTTCTAAGTTAGCAGACCATTATGGTAAGAATTTAGAAGTGCGTAACTTGCCTTGCTACGCTCCTGTGCAAAGGCATGCAAGTGTCCTAAACCGGCAATAAACAGAGTCGAATGAGATGCGGTTTATAGCCATTTAAGTTTAGTTTTTAGTGCTAATAGCAAATTGGCAGGAATACTACTTACTTACTACCGACAAAGAAATGTAATAGCCTGCTTGGGAAAGTTACTGTAATGGAAGGAACAGTCTATTTCTGTAGTGAGATAAGCATTATTAGAAGGCCTAGAGAATATAATATGTAGGTATATGATAGAGCAAGTACCTAAGTAGAGTAGGTACATTTTGCTATAAAACGCACCGTAGAGCTTTAAAATCAACGGGCGGAAGAAACGTTTCTTATGACGTGTGGGAAAATCTTTTCTAAAGATTTTTAGGTAGGTATATGATAGAACATGTACCGAAGTAAAGTACATTTTGCCATAAAACGCCACATAGAGCTTTAAAATCAACGGGCGGAAGAAAGGTTTCTTAGACGTGTGGGAAAATCGTTTCTAAAGATTTTTAGGTATATAAATAGAGCAAGTACCTAAGTAAAGTACAGATTGCTATAAAACGCCACGTAGAGCTTTAAAATCAACGGGCGGAAGGAAAGTTTCTTATGACATATGGGAAAATCCTTTCTAAAGATTTTTAGGTAGGTATATGATAGAGCATGTACCTAAGTAAAGTACAGATTGCTATAAAACGCCACGTAGAGCTTTAAAATCAACGGGCAGAAGGAAAGTTTCCTATGACGTGTGCGAAAATTGTTTCTTAAGATTTTTAGATCGTCATCATTCCAGAAGTAGGTACCCATTTCGAAAGAATTAAAGACATTAAAATAATAGATAATTGGGTACATCTCACTAATATTATAAATGTCAAAGTTTGGGTGGATGGATAGATAGATGGATGGATGTTTGTTACTCAATCACGTAAGAACGGCTGAACGTATTTGGATGAAATTTGGCACAGAGATAGATTATAATTTGGAATAGAACATAGGCTACTTTTTATCTCGGAATTACCACGGGAACGGGAACTACGCGGGTGAAACCGCGAGGCGCTGCTAGTAACTCATAATTCTTTCATTAACCATCACCTCATCATCATCATAATCCGCAGCCGGATTTTACCCACTATTATGTATTTATGTATTTTAACCATCACCTACTTCAAAAATATGACTTAGGCCCATATTTTGAAACCATGCTGCAAAATTTGTTCAGGTTGTTCCGGTCGTTTTATTTATAAAATAAAAAATATCTATCTATGTATTGTATTATGTATATCAGTCATCTAGTACCCATAACACAAGCTCTGCTAAGCTTGGGGCTAGATAATGCTGTGTGAATTGTCCAGCATTATTTATTTATGCTCAGTCATAGATCTATGCTTGTGACGTTTATGCCAAGGCGTTACTCAAGCATAGATCGATGTATAATATAAGAAATATTAGCTATGCTCAGACTAAGTTAAAAGCTTCCCACCATAGGCTTTCTAGAACTTATGTAAGTGCTAAGCTACCACTGCTTTCAAAGGGCAAAACTATTATTACCAACAGTTACAACAGGTATTAGCTACTAATTTTGTAAGTGTATTAGGAGAGCCGTAATTTACAACAAGTAATTAGAGGGTAGGTAATTATAATTGCAAATTGAGATGGTATTGGGAATGCTTGGGCCTGTTATTACAAGCTTAGCATGTTTGTGTTTATGTTTTATTGATAGATAAAGGGTATTTACAAGAAATTAGAGGCGGAATAAATAGATATAGTGTGGATATAAAAATTAACTTTGGATTTAAGCCTAAGTTAATTAGGGATAATGTGTGTTTGAAAATGTTAATTTTAATGATTAGAATACCTATGCTGAATTACTAGAATTTCTATGAGTTTGAAAGAACTTTTTAATTTTTAGTTAAAATTGTAATTTACCTACAGAAGGTAGGTTTTCCTAACCTTACTAAAATCCCACTAATATTATAAATGTGAAAGTATGGATGGATGGATGTTTGTTACTCAATCACGCTAGAACGGCTGAACGGATCTGGATGATATTTGGCACATACATAGATAGATTATAGTCTGGAATAGCACATAGGCTATTTTTATCTTATCTTTTTATCCCTGAATACCCACGGGAACTGGAACTACGCGGGTGAAACCGCGAGGAGCTGCTAGTAGTCCATAATCATAATCAACCGTTTAATACACATTGCTTAAACTGTCCTACCACAATGGATTCTCTCCATGCTAGACATTTACCTTGGTCCTGCACAAGTCTGTACCATTTGCAAGTAAAGGTCTTGGGAATGTCGTTGAAATATTGTCTGGTAGATACCCCTCACTTTCAGTACCTAATCAGAATGTGTTAGCTGGACAAACAACTACCTACCTATAGTAATGAACTTTTATATAGGTAAGGGTTTTTGTTGTATTAGGCAGACATATAAGAGGCAGCAGAGCCTCTTGAAGAATAGATCTACCAGTGAACTGCAATCCCCAACCCGCATGCTCAGCGTGGAGATTGTGGGGATTATGGACATTAGCCCCATCCCCCACCCATGAGATAAAAGCCAACAAGGCGATTATCAGGGGGAGGGCTGCATTCAGCAGTGGACCGTTATAGGCTGTTGAGGTGAGGAATAGGCAAGGCAGATATACCCTGCAGTGGGTCGACGAACTTAGCATGACCTATATGACCATGACCTATATAGGTTGACCTATATAGAACATGATCTATATAGGTCATGTTTCTTTGGTTTAGACAATAAAACACGGGGGTCAACAATTTCACCAAGGAACCAATAACCTCAAAAAGGTAATAACTTTTGAGTACTTACAATACTTCAAAAATCACTTACCAAGTAGTTCAAAAGATGATATTATTGATATTTAAACTTTAGCACCACAACAGAAACACGGGGTTTTAGTAAAAAGAAAATAAATCAAATAATAAATACAGTGAGTGGAAGCAAACAACAACAAAGATTTTGATTGAATTGAATCAGCTGTTCGTTGAAAGTTGAATCCAAATGTCACTGTCAAAAATCTTAAATCGTCAGCTTTTTTTCTTCGATTTGTTCATTTATGAAAAGACTGAAATAGAAGTAGAGTAGACCAAATAGAGAGATAAATAAATAGTGAGGTCAAAAAATAAAAACAGTTATTTTAGTATATTCTAAGGTTATTTTCGCGAGAACTCCAACTCCTTCCATGGTCACAGGCAGACTCTGCCTGTGACCATGGAAGCTGAAAAGCCTCCGAAACGTCAGGTTATAAACAAATATAAAATATACGCGATCAATCCGGTAAAAACAGTTTATTAACAGTTATTTTGGTAAAAAAGTTACAGAAAAGTTATCGTTATATAGTAATAGCATTCTTTGAAGTAATTACAAACAATCTACAGATACCTCAACTGATCCTTATCAATACCAGTCGGAAGCGTGCCCAAGACGGACCCCAAACTTTTATGCACATTTAATGTCCTCCTAGCCGAATTTTTGACCACGGGCGGCGCGGCGGCGGCGGCCTGTCGCAACATAAATATGGTGCCCAAGTATTTTCGCAAACACATGTGCACACTCTATCCGAAATACATTGATATCAAATAATGTGATTATTTTTTAACTACTTATCAAAGAAAAAAACAATATAAAAAAATATGTTGCTTTTATTTGTGGTGTACAATTTACAAATGAATACCTACATACACCTAGCTCAAAACTGTTTTAGGACGAAAACACAATTACTTAACTACTAATATTTTGCAGAAACATCTACATATCTAGCCTACGCGTAGGGTACGTGTAGCTTAGATATGTAGATGTTGCTAAAAGGCTGACAATGGTAGAACGCTACACGATTGATTGCCAAAATAAAATCTAATTTTAACCATCGGATAGATCATAAGTTAGGTACCTAATTAAAATGGACAACCATCAAATTGTAATCAGAAATGCACAAGCAGTTTTCACTTACCAGGTCGTTGATCGTTACATTTCCGTCACAAATTGATTTTTGTGTGTGCAGTAGCACGAAAATAACCGCCCGGGAGCCGCTGCGTACACGCCTTCAGTCGTGAAAATACTCTCAGGCGCCCAACCTGTCCCGCCCTAGATCAGAAATACGCTAATTTACGAAATCGGTACTACTGGTGAAAAAAATATTGCATTATTTATGTTGACATATTTATGAAAAAGTGTGGATACCTGATATATTAAGAAATTATGTAACTTAGTGAGAATCAGTGATTGGAGACGATCCAAGTGCATTGTGTTTTAATCGAACGAGGGCTCTTGCCCTGCGTGCTTGGTAATTTTACACATGGTTATTTTTTGTCTACGTAATAATATAACTAGTAGGTAACTCGTATTATTTGTAATACCTACCTACCTACGTTAGTATTTGTGGAACTTAAGGAAGATGAAATACCTTATCTATCAACTAGAAAGAATACCTACCTACTAGGTTGGTATTAGGGCATAGAATTTGAGATCATAGGAGGAAATGAGAAATAACGAGAAGAGTAAAGTCAAAAATCAATGAATGTGTAGCCGTAATCTAATAAATATATACCTAATATTATTAAACATTATAAACCTAGATTAATTTGTTTATCATGTATCTCATTATAAGTGAACCATGTGTTTGTATGAGAATAAAGTTCTTTAAACCTAACCTAATATAAACGAATATAAAGTAAGTAAAGAATGGATGAGATTGGCGCAGGACCGTGTGGAGTGGCACAAGAGTTTGGAGACCTATACCCAGCAGTGGGTGAAGTCAGGTTGTGGATGATGAAACAATAACCATGTCCTTTAAGTAGGTAAAGGTTCTACTTCCTGAACTCCATTTTTTTTATCTAAAAAGCAAGTGTAGTATTACTAATAAAACTTCAAGTGCGAGTTGGACTCCCGCATCAAGGGTTCCGTACAAATTTGTACTTGTAAGTAATCATAATATTTTTTTTGAGAATTATAATATCAAATTTTACTGTTTTTAGATTTTTTCCTTTATTTGTGCTATAAGACCTTGCTTCTTGCCTAAGTTTATGATTCTAGGTCAACGGGTGAATGCCTATAGGTTTTGTGTGCATAAACGGCTGTAACTTTTGATGATATAAATCAAACTTCTAAGTCTGTTGACTTAGAAGTTTGATTGGCGGCACCAAAAAGTTACGAACCTGATTTGATGTGAATTTCAACTCGATACCTCCACGTGTTTCTGAGACAAGAGGGTTGACAGACGGACAAAGTGATCCTTTTATGGTTTCTTTTTTCCTTTTGAGGTACAGAACCCTAAAAATGAAGTGAAAATTACAAAAGTTATTCACATCAGAAATGTATAAAAGGAGATTGTATCTACTTAGCATTTAATCTAGGTATCTTTAATTTTTATTAGTTATTTATTTTAAAAGCACAGGACAATTATTAATGATCACTAGCTTGTTTCTTACCACACTTTTAATGTAAAATCGAAATTATGAACTTATTAGTAGGTAGGTAATCTAAACATAATGGAAGAACAACACACTGATTTAAGAATAGGATAGTCAGAGATCGTGGGCATCATTGCACCGATTCTCAATGTTTATGAACCTAGTAGATGCATAGTGTATATTGTATACCCGCTTAATGTAGCTGTATTTTGAGGGTGTGTTATAATTATTATAAATTGCCGCTAATATTTTTACCTTCAAAAATTTTGAGTGTAGTCAATGTGGGCGTACAACAAAACTCCTAGTGAGTTGCAAAATCTATCAATAAATAAATTCAAACAAATTGTCAAAACATTTCTGTGCAAAAAAGCTTACTACAAAATATCAGATTATTTAGATAAAAAAGCTTGGGATAAAAAAGCTTGGGATAAAAAGATAAAAAAGCTTGGGACGGGTTTTGCTCCAACTCGAAAAATAACAACTAACAGGCTAAAGGTTTCTTAGTCACTTCTATACTTTAGTCTACATACTACACAGAGAAGAGACAGAAATCAAAAGTACCTACCACTTTATTTCCGTGTCAGTATTTTATTTTAAGAATTTGACCTTTTCTAAGTGTTCATTTTTGTATTTATGGAAATAAAGAATTTTTGATTGTGATTTTTTGATTTCGTAGCAGTGAACTGATTTTTATTGTTATTCTTTGTATACCTACTAAGTATAAAACGATTTATTTATCATCTCATTTAATGTACCTATTGAGTAGGTTGTGTAGGTTTTAACAGGTATGAAAAATAAATCAAAGTCCGATTTTCTCACTGAGAGACAATTCCATATGTACATAATTACATCATTAAACAATAAAATCTGCGGTGAAGCCGGTAAATGACGTTTTGTTATGACGTCAGAGGGCCGTCTGGATCTAGAGTAGACATCAGATCCTGGCAAAACTCCAACTAAATTCACTCAACGATTTCATGAGAAATGGGGACGTTTCGGTTCTTCTAACATCCGAGACCACCATGATTGCTAGTGATCTGTTATGAATCAGCGGTCACTGGGTCATATAATGTAATTTTGTTACAGGAAATGGGATGATGTTTGTTTGCTAAACATGAATACTGGAAGCCGGAGAGCCTTGACTGGCTCTATTCATAAAGTTAGAGAATTTGAATTAGAAAAAGTAAGTTTAACGAGCCTAAGTCTCCTTGTTACATTATTTTATCAAACATTTATTATGGATATAAACCAAGTTTAGACCATTAATAATTTATTAAATACCTACCGTGGCGCTCGCGGCAAAAGAATCGACCCCTCCGACGCAGCCCATGGATGTCGTAAGAGCCGACTAAGGGAATGGACCAAAGGAAGGGCAACAGCTTTATTGACCTCATTGAGTGATAATTTTAAAACTTCCCTTTAAATTTTTTATAGGCGAACTAAGTTTAACTTCAACCTACTTACTCACCTACTCGTTTCTTTTAGACCACTTGAAATGTAATGATAATCAACCACTGACTGTCAGTTTTGTTTAGGTAATTTTCTAAAGTTTTGTCTGTTTTTTCAGGTTAGTTTGGTAGAAGAGTTTGATATTTTACAAATAGTGGGAGAAGGATGGTTCGGAAAAATCCTGCTTGTAGAGCATAGAGCCTCGGATACGGAGATAGTTCTTAAAGCTTTACCAAAACCATATGTTTCCATAAGAGACTTTTACAGAGAATTCCATTACAGCCTACATTTAAGTGCACATAAAAATATTGTGACTACATTTGACGTAGCCTTTGAGACTGCTGGTTTTTATGTTTTCTGTCAGGAATATGGACCTTTAGGTTAGTACCTAGCAATAATGATGTTCTTGACTTCATCTAATTCTCAACTAGCTTTTGCGAGCCGCTACGTCAAAATTTGCCTGGATAAAAGTACCTAGCACGATGTCCATTCCCCGAATACATTAAATATCCTAGCTTTATTTAATTTAGATCCATTGAGCCGTTTTGCCCTGAAAAGTTAGACGGAGCCACTTATACATGTAGGTACATACCTATCTACAGGCAATATTAGGATGATGATTGGATATCTCAACAACAAGCTTGAAAAATAAGCTAAAAGTTTGTAGTTCAAACTTAAATAAAATGTTTCTACATGCTTTGTGTTTGGTTGGACGTTAGCCAAAGTTGTCATATTTGATTAATACCACATTTGAATCTAAGCTCTATTTATAACAGTATATTTACTATAATTTGATGATAATTATAAACAAGCTTAACCATTTTTTTTTATTTACAGGAGATTTGACTTCGAATATGCTAGACACGGGAATCGGTGAAATCCATACAAAAAGAGTCGCAAAGCAATTATCAGCTGCGTTAGACCATCTCCATCAGAGAGATTTAGTCCATCGAGATGTGAAACTCGACAACATTCTCATATTCAAATCGGATTTCTCTAGAATCAAGCTTTGTGACTTTGGAGAGACAAGAAAAATCCAATCAGTTGTGAAAAGAAGAAATGAGTGGCTTCCATATTCACCACCCGAAGTACTAAAATTAACTATGGACAGCAGTTACAAGTGAGTTATTTTTAGATTAGCGTTCACTACGTGGAGTAGCTAGCTCGATTTTTATATTCAGCTGTTAATTGTTAAACAATAATAAAAACTAAACAAAGGCATTTATTTTTTATTTAAATTTGTACCTAGTGTATTGCATTATGTACCTATATCTATGTACCTATAGCTTTCTAGCCATAGCACAAGTTCTGCTTAGCTTGAGCTAGATGACTTTGTGACAATCGTCCAACATTATTTATTGGTTTGATTAGTCAAAATTACGACAAAGTATACCTAATCATAATCAAAATTTGTCGTTGTTTGTTTCAGAGCTTTAATAAGTCATGATATTTGGCAATTTGGCATAGTTATTTTCATTTGCCTCACAGGGTGTTTGCCTTGGCAGAAAGCAGCGTTCGATGATCCTCGCTACACAAGGTAAAATGAAACAGGCGTTCAGTTATGAAATTGTTATTGAAGCGTTTATAAATAATAAATCTAAATTAGAATGATAAATATTCGTTATGAAAACAAGCTTTATCATTTACAGTTATTACAGCTGGTATAACAGCTCAAATCCACTCAAAAAACAACCGAAGCTTTGGAAAATGGTCTCATCGAGAGCTCAAAGGATGTTCAAGAAGTTTATCGAGCCACGGGAGGAAAAAAGGTCTTCAAATTTTTTGGAACTTTCCCGATACTATGATGACCGCTGGATGGCAAAGGGCTACACAGATAGAGTTGGTAAGAAGCAGTCACAAAAAACCTAGGTTCTTCATTTTGATACCTATTCAGGTACATTATTTATGTAGATTCTAGAATCTAGACATGTTTATTACCTATACCTACGTAACATTATTTATTTTCAGCTGGTGGAGATATAGACGAGCTATGCCCATCAATGTACAGTTTTCACAGTGATCCTAATGAAAAAAATATATTATTAAAGCACTTCAGAGATAATGGTATTGAAACTACAGTTGATCGCCAAGCTAAAAAACAAAGAATACGAGAATGGATTCAAAATAGTGTTATAGAAGAAGCAGACGAAGAGGTAACTATGATTTTGATTTAGATGACAGTAATAAAGAAAAATTAACTTAAATATACAGGAAATAATACTAATTGCTTATTTTTTTAGGAAGAAGATGATCAAAATACTTATGAAGACAGTGATACAGAATTAGAGCATAGAGCAAGAAATCACCCTATAGATGAAGCTCATCGAGTTACCCTACGTTATGATACTGAAAAACACATAAACCCTCGAACTGGAGAAGTTATCGTTGGGCACAATCATCAACAAGTGGAAAAAAATGCACTATCATATGATGTGCAAAATATTGAACCAGTAGCCCCTGATAATGTAGTTCGAAGATATGGAGTTAAGGAGGAAGACTCTTCACACAGTTCTACAAAAGACAGTGCTTATGGCTCAATGGACGCAAAGGGTCCCCCTAGAACTACATATAAATATAACTCAAGACATGCCACGACGTCAATAGATAGCAGCTTGAAAAATTCTCCAAGCAGGTCGATAAGTGCAGCCTCAATAAATCAACCAATACCTTCATCGCTGAGCACTCACGCACAGCGGATACAAAAAAGTGATGAAGTTTATTCGAAGGAATTAGAGAGTATAAAAAGTAGCTCATCGACACTCCATTCCCTAGCAAATTCTTCCCGATCCAACAGCCTCCAAGTAACACGGAACAGTTCTCTAGATAGTCCCTCAACTACTAGCAGTGAAATGCCTCCGCAGACTGATAATAATATGTCGACAAGACCCATTAACCCAGTTACAACACAAAATGGGTTCAGCCCGGGCAGTGTACAAAACAAACCCAAATATGTTTCTATGAAAAGTACAGTCTATGATAATGTAAATACTCGTACCGATGCAAACAATTTATTAGATGGAACGCCTTACAACAGCCAAAGCCCTTATACATCTATGACAAATATTGTACAAGGACAAATCAAAATAGCCCCCCATGAAAATGAAATGAATAGAAATGTTGTAAATGTATCTGTTACCCCAGTACCGCGCAATAAACAATGATAGTGCTCAATATTAATATTATGTTTAGTTAAATAGGTATAAAAGGTAGGTATTCATGTATTTAAGGTGTATTCATTCATCATCATAATCTATTTATTCTATAAGAAATTATGTTTATCCCTTCTTAAACTATCCAACCCCACCTTTTAACTCACTAAGATTATTGTAACCTAGGGGTACAACCTGTTGAGTAGTAGGTACTATTTTTTTATTGTTCCCTTTCTATTATAAGTTGTAGGTAGACCTAATTTACAGTCAATCAAGTGAAATATAAAAGCAGTCCTTAAAACCTTATGCATAATTTTTTATTAAAAACTTTTCTGTAACATCTTGTTTTATTTTATTATCAATTCATCCAGAATTCCGCTCGCAGTCTCATTGAAGGTTAAAATTCGTAAGAAGCTAAGTCGATAACTTTGTCGGATTCTCTGTCGAATGCCCGATACATCAGAGAATCCGACAAAGTACGAAAAACCAAAATTATCAACATTGCTCACAGTATTAGCAGGCTGAAGTGGCAGTGGGCTGGCCATATATCGCAAAGATCCGGCAACCGCTGTGATAAAAGTGGTCTTGAGCGGATACTGTGACTCTGCAAACGTAGGGTAGGAAACCCTCCGACCAGGTGGGATGAAGACCTCCGAAGGACTGCAGGCAGATGATGATGATGGATGCCGCAAGGGCGCTATTTAGGGCAGTCCTATGTCCAACTGTGGACTATTATTGGTTAATGATGATAATCTAGAATTCCAGAAGAAGGTGCACTAGGTACTCAAAAAGATTGTGTTCTAAGATGCGTAAGTATTTATACCTACGCATCATAAACACAATCATTCATTCATATTGTTGGAAAATAAATTATTGATTTTACTTCTAGTACCTATTAATGCCCTTATAATAAGACAGGATAGGTTTTTTGTTAGGAATAATTACTATCAAACATACACTTATTTATTTATTGGCACAATAACTGTTGTTATCAAAAACTGAGGATACAAAATAACGGTTATAATAGTAACCGTTATTAGTGTAGCAACATAGCAACACTAATCTAGAAGTGAATGTCAACTTGTTTCCATTGACGTCAAAACAAAAAAAGTCATCTGTCAATCCACAGAACAGAGAAGTAAGTGGAAGTGCAATGCAACAAAATTACTACGGGAACCGATGTCGCCAAACTCACACAAATAAACCCCTAATCATATAATACAATACAAAGAAACAATTCGTTTGATTGGTAGTTTCAAGTTCAGTCAAAACTAGCCAACGTCAAAGATTTGGAAATAAACCTTGAAATCTACTCGATAAGATTCATTTTACTTTAGCAGCAGAACGTATTTACGATCTATACTCACCAAACATTGGCCTGACGAGTTAATTCCGCTACTTGACCATAGATGGCGGTATTCTCCGTGATAGTTATTATAAACCTAATTTCGTTAAGTATAAGATTGATATTCGATTGATAGTTCGCAGATCTACTGCTACTCGATTAAGGCTGCACCAGCAGGGCTATTCACGATTGCTCCGAATGAAACCGAGCCTCGGAATCGAGAAGACATACGCGCGAAATTCAAATATTACGCGCGAAATTCAAATATTTTATCGGTTTTTTAAATTTTCTGCGGTCTGCAAGGAATTAAACTACCAGCCCCCCTAGCACGGGGATTGTTGTCTAGGGTAGAATAGAGAAAAATTACGTCACTTCGTCATCCAATGCCTAAATTATTTGAAATGCATTCCTAAAACTTCAATAATGTACGCAATGTGTAGCGATGCAATGTCATTATTGTCTATTCTACCCTAGACAACGATCCCCGTGCTAGGGGGGCAGAAAAGAAGTCGTAGACATATATTTCTATGAACCCATATTACAATAAAGAAAATTAATGGAGCAACAGGTAATTTATGTAGATTTTTAGTAGTAAAACTCCTTTAATAATAATTGCTCAAATAGAAGCTATAAATCTAAATTTGTCAAAACATGGGCTTATAGATTTTTTTTACTTTTTATGGAAAACTTCTTTTTCTGATTTCGCGCGTAATATTTGAATTTCGTGCGTATCTGTTTTCGATTCCATGCCTCGGTTTCATTCCGAGCCATCGTGAATATACAGGGTGGAAAAAATCTATGGCCCTGGAGGGGAACTACCTTAAATCCTTTAGCTAGCTCATTTAACTGAAAGGAAACATTCCTTTATTTTTAAAAAGAAACATAATTGCATTCAAAGATTTTCTAAAAATTCCTTGTCTCACCTGGGAATCGAACCAACTAAAAATTAAAAAAATGAACCCTTGCTATTTTATTATGTGAATCAGTAGGATTATTGTTCAGGATAAAAATAAATAATGTCTTATAAGTAAAAAAAAAGTGAAAACTAATATTCATTTTATTTTATCATCAATAGAAACAAACACAAAATATGAAACTTTTTTTAAGTAGACAGATGTTGACCAGTGAAAAATCACACTATCACACTAATATTATAAATGGGAAAGTTTGGATGGATGTCTGGATGTATGGATGGATGGATGTTTGTTACCTCTTCATGTCAAAACTACTGAACGGATCGGTCTGAAATTTTGCATACAGGTAATTTTAATCTTGGAATCAAACATAGGCTACTTTTTTTCTTTACTATCACGGTTACGGATACAGCCTGGTGACAGACGGATAGACAAACAGGCGGACGGACAGCGGAATTTTAGCTATAGGGTCTCGTTTTACCTTTGGGTACGGAACCCTAAAAATGATGAAAGTTATCGTTCGAAATTCAAATTTGTTGTCGCAAGTTGATAAAAAACACACTCCGTTTTAAAGTTTTTGTCAGAACGCCTCATGTAAGAAGGAATTGTGCATGGGTTTATTATTACCATTTAACGATTTTCTTATCGAAGTGTGCAACAAGGTACTTTCCAATTAATAACATTAGCAAGCCTCTTCATCATACGATGTCTTTGGATGTTAGAGATAAGAAAATTATAACGTGTTATTTACTTGTTACAAGTGAACAATACTAGGTATTGTTAATAAAGAATATGTAATAAATATTCGATTTCATGGGTATCCTATACAACAGATGAGTGAAAGGTCCAATGTTTATTTGACAATTTTTATCCTGAACAATAATCCTACTGATTCGCATAATAAAATAGCGAGGGTTTATTTTTTTTTATTTTTAGTTGGTTGGTTCCCAGGTGAGACAAGGAATTTTTAGAAAATCTTTGAATGCAATTATGTTTCTTTTTAAAAATAAAGGGTCCTTTCAGTTAAATGAGCTAGCTAAAGGATTTAAGGTAGTTCCCCTCCAGGGCCCATAGATTCTTTCCACCCTGTATAAAGCACATTGAACTACTTCTCCTTGGTTTGTTAATCCTAACTTATGTTATAAATTCGAAAGTTTGTCCTTTCTTCACACCCTAACTTAGTAACCAATCGCCTTTATTTTTGGCATATAGTTAATTGAAAGAATGGAGAGTAACACACTTTTATCCCAACAAAAGGCGTGCGAAGCCGCGGGCAGAAGCTACTACTAAATAAACCAATCATTCTTGTAGATTCTTTACAACAGTCTGCTACAACAGTTAGCTCAATTGTTGCAATTGTAAAGACTAGTTTTTAGTTGGTTTTATTAATTTATTGTAGTTTTCTTTTCTAATAAAGAATGTTTTTTGCTAAGTAAATAATCGATTCAACATTAAAATCACATTAAAATATTTATTTTCTTGTATCGATATTAATCGATAAAATCAACAGCAAAGCAGTACCGATTTGCTTGACTACATCACTAATCGAGTAGCGAAGAACTTTCGAGAACGAAGTGAATAGACACAATCCAAAATCAACTTTATCATAATTGCTTAAGGTTGATTTTGACTAACCGTTGTAATAAATTATTTGTAAATTGAAATAAATTGAAACTTTAGGAGAAAACAATTAAAATCCTACTTACCGATGGTATGAAACACCTCCGGTTTTAAGATTTTTTCGCCTACTATCATTTTTACATTCCAAAATGGAACAATACGGCATAGCTTCGGAAAAATGAATTTGTCGCGAGACAAGCAATTCAAAGCGATGTTAGAACACGACTGAGATCAGTTAAGCGTAACTACGCTTAATTGTGACACGCGTGCCACGCCCACTTAGCACTTCCACTTACTTCTCTGTTCTGTGTGTCAATCTGTCACTGAATATTTTGCTTTGCGTCTTGCGATTGCGAACTCGTAAAAAGTCCATTGCGCGTTGAAGAAATTAACGGAAAAAATAATTCTGTTAATTTATTTATATAGCTGCTATGACTACCCTTTTGCAACTGATCATTTTTGAAAAGGAAACAGTGTAACATTTTACCAGAATTAACAGCAAATTCATAAAATATGAACCATAACCTCCACTGAGAGTAATTAAATCTTTGAATAAATGTCGATATAAGAAAATTCAATCTGATTTATTATTTTCAAATAGGAAAAACCATGCAGAAACTACAAGACAGTGTCTTTGCTTTAGCTAAAACAACAAATCTTTCGCCGGCTGTCTTTAGTTTTCTTCAACCGACAGATGAGTTCGGGGGTAAGTAAAACTTGTTTGTGTAGATGTGATTATCAATATTTCTAGCGCATCCTTCCAGATCCCTTTTACTCATTGTAGTGCATGATGATAACATGGGATGCTTTCAGATAAAACGCCTCTCGGCGGCATTCTGAAGGATACCAAACATGGCTGGCTGGCTCTGGGCCCTAAGTTCTGTGTTGTTGATCTTAGAACGGGGATGAAAGTTGCAGCGCGTACTTTTGGAGCTACACTCAGGTACTTATTTCATTTCTTCATACCATAAACACCTGCCATATGTTAACTCGCAGCTGAAATAGAGAAGCTCTGTGTTTTGCCTGTGATTCCTATGCTCACTTGTTAAATTCTTTAATTACAGCAATAATGCCATGGTAACCAGTGTAGAAGAGCTACCAACTCCTCTCACAGAGCACTCTAGACAGCTGATTGTAAGTTTGCAGAGCGATGACATCAGCATCATAGTTGTGCTCAACATCAATGGATCTCAAATACTTAGATGCATTCAAACAGGTAAATAACTTGTGTTTCTTGTCTTTGATCTGCGATTTGTAAGATGTATGGATAGTTTGTAGATTATAAAACACAAAATAATGAAATTATGTAGTTGCTTATTGGACTAGGTATATTAATTTTGCACATAAAACCAGATTGGTACACATAGTGCATCATTCATAGCTTACCCTTGCAGGATAAGCTATAGCTGAGATGGCACTTAAATGGTCCAAAACAAAAACCCATTGATCAATAGAGTTATTGAGATAAATAGATCATTCGAACACTCAAACATACCTTAAACAGTTTTTTATTAAATGGTGCACTAAGGTCAAATTCTTATAAGTGTTATGTTTTTGGGTCTTATGTGTAGATGTGTCCACAATATTTTTCATTGTCCTTTATTTACCTTATCATGTTTCAGATGTGGTTGTAACTCAGCTAGCCATCTGTGATGAAGCACCAGATGGGATGTTCTCATGTTTTGATGGTATAATCGTGGCTGGCACCAACAGGGGAGAGATCTTTGCATTTGATCTTAACAGGGCTGCTTTGATTCAAGGTATATTGTAGTTTCAAGTAACGAATGCTTGTTAAAGTTAAAATTGCAGAAAAAAATACTTGGGTTAATAACACTATAAACAAAGATCTTACAAAACTGCTTATAGAGTTCACAAGTGATCAAAATGCTGGCTTTTATATCAGTCAACAAATTAGCATTGCCATTCAACATGGTAATGCTGCCAGCATTATGGGCACTCTGCCTTCTGGTGACTGCTTAGATTTTTAGAAATATAATATTAGTCTATTGTGTTGTTGTAATTTTCTTAATAAAATCTTTAGTAAGAATATTGTGTACCTACATGAAAGTAAAATAAACAAACTAATATAGCCTACATATGTTGGCTTACAATTTTATCTCCATAATTACTTCTTACTATTACATTTACTACTGAGAGTTTTGGCTTGTACATTTGTCTTATAAAGGCTAATAGTGGTTAGTGGTTTCGCTATTTGTCTGTCCTGTTAATCATAATTCAACACCATGTTTACAGCACTTAAAGACATATCACAAGGCTATGAACATCTCATCCAAAATGAGCAAAAGCCAACCAACTTAAGCTTCTTACCCCTGGAATCCATAAACCGTATAGATGAGCAAAGAGAGCTAGCCTTGGAAAACGACCATCATTTAGCTGTACTACTCAATGAAAACTCTTTTATTGATGGCCAGTACATATTCCGTAACCCAGATGGTTCAGTTCGGATGAAGGCTAAAAGAGACCACATAAGAGTCACTGTTTTGGAGTATATTCCCCAAACAGGGAGTGTGGCTGTGGGTTTCAATTTTGGCGCTTTCCAAATATGGAATCTAATGACGCTAGATTTGGAGTTTACGTCACAAGTAAATGTCGAGTGCTTGCCGGTCACGCACTTTGGATTTCAGGTATGAGACACACTTTTAAAGGTTTTATTTCCTTTAGTGATATTGGTAGTGATTCTATTGGCACCAAAAGCTTAACTAACTAGCCTAAAATTTTTGCCGTCTCTTTTTTTCGATCGAAAAAAGGGGACAGCAACATTTTTACGCTATTTTTGTGACAGCGGAATCACTACCGTAGATCTGCTACACCACCAAAATAAAAAAAACATTAAAAGCAAACAGAGTGAATTTGACTATGATTACGATTTTCGACTAAATACACTCCCGACCAAAGCTGGCGGTGGCTGTGTGTCAAACGATAAGCTGAACTATCACATATTATATTACTACTGCGGGCAAAAACTAGTAATCAATAAGCTCTCTGTCTACTGTTAATCCTTTAGAAACAATATAAGGTCTTTATTTTGTTTGTAGGAGCCCTGTGATGATCCAAGAGCTTTCTGCTATCTTTGGGTTATATTCTCCTCTGTGGATAGATTTGAGGAGGAAGAGTTTCCATTGGCTGTGCTGTACTCCCTTACTTACCAGGGGAAAAGGATGATATCAGATTCCAAGTGTCTTTATCAGGTACTTTTATTTTGTTACTACTTGTACGTCATATTTGTTTTTATTTTTTCGTACATTTCTCACACCTTTATAGAGAGCCTTTTGAAAATTGTTCTCTATCACAAATGTGTACTGTTAACTCTAAAACGCAATAGGCATCTTAAAAAGTGTCTCAATAAGGTTAGATGTTGCTAATGAACCACAAAAAAATACAATTATTTTATTCAATCGTGCCCTAAAAGTGCATTTAAAATTTACATTTTCAAGTTGCGCGCTTAACTTAACGAAAACGGTGGGCGCAGTGGACGCCATTTTGCTCTTGCTTACACAGCCGTATGCAAGAGCAAAATGGCAACAACATTGCACCTACTATTTCATGGTGTTTAAAAACAGACAAAAAAAACTGAAAACTGAATTGTTTTTTTTTTGTTATCTGAACTATGAAGAACATTTCCCTTCTGCTTTTTGCCTAAGCTATCTCTTAAAGAGTAACATACCCTATTTGCACTTTCATCCCTTGAAAGGGATGCAAATGGGTTTCAAAAGTGGTTGGTTCATTGCTATCACATTGGTTCATTTGCTTATATTATTCATTGCAATTGCCCATATTGTAAATCAGATTATGAACACTTCAATTTTTGCAGGATTTCTCATCAGCAACAATAAGATTCCAAGTGGATTTGAGTACTGGCAATAAAACACCATTGCTGGGTGGCAAATGCATCTCCTGTCACACTTACTCCATCAAATCTGGCCTTGGGGATGAAGGAGAGGACAGTAAGTTATATTTGACGAAAGCAAGAGATTTTCTGGCTGGCTGGAATGACTGGCTTTTGTTTGAACCATTGTCTTAATGAAAGGGCCACTGCACCAATTTCATAAAACTTAGCTAGGAACAAACTTGAGAAAATCACCAGCCTATTAAAAATACTTGGTCAAAACCATCTTAATTGCACTGTTGATTACTTACCTATTTGTATTGGTTAATTTTTTGTTTCTAGGTATGCTGAATCTATGTCAACTGGTTTGGGAAAGCTGGGGTGAAAACTCAAACAGCCCTATGCAGTATGGAATGCTTTTGTTTGATTTGGACCAGTGGTATAAAGACCAGATGCCTTGTAAGTATTCCTTTTCTTGTTCATAGTATTAATTTTATTTAAGGTTTTCTGTGTAGTGGTCCAGAGATACTCAACGACAAAGCGCCACCCGCCTGATGGCGTAATTAAAAGAGCTGGGAAGGAGCGGACGTGGTTGGCAGAAGACTAGACAGAATGGTTTAATAGACAGGATTCATAGCGGGTGCTCACGGGTTGAGTAGATAGATAGATTCTTGAGAATCTTTAAAACTTTAGAAATTATCATGGTTATTAACATAAGTCATTTATAACTGGATATTTATCATGATTAGATTTTTTAGTTTTCCAATATTTATAGGCACAGTTTCATGCCCTATGATCAGTTGATCATGGAATAACAAAAGTCACTGCGAGTTGGTTTTGATTGGCAGACATACCGATCTACCCTCATTCCCTGCCTTTTACTACGCACGTTACTTCTTGAGAATCTATCTATCTGTATCTTACCTACGAAATTCATAATCCTTGAAATATTTACTTTTATTCATTGATATGGATTTGCTATGTAGATAAATAATTAATCAAATGTTTCTTCCAGCATCATACCGCGTCGAAAGCAACGCATTCCTCTCAGCATCATCCTGGTCCGAACTCTCTGGCGGAAGCGGCAGCGTGGCTTTGCACGCGAGACTCGATCCTGCGTCTGTCACTCCCTACTCGCACGCCACTAGGCTGGAGGAGCATTTCTACCCCAACTCACTGCAGTTTAGTAAGTTAACTTCTCATGCCAAACTTAACTTAAATAATACGAAAGCCAAGAGGGAACCCTGTGCACCGTGGCGGCCTCGGCTACACGTTGCCGTCTCTTATAATTTGTACCTTATACCTATTGTGATAGAATATAATTTCCTTAATTTATTATCATAAAAAAATTACCAGCTACAAGTATATCACAGAAAACAAAATAATGCCTAAAATAACAGATTTTCTCTAGGACAAATAAGATCCTGAATTCCACTTAGTCATGTTTTCAAGGGAGTCGATTAATGGAGGCGGCTCAGGACCGATCATTGTGGCGTCGTATGGGGGAGGCCTATATCCAACTGTGGACGTGTATGGGCTGATAATGATGATGATGATTATTTCAAGATAATCTAAACAGACACGTACATTTCATAGTTTGAGAAGCTAACTTTCATGGGTGGTTAGCTTTAGCATCTACCTGCAGTCTTTCGCAGGTCGTCATCCCACCTGGCTGGAGGGCGTCCTACACTACGTTTACCGAGTCGTGGTCTCTACTCTGGAACACGTTTAACCCAACTAATTCTTTGAATAATTTCCTTAATTAATAAAATCTTATCCACTACCTTAACCTTGCTTATTTCGTATGTTTACAGACTGCATCTGCTTGAACACATCAGAAGTGTGCGTGCTAAGTACGATTGGAATTCAACGTCAGATCATCAGCTCGCTGGAACAAGTCGGTCCGAGCGTGCTATTGAGTCCTGAGCGACTGTACGCCGCTTGCGCAGCTTGCGGTCTACAACCGTTGTATGCGACGCAGCATTCTAACCTCTCTCAGGTACTTTTAGTGTGGTGTTCTCCAAGGGTGTATCTTAGTCCGCTCTTATTTATAGTCTACATTACATCAATTACAATATCGTCAGCTATTGAGAATCCACTGCTGGGCATAGGCCTCTCCATGTTTACTATTTGCCTCGATTTTGCGCCAGTTTGTGCTTAAACAGTCTATAAAAAGAATCGTCCAACGCACAATCCATACTATCCATACTAATATTATAAATTCCAAAGTAGCTCTGTCTGTCTGTTACCTTCACCAACGCAACGCCTGAACGGATTTCAATGAAATTTGGCAGGAATGTAAATAGTGTTTCGGGGAAGGACATAGGATACTTCACAAGCGCGGGCGAAGCTACGGGCAGCAGTTGAATATAAATGTTATTTGGATTAAACGATTTTTGATATTTGAGAACAGAAATATAACATCCTTTGTTGTTTGGACTCAACACAAAAAATTGTTTCATATTGATGAGCAAAATCTCATCAATTCATAATCTGTTTCAGGAGGAACAGCGTAGATATCTGCTTTCTGTCGCGCTTGAAGCTCGACTGGCGAGGTTCCTGAAACGATGCGCCCACGACTGGGCCACGGGCAGCCATGGCGGCGTCGGCTGCACTCTACCGTCCCTGGTAATTTGTATTTTATAACTATCACGATAGAGCACAGTTTCGAAGCGATGAGCCCACAACTGGGCCACGGGCAGCCATGGCGACGTCGGCTGCACTCTGCCGTTTCTGGTAATTTGTACTTTATAACTATCACGACAGAGCACAGTTTCGAAGCAATGAGCCCACAACTGGGCCACGGGCAGCCATGGCGACGTCGGCTGCACTCTGCCGTCCCTGGTAATTTATACTTTATTACCATAAATAAAGAGTATAGTAGTTCCTGAAGCCATACTATTCACTTCTTCGTGCACTTATCTATGTGGGGTGGGGTATCTAGCCACTATCTAGGTGGGGTTGGGCACTACATGTCTTTTTCTTCTCTTCTAAATATATGTTAAACTCATCTTCCAAAGATAAGCCCTAGTTGCTTAGAGTCAGCTCACAACGAGACGATGCTTGAAAAGGCCAGTGGTGAATCGTGTCTACGTTCGATAGCATAAGATCCGATTATAACAAGATCAATAGTCTATCATTATAATTTTCACTCAAGCACTCAACCGCATCAACTCAATACGAAATCTGGACAGAAAATAGTAGAGATAATTCGCCACGAGCGATGGCTTCAGGCGTCTATAATTCTAACGTTGACATATAAAAAAACTAGACTGTTTTTCTTGCATTTTTCAGGTTGATTGGTGTTGGAAGCGAGCTATAGAACTGAAGGAAAACGCCAAAGAACTGACAGCGCCTTTGTTCGTTTCCTCAGCATTACCTGATAGAAACATTGTGAGATGCTTGGAGCATTGTGTGCAACAGCTGACACAGCTGACTGGTCTTATGGATGCTGTGCTGACTAAGTGCTGCAATTTGGTTGTTCCTGATGGTGAGTACACTTTATGAATATTTTACTTTATTTACCCATGACACAAGCTCTGCTTAGCTGGGGCTAGATGATGCTGTGTGTCAAGGATTATTTATTATTTAAACAAAGGCGACTTTTTCGTTTCGGTACCGCCTCTGAACCGAATCGGAACAAACTGTTTAGCGTGCGCATTAAATAACTTTCAGACAGAGTCGTTTTGATACAGATGCGGTACCGAAACGAAAACGTACCGACCCGACCCGGTAAAGAAGTGGTTAAGAAACAGTTTTTCTCACTAACAAAATTTGTACCCAAATGTCATTGCCCATAAAAGAGTCTTAAAATCCTATAGGTGCCAAGTTTCATAGGAGTGTCCTTACTTGGTTATCTCTGGCACAAACACTAGATGCTATTAGTTGTATCTTTGTAGCATAGCTATTTTTTTTTACTTCATCTAGATTGTTATTAGCTATTTTCATGAAAATCGATGAAGCCGCTCTAATAATATAATGATGAATCCAAAGTATAAATCATTAGGGCTGTATGAAAATTTCTGCTTAGTTAGACTTGAGAAAAGACGCACTTAAATATATCGTGATAGAAGTCAAATTCAATATATGAATAGGCATTTTAAAACCAGTGTATTTGCAGCTCTTAGCGAAATGGAGGAGAAACACAAAGGCATCGGCACAGTATCCCTATACTTCCAAGTAGTGCAATGGTTCCTACGAGTCGGTCTGCTGCCGGAGAGAGTAGACGGCTCTGAAGCCATGCCGTACCCTAATGGGCAACTCTACGGGATTTATAATAAAAGGTACATTGAACTGTATTCAAAAAGTTAAAGACTACTTCTAATAACAATCTTAAGTATATGTCGCCGCCGGATCGCAGAATCAGCCCGTTTGTAGATTGGCTAAGCCGCTTACAAAAAGACATATGTATAACGCGCCACTTACTAGAACAAGAGTCGAAGCAACGTCGAGGAGCTGGCGCAACAGCGGCACGCGACATCCTACCTTTTATTTCTTTATAAAGAAATGGCATTGCGCTCATCTTATACAGTCGCGTCACAAGTGTGGTGAAGACGCGTCAGGGTCGACGTGGAGGCGGGGGCATTTTCCCAGCCTGTGCGTTGCGACTCCACCGCCATTTCAAGGAATTTGTATGAAGAAAGCATAACCGCCTGTGCCTCGACTCAACATGAATATCTCGCCTCGACCGCACCCTGATGCCGCCTCGCCTACCAATGAATGATGCGCCTGGCTCTTTCTTGCTTCGTGATACATTACAAAAATAGTTTTTATTACAACCATCTGTGATGATGATAATGCCCTTCTAGCCGAATTTAGTCTCAACGGAGATTAGCAAATTGCGCAAGCGCAATATATTGTATTGCACACCATCCGTGTATATGTACTGTACTACTTCTGTAGTTCTTCTACACTTATTGATGTCGAGTGTGGTGCGAATCTGATCCGATCAAAATTCTCCAGTATCCTAATAGGAGAGGAACACAATAGAAATTATTCATGGTTTCGACGATGACGAGGTCAACCCCTAATTTATTGGCAAATATTGTTTTCTTCACAGGCGCCTAAAACTAAACCGCATACAAGACAACGGTAATTCTCACCAGAACGGTGCACACAAGTCTTGCTGTCTTCTTTACATCGATCAACTATTGGAGCAAGAGTTCGGAGGACAGCGAATACATCAGTAAGTGCTTTTACAACCACAGACATGATTATCATACTAAGATCCAGAAAGTTTCGAATTGGCAGTGGCAGATGGTTCCATTATTGTATGGAACTGGAGTAGATGTCCGCGCGGTAGATGCGCTGTACGAAATCCCATACAACAATGGAATATCTCGATGCCAAGACGATATTATCAAGTAACTGAACTCGCTCGGGCAAAAATCAAAATCTTAGCCCATCATGCAGTCTCTTTTTAAACATGCTGAAATAAAAGGGACAGAGGTTTTTGTGTAACTGGGCTGATGTAAAGTTAGCGAAAACTCTCACGCGGAGTTACAATCAACTAAAGAGACCTCTTTAGTTGATTGTAACTCCGCGTGAGATGTGCTGGTTTATTTCTCGCTGTGTAATTTTTTTTAATGATCTGTGGATATTTGCTGCTGGTTTTGCTGTTAACTAAGTGTATGCAGATATGTGTACATTTATGTAGTCACGAAAAAAAATAGGTCAGTGTATCTGTCATCTGTAAAGAGTTCGCGCAAATCTTTATGAATTCTGTGAACATAGCCTCGAAAGCAAAACTGCGCAGTATTGGGCTGTGCGGTAAGGCGCGGTGGCCTTGTAACCTTAAAATACACCACTGCGCAGCCACTGCGCGTATTATCGAGAATTCATATACTTACGCTTACTATACTACCTATAACACAAGCTCTGCTTACTTAGGCCTGGAAGATGATGTGAAAACAACAAACATTGTTTACTCGTTTAATAGTGAAGGTAATATCCGTTGATCTATTTCAGAATGTGGATAAAAGGTGGCAGCGACTGCGGCGGCCTATACCCGCCCCCATCGTTATACGCTCTCCTGCGGCTTTACTTGCTGCCCGACATAGCGGAAGAACACAAGCATTCGCTCGTACTGTACCTGCTTGTGGATTACTCTATGATCTATGATGATGTGCGGTAAGGTTTTATTAGATAATTGGATTCTTTTAAAATTCCGCCCACGGCTTCGCCCACCTTTTTGAGAAAAAGAGCCTATGTGTTATTCCACAGCTATGTAGCTGAGAGCCGTGTGGGTTAGAATTTGCACCGACCCAACTTTTCTCTCCTCTCCCGTGGGTGTTGCAAGAGGCGACTAAGGGACATGCACGGGGTGTGGGGGCCAGCAGCGCCTCTTGCAGAATAGATCTACCACCGAACTGCGATCCCCCAACCCGCATGCCCATGGGGATAATGGGCATTACCTCCCATGAGATAAAAGCCAATAAGGCGATTATCAGGAGGCCTGCGTCCAACTGTGGACCATTATAGGCAGTTGAGGATGTTATTCTTTGTGTCTGCAATATGTCAACTTTATCCATTCAGTAGATTTGGTGTGAAGGAGTGACAACGTTAGAAATAAAACTTTTGAAACTATCATGGTTATTACTATAAAAATCATTTAGAACGGGATATTTACCATGATTCAATTTTTGAGGTTTCCAATATTTCGGCACAGTTTCATGCGCCATGATCACGGAAGAACTAAAGTCACTGCGAGTTGGTTTTTATTGGCAGACATACCGATCTACCCTCATTCTTTGTCTTTTGCTACGAATATTACCACTACCACCGGTTTCACTTTCGAACGCAACTCGATCACGACACACAACACTGACGAAATATTGGAAAACTCAAAAATTGAATCATGGTAAATATCCCGTTCTAAATGATTTCTAACGTTAGAAATATTAGTATTAATTGTACTTTATTGTTCTTGCAGGTATGAAACCGTTATCCGTAGACTGATGCAGTTCCCTACGATGTTTGGGCTCAGTAACACAGCTATAAAGGCGACGCAAGCCTTCTGGCATCTCGATCATCGAGATTTTGATGTAAGTACAGCTTTCTTAATTGTTTTTAGCTGCGGCGAAAAGAGGTGTCCGAGATTGACGACTAAATTCTGCTAACCAATACGCTACTTGACTACTACTGGGAAATAATTCTAACGTATTGTCTGATAAAAATAATGCAAAATGTAATTAATATTTCTTCAAGACCAGTCGTATAAGTTACAAAAACAAATTTTAAAGTTTGTTAAAATAATGCCGCGCCAAAACGATAATTTCTGTCATGGCTCCCGTTTTCCAAGCTATGACGTCACCCCGCCACACCACACCTAACAAGAAGAACCCATTGACACTGCAATCTGTAAAGTGTGACGTCACTTGCGATCCAACCAAACACATACTAGCGTTTTCGGGCACGTGATCATATCGTACCTACGGTGCAATAACGTCACTTATGCAAGTGATGTAATTTTTCAGGAGAGGCGTTTGAAAATTCAACTTCCTATTACAATAGATAGTTCGTCTCGACTAAAAAAATAAGATGATAATACCTAAACTACATCTATAAACGTTATTTTAAAATAAAAGCAAACCTGTCACTAATTACTATTTTAAAAATATACACGTTTAAAAATTATTACCCTCGCAGAAGTGACGATAAGACACTAGAAAATAATTAACCGGTCAATTATGTCAAAACAAATAAAACACGAAATCATACATATCTAAAACAATATTTATTAAAGTAGCAAATAAGTATAACAAAATTTCTTAATTCTACAAAGTAAATTTTTTATTAATCAGACCTTTTTATACCAGAGATCTTCTTACTATTAATTAGGCCAAGGTTTGTGTTTGTCTTCTGGATTTCGGAATAATTTCTATGCAATTCTGCCACTGATAAACTCCCATCAATAAATAGTCTGCTAGTATTAGCCCTAAGATAGTGACTCAACCTTTGGTATTGATTCGATATGATCCTTTACTGCTTGTATAACTTCAGGTGGCAATGTAGGTACATTGTTTTCCGTGTTTTCCTCGTTTATCAGCTGGAATAAAGCCATCATTCTCTGCTTTGCCGTCGATAACAGTCCGTATAATACGTTGTGTTATACCCAGAGTGTTCTAAAGTCGAAGGTCTGAAACAAACAATATACAAAATTATGTGGTAACTCAACGTGTAAAACAAATACATTATGTCCTTATATAGCGTACGAAACGGCAACTATTTACCACATGTACAAAATGATGTAAGTGTTACAGTTTTATAGAAGACATCAATATCTACAATAGCACTAAAGCGATCATTATAATAATAAATATAATAAATACTTTACAACTATGTGGAAGTGTCAACGCCCGACTCCTGAACCTATGATGAAGGTCCGTATATTAAATTATAACTAGGTACTAATTAAGGTTAATTTTAAACTAAATATTAACTAAATTTTATGATATTTGGTATAAAAACAATGACTTGTTATTTATGAAACTGTACTGGTACTGGAACAATATCGTCACAACTATTAATCTAACGTTTAACTCAATACCATAAAATACAAAGATTGGGGAAACAACGTCACTACTACAAAAGTTGTTGTTGTTATTTCGCCAAAAATATAAAAATATATTGTCACAATTGGCGAAATAACGTCACTACTACACAAGTGTCATTTAAGCTCCAAAAACATAAAAATAAATTGTCACAATTACCTTAGTAACGTTGTAGCTCCAGGAGACTGCTTCTCGTGCGGGGGCCCGCGCGCAACTTACCAATGAAACGTTGTTTCTCCTAGTGCCGTCCAGATTCGCGCCAAAACCATAACGACACTGGTGCCCTCAAGTGGAAAGTATGCGTACCACACAAGTGACAATAACGCACCAAGTAAAGAGGCAGATTAGGTGTATTTTCTCATACTCAGTTCAGTTTTGGAAAAAATTGCATAAGTGACGTTATTGCACCGTAGGTACGATATATCAAAAAATGTGTAATTTTAATCCCGTTTTTTTACCTAAAAAAGCCATATTTTTAATAAAAATGACTTGATTACGCTTTGTTACGTTGTCACTGACTATTACTGAAAATTTTATGTATGTTTTGTAAATTTCAAATATTAAGACTAATTAAGTATGTACACTATTGAATTAGGTGCCCCTGTAATAATAGTTGTACTTTTTATGAATAAATAAATAAATTGGAACTTATTTTTAATGTAGTCAAATAGCCTATTGCTTTACTATGGCAATGGTATCTTCACAGAGTCGTCTGTAGATGAAAGAAACAATTTCCCGAAACTTAATTCTGATGATGGGTACTGACCAAGAGAGCGAGCGAATGCAAACGAATGGGGTTCGACGATCGGTACGTTCGTTCAATTTTTCATTGATGTAGCGACAGCCGCCGGAGCACGGCCGAAGGCGAACGAAAGCCCTCGTTTGGGTTTGCTTGCTCTGTTGCTTGCACAACTACGTCCACACTGGTTATTTCGCGTTCGTTCGTTAGCCTTCGCTCGCTCTCGCTCGCTTTGTCTGTACCCGGCATGAGACGATACCATTGTTACGGTGAAGCGATTTATTTAGCGGATTAAGGGCCCCGGTGTTACTGCCTGTGGCATCGTCGTTCCGAAACAAATGGAACGACTTCGTTTCAGTTTGTTGTGTTCGAAAGGTGACTTCATCGAGCATGTTCTCACCTTTGAAACCTACTTAACAATAAGTTCAACAGCAATGTTTTTCGAATGTTTACTAAACTAGCAGTTATAATTTGATTGTAGAGAAAAAAATACTTGCATCATAATTGTTATAGGGGGGAAAAAAATGTGCAATGACATTTCGCTTGTGAGTGTTACTTGTTTCTGGACTGGTTTCCGATACTACTAACCGTGGCCACAGGCCGTTTTGCGTGTCGGTTGCGAGTTTGTTTTAGATCTTCAAACAAACCACACAAAACTCTTCATTCTCTCTCTCTCTTTCTCTCTCTCTCTAACACTGCATAATACGTGGGCGAACGCGACCCGATCGCGAAAAGGCGGCCCATACATTTATTAAATTTGAAATTCGTTAAATGTGAGTGTGAGTAAAACCAATATTTCTCCCCACAGTTCGCTCTAGACCAGCTCCAATGTCTAACCGGCAACACGCTATCAGAATGGCAGCACAATGTCGTCCTTTCCTCCCTACTCGCCCAGAAGAAAACCCAAGCAGCGCTTCAATACTTACACGTAAGAAAACCGGCCCCGATTCAGAACATCAAAGACGAAGATTATTCAAGACTGAATGACCATGATAAGCTTGACGATTGGCAGTCTTGCTGCAACCTGTATCTGGCTAGAGGACTGGTGTTCGAAGCGTTGGATGTAATAAGGATGTGTGTCCAGAACGCAACGTGTGTTAATGAGAAAACGCAAGTTTTGAACTTGTTTTTCAAAGGTATGTGCATTTTTATTGATAAGATTGTTAACTTGTTTATTATCAGCCCTATAAAAAGTGAACTAATTTAAATACGTATCGCTTTTAACTGGATGTTATAAAGATCGAAAAAGAACAACATTTTTTTTGCAAACTTGTTACTTAAAACTCCATGCTGATAAAATGAAGTAATTTTTTTTCTGTTTTAAAAATCTATGATAATATTTGAAAAGGCGGAGGCCGAAAGAGACCCTTCTTTCGGCATATTAATCCGGCCTCAGGGCATTCTCTTAATGCGATTTTTTTATTTGTTTCTATTTTTTTCTTCCCGGTCCCGTATATTTTTTCATTTCTTATAAATATCTTGCAGGTTGTCGAAACACGGGGAATCTATTTAAGGTTCTCTCAATAACTCTGCTACCGTTTGAAGAGGAAGTCTTCATAAAGTATTTGGAGAACTGCAACGAACCGCAGACTTCTGATATCCTGATCATGTATTATCTACAGCAATCCAGGTATTTCATTTCTTATTCATCAATACTTTCACCTAATCTTTCATCATCAGCCTATACAAGTGCACATAGGCCTCCCTAAATGAGCATCACAGCGCCCTGTCTTCAGCTTGCCGCATCCAGCATCTGCCTCCTAAATCGTTGTGTAATATATAGTAATTGGTATCCCCCACACAGTACATTAATGTTCTGTAAGGGAGATACGAATTAGCGCTGCTTACTGTACGTAATGTCTCTGATCTTTCATCATTTTAATGATTTTGTTTGGTAACGATAATTGGCAGAAGTTGCTGCTGGTACAATTTTAATTAAACTTGTTAAATTAAGACTATGACTATGTAAGACTCACGTATGTTTACCTTTAAAATTTACCGGACGTTTCATAAGATTATTCACTGTCGTGGTTACGGGAAGATTAAAATGTATAAATAAATGCGAAAAAATCCCGTAATTCGACTCATACTTGGTTGGTTTTATTAGTGTATCATTACTAATAAAACCAGCCAAGTTTGAGTCGACTCGCGCTTGGAGGGTTCCGTGCCATCGTACGGACATAACTATTTCGCAAAATGAAGCATAAAAAAACAGATTTAATAAAAAAAAAAAATATCGCAAAAAATCATCAGGACGCGGTCACCCATCCAAGTACTGACATACAGGCCAAGTTTCTGTTGCAGGCGGCTACTTACACACAATGCAAACTATTGACTTAACTAAAGATGACTCTGTGTGTAATGTGGAGGCTAGCAGCAAAAAAAATAAACACAGTCTTAGCAAAAATAAGTTAAAAAAATATGTTAAAATTAGTAAGTTTATAAAAAAAACTCAATGTTTAATAAAAAACCAAAAAAGTTTAGTATCTAAACTCAAATGTAAACGAAAAATTCTTGATAAATTGGAGCTGTGTACATTACAGCTTAATTACAATCAGAACCTTCTTATCTTCGTGATCGCTTTGAGTTTCTTGTCCCCCGCGGCAAGCCCTGTAGAACTATAATATCCCTTCGTCTGAGAACTCCAAAGCATAGAACCAGCCGCTATCATGACTCTTTCACCGTGATGGCGCCCAGACTCTGGAATGCCCTTCCCCACTCAATACAAGCCAGTCCTTCACTTAGCGTATTTAAGTCAAAGGTAAAGGAGCATTATCTCTTTCTTCAGTCATAGCAGATATATATATATATATATACATATATTTAGGTATTTATATTCATTTGATACAGATCGTTATATATTTAATTTTGTGTATTATTTGCTTTATTTATTTATTTATTCTATTTGAACTTTTATTTTTTTTGTTTTCTAATTTGTATGTACACTAAAATCTATCCACACGCATTGCACTATCTCTCATTATACCCTCAGGTTTGCTGTAAGAAAACTCTTTTAGGGTTAAGCTCGCCTTTGTACATAGCCATTAATTGCTAACCTTATGTATATATATTTCTTGTGTGTACAATAAAGAATTTAAGAATTTAAGAACCAATACGAGGCTGAAATGGAAGAGTTGAGATGCAAACTTGGCCAGGCCGAGCATTCCCTAGAGCACTATGTCAGCCTTTATGAACGCACTACTGTACAGACAAGGGAACTCAATTTGGCCATGGATGCACTCCTCAGAAGCCAGGTGAGCCTGGAGGGCAGGGTTCTGGAGGGCTGTGGCTGCTGTGATCCTAGCCCAGTCTGTGACCGCACAGGTCCAGACAGTACTGTGTCAGCCACATCCCATCTGGAGCTCAGCGCTTCTTGCTCAGGTATAAAAACCATAATGTACTGTGATGAAATTGGACAAAATATGGGTCATTTCTTAAATATGAGTATGGAACATCCCATAATAAATAATTGCTTTCCAAATTCAAACCTGCATAATTTAATGCAGAAAATTGACAATGAAATCTTTAATAGTAACACAAACTTGGTAATATGCCTTGGTAATAGGGGTAATGTGAACAAATCTGACTTAATTAGATATGTAGATAAACTGTGCTCATTAAACTTAAAACAAATTGTGATGTTCACATTCCCCTGCAGCGACAGCTTGCCACAATCAGAAAACAACCTTAGATATAAGCTAAATATGGCATTGCACACTATGTCATGCAACAATAATGTTCATGTGATTGATTCTAACAATATTGTTAGTAAAAAATATTATTTGACTCAAGGTAAATACTACCTATCCAATTTTTATAAAAGACAGATAGCAATTTCGCTATCCTATTATTTTAAAACAACAGCCAAAAACTTGGCTATAAAAAATGCTTCTTTTGAGCATTCTTATCATTTAACAAACAAGACCTTGGAAGTTATTCCAAGTCATTTAAATTAGAAATAACGACAATAGAGGAAGTCTCTAGCCCTAAACAGTCAAATATTATTTATCACAAGAAAAAACATAGAGAACAAAATTGTAAAATAAATGCAAAGGTTACTAACTTGGTTCACCAAAATATTCAAGGATTGAGAAGTAAATTATTAGAATTAGAATTGTACATGAACTCATTTGATATTGACATTATCTGCTTAACAGAACACTGGCTGAAAAGCTATGAGCTCATGTTTAACTTCAGTAATCACCAGGTTGGTAGTTCTTTTTGCAGATCACATGCTATTCGTGGAGGCTCTTTAATATTATTAAATAAACTCATAAAATTCAAAGAACGTAAAGACATAGTATGCTTATCCGTTGAAAGCCAAATTGAATTAGCATGTGTTGAGTTGGAGCATAGTATTGTAGTAAGCGTATACAGCCCACCATCAGCTTCATTTGAAATATTTGAAAAAACTGGATGAAGTCCTATTTAAAATAACAAAAACAAATAAAAATCTCATGGTATGTGGAGACTTTAATATTGATCTTTTAGAAGTTTACTCCCTCAGTAGTAGATTAATTAATTTATTTAATTCTTATAATCTAAGGCCACTATTTATGGAACCTACTAGAATAACAGAAACATCAGCAAAATGTATAGATAATATATTTGTTTGCTTAAATGATAAAATTGTTAGTCAACATATAATAAGCAATTTAAAATCAGACCACTTAGGTCAACTAATAACATTAAAAATTCAAGTAAAAAATAATAGTTACAAAAAGCAAATAAAATATATACCTGAGACCAGAAGTCGATTTGAAAGGTTGAAATTGGATTGGGATACTGAGCCATTACCCAACTACTCACATAACAACCCAAATGAGTCATATTGCTGTTTTTTTAACAAATTCACCAATGTGTTCAATTCGATATTCATACCCAAATCAATTATGGTCTCAGAAAAACTTAACTTTAGTGAGTGGGCAACAGTAGGTATACATAAGAGTAGAGAAAAATTATATGAACTGTATAGCGAAAAACAACATAATTTTAGCCAGGAATTCAAAGAAAAGGTAAAAAAATACTCAAAAATGTTTAGAAAAGTTTGTCAACTGGCAAAATCAAATTATATTAGCTCGAAAATTAGAAATAGTGAAAATGTCATAAAATCAACTTGGAAAATTATAAATAGTGAGACTGGAAAGGTCAGTGCCCTTGACAATGATTACAGTATAAAGATTAATGATCGCATAATCAAAAATGACGTTGAAGTAGCCCAAGCATTTGAAAACTTTTTTACTGACATTCCAATCTCTACTACAAATTGTCTAAACTCTTCTCATGTAATCGCTGAGTCATTACTCATAGAAAATGTACATAAATGCAAAAGTAAATTCAATTTCACCCATGTCAATGAAAAAGATATTAAAAAAGCCTTTAACCTTTTAAATGTAAAGAAAACTGCAGATCTCTGGGGCATCTCCGTTAGAATTATTAAACCTATAATTGATACCATTGCACCAGATCTAGCTTTTATATTCAATCAGTCTATAGATTGTGGCGTGTTTCCTGATCTAATGAAATGTAGTAAAATAATCCCACTGTTTAAATCGGGTAGTAGATCTGACCCCACTAACTTTAGACCAATATCAGTACTGCCAACATTCAGCAAAGTTTTTGAAAAACTTATTTTACATCAATTGCTTAGGCATTTTAATGGCAATGACCTGCTACATTGTAAGCAATTCGGGTTTACTCGCGGCAGGTCAACTACTGATGCCGGTGTAGAGTTAGTATCGCATATTTTTGATGCTTGGGAGAAGTCGCAAGATGCCTTAGGTGTTTTTTGCGACTTGTCAAAAGCATTCGATTGCGTACACCATGAAACATTAATCAGGAAACTACATCACTATGGAATAGTGGACTCCTCTTTGGATCTTCTTACATCTTACTTGAGTGATAGGATACAAAGAGTTGACATCAATGGAAAACGGTCTTCAGGGTCTGTAGTCACAATGGGTGTACCGCAGGGTTCTATCCTCGGTCCTTTCCTATTTTTAGTTTATATTAACGACCTGCCTCATCTTGTAAAGAATAATCACGAGATTGTACTGTTTGCTGATGATACTTCATTAATATTTAAAATGAAACGACACAGCACAAACTTCGACGATGTGAATAATGCAATCTCAAAAGTAGTTCATTGGTTTAGTGTCAATAATCTGTTACTTAACGAAACCAAAACAAAATGTATTAGATTTATTTTACCTAATGTAAAACAAGTTAAGGCTGATGTAAACGTAAAAGGAGAAACGTTAGAAATTGTAGAAAGTACCGTATTCTTAGGAATCACCTTAGATAATAAACTTCAATGGGGCCCGCACATAGATAAGCTATCGAAGAGACTTAGTTCTGCAGCGTATGCAGTCAAAAAAATCCGTCATCTTACAGACGTGGATACATCTAGACTTGTTTATTTCAGCTACTTCCACAGTATTATGTCTTATGGTATACTGCTGTGGGGGAACGCTGCAGATATTAACACCGTATTTGTGCTGCAGAAGAGGGCTGTTCGTGCAATCTATAATATGGGTCCCAGAGAATCCCTGCGTGATAAATTCAAAGAAATAAACATAATGACAGTACCATGTCAATATATTTATGAAAACTTATTGTATACTCATAAAAATATCAATCGGTTCCCTAAAAATAGCGATATACATAAATTTAATACTAGAAATAAGAATAAACTCGCTGTGCCCACAACTAGGTTACACAAGATTAACGTATCTTTTAAAGGGCAATGTATACGCTTCTACAACAAAACTCCAAGTGAGTTGCAAAAATTGTCAATAAATAAATTCAAACAAACTGTTAAACACATCCTTTGTAAAAAGGCCTACTATAAAATATCAGATTATCTAGAGGATAAAAAAGCTTGGGACGACTTTTGCTCCAACTCGAAAACTAACGTTCTAACAAGGTAAAGGTTTCTTGTTCGCTTCTTTACTTTACCTTAAAAAGATTGAAGTGGACAAAAAATCAAAGTGATCACTTTATTTCCTAGTTTTACTTATGTAATCTGAGTTTTGTGACGTGTCCAAGAGTCCTGTAAGGTCTAAAGGAAATAAAGCACTTTGAATTTTGAATACATATTCTGTGAAAATTTCAACCTTCTACGGTTACAGATTTTAAAGATTTTTTAGAGGTTCTGAGATACAGCTCGCTAACACACGGACAGACAGAGGAGGCTTAGTAATAGGGTCCCGTTTTTACCCTTTGGGTACAGAACCGTATAAATAATGGAACAACAGCCTAGGCTTAGGATAGAGTCCCGATAGCACCCCATGGTTACAAATCCCTAAAAATAAAACTAAACTTTTTTCATTCACAGATACCTAGAAGCAGAGCGCTTCAACATCAAACTGCGACACACAAAACATAAGAACAAAGACATATCCAACTCAGTAGAGTCGCTACTTGACTCGAGCGATAGAGAGTCAGCCAGAGACAATCTAGTGGAGTCAATGTGCTCCGCGCTACCTCGCATCGCGGAGAGAGTTGCGAGATGCGCTTATGAACAAAAGGACCTAGAGTGGCATGGTGAGTACAATAGATAGATACGACAGAGTCGACCGAGACAATCTAGTGAAGTCAACGTGCGCCGCGCCACCTCGCTTCGCGGAGAGAGTCGCGCGATGCGCTTATGAACAGAGAGACCTAAAGTGGCATGGTGAGTACCATAGATATGTAGAGCGGCCAGAGATAATCCGTCGATGTGGTGGAGGCAATGTATGTGCAATAAATAATAGGAAAACATCGAAAAAGTTATGAAGTTAAGGGTTAAAAAAGCAACCATACCACAAATTTATAAAAAAAAAAAAATTATTTATAAAATTAATTAAGACTTAGTACAGATAAGTGTCGGTACAGGCTATTTTCAACGATTCCAATGCTTCTTCTCATTTATTATTAGGTACTAACTTTTCTTTTTTATTAAAATTATCAATTTTTTTTGTTTCAGTTCACGCGCCAAAACCAATGTCTGTGTACGTGCAAGCGAAATCCGCGCAGAATAAATTCACTTACAAATCTACCTTCATACAGGTAAAACACTTTCAGATCATATCTATAGCAACCCTGATCTTCAAAAGTGGCCATCCCAATATATCCCATATTTATATATCATATATATAAATATGTTTACAATACAATACAAAAACAATTTATTGTACACCAGAAAAAGAACATTACAAAAAGACATTACATATCACAAGTACAAGTTTAAGCTATGTTAAAGGTGCAAACACATTACGTGTCAGTGACACTGCGCGTAAAATTTGACCAACTCACCAAAAAAGTCGCGCAGTTCCACTGACACTTAGTGCGTTCTATCTCGTATCCGATTTTGCACAAAGAATAATTGGCCGCGCAGTTCGCTACAGTGCAGTTCAGCTCAATGTTGTCGTACCTGTCTTTATTGGCAAAATTTTGACGCGCGTTTTTAAATCGCGCCTATGGACATCCTGGTATTTATCTAATAACAGTTCACAGCGACCGCACTTTGTAAGTAACGTATAACTACGTTTCCTATACAGATGAGCGCGCGCTTTCGTCGCGATTGCACGAACTTTTTTACCGCACTGACGAGTGCTCGCAACGCGCGTTAGCGCTCGTCTTCTGAACTCTATTTAAATTTGATCGTGCGTTGACGCGTGTCAACGCGCGTTGCACGTGTACTTAGCAATAAACAACTTACAAAACAAAATCATTGCCGACGAGTTTTAAAAATAATTTGTCTGTATAAGAAATAATGTAGGAATACCTAGAATAGGGAAGAGCTCAAATCGATAGAGCAAAACTCTGCCAAAAAATCAATAACAAGCAACTGATTTCTAGGTTAAATATTGTATGGTACCATATGCCCCCAGGCCATGTTTGGTAACAAATAACTTTGAAATATCCAATATAATGTATTCATTCTTGTACAGGACACAATCCAGAACGCAAGCGAGACATGGATGAGAAGACCGCAAATGCGCAAAGGCATAAAGAGATTACTGAATATTGAAGATACTCCGTTTATTTGTACACCGAAGTTATCGCGTTCAAGGAGGTAAAAAACTTAGCAATATGTGGACCGTCGTAATCGCGGCACTACAGCGTAAAGCGCGTCGTAAGTTTGGGAGTGGGGGTTCGTGACGTCACGCTCCGCCCTGCTAAAAAGTTTCACACGGTGTGACGTCACGCGGAACTGGCTATATCTTCATGTTTTTTTTGTTAAATTGAAAAAGATACGGGTTCAATATCTTCTGATAATCTAACTGACGGACTAATTAAAATTTTGTAGTTAACTGGCCTATTATGAGAGATTTTCATTGATAATTGTAAAAAAAATCGTCATGAGCTGCTAAATTCTGATTCGCGTTTGAGTATTCAGAGGTATGATGATGTCGTGCTGTAGCCGAATTTTGACCATGGCCGCCATAGTTCACAAATGTGTGAGCAAACACAAGTGCACTCTATTTCCTCACTCTCATAATCCGATGGGACGGCATACCGAAACGACCGGGGACAGAATCTGGTCAAGAGTGCGTAGCTGTGTGTGTGTGCTGGTATGTCTGACGTGCCGTCTCAGCAATGAAAATTTGTCGTAGTCTCGAGAATTTCTATGTAGTTTCCATTTACGATGTCCTTTATGACATTCGGTAACAGATTTGTGTACCATGAATTTTCCCGTCAGTTGTAATTTGTACCCGACTACCGACAGGGGAGGGTTATGAGGTTAGCACCCTATTTGACTACTACGACACTTTGCTGTCATTTCGGCATTCGCTGAATATCATTGCCTGATATTTTTGCAATAATTGTATTTTTGGTGCACATAACTGTTGGGACAACTTTTGTCCCACTAGTTTTGAACTTTGGCATACTTATGTAAGTTCGGTGACATTAGGTACAATCGAGTTAGGCTGATGATGGAGACAGAAGGTCTTTAGTATGTATTAGACAAATCTTACAACTAAATTTTAGACTATCAGTTATCCTCAACCGATTGAGCTGGTATTTTGCATACTTATGTACCTAAGTTCGGTGACAATGCAATGGCATGGTAACATCGATCTGGTCTGATGATGGAGACAGAAGGTTGCCTTCGGAACTACTAAACGAAACGGCTTAATCCCGTCGTGTTTGGGTTCGTGGATTTGTCTTCCCAAGCACTTTTGTTCTAGCTAAAAAATACAAAAAAGTGTCAAAAAAGTTGTTTCTAAAATATTAAAAAAATAGCATTTAATGTAGCTTCCAATCTATTACTAGTTGTAAAATTAGCTATATTTTCAGCATATTCACTGACGTCCAATCCGACGCGACACCCGCGAAGCGTGCCAGGCACAATCTAACCGGAACGCCTAAAACGCCGAAATTCAAAGTGAGCGACAAACTCAGCTCTCAGATGGAGAGGTTACTGGACATGCCTGAAGTCCAGAGCCCTGTGAGGCTGTACGAACGGGCTGAGACTCCGCACAGCATTCTTAAGGTAATCATAATACCAGCTGATATCATAATACGTCCACTTATCAAAGATCTCTAGACGACGACACCAATAGTAGCCACAAGGGGCTGTGATATTTTTTTAAATTCTGGCGCGATAGTCTACGAATAAATATATAAACTTCTATTTATTTATTCGTAGGCAATAGTCGTGTTTTTCATACAATTATCCACGCTGACGTCACAACTTTATTTTAAGTTCGTTTAATCATTAATGACATGGTGCGTCCCGTTCCTCTAGATTCGTTATTTTTTTAGACATGTAGCGTGTACAATTTTTTGTTTGAAATGTAGTCACTTAGTTGAAAGCGTTCTAAAGTTAAAAAAATCGGCGCAACTACTCAAATGTTTTTAACTAAAATTGTCTCCCAATTTTTGTAAAGTTACCCCGTAAAGCTTATTGCAATCTACTGACAATAGTACATTCCTTTTTTACAGTCCCGTACACACTCAAGACTGGAAGACTGTGGTTCACCGTGCGACTCGCGGTATCTCGACGATACCGATGATGAACTTGAAATGGAGACTGCCAGCAATCATACTCACTACAGCGATTCTACTAACAAGTATGTTTTTGTCTGTAATTTAATTATAATCCTCACGCCAAAACTATGCGAGAGGGGTAAGAAGTGAAGAGAAATGCTGGCTGCTTTCGCAGCTCATCATCGTCCGGTGATCCTCGGCGGCACTTGAATGCGCAACCTTCCACTCAGTGTGTCTCGTCCCGTCCCGTCTCGTCCTATCATATGGTAGTCCCGTCGAGGTCTTATGAGAACGTTTAATAAGCTTTGTTTTATTCCAATACTAGGTTTACATATTAACAAAATTTAAGCCCGATTCGTTGCTACTCAATGAACCGGGCTTAAATTTTTTTGGCGTAAAGAGTGAACAAACATCTAAGCATCCATATATGTAGTCCTAATATTGGAATAAAACATACTTAGACATTTCCCATGTGATAGAAATAACCTTTAAACGTTTCGAAACTACGTGTACGAAGCAGCGTGCAAAAACTAGTATCTTCATAAATGTCCGTAACCATCTATTCCCAGGCAACTAAGGTTCACAATACCTACACCAACCGACCCTGGTACTGCGCCAACGCCGTCGCCGATAATGACCAATCAAATGCCGGCATTCGGAGTAAAAGAGAGGGAACGATCCGCATCTACAGATAGAGAGAGGGATATGGATGTATCTACGACTGAGAGCTATGTTACTACCGCTTCTCATGCTATGGTGAGATATTTCAAATTAGATGAAATGTCTAAATAGTGCGCCTTACGGAGTAAAAATCTCTGCGCATCTATTCTGAACAGTAAACAAAATTGAGCCGTCACGCTCGGGTCGGTTACGCAGAATGTGTACTCGGCTCCATTTTCACTTCACTTACGCACTTACCCAATTTTATTTTTCAAAATCAATTTAACTACCTACTTTATCTTTCTGGTGACCTTCGTGACGTTTGTTTAAATAAATTTAAGTTAACCTCTATTTATGACCATTTATAACCTATTTATTACCACAGAACGAAAGTAACCCAATGGAATCTCCGCCAAAGAAATTGGCAACGGAAGCGAATGTTGCAATCAAAAAGACTTACAAGGATTCCGTTCGTGCAAGGTAATTTAAACCTTATTTACAGATGATTAGTAGTAAAGATAGAATTTGTAAGCCTAATTAAGTAGCTACTGCATTGCTCAAGGTCGAAAAAGAAGCTGTTTTAGTTTCACGTTTGCATGTGTGACTACTTTGGCATCGTAGCTTCTAAACGGATGAACCAATTAAGATTTTTTTATCAAATAGGTTATGTTGAGAGTTTTCTTAGCTATACAGGTAGTTAGTGATAATTCACAGACACAGAAGACGCCAGGTCTTCATTCTTAAATTTTACGTATTGTTAGTAGGTTTCCCCTCCATTCAATTATCGTTCCTTATTGAGGTTCTATGAAACTAAACATAAAAACTGCTCTGCCATGAAGTAACAGCGGGTATATGAGTGGAAGATCTGCTTTTAGTAATTAATTAGTTTCCAGACAGACGTGTTTTTTTCATTTTGAACCAGGAGAAAAGAGTTAAAAGTAAAAAATAAGCATTTAAATCTGGCGTCTTCACGAACGTGTTCACGATGATGGGTAGAACCTGTAGCTCACGCAGTGTTAGTGAATTACCAATAACCCTATTTACATGTAGCCGATCTAACGTCTGCATGCATGTTGTTGTTTTTGTGAAATACGCTTATTTAGCCGAACTCGTTGTAGAATTTTTGTAAACAAACCGCCTATACTTAACCTAAAATCCATTCTTGCCGCGTCCTTTTCTACGCAATTTACATTACTTGTCGATTTGAGATCCTTCAATAAATATTGCTTGCTGCATTTTCTGTATTTTGGGATCTATGCTGTCCGAAATAAAAGAATTTTATTTATTTATTTATTGTTGCATCTGAAATTCGATGCCATGCAATGCAAGTAAGTTTTAGGTATATTTCTATTGGTTTGTTTACAAAAAATATACAAGGAGTTTGGATAAGGTATAGTTTTGCAGGCATGCTGTTTGTTTTGTGAAATACGCTATTATGTTATTATCATCATCACTCTATTAGTCCACGGCTGGACATAGGCCTCCCCTAATGAGAGCCATGGCGCCCATAGTGCATGTTATACATAAAATTAACTTTATATCTATGGATTTAAAACTCTATTTCATTTCCAGACGATCCCTCTCAATATCGGCGAACAGCAGTTTATCAGACGACCCTAACACATCAGTGGAAAGCATCGCTGATATCCCCATCACTCTTATCAACCCGAGGTAAGCAGTTAAATCACACTATATTATAAATGAAAGAAGTTTGGATGTTTGTTACCCCTTCACACCAAAACTACTGAAGGGATCTGGTTGAAATCAGGCTGAAATTTTACAATCAGGTAGTTCTAGTCTAGACCCGGAATAAAATATAGGCTACTTTTATCCGATAAATCAGTTCCCATGGAATATAAATGCGCGCGAAGCCGCTGGCAAAAACGTTACTAGTTACTACTAGAACTTTCTAATCTTAAGTGTCACACGAGCTGTCTGCCCGCGGCTTCACCCGCGCTGTTTAAACGAACGTTAAACCAGCATTTAACTAAACATATCTCTTTACAACATTAAGTTGAGACCGATGAGAGGCCTTTTGGATCAAAAAATTGTATTTATTCTTGCTTTTCTTTCTATCGTTAGAATAGAAAGTCAATCAAATCGCTTTTGACGGAAATCATAATCGTTTGCAGCCATATTTTTACCCACTGCGGATTACCAAACATAAAAATAACGGGCAAACGTCGAAAACCAATCACCGAAGTTAAAAAAATATTTTATTTATTTAATGTAAAAATGTTGATTTACTTGTGTCCTTATAAAATTATTTTATTTCTTTCTTTTATGAAAACTTACATTTTGATTGCCTCTGTCTGTAGATATTCCGGAAACAGACGACCACATTCAAGAGAACCCGAGACAGAGATGCAAGATATCGGCACAAAGAGTGACAAACGCAGTATGTCAGCAACAAGTACCAGGGGTCCAGATAATGAAGAGGGTAGGAAGGAATTACAAGATCGAATGGAAGTTCCTAGGACGCCTACTCCCAAGGGTCGAAGGGGGATTCGCGCTAGCTGCGAAAGTACTCCTGTGCGGTAAGTTAGAATAATATAGTTTTTTTTCTGATTTTATAATCCTTTCACACATAGTAAATAACTATAATTAGAATCAGACCAACTTCAGGAGGTCAACTATTGAAGAGTAAATTAAAAAAAAATCCTCTATAATAATACTAAGGTACCAGCGGATTCGCGAGATGCAACATAGCCCTTGCAACGTAGTTCCAATAAATCTAAAGTTCCAACTTAATGTGACAAAAACTAGTACCTTAAGGTTATAATCACCCAAATATGAAAATTTCGCGGTTTCTTCGATTTTTGACAAAGTTGCGTTCTACACTCGATGTCACAAACTTGAATTATTGGGCCAACATCGCAAAGAAGTCTACAAAAAATCAGATCTATCAGATTTGACGCAAGATCTGAAACATAATGTGTCTGGACTACTAGATATATTATGTATCAACCTAAGAACTTAGAAAAATGACAGAATTATAGGTATAATACCTCTCAAAGATACCATTAACCTAATCCATATTGACACTATTTATTTGCAGAAGTCGTTCAGTGACTCCTGAGCGGCGTGATTCCCCGGCTGTGACTCCGCTTCGTGGAAGAATATCAAGGTAACTAGAAACATGGAACGAATAGAAAATACATAGAACATAATAAATCGGAGCCCTGAAATCGCAGCTGGCTTTACCCATTGTGCCGCTAAGTCGCTTTTTCTGCACGTTGTAAAAATAACCATAAATATCGTTTTTGACTTTGTAATGTTCGCTGTAGCCGTTTGGGCTACAGGCTACTTGGTCCAGCAGTGGACTTATTATAGGCTGATTATGATGAAGTATATAAAAAAATCTGTTGTAAGAAGCAAGTTTCAATACCTCAGCAATTTTTATGCAGTCGGGAATTTTTAAACTTTTTTTTTTAATTTAAACTACACGAATTATTTGTTTCATTCTGTTTTAATTTCACAGGAGTAGATCTAAGACGCCTGAAATAAGTCCGCGTTCGTCGCCGCTTGCTGTTATTTTAGAGCAGCCTAAACAAGAAGTCGAAAGCGAACCTCATGCCGAGAGCTCTCCGCTCAGCGTACCCAGGAATTTGAGGTACACGTGTAACTTAAAATTCTTTATTGCACGAATAACATGTTAAAATACAAAATAATAAACTAAAACGGCAATTCCCTTCAAGAAGCGATCTATAAGTCAATTGGTGTAAAAAATATATATATATATATATTTGCAGCAAATATAAAGTTTAACCACTACATCCAAAAAAAAAGCGACGCTGCGCGCACTTTGATTCAATATAAAGCTATTTAGTACGCAAAAGGTACAGTACCCGGCGATAAATATTGCACATCGACCTTTGGAAAGAGACAATCGGCTTATTTCGGCTTCGTAGAGAGTTCTCTGTCGCACACTACCTATGTGACGTTTTGTCAGTCGTTGTTCAAATGCGATAGAGTGTGGTCGCGTCCTATTCAAAATAATAAATTCTATTCTATCTTTCTTTAGGAACAAGAGGGAAACCTTTACGAGGTCAGTCACGCGAAATGATCTACAATGTTTATAAACATTTTGTAACCGAAGCCAATGTGAATACTAATACCCAAATAAAACAATAATAACTTGAAACTTGAATATGTTTTATTTTACCCCAACTTAAGACAAAATGTAATATAAAAAATTGGTATATTTTATACACAGGCTGTGAGAATTATCAAAAGAAGCAAATCATAATTATTTTAACAGCTCCTAACAGATACCGGACTGTTAGTATTTCGTGCGACAGAGATAACGCTCTACGAAGCCGATTGTATCTTTCCAATGGTTGATGTGCAAATTTCTCGCCGCTTTCTGTACAAATTTTATTGACGTAATGTGAAAACTCCTCGCAGCGCCGCGCTCACGCCAATTTGTATGATTTTTCGTACTAAATAAATTTGTGTTTTGAATCAAAGTCAGGGCAGCGTCGCGTCTTGATGTGACCTAACCTTAACCTAAAAAATAGTCATATTTTTACAATTATAAAATTTATATAATTGTAAAATACAACCTTATGATTCTTCCGATATTCTTCGAGCATTTGATTAAGAACCATCAACGTGGATATGATATACCTAACATATATTTTTAATGTCAACTCATAGTCTGCCGGTATTTTGACCACTCTATCACAAATCAAAACAAAACATTTTCCAAACACTACAGATAAATTACACATTTCTTAAGTGCAATGTAACGTGCCTATGAAATAAATGAATGAAACTGAAGCACACTGAACCAGTTGTTCCCCCACAGGAGTCGTTCCCGCACCCCAGAGCGCAAGGATGTAGTCCTGGAATCTCCCCGGTTGGAAGCCATCAAAGAATCTCCCACCAAGTCCGACACTGATTCACCACCCGGCTCGCCGAGTCGACGAAATTTGAGGTAGGTAGAGCAGTCCGCGGTACCTGTAGCAAATCTGGCCGGACAGATACCTGGTAGATTCACCTAAACAAGACAAAAATCATAACTATTAATGTACATTATTTACTGTTGTTCAGAAGCCGCTCAAGAACACCAGAAGTTGAAGTAACCATTGACGAACCCGTACTCAACCCCAGTCCAAGAAACTTACGGTAAACTATATGTTTCCATCAAACTCTTGTTTTCACAATATAAATAATTCTAATAAAAACCGTCCTAAACACTTGTCTTTCGTTGTAGGAGTCGATCGAAAACACCAGAGCTATGTAAGAAAGAACACGTCAAAACAAAGAAATCACTATCACGTTTGGTTCTAGAAGCAAACACTTTTGCTAAAACTAAGCAGACATTAGAAACTCTTGAAAGTGAAGCGGCGGAGAGCTCAGGGAAAAGCGCCAAAGCGGCCATCGAATGTACTCCTATGAAACCTTTAAAACAACCTCCGATTATGGACATGACGCTCTCTCCTATAGTCAACAAATCCATCCTACATAGCTCTGACGACAGCATCTCAGCATCAGCCGAAAAGGAACCTAAAACCGCCAGCAATACAGACCTAAATGTAATCCCAAGGTTTACACTACACGAAACTTACTTCGAAAAGTCAGTGTTGCATAGCTACCAAAGCAGCGTAGGCGAATCTTTCAAGAGTATAACAAGCATAACCGAAGAAGTTGTTACTGGAACTGCGCCTGCAGATAAAACTTTGCCAGCTTTTACGACCATTCACGATGACTTCGGTCAATCAGTCTTACATAGCTACGAAAGCAGTGTCGCCGGTACTTCTCAAAGCTTTGAAACGCCTCAAAAAGTCGAAGTTAGCACATCAAAACCTAATGTACCGGCCACGCCAAAAACCGATTTCGGTTCCGTACTACACAGCCACGAAAGCAGCATAGCAAATGATACCACACAAACTGTGAACGCGTCTAGCCTTCTCACCGATGATAATGATGAGATCGCTGATGATAAAGATAATGATGTGGAGATGACAGAGGCAGAAAAAGCGGAACAGAAAGAGAAAGAGCAGATTGGTGAGATTGAGAGATTGATAAATGAGCTTGAAGATATGGATAATGTGACAACGCCGTCAGGTGAGGAGGAAAGTGGTTCGGAAGAGGATTCCGAGGCTTCCGAGGAAGAATCTGATTCTAACGTAAGTTTTAAATGTACTATTTACCATGTTTTTTTTTTCACACAAGTGGCTTAGTTTAAGTCTAGATGATACTGTGTGAATTATTATTGTCCAGCATTATTGATGTATAAAAAAATTTATCCTACCGGCTGCAGGTTATTCGCGGATAAACAGTTGCGTAAACTCAAGGATAAAGTAACTATTATTGGCATAGTTTTTGAATCTGACCTCTTTTTTCGTATGTTTTTCTCCCACATTCAAACTTTGTGGATGTATTGCAACTGTTTTGTTATAACACTACTTAGATTTTTATAGTAATTTGAAGGCTTTCATTAACTACCAGTGACACCAAATAGAAATTCATATGTTTTGTTACACTTTGACTTAATTTTTTCCGCATACAGAGTTAGACTGAGTCTAAATGCGGAAAGAAACTACACGAAATCCTTATTATTATTATTGTTAGCTCTGGTCATCCTTCTGTTGCGCAAAGGCATCTCCATCTCCAGACAGAACAGTTAAAACTAAGATATCCTAAATTAAATTATTTTTTTTCAGTCTTCGTCGTCATCATCTGATCGCAAAAGTGATGACGAAGCCATTCACGTCAGCTCTGACACTGACTCAGAATCATCAGAATCGGAAGAGCCAAAGTCAATGGAGGAAATAGAAGAGGAAATCAAAAGTATAATGAAATCCATCAAATCCAGCTCTAGGTCAACAAGCATTAACAGTATGGATCCACCAGAATCCAATACCGAATCCAGCGATTCAGCTACTAAATCAAGTTCTATCCAATCGAATGAATCATCTAATGTATCAAGTTCTAACCAGTCGAATAAATCATCTAATAAATCAAGCGTGGACGTAAGCGAAAATGAATCAAAGGCAGACAGCAATAAAGATGAACCAACTGATCCGTTAAACCAAGCACAAATCTCTCTAATGACTGATGATGGGTCAATGATTGTCGAAGAAGTTTCACAACAAGCGACAAATCCTTTGGATCAAGCCCAAATGTCGCTTCTGACAGACGACAACTCAACTATCGTCGAAGATAGAAACACAACTGAGAAGTCTGTAATAGCAGAAACAGGGTCGAAAATAGACCAGCAAGGTGAAACAGACGATCCAAAGGTTATTGAAATGAAAGATGCTGGTACATCGAAACAGCCTGAGAAGCCTAAAGAACAAATAACTAAAAACAAAGCTGTCACGGAAGATCCTTTAGCACAAGATTCGCTTATGACTGAAGATACAGATACGTCTGATCAAGTAATCAGTTTGAACTATTCTGATGATAAGATTGATGATATGGAAAAGGAATCAGAAATAGCAGGTAACGTTTTTATATGCCATTGTATTTCTTACGTTATTTTTATTTGTTCAAGAGCTCAGCTTTTGTGTTGCTTAGATGTCCCTATATTTACTTAGTCTATTATTATATTTTTCTGTCAAAGTTTCACCCACTACCCTTAATTTACTCGTATTTTAAGTATCCGTTATGTTTTCTTACATTTTTTCATAAAATGAAGTGCCAATTCTAGTACAAAGTGTGTCATGTTTGGTTTACAAGACATTTTGTAAATTGTGTACTCTTTGTTGGAAATTCTTCAAGGATTTTAACTTTTTACAGACATACCTATAAAATGCAGCGTTATTGTACAAAACGTCGTAACAGAAACCAATATCGATGTAGCAAAGTCTTCTCAAAGCATGGATGTTGTAGATACATCGGCTTCAGAAACTGAAATGAAAGAGGCGACAGTCATTGAAAAAGTTACTAAAAAAGATACTGGACTTTCTACTGAAGTAACAAAAGTAAAAGAAGCTGCAAAAGTTGAGAAGGAAACAGAGTCTCTACCTAAAGAATCTTTAGAAGCTAAAACAGAACCTAAACAAGATAAGGAAGTGAAAAGTCAAACACGTACCCGGAAACGCTCGGTACCTTCCGCGTCCACTGAAATTGAAATGGCTGGTGGTGAGCCAAGAACACCTACCACTCGCAAACGAGCAAATTCTAGATCTAAATCTGTAGACGTTGTACAGGAATCTATCGAAACAGATAAACGTATGGAAACTAAAGAAATCGAAGAGCCAAAAACTAGAAAGCGCGCCCAATCCAGAGCCAAATCTATCGACGTAGAAACCCCTAAGGAAACAGATAAGCCAAAAGCGTTAGCTTCACGAAAACGTGCCACAAAACCAACCGATGAAGCTGATATCGCAGCAACACCGAAAGAAGAAGAAGCAAAAACAGCAATCACAAGAAAGCGCGCGCAGTCAACAACATCCAACCAATCAGAGGAGACTACTCCAGAAAATGTTACACCGTCGCGTCGCAAAACGCCCACTAGCGAAGTGCGAAAGATCATAACTCGCAGAATGTCTCGAGAAATGAAAGAGGACTCCTTCGATGAATCTGTGTCACAGACTCCTAAGAGAAGAACTAAGAAGGTAGCTGATGATAATGAAAGCATTGCGTCGGGTAGTTCTATAGCTTCCAGCGTTCAAAGTGGGGATTCTAAACGTAGGGCCAGGAAGTCTATTGTGGCTACGAAGCCTGATTTGTCTGTGATACCTGAAGTTTTGGCTGAGGAGAGCAGAGAGCAAAGCACGCTTGATGTTATACACGAGTATTCCGATTCTAGAAGGTAAATAATTTCGTTAACTCATTTAGAATGTAAGTGGATTTACTACGAACCTATATACAATAGCCAAACTCGATGTGGAATGGTTTTATACAACCGCCCATACTAAGGTTGCTCGTCGCGGGTTGGCGCGAGATATATTTTTTGTGGTAACCCATTACCTATTTAATTCCTTCTGCGTTCCACTAGCAATAAAACTAGCGAAAATTTGCCGCAAATCTTAAATCATTTTCTACGAACTCATGATAAAACCAACTTCGATTTATTGGTACTTTTGGAGCATTAGGCAAAATACGAAATTTTGTCCTAAAAATCTACATTTTCCCAAATCCTCCCAAAATACAGAATCAAAGTTGATTTTATCATAAGTTCATAGAAAGTGGTTTACGATTTGCGGCAAACTACTTTTTCACTAGTTTTATTGCTTGTGGAGCGCAGATTTTTTTGAATCCGAAACCACCTTAACCTAAAATTCACTCTGTTGCCGCGGTTTTTTATACGCAAATTACATTATTTGATAATAGTGTATAAATTTACATAATTCTTAGAACTTTTTGAAAAGCTTAGAAAAAATGTTATCGATTCTTATTACTGGCAAGATGCTGAACTAAGATGAACTTTAGTGCCTTGAATTGTGTCGATCATGACGCTCATGTCCTGCACCACCAGCACGTGGCGACGTCGTGCCCTGCGGGTCGCACCGCCAAGGCTGGGCAGTGAATATGATATACGAAAATACTGAAGTCATTTTCGGGATATTTAAATTTTTTAGACATTGATTTCTGTTTTTATGAGTTTTACGTAAAAATTGTTAGCTGTAGTTTTATTGTCTTAAAATGTTTCTCATTTGCAGATTGACTCGCAATCAAGAGTCTATGTTAGAAAAGTCGCGTGCTCGCCGCCCTAGTTCCACATCTCGTGCTTCTAAGTAAGATATCTCTTTTCTAGATAGAAATGATTATTTTTAGTCTCCTAGATTTTGCTCGCGGCTTCGCTTACGAGGCACCTAAATAAAACTTAGCCAATAGAATAATAAAATCCTCAAGACATATTTAGCTATCAATTACTGGATCAAAATTGGTCCAGAAGTTGAGGAGAGAAGTCGCTTTTGGAAACAAACTGCAGATTTCTAGATTTCAAACGTTTATTACGAAACATGGCGAAGTATTTTCAAATACGTTATTGAGAAATTAAAAACACCAAACAAATATTGATATAAACCGTGCAATTACGCTAAAATCTCCCATTCCCATTGCCATCTGAGGACACTGGGCAAAAACGATTTCGGTTGCCAATATCGTAGGTACTAAAAATTGATACAACTTTTTGGCGTTTTTGACGTTGAAAGCTTCGTTGTCGGTCGGCTCTATCCTGCCAGAAAATTGAATGTATTTGCCGAAATCGCTTAGCCAGTCTCCCCGGATGGCGATCCATTGAATTGGATAATTTACCGTAATCGCACGGCTGGTTTCGGAAGTGAAGACGTTTCAGCATTCAACTGTCCAACGAAATGTCTGTTATATTGAAAGGTTATCTCGATAAAGTAGGTGTTGCTTTAGGTAAAGTGGCACACTCTGATGACACGGCTTAAATTGCCCGTGAAGGCAGCGTGGCCTACATAAGTAGTGTGGCACCCGAGAATCACGCCGTGGTCTACTTAGGTAGTTTGGCCCCTGCGATTTCCAGGCCCAAGGTTTCGTGGCCCCCCGTGGACCACGTGGCCCATGCAATTGTTGAATGTCCAATAAAGAGTCATTATTTAACATCATTCATATTTATTTTCCTCGTAGGTGTAGTATAAAGTACTATGTATCACTTGGGAGAAAGTGCGATTCCTACCTCGTGTGTTTTAAGAAAAAAACTTTACTGAAACACACCTTTCTTTATTACAGGTCAAATGTATCAGAAATCGAAGAAGAGGAAAGACGGCCTGCCTTCGATCTGCAACCGATGGACAGAATCAGCTTGCTCAATAAAGAAACATATGATGGTAAGCTAGAATACAGTTAAACGCAAAATAAGAGTGACAATCCTTTGTAGAACATATCACTATAACTCAAGTAATTAAGAAAACCGTAGTAAAAGCCTTTAATTCATAGTGCAAGCTTTGTAGTGAAAAGTCGATTAGAAAACGAATAAATTAGTTAGATTATAATGAAATATCTTCTTTACACATATGAATGCATCATCTTCCTAAACATTCTTCATTTTCTAATTCACCCCAGTAGTTATCCGGGAAATTAATCAACCGTGAAAAAAAAACGGTTTCGACATATTAGTCCAGAAACCTTGTCGCCTGCCGAAATTCGCGGTTTTGTAGATTTTTGACAAAGTTACGTTCGGTGCTTGAGCACGCAGTTCTGATTTTTTGCAGGCTTGTTGTGACCTCGAGGTTACAAAAAATCAGAACTACCGGATTTGACGTAAGGTCTGAAGTATAATGTTACTGGACTATATCGTAATACCATCCTAAAGTGTTATGGTATTTTATCGTGGGCTGTTTGTGTAGATAAATCCGTTACCTTTAGAAATTGGCTTTATTTGCTCTATATAATTAGTAGACTAGGTGTAATGGTTCTTATTAGGGGAGGCTTATGTCAAACAGTGCACTAATATAGGCTGATGATGATGACACAGTATGGGGTAAAAACTACGTCTTCAAGGCAGCAGTTACATTTTCATTTCTTTTTGTTTATTTTCCTTCAAAAAACCTGTAGTTTCCTTTGAACAAAAAAAACCCTGAAAAGAAAAAATAGCCTGACAGACGAAAATTTTTGCCCCTTAGTGTAGATATATTGGTTAATCATAATGCTACCTCACTGGCCCCTAACATTATAATGCTCCTGGCCCTTAAAACCGTACACCACCTTCCTTGTAGAGTTGTAATGAAACAAATAGGCTCAACACACTATCAATACGCCACGCGACCCGACGAAATACGATACGTGTTGAGTGGAATCCAATTGTATCAATTTTCTATAACCAGAACCACATTGTAAACACCCAAAGTTTCGTGTCGGGTGGTGATTCTGGTCGTAGAAAATTACTACGATTTGATTCAACTCAACACGCGTCGCGTTTTGTCGGGTCGCGTGGCGCTTCAATAGTGTGTTTCCTGTTTAATTGTGTTTTGATCCTCTGCACTACTAACTGCTTCATTAGGCCCGCCGGATGCAGATGAATTAGAGCTCAGTAGTATGTCTCCGGAATCAATCGAGTCTGATGCTAGCAAGATGAGAAGATGTGAGTATGCTTTACTTACTTACCAATAACCTTAACATAAGAATAACCTTTAGTCGGTTGTAGAATCCAAGATATGTTTGATAACAGAGACATTATGAATTACACCGATGTACCTGCGCAGATGTCTTAATTTTGGTAGGCGCAAAAAAGTCCTAGCCAATCGTATCGCTCTGCCTATATCCGCGCGAAATGTGTGTGTATATGCTATTGGCTGATGGCTACGCGCCGTTCCTGGCGCATGACTGATCCGTTGGCACAAAATTTATTTCATGGCCCTAGACGCAGAAGTCGATCTCCGGGTCTGCGAGTCGCACCGCCGACACTGGGCAGTGAATACGTTAAGTACGCATAAATGCACCCTCGCGCAGCGAAAAGGGTTATCATTCGACTTTGAAAACGTACGAATAAAATGATAACTGAATACTGTCAAAACCAAAAATTACTTGAATTTCTGTGATTTGCTTCACCTAATGTCGTAATATATCTTCCACTATAATTATTTTGTATCCCTTTTATTTACAAATATTATCTAGGATAGGTTTATATGGTATAATTGTCACTTATGATAAAATTGTTTGAATTGTTATTTATTTACCTGTAGTGTGCAATAAAAGTATTGTCAATCTATCTATAATGGTTAGGAACCGAGTAGAGTTGTTTCGATTTGCTTACTTTTCCTGTAATTCTTTTAAGCATACTGTAGCTTCTATCGGTACTTGAAACTTGGTTTATTTCCTGTGTGAAGCGAAGCTTGTGTAGAAGTTGTTGGTCAATAAAAAAAATTGTATGTTTTTAAGATTTTACAAAAACGTAGTCATAGTTAATCCACATTCCAAATAGTTATGTTTTTTTAGTTTTCCCTACACAAATGGTGGCTCCGATTAAAAAACCTGAATATTTTTTTTTGTATACAAAGGGGTTACAAAAACCAAGTTATATTGTTATTATATTCTATTTAAAATATTTAACGACATTGGTATCATCGAAACAAAGCTCAGAAGCTTGAAACAATTTTTGTTTTGCATGCTTCATTCATCGCTCGGTCGTTTTCGCATTCAAATTTAAACATTCTTCGCTTCACGTGCGTGATTATGCGTTTTTGAAATTTGTGTTTTACTTTTTAGTAATAAGATAACCTTGTTGTTTTCTGTTAATTTTGTCAGTTTTTCATAAAGTTTCTTTCATAAGGTCTTTGTTGGCTTAAAATATCTTGGATTCTAAATCGGAGTATAGTTGTTAACCTTTATTTGTACCCTGGGTCTGTTAACCACCCTTCTGACAAGGCATTTTTTTAAATACATTCCTATATTCCTTTCATTAATCCCTCTTTATTATTTGCACTTGTTTTAGCTAATGTGTGTTTCTAGCGCGAATGGGTAGAGCTGCTTCCGAGAGTAAAGAAACTAAAGTAGCAAGAGCGGCTAAGATAAATAGGAGGGTCGCGTCTATAGATGTGGCAGGTAAGGGGACTCCATTTTAAGTACTAAAGCTTTTCGCATGAATCAGTTTTACAGAACGAGAACAGTTTTTTTACTGATCCTTCGCTACTGGAAACAATCGTTTACTGGATCCGGAATACTGTCGGATGTGTGAGCTCGCTCCTACAACTACATACGGCATCACGGAAAAAGCGGATCCTGTAAAAGATTGATAGTTAATATTTCTTTGCTTATTGAACAGATTGTAATCAAATGTAAAGCGTACCTATAAAGCGGATACTATGTGAATGCGCCCTAACAAATTCTGCAGGCAATGCTAGGGCGCATTCACTTTTTACGCTTGAAATAAATAAATAAATAATGCTTGACAATTCACACAGCAATATCTAGCCCCAATCTAAGCAGATTTTGTGTTATGGGTAAAAGAACTGATATTTTTTCATTATACATAGAAAACTACCAGAACACCCGGAACAAATATCTGCAAATCGTACAAACGTTTGTCCCGAGGCGGGAATCGAACCCGCAATCTCCTGCGCCGCAGGCGGACGTAGAGAATCAAATAAAAAAAATTATTCTCGCATGCTTGTGTCACCGTGGCGTCACAGGCGTGTCCTTAAGACCGTCTTGAGTTCGTTATTCAATAATTTTCATTAGTTTCAGAGAGTCCAATCAGTTCTCCGCTGCTAAGCGGTACAGACAGCCCGGCGCGCAGCAGACGGGCGTCTTTCACCCGCGCCGTCGAAGCGCTCACGCCCAAGGCTAGGCGCAAGTCTATAGACTCTGCCGGGGTAAGAACTTGAACTTCTAAGTACCGAATAACCTAGTAGGCATACAAGCAGCGAGCTGAGAAGAAAAAGTGAAACAAAAACTGGCTAAAAATAAATGCTAACCATAAATAATAACCGTCAATCTTCTTGTTCCCTGGCGAACTACGCGATAAAGATACGCAGAACGCAATTGTAAGGCAAAATTTTAGGGCGGCTTCCGGAAACCTTCTGGAAAGTCGAGTGGATTGATTATTCATTGCGAGTCTTTGTTTCAAACAATGAAAGAGTAAGAGAGACGGAGCTATTCGAAGCTGTACCTATCTCTTTCGCCTGCTACGTTGTCGGCGGCATATTAATTATACGTGTGAGTGTACCTATACGCAATCTTCCTGCTCGCTGCCCGACGGAAAAAATGTCATAGCAAATATACCTACTGCTTTGTTTTTTGTAGTATATTTCATCGCCTTCGCATACAGCTTGTACTGTGTCTATCGAAGCAAACTGCAAGGATTTTGTTAGTACCCGAGAGAAAGACATAAGTTACTATTCATCCAGTAAAACCGCGTGCGAAGGGTCATAAGCTAATATAAAAATAAATCCCCGCAGGTAAGCAGCAGCCCCGTGAACTCGCCTGCTCAATCAGAGACGGAGGTCACGGTGACCCCGCGTCGCGGGCGACGCACTTCCACACAGTCGAACACGAGTCAGTCTGGCCGGACCAGGTAAATGTCCCATTGACAAGCTAATACAAGACCACCACCGAAGACTCGAGGGGGTGGTGCAGCACCCCAAAACAAAAGCGCGAAGTGAGATAGCTCGCTCGCTTGGACCGCACTGCACAGATAGCGCACTTTTTAGACAGACACATTTTCGATTTCAGGGCATAATAGAAAATTCAAAGTGCTTTATTTCCTTTAGACCTTACAGGACTCTTGGACCTACTTTTATTTTATGTAGAAAATGTGTGCAATATGATTGCACAATAAATGGTACCTAATAATAATAATTAGGTTTATTGTCAATAACACTATTTTTAACTACATTCTAGGTGGCACTGTATGGCGAAATCCATAAGAGTTAGGGAAAAGTCGTGAAAAAGTCCTATATCAGTCATTTCATTACACTAGTTAAAAACTGAAATTTCCTTGCAAACTTAAGTTCTGTTTGATATATCCTTTCCTTTCCGGTGTATTGTATGTGCCCTAACTATAACTTGTTTTTCTTTTTCAGAACGAAGAAAATGCCTGTTTTGGAGGAAGACTGTGCCTAAAGTAGTTTAATTGATATACATACATTATATTAAGTTATTTGTTTATATAGCACATTTAAAGTTAAAAGGTTGTTGTACCTATTGTTTTGCATTTACCATTCTAATCTTATGCATACTTCACATAATTATTGTTTTATGTTTAAGCATTATATTAAATTCGGAATAGGGAATCCAATCGCGCAAACGCGGGATCGCGCACGTTTTTTACGGGATTAAGGCTGTCGCCGATCAAAGGCGCACACACCTAGACCAAAAATATGGGCTTAACTATAATATTGTACTGTTAGTTTCTGATAATGATTTGATCGCATGATCTTTGCATTCCCGTAAATCTCGCGATTCCGCGGGATTGATGTCATCGACCCCGTAGGCTTTCGGGATTGGATTCCCTAATTCTGATTTCATTGGTTGAAATATTAAACAAGTATGAAGAATAATACAATATTTTATTTCGTACACAATCAGTCAATAGAATCACAATAATTTATGCATAGTTAGAACAATGTTTTAGCTTTAAAGCAAAAGTGTAAAAGTTTACTGATGATTTTGTTTTTCGGGCAAATTTTAGTAATGTGCGTACTAAAAAGAGTGTATAGAAAACTACATAGAAAACAATTGACTAACTTGTTTATAAATAACCTATTTAAATAATATAACAAAGTCTGAGATCACAACAAAAGAAAATTATAGACAAAAATTCTTAGTTATTCTACGCCTTAGGTTAACAAGAGTTACTGGGCAGTAAACAAAAGAGCAGGCTTAAAATCTTATCCCAGCAGTGGGTGGGTCAAGCATGGTAGAGTTGGTTCATCTTTTAGTTAATGGCGTTCACGACAGTTTATGTAGATAATTACAGATTAATAATTTGTATAGAAAGAAATAAATTAAAATGATAATACGATTTATGAAGCCTTTCAAATAATAAAGTAAGCTCGTAATCTCAAAATGAATGTTTGAACCTAATTAGAGAGGAATACTTACTGAATTTTCATGGCATACCGTAATGTAATACTAATATTAAACATACAAATAACAATAAATAAATGCATAACATAACATATTTTGTTTTATCATTGATTTTTCTGGTTTTCATCATAGTTTTGTAGAGATCTACCGATTCGATGCATTGGATCTAAAGGCATTCTGGCTAAACTATCACCTAAATCAACTTTTGGCAAAACCTCGTTTTGCTTGTCGAATTTCGGGCTTAATAAGCTATCACATATTTTTTTATCCCACGGATCTAAGGATAGTCTATTTGTGCAATCGACGACTTCTCTCTTTTGTCTATGACCTTTTTTAGAATCATCATTTTTAGCAATAACGTTTTCATTTTCTCCTGCGTTTTGCCGCTTCTCCCTCAACTCTTGCAGCTTTTTCAAAGCTAAAGGAACTAGTATGTTTTGTTTCATTTCGTTGTTTTGCAGGTCTTCCCCTTCTTTGTATGATTCGGGTTCATCTGGCGAGTGAGAATGTCTCTTTACCTTTTCTGTTTTTTCTTTACTGTCTTGATTTTTCACAGGCATTTCTTCGTTGTTTGGGATATTTTGTGCAGGTTTGTTATTTACGTAGTCTACGATTTGTTTCGGGCTAGGTTTCATGCCGATATTCTGATTGATTCCTTCAACTGGTTTGGGTAATATGGGTTCTTTTTGATTAGCATCATGCTCTGTATCTTTTGGTTTGACGATGACCTCAGTTGGTTTTGGTATACCTTTTGGTATGATATTGATTTCAGCTGGTTTAGTCTCAGGTTTTATACCATCAACCGGTTTTGATTCAGGTTTTGTGTCTTCTGGATTTTTAATATCTTTAATAGCCTCTATGGTTTCGACAGCCTTTTTAGCGATTTGCTGTACAGCATCATTCGTCAACTTCTCTAACCTCTCAGCTTTCTTGTCATCTTCCGGTTTTTCTGTCACACTTCCTATACTCTTGATGGCTATGTTAGCTATTTGTTTGATACTTTCTACTGCTATTTTCTTTGCTTCGTTGTTTTCTTCTTCCTTATTCTTTTCATATTCGTTCTTTGTTTTGATGATTTCGTTAAGAATCTCTTTTTGTTCTTTACCATGTTGTATTATAGTTTCTAACAACTGGTTTTCTTTTTCTGCGTTGTTGGCTTCGACTTTGGCCGGAGATGGTTCGCTTTTAGCTGGTGATTCGACTTTCGCGTCAGCTGATGGTTCAATTTTAGCTTCTTTATTATTTTTGATGATTTCTGACATAATCTCTTTCTGTTCTTGCATCAATTGCTTCTGCTCCTCACCGTGTTGTTTCATAGTTTCAATCAACTTTTCTTGTTTCTCTAGTTTTATCTTCTCGACTTTGTTTTCCTCGTTGACTTTCACTTGCTTTTCTGGTATTTTATCTACTGAGTCTTCAATTGTAAGTTTTGCTTCGTCTAGCTTTGTTTTTAAGTTTTTGGGGTGTGTTTCAGATATTTTATCAACAGCTTCGTCCTCTTTTACCTTTTCTGGCAGCAGTACTTCATTTAGCAACTTATCATTGTTAATTTTGTCTCCATTATGGGCCGCGTCGTGTGGTTTTACCTCGTTGGAGTGAGATTCAGGCGGCACCGGGTTAGGGGGCTGTATTTCTGAATCTTTTACAATCATGTTGCTTGGTTTCTGCGCTTCGAACTTTAGTTGATCATTTTTCGGCATTTGTTTTAGATATTCACCTGTAAATAGAAGAAAATAGTTTGGAATAATTTTTTTCTCTTAAATAAAATATCAGTATCAACAATTCAATTTTGTGCAAGCGCAAGAAAACGTATTAGAAGTTTTTGTGTATGTTGTTAATAGCTTCCGTATGCACGCGCGTCTTAAATCCACCGAAAATATGAAACGTCGCGAGAATCGCTTTGCATACCGGGAGTTGAGAGCAAAGTATCGATTCTTAATAGTACTCGAATTTATAGAAAAGAAAATACCGGTATTATTGGTACCGGTATCAAGCCTTGATCCGAAATATATCATCCCTATTTTCATATGTATAAAATTCAAAGTTGTTTACCATTGACTCTCTCCCCTCTCTTTTCAAAGAAATCCTCGACGATCTTGTCTATTCGCTCCTTCGTGATGAATCTCTCGTCGTACTTATCCCGCTGATCCTCTGCCGCTTGGAGGTTCGCGTAGGTTCCCAAGACCATTATAATCAAGCCCAGGATCAATACTCCCTGAAACAAATGAAAAATTAAATCATCGCAAAGGAAATTTGATTACCAAGACTATAAATAATAAGGGATTTTTAGCTTAGGGACCATTATAACGAGCGTGTCAATGGAAATTATCGCAAACTTGAAAAAATTGCTATATTGATAACCTATTATTTCGACTTGCTTCAACAGACCAAAAAAACGTTTATTGATAGACGTTAAGGTTGTTTTGTCCTCGTGAGATAAAAATTGTAGCATCCTCCCAATCGTAACGTCCATCGCTCCTAGTACCATAAGATTCATAACTGCGCAGCTAAGCGGCGAAATATGTCAAACCCAACTTAAGTAGAGTTTCTTATAATCTAAAGGACGCGCAACCTGAGGATGACCATAGTTTATAACTGTCGTTTGTTTTTCGTATACTGATTGGTCACAGTAGCGTAGTACGTATTTTTTTAAAAGCTGACGCGATCCCCTTTCGTTTTATCGTAGCTATAATAGAGGCCTAGATTAACGTCAGCGCGGATAAATGTATGAAAAAACAAAAGACAATCGTGACAGCTTTTAAAAACTAACATCTATGAAAAAGAAAAGACGATGGCGCCTTCTTCCTTGAGCTTACATTTCAAGCGATCTAACTGAATGTATGTTTGACGGATTTCTGATGGAAAACCACACTTATAATCAACAGCGTCGATAAAAAACTTACCTTAGCCAAGAGCCGTTCATTAGTATTCTTAAATGTGATATTAACGAAGCACGCGGTAGGAAACACCACACATATAAGCACCCCGATCGTGGAGCCCACCAGGCCAAGCACCAGCTCTATATCGGGTATCAGCAGACTGATGCAGAGAGACACGAAGATGATGCTGACGGTTATGCAACGGAAGGTGGTTTCTGGGATGCTGTGGTTTATTATGTGGTCGTGTTGAGAACTGTGGACCTGGAATATAAATTACTTGGATAAAAAAACTTAACATTTTGACGACCTCTGTGGCGCGGTGGGCGAAGGTCCGCCTGCGACGAAGGAGGTTGCGGGTTCGATTCCCGCCACGATACAAATGTTTGTACGATCTGCAGATTTTTTCGGGGTTTTCTGGTCGTTTTATATGTATAATAGGAAATACCTATATTTGTATTGTATTCAATGATGTTTAACAGTTATCTAGTACCCATAACACAAGCTCTTCTTAGCTTGGGGCTAGATGATGCTGTGTGAATTGTCCAGCATTATTATTGTATATTACTAGCGGTCCGCCCCGGCTTCGCACGGGTATATTCTATAGCCTATGTTCATCAGAATAGCCTATGATTATGTAGGATTCTAATGATGAAAGAATTTTTCATATCGGTCACGTAGTTTCGGAGCCTATTCAATTCAAACAAATATATCTTTCCCTTTTAAGGTTCGTACCCAAAGGGTAAAAACGGGACCCTACTACTAAGACTTCGCTGTCCGTCTGTCACCGGCTGTATCTCATGAACCGTGATAGTTAAACAGTTGAAATTTTCACAGATGATGTATTTCAAAAAAACCGAATAAAGTAAATATTTAAGGGGGCTCCCATACAACAAACGTGATTTTTTTGCAGTTTTTATAAATAATGGTACGGAACCCCTTGTGCGCGAATCCGACTCGCACTTAGCCGGTTTTTATTTAATATTAGTATAGAAGTATAGATAACCATCCTTTTTGCGCAGTCGGATAAAATTATGGTTAGTAGGTATCCGATTTTAAGTTCTTAGTTTATTTTGGGGTAGCTTCAAAAAAAATATTTGGTCGGTAACAGCGGTGTATTTCCTGAATGTGCTAAGACCTGGAAACTTTATTTTAGGCATCCTTCGGACCTCTTGGTAGAATCTACTGCTTACCTTCTTATAAAGCAAGGAGTACAAGCTGGCTCGACAGGGGAAGATAATGAGCGGGAAACTGAAGGCCAGCGACATCACGAAACCCAGCTTTATGACGTCACTAGCCATTGTAGGACTCAAGCTCATCAGGATGTTACCTGAAAAACGTTATTGAAGTTATTATCAGTTAATTTTTATTTCTAGCTAGGTGATGAATGCAGCACTTGAGATTTTAAGGAGATAAACAACCTAACAACTAACAAGAAGGTTCCTTGGTCACTTCTTTACTTTACCTTAAAAAGATTGAAGTGAACAAAAAAAGAAAAGCGATCACTTTATTTGCTAGTTTTACTTATGTAATTTGAATTTTTGTGACGTGTCCAAAAATCTTGTAAGGTCTAAAGGAAATAAAGCACTTTGATGTTTGATGTTCAAAGAGGCCGTCAGTATCATAACTTACCCGATATCTTCTGCGAGCAGAACGCGATGTATCCAAACACGCCCAGTGTGAAATAAACGGATGTGCATATATTTATTGCGTTTTTGGTGACGACGTTCATCTTCTCCATCGACAGGGAAGGGAGCGACTCGAAGATTTCAAAGAGTTGCCTGAAATTACAATAATTTTGTAGGTTACGCGCTGTGGAGCTGGCTAAGAATTTGCACCACCCCAACTCTTCCCGTGGGTGTGGTAGGAGGCGACTAAGGGACATACACCGGGGGGCGGGCAGCAACGCCTCTTGCAGAACAGATCTACCACCGAATTCTATCGTTATCTTTCTTCTTTTCTTCTATATAGCCCATACACGTCCACTTCTGGGCATAGACATCCACCTCAAAAAGCATGAAAAGCTGTGGAATTACGCAAAAACCACCCATCCCATAATGCATGACATTTGAAAGTCTCTTTGAATGACCTTCGCAATTTCGCAAAGGCAAGGTTAAAAGGGCTTTCAATGCAATTGAAATGGCTTTCAAATATCAATTATAGCATGGGTTGTTTTAAAGTAATTCCACAGCAGAATCCACTCACGTTTGACAGAAGAGAGCCATCGAGAATATAGGCACACATTGCAGAACTCCGGCAGGTTGCCACATCTCCATCTTGTGGTGCCATTCGCCCGACGGCAGCTTCGATGCCGCTTCTGCTATTACCTGGAAGGAGTGTCATCATCATCAGCCCGTATACGTCCACGGCTGGACATAGGCCTTCCCCAAATATACGATATACGAATGCCACGAATAGCGGTCCTGAGCCACCTTTATCCATCGACTCTTTCTGTGCGACCGCTACAATATCGTCGATACCTACATCAAGTGAAAGGAATTTCACTGTTTTAAATATTCACTCTAAAATATAAATATGTTTTACGAGCTATTGCCTGAGCCTCGCATATTGTTTCTAAAGAAAATTTGTCACATCGTTATAATATTCCTTCCTAGAAAGTTGTTTGAATAAATAACTCTAAATCTTAATTTCTGGAGTAACCTGCAGAATCTCCATTTTTATTTGTATATTTTGCTTACATTATTATATTAATATCTTTTCACTTTAATATTGTTTCATACAGATGTCATATTAGTAATGTAGTCGTTTGTTATTCCTGAAATAAATAAATATTATATACGTATTGTCATGAAACTTTAGCGGGATATCTGTTTTTTAAAGAAAAATATTAATAAGACACAACACACAAACGTGATGGTTTTCATCTTGTATTTGTTTCTTATTTTATTTTGTTTTGTTATCACGTCAAACTGAATGGTGATGCTGATGACACAGCGTTTTTATCACCCGAAATTGAGTTCAGTTTTGTTTCTCGTTTTTTTAGGGTTCCGTACCCAAAGGGTAAACGGGGCCCTATTACTAAGACTTCGCTGTCCGTCTGTCACCAGGCTGTATCTCATGAACCGTGATAGTTAGACAGTTGAAATTTTCACAGATGATGTATTTCTGTTGCCGCTATAACAACAAATACTAAAAAACAGAATAAAATAAATATTTAAGGGGGCTCCCATACAACAAACGTGATTTTTTTGGTGGTTTTATAGATAATGGTACGGAACCCTTCGTGTGCGAGTCCGACTCGCACTTGACCGGTTTTATTTCTCATTAATAAACAAAGAAATAGCATAAATACACGATTTTAAAAAATTAAAATTTCTATGCTTATACCTTATTGTTGGAGCTAAAAATAGATGTACTAACATACCTTTATAACCAGGCAGAAGTAGAATCCTATAGTCGCAGCGCTCACATTACTGAGGCTGTCCACATTCCTCAGTAGACCGAGAGGCAGTACACAGACTAGAGACACTATCACCATGATTGATGTTCTGCAAACAAATACAAGACAATCATAAAAAAATCCTAACTAATATTATAAATACAAGTGTGTTTGTTTGTTTACCCTTCCTTAGCGCCCAAACTAAGCAACCAATTGACTTGATTTTTGGCATAGAGTTAGTTGAAAGGATAGCGTAACATAGGCTACTTTTTGTCCTGATAAAACATCAAATTCCAAATTCCATATAAATATCCACAGTAAATAGTGTGTATTGTCCAGCATTATGTATTGTTTTCACAGCATTAATTATTAACATAATTTTCACTCAGCATCATCATTCTGGTCCCAAAGTAAGTAGATATATACTAACTTTACATAAATGAATGTAGATAGGTACTGTGTTACGTAAGAGGAATTATTATTTTTTGTTGATTCTTTTGACTTTTCGTTTCTTTCTTTCTTTGGCATCATAAAAATACTGGGTTTTTTTTTCCACATTTGAGTCGCCAGACAAGGCAGGTAATTTTTAGAAAATCTTTGAATGCAGTATTTCTAACTTTAAAAAAATAAAATAAAATCTCCTTTCAGCAAAATATCCTATCTACATTATTTAAGGTACTTTCCCTTAATGTCGCATAGTCTTGGGAAGCGCTGTATATTAATAACATAAATGACTGTCATTATGTGGCTACATGATGCAGTGTGAGCTGTCCAGCATTGATATTTTTTATTAATTGCTTTCCTTTGCAATAAAATGGTAAAGTAAGAAAGTAGATATGTGTTTCTCTAACCTCAATATATCACTCTGGTTGATGTTGAACATCTTAGAAACTATCTGTGGACCGAGATCACCCACCACCACAAAGTATGCAATACAAGTGCCCATGAGGAAGCCTATGATACCCAGCTCCACGGCCAACTTGCCAGCCGGACCAAATACATGAAATGCTGTAAATAAAAAGAGAAATAAAACATTTAACAAGCACTCAGTTTATTCAGTTCATTTTCAAAGAAATAAAAGTAAGCAAACTTACCAAGGAATTCAAAGTTCCTTCGCCTTGAAATCAAGGCTGATTTGAGTAAAAAATAGCAACACAATCTGGAGATCAACCCCATAAATATTAGAATTAGAGTCGCAAGCACCACTCCACACTGAAAATATGAAAATATTTAGATAAGAAGTTTGCAAAAAATCATCATCATCAGCCTATATTAGTCCAATGCTGGACATAGGCCTCCCCTAATGAGCGCCATAGCGCCCTGTCTTCAGCTTGCCGCATCCAGCATCTGCCAGCAGTCTTTCGCAAATCATTATCCCACCTGGTCGAGGGAGAAGTGAATTTTAGTCAGCAATTTAGGTTCGCTTGCGACGTAGGAAGTTGCGGGTTCGATTCCCGTCTTGGGACAAATGTTTGTTCCGTCCAGGTGTTCTGGGTATTTTCTGTTTACTGAAATTTAACTATGTAATGTATTGTTTTATGTTTATCAGTCATCTAGTACCGATAGCACAAGCTCTGCTTAGCTTGGGGCTAGGTGAAGTTGTCTGTCAGCATTTTTTTTTATTAAAATTACCGCGGTAAAATAACTTTTGCAAAACTTACTTGTTGAAAGCAAAACGGCATAGCCAAAATCCCAACGCCAATGATGCTGTTAGCCAAAGTTATAGATTGGCCAGTAGTCCCCATGTTTATTTATGCTTTCGGGTTCCCAATATAGTGTAATTTACGTAGAAACACCATAAAAATAATTAATTTCAAAAAATCGCCACCACATCATACCACTAATCTTGCAATTTTGCAAAGATACAATAACTACGTCAATTTTGTTTTGTTTTGACGTTTTGACAATTTACCAACATTTCACATTTCTACTGTCTCTGCTGGTACATATATAGTGATCTGTGTGTCTCTGTCTCATTTCATTTCCACAGATGTACCTAAATTATGCTTGATGCAAATTTTCATGTTTCTCTTTTACTCATACAGACCCAGACAAGATAAGCATAATGATAATGCTCAAAAACCACTTGGCAAAGAAACATCAAAAACAAGTGCTGACAACTGACACTTAGGTATTTTAGATTTAACATTCTACCAATGTTGCCCTTCTTCAGTCAAAATGAAATCCTGACTTGCCATCCAATAAAAATATTTGGAGCTGCTGGGATCAAGCAAATCTGTTTTAGTTTCGGTAAAGTTAAGGCCCATTATCATTATGATTCATCGAAAGCGCAATCTATAGGTAAATCATAGTCATAGTCTGAAAAGATAAAAGGCAAAACATTAGAATTTTAATGCGGCCCTTACAACTTAGGTAGGTACTTACATAATAACAAAGCCAAGCAAAGGTTTTTTAAAAAGCTACTAAAAGCCAAACTAAAATATATAACTAAAACTGAAGCTATAAGTTGGTTTTAAGTTTATAACACTCGCCGAATTCACTCCTGCCAACTCCATTATCCCTGTTCACAGGGCGAGGAGCAACAAAACTTGAAGCTACTGACACGCACAAACCAGGAACACGTACCTAGATATGGGAGTAAAATAGGTATCGATTCCTTTCTTCCACCCCGGGCCCGCCCGTGAGGCCCGATGTCACCAGTTAAAGGTTTAATGCCCTGTTTTTTTTAATTTAAATTCTTGGCTTAGGTAGGTATTTGACGACCGATGTGGCGTGGCGGGCGAAGGTCCGCTTGCATTGCAGGAGGTTGCGGGTTCGATTCGAGCCTTGGCACAGCAAATATTTGTTTTTAGGATTCCGTACCCAAAGGGTAAAACGGGACTAAGGCTACTATGGCTCCGTTGTCCGTCTGTCACCAGGCTGTATCTCATGCACCGTAATAGTCAGACAGTTGAAATTTTCACAGGTGATGAAGGTATTTCTGTTGCCGCTATAACAACAATTACCTAATACTAAAAAACAGAATACCTTGAAATAATCACAGAATATTTAGTAATGTAGGTATTCACTTTAAAAATAAATACCTCATAAAATTAAAATAAAACCAATATTTATGGGGCTCCAATACAGTGTTTTTTTGCCTTTTTTATAGCTATGGAACCTATCTTGCGCGAGTCCGTCTCGCACCTGGCCGGTTTTATTTTATACAATTTGTTCAGGGTGCTGTCTATGTATATCAGAAAAATGTCTAAGTATTTATGTATATCTGTCATCTAGTACCTACCTACCTACTCATAACACAAGCTCTTTAATAATTTCCCAAAAAAATTCGATTTCGGCAGGATTCGAACCCGCGCCTCACCTTCAGTACAGGTTTTAAAAAGTTTTCGTAGAAGATTTACCCAGTGCGAGTAACGCACTATAAAGCTAAAAGCTAACACAAGCTCTGTTTAGCTTGGGGCTAGAATATGCCTAAGATTTAAATCTAGCCTACCGTAGCACCTTGTGCACTATCAATAAAATGGTGGAGGGAGGGGATTCATTTAAAAACACCGCACTCACAAGATAAATATTTATTTTTCTATTTCTCTTTGGTACTTTTGGCCAGTACTCGATATATCAAAATAAATCCAAGCTAATCAACTAATTACACATGCAATGCAACACACTGGGTTTGCGTGGTGTTAATTCGACCCTAATCGAGGAGATATTTAGTAGAAATCGAGTACTAGCCGTAAGTGACGTCATTACTCTAAAGAACAGAGGCGGGTCACGAATTCACAATACACACAATTTCTTTGGTTCTACCACGCAATTAATAACATTTATCTATTTTGGACGTAGTTACATTTAAAAGAAATCTAACACGATTGTAGATACAGCATATAGATCTAAGTCAGTAAAGTTTTGAATATATAATTAAATACCTATTAAAATATAATAATTAAAAAACACAATAAACAACATAACTAAGCAGACAATGGAAGCACCTCACCTAAATTATTCTAGAACGAAACAGCTCGTAGTTCTATAAAAGTAATTCGAAAATATAACATTTAAATGGCACTCAACAAGTTAAATGTTAACTGAATAAAAATCACCATAAATAATGCTTAAAAATACTAAAAATGTGCTGTAATCAACTCAACATAAAATTTTATATCTTTAGTAGAAAATTCAGATAAAAATATCGAAATATTTACAGTAAGTGGGAGCTCTAAAAATATAATATAAGTATGTATTTTAAAGAAGTATCAATCTTTAATAGTAACAAATTAAAACCATGCATAAAAATAATACAAACATAATCAAACACCAAACAACATGGCACAATCATCCTCTTACGGAATGCTTTAATTAAATTTTAAAATAAAACTTACAATAACTAAATAAATATTTAAAAGTAAAATTATATCTTTGGACAAATCACTTTGATATAATGGCAAGGTCACTTTTAATTATTGTAGAAAATGTGATTTAAAATATTTGGGAATATTAGGTAAATTTCTCTCACATAAATGATTATTGTTAGATATATTACTGCTTATCAATCAAATAGACATAAATTGTTATTTTTTTGGCTTAACTAGATCAATGTTAAAATAAATTACTTACACACCTACTTAATTAAATATTTTTTCAGTAGGTACCTATAGTTATAATGATTATCTTCAGTCACAAGGTATTTTTGAAAATGCACTACTTTACCACAATAAGTACATTATATTTATATGTTTTTTTAGATAATTTCTGACCAATTTATTTCCTTACTACATAAACGAATAGACCGATCTATCTGACGACATATTTATGTATATTTGGGTGTGGAATCATTAGTAAGTATATAAAGAAGGGCATTATACTAAATGGTAGGTACCATTGTATATAGGTACATCTACGTAAAAAATTTTGCTTATTAACAATAACAAACATTATTGGAAAATGTGATTAGATGTTGCTGTGAATTGTCCAGCATTATTTATTTATCTCTCTTGTCCGAATGACGCTAATGAGCATCATCATCAGGTTATATTAGACCACTGCTAGACATAGGCCTCTCCTAATGAGCGCCACAGCACCCTCATTAGGAGAGAAGTGACCCAGAAGTGTCTTCAGTACGAGTAGTACGACGCATCCAGCATTTGCCTGCAGTCTTTCGCAGATTGTCATCTTACGGGCGAAGGGCGATTGCCGAGTCGCTATTGATGCATTTTTATCATTCTCTATTTAAATAGTAAGATATAAACTAACGTAGGTATAGTTTCTACTGTTTAATCTGTAGGTAACACATTCGGTAGACCTACACAATGACAGTATAACATAACTTGATTTATGATATTAGAAATTGTATAGGTACACAATTCAATTTGACTTTAAATGATTTATTATTGCTCCTAGTCATAAAATGTACTAATATTAAACGTTTACTCCCGATTCTAGTCTTGATTATTAATTTATTAGGTACCTTATCTAGTATAAAACAAAGTTCAAAGTTATTTGCACAAACCCTTTACACAATTTTCCGTTCATCTGTCAAGATCTCCAAGATTTCTTCCGTAGTCTTATGTTCCTTTTTGAACTTGTTCATCTGGTATTCTGGTATGGTTCCTTCCAGCAGGATCTGTATGTTTGTCTTAAGACGTTTAATCGGCGTTAGGGACTTCTTTTTGCAGGGCTTTTTGCCTATAGCCTCGATTGACTCTAATAGCAGTTCGTCGATCGGCCGTTTGTTGAACCCTGTTGTGAGAAACGTGATTAGTATATACGCTCAAGATTGGACATTCTTTATTTGGATTTTGTAGCATCTGATTGACAAAACTATAAAAGCCGGAAACACTATTGAAACTCCACGCGACCCGACGACGCAACGTCATGCGTATTGAGTTTAATGGAATCGTATTATTTTCCATGACCAAAATCACATTATTAAGGGGCGACCTATGACACCATTTTGAAGATTTCGCGTTCATACAAGGAGCGGGACTGAGCAAAAAAAAAGTGCGAAAAGTTTTAGTTTATTATCTAAAAAATAATAGTTATTTTTAAAATCTAAAACACACCATCTGCTTTATATTGTTTGTTAACTGTACCAAGTATCAAGGCTTATTTTAAAGTATTTATTGAATAGCGACGATTTATTGTACAGTTTAAAGCGGACTTTGGATGGATTGGAAATTTTAGGTAATAATTTTTTCGAATAAAATTTAATTTTTTTTTTCGTTCTAGCATCAATCCTGAACTAAACATGTATTAATCTCAAAGTAAATGCTTTATTCAGTATAATGGAAGATATGATCGCTGACGCTAAGCGTTTTCAGGTATCATCGTCTGTCACACCCGACGCAACGAAATTTCGGTTGTTCACAATGTGGTTCTAGCTATAGTAAATTGATACCATTAGATTCATTGAACAATACGCATCGGGTGGCGTTGCGTTTCAATAGTGTGTAAAGCCCATTACATTTCATCAATATTTTCTGTGTTTTTTTGAAAATGTGTTTAAAGTGGAGTCTGCACAACAAATCTACGACAGCCCGACGGGTTGGGAGGACATTTCGGTGAATGAATATTATAGCTACCGGGGCGGCCGGCCTCCCCCGAATTTGGTGATGATAACATAACATCACAAAAATAATAAGAGTTAAAGTGAAGAGCTGTTATGGAGACAGTGAAGATAAGTGAATAATGCTAAAATTTTAAGTTTATCAGATATGTACAAAGTACCTACTGTCTTAAATTATGAAACAATGACACAACATTTCGAACAGCTTGAACGCGTTGAAATCTTTTCCACGATAATGCTTATTTACATAAAAATATATGTAGGCACACTTCACTACTTATTGCGTTATGTAATTCAGGCCGATAAAACCACTTCGCACCCAACACCTATTTCCTTAATTTTAAGGTCAATATTGTTATCGTATCGCGTATACGGAAATATAAGTTTCAGCCAGTAGGTCATGTCTAGTACAGTACCTACAATGCGAAAAGCTAAATATTTATATTTGTACGTCGAAGCGTAGTCAGCCACCACCCATATCTCAAAGCGACCTATCCCTCTGAAAATAAAACACCCTTTCCCTAAACCAGCATCCCTTTAAACCGTCACCATCCGACACCAAATTAAGACACAATGAATGGACTCACTCGTAGATATATTACTTGCTGGACCGCCGATGTCTATGTTTGCTAAAATAAAAACCATGATGTTATAGGCTGGTTTTCAACGATCCAGTTGTCAAGTTAAATGCAAGATTGTAGGAACCACTGGATCCCTGAAAATGAGCCTTAAGCTGAAAACGTGCTACGTGACATCACACAAGCACTCGTACACACAAATTTGCACCCCAAATGGATATAGATGTAGGTTTAAAACTTCAAGGACTACAGTTTACTTAGATTTAATTTTCCCTAAAAGAATCGTAGGTATGTACTTTAGTATTTGTTGACAGAGATATATTATTTTCTTCGTGCATTGTTAAGGTCTGTGTTGTACCAAGTATGAACATATATGAATAACAATAGTCTGAGAACAATACTTATCGAAGTGGAGCTAATTATAATCTTCGATACCTTGTCACGCTCATTTAAACAATGACCTCGATACTACTCGGAATGTGTATGGAGCGCGTTAATGTCTTTAAGAAGGAAGTTCAGTGTAACTATAGTTATGTAGTTAATGAACGTAGTGTTTCTGATTACTAAAAACTGGTTATTTGCTGAACTGAATAACAGATACCTAGGTCATGTAGGACTTACTATGATGTACCTACCTATTTTTATGTTTATAATTGTGTTTCATACTAACTGACTGGATTTAGCGCTACAGTAGACTCTAAACACTCTAAACTAAGTCTAAACTAAATAACAGACACTACAAAACTCACATTTTGTTAAGCTGGTTGTAATGATTGCCCAAAATTTTAACTAAACCATCGAGAACTTTATTCATCATCACATTACCCTTGCTAAGAATAGAAATTAGAAAAAAATATCCAGTTTTTAGTGAATTATGAAAATACGAGATCAAAGTGTGTTCGTAAATGACCATGAATGGGGTATCCAATGGGCTCCCGTTATTTGCACACACACAGGAAGCAATGTTCCACACGAAAACTGTGCTAAATGTATCTTTTTGTACTATCCAACTTGAGATACGATTTTTGCTTACGTCTTTTCCAAGTTGGGTAGCACAATTAGTGATTTAAATAGGGTATGGGTATAGTAATATAACTACGCACCTAGAAATTTCAGCCTCTGCTTGTTAGCCACCATCGTGAGCAGAAGCGCAAGGAGATATCTCATTCGGGACATGCTCATCGGCGTTTCAACTTCCACCTCTTCAATTTGCACGGACGCCTGAATCTTCTCCTCGAAAGTTAACTCTCTGTCCCCGACTTTACAGTTCTTCAAGTGAGACTCCATTTCTTTCTTCTTTTTGAAGAGGCACTTGCACTTAGGGCATCTGTATGGGGCGTCTAGTTTGTGGATTTTGTAAAGATGTGTCTTCATATGGGGAAGTTGGGAGAACGTTAGTGGGCATACCGTACATTTGAAAGGCTTTTCTCCGGTATGCCTGCGTATATGAAGCATTAGGGAGTTAGAGTGGGTAAAGTTCCGGTCACAGATCTTGCATACAAAAGGTTTTTCGCCAGTATGGCATCTCCGGTGAACGGTCAGTTGAGTGGATTGAGTAAAACGCTGTCCACATAAGTCGCATTCGTGAGGACGCGCTTTTTTATGAGTTCTCATATGCTCAGTCAAATGCCCTTTTAGTTTCTTTAAGCACACCGGGCACTGGAGTCTGTGTCCGCTATGGCATATCTGTACGTGTCGCCGAAGAGAGTTCATTCTAAGAAATTCTTTACCACAGTGCTGGCAAATGTAATCCTTGATTTTGAGATGTGATTTCATGTGGAATTTTAAGCGGTTGACTGAATCAAAGCTCAGTTGACAGACTGAGCAGTGGTACTTCCCGGTTAACAGATGCTGTTTTTCATGCTGTGTCAGTAACAAATGGTATGAAAATTGTTTGTTGCAGTAAACACACTTGAAAGCGTTTTCATTTTTGATGTGTGTGGAGAGATGAAGCTCCAAATTTTCTTGTAGCAGAAACTCTTTATCACATATTTGGCAGAGCATAGGGACCGCATTTACATCCCTGTGATGCTTGAGCATGTGGGTGTGAAGGTGCATTTTGTAACGGAACTTCTTGGAGCACTTTTTGCAGCGATGAGGTGGCATCTTGAGATGGGTGTACATGTGTCTCCGTATGGAGGCTTTGCTGCTGAACATTTTTCCGCAGTGGTCACACTGGAATAGAGCAAGTGTGAGCACCAGGCCATTGCTGAGAGTAACCTGCTTTGTTTTGATAGTTTTATCAGCTGCTTTTTTTTTCTTTGGATACTTTCTTTTAGGCTTTGGACATTCTGGAGCTTCATAATAAATTTTGTTTGAATTCTTTGTTGTTCGCTGTGATGTGTTGTTTTTAGGTGGACTCTTTTTGATTTCAGATTTGATTCCTGATTTAGTATCATTGTTAGGTGAGTGTTGGAGCTTTTTACTTTTAGCTTCAGATGTTTCCTTAACAGGTGGAGTCGTTATACTGAGGACTGGTAAGCCTGAATAATAAGTGCTGTTCTGATCACCGATTCCAACCTCGTTATTGTTGCTAACAGCTGTAACAACTGTCTTTTCTATTTCCTTACTTGGTACTTCTATTTCTATCATCAACTCACCCTTTAGAATGGTATCAATCATTTTTAAGTCATCTCTAGTTCTGGGCCCGATGAGCCGTCCACTTTTAGAGACAAATCTTGGTAATGTATCTACTACTTTTGGTTTTCTGATTCTCGGTTTTCTTTGTCTTTTCCTTGGTGGCTTTGGTAGTTGGTTTATTTTTATGAACTTTTCAGTGCATTTGTCAAAGTTTATCTGTTCATTCTTCATGAGCACCTCCTGTAATGCTGTGAGATCCCCTCTGCGTCTTGGAGGAATATTTTCTGACACTTTCTTTGCTGAATCTGAAGCATTTTTCACAATAGTCAAGGATTTATTAGGACCTTTCCGACGAGTGGCACTTTTGGGTGCGTTTACTCTGCCTTTTATGTTAGCCATGACTGTTTATTGCAGAAAGCAGCCTATGGGCAGCTTCTATAGTGGAAATTGCAATTTACGAAGCGATAGTATCCCGCCACCGAATAAGTAAGTTAGTATCTGCGTTGCAGGAGAGACTTTCGTCAGAGGTAATACTAAAATACTTACATGCAGTGTGTAAACATCATTAGCATTGCCATAATCACCTCTAAATGTACTCGGCTGGTAGATAAGAGCCTTGTTTGCACAACGATGCTCTACTAATGTGTGAAGGACGGGCCTTTTGTCTCATCATAACAAGAACGTCTTCAGTTACCTTGTCGAACCATCGGGCGGTAATTTCATACTTATCCATTACAATAACACACGTAAGTACACCTTGAATAACACATATTCTTAACACACGTAAGCGTAATGAAATGTACACAAACGATTTATGAGCAAGAGCCAGACAGAAAACTAAAAGCTTCACTGAAAAATTAAAAACACAGCTCTACTTCGGTTCGGTCGGACTTTGACGATGATTTTGTTGAATTGAAAATAGTACAATAGATTTTGAATGACAGAAAGAAAGAGATAGAAGTATGGCAATCTATGTCGGTTCCGAAAGAGATAGCATGCTACAATCTGTCAAATTAAAGTGGCCGGGCTATAAGGTTGTGGCACTATAGCGGCATCTATGAATATTCAAGGCACACTTCTTACTTTTAAACTTCGACCTAATTATTAAATATATTTTTACTGAAAACAAAAGAATAATTTGATTCTTAACAAGACAGTGTTTTATTTTACTAATCCATTCTATACTTAACTTTATTCATTCATACATGCTGCGCCATCTGTTAGCAGCAACGCGACGAACCCAGGGAGGGGCGCCGCGGCGCGGCGGGCGGTCTCCATTTTTTTCAGACTTTACCTACATCTACAAAAGGTAGAGTCACGTTTTGGTTCTCCCGCCTTGATCTAGGACTCTACTCTAGGTACCTACCTAGTTAATTTTATTACCATGTTAGGTAATATAATTTCACTATACATACCGCACCGTAGAGTAGAAGATACCAACAAAGTATAGGGCCCATGAGCTGATAAATGTACCATTTTATACTTACTTAGGTATGTACTATTAACAACCGATCAACCGCGTTGGTAGGTATGAAAAATAGTACTTAATGCTTGCACACTTCAAACATAATACTTGCACACGACAAAGTAGTAATATTGGCTGTAGCCAGCTGTATGTAGCACAAAATAAATAGGGCGCAACGGATGAACCAAAATAACCTTTGCGCGCCAGATTTACTTTCAACCGACCATCATAAAATGATCATGAAATGATTAGATACATAATACCACATAATTCATATAATGATAGGTAGGTACTTATACTGCCTGCACAAACTAGGTAGGTAGGTAGATAGCAAAAAATTTATAGTATTGCTACCAAACATATTTTGTTAATATTAATCTACCATTACTACACAATACAGAGAGTAGATACATACCTACCTAACAATTGCGTTCGTTGTGCATACCTATACCTTAGGTAGGTATAGGTATCCACCTACGCAAATAAACACAAACGATGACCTTGCTACGGAATAAACAATACAATAAATAAATTGTGTGATAGGTAGCAGCTACTTACATAAATAGAGTTACAATTTACAATACAATTACGTAGGTAGGTACCTACATTGCTGAGGTCAAATTAGGTCACATCACCTACCTACAAGAACCTACTAGCAGGGTAATGATTCTAAGGTCATTGTCTTAAAACACAGAATAATTGATAGTTCGCCATGTCCATTCTATCGACCCAATCTGTCCGACCTTTATTATCCAATCAATAACATCCATCTCATTTGTGATGCCATCATCGCCCGTCGTCAGTCTTTCCTTGTCTATCAGCCTTCATAAGTGAAACCTAGATAGGTAGGTCCCTCCCTACGTATAGGTGGCCTGCGTTTATCAGTAAGGGACTGCCCCCTGAAAATGGTCGTAAGAACAAAATAAAAGGAACGCGTTGATGTCTTTTGTATGAACGTAAAAGTTTAGAGCAAATATTATTAGCTTGTTCATAATTGCAAGGTAGGACCTTCTCTTCTCCCGATTTCAAGCATATAGGTACCTGCCGTAATACCTCAGTAAGGGAACTGCCCTGAAAAGTACATAACTAAGCAAAAATAAAAGCAACGCGTAGGTAGGTAGGTATGCAACGCGTTGATGTCTTTTGTATGAAAGTAAAATTTAGCTAGTAGGTACGTTACTCGCACTGCACTCGGAGTAATTTTCTACGAAAATTTTATAATATCCCAAAAATTTTCGATTTCGTCAGGATCCAAACCCGCGCCTCACCTTCGTTCATAAAGAAAGAGCTCAACCAGCTAAAATTATTTGCTTGTTATACAAAAACAATATTCGTTCGCTTTGCATTGCGGGTAGGACCGGGGAGGTCTTCATCTCTCTCGATCTCAAGTAGATTTACTTCAGTAACTTCAGTACCTATGAAGGTGACTGCACTGAAAAGTGCAGCAAGCACAATTAAAAAGAGCGCGTTTATGTCTTTTGACTCGATCGATGATAAGCTCGACGAGCCTATGCTCTCAAAAATAATAGATAATTCGTTGTTGGTTCGTTGCAAGCTTGGTTGTGGGCACAGACCAGGTTAAATCTAGGTTGTGGGCACAGACCAGGCTAAATCTAGGTTGTGGGTAAGTCAGCCTCGGGTGGGGTGTGTGCTCTGCGCTGTAACGGTGCAGCCAAAGGGTTCTACCTCAGCTTAATGCTACCTCACATTATGCAAGGTAGCGCTGATTTTCAGATAAAACATGTTCGAGGTGACCTCAACACTGACCACTGATAATTTAAAACAAAGGTAAGTACCTACTTAATTAATATTTCACAAGAATTTGGTAACAAAAAATCAAGAAGGAGGGGATTCTATGTTCGGCTGCATGTTACATACATTCGAGATTTATTCCCGAGGGATAAGTGTTTGTTCCGAAAACTGTTCCATTCTCAATCGCCCTTTCCTTAGTTCTTCACAAAAAGTAAGTACCTACCGCCACAACAGAATAGGACCCCATTCTGTTGTGGCGATATTGCTCAACTTTTTGACCCCTTTCAGAGAACTAAAAATCGCCTTCGTATTCCTGGGAATACGGGACTAAGGATAGTTCCTTCCCTTAGTTTCGCCCTTTCCTTAGTAGGAAAGGGCGAAACTTCCTAAAAAATAACCTAAAAAATAACCTTCTTCAGTACAAAGACCACATAAAACGCCTTATAAGAAGGCACATTCTCGAACTTGACCAAAGGAACTGAAGTGTTCAAACCTAAAGATGGTGTTTTTCACAGTGGAATGGCAACTAAATTTTCCACCCAAGATCACATCTAATTATGGCTAAACAGCCGATTGTAAATACAAAACGGAAGAAAAGAAAAAAAAATATGATCAAACGCCTACCTACCTAAATCAGAACAAAGCCTAGAAGGCTGATAGACCTAGCTTCCTTAGGCCCCGAGCTAGGACGTGGCTTTCCCCATTGTTTGGTCGGGTACAATACAATGGTGCGGCGCTTGGCTTACACCATCTACGGATCAGAGCGAACGCGTAGCAAGGGGCAAGGTGTAGGCTCTCTCTAGAATCTAGATTCCTGATTCTTAAAGCTGAGATGAGTTGTGATAAGAGCTCTCCCGCCCGCATAGGTAGAGTCAATAGAATAACTCCTTAGTATGTCAAACATTAAGTAATAAAACACTGTTTTAACCGATTGATCGCGTATATTTTATATTTTGTTTATAACCTGACGTTTCGGAGGCTTTTCAGCTTCCATCTCTGCCTGTGACCATGGAAGCTGAAAAGCCTCCGAAACGTCAGGTTATAAACAAAATATAAAATATACGCGATCAATCCGGTTAAAACAGTGTTTAATTATGAGTTCTCGCGAAAATAACCTTAGAATAAACATTAAGTAGGTACCCAAACCCCTAAGGCCCCAACCGTAGGTCACCTCTACTAATTATACTTGGAATTCTTAGCTGTTAAATAGTTTAATCTTTTAAGCAGCCTAGCCCCTTCTCTAACTCCAAACAGATTCCACGCTAGCACAATCTAACACAATGCCATTGTTATTTTTTAATTATTTTTAAGAAATTAATAAATCCCAAAAATTTACAATCTCGACGGGATTCGAACCCGCACCTTCCCCTTCAGCGCAGGGTTGCTCTTTTTCCAACTAAGCTACGTGATCTTCTTCTTTCTTAGAAATTACCCGGTACTCTGGGTAATTTCTAAGAACTTTTTTACTATAATAAATAAAAACCTTAGAATTATTTATTTTTATTAAAATATTACGATTATGAATTTCGTGTTGAACCTATCAGTTAAGTTTTAACTGCGGCTATGATTCTGTCCTTAACCAATTTTAGCAGATGCTTAGAATTTATGGCCTGATATAAACCTGGATGGATCTCGTAGTTAGAGTTGGATAAACGTAACAAGGCTATTTACCAAAACCCATGAAGGCGTAGGTAAAAACATGAACATTAGCTGTTTTTGAACCCTTTTTCTGACGAAAATATTGATTGTGGAGCTTTGAAATTTATATATCCTGTAACACATAGGTATCTTGAAGGGTTTCTTGGCGGTCCCAAATGCTTGCCGTTAATAATAGTGTTAGATAAAGAGTGTTTCTAGTTGCTTCGAATCTCTTAATGAGCGCCATAGCACTTTTTATCGGTGTCTCTAATTCGATTAGTACCAAATTCAGTAGTGATTCACATAGTTCATACCTACCTATTTCTTGGAGGTCCATTAGCTTCGAAAAGCAGTCAAAATAACGATATTAAACGTACAAACGTATTTGCGCCCACAGAATCTGTGACACAAACCTGACCAGGTTATACACGTCATCTAATCGCAGAGAATCGTATTATGGCACTACATTTATTTTCGTATTCTCTATTTTTTTGTAGGTACTCATAAGTTTGAAATATTGTATCCCATAACTCATTACCTACCTTTATTTTGTATCTTTTAGTATTTTAATGTACCTAAGCGTAAGTTTAGTCGACCCATTATTTACACACGCTGTGACACCCTTTTATTAGAAGAACACTAGACCACAAGAACACATTTCTATGTAATATTTCATGTAATATGAGTTTTCTGTTGGGAGTCCTTTAAATAAATAAATAAATCACGGTATGCTGAATCGAAAACAAGCACCCTTTGCTGCATATAGGCGCGCGGGCCAAAAAATCATTTTTTGTGTAGTATTCACTTTAAGTTTAATGTTATTAAACCTATTAGGTATAGGTACTATTATTATTTTTACTAGTTGACGTTGACGTTCTCTTAAGTAGGTAGCTGGCTATGTAGCCAGCTACCTACATAAGAGAATTTCAGCATCCACTACTCTTCCTTGAGAGCTTGACTTGAAACTCTTGCATCAAATCAACTATTCCACGGAAATTTCATAAGAAAAAATGCAACTCTACTAACAATGGTAAGTATTCACGCTTACACAAAAATGTCCTCTTGTATGAAACGTTGAACAATGGACAAACAAAACGAATACCTATTTCTTTTCTCTTATACAATAGTGGCGGTAGATTTACATCGAGTTCACATAGAAATATTTTTGTTTCAAAACACCATCGTTTGACCACCTTGAGATAGGAAGACAATTCAAAGCTATGCGGTGATTGAGGTCAAGAGGTCGTGCATTCTTTAATTGTTCTTTGGAATATTAAATAATGTTAAGCTAAGTTAGTTTTATGTAGACAATTCGCTTACTAGTGGTTTCTTTTCCACATCTTCCACTAGCGGACAAAAAATTGAAGTGGACAAATTCAATAACACCTTGTTTCTTATTTGAATAACCATTTATAAAACTGTATAAATAGTATAAAATTTGACTTGTCTAAGTACTTATTTTGTAAGCCTAAAGAAATAAACGTTATTGAGTATTAATAGACTGCATCCATTGAAGGCTTTGCTAGGGAAAACTATTGTGGGCTTATCATTTTGCTTAGAAAGTCCATACAACTAAAATAAATCTGAGCCTACCCTCTGGTAGGCTCGTATCGTTTTGACGTTATCACACATCTCTATGTGATGACGTGTGATAACGTCAAAACGATAAGCTTGTTTGAGTTGCTCTCCTGATAATGAAAAATCCACAAACCCACGAGGGTCATTCCACTCTACAACCTATTTTCTTTTCATAAACCGTCACAGTCTAGTTGCATTCTTTCTAATGTCGCATACATACCACCCACCTACGTAGTGAGTAATGCGACAGTTTTGTCACACCACATCTGATTATCTGGCACAGATCTCAGCTCAGCAGTAAGCCTAATGATTTAGACAGGACTGTCTAGTGGGTTTGATTTCACGGCTCAGGAGATATGCCACAATCTGTCCTACAACTACCTATTTAGTGGGAGATAAAGACTAAATATCCAAGACAATAACCTTAATTACCATCTTTAATCAAACTATGCATCTCCTATCCTATCACTCCCTATCTTGAAGATATTGTTTACACTGCAGTTTTCGCTCTAATAATTCAGCTCATCACACTTGCATCTTGCTGCTCTGAGCTCGATCTATTGTGATTGTGGGACCAAATAGGTACCTACCTATACCTGCTTCGAAGCGGGGATTATTTTCCAAAGGCTGCACTTCTTGTCTTACCTACCTCTCTCCTTTTATTCGACGGTAGAGTCTCGCGCTGAGAAGCCATTTTGTATTTTGCGGATTTTCGCGGTATTTTTTTCGACAATATAAATTCGAAAAAGGCGATAATTTTATTCAGCCAGTGTTATAATTTTCATGATTTGTTGTGGTGACAATGAACAGATTTTGGTGGATGTTTTTACTATTTGCGAAGACGGCGTCGGCTAGTAGTGATAATGGGATTCCAAGCGAAGAATCTGAAAAAGGTAACTACAGCTTTAAAATATTCTGGAATACGATTATCTACCTACTAGGTTCCGTGTAGGCTGAAATGAAATTGCTTGCGTGCCCATTTAAACTTTGCTCTACCGGAAATTAGTATAACTCGACCAAGTGACACATAATGCGGGTACGCCATAGCATCTTACAGTTAAATTGACTTCAGTCTTGAGTCAGAACTCACAGAGGGGTCAGAGGAGGACTAACTAGTACGGTAGGTGTGGTTAGCTAGGTACAAAATCATAATGTGCAAGAAAATATGACCGAATACATATTTAAAAATAGAATGCATCTGAAAAAGAGATCTAGGCACGTCTCGTAAAATGGATTCGTGCGATGTTTTCTCAAGACTGAAGTCTGAAAAGTGCTCATAATTGAATGTATAAAAATCCAAAATTTTAGTAAGGAGTCCTCACATAAAACCCGGGTCTCTCTCTCTATTCAATTTAATTAAACAATGCAGCATATTGTGTTGCACTTTCAGAACAAGGTTCTAATTACAACTTTCTCCAAAACAGTCCTTTGTTTCTTTTAATTACTTTACCCACTTTTATAATTCAAAAGTAGGTACCTACTGCACGACTGGAATATAGACATGGGTAAATCGCGACGATTTTACGGTGCTGAGCAGCAAACAATAGAAGTGAAAACGGTGGGGCCACTGCTCTACGAAATAATTACTTGCTGGTTAGCTTTCGGTTCCATTTCAAACTTTATTTGATTAAGCTTTCGGTTATTTTATTATATATTATCTATTATATATTTATATATATTTTATTATATATATCGGTTATAATATAAGTACATAGTAGGTAAACATCAGTACAGATAATTTATACGTACATAGTTTTCCGTAGGCAGGTACCTAACAAAAGAGTGGCTTGATTCGAAATGCTCCAGGAAGCGTTGAGTGATCTATGAATACCATACTCATGGTACCTAAATGGTATCTTCTTCAGTACTACCTAGCCCCTAGGTAAGTACTTTTCGAATGGGGAGAGTCGGCTGATTTTATTTTCTAGATACGCTGCATCAGAAAAGTAACTCCATTTCTATCTATCTTACTATAGAGTCTCGATTCCTGCCCTTATTCGAAGTGAAGCGATACGACGGCGGGAGGCCCTCAGGTCCAGGGGGTCTACCACCTCTCACAAATGTGCCGGTGGCTGGTGAGCGGTGTTCCGCTCGTCTGGAGTCGGCCTTGGACCAGATGAAACGGCGGAAGCGGACGCAGTCTAAAAACTTGGATACGCCTTTGGTTAGTACGCTGTAACCTAAATAAGGTGCTTTAAAGTTGGAGATAATTTAAAGCAAATTCTATCTGAACGAAAACATTCAAGAGAGATAAAAACAGACTAAACGCGTTGAAGTCTTTTCTTTGAAAAAAAAAAGCTTTAAATCATGATTAAAGTTACCGTAATTATTACTTTGAATAAATGATGTAGTATTCATATATTTCAGGCAACTTATGTCTACATAGCACTCATATAACATACCCCTGGAATTATTAAAATCAAACAGAACAAAAGAATAAATAACATCGCAATACATACATACATCTAATAAAAATCTATATCTATTTTGCAGAGTCAAAGCATCGAGCTAGATGGCTACAGTCTATTCCAACAAATGAGAACAGCTCCTGTGGACATGTACGTCACGAGGATGCGCGTTCGCCTCCCACAGAACTCCAACTGGGTTCGCGTGGAAAAATGCTACTTCGACCCGAGAAACGTTTCTCTGGACACAATGCTGCTATTCCACGATTTAACCATTAGCGGAAACGTAGACCTGTACGATGCCAACGATCTTGATAGGACTTTACCTCAGAGCAGACGGTTGAGAAGGCACTACGCTGATGCTAGGTCTTACGACGGTTACGATGATCCCTATAGACATAGGGGCAACGGCTGCAACATGATCCTCCGATTACGGAAAGCTGGTATCGGGTTCCACACGCGACCTTTAAACCAACACCCTGGGAAGTTCAATGTAAAAACTGATTCAGAATTCGTTGAGCCCGGTTTCATAAGCGTGTATGCGTACGGTTGCGAGAAATATATCAATAAGAAATCCAATAGGAACAAGGGTGATCTTCCCTTGAGAAGAAAACGGAGATCTGATGAGTTCTCGTTTAATTCTGAAATGATGGACGCTGACGCCGACAGGTTTGAAGGTCGGTCTGGAGATAAAAACTGGGATTTAGTGTACGAGCCACGTTCAAGAGTGAATTATGAGAGAAGTAAGCTGTTCCGGCCTGAAGACGAATTGGATGATGCTGAGGATATCTCTAGAGAAATGGAGGATATCTTCACGAAAGGAATAAGGACACTTTTAACTACTTATATGAAGAAGGAGCTTCAACCGGCGATTAAGGACACTTTGATGAGAAATATGGGTTATGTGATATCTTATGGCTAGAAATATATATATATAGTATTTCCTATTTAACTTCTACCAACTGTGTTATTTGAGTTAAGAATGTACCTAATAATTGTCTAAAATAATAGCGCAAGAGACTGTAGTTCAAAACTATTCTTAAAAACAATAATTTTCTTTGATGGTCGTGGGACAAGTAAAAATTTTACTGATATTTTTTGGTACTATATTATAAAGAAGTATGGAAGTTTTTTTAATTATAGATAGGGTGTAATTATATCTTTGATTATTCATAAATGATCTTTATAATGAACATTAGAATGTATGAAATAAAAGTTTAATAATTAATCAATAGGTACATGACATTCTTAAAAACTACAACTACTTACTGATAATATCACAGTAAAGAGGCAAAACTCAAAAACAATAAGGAATCAAAAACAATTCATGCAAACAAAGATCAATATTTGATTCAGTAAAAAATGGAGATATGTAGAATGGGACAACAACATTTTGGACTAGGTAGGTAGTAAATAAATGCTTAGCTTTGGAGCCTCGAAAAAAAGTGCTTTACTTCATCATAAACAGCAAAATGCAATGATGAGACTAGTACAGCCTTTATGACGCTCGGCCAGTAGCCTTTGTACAATGAAAGGAAGCTTTCCTTAGTTATTATGAGCTTTATACAATGTATAGTTCCTACACAGTACATTTGTTTTCCAAATGCCTTTCTATGCTGCTGGAATCCCTGAATTTGCAATCTCTTTTTCACCAAATCAAAAGGATAGATTGCAGTTTTTGCTATAAACCCTGCTATTGAACCTGCTATTAAGTTAGCCATCATTGTGGATTCCGTAGTGGCTGTTAGACTGATTGGTCTTTGAAAGAACTCAAATCTATTGAGTATAGTCTCCGTGAAAAGTTTGTAGACAGCAAACTGTATACCCGCGCTTGGTGCAATTTGAGCAATAGTAGGAGTAATTCCTTTGTACAAGGCTTCAGGCCCTTCGTGTTTAACCATTGAAGCAAATGCATCTGTGAATCCTTTGTAGGCTTTCTGAGTCTTCTGTTCAGCTATTAGCCTCGTCCTCACAGTGTCGAACGGGTAAGACACCACCGTAGCAACAGCAGCAGCTATCGCTCCATTTGAAAAGTTGATCCAGTGCTTCTGCGCATAGTAGAATGTATGATCAACCTGCTGGCATACCTGCGTCAGTCTCTCGAACGTTGAAAACTGTAGTATTCCGAAAGTAATCGACAACATTTGCGCGGGAATGTGACCGCTCCAAAGAGTCGTTACACCTTCCTCTTTAACAATGGTCTTGGCAGCTTGAAGGACGGAGCTGTATTTTGATCCTGATCTTACGGGTTCCACTTGCAGTTGAAACCGTATCTTTAGCACGTCAAGAGGCTGGGCTACTGCTCTTGTAAAGGACCCAGCAAATGCACCGGCAAAAGCTGACTGGAAGACGGTGGTTTTGGATTCACTATTTTGTATTAGAGACATATCGGGGAAATTATCGAAGTAACATATATGCTGTTTTATGAACATAAAAGGCGCTTTTGAAATGCTCCGGTTCGAATTGCACTAACGCCCCAGTTATTTTAAAAAAGAAATCCCGTAAAAACGTAAAAAAATAAATAACCTACCAAAAGTACCAAAACAGCTGACTGGTCGACTTGACTTCTTTGACAATGGCAATATGAGACTGTTTTGTCACTTTTCTGCCAGTGTCTAGTTCAAAGAAATTTCACAGTCATGAAATGGAGGCGGGGTTAAATTATTAATATTTTGTTATATTTCACCCTTGCTTGCTTTGCATCTGGAATTTCCGATTTTCTCTTGTAGAAGATGTCTTCGCCGCTGGAAAACCTTGAAACACAGTTAGAAATGTTCATAGAAAACGTGAGACAGATCCGAATCATCGTCAGCGACTTCCAGCCTCAGGGTCAAAGTGTTTTGAATCAGAAAATGTAAGCCTACGTACTTTCTCATCGAGATACCTACTTCTTTCTGAATTTTTACATGTTATCAGCATAAACATAACGTATTTTTCTATTCTTTTCCAGACAATCCTTGGTAACGGGTTTGCAAGAGGTGGACAAGTTGAAGTCACAAGTTCACGATATTCATGTGCCAACAGAGGTTTTTGAGTAAGTACTTACTTACCTATTAATAAAAATATATGTCATTATGCGATTACATGAGATATGAGTGCACCTATGTTTGCTCTTACACTTGTGCACTATAATAATATGTGCTGCACACCTGTCTAGTCTCCGGTGAGACTGGCCATTGTGGTTGAAATTTGGCTAGGAGGATATCATCATCATCACACAAGATAAACTATTTCTATTAGAAACAAACACACTATCTATACCATAGTCAATGTTACTTGGAAAGCGCGTCTGGAGCTGCAGGCAACAGCTAGTATATTATTTTGTAAAGTATTCTTTTAGAAAAAAATATCTGTAACAAAATTTGGGTTACTTGCTCATCTCTATGTTCATCATCATTATTACTATGTATCATTGTACTTTATCAGGTAACCTACTATTAATAGCAGGTTACCTGATAAAGTACAATGATACTCGTCCGAAAGTTACAAATTTATTTATTTCTCTCTTTTTTCAGCTACATAGACCAAGGCAGAAACCCCCAACTGTACACCAAAGACTGCATAGACAAGGCCCTAGCAAAGAATGAAGAAGTGAAAGGAAAGATTGACTCATACAAAAGATTCAAGAGTGGCTTACTCTCCGAACTCTCCAAGTCATTTCCTAATGAGATTGCCAAATATAAAGTTAGTCGGGGTGGTGAATAGAGTTAATTGTTAATGTTATTTTTAAGTTCTCAAATATTTATGTTCTTAGATATAATGCCCATGTAAAAGCCTACAATACAAGTTATGTTTAAACTGATACTTACAAATGTTCACTATTAGATACACAGGTAAATATGAATAAAATTAATTGAATCTTGGAATAATTTTATATTTTTAATTACACGATAAATAAGTACAAATTCATTTACAATAAAAATCAAATCAAAGTAGACCGAAAAATTGAAAACATTTTATGAAATAAGATCATTGATAGACAGAGTTGAAAATGTTGAAAGAATAACACTAAATTGTATAAAAGAAAGAAGAAACACTTTTCTTTAAAAAGCTGTTCCGAAAATAAATTGGATGTTGAAATAAAGATAATGGAATAAAATAGAAATTGAAAATAAAAAGGTAGATGCCAACCTTGATTTATATGCATCAAATAATAAGTCTAGTATTAAAAATTATGTGTTAAAATTCATTGGGCATGTTTGGGCGAAACATTTGTAAACATGATTAGTAAGATATCAATGATTTACATTCTAAACTATGTACACTTCTGGGGTAGACACAGTTTCCCTAAAATGTAATGGGATTGGCGCATCTACCACAGCTTCACAACTCATCTCTTCTCCACTTTCATCAGATGATTCATGTCTAAAGTCACAACTTTTAATGTCTATGCATTCATTCCAGAGCTGCTTGAACTCTCGTTTGACTGGATCTACTAGCTGTGACTTATTTGTGATGTACACATAATTCCAATGATCTGATGAGCGATCATTGCCCCAGTTGAGTGTGCCCGTCATCAGCACTTTTTCATCCACAAGGCAGAATTTGTGCTCCATTTTTTGACTTGTGTTACATTTTATTTCTGCACCTGTAAAATATTTTACGTTTAATAATTGCCTTGCATTTTTAAACATAGGGGTTGTTCAGAGGTTCTAAATAATCTCGTATAATTGGCTCTAAAGAATGAATTAATAGTCACCAGTGTATTGACCTCAGTTAACTCTTTTAAGAATAGACTGGACAAACATTTAAAGTGCACTGACAAGGACTATGATGATATACATGCATCAGCATAAGAGCTGCCTGTGTATTAAAAATAATAATAGTGCCCAATTCAAACTTCTTTATTTCCTTACTTAGACCCTACAGGACTCATCATCATCATCACCCCACTGACGCCTACTGCTGGGTTTAGGCCTCCTCTTTTACACGCCACTTAACTCGGTCCTGTGCGAGCCTCATCCAGTCTTCCGGCCACCCCGACGATGTCAATGTCTGGAAGGTGGTCCACCTCAGGGACGCTTCGCGCCTAATGGGTACAACTCTGTCACCACCTCGGTCCATCGGCCGTCATCTCCCCTTGCAGTGCGTCCTGCCCATCTCTACTTAAGGCTCGCGATCCGCATACCTACGTCTACGACTTTTGTGCGCAGTCGTATTCCACGTTGGGTATGCGATCGACGAGGGATATGCCGAGCATGGCGCGCTCCATTGCCCCTGAGCGTAGGGAGGCTGTTTCTAACCAGCTGGATAACCAGTGCAAAAGGATTAATAGCACAGGCAGTCCACTTACCGGCATCAATAAGTTCTTTAACGAAAAAGTCATTGGATTCGTTATACCCATCGCGGTCAATAACTATACTGACTTTGACTTTCTTTTCCATCAGTATTTTAACTAATCGTCCTTGGATCGCCGGGTTCTGTATTCCGGGCATACAAACATCAACACTTTTCTTAGCCGCTTCCACGTAACTCATCAATTTATCTAAACAGTTGTGGACGTTGAACTGTAGCTTGCAAAACACCATTACTTCGTTGAGACTGGTAATACGACTCTTATAGAAGTACGCGGCAGCGGTAACAGCACAAGTGAGGGCTAAAACTGCTGCTGAAGACACTACGCGAGGATTTAATCGCATTTTAGGTAATTTCGTACATAAATGGTAAATAGTGCTTCTGGCGAAACTTAAATTATGGTACTTCACTTGTGAGCTAAGAAAAGGCCGACCTATGTGCCGCTATGACTATTCTGTCCAAGATATGGAGAATATTTTTGACTACCCGCAATTTGCAGTTTGTTTTCAAATCAGTGGGTAAGTTGGTCTAGTTACCCACGGTTTGTAATATTAAATGTTCACGGTTGTTGATCCCATTTTAAAGACCTACCTACATGTCCTTCGTAATATAAACTCCTATTTTGAACGTGATCATTAGCCAGTCAGGCGCTGGCCTAACGCGCTAGCTTAACCGAGAAGCGTTGCGCGGACGAACAAATTAACAACCGCAAAATACCGCGGTTTTTCTGTATTTACGTAGGTAGGTACCTAATTTTAACGAATTTCATTACCTACTTTTCTAAAATGTAGGTATTGGAAAGTAGACAAATTGGGCATTAATAACAATATGCTTTGATGATATAATTACGATATTTTAAATACAAATAAATCACGTGCACTGAAAAGATTTTGATTATTTTATAACGACTAGGTCACAAAGTAAGGGACGCGTTTACATTTACAGCGCGCGGCTAGGTAGCTGCTTAAATGATGCTAGCGTCTATGCTATGATATAGTTAGGTACCTAAATAATTTTTCTATTGTTTATTAATAATATGCTCAAATATCTTGACGTGTTTACGAATGATCTTAAATAACGCTAACAAGCTGGCCTTTGGTTGGACCAGGCGCGGTCGCAGCCTAACACTGGGGGGGGTCACACTTGCTAGGTACCTACCTAATCAGCCCAGTAAAATAAAACCGGCCAAGTGCGGGTCGGACTCGCGCACGAAGGGTTCCGTACCATTTAGATAATGGTACGGAACCCATAAAACAAACCATTCAACAAACGTGTTTTTTTTTCGTAAAAACGGAAAAAAAACACGTTTGTTGAATGGGAGCACCCTTAAATATGCAACTGTCTAACTATCTCGGTTCATGAGATACAGCCTGGTGACAGACGGACAGCGAAGTCTTAGTAATAGCGTCCCGTTTTTACCCATTGGGTACGGAACCCTAAAAAGTACAGTTTGCTCGTATTTTAAATACTATTTTCTGCCCGCGGCTTTGCAAGCTCTGTTTCTATGGAAACGTTTAAAGGTTACATTATTACGATTGACGACCGATGTGGCGCGGGGGGCGAAGGTCTGCCTGCGACGCAGGAGGTTGTGGGTTCGATTCCCGCCTCATCAATGGTACTATTACAAAATAATTTAATAATATGAAAATTTTATTTTGTTTCTTCTCTACTAAGTTTACGACTCTTTTGACATGGACACTGGCAGAGTTGTGGCAGCAAAGCACAGCGAGCCAAAAATAAGAAGTGGAAGTTGAAGACTTGATGAAGTTGAAATGATTCCATAATTTCATTCGTAGATTATGTCTCTTTGATTTTCATTTCCAATTTCCCCCAAAAAATCAAAGAATTAAGCGTCCCGGCTCTGAAAATGAGCATTTATGAAAGAAATTCATAGAAACTGTTTGTTATAATATAGTTTCCGTGTAACAATAGTTCCTTAAGTTCATTTTTCTCGAGAAATCATCAAATAATCATGGGTATCACGGGCTTATTACCTTTCATTGAAAAGGCTTCGAGGCGGACGAATGTTAATGAATTTAGTGGATGTACTGTGGCTATAGACTCCTACTGCTGGCTCCACAAGGGTGCTTTCGCCTGTGCCGATAAGCTGGTCCGAGGGGAAAACACTGATGTGTACGTTCATGGTTTAACATTACCGCCTGTCTTTTGTGTAAAAAAGCTTTCTTTCGACTGAAAGTAATGTAATTTAACTCAATCTAACGTTGAAATGTAATGCGCATCGTCTCGCGACAATTTTTAATTAATGTTCAATAGATTTTTGTATGCTTTTCATTCAGAATTATATTTTGTATCTTTCAGGCACATAAAATACTGCTTGAAGTATGTAAACATGCTGCTATCAAAGAATGTGAAGCCAGTATTGGTGTTTGATGGTAGGCACTTGCCTGCTAAAGCTATGACAGAAAGTAAAAGAAGAGAGTGAGTATCCACATAGTATCATAAACTGATACAAATTATAAGATTAGATTAGATTAGATTCATTTATTGGTACAAAAAAATATACATGTCAACCATTTCTAATAAAAAACAACTTATTTAAAGAAAATAAATAAGATTACCTACCTAAATACATAGTCATCATAACATACACTGAAGTAGGTACCAGTGTCATACCTACATACATAAAGTAGATCAAAAATTATTAGTTTATTGATGTAGGGCTAACCTTTAAACCCAAGAACTCCTCCACCGTGTAGAAGGTTTGCTTGATAAGCCACATTTACCTTAAGAGCAGGCTTCGTGACAGCAGCAATGAAAAAGACAATTTCTGGAGCTAAATAACATAAACATACATAGAGCAAAGGGTAATTCTAATTCTTCTTAGTGGGGACACTGGGATCTGCACTGACATCTCTCATGGGAGTGTATAGTGCATGGTCCCCCTGGCTAGTCAGGCCCTAACCAGCCCAGCTCCTTGAAGTACCGGAGCAGGACACTTGGTGATTAACAGCTTCATTTCAGCCTTTCTGTGGGGGTGTTTGGATATGATGCCTCTTTATCAAAGGGTACGAAAAAAAAAACAAGTACAAATAAGATCCCTCATTGTGTTGAGTCTTATGCCCTGTACAGACTTATGCAAGGTAACATGTAATGTACCACGCAGCAATTAGTATGCGTTTTATAAGTTTTAACTTTACTTTAATAAACTATTCACAGATCTCGAAACATATCAAAGAAAAGAGCTGCTGAGCTATTAAGTCTTGGAAAGGTATGATATTTATGTCAAATTATGAAATGTATTTTAAATAAAACCGGCCAAGTGCAAGTCGGACTCGCACACGAAGGGTTCCGTACCATTATCTATAAAAACGGCAAAAAAATCACCCTTAAATATTTATTTTATTCTATTTTTTAGTATTTGTTGTTATAGCGGCAACAGAAATACAACATCTGTGAAAATTTCAACTGTCTAACTATCACGGTTCATGAGATACAGCCTGGTGACAGACGGACAGCGAAGTCTTAGTAATAGGGTCCCGTTTTTACTCTTTGGATATGGAACCCTAAAAAGGGTACTTTAGGGGAAAATCTGTCCTTTTGACACAATCCTCCTCAGCCTGAGCTTGAGCTTTTGGACCTCAGCTTTTTGCAACACCTGCAGATGGACATGGTGTGTTTAAAAACTTTTTATTAAAAAAAAATGTTATGCAAAATAGCACAGTAGAAAAAAAACCGTTTTCGTACGGTTTGTAACAAACAACCAACGGGAAAGGCCAAGTCTTGTGTATTGTGTCTATGTACGTTCTTCGCATGCGAGTTTAACTGCGGTGGTAGGACGTGCATTTTAAGAATGGTTTACCTCTACCTAATCTGTTTACAGATGGAAGAAGCCCGTTCGTACATGCGGCGAAGCGTAGATATAACCCATGAGATGGCTCTACAGTTGATACAAGAGTGCCGCAAACGAAACATAGACTGCATAGTGGCACCATACGAGGCTGATGCACAACTGGCCTATCTAAACATTAAGAATATAGCCCATGTTGTCATTACTGAGGATTCTGATCTGATACTGTTTGGTTGCACTAAGGTTAGTACATTGCTGGTCTTTTCACAGTTTTCACATAAGTAAACCTAGTTTGGTTTGTTAGTAGCATTTTCTAGCTACAAAGATGTGTTAGACTTCATTGTTTTAACGTTTGATTTGATTATAACCCTTATTTATAACTTAACTTATTTATTTAATTTTACTGCATATGTATCTGCTTAACACATTTCTTATGTTTTTTATATGCTTAGGTTTTTATAAAACTTTTACTAATTCGTCAATGTATATGTAATACCCAAAATTAATTTATGATGTGCCAAGGAGGCGGGCGATGAGGCACCTCCACAGTTTTCAACTTTTGTGTCTCATCGTTCAATTGTAATTTATTCATTAAGTCCCATATTCGAAATAAATTATTTTGTATTTTTTTTGAAATAACAGTCTGTACCTTTTTATGATTGTTTAAGAACATTTGTGCCGGATATATGACGACGCTATCTACCCTTCCTACTCCAAGTAATGTCATTCCTGTTGCTAAAAGAAATTGCTTGTAGCAATAAAGCCGCTGATTCTAGGTCGCTATTAACTTTTTGCTAAATTATTGTGTACACATTATTATTAATACTATTTATCGCGTTTATTCACCTATTTTTCCCGACGTTTCGACAGGTTTACACACTGTCGTGGTCACGGGATGACTAAATAATTATGTGTTCAGATCGCGTAAGCTTAAAAATATTTATTGTGTACAATTAAGCTAAAATCTACCTATCCATTCCAGGTTCTCTTTAAAATGGACTTGGACGGCACCGGCACGCTCGTCGAGACTGCCAAACTGCCTCTTGTGATGAAGTGCCCTATAGAGCAGTACTCTTTCAGCAAGTTCCGTCAGATGTGCGTGATGTCGGGCTGCGACTACCTGGCCTCGCTGCCGGGGATAGGGCTGGCTAAGGCGAGGCAGTTCGTCACTGCCACGCAGGACTCCAACTTTGCTAATGTGAGTCTCATAGTTCCGTCAGTGTGCTTGATGTAGGGCTGCGACTACCTGGTCTCGCTCGTGACGAACTGGAGGCGAGGAAGGCGAGGCAGTTCGCCACTGCCACGCAGGACTCCAACTTGTGAGTGACATTGGGACACGAAACTGGCAAGGATTCACTGAAACATGGGAGCTGCCATAATCACGATGCTTAACGCTTTTACTGCCAGGCTTCAGCCATGCGACGCGCGCGTGTCGCGTGTAGTCGCTCCAAATGACCTCCAGTATGTGCGTCCCTGGCACTCAATGTGTTAGCAGGCGGATTGATGATCGCCGTAGCGGTGTTAAAAAACTCGGAAGAAAGCTGCTGTTCTTCCTCTCGTATGTTCACTCAGTCGGTTCTTACAACATCTGCGGGCTGAGAACTACTGAGAGATACTTAGAAGTAACTTTTGTGACAGAAGGTAATACTGGATTTTGGAAAGCGCTAAGTACTACACACACACACACATACACACACACACACACTTAAACTCACTTAAAAACAAATTAGAAATCCCGGCGATTGCATGTCGCGAGTTATGTGTGTCTGGGGTTTTTCTCTAGTTCTGTTTTTAGGTAATAAAATAGTAGGTAATGTCGGGTATTTTTTTAAAGTACCTATGTGTTAAATATAAGCTACCATCCATACTAATATTATAAATTCAAAAGTAACTCTGCCTGACTGTTTGTCTGTTACTTTTTTACACCTAAACGGCTGAACGGATCTTGATGAAATTTGGCAGGGAAGGAAATCCTAATCAGCTTGATTTTTGGCATGGAGTTAGTTGAAAGGATGGAGAGTACCAAAGGCTACTTTTTGTCCCATAAATCAGTTCCCATAGGATAGAAATAACCTTAAACAACACGTGCGAAGCCGCGCAGCTAGTAATACATATGTCTAAAAAAAGTAACAATAAAATTCTTCTTCCAGGCACTAAGAAAACTACCGAGTTTCTTCAACCGCGCCAACTTGACGGTAACCGATGAGTATAGAGAGAACTTCCTGAAAGCAGAGGCCACCTTCAAACATCAATACGTGTATGATCCCATAGAACGACAGATGGTGAGGCTGACTGATCCGGATGATGAAGGTAATTAAGGTCTAATTCGACTACTATTCAGCTATTTCCATATTATTATGTCTTATGGTATACTGCTGTGGGGGAACGCTGCAGATATTAACACCGTATTTGTGCTGCACAAAAGGGTTGTTTGTGCAATCTATAATATGGGTATTTTATAATTTCAGAAATTGAAAAAGCGCTCTGCGTAAACGCTGGTGAGCTTTTGGACGATAAGGTAGCTTTTGAACTGGCCTTGGGTAATTTAGACCCCTTCACTTTGAAGAAAATGGACTCCTGGCATCCAGATAACAGACCTACTGAGGTAAGTGAACAAGTAATCATATTATAGCCTTTTATTCAGACAGTTTTCAATATGCGATTTTACGACATCCATCTGATACTTCGAACGTATAGGAAAGAGAGCGATTTACTCGCTTCCCCTCAGCAAAATGCATACAAACGCTCTGTACGTATTATTATCACACATGCATACAAATATGGGCTTAAACTCGTTAACCTCTAGATACATTTAGCAGTGACGAAATGGCTTCCCAGTTCCCATAAGCTTCAAACGAGTGGTCCGCGAGCTGTCTGTCATCTGATGCCGTCAATGTAAAATTCATCGAAATGTTTTAGTTAAAGACCCCAATGTATCTACAGGATATTTGAGTTTTTCATTCACATTTTTGTGCTGCGTAGTAGTAGTACACCTCTGATCTGCGACAACCTCAGGCCCACCTCTATATACCTCTGTGCGCAATACTTGTAGGCGTAACCTCGCCATTATTTGCCTCTGTGTGCAATACGCGTGGCCGTAACCCCTCTATTTGCCTCTGTGTGCAATATGTGTGGGCGTAAACCAGCCTCTATTTGCCTCTGTGTGCAATACGTGTGGGCGTAACCCCGCCTCTATTTGCCTCTGTGTGCAATACGTGTGGGCGTAACCCTGCCTTTTTCGCCTCTGTGTGTAGTTATTTACCTCACCTCCCCATAAAAAAATCGCAGAGAAAATCCGAGAGGCGTGTGCAGAGATTTTTTTTATAGCGGTTCCCGACTAATTCTTCTATGTCTGCATCTTTGGACAAAAGCCTCTTCCATTTATAACCATTCTCTTCTGATACTGACTTATCTAGACCATAAGCCACCTGTGGCCTTTATATCCTCGAGTCCTCTGGTTGGCCTTCTTCTCTCTTCTTCTTCTTTTTTCTCTTCTCTCATCTTTTTTGTTTCCTGTACGAACAAAAGAAGTGTATGATTAGTTCACTTTTATCAAAGAAGTATTATAGTTACTAAACTTTTATTGTATTTTCACTTACTACTTTTTGACCATCAATTTGAAAAAAAAAAACAACAACAAAATAAATAATATTTAAAAAAATATATTGTCTTATATTGTCCGTCTTATAATTCTATAGTTGATAAAGAAGGTTACACAGTCAATGTCCAAGCTAAGCTGCCTCAAACCCTACAAAACTTAAAGCATTATTCCAGAATCATCATCATCAGCCTATATCAGTCCACTGCTGGACATAGGCCTCCCCTAATGAGCGCCATAGCGCCCTGTCTTCAGCTTGCTTGTTATTCCAGAATAACAACATAAAATCCAGCAACTGGACCGACAAAGTATCCGACCACCCCAGCATATGGAACTCCGGGTTTAAGGCGTATCTAGATGAGCCGACCCCGTGGCAGAAGAAACAGAAAGTAAACGTGAGTGCATTCACTCGCCGACCGACGCGGCGGGTTGTCAACCTCATCAGTAAGGTTGTGCCGGAGACGCAAGATCAAGATGATAGGTACCATTCTTACTAATATTATACCACTTAAGTAAACGTGGGTGCATTCCCTCACCGTCCGACGCGGCGGGTTGTCAACCTCATCAGTAAGGTTGTGCCGGAGACGCAAGATCAAGATGATAGGTACCATTCTTACTAATATTATACATACATATACTTAAGTCAACGTAGTGTGTTCACTCGCCGACCGAAACGGCGGGTTGTCAACCTCCTCAGTAAGGTTGTGCCGGAGACGCACGATCAAGATGAATAGTACCATTAATAATAATAATAATGCTGGACAATTCTTACTAACTATTCTTACTAACCATATACCTACTTAAGCAACCGTGGTTGCGTTGTCGCGTCATAGGCGGGTTCTTGATGCTTCATAATAATCAAAACTAATATTGTAATGCGAAAATGGTTTGGCCATTTCATTTCAAACCTTTTCGCCATGTTGAAAGACAGTATGATAATTCCTTTGAACTTCTAAGGTTTTTATTTATTATACTCTGGGTAATTTCTAACTTCCTTTGAACTTGTTTTAAAATGAATCGAATTTCGATGCTCTTTATTCGATACTTTTAATTTGATTAAGTCAATTCTACAATTCAGACCAGGCTCTATTATAACTTAAATCGGCCTAGCACAACGAATTAACTATGGTTGACTCGAAGAAAAGTAGGTACTCAAGCAGAAAAGAAAACTATTGCAGTCTCCTCCAATTAGGTTCCTGAAAATATGTTCAAAAAACCTCCTACAGTTAGGTTCCTGAAAAGTCTCCATGACTACAATTAGGTTCCTGAAATATATGTTCACAAACGACTGCTTATCATTTGTATACTAAACATCAGTAATATTATGATCTTTCATGTTTCAGCTTATCAATTCAATCACTAAGCAACATGTACTGCATGGAACCAGCATCGAAACGACTCAAGTCCGACGAAAGCAAGACGCATTTGTTATCAGAAAATGAAATAAAATCAGAGAAAGCACCATCACCGATCTTAGAAAACAAGGAGAGATCATTCAAAAAAGGCCTCAGAAACGGCGGCTATAGCATACTAAAGAAACTTAGCAGGTTCCCTAGAACAGTTTTAGATGAAAATGTTGTTGAAAGCAAGTTTTTTTCAATGAAATCTACCTCAAATATACCCGATGAGACTGTTGAGCTCTTTGACTCTCCTGAGAAGAGTAACCGTTCTCTTGAAGAGGACAATACGTGTTCAGAAACTTTAAATACCTCTAAAATAGAAAATAAGGTTAACATAAGTGTAGTTATTGAAGAATCTCCTCTTAAAAGTAAGAATCCTTTTAAAAAGTCTACAGAAACCAAAAATAACTCGAACAGCTCTATAATAGAAGACGATATGAAGAATGACACTATAGATAGTGACGAAACAATGTGTGAAGATTCGCAGAAGGAGAATAGCCCTATGAAGACGAGTCCTATTTTGCTGCCGAGCCCTAGTAGGAATATTTTCAAGAATGTAGTGAAGAGATTGGATAAAAGTTGGAGTGAAGATGCAGTTATTGAGAATACTTATCCTATGGAGACTTTGGTGACGCCTGTGGATTCTCAGGTTAGTGTATAACTTAACAGCAAAAACCTTTAATGTTTTTTATTTATTAAAAAGGGCATCCTACGTGGTTATCACTTACAATGCGCTTCCACAGCAAAACTCCAAGTGAGTTGTAAAAACTATCAATGAATAAATTCAAACAAATTGTCAAACAGGTCCTTTGTAAAAAGGCTTACTACAAAATATCAGATTATCTAGACGATAAAAAATCTTGGGACGACTTTTGCTCCAACACGAAAACTAACATTCTAACAAGGTAAAGGTTTCTTGTTCGCTTCTTTACTTTACCTTAAAAAGATTGAAGTGAACAAAAAATCAAAGTGGTCACTTTATTTCCTAGTTTCACATATGTAATTTTTATTTTGTGACGTGTCCAAGAGACCTGTAAGGTCTAAAGGAAATAAAGCACTTTGATATTTGATACAATATACATTGTAGAATCTTAAGAATTCGGCGACAGCTGCTTGCAATTTCAATTCTTAATTGTTACGTAGTACCAAAAGTGATGTCTGAAAACTTTTTGTATTTTCCGTTATTCTGTAACTTGACAAGATAAGCTATCTTCCTTATCAAACGGTACAAACTTTCACCTTTATATTATTACTAGGACAATAACAAGTAAAAAAAAACGCTGCGATGTCCCCTAAGAGTGGAAACACATAGTTCATACAAACGTAATACCAAAATTACAAATACAAATACAATACAAAAATGCTTTATTGTACACCATAAAATAACATTACAAAGAGACATCACATAAGATAAGTACAATGGGCGAAAATTAAAAAAAAAAATTGTTGTCCAAGCATATTTCTACCATATTATGTTATTTTATTGTATTCGAATAGTATTTTTTGCCCCTGGTTGGTTTTCTTTTTAAAAAAACTCACCTACAGAATATTGAAATATAAGCAAATCGCATTTTGCATATTTTTACGTCGAAAATGACATGTTTTCGGCCTATTTGTTTTGTATTAGAAACAACACTATCTTACGTTTTGTCTGATAAGAAACATATCTTATATTATCTAGTTACAGAATAACAACACTATGGTGAAAATACAAAAAGTTTTCAGGCATTATTTTTGGTATTACTAACATAATAATATTACAAATTAAAGTTGCGAACAGCTGTCGCCGAATCCTCAACTTTTCACTTACATAAGCATCTAATCAAATGTGTCCCTACATTTTCTGCGATTCATATGCAAGTTTTTGTAACAATTCTTTAGTAACAAATAAAATAACAATCAAATAATAGAAACGAATCAGAACTAGTATTTACAATTGAAACAATGGCACTCACTTCAGACTGTTGCAAACAAACTACAGGTATTTTACTATAAAAACTATCGTAGTTTGACGAATTCATTACGGATGTAAGCGGGTTAACTACGAACCTTATTTGTGTTGGAAGAAGACCAACGTTTCATCCCTTAACGAACACGCGCGCCTAGAACCGCACTCACCCTGAAGAAGTCCCTCGTTAAGGGATGAAACGTTGGTGTTCTTCCAACACAAATAAGGTTCGTAGTTAACCCGCTTACATCCGTAATGAAAACTACAGGTAGCTCAACTGTTCCATATCAATTCCAGTCGCAAGTATCCCCAAGATAATATAAAAAATCCTAATTTACTTCTCTCTTCTTAATTTTACAGGAATCATTCGGCCAGTCCCCACCAATACCAGTACTATCCCAATCCCGGTTCATCTCCAGTCAACCAATCACGAACAACGTTAAGAAGTCTACATGCAGAGTACCTGGACTGAAACGAACGACTTCTTTACCCAGTAATCAACCGACGTTGCTGAGCAAGTTCGGATTTCAGAAGAAGTAAGGGTTTTCTTTACCAAACTATAAATCAATAGAACAATGTTAATTTCTATAACTTATAAATTATATATAATTGGTTAGTTCGGAAGACCGCTCGTTTTGTTGAAGACCGCTCTTACCAGAAATAAACAGACTATTAATAGGGACAGGTATATGCATTTTTTTTGCCCTGTATTTCAACCTACATTTCAACCCAAAAAGAGAACTAACCTCATAACCCTCCCCTGTCGGTAGTCGGGTAAAAAGAGCTGCTTGTCATTTAGCGCTCTGACAAAGAAAGTTGAAATGAACTTTATTAAGTTGCTTCTAGAATCTTAAATGTACTTTTTCCAGGCCCAGAAAGATAGTCCAGAAAAACTAATGTATTTTGGCTGTAATGTTTTGGTGACGGCTGTTGACACCATAGTAATTTTAATTAACCATTATTATTTTGTTTTTTTTTCAGACCAGCATTGAAGAGGTGACCGTTGGGAATCCCACCGTTAGTTATTAATTAAAAACTTGACGAAAATCATTTAAATAATTTAAAGTTTAATTACCTATTTATGTTTAAGTTTGACTGTCTGTGATTGTGACGTTATCGATTGTAATTATGTTAATTTGTGATATAAAAACTGATTCAATTTTATGCGAATTGTATTTTTTGAAAATAACCAGTCGGTACTTATGAGGTATAAGGTTATAATGTAGGCTTAAAAAGTTTGTGATTGATGATGTACCCAAATACTAAAACATTGCTATAAATCAAATAAATGTTGTTAGTTGGTGAAAGTTCATAAGTTCGTAATAAATCTTAGTCATGATAAATCCCTTTAATATCTTAGTATAGGTCTGCCTGCGACGCAGGAGGTTGCGGGTTCGATTCCCGCTTCGGTACAAATGTGTGTACGATCTGCAGACTTTTGTTCAGGGTGTTCTGGTCGTTTTCTATGAATAATAAAAAATATCTATCTATGTATTGTATTATATTATGTATCAGTTATCTGGTAACTGGTAACACAAGCTCTGCTTAGCAGAAAACAAAATGTAATCCAGAACTTTCGAAAACAAAAACTCGACACGATTTTCACATCTCTTCCCACAAATTCAAATAAGCGCGAAGACGGATGTTTGCTCAGAGTTGTGAAACTGTGAATTTAATTTATTAAGGTGGGCCTGAACCTCTAAGCTCCCATACAAACGTACTATTCGATCAATTTGGAAACTACGTCCCCGATTTTAATGAAATTTTGCATACATAAACGAATAAGAAATAGCTTGTTTGTATCGTTTTAGTTTTTCAATATTCATAATAATCATAAAGTGAGAGCGAAAATTCATTTTTATCCATTTTCAAGCGATTTTATTTCATTCGCTCTAATTTAATGATGATTTTGAAATTGAATTTGAATTATGTATTTTGAAAAACGAAAAATTTACAAACATAGGTAGCTGTTTCTTACTACTTCTACGAAAGGTAAGCAAATCATTTATGGGAAATTGCGTACGCTTCTATAATAAGCTTCCATCTGAAGCAACTGAGCTCCCTATTCGTAAATTTAAACATTAACATAAAACGAAATCTTATCAAGCAAGCCTTTTACTCCATAGATGACTATATCAATGATTTTAATGCTTGGCCAGATGTCGCCCAGTTCCGCACCGACAATAGTATTATAGGAGAACAATCTTAAGCTTAGTTTTATATAAATATTGACCTGTATCGAAATCACATTATATTTAGACTTAGATAGGCGAATAACATTGTATTAAATTTTAAGCATTATACACTTACTAGTGGTTTATTTTTCGCTTCTTCCACTAGTGGACAAAAAATTGAAGCGAACAAATTCAATAACATTTTGTTTCTTATTTGATAATAATTACTATTATTAAGCTGTTTATCTATAAAATTTGACTTGTCTAAGTGCTTATTTTGTAAGCCTAAAGAAATAAAGTTATTGAATTTTGAATTTTTCTTATTCGATTATGTATGCAAAATTTCATTAAAATCGGGGACGTAGTTTCCAAATTGATCGAATAGTACGTTTGTAGGCCGTAGGCCTCCCCCTGATAATAGCTTTATTGGTTTTTATCTCGTGGGGGGTAATGCCCATAATATAATATAGGGTATAATATGAGGAGGTTGCGGGTTCGATTCCCGCCTCGGGACAAATGTTTGTACGATCTGCAGACGTTTGTTCAGGGTGTTCTGGTCGTTTTCTATTTATAAGAAAAAAACTATCTATGTATTGTATTATATTATGTATATCAATTATCTAGTACCCATATCACAAGCTCTGCTTAGCTTGGGGCTAGATAATGCTGTGTGAATTGTCCAGCATTAAAAAAAAAATATACGTACTTATATACTGTCGCACAATCGCATTATTGCCAACAGCGATCTCGTCCAGGCAACCTATGGATAAATAGCTGGTACCTATCGTGCCTATTCTCTCCTTGTGTCTTCCAGTGATGATGCTACACCTAAGTTCACGTTATTCTGCGCCGATCAAATAGGATCCGCACAATTTCATTTACATATGGCATAAGGGTGGCTAAATTAATTTTTCACTCGCAGGGGTGTACTTTTAGAGCTTATTGGGTGAATATCTTTGGAAATGTGAGGCTTCTCGGCTTCTGTAATAAGATTCAGATTTCATAAAGGCCCGTACCAAAGTAAGGAACAGTACATTTATCTTGTCAAACTCTTAAAACAACTGTTATTTATTAAAAAAGAAAATTACAATCAAATAATAGAATTAAATTAAACACTAAAGAGGTTCAGCAAAAAAAATGCGATAAATACGTCTCATTATCCAATTTTTAGGGTTCTGTACCCAAAGGGTAAAACAATAACGCAACAAACAGTGATAACAATAACAAAGAGCTAATCCCCATCCCCCTCTCCGTCTCCATAAATAATATTGTTTTTATTAAAGCATTACAATTGAAACAATTGAGCTAACTGCAGACTGAAATTAAAAAATTGAATTTAAACTGAATTAATTACTTATTTATTAAAATATTATTATAATATTAGAAAATCCGTAGCATTTTCATAAGGAATAATTAGTCCACTGCTCCTCTTAAAAAACCTTATCCAACTCGTCGGAACTACGAGGAATCGTGAATTCTCTTTAACAGACAAAATCAATAACATTTTGTTTCTTGTTTGATAATTACTATTTATAAAGTTGTTGTTTATATATTAATTAATTAAATTTGACTGGTCTAAGTGCTTTTTTGTAAGCCTAAAGAAATAAAGTTATTGACTTTTGACTTTTTTTAACTTCAAACTGCCAGAAATAAATATCTATGTTGATTCCAACGAGAGGCAAAAGCTGTCAGTTCATCGATTCACAGTTTATATTCTACAATAATAACAATAACAAAGAGCTAATCCCCTGTCCCCCACTCCGTCTCCATAAATAATATTGTTTTTATTAAAGCCTGCTATTAAACTGTCTACATTTGTTGCCGGGACGAATTGTACCGCTTTATAAAGATCTATGCCGGGAAGGGTTAATTAAAGAAGGTATTATAATTTTGAGGGTTAAAAGACGGTAAATAAAGAGCTCTTGACGGTATATAGTAGGTATTGTTAAATCTGTGGTATGGTTCAGAAACTTTTACCTTCTTAGATATATATTTTTAGAAGGAGGCTGAGAATTGTAGACACAAACTAGTAGCTAAAGAAATGCGACAAATACGTCGCATATCCACGCATATTTTTAGGGTTCCGTACCCAAAGGGTAAAACGGGACCCTATTGCGAAGACTCCGCTGTCCGTCTGTCACCAGGCTGTATCTCATGAACCGTGATAGTTAGACAGTTGAAATTTTCACAGATGATGTTTTTCTGTTTCCGCTATAACAACAAATACTAAAAAATATAATAGAATAAATATTTAAGGGGGCTCCCATACAACAAACGTGAGATTTTTTTTCTCGTTTTTGCTTGATATAGATAACGGCAACAGGTAGACGCTTGAAATATTCACAGAATATTTAGTTATAAATACTTTAAAAATAAAGTATTAAATTAAAATAAAACAAATATTTATGGGGGGCTCCCTTTAACAAACGTGATTTTTTTGCCGTTTTTATAGATAATGATACGGAAGCGCACGAAGCGAGAGTCCGACTCGCACTTGGTTTTTTTATGCGTGAAAGCACTGAAATGATTATGCTTGTCAACTCACAAATATATTAGTTTTTGGCTTCAAAATCCAGAGGACAGTTGAGTGACACTATCTCTCTGCTTTGACAGCAGCGTCTTTGACCTCTATGGTTATCTTATTGTGGAGATTGTCCTCCATTATTTATTTAAGTATTTATTACATAATGTGCTTTGAAATACGAGCTTAGCGAACCAAGTCCCCTTTCGTTTACCTAGGCCTCAAATTCGGTTTCTACACGTTTTACCGTGGTAAGCGCTAACCAATATACCTCCTATGGATCTATCTACATCTTTCACTTTATAATTCGGGGTTAGATGATGCTGTGTCAATTCTCTAGTAATATTTATTTGTTAATCCCTTAGAAATATCTTCCATTAAACTCCACAAAGTATAAATAACGACCAACGTGTCGAACCGCGGGAACATACCCCGCTTGTATTTAAATCATCGACTAATCGTTGCCGCTTATTGGCTGAGCTTCCCGCGCTAATCCGACCATAAATTACAGGTTTGTCTGTGGTTTTAAAGTAAATATGCTACAACCTGCTCATAAACAAAATATTGCTACGGTATTCTGCAGAGTTCAAATTAAGTTTTGCCTGCCTACCTACAATCATCACTTTTAGGGTTATACACCTATTTTTGAAAAATGTCTTTATCAGATTTTATCGTGCTAAGGAATCACAAAAAAAATACTTTTTTTTATTCAACCGATAAGTGCCCTAAAAATGCATTTAATTTTGCAAGTTGCGCGCGTAACTTGACGAAAACGCTGGACGTAGTGGATGGCATATTGCGTGCATATTGCACAGAGAATGATAACATGACGTCAGTTGGCTACGTGGTACCAGAACAAATGCGCTGATGTTGCTGATGACAGTTGATATTTTTTTTAGTTTGCATCCAAAGCCGTATGAAATAATTAAATTGCACTTTATTTCATGGTGTTTAAAAAAACTGAAAACATTGAATTGAATTTAAATTAATTTTGTTATTTTATGAACTAAAACTAACATTTTCCGACTGCTTTTTTCAATACTATATTTTTACGTATTTGTAAGTACGAGTAGTACTTCTATGTCGTAGCGCTTCTACGTTGTAGTACTTCTACGTCGTAGCACTTTTACACCGTAGCACTTCTACGTCGTAGCACCCCTACGGCGTAGCACCTCTACAACTGCTGTTGAAATAACAACAGATCTATACAAATAATTAAATCGAAGTGTCTGTTTGTAATGTCAAAAAAACAGCTAACTAAGATAACAGCTAGAGATAACAGCTAGAGAACAGCCAATAAAAAAAAATTGGCTATCTGTCGGTCTCTCTGTTTTGGCTGATCTCTGAAACGGCTGGATCGATTTTGACGCGACTTTCACTGACAGCTGATTTCATAGCGGGTAACTAACGATACCTTTATTTTAGGAAAGAATTAGCTCGTCGTCCAAATATCAAACTTATCATCTAAATATTAAGCCAAGCTTATACTACTGTGTAGTATTTACAGAGTAGTGAATCTTTGTGTATTGAAGAGAAAGTTCAAATTCAAGTTACGGCCAATATTAACCCTTTACGTATAAACAAGCCCCTCACTTCACTCAGAAATCCAATAGTTAATACCGGAATACTCCGAGTTCCCCTTCATTTCATAGTTTAGAATTGAGATAGACTGCACACATGGCATTGCGTCTCAGCCTCGGATGACCATTGGACGGAGAGTCGAGAGGTTGCAATGTGGAGCAATGGAAGAGCTATTTAAAATATTTCGAGGTAGTAGTATAATTAATTATAATTTTCGAAGAATTGATACTATATGGGGTTCAGCTTCGATCACAGAACACAGGAAGAAAATCTTCACTTTTAGATTTCGTAAAAATAAAATGATCGCTACAATCACTCGTGCACGTGCTTATTGTCATTCAAAATTCCTAGGTTACTGTTTACATTCCCTTTAAATCACAAAATACCTTTCTCACGACATCATCGGAGTGGGTGACACGCCTTAAGGTGGGCCTGAATCTCTAAGCTCCCATGCAAACGTACTTTTCGATTCATTTGGAAACTATGTCCCCGATTTTAATGAAATTTTGCATACATAATCGGATAAGAAATAGCTATGTTTGTATCGTTTTAGTTTTTCAAAATACATAATCATTAAATTAGAGCGAAAGTAATAAAATCGCTTGAAAATGGATAAAAATGAATTTTCGCTCTTACTTCCCTCGCCTTTGTGCTTCGTCTTCGCACAAAGACCGCCTTTACGATCTCAATCGCTATTATCTCTTCCAGGCAACCTTGGGATGGACTGGACATGTAAGAACAATAAAAACGGTGGCACTCGAAAAATGTGAACTACATTACCTATAAACATTATAATAAACTTAATAAAAAAACCGAGCTTGATGCCCAAACCCTATGAGATTTGTATCATAAATATAATACGTTATTGCCTAAGCCCCTCGATTGTCTATTCTAGTCTAAATATATTCATAGGCCCAAGACATCCAGTACGTTTCAATGGAACGTTGCCTATGTTGCTACGCAGGCGAGGTCTGTTGATTGAAAATTATGTACGTGGCCGACGAAATCTCTACATATTCTCTACGATCTAGAGTAGAGCGGGGCGGATAAGTCTACGCGTACAGTAACACTTTATAGACAGAGATGAGTTACCCATAACGCTTACAAATGACATAATGTTACAAATAAGAGACACTTATCTATTACAGATGAAAAAACCTTGTTACTCGTGGTACGCACTAGGCTAGGCCTGTTTCGCGGGAGACCGAATGTACAGGTGGATTTACATAATTAAACTAAATAAATAATTATATTATTTTTTACGTAAATGAGTTCAATGGGGGTAGAATTTAAAAATATATTCCTGAGTGCTACAGGCTATATTTTATTTAGGTACAAGAATAGGTTAGCCCCTATCTTCCAATTAAAAAACCTGGGTATATTTTGTATACAAAGCAATTACAATAAACCCAAGGAATATTTATGGAAAATATTTAACGACATTGGTATCATCGAAGCAAAGCACAGAAATACCAAACAATTTTTGGTTTTGAAAGCTTTTATTGACATTCATTTCACACAGTAGGCGATTGGTGATAAGAAAATTTTGACCTTTATTATAATACTAGCTGTTTCGAACGCGCTTTTCAAGTATGCCTTTGCCCATCCCTGGGATACCGTCTACCGTCCTGCCAAATTTCATTACGATCCCTTCAGCCGCTTAGGAGTGAAAAGGTAAGTAGTAGTAGTAATTTAGTATGCATTTGTTGATTTGACCATGAAGTATTAAGTTTAAGAATTCCTTTTTTTTCTTTACCTAAATAAACAGAGTTATAAGAGTGCTACCGACTAAGCATAATTATTCTTTGATATCCAGTTCAAAGTGACCTGGAAAAGATCGCTCGTAGCGATAAGGCCACCCTTTATACTTCCTTTATTATAAGCATGTATGTTTGTATCTATTGTTATCTTTCTTTGTCTGGTATAATAAAATATTTTCTATCTCTATCATCAAGTCCGATGCAAGAAGAGCTTGTGCTACGAGGACTTAATATCTACCTACGACACCTATAGGTACTTACTTTAGACGACCTCGTCGTCTTGGTCAAACTGTAATGTTACCCCTGTAGGTAGAGCCACCGGCGCTATTGTCCGTAAGAGGTCCCAAAGATTTTCGGTTGAACCGACTAAGGGTTCCGTGGTTAGTCGTTGGTTAGAGCACACCCGTACTGAGGGTGGGACGCGGGTTCGAGTCCCGCCGAAACCGGAAATTTTTGGGAACTTATTTCATTTCTTAGAGATACCCAAAGTGCGGGTAAGCACTATAACAAAAAACCTTAGAATAAATATGGACTAAAACAAAAATAACTCCTCCACATAAGAAATAGATCCTGAAGCCAAGTTCCATTACTCATTCAGTCGACATCGCCTCTCTAATTGTAGGAGGATAATCTAACCCAAATATTGTCGGGGCACAAGGCACAAGTTGGAACAATGAATACGTATTGCAGGCCGTTAATTATAATTCTGAGACGTGCCCCATGAGATTGGACTATTGTTGAGAGGACCTGGATCGCCCAGATAGGGTTGTAAGGTCGACGTCGACAAACATGGAGTTGCTTTAGAAACGGAAGGCTTGTGACCTCTCTCTCTCCAATATTTACAGAAAAATTAAGCTTTTTATAATAATAATAATGCTGGACAATTGACACAGCATTATCTAGCCCCAGGCTAAGCAGAGCTTGTTTTATGGGTACTAGATAACTGATATACATAATACAATACATAGATAGTTTTTGTATCATACACAAAAAACGATCAGCACTCCCTGAACTATCTACAGATCGTACAAATATTTTGTCCCGAAGCGGGAATCGAACCCGCAACCTCCTGCGTCGCAGGCGGACCTTCGCCCGCCGCGCCACATCGTTTGTCAGAGAAATTGACTAGCTTTAGCATCTATTTCTCTAGAAGGGGTCTTCTCTGAAAGTTATTTGCTCATCTGTGAATGAATGCTCTTTGGTTATTGAGTTCCTTTCGGCTGATAACGATCACAATTAGAAATGACCTTAAAAATGCAAAGTTCTGAAAATGACCACTTCTTACAATACTCCTAACAGTACCTACCTATTTCTGAAAAGTTTTGTCGTAGGGTGGCGTTAAGTGGCGTGACTCTTTATAATAAATAATAATAAACTAAATACTACTAAATAGACATCGAATGCGTAAATTATTTGAAATGTATTTCTTCGACTTCAATAATGTACGCAATGTATGGCGATGCAATGTCATTATTGTCTATTCTATCCTAGACAACAATCCCCGTGCTAGGGGGCACATGTGTTCAAGGTACTAATTACCGACTCTGAATACAGAATTAACTTCATAAACCCACAACAGACGGAGCTTTATTATATATTCTTATAGTAAATTTATTATTATATATTACGGTATATCAAGCTGCCACAGACAGTGGCTATGCTAATATATATTTTTGCACTCATTAGCTCTACGGCCGTCATGTCTTACTGTACGAAAACATATCGTGCTATATCCTTCGAAATATTTTGATGACGTAATAAAAATATAGGTTATTGCTGCATCTTTGGTCACTCGCCGATTACTATTGAAAATATACCTTATTATACCTTGCTAATTTTATTAATATATATTATAGCTCCGTCTGTTGTGGGCTTTATGTAGCATCATCATCATCATCCTATATCAGTCCACTGCTGGACATAGGCCTCCCCTAATGAGCGCCATAGCGCCCTGTTTTCAGCTTGCCGCATCCAGCATCTGCCAGCAGTCTTTCGTAAATCGTCATCCCACCTGGTCGGAGGGCGTCCTACACTATGTTTGCCGAGTCACGTCACGTTTACCCCAGCGGTTGTCGGTTCTTCTCGCGATATAGCCAGCCCACTGACACTTCAGCTTGCTAATCCTTTGAGGTATGTCGACAACCTTGGTTCTCTGTCGGATGTATTCGTTGCGAATCCTATCCTTGAGAGAAACTCCGAGCATGACAAGATATGTAGCATAGATAAAGGATATTTGGTTAAGGTTTAAGGATTTAAAACCAAAAATTTAATGGTCTCACATAAATTTATTTCTTCATATACATATGTATAATTTGCGAATCCACTGTGCCCGAGACGCAGCGCGGGTATTTTACAAAATAATTATAATATTCGTCTACAAACACCTACGTTACATTCATCCGCCATTTTAATTGCACTAAATATAAATTTAAAGCTAGGGCAATTAGTAGCCAATTTTGTATCAAATTGAGGCAAATAATATTCGCTACGCTATTGGCGAGTTGATTTTGTACTTCGTAAATGCAAGAAAGAACGACTTATTTATAAACGCCATATCTTGTCATCAATAAAAATAGGTAACGGAAACAATGGTTCATCTTGGTATGTTTTCATTTTAAGTTATTAATTATGTTAAATGATACGGATAGATAATTACGTAAACCAGCATGTCAGTTTTTCTTTTTATTGATAAAAGATGCAGTAATAAAATATATTTAACATGATTTCAGCGCTTTTATGATTTAAAGTTTATATTGATTCTTTCGACTATGATAAGATAATTCTAAGATATTCTTACCCGGACCATTTATCTACGGGCTATTGTCAAATTATAAAATTGTATAAAAATATTTTACACAACTAATTACAATCATTAATTTCATTCATAACTAAATACAACATATTCGATTAATTCATGGAAATTACATAGATTAAACAATTATCAAACAAATTACATTCAATTATCATAAACCAGCTGGGTAAATCAGTCTTTTATAAAACATATGCCATGGATAAACGTAACCACTTTTCATACGATTATTCTTTGTAAAAAAAGTAAATCGTAACTAAAAAGATTAACGTTTATAAATAACGAAGTAACATGGGATGATTCGATAACAATGAAATATGTGAAAACAGAATCTTTATGCTTGTAAATTAATTATTGCATCCAATAATATCATCTGCTTCAAAAAATCTAAGCTAGGCAGAATAAAAATGCGCCGTTAAAAAATCTAAAATCTGTACAGAGATCGTTAATGTGCGTTTGAAAATATTAAATAGAATACGTCCGTGAACAAAAACAACGAGTGTTAAAAAAAGTAAAAAAAGAGGAATGATTGTAAAGCTTTTAAAATAAAGAGGTTTTAAATGTTTATAAACTGCCATTCAGCATTCCGCATAAAGCTGCCCGCCCACTTGCGTGTCACGTGTTAATGCCTCGAACCCCGAAATACATGATTCATTAACGAGTATTAAATTTAACTATATCCTCATTATAACAATTTATTTCATTAAAATCTACATTACGTACTGTATTTAATTTTTTCGAATGATTGGCAGTTACGAACGTTGGTCTAAAATCGACCATAACGACACGCACTTTAAGTCCATTATTTCTTAATAATCAAAGTTCCTTTGTTCGCAATGACTACATTAATTTTTGAAAACAGCGTTACTTACTAAATTACATACAAGCTCAAATTTAACTTATACGTAAGTTAGATCGATACAAGTAGGTATATAGTTGTATAAAACGAGTGAAAAACCTAAAGACCTTAGTTTTTACTATGCAATGGATTATTGTAAAAGATTAAAATACAAGGTACTACACTTAACGATAGCTTAAAGTAGAGCAAAGAAAAAGAGACCGGCAGTCGAAATATAATAATATTTCCTTACCAAAAAATAGAGAATCAGAGACAACAAATCATGTTAATAAAAAATAGAATAAAAAAATGAAACGCTGCGCGATTCGTAGTTTCTATTTCATTTTATAGTTACACACACGGACAAAAACATTATCTACCTACATAAATAGATATGTCATCGAATCACGATTTCTAAAAGCAAGCAGTGATTATACAAAACTTAATTTACTAATGAATTAATTACAATGAAATAAATTTTATTGATGAAATTGATAAAAAAAAAAAAAATCAAACATTGTGTGGCCAAATTATTGGGCAAGAATTATAAATGCAAAAGACAACGTAAAGTTACCATGAAAATACAACTAAGTATTTACATAACTTAGGTACTACACACACATATTGATCAGCGTCCATCAAAGGCTTCGACACCAAATCGGTATAACATCACGACATGAATTGTCGCATGATGTGTCTTCAAGTTTTGAACGTGGATCGTTTAATATGTTCTGGTGCCGAGCCGTGTCAGTGGACGTTGACCACAGGACTGACACAATAGAATTTCACACGACACAGCCGATTCGTCTAAGATTTCCGTAATATTGCAATAATGAACTTGTTTACCACTTTACACTACTTAAACATATTTCAACACTCGATATGAAAAATAAACTTCTAATTACAGCTGTAATAACTATTTATACATTTTACAATAGTATGTATATATTTGATCAGGATTGATTATTTTATATCGCATAAGTATAGTCTAAGCGCACTGATTTCACTAGATTACTTAACGATAGCGAATGTATGTTGCGAAACATTGACCGATATAGAAAGTTCATAAGACGCATCTAACAATCAACCGTATATATGGACTCTTAACACTGAACTGTAGATATAAATAGCGCGAACAGAGCCTTTATATGACTATCATAAGTTCATAGGATAATACACTTTATTAATATTACCCTTTCGACTCACAATCAAGATTTTAATGGTCACAATCGTAAATTTATCATAAGTAGCGTTCGTAGGCACTAGTATGTGATTTAGCCTCTTAGGGTCAACATCGAATGTGAGTTCAGGTCAGTCGACGTCGAGGGTACACTTATAAATCGTTGGGACTACACTTTGGGGTCGAATCTCGTATCCACGACATTATATCGAACGTTTAGTAACAATAACAATTGGAAGATTTTATCATTGACGCTGTATTGTTCGACATATAAGTTGTAGATATAGGAATCGATATCTTGGTCAGTCTACATGTTAGTTGGTACGAAATAAAGGAGTTATTCAAAAATAAACAGAAGATATATAAATTTAATTTCAAAGCTGTTTTTTGGGGTTGAAGTGAAATGAAAACTATGAATTTTTTAACTGTGATTGAAATGTAGGCCTAAGTATTCTATTTTTAACTTGTAATACAACTTCAAAAACATTATTGTCTTGTTTTTCTTGTATGAAATCTGGACGATTATTTCTATATTCTATTTTTATCAAGTTTATTCCACTTAATACTTGTGAAAAGCTATTGGGTAATTTATTATTGAATAAATAAGTATCTCATATGTATAAAATTAATTACTTAGCTGATGAAACCGAACATCAAATGGAAATAATGTGTGTCGCATTTAATTTGATGCTTACTAATGTGTTTTGGTTTGCGTCAAAATTAACGTTGGATATATTTCAAATTAAATTCAGTGCCACGTACAGTCATCGACGGAAATGCTGAAATGAGCCAATTTAAAATCACAAAACGGAACTTTTAGAAGATTGATCTTGCGTTTTTTTTTTAATTATTTTCGTAACAGAACTGTTAGGTATAAGAATGCAATTCCAACAGAGACGTTACAAAGATATTAAAGGTAAACTATCCCAATTCGTTGGGTTTGACAAAATTTATCAAAACCACTGGCGGTCTGTTTAAATAAAAAAGTGTAACTAAAAGAAAAAGCTAACTTTAACAGAAAAGTGATAAAGTGATTCTAATAGTCAATATCTCAGATGGTCTGTTTTAATGAAACAAAAAACGCAAATTAAGTGATCGTAACCCAAATTTAAGTTATTTTTGACACATTGTAACTAAATATCTGGTGGTTTTAATTAGAACCCAAAGACAGCTATAAAAAACCTCCTTTACCCCGTACCTCGAGTGCATATTAACACATTAAGTACACATCTAGTCCCAACGTTAGACGAGCCTGTCTCAGCGACAGTTCGTGTAGTGGTCGAATGAGCCGAGGTACTCCAGCGCAGCTCGGTAGCAGAACTCGTATTGATCCTGTGGACGAATGTTAGTTTACAATCATTTACAATTTTATAGGCCAACAAATTGATATACTTTATTTGGCTTGACGTTTCTAGGTTTATTTATGTTGGAATATTGTTTTTATTAAATTATTAAGGTGTACGTTTGGATTTAACTTTCTTGATGAAAAACAGGACCTATTGGGGACACGCTTGCCTAGAAAGATGCTAAAAACTATCATCGACACCCACATTAAAACCCTGGTTGTAGACGCCTAAAAATACATTGCTGACTGACTGATAAAAAAAGTTCGAGTCGAAAGACGTATACACTTTAATACCTTGACATTTTAAAGTTGACATACTCAACAGTAGTGTTTCTAACTGTTTATACGCGCTCTTTTGTGCATGTCGCAAAAAGAGCATATAAATGGAACTAGAGCGGTGTTGTCCGTGATCAATTTCAATTTATTTATGTAATTAGAACGGTCTGACAAATCCAATCACATCAAATCGCTTCACGGGGGAATCATGACAAACAGGCAACAGGCATACACGACGCGAGGCATAAGACAAGATACTAAAGTAAATTTGCGCCTCTTAGCGCAGCCAACGGTTTATACAGAAAAATAAATAGAAATAATGCAAAAAGTTAAAATTTGGTAAGAAGGGTTGATAAATTACCTCTGTCTGGACCATAGCGGGGCGCTGCGTGCGAAGCGTGCGGACAGTCTGGAAGACGTCCACAACTCCTTCGTACTGCATGCGCTCCAAGACAGTCGATAGGGTTATGAACACGCCTGTACGGCCCACTCCGGCACTGTAACGACGGTAACGGTTAAACATACCATATTTACCCACCATATTTATAAATAAAAGTCGGACATGTATTAAAAATCTCAATAGGGAGGAACCTATATTCAAAGCTGGGTATCGACATCGTGAGGCACACGCTTCTTTACATCGAGATGTCGAATACCCTCCGATGTGCTACGAGAGTTCGTAGAACTGCTACGGCGTAGACATAACTGCTATAAAATTGTATTTCGTAGCAGTGAAAATATATTTCGTACCAGTGATATTATATTTTGTAGCAGTGACACCATGTATATTAATATGTTGTAGAATAGCTATGGCTTAAATTAGACGTCACTGCACGCACAGTTACGTTGACTTGGTACAGCGTAGATGTCACAACAACTAAATTTCGTAGCTACACTAAGAAGATACTCGAGCTTTCTTCAAATGGTTATTCAACTTTTTCCCGGTGTCTCTTGTTACGCCTATACCTAGTAGTTCAGTTTAAAGAATTTTTATTTCTCAAAAAGAACATAGTTCACTTAAATGAGAATGTACATACATTATTCTTAAGCTTATGTACTAACTTAACTAATTATTATATAAAATTGTAATAGGTAGGTAGTACATAGGTAGTTAGCTAGTAGGTTAAGTTTTAGTTTTTAATAATGTTTTTAGAGTAATATTTATTTGGTACCGTTTGTTTAACAGATTTTGTCGTAAATATGTTGCTTTAATCTTTTCCTAAATATGTGCATTGATAAGCAGTTTTTGATGTTATCAGGTAAGTTATTATAAATCTGCGCACCTTCATACATGATGTTTCGTTTTCCATAGTTGGTCCGTGGACTCCTTAGTTTTAACTTATGTTTATTTCTTAAGTTGTAGGTGTAGGTTTTCTTTGTTAGTGTGATTTGCGTATGTATTTTATTAGTTACTATTTTCCTGACAAGGATGCAAGTGAGGTAAGTATATAGTTGGTTGATATTGAAAATTTTGGTTTCCTTGTAAATAGTATGTGTGCTAGTTAGATAGTCATATTTGTATAGGACTTTAATTAATTTATTTTGAGATGTTTGTAGTGATTTTAGATTTGACACTGCCGCCGTACCCCATACTTCCAGTAGATATTGCAAATGAGATTTAGCCAGGGAATTGTAAATAGTCGTTCGGACTTTACGTGGCAGGCATCGCACGGATCTACGCAGTGCACCCGTTAGTGATACTAATTTCTTTCTTACATTTTCTATATGAGATTGCCAATTTAGGCGGTCATCGAGTATGAGGCCTAGGTACTTCTCCTGGTGCGAGCGATGTATTATCGAACCACCTATAGTAAGTGACGGAAATTGAGGGATTTTTTTATTCTTAGCTGCGAAAATCATAAATGAGGTTTTTTTTGCGTTGACTGTCATTAGATTGCTCTGACACCAGATGTTAAATTTAAATAAATCCGCCTGTGCGTCTTTTACCAGCTCGCCGAGGTTCGGTCCAAAGTAGAATAGGCAGGTATCGTCGGCGTATAAGGTAACGTGTCCCTTCAGCCCTATTTTGCTTATATTATTGATATAAATCAAAAAAATTAAAGTTCCGACAATGGATCCCTGAGGAATTCCGTAGGTTATTTTTTGACGACTACTTTCACTATTTCCTATCTTTACGACTTGGTACCTATCGGCTAGGTATGATGCAAATAGTTTTAGTGCTGTATTTTTAATTCCTAAGTCGTAAAGTTTTTTTAAAAGGATATCGTGGCTAATGGTGTCGAACGCTTTTTGAAAATCAATAAATATACCTAAACAATACGATTTTTCGTCTATATTTATTTTAATTTTGGTTATTAAGTCAATAGTTGCCGACAAAGTATTCGACCTCGGTCTGAACCCGTACTGATGCTCGTATAAGTAGTTTATTTTAGTAAGGTGATGCTCGAGTCGATTGTACATAACTTTCTCAAAGATCTTAGAGATCGCGGGTAAGACTGATACGGGTCTGTAATTACCAGGGTCGTACTTGTTGCCCGATTTGAAAATGGGGGTTACTTTCGCAATTTTTAAACTATCTGGGAACAGACCGTCTTGGAGGTATTTATTAATACAATTAGTTAAAGTCGGTATAATTTGGCAGGAAATACATTTAATCGATTTCGTGCTTATTCCGTCCAGCCCGGTGCTGGAGGACGAGTCAAGGTTGTGTATTATTTTATAAATCTCGTCTTCGGTGCAAGGTCGTAGGCAGTGCATTTCGTCGGGCGGGTGGTTTTGTTGGTAGGTGAGTGTGTAGTAGGCATTATTTGAATAAGTAATCGGGATATCTTTAGCTAATTTTGCACCTATTGTTGAAAAGAACATGTTAAAGTGTTCGCAAATTTGAATGGGATCGGTGACATCTACATCTTTTATTATTAATTTAGCAGGTGAAACGGGGCTTTGCATTTTGTTTGTAACTAGCGAGTTGATCAAATTCCATATTTTTTTGGGGGTCTTACACTGGTCGAACTCTTTGCAAAAGTATTTTTCTTTTGTAGTTTTGATCAACATACCTACTTTGTTTCTTTCTATTTTAAAATCACTTTTTAGTGTATGGTTTTTAGAGTCTGTTTTTAGTCGTGCCCATAAAGTATTTCGTGTGTTTATTGCTTCAATTACTGATTTATTTATCCAGTCGTCCCTAGGTCCGTTAATTATTTTTGTTTTTATTGTTTTGTTTTTATCTAAGTAGCTTTTTATAAAATTCTCTAGAGTAGGATAGGTACAATTAGTTGCTAGGGAACTTACATTATTTTTTATGTCTACGTATAGTTGGGGGTAGTCTATAGCTTCGTATTGCATTCTTTGCTTATGACAATGCTTCTGTTTGACGAGTTCTAAGGTCAGCTGTTTGTGGTCGGATAGGCTTGAGTTTAGAATTGTAATATTGAACGAAGAGTTGTGCATATCTGTGCATATGTGGTCGATGATCGTGTTCGTAGTGGAACTCTGACGGGTACAGTAGTCCGGCTCGATCTTGTTCAGGACTTGGTGTCCGCTTTCTTGTAGCATTAGAAGGTAGTTTCGTGTGTCGCTGTCGTTGCTAGTCAGTAGGTCTATGTTAAAATCACCAAACACGATACTGTTCTTGCGGTTTTCTAATTGCTGTGAATAGGTTTCTAGAAATTGTTTGGTATTTTTCTTATCAGGTTTGTAGATTGCACCCAGGTGAAGTTTGTAGCGATGTATGAATATCCATAGGTAGTTGATTCCATCTATTATTGTGTTCTGTGTTAGGTCATAAGATAGGCTTTTGTGTATGTAGATAGATACCCCTCCTCCCTTTTTGTCTTTTCTTATATTGTAGGCATGCGAATACTCTTGTAGAGAAAACATTTTGGCTTCTTCATCCGATTTAAGCCAACTTTCTGTTATTACTATAAAGTGGGTGATACATTTCATCGCTTTTATGATACATTGCAATTCATCGAATTTTCCTTTGGTACGTATACTGCGCATATTAGTGTAAAAAAACTTGAGTGAAGACGGGGCGTAAAATATACTGTCGTAGGTAGATTTAATGTAGTGGTAGGTATTTTTAGTATCGTTTTTTTCTGGTGTAGATTTTATTAGTTTTTTGGAGGGTTTTTTATTATCTTTGGTAATCCTTTGACGTATTTTATCCCGATGTCAAGTTCTCCGTTCTTTTCCCGGGTCCTTAGTTCCTCCTGGATCGTGTGGAGGTAGGCTTTCTGCGCCGGGGTTTGGTCTGCGTAGACTCGAACATTAGTGTTTTCGGGCAGCTTAAATTTATTCCGTAGAGTTAATTTCACTTCCTCTGCTGATTGAAGGGAGACTTTTATTAAACGGGTTTTATCTGGGTTGTATTTTCCGAGCCTTGAATATCTTAATGGTGCTGGACAGTCCTTGTTTTCGTGGATTTTTCCTAGTATTTCCATGACTTGGTCCTGGTCGTGTTGCTGCCGGATCTTTGGGTTTTTCTCGATAGGCTCAGGGATACCTACTACAATAATATTGTTCATGCGTCGTTGGCGCTCTTCAAGTTCAAGAAACATATCTTCTTGAGATGCGTAAGAGGTGGTACACACGCCCGAGGTCGACTGTATTTGCGCGCTTTGCAGGTGAGTAGTTTTTAACATTTTGATATCACTCTCTAAGGATTTTAGTTTGTCACGAATATCAATATTTTCGGTCTTTATACCGGATACCTCCTGGTTAACATCGTTATATCTTAGAGTCAAATTATCGGTAGTATCACGCATGGTTTTTATTTCGTCCCTAATTTCTGCGAGGTTTTCATTTAACTCGGCGATGCCTTCCTTTTGTTGGACTGCAAAACCCTTGAAAAATGCCATCATTTCCTCGCGAAACATGGCTAGTTCTTCTTTAATGATGGCTACATCGGGGTCCGGCTGCTTTCGCTTGGATATCGGTGTAAAGTTCCTGGTCGGTGTAAGGAATTCTGAGGTTCCCGGTGAGCGGAGGTCGGGCTCGGATAGGACGGTGTGGAGACTCTTATTCCTCGGTGTATGTGGTGAACATATTGTATTAACGCTGTCGCGGTCGGGTGGGGATAAAACGGCGTCCAGATTCTTGTTTTTTGGTGAGTGTTGCGTACACATCTTTATAATGCCGCCGGGGTGCCGCCTGACAAAGCACCAGTAACACGAGAGGGGAGATGCTTCTCGCTTCCGCACCGCTAGCTGCGTTTGCGCTACGACTACTATGCGTATTCCGTGACGGCTCTTCGGAGCTATGAAGACGTAAACCCAGTAGTGGTGCACAAATGAAATTCACTTTTATTTCAATACACTTAGAACTGTTTTTGGGATAGCCCGTATTTTTATTTTTTGACGAGTAATTAGTTGCAACGAATAAACGCGTGCACTGGTCGAGGGCTGGCACGGTGTTCACGGTAGTTCTTACCTGCAATGCACAGTGATAGGTCCGTCCTGTCCAAACTGCTCCTTGGTCTTGTGCACTTGTCCTAAGAAGTCAATGAAGCCCTCTCCACTCTTGGGAACCCCTTGCTCCGGCCAGTCCGTGAATTGGAACTGGCGGACAGTCCGGGAGGCGCCGTCGCGGGCGTCTGTTACCTGTGGGAGAATTATGTGACTTCAGTGCTTGATTATTTTATATTTAGTTTATTGTATCCATCCATAGTTGGTAGGTATGTACATGAATAATTAACTACAGGTAGGTACCTTTATAAATACACCATTTAAAATTTTGGTGCAATTACCGTAATATTGATTAATCAGAGAGAATTTATCTCTGTTATTATTCAATATTATGGTAATACTTTTCTTAATTGAATGATGATGAACTAAGAAAAGTTCTTGCATTGGTCGTTCCTAATGGAATGACCAATGAGAAGTGATTTAGGGCAGTAAATTTTAAAAAAAAAGTTGCAAGTAGTTCTCTGACCACCCCTGTAAACCACTTGATTTCATCACTTTGAACCGCCGTGACCGCCGCACTTCGGGTTGATTTATTTACATATTTATTGGACCTGTACAATACAAGTCTATTGGTACATACCTACCAACTTGTGCCCTTTGTAGGGCACAAGTTCTCAATCTATTTACAAGAAGGTAACAAACTCTAAATTTTGCAACGTCATTGTTGACGTTGCAAAATTTAGAGTTTGTTATCTACTTGTAAATAGATTATGGAGTCCTGCATAACCTGCCTTAATCAGACGCATGCTTCCGAACCCAGTTTACTAACCTTGAATTCTCTCAAGATGTACTGAGGCATATTGTACTCAGCAATGGGATCGACCACGAAGCACTGGTAACGAACTGAGCGGTCCGAAGGCCAATACTGATGGCATTTCTCCTATAAAACATAAAGAAACGTTACCACCGAAATTGATTTCAAGCGTACAAAATGTTAAGGAACGACGCATTCTAAAAGGAGCTTAACACTTTGAGTGTCTACAACGCACAGGTACAGGTGGCGGGGCGGTACGCCCTTCTGGTCGGACCGCTGAGGTTGGACAGTGAATGCTTTAAGTCGTAGTCGTAATCGACGGATCAAGCTGTTTATTTACGTAGTGTTGTATGTAATAATTCAGTTAAACTCCTTAATAGGATGTGACAAGTGAATCACAAGATAATGGTGTAAGCTGTTGTTGTACTTACTCGGCCCATCTCTTTCAACTTGGTCAGCATAACAATGATAGTAGAGTTATGCTCCCACAGCATACGCCAGAAATCATCCGTAGTGTCAGGCAGAGGTCCTTGAGTGGCGATATACGCTGCTCTGTACCGATATCCATCGACAAACGACGCGTTGATATAGTCCGAACCATCACGAGGAGACAAACAAACTCGGGAAGATTCGTAAGGAAGGATGTGAACGAGGCGGTTCTTATGCTTGTTGCAAGGCAGACTGGCTGATACAAAGCGGTTGGAATCCGCCTTCATGTTAGCAAGCTTCTTGAATTCCAGCTCCATGCCAGTGATGTTCTCAATGGCATCGATACGCATGAGTTTCTGGATATGCGCGTGTAAGTTACGCGCTGGGACCTCAGTGTCGCCACAAACGACGGCCTCGAGTAAAGCATCGTGGATGAAGATGTACTGGTCTTCAGTTTGCACCATGTAGTTGCGCTGAGCTCGGAGGCAGGTAACGTGACCGTAGATATCGACTGTACGCTCGTGTCTGGCGCGTTCCAGCATGGAATCAATGACGATGAAACATCCAGTGCGACCGACTCCAGCGGAGCAATGAACTACGAGAGGACCGGCGTCAGGGGGGTTCAAAGCGCGAACGCGACGAAGGAATTGCAAGAAAGGCGCTGGGTGATCAGGCACTCCGTGATCAGGCCACGCTGTGAACTGAAGCTGCTTGATCTCCCGACGCTCGACGCTGTTATCCTTGGTAAGTTGGAATGTTCGGATGCAATACGTAGCCAGCTCTTGAACTTCAGCGATCGCCACGTTCATGTTCCCGTAAGATTCGTTTCCGCGACTCGGCCAGTACTGGTCGCACTTAATCCTGGTTCTTTCTTCAAGTTTCGTCATCATAACAATCGTGTTTGTCCGCAATTCCCAACACATTCGCCAGAAATCAGCAAAGGTTTCCTGTAAGGGCCCCTGAGTGGCGACATAAGCGTTATGTTTACGATAACCGTCGCAGTAATTGGCGTTGATGTAGTCACTGCCGAGCACCCCGTCCATTGGCTGGAGGATTACACGGCTGTGGTCGTAAGCTATTACATTTGCATAACGGTTCTTAGGTTTGTTTATTTCCATGTTTGAGTGGTCCCAGGTGAACTGTTGACCGGGCTCGATACTTTCGTATTCTTGCGAAAATTTCAAGTTGTCGTTCGCTTTTAGTCTGTCGATATGATCGCAGAGTTCAGAAATAGGGATAGGGGGATGGGAAATCATAGCTGGAGTCTGGAAGTTCAGTCGTCTCATTTCTACCGGATCTGAAGGCGCCCCAAATCCAACATCAGCTGACATGAGGGGTCTTGTAACTGCTGCTTGGTCAGGGGTCTTGCAAGGCTGGCGTCTTCTCTTCACAATGAATATAAGAACCAATAGTAGGGACAGCATTAATGCTGCGATGATTGGACCGATTACCCAAATCATTCCAGCTTCTTTCCTGTTCTCCTCTATCCTGATCTCCGGGTCTCCGTTTATGTCTTTGGGGTCAGGTCTGCTCGGCTCTTCACCCGGGGGTGCTTCGCGCATATCTAACGACAAATACTCCGAAAACGGACTGGACGTGTACAAATGCTTCTGAGGCGTATCCACTACCGCTCTCACAAAAACTCGGTACTTTATACCAAGATTCAACTTCCTATTCGAGAAGCCTTCGTAAATTTCATCGTTACCTAAATGGAATGTGTATAAAATGTTTCTCTGAAGGAACTTAGCAGCTATATAGGGGGCGTTTTCGTCATCTGTTCTAGCGTTATTCTTAATTAAATCTTCGGTTAGGAACTGATCGGGATTCTTATGATTATGAGCCTTATCGTCAGGCACTACGACTAAATAATAATGCGAAATAGGTCCGTATTCTTCGGAGGCTTGAGGTAGAATGACGAGTATCTCGTTTTCGAATACGCCGTAGAAATCAGGCTTTACCATCGGTTTGGGAGCTGCCATTTGAGTGGTAACGGTGATTTTCGTCGGCGGTCGGTATGAGTCGTCATTTGGTATGGCACTTACATTGACGTTGTACGTTGTGAACGGCGAAAGATCGTTTATTGAATATGACGTCCTCTCGTGTTTCACAATGATTTCCCTCTTCGGGATTTCTTGCGTTTGAGTCATCCCCAGAGAGTCAACGAACTCCTTGATCGCATTGTAGGATATCTTATAGCTAACGGGGTTTAAGTGTAAGGGGGGCGACCACGATAGCGTCATGGAGTGCGTTGACACATCTTGAGCTCTCAAATGTAAAGGCACTTCTTCCGGCTTGACTTTCACAGTAACCTTCTCTGATAACCTTCCTAATCCGTCTGCCGTTTTTGCTGCAACCGCTATAGCATATTCTGCGAACTTTTCTAAATTATCCAAGTCAGCAGAATGTGTTACGTGGACGTTCTTCTGTTGCCATTCATCTAAGTCTTCTACGGGAGTCATGGTGTAAAATATGACGTAGCCTATGATCTTCTTTCTCGATCTGAATGTTTCCCACCATACTTCTACACCTGACTCTGAAGTTGCGACAGCTTTGACTGACATTGGTGCTCGTCCGATATCCCTTTCAGTATGAGCCGTGATGTCCTTGCTGTAAGGTCCAGGCCCCTGGTCTGTATAGGCTCTGATTTTGAACACGTAATGGGCATCTTCTTCTAGTCCCGTGAACACAGCTTTCTTAGTCTCAGTAGTTTTCTCTACAAGCGAAGTCTGGTCACCACGTTTGTAGAATTGAATATCGAATTTCTTAATTTTGCCGCTTCTGTCTTCTCTGATTGGAGGTTCCCATCTTACGCTGATTATGTCTGGTGTTTGAAAATGGTAGGTAATATTGGTTGGTGGTCCCTTGGGTGCGCCTTCAGGTGTAAGAAAGTACTTTACCGCTTCCTGTCCTACGCCTATGTGGTTCTTTCCTGCTATCCTAAACTCGTATTGAACACCTCTTTCCAAGTCCGTTATCTTATGGTTTGATGTTTTTGGAGGGAAGTTAATTTCGTCTGTTAGTTTCTCATAATCTTTGTTTCCATATCGTAACCGATATCCTAATAAATCTCCGTATGTTTGCGATGGTTTTATCCATTCGAGATCTATTGAGACTATTGGTTCTCTCTCCAAAACCCTGCAACAAGAATACAAACTTTTTCACACCAAGAAAAAATGCAGGAAAAGGGAGATAATAAAGTTGCACAATACGCGGCCTTATCGCTAAAGGCGGTCTCTTTCAGGCAACCCACAGAATCACTTTTTACTATTACATCAGAAAAATCAGTCTAATTAGTCCACAGCTGGACATAGGCGCTCATTAGAGGAGGCCTAATGAGCGCCATAGCGTTTTAGTACTTACTCCGTTCAAACTACTGTGCCACATACTCGTACAGAACCATTTTTCTGAAGTATTTCGGCACCCTTATACTTACTTCAAAGTAACAACGGGTCTGTTCGGTACTCCACCAGGGGTCTTGATAGTCGTCGGCGGGCTCCTATCTCCGTCTCCTTTCCTCGTGAGCGCTGCCACTTGTACACTGTACCGCGTGTCCGGCTGCAGCCCGGTCACGTTCAGCTCCAAAATCGTCTCGTCCATCACGTTGAACCGCAGCGGCTCGTTCAGCAGACCCTTACCCTGAGGCAACAGTTTCTAAAATCAAACGTTATGCTGCAATCCACAACGAATAAAGTAATAAATACATACCTCATCTCTTAGCTCCTGCACGTGGACGTGGTAGCCTCGAATGATGCCGTTCTTGTCCTTCTCCTGCGGCGGTTTCCACGAGACATGGATGGTGGTGGAGTTCTTCGCGGTGACCTTGATGTCTTGAGGCTCTCCAGGCACTGTGAGTACACATGGACAATGTGAGACATCTGAGCCGAAACTGTTTGCGTTGACTTAAATGCCCTATCAGCATCTACGGGAGCACTAGAAAATCTACCTTAAGCGTAAGTTTAAAGGATCTAAATTGGAATAAAGTTCCAAAAGAAGGAAGCGTTGGATAGTGCGGTCGGTAATCCCGTCGGCGATGCTGATAGAGTATTCAGGTCGAGGCGAGCGACTACGCACGCCTCAGCATCTCGATCGGGCATTTGAATACCAACACACACTGAGACATACTCATGATACGCCCTTTCACATCACCATAACCAATTAAAAACCATTACCTTCCAATCCACATCATAGAACAACTAAATTGTCAAGCTTTACAAAGGAGTCAAACATTTAGTAAGTCATCTATAGTTATTCAAGCGGCGTTTCTATAACTAGGATATCGGTATCACACACTGCAAGGGATCATGCCGTGGTCGTTAGACTTGGGAGCGGACAATCGAAAAGGAAATACCACACCAAGTCTTTAAATTCATATCGTCTACGATGACATGCTTTTTCAAGTAACCGCTTGCAGTTTGTTGAGAGTAGTTAGAGTATTACTAGGAAGATACTACTTGAAGCATAGGCACAAGCACAACGCACACCGAAACAAGCACTAAAGTAATTTATACTCACTCTTTATAGCTGTACGGGTTACCCGGCAGCCCATACAAAGTCAGTGACGAGAGAAAAAAGAGAAAAACGCATTCAAATATATTTAAGACAAATTGTGCGAACATTGCAGGGCGAACGGAACTACTAAGTGAGAGATTACGAGTAGAACGCTTGTCGGCGAAATAGGGGGCACTCTTATTTTACTTTCTCGTGTATTTTGAGCTCTTTAGGAGGCGCTTTCGTTTAAGCCGCTCGGGGCGGGTTCACGTGCATAGCCTTTTTCTGTTCCCAACTGCACAAATGGGAAATTCGTTTTTGAATAGACTGAAATGCTTCCGAAGGCTTTCTTTGCAGGGAATAGTTTACTGCGAAAACAGCTCATGGAAGCGCTTAATATTTGAAAGTGAATTGGAACAGAGAAAGGCGAATGCCGCAAGTATTCGTTGCCCCGCAGAATAGTCACTCACACGCACATGTATTGATTACGCGACGGCCGCTTTGCAGTCAATGTGTGTGTGCTTCTTGTGTCTTGTTGTCAATGTGCGGCCACGTTGCTGCTGTGTGTGTGATGGCTCGTACCTCGTGTTATCCTCTGTGTTGTTAGTTTACTGTGTGTTTCCTTTTGCTGTGCTCTCCGATGTACTGTTGTTTTGGTAAAGTTAGTTGGTACTTAACAGGAGTGGTGCCGGTGTGACGATGCATTCTTTGGACCCCGCCAGTCGATCAGTTACGGCAATAGCGCACTTTAGGCAATAGTATTCTGTATATGTCACAATCATCTAGTGTTCATGCACGATAGTCTGATAGAGATACGGAAGAAAGAAGAAAGGCGAGACTGAAACCGCTACTGCCAAGAAGTGTAGCACAAGAGCAAGTTAGATAGACAGAGAGACAGAGAAAGATAGAGAGTAGCGCGTAGTCTATAGTACCGAGCAATCGGGAGCGCGGGCGAAGTTTGCTGTCGGAATCCGTCGGATCGAAATGCCAATTGAGATTAGTGTGGGTTAGATTTTAGTTGATCCTCGGGAGTCATCTTCGGCCCGGACGTTCCCGCTAATAGTAGGAGTAGAGTATAGTATAGTGAGTAGAAGTAGTAGTTGTGAGTTGCATGCGCGCGTGTGGTGTGGGGACGGTATTGGTATTCAAATGCGGCGCTCGGGCCGTGGTGCGTGTGGCGGCGCGGGGCCGCTAGCGGAGGCCTGCCAGCGCCCGGCTGGCCGGCCTCCGGCAGAGAGCGGCCGCGGGCGCCGAGACTGTCCACGCACTCGCTCTCTCACCTCGTGTCGTCGCATGTGCTGAGTGCGCCTATAAGTGCAACGCTTGTCGAACGCAAAGGCCCAATCAGCCTTGCGTACGACAAACGCTCCTATCCGGTGCCCGGTGATCGATAAACTCAACGAAAACGGTGCTCTGTGTCGTAAGAAAGCATGCAAAATTGTGTCCATCGCTAAATACTCAACAACTGTGCGTCAAAATCAAATAACGGTGCTTTTGACACTAGACCAGGTGCATAAAAGTTTGCAGTTCAGTGAGTGGCATCTTGGCGAGTTCACGATGGACTCACCATCGGAATGAAATCATTACATGTGAGTGAGTGGAAGTTTAGACTCTATGCCGCCAGTGTAGCGGCTAAAATACAGTGAAATCAAAATATTGTGATGATAAATACACATTTTCAGCAAGCATAGTAAAGTTTCGTTACGAGAATTGACCTCCTTAGAATCCTGCTATATGCTCACAAAAAGGAACAAAAGAAAAGAATGGTATTAGTATTTAGATAGTAGGTGCATTTGTTATGATTATGGACTTAACCGGAATAATCGTCCCACCACCAGTTGCATTCTTTATGATATTTGTACAGCCGAAATGGATCACTCAATTATATGATTCATTTACGAAATTAAATTTTACGTAGTGACAAATATAGAATGTCAAAATATCGTGTTTCCATTTCGGCTGTCGCCCTTCACCAATTGAATTATCTTTATCCATTTCAATTACACAGAGATAACAACAATAAATTGATATTTATCAATGAATAACTTAAAACTAAAATGATACCACCATTGCAATCCCAGATGTCATGAAAATTGTTAGTTTGTTATTTGTTATAATTTAAATATTAGATTCGAAATATAATATCAAAGGAGGTTATAATAAAAACTTATCGAATATTTTTTTTGTAATAAAGTTATATTTAACACTTTAAAAGTAGGACAAAATTGATGTAGTTCATACTTTATAGAACAGGAAAGTACTCCTTTGATATTACTTAGCCAAAGAACTTCGTTAATTTCAAAGGTAAATTTAATATTTCAGAAAGTTTATCGTTAAATTATCTCTTTGACTCGAAAACGCTCAATCTTATGATTTATTACAACACTTTACTAATTGCACCTGTAATTAGAAATTCGCAATAAAAACTTCTATTAGAAATTAGATATGAAATTTTATAACGAAGATATCAAGTTCTTTTCAAATAATTTTTCAAGTTAATATTAACATAGGACTCGAAATACGTACAGAGTAGATGACTTTAAAACAGAAAACTGTTGCGGTAAAACATTTTCCCAGAACTTTTCTAGGAACTTTCGTTCAAACTTCGTATAAATCACGATATTTCTTGCGCTGAACGTGCATTGACCTGTCAAGATCAGAAGATTGAGCGTGGCTATCAATGACATTGTGCAGACGTCTGAGACACGTACCGTCTTCGTGAGTGCGCACGGTGACGGGGTAGGAGGTGGGTCCGTCCCCCACGCTAGTGCCTGCCAGCACCCAGATGCGGTACTCCGTCCAGCGTCTCAACTCATCCAGCAGAAACGAGGTCTGGTTCAGTTTGACCACAGTCGCCTCAGAGTCTCCCCTCCCAGATTCCACACACAGGAGCTTGTAGTAAGCGATCCGGCCGTTCGCGCGCTCCGCGGGCGGCGGGTGCCAAGACACCCGTATAGAAGTGGGCGACGCCGCCACAGCGGTAACATTCATCGGAGGCGCTCCAGGAACTAAAATATCTCATTAGTAAACAACCCTGCAACTCAAATCACCCTAACCGATGCAATCACTGAATGCGGAAAAGTGCACGAAATTAAAAGCATGCATGTGAGATCCGCCCGCCCATACATCTCTTTTTGTCATCCGTCACACTCCCTGGAAAAACTGTGATTATGATTTTGCTCGCGGCACGTTTTAATGAATTCGTAGAGTTACTGAGTTTTATTCAATAGGGTAACGAGATGTTTTTCATGTCGCGAGCAAATTGGTAAAAGTAATTTAGACCTGAGGTGAAAAACCTCATTAAAACTGACCTACGTACAACATAAAGCTACTACTTGGGTACCGTGTACGCTCCGCGCGCGAATTGAGGATTCGGGATTGCGTACACGTTACCGTTTCGACAATAACGATTACAAAACACATATTGTGATATAAAAACTTGGTGCTTTGTGCTTCAATTACTGGCAGCGTGCCGGGCAGGTGCTCTTACGTGAATTATTAGGGAATTACCTTATCAGGGAATCCACACGGACTCATACATCACACACTCCACAAAGCATCGTTTGGGAAGGAGCTTCGTACAAAAATTTGATCCAAAACTATGCGCAGTTGAAAGCATTTCTCATAAATCGTTTGGGGCACTTCTGGCTCGGAATTTAAATTATGAAGCTGTTTTAAAACAGTGTAAAGTACCTAGACAAGTGCCGCGTCAAGTGTCATTTAGCCTTGCAGTTAAAGTGTTGCTTTTTCTGCAACGCTCGAGTACAAAGTAGGGTCTTGTTGCTAAGTAGGGTTTTGTTTTGGTAGAGGTTTATTTACGGAGTTACTTTTACGATACCGTGTAGGTAAGTACCAAAGGTTTTAGAGCAACATATTCTGAGAGTAGCATCGCAAATTCTTAAACTTTTTGAAAACACGTCCCTGATTTTAATTTCATAAAATAGAAAGAGATGGGTGTATATATTATAAAGTGACCCAAATGAGAATGATCTAGTGGGAGCAGCTTGATCAAATGGTAAAAAATGAGACAGTGAGATTACACCATTTTGAGAAAAAATTAACCAACTGATTAGTGAACATTAGATTCCCAACGTACGTAGCAGGTACCCACGTATGTGCTTCGTAGATGTAAAGACCATAAATAAGATGAGATGATAAGATTAGGTACCAAAAAAGCTATGACAAATGCTTTCGGATCAAGTTCTTGCAGTCGCCCCCCAATAGACGGTCACCGTTTACCACATACCATACTGCTTCGTCCGGACCGCAATAGGGGGAGTCGTCGCGCCCTCGCCTCGCTGGGAACGCGCCGCTAGCCAGATGTAGTACAGGGTGTTTGGATAGAGACCGTTGAGGGTATACGTTTCAACCATTGGTATCCGCCTATAGAAAAAGGTTAAGCTCAGAACATAGTACTTTCCTTCTGGTTTGGTTTTTGATAACAGTGGATGCCAAAAGGCGAAACAAGAGCTTAGTATTTACAAATTGCCCCAGAGCCTTATCCTGTACTAAATAGTTGCGTGTAAAAACGCACATCGTACAGTAAAGAAAACTCTCAAAATGACCTGGCACTTTTAGAATCAAAATACGTAATAAGTAGCCAAAAATACTTGACACTATAAAACACGTTCTGCTTTCTTTAGAACAGCAACAATTTACTTTAGAGTTACGAGTAGATGACGCTGTGGGAAATGTTCAGTTTATTTGATTCCTTACTTTACCTTCGCACTTTTTGATGTTAGTTCTTTCTAAGGTATCAAACTCTTTTCTTATGATGTTCTTAATCGAAAGTATCGTTCAAATACAGATCGTACGAGATGATTCTGTCACCCGCTGCCATGACAGTTTCACTGACGTTTCATCAGGTTCAACAGCTGCCAAGTTTGAGGGTTAAGGTAGTGGAACTGATGGACGTAACTCACTTCTTATGATGTTCCTTAGCGTAAGTATCGTTCCAGTACAATTCGTACGAGATGATTCTGTCACCCGCGTGAGCCGGTCGTTGCCACGACAGTTTCACTGACGTCTCACCAGGTTCAATCGCTACCAAATTTGAGGGTTGAGATGGTACACCTGGGTAAGAGAATAAAGAAGGTTACATCTACAATATTAGTAAAAAAAGTTTACTAACATTGTAGATAATCGCTATTATTTTTGATTTTACGGTTTCCTCTACGCAGAAACCTTTTGAAGAGCTGGATTCACCATCATTTTTAGGTTCACCATTTTTTTATTAATCATCTTTCATTGTTTTCACTTTATTTTGATTGCTGTCCCTGATTTTAGAGACAAGGAATGTTGTATTCTTCTAAAAGACGAATGGATTCAATAATATTCAAGTAAATTTCACATGATTTCTTACCTTGCTGAGTCTTGACCTGCACAGGTGCTGAGATAGGCCCAGGTCCAGCAGAAGTAAACGCCTGCACTCGTATCGTATACACCGTATGGGGAGTCAGCTCGCTTATCGTCGTCAAATGACTGTTGTCCACCTAAAATTTAACAGTTCGTGACCTGTAAGCTGGTGTGTATCTGGCATAGCGCATCAGCATTGCCATACAGCGGGGCAATGCCCCCAGCTTCTTGGGGACGCTTCCGATTGGTATTGATATGGATCAGTTGAGCTACCGGTAGATTGTTTGCAACAGTCTGCAGTTAGCTCAATTGTTTCAAATGTAAAAACTAGTTCTGATTTGTTTCCCTTATTTGATTGTAATTTTCTTTGTTAACAGTTGTATTTTATCAAAGCTGAAAAGCCCAAGTTAAGACTTTATCTACTAAGAGGAAGACATTGCCTGGAAGAAATCACTTCTAAGCTATAAGATCGCCCATTATTCTTTGATCTTTTATATGAATGTCTATACAGTAGTGTATTTGTGGTGTACAATAAAGAGTTTTTTGTGTGTCATTGTATTGCATTGCATTGAAAATGATCTAAGCTTAAGAGACCAGTTAAAAGTCTTCCTCATGGTAAAATAACGTAAGAAGAAGCTGTCATGAAGACGTATCAGGGAAAACCGTCGGGGCGTAAACCAATCGACAGCCCCATATTGCTGGGTTGACCAAGTGGAAACCGATCTCCGTGAACTCGACGCTCATAGCGAGAGACAACTCTGGACTGAGATGCCTGGAGAAGTCTTGGTATCTTGTGTCATCCAATCTAGGTCGCTGAGCCACAGGACTAGAAGTAATTTATAAGAAAATGAGTTATAAAATTCGGAAAGCAACATACATTTTGCGATGACCATGACTGCAGTGGTTGGGATGGATCCGTGGTGAAGTAGATTTTGTAGTTCTGAAAAAAAAATTGTACAACGTTAAAAAAAAACCTTATAACTTCAATTATCCTTCAATAAAGATACTAGATACTCTCTTAGTTTGTAAGGACAAGGTTACTCACCGCAACTTGACCATTAGGTGTTTCAGGTTCGTCCCATTGTATCACCATGGTGCTGGAGCTCAGGGGACGAACTTGAACGTTCCTAGGAGCCGAGCCTGGTTCTGAAATAATATACCCTTTAAATTAACAAGAAAAACACACGCGAAGATAACAGTTAACAAGATACGGAGCAGGCAGTAACATTATTATACGAGAGAGCAACACAAAGCTTATTTTACATGAGCAACTTTACAAAGATTACCCGCGGCAACAAAATCAGGCCGAAAATAACACATCCCTTTGAAATAAACTCCCCTGAAATCCTTTAAACGCCTACCTTTTATCTTAAAAGCAATAACGCAAACAGCGTAACATCAAATAACGAGTAGGAGAACGTCTCAATTACGTATAAAATGAAAATAAAAATAATGCGAGTTACTGCCGTCCTAATAGGATTTGTAATCGCCCTGACACGAAAAAAGGGCGTCACTCAATGAAAAATCTTTTGCCTGTTCATGATACTGGGGAGCGAAACAATAAAAGTTTTTCTGGAGGACGCTGCAATATTAAAACGATATAATTCTGTTGCGAGGCGAAAATCCGGGTCGCCGCGCCAGCCTAACTTTCCTTTTATTAGAAACGTTGAGTAAGTTATAAAAAGTGCGGTCCTATCAGGAAACACACAAGTTAGAGTTGTGTTTAGACAGAAAGTGTCGAAATTGATCAACATAAGAACTTCTTCTCAGAAAAAATGATTTAGGCAACAATCCGTCACTGCAAAAAAGTATTCTAATTGGTCACAACGCAAAAAGCATTAAAATAAAAATAATCGGACTCCTTAGTACATCTCATTCCTTAGTAGTTATAGTTACATTGTTTTTTAAATTTTTCGGGTCAAATACCAAGCCCTCGGGAATAAAATTTTTAATGGACCACCTTGGGATAATTCTCGCGAAAGAATTTTCAAAGCCAGTCTACATGGTGTCCTTTTGAGATGGGAGTGGATGGCCAAATCTGAGGCCATGAGAGTTAGAGAAAAGTCTTGAAAGTAGTCATGACCTCGGTTTATGACTTTGCAGGAATACGAACATTTTCCGCTAGAGGATAAAGTAAATTGAATTTAGAACAACATGTGCACGATGATCTAAATTCGATTTACTTTATCCTCTAGCGGATAAAAACGGCTTTTACACTCAGATATCGATGAGCATAAATATAAATACTCTTTCCTCGCTGAGGTGGGATGAAAAGTTACGTGTTGCACGTTTGTCTAATTTTAGAATCCTTCGCTTGCTCGGTCATCAAAATTGAGCACGCGGTTAAAAAGCAACTTTGCACTCTTATATAACAAAATTCTTTATTGCACTGATGCTCAAATTAACGGACTGAAATTTAATAATATGCCGGAACACTTTGTAGCTCTTTGATATTGTGAGGTATTCATGAAAATTAAATTTGGCCCAATTTCGTTATAATATGTGATTATAACGAGGACTATCATCCCACAACGAGAACCAAAAGTAAATTAATAAAAGGGATCATACCCGATTAGATTACAACCACAATTATATTATCTAACGAATTATCTAACGAATTCCCTAAACCGTGGCCTTTGTAATGTTACCTACGAATTCATAGTACTGTTTTTTGGCTAACAAGTACGCTGTGTAGCTCTTTAGTAAGCCGATAATGTAGGGGTTTGGACCAAAATTTAATGCTAATCTAGGATTTTTAATGGACCTAGAGCGCTGGAATTAGTATGCCTACATGGCCCCGATTTTAACCGATATAAAAAAAGAGGTGACTACGTTGTATGTATGATTTTTTATGTATGGTCGTCGATTAATCCGTCAATAGGCTGCTTGATTACTACTGGGAAATAATTCTAACGTATTGTATTAGTTATAAAAACGAATTTTAAAGTTATAATTAATAATGTAAAATAAAATAGTGCCGCGCCAAAACGATAATCTCTGTCATGGCTACCGTGTTCCAAGCTATGACGTCAGCCCGCCACACCACACCTAACAAGAAGAACTCATTGACACTGTAATCTGAGGATGTGTGACGTCCCTTGCGATCCAACCAAACACAGCGTTTTCGGTCACGTGATCATGTTTCAAAAAATGTAATGTTTAATCCCATTTTTTACATGAACAAGGCATATTTTTAATAAAAATCACCCGATTACGCTTTGTTACGTCGTCACTGACTAGGATGAAAAGAATTTGGAACTTATTTTTAATGTAGTCAAATAGCCTATTGTGGACGATTTTGAAGACTTTTTGCTATTTGTATAGAGAATGACCCCAAAAGGATCCCATAAAAATATTTTCGAGCGATTAGTATTAAACCCGTATTTAAAAAACCGTACATATATTAAAGAACTTATAACCAATGACGCAAATACTAACTGTAATGTAATTATTTACACTGGCTACACCATAACCACTGTCTAAAAAATTAATCGAATTCAAATTTCGGAAAAAACTATAGCGTTTATTTTCTTGTGTCGAATTTGTAAACAGTTTTACTTTTCATTATTTGAAATCGGTTAACGATCTACAGCTATCTACCTCTACCTACATGAATATGTGGTACTTACTTGATCCTTCATTGAAGTGGTCCACTGCAGAACGGCAAAATAAACACAACATTAGTAATAGTGACTCAGAGGACATTTATCACCACACATAGTGCTAAAGTGTAAAACCGTGTGCCTGACTAGCAAGGCCTAAAATCGCTTGTCACAGAGGTTGTAAAATTCCTACAACAAACTCTTATCTCGACCTAGAACGACAGCGCCATTCTCTCCTTTCTAGCTTTTTGAAATGACGTTAAACTTGCAAGTCAGATTTTGAAAGTTACCAAACTCATATCGATTTTTAAACCTCTGTAACTCTATGAAGGCACACCTAACACTGATAAAAACGAAATGGTGCATGAAAACTCAGAAGAAAACTCACGCACTACATCTAAATCTACGAAAATGATATTAAAGGTGCAAATCAAACAATAAATAATGTAAAAACTCAAGCGAACTTACATGGAAGCGACGTCGTACGTCGAGGTACGTAGCATGTAAAAAACGATCAAAGAAAATACCTAATTAAAAGAAGGCCGGGGAATACAGGCAAAACTCAACATACGTACTGCCAGACATGTAAACTCCTTTGGAAGATTGTTTTTAACTTTATAAGAAAAGTATTTTATAGGTGGGTTGTTTAGTAGGTCATAGTAATTGTATTGTATAAATATGTATGTGAGTTAATTTGCTTATTTCAACATTATTTATCGATTATTTATTGTTGATTTGACTAACTAAATAGTTATTCAAGTGCGTCAAACCAGGCGCATAGCTATATGACAAGAAGTTGAAGTTAAATACTTATTCCAAAACGTAAGGCATTTCGAAAAATTCGAATTGTCTTTATGTACATCGGTCTGGAAATCGGTGTTTAATATTAGTATCAAAATTACCTATCAACTTCTTTGCTCTAAAACTATCGCAGTAAGTATAAATATTCAGTCTTTATAGAGAAATACCTTCAGTATTTCTTTGATTTTATGTATTTAATTTAAAAGAAAACCTGATCGTACTTTACGGATGGTCATAATCCAATAAGGAACCTACATCTCTGGCAAATTTTGAGTCAAAGTCGGCTATATTCTGTACATCACAACAAAGTCAGCAGAAAAACGAAAATCTATTTACCTAAATCCAAAAGCAAGGAACAAAATGAATGCGTAACTCCGAAGCGAGGTAAAAATTAAACGAAAAAGCGATGCGACATGAGAATTTAAAATGGCAACGTCGAAATATGGTAATTGGTATGATTTTAATGTTATATTTTTCACGAATTGTTAATGCTTAGGTACAAACATTTTGATGTATGTTACACAAATAAAAATATAAATGTATTCAGCTCATTTCATGAAGATTCTAAGAAATAAATTGTGTGCCTAACAAAGATAAAAACGTTGAGGCAGTTACATGTCAGTAATATTAAATGTATCTTTTTGGAATCCTACGTTAAATTTTCATCATCAAAAGCTGATCACGTCAGATAGCGATCTATCATTTGAGAATTTACCTATATCATACCTACTTTAAAAAAATGTTAGGCTGCAACATCGTTGACATGAATTGAGTTATCAAAAAATGATAATACAGGTGTTAATATTTTTGTACTCGTACATACATTATGTTGTTGTGCCTTTATGAATGGGAATTCCAAGATTTGTCTATGTGAATTGATAATACTGATTGATCCAAGTAAAAAATGCATCTGTAGCTTTTCGGGTAGAAACTAGACACCAAGAACGATTGAGCGTTCTTTAAAGTGTCTAGTTTCTAGAATGTACGAGTTAAGACAAGTCAATACCTGCAAAAGGTGAATGGACAAGATATGCTAAGGACAAAATTATATTAATAAACAACAAACTTCATAATTTAACTACTCACATATTGACATTAAGGGTATTTTTCACATGTACGTAATACGGGTGGCGCAAAAGTAATGTCATAATGTGAACGTGCTTTAAATTTTGCAAATGGCGTCTAATATCACTGTGCTTGACTTATATGTTGTGGACATATAGAGAATTGGTTGTCAACAAGCCATGGAGCGATATAGGTATACACGAAAAACAAATTTTGGTGCTTTTTGTAATCTCGCGTATTCCACAACAAACCACGAACTTTGCAAGTCATGTTCCGAATTGGCCATTTCTTCTTCGATGTTACCTTTCAAGACTTGCAAGGTTTGTTGTGGTAAATCGTAAACGCGAGATTTTAAAAAGCCCCATAGGAAAAAGTCAGTTCAGATCTCCAAAACGGTAAATCACTCGGCATGGAAATTAGTATCTTCGGAAATTGGTGGTTCTTCACATGTGTGGCTTGTTTGAAGCCAATTCTCTATCAGTCTACAATATAGATTTCATAGCATAATTTAGCATTCTAACTTAGCATTGTTTCTTTATAAATACTAGATACTTATCAATAACTTGATCTACTCTATATATAATTTGTTTTGGAAGAGCGAGATTCCCTAACACAGGTATTTTCTTTACTCAAAAGGGAATCTCAAATACTGTTACTCATACATAGTACATTAAGTTAAAGAAATAAATATTTTTGTATTTAATGTTTTGTATTTTTTTGTATTTTGTATAATAGTCACATTTGACGCCGTTTACAAAAAGCACATTCAAATGACAGTTTTATGCCACCCGTTATAACTACATAGTAAGAAAAAATCAGGGTGTCAATACCATTCAACAGAAGTCTGTTGAATGGTATTGACACCTTGATTTTTTATTTTTTGTTCAATAACCGTGAGTAGTCAAACTGTAATTTTATTGTTTATTTTGTTTTAATCGCACAAGTATATAAAACAATGGCAAACATACCCGTTTCTCCCGTAGTGATGACGGCCGGCGCGGATGGTGGTCCCCGACCGATGTTGTTGACAGCGATCACGTACATTTCATATTCGGTGTATGGAGATAGGTTCGTCACAGAATAGTATTGGGTGATGACTCCAGAGATCTCACTAAAAGCCTGTGAAAAATGTAATGAAATTCCTGTGAAAAAGTTGAGATAGCTATTTTCACTTCACGTTAATTTTAAAGTAAGTTATTGGAAACCGAGGCGTGAATAACTGATATTTTCATGTGAACAAATTGTTAATTGTATTTTTTAAAACGACCTCCGACTTTCCATCGAAATAAAGGAAAGTCTGCGAAACCAATTTTACTTTTCTAAATTCAAACAGTTTTATTGAAAGAAGAAGCCATTCGAACACTCAACATACGAATATCACACTTTAAAAAATTAGGTGTCTCGTACAAAGAGGTTTCATCAAATCACTGAACCTTTTTGCAACTTTACTATTAATACTTCCTTGCTTATGTTAAGGCAAGTCGCCAAATTTTTTCGAAAGGTGGCGAGGTTATCCATTTTCAGAAAAAAGGTTTGTATGCTAAGTACCAAAATTATAAAATGAAAAATTAACCTACCTTCTACCACGACTTTAATGGTATACCTTTGCAATATATACAAACCTGGTTAGCGTATTTCGGCTTGTACTGTATAACGTAGTACTGGGGTTCTTCAGGTCCTGAGTAGGTCCAAGCCAGTCGAACCGTGGTGGACGTCACTTCAGAAGGGCGAACTTCAGTCGGCGGGCCGGGTAACGCTGAGGGGTTAAAATAAATGTAAGATCTATATTTTTCAGTATTGTTTCAAGGTAAATAAAAAGATTGTCGCGTACCGTGCGGGCACGCTATTGTATCCAATTGGTGAGTCACGTCGACGCGACGGAGGGGTTAACAAAATGTATTGCCAACAACAACCCACACGTCTTCCCTAAATAAAGCTAATATTCCTGAGTTTTACCTAAATAAAATAGGTCAAAATATACCTAATCGTCTCTAACATAAGGTGGATTATTTCACTAAGTTCATCATCCACAAAATCAACATTCTATTTTAGTTTCAATAGAGTAAAGAAAACACACTCGTACTACATATAATCTTAATTCCATATAATGTTATGAAAGGCCTACCTAAGCCTTATCCTATAAACCGTAACCTTAGAAGATCGAAAGATAATAAAAATCTTACATAGATCTTATTCTAAGACTTTATTAACAACTAGCGGTCCCCGGCTTCGCACGGGTAGATTACATCGCCTATGTTGATCAGGTAGGTAATGTAGGATTCTAATGGTGAAATATTTTTTCAAATCAGTCCAGAGTTTCGGAGCCTATTCAATTCAAACCAACAAATTTTTCCTTTTTATGTTAGTGTAGAAGAATAGATGGATAATACTTTATTGTACCACACAAACACAGAAAATATCCTTGTTCCTTCTCACCATACATACATACGTCCACAGGTGGACATGACTTTCAAAACAATGGCGGTTTTGTGTCATAATCACTAGGCTTAGCAGACGGATTGGTAAAGAGGTGATAAAAATACGAAACACGAATCTTCAACACTAGAGTAATAAATGCTACAAGTAGACGAAGTACAAAGGCGGCCTTATTATTATGAGCTATGTTCTCCAGGCAACCTTTAGTCCATTTGAAAAACCAAAGAAAACGATAAAACTTACACTACATTGTAATACCTACATAACCTACAACCATTATAATAAACTTACATAAACATACACATAAGGTGAATAATACAATTAAAGTACAGAAAACCAATTTGAAGAAGTATTTACACTAGGAAGAAGTTGCAACAGTCTGCAGTTAACTCAACTGGAGTCAACTGCAGACTGTTGCAAACAATTTAGAGGTAGCTCATCTGAACCTTATTTGTAAGACATTATATAAAAAAAATGGCGTCCTCGACGCCTAAATCGATAAATGCTTTCAAGTTTCGAAATGAAGTTATACCTATCCATAATTTCTTAGCGCTACTGTTGTAAATTTATGCTAACAATTCCTGCCAGAAAGAGGGATTTGCGAAAATCAATTTGATAAATTGTGCGAAGTCGGGCATCCATTATGAATTAGTGTTATAAATTGTAATTGAAAGGGTTATGAAGTTCGCGGCCCTTGGAGACAAACGGATGTCGGATTGATTAATGATTAATTGATGTAGGGCTGTTTATCAATGTAAAGTTTAATTATTTTTAACCGACTTCGGAAAAGAAGGAGGTTCTATGTTGAAATGGTGGACAATTCACACAGCATTATCTAGCCCCAAGATAAGCAGAGCTGTGTTATACTTACTAGATAGCTGATTATACATAATACAATACAATTCATAGATATTTTTATTATTGACGACCTCTGTGGCGCGGTGGGCGAAGGCCTGCCTGCGACGCAGGAGGTTGCGGGTTCGATTCCCACATATATAAAAACCACTGAGGCGCTTATCAGAGGGAGCAATGTCCAGCAGTAGATCAACATAGGCTGTAGATAAAGAAATTGAGACTCTCACACTGCACTTTGACCTCAGCAACAGATTCTATGACGCCCAGCACGCTGGCCGCCTCACACGTGTAGTTCGCTGACTCCCTGATGTCTTCCAACTTCAGAGTGTTCAGGCCGAACGGCGGGTTGTCTTCAGGGGTCAACCATTTCGCTAAACCTGTATTCAAAATTAACGGGAAGTTAGAAAATATCAAAAAACTGGTTAGGAGAAATTGCATCATCGGTAGACAGTGTAGACATAGGCAATAGGAAAGCCACGCACTTCAGCGAAATGTTCCAGCATCACCTCGGAACGGCGGCGGCACCTAGAACCGGATTTATAGTGTTGATCTAAACTAGATCTAGAAAGAAAATACAACCTACCAATCATAGTTGTATTTTCCTGGTGGACTGGAGCATAAGTTCCTTGTTTTCATTTAACCGTGGGGATGCGCAATCGGAAAGTCAAACACTTGAGCGTCAGATTCTTCAGAACGCGGCGAAAGTATCGGCGTCTGAGTCTCTATGGCTAAAGGGATAAGAACCTTAATGCCTAGAACATAACGCCTCTTACCTTGTCTCCATTTAACTGTGGGCATGGGAGAACCGAAGGCGACGCATTTGAGGGTCAGATTTCCGCCAAGCATCACCTCAGAACGCGGCGGCGGAGGGATTGAGAACTGCGGTGCTACGCGTCTCACTGGGGACAAAGGTAGAAGATTATCGTTGGTTCAAAAATGTATTCTAATACCTTATCTAATAGGTTGCGATTCACAGTCCTAGTTTCGTGTGTAAATTAATTTTAGTGCAAGACCGTTCGCTGTTATTTTTGTCTCGAGTAAAGGTCACAAGGACCCTCTGAATACAGGTAAGTTAAGAAATTTGGTGAGTTTTCTTCGACTACCCTTACTTCAGGGTAAGGGTAGGTAAAGGATGGTTAATGTATTTTTTATAAATAAGTTTGTGTTTTGTAAATGATGCTATCTGCTTTTACATTTATAAGTTTCGGTTTCAAATAATTAATTAAACATTCATTTCTTTTTTTTTTCGACGTAATCTCCATCTAGCTCAATACACTTCAACCATCTAGTTTCGAAAGCTATTATCCCTTTTTTAAAAAATGATTCCTCATGGCCTTCAAAATAGAGGTTTTCAGCGGTTTTGACCCCTTTTTTGTTAAAAATGTCTGTCTATCGAGGTGTTTTTTTCTCCCTTACTTGCATTCGAAGGAAAGCGTTTATTTAAAAGTTCTTACGTGATTTCGTAATCTGATTACTAAGTTTCAGTAAATCAAGTTTCAACTATATTGCTTGTTTCGTGTAACCGAACGGTAATAAAATTTTGCACACCAGAAAATGAAGGACATTCCCCATAACATTTTATCGGAAAATTACATTGCAGATTCGTTTCTACGTATTGTATATGCAAAGTATTTCCCAGCGGTCGTGCCTTGCCCGCTCTATAGCCTCTTTGTGCCAATGTGTACTGCATCGATCGGCTTCGTCGTCGGCGATTCAACGTGGTAATTACATTTCGTTTTACCGTTGTAAACAATAAAACAAACCCTCCACGTAATGGTCTTGTGTTAGAACAGATTCGGTAATATGTTAGCCGAGGTTGGTCAAGTGATTACAGACCACAGCGAGCCTTGAGCCTTTGGTTTGGTTTGAGGAGCCATAATCGTCGCCATCCTAAGCTTTTTCGCCAAAACCCTTTTATCAACCCATTTCGAGGCACTTTTCAACTATATGTATAATTTAGTATTGCTTAGTTAAACATGTTATTTAATTACGATTATTTATACAATAGTAGATTACCTAGTAACCAAGGGCTGTAAGGCATCAATTGCAGCCCGAGATATTAAGGCGCACGAGCGCAGCGAGGGCGCCTATAGTTCGAGGGTGCAATTGGTGCTCACACCCGAGCTAACTACTCTGCTTTACATCTCGATTGTAAGTAGAAAAAAAACCGGCATTACAAGAATAAAACATTTTTCATTGAATCGGGAGTGCAGCTTATATCTTCATCACTTGAAGAACTCTTGTTTTTTCCTAATTAGCACGTAATTATAAAAAAATCCCAAAAACAAACAATATTTAAAGTAAAAGTTTTCTATTCCCGCCTTTTTTCATTAAAAAGAACCAACTAAAGAACTTTTTTTTTCAAGAACGAAATTGAGCTTCGATGTTCGATATTTTAAAATTGATGTCTATTATACTCACACACCAAGACAAGGCTGAATAGCAAAGCGACCTCTTTGGTCATTGGGCTGAATGCATGATGCTTATTGCCAGTATGATGGTTAGATGTACGCGAACTTTTTGAAAGAGAGGTGTTTTTTAATGACTTACCGCCCTAGGGCTTTTCTAGCTATACTATTACCCTAGAGCGCTAATTAGTCATCTACAAGCCCCATTTGGAGGTAATAAGAACCTACTTACCGAACATGAGAGATGTAAAACAAGTTTATTGTAAAGGAAAGAAGCACCATAAGGGATTGTTTTACCCGGTTATACTATTAAAGTCACATTAACAAAACATGATCTTTTCCACCATCATTTCTGGAACTCTACGAAATAACCTGATTTGAAACTTCGCTTTAGAAGCTTTTCAAAGTTGGCATAGGCCTTGGAGCTATCCAGAATGCAAATCTCAAGTGATACCCACTCAAACCGCAGTTTCAGACCCACAATTAAAAACTTTAAATTCACCTCCCGTCTTCTCTTTTATAATTTTTAATCAAACTTACGACTTATTACTTCTGTTATCCTTGTTTTTCTGGACAGTTCATTAGGGTAGGCGGTCCCTTGTTTTAATTAAGGTGAGACGTGGACAGAGATCGTTCGGGACATCCTTTAGATCTGCGGTGGCTATCCTTCACTGACAGGATAAGACGTGGTTGCAAGTCACAAACTTAAGCGGGAAATTTATTTAAAAAGGATTGCGGATAAGTTGAATGGTAAATATAAATGAAGGGACATAGCGACATAGCTCTCAGAATTAGCAGACCAAAGTGGCGGTGGACAGGCCTTAGTATAGCTCACGGAACCGAAAACCATGTCTTTGTAGGAGGTCAATGCAGCAGTGGACAGAGTTTTGTTTTCACTTCTCTTGCTCAAAAAGTGTGTCAATATAGCGTAGCTTAGCGGACGTAAAATTCGTTTTTAAGCTCTAGGGTTATACAGTAATTTTTCTTTACAATTTTTATTTGAAATCATGCCAGTACAAGACATTCGTCCTCTTGCCCACACATGGATCGGAGAATCGTATAGACTCAACTTTTTGGTGTTCCATTTACAAAAACATACATTTAATTTGAATTAATTTTAGAAAATGGAATTGAGTTCCATTTTCGCCTTTTTTGTCATTATTGGATGTTTTGTAAGGTGATTCTTCCTCTACGGTAGAATGCGTAAGGTAGTAACTAACGAAACGAAGACACAAAAAAGTTGGTATCAATCAGCGTGAAATCTCTGGAATGTTTGTATTCCAGTTAGGGTCATCTAAGCAAACATGTCTGCAAAATTTCTGCTCGGTTCAATTGTAATGGCTTGAAAAAGTAACAAACATCCATCCATCCAAACTTTCGCATTTATAATATTTGAGTGACAGTATACTCATTCAAAGAAAATAAACGCGTGGATAGAGTACAAATCTAAAATACTTGGACCAAACATCTCATAGCCTGTAAGCGATGTTATTATTCTTTTATTCAGAACGCTTCCGCAACGCGTTTTCTCACTTTGTTTTCACGATTAATTAAAATTAGTTCCAACGAAGGATGGTGGTTCTACCGCTTGCTTTTTTGTATAATTAAAATAGGGTATTACAAAAGTGTGTTTCAATGCCATTACTGTCTTTACCTGGGAATGAAAGAAAGCCAATTAAGCTGCGAAAATATCGCTTTTTGTCGTAAAATACAGAGGATTCATTGGCAAAATGATAACGCATTCACTTTCACTGCTAAGCCGTGTGTGGTCCAACCCGAAGAGCGGTGAGCTTGACTGTCCTAAAGCGTGCTTGATTAATAGCTCATTTGACGAACCAAGCATTAGTATATACATATATTTAACAACTTGACGAATCATGTATTTGACGAATTGAGGTTTGGATCAGTCTCTTGTTTGATAAATCAAGAATTTGACGTGTCTTTAATTTAACAAATAAAATTTTTACGAGTATAAACTTTGACAAATCAATGCGAAGTCATAGAGGAACCGCATGTAAGTTGAAGATGGCATGTGCGTCATGGGCAATGAAGGTGTTAAAAGTTTACGTGCCGGATTTAGTGGATAGCGTACCTAACTCTCTTACGACAGTTTGGAGGCTCCTCATATGAAATTTTCAGTAAAAAAAATAGGTTATAAAGTTAGGTCGTTTGTGAACACTTACAAAGAATAAGTTGAATAGGAAATAGTTAATTACCGAAGTTCAGAAACGGATATCAAGTTATGAACTTTGAACATATTAGAGATTAAACTAACTAGTTTAGATAATTTGACATCGCATAGGAAATGGTTTCGATAAGCTTAGCGACTGGGAAATTAATAGTATATCTAATTAACCAAGGCGCCCACCACGTTAATCTTTAAAATTAAAATTAACAAGTTATGTATAAAATAAAAAATAAATAGTTCAGTCAAAAATGAAATAGGTTCCCAAAAATTAATTTATTATTTTTTGGGAACTTATTTAATTTCTTAGAGATACCCAAAGTGCGGGTAAGCACTATAACAAATAACCTTAGTTCAGTAAAGTTAAGGCGAATAGTAAGGCAAATGACCTTGGGCATGTCCGCGCGCCTATATGCAGCAATGAGTGCTTGTTTTCGATTCAGCATACCATGTAGTGCCCTAATCAACCAAATAATACGATCCTCTGCGGCTAGGTGACGAGGTCAGGTTTGTATCACAGATTTTGAAGGCAAAAATACGTTTTTACGTTTAATATCGTTATTTTGACTGCTTTTCGACGATAATGGACCGCCAAGAAATAGGTATGAACTATGTGAATCACTATACTGAATTTAGTACTAATCGAATTTGAGACACCGATAAAAAGTGAGTTCGAAGCAACTAAACACACACTATAACTAACACTATAACAACTAAACTATAATTAACGGCAAACATTTGGGACCGCCAAGCACTTCTTCAAGATATGTGTTACAGGATATATAAATTTCAAAACTCCACAATCAATATTTTTGTCAGAAAACGGGTTCAAAAACACCTAATTTTCGTGTTTTTGCCTTCATATTCGCCTTAATAGTAAACTTCGCAAAAGTTATTAAGTTTGTTATCAATGTTGCATCAGCACCGGATTCGCTTTAATCCGGTGCTGATGCAATCTGGTGTGGATGTGGAATAATGTGGATGCACCTTTAGATATGTCATAAAAATGTAACTACACGACCGCGGTTTCTTCCAACTCGCTCGTTAGACCTAATGTATGAAAGTTAGCGTTGCACGCCGGCAGGGGCGACACTATCGCTCGAGATATATTGTGAATATTACCTCTGTGTGTTCGTACTAGCCTACTTTCACTAATGTGCTCTAGTTAGAAACGATGTGGGTATCTACAACGGAAATATATGAAAATATACTCCAGCCAAAATTAACACAAATTATTTGTAAACATTGCAATAATGATATAACCTAAGAATCACTTTCTTTTATTGATTTTTGGAGAGAACATGCACTACTTGTTGATTTGAGCTACCTAAATAATGTTAACTATTACAAATTTCGTAAATATATTACATATTTTTCTGTGGTTTGTTGACAAATATTGTACCTTGAATTTGACCGGTGTATAGCTTCTTCCGAAGCTAGGCACGTATTCTTCCGGGACGAAAAGTAGCCAATATTCATCCTCAGGACAAAATCTCTGCTTCATTTTCCGTTTAGTCGCGAAATGTTTCATCATCATCAGCCTATATCAGTCCACTGCTGGACATAGGCCTCCCCTAATGAGCGCCATCAAATGTTTATATAGCTCTAACACCCAGAACTCTCGAAACAAATATTACCAGATCGTTCAAACATTTGTCCCGAAGCGGGAATCGAACCCGCAACCTCCTGCGTCGCAGGCGGCCCTTCGCTCGCTGCGCCACAGAGGTACTCAAAGTTCTTTGAAGCGTCATCAATGTGCTTCATTCACTTCATTCTTCAGACCAACTACCCAACCCTGCCAATAGCTACACAAAATCCACAACAGTAATACCCGTAATACCCGAGAAGAACCGACGAAGAGAGACCACGACTCGGCAAACGTAGTGTAGGACGCCCTCCGACCAGGTGGGATGACGATTTGCGAAAGACTGCTGGCAGATGCTGGATGCGGCAAGCTGAACACAGGGCACTATGGCGCTCATTAGGGGAGACCTATGTCCAACAGTGGACTACTTTAGGCTGATGATGATGATGAATACCCGTAATACACTTCAAAGCTTTCTCCCAAAGCGCTTTTCTCTTTGTCTCTCCCTAGCTTTAAAGTTCGTTAACCTACCACTTTAGAAAACCTTTTAAACATAAACGTTTCAAACAACATCGTTTACCAAAAGATTGCCCCAAACCGTTACTGATTACGGCCACTACATCAAAATGCTACTTCACTATAATGAGGGCTAGGTATACCTTCTCTTTTTCACCTGTAGGAAGCTATATTTTCATCCCTGTCGTGACTAATCGGTGTAGCGTGTGACGAAGGCTCATTTCCCACGTAATTTCGCTTAGTTCTTCTACCTTTGACGTAGCTTTGAATGGTGGTCACGGGTAATCTAAGATAATGTTTACTATTTGGATAGTATGTTATAATGGCGAATATATTAGCAATTATTTCGGAGAAATTAAATGTTAAGTAATTTCTCTTAACTGTATATAGCGGATAATAATTATTAACAATTTAACATTAATTTGATTGAAACGAAGATGATATTAAATAAAATAAAAGTAATAATAACTTGAACGATAATGATATCAATAAATCTCGCTAATCTCATCTCACTAATCTCACTAATATTATAATCTCACTCATATTATCTCACTCATATTATAAACGTGAAAGTTTAGATGGATGGATGGATAGATAGATAGATGGATGGATGTTTGTTCCTTTATCACGCCAGAACGGCAAAACGGATCTGGATGAAATTTGGCACAGAGATAGATTATAGTCTGGAATAGGACATAGGCTACTTTTTATCCCGAAATTCCTACGGGAACTACGCGGGTGAAATCGCGAGGCGCTGCTAGTGTAATAATAAATTAGTATGATGTGAATCATTATCAGCCTATATTAGTCTTATTAGTAGATTAGAGTGCGGATCGGACGAAACCAAACCGAAATTGCGTAATGAAATTTGGTTGAGTAGGGCTCCAGTATACGAAATACAAAAGAGAATCGCGCCACGTTTGAGTCATTTACCTATACGTTCCGATTTCGATCCGGTGGACGGACAGCTTTAAGTCAACAGAGCATTGCCTTTATTGATGAAATAAATATTATTAAGCCGATAAAATCATGTATGAAGGTGCGCAGATTTATAATAACTTACCTGATAACATCAAAAACTGCTTATCAATGCACATATTTATTTAGGAAAAGATTAAAGCAACATATTATTTACGACAAAATCTGTTAAACAAACGGTACCAAATAAATATTACTCTAAAAACGTTATTAAAAACTAAAGCTTAACCTACTAGCTAACTACCTATGTACCTACCTATTACAATTATAATATTATATAATAATTAGTTAGGATAGTACATAAGCTTAAGAATAATGTATGTACATTCTCATTTAAGTGAACTATGTTCTTTTTGAGAAATAAAATTCTTTAAACTGAAATACTGTGTGATTAGTTTCTTCAATCATTCTCTAAAAGCTTTTTTCTCCTACTTGAGCGTTCAGTGTCCAGCTTGAGATACTGTAAAGTTTATCATTGGCTCTTGTGACTTTGAACCTTATTTTCAATCACTCTGAAGATTCAATATCCCTAAAACAAGTACCGGACGTCTAAAGTTACACATACCTTTGACATAAAGCAGGGTGGGCTTCGAAAACTCAGTGCCGATGGAATTTTCCGCAACACACTCGAACTTTCCATGGTCGTCCTCTTCACTCTTCACTATTTGCAAGGTACCTGAAAGAGACGAAGTATTTTAATTGGCGCAAGGAATTCTCACTGAAGTTCGCAAGAGTTGGTGTTCGATAAGTTTTGTTCGAAGTGGCGAGTAACTTGGATTCTTTGGGGACACTTTAATGTAGAGCGAAAGGTATACGATGGAGGTAAGGCTTTTATATTAGTTGTATAATTTTCCAGACAATCTTTCGGAAGAATCATAAAAGTGAAAAAGAACTCACAATAAATGATAAAGTGATAGACGGAACTCTAGATATAATTACTATTGTCGTGTTTGCTAAATTATCGGATAAGTTTTTGACGATCTCTGTGGCACGATGGGCGAAGGTCCGCCTGCGACGCAGGAGGTTGCGGGTTCGATTCCCGCCTTGGGACCAATATTTGTACGATCTGCAGGTATTTTTTCCGGGTGTTCTGGTCGTTTTCTATGTATAATAAAAAACATCTATCTTTGTACCTACGTATCTATGAACTAACAAATTTTCCATGTTACATGGAAAGTTTGAACGGCATAAGTGAAGCCACGTATTCAAACTAGTGACATAAATAAACTACAGTATCCCTTATTCTATTGTAGCAACAAAACTCATTGAAAACTTTCAACAATCATAACTCTAGTCCCTATTACAATGCTGTTACGTTTGAGAATCGAGACATCTGTTTTAAGAAACAGGTGGTCTTGACTTAATAACGTTGATATTCCCTTGCGGCTACTATAAGATAAGATCCGGACGCATTTACACGTTAAACAGGTAACCGGCGACTTTGCTACCGGTTTGCCGGATGAACCTATAAGATCAGAGAATGAGTTACGTACTAGATTTAGCAACGGTATATCGGTAGCCTTCTTAATCTCTAGCTAGAGTAGAGATTCTTATAAGGGAACGATGCTGTTTTTTCGACCAAAATCGCTTCACAATAACAACAGAGTAAATGAAATAAGTCCCAAAAATTATCGGTTTCGGCGGGATCTTTTTGTTGAATACATTTATCTTATAAATACTATCATAGTTTAACGAATTCATTACGGATGTAAGCGGGTTACCTACGAACATTATTAGAATTAGAAGTACCTCGTTAAAGGATGAAACGTTGGTGTTCTTCCAACACAAATAAGGTTCGTAGCTAATCCGCTGGCTAAATGAACCCCAAAAGGTGGGCTCATAATGACAACACTCTGGGTTTCGAAAGCCGCGGTCGAGGTCGGCTTCGAAAGCGTTGGCGGGACGACCTCAACACCTTCCTAAATGATTGGTGGGAAATCGCACAAGATCGCACGGAGTGGAAAGATTTGGGGAAGTCCTTTGCCCAGCAGTGGGACGGAATAGGCTGAGAAAAAAATAGTTTATTTATTTTTATTTATTTATTCAAAACATTACTACTATTTTTACAGGTATTTCCTAATACAATAGTGTAGTCAACTACCTGCTTACAGTTAACCTGCTTACATCCGTAATGAATAAATTTATCGTGTTTTTCGTTACGTTCGTTTTGGAGTATCACTACAATATGCTGTCGGCCTATAAGTTTTCTGCACAAACTTAGAACCCCCGTAGCGCAGAATTGCAGGCAGGAGGTTATTACGTCATAAATCTTTACATTTCCTGCTATCCCTTTCAGACAATTTTCTCAAGCTAGACCTTCTTTAGTAATTGCTTGCTTCATAGGTACCTAATGGTCTGTTTACGTTTGTTTTATGAGAGAGGACCTTAATACTTTACTTTACAGTGTAAGGTAGGTAATGTTTGTAAACCATCTTGAAATCAAAAACTTTCGAAATAGCGATATGTCGCATTTAAATTGATGATTTAATACTCTCGTTGTCCAAACAGTGTAGATCTTCCTAAATGTGCGATACCATAAAAAAATATTTTTCTCGTTTTGCTTTACCATTTTAAGTTTCAAGAGAAGGCACAATCACGATATTATTACTATGGAATAAAACAACCAAGTTTAATTTTAAGACAAAATAAAATGTTGAAACAGTAAGTAAATCTTTCTACAGCTATCCAAGACCCAAAAGCATACTCAGTCAACTATCAATGCTTTAGTAACGCCTATGCCATAGAAAAGCGTTTTTCACACATAGATCTATGACTGAGTAAGCTTTCCTAGTACCAGCCAAAAAATAAGAGTACATTTTTAAATCAGAGTCTAGTTGTTCCCCCTAGGATGAATTTTGAAGCCACGCAATGCCTTACAATATTCATAGAATAAATTGTGGGCCAATCAATCTTCATACGTCCTAAAGTCGTCCGATAAATGTAGGGCTCGGGTTAGATCCAGTGACAGCTGACGATCGGCCCGACGGCCCGACGTGCCTGATGAAGGGCCTGACAGATTTATTTGTACGTGACAAAGTGGTTTTTGTGTGAATAGTGTTAGAATCATATTTTGGAGATGTTGCGATGATAAAACTATTACTCATGTCATTATTATCAATGCGCATAAGCATAATTTTTTCGGGAAATCATGATTAGAACTTTAAACCGTATTAAATAAAAAAATTAATAAAATTCTACAATTCACACTTGCATTGCATTATCTAGCCCCAAGTTAAGCATAACTTGTGTTATGGGTGCTAGATAACTGACATAACTAGTTCATACATTATATGTCATATACACTAGTCAAACTCAATGTGAAATTTTTGTAAACAAAGAACGACCCCAAAAAAACGAAAACTTGTTTGGTTAGTTTCAGATATAATTGTAAGCATGATAAAGATATTCATCGGTTATTTATCGCGTACCTTTTGTTTTATTTTCCTCCACGTTTCTATCGCGTTACAGCGATTGTAAGCAATCTTTATTGAAGGTCAAGTCGACAAGTTATGTAAATTGCGTATAAATTAACGCGGTGGCGGCGTTTGGGCGGTTTGTTTACAAACATTGTAAACCCGATTTAGCTGGAATATAGAGATATTTTTTTTATAATACATAGAATACACCCAGAACACTCGGGTCATATTTTTTTCTGTGGCGTATTTAGAACACAACCGGTGGTGATCTTCTATCAGATACTGCGGTCAAACGAAGGTGACTATAAAAAAAAATACGGAAATCAAATTCCAAGAAAATTACAATCAAAGAATAGAAACAAATTAGAACTAGTATTTACAATAAAACAATTGCAATTGAGTTCACTGCAGACTGTTATTTTAATTGAAATTTTTAACAAATATTTTCTTACCATCTAGGACAAAGTTGACCAACGTAGCTGCCGATCATCCGATTATGTTTCAGATATACGACGCTGAGTTTCCGGAATTTGAATGAGTGTTTCAATTATGATAATCCTACAAAAGACGAGGTAGAAAACAACACTACTAGGAGATAAGAACTCCCTTAATAAATTGAATTAAACAAGTGAAGAGCTTATCGCAGATAATCTTAGAAGCCTCTCATCAGTTGTTAAGGATATTTGAATAGCGTCAACGAGCTACTTAAGCTAAAACGTGTTATTGTCATGAATTATAGTGTTCAGTATATGTGTTTATATACGCTAATCTTGACCGAGGTTACTTATTGGGGTGGACCCTAGATATTTGGGGTCCTGGGACACACGCAATATACAAAGATCTTACAAAACTCTTAATAGAGTCCACAGGTGATCGGAATGCTGGATTTTATTTCGGTCAACGAATTAGCATTTCCATTCAACATGGCAATGCTGCCAGCATTCTGGGCACTCTGCCTTCTGGTGGCGGCTTAGATTTTTAGGAAATAGATATATTATGTGTCAATGCTAGTTGTAATTGTTTTATTCTGTCCAGTATTATTCATTTATTATTCTTTATTTATGCTTTTAGTAAGGTACTTCTTATTAAAAGTTATTTCGTGCCTGAATTCGATTAGACAATGAAAAACAGTGTACCGAACAACACTACGGCGATTATCTGACAACAGGGTAGTTTCATAAAAAATCTAATTAGTACGTCAGTTAGATTAAGAAAAGATAATGGACCCGTATTTTTTATTTTGTCAATTAAACTAAAAATTATGAAGATATAGCAAAAAATTCTAATTATTATTTCGTTTTCAGTTGAAAAGTAGGTATCGTTGTGTAGAATTCTAACTGGATGGTAGGTATTTAGATATTTTTTTATAGGTAACAATGTACATATTATGTAATCGTTAAAGGTTTAGTAGGTGGTTTTTTTATACAATAAAAGGTTATATTATATTTATGACCACTTTCCTGATAGATTATCTTATGACCAGTAAAAGTGGAAGTAAAATAAGGCCGGAAAAAGTATAGGTTTAGGTAAAATGGTAAATAATACCTCTTTAACAATACAAGCACTTATCCAACCTTTCCGATTGTCCTCTACCCCACTTAACGAATAAATAAAGGCAACAAATAAATCACGGTATTATCAGCACTTTGAATTTCTCTTCAAATTCTATAGAGCTGACCGTACTCATGAGAGATTTCAAATAGGTACAGCTAGGTATGAAAATAGCTTAGCATACACCGAGTTTATTAGGCTTACGTGACTAGAATTCGTTAGGCCTTTCGCACTCAGAAACGGCCGTATTTCATGCAAATTAAATCCTTATTGCAAATTTTGTTACAGCGAATAATGTATTTGTGTCTTCAACCAAATATATTTTAAGACGAGGGAGAAGAGAGATACGTTTTTAGCGAATAAATAAATGACGAATCAAGATAAAATCTTATATGATATGAATCTTATCTCACTAATCTCACTATCTCACTAATCTCACTAATATTATAAACGTGAAAGTTTAGATGGATGGATGGATGGATGGATGGATAGATAGATGGGTGGATAGATAGATGGATGGATGTTTGTTACTCAATCACGCCAGAACGGCAAAACGGATCTGGATGAAATTTGGCACAGAGATAGATTATAGTCTGGAATAGGACATAGGCTATTTTTTATCCCGAAATTCCTACGGGAACGGGAACTACGCGGGTGAAACCGCGAGGTGCTGCTAGTATCTTATATATATTTTAATGATAAAAGTTTGCCCTATTCTTTCTTGAAGATTTTGTCTTTCAACTATGCCAACTTCTACAGATTTCGACATCTAGGCTTGATGAAACGTCCTACAAAGGGTTTATGAAAGGATAACAGGTGTCGACACCGAGTTACGACGACAACGTGTCAGTTTGGAACATATTTGGCTTACAAATTGGACTCTAAGCAGTTTGCTGTAAGGTCTGCTATTAAGTTGATTAATTTATACGTGGAAACTGAGTTTAACTGTAATGCACGGTAAGATTGAAAGCTAGGGACGCTTTCTAAAAGAACAGAAACGGAGTTTAAGACGCAATAATAACGTAAAAGACGGCTTCATCAAGGCGTCTTTGTGCAACGCTTTGACGACTTTAAACTCAGTTTTCGATATAAATTAATAATGCTGGACTATTCACTCAGCATCTAGTCCCAAGCTCAGCAGAGCTTGTGTTATGGGTACTAGATAACTGATATACTTAATACAAAACATTAAAATAGATATATTGTTTATATATTTTGTACATAGAAAACACCCAGAACAACCTAAACCAATATCTGAAGTACAAACATTTGCCCCGAGCCGGGAATCGAAACCGCAACCTCCCACGTCACAGGCGGACCATTGCTCGCTGCACCACAGAGGTCGTCTGTTTTTCAGATTTATGTAAGTCTAAGGCAATGAAAAAATCTAGTGTTCTCTGGATTTTGACCCAATAACGGCATGAGGAAATATCTATTTCATAACAAGTATAACTTGTATACCTATTTTAAGTATCAGACCTACTCAAATTACTTAGAAATAACGGTATTAAGAAGTTCTGTATATGTATTACCTGCGGTAGAAATAAATGAAGTTCAAGCGAGCCGACTGTAGCTGGCAACTAAACCAACAAACCCGCTGTTGTGGACGCTTAACAAACCACGTCAACAGACACCAAGGGGTCGTAATTAAAAGAAAAATAAGGCCCATACATGAATGTCCCTCAAAATAGCCAACGCTATCCACTGTTACCTGAACCTCCTCCACCTGACACAAGATGGAGCATAGAGGTCGTGATATATTGGAGTCGAGCTTTATTACGTAGGTACATTTAATCTAGCTCTTAGAACAGAAGAAGTAAAGTGCATTGTCAGCTGAAGCATTATTTTTTCTTTGTATCTTGATGCTTGACTACATTTATAGGGTTTTTGATTAGAAACAGATAAAACAAGCTGAAAACTTTGAATTTTTGAATTTCTTGAATTTCAAAATTTTGTTTGTTAGGGTTCCGTACCCAAAGGGTAAAAAGGGAATCTATTACTAAGACTTCGCTGTCCGTCTGTCACCAGGCCGCATCGAATGAACCGTGATTGTAAGACAGTTCATTCGATGCGGCCGGGATGAAATTTTCACAGATGATGTATTTCTGTTGCCGCTATAACAACAAATACTAAAAAACAGAATAAAATAAATGTTTAAGGGGCTCCCGTACAACAAATGTGTTTTTTTTGGCGTTTTTATAGATATAATATATAGATAATATAGATATAATGGTACGGAACCCTTCGTGCGCGAGTCAGACTCGTACTTGGCCGGTTTTATTTTTTATTTATGGACTAAGACGAACACTTTTCGACTGCTGTATTCCTAAGCTATCACAATAATGCATTTTTACATTTATATTCCCATAAAGAGATAAATACCCCATTCACTGGCTCGCTGCGCTCCAGTGACAACCGTCTCTTTACTTTACGCTCCCAGAGGTTGATTAAACGTTATTATACGATCATATTTCCCGGCGACACTTATGACCGTATTTTCCTGTCTTAGCATTAGCCTGTCCCGTAAAGTGTGATTGTACGGGTTATTGGTTCCCGAAGGATTATGGGCTGAGCCCGTTTTAGTGGGTTTGGGGTGGATTAATCATCTCATTTTGATGGTTGTTATCATATTACTGATTACTAAGTTCGTCAATACTGTTGCTGCCGTTTCTTTGTGGTGTTCTGTGTTCGGACTACTTTTGGCCGAGGCGAATAGTGGTTCCGGGTTTATGGCACTCGCCTTGCCCCAAAGTTTAAATATATTAATTTAATATCAATTTAACGCTGAAATCGTTCTGGTTTTGTCCCATTTTTATAGTAAGATAGTTTACTCGAAATTTTCAAGTAGGTACCTACTAATTATTATTTATGTATATACATATATATGTCAGTTATCTAGTACCCATAACACAAGCTCTGCTTAGCTTGAGGCTAGATAATGCAGTGTGAATTTTCCAGTATTATTTATTTATTTTATTTTATTAAAAATATTTTTGTGGATTGACCATAATAATGCCGAGGATACACTTTGCTTTCATTGATTTTAGCTAGTTACTTATTATATCAGTAAATAATGAAAATCGGTATAAGTATACTGATAAATAGAGCGCTCAACAAAAAAAAAAAACAACGAACAAAAGCGATGAACATTTAAATAAGGATAAATAATCAGTCATAAATCAAGGAATCCCACAAGCTATGTCGACTATATCTCGATGCAATAAAGATTGTACTTCAGCAAATATGCTTGGAATATCGATGCAACAGTACAAATGACATATACAGTAGGGAGGCTACCGTAGCAGCTAGAATTATATAGCCACTTGCTGCTGCCCGCGGCTTTGCAGCGTGCAGCAGCTTTTCGTAAGTTAAGTAGCCTATGTCCGTCACCGGGATACCATTAACCTCCCTGCCAAATTTCAATCCGTTCAGCCGGTTAAGCGTGAAAAAGTAACAGATAGATAAACGGACAGACAGACAGGGTTACTCGTCGAAGTCGAATTTATAATATTAGTATAGATGATTATTTTAAAGTTGATGTTCATTATTGTGTTTCTGATACAATAATCGACATCATCAGCAGCCTATACAAGGACATAGGCCTCCCTTAATGAGCGCGATAGCGCCCTAGTTTCCTCTTCCCGCATCCAGCATCTGCCTGCAGTCTTTCGCAGGTCATGATGCCACCTGGCCGGAGGGCGCCCAACACAATAATGTGAGAGTACAATAAATGACGATTGAAGCTTCAGCATCACCGTTTTATATTTATATAATAGGCTTCCTCTTTTAACTAACGATTACTGTGAAATAAATGATCTAGTACATATTTGATCAAAATAACATGAAAACTGAAAGTAACGCAGCAACTGAAAATCACACGTAGGGTAGGTAGGTACGTTCAATTAGTGGTCTGCGGTTTACGTGAAAAACAGTCAACAAAGTTACTCTACTGTATTTTCATTTACTGTGCCGTTGGAGTTACTATAAACTATAAACTTGCAATAAAGGATATTGTATATCGCTTCGCTGATAAACAATGAAGTTACCAGACAAACAGAGAGTTGGGAAACGTAAATGTTTATACTTAGTTAGTAACAGATAAATTGAACTAGGACCTATGATTGAAATGAGAGAAGTTCAATAAAAGGAGTCAGTAACTGGTTTCGCAGAACTTTTTATAAACTTCTTTATAACTTACTCATTATTTATTTGAAGTATGATAGAGAACGGCCCAGCATTGGGTCGAATCAGGATAGAGAAAATAGATAACGAACTAAAAAGAAAAATGGACATCCTTTGCTATTTATTTTTTCTTTGTTATTAAATATCTTCAGCAACTCAGTTATCATAAAAAGGGATATACCAAGCCTGGGCTGCCCCCCACTCTTTTAATAAAATAAGTCGCATATAAAAATATTGTAAGTACACGAAATTACAGTGCTTGCGACTTTTTTGAATTTTTACTAAGAAACGGGTTTATTTTATTTTATATTTTTAGGAAAACTTACAGCTTAACACAACAAAAATTAAGTGTAAATATATGGACGGCCAATTAAAAGTTTTCACAGATAGTTTGAAAGAACAAATAAAAGAGAAAGAGGGTTGGTATGCCTTCTTCTTACTACCTTACTTTTGGTACCCTTAGATCCATTTTAGCGATTAAGATTTCATACTGAGTATGAAAAGAGTAGCACTGCTTTTCTAACTTTAGAAACCGAAATAAAACTTACAATCTCGGTAAACAGAGTCAACATAAGTTTTCCCAGAAGTAATATCCATCGGTGCATAAAACCCGTAAAACTTCTGTTTAACCTGAACATTACTATACCACGAACAGCGTTTAATTACGTAACAGACGGAAAAATTACTCATTGTAAGTGACAAGAGGCGGGACGCACCTTAATCAACTCCTACCCTGTTGTTCGAATTAAGCCTCGCTTTTTGCTAGAACAACAGTCAGCCATACCGCCCCATTCAAAGTTGGAGGGTCCCCGCATTTGTATGTAAATGAATCGTAATTTTACTCCGCAATCACAACGTGTAGGTGGGTTACCTACCGAACGTTAGGGTCGGAGCAGACGGGAGAATTACGGTGTAGAGTAGTCTACCGCGGGCCACATTATACACGTGGCCCACCGTAGTCCACACCCGTTGTCTTGGATGTTGTTTGCACACGGTACTCTAGCCTGGTATTGACAGTATGAGCTAGAACTTAGACGTTTCAATGTTTAGTTGTTGGCTGGAACGTACGGCAAACAAGAAACGAGCGATCACTTATGGTAGCTGAATTTATGCATCGATGCATCGATGCATACAATGCCGACTTCAACTCCATTCTAAAATGACGGCAATTGCCTATTCATCTACAACTCAACAAGCAAGAGCGAATGCCGAATAAGACTACAGTTTATAGCTTTCCGTAAAGATCGGGATGTTTCGTATTTATTGACTTTAGGAGACCAGCTTTTGCAAGTGATGTGTTTAAGCCCATAGGAAAGAAATACTTTTTTTATTGGTGATGGTCAAGCGTTTGGCCACCGTTTCACTTGAATAAGTGATGATGTAGCCTAACATGGAGAGCGCTTTTCCAGAAGGAACTTCACCCTGGATTTCAAGACTCCAAGATTGTACTCGGGCGGGGAAACAGACGCTGGAAGCTCATTCCACTCTTTGCCCGTGCTTATTATGACCTACGGAGCTGAGACGTGGACACCGACGGTAGGGCTGCATGGTCCACCAGTTTAAAGTCGCCCAGCGAGTTATGGAGAGAGCTATGCTTGGAATTTCTCTGAAGGATTCGCAACGAATACATCCGATAGAGAACCAAAGTTATCGACATTGCTCAAAGGATTTAGCAAACTGAAATGGCAGTGGGCTGGTCATATCTCGAGAAGAACCGATAACAGCTGGGGTAAAAGTGTTCTTGAGTGGAGACCGCGACTCGGCAAACGTAGTGTAGGACGCCCTCCAACTAAGTGGGAAACGATTTGCGAAAGACTGCTAGCAGATGCTGGATGCGGCAAGCTGAAGACAGGGCGCTATGGCGCTCATTAGTGGAGGCCTATGTCCAGCAGTGGACTAATATAGGCTGATGATGATGATAATGAAGGATGAGTATACTTTTTTGTTTCGACACTGTGATACACTCACCCAGGTACGGGTAGTATTTTTCTGTGCGTCTGCTGGTCTTATGGTGGTACTAATTAAATTAAACTAGAATTACTGATTAACATATAATTATGATGAGCTTGTTATACTCTATAGAAAAACCGATATAAATAAAAAGGAACCAAGCATATCGCCTTGAGACATGCACAGAATTTTATACGGCATTTATATAACAGTGAGGTACCTACTCTAACAGTTTATTACACACTTTCATAGCGTAATAGCAAATTACCATATTCGATCCATTATAATAATTTTCACGTTTAAAAGCAGCTTTTTCAGTGGCAATATAGATAGCAGTTATTTTTGATATTATCTCTTGGATTACCTGAGATCTTTAGGTAATTTTATTTTGTATTCGTTGGAGATGGTATAAACGATTTACATTAATAGCAGTTATCATTTTGTGATAACAGTTATTACATTGCTTTTTAAAGACTGAATATAAACCGCCTATAGTAAATCCTATGCCATCACTTCACAATATAACATTTCAGATCACATTATGTATGTATGTTAATTCTTCACGCTCGAATGGCTAAACGAATTCCAATGAAATTTGATACCAAGATAGCTTATATCATTGATTAAAATATTGGCTTATTTTGACACTGAAAAGTGTGGTATTCACGCGTGATGATCAAATAATTATAATACGTTAGTTACTTAATAACGCGAGTAACACCAAGGCGAGCAGCTAGTGTTATAAATAAACGTTTGGATGGATGTTTCTTACGTCCAACTTCACCGTTGCAATTAAACATTTATAATTATATGCAACTAGCAGCGCCTCGCGGTTTCACCCGCGTAGTTCCCGTTCCCGTGGGAATTCCGGGATAAAAAGTAGCCTATGTCCTATTCCAGACTATAATCTATCTCTGTGCCAAATTTCATTCAGATCCGTTCAGCCGTTCTGGCGTGATAAAGGAACAAACATCCATCCATCCATCCATCTAAACTTTCACGTTTATAATATTAGTGAGATTAAACATTGATAAACTCAGTTTAGTGCCTTGAGCGAGCTCAACGCATTTTACCGACAAAAAGTTGATCCGGTTTAAGCCCTCAAACGAATTCAAGAGATGTCATGTACAGATTACAGGGATATTCTGTAATCTGCGTGCAAATCACACAAAAGGTATTACGTATTTTATTAAGATCAAGCTCAACTTAGTTTTATTGATCTTCTCTTTAGACAGAAAACGGTAAATTTTTACCTTACTCACTTCAAAACTATTGAAAGAAGATAGGTTTTAGATTTGGAATAAAATACTTATCGGTAACTATTCTAAAATTATACACGCTGATGTTCACGGCTTCACCCGCGCGTTTCATGTAACCCATTTTCCGGGTTAATAAATAGCATATGACACTCACAAATAACGTTTCAAAATCGGTTCAGTAGATCCAAAGATTACCCCCTATAACCTCACAAACTCACAATCTTTACCTCTTTATAATACATGTATAGGTAGTATATATTAGCCGGAGCTAGATATTACTGACCTAAGTAATCTATCTAGTCTGTCAAGTCTCCTACCATAAATTAACTGTAAAGTACTAAGTACATCAAAGTTAACATGTACTAAGCTACGAATATCCCAAGTAGGTACTCAAATACGTATATTCTAGAACAAGGTAACAAGGTGCATTTTTGACTCTAGATAGGAACGTAAGTAAGGTCAGGAAGCTTGTGTTTTAGGAAGGTAAGGTTACGTAACAAGAATGTTAGACCTTAAAAAAAAGTGTAAAAGGATACCCGTGACACAGGTTTGTCCTAGTTCTGTATTCACTGCTAATGTATATACTAATAGCAGCGCCTTGCGGTTTCACCCGCGTAGTTCCCGTTCCCGTGGGAATTCCGGGATAAAAAGTAGCCTATGTACTATTCCAGACTATAATCTATCTCTGTGCCAAATTTGGTCCAGATCCATTCAGCTGTTCTGGCGTGATTGAGTAATAAACACCCATCCATCCATCCATCTATCCAAACTTTGACATTTATAACATTAGTGGGATGGGATTGCATGACTTATGTGGAAATAAAAAATAAATAAATAATTTGTAAATTAGACCTCTTACTTTCGGGCTTTGCGGTCTCCATCATTAGTAGTTATGTTTTTTTTTGTTTTTGGGTTTTTGGTGAAGATGCCAAACCTAATTATTGGAAGAAACTAGACTGCCTAAGCAGCTTATGAAGTAACAATATCTGTGCTAAGAATATTTTCGGAGGGTTGTGTTGTAGGCTCCTAAGGAAAATTTGTTAGAGCTTCTAATGCCGGGTACAGACCAAGCGAGCGAGAGCGAGCGAATGCCAACGATTGGGATTTGAAAATCGGTACGTTCGTTCTATATTGCTTTAATGTAGCGACAGCCGTCGGAGTACGGCTGAAGATGAACGAAGGCCCTTGTTTGGACTCGCTTGCTTTCGCAATGACGTCCATACCGGTACTTTTGCGTTTGTTCGTTAGCCTTCGCTCGCTCTCGCTCGCTTGGTCTGTACCCGGCATAAGACTCCTATACCGAGTGGCGGGTTGCCGACGGCAAAGCAACTGCTCCAGTCGACTGCAGGTTAAAGGCTTACAGAAAGGCATACAGACCAGAAAGACTTACAATGTGCGCGAGACTTGTTATCCCCTTAATAGTCGGAGCCCGCGCGGGCAATTTGCGAACCTTGGCTTGGCCCTACCGTCCCGCGCCCTAGGCTTGAAGGTGGGACTGAACCTCTAAGTTCCCATACAAACGTACTATTCGATTCATTTGCAAACTACGTCCCCGATTGCAATGAACTTTTGAATACATAATCAGATAGCGATGTTTGTATCGTTTTAGTTTTTCAAAATACATAATCATCATTAAATTAGAGCGAAAGTAATAAAAGCGCTTGAAAATGGATAATAATGAATTTTGGCTCTCACTTTATGATGATAAGGTATTTTGAAAAACTAAACTGATACAAACGTAGCTATTACTTATCCGATTATGTATGCATAATTTCATTAAAATCGGGGACGCAGTTTCCAAATGAATCGAATAGTACGTTTGTATGGAAGCTTAGCGGTTCAGGGTCTTCTTAAGTGGGACATGATGCAATATTTTGCAAATTTATTGATTATTCTGTAGAAAAACCTAGTAATATCTGTATATATTTGGATTCTCCATAAAATTTCCTACAAATAAACATGTAAATAATCTGCATTAGTATAAAAAACATTAAATGAGCTACATGTAAAGTCAGACGAAAGAAAAATGGCAGAGAAAGTTTAAAAAAAATTAAACACTTTATCTACTGCTTAAGTTTTGCTTCTTTATTTACTGGTAAAACCTAGAAAATAGTAAGAACTCAACTTGCTATATCACACATGAGGCAGCAGGTAAACCTATTCTCGTAACACCTCGGCATTTTGGTCCAAACCCATGGCCATGATAAAGTCCCAGTTAATATAGCAATGTCGCATGATCGGGCCAAAGATTGGGATAATCCGATAATGACCGAGCCCGATTCCTTAATATATCGAGTCATCAATACTGTTAATCCAATGTGGGGCCAGTTCTACGATTCAATCTCATCATTAGTCACAGGGGTGGTTTTTGTTTCAGTATATGTATAGGTATTTTTGTTTCAGTATATGTATAGGTATTTTTGTTTCAGTATATGTATAGGTATTTTTGTTCGAATTTGTAGGAGAAGAGATCGATGTAGCATGTTTCCATAAAATAACAAAATAATATTGGATAATTTACACAACATCATTTAGCAAGCCTTAAGCTAAGTAGAGCGTAGCAAATGGGAAAAATATTTAAAAATAAAACTCGACTTATAGTTTAAAAAAATTAAATTACCACTAGACTGATGCCTGTGCTTATTGTCATAAAAATTTAAAATATGAAAAAATTGTAAAAGGCCTTGATAACTGTTTTTACATCCCCTCTAAAACACAAAACGCTCTGTTATACCCCTAAAATGTATGCGAATTTGCTTAGTGATTGCTGCGTTGCATTTTCTACCCCTCAGCCACAGCTCTCGCAGTGACTTCGAGTCAGTCTCGGTTGAGCATTTGATCAAGCAACACGCGTCCACATTTGTCTCCGGGCTCGATGCCTTTTGTATTACGTAACCTAATTAATTCTATTAAATCAATATTAATGATTTAAATATAAAATCTTTTTTTTAAAACCCCTCTCGAAAGGGGCCGCATAACATTGGTGGCAGCGGTGGGATACGGAAGTTCCCAGTGTCGTTAAAAACGTATAATAAAGTTTACGCAAAAGTGAAAATCTTACGAAATTTTGTGAAATTCGTGAATTTCCGAACTGTGCTATCTTCTGTCTTCTCTTCATACCCGAGTGATTGGCAGTGGCAAAGCAACCACTTTTATCATCAGCGACATCAGTGAGTGTCTCACTCACCTTCAAGTAACTCCGTGACAGTGAAAGGCGGCTCCTGGAGCACTTACCATCGTGGTCCAGCATCTTCATCTCCAACTGAATCTGTAACGGCGAATCCTGAAACTACTTACGTGGTCATCATCATCATCACCATCTTCGGCGGTCCAGCGGCGGCGGCGAGAACTCCTCCAGTTGTTCCTGTAATTACTTACGTGATCATCATCCTACGAGTCCTCGACGAGAACCATATACAACGACGTGATCCTCATCAAACGCCGTGTTCATCGCTACACATCTACATTCGTATCGTGTTTTGTGTTTGTGTCGTGTGATTGTGAGTGCATCAATCCGGAATGTGCCGATTCGCCGTCTACACGCTGATATATGTCTACATGCTGATATTGTAAGTCTTTAGTTATTGCTTTGTCCAGGGCCGTATTTAGGGTTCTTGATTTTGTCGTGGAATTTTAATAATGCCAAAAGAGCATAGCGCAGAAGCCTTAAAACTTGTCATTCCTCTCCTATCAGCGGGACAATCTTACGAAAATACTCCTCAACTTTCTCCACGAGGAACTACGTCTAGTAAAAAGGACAAAATGGCTGAACAAATCGTAGAATTAAACACGTTGTTCAAATTCATCAAACCCTATGATGGTAATAGGGAAACCGCGAATTCATTCATTGTTAATTGTAACAACGCATATGAACTTGCATCAGAAGCCCAAAAACCAATTCTGCTTAAATATATTTTAAGTGTACTTCAAGGAAAAGCGGAGGTTGCCTGCTCTATCAAGGAGTTTTCTAACTGGGAACAATTGAAACAGTTTCTGAAAACACAATTTTGTGAAAGAAAACATAGTGCTCACCTCCTTACTGAACTCCAAGAAAGCAGGCAATCCCCGCAAGAAAATGTGAGCCAATATTCTTTGAAAATCGAGACTTGCCTCTCACAATTGTTGACGGAAGTAAATTTGTCAAATACCAAGGTCAAAGAATTAGCCGGCCGTTGTGCCGCTATGGAAGACCTAGCACTCCATCATTTCTTAATGGGGCTTCACCCTAGAATCTCTAACATTGTCAGATGCAAGTCTCCTAAAAATTTGAATGAAGCCATCAGCATGGCTGTCTCCGAAGAAAGGATACAGCAGAGCCTGTACAGACGCACTGTACAAGACCCAAAGCATTCAGGCGCTAAGCCTAAACCAACGCCTACGTCATCTTACCCCTCTAGCTCTAGCTCCCGACCAGCGCAGTCTGCATCTGCGACCCAAGGTAAGTCCAACAGTGAGCTATTTTGCCGTTATTGCAAGACTGTTGGGCATGATATTAAGGATTGTAAGCGACGAGAATTTAATAATAATAGATTTGCGTCAAAATCCAATCCACAGCAATTTAACGCTAACAACTCGCGCGGGAATAGGGTTAATCACGTCCGTGAAACCACAGACGAAGACTCTGTCGATGAGGAGGTTTCACAAGATGATTTAAACGAGCAGTCGTCTCGGGACGGTGCCGCTCGAGACAATCAGTAGGCGTTGGCACCAAATATAGGTCTGGTTTCCGGGTCATGCAACAGGGTAACCAGCCCCAAATCGAAGGCCCAAAACCTAATTCTAAAATCGAGGTCATGCAGCAGGGTAACCAGCCCCAAATTGAAGGCCTACAATCTAATCCTAATATCCGGGTCACGCAGCAGGGTAACCAGCCCCAAACCGAAGGCCCAAAATCTAATCCTAATATCAAGGTCATGCAGCAGGGTAACCAGCCCCAAACAGAAGGCCTAAAATCTCATTCAAAGACTAACCGACAGGGTAGCCAGCCCCAAACTGACAGTCGCAATCCAAGGACTAACCGACAGGGTAATCAGCCCCAAATTGACAGTCCAAATCCGAAAATGAATCCTCAGGATAATCAATCCCGAACCGATGATCCTGATCACAGTAAATCTGTATCCAATGTCTACGAAATAAATCTTGACTTATCCAAAAGATACTTACCTCATGCGCTTCTTGAATCCCAAGTATCTAGTATTCCTTTGACACTCTTGGTAGACTCTGGCTCAGCCATATGCCTGATAAAAAAATCCAGTATACAAAATAATCAAAGGCTTGTCAAAGAACCCATTAAAATCAAAGGTATAGATCCCGGCGACACACCTACCTCGACAGAAGGTCATTTCCAGTTAAGACTGAAATTGGCGGAAAGAAAATCTGTGTCATTCAAATTCCATGTCATGAACCATGAAGCAAACCTTCCTTATGACGGAATCATAGGTTCGGATTTCCTTACATCCTTTGGTTGCAAGATAGATTACACCACCGATGTTCTGAAAATAAAGAACATCATCATTAAATTGCATTTCTTTGATCCTTATTACGTCATTCCACCACGCACCGAATCGGTTATCGAGTGCTCAGTTTATAACACCAACCTAGTAGAAGGTATTGTTCAAGATCAACATATATCCGAAAATTTACTACTGTCAAACTGCATCGTAAAGGTCAAAGAAAATAAGCGTGTAAATTTAACTGTTGTGAATACATCCGAATACCCAATCAACGTCAATTCAAACTTATGTCTTAAACTGGAACCTTTAAACCACTGCGCGATGCAAATAAGTCATGACATGCAAAGCACATCAGATCGCACCGACGCAGTCCTTGATTCAATTGTAATTGATCATCTTAACCATGAGGAAGCTGATGCCCTCCTAGAGCTATGTACTCAATATTCAGACATTTTCCATTTACCCGATGATAAGTTATCATTCACATCTGTCCTAAAGCACCAGATTAAAACTAACAGTGACAATCCTATCCATACAAAATCCTATCGATTTCCTGAATGTCACAAAAAGGAAGTCGAAGTCCAAATCAACAAAATGCTTGATGAAAATATCATCAAACCTTCGTCGTCTCCTTGGAGCTCTCCTATTTGGATTGTTCCCAAAAAAGCTGGCCCCGAAGGCCAACGAAAATGGCGGATTGTCATTGATTATCGAAAGCTTAATGACATTACCATTGGGGAAACCTACCCTATTCCCCAAATATCAGAGATCCTTGACCAACTCGGGAAAAGTAAATACTTCACTACCCTAGATCTTGCATCTGGTTTCCACCAAATCCTTATATCTCCGGAAGATGCAGCTAAGACTGCCTTCTCTATCCCTCAAGGTCATTATCAATTCACCAGAATGCCATTCGGGCTGAAAAATGCCCCATCCACTTTCCAAAAATTGATGAATTCATGTCTCACAGGACTCCAAGGTACTAGGTGCTTTGTATACCTAGACGATATAGTAATTTACTCCTTTGACCTTAATTCGCACATTGCAAACCTCAAATCTGTTTTCGACAGACTCCGTAATTATAACCTAAAATTACAGCCTGAAAAATGTGAATTTTTCAGGAAAGAAGTTGCCTATTTAGGTCATATCATAAATGAAAATGGTGTCAAAACTAATCCTGAAAAAACTAAGGCAGTTACAGAATTTCCTGTTCCTCAATCCCCAAAAGATATAAAATCGTTCCTGGGCTTAGTATCCTACTATAGAAGATTTATTTCTGATTTCGCTAAGCTAGCAAAACCTCTCACATCTCTTCTTAAGAAGGATGTTCCTTTCCTGTGGCAAAACGAACAACAACTTGCTTTCGAAGCCTTGAAACAAAGGCTAATCTCTGCACCTGTTCTAGCATACCCCGACTTTACTAAGCCATTTAATTTGACTTGCGATGCATCAAATTATGCAATTTCTGCTATACTATCACAAGGCCCAGTTGGTCAAGATCGCCCTATTGCCTACGCATCTCGCACACTCAATAAAGCGGAATGCAACTATAGTGTGACTGAAAAAGAATGTCTTGCTATAGTCTTCGGAACCAAAGTATTTAGGCCTTATCTTTACGGTAATCACTTCCAAATCCTATCCGATCATCGACCCTTGCAATGGTTATTCAACTGCAAAGACCCGGGCTCCAGACTTATTAGGTGGCGCCTGAAATTGGAAGAATTCGAATACGACATTAAACATAAAAAGGGTAAAATAAACACCAATGCGGATGCATTGTCACGGTTTCCGGTTAATCCAGTTCAACCGGAACCCGAAATTTCTAATCCTACTAACGAAAGGGAAAATCGTCCGGCGATGGATAGGGACCTTATGGACCTACTCGTATCCCCTCCATCGTTTCATCCTGACGAGGATGTTTCTCCTAGGAATCCCCTTGTCGATCCATATGACGATATCCTACCCTTACCTGATATTGACTTACCATCTAATATACCTGACGTCCTTAGAGATGAAATTGAAAATAATGATACCTTACCTGAAATTCAGGAAGAAAGTCATGACATACCTGATGTGGGTGACTTACCTGAATCGTCCAACTTACCTTTCCCTGATGAAAGTAGGAGTCCTCTTCCATCCACCAGCGCCCATCCAGGTGCTCCCGTCGATGACTATTCCACTTTCCTGAAAGCAGTAGCAGACAAAAGTAAGTCATTTGACACAAAAATTGAAGAATTTAATGAAAGTTTGATGAAGTGTCCCTCAAAGATAATTCTTGTACCCATTTCGATGGACCTTGACGAGTCGAATCCTTACATCCATGATGTACTTAGTGATCCTGAAATTCATGCAAACATTCATGATTTGGAGAAAGAATTATTCAAATTCCAAAAAGTAGATTTCAATAATAAAAATTATTACCTTTTATTCCTGAAGGTCCATCATTTCGATCAGGCCTCTTATCCCGAAATCTTTGAGACCCTGAAAACAATAAGAAATGAACTAATGTCACAAGGAAATATAACTGAGATAGGTATATCAGATCTAAAGAATCCATTTGATAAACACTCGTTTATTAAAATTTATAATATCCTAACTTACCTGTTCCATAATTCCCGAATTTCAGTCAAAATCTATCACAACAATATTATATACCCAGCTCCAGTCGAAATTAAAAAAATATTATTTGATAATCACGATATACCGATAGCTGGTCATTTAGGATCAGTCCGTATGTATAATAGGCTGAAACAAACCTATTATTGGAAAGGAATGCGTAGTGACATAGAATCATATGTCAAACAGTGTAAATCCTGCCAAGAAAATAAAGCACTAAGGAAAATAAATCGTGCACCTATGCAAATTACCTCTACCTCAACAGAGCCGGGACAGCGAATATCCATTGACGTAGTCGGCCCTCTTCCTGAGTCCGGCCCTGCTAAGTTGAAGTACATTCTTACGATTCAAGATGACTTGACAAAGTTCTCGTCAGCTTATCCTATCCGAAGTACCACTGCTGAAGAAACATGTGAATGTTTACTTCATTATATTTCTATTTTCGGTATACCCAAAATTATTGTCACGGACCAAGGTTCCAATTTTACGTCAGATTTGTTCAAAAAGGTATGCCACTTCCTAAAAATAAAAAATTTGTGGGCTTCTCCCTACCATCCGCAAACTCAAGGAGCATTAGAACGCAGTCATTCCACAATGAAGGAATATTTTAAATCCTATATAAATGAGGACCATACTAATTGGCCTCGATATATCTACACTGCTATGCTCGCTTATAACACAGCTGTTCATTCTACAACGCATTTTACGCCTTACGAACTTATGTTCGGCACTAAACCATTTATTCCTAACAACATTTATGATGAATCACTTGGAGTAACTTATCCCGATTACGTCCGAATGATGCAAACTCGTTTGAAATTTTCGCGCGAAAGAGCGTTAGATTTTATTCGGCAGGCCAAGGAAACATCAAAACCTTACTACGACTCCCATTCTCGTCCCGTTAAATACAAGGTTGGCGATTATGTATATCTCAAAAATCATCTGAGATTGCGAAAGGCCCTCTCTCCTATTTGGAAGGGCCCTTACAAAGTAATTAAAGTAAATGGAAACAATACATTAACCTTGCTAATTAATCGGCGTCATATTACTCATCACTATGACCAAGTAAAGTTAGCCGACCTCGGTACTAGTGGAACTAGGAGCTAAACTATAGTGTTTAAGATGGGATAGGCATAGAATGTTTTATCTATTATTCCACTGTTACCCTAACTCCTATGAGATAGGTGATCTCAGGGAAAATCTAAAACCTACAAATTAACAGTAGGTAGATAGTTGAAATAAGTTTTAGACATAAGAAATAGCATAGGATCTATCTTATATATAGGGTGGTTTTTTTTATTGTTGCCTTGAATCTTATGATACAAGTGTTCTCGATGAAAGAAACCTAAAAACCTTATTATAGAATATTCGTAGTAATTTAGGCTTATGATTATTTACAGGGAATCAACCCAAGGTCAGCCACACCAGGAGTACATCCAAACTATTACTTCAAGCTCAGGCCTTTATTTCGATTATTTAGGAACCTTAAAAATTCATAACGGTTATCTAAAAGTACTTTTACCATTGGATATTTCACACTTTGATACTCATTTACAAAATATTAAGAGTGCTTTAGAAACAACTAGGTACCTATGTAACCAGACTCGGATTATAGAGATAACCACGGTATGTCAAAACATCCTACAACCTTTAATGATTCGATATGAATACCTCTGTAGAGACTATGAATCAATCTCGCATCTTTTAGATAACCGAACGAAACGCGCATGGATAGGAGGTATTGGCTCTATTTTGAAGGAAATATTTGGTACTCTCGATGAAAACGATGCTTTAAAATATAACGACGCCATAGAAAGCATCCGAAATAATGTAAACCAAGTAGCTACTTTAATGAAGGAAAATATATTGGTTACTACCTCCATAATTTCAGCTTATAACGATACATTACATAAAATAAATAGTAATGAAATTATACTAAACGAAGCTATTGATAATCTTTCTATGAACGTGAAAAACATCTCTAAATTGACAAACGGACTTTACATCCAATCAAGGGTTAATGTTATTCTTACTTGTCTCGAAATATCTGTACTTACCTTGTCGTTTCAACTAGAGGACGTTACCAATGCTATTTTATTTAGCAGCCAAAACATACTTCACCCGGCGATAATAACGCCTCTGCAATTATACCGGGAACTCGCCGATAACTACAGGTACTTACCTGACCACCTACGATTCCCCGTAGATCTAAATCTGAATAACGTTCATCATATTCTGAACGTATCTAAACTAGTTTGTTATTATGTAGATTATAAGATTATATTTGCTCTTCAAGTACCATTAGTTGGTATTGAAGAATATGTTTTGTTTCACAACATTGCCCTACCGGTCCCTCTTAACACTAAGGAACCTAATCAATTTAGTTTGATTATTCCAAGCAGTAAATACATAGCAATAACTAAAGACAAAGCCCGTTATTGTACTCTCGATGATTTAGGAAGTTGTGCGATGATAAGTACCGGGAACTATATCTGTGACGTCGCGAATGTATACGCAACCGATGCGAAGTCTACCTGTGAAAGTGAACTCTTATCTAAAGTGACTCATGGTATACCTACACAATGTAATTCTAAGTTTATCTATGGGATGTTAGATATTTGGAAACCATTGATGAATAATAAGTGGATTTTCATCCAATCAGTACCTAATCAAATTTCTTTAGATTGTGTAAATTCAGAATTTCATGAGATAACTATTTTGGCTACCGGTATACTTACCGTTCCAAACGGATGTGTGGGTCATTGTAAAAGTACCACTCTAATACCTAAGTCATTTAATACCTTTAACTTTACTTCTCCGATAAACAATGTACCAGACTTTAATCTTATCGATGATACTTGTTGTAATAACGAAAAGTTTAATGTTGTCATAGGTGATGTGTCCCCTATTCACTTACACAATATTGATTTAGATGAGTTTACCGGAAAGAGTAAAAATTCACTTGACTCTATAGTGAAAGATTTAGGAAAAATAGATAACAGCTCTCATATTGTGAAATATGGCACACATTATTCTATTTTAATTATCGTTTTAGCTTTTGTAATAATCATGTATTTAGGATATTTAGTGATTAGAAAACTTTGTAAACCCGGTGACAAAAGTTGGAGTTTGAGTAAAATCAATATAAATAAACCATCTGCCCAACCTGTACAAGTACAAGCTACAAGTACTGACTCTGACATAGAAATGGATCAAATTGCTAGAATCAGAACTCAAGTTTAAGTTGACATCCTAGTAGACTTAGTAGGTAAAACCCTAAGTCTCCTCTTAAAGGGGGAGGTGTTATACCCCTAAAATGTATGCGAATTTGCTTAGTGATTGCTGCGTTGCATTTTCTACCCCTCAGCCACAGCTCTCGCAGTGACTTCGAGTCAGTCTCGGTTGAGCATTTGATCAAGCAACACGCGTCCACATTTGTCTCCGGGCTCGATGCCTTTTGTATTACGTAACCTAATTAATTCTATTAAATCAATATTAATGATTTAAATATAAAATCTTTTTTTTAAAACCCCTCTCGAAAGGGGCCGCATAACAGCTCGTCGACCTGGGCGGTCAACGACCCGCGACATCATCGGAGTGGGCGACGAGCCTTAGATGCGGTACCTCCCACAAATGCATTTTTTTCTTGGTTCTATTACAATAAGGCACATGCATCAGTTATTGCGTAGTCTAGGGATCATTTTCTTAAATATATCGAAAACTGAAAATGAACTAAAGTTTTTTATAATATATTTTCCGTGTTCTATGTTCAAAGCTAAATCCCCCCTGAAAGTTTGAACCTTCATTTTTGTTACAGGTAAACATAGATATTTTTTATCATACTACATAGAAAAAACCTAGAACACCTGGAAAAATATCTGCAGATCGTACAAACATTTTATTTTGTGTCGGGCGGGAATCGAACCTGCAACCTCGCGGGCGGACCTTCGCTCGCTGCGCCACACAGTTGTAATCGACATTAAGCACATAATTATTTTCACAAGTATTATTTTCCTTTCCTGGTTTCTCTTCCACTTTTTGTTGTTGAAAATCGAAAATACCCAAAATTGATGACGGTCACTAATACCAAAAGCTTCTTTTATAAAACTTCGAAAAACTTATTATTTCAAGTTAATTTAACAAAAACAATATCTCTTCTATCTTGGTCGCTTGAAACACCTTTTGCTCAGTGGTCACCTTTACCAAAATAACGCTCCATTTCACAACAAGTCGGAAAGGTCTTCTATTGTCTGAAAATAATAAAACTCCACGAAATATCGAAGCGCGAGAATTAATCTACTCGAATAAATTAAAATAAATAAGATTATAAGTAAGAACTTGAGTCGGCTCGGCTCACTATAAGGCCTCAGCTACACGAAGATAGTACCTAGGTAAGTGTCCAGTAGGTACTTACCTAGGTCTTATATATTTCATCTCCACTAGCCTAAATGATAGCTAACCATGAACTATAATTATTAGCTATCATTTCGGCTAGTGCAGAGGAAATAAATAAGATGTGGATACGGTTCTATCGGGATTAAATTCATCTGGATGTTTGTCACAGTAGTTCAAATGCCACATTAGGCTAGCCGTTTTGTTCCAACCGCTATATATATATATCAAACATAAAAAGAAGTCTGATAAATCTATTGAACGTAAATAAGCTAATTCTTAAACAGTGTAATCGATAGTGAATGGCATTAAGCCAAGCGATAACTTCATCACTATTCACGGGTTGCAAAGGTCAAGTAGACACTGGCCTACTATGTCGGTATAGCAAGAGATTGGGCGGCTAGTTACTGCCTTACTATCCCGGTGTAGCCAGGGCTTTAACTGAATTCAAATTACTTTCTCACCTCTTGTGAAGTGCATAATGGCATTAAAATTGAGAATTATTAACATTTTCCTAGCAGACGGACGGATTTAATTGTTTTGCCAAACTTTTGGGTTAATTAATTTAGGTTACGACAGAGTTTTGGGTATTTCAAAGCTAGTAGCGAAAGAGTTGGCTAAGTCTCGAATATTTTATTTGAAAGGCAGGAAGGTAATCATTTCTGGATTTGAATAATCTTTTAAGAGGCTTGAATTTAGATTTTGTAAGCTTAACAATTAATTTTCAATTTAAAAACCTACAGAGTATAAAATTTTTGGCTTAAAATATGCTACTTGTTAATAAAACTGGTATAAAAACTAGATGGAGCAAAAGAAAAAGTACTTCCAATTAAAACATATTCTCAATTTTTGCCATAATACGAGTATGTATATTGTATAATTTTACTAATAATCGAAAAAAATGCAGACTGTTGCAAACAATCTACAGCTCAACTGATCCATATCAATACCAGTCGGAAGCGTGCCCAAGACGCTGGCTGCATTGCAGGTATTTGTTCCATTGTGGTCGTTTTCCATGTATAATATAAAATATCTATCTATGTATTGTACTGTATTATGTATATCAGTTATCTAGTACCCATAACACAAGCTCTGCTTAGCTTGGGGCTAGATAAAGCTGTGTGAATTGGCCAGCTATATTTATTTATTGCCCCGCTGTATAGCAATGCTGATGCGCTGCGCCAACTCACTAGCTCTCGGGTCACGTGTCATAATTTTATTACTTCGCCATTTATTATTTAAAAGTTATAATTTTTAATTCCATTTGTATGTATATAAATTTCATCATCATCATCAGCATATATTAGTCCACTGCTGGACATAGGCAATAACTACGAAATTAATTAATTAGTGTAATCAGACAATCGCCGTTTTAATTAATTATAAAATTGTAGAAGAGTTTTTATTCTCACCAGCTAGCGCAAGTTTTAATAATATTTTAATAGACTTCCTAGGTATTTATGGTATGAACATCATCGCGGTGCTTCTTTACTTGAAAATTTAATTCGTCACAGTGGGAAGTTTCTCGTAATTAAATTAATGTTTACCGTGAAAACGTTTTTAAGTTATTCGTGTATTTATTCTTCACTTAAGAATTAAGATGCATAGGTGTAGTTACACTAACGCCGCCGCTTTAGTTATTACTAGCGGTCCGCCCCGGCTTCGCACGGGCATATTCTATAGCCTATGTTAATCAGTGATAATGTAGCTTTCTAATCGCAAAGAAGAATTTACAAGAATTTTTAAGAATTTTTGAAATCGGTCCAGTACTTTTTAAGTTTATTCGTTTCATACAAAACTACAAATCTTTCGTTTTTATATAGCTTCGTCATCGTCGTCTGCGTCTGCGTGTCATCGACATACGGTACCGCGCGGTAGTATGAGAGCGCTCACAAGCTCTGCTTACTATGGGGCTAGATGATCCTGTTGGATTGCCCAGCACTATTTATATTTATAATTATTTTTATCGTGTGGAGTTTTAACCCGAAAGCAAAACGATCGCACATTTTTCTACGTCAACGTTTTCCATCCTGTCAAATCTAATATCACGTCTATACATCAAAAGAATAATCCAAAAGGCACGTGCGATAAGTTACATAAATAATATTGTTTGAATCAAGTTTATCGAACACAGGAGTACCGAAACTAAGTTATACCTATACATTTTCATCTATTACGATAGGGGAAGTAATACTTCAATTTAGCTTAGAAAACGTTTTGTTTTGTTATAGCGAAGACTAACAGCCGGTTTTTCATCCGCTTGTTACATTTTGACAATAGTTTAAACTTTTTGTTAACCTCTAATGCGTTTACTTGTGTGTGGAGAAACCATGACTTGGTACGTAAAACAAATAAACAAAACTTAACCAGGATAAGTGCTTTATAATGCTTTATTAGTGTTTTTTTACAGAAGTCTAGTCCCTCTGAGTAAAACTCGAGTTTATATTTTTATTTTATTGTACCTGCTAATTGATATTAGGGCAAAATGAATAATAATCTAAAACTATAATAATCTTTTTCGTATAAGCGTGATGTGATCCAATTTTCAGAATATTATTTCATGGCAGATTAAACGCAAGTGTGTGTATAATTGAATAAATAAACCGTGAAACAGTGCGTCATATGACCGGAAGTGAGCTAATAAAGAGCGAGGATTACGCGGTTTCCGAGGAATTAAGCGGCAACTTTATTAAATGCCCGACTCTTCCTGGTTTGGACATAATTTTGGTGACCTCAGTGACAATATCATGACCTCTTCCTTGTATTCTGACAAAAGATTATTATTTTTCAAGCTTTTTTTAGAATGGCGGCCTTATTAAATTTATTTGAACGCCTTCCATAAACTTCGTCATGAAAACCGTTATCTGAACCAACCCGTCCAGAATGAGAATGTCTATCTTATGAATAGGCTACTTGACAACTACTGGGAAATAATTCCAACGTATTGTCTAATAAAACTAATGCAGTGTAGTTAATATTTCTTCAAGGCCAGCAGTGTGAATGATAAAAACTAATTTTAAAGTTTGAATAAAATAATGACGCGCCAATACGATAATCTCTGTCATGGCTCCCGTACGAGCAATGACGTCACACGCCACACCACACTTACAAGAAGAACTCATTGACACTGTAATCTGTGATAGGGTGAAGTCACCAGCGATCCAACCAAACGCACAGCGTTTTCGGTCACGTGATCAATCAATTTTAACCCCGTTTTTTTTACCTAAAATAGGCACATTTTTATAAAAATCACCTGATTACGCTTTGTTACGTTGTCACTGACTAGGATGAAAACAAATTGGAACTAATTTTAATGTAGTCAAATAGCCTTAAGAGAAAGCATCATGTCAAAAGTTTTTACATTTTGCGACCTTAAAGGATGACAGTTAAAAAAGAAGCATTGTTATAAAACCGAACATTTCTTCACAACACATTATGCGCTTTTGAAACGTTTTGGAGCTTTGCGCTATCATAATTATAGTCACCGTAAAATCGACTGATGAATCTACTATTAATAGCCAGAATATTATATCCGAAAAGCCAGGATCACCTTGAAAGAATTCTCCAACGAATAATATAAACTTTATTTTTAATCCAAGTGTGAATATCTCTGGGAAGCTAGCGACACTCAGAATGCAAACAACGAAGTGTAGGTGACCCATTTACGAAGGATCGTCTGGGACATCTTCAATTTATTGTTATCTGTAATAGAATCAGCACATCCATCAGGCGCTGGTATTACGTGTCAAATTCCAATGAAGTTTTAATTCTTTTCCTCAGAACTTGGTTTCCCGTGACTTTTAAAAGTAAAAGTTCGTTTATTGCTTGAAAAAACCAATGTTATAAAGATCTTATAGTATAAATTTGTATCATTGTTTTCTGCCTTTTGGCATGCAATCTTTTTGAAATACTTATCGTCTAATTAAAATAAAACCGGCCAAGTGCGAGTCGGACTCGCGCATGAAGGGTTCCGTACCAATATCTATAAAAACGGCAAAAAAACACGTTTTTTGTAAGGGAGCCCCCTTAAACATTTATTTTATTCTGTTTTTTAGTATTTGTTGTTATAGCGGCAACAGAAATACATCATCTGTGAAAATTTCAACTGTCTAACTATCTCAGTTCATGAGTTACAGCCTAGTGACAGACGGACAGCGAAGTCTTAGTAATAGGGTCCTGTTTTTACCCTGTGGGTAGGGAACCCTAAACACACATAATAAAAAGAAAAAACTTAAATTAAATTTCAATACATCAAAGATTTCAAATTAAATAATATGAGTTATACTAAAGAAATAATAATCTGGGTCAAGTAATATTTTCATTAACATTTTATCATTCATAAATTCATTGATGGTGTAAAAGGCGGTATTTGATAAGAATGATCTTAACTTCCTATAAAACAATGAAGAGGGTGCTACAAGATCTTGCTTCTTGCCAAATTTCATGATTCTAGGTCAACGGGAAGTACCCTATACGTTTTGTGTGCTTGTGATTCTCTTGGAAAATTCAAAAAACTTGTGCATAAACGGCTGTAACTTTTGATTGCGTTGAAGTTTGATTTATATTGCGGCTCTAAGACGTTACGAACCTTACTCAGGTTCCACGCGTTTCTCAGAAAAGAGGGTTTACAGACGGACAACAAATCCTAGGGTTCCTTTTTTCTTTTTGAGGTACGGACCCCTGAAAATTTTTACCTAAGTTTTTAAAAAGAACCATATGTCCAACTGTGTTGCTAATGTTCCCCATACTGAGGATCAACAAGGTGTCATTTTAAATTCGCACTGTCATTTATCCGTGATGGCCTTTATTAGCTTTTTGTTGCTAGTTTAATCTGTATGGCCTTTCATAAAAAAAAAAAAAATTAAATAAATTTTAAATTAAACAGTAGATATGTACTTACCATGCATCTTATCATTGAGCAGAGCATATCTAGGGTTGGCAGCTACGTCCAGCGGCAGAGAGTTCCAGAGCCAGCGTATCCTGGGGGTAGGGCTGCCAGCAGCTTGGCAAGGCAGCGTGGCAGTGTGGCCGACTTCCACCACCATCGTGGTAGGCGGTGGTGCGATCGATGGAAAGCCAGGAGGGGTTTTTTCAGCTGTAACAATAATAATTATTAATTTTTAATTACAAGAAAATAAAATGATTTGACGTATTTTTTGGTCTTGGTACTACCTTTTCAAATCCATACTTAATTATTATAAATATCAAAGTAACTCTGTCTGTCTGCCTGCATTTCACGCCTAAACGGCTGAAGGAATCTAAATGAAAATTGGCAGGGAGATAATTAGTACCCCAGTATATCCCAAAATTCTATTTCTTCAAATTCCATTCTTTTTATCCCGATAAAGTGCTTGCGAAGCCGCGCGCAGAAGCTAATAATACATATTATAACTAAGCGACCTCGCTTAGTTCATTTAAACTGTCGCTTTCAACAATACATACCTATGTATTGTTGAAGGCGACAGCTTAAATGATTACGTCATAAATTAAGTTTTTGTAATATAGTACGTAAGCCGTCGCACTCTGGGTAATCTCTAAGAAATAAAATAATTTCCCAAAAATTTACGATTTCGGCAGGACTCGAACCCGCACCCAACCTTTAGGTAGGTTTACCCACCCGGGGTGTGCTCAAACCAACTAAACCATGAAATCCTCAAAATTCTAATGGTAAAAGAAATTCTAAGGATTTTCTTAGAGCGTATGAAGGGTTGACCGTACAAAGTTTATACTAAACTAAGGGTTATTCTCAACATCTCACGTGAGATGTGCTCAGTCTCAAAGTCTTACGAAAAGTCTTCCCAAAGTCTCACGTGAGACGTTGCCTAGTCTCAGCGTCTCACGAAAAGTCAGAAAGCTTTTTCATATAATGTACAACATCTATAAATCATGATTTTCAAGAATATTTCATGGCCCAAGACGCACATGTCAGTCAGCGCCCCTGCACGTCGCACCGCCAAGGCTGGGCAGTGAATGCGTTAAAACACACATCTCAATCAATAGATCTCTGCATCCGAGTCTACTCTACAAGGAGCTCCCAACTCACCTAACTATATTTCAGTTAGATGATAATTATTACTAACGTGTAAGGGACCCCCTGATCCCAGGGGTGTGGCAAACCAGACCCAGATTATGACATAAACTTCGCGGGGCCTAAGATGATAATTATTAATAGTGTTGGGCAATTATTTGAAAATGTACTCCGGGAGTTCTCAAACCGACATACTTTGATCATGTTTTAAAAAAACTTTTTTAACTAGAAAGAAATAAATAATACTGATCAATCCACACTGCGCCATTTAGCCACAAACTAACTTGTGGTATGGTTATTAACAGAGAAGTCAACAATAACGAACGAACGAGCTTCTAAGCGATAAGGCCGCCCATTGTACTTGTGATATGTAATGTCTTTTTGTAATGTTCTTTTTCTGGTGTACAATAAAGTGTTTTTTTTTGTATTGTATTGTAACGTGATTTTTGGAGAATACCAATGTGGTGCGGCGGGCGATTATGCGCCTGTGCGCCTGCAACGCAGGAGGTTGCGGGTTCGATTCCCGCCTCGGGACAAGTGTTTGTACGATCTGCAGATATTTGTTCCTGGTGTTCTGGTTGGTTTTCTATGCATAAATAAGTAATATCTGCTATTTTATTTTTATGTAACTATGTAATGTATTGTACGTCGGTATATCTTAAATCTAGTACCCATAAGAAAAAGAAAAGGATAGGTATAGGATTTCGCGTTCATAGGAGCGGGACAGAGCAGAGCAACGCAAGCCCAAAAATCTCCAAAAAGTTTTTGCTTATTACCTATCATTTGATATTATTTGACAAAAAAAAACGCAACATATAAAATGTTATTTATACTTAGTTCAATTACCATGCTTATTTTAAAGATCTTAACTTTTGTATTATTGAGAAATTAAGGTTTTAGTAAAAAATTTGATGTAACTTTGCGATTTTTTTTCTATAGAGAAAATTTTATGGAATTGTGTTTTCGAGAGATATGATCGATAGAGTAAGTCCTGAATTTTACCATGTATACATTTCAAAGTTAAATATTCAGTAGTTTGGAAGGTATAGAGATCCAGTGGAGTTGATTTATAGGCTCTTCAAAATAATACCTAAGTGAATGGAAATAATACCTAAGTGAATGGAAATATTATCCATGACCCATTCTATGCCGGCAGCACTGTATGCCCTCATAATTTCAACTGAAAAGTCACGGGGAGCAATGAAACTCTGTATCTAGCGATAAAATATATTACAATTTGCGGCCAGTCGGGGCACCGCGTAATTAATACCAAGTTTGCGATAAATTTACGAGAGCTTACGCTTGCCAAGCTATTTTTCACTTAAATTCCTCTCATAAAAGTCGATTTTTGCGCAAGTTTTTAAAGAGTGTTGGAATGGAAAAGGTATTTTTAGCTCTATCTCACCTCCGTTACTTCTTAAGGTGCTAATTTATTTTGTTTTTAGCTTTTCATCTGTTTTTATTACTTTGAATAAAGACTGTCAAACTTACGACTTTTTTAAATAATGGCTTTCAGAGACTTTATTTCCGCGAAGAAAATAATATGATCAATTTTCAGATATTTCTGATGGATTCTTAAATCAAAGACATTGTTAAAAATAAATGTGCAATGAAACATTTTAATCAAAGCGTCAGCGTTAAACGAATTCCTTGCATCTACTCAGGTAAAGAAAAGGTTCTTTAACATCTTCCGGAAATCTAATTGAATTTGATCAGACGTTGAAATGTTGACGTTGAACATTATTTGCTTTTTTTAGTGCGTTCCAAAACCAGTTTCACGATGAATCATGTTACAAGATGACTTTGATTTTGGCAGTCTCAGTATCCGTAGAAATTTCAATACAATGACCGGATATCGAATTGAAAAACACGAATAACCTCTTCGAAAATTACACGTCTTACTCGTCCAAAATGAACCTCCACCAAAATTTGATTAACTTTAGCTTGTCATTATTTCCGGAAATTTCCGGATTCATCAACTCTTTATCGGCGTGTGAAAGAGATGGCAAATTGGATTGCTTTTGTGAACTTTAAGAGGAATTCATTGTCTGTGGGTTTTCATTAATTGGGTAAACAGGCGGTCGGTTAGAATATTATACAACTTTGGGATAGGCACTTGTGGGACCGAATTGGGAATGAAATTAAGATGGCGTCATGGAAAACTGAGTAAATCAGGTTTGACAACCATTTTACGACGTCGAATTTTGTAAAATTTGACTGTTGATGTTGATAACAAAAATTTAGTTAGATGATGATACTAAAATATTGAACTAGAGATTTTTATATAGCATCATCTGCCCCCAAGTATAAATAAATAAATAATGCTGTACAATCCACACAGCATCATCTCGCCCCGAGCTAAGCTGAGCGGTTATAAGTACTATATGACGGATATACTTAATACAATAGCTTTTTTTATTATCCATAAAAATACTTAGAACCGTAACAAACATTTGCGGATCTTAACAATTCTCCCAAGGCGGGAATCGAACCCGCAATCTCTTGCATCGCAGGCGGACCTTCGTCCACCACGCCATAGAGGTATAATAAAAAACATTTATCCATGTAATGTATTGTATTAAGTATATCAGTTATCTAGTACCCATAACACAAGCTCTGCTTAGCTTGGGGGATAATGCTGTGTGAATTGTCAAGCATTATTTTTCGGGTTTTGCTACGAAAGTTTAGTTAGATCGATTACGATACCTACTGATAGATACGATACGATACGTATCTGCCAATAAAAACTCACTCGCAGTGTCTTAAGTTATTCCGTGATCCATGGCGCATGAAACTCTGCCGAAATATTGGAATATAATAATATCCCTTCCAGTCAAACAACTCCATCTTTGTAAGATGCTAAGTCAAAGAAAGGAATATAAATCGCTACAAAGCTTATGCCTTCACGAAAACAAAACCTAATTGTTCGAGCGAACATGAAAAGTAGTTAGCAAACCCGATTTCGCACAAATGGACATCAGCGTCCGCTGAAACTGGGCTAACTTAGTTGTGCCTTTTCTCTGGTAACTCACTGACTTTGAAGGAAATATTGTTTCTTTTTCCCGGTACCGATCTATCCACGAAGTTTGTTTTATCTATGAAGTTCAGTAATCAGTTCTGCATGTGTCTATAGGGCAAAGTCCGGTACCGCAGTTAGAATGCGTGTGTGGCCTTTTGTCATAAAACCCAATTTCTGTGAATTACAAAAGGGTGAATGGAGTCTCAAAACCAACGTTTTAACTGTACAGAAAATCAATTTCAGGACAAAAAAACATAGTTTTATTGATTATGATTAGTTTTTGAAGAGCATCGAATGTTTAGGATTCTAGTTAAGGTTTTTTGTTATAGTGCTTGTGCTTACCCCGCACTTTGGGTATCTCTAAGAAATGAAATAAGTTCCCAAAAATTATCGGTTTCAGGGTGGGGCGCGGGTTCGAGTCCCGCCGAAACCGATAATTTTTGGGAACTTATTTCATTTCTTAGATTCTAGTTACGTAAGTTAAGTTTTGGAAATCAAAACACGATACACTAAACTTGACTCGAATTAAAGAATTAAATTTCCTCTAAATCTTCATTTTACGATACCTCTACAGAAAAGCAGTTTCTAAGAAATTAAATAAGGTAAGAGTTCGGGCTTACGTAATATAATACAAAAACCATAAAAGCATTGGCTAGTTATCTAACATATTTTTCAAGTCAATAACTTTATTTCTTTAGGCGAACAAAATAAGCACTTAGACAAGTCAAATTTTATACATAAAATAGTAACTATTATCAATACTACTACTAATAAGAAACAAAATGTTATTGATTTTGTTCGCTTCATTTTTTCTCCACTAGTGGAAGAAGCGAAAAATATTAAACCACTAGTAAGTTTGTATAATATTCAATGTGATTTCGTGTACGTCTTCCCTAATAAATAGTTTAGACGAGGTTTCATTTTATTGCGAAAGTGTATTATTTTAGAGTAAAAAAGTAATTTATAGATATAACAATATTAATTTGTAAATTTCATCCCGATCTGTTTAGTTACAAATGTCCATCAATCCAAACTTTCGTATCTACCTATTTATAGTGATGTAGGTAAGTGATAAGTGTGATGTCTCCTTGTGCGTCGTCCTAAATAATTATTATGTTATCCGGGTATCACGTGTGAAGCCGTAGGCAGGAGCCAGTAATCAATTCAAAGCCGTTCACGTACACGTGTGGGCCACGATCTTTGACAGATTCCTTCTCTATGTGACGTCATTAGACATCCCACACATGTGTGTCAGTGTTCAAAAATTCTGGCGAACTTTTATTTTATTTTCTCCCCCAAAAACTGACGCAAAATAGCAAAATACTCTCAAACAACGCTTGTATTTTCTTTACTAAAAGCGTAATTAAACCATAATCGAAAGCAATTCTTGTAGACAATAAACAGGCTTTTGCTTTCAACATTTTAATTAAAGATTCACACGCACTCCTGTTGGTAGAAACTAATTAGACCTTCTATGCGGTATGAAAAGGTTTCCATGACTTGCTAAAGCATATGTGTGGTTAATGAGGTGGTCTATTGAAGCTGTAATGGCTGATCGATCGATCTATTGGTTGATTTATGAATTCATATTAAAACCATGTTTGTTTAAGCGGTAGCGGTACCGTGCAGGCTAGGGTTAAGTTAGGGCAAAGTCCTCAACCAGGGTAGATTAGGATTGGCTTTTTCGGAGTATATTTATTTATTATTATTATTATTAATAGAGGAGCAGCTGAGAGCTGATATATTATGTCTATGTCACAGTGCTTTTAGTATTTTCACTACACTTGATTGTCTCGTATGGTGGTCAGATGGTGCGTTCGTAACCAGTGGTCGAGTCTGTTTTTGAAGCTGTTCACAGAGGGAGCTGTTATAACATCTTCAGGAAGCCTGTTCCAATTGTGCACCACTCGATTACACAGGAATGATGAGCAATGTTCGTGTTTGCTGGCGTACGAGTAACTCTAAGACTATGGCCTCGAGCAGATCTGAGTGGCACCTTCGGGGTATATATTATTTAATTTATTGAAAAATCAACGGCTTAAACTAACATAAATAGATATAATGAATAACATCAGAGAGCCCATTATAGATTTTCACGTATAGTGACAATATAACTTACAATATGGAATATATGTAGACAAGAGTGTTCCAACGACAATGACGTGGAATAAAAGAGATTAGCATTAAACTAACAAAAATAATGTAAACTTAATGGTGGAAGAAGGATCGAATGTTAAGGAATTAGCTATGGCGACTTTCATCCCTTCAACACGTTTATTGCCGATGCGCGTGGACGTGTTCGACTAACTAAAGCTGAGGCGGCTGCGGCGCGCCCTTTCGCACCGCAGAGGCTAGACAGTGAATGCGTTACATGACGTGCCACACAAAAATGAGACTCTCGTTAGCAAGACGCGAGGCGACGGTAATATGATAATTGTCGAAAGAAAAATGTAGGTATAGCGCAAAACTGAGCGCGAGTGACGTAGCACTGACATGGTGTCTTCGGGCCGCGTGTCCATCAACACATTTAATTTTGTGAGGCTACTCACTCAGTCTGGAAGCAGCCGCAGCCGTTGAGGTTGTTTTTACTCTTATCTCCGCTTCGAGTCAGTGGACGCCGGGCTAACAAAAGATCAGCTAATTCAAATAGTGTTAATTCAAACGTTGCGTTGCTTAAGATTTGAAATTTCCTTTGTTGATGGATAAGGTAATGAGATGAAAGGCGAGTAAGAATTTTGCTATCCGTGTCATCATCGGTCTTTTTAGGGTTCCGTACCCAAAGGGTAAAAACGGGACCCTATTACTAAGATTTCGCTGTCCGTCTGTCCATCTGTCCTTCTATCACCAGGCTGTATCTTATGAACCGTGATAGTTAGTTGAAATTTTCACAGATGATGTATTTCTGTTGCCGCTATAACAACAAATACTAAAAAACAGAATAAAATAAATATTTTAGGGGGTAAAAAAATTACGTTTGTTGTATGGGATACAACAAAATTAATTTTTTTACCGTTTATTTGCTGTTGAGCAAACTCAGTTGCACAAAAGGGACTTCGCGGTTTTTATAGATAATGGTACGAAACCCTTCGTGCGCGAGTCCGACTCGCCCTTGGCCGGTTTTATTACTTTTTTAGAAGGTATTTGATGTAACACTGCATACACCCAGTCGTCAGAAAATACCACAGCTTTGAGATATTACCAGCAGAGATTTGAGCTATTACAGTGGTTTCAGCTTCACACATAGCCGGATCGTAAACTTTGCTCTGCACATACTCATTCCAAGTTCCACCATACCATTTGATGATCTTAGCTGCAGTTGTGAAGTGAGTTGGCTTGGTTTACGAGTGTGTACTTGAATCTCATCTTCTCATCTAGGTACATTCTTTGGTTTTGGTAAGATTGAAGTGTATAGTGTTTTTGGAAGTCTCACGCACGTTATTATAAATAAATAAATATATAATGCTGGACAATTCACACAGCATTATCTAGCCAAGTTAAGCAAAGCTTGTGTTATGGGTACTAGATAACTGATATACATAATACAATAGCATACACAGATAGATATTTTTTATTATATAGAGAAAACGACCAGAACACCCGGAAAAAATATCTGCAGATCGTACAACATTTGTCCCTAGGCGGGAATCGAACCTGCAACCTCTTGCGTTGCAGGCGGACCTTCGCCCACCGCGCCACTGAGGTCGTCAAATAAACGGTTATTAAAGTAATGGTTGGATCCTTAATATTATTAATAAGGATATTTTCACCGGAGCTTAGTTCGTTATCTAGCAGGGTTTACCACGTGCAGGTTAGGTTTGCTTGGGAGATGAGATGATGGAGTCCCCATAACATCCCTGGATCTATTTATAAAGAAGCGTACAAGCCCAATTTGACAAACAATATAACAACAATATACAAATCCCGACTTCTAAGGTACGTGAAGTTAGGCAGTAGTAGCGTCATATTCCACGGTGTCGCGTTAGCGGGAAACACGATGCTTGCTAATCCGAGCTGCCATGCAATTGCGATACGGAATGGCTGGGCTATTGTCCACCCATTTTTTATAAATACAAGGTGACCCATCAATTCTGATTCTGCTGAGTCATTCAATTCAAACTGACAGTTATTTCAAACGTGCTTAGCAAAGAGCTAACGCTGCGCTAGGACTAATTTTACATTAAAAAGTTTATCATAAAGGCAGTCGTTAAGTTTTCTTAATTTTTTTTAGTTTCTACGCAATTTTTGCATTTTTTTTATATAAAAAAATGAATAAAGAAAGAAAGAAAGAAAGAAAATGCATTTATTTTTAACTACAACCAATTACACAGTTAAACAAAATCTTAAAACTAGTACATTGGGTTGGTATTTTGTGTGTGGGTTGTAGTTACAAATTAGGAACCGACTCAGCATGAATGTTACGTGTACTGGTAGACCAAATAATGAATGAAATCCGTAAAGCCGTTCTCAAGTTATAGCGTGACCACGAGAAATAGGGGTTGATTTTTATATACATAGATCACCTACGAATATGTTATGAACACATTTTATGCATCTTTCCACGTCTTTTAATATTGAGGTAAAATTTATCTGGTGTGTCGATTGACGTGTGGATTTTAGGAAAACATTGTAATAATATTATTTACTCACTAATTAAATTAAAACACTTAAATTGGTTCAAATTATACGGCAGTAGTTTGTAAATAGTAACGTGTAAGAGAGCGCCAAGTCCCTGTTTTTGTTACACAACGAAAACGATTAGCATTTTTCACCCATTCCCATTTTCATCCACAATAGGTATACCAATCGTGAAACGCGACTCCCTTTCATCGAAGATAATGCTGACAAGCTTCTAGAGTCTGGGATAAGGATTACGAATACAGCGTATACTAAATATTTAGAGCATTGCTTGTTGACGTTTTGAATACCTGCATTATCTCTTACTTATGAAGACCCAACTAAAACCTGAATAAAGGTCCCTGCCCATAATTGATCGATCACATAAACTCTACAATCATTAGTATAAAAGCTATTAGAATAGCTTGATCAATCATAGATCTATGCTTGAGTGTCGTTTATGCCACAGAAAAGCGTTACTCAAGCATTGATTGGTGACTTTGCAAGCTTTCATAATACGGGCCTTAATATGCCATGTTGACCATTCAAAGGACCATTCTTTGGCAAGGACGCTACCAACCGCATCCCCAGTAGTTTCGTATCCAATTAACGACATTATCAAGCCTATTTGGGATTAAATAGTACAATTACACAACCTTTGGATACAGTTTTCAGATATATAGGTAATTCTTTATTTATGACACATGGAAATGTTATTGATTATTGCAATTGAAGATCCGTACTCGGTGTCATTATCATCACAATTCTACACTAGCTTTTGCCCGCGGCTTCGCCCGAGATTTACTGGGACAAAAAGTAGCCTATGACCTACTCCGGGATACCGACTACTTCCCTGCCAAATTTAATTAGGATCCATTCAGCCGTTTAGGTGTGAAAAGTTATATAACAGACAGATATAATTTCTTTTGGTTTTATAATATTGGCATGAATGTCAAATTGCTTTATTTCCTGTAGACTAAACAGGACTCTTGGACAAATCACAAAATTGGATTTCAAGAACAGCAAAAATATTGTATTTTATACATACTGATATGTGTACCAACTTAATTGAATATAGGTACATGATTGTCGCATCCGTTGCCCTTCCACTTTCAAAGTGTCTTTCTGAGGTAATTCTCATGAAATGGAGTTAATTAAAAAAAAAGTGTTACGCAGTTGCAACAACCAAACAAACAAGAAACCCAACAACGAACCCAGGTGTAACAACATGAAGAACCAGACAAAAAGCAAATCAAATTACCGCAGAAACCCGCTCCTTAGCATTCCAGGGGCCAACAAAAGAAATCCGACAAATGTAACGCGAGTGTGCCCATTAGTGGGGACGGTAAAAAGTGCCTGCAGAGGTGGAGTGTTCGTATGGGCAAGTCAAACCTACCATCGACTAAGACTATTATTTAGCGGAAGTGTGAGCTATTGTGAACAAAATAGTATTTTACTATATGACAGAAAAAGCTAATGCCTAGGTGGTGTTTTTATTCCTTCATTCCATTGAATCAAAGACTCGATCGTTTCGTGGGTCGCGGGTTTCCAAGTTGAAGGTGGTTTCGCGGGTCACGATTCGATTCGATCATTCGTCGATCAGTCTGGTGTTTATGCTTGTAAAACAAAAGTGAACCTTATGATGTGAATATTAAGGTAGTTTTCCCCCGACAAATGCGAATGATAGATCGATTACTCCGCGACCCGCGAAACCACCTTCAACTTGGAAACCCGCGACCTACGAAACGATCGAGTCTTTGATTCGATCTTTCTGGAAGTTATCGAAATCCGGTATCGAAAAATAATCGGTTTACTTTAATGTATGAAAAATTAAAAACTTGTGGTGGAGGCCAGTAGGTCATAGGTACTTCAACTAAAAGCATAAAACGCAGCATAACATAAGCCGAAAGGTCATTCCCTCAAATGACTTGGTGTAGTTCAAATCTCTACAATAACTTTAACCCACGATAAGTTATAGTTAGTATGGTAGTATACCTACGTGTTGAATTTTTAAGGCCCTCGTCAACTTACGAGAGGTATTGTGAGACAAATTGGCGTGGACTGCTCGCTAAAGGGGGCTTTACTTTGTGACGTAGTATTATTATAATGCGATTGTATACAGGGCTTTTTGAGATGGGGGTGGATGGCAATTACATCTGAACCCATGAGGATTAGAGAAAACTTGTGAAAGGATCTCGATTTATTAAAAAACAAAAACTGCAAATTTAGATTTTTTTATCTTTTACTTTTGCAGGAAATCGAACCGGTTGACCTATATACATATAAGCCGCTAGTAAAAATTTTTTTTCAGTTATCAGACCTTTGTTTGACTACGTCTCATATGCTATGGTTTTTTTAACTGTAAGTCCACTTGTTATATAAAAAATTATATTGAAATGTAATACCTACCTATTATTGCTGTGGCGGTCAGGTTGAAACCACCCCCTTCAACTCATCTCGTGGATGTCGTAAGAACAGACTAAGGGAATAAAAGATTGAGAAAGATTCTATATTCGGCTGTATGATTTTTTTAACCGACGAAATGGAAAACAAAAGATTGAGACAGGTTCTATGTTCGGATGTATGATTTTTTACAAACTTTTGTCGTCAAACAACGGTCTATAGACACTTTAAAGTAAGCATTAGTTTTATCGACATTTAACAGGTAGAGCAACAATCAGCTGAGGTAGACCCTATTAGTTTACTGGGCGGGCACTTGTTGTTTATAGAGTTTAGGATAATTCTAAAATACCTGTATAAAGTGTTTGCCTTTGTGCGACAATAAATAAATTTCTTTCTTTCTTTTCTTTATATATAAAAAAAAACATCTACTACGATGACCAATGCAGCTGCCACGTGTGGCGTGTGGTTAAGGCAAAAGCGCTCTTGTTTCAGGACACGTAATATCTACTTTCGCTTTTGTCAGCAGTTGATATTATCGTAACGTAAAAGGTACAGAAAAGACACAGTTTCAATAAATACATTTTTACGGCCCGTTTTCCACAAAACGCTTATTATTTTTATGCTACAAGATTCACAGACTTAGCTTTAATGTAGGTTTGTCTGGGTTGAAAAGGTGCCCTTGGAGCCCAAATAACTCATTCTGAACTGTATTTCATAGACCGAGGGATCAAAGCCGTTTAGCTTTGATCTGTACAATGAACTCAAACATTTATTGTTATAAAAAGTGTATTCTTTGCGTTAAAGGTTGAGCTTTGATAATAATGGATTTGGAGGTGAACTGTATTGTTCACGAAATATGAAGCATTATTGCTATTGGGCGAAGTGTGAAAGTTCTATATCATGATAAGTCAAGGAGTGTGTGACGTGTGTGTGGGAATCACACGATTGTGAAGGTAAATGTTTGAATAAATGTTGCCAATTGTTGTGTTGGTGTGTGACCGCTATTGTACCGTAAAAGGGTATTTTACTCTGTATGAGAAAAAAACAAAAAATATGTTATTGTGATACCTTAGGCAAACAGCAGTCGGAAAATGTATTTTTTTGTTCATAGAATAACAAAATAAATTTTACAATTCAATCCGATGCCTTACAATTTAATCTATAGGTTAATTAAGTAAGTTTAGGTAAGTTTTCCTAAAATTAACACGAAAAAAAATATATTTAACGAAAAATACAATACAATAATAATTACACTAAATCTATTTTCTAAAAATCTAAGCCGTTACCAGAAGAGGCAAAGTGCCCAGAATGCTGGCAGCATTGCCACGTTGAATGGCAATGTTAATTCGTTGACCGAAATAAAAGCCAGCATCCCGATCACCTGTGGACTCTATTTTATTCAATGCCTTTAGTTTTTTATCTGTTTTTAAACAACATGAAATAATAGGCGCAATTTTGTTATGTCATACGGCTGTGTAGGCAAACTAAAAAGTATCAACTGTCATCAGCAACATCAGCGCATTTCAGGTCCCACATACAACTGACGTCATCACCACAGAGCAATATGGCGTGTTAATTCTTAACGATTGAATAATAAAAAAATCTCGCCGACCCGCGACGAACCATCTTAACACACGTCATTAAAGGTGAAAATCAATAAACGAGTTTAAAAAAATTTGAAAAACCGTCATTGTTGTATTTTTTCGAGTTAGGCCATTTACACACTAGCAATTCTGCGACCGATCATAATCAAAGCAATCTCCCGAAACTGGAAGTATGTAATTATGTAAATTCACAATAATTTTCCTTATAAAGACGCGAGCTAAAGACGCAGTCCCACTTTAAATTTATAAATTCAAATCTGAATACGCAACGCAATCTCGTGTGGCATAGGCTTATTTCACGCACGCAAAACGTATAATTAACTTTATATTAACATACTGTGTAGACGGGGCTTTAGTGGCTTAGATGGGATCTTCCGATGGGACAAAGTTTTGCGAGCTTTTATGGAACGTGTGAAAACGCGAGTACGTTCGTATTTTTTTTGTAATTTTCTCAATTAACGAACTTTAGTTCTTATGGCACTCAGCTATGATGCTGCCTATTTTTGCGACGATCTCTGTGGCGCGGTGGGCGAAGGTCCGCCTGCGACGAAGGAGGTTGCGGGTTCGATTCCCTTCTTGGGACAAATATTTGTAAGATCTGCAGGTATTTGTTCCGGGTGGTCTGGTCGTTTTCTATGTATAATTAAAAATATTTATCTATGTAATTAATTGTATTATGTATATCAGTTATCTAGTTTCCATAACAAAAGCTCTGCTTAGCTTGGGGCTAGATAATGCTGTGTGAATTGTCCAGCAATATTTATATTTATTTATATATTGTACTTTATATTCTTAATAAGGTTTTTAATGTTTCTGTTTTGACGTTATAAGGTCTATGACCCGTTATGAATGCTTGCTCAGTCATCGATCTATGGTTGAGTAACGTTTTTCTATGGCATCAATGTTACTCAAGCATATAGGTTTATATAACTGAGTAAGCTTTCATAATACCGGCCTAAGTGTGTTGGTATTGTTACAAGTCTTGATTATCGTCTTGATTCATTTATTCATTTATGTTTTAGTCAGTCACACACAATTCCCGATATTTTTACGTTTTAATGAGGCAAGGTAAGAAATGTTAACAAAGAGCTAAATAAACAAAGAGCATTGCCACGCTTCGTTGCATTAATAATTAAAAAAAAGTTTATTTATTTATCTTCACAAAAGGTTTGACCACTAGTACAGATACAAGTTTAATTAGGTACTTAGGTAGGTGTTGGCAAAACCTGTTTTGTGAAGACTGGTGCCTGGAGTAGGTTCGAAGAACCTGTATTACAGGCCTGTATTACAGGCATTGACAGACACAGAAATAGTATAAACTATCATTATAGGTTATACTATTTCTGTATGTAGTATAACCTATCATTATATAGGTTATACTATTTCTGTATGTAGTATAACCTATCATTATAGATTATACTATTTCTGTGTCTGTCAATCCAGTAGTGGACCACTGTGCACTACTGGGCGCAGGTCTCCCCCTGATAAGCACCTTATGGGCTTTTATCTCATGGGGGGAAATGCCCATAATGCCCACGCTGGACATGCGGGTTGGGGATCGCAGTTCGGTGGTAGATCTATTCTGCAAGAGGCGCTGCTACCCGCCTCCCAGTGTATGTCCCTTAGTCGCCTCCTACCACACCCACGGGGAGAGTCGGGGTGGTGCAAATTCTAAGCCGGCACCACACGGCGTATTATGATTAGGTAGCTAATTATGTATGTCTTGAAATAGCTTTTAAATCCGCGTATTGTCGGTTATGCAGAAACCTCTCCTTGTTCTCCCTCACGGTAAGATCTTGCATGATACATTCCATATATTCTGGGAAAGTTTCGTAAAATCAGATTAATGTTGATGTTGTTTGTAAAGTACAAACCCCTTGTTTGAAATCTGCATTTGTAGAATGCGTAAGTTTTGAGGGAACATTTAAATATGAAATGAAGACCAGACAAGTAAATCAGGTCTATCAGATATGGATCAGTTGAGCTACTTGTAGATTTTTTGCAACAGTCTGCAGTTAGCTCAATTGTTTCAATTGTAAATACTAGTTTTAATTTAATTCTATTATTTGATTGTAATTGTTTTTGTTAATAAAGGCGTTCAGGTCTCGAATAGGGAAAACTTACACGTAACAATTTTTGTTAGGGAGAATGAACGTACACAAACCCATAAGTTTTTATATCTATTCCAAAAGTTTTATCTAATCTTAAACGTATGAACGAATACAATAAAGTTGTCAACATAATCAGTCAACAAACCAAATAATTCAATAAATAAGCAAAATAGTTGATAGGTTATTAGAATTTCGCAGAAAAAAGGGAGTTAAAAGTATGTACCTACTTTAAACCTTTACTCGTATGATACTTTAGTTAAATAATTTTCTTATACCGAATGGAGCCGAGTGTCCCCGATTCAGCGTCACTGACCCGAGCGTGACGATACAGTTTATCTAGTTTGCTCTTGCAAAAGTCATAATGTAAAAGTAAAAGTAGATATGTATCAAAAATACCCTAGTTGCTCAGAAAACAAAGATATTCTCAATAGGATTAATAAATACACTTCCTTTCTCCTTTCACAAAAAAAAAACATTATCCAATTCACTGGGACCGAGCCGTACAAAGCAAAATGTTCCAATGAGCCTCCATTGATGCCGTTACGACAAATCGAGTTATTGAGACGAAAACATGGCGTACGACGTACGTATTTCCTTTTCGAAATAAACTTATTTACTGTCAATCCTAACGTTATTGCGACTTGTTTATTTACACTACGGAAAGATTATGGCTCGTTTTATGATTTACTAGATTCAGAGTATGGGTGCGCTTTATCTTACGAATTCTTCCATAGTTTTCGAGTCGTAACGTAATGTCCAAGTAGATCAGCGTGGTACCTGAGGCGCCCCTTCTCGGATCGCACCGCAGTGCAGCAAGTTATGCAGTGAATGGGTTAAACAAGCACGTTTTAACTTGCAGATAAAGTTACTTGTAACAGTTTAACAGTGCTGCGATATCTGTGTAAACCAATATGATGAGTTGAAGTTTATGTTTGGCCTGGATTCCCTGATCGATTCCAGGTCAAATTTAATTCAAACTCAAAATCAACAACTTTATTTTTTTAGGCTTACAAAATAAACACTTATACAAGTCAAATTGTATACGTTAAACAGCTTTATACATAGTAATTATACAATAAGAAATAAGGTGTTATTGATTTTATTTACTGAAATTTTTCTTGTCCACTTGTGAAAGAATGAAACATAAACCACTAGGAAGTTTATAAAACTGAAGATAGGGTACTAGTGCGCTCAATAGGGGAGGCCTATGTCCAGCAGTGGACTAATATAGGCTGATGATGATGACGATCAAGTTTATATATCACTCATACACGACGACCTCTGTGGCGCGGTGCAGAGCGAAGGCCTGCCTGCAACGCAGGAGGTTGCGGGTTCGATTCCCGCCTCGGGACAAATGTGCGTACGATCTGCAGACATTTGTTCAGGGTGTTCTGGTCGTTTTCTATGTATAATAAAAAATGTTTATCTATGTATTGTATTATATTATGTATATCAGTTATCTAGTATTCATAACACAAGCTCTGCTTATATTTATAAATACTATTTAACGGGTATTTATCGCGTTTATTTACCTTATTTTCCCGACGTTTCGACAGGTTTACACACTGCCGTGGTCACGGGATGACAAGAAGCTCTGCTTAGCTTGGGGCTGGATAATGCTGTGTGAATTGTCCAGCATTATTTATTTTTATTTATTTATCCATGGACATAGAAGCGCTATAAAATACCCGAAGCTTTCTTTATCCATGTTCGTATAATAAAAACATATTTAATCCGTGACCTAACATAACCCATCCATCATTCCATGACAAGTGAATCCCACAGAAATCTGTAGTATAAAAAAAGAGAAACCTGAATACGTATCTCATGTTAAAATAACAGGCAAAAATGTTTACCCTCCCTGTTTATATTTGATTACGAGATAGGAGTTCTGTATGTGAGTAGCAGGGATGGCCAACTGTTTTGTTGATTTAAAACATTCTTGAAGTTGTATTGCATGCTCGTAAAATTGGAAGCAGGATCTAGTTTAGTATGAGAACGTACACGGAAACCAACATTTTCTACTGATTTAAACGATGTGTACATGCATAGTTGAAATTTATTGAGAAGGAAAAGACCATAATAGAAAAATGAATTTACCCGAAAATTATGAAACTGTTGTATCCTACACAAAATTATATTTCTAAACTTTCAATTGATATTACCTATACCTCGTTTTATACGTAAAAACATTTTTAACCTTCAACTATTGCTCACCTCTGAACATGTTTATTTTCTGAAAAAGGTTTGTCATCTCTTCAGGAAGTGGGTACGAGAGCACAAGTACGTTTGTAAACAGACTTAGCATAAGGCTCGTCACAGACGGGAGATCACTTTTAGACTGCTAAAAGTGGTCCTACTTAGGTAATATTAGTCGTCAAACGAAAATCGTAATAAAAATTTATTAAAAAGAATTTATTTTTAGCGGTCGCATCTTACAATGACTCTACAAGCAAATTTAAGAAGTATAAATGAGTAAAATGACAATTTCTATAAAAAACCATATATATATTTCGGAGTTAAATCCTTATTTATCATTTGCAATGCGCCTATTCTACTCTATGCGAATCTCAAGCGTCTATGTTTTGACGTTGGATCAATTCTACAGGATGACAGAGAGAAGAAATGGAAGGATTCAGATAAGTGCCTAGTAGAGTTTCCGTAGCAGATTGGTACAAGAAGGTCAGAGAATCCATGTAAAAGCGGTCGTCGCGGACGAACGTACATAAAAAGTAGCTACATATCATAGTCGAAAATAGAAACTTCTTCTCCTTTGTTTTTTGTTTCGTCGGTAAAAAACTGGGATTTTTCTCCATATATTTATTTTTCACGTAGTATTTATGGTTTGTTGCCTAATTCTAAAACATAATTGGAACGCCAAATATAAAACCATCAGAAACAATGTATTCTATAAATTCAATAGAGTTTTTCTTCAAACTTTGAAGCTAGCTCCGAGCTCTCTAACGCCGACTGGATATAGACCACTACCGACGCAAGTGGTCGCAACTTAAGTGGCTCGTTTGCTCCAGTGCAACTCTTACGCCGTACCTGTTACCGCTGGAAGGTATCTCTTTACGGATGTTTTATTTGTAAAAGCTCTGCATCTCGATATTTTAGGGAATTCCATTTTGTGTTAGAGAAAACAGCGAAAGCGTAACAAAGAAGATTAACATTGATTGTGAAACTCAATTCTTTATTTTATTCAAAAAGCTGGCCCGGCAAACTTCGTTCCGCTTTAGAATCAGAGATGGCGCTACATACGAAAAAAGTATGAGAAAACGATATTCTTAAAAAAAAAATCACATGGTGAATTTTGCATATTTTTTATTACTTATTCTGCTATTCTTCTTCTTTATTTTAATTGAGACCTAGCGTCTTCACAAACGTGTTTGTGATCATGGGCTGAACCTGCAGTTCACGTATTGCCACTAATTTACCAATAACTGTATAACCCGAAAAAGAATACGTCAGGATCTACAGTACTCCAGCTCCAATCGAATTTTCCCGACGGAAGTAAACCAATGAGGCGTCGCCATCAGACAATAATAACAGCATAATATTTTCTGGCAAATCTACCTCGCCTCTCCACGGTCGGCTAAATTGTATTTTTCCTCGGCTTTATGAGAAATACGTTGTTAGGTTACGTCCGATTTGGCTCAAGTGATTAAATTGCGTCAAGAAAAAGTAAACAAGAGTTATTTACGTTTTCTTATCTGTCTAATCTGAGTCTTTATAAAATATAATATACGTAACGGAGTAGGTTCATTATTTGTTAACTGCGGCGTATCTAGGTAATGCCAGATGGAAATACCGCTCTGAAACACACATCCAGGCCTAGGGCTTCTATCTACACGAATCGCGAGACCACTTTTACACGGATTCTATGAAGGTCATAGGATTCTCTTCTTGTATTAGAGAGTAGATAACCTTCTTGTACCAATTTGCTACCGAAACTCTACCAGGCACTTATCTGAATTCCTCCATTTCTTCTCTGTCATCCTGTAGAATTGATCCAACGTAAAAAACATATACGCTTGAGATTCGCATAGAGTAGAATAGGCGCATTGCAAATGATAAATAAGGATTTAACTCCGAAATACGTACGTATTACCTATTAAATCCACTTAGTCTATAAGAAGGATTCTATTAAGGATGGATCTTTCTTCTGAAGGATGGATAAGGCAAGAGCGAAACCCCCTAACACGGGTATATCTATACTTAAAAGGTGATTTCCAAAGCAATTTAAAGATTTTTAAAGATAAAGTTAAAGAAATAAACTATTTTATTTTATTTATTTATTTACTGGTATCAATTGAACCAAATATTACGAGTCGGAGAATGTATTCAAAATTTACTGTTTTACAATAGATATAGGCACTGTGGATTCGCCTTTCCACCACCGGGACTACCCCTGGGGGTAAGTTGGGACGAAACAAAAACACCATAATTTGGCGTGTAATTTGAACAGAGTTCAAATTCCAGAAAACTTAAACGTCGATGTAAGATGTCATACCACAACTAAACGTCGATGTTCAAAAAAATCTAATGGCAAAAAAAAACAATGGTGTAACTAGTAATTTTAACAACCTTACTGTAATCATAACTGTATCAAACTAAATTCATACCTTCTTATGTAAAGTTAGGTACTGTTTTTTAGCTATAAATAAAGAAGAAGATAGAGAAGATGGTTGGAGAGGACCTGCTGCTTGGGATCCAGTCCTACATCGAGTCAGGTCCCACACCCAGCAATCCATAGCTACAACCCATCAAGACACTGTTAGTGATTACTGCGTATATACGGAACGTTAATTAAAGTTGTATAATTGACGGTAGATATGCAAAATTCAAATTACTTGTAAAGACAAATGTCACCTCAGTCTGCCTGTGACCATGGAAGCTGAAAAGCCTCCGAAACGTCAGGTTATAAACAAAATATAAAATATACGCGATCAATCCGGTTAAAACAGTGTTTTATTATAAATAAAGATTTTCTAATCTTATCTCATCTTAATTTTCTTTTTTTATGTGCAACATCATGGAGCCTTTATCCATAACGAGTTAATATGCTGACGTTAAATAAATCACCGAAAATAGACGAGAAGCCAGAGTTTTATTATGATCCCAATTTTATAATGATCCTATTTTCCGCCCCTCTGCTATTCACGTAAGATTCAGAATCCCTCAATTCCTGTCAATTCAGCTTTCGGCTTGGATTTCCCGGGAGTATTTAATTTTTCCTTATTTTTACTGTAAACTAAGGAAGGTACAAGCTTGCCCGGGACACTTCTTTTCATTACCCGTGAGACCTTAGATAGGTACAATCGCGAACACATGTGAAACTGAGAAGCTTTGAGAACCTCACGAGACTAGGTTTTAAACAAGGAATGGCTTATTGGATTAAGCTGGCTTTGTGGATAAAAGGAAGAACCCCTTTTTTGTGTTTTAAATACAGAAGTATTTATAGAAATAAATTAAGCTGTGCTAATTTAGGCCAAACAATTTGATAGCTGTCAGATTTTAGTACTCAGACACAGAAAAGTAGTTTATATAAATGTGTCATTAATTTAGAAAAAAAAAGATACATGAAATTTATATAAATTTAGTTTACATCAGTTTAGATGTAGCAAACTCTGCCAGTAGGTATCCATAAAATGAGCGTTAAACTTTAGTTGAAACGTCTTTTAGATCTACTATCTCATACCAACAGCTGAACATGCCAGTAGAAACGTTTACATTTAGTGTTATCAAATTAAATTACATCTACCACTTTTCAAGATGTAGCCAAGAACACTAGTGAATAAAGCTTTAAATTATGTTGAAAAATCGCCATTGACACCTAACTCGAAATAACTTTCTTAGCTCAAATTAGAATTTTTTGCGCTCGATAGCTCTTAAGTGCAGAAAACATCCAACGCCTGCAGCGTGAGATGGCGAACAACGTGCTAACTACAGTCGTCGTCGACGAAAAACTAAATCACTTTCGCGCCCGACTGTACTAAGACGTTCGTTTAAAATGGTCGTGTTAATTTTTAACTGTCTTTCATGTAAGACTAGCTAGCTTAGTCCGTCTTCTTGTGTAGTAACGATAGTTTTAATAAAATAACATATTCTTGGTAATTCGTTAAAGTATCAGCAACAAAGTTAACTCATTTTATTTTGAATGTACTTTAGGTACAACATTAAAATAAATAAAAAAATATCTACAGTGAATTGACACAGCATCCGTTCTACAGGATTCATTTTTTGTCGTGATGGCGTGTTTAGTTTTAGGAGTGAGTTCACACACCCGACAGCATTCTGGATCCAGGAAAGATCTGTAATAAACGGCTCTGTCAAAACGGATTCGCTTTGTAAATGCGCTCTTAGTTTGTCCGTTCTATAAAACTCTACTTGTCATCATCGGACGTTAAATAAGGGAAGATTCAAATATCTATAAGTAAATCACGTCACATGAAAATAGATGCAATACATTATGGTCTAAACAGACAGCGTGCAACAGCCCAAGGGACGTATTCGTCAGTCACGTGTACGTTCGTCTACGAATGCAATTTATGTTACAGCTTTTGTTCTACATTGTTTGAATTGGACACAAGCGTGATCGCTCTCGGGGATCATCGATAAAATGTAGTTAGCGCAATTTAAAGCACGTAATTTAACTAGGTACCTAACAATAACAGCAAGGATTTTAGTATAGTTATGGAGACTTACGGGTTTTGGAAATGGTTGTCAGTTTTGACTAGGTATAGTTTAAACTTTTTATTAATCAAAAAGTTAAAACTATAGTAAAAAATAACAACCGTTTGAAAAACTGGCTGTTTATTAGATCCATTTTGAAGTGTCTCAACTAGATTCTATCGTGCTTATAAACCAGTTAAAAAGTATAAAATTTTATTCAATCGATAAGTGCATTATTGCATGCATTTAAATTTTATATTTTCGGGTCTCGCGCGTAACTTGACGAAAACGCTGAACGTTGTGGACGCCATATATTGCTCTGTGGTTATGACGTCAGTGGTCTGTGTACGTACCTAAGCAAATGCGCTGATGTTGTTGATAAAAGTTGTAGTTAACGTTACTCATCCGTATGACGTAATGACATTGCACCTACTATTTCATTGTGTTAAACAAATTAAAAAAACCGAAAACTTTGAATTGAATTATTAAACTTATTTTTTTATTTTATGTATTAAAACTAACAATTTCCCAATGATTTGGCCTAAGTTATTTCAATAATATATTTTTAGACCTTTTCTCATACAGAGTAAAATAAATTCGTTGCAAATACCTTGCAAAATTGTGCTTAGCCAACCTTCATAAAAAACCGAACATAACGCTAGTAGCTGATTGCCGCGCACGCATATTTTGGACTTGTAATTTAATTTGGACTCAAAAAATCCAATTTGCTTCCAACAGTGAACATTTCTTGGATATTGACGAATAAAATGACTTGGAACGCTGAAAAATCAAATTGAAAATTCATGCACACTACCACGATACAATAAGCTTTTAAATTTTATCCCTTTAATTTTATTTAAATTTTGGATGATTAAAACCGCAATAAAGAAACATTTTAATAAGTTTTTTTTAGGAATATGCGCTTTTGTGACACACACTTTCAAAAGCAAACCAGCTTAAGACAAAAATTCAAAGATTTAACTTTATATTTTATGCTGTTTTCTTTAATTAGATTACTTCATGAATAATACCTTTGTCTGGCCAAACAGCACCCAAGGTTCTCAAAATTGGTAAAACAAGGTTACCACGCGCAATTAAAAGCAGTCAGTTGTGTGAATGTCAGCGCAGCCCCAGCGATAGAGGGGAATTACACCTCGCCTCTCGCGAACTGCCGTAATCACAAACAATTTCAAGAAGATTGCTGCGATTCGCAATATTGTTCCAGCGGTAGCATAAGTTGGGAGTTTACAGCGTATGAAAACTCGTAACAAAACCGTGGAGTTTAAATCGCTGAATACCATTGGGATCGGACGTAAAGGGGTGTTCAATTGAACGTCTATACCCAATAGCGGATGCTAACTAGCAGAAATGATGATGTTAAACTCGGAATTCACGATACGGAACGGTATCGTGAATTCCGAGTTTATATTCCGTAGCGTTCGTAGACTTATGTACAGAAAGAAAGTCTTTAAAAAAAGGCGATGACAGGCCTGGTTACAGAACGAAAAGCATTAAATCACGTGTCCGTGTATTCGATGTTTCTACAGAGCGCTACAAATTTTAGTGATCCACGATGAAAATCCACTTTTTTACTCCAAACAAAGAGAAAACGAATGCACACGGGAACCAAATCCAGTCATAAATTGTCTGTCAAACTAGCGCAAGGCTTAAAAACCTATCTTACTAATAAAAAAAAATGTACTTATAATCAAACGAACGGATTTTTTGCTTCTTCCACTAGTGGACAAAAAATTTAAGCGAACAAAATCAATGACATTTTGTTTCTTATTTGATAATAATTACTATTTATAAAACTGTTTATGTATAAAATTTGACTTATCTAAGTGCTTATTTTGTAAGCCTAAAGAAATAAAGTTATTGAATTTTGTTTTTTTTTTAAATTTTTGATCTCGTCAGTGAAAATACAGATTGCCAATTTTCAATATGACTATGTTAACGGTGATGTAATTTTTTTTATAATTATTTGAATTATGGTGTACTTAAGGTAAGGTCGTAGTAGCGACAGACTTAATTTGGCACATATTTGTTTTAATTTGAGTTAGGGCTGTAAATAAACTTCAGGCTACTAGAGTTATTACCAGAAAAAGGTAATAAAAGAGATTTATTTATCTCTTATTCGAATTTATCTAATACTAGTTTTGATAATACATTATAATCAATAACAATACGCATGATCAGTATTTAATGATTTGCAATATTATCTGAACTATCTTTTACCAGAACTTAAATAATTTTGACGTAAAGTTGAAATCCTAGTGTACGCGAGCCAAAGTGGGTTACCGGCTTTAATCCACGGTAGGCTGTCGATAACAGCGGCTTACCTGAAGACTTATTATTTAAACTTTGCCTCATTTAATTCGGCCGACTAATTGGTAATTAGTCATACGTGGAAAGTTCCAGAACGTTGGCGAAAATTTACACAGCAAACTAAGTAAAGACTTTGAAGATTACGCGCATAAAACACAAGCCAAGTATTACACAACTAAGAGATATTCCAACTTATAACAATTCCAAGTAGTAAATTAATTTTAAGCTAAAGTGGTAGCGTGTCTGCCATATCTCTCGGAGGACCGACCGCTGCTGGTGTAAACAAAAGAGCTCTTGAGTGGAGATCGCGACTCGGCAAACGTAGTGTACCAGGTGGTGGGATATTGACCACCGAAAGAATGCAGGCCGATGCAGGCATCAGCCTGCGTTCTTGTAGCATCTAGAAGCAACAAGCTGAAGACAGAGCGCTATGGCGTTTATTAGGGAAGGCCTTTGTCCAGCAGTGGACCAGAATAGGTTGAAACTGATGACATCAAAGAAATTCACGGATCTTTTACTTGGGTACCTTTTGATTTGATAGGTTTTCTTTGAGATTTTTTTTTATATTGAATTTGGCAGATAATAATGTAGGCATGTAAAATTTGTTTATGTAAATATTGATGGGAAACATAAATGGCCCGAATTTTTGTTAAAAACGTTTGTTTCGAAAAAGATTTTGAATAATATTCATAAGTAACTCAAGAAACCTGGGTTTACAAATACGATAAGCCATTTTCTCATTGTTATAACATTTCGTCTCGTAAAATACAGTATTTTTAAGCAAGTGCATGTTTTACCGAATTCAGAATTCACATTTTAAATTCAATATAAACGGGCTGAAGTCGAAATGTTGTTTCATTGCCCTGTTTATACGTGGAGACATGTAAATTCGATTTTGTAGCGTACTCGTTTCAGTTTCAAATTATTTATTTTTAAAGTATTTTTATTTTCGTCAAGCGCTTGTTGATTTTGTATTTATTGTTGATCGGTTGGTTTTCACCAATCAGTTGAATCAACTAAAAGGTTACTTGACTTCAGGCTACGATATATTCATAACACATCTCACTAATTATTATGAATGCTAACGTTTGGATGTTTTTTAGGGTTCCGTACCCGAAGGGTAAAGACGGGACCCTATTACTAAGACTTCGCTGTCCGACTGTCCGTCTGTCACCAGGCTGTATCTCATGAACCCTGATAGTTAGACAGTTGAAATTTTCACAGATGATGTATTTCTGTTGCCGCTATAACAACAAATAGTAAAAAACATAATAAAATAAATATTTAAGGGGACTGTGCACTGGATTGTGCAAACATGCTTGCAAGTAAAAGGAGCGTGTGGCTATAATGAGAATATTGTTAAGGATATTATTAGCGCACGAAGAAAATCCCACCTAAAGTTAAAAAAACTGGAAATTCCAAATTCTAAGACATCACAAACAACCTACATCAAATGAAAACATAAAAAAGACTTTCCTAGTATCACTCGAGGCTCATTCAAAAGGCTACTTGACTACTACTGGGAAATAATTACAACGTATTGTCTGATAAAAATAATGAAAAATGTAAATAATATTTCTTCAAGGCCACTCGTAGTTATAAAAACGAATTTAAAAGTTTGAATAAAATAATGGCGCGCCAAAATGATAATCTCTGTCAAGGCTCCAGTGACATGGCACGATGACGGCACAACATTCACACCACATCTGAGGAGGTGTGAGCCCTCGTGTCTAAACACAAGTTTATTGTAAACTTAGTTAGAGCGAGGTGTCAATATCTTTGACCCTGATAGGTTTGATACAAGTAGGTATGTTTGTAATACAAACAACAACAATCGTTAGGAGTAGCATTAAAATAGCCTATAAGTACCGACTTACCTATCTTTTGTGAATAAATATTTATTATTATTATTATTATATCTAACAAGGAGAAAAACAGTAACACTAAGGTATAGAGAAGAACTAATCGATACCTAATTTTTACCCGACTACCGACAGGGGAGGGTTATGAGGTTAGCACCCTATGTTTGTATGTTTGTATATTTGTATGTTTGTATGTATGTGGCCGATTTCTTTGTTCCCACGTAGCGCTGAAACTACTGGTTCGATTTCAACAAATTATGTATCGATTGATTCGTCTCAATACCCCGATGGTTATAGGCTATAGGATTTAGGGCTCCGACCCCGAATAAGCCTTCAAAACGCGTATTAAAGTTTAGGTAGCCGCAGGCTGCAGGTCCCATAGAGAAAAATTACAATACCTACGACCTATTTTCATTTTCAACTCTATGCCTATCAAATATGACCGATACGTCATTCTAACTGACGACATTGACATGTTTCAAACTTTTATAACTTTCACGTAGTCGGGTTGTAGTTTTTAACTTTATCTTGTTTGCAATCGGACAAGTAGTTTTAGCGCTACGTAGGAAAATACAAATCGGCTACATACAAACATACATAGAATGCCAAACTCGTAACCCTCCTCCGTTGGTAGTCGGGTAAAAAGTACACACGTGTTTATCAATTTTGCACCATTAAACCAAAATTGGTTTGGGTTTTAGCTCCCATACATAAATAAGTGATAAAAGTTTGTAATTTGTTCCCAATTCAATCATAATTGTATATTATTAGCACATTGGCTTGATTAAAAACAAAACTCACTGTACACTAAATAATATCTCTACAAAATACAATATCTATTGAATCAACAAAGTACAATTGTTTCAAACAACGTAATACCATAATACCGAAACCATTTCGCGAAACTCAATTCTGTAACATTGCAAACTGAACCTTACTACAGAAGCTTAAAGCTGAACCGTAATGGATGACCGTAGCACTATCAAAAGCCTTTCAGTCGCGACACGTTTTGCCGAATTTAGTACCATTACCCGCAAAATCTGCCGGAAAAAATATGGCGCCGTTTGCGCTCGCCTTACAAGGACTCACAGATATTACTAGGCGCAAGCTATGAGCTTATAACCTATTCCAAAAGCCAGATTATAAATACTAAATTATAATCCAGTGCCTTTTTATTCATACATTTTTCACCATGATGCGTAAGCTTGTATTTACAATAAATACGAATTACGCGCACGATCACTGCGTTTAGTCTGTCAATAGGTAAGTATTTCTATTTATGACAAACTATAATACTTAAGTAATAAGTACTTATTACAGCATCCAGTAAAGTAGTAGGTAAGTAGGTGGTAAAGTAATTATTACGCCGCCGTCACCGGCACGTCACCGAGAACGAGATAACGGCACCAAAGTAGCGCCGAAGTAGCGATACATTAATTTACTATGGCCGCCTGTCCTGTGCACGCTCGTCAACCCGACCGCCGTCTTCCGTCCGCCGAAGATAGGAGTAGTTCGAAGGACCGTTGTGCCGGCAATTCAAAACACGTTTGAACTTGTCCACACACTGCCGTTACACCGCCGTTCACCCGGTTTTTGTTTTACATCTCGTTCTCGTTCTCGGTGACATCCCAGTGACGGAGGCGATTGACGAACGATCGCCGTCACGCGGTCATCTTGAACTCGTCCCGAAATAATATCGTCCACGGTGACGTCCCGGTGGCGGGGCGGTGCGTGGACCAACACCGTTACTGCACGCGCGCTAACAAGCGTAGAACTACTACGGCGTAGGCTTGTTACGGCGTAGCCTTTGTAGCGCGTAGCAATCGGGAACGATGGTTTTCTCCATACATTTCTGATCCTAAAGCGTTTTAGTTATGGCTTCGAGGATACACCCGAGTTCAACTCTGGTGTACCCTCGAAGCCATAACTCTAGAGGCCGAAGAACAAAATAAAACAGAAGAATCAGTGGGTCTCCTCAAGCACAAAAGGAATTTGACTTTGATATATCACTTCACATTTTGCACTACAGCAGCTAGCGTCCCAGCGTCTTGGGGATGCTTCCGACTGGTATTGATATTGATTAGTTGTGCTCCCTGTAGATTGTTTGCAACAGTCTGCAGTTAGCTCAATTGTTTCAATTGATAATACTGGTTTTAATTTATTTCTTCTATTTGATTGTAATTTTTTTTGTTATTAAAGATATGTGCATATGTACACATCTTTGCCAACGATATATTTGTTTGTACCTTCTCGATATGTCGTCAGTCTTATATATAAAGGCACGAATAAATAAATATAATTATTTTCAAAGAACAAACTTCATGAAACTACACGATGCAGCACTTTATTAATAATTTATTTTTACACGAAACCTTTGCGTGGTGTGGCGAAGACAAACTTTTGTTACTAACTTTTAGAATTCTAAATAGTTTCAGTTACTTTAAAACAATTTAAAATGTTAAAGATTACAATATTCTCGCTTCTAAAGCAAAAAGTTTTACTGAAATAGTTTTATTTCACTCGCCTTACCTATGAATTGAATTAAATTTACTTTTTGTATATCTTAATTTAATATGATTCTATAGTTGGCATACCAAAAATTTAAAATTGCTGCATACACAAGAAACACTGTGTTATGTAATTAAAACAAATGTGACGTGTTATTCTTGAAATTTACAAAATAAATGATTATTGATTATGGAAAAAGAATCCCCCTTTTTAGGGCCTTTTATCCAAATACCTATGGCAAAAACTTTTACTGAAATAATTTTATTTTATTCGCCTTACCTATGGAAATTGAAAAACCCCCTTTTTGGGTCTCACTTATCCAAACATGCGGCTTTTCAGGTTATTTCTCATAACTTACGCCTAACCACAAGGCTTTGTTTCAAGTGCTCGCATTTATTCCGCCCGTGTCCAAGTCTAGTTTAATTATGGATAATTTATATTCAGATTAAAGCCAGGTGGGTGTGGTCGCTCTATACTCTATGGTTTATGATACACAACCGCCATATTTTATTTGTTCGTTTGAATTATCGACGAGTTGATTTCATGTTCTGATTTGAAATATCTATATTTATTTTCTATATTTAGCATTCAAATGACAATTGGAACACATTAACAATGAAAACACTTTCCATTCTTCATAGAGGGTGTTTATTCAAATAAAAATCAAAGTGTTTTCATATTAAATGGATTTCGTCCAGTCTAGGCTTACGATAATCTTAACTTTCTGTTATTCCCCGATCTCATGACTATAACATAAACAAACAAGCGATTCCTACTAACCTATTCAAGCGTAGTATTAACTTGAGAATAACCCGGTAATATGACCGGTTTCACTACCTATGTACTAATATACGATAATAATATTTAACCAATAGTTTGCAAGTTTGGGTAAGTTTGAAACCAAATATCTTGAGATATGGAGGTTAAGTTGGGTCTCCAGTAGATATGAGAGATTCACGTGTTAATTACCAGTAAGTATCAAATGTCGATACTGATATCGATAATCGAAGTTTGAATTTCACTTCACTAGTTGACTTAGAAGTTTGTATTTCGAAAGGGTTTACTTTTACCATAAAGGCCATCGCTATTATTGGTGAATAGATGTCGCACTTGGGTTATAAAACTTTAAATTTAGAAGCACCGTGTTTTGTTTTATTATTTCTAGAGAAAAACCTACGTTATTCACAAACTCATTAACTTTACTTCATTAGGCTTACAAAATAAGAACTTCAACAAGTCAAATTTTATACTTCATACAGCTTCATAAACAGTAATTCTTATCAAATAAGAAATAAGGTGTTATTGTTAACTTAATTTTTTTTGTCCGTTTGTTTATTATACTTAACATATGACTAAAACATAACCTTCTTGGTAGAAATTAAGTTAATCATGGCGACCAGTATTTTTAAAACCAAAAATGCATTCTTGTTTATCCCACAATACGGTGTATTTCTCTCTGAACAAATACTCGTGATGCAAATCAAGTATTATTTCAGTAAACATTTCACACATTGAATAAATAACTGTACTTAATCCATGATAGCGTGTCAGTCAGTCAGTCAACGCCCGATACTAAGCGATTGATGATTGTCGTAACAAAGCTAGGAATAGTAATGAGCGGAAACATCAGTAATTTTGACCAGATTGTGTTAAAAAAAAGATGAACAATACTGAAAACTTAGAATTGAATTTTTAAATTTATTTTGTTACTAGCTGACACGACAGACGTTGTCCTGTCATTCAATGTCAAACAACTGACAGTTATTTCAAACGTGCTTAGCAAAGCGTATATTACGCTTAGGCTAAGGTTACATTAAAAAAGTTTATATTAAGGGGTAGTCGTTAGGTTTTCTTAAATTTTCTAAGTTTCAACGCAATTTCCAATAAAAGAATTTTTTTTTCAATAAAAGCATCTTCTACGAAGTATAAAAAAACATTTTAAAAAAGATGAATGAAATCAGTAAAGCCGTTCTTAAGTTATAATTATAACGTGACGGAGAAATAGGGGTTCATTTTTATACATAGATTTAAGAATTAAAACTACTATTTTCCGACTGTTTTTTGCCTACCTCAACAATATATTTTTTGATAATTTCTCATACAGACTAAAAAACCCTTATATCTAAAAATATTGACAGCCTGAAGGCATAAATCTAACGGTGTGGCAAGTCATAGTAACTAAGCTACGCGCTTAGCTACCATCCATCAACCCGCTAAATCTTTGGTCACTTGATCCCACTTCTCTGCACAGACAGTCGACGTGACCACGCAGCGTACTGCGTGGTGATCAAGAGACCAAAGCTTTACCTAGCCGCCAACCTACCATTCTGCATTGTGACCAGTGTACGCGGACTGCAGTAATAATAAATAAATAATGCTGGAAAATTCACACAGCATTATCTAGCTCCAAGATAAGCAGAGCTTGTGTTGTGGGTACTTACTAGGCAACTGATAAACATACACAATACAATACAACTGCATATACAGTCAGATATTTTTTTATCATACATAGAAAACCCGACCAGAACACCCGGAACAATTACCTGCAGATCGTACAAACATTTGTCCCGAGGCGGGAATCGAACCCGCAATCTCTCGCGTCGCAGGCGGGCCTTCGCCCACCGCGCCACTGAGTAATACTTACCGTAACATATGTACTTACTCGTATCTGCGAACGAAGATAGGTACACTTCCTTTTTAATTTAAAAACCCGAGGAATGTAACATTCGGGTCAAACCCCTACGGGTTTAAAGAGTGTTATAAATTAAGTCCTATGTATATTCTTTTTAAATAAATAAATACTACTTAAGTTTATTTTTGTACCATCATCGACAGGAGTTTTTCTCGACATTTTTTTGTAAATGATTATAATAGAGTTCTAATAAGTAATTTCATAGGCGCGTGACCTGTGATGGTTGACCTTTGATCCCAAGATTCCCAAGGCATCCCACACAAAATATCAGGTAACGAAGTATCAATGTCGGTAGGGAGATTGGTTTCCAGTACCGCTTAGTGGGACGAGGCAATCTAAATAAAGCTTCATTACTTATTAAATAATATACCAAAAATATTCGATTTTGGCGAGATTTGAACCCACGACCTGCCCTCAGTACGGGATCTTTCAAAAAAATGTTTACAATATGTGCATCATTATCTTTAATAAGTTACCAGAACCTATTAAAGACCTCAATGGTAATTTATTTAAACAAAAATTAAATAATTGGCTTCTCGACAAATGTTTTTATAGTGTAAATGAATATATTAATTTTAAGTAGAATAATTTATTTGACTTCAACTGATTGTGAACTATGTATTTTTGATTGTATTATTCTTGATTATTTTTACTATTGATTATTTTAACTTTTTATATACATTTAACATTTGTATACCTGCTTGCGGGTTGAGTACATTCTACATCACTCTAGTTATAAGATCTGTCATGTATTCGGCAAATAAATGATTTGATTGATTGATTGATTGAATGCGCTAATCAACTGAGCTACGAAATCAAATAACCCACGACTCGAAAATCTTTGGAACTTCCTACGAGCACTAGCGCCATTCGAGTGCCCGAGTGCGGGGGTTTACGCACACATCATCATCATCATGAACCCTTGTCGATGATTGGATCGAGATTGAAAGGCCTCTATGTTTATTCCTTACGCACTATAAAACGTAACTTATACTTGTTAGCATTATAATAAGCCCAGGGTCCTAATCAAGTACTACACACTAATATTTATATATGCGAAAGTTGGATGGATTGTTAATTCTTCACGCCAAAACTACTGAACGGATCGGGCAAAAATTTTGCACTGATGTAGTAGTAGGTCTTGGCTTGGAATAAAACAAAACTCAACAAAATTTACGAGCAATTCAAAATGCGAAAGGCGTCACAGGCCCTCACACAATCGGTCCACCAGACCTATAAAATATAAGCGAGCACAATCCCAGCGCTCTAAATTCACACCGAATCATACATTCCTACTTATAATCTCCGCCCTTATAACAACGGAATACGGTTTAGAGCTTTCCAGGATTTTTTACGTGTTAAAAGTAATGTCACACGCATGACTCTTATAACAATGGCTATAGAGTCGAAAGAATTCGGAACACACCTGTCAGATCACAGTCGGGTCTCTGGGGAAGGACGTAAAATTGCGTAGGGACTAACTGACCGCACTCGCGTGGCGTGTTAAATAAAACAGAAGTTAAGAGGTAATTTGTACGTGCAGTAGGTACACACTTTCATTTAAGCGTGAGAGTTTAGTGACTTTGTATTTTAAGATACTGTCTTCTATTTACCGCCATAGTGCCGTGGCGGTCCAGCGTAAGAAAGAATTGTTGTTCTTTGTTTTGACGACCGATGTGACGCGGTGGACGAAGGTCTGCCTGCGACGCTGGAGGTTGCGGGTTCGATTCCCGCCTCGGGAGCAATGTGTGTACGATCTGCAGACATTTGTTCAGGGTGTTCTGGTTGTTTTCTATGTATAATAAATGTATTGTATTATATTATGTATATCAGTTATCTAGTAACCATAACACAAGCTCTGCTTAGCTTGGGGCTAGTTAATGCTGTGTAAAGTGTCCAGCATTATTTATTTAAACTCATTATCATCACTTTTGGATTTGATTTTTTTCTTTTCTTAAATAACTTTTAATGAAAAAAATCTCGACTTGTAGTCGTTAAAATTTTCAAAGTCTGCCGTTGAATGAATAAGTTTTGTTATGACGTGAAGGCGTACTTTTAAGTTAGAGTGCAATGAATAATAATAAACTTAATTTAACAACGGTTGGTGAACCTTTTATTTAATAAATAAATTATAATTTCTTTCCCCCTGAAGAAATCCCTCGTTAAGGGATGAAACGTTGGTGTTCTTCCATCACAAATAAGGTTCGTAGTTAACCCGCATACATCCGTAATGAATTCGTCAAACTACGATAGTTTTTATAGTAAAATATGATCACTTCATTTTTACCGTAAGTGATTTTAACAGTTATTTATTGAAAAAGCTTTATATAAGAAACCTGTCCTAATGTTTAGTGTGTTAAATGCAAACATTTAGTACCTTACCGCCTGACATAAACTGCCTCGTTAACAATAAACCAACAATGTTACAGACGTTATTATGTATAGGTAACATGAGTTATCTCTTGTTTCAATGTAGTCTCAGCTAATACTCGGATAATTGCTCTCAATTATTAACAATTTGATAACTGACAGCTCAATAGCTGATTTCTCGGAATACTGAATCGGTTGATTTTGGCAGTTATTGACTCATTAGAATTAGGTAGACATTGATTTGTACTTCTACTTTCTAATTATTATAAGGTGCTTAATTTGTTTATAACATGTAATACGTAAATTACTGTTCTCATTAAAAATAAAACCGGCCAAGTGCGACTCGGACTCGCGCAGGAAGGGTTCCGTACCATTATCTATAAAACCGGCAAAAAAATCACGTGAACCCTTCGTGCGCGAGTCCGACTTGCACTTGGCTGGTTTTATTTATTATATTTTTTAGATTATAAACTCGTTAGCACGTGATGAAAATAAAATTAAAGATAAATTACGACAAACTTAAACCCTTCATTGAGTCTCGTGATTGAATCTATCTAGGTAACTTTAAAAGTTAATATTAATGTGCTTATCAGGAGGAAGCCTGTGTCCAGCGGTGGACCAATATAGGATGTAGATGTAGGTAGATGATTGTGTATCTGTGATATCGTAGAACCCAAACGTGTAAAAGTAAAGTCAAAGATGTTTATTGCAATTACATGTGGAAAAGATAGATAGATAGATAATTCTTTAATCACCATAACTTAAAAAGAAAAACAGATTGTGAAAAGATGGTATATACAAAGTGAGTTACAATGTAATTTGCCCTTTATGGACATGCAATAATTTGATTATAACATTCAGTATATATACGAGAAAAAAACACCTATAAAATTTGTAAAGCATGGAATCAATTAATTTTAATAAAATAGATAAATCGATTTTGTTTCCTTTATTAGTTGGAAAGTTGACTTCATGGAACGTCTTCTTTACTATATATACCTACACAATGTTAATGTTTGATAAAAATTTGTGCACCCATTCTAATGTTGGCATTCGACTTTTTGCAGAACAATATAAAACCTTTGATAAATGCAACACGAGATAAACCGACAATTTAATACCAAGTTAAATGCACACGCGAGAAAATATGCATAAAATACTGCAAAACAATCTGCGAAATGTGAAAATGTTCACAGAATAATGGAACATTCTGGCATTGCGCCTGGTGGATTATTCTGTCACTTTTTAACAGTTCCAAACTTTGGATCGCATAACAATAGTGTGGCTAACTTTAAACAAGTTACAAAACATAATTTTCTTCACATTATGTCGATGAAATTGAGTTTTAAAATAAAGCTTCTGTGGAATATAAGTCTAATATATAGATTCTAAGGTTTTTTATTTATTATAGTACTCTGGGTAATCTCTAAGTAATTAGAGATCCGTCGAGATCGTTAATTTTTGGGATTTATTAATTTCTAATATATAGACTTGGAAAAGCATTTTGGAAGGATGCCCAGAGGTTTTTAAGGGCTGGGGATTTTGTTTTAAAAATAAATAAAATAAATAAATAAGGTTGCCCTGAAAAATGAAAAAGTTGTAGAGGTTTGAAATTTATTGAACTGTAGGTCAAACCTAGTGTGTGGGAGGGTTATTGACACTTATTTCTTCGAACGAGATGCTTCGTATAACGAAAAAAGTATCCTGAAAATAAGAATCATTTGCAAAATGTTGCTTTGATCAACTTCTTTCTTCGTATAATTATGATTGAAATTCACTGGTAAGTTCGTTTCATCATCAATTATACTTGCACCTCGTTCTTGAAATGAGTATCCTGAAAATAAGAATCATTTGCAACATGTTGCTTCGATCAACTTCTTTATTTGTCAGAACAATGCTATAAAAGGTGCCACGAAATGGGTGGACTAAGCTGTAAAGGGGTTATTCCCGACCCCAGGATTTTTTTTAGAACGTTTTTATTGTAAGTAGATGGTAACTAGGTGGCAGATGGAGTTTGACCATCTCACTTAAGCAAGTGTTTCTGGCCCTAAGTTGAAGAACGCTTTGCCAGAAGGAACCACGATTATATACTTCTTATTAGAGTAGAATTATTTTTCGTTTAACTTCGTTGATTTGTTAATATGCGTCTAGCTTAGAGCTGAAAAACTTTATCTTAAAGTTGGGTACCGTAAATCCAGTCCTGTACTCTAAGTTGTAGCGTAATTAACACACTAATTCATACCCAAGGCATGATAACTCGGAAACTCACGTCCCGCGGTTACCGAATAGATGCTAAAACTGAGATAATTATATCATAACTCTAAGAGTAGACATTTTACACATTTGCACACATTTTCAAGCGGTGCGCATGTAGAGCTACTTCTCCCTACTTGTTAAAACAATGCATGAAGCAAAAGAAAATGTAATTTTTACTTGAATGTCACCCAGCCGTGAAAAGTTCTGAAGAATGTACCAACTCTTTACTTTCTCCGGCGAAATTCCAAGCGATCAATTTAACTCTACGTGACTACACGAGCTCCTAAAGCAAGCAAAACATACCCAACTCTTTACCCAATCGCATTACACTCGAAAGTTAACCTTTTCGTCCAATTTTAGAATTCCAAACGCTATATAAATTCGCGATAGCGCCCTCTATCGCTCGTTTTAATGCTTATTTATCGAAAGGCCAGTGTCTTCGAGTATTTTCGAGAGTATTTTCAGGATCAGAGTGTCGCAACGGTCCTACTTTACGAGGTCGGGGGTCGTTAAGGACCCCATAATGGGAATCGAGGCAGTTAAAAAAGCATGAAACCAATTTAGTGGGAATGTTTTGATTTTGGAATTTCTCACACGTCCTTTTTTTGCGATAACCGTTTATTGCTCATTTATTTTTATTTGTAAGCGTTAGACAATAATACCGCGATACTATTTGAAATACAATGAGACCATAGAAGGTGCCAAAAAATAAAGCGTAGGTACTTATTTACCTCTTGCGGCTTACCCGGGATTCCAGACTCCTCTGTTAACTTTTGTGTTACGAATTTCTTAACTTTGGTGTCCCTTTACTTCCGTTACTCCTTGCCCATTCTTGCAACATTTTATGATTTTTCGGTTACAACGAAATATTTCCAATTACCCAACAGCTTTTCCTTAAAATCATCCTAAGAGTTCATAAATTCTACCAACCCTAAAAACCTAACAAAAATTGAATTATACTTTCGTCACTTTAAAATTCAAGCATAAATTCTTGCATAAATTGTGTCGAGTTACGGCTTTATGAGTAAAGTTAAGGGTTATCTTCCTGCTCCAGTCATCTTCAGTTAACTTCGGTAATCAATTACTTAACTTTTCAGTGCACCTGGATGCTGCCGGTGACGGGTAACTGTGAACGTACCGTCGAATAGTATAAGGTTCTAGATAGTATATAGTTAATACTATCTAGTATATAGTAAATGCTATCTAGAACCCTATTTATAGTAATCAATTGACTGCTTTAGGAAGTAGACATTTTACTAACTTGTGTTATTAAGCGCTCTTTGGTAAACGTCGTCGAGTAACTTTTGTAACACAGCTCAACAGTTGGTTTTCAACCGACTTAAAACAAAAAGGAGTTTCTCAATTATTATTCGGATTTATGTTTTTATGTTTGAATATTACATGATATATTCGCTTAACTGGACTGGATTTGTGATTATTTCGCGTTTGTTTAAAAAGTGATCCTAAATTGGTCCCATAAACGTTTTATTGCGCGAAGATGGTCCTAAACGGTAAGATGTTGGGTAAGGCTACAGTTCGTGCGTGTCGCTTTCTCGTTTGGTTACGTCCGGCTGTCGCCTCCATTTCGGGTAGACTGTCAAAATTAATATCATTCTATTCATAATACTAAACTTACCTTCAAACACGGTGAGTGTTGCCACAGCAGAGACCGCGTCCCCTACTCCGTTTTCTGCCACGCACTCATATGTCGCGTCATCGCGTTGCGCCCGCACCGGCTCGATTCTCAGTACGGCTCCGTTAGCACCGATGCCGGCGGTCGCCTCCATTCCAGACACTTGGTATCTTGATTGCATGCCTGTTGAAAAAACAATAGGTATTAGGTGATTTAAATATGAAACCTGGAGTACTGAAAGAAAGGAGTTATAATTAACTAGCAGCGCCTCGCGGTTTCACCCGCGTAGTTCCCGTTCCCGTGGTAATTCCGAGATAAAAAGTAGCCTATGTTCTATTCCAAATTATAATGTATCTCTGTGCCAAATTTCATCTAGATCCGTTCAGCCGTTCGTACGTGATTGAGTAACAAACATCCATCCATCTATCTATCCATCCATCCAAACTTTGACAATTATAATATTATGAGATATTAGTGAGATTAGCTTTCAATTGACGACCTGTCGACCAGCGGGCAATGGTTCGCCTGCGACGTAGGAGATTACAGATTTTTTACAGTTCCTGTGTAAATGATAAAATAGTCGGCGGCGCTAGTGTCAGTCGGGGTAGCGCCTTAAAATTGGACTTGTCTCATGCCACACTATCGCGCTATTGCGAATATTTGTGCTGTCGCGACAACTCTGACCAAGCAATTCGCTCAATCGCGAATCATCATCGCAAACACGAATGACCATCGCGCCACTGTCAGTAATTTGCCGCACATCAAAGGGTTTTATCGCGATAAACATTGTGCGATTGGCTACACTTCGCGCTCTTTGTTGACAGCGAGACCCCAAGCGGTTTGCACGTATTTTTGCGAGTTGCATCGTAGCTGCAGCAAATAATTATGGACCGACATGCAATAGAGCGCAGCCGCGCTCTCTTCCATTTTTTCCATGAAAATAAATTATCGCGACGTTGTGAAGTTTTTTGCCAATGTGTTCAAACACTTTGTCGTAGCTCGAACACGAAGTATTATTGCGACAACGCGAACTCGAATCTTTGCCTCATAGTGAGATCGACATCTTGTTCAGTTTATTTTCAGCCTAAATAAATTAAAGATATCTAATGCTTATTGATTTCTAAACTGGAATCTTGTTTTGGAAACTCGGATCTACTGGAGTTTACAGAACATTTAGAAAGACAAGCTTCATGAAACCTTCTAAGAATTTAAATCGTTTAAAAGCTCCGAGTTATTACTGCACGATTCAACTCCGTATTGACGATTCATGAGAGCGCCATCTGTGTTACAATTCACAAGTCGCTAAAAGTTGGTCGCGAGTCACGTACTACGAACTACGGGTACGTACGGGGCATGATTTAAGATGCATTGGCGTACGCTCTACTCTCGTAATGTATGCTTAAGAAGGAGACCTAGCTACAATATAGGTATACATTCCTTGGAACATTCAGCCGACCTTCATAAAATCGCACTGAGTCATCTTTTTCTGAGGCTAGACACTTTTATGACAATAATACTTTACGGAATTTACCGTAAATTAATTTAATTTTTAATATTTTTCTTCACTTGACACACACACACACACAAATGAAGTTACACGTATAAAGTCGATTCGTGTAAAGTAATTTGCCAAGTCCAGAAATATTTCGGGAGTGGACAGTGGACAGGCCACATAGCCTTCAAACAGACATCAAGGAGCAAGAAACTATTGGAGTAGAGACCATGGGCGAAACAAATGCCGGTGGAACGGCCTCAAATGAGATTGAAGGACGACATCAAAAAAATAGCATAGCGGGCAGCAACTGGACATTAACTAAGTTGAAGGAAATGGAAGAGTTTGAAGGCGGCCTCCGCCAGTCAACATCGTTGACAGATCAACAAAGGCTAGCAAGAATAAGAAGACACGGTTCTATGACGTCAGAGTAAGCATTGGTCGTTTAAGACCATATTATTAAAGTCACTATACTTCTGCACGTGCCTTTTTTCGAGATAAAAAGTACTTGCTAGTAAAAAAAGTATTTTATTATAAGTCAAGAACTTCAATAATATAATAAAAATTCTGCAACAGTCTGCAGTAAGCTCAATTGTTTCAATTGTAGATACTAGTTCGAATTAATTTCTATTATTTGATTGTAATTTTCTTTATGATACAGCTTCAACTACCTAGCCGCGTCGTTCGTAAGCGCCAGCGCGCGCCTGCCAAACTGCCGCGCTCGTGCATTTTATAGGTATTTATGGTTTAAGAATTTTTATTTCTCAAAAGAATATACATTCGCTTACAGAGAAATACAGGATAATCTTATTGTATAACATATTATGCAGAATGGACTTAACTTAAATTTAAGTGTATTTGTGATTAGGCTTAGGTATATTTTATTTTATTTATTACTTAGGTGGCACAATTAGGATCAGTATTTAAACATAGTGATTAAGATGATAACTTTATCAAGTCAAACTTTGCGAACTTGTTTAGATATGTAGGAACTTTATGTTAGTCCATTTTTTTTCTTTAACATATCATTATTTCCGTCATTATATTGAAAATACATTAAAAAAGGGGCAACTTTGAGATTTTTTTCTATCGAGTGTAGTTCATTAGATTTTCTAACTGAATACGACTCTAACTAGACTAAATCCTTAAGTAGTATAATCTTTTTCAGATTTTTAAATACTAGATTCTATGTCTCAGATGGTTTTAAAAATCACAAAAGTGCGGCCTCTGTTCAAATACCTAGCCTTAAGCTCGACCCCTTCAGCAGTTTTGACGTTGTCTCGGTTCAAACGAACTTAAACATAAACTGTCGCCTTTAATTATAAAGGGTAAAGAAGAATAAGTATCTTTTCATATTAAATAGAAGGGTACTTATTCTTCTGCTTGCCGTGCTTATTACTCTGAGAACATCTTTCGAATAAAAGTAAGGAACTTCGATATTCATAACGACCCCGTAAAAAGTTTGCAACATTCAAAAGAAACCACACCACGCTCCGTTATTAATACTCGGCACATTCTTGCACTTTGCATTTTTCCAAGATTGCACTATAAAAACCCAGGAAACCCTGATCCTTATCTCGCCGGGGTAAAGTTTAAATTGTAGCAGTTTGTAAGGGTGGACGTGGCTAAATCGCCTCTGCGGGTAAGTGCCGAGAAAATGTATACTACAACAAGTGAGAATAATTGTTGTCTTTCTGTGAACGTGCATTTGTGGGAGGCTATTTTGCATGTCGCGATTATACTTGCAAGAGCACATTCTGTTTTATAACTATTATACAACGTACTCATAGAGATAAACGCCTTGTAAGAAGTATACATCCTTCTGGGTAGATTGGTGGTAAACGAGAACGATTCCTGGAAGAGTTTGGAGAAACTTATGGCAGTGTATAATAATAATACTAACGTATCTTTAAAGTGGGTTGAGTCGGGTTGTGGAAGATGATGATAATGACCTTTAAAGTTGTTATAATAATCAAAATAAAAGAAGCAAAGTGCAAGTCGACACGCACACGAAGGGTTCTGTACCATCGTAAAGTAACTATTTCGCAAATAAAATCATAAAAACTGATAAAAAAAACTAAAAATAACGAATAGCTATCGTGACGCGGTCCGGTCACCCATCCAAATACTGACCGCGCCCAACGTTGCATAACTTTAGTGATCGGTTCTCAACTTGGTATGGACACTGGACCCCTTAATTATTAAATTTATTTTACTACTATTATACTTGCTATAACGGCAAAGAAGAGAAGAAGAGGCACATAATATGTATTTTTGATTTAATTTGCAATATCTGACATGAATAATTGAAATCAGTTTTTATGTTTATACTGACGTAGTGTATAGGTAGTTTACTTTGTACTAACAATTATGGTGAACAACCGAAATAAAATAAATTGAATTGAATTAAATTGAAAATTTGGTACGAAGGCTTGAGAATGCGAGCGCTTGCCACTTGATTTAAGAGCCAATAGCCATAAGAGAAAACCAATTCACCTGATGAAAAGCTAACGACCCTGGCAAGTCATATTCTTTACGACACACGTTCTTCATCACGTGTCGGTTATAAAAGCGAAACGTCGCTCTGTAAGTCTACTTTCCATAATAAATCCTTCAGGTGTACTACGAACTTGATTCAATACAAAACTGAAGTATTCTTTTCACTGCAGCATATAAATTGAGTACTATAAAAACATACGGTAAAAAGGAATCACTGTGTGTCTTGTGTTTGGGAATAAGGTTGAGAATCGGGTGGAATTTTCCGGGTAAGTAAACAAAGAGTTTTGGTGGGGTTGTAAAAAATATGAGTGTCGTGAAGTTGTATCTGTCGTACGTGGTTGAAATACTAGTGAGGAGGGGCTTATAATCATTGAAACGTACCTTACCACCTCTGGGTCATAAATTCATAATACAGCGTTACATGTTTTTGAATTATAACATAACCGTTTTAGAATGGAATGATTGGAGACAAGCATAGTGCTCTGATCAAATAATATCTATACTTGTACAGGGTGGAAAGGGACGACGCCCGGAAATTCGAGATTATGTAGGTATCTTTAGTACTATATTTTTCTTCAAGAAACTATGCTAATATTTTTAACCGTTTTCGAGTTAGTTAGTTAAAGTATTATTAGACAAAAAACGTATAGTTTCAAGCCTAACAGTTGATAAGATAAGATAACCCTATCCTCACGGCACTGGACTTTTTTCTGTGGGGCGCGATTAAAGACAAAGTGTACAGGGCAGAATGTGATACTGCCGAGGAAATGAAAGACAAAGAAAAAATCGTGAAGAAAAAACACTATTGAAGCTGCATCGCCACACTCGGGCACGAGCTGCTGCCTGCATTATTAGACGTGGTGGAATATTTGAAAATCGGCTGTTGGTCCCTAAGGCAACAGGTATCCTGTTCTCCTCACACGTGTTAGAGATATAGTTAGGTATATAGGGTTGTTACCAATATTAAACATGACATTAAACACAACAACATTTTTTTTTGTTTTCTTTTTAATAATCGTTTCTAACCATTACGCATCGAATGTACCTACATGTGAACTATATTTTCGTAAACGGCCCTCGTCCCTTTCCACCTTGTATACTTATTTAACATTATAAATTCGAAAATAACTCCGTCTGTTACTTTTTCACGCCTAAACTGCTGCACAGATCTAAATGGAATTTGACAGGAAGGTATTATAAAATGAATAGTAGTCCCGGGGACGGACATAGAATAATTGAAAAGCGCGGGCAAAGCCACAGGCAGGAGCTAGTTTTGAATAAATTGTCCAAGCATGAATCTCGTTTCTAATAAACTGATCAAAGCTTCAGTGAGGCTCAAAAATCAATAACTTAGCTACCGCTTTAATCAAAGTAGAGTGTATCTTAATATGGTATGTTCATTACCACCAAAAAGCACGTACAGTCAGTGACAAAAATAGCTAAACATTGATAGTTTTAAGAACCGCAAATGTATACACCTGGATGGCTCGAACTGCACAAGACCCACTGAACTGTGGTGTAAAAGAAAGTAAGTGTAAAAGGAGGTCTCTGAGATGATGATGAAATACATCACGTATCGGCAAACCCTAAAATATTTTTGAAAGATTACCCGATTTTCTGCGTTGACGGTACAAAAAGTCGAAAAGGGAAAACGCTAAAGCAATTTTCCGGAACATTCATTGTAAAGGAACAATTTCTCAGTGAATTCGCCAACGAAATGAGTAATGTAACGGCGCCCGTGCGAGGCTGTCGCGAGTTGTCGCACGCTAGATTGACAATCACGGATCGCGTCAGCGCTCGCCTTGATGGATGATACAGCTCGCGCCAAATAAGTTTGCGTGCGGATTTCAGGAGTAAAGCCCACAACAAACGGAGCTTTAATATATACTAATATAAATCATAGCAAGGTATATTTTCTATAGTAATCGGCGAGCGACCACAGACGCAGCTATTAAGTAGTTTTTATTACGTCACCAAAATATGTCGACAGATATAATTTGGCCGCAGAGCTAATGAGTGCAAAAATATAGCCACCGTCTGTGGCAGCTTGCTATACCGTAATATATAGCTTACTATATTAATGTAAAACTTTTGAAACTATCATGGTTATTACTAGAGAAATCATTTAGAACGGGATATTTACCATGATTCAATTTTTGAGTTTTCCAATATTTCGGCACAGTTTCATGCGCCATGATCACGGAAGAACTAAAGTCACTGCGAGTTGGTTTTTATTGGCAGACATACCGATCTACCCTCATTCTTTGTCTTTTTATATTAATGTATATTATAGCTGCGTCTGTTGTGGGCTAAAGCTTTTGAAATTTCCATAGAGGGCCTAGACATTCACGTTTAAACAAGTCCTTCCTTTGTTTACCAATGACGCGAAAGCACAGTTTAACCCGCATTTTAGACCTAGACCATACAAAGAAATCGAATGACGCGATTAAATAGGTTTAAAATGCGGGTTAAACTGTGCTTTCGCGTCATTGGTAAACAAAGGAAGGACTTGTTTAAACGTGAATGTTTAAACAAGTTTAAAATACTAACATAATTTTACAATAACATAAATTTCATGAAATTCTCTCCCTAATTGTTATTATCAAACATCTCTACTATAAAATTGTATTGTAGATATAACGCTACAGGCATACAGAAGTACAAAATACAGCAACACTGGCTAAGTATGTACTTAACCAGTGTTGCTGTATTTTGGCCATGTGGCCAAAAGGATGTCTTATTGTATGACAAAGCTAATAGCAGCAGTAGGTACCTGCTATTTAAGTTTTTTCTTACATTTCAATGAAGAAATTCATGTGTTCAAATAAAAGTCTAGCTCATCTAAAAATTCGAAACATCGAACAAGAGGCCACGTACAAAAGTGACAAAACTATCGAGTTGGCAATAATAATAAATTCAAGTTGACACTTACGAATGGTACACTACGTCATATTTTACTATTCAGTGTGTACTCAGATGAGATTTATGATAATAGTCAAAAAATGAACACTAAAATGTCAAACTTCTATCAAATCACATGATTTGTTGTTGACATTGTGTATTGTCATTTCAATTTATAAGGTAGGAGAATTTGCAAAAAGTGTGAAATATTTAACATTATTATTAATGTCTATTATTATTATTGGTATTATGAATGACCCAAACACAATATTTATTGATTTAGATTTTGTTATCTTTATTAATTATTGCTAAATTAACTAGAAAAACCTATCATTTTACACGTGAAAATATGCTTGTTTCATAAAAAAAACTATTTGGCCCTTTAGTTTATCAAAGGTTAGGACACGTATTTTTTATTTTATTTTATATTAATTGAAGTAATAAAGTTTATCAATTAAACAAAAAAAATGATGAAGATATAGCCAGTCAGTTCCGCGTGACGTCACGCCGTGCGATACATTTTAGCAAGACGTCACGAGCCCCCTCTCCCAAATTTTGACGCGCTTTATCTTTGTAATTTTTTACAAAGATAAAGCGCGTACCAACAGAAAAGATTTGATTACCAACAGAAAAGATACGTGTCCAACATCTTTTGATATATGAAATGTAACTGACGGACTTAATAGGTACAATAATATTGTTTTATCCCAACAAATCTTAGAAACCTTTCAAAAATCTATGAACAAGCATTTACAATTCAAAAACACTAAGATTTCAAAACTAATCAAATAAATTGATGTTATTAAGATGTTATTATATTATTAAGCTCTAAAAAAATCTTTATTCGTTTCCCTATTGATGGATGGCCGATAGGGACAAATAGTGTATCGACACATAGAATATGCAATGAGATACGTTCCCTGATCATCGCTCTTTTATGTCCGGTCCAATGATGTACGATTACATTTTTCATGAAACGAGCTGCGATTGGCTGTAGTTCGAACGGTGTTGCCAGAGCGGTAATAGATTTGTTTGATTTAGCGAAAATTACGGATGGTTTGTTTTTATTACGCCATTAATAAATTACTTCAAAAAAGGGAATTACAAACCCTTTTTGAAGAGAAGACAGGGTAACAACAAATTATTTTAACTCAGTTGTTGTTTGAGACTACATTACAGAATACTTAATATAAGTACGTAGGTATTATTTTATCAGCAACCCACTTGCAACCTACATAAAAATAGTATTTTGCCTCACGATTCCGTCAATAACCAGGCATATGATTTTGTGACGAGGGTGATCTTTCCGGGTTACTTGGCAACACTGCTCGCCCACTGTCCAATACGTTTTTCATCTCATTGCTTCGGCTTTATCGAAGTCATTACCGGCCCCCGTTATTTATGTGCTAAACCGAGGCTTTACATTTCAATCAAGTCTGAAAATAGTAGTAGTAATGCGGTTTTTTCGCCATTTTGTAGAGCTTTCGGCTGCAGTCGGCTTTTTGTCGGGGGGATTCGGCTGCTGTCGGCTTTTTTCAGATTTGTCGTATTTACTGATTGGTAGATCGGCCGGGTAAATGTGTTTTACGACTGATTAACCGATGCTCGCCATCGGAGTTCAATTTTAATTTACTTTTAAAGTACTTTTTATGTCAGTGTAATGATGATGAAGCTATTAGCGTTGGTGCTTTTACGCTTTTATTAATATTGGACGTTTTAAATGGCAAGTCTGGGTAATCTGATTTGTTTCCGATAAGTTGACTTTGCCTTTTATGTGGGTATAAAGTGCAAGAGTTCCATGGTTCATGGAAAGATTGTTATAAGATTTTTATAATTAATCGACCATTACCTACGTATTTTTATTAATAAAGAAAATTACGATCAAATAATAGAATTAAATTAAAACTAGTATTTACAATTGAAACAATTGAGCTAACTGCAGACTGTTGCAAACAATCTACAAGTAGCTCAACTGATGCATATCAATACCAGTCGGAAGCGTGCCCAAGACGCTAGCTGCATTGCCCCGCTGTATAGCAATACTGATGCGCTGCGCCAGATACTCACCAGCTCTCGGGTCACGCGTCGCTTCGACCAGACGCTCAGATAATTTTTTGAAAAGCCGGAGAGCCTCGGTCCCCACGGTCCTAGGGTTTTGACTCCAAGGGGAGCAAATGCGTATGCTCTATCGAGACCTGCATATTTGCGCCATTACGTATTTTGATCGAACGAATGTGATAAAAAAACTATGGTTTCCTTCACTAAAACTGTACTAGGTAAGATACTAGCTCACTAATCTGTGAACATGTAAGTTCCTTCTATTTGTGCGTCATTCCGCCAGCCAGTTTGTATGCAGCATACATACTCGGCTTTCGCTGCCCAGAGTGGCGGCACAGTCAGAATAACTTATCAAGAAGTTTTCACTTTAAAAAACCTAAAACAACTAAAACATGTGGTATACTAACTTGACACTCGTTTCCCGTTCTTCCTCCACTGTATGTTGGGTATGGGGTCGCCGCGTGCCGCGCAGAAGAACGCTGCGATTCCACTCGCGCGCACTTGAAGGTTGCGGGGCCGGATCGTGATCTCGGGGGGATCTGCGCACACAGAGAAAAATGGTCTTTAGTATAGGGGGGTAGGGTTGATTTTTGAATGGGTTTTCTAGATTCAGAATAGACACTTTAGAACTATGTTAGTAGTGTAGAATATGGTTAGTAACATAAAAAAATTAAAATTCGAACTAAAAAACTACCTATCATGGTAAGTGTTAACAGACTATTGACCATGATTCAAGATAAACATATCACAAAGATAACTTAAGTAACATGTAAATATAATATTACAAGGTGTACTAAGTCGCCTTTCGGCTCTATTCAATATTCGTTTAGTCACAAAAAATACGTGTAAACATACATAAAATAAACAGAAAAAAGTAAACAAAAATCAATAATTATTATTTCATTACGTATTTATCCACAAAGGTAATGTAACAGCCCGAAAACATAACGCTAAAACTCGTAAAATTTTAAATGACCGCAAACCTTTGGATGAATGGTAATCACCTCATTAGCATACTCTATGATAGGTAGCTAATCCTATAAAAAACTTATCCCTTCATCCTAAATGCAAATACGGCGACCCTTAGCCGCGGTCACTAATCCGACAGCCGGACAAACTTGCTGATATGAATTATGTATGTTTAGAGACCGCTGGTCCACTTTTACCGTCCTCTCATAACTACTTGCTTCATTCCAATCCAGTTTTCGACGGTGAATAAATTATACATATCGAGTAGGAAGAGCGAACCTAGCTCAAGACCGTGGAGAAAAGAGTTGGGAGCAGCGGGTTAAGTCGGGCTGTGAATGATGATGACCGAGCAGGTAGAACGGGTAAGGCACACAGGAACACTCTTCCAAATTACCCTTGTGTAACCGAACCCGGGACAAGCCCGTTTAACTTCTTACCCGGAAAGTCTTCCTGACAAAGTTAGCAAGAAGTTCCCAGCATCGTGTGACACACGAACAGAATTCACCAGAATTGTTTTCCACCAAATTACACAGACAGAGGACGGAGCGGTACATTTTCATTACGGGGAGCGAGATTAATGGCATTATCTTGTGGAAAAATGCGCGCTCAGCGACGAAACAATTATGTGAACGGAACGTGAATTCTGAACTCCGTGGCCGCGAGCTGCCAAACGAACCGGAAGCGAAATATCTAAAGGGAGCCATCTATCGGACGCACCGCGGGAGCGTTTGGTTCCTGAACTAGAAAATGAAATCGCATTTAACCGTAGTGAGTAGGTAAAGGTCGTCCCTCGGGCGGCGGCGTGCGCGATCGATGGCACATTAATAAACGAATTCCAGCTACGTATTTTTCGAGGATGTCACACAGGAGTTAAAATATTCATAGAATGGACACCGTCGAGGTCAGATACCAGATTATAGATATCTGAAAAAGCGTATATCGTGTTGCTTTGCGAGCGTGAAACAATCGAGTCCCATCCCAGGAGAGTTGGAATTTATCGGGACGCAAATAAAAATGGCATCTAAATTTACCCGAATATCGGGGACTTAATGACCGCTCTCGATGTCCAATTACAGGGTGATACAGGGCGATACAGGGTGATAGCGAGGATCGCTAACTGTGGAGTTGTTGGCAATCAAATATTTGCTTGTGGACCAGGATGAAAAGAGAAGTGAGGTGTTGCGAGTGTATGGTCACGTATTATGTGCGCGGAATTTGGTGTTCTGTACGTGATAGCACGTGCGGATTTACAAAAAGGTTTTTGATCGTATGAATTTAAAAGCCAGCACATGATTCCACGAATCTCAGGTTAAAAGCGCTTCGAAAATAGCATTAAAAATCATGAAAATAACGCAATGAACGATTAAAGCTTTTTTTTCCTTCGAAAATTGCAATTGACTACAGTTTGTAATAGCCGATGATGTAATCTGCAATGTCCAACTGTTTACAGTAATTTTTAAACGAATGCTATTTCCCGGATAAAACCGGCAAAGATTTTTCCCGGACAATTTTTGTTCGGAACTCTTGTGGAAATCTCGTTCCATTTTTGTGGTTATTCCCCTGATAGAATTTCCTAGCTTACTTACTATGTTACCACGCTATGGTTAGTCTAAAATTGAATGCGTTTCCGTTTCGGTACGGTACGTCGCGGAAATTGGAACTGGCATATTGGAAGAATATACCACTATTTCTGTCTACTTTAATATAAAATAACGCTTTAACGCCATATATTTTCTGGTCCAGAAGCAAAGTTGAAACATTTCCTTACTTCATGATAAAATCTCTCCGGGTGAAATATGCTAATAAAAAAAGCTTTCACACAATATTCGAAAAACAATGCCACGTGTGCATGTTCTGATGAAAAAAAACAGTCTTTATGACTGAAGACCCATGGGCCAAACCACCCAGTGGACCCCAACAACCAACCCCGTAAGGCGCCGCGGCATACCAAGGAAGCGATGGCGTGACGAATTGAACACCTATGTCGAAGCTTGGGTCCTGCTGGCTCAAGACCAGGATGCGTGGTGGGACCAAGGGGAGGCATTTGCCCAGTCGTGGGACACACCACCCAACTAGCAAGGAAATCCTATAATAAAATACAATAGGTAAAATTAGACTAAAAATGCTCTTTTAATGGCTTTTGTTAAGACATCTTTGCTTATAATAGCATTGCGCAAGCATTTTTACTCTCTAGAGCAAATTCACTAATATAACAATCTTGTAGTTTAGTAGTACACTATTTTATAGGATAATTACAAGACATGTAATCTCATAAGTGTATTGACAAAGTTTAAATAGTCCTACAAAAATTATAGTCCTATAAAAGCATTGTGTAAGATTTTCAGAATTTATAATATACTTGTCTGAGATCATTACAAATATGCAGCAATTTAGTTTTATACTAGCATTGTATAAGATTCCCAGATTTTAGCATATATTTAGCTGAGATCATTATAAGTATGAGGGCGATTTAGTCTTAATAAAGACGCTTAGAAGATTCTGTAAGAGTAAATAATCTTTTAAAGCGCTAGGCTAATACTATATGCTGTTTACCAGTTTTACATGTCGCTCGGTTTGAGACACTGCAAATATTATTTATCATTGATTACAATGGATTTACAAGAATGGAAACGTTTCAAAAGAAGTGGAGCTTATAGAAGAACTGTAAATAAAAGACACGCAGAATCGGTAACGCAAAAGCAGGAACCAGCAATTTATTGGAGGGTTCCGTACAATTCGAAAGTGATTTAATGTTCTGCCTTTTCAAAATACAATTAAACTGTTGTCAATTATCATCTGGTTGGCTTGTTTCATCCCGTTGCAACCTGTAGTGTTGTTTTCGGGGCCAGTATAAAGTTCCATCCCGTTCCCATTGTTGTTGGACGCAAGACAATTCAGTGTTGCCTTTTTCTATTGCCTCCACAATTTTAAAAGGCATCTCTGTTTTCTTTTTCAAACGACGCCAGGAGACCTATAACCAAAGTTATTACTCAGTTTCACAACAAATATGTACCTAGGTACTACCAAAATACCAGTAATCAGTTAAAATACAAAGCAACGTTGACAATTTCTCTATCGATTATTCATAGTTTGATTAGTTTACATTCACAATATTAACTTTTTCACAATATTAACAACTACTAAACTACTAACTAACCGTCTCTCGCATCCCCGCCCGTGCCCTCCTCCCCTACCCCTTCCCTTACGAATCGAAACAGTGCAGCGGCAGCAAAATTGTCATAATTCAAAGCGGACTAATATTACCTACCCATATTAATAATGTTAAATCAATATTTAATTAAAGAATAAATGTTTAGCCGTTGCGTTCAGATATCAATTGAGGAACTCTAATTTGATTCAACATGGTGGCGAGTTAATCTTAACTAAGAGTAAATCTAGCGTAGTTTTACCTATTACGGTCTTATAAATGTCTTGATACAGAGCATATTTTGAAACATGGCGAATGATCAAAAAACAATAATTATGTGCTTGATAATATTTTTACACTAAATGGCTTAATAATCAATTTATGTAAGCGCGTTAAAAAATTAGCCCTAACACTGTACACTATTACAGTAAATATAGATTTGCCACACGTTAAATTGTATTCTAGCTAAGCTTGTTTCATTTAAATAAATACTACATGAAACAATAACTAAAATTACTTACGTTGTAAACACTGCACACAAATCAGCAACAAAAAAGAATTGGCCTGCCCAGCCAGCTTGTAAAATGTGTTACAAATTATTGAAAAAAAAGTACGTTAAAAGCATAATTACACTTGAAACGAACTAGAAGTAGATAACAACAGGAGTACTTTTACCAGTAGTAATCTTCGTTAAGGCAGCTAAATGAGCTTTAGTGCTTCCAGGTACTGGTGCAAGACAGTAATTAGACTTATTAGCATTCTGTTAGCTCATTGCGGGAGCATAACAAGAACTTGTGCTCCAATAAATGCGCCCAAATCCAGCGTTGTAGTATACTAGTAGAATGTTATTGGAGTGTTGAACTGTAGTCTTGAAGACAGTTATTGGATCTATTTTGCTACTTGGGCAGGCTAATTGTAATTTTAATTCTTCAAGTGTTTACATACAACTTAGTATTTCGTCATCCATTGGTATCATAGAGCAAACAGACCACTGTAAATTCTCCGTTCGTGAAAATAAACGCAACAAAGAGCGATATTTCGTTCAATTAACGTCGAGTATTCATTAGTCAGCGATGCGAAATCGTTTCGTTATCTGGCTGATGTCGAACGCTCGGAACATTTATGTAAAAAACATGTAAAACAGTCGTGTGCTATTAATTTGTAACTGACCCGGCGACGGTGCTTGACAGTCAAGAACAAAGTGATGTTAACAAGATTTGATCAGATATATCGTAATCTGATTAAACCATGTCAAGCAAAACCGACTTGCTTGCAGGCATTAGAAAACCAGGTTCAACCCACAGTTAAACTAGTCAGGAGCCTGTTTTCTACGGAAAAGCGAAGCTTTTTGTGTGAATAGTGCTCCACTGGCTTCGAAATTTCGCTGGTGCGACAAAAACGGGCCCCAGTATGGATACTGCTACATTCATCAGCGACGCTGTGATTGAGTGAGAAAATATACGATTTCTTTACAGAACTTTACAAATAAAAGCTTTGCTTTTTATCAATGTTTTTATTTGTTTTATCAGGTGTACTTTTATATTCTCACGTTCAGGTTCACAATTTTTAGTACCCCGAAATGTCAATGCCAAAATTCGCTGTCATCAACCAAAAGACCATGAAGATGCCTTTTTGGTTAATGACGACGAATTGGAAGGATCTTACTGACAGAGAGTAAGCCACTTTTAAGAACACAACTTCTTTGTTTCGTTGTTTTTTTGTAGCAATCGAAAAACTGTGAAACGCTTTTAAACAGCTGTTGTCCAAAGCTACCTGTTTAAATGCACCCTATGTGTGCACGCACATGCGACAATTTATGGCAATAATCTCGCCGTATTCGCCCATTAACGGTTTTGCGGATAAATAGAAGTGTATTCCGATTTAAACAGAATGAAATTTATTATTTTACAGTGCGGATGCAGCTATTAATTGGGATTGGTGGGAGCATTTGAGAGTAATCTTTGGGAATTTACGAGGGTTTGCTTCTGATCCTAGTCCGTTTTCAGTTATGTTACGTTTAAACCCGTGGACCTATTATCAAAGCCAACAAGGCTGATGAAAACAAAAAAGGTTAACTTATGCTAAAATTGTAGATAGTGATTGACCTGTTACATTATCTTCGCTTAAAATAGTCTGATGCATGAATATCCAAATAATTGACGACGGGTTATGCCGGGTACAGACCAGGCGAGCGAGAGCGAGCGAAGGCTAACGAACGAACGCAAAAGTACCAGTATGGACGTCATTGCGAAAGGAAGCGAGTCCAAACAAGGGCCTTCGTTCGTCTTCGGCCGTGTTCCAGCGGCTGTCGCTACATCAAAGCAATATGGAACGAACGTACCGATTGTCAAATCCCAATCGTTTGCATTCGCTCGCTCTCGCTCGGTTGGTCTGTACCCGGCATTAGATTTCAAATAAAATAAACAGATAATCCATAAGTACTCTCACATTATGCTAAGAGTGAAAGTAATGTCAGTATATGTCTGTCTGTTATCTTTTCAGTCTGAAAAGGCTGAACCAATCTTATTAAAATTTTGCAGGCAATTTGACTGTATTCCGGTGCAGACCTAGGCTACTTTTCATCTCGAAAAAAAGCATGCGAAGCGAGTAGGAGCTAGTAACAATAAAAAATAGAGTGTAACTGGTACAAAAGCTATACCAAATTTTGCTAAACGTATACAAGAGAAAAGAACACCTTCAATCTGAAACAGGACAACGCATAATCCCAACTTACGTGTAAAATATATCAGTGGCTCAGTACTATTAACGGGTCGCCGAGCAACAACCAGCGGCACTACCGGAGAAAATGACCCCATCAAAGGCGGCCTTACATCCGTTTTCAGTTTCTTTATATCTGGGTATTTGTATACTGGTATGTCTGGTTGCTTGTCTACAGGCGTCAACCCGTCTATATGTAGCGGTAAGTCTGTGTTGCTCTCTGGCGCCTTGTGGTGGTCAGGTGCTGGATTGTTGAAAATGCTTGGCCCACCGTATATGTGTGGTAATTTATCGTTGTCTATGGTGTCTGGAGGAAAGTCTTCGTCGTCTTCTATTAAGTCTTGATTTGGTTGTGACCCTGATGTGGAACTCGGTTCGGTTTCTTCTAGCTCTTCCAAGTCTTGGTCTGGGGAAAGGTTTTTGGTTGTTTCGCGGGCGGTTCTCGTATTTTTGTGATTGGTTTTTTTGTGGCATTTTGGTTAAACTTATATTCGTATTCTAAATCTGTTACAATATTTTATCATAAAATCATCGCAGTTTGATGAATTCATTACGGATGCTTAACCTAGACGCAATATTAACTAAGTTGTTGGCATATTCGAAAGATATCAATCACATCAGTATGGTAGGACGTCAAGAAAATGCGTATCAAAAGTTCGCTTCCAGCGGGATTTGAACCCGCACCCTCCGCACTAATTGAGCTGCAGGAGCCGATACCGGCTCGAATCTTTTATCCTTTTAATAAAAACTGCTGTTATCCAAACAAAAAGCTCCGCCATTTTATTCGGATGTTCTCTCCCATTTTCAACACAAACTTTTTGTCAAGGTATTTCGTTTGTATCCATTTTGTATCGAAAATAAACAAAACGCAGCCGGGCTCATATTAATGCGCGCTATTAACCAGCTCGCTCCAACTCCCACTGCGATAGAGAAGCGATTTATTCAAGTATCGGATGATATATCGCGCTTTTCGCACTGTGATGCCGCCCTTATTTCGATTAATCAATGGGGCGGACATTTTTGCATTTATATGGGATGAGAAAAATGCATTTGTTTATGTGGAAATGGTAGAGCTTTCTGAGTTTTGGTGCATGCCTATTCTGGGTGAATTATTGCAGAATACAAACAGTAATTCATTGTTTGCAACGAATAATTAGGATGCTGTGTGCTAGGGGTACGATTTGACAAACTTTTTTTAGGGTTCCGTACCCGAAGGGTAAAAACGGACCCTATTACTAAGACTTCGCTGTCCGTCTATCACCAGGCTGTATCTCATGAACCGTGATGGTTAAACAATATCACGGTTCATGAGATACAGCCTGGTGTACATCATCTGTTAAATTTTCACAGATGATGTATATCTGTTGCTGTTGTACTTATACAAATACTAAAAAACAGAATAAAATAAATATTTAAGGGGGCTCCCATACAACAAACACTTTTTTTGCCGTTTTTACAAATAATAGTATGGAACCCTTCGTGCGCGAGTCAAACTCGCACTTGGCCGGTTTTATTATTTTTAAATAGTTCGAGAGCAATAGATTATTTTCAAATACGTGTAGATAAGCAGATAAAATAATATTCGAACTTGTAGAAGGAAAACCTATAATAAACAAAAGTTCCTCAAACAAATTCGTTTTTCCTTCCCAACTTCCAGTGGGTATTTATTATCGTTTATTATTTTCATCGTAATCTCTTCGAATTACTTAGAGGTCTTTTGAGAACAAATTTCCGAGAAATTCACGGGATTCTTTCTGGAAGGTCAGGTTGAGTTATAAAGTATTGGAGGCGCTTTTAAAAGGTTTCTAGTGAAAGCGACTCGTGATATCGCCGTGAAATCAAATTTAGTAATAGACATCTTTTAGAAGAATACTTTTGTCAAGAGGAATTGTTTAAACGGTAAAACGGTATCGTTTTAATCAAAGTTTATTGCAAACACGTTTTAGGAAGTTTATCGCAAAAATGATTAAGAAGATGTTCTCAACCAAAGTAACTACTTTTTTTTAGTGATGGAAGGCGAGTAATGTTTTATGGATGTGGTTTTCAAACGGCTACTAAACTCAACCTGATCACGATTAATACTTAACAAACCATGTCATACGTAAATGCCAAAGTTTGGATGGATGGATGGGTGTATGTTTGTTATTTCTTCACGTCAAAACTACTCAACGAATCGGGCTGAAATTTAGCATATGTAGGTCTACACCTTATGATACATAGCTTTTCTATTCCGTAAATTATCCATGGTATAGAAATAACCTTTATACGAATTAATATTCGTTAGGTCGCTTGTCTCTCGATCTTTTGTAGGATACATTTCGTAGAATGCTCACAGGAGTTACATGATCTGATTCCACCATCCCCCACTCCAGGACAAGCAGACGCTTAACGCATTACCACCCCTACTTGGTGGATATACCATGCACTCACACTAAGCGGTTTTCCTCCACCTTCATCGTTCGGACCGCTTGGGTTTGAAACACGCTCCCTGCTGCTGTTTTTCCGGTTGATTATAATCTGGGTCTCTTCAAGTCAAGAGTGAATAGGTATCTAGACCTTCGTGATACATCGTCGGCCACATCTTCACTTTCCATCAGGTGAGATTGTGGTCAAACGTAGGTCAACATATATCAACTATAAAAAAAAAAATTGATACGAATTTTTCGTAGAACCTTTACGACGACTCCATAGTAAAAGCGCGTGCGAAGCCGCGGGCATGTAACTAGTCTATCATAATTAAAACTCGGCATAAATCTCACTAATATTATAAACGTGAAAGTTTAGATGGATGGATGGATGTTTGTTCCTTTATCACGCCAGAACGGCAAAACGGATCTGGATGAAATTTGGCACAGAGATAGATTATAGTCTGGAATAGGACATAGGCTACTTTTTATCCCGAAATTCCTACGGGAAAGGGAACTACGCGGGTGAAACCGCGAGGCGCTGCTAGTAACGAAATAAATTGAATGCCACATGCAGAACAGATGCAGTGAAAAATAATAGCAAACTCCATAACTTTAGAAACCAATTTCGAAAGAAGGAAGTCATCCGAAGAAATATAACGGCAACCATTACAAGTTTTATCTCTTTATAGTCTTCATACAATAGTCTATGAATAATGGCGAACGGCGGCACTACATGTCAGAAGTGCCGAGATATAAATCTTTCAATAATCGATGTAGCTCCGATGTTTATTTATGGAGCATCGATATTTGGCGAGAGTTTTTTTCTCGATATTAACAATAGGTGATTTATAGTTCCGTACCTAAACAGCTTCCGGAGTTGAGATGTAACTTATACCTCTTGGTTCAATGCACAGTGAGTTGTTTTCGCGTTCTGATTTATAGGAGCTTTAATTTTCACGATATAAACTTTGGTCTTTGGTATACGCTTTCGCTTTAATTTTTATTGGCTATTGGGATTATCAATAGTATTCAAATTTCACAAATAAGGTTAGACCCTTTCGGAACTGCTGATGTTTATAATATTTATAAAAAATTTAAAGATCAAATATAATATTTACCATCAGTGAATATAAACCATCCACCAGCGCTATAGTCCGTAAGAGGTCCCAAAGATTTTCGGTTGAACCGACTAAGGGTTTCGTGGCTTAGTTGGTTAAAGCACACCCGTACTGAGGGTGGGGCGCGGGTTCGAGTCCTGCCGAAACCGGAAATTTTTGGGAACTTATTTCATTTCTTAATATCTCACTAATATTATAAACGTGAAAGTTTAGATAGATGGATGGATGGATAGATAGATGGATGGATAGATGGATGGATGTTTGTTCCTTTATCACGCCAGAACGGCCAAACGGATCTGGATGAAATTTGGCACAGAGATAGATTATAGTCTGGAATAGGACATAGGCTACTTTTTATCCAGAAATTCCTACGGGAACGGGAACTACGCGGGTGAAACCGCGAGGCGCTGCTAGTAAACCATAATCCTGAATGCAAAGGGGTTTTGTATAATTGGGTTGGGTTTGAAACTGGCCAAAACAATATTAGCAAGTTATCAAACTTTTAATTTAAGTACGTCAAATTTAAGTTATAGGCTAGGTATACGAATAATCCACGAATAGATTTTGAGCGCTAAGGATTTCGCGGCCGGCAAAGCTCGACTTAAAGTATTTCAAAAACTATTCATGGCAGCTACGGAGTAGCACGGAGTAGTAGAGTAGTACGGAGTAAACATAGTCATCTAAGATTTACTACCAACCCCTGGTCTATTGAGGCACTATAAAACTGTTTACATTGTACCTGAAAGTATTCCGGCTATTTCATAGGAAAGATTGGGCCATAACTCTGGTCGGAGCTACAGCGTAGTTGATGTAACTGGTTCACTACATTATGTTTATTAGAAATACCATACAATAGATCGAAAATTCTTGGAGCATTATTAAATTTTCGTAGATAATCTAAAATTAATATGAATGTTTGGACTAAATAAATAGTGCACGGTTAACTGGTTAGGATGTTGGATGTTGGCTTAGAACTTGGATATAGAACCCTATATTTTGGGCTTAATTATGTTAGTATCTAGTTCAAAAGGTTAAGTTTGACGACTTCTGTGGCGCGGTGGGCGAAGGTTTGCCTGCGACGCAGGAGGTTGCGGGTTCGATTCCCGCCTTGGGACAAATATTTGTACGATGTGCAGTTATTTGTTCCGGGTGTTCTGGTAGTTATAATAAAAAATATCTATCTATGTAATGTATTGTATCAGTTATCTAGTACCTATCCATAATAACACAAGCTCTGCTAAGCTTGGGGCTAGATAACGCTGTGTGAATTGTCTAGCTAAAAAAAGTACTTTAGTTGGAAATTTAGTTGTTTACACTTTGAGCTTTATCTATCATGCAGAGGTGCATGATAGATAAAGCTTTAAGTGCTTAAAGTGCAAGTTCAAAGCACTGAGTAACTAGATACAGTATGCCAGAAAGTATTAGGTACTATCTCATACTACAGTTTTCACAGGAATCGAGCTTGTGTTAGAACTCAAGATGTCATAAGGTTTCATTCACTGCGCTAGCTAACTCCCAAAACTCTGTAGTATGAGGAACTAGCAGTCTTCCTCGTGCTCCATTAAACGCGTTTCATATTCCACTCAATATCCTGTAATGATACGCAACGAGAATATTTCACTTTTTATTGCCATCGTGTTTGCAGTGTGTAGAAAATGTAACTCAATTTGCTACGGAAATTATTTCATTTCATTTTTGTTCGTAGCTTTTGTTTTTTTTTGTAGAAGCAGCAAGAGCTTGTCTTTGGTTATTACGATTTGAAATTCGAATTGTTTTTGCCGGGAGCGTAAGAATGAGTTCGTAATTTGGATTTTGCTTTATTTCTCTTACACGAGTCGAGTTTTGTTGGTCTGGTTTTTTCTGATGTTAATGTAGGGGTTTTCTCAGAATTATTATGTTTACAGAAATTCTGACCTTATGAAAGAAATAATGTACGTAATTAAAAGGTTCACGTGGGTTTTTATTTATTGGTGATGGTCAAACGTTTGGCCACTATCTCACGTTTATTAGTGATCATGTAGCCTATGATGAAGCACGCTTTCCCAGAAGGACCTTATTCACCCTGGATTTGAAGACTCCAAGATTGTACTCGGGCGGGAGAAACAGACGCTGGAGGCTCATTCCACTCTTTGGCCGTGCTTATTACAAATGTAGAACAGAATTTTTGGTGCGACACTGAGGTATATCGACCGCTACGGGTGATATTTTTCGATGCGTCTGCTGGTCCTATGGTGGACTATCAAAACGTTAAAAAAGGTATACCCAAATTACACAAATTCCTTTGTTTCGGTTACTATGAACAAAAACGTATAATTTTCCTACAGACAAAGTGCATTTCCCAGCCAGAATTAATTAAAACAATTTATTTATTGTTCATGGGAAACAATAATAGGAAAACATTAATTTTAAGGCATTAATAGCGGTTTGACAAACAGATTAAGGTTAATACTTCCCGCGGGTTTGGCTCTGGTTCCGGTCGCCATATTTTAGTAACATCATTTTATTGTAAGCCGATTTTTATGAAAACCGCCATTGGTAAAAAAAACTCATAGATCAACTCTGACACATGAAGTTTTTTTTTCAACAAATGTTAGCAAATTTCAAACACATTAAAATTAATTCATTTCAATGCGTAACAACCTGAAATTGAATATGAGAAGTCGATGGGTTGAGGGCGTCTTCATATTTAAAATTACCAAAATGCTTACAGGTGAATTATCAACAGGGGATTTTAGATCGACAAAAAACTCAAAAAAACTATTTTAGTACCTATATTATAGTTATTTTATGTGTATATCTAGTTTATGTGTTTATTAGTCTGTCTTTAGTACAGGGGTGTACCCTTTCTTAAATTCACATAATTCTTTCCATCCAAAGGTTGCCTGGAAGAGATCGCTTCTAAGCGATAAGGCCGCCCATTGTACTTGTCTCATGTAATGTCTTTTTGTAATGTTCTTTTTCTGGTGTACAATAAAGTGTTATCGTATTGTATTGTAAAACTCTTAACCATAATCACAGAAAATTACATAAAATAACCAGTTTCACATCCAATATTCACTAAAACTTTGAAAATATTTCCCTCATAACGATAAAAGCTGAGCTATTCCTCCACTGCAGTTTATGTGTCATAAACACTGGAGAGGGAAGGAGGGGGTAATGGATGCCAGTCGTTCCAGGTCCCGTTTCGGTGCAGATATGACCCAACTTTGATGTGTTCTCCGGAAGGTGCTCTCAACAAGTTGGAACTATTTCTAAGTGGTTTGCAACTGTTATAATATGCCAAACAATGCTGATGATACAGTCCTCTCTAGCTGGAGTTTTGATACTTGTTGTTTTTGTAGTCTCATTTAAAAAAAATTGTATCTACGATGAAAAACTTTAAAGCCGTTGAGTGTATTAAAAAAAAATCGTTGTAACTTTTTTTAATTAAAAATTAATAAAATTAAAAAAAAAACTTTGTATATTTTATTTTTACAGTCGCGGAGGAGCAAGTCTCTAGCAAGAATAACATAATTTTTCGTTAAACTTAAAAATATACCGAGGCGAAATATCAAACGAATATGCCTTTACCTTAGTTTAACAAGATTTTCAAAACTTATAGTAACTTATATTACATACCTCTTAAAGCTAATAAATAATACAATATTTATACTTAACAAACCAAAGATAACGATATGACGAAGTAGGTACCTAATAGTTATCAGTTAAGGCCTGATTTCTGCAGCGGCGGCGGCGGTGTCCGTAAGTGCCAGCGCGCGCCTGCCAAGCCGCGTCGCGCTCGTGTATTTTGTAGGTATTTAAACATAGTGATTAAGAAAATTATTTTACAATGTCAAACTCTACAAATTTGTTTAGAAATATTCAGGCTCTTTAGTTAAACACAAAAAAACAGCAGTAGAGTCATAATATTAAAAACATTACAAAAAGGAGTAACTTTGTGATTTTTTTTCTATCGAGTGAAGTTCATTAGGTCTTGTAACTGAATGCGTCTTTGACTAGATTAGATCCTCAAGTAATATATATCTTTTACTCAGATTTTTAAACAGTATTTTCTGTCTCAGATGATTTTAAAAATCACAAAAGAAAAACAGAAGCGGTCGCTCTACTGTTATACCCACCCTTATGAAATAATATTTTACAGTCCGTCGTAAAATTGGCTTCATAACTTTAATTAATTTGGCAAGCCCCGGTATTTAGGTGTATAAAGCTATTTCTTGACTATGACAATAACACGTCTGGGCGTCTACACCGCAAAATGATTTCGATGTAAACGGGACTAAGCGAGGGAGTTCAGTTATACACGTTCGTTTACTCATACGAACGTATATAACTGGAAAGCTCTCTAAGAAGCCTAGGTCGGCAAAGAAATTCTTTGCCGACCTAGGCTTCTTAGAGAGCTAGGCTTGTTAAAGAATGTCAATTTGTTTCGGTTTTCGAGGTACGTAGTCTATCCATTCGATATTGTTTTGTAAATAGACCAAAACGTACGACGATGAAACACAAGTTTTTAAAACAAATGAAGTTAAATCTATACTAATTTTATAAAGAGGAAAGATTTGTTTGTATGAATTGAATAGGCTCCGAAACTCTGGACTGATCTGAGAAGTTCTTTCATCATTAGAATCCTACATTATCCCTGATGAACATAGGCGATAGATAGAATATACCCGTGAGAAGCCGGGGCGGACCGCTAGTCTTTGATAAGTATGTTGGAGTATGTTTCGTTGAACGTATGTTTTGCTGTCATTTTTCGTCGGTATATAATTTTTTTCATAATATTCTGATACACGCCTGTCCAAAAAAGGTAAGAAAGGTTTATATTAAAGAAAGAAAGGAAAACTTTAAAATCCTATCTCTATCTCGCTTTCGGGTCTTATTTGCAAAAGTCATCAGCATTTAATAGTTTCTTTAAACTTTTAGCTCATAATAAATACATTGCAGTGCCTCGCTGAGGCAGGTCTAAATAATAAAGCACCAGCAGAGACTTAGCTAGTCCAAATCCAACTGCAAGAAGCTGTGTTTATGTATAGAACCAGTCTATAAGCACGAGCACGGAACTGCGACAAGATTTTCTGCTTACCATAAACAATATTACTGGAGCAATCTTCCAGACGTATGTACGTACAGTCAGGAAGGAAGAAGCTCTTTTATTACAGTTAAGAAGCTCAACGTTTTGTCTATGCACGTGTCGTGGTGCATGTACAAGTTTTCTACATTAGAGTAAGTTTTTTTTAAAGAGAGTAGTCTAACCGCATCCGCAATGCGGTTTAATAAATGTATCAATAGAAATGCAATATGGACATAATGACGAAAAATATTAAAGCTAGTGCAACGTAAGTATGTTCTTTCCGCATTTTTCAATCCTTTCCGCATTTGACCTTCGTATCCACATTTTTAACATTTTCGAGAAACCTGTACCACATCTGTACCTAAGTCGTATTATCACGTACACAGTACATCAACACATGTACCCGTGTGTACTCGTGATTTGCATAAAGCGGAACGGAGCCTCGCTTCCTGGTGGAATCCACGAGGAGATTTAAAAGGAACCGACTGAGTTTTGGTTGCAGGAAGTCTTGAATAAAGTAACGCAATTCGTGCTTTCTAAAGAATTTCAAGGAAAATGTCAAGGAGCGGGTTGGTTATTGTAGGTTTTATGAAGAAATTCAGTTGTCGTTTGATATTTTGCTTACTTGGCTAGCTTCCATGTAAATTATAAAACCCGCAGTACGTCGAACAACTTATTCATTATGGATGTAAGCGGGTTAACTACGAACCTTATTTGTGTTGAAAAAAAACTACTAGTAGTTAACCCGCTTACATCCGTAGTGAATTCGTCAAACTACGATAGTTTTTATAGTAAAATCTAACAACTTAGTTGACTGTATGATAATTAAAAAAATATTAAACCCCTACAGTGCCTCATGATGCGATAAATTCACAATGACCAAACAAATCCTTTTTTACCAGACTACCAACAGGGGAGGGTTATGAGGTTAGCATTCTATGTTTGTATATTTGTATGTATGTGGCCGATTTCTTTGTTCCCACGTAGCGCTGAAACTACTGGTTCGATTTCAACAAATTATGTATCGATTGATTCGTCTCAATACCCCGATGGTTATAGGCTATAGGATTTAGGGCTCCGACCCCGAATAAGCCTTCAAAACGCGTATTAAAGTTTACGTAGCCGCAGGCTGCAGGCCCCATAGAGAAAAATTACAATACCTACGACCTATTTTCATTTTCAACTCTATGCCTATCAAATATGACCGATACGTCATTCTATTTTGTCAATGTAAATGTTTCAAACTTTTATAACTTTCACGTAGTCGGGTTGTAGTTTTTAACTTTATCTTGTTAAACATATCCTTTTCTATTACTCACATTGCTACTTGATACTTTTTTCAAATAATATTTAAGATACAATTGCAAGATCACAATTTTCGCTACTCTCATAAAATAACTTATAAATTATAATCTACTTCAGCTAATTTCCCCAGCTTCCAGAAAAATGATGAAGCATGATTTATGGTCCCCACACGTTCTTCCCGCCATAATTAGATCTCGGGGTAAACACTTTAGGCGTCAGGTGCCTCGAGCGTTCACGTAGAAAACTAATCGCTTGGGGCATTTTTTGAAGCTAACATGACATGTCATTGTGTCATATCATAAGTGAAATGTAAAGTTTGATAAATCTTGGCAGCAAATTATTGCATGTTCCATTTAATATTGTGCATATTATTACAATACAATTTAAGGAAACGAAATATGTATAAAGTTTATTATGAACAAATCAAAAAAAAATTGCCTACGTAAAAAAAAATGCAAAAACTAAGTCCGTGCACAGACTACACGCACAACATATTGTCAATACTTACAAATCTGTGCATATTGTATCCTAGTTGATGGTATTAGATTTCAGAATTTGTTGTAAGAATCGTCAAAATTCATTTGAAAATGAGTGTCAAATAATGTAGTTATTGCAAAAAAAAAACAAAAACCTAAAACGTCTCCCAAAAAAGACCCCAATCCCCGCGGCCTGCGATTTTAGCTAGTTGAATTCAGTTGCAAATTGACTCAAAATTCAATGTTTCGTTTGATAACGGTGTCTTTAGACATCGAATATCATAAGGGATGTCATAAAAAGCTCCCCAAGTCAGTGTAATCCACCTGGTTACCATATGGCAACCCAGATCCTCAAACACAGAGAGGATGACGTGTATTAAATTATGTAAATGATCAGTAAGTTGATGCTACATCTAACTTTGCACTTTCGAAGGGATAACCCGGAAAATGAGGGACAATAGAATTTGAGACATGTTTGTCTTGTCATGATGATATTTTTTGGAAATGGTAAAGCGAATACAATGTTTATTGCTGTATTTTTTGTACACAGGCAAAAGTGCGAAGACGAAGTGCGTAGAGTGCGTAGACCACGATAAATAAAATGCTTGTTCATTACGGATGTAAGCGGGTTAACTAAGAACCTTATTTGTGTTCTTCCAACACTCGTATTCGTCAAACTACGATAGTTTTTGTAGTAAAAAATGCTTGTTCTTTGTTACAATGCGATCTACGACAGGCATTGTTTAAAAACCATACTAATAATAAAATCTAAACTGACTCTGTCTGTCCGCTTGTCAGTTACCTTTTCTCACGACTTCACGACTAAAAGTTTGAATTCAAAATTCGGCTAAATTGTATCCAGATAAAGAACATAGACCCCGTTTTGTCTGAAATAAAATTTTAGGCAGTTACCAAACTATTGCGAATGAAAACGCGGCTACCTAATCTACAAACGAATAATGTGTAAATCCATAACAAACCGCATCGATAAACTAACAGTCCGAGAAATCTCATCAGTGAATTTGTCTTGAATTAGGACCATCTTGAGTGTTTATGGTCTGGTAAATGGGATCGCGCTAATTTATGCATATTTCATTGTTGGTGCGTGAGACAACTAGCACAAAGGGCTTTCGCTATATAATTAACTGTAATGGTATTACATAGTAATAAATAAGTTTAGCCGAACAATGGGCCTCCTAACATATGTTCTTATCTAGTTAGGTGACGCTAGGTACTAAGGAAAATTGGTTAGCATTTTTTGCTTATCGTAGAGGTTTCATATCAGCATACATACGACCAGACCACTACTGCTTATTTAAAATAATAATAAAAAAACAATGCCGGACAATACACACAGCATCATCTAGCCCCAAGCTAAGCAGAGCTTGTGTTATTGGTAATAGATAAATACAAATACAATATATTAAATTGATATATTTTCTTTATTATACATAGAAAATACCCAACACACCCGAAACAAATATTTGCAGATAGCACAAACTTTTGTCCCGAGACGGGAATCGAACCTGTAACCTCCTGCGTCGCAGGCGGATTTTCGCCCGCCGCGCCACATCTGTCGTCATTTTTCATTGGACTGAGAGATCGGACAGATTGATTGGAATAATCGAGCCATGTGGTGTCTGCCACATGGTGTGAAATATCTGAATGGGAATACTGAACATGCCTCCCCCAGACAAAGTAGGTTTTGCAATAATCACCACGCTTTGCACGCGGATCGTTGACCAAAGCTAAGATGTTTAATAATGAAAAAAAGCAAACTGCCGCCCTTCCTTTGGTAGGTACCTAAATTCCGTTAGTCGCCTTTTTCGACCTCCACGGGCTGAGTTAGAGGGGTCGATTCTCACGCCGCCACCATCACGGCTGATGGTTATGTTAGGTCAAATACTTGTACAAATATCTTGGTTCAAAGGTAATCAGATTAGAATCATGTTTAGGTAAACGATTTGTCTAACAAGCGTGGTTACTTGAAAGGTTTTTTATTGGTCGATCATGAAACCAACACAATGCTTGGTTACGCACCGTCATAGTTTTTTGACATTCGAGTCCCCAATTTTACAGTATAAATATAACAATAAGTCGTTCATAATCAAGGACTTGAAAAATGTATGAATCGTTATTTTCTTTTGAGTCCTGTTGTACGGTCCGAAGCGAAGCGCTAACTCTCTTATTAATATTCAGCGAAAGGCGACCCCGTCTAATGAAATTACCACAACAAAGCCCCGGGGCTGCTGCAAAGGATTGTTGTGCAAATATAAACATCGAATCTGACGATAACTGCTGCGAGCTAGACAGGGTATACGTCACAGATTATAGACTACAGAGAAATGTAGACCGTGTTGTGGAGGTCTTTAAATCACATTTACTAACATTATTATGCAAAAACTGGTGTAGATGTTTGCTACATAAGATCTTCAAAGTACTAAACCGATCAAAATAAAATTATCATACCTACACTTAACACTTAACACTTAGAAAATAATTCAACTTATATAACAGACTGCGTTATATTGAGGAATAACGCGTGCGAAGGTCGCGGTTAGAAACTAGTGGCTTAATCGTTTTTAGGAGTACCTAAGTACAATTGGACTTTTCTCATGTATAAAGCCATTTCCAAGTTGAAAACGGCAAAGATTGGATATCTGACGGTACACCCAACTCAGCGCAGACAAGTGTGCGATTTTTCATTACTCCTCCTCTTGTAGTTTGTAGCTACAAACTACAAGAGGAATCTAATGAAAATGCTTTAATGTCTATTAGTATCAACTAATAGCTATTAGTTGATACTTAAGTTTTTAAATTCATGTTGCCACGAATACAAGAAATGCCACGTCCATCGTGGCATTTCTTGTATTCGTGGCAACATGAATTTTCCACTCAAAAATGCACATTAACTGCTCGTATTTGGCAACATCGCGCATCGCATTAAAAACGACTGCATTGAAACTCTTCAAAGCGCCAAAAGTAACGCAAATATTAGCACAGCTAATGATAAGGAAAGAACTCAAAACGCGATAAAAGTTTAATCCTGGTATGAAATGAAAGCTAATGATAAACTTAAGGAGAGGAAACAGGATTTTTACTTTTTAAGCAAAAAGTTAAGCCATCAACACTTCTCCTAAACGAACAAAGATTTCTACTCAATAAGCGAATTGAATAACCGTTGAAGAAAATCGACCCCGACGAGGGCGAAATACAGACAGTCCACGAAATATACTTTTTACCTTCGAGCACGAAATTTCTTTAACTCTGAGGCTTTTTCTGGTGAGATATGTCTGAGTGTTCTATGTATCTGATACTCTTGAGCTTTGAGTTTGATCTGATACTTTACCTTCACTACCCTTTACCTCGAAGCATCCAAACGGCTGATGCGATTTTGGTAAAACGCATCCGCGATACTCCGCTTGTTTAAGCCACTAAAGTGGGTTGACTTGACACTCGTTGACTCGTTTAAGCCACTTTAGTGACTCTGATTGTCTGGTTTGTGGGCGTGGCTACGACTTGAAGGATGTTATGGTTTTAGTCATAAACGAGCGGAGATGTCGTGAAAAAGAGTGTTGGGAGGCCATCCACTCGATGGACCAACGCCATCGTAGTTGGAAGGACTTCTTGCCACCGGCGCTATAGTCCGTAAGAGGTCCCAAAGATTTTCGGTTGAACCGACTAAGGGTCTTGTGCCTTAGTTGGTTAGAGCACACCCGTACTGAGGTTGGGCGTGGGTTCGAGTCCCGTCGAAACAGGAAATTTTTGGGAACTTATTTCATTTCATGGAAGGACTTAGTCAGATGGAGGCGGTTCAGAGCTGTTATTTGTGGCGTCGTACTGCGGAGGCCTATGTTCAGCATCGTCTATTGGTCGTCTTCGGCCTATTAATATCAGAATATGGCAACTATTTGCTTTAACTTCTTAGAGATTATCCAGTGTGCAAGTGCTTAAGCACTATCATATTAAAAACCTTTAATATTCTTATTTTTTTGAGTGTACAAAGCTACGGAACTCAGCTTTTGCTCATCCCTCAGCTGTATACAACTTTGTTTAGCAAGAATACAAAGTCTTTAACTTTGTCAAGCAAACAGTCCTAACCTTTTTTTAATAATAACAAGGAAACGTCTTCAATCAACGATAAAAATAAAGTATCGTTGTAAAAGCGAATCGGATTCGAATCACGCGCAGTTTTAATTCCAGTAAGTAAATTAAAACGCGGCTTCTTTCCCTGAATACAAATGGTTTATTGGAGGTAAAGGCGTCGTTTCTGTTCTCTCCCTAACTCATTACCATTAGACTATTCGAAACGCTAGGGTTATTTATGGCAAAATTTTTTGGGTTCCTTCGTCGGTATGCGGGAATGGAAGGGTTAAGGTGCGTGCTCACTGATGCGGATAATGTCTTGTAGGAATTTTGATAGACAGAAATAAGAGAGAGAGAGTCATCCCGTGCCCAGGGCAGTGTGTAAACCTGTCGAAACGTCGAGAAAATATTAATGGTAATTAAACGCGATAAACACCCGCTAAATAGTATTTATAAATAGAAATAAAAGAGTTTATCGAATAACTGCACAGCTCAAGAAAACACCATCCTGTTTTTCTAATTTCAAGTTCAGATAAAATAAAAATTGGTCTTCCATTAGACTGCTTTTTAATGAGCTTCTTTTATATTAAATTATAAACGGATTTTTAAAGAGGCATGCTGAATGTTTTATTCTTGTTTCATTCGTTGACTATAATTTATCAATAGAACCAATTCAGGAGCTGAATTGTCACTCATACTGAACCCTTAAACACATTTACCTACTCACCCTTGCCATGGAATTTCATTTAAGGGTCCCAATTAGATTACCGGAGATATTAAAACGCCTTCGTTCGAACCTGAAATATAAGTCGCATCGTGACGTGATCGTTTTTGTAATCGAGAAAGTAAGGTATACATGGTCAGAAATTCCAGCCCACTAATCTTTGCTCACCCCGTAGATTCGTAAGAACTGACTAAGGGAACCAACCAGAGGAAGGCCAGAAGCATTTTTTGTGTAGTTTTAATACCTTCACTGCGAAAAATCCCTCTTGTTTGGGGGAGGAGTATTCAGAAGCAGACGTATGATTAGATATGAAAGGAATCTTTGCAAGTGTCTGATACTTTGTTAATGCAAAAAAGCATTAAATGTTCCATTAACTACATCAAAGTAAGAAAAGAAGGAGCGTGTAATTGAGGTTTTGTTGCATTTACCTATTCCTGAATAAAATGTAGATGCTATGTTAAGACATTGAGATCAAAATATTTAATAGTACTTAGCTTAGCTTAGCTAACTTAATTGTTGAAGGTGGATGTTAAAAATGCTTTCAACTCTGTAGACCGGGGCGCCCTTCTGACACAAATAAAAGATAAATTACCTGATGTTTACCCCTTTCTTTGGCAATGTTACGGTACACCTTCAAAATTAGTATATAAAGATAAGTTATTGTCCTCTGAGGTTGGTTGTCAGCAGGGCGATCCCTTAGGACCGGCTATTTTCAGTCTCGCGATACATCCCATTATAAAACGTTTAGAGTCAAAATTTAATGTTTGGTATCTGGATGATGGTACTCTAGGAGGCGAAGAAGACACGATTTTGGAAGATTTGCGTGTTTTGATAGAAGAATTTAAGCTTATAGGCTTGGAGCTGAACTTTGCAAAATGTGAACTTTATGTTCCAGAAACGGCAACGACTTCTCCTAATTTTTTAAATATAAAGAGTCGCTTCGAAAGTTTAGCCCCAAACCTGAAGTTGATAGATAAATCTTCGCTTTGCCTCTTAGGATCTCCGATCATGGATGAGTCTTTGCCTGATTTTATAAACGAAAAAATTCAAAAGTTCCTTTCGTTTTCCGATAAATTGCAAAACATCAATGTTCACGTGGCTTTTGTTATTTTACGTTTCTGCCTTTTTGTTCCCAAATTCACTTACTTTTTACGATGCTCCCAACTCTGGAAATATCCTCAACTTACACAGCAGTTGGACAGCATCATGCGCGACACATTAATCAAAATTTTTAATATACCTTTAGATGACAGAGCGTGGCACCAGGCCACTCTTCCTATCAGATTGGGGGGTCTAGGTGTCCGCGAAATTTCTAGTGTTTCACTCCCAGCTTTTTTGTCTTCAGTTCATGGTACAAAGGATCTGATTCATAAAATTTTGGATAAATGTTCACAAAATTGTCAAATAACAGGTTTCGATGAATCATTAGCGTCTTGGAAAATAGCCTGTCCTAGCACTAATATGCCCAAAGTTCTTTCTTCTCAGAGACTGTGGGATGAGCCGCTATGTGAGTTGGTACGGAAAAACCTTATTAATACGTCTACCAGCTCATCAGAACGCGCTCGTTTACTTGCCGTTTCCGAGTGGGAATCAGGACTTTGGTTATATGTTTTGCCTTCTAAAAATCTAGGTACCCTTTTAGACAATAACACATTTCGGGTGGCCACCTCTTTGCGTTTAGGTTCTCCCTGTCTAGTTGCACACCGTTGCCAGTGCGGTGAAACCGTTGATAAGTTCGGTCACCATGCACTGGCATGTGTCTCTAGTGCAGGACGTGTGTCCCGTCATAGTTCAATTAATGACATCATCCGTCGGGCTTTTACCAGCGTCAGTATGGCAGCTACTCTCGAACCACGTGGCCTAATGCGAGATGATGGTAAAAGGCCTGACGGTATGACTCTGATTCCTTGGAAAATGGGTCGGCCTTTAGTTTGGGATGCCACTTGTGTAGATACCCTAGCACCTTCTCATCTTGCAGGGACATCAGTAAGGGCCGGCTCCGCAGCAACATCAGCGGAGTCCCTCAAACGGCGGAAATACGCTAATCTTGACCGAGGTTACCTATTCGAGCCGTTTGGGGTGGAAACCCTAGGTCCTTGGGGTCCTGGGGCACATGGAATATACAAAGATCTAGCAAAACTCCTAATAGAGTCCACAGGTGATCGGAATGCTGGCTTTTATTTCGGTCAACGAATTAGCATTGCCATTCAACGTGGCAATGCTGCCAGCATTCTGGGCACTTTGCCTTCTGGTGACGGCTTAGATTTTTAGAAAATAGATTTAAGTGTAAATATTAGTTGTAATTATTATTGTATTTTCTTTAGTATATTCTAAGGTTATTTTCGCGAGAACTCATAATAAAACACTGTTTTTACCGGATTGATCGCGTATATTTTATATTTGTTTATAACCTGCCTGTGACCATGGAAGCTGAAAAGCCTCCGAAACGTCAGGTTATAAACAAATATAAAATATACGCGATCAATCCGGTAAAAACAGTGTTTTAGTATTTTCTTTAGTAATAAAATGTTATAGTATCTTGACTTAGATAGGCAAATAATATTGTATTACATTTTAAGTATTATAGTACTTAGCTATCTATATTTTTATTCTATATTTTTTCTTTAAAACTTAAATTAAAAAAATTAAAAATTTCTTTAATAAAAATAAAAAAGTGTATTTCCTCTCACAAATATTCTTAATCAAGCTTACGTGGTAGGTGCTTACACTAAGTAGTGCTATTGGTGACAAGAGATAGACATACAGAGATAGAGAGGTTGTCCAGACCGATTCAATACACCGTGTGTACAAAGCACCTTAAGGTGATATTCGCCTACCATCGCTTACTCTCTTGTTCTCATCTTCTCGTCAACGTAATAAGTGTGAATATAATAGCTAACGGATCAACTTCGAGGGGCAAATACCGTTGGAGATCAGAATTAAGAATTGAATTTGTAAATTGATATCGGCACAAAATGAAAAAGAATTTTCCCTGCTGCTTAGGAGTTAAGGGAAGAACCTGCTGAACTTTATGTAAGAGGGACGTGATTTTGAAATGTCCCTAAGATTTTACACCTTAGATAAAAGTTAAAAAAAGGGAGATGAGGTACTACCATCTCAAAAGTTTAAGGCTCAAGTCAGGTCCAACTATGTTCCCTCACCTCTGTCATAGTCGGTATTATATTATATATTATACTAGTTACCTTCCTGCCAAATTTCATTAAGATCCGTTCAGCAGTTTAGGCGTGAAAAGGTTACAGACAGACTGACAGAGTTACTTTCGAATTAATAATATTAATATGGATAGTATGGCGCATAAATTGTGTGTGTGTCTCATGTCTGTGTTTTAAGGGTTCCGTACCCAAAGGGTAAAAACGGGACCCTATTACTAAGACTTCGCTGTCCGTCTGTCACCAGGCTGTATCTCATGAACCGTGATAGTTAGACAGTTGAAATTTTCACAGATGATGTATTTCTGTTGCCACTATAACAACAAATACTAAAAAACAGAATAAAATAAATATTTAAGGGGGCTTCCATACAAAAAAACGTGATTTTTTTGCCGTTTTTATAGATAATGGTACGGAACCCTCCGTGCGCGAGTCCGACTTGCACTTGGTCGGCTTTATTTTTTACGTTGAGTTTTTTCTGTGTTACTTAAGAAATTCTGGAACAAGCTCCAACTGTACTATGTAGGTCCCTACTTTTAAAAGCGCACAGTCGGTGTTCGATTCCACGGACTTCGTAAAAATATTCCTTTCGTAGATCAGAGGTAAAACGGCTTAAATAAATTTATAGGTTCTTTTGCATAAAAAATCAACTTGAATTGCTCAATATATCGAAACATGACCCCATTCTACCACAGATGAAGCGTTAACTATGCACAGAATGTTCACTGCGACAAAACTTTGAGGAAAATCACCTTCATCTTTTTTTTCGGAAGAATATTCGACGACCTCTTCGGCGCGGCTGGCGAAGGTCTACCTGCGACACAAGAGGTTGCGAGTTCGATTCCCGCCTCGAGACAAATGTTCGACGATCTGCAGATATTGCTCAGGGTATTCTGGTCGTTTTTTTAAGAATTATAAGAAATACCTATCGATGTATTTTCATGTTATAACTGAACTAAGACAACACAGTAACGTAAATGGCGAACAGCACTTACAGACGTCGCATTTTATATTGTATTATAAATGTACCAATATCAGTTATCTAGTACCCATAACACAAGCTGTGATTAGCTTGGGGCTAGATAATGCTGTGTGAATTGTCCAGCATTATTCTTATTATAATGATGACCAAGACAAACTTCCGTGCGCTACCATACGATTACGTTTTTTTACCTATAAGCTTAGAGGTGGACTGTATAATAATGAGATATGTGGCTCATGTAGCGTTTATAACACATTTTTATACCACAAATAATAACTCTAAAATCAGCTCCATAAAGCTGATATTCCATCAACTCCACATACTAAGTAATATAGACCCAACGAGCCATCAATAGCCTTTTAACGTGAACCTGCAGGTTTTGGCAGCGCGCCAAAAAGCCGCCATTTTTATAGTTTTATTCAATAAAATATCAATTTTAGTTTGTAATAATATTTCTTTGTCATAACTGGCTAACCCATAAGGTGATATGAGATTTTTTATGCTAGCTATTAGAACACATTCGATCGGAAAGCTGATGTAGGTAATTAATCAAACTTTGAACCCTAACAAAACAAACCACGATTATTCAATTAAAAGGCCATCGCAAGAAAACACTCGACAAATTAATAATGTTCTCAAAACTTTGAAAAAACGAAAAAATATTAGGTGTTGCCGTCTATGGGATAAAAAATTACCTCTTCGGTTATAAAAATATTAAAGGCAATTTCTCGCCGCGTTTCAGCCAAAATATCACCAAAATTCGGGGCCACAGATGTGATAGAACAAAAGACGTAAACCGGAACGGCCTCAATTCAGGAGAAGCATGTGAAACGGTTTATGGCGATATATAAGCACACTTTCTTTTACAGGTTAGTAAACATATTGGACTTCAATAGCCTTAAGGTTCATTTTGGCAAAATTACTTTTGTTTAGTTAATGATTTCAACAACAGAAATAGTTTAAAATGTAACAAGGTAGAATAATTTCTTTAAAGTTAGTTTTGTTTTTTTTTCCTATACTGGAGGCCTGAATGTGTGACGTCAGCGTGGATCATTTTATGAAAAAAGAAATCGCACCAGCTTTAAAAATGAATCTTTGAAAGAATATATATATTTTCATTTCAGACCACAAACTCTGTATGACAAAAACATAATTAAATACATGAAAACAGGTACACAAACAAAATTTTCTATACATGTGTCTATAAAATTTTGAAGTTCGTAAATAATGATCTAAAAGCACTTAATTATTAACTATCTGATAAAGTACTTACAATGATTTGTGGTGTTATGATTTTTCTTACATTTCGGCAGAGAGGCATGAGCTATAAGCGCATGAGTTCCGCTATACGTGATGTAAGTTACTGACATTACCATGTTTCTACATTGTAGATGCCTATCAATAACAAAAAAAAATTCAGAAACAATTTTTTCGAAACCAACACCACTTAACTGGAATTTTTCCGGAATTTCGATTAGCAAAGTAATCCTATATACCTCACGAAGCCCCTAGTAAAAAAACGAACGGAAAAACTCCACTTACGTTTGATATACAGTTTCCACAACCGGGCAGAAACTTTTTTCATCTCGATAAACTTTATTACCCCAAAATTAAAAGAAACCCTTCAGTTTACGAGTACTTGCTAACCCATATACCTGTTAACAAGGCTTCCCCATATCTTACGTACTTTAAAGGTTAGTAATATTGCTGGTTTGTAATTTTTTTTGTAATTTTAAACCTGTGTGCCGGTTTAATATCAGGATGGCCGTAGCCAGGGTTGCCAGGATTGATAAACGGCGGAGCATTGTCGGGTAAAAGCCGCAGAATTAAAAGGTCGAGATAATTTACTTGTTGAATTTATGCGGGAGTTACATAAGGGCATCTGGCCCGCCGTATATTGCGCTGATTGCGCGTGATGTAGCCTCGTTACAGCTTTTTGGGCAGATTGCTGGTTGCAAAGGTCTGGGGTTTTTGATATTTTTTATATCTTGAAATAACCAAATGCGAATTTTTTACACTTACAAAATGCCAGAAGGTTTTAACTTTTTAATAATAGTAAACATATGTCCGTAAGGAGGCACAACGGCAAGACTTCAGATGTTTCCATGATTTAAGCGTAGGTGTTTTTGTCTTCCCCGTAATCTGAGGAAGCCAAAATGCTAGTCAAGCTTTATTTGCGAGCTGTATAGTGTTTTGCCATGTTTATTTATATAGAATTGATCTCTTATGGGAGTGACATAGTCACTTTGTGACAAAACTCCATTTCAAAAGTAAAAAAGTCAATAACTTTATTTCTTTAGGTTTACAAAAAAGCACTTAGACAAGTCAAATTTTATACATAAACAGCTTTACAAATAGTAATTATCAGAAGAAGAAGCGAAAAATAAACGACTAGTAAGTTTGTATAATACTTAATATGTAATACAATATTATAATAAATTAAGATAAAAACGTAAACATACATATAAAATAGAAATGAACCCCGTGACCAACCTGACTAAGCAGATCCTATACTTGGGAATCAGTTTGTTCCTGTATTATCCTACTAACTACTAAGTCAAACATTTGCTTTTAAGAAAACAAATATCGAAAAAGAAGCAAACAAATTAATACTCACTCCTGAAAATAAAATGTAAGCTTCCTAATTTCACTTTCATGCAGATATCATCTGTTTCGGTGATTGCCTAATATTTCATAGTCGTTGCGCAACTTCCCCTCAATGAATATAATAGGCTATTTGACTACATTGAAAATAAGTTGCAAATTGTTTTCATCCCAGTCAGTGACAACGTAACAAAGCGTAATCAGGTGATTTTTATTTAAAAAATATGCCTATTTATAGGTAAAAAGACGGGATTTTAATTACACATTTTTTGATAAATGATCACTAGACCGAAAACGCTCTGCGTTTGGTTGCATCGTTGGTGACGTCACACCAATCACAGATTACAGTGCATGTTGTTATTCTTGTTAGGTGTGGTGTGAGTGGTGTGACGTCACACCGGAGCCAAAAAATTAATTATACTCTGCATTATTTTTATCAGACAATACGCTAGAATTATTTCCCAGTAGTAGTCAAGTAGCATATTCAAAGTACTTGTAGGTTTATTCGATACCATCCTCTCAGATGACGTCACCAATCGAGTGACAGGTGACAAAATGGCCGCTTGGAAATCCGACACGGAAGCTAATGAGTTCGTTCCCTCCATAGATCGACAGGAAATTGATGACTCAATTATGTAAGTTATTAAATTTTTGCTCTGTGATGCTGCTTTTGTATCTTTTGCCGGCAGAAATATTTTGTTTTAGTTCATAATCAAACATTTCCGGTGATTGTGATGACAGTATTGAATTTAAATGATTTACTATGGTTCCGTGGATATTAATAATAATGCTGGACAATCCACACAGCATTATCTAGCCCCAAGGTAAGCAGAGCTTGTGTTATGGGTACTAGATAACTGATATACATAATACAATAGGTTAACATAGATAGATATATTTTTTATCATACATAGAAAACGACCAGAACACCCTGAACAAATGTCTGCAGATCGTACACACATTTGTCCCGAGGCGGGAATCGAACCCACAACTTCCTGCGTCGCAGGCAGACCTTCGCCCACCGCGCCACATCGGTTGTCATATCTAAACTAGCTTCTGCTTGCGACTTCGAACATGTTTTTTTCCGGGATAAAAAGTTGTCTATAGAGAAGATCTGAGTTGGAACAACGTCCAGAATGTCTACAAAATATCAGCCTGATCCATTTAGTAGTTTTCGCGTTGACTTTGGCCAAACATCTTTACAAAAACGGCACAACTCACAAACTTTTGCCTTTAAAATATTAGTGGGATTTAAAACAGCATGTACAATAGGCAACCCTATCGCTGAGAGCAATTTCTTACAGGCAACCTAGCTAGACAAGCGTAGGTAGGTATTTCTTGTACCGAGTCAGCGAAACCACGAGTATCTCAGTAGTTTCCTTACTCTTTTCAATCCGCATATAGGTACAATGTACAAAGAAAGCTGGTAATATTCATTCTGTGCGCATCGACAAGGCCAAAGTTGGCGCAGTTAGCAAACAGGTAACTTTGGTTTTGTCGATGCGCACAGAGCGTGGAAGAAGCTCAGGGCTTTTAATAACACCAGTGCCCACGCATTGTAGTCCATTTAGCTGCAACGCGTCTCTTCGGGTCACACCGTGTAGGAGCAATTACCATCTTATAACAAAGCTAATAGTCGCCCAGCGAGCTGCGGAGAGAGCTATGCTCGGAGTTTCTCTGAAGGATAGGATTCGCAACGAATACATCCGATAGAGAACCAAGGTTGTCGACATAGCTCAAAGGATTAGCAAGCTGAAGTGGCAGTGGGCTGGCCATATCGCGAGAAGAACCGACAACCGCTGGGGTAAACGTGTTCTTAAGTGGAGACCGCGGCTCGGCAAACGTAGTGTAGGACGCCCTCCGACCAGGTGGGATGACGATTTGCGAAAGACTACTGGCAGATGCTGGATGCGACAAGCTGAAGACAGGGCGCTATGGCGCTCATTAGGGGAGGCCTATGTCCAGCAGTGGACTGATATAGGCTGATGGTAATGATGATGAACATAGCTAATTCAGTTTAGTTTCATTAGGTAGAATATCTACCGTTTTTAGCACGTTGTCGTTTAACAGATTTTGTGTCGACAGCGTGTAAAAAATCTTATACACAAGTACTAGTAGTAGGTTAGTTTGAATAGTCAGTTGTGTTACTAGCTACGTAAGTCTGTAAAATCAACTTTTTTGAATAAAATATTTCATTTCATTTTATTTCATTTCATTTCATTTCAGTACGAAATGCTGTTTGATCATAGCAAATAAAAGACAAGCCTGTTTTCTATCTGACTGTGCGGATAAGTATATTGAAACTATTGAAACGAATTCAGTTCTATTCGGGTTTCGGTTTTCTATTCCAGCTTTGAATAAACTTTCGATATTGTTTTCAGATAGCGCTGCCTTAGTAGAGAATTACATTTTTGACATACAAGTGTTTTTATGTCAAAAATGCATTCTCTACAACGTAGGTATGTACAAGATATTCGTTAATATTTTTAAGCTTACGCGATCTGAACACATAATTATTAATACTATTTAACGGGTATTTATCGCGTTTATTAACCTATTTTTTCCAACGTTTCGACAGGTTTACACACCACGTGACCACGGCAGTGTGTAAACCTGTCGAAACGTTGGGAAAAATAGGTAAACAAACGCGATAAAAAAGATATTCGTTCTATGTATATAAGCCTATGTCCAGCAGTGGACTGATATAGGCTGATGATGATGACTAATTCAAAAGCATAATCAAAAGATAAAAAGAAGAACTACAATTAAGTACTACTTACGTATATTAAATTAATTTCTTTCTTATGCACGCTGCGACGTCCTATAGAAAAAACAAGTTCTTAAGATTGCAGTGTACGATTTCCCCCTTTTTATTAGACCTAAGTAACGCATATATATATACATATCATAGGATAAAAATATTTTTCGGGTAAAAAAAAACGTATTACATCATAAGATAAAAATATTTTTCGGGTAAAAAAAAACGTATTACAAGGTGAAGGTGATTTTTCTCAAAATTCTCTCTCAAGTTTTGCGTTGCAGACGGACGTTCGGCCGCTCCCTCAGCAGCCTTTATGGGTCCACTGCTGGACGTATTCCTCCCCCTGATAATAGCCTAATTGGTTTTTATCTCCTGAGGGGTAATGCCCATAAACCCCACGCTGGGTATGCGGGTTGGGGATCGCAGTTCGGTGGTAGATCTATTCTACAAGAGGCGCTGCTGCCCGCCCCCCGGTGTATGTCCCTTAGTCGCCTCTTACGACACCCACGGGAAGAGTTGGGTTGGTGCTAATTCTAAGTCAAGCACCACCCGGCACCCGCTACACCACTGAGATAATGATCGATATTCTTATATCTGGATCTGGATCCTTATCCAGTCTATTAAAAGTTTCCGACGAATAACCCAAGATTCTGGTTACATTTTTTGCAATACGTAAAACACATTATTCCATTGTGGTTACCGCGCAGCGAGCGATTCATTTCTGATGTGCAGTCAGCGTTTCTGAGAAAAGAATTCTCTGGGAAGCTTTTTGTACGAGGATTGAAAGCTCGATGTAAGTTGTAATAGCTCCATTGCAGAGACTGATTCTTTTTCAAGGAGATACGTACAGAGATAGTCGTTAAAAGGAAATGCCTAGTTATATCGTAGAGATTTCATAAAATGTATTGATTAGTATCATCAACGGACAAACGTAGTGTAGGACGCCCTCCGACCAGGTGGGATGACGATTTGCGAAAGACTTGGCAGATGCTGGATGCGGCTAGCTGAAGGCAGGGCGCTATGGCGCTCATTAGGAGAGGCCTATGTCCAGCAGTGGACAGACATAGGCTGATGATGATGATCAAAGGACAAGGTCAAACGTTTGTACGAACGATGTGCAGATATTTGTTTCAGGTGTTCTGGTCGTTTTCTATGTATAATAAAAAATATCTAGCTATGTAATGTATTGTATTATGTATAGCAGTTATCTAGTACCCATAACACAAGCTCTGCTTAGCTTGGGGCTAGATGATTCTGTGTGAATTGTCCAGCAATATTTATTTATTATTTTTAAATCCCGGCCATTTACCCGGCTTTGCACGTGTAGATTCTATCGCCTCTGTTCATCAGAGATAATGTAGTGCGAAGGCATTTTCCCACCCAAAAAAAAAAAAAAAGGATTCTAATGGTGTTGATTTTTTCATCAATGACCTAGTCAAATCTTCAATTACCGAAATATTAAAACACTTCTGTCGAAATATTTAAATATTAGAATCGATGCCACGAATTTAAAGAAAAAAGAAACTTTTTTATCCTATGATCATAAAAACACCTTTACCCACTCATCCCGGAGTCAATTGATCAAGATTGCGACACTGATTAAAAATTCCCGAATAAACTCGAATTAATTAGCAGAATGTCCGGGGAAGTTTTCTCCCGGCTCCAGGGGTAAATGTTGACAATTGGTTGGAAAATACTGTTTGTTTGTTTGTTTTTCAGCCGAACTAAACATTTGGGCCGTAAATAAGACAACCAGACCCTTTAATGCTGTATAGGTGTCATTATCATCATTCACAGTCTTTACTAGTCGATTGCTAGATGTACTAGTTAGGCACTTAAGGCGGTACCCCGACTCACACTAGCGTCGCAACCTATTTTTACCCGACTACCAACAGGGGAGGGTTATGAGGTTAGCACCCTATGTTTGTATGTTTGTATGTAAGTGGCCGATTTCTTTGTTCCCACGTAGCGCTGAAACTACTGGTTCGATTTCAACAAATTATGTATCGATTGATTCGTCTCAATACCCCGATGGTTATAGGCTATAGGATTTAGGGCTCCGACCCCGAATAAGCCTTCAAAACGCGTATTAAAATTTAGGTAGCCGCAGGCTGCAGGCCCCATAGAGAAAAATTACAATACCTACGACCTATTTTCATTTTCAACTCTATGCCTATCAAATATGACCGATACGTCATTCTATTTTGTAAATGTTTCAAACTCTTCGATCAAAAATAAGGAGTTCGCGGCCTCCCCCGTAGATACCTAGAGCCTTACAAAAATGTCACTCAAAATTGGGTTCGTTTTGTTTTGACGCAGACAGTTTGCGCAGAGCCTGACAAGTTTTTTCCATACGGAACAAGAGATTGGTGGAGTCGAATTCATTTTATTTTATTTTGTAAGTAGGTAGGTACCTACCTGAGAATTATATACCTACCTACTAAGTTTATTTTCTATAAGGATTAATTAACAGAATTCAGGTAAAGATAACGAATCATTTATTGATGAAACTATAAATTGGTGTCTCAACAGTAGGTATTTATGCAAACGGGTCATTTCAGACATACAATAATTTAAACTTACAATACAATTTCAGGCAGGCACTCTAGATTAAAAAGAACTGGTCTGCGGCTTTGCACGAGTTTTTTTTACGGGACAAAAAATAAACGTTTTATAAATTCATACTTCTGGTAGGTAGGTAAGAACCTAGTCTTTCTTTTATTAGAGAGTCTACGCTAATGAAATTTTAGGGCGGGCCAACTAGTTATTTTAAAAATCATCAACTAGTAATATTAAACTTATTTTTATGAAAAATATATTAATACATACTATAAATGAAAAAAAAAATTTAGAAGAAATAGCCTCTCCATTTATCAATTTAGAACAAAATTAATATTTTAACATAGGCAAACCAAACAACAATATTTTATGCTGATTTCACAAGTATATGACTCACATCTCAATATACGGGTAAAAATTATATATAAACTTACTGAAAATAAGAAATTCCATCCTTTTTCAGCACTTTGGACGAGTGATTCTTGCATTTTTTGTACCCATGCTTTTTGTCTGAACGCTAAAATGACACTAGTTGAAAAGCTTCCCTAACATGTCAAAATGTTTCTCTTTTGCTACTGAAGGTGCAAAGGTGCGCATTGTGAATCTAAGGGGGGCCGGCAAAGCCGGAAATTTTTGATCGAAGTTCAAACTGTTATAACTTTCACGTAGTCGGGTTGTAGTTTTTAACTTTATCTTGTATATTATAATCACGTTAAAATAAGAATTTTCAAAAAGCTATTGGGCAGTTTGTGATATCTATCATAAGTATTTTTTAAATACTTCTGTAATTGTTTTATTTTGTACATTAAAGTCAGATATGCGAAAACAGGCCTAAACTAGAAAAAATAAAACTGTTACAAAGGTATTAAAAAGCTTAAGATAGGTACCACAAACTGACCAATAGTTTTTTTTAATTCCTTTGTTAAACGTAATATGAAAATAGGTGGCGGCGCTAGTGTGAGTCGGGGTACCGCCTTAAAGAACACCAAAGCGCCATGTTTCGAGCATTGAAGCGTTGTGTGTTGACCACGATCACAGCCTATTTCTGTTAACAAGAAGCAGAGGAATTAAAACATCTACGTGAGCTCTTCACAAATTGGTATCCGGACATACCCGAAAATATTACGAAGTTCTCACAGAAACTTCGTAGTGACAAGACTTGCAACTTTGTGACAAAACTTCACTAAGTCGCAAATTGAAAAAAAAAAATAGTTTTTTTTTTAATTAAAAACAAGCTTCTAAATCATCTAGGACCAACGTGCTCGAGAAGACTAAGTCAACGAACTTAAACTCAGCGGGGTTAGGTTGTTTCCTATAGGAGCTCCTATGGCAACCCTCTGTCTCCATCATCAGACTAGCTCGATGGTACCATGACAATGCATTGTCACCAAACTTACCTAAGTATGCCAAATTTTAACTCAATCGGTTGAGGATATTCGTTGCAAGATTTCTTAATTGCAACGTACAAATTTTAGACCTGTCCCAAACATACTAATAGGATACTAACGAAAAGTTATAAAATAGACAGACTGAGTGATCTCCGAATAATGCTCAGAAATGTTATTGTTTCAGCATTAGGTTTCCAAGTTACATATAAACAGAATGTTTACGATAACACTTCTAACAACAAGCACTCGAGTTAAGAAGCAAGAGTGAAATGTCGGACGTATACTTTCATGTACACGAACAACTGCCCTGCGCTCTTACAAGATTAAAGTTACAAGGAAACTCCAGGGCCTTTATTAAAAGAATAAAGAAAAAACTTGTGAATACGCAACTAAGCGATTGGAATTCCTATATATTATATAGGTACTTCGTCGAATTCCAATCGCTTATAGTGACAACACAGGGTGGAAAAATTTAATGTAGAACAGCTTTTTTTTAAATAGGCTAGTTTCCTAAAAAAAACGATCGAGTCCGTCAGTTAGATTAACAAGAGAAATTGGACACGCATTTTTTTTGGCATTCAAACAAAAAATGACGTCACGCCGCCGTGAGTAAATTTTTAACACGGCGTGACGTCACGAGCACCCACTCCCAAACATTGACACGTCATATCTTTGTCATTTCTTTTTTGATTGACAAAAGAAAACCCTTATACTTTATTTATGTATTTTTTAAAATTTGGTTGGTATTGTTTATCGTTCGATAGAAATAAATAGATGTCACCGATAATCTAATAAAATTACCAATAATTTACTTAGTTTGAGTATGCTTGGTTTTAAAGAGACGCATGGAAAGGTTTTTGTTTCAGATTTCAAGGAAATATTGGATTTATAAAAGCTCCTACAGAAATCGAAAACGCACTCGCTGAAAAATATTGAAAACACATATAAGAAAAACATAGAGGAAGAACATGCTACTGCAGAGGGATAGTGTAACTATTTTTAAAACAAAAATCAATCTGTGTGAGTTGACAAGCATATGCTTGTCAACTCACAAAAGCACTGAAGTTATATAACTTCAGTGCTTTCACGCACACAAGCGCACGTATACGAATAGGAAATTAACACAAATTTGTCGCAATTTTTCGGCGACACCTTGTTTATGTCTTCCGTCATTCTAAGCCTTCTTCTTCTATGCATGGACACATATTTTTGGGAAACGCTTTTCCATTCTGGAAAAGCGTTCCCCAGAAATATGCGTTGTGTATTCCGAACAAATCCCACTTCATTCATTGCGACACAAAAAGAACAAATTCGAATTACTCTACCCGAGGGACAATTCATAACATGACTTCTAATTATTTCGAAAAGTAATTTCAAAGTAATTATTTGAATAATAGCCGTGTATTAAGAAAGATGATTGCAACATAAAATCCACCATCCGCTGCTGGAGGCGTGTTACGAATAATAATGAATTCTCGCTTTTTATTGTGACAAGCTATTGTTTCATTTGGTTCATTTCATTCATTCATTGGTCTATATGTCGCCGCCGGATCTTAGAATCAGTGCGTTGTAGAATGGCTAAGCCGATCGTAAAATGGCGCAATTTAACGAATTGCCCATGCTGATTATTATTGAATGATCAAGCTATTGTTTCATTTGGATATATTCATTGGTGTCTATATGTCGCCGCCGGATCGTAGAATCAGTGCGTTGTAGAATGGCTAGGCCGATCGTAAAATGGCGCAATTTAACGAATTGCCCATGCTGATTATTATTGAATGATCAAGCTATTGTTTCATTTGGATATATTCATTGGTGTCTATATGTCGCCGCCGGATCGTAGAATCAGTGCGTTGTAGAATGGCTAGGCCGATCGTAAGATGGCGCAATTTAATGAATTGCCCATGCTGATTATTATTGAATGATCAAGCTATTGTTTCATTCCGATATATTCATTGAGGTGTCTATATGTCGCCACCGGATCGTAGAATCAGTGCGTTGTAGAATGGCTAGGCCGATCGTAAGATGGCGAAATTTAATGAATTGCCCATGCTGATTATGAAGGATCAACGTCCAACAATATGGCTAAACGTTACATAGCCATCTCGTCGAGTGAAATTAATAGGTTTGACGACCTCTCTGGCGCGGTGGGCGAAGGTACGCCTGCGACGCAGGAGATTGCGGGTTCAATTCCCGCCTCGGGACAAATATTTGTACGATCTACAGGTATTTGTTCCGGGTGTTCTGTTCGTTTTCTATGCATAGTCAAAAATATCTATCTATGTTATGCATATTTATTTTCGAAAAAATCAGCGTTCGTTTGGAAATCGGCTTAGTTTAGATTTTGCAATTGACTGGCATATCCCACAGCTGGGCTGAGGTAGCGAGAACACCTTGCAGTAATATTTTCACCCATACATTTTATGTTGCAGTTTATTGCATCTACCATCAAAAAGTTTGGCTGGTGTAAGTTTGTATGCCCACATACCGCGAATATTAAAACTTTTGAAACCTCACTCCCGCCCGAATTTAAAGTGCCGTTTCCGTATACGGAGGTAAGTTCTTACATAAAGACCCATCATTTACAATTAGCCAAATGAGTGACGCTGTAATTAAAGTTAAAAACTTGAATTGTGGTTTTCTTAGAGTAAAGATGAACGTCATAGAGTCTACATAGACCATAGATGTGAAAAAAAAGCTCTGCCCCCCTAGCACGGGGATTGTTGTCTAGGGTAGAATAGACAATAATGACATTGCATCGCCATACATTGCGTACATTATTGAAGTTGATGGAATGCATTTCAAATAATTTACGGAGTGGATTACGAAGTGACGTAATTTTTCTCTATTTTACCGTAGAAAACAATCCCCGTGCTAGGGGGGCTGTGTATGTTGTGTCTGTTGCAGGCAAGTGGCTGCAACTGGTGGGCTGGCGCAAGCGTAAGCGGGTGCGTGGCCATGAGGCGCGCCTCGCTAACGAGGCGCGCCTCGCTAACGAGGCGCGCCTCATGGCCACGCACAAATAAATGTTGTCCGCGGGAGGCGGCGGGGATGGACAGTGCCGATCAACAATAGGCTGTCGGTGCTGTGGGCACATATTGAGCGGGCTGGAGGTGTACTAGGCCGCGCGCACCTGTGCGGCCGAGTACACTCCTAGGAGCCTGTAGAATTTGGGTGCTAGTGAGTAGCACTCGAACTCGGAGAGATCTTCGGGCGCGAGGCCTGGGGAAAGGCCTCTGTCGCTCGAAGAGGAGAGGGTTAGCTGCCGTGTTGAGTGCCCCGACACGACGGCGCCATGAGAGGAATAGATGTGACGACGTATGAGTGGGCCATGAAGCCATAAGGGTTTTATGATAATGAAAGGTGATGGATGGCACGAGACACGCGGGATGCAACCTGCGGTACTCGTGCACAGGTGTGGGACATGCGGAACAGTGATGCGCGCGCTTGCTTTAGCTGAGTGTGCGCGGCACTGTGCCCGTGTGACAAGAATGAACGTATGTATGTATGAACATGTTTGCGTGAGAGTGTGAGTATATGTGTGTGTAAATGCGAGACCCACACCTGATAGTATGGGGCGACGGATTTGCCCATCCGGACATGCCCATCCGGACACAGAGGTCGACATTCGCGGTTTTAACTGCGTCTGTCCTGTCTGTGTCCTAATCGGGGGGAGGAAAGGTGACGGATGAACGGGGTCGGCGAGTGTGTAGAACGGTGGGCTCGCCGGCCATGTATGGGAGGAAGAGGGGACGCCAGTCGACCCACGGTAGGTTATAATGTTCCCGTGGTTCGACAAAAATGGCGAGAGAGGGTTACCGGAGAGGTTTTAGTGGGTATTACGTCCTTCTCAGGGCGTCGAGTCCCACATAATTCTGGTCCCCCCCAGACCAGTCTATTCGTAAACGAATTTCCTCGCCGCATAAAAAAAAAAAAAAAAAAAGGGGGGCTGTGTAACGCCATTTCTGTTAATAAAATAAAATAAGTCTATATTTCTCCACTAACTTCATATGTACATCTATCTACCTATTAACAGATTGAATAAAGGGTAGGTTATGTATGTACAAAATGATCCCACTAAATTATATATGTGAAAGTTTGGATGGATGGATGTTTGTTACTCAATCACGCCGGAGCAGCTGAACGGATCTGGATGAAATATGGCACAGAGCTAGATTATAGTAATGGAATAGCACATTGGATATTCCAGACAACTTTTTATCCCGGAATTCCCACGAGAACGGGGACTACGCGGGTGAAACCGCGAGGCGCTGCTAGTAATTCTATAAAGTGAATTTGATAAGTAAGTCCCCCAGATCCTTCCACATTTTTCTGTCTCTGTTCTTTGTCATCCAGTAAGTACCAGCTTTGTTTTTGATTTTTCTGTCATATTTGACATAATTGACATTTTCTGATTCATTTACCATCTTTTTGCGTCGAGGTTAAAAAATTGGTTAATTTACCTAATGGTCATTTGGCGTATTGGTCATTTTGCGATTGGTCATTTTGCGTATTCATGATGTTATTTCTGTTGGTCATTCACGTATTGGTCATTTTGCGATTGGTCATTTTGCGTATTCATGATGCTTTTTTCATTGGTCATTATGCGTATTAGTCAATATGCGTCTAATCGAGCTCTCTTAGTAAAGATGTCTTGCCATCTCTTCTCCGGTGGACCACTAGATCCCGTCACAGTATTAGTATGGAAAAGTATGCATATTGCATATTGAGTTACAATCCGATACGTTTAGTAGTTCTATCACTGCTAAATGAATCGGATTGAAACACGGTTTGCAATGCTGTGAACATAATCAAGTTGACTACAAAAAGGGGTTCGATATTTCTAAGATATCAACATATTTATTTATTTAAAGATATATATAGGTAGACTCTCACATACATAATATAGCTATATCATTTTAGTCGATCTCGCCTCTACTATCATATGGTTAGAATTTCAGAAGATCGATAAGAATTGTACTCGCTTTGGTTTTGGTTTAAAGATAATAAAAATAATAACTTAATTGGTAAAAAAAACAAGCATAATCACTACATTACATTCAGATACATTAAGAAATTACAATTACAGACAGACTAGCTTGGTATATTAAACAAGATAAAGTTAAAAACTACAACCCGACTACGTGAAAGTTATAAAAGTTTGAAACATTTACATTGACAAAATAGAATGACGAATCGGTCATATTTGATAGGCATAGAATTGAAAATGAAAATGAAAATAGGTCGTAGGTATTGTAATTTTTCTCTATGGGGCCTGCAGCCTGCGGCTACCTAAACTTTAATACGCGTTTTGTAGGCTTATTCGGGGTCGGAGCCCTAAATCCTATAGCCTATAACCATCGGGGTATTGAGACGAATCAATCGATACATAATTTGTTGAAATCGAACCAGTAGTTTCAGCGCTACGTGGGAACAAAGAAATTGGCCACATACATAAAAACATACAAATATACAAACATACAAACATAGGGTGCTAACCTCATAACCCTCCCCTGTCGGTAGTCGGGTAAAAAAGACACAGTACTATAATGTGTCTTTTTTTAATAAAAATAAGTAATATAATATTATGTGGTCGTTTGGTCTAACTGGTCTAGTGATTACATCTAACTAGATTCAAACTGCAAACGATTAAAAACTCTATAGCCACTACGTAAAGTAACTTATTGCTACTTCAACCTAACCCGCTCTGTAATTATAAGAAAAGTTCGCTGGAATTGTCATAACTAGCAACTTTCAAAACTCCGCTTAAAGTTCTAGAGTTCCTTATTCGTCAGAAGTGAACTGAGATTTTAAGTCTTATTCAGGGGCTGTGGAAGTTTTTCAAGCTATGGAATTAATAAAAGTCACACAAGCCGTTTGGTTCGTATTCGTAAAATAAAGCTCTGGATGAATAAGTTAACTTTACGTGTTCAAACGAGTTAATGGCGAAAATTTGTCGGTAGGCGAGGCCTAGGATAACATGCACAATGATTTATTTAAAATGACTGCGTAAAAAAATATGTCTTTTAGCACAAGGGTTATATTATAGAAAAACTATTTAATGTTTTTTTTTAATTTACTTCTAAATTTTCTATGAACTAAACTATGTAGGAACGGGCTTTATTTTAGAGTTTCCTTATATTATTTTCTTTTTTCTGGGCTAAAATCAGTGTTGAAATACAAATCCTTAGAAACTTTATTTTTCAAATGTATTATTTCTTTTTTGTTGGGCTAAAATCAGTCTTGAAATACAAATCTTTAGAAGCTTTATTTTTCAAATGTATACTTTTTTACGGTTGTAAGTGTATAGAAACATTGATTATGAAGAAATCAATTTATATTATCCTTAGATTTGGATGATCAAAATAAAACAGTGTAGCAGTTACCCTTTCGTGTTTTCATGGAAAGACGAGGGACTCGTTTAGTAAATTTTTATTTGAAAAAGGAGATCATAAAGCTTTGAAAACTGATGGAAAGATGAGCGACTCGTTAAACCTTAGTAAAATTTAATTTGAAAAAGGAGATTATAAGCATTGTCAACTGATGGCCGTTTCCAATATTCAATCTTTTGCTGGTATACTTAGTTGCCTGTCAGTCGGTAGTTGAACTATAGCATTATATAGTGGCTTTCTTAGAAAAAATCTTAAAATGCAACAGCAAATGATGTATAAGTTGATATGTATTCTTGCAATTATAATGATTGAACTTCGTTTGATAGGGGAATCTCGCTTGTTATTTCTGGATAGCTCCATCATTTCAGTAATTAAATTAGAATTACACCTTTTTCCATCTGCCAGACAAGACTAGGTAGAAAAGAAAGAAAAGAAGACCGAATATCTCAATTGAAAATCTCATTAAAATACGTAAAAACCAATCAGGCTGCAAAGAAACTAGAATAATCAGACTGCAAAGAAACTAGTATAATTAAAACAGGCTATTTGCCTTCTTTAAAGTGAAACCTAGAATATAATGTACCAAGAATCCAGACGGCTATTTTAATGAATGGAACAAAGGATTCCGTGCAGCTATCAGATTTAATTACAGTGAGAGGCTGCGACAGATTTTGAGGTTTGTTACACTTGGAAATAGACATTGAGGTTGTATTCCTTCCTAATCTTCTTGTTTGGTTATTTGATTGGTAGACAACAATGCTCACTTTTTTACGTTATGTTCAGATATTTTGGGGGCATACGGATTGAGCACTGTTCTCGATCGTAGAAATAGCCCATTTGTAAAAAAGCTAGGCGGTTTACAAAACAGTGCCATTAATTTCGTAAATGCCTATGCTGGTTTTTGAATAATCAACGTTCAAAATATGGCCATCTTGTTGAATGAAATAGATTTCCTCAACAAATCAGCGTTCATTTTGTAATTTATTTATTGAATCAAAATATTGTACACATCTTTAAGGACATCTAATACGATAGTGTCCATAAATAAATATTCCGAATTTTAATAAAGATAGTCACAATCTTAATCTATACCAATTGGAATTCGTCAGCACTGGTCATCATAATTTTAAAATATAATCCGCCTAGCCATTCTTGAAACAGGTTAATACTACGATCCGGCGGCGATATAATACAGAGAGCTAAGGTTGGACCGACTTAATACCGTGTACCTTCAAGGTTTTAAGTTTACAGCACCATTTGTGGGTAATGGGTAAAGATAGTAGTAACGTTTTGTTAAAACTATGCAGTGGTTCGGAGAATACAATGCTGGGGGTAATATTAGTTTATTTTATCACATCAGTGGCTTAGCATTGTGTGTATTTTAGAATTGTTTAGATTGTAAAAAAACCTTTGCGAATTATTCTTGTATGTGGGTTGTTTTATTTGTTTCATCATTCATTCCTACAGGAATGTTTTAGAAGTCAACCTACGATTTTTAGGTGTAAATGCCGTTTTTCTTTATAGTTACGAGATAAAAATCTCTTTCGAAACCTGTACGTAGAAAATGTCAAATATTTTTACAACCTTAAACTTTGTTTAAGAGACTCTTCGTCCACATTTTCTAATTCGAACGAAAGCTGCTTTTATTTGTGTCGGCTATTATCATCCAGCTCATTCAAACACATCTGGTTTACACATAGCAAAAATATACTGCCAAGGTAACACAGGATCTCTGGATTATGCACCCACAAATGATATGTATCTAGGTTTAGTCGGGTTCTTACAGCCGCTATAAACTTAAAACAAAAAAGTGAGATTTTTTTCAGGGCCACTGAGGAGAAGTCTGAAACCGTGATAGTTATCGAAAAGTCATGTTAAGAGTTACGTGCTCAATTTAGAAAAAATAAGTTCTACGTTCAAAAAAGTTTAATAAGATTACTAGTTTTCTGTCAAAGTTCAAAAACTTTGAAGAAAAAAAAAGGAATTCCAAAGGAACGGTAACAGCGAAATAAATAAAAATTTTAATAATTTAAAAGCGTTTACTCCTAACTGCACGGAGCTAAAACACGAACACGCCTATCTAATCCAAACAAAACAAATATACAACAACAATCGAGTAATCTAGCTGCTATCTCTTTCGGCCATCACTGTACACACAGCTCCGCCAAATTAAAGGTAAACTAATTCCTGAAATGGACCCTGTAGCCTCAGGGATAGACTTGACATTTAATTAATATACTGTCGCCTTTTATTTTGGGATAACCTACGAGTACTCCTCTTCCTTTGTGATGCGAGCCTGGTACTTTATTGTAGCGGGTTCTTTAGTTTTTATACTACCCACTTGTTTTTTTAAACGGAAGTATGTGTAGGTCTACCTTATATATTTTTTGAGATCGCTACTTCCTACTGCTTCGAAGTCACAATACAAAAACATGGCGGTAGAGTTAGTTCTTTTAACGAATCTAAAAGCCCCTCTGTTTTTGTTTTTCAGAAAACGAAATCATCATTATTATGAGTGAAAAAAATAAAAACGCTTTAATGAATTAAAATGAACTTCGCTCTCATTTGTTGATGATCATTATGTATTTTGATAAAATAACACAGCTATTTCTTATCCCATTAATTATGTATGCATAATATCCAATGATATTATGCATACATAATTATTAATGGCTATATATATATATAAGCTTCCATACAAACGTATTTTTTGATTCATTTGGAAATGAGACCTTTAACTGATTGCAGTAAAACATCTATTTCTTATGATATTATGCATACATAATTAATGGGATAAGAAATAGCTGTTATTTTTTCAAAATACATACTTTTTTTTATGTTTTACTGCAATCAGTTAAAGGTCTCATTTCCAAATGAATCGAAAAATACGTTTGTATGGAAGCTTATAGTTTCGCACCCACCTTAAATTATCTTCTAAACTTCGTAATGTTACACTCTCAAACATGTCTAAAATCTATTTTACTTTACAAACTGTGGTAATTTGACGAATTCATTATGAATGTGTAGGGGTAACTTCGAACTATTTTGTGTTAAAACACTAACGTTCCTCCCATCCCATAACGAGGGACATCTTCCAACAACCAAGGTTCGTAGCCACTTGTTTATATTGGTACTTTTGGCATTGTCTGAGTCTAAATCTCTACTACTACTAGCTACTACTCCACATCTTTACAAGCTTTCGCCAAAAACGACCCAAAACAGGCACGATTTCAGCAGAGAATAGAAAATAATTCAGATTTCAGTTTGAATCATGAAATGTTCTAGTATCAGATACAGTGTCGATAGTGTTACTGGTATCTTCCAGCACATTGACAAATCGTCGCGCTCGCTTGGACTCTCGAGCTAGGCTATATTTCACTGAGATAAATTCACCTCCACTCCGATTTAGCTTATCTACATAGATATCGAGAACTTCAACTGAAGATTTTTCCATACGTTACCCAGTTTATTTATTCCTTAGTAGATTTTATGGGCACAATCAATAGGAAATATGTATCTACTCGAGGACTTGAAAAATAAGAAACAATTCCCATTGGATTGATGATTGTCCAATCCCATTGCTGTCTGCCGAATCTTTATTCAGATGGTTCGATTTACTTCGCGCAAAAAAGAAATATTTTTATAATATCTAAGTACTATTTTCTATGTTTTACAAAGACTTTAATTTGGAAAGTTCCCGTCTTAGACCATTTTCTACGAATACATGTTTAAACACACTTCGATCCAATAGTACTTTTGGAGCATTTCGAGAATAACTACTTAGAAACCTGTTTATGGTATAAAATTTGACTTGTCTAAGTGCTTATTTTGTAACCCTATAGAAATAAACGTTATTGATATTTGATATTAGTAGGTACAAAAATATTAATATCATATTCTCATATTTAAGGTTAATAGGAGATTCGATGCAATATTTATCCAACACGATGATAACAAAGCTTTGGTCCGGACATTGTTTGATACGAATATGGTTTGGATGCGACCAAATTCCCAATTAATGTTTGTATTGAATGCATTGGCTCGGCTGAAAATATTGATGGCGCGATATTTCAGGAAAATAAGGAAATATCTGTAAATAAAATTGTACTAACGACAAAAATATCAGAACTAACAGAATTACTTGATCCAATCAAGGCCGTGCAGCATAAAATAAATATATTTTTTAGCGGTAAAATGATATTTGAAAATAACTTTTGTATACTACTTTTATAAAGTGTTAGCTCATTAGAAAATTATAGAATCCACTAATAAATATTAGGTATTTTCCATACAAAATATGTTAATTATTGCATACAAAAACAAAAGAAGCATAGTTTTTGATGACCTCCGTAGCGCAGTGGGCGAAGGCCAGCCTGCAACGCAGGAGGTCGCGGGTTCGATTCCCGCCTCGGGATAAATGTTTGTACGATTTGCAGACATTTGTTCAGGGTGTTCTGGTCGTTTTCTATGTATGATAAAAAATATATGTCTATGTATTGTATTTTATTATGTATATCAGATATCTAGTACCCATAACACAAGCTCTGATTAGCTTGGGGCTAGATAATGCTGTGTGAATTATCCAGCATTTTTTTTAAATTTATTTATTTAACATGCCCTTTACGACGTAAGTGCTATATATATATATTCTGTGCCTTCTCTGCTAACTCGGGGAAAGATAACCCTGCGTGAACGTTCAGTATTATTTTCTATTTATTTATTGTACTTTGTCATTTTAATGTATGCTTAGTAATTGGTAGGTTTCATTTTAATGTGGTATGACATTAAAGTGAAACCTGGCGAAGCATACACCAGCCTCATAATATGTTCCGCTCACGTCAGATGCAAAGGCAAACTTCCGGCCAAATAACACAAAGCCCCAGTGCCAACAACTCAGGTGGTCCAATACCTCTATTAGGGCTATTAAGCTAATCACTGGATTCAAAACCCGGTCTTGGGCCTCGTTAGAAGGATACGAAACCACTTGGGAGCTGTGGGTTTCTATTCCTTATGCGTACGCTGAGGCTCGTTGAGGGTAAGTTCAATGAAAAGCAATTACATTGAAACTATTGGTTAAACAGGGCACTTTGCAACCTCTCCTCTAGAAATATTGAATAAGTATTCTGGTTAAAGACATTTATTTCTCTTAAAGAATGTTACGTACACTAAAAGGATTTAGTTATTACTGCGAAGACAAAAATATTAAGTAGCTAGATTACTTAAAATAATAACACATTGACTTGTAACTCGTTCTGCTTGCTCTCAATAGGTCATGGCTGAAAATCAGTGCTTTTGCTTCTTTAGCAAAATATGACACTGAGCCAAGGCCTTTTTGACATACTGCAGCACACATAGACACCTTACCTAGATTTAATTATTGTTGTTTTTTATGTCACCTATATTTTATTACTGTTTGTTTTTACTAATGTACTGTAAAATTGTTGTATTTTGTATGTGTGTGTCTGAAGTTGCAAATAAAGTCTTTATCTATCTATCTATCTATCTAACATGAGAACCAATCTTATATTCTAGAATATTATCTAAAGGCGTAAGTTATCTAATACAAATCTAATACAGTATTCGATCTATCAATCTACTCAGGCCGTGAGCACTATCTGCATTCCATTCTTTTATTTGATGTATGGTATTTCGACTGGCAATCATATCATCATCATCATCATCAGCCTATATCAGTCCACTGCTGGACACAGGCCTCCCCTAATGAGCGCTATTGCGCCCTGTCTTCAATATATCATATAGTCGTGTATTAATACTTTACCGATTCGATCTTTTATGACAATCGATTTTATTTATGAAGAAATTGTAATCGATTTTGTAATTGTATTGTTCAAGATATTGTTTTATTTTAAGGACCTTGCTCAGGCGTCTAAATAACTTTATTTTTGGAATCAGATTATTCAACAGTATTATTTTATTTGCTACTTGCTTCAGCCCGCGGCATTACACGCGTTTTTACTTGATAGAAAATAAGACCGATTGAGTTACTGTATTAAGCTACATATTTTTTATTTACTTTTTCTATACATTTTCATAAAAAAAAGACATCTTGAATGATGTTTGTTACTTACTTTGTTGTTTCAATAAAAATAAAACCTTGCTTATGTTGCAATATTTTAGGAGTCTACGGATTCGCATCTCTATTTGTCATAAGTAGCGTGTGTCTATGAACACTTCATTCAGTCTTCATTCCTGTCAATAATTAGAGAACCGTTATGCCAAATATAAAATAAATTAGTGGAAGGGTAGGTACCTCGTACAACTCTCATCTCAGAAATCTGTAAATTATTACGTCAACTTCTTCCTTCCCTTGAAAATATTGTAATAAGATTAGATTAAAACCAATTACTCTTGACTCAGCCCTAATCTAGACGGGCGATATGAATGCCCCAAGCCAGAATTTCTAGGTACTAGATTATTATATTACATTTCTAGGCTAGCCGAATGCTCTATAAATTTTACGTGGCTTACGTTCTGAAAATGTGGCGGTATAGCATAATAACAACTTTTATGTAAGCTGGGTTAGTGAAATACAACATCATCATCAGCCTACATCAGTCCACTGCTGGACATAGGCCTCCCCTAATGAGCGCCATAGCGCCCTGTCTTCAGCTTGCCGCATCCAGCATCTGCCAGCAGTCTTTCGCAAATCGTCATCCCACCTGGTCGGAGGGCGTCCTACACTACGTTTGCCGAGGCGCGGTCTCCACTCAAGAACACGCTTACCCCAGCGGTTGTCGGTTCTTCTCGCGCTATGGCCAGCCCACTGCCACTTCAGCTTGCAAATCCTTTGAGCTATGTCAAATAACATGTGTTGAAATACAACATAATACTTACGAATTCTGCGTTTTCAAGTCCATAATACGTACCATGTTAATAAAATATAAGAATTTGAAAACTAATCTCACAAAAACTCGCAAACTAGGAAGAGTTCTGCATTTCTTTTTTACGCACAACTATAATAACATATAACGCAAAATTTAATGTCTTCACCAATTTTGAAAAGCTTCAGCATATTTGGAAATTAAACCAATCCACCATAAATTATGAGGCTCATCAAAAAAGTATTAGAAAACCCATAAAAAACTTCTATTTTCCGAGGAAATGATTAACACACGCGCGCCCACAAAAAAAAGGTACTGACCAAACCGAAAATAGGGTACTTACTACCCCAGGCTTGCTCGTAACATTTTATTTATTATTCTCTCTACGCTTTGACGCCAGGTAAAAGGATTTTTAGATTAACCGTTGCACCCTAATGAAGATAAAGGAGTGGCTAATGGTGTCTATGGGCGAGTAAAAAAAACTGTAAACTTTAACGCCCAGTCTGACTAATTGGGGGCCGATTTTACCCCCTGCCTGATTTATGGCGTGATTACTCGTTGTTACGTGTTTAGGCCGAGTAGTGCCTTGTTTGTGCTGGGTTTTAGTGCCTCTTCCATTTTACACTAGTTTATGCCCACGGTTTTAAACGCGGGCAGCTTTCCCTTAAAAGTAGTCTATATACGATTTCCAGGCATAGAACTATATCTGCGCAAATTTTGCCTGTTTTAAAGAAGTTTTCGGAAATTGTAGTAAGATTATCGAAGTCATTTGGTCGACCCATAATTAAAGATTATCGTAATTACAAACAATTTTCATAACAATACGAAATGTCGATTACAATACAATAGGAAATAGACCATATACAATAGTGAATTAAGTCAATCTTTTACGGCGGCTAACACACATAGGCATTGATAACGTTTTTTTAACCAAAAAAACATTCATTATAATCGTGACTTATACCTGTTGGTGATGGCCTAGTTATTTCATTTTTACTTACATTTTTTTACAAACATCTAATTCGACAAATCCATTTCCTAAAAATCTAAGCCAAAAAGCAGAGTGCCCAGAATGCTGGCAGAATTGCCACGATGAATGGCAATACTAATTCGATGACCAAAATAGAAGCCTTCATCCGATTACCAGTTGACTTTATTAGAAGTTTGGTAACATCTTTAAAAATTGCGTATGCCCTAGGACCTTTTAACAGCATCTCACATAAAGCCACGTGGTTCGAGACGCTGGTAAAAGCCCGACGGATGATGTCATTGTCCCCCGTCATGCTCTAGTCTATACTCGCCTCAACATGCGCGTCATGCGCACTCAACGTGTTATATTGAAGTAATATACCGTAATCTGTGGTTGCTTTAAACTGTAATAATATCGTAAATTTGATGGTGTTAAAACTTTAATGCATTCTCTGGACCAAACATCTGTCTCAATAGTCCCTATAATTTCACCCCAGCGTCAATAAAGGCAGAATCAGCAATAAAACGGTCATAATTATAATAAACTATTAAATTTCAATCCCGCGCACAACTGGTTATTAATTAGTAGGGCGGCGATTACGGGGATTAATTGGGTAATCCAATATGAATTCAACGGAAATCCCATATTCGTACAGGCCCATTTACTTATACATGCGAGAATACAGTATTATTTGTTATATTTTTGAGAAATACTCGGAACAGAAATGGTTAGATTGTACAAATTATAAAGCAAAAGTGTCGTATAACGTCATCTGAAATTTTTATGTATTTTTAAAGTTCTTACAGCCGGTTTTTCATCTGCTTGTCACATCTTGTGTTTGTCAACAATTTGTCATTTGCTAACAAATCGTCTACAGACAATAGTTTAAACACTTCGTTGACGAGAGCCTCGTTCGAAGTGTTTAAACTATTGTCAAAAATAACAAGCGGATAAAAAACCGGCTGTAAGAACTTCAAATTTACATAAAAATTTCAGATGACGTTACGACGAATACATATATGACGTGTACTACCTATAAGTAACTAAACACATTTTAATTAACTTTCGTTGTCCATACCGATGCGATTTGACCTACAATATAAAGTCCTGCCAAATCGTCAAAGGATTCGCGTATACCCATTGTTTCACCCGCTCTTATTAAACTTAATAATTAATTTAAATGAACGTTCAAATTTGTTTTACGCCGGATGCCGGATTAATTTTTGGGCCGGTAAATACTTCATGATATCCGCTCTACGTGTACGGTGCTACGTTGAACGGACGGGCAATTACGGTCCGTTTACGTTGTATTTGTACATACCAGCTTTGTCCGTAATTTTTACGCAGTTTCAAGCATTAAGCGTTTAATTATTTCATTAAGCTTCTATGAAGATTTAATACGAGTTTATTGATATACCTAATAAAACTTAACATTATCACGTAAAGTGTTTTTCCTTTTTAGTATTGGGAGATTTGATATATGGGATTAACTCAATATTAAAAAAAAAAAACACTTCGTTATTTCGGTAGTAAAATATTAAATACAATTTTAGGCTTGAAATACAATTCGAAATATGAAGGTGCTCTTATAATTTGGTAGCCAAGGTCATAAATTAAAATTTGAACGGTGATAACTCGACTTACACAGACGAAAATACTATGTTTACATAAAAATGTTGTACTCCGTAGCGATAAGGAAATTTCGTAGCATATAGGCTACGAGATGTCTACCAGCGTAGGCGTGCTACGACGTGTCAAATCCTGTAGAGCTTGCTACGAAATTTAAGCTAATTTTAGACGCAGACCGAAAATAGGCATTTATTGGAATCATTTTTCAACATATTTTGAGGCATGACAGCCTCTCAAATCAAAAGATTATAATGACATACACGCTGCGGCATGTTTAAATAAAGAATTGACCTCTTACGGGAACTATATACTGTCCGACAAAACTCCATTATAATCAATGAAGAAATGAAAATGATATGAAAGAAAGAAAGAAATTTATTTATTGGCACACAAAGGCAAACACTTTATACACGTATTTATGAATTATCCTTAAATCTATAAACAAGTACAGTGAACCCATAGGCCCTACCTCAGCTTAATGTTGCTCTACCAAAGGTTGAGCAACGCTGGTTTTCTGGCAGGACCTTTCAGTAAACTTGGATGATATGGACACACACAGTAAAACAGGATAGTATGGTGCTTATAAGATAATGCTTTGGTCCTGTGCAGTGTGCTTGATGATAATGATAGTGTTAAACTATTAATAATAATTAACAGTATGATGATAAAATAATGTAGTTTACCAACTTTTAGCAATTGTCAAAAGTGTACTAGATGTTTCTTGTTCGACTGTGTGTTAAATAATTCTTGAAAGGCTTACTTGATAAGTGATATTTAGCATCAGCCACTTAGCAAATTATTACTGAGTCTAAAACGGAAGTCAAGTGATGTTTTAAACAGAATAATGTTTGAAACAATTTAACACTTTGAGAAGCTTAAATAAATTAGTTTTCGAAATTATGTTTTAACATTATATTTCGCAAGAAACGTAACCCGTTTCTTCCCGTTGTTTTACTAAACTGAAACATTTGTGTTGAGATTTTACCATCTGAATAAAGAAAATATTTTGTTGCTATTGTGTTAATTTGCTTATGTACTCACTTATCAACTAAAAATCTATCTGTTGTTGTTTTTTCTTCACTTCATAGCATAATTTACTTTTACAGTTCCACAAAACCAACATGGTCTCAAAATAGTATCAGATCTCCGCTCTGCAGTGAAAACTGACTCTGTTTCTCCACTCCTATATTAACTGATCACCCGTCAAAATCCAAAACTAAACAATACAGCAGTATGGCATCGTCTACAGTCTAGTCTCTCAAACTGACTTAGCGACTAGCTAAACCGCCTGCCCTATTCTCGTATGCTCTTTAGCTTCTCACAATGTACTTTCCCATATCACTTCCGAATACTGAAGCAGCCTTACTCAATATTCAACCCAAACTAAGCCAATGAAAACCGAACCGTAACCTTAGCAAGTAAGCATCAAACTTGCATGGATCAAACAGGAGTTTCAGTACCACAATGCCAACGGAAATAGAACCTTAAACCAACAACATGTAGTCTCGAAGTAAAATGTTGTTGAATCCGGAGGTCCCTCATCGCGAGCATTCATATGTATCTAATATTCTGATTCGTTTGTGAGCATTACGTTACAATACTGCCTCCCTGGCTGATGAGCATTCGCGTGTATAATAACAATGAAACAAGTTTCGATTTTGAGCATTCGGAGTCTTTATACCAAATCCTGACCGGAGTGTCCAGCGAGTGCAACATTTCAGTGTACGAATAATGTAGGCAACTGTGCATATTCCCAGTAGTTTTGTGCTGAATTTCTGTACAGAACTCATGGGACCACTTTTGTCCTACTACATGACTACTAGGTGCACAAGACTATTGGTAAAAAGTTTGCCCAGTAGTTCTGTGCACCAAAAGTATATTATAAATATTCGCGAATAGAGTCCATCCAAAAGAGGTTTCTTCGATACCTGCAGTATCGAGCTTGTATTTATTTGCCGGATTACGAGACTAGATGCCGCAAATTTCACTTTCTTCCCCTTCACAAACGTAGAGAAATGGCTGATTTGACTTACCTAATGAGCATAGCAAACGGCACTGTTGATTGCCCGGAGCTCCTTGAGCAGATAGGACTGCGCACATGCACGGTTGCACTGAGAAATCCGAACACCCTTTACGTTCCTATAGTTAGGACCAATTATAGGCAGAACGCTTTTCTTTACAGAGCTTCTTGCTCGTTTAATTCCTTAGTAAATGGAAACAGTGAGGTAGACTTATTTAACACCAGTACAAGTAAGCTTAGACGCTTACTTAGTCATCTATTTTTTCAAGTGTAAGCTTAACTAGATTAGATTAAGATTTAAATGTTTAACTCGATGTGTTTTTTAGTATTTTTAGTATTAACTAAGTTAATGTTATTTAGTTAGTTAAGTTATGTTAGTTAGTCGTCAACTTACCTACTCTATATCATACAGTTTTCAAGTCAATCTGCGGAAACTTGTAATTAGCCGTCAACAAACATGTACTGGTCTATCCAGGCATGTTCTATATTTTTATTTGATTATTTGTAAACCTAGCTGTAAGTTTCTCCAAAATTTTGTAAATAAATAAATAAAATAAATAAATACCTACCGTCAAAAAAAAAAAAAAAAAAAAAAAAAAAAAAAAAAAAAAAAAAAAAAAAAAAAAATAATTAGCTGACAGTGTTTTGTAAATACAAATTCTAACATCACAGGTTGCTCACTGTAATGTTTTGTTTTCTTATATTACTGGTGTAATGCTCGAATCTGAACTGTTACATTACACGCCAATGCTCGAGTAGAGGAACCGACTTTAAGGCAAGCGAGAGGAAGTGCGGTGCTCCTTGGAGGATCGATGTTCGGTTTAAAAGCTTGTCCGTCAAACGTGTTTTTCTTTGGGAATGTATTGGTGAGTTAGATGGGTATAATGGAAATTGGAGTATGTATTGGGAAAGATATGTTAACGATTTGATGTAACCTTTTGACGTTGTATCGGGAACTCAAGGGCGAATATTTTGTATTGCGAATATTGGGTTTTTGGCTTAATATGGGTGCGAACCTTTCGTATATTCCGATTCATTTGAAAACTACACCCTTTCCTGCAATGAAATTTTGCATATTAAATCGAATAAGAAATGGTCATAATCATTTGATGTATTATGTATATTAATAAATGAAATTAATTCATTTAATTCATTTCAATTGTTTATAATTGCTTACCGCTCGCTTACCTATCGCTTACCCGAAGCCCGACAAATGTCCTCAAAAATCGGGAGGGAAACCAAGTGATTGGTGCGAATGGCCAGCGAGATTGAAACAAATTGTATAAGAGTAGAGAGTTTAACGCATTTACCCAGAACCACCGGGAAAAAGAAGTAATCCTAAAGCTACTACTGGTCGTATATTCTAGGTAACAGGTAGGCAGGGTTGATAAAAGAGTTGTCAAGGGAGAAGTATCGAGTTTATATTTTTACACTATACTAGAATTAACTAAGGGTGCGTTATGGGTACAGGTACATACATATATAGGTACTCATTTATTATATTCTATAGGTGATTAAAATCTATGTAATTAAGTGTCACTATAGACCCTGCTAAGCATACAATATGTTTCGAGAGAGAGGAGGTCGTCATTGTTGTTTGTTTAGGTATATTTTATACGTTGGTATATTCTTATTTTTCGTTTAAATATTCGTCAATTGTGTAGTATGCTTTTGTGATTAACAAAATATTTAATTATTTTATTAAAAAAATACGTTTTTCTAATTTTTGAACACATCGTTCAAAACTGAAACGGGTTAATTACAGTTTTGAATACTATCAAAAAATCCTTATCCAACATTTCCCCTATGACCTTGCTTTGGACGAAATTTAGGCGCAACTACTTAGAAGTCAAAAATTTTAAGTTGTATTGTATTGTGACTCATTTAATTTAGAATTGACATTCGTCTATCACACATTGAGTCGTAGCCTCAAACGAATAGTAATAAGTAGTAATAGATTTATGCAAAATTTCGTAGCAATAAAGGGGGTCGTTTTCAAAAGAATCGGAAAGTACGTTTGTATGGGAGCTTAGAGGTTCGCACCCACCTTATGTTTTTAAAGGTTACCGTGGAATTGACATGTTTCGATTGAAGAAATAAAATAATGTTGAATGATAATATTTATTTGCACCAATATTAGAATATTAATAGTCATAAAATTAAAGTGGACGAAGGGATATTAACATTAATAATTCAAACCTTGTTATTATTTACTTTTCATAGTTGTTTGAACACCATCGCGACACTTCGGTTGTCCACACAGACAGTATAATCAATAGCATAGATAATTCATTTCACTCGACGGTTATTGGTAATCAGTTAATGGATGCTTCAACAATCAATTGACAGGTTGATTAATTTAAGAAAACAGATCTATGATAATATTGTTTCGGAGAAATAAGGTTAGCTCGAATAAAATGGTTTTAAAAGTTCATTTTTTTTAATGGCTACTTCCCACCAAGTTCATGTTCTCGAAAAAGACAACCACATCCAACGAGCATTTAAATAATAAAAAAAACATTCATACATTAGTTCTTAGTCACATCTATGCATAGGTTGAGGCGTCAGTGCGAGAGGGTTATATACAGGGTGAGTTTTTTTAGGGCCACTGAGGGGAAGTCTGAAACCGTGAGAGTTATCGAAAAGTCAAGTTAAGAGTTACGTGCTCGATTTTGAAAAAAAAAATCTACAATAAAAATAGTCAAAAATATTCAAGAGAATAAGCGGCTGTCCGTATAACAGTGATGGTATAGTTACAAGAGATTCTTACTCAATTATTTACTCTAGCATAAACGACATTTGAAGAATCTTAGTCATGGTAAAGTTCAATATTAGGATGAAAAAAAATGTTGTTGTAGCGGCAACAGAAATACATCATCTGTGAAAATTTTGGCTGTCTAACTGTCGCGGTTCATGAGATACAGCCTGGTGACAGACGGACAGCGGAGTCTTAGGTCCCGTTTTTATCCTTTGGGTACAACTAAAAAAGACCACACCAACTACAAAGTGAAAAATCCATCAATATAGTTTCGTCTGTCTACGAGGCATCATCAGGAAACCGCAATACTCAATTGAGATTGTCAAGCAAAAGTCCTGCCAGTGATCTGATGTCTCTCGCATTTAGTTGGATCAGAGACGGTTTTACGCGGAAATACTAAACATTTTTTCATCCTAATATTGCGTAATGGATTTCCGCAAAGTAATGTCTGAATCAAATATTTAATGGTAAAGTTACTGATATGATTCGATTTTCTTTACCATCTTAGTTATATTTCGTTTTACTATCTGAAATGTGAAATGAATGTGAAATGTGTTCTTGAGTGGAGACCGCGACTCGGCAAACGCAGTGTAAGACGCCCTCCAACCAGGTGGGGTGACGATTTGCGAAAGACTGCTGGCAGATGCTGGATGCGGCAAGCTGAAGACAGGGCGCGATGGCGCTCATTAGGGGAGGCCTATGTCCAGCAGTGGACTGATATAGGCTGATGATGATGATGATCTGAAATGTCCTGAACGGTCTTAAAGACATGACGATTATTCTGATTCACAACCAGCAGAGATTCTTGGCTACATTTTCCAAGCCAATTACAAGACCAGTTAAATATCATTAAAACCTTTGTGTTTTTAATTCCCTAGGTAGATTAATGCAATTTCAAACGGAACTCAATAATTTATTACGACGCCATCTAGATCGGAGTTAGTAAACATGTGTCGTTTGTTTCTTTAGCGGATTCTCGAGCGGATCGTTCGCTGTTTGAATATTAATCGTGTTTGAAACAGATTTGAAAATTACACAGGTAGGATGTGACGGTTTGAACTTTAAATTAAGAATAGTTTCAGCTTGCGGCTTGGTTCAGGTGGTTCCTAGGTCAAACGTGTGGTAAACTTAGTATGACACTCAGTCCTAAAGTAAAGTAAGGAGCTTGTATTCCTGATGACGGACTTCTCCTAGAAGAATCTTCAATGCGGTCAGTGTCAAGAGAGACTAGCCATGTGCTCAGAACATACTATGGTGCACAGGTGTGTGCGCAAACACAGGCGCACGCTATTTCAACTTTATAATCCGATGGGACGATAGACCGACACGATCGGTGAGAAGTGTGAGCTACCTAGGTGATACGATATTTATGTAGTTTCGTTTGTTTTTAGGCTTCCGTACCTCATAAGGAAAAAAGGAACACTTATATGATCACTTTGTGGTCCATCCAACTGTCCGTTTGTCCATCTGCCCGTCTGTCAACCCTCATTTTTCAGAAACGCGTGGAGGTATCGAGTTGAAACTCATCTCGTAACTTAACCTCTTGTAGCCGCGATATAAAACAAACTTCTAAGTCAACGCAATCAAAAGTTACAAGCCCTATTTTTTCGTATATACAAAGACAACCAATTGTATAGGTATTATGAATTTATAGAGAACTGGTTCCGAAATAAATATTTAAAGTAAAATTTCATTTACACCAAAGAGGTCATCCGTTCTCAAAACCGAATACAATACATTCGAATTTGGAACTCGTATGAATTTAAAAACACGTTCATAAAATATGTATGCGCGTTGGTACGCTAAAGGTACGGTTGTGGTTCATCCGCTAAATGTACGGTACATACAGCCCGAAGTCAGTAAATAAACATTATTTAGATATAGAGAGAAAAGTGTCGACTAACACATGGAGATTCAGCATTCAGATATGAATTATTTATAAGATAACTCGAGACATTTCTACAAATACAACTTTTGTTAGTTCCGCGAGAAAATGCTACAACACCGTGTATGCAAATCACTGTCTTTGCGTTTCACGCAGTTTTCTTCCGTTTATGATGTAATTCTGTTTTGCGTGTAGTAGACACTTTTTTTTGGTTAGTATATTTCTTTTTCTTTTTTGGCGTTGAGTATATCATTCGATCAAGTTCCCATAACACAAGCTCTGCTTAAGCTTTGGGCAAGATAATTAACGATAAATCGCATCAGCTCCTAACAAATTAAGTATTCCATTGCTTGATGGTAGATAGACCGTGAAATTATTAGGCTCCCCCGATATCAATTAACGGGTATCTGCAAATAATTTGAACGATAACGCCCGGCTTCGTTATTGGATAGCCGTTAAAATATTTACACAGCGGTTTATAAATACTATTGTGGGTAATTTTGGGACTGATTTGTGTAAAGTGTTCGTCAAATAATAATGTAATATTGAATCACGTAATATTACAAATGCTAGAGTTTTGATCATCATCATATGTTAGTCCACTGCTGGACATCATTATCATCATCAGTCTATGTTAGGCCTCCCGATAATGAGCGCCATAGCGCCCTGCTTTTATTTCTTCTTTTGTCGTTTTTAGGGTTCCGTACAAGTAAAAACGGAACCCTATTACTAAGACTTCGCTGTTCGTCTATTCGTCTGTCCCTCTGTCCCGTCTGTCATCCAGTCCAGGCTGTATCTCATGAACCGTGATAGTTAGAGAGTTGAAATTTTCACAGATGATTTATTTCTGTTGCCGCTATAACAACAAATACTAAAAAACAGTATAAAATAAATATATAAGGGGGCTCCCATACAACAAACGTGATTTTTTTGCCGTTTTTATAGATAATGGTACGGAACCCTTCATGCGCGAGTCCGACTCGCGCTTGGCCGGTTTTATTTTTGTCTATTTTTTTAATAATTACCAACTTAAAATAATATTACAATGAAAATCTTATAATAATAGCACTAGGTAAACCACAGAGGTTTGTAAATGAGTGTTATTGTGAGTCAGCAGAGTAATTATCACATAGGTTTGACAATGTTTTCTTTTTAGAGTTTGGATGAAAGGATTCTATTTAACGAAACGACTGAACGGTAGCAAACACTTTTTCAAACATATTAATCGATCCTTTTTTATCTAGTTTCACCTGTTTTAGGAATCGCAGTTAGTCAGGGCACACCCTGTATATAAAGCTGTTCATAGTAAAAGAATTACATGTCTAAGTGCTGATTTTATAAGCCTAAAAGAGATAAAGTTATCGACTTTGACTCTGATTTCCAGTTTATATGTAAAATATTATAATAAGAAGAAGTTCAACTCATCCAGAAAAATCGAAGCAAAACCGCCGGCAAAAGCTAGTTATGTATATTATATTGCGGTAATCCAATAGTAAATTTACCACGAAAACCAAAAAAGAAATACTTAGCTGTGAATAACAGCTTACAAACTTCGCCGACCTTACAACTTCTACTTTTTGTTATTGTTACGTGAACCCAGATGCCGCACAAAGGCCTCGATACACTATAAATAACGGAATTGTCTTCGTGATTCACGATATATCATGTGTACTATACCTTACATTATATACGTGCAATGTTTTTTCGCTTTAGAAGTTTTGGCGGTTTACAGATCTGTTTGACTTTGAAAGTTATAAGAAAAATGGTGACTTTTATGTTTAATTTGTGATATCAACTATTTACATCGCACAATTCAACATCGCAGAATTGCTTTGTCGATCAATAGAAATGTCGCACTAGCGTACATCGCACATTCGGTGTCGCACATCTGTAATAATTCCATTATACATTTAGTCACAAAAGTTAGTTGTTTTCAGGTATGTTGTAACTACTCGACTGGCCATTCAAAAATGGCAACTTGCTTTTTGTGTCTGAAACACACTAACTTATCATCTGAACCATACAGGCCTTAGCTCAACCTGTTTCAATAAGGTATTAAAGGTAAGGTACACCCAATTTTGAAGTGTCTCAATTAGATGCTTTAAGGTGGAAGCGCACTACGCGTCAGTGGAACTGCGCGGCCGCGGCACTGCCCGTCAAATAGAACAAATCACCAAAAAAGCCGCGCAGTTCCGCTGACGCGTAGTGCGATCAGTCTCATAGGATTACAAACACAGAATAACTGGCCGCATCGTGTCGCGCAGTTCCGTTGTAGTGCAGTTCCGCTCAGTGCGAGTGGACCTTTAGTAGTAGTAAACCACTTAAAAAGTTAAGAATTTTAATCGATCGATAAGTGCCACAAATATGCAATAAAAATTTACATTTCCATTTCGCGCGAATTTATTTTTTTGTCTAAAACGCTTGACGTAGCAGACGCCATATTGACCTGTGGTCATGACCTCATTTCGCTGTCGGTACCTAAACAAATGCGTTGATGTTGCTACAGCTGATACTTTTTGGTTTACATAAACAGTCGTATGACGTAATAACATTATTATTTCATTTCGTGGTGTTAAAAACAGATTAAGCTTTTTTGCCTCGGCTATCTCTTCAATACATTTTTAGATTTTTCCTCGTGTAGAGTAAAATACCCTTTTGTAAATCCTCCTAGATCTAATTAGTTGCTATTTATTATTTAGCTGTTATTTTCTTTGATAATAAAGATATTTTATTGCACTGTCACAAATTCACTAGAATTTACGAAGATACTTCCTCTTTTGTTTTTCGAATACAAAGGTGCTCAAATCCAAGATTATCAATATAAATCCAAGCGCAAACTACTCGACTTGACCAAAGACATAGATAGCAAGTTCCCCGCTAACGATAACAAACTCGCCGCAAATCCTTGAAACGGGGGAATCGGTTGAAAAATATGCTGCGGCATAATCCTCGCTCTGCTGTTAGAATGTTCGATACTGGTACCCGGGAAGTTTCACTAGGTTTCTCTTCTCGCTTTTGTTTCTCTGTGTAATAATAGAGTATCTCTGTATAAGAAACAATCGTAAATGTATTATTGAGATAGTTCAGGAAAAAAGCAGCCGTAAATGTTAGTTTTTGTTCATAAAAAACCAAATAAATTTATAATTTTAATTAAGTTTTCAGATTTTTTATCTGTTGTAAACGCCATGAAATAGTAAGCGCAATGTTATTATAACATACAGCTGTGCAGGCAAACCAAAAAGTATCAACTGTCATCAGCAGCATCAGCGCATTTGGAAATCACACAACCAAATGACGTCATAACCACAGAGCAATATGTCGTCCACAGCGTCCATCGTTTTCTTCAAGGTACGCGCGCAACTTGTAAATGTAAACTTTAAATGCATTTTTAAGATACAAATCGATTGAATAAAAATTTTGTATTTTTCAGTGAATACATAGTTATCGAGGTTTCAAAATGATGTCTGTTTGTCAATTTCAAACATGGGCAGCGTGGCATGTAAGATAAGTGACCGATATATTTGAAAATTGTACGTGACGGAGTGATCGTGCGTCTGATGAATAAATAACTTACGCCAGACCAAACAGTGAATAGATTAACGTATTCGTGTAAATTTTAGCTTCGACTTTAATTTTAATGGAATAAAGCTTACTTTACAATGAACATGCTGGTTTCCAGTGATACAGGTTCATCTGCAGACTAAATCGAGAATTTAGCGCGGGCACCGTGGGATTAGTCGATGAAAAGTTTGCGGAGAGCCTCCGGTGAAGTTTTCATCTCCTGTTGGTGTTGCCAGCTAACGGAACTAGAATTATGAAAATAAATTGTGGAAATTTTATACGGTTTTTCATGATTGCGTTGTTTCATGATGGTTTATTGGATCTTTTTTGCAAAGTTCTTTTTGGAATGCGATTTTTGACTGTTCGTTACCACTTCACGCCAAAACTACTGAACGGATCGGGGTGAAATTTTGCATAAATGTAGATCAGACTTGGAATAACACATAGGTTACATTTCTTATACCCCATAAATCAGTTTCCATGGGGCAAAAATTACATTCGAAACTTTCCCTAGAAATAACGCGTGCAAAACCGCGGAAAAAACAAAAACAAGTTTTAAATAAAAAGTTGTTAGAATTCCACATCGCCAGATTGATCCGCTCCTTAAAATCACAGTTCAAGGCACTTGGTTACGTCTATTTACATTTTACCCATAATAAAGATATCTGGACAAATTAAGTATACCTACTTAAAAAAAGAATACCTACTTAATTTGTCCAGATATCAGATATCATATTAAATTAACACAAACTCGTTCAACAGATCGTTTAACTGTTTCGATTCCAAATGATTCAGTGCAAAGTTACCATCACTTAGTTAGATAAAGAATTGACCCCGCAATAGTTAAAATTAATATTTCCCTACAAATCTGAAGTCAGTTAGTATTGCTGTTCATAAACTAAATATTCATAGAAACTAGCCTACAAAAACAGAAGCTTCAAGCAAATTAACAGCCCAGCGACCTTTAACTCCAGTTGTTTCAAGTTTAAAGGAAACAGACAAGTAAGCGGCGGAAATAGCCGTCAGAGGGCGCTGACAGGGTTAAGTACTGTTGGTTCGAATCACATTTAACGCTTAGAGTTCAAAGAAACAGTTGTATTATTACGAAGAGTTGGTTCTTCAAGAGACGTAAAGAAAGAAGAAAAGGAAAAGTTTCTATTTAACATGGTATGTAACCTGAAACTCATATAAAATGCGTTATTTAAGATTCACTTGATATTATTTCTGAGTGTTCTTGAGTGGAGACCACGACTCGGCAAACGTAGTGTAGGACGCCCTCCGACTAGGTGGGATGACGATTTGCGAAAGACTGCTGGCAGATGCTGGATGCGGCAAGCTGAAGACAGGGCGCTATGGCGCTCATTAGGGGAGGCCTATGTCCAGCAGTGGACTGATATAGGCTGATGATGATGATATTATTTGAGTTTTTTTATAATTGCCTAGTCATATGGTCAAGGAATAACACACACTCAAAACAACAACAATTGGTAAATTATTTATATGTAAGATATAAATATATCAAGTAATATATTTTTAAGTGATAAATATACAGCGCGAATAAAACAAGGATATCAAAACGGGTATAACGGGGTGATGATTTCTATTCACACACAGACAAACATCAAGAAAATACTCTTGGTTATAGAAGGTCTCTCCAACACATCAGTAAGTAAAATCCCACATACGAAATTCGATCTATCCTGACGAAGCTTATAAAGTGAATCAAATTGGACCACAAAGGTCGAAGAGGGAATGGCAACCTCGGCGTACGGAAATCAGATTTATTCTGGCAGTGTATCAAAAACGTCTTCGAGGAATATGAAATATTGCAGCCGGATGCTTTAAGGATATGCTCCATATGAATATGTGCTATTAATCTTCGGAAGTTCAGTCGGCTTTGACTTTCTTAGGGATAGTTTAGTAGTTAACTTGACTAAAGGTTAAAGGTCACGCGTCAAAAAAAAAAGGGTTTTTACTATTTTCTTCAAATAATTTAGATAGCAGCTAAGAACTTGTTTTTAGCAAAGAAATGGGTATCTACAAGCAACTTTTGAAATACATGCAACGCGTGTTAGGAGCTAATCTAGTCGATGGACCGACGACATTATTGTAACGGTCACAGGTAGTTGAAAGATGTAGGCGACTCAGGACCGCTTATTGTGTCGTCATCGGCTGCAGGTTCAGGGCTAGGCCTAAGTCCAGCAGTGGACGTGTATGGGCTGATAGATGATATGATTCAAACGAGAGAACGCTGTGTGCAAACACAATGTAAATGTATACATCTGGCAAATTGCTTTCAAAGTATGACCTAACAGAATGTCTACATAATGTTTTCATAAGCGTAATGGACAGACCTACATAAAACTGTCATAAACAGTAAGTAAGCAAGCGCTATAACATATTTTTATAACGTGAGTAACTGCGGTGCACATTCTGGATGCTACGTCACAAGTTTATGACGCCACACATGATTCTTATATAGAAGGTCGAGGAGTGTAGAAGCTGGAAACAGAAGCACCACTTTTGTGTTATGATTGTGCAATTGAATAGAAAAGAATTTGAAACTTCTTAAGGGATATTATTTTCAGATTGTGCTGAAAGATAAAGTATGCCTGTAGTGTAGTAGTATAAAAACTATCGTAGTTTGACGAATTGATTACGGATGTAAGCGGGTTAACTACGAACCTTATTTGTGTTGGATGAACACCAACGTTTCATCCCTTAACGAGGGACTTCTTCAGCGGCCAAAAAAATCACGTTTGTTGTATGGGAAAAAAAATATATTTTATTCTGTTTTTTAGTATTTGTTGTTATAGCGGCAATAGAAATACATCATCTGTGAAAATTTCACACAGCAAACGCGATTTTTTCGCCGTTTTTATAGATAATCGTACGGAACCCTTCTCGCGCGAGTCCGACTCGCACTTGGCCGGTTTTATTATAGATAATGGTACGGAACCTTTCGTGCGCGAGTCCGACTCGTACTTGGCCGGTTCTTTCATAACCAACGTGCAACATGACGCCCACGTGGAAGGCCTAGGTGAGGAAGTCGGGTGGAGCTTTCATAAAGTTTCTTCAAAGAGGCGCTGCAGACCAAGATTATTGGAGGGGAGGGAGGTCTTTGCCTTGCTGTGGGACACTCCTTGCTGATCTTCTTCTTTACCGTATCCCAGCTCGCGTCGGGTAAACATTTAGGTAGAAAACAGTCAAAAATAGTCTCACGCGTCCACTACTATGTGAGGACCAAGGCTGTGGAGGAATGCTTAAAAATCAAGGCTGGACTCTCGACGCGCGTCGAGAATTTGGACTCTCGCCATAATGTGAGCTTCAATGCATTTAAGGCCAAAGGTCCAACTGCACATCTCTCGATCTACTTAAACGCAGTTTTTTTAGGCCGAAGAGTGTCAAGTTTCAATGGTGCGAAAGCCGACTACAAGGGGACACCACCTTGCACCATCGTCAGCTGACACCTTGATTGCGTCATCGACACATCGCCGTAATCACAAACAACGTGTTAATTTAAGTTTTTTATATTCTCTGTGTTAGTTTTAAGTACTAGGGACCGTTGAATAAGTGAATAATATCCGTAATTTTCTATCGTCTGAAATAAATGATTTATTAAATCCACCGGCACGCTTTCAGCTTACAAAAATGTCACGTATTGAACTCTTTTCAACTAAATAAACTTCCCAAGTAGCTCTACTATGGTGTCGCACCAAGTAGCTCTACGGGGAACGCGCCCCGGCACTCCATCACATCGAGTTATGAATTCCGGAGCAAGGTGAAATATAGCGCGGATCGCGGCGAGCATTCCTTTCGGAATGCTGGTTATTATTCGCTATGATTCTTTACCAATAAGATAAAAAAGCACACAGATATTGAGATAAGGTAAGGAACAGTATCAAAGGATATAACGATAGAACATTAGATAGATAGATAGATAATTTTTTAATCATCACCTTAAACAGATTGTATTAAATTAAAGATACTAAACAGAGCAGCAACGGATTTGGCGGCCTTATTGCTTAAAGCAATTTCTTCCAGGCAACCAGAACAAATATGAAAAAAAAATTATTTATTTAAAAAGCTAAATAATAAAACACTGTTTTTACCGGATTGATCGCGTATATTTTATATTTGTTTATAACCTGACGTTTCGGAGGCTTTTCAGCTTCCATGGTCACAGGCAGACTGCTAAATAGCTAAATACTTATACATATACTACCTAAAATCTAAAAAATAAATCATTAAAGAAACCATTCAAATTTGGACGACAACTAACAGCCTGTGTCTGTTTTTCAAATGATCACAATCCCGCTTCAAACCAATAGTGAATACTTTTTTTTATACGAAAGCGTGCTTCACGCTCCTCGTTCGAAAAAGTTAAATGTATTATCCACTTTAAAATCAGTTACTTTGACAGTTCAAAAAGTCATTCATAACCAAGGTTAAATCGAGTAAAAGTAAATTCTTAATTGTTGCGCCTTGCCCTGGGGTTTTATTAACTTCGACCAATCTATACGTGTCCGTCCAAAAACGTAACTCTGTATGCAGAATAATCACAATAAACCATTTGAAATAAGACTCCGCATTTTTTGCTTGTATATTTTCATTGTGAATAAAATCCAGGTACTGTCGAGAGTTGACATTCCGGTATTCCTAACAAGGATTCTATACACGCGGATAATATAATATTTGTCTTTGTTTTTACTCAACCTACGTGGAGATAGTGACTTTTCAATATTGTTACATTATCAGCTTTGTTTTAACCCTTGATTAGAGATTGCTTCCTTTTTTACGTGGAAATAAATTCTTGGTCCTATTCAAAGTATTTTTTGAGTAAATCGAAACTGAGGCAAATTAGAGTCAACGAAATAACCTGTAACTTCTTTTATAATGTCTTTAAAGTCCGCTTTGGTATAGGCCGATAGTTAATTTGATAAGTTATTATGGCCCAAGAAATTAAATAACACCGAGTGCGAGGACTTATAATGGCCCAGTTCCAAAATACTTCTAATGGTTTTCATCGCTTTGCGTTTAAATTGGACTATAGGTGGATATATATTATTTAAGTATGTAATTGATAGTATTAATCACCTTAGCACACAACCTTATTAAGTGAAGTAACCGGGTTAACACAGATGGAAAACTACAGCGAATTTTCAAGTACCTCCAAGAACACAATTACTTAACTTTCTTCTTTCACTTATTTACCAACCAGAGGTGAATCCCCAAAGGGTATATTTATTTATACTTATATATTTACAAAACGTAAGTACGGAACTTTATTTGTCAGTCATGCTGTGGGTTTCATTAAAAATTGTAAACAAGAATTAACAAACAAATTTTCAGGTTGGGTCGGTGTTGTACCCGGATATCAAATAATAGGGAAGCCCTGGTTAGCCTTGCTGAGGTTAAGGTAACAGGCTTTTATCTGAGGGCTTTCGTGATATGAAGCTTATTATTATTCTATCCTACTAATATTATAAATGCGAAAATTTGTGTGTTTGTTACCATGCACCTCCAAAACTGAATTTTTTTAGATGAAATTATGCATGTAGTGTAGATAGTTTAGGTTCTAGAATAACACATAGGCTAATCAATATTTTAAAATTAGAAAAAAAATGACTAGTTTATGTGTTATTCTCCTCTGAGGGGTTAAAAGAAACACCAACAAATTATAGTTCCTTGCTTAGGTTCAGTCAAAACTCGGTATAAATAAACTATTAAGTAAATAATGAATAACGTATTTTTTATTTTTACAAAACTTACCCTTATAAAGAAGGAAAGAAATTGATTTATTAATTTTCCTAATTGATATAGAAAAAAAATCTCTGGTTCGCGCATTAACTCAAAATATCTCCGACATCCATATTTTTCTCGATTTGACACATAAATTTCCATGCGAGCGAAGTCGCGGGGCGCAGCTAGTATTATATATTCTCTGTCATCTAGTACCCAGAACACAAGCTCTGCTTAGCTTGGAGCTGGATAATGCTGTGTGAATTGTCCAGCATTATTATTATTACTAGGTAAAGCGTGTTCTTTGTCGTTGTATCTAACCCAAGGAGTTTTTTGAAAATGTTTAAAATTCAGTTAAACCAAACATAAATTCGGTTAATCATCAGCTTTTCAGATTATGGATCAGTTGAGCTAGGTACCTCTAGATTATTTGCAACAGTCTTTGTAGTATAGTTACCTAGTTGAGGGTAGACCAATGAAGGTACATACCGACCTACCCACAAAGGAATTAATAAATCAGTGTTCATTGAGCAAGCCTTGTTTTACTACATGGTGACAGCTGTGTCGTAAGATTAAAGCGAAAATAATAGTTTTTGTGACGATTTGGTGAAGTTGTTTTGATAAATCGCGCTGAATAAGTCGATTCAGAGTGGATAGCTATGGAACACGCGCGGCCGCCACCGGAATTACTAATAGAAGGCAGCCCGGCTGTGCGCGCGGAGGCGTGGCAAAGATGGTGGAAACAATTTCAATTATTTATCAAAGCTTCGGGAGTAAACAAGGAGCCAAAGGAAGTGCAGGCGAGCTTGCTAGTGAACCTCATCGGGGCGGAAGGTTATGAAATATTTTCGACGTTTACGTTTACCAAGCCCGAGTTGGCGGAAGATCTCGATAGTGTGAAGGCCAAGTTTGACGAGCATTTTGGAACGAAATGCAATGTGGCTATGTTCCGTTTCAAATTTTTTTCACGCAACCAAATGGCCGGGGAGTCCATAAGCCAGTTTGTTACGGCGTTAAAAGTGTTGAGCCAAAACTGTGGGTTCGAACATCTCGTCGATAGTCTCATACGAGACCGAGTGATTTGCGGGATTTCTAATCAAGTCGTTAGAGATCGGTTATTACGCACAGATGAGCTGACTTTGGCAAAAGCGGTGCAAATTTGTGAGGCGGACGAGCTTTCTCGCTCAGAGGGACGACAAATCGAGGAGGCTAATAAGACAAGCGGGCAAGTCGACATGATAGCTCAGAAAGGGCGAGGAGTTTGGCAGCAGGGACGTGGTCGCGAAGGCGCCGGGAGTGTGAGCCGAGGAGCGCCGCGCCGCGACTATCAGGGTGGCGGCGGCGCCCGCGCCGGCGGCGGCGGCGCAGTGCGGGCGGCGACGGCCGCGACGGCGGGCCAGCAGTGTATGCGTTGCGGAGGTGGTCGGTGCGAAGGGCGCGGCTGGTGCCCCGCGAGTGAAGTGATGTGTTTTTTGTGTAAAAATCGTGGACATTTTGCGAGAATGTGTGATAAAAAGTCAGGTAAAAAGGTGCACGATATCTATGTAAACTCGAGTCGGGCTACGTCCGACGACTCGGACGACGAGGATGTGCTTTACGTGAACGTGTTGAAGACGGGCTCTGGACGGATGGACACTAATTGGATAGAGACTCTAAATGTTGGGGGTAAGCGTATCGATTTTAAATTAGATTGTGGAGCCGATTTGAATATTTTGTCCAAATGTGAATTTTACAGGCTGGGTTTTCAGGACGAAGATTTAAAACCTTACAACTCTAAAGTGTTTTCCTATACTAAAAATGAGTTGCCTATTATAGGCGAAGGATCACTGTCGGTTCTGAGAGAAAATTGTATTTATGAACTAAAATTCGCTGTAGTTAATCTGAAGGTTCAGAATATTTTAGGTAGGGACGACTGTGTCAAGTTAGGATTCATAAAAAGGGTTGCGTCACTTAGTTACGGATTTGAGGAATACTCGGAACTGTTCAAGGGGGTTGGTGAGTTACCGGGGGTACAGATAACGAAAAGGCTCACAGCACCAAAGGTCTAACTTCTTCAGTTTCTGTAACAGGGGCAAAAACAGCAAAGAAAACAGACGATATAGACAAGGAGTCTACTCGTATGACCACCAGAAAATTGCTTAAAGAGTCCATATCTGAGATTGATAAAAGGATGGGGTATTTAAATATTGATTAATTTTATTGTGTTTAGTTTTAAGCGCCTTCTTAAGGTTTGTGCCTTTAACCTAAATTTTTACTAGTTTTTACGTTTTTTTGTGAAAGGATGTGGGATCTAGATATAGATTAACTTTCATAATGTTTAACTTTAGCGCCTACTTTAGGCAGACTACCCAACTTTAGACTTACCTAACCTTTACTATGTTTTCGCATTTGTTGTTTAGTTTTTAGATTCTTTTATTAACATGATCCTATCATGTTTAGTTTGTAAGATGCTTATCTTGTTAAGGGGAAAGATGTAGTATAGTTACCTAGTTGAGGGTAGACCAATGAAGGTACATACCGACCTACCCACAAAGGAATTAATAAATCAGTGTTCATTGAGCAAGCCTTGTTTTACTACAGTCTTCAGTTAGCTTAATTGTTTCAATTGTAAATACTATTTCTAATTGGTTTCTATTGTTTGTTTATAATTTTGCAGAAAATGCCATCGGCATTATGCCCACCATTAGTATACTTTTTGTGTAATTGTGTGCAATAAAGAATTAAATAATAATAATAATTTTCTTTGGTTCGATTCCCGCCTCGGGACAAATGATTGTACCATCTGCAAATATTTGCTCGGGGTGTTATGGATGTTTCGTATGAAACATATCTTTGAAGTGTATATAATTAAGTATATCAGTAATCTGGTACCCATAACACCAGCTCTGTTTAACTTGGGGCTAGAAAATACTGTGTGAATTATCCAGCGTAATTTATTTTTATTTATTTATTCATCATAACTTTCGTTACTATTCTTTACATTTGTTACAACATGCTTTAAGTGTCCTATGTTATTCATGGTCCATAGATACCTTAAGGATCTTAAAAAGGTAAATATACGACACCTGACGCTGTATAAATAAAGCAGAATAGACATAAAGTATCAATAATATTTGACGCTCTATACTCGAAGCTTATGCAAAACACCAATAAACGTTAAAAATATTGCCTCCTCGGAAACGTTTTCTCTAATATATTCGAAAAAGTTATTTTATGAACTGCCTATTAAATATAACAGCACTGGATGTTCAAAGTGGCGTTCCTATCGATGTAAAAGCTGTATGAAAACTTGCTGGGCCAATGAAATTCAGGGTACCCAGCCTTCTTTAATATTGTGGACCCATTTTTTGGATCATTACGAAGTGTACGAAGTTCTAAACGGCTGCATAATCTGGAAGGTTCAAGTTACTTCGTTTTGGCTTATCGTAATCTTTTTGGTTGTTAGACTTTATTAGGATTAATAAGTTTGGTTATGATTTTGCGGGAGTGAGGTTGTTTCGTAGTTGCGTAGGAATTACGCTTAAACTTTTGCGAGTTTCTTTAGGTAATTTTCATGTAAATAAAGTCAATTTATGCAAACAGCTAAAGTAATTAAACGAGTTCAGTACGGTAGAACATATATCAGACAACTTAGTCGAATTAGTCGAGAAAGTAATGCCATCGAATGCGTTGAATGTTTTAATTTCTAGTATTCCTTTAAGGTTAACTAATTATTGCCCGCGGCTTCACACGCGTTGTTTAAGATTATTTCTATCCCATGGGCTAGTTATCATACACTACTATTTCCATAGGCTACTTTTTATCCCATAAATCAGTATTGATGGAATAAAAAGTATTTTTATATTCTTCCAGGCCTAGAACTACCTGTAGGCAAAATTTTAACCTTATCCGTTCAGTAGATTTGGCGTGATGACGTAAAATACATCCAAACACATAAATATCTAAACTATCGCATTCGTAATATTAGTGTGATTTGATGTACTTACGATTCGCATGTCAATTGATCTATTCTTGACTGGACAAAAAGTTGTCAAGGGTCCGCGACAGCTTAAATATAAGCTGTCGCGGGGGCTGATAAAAATCCTTCATAAAGCCTTTTCCCTGCACGAACTAAACCATTATCTATCAAGACTGGAGCGACAGACAGCAGCCTATAGCGTGGCTGCTTCCAGGAAGAACTGTGGAACACTTGGTAGTACACTGCACGGCCACAGAGAAGACGAAAACGGGATTGAAGAATCTCAGAGGTATTAAATCCAACTACTCTCAGAAAAGCTGAAACGAAGCTGTCAATCACTAAGAGTCCTGCTCCGGTACTTCCAGGAGCTGGGCTGGTTAGGACCTGGTTAGGCAGGGGACCATGCACAATACACTCCCATGCGAAATGTCAGTGCCAGTTCCTCCACTTAGAAGTAGAATTAGAAGCCATTTTCTTTCAGCAATCCGAGGCAATCCGTAACAGAGAGAGTAAATTTCTCTCCAGACTGACTTCCTCACTAAACCCCTCAGAGGAATGTTTCCTTCTTAATACGGCAATAAACAGAATAAAGAGCACTCTAAACTCACAAATAGTACACTTGAGGTAAATGTCCCAGCGCAGTTCAGCTGACAACTGCGTCATATAAATCGCCAGCGTCGCCATTCGTCCCCGATGCGCATAAAAGGAACATTTTTATTAGCTCTTGTTTTCTATGCGAGATTTTATGTCCCTCATGTGAGTCCGTTCGGATTGCCATGAACAGATTCGTTGCCCCGCAAACAGTCGTAAATCCATTCTCTCATCCACTCTATAGTTTCATAAAAAAGATACAACCGCCAGCATTGTTTGTGGTTTTACGTGATTTTTATCAATAAAAATCTTTGGGGCAATTGGTATGCGCGCTGCTCCTCAAACTCGAGTATCTAGTTCAGACCGGCACGTGCATATTGTTTAGTTGGACGCTTCGAGAGGTTTCTATTCTTTTATTACGCATCATAAATATTGAAGAGGATTGTACGGGTAATTGCAGCTAAACGGCTGACTCATTTGATACCCTACGGAGACTATTTTTTATACAAAGGCCGTAACGTTTACCCTATTCGAGCATTACAATACTTTTTATTGCAAAGCAATTGGGCATAATGCCCTGAGCTTAACCTCGTTAGCAAAAAGCAAAGGGCCGGCTTAAACGTTCCTGTCCGAAAACCGTTTTTGAAGTGAATTATCGTTAAATGAGCTCACATAACGTCAATTCCCGTCACTTTGTGCCTTTATAAAACAAAGATGCGAATTAATGGCTCTCATTCGGGAAGGTCTATTGTGAAAGCCGGTCCCACGGGTGTACCCTTCCATTTCCGAGAATTGGACGTCCATCGCGACCAATTTATCGAGAGCCTCCGCGAACCCCGCAAATCATATCGATATCGGCTAACGAGGAGAATGACCGCGCGTGCTGCGGCTCTATTTGCGCTGGATGTGTAAAAACAAACGGGATGGATACGGGCTACGTTTATTAGATTCGTCGCTTTCTTTCTTTACCTTTGACTGAAAGGTTTGTATTGTCTTTTGAGGAGGCTGTAGGTACGGGTTGACGCCTACTTACTGCTCCGGAAATAGGGGCCTTATAATCGAATGTCGTATTTTTCGCTTGATATCGAATTTCGGCGTTTTATCGCGTGAAAGATATTAGATGTCGAACATATACAGTGAGTGGCGGCCCGGATCGACTGTAATGGGTTGCCATGTCATTTTTTGAATGACATGGCAACCCGTGAATAACGGCGCTAGAGTCCGTAGGAAGTCCCAAGGATTCTAATTTCGTCAGTCACTTGACCTCGTAGCGCATTCCCGTACTTATGGAAGGTTACGTGTTCAAGTCCCGTCGAAGGCGATTTTTTTTTTCTTTTTGTAAGTTTTTTGTAAGTAATTTTTTGAAAGTCGACAAGGACAAAGTAATTTGAATCTCGAAGCGACACGTTAGGTGTTAAATTTTGTTCCATACTATATTCTAAAGACATATTTCTAGGTTTTAAATCCAGAAGAAACGCGACCAAAGTTGCAAAATTCTAAGTTGAATTCTAAATCACGACCATCGACGTCGTTTTCCTCAAACACCTGTTTTTGTAGAACAACGAAATTCAACCCAGCACGTTAGAACACCAAAATTGAAACATCCAATCTATTGAACAAATTTATTGTCCGTTGTAGTGGCCAAACAAAGCTTTGTTTACATATAACCTAATAGCCTTTTAAACTGGACTGCTGTGTAAACAAAACATGCATTGGCGTAATATATTGGTTACATTTTAGTTAATTACAAACTCGACCAAAAAGCTAGTTCAGGAAAAAAGAATCAGTGCGAAATGTCCGTGACGTCGCACTAGTAAGATGAATGGGATTTTAATTGGTTGAATTATAATTAAGTCCCATTCGTCCTACCCATCGTCATCGATGCGTATTATTGAGAAGAACGGGATATCAATGTCCAGCATGATTATATATATCTATGGCAGGATATGTTTGTTATTTTTATTGTTAGAATGTTAGTTTTCGAGTTGAAGCAAAACTCGTCCCACGCTTTTTTATCATCTAAATAATCTGATATTTTATAGTAGAACTTTTTACAAAGGATATGTTTAACAATTTATTTATTGAAAATTTTTGCAACTCACTTGGAGTTTTGTTGTTGAAGCGTATACACAAATACACAAATGCCCTTTAAAAGATACATTAATCTTTTGTGGGCACAGCGAGTTTATTCTTATTTCTAGTATTTAAATTATGTATATCGCTATTTTTGGGGAACCGATTGATATTCTTATGAGTGTACAATAGGTTTTCATAAATATGTGACAAGTGATAGTCAAATAATTACTGCTTCTGACAAAAAACAACAAAAAAAATCTAGTCTGAGTATTTGCTTTGAATATTGAACGTTTATTTCACCAAAATAAAATATGAAAAGAATGTCAGTCATTCCAATAACATCGTACCGACAAGTTGTGTTTAATTTGGTTTGTGTTTGTAAAAATATAAAGCACATTTTAACAAGTCAATAAAAAATAGATATTTCAATACCATTTTTCGGCAAAAGTTTAATGTGCAGGGTGTAAGAAAAATGATGGACCAAACTTTCAGAGGGGGTTCTGCTTCGATAACAGAACACGAGGAAGATATTATGAAAAATTCCCAACCTTTAGTTTTCGAAAAAATCAATAAACATGAAATTATCACTAGAATAATACAAGTGCTTAATGTCATTAAAACAAATGGCTTGGTAACTGTTTTCATCTCCTTTAAAACACGTTCGTTTGTGGGTTGGTTGACAGCGGCGTTCACCGACCCGAGACATCATCGGAGCGGGCGACGCATTTTTCCTCGGTTCTATGGCAATAAAGCACATGCATCAGTTATCGCCTAGTCTAGTGATCATTTTGTTTTTATATATTTTTTCGAAAACTAAGTCAAGATTTTTTATTCTTCCCTTGTTCTGTGGTCGAAGCTGAACCATCCCTGAAAGTTTGGTGCTTCGTTTTTATTACACCCTGTATAATAGAGACCTTGCAACAAATCTTCAAAATACCATCCTCGAATAAAGGCGCGTTTATACAGCATCCGTTTTATTTTAAATAGTTTAACCTTCGTTTGACCACAATCTCACCTGATGGAAAGCGAAGATGAATTCGTTTCTTTCCGTGATGGCGTATGCAGTTCTAGGATTCGCGTTAACACACCTCACAGTATTCCGGACCCAGTAAACAATTGTTTCCAATAACGAATGATCCGTAAAAAACGGTCCAAAAAAAAACAGATCCTCCAGTGTGAATGAACCCTAAGCTTTCCTAAGAATCACGAAACAGATCAGGTAAAAAAATTGTTTGTAGGTTTTCTGTAGTGTTTTAAATTACAAAAGTTGCTCAAAGGTATGCCAAGATCAGCGAAAGAGTAGGATATTTCTTTACAAGCGGCTTCCTGACTTTATTTAGAACTTTGTTACGTTTTCCCGGCGATTTTGACAGATGTCTCCCTTTGGGAGAGGTCACTCCGCTTGGAAACTAATTCAATAAAGATACAAAAAGTTTTATCTACGGATGTAAGTATTGGTAGTAATGGATATAGACAGATACAGTAAGTTTTTCATTGGTTGAGTGTTTTCTGAGTGGACTACAACTATCATAAACAATCACAATCGGCTATGAATGAAAAAAAATAACATGTAAGGTCTCTTTATACTCAAAAGTGTTAATTATTTTCATTTAAAAAACATTAAGGTGGATGCGAACCTCTAAGTCCCATACAAACGTACTTTCCGATTCATTTGGAAACTACGATTTTAATGCAATTTTGCATACTTATCAGATAAGAAATAGCAATTTTTTCATCGTATTAATTTAAAAAGCATTGAAATTAATTTTCACTCTCATTTAACGATGGTTATGTATTTTGAAAAATTGAAACGGTACCAACATAGGTTCTTACCCGATTATGTATACAACATTGCATTGAAGGATATAGTTTCCAAAAATTTAAAAATTATAAACCTAGATTAATTTGTTTATCATGTATCTCATTATAAGTGAACCATGTGTTTGTATGAGAATAAAGTTCTTTAAACCTTAATGAATCGCAAACTACGTTTGTATGGGAGCTTATAGGTTCGCACTCACCTTAAGTTGATGATAACCTTTCAATTTAATTTCAGATTATATCCATTATTCGATTCCCGCCTCGGGACAAATGTATGTACGATATGCAGACATTTGTTCAGGGTGTTCTGGTCGTTTTCTATGTATGATAAAAAATATCTATCTATGTATTGTATTATATTATGTATATCAGTTATCTAGTACCCATAACACAAGCTTTGCTTAGCTTGGGGCTAGATAATGCTGTGTGAATTGTCCAGCATTATTTATTTATTTATTAGTCTTGCTTACTCCAGTAGCTCAGCGACTCAAGTGGATATTGGCCCCAGACACAAGAGTTCTTCAGGCATCTCAGTTCTAAGCTGTCACCAGCTATGGGCGTCGAGTTCGCGGAGATCGGCTATAACTTCGTCGATCCAGCGATACCTAGCGCGGCCGACTAGTCTACGCCCAGCCCCCCCCCCCCTAGCATGGGAATTGTTGTCTAGGGTAGAATAGAGAAAAATTACGTCACTTCGGCATCCAATGCGTAAATAATTTGAAATGCATTCCATCAACTTCAATAATGTACGCAATGTATGTCGATGCAATGTCATTATTGTCTATTCTACCGTAGACAACAATCCCCGTGCTAGGGGGGCTGATGCTTTCCTTCATACGCCTTCTTGAAAGCTCAATCGTCTTCCATTATATTATTATTCTATAATCTATTATTTTAATCTTTATTAACACAGAAAATTACAAGCAAATATTAGAAACATATTAGAACTAGTAAGTATTTACAAAATTCTTTCCATCCAAAGGTTGCCTGGAAGAGATCGCTTCTAAGCGATAAGGCCGCCCATTGTACTTGTGATATGTAATGTCTTTTTGTAATGTTCTTTTTGTGGTGTACAATAAAGTGTTTTGTATTGTATTGTTATTTGTTATTTGTTATTGTATTTACTTTTGAAACCATTGAGCTAACTGCAGTCTGTTGCAAAAAATCTACAGCTCAACTGATCCATATCAATATAAGTCGGAAGCGTGCCCAAGACGTTGACTGCATTGCCCCGCCTGTATGGCAATACTGATGCGCTGCGCCAGATACTCACCAGCTCTCGGGTCACGCGTATTCTATTATAATTATGTTATCTAGTATTATTTTAATTCATAGAAAATGCTTGTAGAACGAAACGAAAAACAACAAAACGGCAAATATAAAACATCAAACAAGTTCACGATAAACATAATTTAAAGCACAACACTAGATGCTTGCTTTTAAAACGGTATAAATCACGCAATACAGTTTTACCACTTTTATTTTAAAAGTTAGAGAATTGCTTTCGGACTGACGGCAAAGTGTTTGCAAGCCCCTTGAATACAGCGGCTATAACTCACCCTCGACGAATGTTGGACAAAAAACTCTTTTTAACTTGTATATTCTTTTGTAGGTACTATATCAGCGTTAGTTCCATTGTCAACCCTACGTTACGACTTTATTCTAATACGTTTTTCTTTTAGTAAAACAAGTCAGATTAAAAATAACCGTTTAAATCGTAAAAACATCATGGACGTAGTACATGATCGGCAGTTAGACGCTCCATAACACAGTTCCAGCTGCGAATCCGAACTGACAAAAAGAACTTTGCGTTCGATTTCCCAACTGAATCGGAAATGCAGGCCATCGGGCGTAGACTACACAGGGTTTTTCATACAGCTAGTTCAATGGTTTATTTTTGTTACAGTGTCATTCAAGTAGGCCGTGTGGTGCCGGCTTAGAATTTGCACCACCCTAAGTCTACCCGCGGGCGCCGTAAGAGGCGACTAACGGATTTCAACCGGGAGGTGGGCAGCAGCGCCTCCAGCTGAACCATTTTATCACCGAGCTGCAATCCCCCGCATGCCCAGCGTGGGGATTATTGGCATGACTCTTATATGATAAAAACCAATTAGGCGCTTATTCGAGGCCTGTGTCCAGCATTGAACCGTATAGGCTGTATGTGTGATATGTATGTTATTCCAATCGGGTGAAAGTGAGAAAACATGACATTTGTTTATAGGCATCAGGATTTATTAAAATACCTACTTTTTAAAATGAAATAAAAAACCGTCGAGGAATGAAACTCTAGACACACTCGTTTTACAGCAGAACTAGTTATGTCTAAGAAATGAAATAAATCCCCAAAAGAATTCGGTTTCGGCGGGACTCGAACCCGCGCCCCACCCTTTTTGAGTTTCCTATTCGGGTTCGAGTCCCGCCGACACCGAACAATTTTTGGGAACTTATTTCATTTCTTAGAGATACCCAAAGTGCGGGTAAGCACTAAACAAAAAAAAAACCTTAGGTATGTCTACACTACACTACGTCTATAGACATAGTGTATCTCGCCAATAAGCAAATTGACTTACTGGCGAGACACACCATGATCTACTGGTTACTTTCTTTAATATTTCAGTGTACGTACCTAACTTTAATCGGAAGTTTTGAACGGCCCACTTTTAAGTTGATACAATTTGGTATTACCAAAATCACAACCAAAGTCATCGACATAGCTCTAAGAATTAACAAGCTGAAGTGGCAGTGGGCCGGCCATACCTCGCGAAGAATCGACCACCTCTGGGGTAAACGTGTTCTGGAGTGGAGACCGCGACACGGCAAAAACGTAGTGTAGGAACTTTCTCCGACCAGGTGGGATGACGATTTGCGAAAGACTGCTGGCAGATGCTGGATGCGGCAAGCTGGAGACAGGGCGCTATGGCGCTCATTAGGGGAGGCCTATGTCCAGCAGTGGACTAATATAGGCTGATGATGATGAAAATCACAACGCTCCAATCAGAGTAACAAAGTGAGCAGGCTGCTAGTTATTTAGGCTAGTTAAGTGGAAAGCTAGAATCGGACTCCCATTTGATTTTATGGCTGCCTATAAACGGCACTGAGAAAAAATCAGGCGAGCGAACTATATGTTAATTTGATTCGTGATGCCGGGTACAGACCAAGCGAACAAAGGCGAGCGAAGGCTAACCACCGAACGCGATTGAACCAGTGTGGACGTCATGGCGAAAGCAAACGAGCCCAAATGAGGGCCTTCGTTCGCCTTCGGCTGTGCTCCGCCGACTGTTTCTCATGTGTTCGTGTGGTGTGGATACAACAGCGAAAGCAAGTGAACGTTCGTCATCGATCGTCGAATCCCACTCGTTAGCCTTCACTCACTTTTGTTCGCTTGGTCTGTACCCGGCATTAGATTTTAGAGAAGGGATTATGTAACTCAAATATATATTACTGAATCCGACTTCTGAGAATTATGCCTAGACGTCACGCTTCAATTTCTTTTTAACGGAAAATGCCTTTGTATTTTATCCTCGTTAGCGCGTACGTTATAGAACAGAATATGCCTTCTTCGAACAAGGGGTTGCTGCCAAAATCAATATGCTTGGCAATCGGATTTCTGATCGCAGTGAAGGTGTTAATACAATACAATACAATACAAAAACACTTTATTGTACACCAGAAAAAGAACATTACAAAAAGACATTACATGAGACAAGTACAATGGGCGGCCTTATCGCTTAGAAGCGATCTCTTCCAGGCAACCTTTGGATGGAAAGAATTATGTGAATTTAAGAAAGGCAGGGGGTGTACTAAAGTTAAACTAATAAACACATAAACTAGATAAACACATAAAATATTTATAATACACTAAAATTAATATACACAGAAGGAAACTGCTGCCTCACCTCTGGTAGGTTACCTACTTAGCTCTTACGAGATCCATGGGCTGAGTAGAAAAGGTCGATTTTTAAGACATGACCGTTACGGCCGCGGCCACTGTATTTATTTATTACGCGTAACAAAATAACGATTAAAAGAGTAAAAGAGTTCTTGTAAATTTTACAGAAGTTAAAAACATTTACAAAAACAATATCAATAACTACCACTATCATAGGTTTGCAACCTTATAAAAAACACAGTCGCGTCGTATTCTGTTAGTTACTGTGAAAAAAGTCAACCCTACCAATACCGTAATAGCAAACGTTTCAGATAAAGCAAATACATTTTTCGCGAAATACGTCAAACGTATTTTCATTCACTCATTTTCAAATAGCTAACTGTCAGCAAATTGAGGCAAAAGCGGTAGATAATAGCTAGCAGCCTCATTATGAGCTCAACATTAGGTATCTGGCACACTTCGGTCTCAATTTTGCCGAACTCTGTTCAATTTACCACTTCAATCATCCTTCATCAGTCTCCCGTTTGCTGCCCAGCATTTTATGAAGCAGAATTTATTATTTTAAGAATTCTAAAAGTTCAATATGCTTAAAAAACAACTTTATAGTGCGCATGCCCATGAATTATGAGGTAAAATATACAACAAACAATGACACCAAATAACAGATAATCTCGACGGATCAGTTTTTCAGTTAACAGCATTTTTAGAGCAACATGCTTGAAAAGACTAGTTAGAGTCTATACTATATAATTACTATAATTAGTACCTAGATATGTTATTTCTATATATATATAATGTAAAACTATGGACTTGCTTGACTGAAATAAAGATTATTATTATTATTATACTACCGTAACTTGCTAATTTTCAACTACGCAAAATGTCCTTATCTTTCAAACTCATACTCACAAATATTGAGTACATTTAACCCTGAAATTTATCAAAATTAGGTATCCGGTAGGTACGCGTTATTATTACTTATTTATACGGAAAAAGCGGTATCTTAATCTTCTTAAGCTATGCGCGACTGAGCCGTTTCCTGTGGCAACACTTCCTCTGTTTGCTTGAATTAAACGGATTCTGTCAGCAAACACCACTCAAGTATCAACTTACGTAATAATTGGTGTGTTTTCATATATCATATTCATTTCAGTTCTGATTGAGTTTTTGATTCACGATATTGGACGACTGAAATGTAAATAAAATATCAAACCAGTTGAACTGGTTGAGTTGGGGCAAATGAGACCAATATACATAGATGTAGGTACATATTAATATAAAGTCTATCAAGAAAATTATATATCCAAATATCAACTCAAACCATCTTGCAAGAGGTCAACCTCTTGCATGGTTTGATGACATTGTCTTACTGGCAAGGAGTATTTGTATACGAGAAACTGAAGTCTTAAGGGGCTTGCAAAAGAGAAAGAAGGAATAGTTCTTCTTTATCTTTTGCACCAGCAGATATAAATCCAGGAGTCGGTACCCCGGGTCAGACTGATGATAATATAATTAACGGTAAAGTTCAGGACTTAGTCTACCCGTCATTATGGTTCAAAAACGCGATCCATTAAATTTTGTCGATAGAAAAAAACCCCCATGTCAACTCTAAATTTTTACTAAAACCTTATTATACATATACCGACAATTGGTTAAGTTATCTGCCGATGCCCAAGTTGACCAAAGTCTGGTGTTTATTGTCTACCCACCACCTATTATCAATAAAGTAACGACAGTACCCACAAATAATACGACACCAACCATTGAATAAACCAAACAATATCATCAGATCTTGAAACTATATTTTCCCCGCGCTATATGAACTGAAACAGATATGGCTCCGTGGGAAATATTCATAAGTTAGAACGTGATTTGAAATTATTATAGGAGCTGCCGTCGACCGAGACATATTTATTTGGTGTTTGAAAAATGCTCAGCCATTAGCTGAAGGATTTTATTCTCTGCTGTAGGATTTTCTGCAGCTTTTCGGGTTTATCGTCCAGATTAAGTATTATAATATACTAGCTTCTACCTGCGGTTTAGCACGGGTCTATAGGAATAAAAATTAGGTTATTCCAGATCCAGATCTTTATAGTGCAATATTTCTGCTCAATCCTGTAGCATTCCGACTATTAACAAATGTGCACGGCCATCGGATGCGTTCGTTTACCAAAGGTGCATACTACGCGGCGCAGTGCGTGCGTGGAGTATGCATTCGCACAAGATGCGGCTTATCGAGTGGACGTGTGTCACTGAACAAATCTTTGTTTTATTGGCATTAAGGTGGAACTGAACCTCTAAGTTCCCATACAAACGTTCTTATCGATTCATTTGCTTGTAATTAAATTTCGCATACATAATCGGATAAGAAATAGCAATGTTTGTATCGTTTTAGTTTTTCAAAATACATAATCATCATTAAATGGGAGCGAAAGTAATAAAGTCGCTTAAAAATGAATAAAAATGAATTTTGTGTATGGATTGATACATATGCTACGATAGCTGTTGTCGAAAGACCAGGCCGTTTAAAACAGAAAGTCGGTACAATCGATAATTCAACAGTACCTACCTAAAGCACCGGTTGTAACAGCTACTATGTAAGATTACCGACCCCGTGACTTGAATGGTATTTGCTTTGTGAACCGCTTGTAACTGTGGTATTTGAGGTTATTTGTGGTTGGAACTCGTTAGCTGCGAGGACTTATTTTCTATTTATAGAATGATTTTGCTGCTAATGGTTGTTCGACGCGGGTATGCGCGAGGTTCAATTTTATTTTGTTTTTTTTTTTTCTTTAAAAATTTTTTTTTTTATTTTAGTCTTCAAACGAGGAAATCTACGATACGCTCTCTGATAAGGAGATAGAGGACGGACAGACAGATGGCGTAGGCATAGTTATATGGTTCAGTAAACACCCTTTGGGTACTGAACCCTAAACAACCATTGAAGATTAAGAAGGTATTGTATAACTACATCTAACCAAAGCTTCAGTTAGATAACTTCAGAAATAACTTGTCATCTATCTAAACGAGGTTACCATTTTCTAATTCTAGTTTGATAATCAGAAACACGTTTATATTACCTACATCACCCACTAGAAATCCACTGCATAAAAAAGAGTGACATGGGTCAATTTTCATCACCCCATGTAGTTAGGTTTTTTGTTGGATGATCCTTAGAAACCAACAAAAATTTGTAGAAGAGCTCTTTCAAAGACAAAATCTTTCAAAGAAGGTTGAATTTGCTTAAAAATTATCACTCTGCACGTTGGTAAAAAACTTGACACCTGCCCCTTTTGCCCCATTTTAGGGTTCCGCATTATGCCGGGACACGCATCAATAGGGTAACAGCAGGGTAGCTCCAGTAATGTGGCGATAATGAACTCGAGGGGTGTTTTTCTAAGTGATTTCACGATTTATTTACCCGTGTAATGGTGACGGGGATGGGTATCACAAGATTTGCTGTTGTTGAGAGAATTGTTTGTTTAAATTGAATTGTTATATTGTAATGTGATATTTTGTTTGTGTTTGATTTGATCTTGGAGGGTGTTAGAGACGCTGAGTGGGACGAACGCGGAACTCGCATTTAGACGGTTTTGAAAAAGAAATTTTGTGTATCTGAGTATTGTAACTTTAACCCTAGAACCCTTGAACCCTATTCTCCTTTTCGTAACGAATACATCCGACAGATACCCAAAGTTATCGACATAGCTATAAGAATTAGGCAGCGGGCTGGCCATATCTCGCTAAAAACTATAAGCCGCTGGGATAAACGTGTTCTTGAGTGGAGACCACGACTCAGTAAACGAAGTGTAGGATGCTCTCCGGCTAGGTGGGATGACGAACTGCGAAATACTGCAGGCAGATGCTGGATGCGTCAAGCTGAAGACAGAGCACTATGGCGCTCATTAGGACCAGCAGTGGACTAACATAAACTGATGATGATGGGCATTGTAATCTAGTATCTGGTAGGTAGGAAAGTAGCTACATACCAGTAAGTACACTATAACGGGAATACTCGGCACGACTATGTTTTATTAGTGGAACAGAGTACCTATAACCGTTTTAGCGTAACTAACCCGAGCGTGACGCTCTGTTTGCGTTCAATTTAGAGAACGCAAAAAAAGTGCGTTCAAAAACCTCTTCAAAATCCCCATGTGGGGTAGAACAGGGAAGAGAGAGAATATAAGAGTAGATGCAGATTCGGAATCGAGCGGTTGGGTCGACCCACTCACCCAATCACTCAAGTTGTGTTTGTTACAAACAGAAGCGTCGGCTGCCTACCAATGAGGGGCTAATTGTCGTGGGGCTCAACAGTACCGATGCGTGTTGACCTTATCGTATCTACAGACTAGTTTCTGAACGCTGCTTCGCACGTGTTGTTTTTATAGAAACATAGTGGTAGATGTTAAAGTAGACTTGGAATAACACATAGGTTATCGCAAAAATAAGTTCTCATGGAATAAAAATAACCGTTAATTATTTTTATTCCATGAGAACTTATTTTTGCGATAACCTATGTGTTATTCCAAGTCTACTTTAACATCTACCACTAGTGGACAAAAAATTTAACAGAACAAAATCAATAACATTTTGTTTCTTATTTGATAGGTTATAATTACTATTTATAAAGCTGTTTATAGTATAAAATTTGACTTTTCTAAGTTGACATTGACATTTGACTTTTTGACATCTATGCAAAAAAATCGGTAGTAGGTAGTTGTGACGTTAAGAAGACACAAAAATCCATCCAACTAAACTTACGCATTAACACTACAGTGCTCGCAGGCTATACTTTGGTAGAAAACATTATTACAAATATTTTAAAAGCAAGGTGGTTGCAAATTAATGAAACTGAATAATATATTTCCCTATATCTATTATTTGCACACACACTTGTGTCTAAGTAGACCTAATCTAGCGGTAATTTTAATTTCATGTTATTTCTTCGAAAACAGTCGGGTTTTTTTAATATGCATTTTTCCGTGTTTTGTGATATAAGCTAAACTCCCCTTGAAAGTTTGGTCCTTAATTCTTGTACACCCTGTATCATTGTGATACAGGGTGAGCTTGAAATCGTCGCAACGAATCCATACTTCTATTATTTCTAGTTCCAATGAGAGTTTGTATTCGGCGTTTGAAGCGAGGACGTTGTCGATTCATAATAACACATTTTGTAAGCCCATTTCCATATTTTAGGTTGGATTGTGTGAATACGTAACGAGTGCGTAGGTTACGTTATAGAGAAGCTAACAATGGTTGGAGCTCTAGAGCTCCAACCATTGTTAGCTCCTTTAAACTCTTGTGCCAATCTATACTAATTCGACGACCTCTGTGGCGCAACAGGCGTTGGTGCGCTTGCGACGCAGGTGGTTGTGGGTTCGATTCCCACCTCGGGGCAAGATTTGTACAATCTGCATATATTTGTTAGTAGAAGCTAGAAGAACCTAAATTAAAACTTGTATACCTACTTAACGCCTTCACTGCCTAGCCTCTGCGGTGCGACACGGAGACGGGCGCGCGCCGTATCTGTACGCGCAGGTATAGTTCAATGTGCGTCTTGGACCATGATAGTGCGGCAGAGAAAATAATAATCAAATCAAATAAGTTCCCAAAAATTTTCGGTTTCGGCGGCACTCGAACCCGCGCCCCACCCTCAGTACGGGTGTGCTCTAACCAACTAAGCCACGAAACCCTTAGTCGGTTCAACCGAAAATCTTCTTAACCTCATACGGACTATAGCGCCGGTTTTAAATCAAATATTGTCTAGTAATTTCACACTCCCTAACATTATAAATGCGAAATTTTGGATGTTTAAATGTTTGTATGTTTGTTACCTCAGGAAGCTAAAACTACTGACCGGATCATGCTGAAATTTTGCATACACGTAGTTTTAGGCCTGGAATAAAACATAGGCTTCTTTTATCCTATAAATCAGTTCCCATGGAGTAGAAATAACCTAATAATAAATATCCTCTAAATATCCGAACAACGCGTGCGAGAAGCTAGTTATTAATGTAGGCAGCGAAACGTCTACCTGCTGTTAAAAATGATGACTACCAGACAAGACATTTTAATAATAATTCAAGAAAATTAAACTTGTTTAAATACGTTTCAGAATTCATCAAGAAAACAATTATGTTCTTGTTACTTGCTTGTAGTGGTTTTCTTTTATTTCGACTCGTTTGTAATATTTGTGAACGAGCGATTTTATATTGCGCAACTTTAAACAACTCGATTGTGGCTCGATCTTGTTGGGTTCTGCTGCACTTTTCCTTTTTATGGAGCTTGTGATTTCTCGCTCCAGTTTTTTAGGTGTGTTTTGGATAGTTATCTCAAAGGATCTATACAAACTTCATCGCCGATACGTCGCCAGCCACCTCGTCACACCATCAGACGAGATTGTGTTCAAACGAAGGTGTTTATCCAAGATATTAGATAAATTCAAAGTTGGTTGTTTCCATTCTTCCCTACCAATATAATAAAAGCGAAAGTTTGTAAAGTTGTTAGATGTTTGACCGAAAGCAACGTCAAAACAGCTGAACGTATTGAGCTAAAATTTTGGAGTGCTCTAGATCTGGAATAACATATGGGACATCTGAGAGTTATGTATTAAATTTGACATGTCTAAGTATTTATTTGATAAGCATAAAGAAATAAAATTATTTATCTTTGACTTTCTGAGAATTTCCAGCAGTTTTTTTATTTTATTATCGATCCAGGTCAAAGAAGAATCTCATTGTGCTACGATCCAGAAATTTATAAAAGTTGACCGGATGTAACAGGTCGATCAACATTCGTTATACTAAAAACACAAAAAAACTTCGCAAGAGCTTTGTATTTTTAAGTTTTGGTTGCGGGAATTTGAGTCTGCAAGAAATTAATTGAAACGAATCTGTGTTTTGAGTATTCTTTTAGCGAAATTGGGGCCAAGTGGCGGCAATAAAGGTCTTTCGGGGTAAACGTGAAAACGTCTGTCGCTTTGGTTGGATTAAACAGGCTCGCTCTTTAATTGTACGGAGTTTTTATATATAACGGAGTAGACTCATTATTTGTTAACTGCGGGCGTATCTAGGTAATGCCAGATGGAAATACAGCTCTGAAACACAGACCCAGGCTAGGGCTTCTATCTACAAGAACCGCGAGACCGCTTTTACATGGTTTCTATGACCTTCTTGTACCAATCTGCTACGGAAACTCTACTAGGCACTTATCTGAATCTTTTCCATTTCTTCTCTCTGTCATCCCGTAGAATTGATCCAACGTCCAAACAATCGACGCTTGAGATTCGCATAGAGTAGAATAGGCGCATTGCAAAGGATTAATAAGGTTTCATGCTGACGACAGGGCGCTATGGCGCTCATTAGGGGAGGCCTATGTCCAACAGTGGACTACTATAGGCTGATGATGATGATGAATAAGGTTTTAACTCCGACATATATTTTGTTGCATGGGACAGCGGGGGAAGGTATAAATAAGACAACCGCTGCTGTGGCACAAAAAAATGTTTAAAGGATATAATATGTATGAAGAACAAAGAATTATATATATGAAGAACTATCAGCGCCTCGCGGTTTCACCCGTGCAGTTCCCGTTCCCGTAGGAATTCCGGGATAAAATGTAGCCTATGTTCTATTCCAGACTATAATCTCTGTGCCAAATTTCATCCAGATCCGTTCAGCCGTTCTGGCGTGATTGAGTAACAAACATCCATCCATCCATCCAAACTTTGACATTTAAAATATTAGTGGGATTAGTGGGATAACAATAAAAAAATATTAAATAAAAACTAGTATTTACAATTGAAACAATTGAGTTAACTGCAGACTGTTGCAAGCAATCTACAGGTAGCTCAACTGATCCCTATCAATACCAGTCGGAAGCGAACCCAAGACGCTGGCTGCATTGCCCCGTATTATGTAAGTATTAATGTTTTATTTCTATTATTTCGAGTGCCACCGTCTTTGTTGTCCTTACATGTCTAGTCTATCCCAAAGTTGCATGGAAGAGATCGCTCATAGCGATAAGGCACCTTTGTACTTCGTGTACTGTGTTTGTAAGCGAAGCGACGAGAGAGCTGGTGAATATCTGGCGCAGTGCATCAGCATTGTCATACAGTGGGGCAATGCAGCCAGCTTCTTGGGGACACCACCGACTGGTATTGATATGGATCAGTTGAGCTACCCGTAGATTGTTTGCAATAGTCTGCAGTTAGCTCAATTGTTTCATCTGCGCAAAACATATTACAGTGTACACGTATGCGAAAACACAGGTGAACTCTATATCCCTTCACACTCGTCATCCGACGGGACGGTAAACCAACACGACCGGGGAGAAATCAGGCAAGACCAACGGCCAAGTTTCAGTTTTAGTGTCTTTATTCTCAGATAGATACATTTGTGTCGTAATATTTAGGAACAGAAACATAAATAAATTTATAAACGTGATACCAGGATATCAGAATACAATAAGATATATTATTAGTGTGAATGCCATAAATTCCACGCACACATAAAGCGTTTCGTCATATCAGTAGAAAGAAATTCCGTGAAATCGAAAATCCATAAAGGGATATAGAAGAAGGAATGTGGTCATACAATCGTTGTTGTCAAACACATCGCATCTAACAATCGATAGGAACTGAGCTAGAAGGCTTATCTGCTGATTGATGTATAGGAGTAGGCTTCAGGAGCTTTACAGATTTATCATCACTCGCAGCCGGATTTTATAGCCGTATTCATCTAACATAACATAACACACATCACACATCATACACATCACATCACGCTTTCAAAATGAAAGTATACAACTATTATTTAGGTGTCACGTCACGCTAGATTATTAAGCATGTCCCATAGAGTTACTTAGTTTAATTGATTTGATTTATGTATAAGTATTATGTGTATTAGTATTTAGTTTAAATGAATGTATATGTTGTAACTTTTAATGGTATGCACCGCCATCCTTTCTTTTTCTCTCAATTGTTCTGGTTGCCTGGAAGAAATCACTTTAAGCGATAAGGCCGCCAAATCCTTTGTTTTCTTTAATTTTATACAATCTGTTTTTCTTTTTAATTTAAGGTGATTAAAGAATTATCTATCTATCTATCTAACACAAGCTCTGCTTAGCTTGGAGCTAGATAATGCTGTGTGAATTGTCCAGCATTATTTATTATTATTTATTAGTATACTTAGTATATTCAGAAATTGTATAAAAACATATACTGTGGTAGAGTTAGCACCATTAGCACTTCACAAAACTATCCAACAACATAAAATCCACTGCGGTCAATAATCTCACTAATATTATAAACGTGAAAGTTTAGATGGATGGATAGATGGATGGATGTTTGTTCCTTTATCACGCCAGATCGGCAAAACGGATCTGGATGAAATTTGGCTCAGAGATAGATTATAGTCTGGAATAGGACATAGGCTACTTTTTATCCCGAAATTCCTACGGGAACGGGAACTACGCGGGTGAAACCGCGAGGCGCTGCTAGTTCTTAAATAATTAATAGTTGTACCACGTTGTACTGTACATCCTAGATTCTATTTTTAAACGAAAATTTATAGTTTCGGACACGCACGAAAGAGGCGCTATACCGAACCTCATTCAAAAATAGAACAATCACTCAATCGATTCGATATCGCGCCAACTTTTCAACAGTTGTTCCAAAATAAAAACTATAACAGACCAAAAATGTTTTCCCAAACGCACAGCACATAAAGCAACCCAAACTGAAAATAATGGCTGAAAATAAAAATAACTTTTAAAAACTAATAACCGGTAGACGTCAAACTTCCTCGCCGCCGGGTTAAATACTGCGGTAACTATGTGGTAATACGGCGCAAAATGTTTATGAGCTATGCTGGTTAGTGTTTAGTGCACCAGGGAGCCACTAAGGAAGAGATTTACAGAATTGTGGAGAGGGAATGATACTTTTAAGAATAAAACGGAGAAAAACATTAAGATATTCCGACACAAGCGGACTCTTAATGTTCTATTCGTTTCTATTCAAGTCACCACTTTTAATTAGTGAATTTTTTCGCCTTTTAATGTTGCTAACAACATTAGGAGCTTACTCGGTTCTAATAACATACCTTTTTATGCTGATCTCGATATCGGTATCGAACTTAGTTTAAATTTGAATGTAACAAACTCGCACAAGACCACGCGAAATCTTATCTACATCCTGGACCTTGCATTTAAAGCACATCACATTAGCGATGGATGGATAGATGTTTTTAGCTTCTTCACGCTAAAACTACTAAACGGATCGGGCAGGAATTTTGCATAGATGTAGCTAAAAGTGAGATGTATGCCTTTATATCTATACAAGCTATCTTAGCTTAGGTATAGTCTTGCATTATGTATCGATTGTTACTTGGAAGTGACACAATAAATCGGGATTTAGAACAGTGAACATCTTTTCATTTGAGCGCCTCGGCGCGCCGACCACCGAACCTTATATACCTGGAATCAACACAAGCTATCGTTCTACTTTGTATCCCATAAAACAGTTATTTTGGTATAGAAATAACCTTAAAAAGTTTTCATGTAAACAACGCGTCCGAAGCCACCGCGCCGGTAGAAACTAGTAAAAAACTAATTTGGCGAGATTTATACTTAAATAGGGATAAAGATTTAAAATATTTCAAATGCTAACACTGAAAGCACATCTGTTATGTGTGTGTATCCGATCCCAAAAACACAAACAGCAACAGAAAAGAACTAAATAAACAAAACTTGTGAAGTTTTGTATCTAGCTCAATGATTTGAACCGTCCATAGCAACATCAACTTCAAAATGGTCTAAACTCTGAAGTTGATGTTGCAGTGAAAGGTAAACATCTAACTAAATTTTCTGCAAGCTCTGACTGAAAGTTATTGAATCAGGAACTATGGCGTCCCTGTGCTGGTCGTAACTAAGTTCGAGGCTAGATAACAGCTGGCAGGTAGCCGCTAACCTATGGAGGCATATCTAATCGGCTGGAGCGTAAAGCTGGTGGTCGATTGCTACACGAATACTTGGAACGCATCGGTTGATTGCGGCACACGAATTTCGTTTGTGCTTCGGGGCTTGCATAGTTATTTATTAGGTAGGATTCTACTTCTTGTGGGTTCTGTTAATATAAACTATTCAAAACCATGCATTTGGTGTCTATAAGAATGTGATAAACTTTATCTTCATATTTATATTCATTTATTGCATACACATACATTTTAGGTGTACTAATTTCAGCTTAGGTGTACTTAGCTTGCAGGTAGGTACGTGTACCCTGTAAGGGCGCAGCAATTTTTTTTATAAAATTTAATAATAGTTTGGTACTTAGTCTATTTATAGCTAGGAACCAAGTAGTCGAATAATTTAAACATTGATAAGCGCAAGCATAAAAACAATTCCATTAATATATTAAATATGTCAATTATTCTAGTTAAGATTTATCATTTACAAACATTTAGAAATAAGATATTCTTTAAGTTTACTACGGAATACTGATCTTACTTTTCTTACGCGGAGTTGTGGTACACGATTTTCTCTTCTTAGTGGCTAACTATATTGTTAGCAGGTAGGGTAAAACCAAACCGTGTGGTGCCGGCATAGAATTAGCCGTGTGGTGCCAGGTTAGAATTTCACCACCCCGTGGGTGTCGTAAGAGGTGACTAAGGGACATACACCGGGGAGCGGGCAGTAGCGCCTCTTGCAGAACAGATCTACCACCGAACTGCGATCCCCAACCCGCATGCCCAGCGTGGGGATTATAGGCATTTCCCCCCATGAGATAAAAGCCAATAAGGCGATTATCAGGGGAGGCCAGTGTCCAGCAGTGGACGATTACAGGCTGTTGAGGTGAGAATAGGACCCCCTAAGCTTTCTTTTAACATTTAAATATCAAAAATGTTTGTTTTGAGGTGATTACTTGATTTAAGAAGAACATTCCACAAGAAAATGCTAATCAAAACTTTTGCTATTATACAGCGGCGTTGATATGTTATGTAACGTAAATTTGTTATGTTCATTTAAAAATCATTCGACTGTCTGTTTTAAAAATCACAGTATAAAAAATGTAAATCCTTTTTTGGCCGTAAGTATTGCATATAATATTAGAAAAGTTAGTATTTAAAGGCTGTGGATTTTGTTTAAACAATAAAAATCAAAAATAAAATAAAGTAACCCCTTAACGTGTTCTACATGTAGAACAAAAGGCCATAATATCAACAATAACTAAAGAACTGATAAATTTGATCGTACACAAAGCGCCACAGTCGGTGCCCCGCCTTAACTTGTTTTAAAATTCTTGTGTGGATAAGTAAGCCTTCTGGTGTTAGCTTCACTTGAAAGTATGGTGGCTTAGTTGCTGCTACGTTTTCATAGACTTATATTTATTTTGCAAATTTCCGTTATATTGTATAGAATAACTACATCTTGGCTATTGGGTGTCTAGGGCTCGTAATATGAAAGCTTACTCAGTTATAGATCTATGCTTGAGTAAAGCTTATGTCATAGAAAAGCTTTACTCAAGCATATACCGATGACTAAGTAAGCTTTCATAATACGGGCCTTAATAGAGATAGATAGAGATATTATATGTATACAGGGTTATTGGTAAATTTGTGACAATACTTGAACTGCAGGTCCTGCCCATCATTACAAACACGTTCGTGAAGGCGCCAAGTCTAAATTCATGCAGGAGCTCACGGGTTCGATTCCCACATCGTGACAAATGTTAGTACGATCTGCAGATATTTGTTCCGAACCCGCAACCTGCGTCACAGGCGGACCTTCGCTCACCACGCCACAGAGGTCATCAATTTCTCTATGTGTAAAAACACATCTATCGATGTATGTATTAATTTAGCTATCTAGTACTCATAACACAAGCTCTGCTTTGCTTAGGGCAAGCTATGTGAATTGTCCAGCACATAAAAAATATCACATCCCACCCAAAAATCACAAACTATCAAAAACCCTCATCGACATTCCAACCGTATTACATAAGTGATGTCATCGATCTACCCGGAACCGGAAACACATCCATTTTGCGACAGATACACGTCATCAGAACAAATAGAGCCTGTCAGTTTGTTATCATGACTCCGTGCACGCCCATTGATTGATGCGAAGGGAAGTGCTGATGAGGCAGTGATAGATAGCGTTTTTGCTATTGAATTTTTTTTTTTTTTTTATTCTATAGGAAAGTTCCTAAGTCGATAAAAACTAGCTTATGTTTTATTCCAGGCCATAGCTTTAACAAATCGACAAAATGTTTTTTGTTGATTTATTGAAGACAGAAGTGAAGCTACGCTAGCTTCACTCGCATTTTTTTATATTATATATATTTAATATTACATTAGGTACAGTCAGCTGCTCAGATATGTATACATCTCTAAGTTTTCACTTTTGTTTTACTCCGAACTTTTCAAATAAAAGTCGATGCACTGATTTTACGTACAAAGTATTCATCGTACTTGTCAAAATGCGGTATAAAAAATTATCAAAATTACCATGTACTTACTATTCAGTCAAATTGAAAACATGGCTGTGTATACATATTTTCGCAGCTGACTGTACTAGGCACCTGTATGCAATATTAAAAATAATAATATTAAAAATGCGAGCGAGGCTTACGCTAGTGATCCATAAGCCAACAAAAAAACATTTAGTGTATTTCTTAAAGCTATTTTAAGTTGTATTAGTTAAGAGATAAGCTTCTGTCACTGAAATACTAAAAAAGCTACTTAAATTAAACAGCACTTAAGGGACACTGTTTCCTAAGTTTTCGATGAATATTTTTGTAGAAATCACTTTTCACTTAAGTTACTAAGTAACGCCGAGAAGGTTTTAGTACTTGAGCGTTTATTTTGATTTTATTTGGTCTTAAACGCTATCTCGATATTTATCTTGTACTGAACTTTTTAAAATTCATGCAACTATGTTCAAAAAGAACTCATGCAATAAAATTTATTGAGGATCTCAGGTCTCTAATCGACAAGGACTATAAATGGCTGAGCTATTTATAATTTAAAAGAAGTAAAATAGTGAATTTTAGGATAACTCGAAAAGGCACTGGAACAAAAGGAACCCCCCCCCCCATAGGGTACCTTTTGCTCCAGTGTTTAAAAATCGATCTTTAAAATAATCGAAGCTATAGCATAAGGTGGGGGCGAATCTCTAAGCTCCCATACAAACGTACTTTTCGATTCTTCGACTTCGACTTTTATACATGATACAAACATAACTGTTTCTTATCCGGTTATGAGTGCATAATTTCATTGCAAAAACGGTATAGTTTCCAAATGAATCGGATTCGTGCCACCATACGAAGCCGCGGCGGACATTTGAACGATGTGATATTCCATCCATAATGGCATAAATGGGCCTTTTAAATAAAAAATAAATTTCGTTAATATCTCACACACATCTTGTTTTATTCAATTTTAACATCGACCCGTCCTTGTTGAAAGACCCTTTAGATCTGATAATGACGATGCAGCAGATTCGAGATAGATAGATATATTCTGGTTTACATTAATAAATACTAAATAACTAAATATATTCTCGTGAAAGATGCAAATCTATTTATTTACAGAAAATTACAATTTACAATACAATAATAATTACAACTTATATTTATTATTATAATTAAGCATTCCGATCACCTGTGGATCACCTATTAGGAGTTTTGTTAGATCTTTGTATATTCCATGTGCCCCAGGACCCCAAGGACCTAGGGTTTCCACCCCAAACGGCTCGAATAGGTAACCTCGGTCAAGATTAGCGTATTTCCGCCGTTTGAGGGACTCCGCTGATGTTGCTGCGGAAATACATAAATATATTCTAGTTAAAATTAACGAAACCCAATATAACGAGCTAAAGGTTCAACACTAATTCGGGGAGGCTCATTCGTTGTCTTATAAATTGATACGTCGGAGTCCAATCTCTGTAGGGGCTACATCTATCAAACGGCCCTTGACGCATTTACATAAAAGGCGGACGGACGAAGTTGTTATATTTGATTTACATGTTGAAAAGTACCGGCGTCGAAAATGAACATTTCGTACATTTCGTTTGCAGGACTAGTGGTTAAATAACATCTCGAAACCGACTGAGTTCTAATAACTACCAAAGAGTGATAAGATAGATAGATAAGAATTTTTTATCGGTTCACAAGACATGAAAATACAATGATAAAAGAAAATGCATACATGATGCAAAACGTCTCAGCATGAGGGAATAGTAAGGCTGCAACTTTTCTGCCTTAAACCAAATGCTCAGACTAAGTGCGAAGTGCAACAACCTTCTTCATAAAAATACACTTAAAAATAAATTATATGTATGTATTTTTAGAGAAATGGTGGAGATAGTGCCCATTACCCTAACACACAAATACACAAATGTAAGTGTCTAATATGTTGCAGTTTACATGTTCTGATTTTGCTAGTTTTGCATCACTTAATTCTTCTTCTTCTTATTGTGGCTCTCCACTACTGGAGGTTAGCCGTCAGCTCAGCAAATATCTCCCGATCTTGCGCCAAGCGAAACAGGTCTTCGACGCTGGCGATATTCGTCCACTCTCGGATGTTTCTCAACCATGACTTTTCCCGTCTGCCAACTCGTCGTTTACCCATTACTTTGCCCATCATTATCAGTTGGAGCAGCTGGATCACTTAATTGTTTAGATTTATTATAATTAATTTTTGTTTCTTTGCCCTGTATAAGTTACAACTAATCTCTACCGTTAAAGTTACTTTTGTAAACAGGCTTCCCGCGACACAGGCCTGCCTCGTGCCGCCAGTAATGTGTATCTCTATAAGTTAATTGGCAAATAAAACATTTTGTATTTTTTTTGTACACCATTTATACTGACGATCACCAAGTCTCATCTTGCCAGTAGTGGGGAGCCTGCGCCTATAAATCGTAGGCGCATATACGATGAAAGCTAATAAGGCGCGTATCAGAGGACCTGCGTCGAACAGTGGAACAAGCGGTACATGTAGATAGATATGGACGAGTAAGATTTCAAATAAACAAGTTCCCAACACCCCGCTTCACATGTAAATGCGGTCTAATGATTGATGGTCATCGGCTGACCGGCCAAGAATCCCGACCTCCGTCTTACATGGGGTAAAAAGCGTAGCGGCACCGGGCCGGAAGCAAAGCCATTATACGGAGGGATGTTTGGACATGCTGTTGTTAGAAGACCGTTAGAGATACCTATTGTAGATTGAACGACTTGGGTGGGCATCGTAAAAGGGAAATGATATCAACAAACAAATGATCAACTTTTTACCTAACTAGCATCGTCATTTGATTATTTTTAAAATTCTCTGCCGCAGTGTTCACGCTGGTAAAATACTATTTTTAAATCCCGTTTCACGACCATTTTTACGGTATTTGCGTTAAAATTCAATTCAATAACTTTATTATCAGACAACAATGGTCCATAGACAAAATTACAAACTAACACGGTAAAAAATTTATGAAATTACATAAAGAAATATCAAAGTAGGTGTAGACCTAAACTATAACTAGTTTCACCCAATGGTGGAGAATGGGACAATCGTACTTCACTGATATTCTTTTCAGAATGCTGTTGCGACTACTTCTCACTCTGCTCATGCTTGATGCGACTCGCTTCCGCATAATCGCATAATCATAATAGTCATCATCATCATCATCATCAGCCTATATCAGTCCACTGCTGGACATAGGCCTCCCCTAATGAGCGCCATAGCGCCCTGTCTTCAGCTAAATAATAGTAATAATCATAATAGTGCGCTTGTTTAATTGTACGACAGTTCATTTTGTGTAAAAGTGCGTTATTTTGTGCAAAAACTAAAAATAAATGCAGTAAGTACTTTAAAATTGCTAAATGGCTATGGTTGAATCACACAGGCTATCCTTTCTAGGTTCCTCTTTGCATCGCAATCAAATATCTTTTTGCCCTTTAAAAAGTCAAATAGCATTGTTGCAAACATAAAAGAACAAAATAATTGATGTTAAGCGAAAATTCGTCGCAATTCCAAGAAATATCTTTAGGCCAACCGAGAAATTAACCTAAAATGAGATGCAAATTACGAGAATTTATTATTATCCCGCGGCCGAAAAAAGGAAATCCCTAAGAGGGGAATAAGGGGATGTTATTAATAAGAAAAGCCGTAATAATCGGATGTCGGAAGTCGGTGTTTTTTATCGCTATATTGACGGGAAATACCAGATTGCGGGAAACTGTATACAAACCAAGTCGATTAATTTTAATACGCTAGCCAAGATAATTTTAAAACGCTGTCGTCGACATTTAATCACGACGCAAAAGCTAATCGAAAACCTATGTTGGTCATTATCAATCAATAGATTGACAGCACTGACCACTCATCAATGTTGTCTTTGTTAGCCAAAATACACAGTAAATAACAAATAAAAATAACAGTAATACAGTGTAAAGCTATAAACAGATTAAGCCCACGGCACGCAACGTATGCGTCGAAATGTAGGCAACGTCGGATGGCATGGTGTACGATAAGCGTATCTCTAGGCCATCTATCTGTTTTCATAAAAATTCAAGCGACCTGATCTCAAAATGCGTTGTGTGCGTTGCGTGACGTAGAATCAGTATGTTTTTACCTTTAATTGTTTATTTTGCCAGCATTGTGAACAAAACGCATAAATTGTTAACCCAGTTACGTAATAGCCGAAAGTTATCCAAAAACAAATAATACCTACATACAGTGTTTTAGCTACAAACCATCGTACAGTGTTTTAGTTATATACAACTTTAACTTGGTCTACGTTGTGTTTTTAGAACTATTTTGTGATTTCAACGTGCTACTCTGCACATTGGGGTTGTATGTCGAGAACACACAGTCATACGTACATAATATTCATGAAGTAAAAAGGGTTTTCAACTAGTGGTTGGTTACGCAGAGTTTGAGTTTATTAACTTCTATGACAAATCCTTTTCCATCCAGGCCATAAGGTTGTGGAATGCACTACCAGAGTCTACTAGAAAAGTCCAATCCTTGCCAGTATTTAAAGCTCGTGTCAAGGAGTTTTTCCTTTCAGAAAAGTGAATAATGGTACTTTACTTTGATTACTTATTTAAGTAGTTAGTATATTAATATGTTATTTATTTAAGTATACTTTTTTTTTATAAGTTTTTATTGTATTAATGTAGGTATCCACTGGTATTAGGTCTTTAATGTTATTTTACGGTGTACAATAAAGTATTTTGGTATTGTATTGTATTGTTTCCAAAAATCATGCGGTACAATAAATACTCACAAAAGGCAATATAACTTGCTCATTATCTAAACTAAATCTTGAATATTTCCGGCGGAATAACAAATATTACCCATTTATGAGGTATTTAGACTACACTGACATAGTCAGCTACTGCGATTGGATTCGCGCCAAGAGTCAGAATTTAATTACAACACTTGTTATGATGTCACTAAAAGTTTAGGCTACAAAGGTCAGAGCTAAAGCTAGGTCACGCGTGGTATAAAATCATGGGGTTTTCCCATTTTCTAGGTTTGAAAAGTCATATTAATAGAAGTTAACAAGTTTTGCACACATTGTAAGCCATTTGCTCATTCAAACTTTGAATCAATTGTAGTTATGACGCCCGTCTCATATTACCGCGCGAAATCAAATTTGCGGAGCCGCAACTCGAGAGCCGGGGCGTGTCCGCCACAGTTTCGCATCTGTTCTGCATCTCGTACAACGGACAACGTGATTGCGAAACTCTTGCGGCACCGCACCTACGGTACCGCGCGGTAGTGTGAGAGCGCTCTAACAGCTTCCAAAGAAATAACGCGTGCGATGCCAATGATAGAAACTAATATTAACAAGTTGTATCTCAGTTTGCAATAGGTACCCTGTGAGTCAGGTCTATCGTTTAATATTCTGCTCGGTTTTGCCACTTCGCTGCGGTCGTGTTTTGGTTAAATATTAAAGTCATATCAATCCGATTCCCGTTTATTTTGTCTAAAATAAAATCAAAACCGAGTGTAAATTTTACGTTCTATAACCCCCAGATAGCGGTCGCATTCTAGAATGAACTTGTAATTATTAAATATATAAAAAAAACTAGCAGCGCCTTGCGGTTTCACCCGCGTAGTTCCCGTTCCCGTGGGAATTCCGGGTTAAAAAGTAAGCCTATGTTCTATTCCAGACTATAATCTATCTCTGTGCCAAATTTCATCCAGATCCGTTCAGCCGTTCTGGCGTGATAAAGGAACAAACATCCATCCATCTATCCATCCATCTATCCATCCATCTAAACTTTCACGTTTATAATATTAGTGAGATAACACATTAGAAATGGATTTTCATACACTTTTCTCTCATAAATGAAATTCCATAAAGTTTTCCGTCCCGCTTTTTAGTACGCTTGCAATGACGAACTTTCTAGGTTATATTTGGAACAGGAATAATCAACTTTCTGAGTAGGTGTAGTATAAAGGTTATTTTTATTTCTGATTTATGCGATAAAAAGCATACGTTTTATTCCAGGCCTACACCTGCATGCAAAATTTCACGCTGTTCCGTTCAGTAGTTTTGGCGTGAAGATGTAACTAACATGTCAACATCCAAACTTTCGCATTTAAAATATTAGAATGGTTAGTATAAGCACACTCTTGGTCAGATTTTTGACGACGCAGCTAAAAATGGCATAATTATGAATAATAAAGTAAATCCAACCCCATGGCAACCCAAAGAAAATAATCTCAACAAGGGACATGAAACACAATAAAGGCATAATAAACAAAGACAAAAATACAATACACCTATAATAAACAAAGACAACAAGACGGGGAATTTCATTCCTTATAACAGTAATAAGGTCGAGAAACAGTCAAAGCGAAAAAGACGGCAAAGAAACGAACACAGATGTATTAAATATTATTGTATTAAAGCTAAGAAATATTCACTCCGAAAATATGGAATAAAAAGTAACAACGGAAAAATTCGAACCAACTTTACAGTCAGCATTTTACAGCTCAATTTTCTGAAACAGGATAGAAACTCTAGAGTTTCCTATCAGTGACCATCTCATATAAATTTACGACGGCAAATTGATGGTTTCCAAATCCTATATCGTTCAAAAACAAAGTATGAAATGGTAGAAATAAAGCTCATTTTACATTGAGAGTGGAACAGGCTTCAGGGTAGGAAAATGTACAAAAAGTGATCATTACTGGCTTCTTGCACTGGTTCGAGCCAGATATGGCGGTGGCTAACAAGCGATTACTTTGAGCACCGCTAAAAATAGCACACGAAAGGTTTCTTTGCTACTCAATTAAACTTTTATATGAGATCGCGATTTCGGTGGTTGTTTTTAACGGAACTTTTGATCGACGAGAGAAGTGATTATTTAATAAATTTTTAATATAAAAAAACTTAAAAAACAGGCTTTAATAATCATCTAGGACCAATGTGCGTAGACAAATAAACCCATAAACTTGACGGAGTTATGTCGTTTCGTTTATGAGTTCCTATGGTCAACTTCTGTGTTATTAAAGTATAGAAGTTGCCTGGAAGAGATCGCTTCTAAGCGATAAGGCCGCCCATTGTACTTGTCTCATGTAATGTCTTTTTGTAATGTTCTTTTTCTGGTGTACAATAAAGTGTTATAAAAAAAAGATACATGTATCTACCTTTGTTCATTTTGCACGCACTTTGAGGCAGAATTTACCACGGAAAGATCTTGGACCTTTTCCATTGTCTACTTAAAATACAGCCTTTACAGGAAGACAGGAAACTGAACATGAAATGAATGATAAATATTCAGTCTCTTATGATGTTTGGATGGAATTGGAAACTGCAGTGGCGCCCAATGACATGTATAACCTTTTGACGTACAGTCAGCTGCTCAGATATGTATACACTTCCTAGTTTTCACTTTTATTTTACTCGGAACTTATCATATAATAGTTTACGCACACGTTATTCATACTAAGTAGTCCTCGTTCTTGTCAGAATACGATATATAAATTATCACAATGACTATACACTTACTATTCAGTCAAATTTCAAAACATGGGAGTGTATACATATTTGTACATGACTGAGGAGAACAATTTTTTTTTCAAAAATTGCTTATTTTACCGATAAGAGTCAATAAGGCACTAAGGGAAATTCTATGTCCAACGGTGGACTAGCAATAGGTCGATGATGTAGTTTTCATTCTTTCTTCTAATTAACATTAATAGTTGAAGCGAGTAAATAATGGTAAACACTAGGTAAACATTAATAAAACAATGAATAATTACATTGCCTCTGTCCGTAGGTCGTGTTATATCCGCCCATAAATTATATGTGGCGGTCTAGACTAATTATGTAACCCGAAGGTCTCCCAAGACTAGTAATAAATAGCTAAACGTTGGTATACCTACTAATTAGTAAAGGCTACTTACCTACTAATTGGTATAAGATAGATAGATTGAAACAAAATTCTTTATTGCTAACTAACAACAAAAAAAAACTGGCAGTCTTATCGCTCAAGAGCGATCTCTACCAGACAATTGTGTAAGTAAATATTTGTTTTGTAGTTTTACACTGCGATAATAAGCGAACATGCGTGATAAAAATAAAGGTCAGGTATTACAACTTTACATCAGGTGGGCTATCTCTTGGTATCTTATATTAGTAGTTTGTATGTAGAATGTATGACTATAAATAAAAATCTAGCGGTAGTGTGTATTTTCCCTGGATAAGATTTAAAATCATCTTGAACTTTTCAAACCTTAACCTACCTACAGGTGTACTTTATGCCACAAGGCTTCACACATCAAAATTACTCGTAATCACGAGCTTCCTATATCATCCACGAGAGAGCGCTATTCCGCCTCGGTAATTTTATCGCTCGTAAAGGAATATTGCGTAAAGCTGTTATACCACTGCTTCGCACGCACATTTAACAATCATGTCCATCATTTATTTAATTTTATAGTACAAACCCTGTGGTTTTATCAAAGAGCTACCTTGCAGTACACACGGGATAAAAATCTGCCCTACTTTTAACATCATAGGCACTGTAGAAAGTATAAACGATTTTCAAAGCCCCACAGAAATAAATACAATGAAACTAACACACATTATTTACAATAAACTAATTGATAGTACTGGCGAGAGATAGAACAAAATGGAAGGAGCTAGAGGAGGCCTTTGCCAAAAGAGGGCAAACAGAAGAATTATCGATGTCGTAACAATAGTATAAGTAATAGTATTTAAAAAACAAATTGTAAATTTTTCTGAATAAAGGCATGAAATGAATGAATTGATAGTGCACACATGCAATTACGATGTCTTGGCAATAACCCGTCTTTTCATTTCTTCCCGCAATTTGAGGCATAAGGTGTTATGTGTCATTATGCAATTTCAACGAACCGCAACATCAATGCTGCTTGGTGCCAGACATTGCTACAAATTCCTGAGTGCGTAGCATCTGTGTACAACTGTCGGTCGCTATCTTTACCGAAGTACCTACTTCCGTGGTGTAGCTGTGTCATAATTTACGTGTATTTGTGCGCCGTAATCAGTATGTGGTTGGCTCTGGGGGTAAGATAATTCAAAGTAAGACCGTGTAGACGGGGGTTTATTGAAATGGTACCTATTTTACCGGTGAAGTCAAAAGAGATATTGTTGAGATATTGTACTTCCCACTTGTACTCGCTGGTTTTGATATCGTCCGACATGATCTCGCCAAGTCGTTTTGTTTGAGCTCGGGATTAAGAGGGATTTTACAAAATGTTTGAAATTCTAGTTATAGAAATAATGCCTTACATAAGGTGGTTCGATGCGAGTTGGCGCGAGAATAAAATTTTTATGTGGTTTAAACTTTTTCTGCGTGATACAAGCAATAAAACTAGCGGAAAAATAATTTGCCGTAAATTGTTTTCAGGAAAATCTATGACTAATGACCAACCTGACCAAATACTGAAATTCAACTTCCAATCGTGTTAATTTTTTTTTTGTAGATAAGTAAATAAATATTTATATAAGCGGTGATACGTACGGTAACAAACATTCACATAAACTTTCACATTTATAATATTAGTAGTGACGAGCTCTGTGGCGCGGTGGACGAAGGCCTGCCTGCGAAGCAGGAGGGTGTGGGTTCGATTCGCGCCTCGGGACAAATGTGTATCATATCTGCAGACAGTTGTTCAGGGTGTTCTGGTCGTTTTCTTGATATAATAAAAAATATCTATCTATGTATTATATTATAAATATCAGTTATCTAGTACCCATAACACAAGCTCTGCTTAGCTTGGGGCTAGATAATGCTGTTTGAATTGTCCAGCATTATTTATTTATTTAGTAGGATTTTTTAAAACACTTCGTAACACTTCGTGCATGCACTGCGCCCGGAATTCGCAAATGGACATATATCTTTAGGTCCTTTTATGTAGCAAAAACGTTTATATGTCCAAGGTTCATAAATGGCCACAGAACCGTAACTATGCGTCACCGTCCGACGTAAAGAATTGCAAATGTAGAATAACAAATCAAGTTCAATTAAGCTTAGCATACCATTTGCATAATGAGCTTCATTATGTCCCATGCAGCATAAGTAAGTGTTTGCATTTCAAAGGACTTTTTCGGTTTGAAAATAATGAATGGAATTCCTTTACTTTTGATATTCAGTTAACTGTTGGTTTGAACTTTTAGACCCTTTCATATCTATTTTAACTGTTGCGATAATGTTTTGACCTTTATTTGAATACATAATTAATTACCTACTTCAATTAAAGTACTTCATGTGATTTTTTCCCTTTTTAGTGTTCCGTACCCAAAGGGTAAAAACGGGACCCTGTTACTAAGACTTCGCTGTCCGTCTGTCACCAGGCTGTATCTCATGAACCGTGATAGTTAGACAGTTGAAATAGATGAATTTCACAGATCTTGTATTTCTGTTGCCGCTATAACAACGAATACTAAAAAACAGAATAAAATAAATATTTAAGGGGGCTCCCATACAACAAACGTGTTTTTTGCCGTTTTTATAGATAATAGTACGGAACCCTTCGTGCGCGAGTCCGACTCGCACTTGGCCGGCTTTATTAAGTACCTACCTACATAAAAATAAATTTTAATACTTAGAAACTACTTAACTTAACAGAAAAATTGTGAGCTCTATGCATAAAATTTGGCAGTGACAGCGACAAAGTGTATGTTCATACACTGTCTTTTTTGAACTAAGTCTACAAAGACAAAATATTTATTTTCGAAGTCCAATTTACCTCAAATCGGACCTTTCAAACAAGAGTACTTGAGAGTCCATCCAACGTCACGTACATTTATTTACCAACTCCACACGTTACCTGTTTGCAGACATTCTCACTTGTTGTGAGCTTTTACGACCACCTGGGTTTTATATTTATACTCTCCATGTACTTTTGTAGCCGATCGCTTGAGAATTACCTTGTGTGAGTTTGTCTGTTAGTGGGTACTTTTGTCCCCAAAACAGAAATCAATTTGTATACAATAACTAGAAATTTTGCACTGCTATCGTACAAAGAAAAAGAGACCGCATTAGAAAGAGAAGAGGGAAGGAAATTGCTTCACTACGCCGACAAGAGCGAACCTCTAATTTATAATAAACAATATCAAAATCTAACATAGTTTTAAAACGCCTAATCTTATACGAAACTGTAAAACTGTTCCTTTGGCACACAAATGGCAATTAGCATTTGATAGCACAGTTATCCAATAATGCTATAACAAAAACAGATTGAAAAAAATCTTTGATTTGTAACCTTGGCATCGAAAAGAATGGTCAAGGGTAAAAAAAGATGAAAATTGAGAAAAAGTCCAATAACTCGAGAACCGTGAGACTTTTACTGGGTACAATTTTTCTTTTCTGAACAGTGCTAATGCCTCCTACCCATAGGCTTGGCCACTCTTTACGCCACACTCTGTATATTTCCTTCAGAACATCATCATCATCTAAGAAATGAAATGAATCATCATCACCATATTCTAATCATTAAGTCACCCATTGCAGGGTCTTTTAATTCTAGTCAGCCTCTTCCGTCCAGTTCTTTTAGCAACTAAAAGTCCCCAGCGACTTCTGAAACATCGTCGACCCAACTTGAATCTTAAATCTACGAAATTCTTTTGTAAATGAACTATTTTCACTCTCATACGATATCCATTATAAAAACATTTCCTCGTGAATACATACTTCGTTCCCATTTGTTACACAAAGCACTTTAAAGTTTTTAAACTATTTAAAGCACAAACTTTCAAACAATTTTCCTAGTAAAGTGATTTATCGGACACGCTGCGCCGTAATTGCAAGCACCTGTGACGTATGTCGACGTAAATTGGGGCAGTAGGCATATGCTTGTTGCAGCTTTATGGGTACAATATGTTTTGAAATATATTTAGGATATTTCGTTCGTAGGCGCACAGAGGGAAAAAATCAATTGTTTTTTTTCTGTTTGCGAAACTCTTTTACGGTACTTACAACCTATTTTGTCGGTTGCTTACAGACTAAGCTACAACTCAGCCCTTTGTCTCGATTGCACGTGAAAATAACTGTCAATATCATTACCTAACTACGGTTTATAATAAACTATCTATTTTTCGGCACCCAACTTAAACTCCGCTTAAATTCAGTGAGTATAAAGCGAAGGTGTTAGGCCGTAGCATGTTGAAGTACAGACTATACCACTACAATGCCTACATTGTGAAGTAGCAGTGGATGCGCTTTTCATTTCGTAGACTGCTACGCGGGCACGTAGCAATTCGTAGCGGTTTGTACCGTCGTAGCAGTTCGTAGCGTCGTAGCTTCGTAGCAGTTTCAAGCTGCGTAGCAGTTCGTTAGCTTCTTAGCAGTTTTAAGCTCTCTATGAGCGTTACATTAAATAATGTATCTCGCAGTTCCCGAAGTGTAAAACAATAAAATGAAACAATAAATAAAATCTTTATGTTTAAATAGGTATCTACGGTACGATTTTAAATCGTTGGATACTAGTATTCTGAAAATAAAATTACTTTTGCGTTTCGGTGTAAGAAATAATTCGTTGAATCAACATTTTGATCAGACTATTAAAATAAACTGTACCTGCCATACTTTCGAAATTGAACTTTATTTCTACTAGAACCTAAACAGTATTTAAATAATTCCAAACAGTATAAAACTGAACCACAATGATTTACAGAAATGCAATATAGTGTGAAATTAACAGCAACAGTCAACAGTGGCTGCAAATACTCGGCTACCTGGTGTATTCAATTACTAGAATGAACAGTACAAATAACATGAACAAATGTACAACAAATTTACGAATTGTACATTGTACAATAGAGCTAAGTAATTGGCTTAGAATGTGAGGATGGAAGATGTGTGTGCTAATATCTTACTTATGTTGACTATTGTATAATTTAGTTAGACACTGAAACAAACAAACATTAAAGTTTTATAGCGGTTTTATTTGATTTTATTTGAAACTTGTTTGGAAAAAAAATGTTTTTTTTTTAAGATATGTGTTTTGTAATATTGTGTTACAATTAAGAATTACAGAAGATAAATTAAAAGTTTCGAAAATCTTCACAACAAAACGAACTTCAAACACAGAAAAACTAACTGAATCCTGAACACAAAAAAATAACGGTCCATTTTTTTAAATTACAATCAACAGCTCCATAAACTGTAATTATTTAAAAAAGAACACACAATGCAACAAACAATGCTTGTCCGAACCACACACGCCTGACATTTAAACATCGCTATAACCAGGCATATACCGATAAAACGTACAGTCTGCGTTAGAAACATCTAAGCTTCTAGCCAGCGCGTAACCAAAAATATAAAACTTCCAAAAGTTTTAGTTTTTTTATGTATAGTATACGCTATAAAGTTTATCGTAGGTAGATGGTAGCATACCTAACGAGTATAAACCTAGGCTAATAATCTAAGCATTGAAAGTGGTCAATAGTGTGCACCGTAAATTGTAGTTATAGAATTGCATTTACGATGCACACTCTATTCGAAGACATTTAATGCTTAGATAGTATAGTTACACCGGGAGCGTATATAAAACCTTACAACTGGAGGTTCTATTGTTTTTGCTAAACGAGTAGGTCTGATGCTTCTGATGCTGACAGTACATCTATTCAAGCTGCTCGATATATCGTTACAGCTATAGCGTACCTCTGGTCAAACAACGAGGTTTACGATCTGTAATCGGTCACTCCGTAATGGGTTGATGGGCTGTTTTAGGTCATCTATTGATTTTAATTTAAAACTACGAGTATAGTATGTAGTTCGACGAATTCGATAAATAACTTTTGGAGGGCTTCTTTGAGAGCGTTTTCTTAAAAAATGGAACACTTTCATGGTCCTAGACGCAGATGTCGTTCTTCAGGCCCGTGTAGCGGCTGCGGCGTAAATTATCGTAGTTTTAAGGATTCATTATTAATGTAAGCGGGTTGACTATGAACCTTGTTTGTGTTGGATGTACTTATTGATTATTCGAAACGCACTACGGTTTTCTACTCACTCCCTCGGCTAAATTATTTGCTTCACTATGACAGTGGTATCGTTATAGAATAACACCCAGACCAGAAAACTCTGAACAAATATTTGTAGATCGTACAAACATTAATTTGTACCGAGGCGGGAATCGAACCCGCAACCCGCATCGCAGGCAGATCTTCGCATATCGCGCCACAGAGCTCGTCAAATGATAGGGATGAAATACCTATGCATTCGAGATAGACAGTCATGATAGCAGTTACATGACAACAACGGCAAAACTATCAAGTTCTCATTCTTAAAGGTTTTTTTTTCAAGAATTTCATAATACTATGTTTTGTATGCAAAGAAGAAATAACTAAGTTTTTGGAACTGTAAAAATGTAAAAAAATATTATGCAAAAAGGTTCATTAGAGAATGTTGTAATAACGTAGGTAGTGTATTTGCAGTCCTCATAATCTCAGGCTCATACGCATTCAGCTCACAAAAGAACGAGGTCAAATAATTTCATAATTAAGCTCGCACCTGCGCCGCCATTTTGAAGAGACACAAAAAATGACATGGATGCGAGTGATAACGAAATAGTAGAAAAAAGAGGTTGGGAGTTTTTCCTTTTCACGAGTGGCTAAAAAATAGCTAATGAAAATAATAAATCGTTGAATACCAGTGCGGTGTACTAAGAAAATATTTTATAAGTAGGTTCCTACTTATAAAGATGGTAAGCGAAATAGTTTCAACTGTTTGCAATATGTATGCGGCTAGCACAGGACCATGGCTGGCACAAACTTCGTTAGGCCTATCCCCTGCAGTGGGTAAAATCTGGTGATGGATAATAATGGTTTACCTATGATTGTAGAATTCTGTGTAGAGAAGAACCATGTTTGCTGACAAAAATGTTTCAAATTTGTGAGGTCACGTAATTTTCTGTAAGAAGTAAAATATTAAATACGGAATCACACGTGTCTATAGAAAACGAACGGCAAAGAAATATTCGAAGCAAAGAGACGGGCCGTTTTTGGAGCTTCAACGCCTTTTTAATAATGTTGTAGGTTTACTACTCGTGTGAAAAAGTGTGGAATTTAAGTGAATTGACACAAAAGATCACGATTTTAATATTCGGCTCGAATTCTTACAGTAGACTAAACACGCATGTAACTCTAAAACTAAATAAATAAATAATGCTGGACAATTCACACAGCATTAGCTAGCCCCAAGCTAAGCAGAGCTTGTGTAATGGGTACTAGATAACTGATATACATGATACAATACATTCCATAGATAGATATTTTTATTATACATAGAAAACGACCAGAACACCCGGAACAAATACCTGCAGATCGTACAAATATTTGTCCCAAAGGCGGGAATCGAACCCGCAACCTCCTGCGTCGCAGGCAGACCTTCGCCCACCGCGCCACAGAGGTCGTCTCTCAAACATAAACATTACTCAAACATTAAGAGTGTAATTCCTATATTTCGAAGGCACTAGCAAGTTAATATGTAAATGAGGAATTGCTAAACAACACATACATAGACAATTACGCGGGTAGTAAGCAGAACGACAGCGAGCTAATGTCCAGAACAGTAACGCCATCTAGTAATGTATGTAAACTCCTGTATTGCAATTTGCAGTATACTGGAACAGTAAACGACATCTAGTGGCTAATTTATGTAGGTAAACTTGCGTTTCAAGTAAGACTGAATAGCTGGTTATAAATATTTTCGTCTTCTCGTAAATTAGGAGGATTCTAAAGGTGACCGCGCACCTGAGAGCACAGCAGACGTGACATTCCCTGTAGTCATCGAATTTTCTAAATCTTTTAAATAGTATGCAGCATTGCGCACCTATCAACACCGAGCGCGCGGCATTTCAGTAAAATGCCATGAGGAAATGCGATGACTACCGGTAGCGCCGATAGATACACGTTCAGCTTATGGATATTATGAGTATGTATATTGAAGAATTCTAAACTAGCTTTTGCCTACGGCTTATAGTATATTAATTTTATTGTACCAAACACGTTATCCATCAAACATTACATTAAAAATCAAACTGTTGGTTTCTTAAATATTCGCGTTTGAATACGCTGCCAAACATATTTTAGTTACAGCCAAGCGAGATAAAAATCAGTACCTTAGTAATTTCCTTAATATCTGTGTCTGCTTCTGGTAAAGAAAGCTACGGCACAAGAAAGTCTTAAATGAATGGCGACATCTACCAATATAAAATATGCGACTCGCAAACCTATCTAGGTTAATTAGCCCAAGAGATAAGGCGACGGAGTTCTCATTACATCTAGACTCGGACTTGGCGTTTTACACGATGGAAGCAAAAAATAAAGAGGTTAATGAAACCTATTCTACATTCTAATGAAGAAAAAGTCGGGTCATTCTGATGAGAATGGAACAGTTTTAGGCCCGTATTATGAAAGCTTGCTCAGTCATCAATTGATACTTGAGTAACGCTTTTCTATGGCATAAATGTCACTCAAGCATAGATCTACGACTGAGCGGGCTTTTATAATACGGGCATTAGTGTGGAATCTAATGTCAAAATTGTCTAAAATTGTCAAAACCTTTCTGTGCAAAAAGGCTTACTACAAAATATCAGATTATTTAGAAGATAAAAAAGCTTTGGACGGGTTTTGCTCCAACTCGAAAAATAACAACTAAACGGCTAAAGGTTTCTCAGTCGCTTCTTTACTTTAGTCTACATACCGAAGCGACAGAAATCAAAAGTACTACTTTATTTCCGTGTCAGTGTTTTATTTTAAGAATTTGACCTTTTCTAAGTGTAGTTGCATTTATGGAAATAAAGAATTTTTGATTTTGATTTTGAATGATTTTTCTATTGGTCTGGTTGGTTAGTATATCTAAATTGTAATGAAGAAAAAATCCGCCATTCTGATTTGAAAGAAACTGTTTTAGACGTTTATTTATTATTACATTTATTTATTCTTCAGGCAAAACTCGTACAAAGCTGGGGGCAGAAGCTAGTATCTAAGTAGGTAACCAGGCTAAGTAGGATGACCAACAAATATCATTCCCTCGTTATTTCTGAAGCTAGATAGTAAAACGGGACAGAAAAGGTAATTTCCTGCCACAATTTAAAATGTATAGCTATACGGTAGTTGCTCATAAAAATGAATTTCAGTTATAAACCACATCGCAGATAACTTGACTATCCAGGTAAGCCGTATCTTTTTACGGTTACACCGTTAACGCTTTATACCACATCAAAGTTTATATGAAAAGCAAAGTAATAATCAAGGGAAGGGCAATTGCAGCTTTATTTTGTCAGCATCAAGAGTTATTTTTCACTTTAAATTATTGTAGAGTTAACTTTGGGATGCCTAATCCGAGTAGTGAACCGCTGTTGATGCGTAAGATTGGTGCTCACTCGTCCAACACCACTGCCGCACAATATAAAAATGAGCATTCAAATATATATTATATAATATATTCACATAACATTTAGATACATTTTACAGTAACGACATAAACTAGTAGAGACTGAGTACTGAACAAACTATAGACCTATTAAAATACAACTCCAGTATTTTCGTACAAAAATGTTTCCCGCTAAACTAAACAACACAACAACGATAGTAATAATCGAAAACTCGAATAACTCTGTTCTTTTCCTTCATTGGTGCATTGCGTGTTCCGTATCGTGACGACTGCTTTTGACTCGTTACTCTTTGACAGGTGCGATTTCGTACATTTACATTAGCGGTTTGCAATGTTTTTGCTGATTATTTTGTGATTTACTTTCTAAAATTATAAAGACTACCTAATAACTTAATAGGTTATATGCATAGCCTTTTTTAAATTATACAATACAATACATAGATACAAATTTATGCTATGCTAAAATATACATATCCTATTCTAAAGTTGTTATCTGAGTACACGAGCAAAAGCCGCGGGCAAAAGCTAGTATTTTTATGAAAGCACACATAGGCCATGAACTTATTTGTACCCAAAATGTATTTGTATAATATACAATTTAATAATAAAGACCAAAAATACATAGTATGTACTATTGTACTATCATTAAATTTGTTTTATTATTATAACATTTTCGATTCCTTTCAGATTGTTCCCAAATATCAAGCCCATTGTTTATACGTTTACCAAAATTCAAAACATCCCAAAAAAGTTAATCAGAAAGGCTACAGAAAATAAATATTTAAACAATACGAAAACCGTATGCGGTTCTATCCCATATTTTGTACGAACAATGGTGGGTATAAAAACGAACTTAGGTAACGAAAAGTTCCCTAAACCCGTACGAAGGGACCCGACGGTGTAAAGTATGGCTCTGCAATAGGGGCGTGTAGAGTAGAGCCAGAGAGTGAATGAACGATTCATTCTCACATTCATTCATACTTTCATTCACTCTCGGCTAGATGGATGCTGTGTGAAATGTCTAAAATTAAAAGTGTTTCTATTTTTTTCGTGATTGTAAAAGCTAAACTGCGTTCATTCAAGAAATAAAATAAAAGATGCCTTGGGCTTTGTTTTTTGTTTTGGAGCTATTTGTACACCTGGTGAATGAACACGAGGGCATTGTCATATTTTAGTCGAAATCCCACAAAATCATACGTCGCGTCGTAGCAAGCACGCGCAACACAAACGCCATCGCCCGCGCCGCCGGTCCGACTATGACTGAGGTAAGGGAACATAGTTGAACCTAACTTGAGCCATACACTTTCGAGATGGTAATGCCTCATCTCCCTTTTTTACTTTTATCGAAGACATAGCAGAAAAGTTATTATTCAGTGCAAAAAAATCAGGCTTATTATCACTTTATGGAACGTCCTCAAGTCCTCGTACATAAAGGATTAAGTTCTGCAAAATCAGTAGTTAGTTCATTCACCCAATTGAACGCCTTTTCGGCAGCACATGCCTAGCAAAAAGGAAAGTTTGACTCGAGCCGAAAATTGACCGGCATAAATGACCGGACGACCCAAAGCAGTAATAACGGTCGCACGATATCTGCGAGTTAATAAAAATCCGTACGGAGTGATTGAAACGCCCTGTTTGACCGGTTTTATGGTTGCACGCTGTAGGTTTTCTACTGTGGTTTTCTGGTTACGTCTTGCTGCGGTACTGATTTTTTTTTTTGAAAATCGAATATTTTTTGAATGAATCAGTCATTCATTCAATAAATATTCGATTTTGTAATGAATTGTATGGCTGATTGTACTCATTGTGTGATGTCTTGTAGATTCCTTCCTCAATTTTATTGTAGCTATATTCGGTAAGTATTAAAAAAAATTGCCCGTACTATATTTTAGGTACTATTCGGGCACCTAACAGATGATGTACTTTGTTTCGTGTTTTAAAGTAATGCGAAACGGAATAGTGTGGTTAGAAAAATTGATTATTTTCGTGTTTATTATTTTTATCCGCGGTCTAGAGAATTCCTCAAAAAGTTTTTTTTATGTTGTCAATAATTTAAGGCAACAAACGATGGAATGAAAGCCGCATAGGGGAGAGGACTTTACTTTGTCACGAATATAGTTCACAAAATTGCTTCACAGAATAGATACGGATAGATACGTTTAAATGACATTTTATGGCTAATTACACCGAGCTATTAAACAGCCATGCTATTGAGTACAGGCTTTTAGCTTTAACTATATTATGAACACGCGACCATTATTGTTGAGCTTTGAATAAAAATAACATTATTACTATTGTAAATATCTAGATGTTCTTGGAATTTTCATGAATGTGTAGTATTAACCGACTTCGGAAAAGGAAGAGGGTCTATATATATATCTATCGCGTGTGTGTATGTTTTTAATGTATGTTCGTCGAATTCACTGATCAGATCACCGATTGATTCGGATGATATGGTTATTTCGTTTAGAAAATTATTTTAAGATGTTCCATTTTTTAGAGGGATTATGTTTTGTCGCGCATCACTTAAAAAAACAGTTATAAATAAAATAAAAAACAATTTTTTTAATATTTACATCAAGATTTTTTTTCGGTTGTTTTTCTTTTTAAAACAATCAAACGATTATGTTTTAATTCAAAAGTTTGCTGAAGTAGGTATATCAATTTCAACTATTATTCCGGTACCGTAAACCAAACCTTAATAATAGACTCGTTCATCTTTCTTTCATTAGTTTCCCTGAGGTTGTAACACAAACAGAAAACAAACCAAGTTGAGGTCAAATTTATGAAACATAACCAAACTAACTTTTACAAAAACGAAACGCATTCAAAACATCAAAGCCGTTTCACAAACTTCAGCAACCAACGAAACGCAAACGACTTTTTTAACAACAATAAAATACTACGATAAAAACCGTGCCAACAATTCGACTCGCAACTTGCATAAACCCGTTAACACACTTATCTTTAAAAACAAAACCTCTTAGAGCGATGCATGTCGTGTAAACAGCGGAACGCAAGATAAGGCTCTTTGAAATGGAGTCCCATTAACTTTGGCAAAGGCGCTGGTAAGCTATGCTTATATCGTGTGTACATCTCCTTTCACTGGCCACCGTTCACACTAGTTATCATACAGGCACTGTAAAGAAAAATGCACCCTCAAACGTTCACTTGAGATGCTATCTAAAGGGGTGAATTCGATCTTTTTAACGGACAGTTTGAAGGGTCGCTTTTAAAATAATGTATGTCATGAATACATTAATTGAATACTCCGTGTAAAAAAATCTGAAAAATTTGCTGAAAAATTCTGAAAAGTGCAGTCATTCCGTGACCACCACAGTGTGTAAACCTATCGAAACGTCGGTAAAAATAGGTAAATAAACGCGATTAATAACCGTTAAATAGAATTCATAATTAATTTCAGAAAATACATAAAAGAGACATTGCGGGCAAGCACATAAAGAGGAAAAATTCAATTATGTCCAATATTTTTTCGCCTTCCACGGGACTCAAACCCGCAAATCTCTCTCATAGATGCGTTGCCATGCTTTTCTTAGAAAATTGCCCCAGTGCGAGTTACGCGCTATAATAACAAAAAACCTTGAAAGGAAAACTTACAGACGTAGGTACTTCAATCGGTATCGCATAAAATTAAATCATAGCCATGCGGTTCTCTAAAATGTCTTCCTGCCTCTTCAAAAAAAAATGTCCAAGATATTCGAAACTGACATCGTTGACTTAAGAAGCCTCTTAGCATTCCTTTTGAGCAGAAACCTCCTCACATGAGCGACCGCTATAAAAATTAAACATCTATCAAGGCCAGTAAACAAGGTATGAAAAAAATATTACCATTACAAAAAGCTATCTGTGGGTCCCCTTTTAAAAGACATCTAAGCTATCTTCATTAGTTACGTGGGGTGAGGGTGTAACCTCTCGACTCCTGAGTTTTTTTTAACGTCAGCTGTGCCATGAATGTGTTAATAAGTGGAATATGTTATAAAATCACCGATCAAAAATTCAAACAATAAACACGATAATGTGGAAGTAATGTGTTAAACTTGTGAAAAATTTGGTTAACCTACCGAGAGTAGGTAAACCTACGTTCATTTGCTAAGTTCGTAGGCATGCTGTGTCAAAAGTTGAAAAAAATCTTTTTTGCAGTCACACATAATTTCACGAGGTTATTTAATATGGTTTTCTACGTAGGCATACTACAATTGTAATTGAGGTAAAATGGTTTGTTAGTTTATTTATGACATTGTGACTACCCAAAAACTAACAGCATACCACACACTATCACATTGATCTGATTTTGAAAATATATCACTAACTGATATTTACATGAAGCCGCTGTTCCGCCGCTACGCACAGAGATCGGAGAGGCTACGCGCGTGTGTCTAGCTTGGCTTTTCAAGAACATCTATCTGATAGATAACGTACACGTATATATACACACATATGTGTATGTGCTGCAGTGGAAGGGTTTCCACTGCAGCACAAACACATATGTACGTTCCTCGTAGACCCAGGTTGTCAAACAAACGAACCCACGCAGCTAAAATGCTAGGATCTTGCTATAACCGACAGCGGTCAAAGAGGTAAAAGTATATCAAATTTGTGCATAGTAATACCATATTAACATAACAAAGAGCTGTTTGAGGGGTCATTACAAACGCCAGATATCTCCATTAGTAAGTGGGGGGGTTAATAAGATTCTTTGTTGGCGTTGCTCCACGCTTTTACAATTTCGCTAGTGAATGCGCCTTATCTCTGGCTTGTTTACTCGCATGGCAAGACTTGCGGCACTTTAAAGCCAATTTTTGTTAGGAGATAGTGTGGAGTGGCCATTTTTTCTAGGTTAAATAACCCAGCAGTAACTAGTGGCGAGCGCGGGTGCAGGGCTATGATTTTATTACATTAGAAGGAAGTGCGGAGCTTGTGGTCATTTTTAGGGTTCCGCACCCAAAGGGTAAAACGGGACCCTATTACTAAGACTCCGCTGTCCGTCTCTTCGTCTGTCCGTCTGTCCCCAGGCTGTATCTCATAACCGTGATAGTTAGACAGTTGAAATTTTCACAGATGACGTATTTTTCTTGCCGCTATAGCAACAACAAATACTAAAAAACAAAATAAAATAAATATTTAAGGGGGCTCCCATATAACAAACGTGATTTTTTTGCCGTTTTTATAGATAATGGTACGGAAATAAGTATCCCAAAAAAACGACTTCGACAGAACATAACCTCCTGCATCCTGTACTGAGGGAGGGTTGCGGGTTCAAGTCCCGTGGAAGTCAAAAAATTTATGGGACATTATTACAATTTTAATCATGCCTTATTTTTTAAAGTTTACGTCGTCTAAAACATCATCTGTATTTTTGAACGAAATTTCAAGAGGTTCAACTCCTATTTAGACAGTATAATAGGAATATACTCAAAAAGCGTTAGGTAGGTGCTGTTTAGTGCTTACGTTATGGATATTAAACATTTAACGAGGATCTTAATTACCTGCGGCGAGGGAGCGTAAGCTTCGTATAATAAATGATTTTTACTGTAGTAGGTAATCTCTTTTATGGAAGCTATGGGATACAAAGAAGGTTATGATTATGAAGGAGGCTGTCAACATTTTAATCAAAACAAACTTAATCAAAAAAGAAAATTATAATCAAATAATAGAAACAATTTAGAACTAGTATTATATTTGTACAATTGAGCTAGCTGCCGACTGTTGGAAACAATCTATAGGTAGCTAAACTGATACATATCACCAGTCGGAAGCGTCCATGACGTTAGCTGCATTGAAACTTATTGATTTATGAGTAAACATAGGTACTTAAAAGTGTCTATAAAATATTGAGATAAACAACAAGTTAGGGAGAGCTGATTGAATTTTTTTTTTTTAAACTTGATCGTTAGATTAATGTAAAACCGGCCAAGTGCGAGTTGGACTCGCGCACAAAGGGTTCCGTACCATTATCTATAAAAACGACAAAAAAATTACGTTTATTGTATGGGAGCTCTCTTAAATATTTATTTTATTTTGTTTTTTAGTATTTGTTGTTATAGCGGCAACAGAAATACATCATCTGTGAAAATATCAACTGTCTAACTATCACGGTTCATGAGATACAGCCTGGTGACAGACGGACAGACGGATAGCGAAGTCTTAGTAATAGGGTCCCGTTTTTACCCTTTGGGTACGGAATCCTAAAAAATTAAAATTGCACTTTCACCCTTTTGAACTTAATCCCCATTAGATAGGAACAAGACTCGGATATCAACAAAGACTATGACGTTATCATAACTCTTTTTGTAAGTAAAGAATATCTCACTAACATTATAAACGTGAAAGTTTAGATGGATGGATGGATAGAATAGATGGATGGATGTTTGTTCCTTTATCACGCCAGAACGGCAAAACGGATCTGGATGAAATTTGGCACAGAGATAGATTATGGTCTGGAATAGGACATAGGCTACTTTTCATCCCGAAATTCTTACGGGAACGGGAACTACGCGGGTGAAACCGCGAGGCGCTGCTAGTGAGGTCATAATCACAAATGCCCGTTGTTAATACAGTTATAGCCATATTCAACGGCAGTAAAATAAAATATGCAAGGGCAATTCATTCTTCCCACGTAAAAGTAACTTATCGAGAAAATTTTCGTCTTCGAAATTCGCCGTGGAGCCCTCAATAGTCGATTTAGGGGTTAAATGGAAAATTAATGGTATGGAAGTGAAATTCTTAGGGTAAACTGCAGACAATAGACGAAGAAGGCCGTTTTTGAGCTTAACTAAAGACGTTTGGGTACCTATATACTACAAACGGGCGGAATTACCTACTATTGCGAAAACTGAAAATGGGGACATATACACGTTTTAAAATGTATTCCTGCATGATGCACAAATATAACTTTTAATTTGGGTAAAGTGATAAAAACAGTGTTAATAAATTAAGGGGAGTGCACATTTGTGATCCATAACCGAAAATTTTAAAGATAGATCAAAATAACCTAAAAAAATATATAAAACATAAAATAACATAAAAAAAAATTATTTTTCGTTTTTTATATCAAAGTTTTGAAGTTGAAACTTCGTTCTAAGTAGTACCAACTAAATACAGAAAGAGATGACGCAGCTTTATTCAAGTTTGAAAATAGAACATGACTTGGACGATTCAAGAAGGATTGTGGTCACGTGGACGCAATGGCCGAGTCGCCGCGAACGTTATTAAACTTAAATAGCGTTGCTCGGCGATGCAGAAACTTCCTATTACGGAGGATCGAAAGAAAATCTCTTATCAGAAGCGATTATTGGGCCCGGATTAATATCTAACCGAGCGCCGACGGCCAGCTCTAGATGGGATTTTCAACCTTTGTGGTTCACGGAACCGAAACCTTTGTTTTTTTTATAGGTGTGCACACAGCTTTAGTGTTTTTATTAAATCGCGTATGTTTTGGATTTATTTTGTGCATTGGTTCACTATGTTGACCGATTAATTCGATAATAGAATTATTTTTCGCTAGGATTTTAGGGTAGCCTATTTTTGTTGGTTAGTTTTTCGTTCGATTCGGTTTTATTTTTATAAAAATACAAATTGATAGTGTTCTATCTATCTTGATTTTGTCATAACGGCTTAACCTATAAGATATCTAATATATCTTATAGGTTAAGCTAGTAGTAGTAGTAGTAGTAGTAGTTATGACAAAATCAAGATAGATAATACCTTTTTGAAACCTAGCCTTATACCAAAGGCCAGGAAGACGATCGAGATAGTAGGCGCTCAAACAAAATGAATATTGTATCATGGCTCAGAAATCCTACACGAGTTTTGCTTTTGAAAGGATTCTACAGAGCATCATGTTAAACGTACAAGACTTTGTGCTGCCTAAAATTGCTCACGCTCTACAAGATTCTACACATTCAAAGCCATTTTTTCATCACGTTCCGTTCCCCAATCACCCAGAAACGTATTACGAAAGTACGCTGAAAATCCCTTTTTAATATCAGTAAGTACACGCCAGAGAATTCCAAACATATGAAACTTGAGACGTAAGTCACTTCACAGAATCAATATCCAAGAATATATTCCATTTCAATGGAAATTTCGCCTCTGCGATTCGCCAGTCAACGGAACTGTTAAATAATATTAATGATCGCATTATAACTTTGCCAGTTTCTGAAGGCGCAATGTTACAATCTGACCTTTCAATTCTCGCTAGCACCTGAGGATTGAGTGAGTAATCGACATATAACAAACTACCTGTTATAAAGGACTTCGTGCCTATTGTTACTTCAAGATATTTTTGAGACAAGGTATTCTTGTCTATAAGTCCTTACCCATACGATATACGTCCATGTAAATGTAATTAAGAAAGCTACGTTTTAAACCGCGTTGACATGTTACGAGTTTGCTCGGACGAGTGTACTCGGATACCTTTTTTGGGTTTGTTTTCGAGGGTAAACATCTGCAAATAGATACTATACTGCATGTAGGGTACAGTATGGTTATGTGGGGATGTCGAAGAAAAGCTTCAACAACTCGGACACGTACTCGGACGCACCTCGTACTGTGGAAACTCCTAACCCGAGCGCACTCGGCCGACGGCGTCCGATCTAAGAAGACTCGGGCCGCTATCAGTTTTTGCGAGCTAGTTCGTATACGAGTAGGAAAACAAAATGGCGTTTAGTTCTAACAAACAAGCGTCTCAAATCACTTCTCGCATTACAAGGAAAGGAAAAGAGTAAACTGTTAATATCAACAGCTATCTACTAATTCTACGAGTCCACGCAGCAAATTCTGATCGTGTCACCGTGGCTTTAGGTCATCCTATAGAAACTTGAACCGGATAATGACATTTCATGGCTATGATAGGAGAGAAGGCAAGTATGTGCCTTCTAGGGGTCTAAGGGGGACCCCAATATCTCATCTCTTAAGCCAACTTAACCTGCACGTGGTACACTCTACTAGATAACGAACTAGGCTCTGGTGAAAATATCAAATAATCTTCGTAATTTGATACTTTACTCATATAATTTACAATTATTTTCTATTTCTTGACAATAGCAGAATTGTGTCTTGTCAGACCTATATTGTCAGTAACAAACAATCATCATAGAGTGCCTTCTAACTCAAAAATATTATCTCACAAAAAGAGACACTTGAAAGGTTGCCTGTTGCCACACGTTTTTCAGGCTTTATAACTAGGACCCTGAAAAAACTAGTTCAGCAATATATTTAATTAATTAGAATGCTTACAAAAAAACTAAAAGTTAACTTCGGATCCCTTACTTTAAAACTGGTTTTTAGGTTTTGCGGTCTCGCAAAACTTAATAAAATACATCCCTCAGAATTCGTTTTTTATGGGATCACCTCGGGACCATCAAGTATGTACATGCAAGCTCCCTGCTGCTGTTTTTCCGGTCAATGACAATGGAATGAATCTTCATTTTTCATCAGGTGAGATTGTGGTCAAACGAAGGTCTATTGACTATAAAAAAACACACAGCCGAACATAATAAATAAAAATAAAAAATAAAAATAAAAATCATTTATTTCAGACCCAGTTGATCCATAGATGTACATACACGATTTCAAAATTAAATAATAAGTACCTACACAATTAATAAAATTAAAATTTAAAATCAAATAAAATCATAATCAAAAATCAAACAAAATTAAATAAAATTAGAATTAACAGATCATTGAGCCACCAGCGATGATACTGGTTTCAGCATCATCATCCAGTGGCCCATGATACTGGAGCGGAGGTCCTGCGCCACGGCGGCCAGCAGGCTGTTGGCGCTGCGGCGCATGCGGCCCACCAGGGATGCGACCCGCTTGCGCATGATTGCGTGGAACCCATCCACGTGCGCGTCCGCGAACATCCCTGATGCGCTACAGTACCGCGGCAGCCCCAACAATAACCTGAAGCCGTTATTGTACTGGACGCGTAAGGCGTTGTAGGCTTTTTGTGTATATCTGGCCCACAGACTGCACGTGTAGAAAGAAGTACAATATGCCTTAAAAAGTGTAATTTTGACTGGCGTTGTACAACGTGCGAATCTGCGAGCCACCATATTACACCTCACCGACAACGCCCTACGCTCCCTTTCAACATCCACATTGTCTGACATATCCTCAGTGACCCAGTGACCCAGGTATTTAAATTGTTTCACCCAACTAAGAGGAGTACCATATAGCGAGACCGGGGGTACAGAGTAGCTCTTCGTACCTGCTTTGAAGAGAAGCAGTTCACTCTTTTTTACATTATACCTGAGTCCATGGGCCGCTGCGTATGTCTCACAAACCTTGAGTAACCGTCTCAGGGCACTGATTGATGGGCTCAGTAGAACCATATCATCTGCGTAGCTGATATTATTTACACTATGGCCATGGATAGAACAGCCTATTCTGGTTCTACTGAGCTCACCAATCAGCTGATTGATGTACAAATTAAAAAGCTTTGTAGAGGTTATCCCCCCCTGCCTCACACCGCACTTCAACTTGTACTCCTCAGAGTGCGAGCCCGACCACCTAACCATGTTTTTCTGATTTAAATACCAGAACTTGAAGACATTTATGAGATCACTGGGCATTGTGGTGTCCTTCACAAGCTTATCCCACAGGATGTCATAAGAAACCAGGTCGAATGCCTTCGACAGGTCCAGAAAACAGGCGTATATTGGTGTCTTCTTGCTGGTATAGTATTGGACAGTATGCTTGAGGCACAGGATCGCCGTTTCAGTGGAGAGACCAGATTTAAACCCGAACTGCTCATCTCGAATGATCAAGTGCTCCAATAAGTGTTTGTCAAGTATACTATCCAAAACCTTCGCAACCACCGTGGCTAGAGATATAGGCCTGTAGTTGGACACATCTGAGGCATCGCCTGTCTTGTTCTTGATGACGGGCACAACAATGGTCTTCATGAGCTCTTCTGGTAAGTAAGAGTGGCCTATGCAGAGATTGAAAAGCATAGCCAGCACCCTGGGCAGGTGAGTACCAGCATGTTGCAGGTGCTCTACACTGAGTCCATCATAACCAGGGGATTTTCCCCTCTTCATATTTCTAATGATCTTTTGAACTTCCTCAGTATCAACCTTCACATGGGAGTCAGCAGTTTGAACCTCAGTATTGAGCACCTGCACACGCTTGGTTGACAAACTTGGCTCAACCTTAAATTGATCCATGAATACATTGGCAATACATTGCGGATCAGACACGCCACCTACACTCACAGGCAGACCACTCAACGGAGATAGGTTTTTGGTATGTTTCCAAAAGCTGGTAAAGTTTTTAGAGGCATGATGTGTTGCCAATATGTCCATTTTAATTTGGTTTTGATTGTTCTGACACCATTTTAATTTGCTCTTGAACACCTTTCTGGTCTCAACCATATGTTGGTAAACAGGCCCATTAGGTGGCCTCCCACACATGAGCCATGTATGATAGGCCACCCGAGCCTCCCCATGAGTGCATTTGACGTGCCTGTTCCATCCTACAACTTGGGCTCGCCTCCTATTTTTACCCTGAGCAGATTCAAAACTCTCAATTGATGCTTTACTAAGTATATTAATCAAGTTTTTGTACAATGTGTCTATTGCTAACCTGTGGTCACTATTGTCACATAATTTATCACAACAATTAGTAAGTTCGAGTGGTAACTATAATACCTCCTTCTGTTTTCGAAGTCAGTTAAAAACCAAACCCTCTTCAGCATGATTAAACCACCCAAACAAAATCCACCCGCACAACAAAAAGCAATAATTATTTCTGCCGGAACCAACAAGCGGAAAATCGATAAGGAAATTCAAAACAATAACGGTTATCTTCAAGTGTAGTTATCGCTCATGCATATTCATGGTGCGAACACTGCCGCAGGCGCGATATATTGTATTTAAATTCAATGTCTGGTGATAAATGTACTAGATACATTACTCAGGTTTAAATAAAACATAGGTATGAAGATACATGCGTTATTTGATAACGTACTATAACTACACGATGGATTAACTAACGGAAATTTATAGGTACAGAGGAAGTCACCCGTTGTCGAGTCGTATCAGTATAAGCCGTGTAGAAATCAAATTAATATTATGAATACGAAAGTTTGGATGGATGTAGATCAATAGAAGGATATATATTCGTTATTTCTTCACACTAAAACTACTGAACAGATAGTGCTGAAATTGCTGCATAGATGTAGAACCAGACCTGGAATAATACAGGCTATCTATTTATCCTATAAATCAGTTCCCATGCGATAAAAATAACCTTTATTCTACACCTACTCAGAAAGTTGATTATTCCTGTAACCTAGGAAGTTTGTAATTGCAAACTTACTAAAAAGCGGGACGGAAAACTATGGAATTTTATTTTTCACGTGTTTAGCGGGCGAATAATTTCTAACGTGTTTTTTTAGTAATATCCCCAAATGACACACTCGATAGGAATCAGGCATGTTCTCGCCTAGGTGTACAATGTACAATTAAAGCTTTCCAAGCAACGCATGCGAAAACGCGGGCGGAAAGCACCAAATAATTTCCACCTATACCCCGCTAGAAAACTTTTTTATCATTTAAACAGGGTAAAGACTTTATAAAGACCCTTGGTATTTAAAAGTCTACTAATCACTGCTAATCGGTATACCAGTAATTAGAAGTCTAAGTGGTCCTAGGCGATCTAGTGATAACTAAAAGTACAAAGTGACAAAAGTCTTGAATATTTATTAATCGATACACTTCCGAAACTATCATGGTCAATAGCAATTAGAACGCAAAACACCAAAATTATCCCGTATGTGTTTTAAGTTCGAATTTATCGTCGAAATCGATAAAACAAGCGATATACTATCTCGATTTATTTCTCGAAAAGCTTAAAATTCTACCTTCGATATTCAAAGAAGCAAGGTAACACGTCAAGCTGCGTCCCTGACGGAGATGTATTACCATTTAGATTATGTCGCCGACGCCACATGTTGCCGGGCTTAGTCTAAGATTTACATTCTATTTGAAGGTATTTTTGTCCAGAAATGTTACCTTTTAAGATCGGACAGTTCAGAGTTATTTTCAAGATTTAGGTGTCCCGGTTCCACGAACTTCCATTTGGGTACGACTAAATTGGGGTCGAGAGAAATCTGAGTACATTGAAACCGTATAATGTTATTTTCGTGTAAGTTTATGATTATAATAAGTCTAGAGAAAGGTCATTGTAATTGTAAAATTGTTCTTTAATAGATCTTTATCTTTGATAATTTATTCGTGATCAATGTATATTGCGCAATTTTTTACTGGTTTTTATTACTTACTGTCAGGTCTCATGAGTAAAGTGAGGAGCAAAAACCGTGTTATTTATACTAGCTGCTGCCAGCGGCTTTGCACGCACTTTTCAAGTAGCCCATGTCCGTCCCGGACCCATTAACCTCCTTGCCGAATTTCATTAAGATCCGTTCAGCCGCTTAGGCGTGAAAATGCAACAGACAGACAGAGTTACTTTTAGAATTTATAATTATTTTAGCTACAATACAATAATAATTACAACTAATATTTACACTTAAATCTAGTTTCTAAAAATCTAAGCCGACACCAGAAGGCAAAGTGCCCAGAATGCTGGCAGCATAGCCACGTTGAATGGCAATGCTAATTCGTTGACCGAAATAAAAGCCAATAAAACACTATTTTTTAAATATTTTTGATGAGCATCAAAAGTTAAGGATTTTTATTATATTAGTATATTATTAGTATCGATAAGATGTAATTTAAAAATACTATCTTCAAAGTAGAAGTTTCTCTCTGTTGGAGTTCAATAATGTCCAACAGGACAATTCCAAGGAAACTTTCGAACCCACCGAGAAAAGTTAGATACGAATGGCTCACAAGACGGATGGGTTAAAAAATGAACTCTGATATCTCCCGACCAAATTCAATTTGAGCTGGCGCTCGATAAGTCTTTGTATTGCTGAATTTTATCATCTCCCATCCGCGGGTTGGCATAAGAACTCAAATAAAAGGTGAGGAAGAGCCTTCGTATATTCCATCCTGGCCCCGATATGTCAGCCTGCCTATCGATTGTCTGCCGGCACACGTCTGTTTAACATGATCACAGTATGACATGTTCGTTCCGTTATCCCCTTGTGCATATTAAAATGCAAATCAAAACCGTTCTTTTACTCGCGCATCTATATCGATTCGTTCTCAATCTGATAGGTAGTCACGTCTATCGTAAGATTCCGAATATGTTTTACTTATTCCAATATGTGGGGACGTAAACGATTTTTTTACGATGGCGATAAAGTTCTTAATCGAATATTAATGTCCAAAAAACGAGATGTTGGAGAAAAAAATGTTGGCTCTGTTTGTATCATTTGGTTCATTAATTGCGTTCATAAGTTCGACGGTTGGGTTTATAGGCGAGGCAGCCGCCCCATGCAAATGAGTAAACGCACCGCCTGGCCTTAACGTTCACATTATAACAATTTAAGAAGTAAAACAACAATAAGTGTACTAATAACAAAACAGAGAAAGGTTTCATTGAAAAAATAAGGAGAATCAAAGCGAAGAAAACGTAATATTTTCGTTACGTTTGAAACCAGACGTTAAATATTTTAAAATTGTCTATTAAAGACACAGTATTTTTAATAAATAGGAGAAGCCTTTAGGTCCTGCTTAGGCTAGTACGGGATCCTGTGGACTCAAAATACGAGTATATTGTAAACATTTTATTGTGTCAGAAATAAACGAATTTAATTTAATTTTGACGGACGCCATTGATGTCATGGCGGAGGCTTATTTTCGCGCCACTATCAAATTCAATGATTCATTCCAGCAACAATATTAATAATAATAATAATAAAATGTTTTTTTTATTTATCTTCACGAAAGGTTTGTCCACTAGTATGGTTACAAGATTAATTAGGTACTATAATAGGTAGGTGTTGTGTTATTAACTTCTTCCGACAAAATAAAGCAGAACGAACAATGCTTAAGGTGAAATGAGTCCCAAAATCACGTTTTGACTGTACGGTAAATAAATTTTAAGGCAATAAAACACAATTTTTTTAATATTTTTGATGACCATCAAAAGTTAAGGTTTTTTGTTAGTAAGTTATGGGAGTCGAAATACGATTGACTAAACTTGACTCGGTTGAAAAAAAATCGCAGTTTCCTCTAAATTTTCATTTTTACTACGGAAAACCAGTTTTATTTGCTAGATATTCAACATATTTTAATGAAATGTCGTCTAAAAAATACTTAACTAGATACTTTAGACGATTATGGTTTTATTTTTTTATATTTTTTTAATTTAAAAATAAAAACCAGTGAAATTGCGTGTCGGCCGGCTCTTGCCTTCCTTTCTCGCCTGTACCGCGCGGCGTTCGCTCGTCCTTGTCTCGAAAATACGAACCTATTTCACCTTAACTAGTGTAAAGAGCCGTGTGTGTTGAAAATAGTTATAATCTGTCACGTGCATACCTACCTCATCTTCAGCGTATGATATTTCACATTTTACGACATGCGCAGAAGACCTTTCATAAACCAGTACGTGTGTGTTTTGTAAAACCGGATTTAAAGGGTTAGAGTGTGCCACTACGCATATTAAGTAACCGCACTGCGAATCTGTCTTTAGGGAAGTGTGGAAAACAACAGTTTATTATAGCCGTTTTATTCTGTTCCGGACCGTTTTTAAATCTCATTTTCAAGCGAGGTGTAATTATGCACGAAGGTAGAGAGTCGGATGAGATTTTTGGTCTGTTTTATGCAAATGTAGTATGCCTCTCCCTTTATGCTAATGAGCGAATGTGAACCGTATCTGTAATAAAACCACTATTTAACCTCCCTTCCTTCTGGTGCGAAACGTGAACAGAAACTCAACTAATGAGAAACGGTATTCACTTTTTTGTGCAGGCTTACCTAAATCACATATGAACTTAAAACCTTTATTCTCTACCATAAGATGGTATTAATGGGACCTAACTGTAGACTTATCAGAGACTCCATAGAGTCGAGAATGATTTGTAAAATAAAACCCGAGTTTAAAGGAGGACCCAAGTTTTAATTTTCTTAATTAAGGCCTACTTGTTTCATGAATCTTTAACACAGGCCCAGCCTCATCAGGGGTGCGTAATTTTTAATATACCCTCATTACAAGATTTTAGTCACAAAATCGATTTCTTTCATTATTAAACCCTGACGCAAGCCGAGGGGTTAGGTTAGGAGTATACCTATCATTGACATAGTTGCGTCCACACGGATAACGCGATTATGATTAATAATTTATTAAGGTTCCGTACTCAAAGGGTAAAAACGGGACTACTAAGACTCCGCTGTCTGTCCGTCCGTCAGCGGGCTGTATTACATTTGCTCTACTTTTGTCGAGGATGTATCTCCTGAACCGTAATAGGTAGGCAGTTGAATTTTGACAGGGCGTAGATTACTATACCTGATATAAAAACAAATTATAAAGATAAAATAGATTTAATATGGGATCCAATGTCAAAACCAAGTTGAGTACCGATCACTGAAGTTAAGCAACGACGGACGCAGTCAGTACTTGGATGGGTAACTGCGTTATGATGGCTTTTGCATTTTTTTTACTAAGATATTTAGGGGTTCTTTTGCGAAATAGTTACGTACAATGGTACGGAACACTTCATGTGCGAGTCGACTCGCAATTCGACCGGTTTTATTTTATTCGAAAAATGACCATATTGAAAAGTTTCTTTGATAAGATTCATGAAAATTGGAGCCTTTCTTATTTGATGATGGTGTTCATTTCTATCCACGAGTATTAAAGACATAGCCACCACCTCATAATTATAAGGCACTTTAAACTGTCACCATAGTTTCTATACGTCAACGAAGATGTTCAATTATATTTACCGTGTGTTGGAACATGTTTTCACGAGTCGTTACAGCAATAAAACAAGTCTGAATGAGAAATAAAACTGGTAATAATCACGCTACAATTGTCGTTGTTTCCATAAAAAATTCAATTCCACCTTAAGTAATTACGGGTTGACCTCTCTGCGATTGTTATTACGTTTCGAATGTCGTTACTTCGTCATATCGTTTTACATTTTTATCTGTTAAATCTAACGTTGGACTTTCATTTATACGACTCCCAATCGATAAGAATGTCAAGTTTTTAATGATATGAAGTTTTAAGCTTCGTCCCAGTTGATTTTAAGAGTTCATTGGTGTTGCAGGGTAAATGAAAGTCCAAAAAGGAAAACTAGTGTAAAAACTTACCACTGGCATCAACTTGACAATTCAGGGTGAGGAGGCAGGCAATCAGCAAAACGACGACGGTGCGGTTGTGCGCGGTGCGCCAATCTCTCATCTTACCGGCGCCGGGCCGCGCCTGCGCCAAAATACACGTGACAACGCACCGCTCGCACACGCAACATTGGCAACAAGATGGCGGAACACCACAAAATGGCCGACCCAAACCAAATGGCCGGCTATCAACTCCTTACTTACGATACAGCTTAAATAAACACATCACAACCGAGTTTTGCCACTTATAATAATTAACATTAAGATTTTTAATTATGTAATTGATTTGTATATCACAAAAATACGACAACCGCTTCGATGAAAAATTTTCAAAATACTTAATAGTTAATAAACACGTAGACAACGATTACGAATTAGTTTTTGAATTATCTATATTTACAACAAATTTCGTCTATTCTAAATGTATTCGTTTGGTTTTTATGGTTTAGGCTTCGTTTGATTCACTGCGCGATAGCATTTTTAGGAAGCACAGAGCATAGTTTAGGCGTGGTGAACTGAGTTCAACCATATTCCATTGTTATACGGCACAGTTTGGTAATTCTCAACTGATATATTTTTGAGCACTGCACTGGCACGTTCGCCCGATTTCACGAGAGACATCCGAATTTTTCCAAATCAAACACATTTTTTATTGTTTGGCGTAGGAATCATGTGTTTCCCGCAGCTCCGACCTAGAAACAAATCAAGGGCATGTTGTAGACTAGCACGACACACGACATGATAATATCGTGCTAATCAACAACATAAGGAATGCCTTAGTGAAGGCATTAGTCGAAGGAATTGGAATGCGCATGGATAGATGTTTAGGCCTTTGTAGGATTTCTCTTTGAAAATGCAAAACGGTTGATGGATTTTGATTAATTTATCTGAGAAATCTTTGAAAGCACTTTTTATGTCATCATCAGCAGTTTATATATTAGTTCACTGCTTTTTAATTAACCTACCTATAATATCGGATTTTGCAATTGAAATTAAAACCGAAATTAAATCATCCATTCTCGCAAAGAACAGGTACTTACTAACTACCTACTTAGTTCGACAAAAGATAAACCAATTTCTTGAAAACTCATATCTTAACGAAAGGCATCTGACCTTTGTGAATACGTCAATAAAAACCATTTCAATATCTACGAAGAACACTTCCTTGAACTGCAAATGGATGGCCCATCGACATCTTCAGAAAACAAGTCACTGCTGTATGCAATCTCACTAATATTATAAATGTCAAAGTTTGGATGGATGGATAGATAGATGGATGGATGTTTGTTACTCAATCACGTACGAACGGCTGAACGGATCTGGATAAAATTTGGCACACAGATAGACTATAATTTGGAATAGAACATAGGCTACTTTTTATCTCGGAATTACCACGGGAACGGGAACTACGCGGGTGAAACCGCGAGGCGCTGCTAGTTTGTATCATAAATAACGGAGTAGTCATCATTGAAGCATAATATAATGGCAGATATAAATAGCAAAAAGCATAAAAGCCGCAATAACTGATTTACATAACAAACCCCTTTCAAAAGTGGAATCATCAGCCACTTTACAGAATGATTACTCATTGAATATTAAACACCAGGTTCTATATTCAAACTTTTGTAAATATGGAAACCTCTCAAATTCCAATAACGCAGACAGAGATAAATAATATCCGACGCTGCAAGTACGAGAGAGAAGGCATAACCCAGTTTGCACAACTTATAACTTCAATAAGGATGGACCAGGTGTGACCGTTGATGTTACGAATAAAGCTATTTGGATCCAAGGAGTTCACATTTCATGTGCATTTCAAACTTTCTACTCAAATGTGATACGCTGTATAAAATCAGTAGTAACATTTATGATTTTTAAGATACAGCATGGAGGTTGGACATGTTTTCTTTGCTAAAAGTTTTTTTTCATCAATGAAAGAATGCAATATTTCATCGACTCTGCTGCTTTTTAAGAATAGTGATGCGAATCTATCGATTCGAAAAATATCGCGGGACTAACGAGATCTTCGATATTTATCGAACTAGCAGATTATACGTGTATAAAATGTTTTATTATTTCAAAGAAAATAAATGCGTGAAAGGGGTATAATATATCTTTCATATAAATTTATTCGAAAGAAACAAAAAAAAACACGTATAAAAGCTTCATCTCAAACTAAGAATGCCGGCCATTTTAAATTCTGAAACCGCCCCGAAGTTATTGGAGCAGCGTTTTAAGTTTCTGTTAGCTTTGTAAATACAATTGAAGTTTACTGAATAATTTGATAACGTCTTTGCCAATGTTCTTTATACTTACTATTTGCAGTATCTTACGAAAATGAGCCAATACTCCATTACATTAAGGTTTAAAGTTGCTGATAATTTAACATCACTGTACCTTCCAGAAGGCTCTCCATAAGTAAAATTTAAATTTAAAAGTAAGCAATTATATTAGACGCTTCGTTACTGTTGCTTGCAAGAACCGCATGGCTGCTTTCAACTGATTTTTCGCTCGTAAAGTCAGCATTCCCAAAAATAGTTTTACCTTAACAAAATAAAGTTGAGTCTTGTTTAGTCGCTTCCACACTAGGAAATAATCAATATTAATGCAATACTAATTACTGGATAAATTAAAAGTAGAAACAAAAGTTTGTTAGGGTTGCCACGGGGGAAAAGAAATGCGAAAAAAAAATTCTATCAAAGAAATGCTTTAGGAACGGGGTTTATTTATTTATTTACCTAGTTAGTTAAGTGGCATAAAAAGCAATAAAATTGCAAAATATATAAAAAAAATATTAATATATAAAAAAACAGGTTGTATTCGGAAGATGATGATGATTCGATAGATGTAGCTTAAAATTACAAATGTTAAGGTATCTATTTTAAAAAGTAAGTACCTATGATTATCTACATTCATCATATTTTTACGCGACTGCGCGAAAAACCCCCTATTCTACCCTACTAACGATATTTTTTTTAATACAAGACCAGCTTTAAAAAAGGATGTCGGTATTGCTTCTGTAAAAAACGCAATCTCATTACTATAAAACGAGACTTACACAACTGACTTAAAAAAATGCTTATTCATTAATTTCCTGTCGTAGAAACGACGTTTTATAAACTAAATAAATAAAACTAACAAGAGAACGTTATGAAAATTCAATATCCGCTTCGGGTCTGGAGAAATTCAGCGCAACAATGAATTGTGGATTTATTCTATGAATCGAATGATTTCAAATGAATTTACTAGTAACTGACGAGGTTTTAAAATGTTACTGAACTTTTTGGTTAAAACTCTTTGAAAGGGAAAGTTGAACGAAGACGTTTCGAAAAGTTTGAAAAAAGAATGAGAGCGGGATTTCACCGACCGTAGGTAAATGCGCGCGAGTAGGAATTCTTTTGGCAGGAAAACTTTTCCCAAACGTCAATTTGCGTACAATAGTTTATAAACATATTATGTAATGTGATCACATCTAAAACAATTTATTTATTTACTGTTCGGGTAGCATTATAAGTATTAAATTAAAATTGATGACTGCAATGACTTGAGATTGATAATTATTTGTATTGTTCTTCTATGTATTGTTGAAAATTAAACCTACTATGTTTCTATTAGTTTTCTTGTGCAAGTACCTGATTCTTGGACTTTTTAGTTTTAACTGTAAATCCAACTGTTAAAATAAATAAATAAAATTGGAATTGAATCGAAAACTTTTGCTGGCTAATTTGTTTCATCTCTAGGTATTCCATACGAACAATGTAAGGTTGCCTGGGAGAAATCGCTCTCAGCGATAAGGCCGCCTTTTGTACTGTATTATGTTTATTTTAGATATAAGAATATTTATTCATGTTTATTTTTATTGTACAATAAAGTGTTCATTCATTCATTCATTCATTCAATGTAAACAGCGTTTTCACTGCTTTTGTTTGTAAAGCCACTAAGACAGGCGTGTTATCGTAAATTATACCTTCCCAACTATTTGATCCCTAACTATAGGATTCCATCTGGATGTAAATTCACCAGCTCGCTCCAATGGGCGCATGTTAATCAGCAAACAATGATTAATTGAGTCTGGAGGGAGATCTTTGTCATTAAAATGAGGCTGGGAATCTTCGTAAATGTTGTATGATTAGGTTTGGTACCAGCTTTGATGAATTTGATGAGTTAGCAAACAGGTAGATGAAAGCATCACAATACGTTGTTCTAAACAATCGTGAGCAAACAAATATTTGCATTCGAACTTTATTTCTTTTGTTATTTTATGATTGCTGCTGGCTGAAGCGAAAACTTGCTACTTCTGAGAAATTAAAGCGAGAAAATTATGAGTTTAGGCACATGGTAGTGAAGTTTTTTCAAGTAATTTTCTTAAATTATAATTTGACACGAAAGAAAATGATAGGTACCTATCTTTTTTATTATCATTTGGATAATTTTGTTTTTCGATTTTCTACATTATCTTGAATACCATTCAAGATACTGTAGAAAATCGAAAAACAAAATTTTCGATTTTTTTTGTTCGATGCAATAAAATGTACTTATAGATAATGTTTATACCAAAAAAAAAGCCAGTTATTTTCTATTCTCAAAATCAAATTCGCACGGCTTCTATTTATAGCCAAAGTTGAGTCTCACTTTGCCCTACGTTTACGAACGCAGAATATTGTATATATAGCATGTGAAGAATGGCAAACTTTGGCCGGAGTTCAGTGATTTGTTATTAAACTGGGGGCTTACTTATGAACTCTATAAACGATATATCGGGACAACATGTCAAAACAATTGCAAATCCTACTCTTCATTATGCACTCTACTACAAAGAAGGTATATTTTTATTCTATATATCGATTCAGTTTGTTACTAAGAATAAAAATGAACTACATTGGAATAAGTATGTTGAAAACAACTTATGTCCGAGTTATGTTATCTAAAAATATTTAAAAAGAAATTTTTAATTACATGTTTTTTTTTAAAAAAGGTTGTTTATTGATGATAAGTCAGAGTAATGTGTTTCATGTTTTTTAGTCCATACCGGTTTGAATCATCGTAAGGCTTGAATGCTTCCAATATCCACGACCCAACATTATAACAACACGAAGTTGAAAAGACATTATCCTGGCAAGTTACTAAATAGCAATATCAGAGGTTGCTATAAGCCTGCAGCTAACATTAAAACTAATGTTTTGGAACTTGGTGCCACGCGACAATGACCTTTGCTGCTATCGTTCGGAACTCCATAACGGTAATACTTTGTTTTGTTCAACCGTTCACCAGTACCTGCCTTCAATAGCGCGTTATGACTACTTTGAGTCAATGCTTCATTACGGGATGCTTTTGTGGGGAGACTTTGCACAGAGACTTTGTTCTTATTGTCTTTAAACTTTTGTTTCTTCTATCATTATTTTTTCATGCCTCTAATCTAGCGCTAAGTACACTTTACTTAGAATCCATTACCTACGTAGACTGCGGTAAACGTCATTCAAGCTTATCAACGTTTCACTGTGAAACAATTTAACTTGGCTTGTTTTGTACAAGTTCGTGAAGAGGTTGACGGTATAATTGGTTAGGTTTAACGTCTGAGGACTGACTGGTTCTGAAGTTTTAATCCGTTGATCCCTTCAAGAGACTAGCCTGGTTGGCATGGTAATTAATTACAATGACCACCCGGTCAAAACCGGTTAGTTAACAAGATAAAGTTAAAAACTACAACCCGACTACGTGAAAGATATAAAAGTTTGAAACATTTACATTGACAAAATAGAATGACGTATCGGTCATATTTGATAGGCATAGAGTTGAAAATGAAAATAGGTCGTAGGTATTGTAATTTTTCTCTATGGGGCCTGCAGCCTGCGGCTACCTAAACTTTAATACGCGTTTTGAAGGCTTATTCGGAGTCGGAGCCCTAAATCCTATAACCATCGGGGTATTGAGACAAATCAATCGATACATAATTTGTTGAAATCGAACCAGTAGTTTCAGCGCTACGTGGGAACAAAGAAATCGGCCACATGCATACAAACATACAAACATAGGGTGCTAACCTCATAACCCTCCCCTGTTGGTAGTCGGGTAAAAACCGTTCCGATCTGTGTAGATCGGTGCGGTTTTTGATTAAGTTCTGTCAAATATTAAATATGCTTTTACCATCTTCAAAAATGTCAAAATGTGCTCGCTGCAAAGAACTAACAACGATATTTTCATTTCTTGGTATCCTTCATTGAGAGACGCAATAATTAATACTCAATTTTCATCCTGAACCTAGCAGTTACAAGGGCAACAATATAGAATTTAAAAAATGTCCCGTAAATAGACAAAAAAAATGTCAGTAAGGAATTTTGTTAGAAATTGGCATTGCAAAATCACATTAGCATCGTAGGGAGTTCTTAGCAATATTTTACAGGTTTCTAATTCGTGAAGATAACGCGAGATACGAAAACCATTACGCGAGCGGAATTCAAATTGAACGCATAAATCAAAAACTGAGTAAGAGAGCTGCATACGTGCCCGACGGGTGATTTAGTCGAAACGTGACTGTTCGTTAGTTTGTTTGTGATAACATTCGGTAACGAGTTACTAGCAAGAAATAGATGTTAGTAACAAACTTGTTAGTTTGAATCTTGTGGTGCGTTTGAGGTAAACAGCGGAGCGGGAATGTTGTTATGAATCCGCTTCCGCTCTTGCTGTCCACCGTAAACTAAACCTTTATGTTATAGTTCGAATGTACTACAATTAAATCATCGAAAGTCATGTTTCAGCTCAATTCCATTGTAAATTCGAATGTTCTCGTTCACTGTTTTATCCACATTCAAAATATGAGCCAATAAAAAAAATATTGGCAGAGTATTCGGTCAGATTATCTTTCAACTAAAAGTATCTCTACATATAAACTAATATAAAACTGAGCTAGCTAAGCAAAAGCAATTATAGTACAACATACGACCGCATCCCTTGTTCAGCAAAAACCGAAGCCACAGCCAATGAGAGAATAGCTACCAAAGAACGGGATTCCCTTTTAATAGTGCTACAGAAACTGTTTTTGAAACTGGAAGAGAAGATTAAGAAGAATCTTTTGAGAAAATTTTGATCGAGTCGGCTCGCTTAGCGCCGTTTGCGCCTTGGATGCTGGGATACTTATTTTTTTTTTAAATATTTTAATTATATCTCCCTTAAAATACCTAATACGAGACATTATTGACACAAAATCATCTGGTTATAAATTTATAATTCATAAGTTTATGTAAAATTTGCATAAAAATATGCTTCGTGTTACGCTAATTATGTGGGTTTCACGAATGTTATTTTGTTTTTTTAATTGAAGACTCCATATTTCATTTACACCCCCGAATCCAATGGGTATGTTAATAGTCATAGAGCGTACTTTAAATTATACCAGCTGTTTTCCCCAGGCTGTGTTAACAAAACTAACAAACTAAAATCGAATCACAGGTAAACTTTTTGTTGCTTCCTAGTTTAAATTAATTGGGCAACAAAAAGCACAGATTGAAAATATGGGTCAGTGAAATTTTATCGACCTACCTAAACTCCACAGTATGTGACAAAATTTAATAATAACTAAAGGTAAAATTTATATAAATTTATCGTACTTGGTGCTGGAAACATATATGTTGATAGAAATTCGTACGACAGTAGTAAGGACTTAGAAAATTTTTCAATTTCTAACAACATTGCTTTACTGTACGACTTTAAACAGCCGAAAATGAACTCTATTGGTACTAAGTTTTCAACTAATATCTTGGTGAAACTATTTATTTGGGAACACTATCTCATCTTGACGCTTCAGCTGCAGGTGGACCATGGTCAGGTCGATTAAATTTCTTTATTCGATCCTATTTCATTCTGAACACTTCTTAAAAATGTCTTGAGATTCAAATTAGGTTTTAAAGTCATTATCTACTTCATTATATAAGAAGATTCTACATTCATTCTTTTAGGCCGATGTGACATCTTCCCATGAGTAAAACAGTAAGAACTTGAGTGCAGGTTCGAGTTCCAAAGGAAACAAAACTTTTGATGAGCATTTTCATGTTGAAATTTAGTTGCAAATACCAACTTATTCAGTTTCAGATCCTCCAAATGATGCACGAGAAGACTTGGACGTAAATGAGTCTAAATTCTTAAATATTCCGCAGTGCCAGGCGAAATTGAATCTTAAACGTCACCCGGAATGTTACGGAGTAAGCGTGAAAATTGTAATAAAGAAAGCGAATAAGTAGTGAGGTAGACGTAGTTCAGAATTTTGTGAGAAGTATTGCGAATTTATGCTAAGATGATTGGCTGATTTTGCAAGAATTGAACGAAAATGTGCTTACGAAGGTTGAAAATGTTTTCGTATGTTTGGTTGAACTTTAGTTTACATAAAGAAGTTCAGTTGGGAATTTATTTTAACCCTTACAAATAAGAGGTGTGTTATATTATGTTTAGCGTGTTATAAGTTACACGCCAAACTTTTAACACCGTTCTAACACAAGTTTGTTAAATAGAATTGTTTATTCTGAACTCAGAGTAAGCATTCTATGCAGCAATATATATGCAAAATAATTAAATATATTAAGCAACTGCAGTGCTGGTGTTCTCTAGCACATGAGATGAGAAGATCTTGGAACAAAAAAAAATAAAAACAAAGCAAATCAGGCAAACTGAAGCTAGTCGTCAAAATGTTCCTTCCGGATCCGAACTGTTCCAACATTATTTTTAGGTACCCCCGAAGGGTTGTCAAAAAAAAGTTTGTGAATAAACAGAAATGTGGAGCGTTTTTGGTCGTCGGCCTCCGTATTGGCAAAGTTGGCGAACTGGATAGATTTCTCTGCGACTTTTTGTGTACTTGTTACTGAGTGTTGCGCATTCGTATTATCAATAAAATTTCCACAGTTTCAGGGAATTCGAGCAAAGGTGTAAAGCGGTAACAATAAAAAACAAAGTGTGATGTTATTTCGATTTAAATAGCGAAAACATCTAGCCCAAATATCATTCAGCGTTGTGATCACGAGATACATTTCAGGACAGAGACATTAAGGCCCGTATTATAAAAGCCCGCTCAGTCGTAGATCTATGCTTGAGTGACATTTTTGCGATCTTTTCAAAAATAAGTTTTGTAATTTAATTTTTATTTCCAAATTTTTTTTTGTTTATTTCATTTCCATCATAACCTATTTGGCTCAGTTTCACGGCGTCAGAAGAACCTACGTGCTGGTAAGAACTTGCAGGTGTGGCTGGAATCTCATTTGGTACCTACTGTTATATTGCGCGAAAATTTATTGTGACTATTTGTGACCTTCGGTCTCTCGTGGCCTGGTAGGTTTAAAGAATACACCTACAATGCCAGTTATTAATGTTCAAGTTTGAATGTAACCCTCAATATGTCAAGAGTTAAAATCACTATCAGATATTTATATCTTGTACAACATTATACGATATAACGATTCACACCAATTTTAGCTATAATATACATGAGTCCGAACTAGCTTTTGTCCGCAGCTTAGCACGTGTTTTCGGGCTTTTCAATTTTAAGTAAATAAAAAAACAAAATAAGTGAAGAAAGTAGAAAATTTATACCGATCCGTTCAGTTGTTGTGACTTGAAGAAGTACCAAACAAACATCTAAGCCTACAGAATTTAACTTTAAGATATTAGTGTGAATTTTATTGTATTAACCCCTGCCGACCCTTGGAATTTGAGCTGATTCCTTTATCGCCCCAATTTTCACAAGTCAACGTGTAAGCTGTCACAAACCTGCAAAAGCATTCATTTGCACGATCGTTTTCAAGCCAATTCATTCTTAATTGAAGACTTAAGCTGGCTATAAGGAATTCCGGAATTTTATCACCTTAGAAATTTCGCTATAAAATCGGGAATTTTGGATTTAATAGGTGCGATTATTCGAAAGGGGCTTTTGAGACCGGAACTTTGGAACCAAGATTCAAGGTGGGTCAAATATTATTCAGTAAAAGGTTCTTCTTAACTCCCCCGTAAATTATTTACTGAATATTTACTACCACCAGTCGACAGTAACTGTAACTCGCTAGTTAAATTAAAGGAGCTCTCCAGAAAATAATTGCAGATTCCAACTACTAAGTCCGTCGAAAATAAAACACTAATAGTCTATATTCATACACAGAAATGCCTATGTCCAGCAGTGGACTGATATAGACTGATGATGATGATGATGATACACAGAAATGTCGCACGAACCAAATGACGACCCCTGTGGAGCGGCAATTGAAGGTTCGCGCGCCACGCAGGAGGTTACGGGTTTAATTCCCGCCTTGAGACAAATGTTTGTACGATCTGCAAATATTTGTTGCGGATATTCGTCTATGTATAATAAACAGTAGCTACTCGTATCTCTGTAATGTTTTCTATTAACTATATCAGTCATCTAACACCCATAACTCAAGCTCTGCTTAGCTTGGGGCTAGATGATGCTATGTGAATTGTCCAGGATTATTTATTTTTATTTTTAACCGCGATGTGTCGCAGGCTTTGAATGAACGAATGAATGAATGAACACTTTATTGTACAATAAAAATAAACATGAATAAATAATCTTATATCTATCTTATATCTTAAGCTTTGTTGTATACTCTTTAATTTTCATACAAAAAGCCGACTTCGAGCAGCACAAACCTTCCTATTGTCGAAGTTACAAAGCTGTCATATATCAAGCAGCGAGACATAATACTCGTATAAACAAAATAAGTATATAACTGTATTAAAACTTATTTGCAAAACTTGGAACGGAGTCGAATTCCAAGTTTCGCGTATGCGCGTCGAGCCGACAAGAGCTTACTGCATTTATGTTAGAAGTTCCACAGTAAAATATACGAACAAAGAGTTATGAGTTAGGAAAATTGTAACTGAAAATAATTAAGTAAATAATTCGCTCCACAGTAACATTGTACTTGTGATATGTAATGTCTTTTTGTAATGTTCTTTTTCTGGTGTACAATAAAGTGTTTTGTATTGTATTGTATTGTAACTCAAATTGCTTACGATAAATTTTGATTCACATCGATTAAGAAAAAAAGAACGTGGGCGTCCAGCAGTGGATGTGTTTGGGCTGGTATGGTATGATACATTTTATATATTTCATGGTCTTCCTATAAAAAAGATGAAACTTCTATCCTCCATGCATGTCATCATCATATCATCATCAGCCTTTAGTAGTCCACTGTTGGACATAGGCCTCCCCTAATGAGCGCCATAGCGCCCTGTTGCGCCGCTTGACGCATCCAGCATTTGCCAGCAGTCTTTCGCAAATCATCATCCCACCTGGTCGGAGGTCTGGTCATCATATCATCCCAGCCCATATACGTCCACAGCTGGACGGTCACTCCCATTCGACGCTACTAAAAGCTGTTCTAAGTCGCCTCCATCCTTCGATTCCTCCATGGATGTAAGTAAGAATCATTTGATACATTTCATACAATCTGTTTTTCTTTTTTACTGTGATGATTAAAGAATTCTCTATAATCTATCTATTTGATAAAACAGTGCAGGGGCACGAACCAAAGAATGTAACAAACAAACACAACATTCCAAACACTTGCACAATCATCACAAAATAGATAGATAGATGATAAAAGAATTATCTATCTATCTATTTGATAATAATAATAATAATTTCATTTATTTACCCAAAACAAAAAGAAAACAAGTAGGTGCTTAGACTATAAAAATAAAAAGTGAGCACAATAACAATTAAGAAAACTAACATTAATAATATATACTATGCACAATATATATATATAATACTATGATAAAACAGTACAGGGGGCACGAACCAAAGAATGGAACAAAGAAAAACAAATTAAACAAACAAACACAACATTCCAAACACTTGCACAATTTGTTAACAGCAACCACAAAAAGCGACCCAAAAGACAACTATTTGAAACCGTATGTAAATAAAATGACACGAGCAAGACAAATATATTACCAAACTTAGGGATCTGCAATTCAAATTGCGAACAAAAACCATGGACAGGAAGCAGTAAGCGACAACAGCTGGTCAACTAAGTAAAATCGAAACAACCTACATCGCATCGCTTACTAAAAACCGAGTAAAACCGTTGAAAGTATCTCGTTTTCATAAAAGTTGCCAGAACAAGCTGCTTTTCGCTTATTGTTAGCTCTAATTGTTGTTGTTTTTCAGGCGAACAAATGAAAAATGAGTTTTTAGGACTGTTTTTCGCGGTTCTTAGTACCTAGTAGACATATGCGCCGATGCTCATTTGACCAGCGGCGGCGTCTGGCGTCCAATTTGTCGGCGGCGGCGGCGTCATCGGCGTAATCGGCGTGGATGTGAAAAAAGACGCCTTAATCCTTATTAAACTTTTATTCATTATTTATGACAGACTTACCTATTTGTCTTAAAATAATTATAAAATCAAAATTTCAATAACAAAAAAACCTCTATGGCAACAGTCAAATCAAAAACAGGGAAAAGACAATGTTATTTTTAAGCGAAATGCAAATTACTTTAATGTTTGCACGTCTAGTACCTACCTAGTACCAACCTAACGAGAACTCGTACTACTTTGCCAGTACGTAAGTCTTTTTTGAAAGGAAATCTGCAAACTGCCAACATATAAAATAAAAGTGTGTTACTAAACAACTTTTCCATCCTTGTATTTAAGTGGATCACTAGGGCAGCCAAAGACGTGAGATAAATTCCGAATCGATTACAAAAAATACCAGACCGTTTGATTGAATCTTTATTTTTTCCATAGCTGTGCTATCTCTGCGCTGAACCCTTTTTTTTTTTTTTAATGCGGCCAGGAAATTCGTTTACGAATAGACTGGTCTGGGGGAGACCAGAATGATGTGGGACTCGACGCCCTGAGAAGGACGTACCTAATACCCACTAAAACCTCTCCGGTAACCCTCTCTCGCCATTTTTTGTCGAACCACGGGAACATCTGCGCTGAACCCTGGGAACAGATCTGGTTTGAGCCAGCTATTTGAAACTGTTCACAGAATAGAGTTGGCAAGACTCAGAAGTCTGCCCGAGTACCGCCGATAAATCCAAACTATCCAAACTAGAAAGTCGCAATACAACTTTGCCTGCGCTAGACATTCGCAAAAATTACTTCTTCCAATACGGGGCGGGTAATGAAGCTAAACTAAAGAAGTGGGGTTTAGTAGACTTATAGTTCAAGAGGTTTACTTGAAGGAACCTTGAGGCCTTTGTATCATAAAGTAGTTTCTTTCCTTTTATGATTTTGTTATCTTTTGTGCTTTAGCTAGATTCTCTGACATATTCTACCGTACTACAAAAACAATAAAGGTTTTTGTACGTCATAAATCTCAAATGTCGAAAGCTAGACGATAGACCATAATATTTTTTCAATCTCACTATCTCACTAATATTATAAATGTCAAAGTTTGGATGGATGGATGGATAGATAGATGGATGGATGTTTGTTACTCAATCACGCAAGAACGGCTGAACGGATCTGGATGAAATTTGGCACAGAGATAGATTATAATCTTCTCTCTAAGATTTTCATCTCGGAATTATAACGGGAACGGGAACTACGCGGGTGAAACCGCGAGGCGCTGCTAGTTGTTTAATATTTAGAAAAACAATTAGTTTTTCCCAGCGAAGCTTTCATAAAACTAACAGCTTTTAATTAAAGACACAAAAACCATTCAACCCAAAATGAATTTTACATTAGAAGAAATCAAAACACAGACACCACGAACGGACCTCTATAAAAATAAAGAGCTTCTTTATTATAACTCTCAAATGTAACTTATAGGGCTGGGCCACATTAACTCCAGGCCGGGCTAATTGGGGTAGGGATGACCACTTCTTGAAGGGCCCAGCCCTTGCTAAGTATGGCCATGTGTATGTAATTACCCTTAGAATATAGAGCTGTGCGAACCGAGTTGTTTTAGAATAGAATAGAATAGAATAATACAATACAATACAATACAAAAATTCTTTATTGTACACGAGAAAATAACATAACAAAGAGACATCACATAAGATAAGTACAATGGGCGGCCTTATCGCTTAGTAGCGATCTCTTCCAGGCAACCTTGGGATGGAAAGAGTAATCTTTATTATCAAAGGTGAAACACGTAAAAATCATGGTTTACAAAATTTCAGTGTACAGGCTAAGATCTTTATCTTGAGAGATTGTTGAAGCGAACTAAACGTGCACTTATTCTAATCAGTGATAGAAAATAAACCGTCACGCTCGGGCCGGTAACGCTGAATCGGGTATACTCGGCTTCAGTCGGCAACTTAAAGAATCAAATTTCACTCATCATTCTTTTTTAAAAGAGCTCGAATGAGATGTTTACTTTGTTAATTAAAAATGAAAATGAATCATCACATAATCATAAACTATCATAAGCAAACTAGCAAGTGTTTGATGGGAATCGAACAGCTGATAAAATATTTTTCATTTATCTATTTAAATAAGTTTTATATAGAAAACGGAATGAATATCGGCCAATCATGAGTATTTTCAAACACATACTTTAAAGTGGACATCTGAATTATAGAGAGTTATTTTATCGCTTTTATTAAACACTTTTAACAGAGTCAAATTAAAGTAAAGACTAGAAATAAGTATTTCTACTATATTAGATGGGTGAAAGGTTTTCTTGCCATAGCGTTCCGTTACCTAATCATATTTCTTTGGCTATTTTCTTTATTTATTGGCAGTAAAAGACTTCATTTCAAGAAACTCTCTGACTCCGACCAATTTCACGGGCGAACCCCATCCAATAAGGATATTGTCAACCCGAGATGTAAAACAAATCGCCATAATAAATACGAAACTTTACCAATTTACGTCAACGCAAACCGAGGAGGCGAAATTATAAACCATGATTAAATTAAAACAAGTTATTAAGTTTTAAAGAAATATTTTCGGTTGTCGCGAACTTGACGCGAATTTAATTAATGTGTTACGGTATCATGGGACTTATTAAAAGGGTAAATATAACCCTCTTTAAGCGTTAAAAGAAGGGTTAAGTTCTCGTGCCTGTCTCTGTGCAACTTGGAAATTATAACCCGCCTGAAATAATTATAATGATTGTTATCCCCGATGGAATGCGCGTCTGCGCGTTCATGCGCACTCAAAAAACTTATTATTTTTAACAGGGTTAAAAAAGGAGATGTTTTGCAATTCAACAGTATGTTTCAATATATTTTATGTGTGTATGTTACTTGATAACACTGCCAATGGTTAACCGAATTTGCTGATTATTTCACTATTGTATAGAGAATAACGAAATATTACTATTTATCGCGTAAACTTAAAAATTGTTCATCGATTTTGATGTTTCTTTCGTTGTTGTATGAAGATTGGTTCTTAGGTAGTCCCCCATAAGTTTAATTCTGAAGGGATTGCTATGTGCGCGGTAAAACGTAGGTTTGTAAATCATCATCACATCTATACTAATAAAAACGAAAATCGAAGTTTCTGATTCGTTATAGTGTAAACGCAATCTTATGCCTTTGACATTAGAGTCAAAGTCTAAAAAATCTGTTGCCATCATCCGACAGGGTGCAATAATGTTTACAAAATGCTGTAATATTTTGGCCAAGCCAAATACCGATATTTTAATACCGAATTGAGTTGGACTTGAAAACAAATCAAAAACGTCAAATTATGTTTTCGTTTTCTGAGTAATTTCTTTGTAACTAATGGTTTCCATGGCAACCTGCGTAAACAGTTTCATCCATGTGTCATCAAACCAAATTAGACGTGAATTATAACTAGATGACGCCACTCGAAAAAATAGAGCCCTATCGAAGTTTTCCGGACTTAAACGGCTATACCAAACCCAATTTTTAGAACGTAAACATAGATTATATACATCTATGTTTACGTTCTAAAAATTGCTGATACTACGTACCTAATTACAGAAATTTGAAGTCGGCTAGTATTTTTTACAACACGCCAAACCCTATTAGGTACTTCCCTAATGACTCTATTCCAGAAGCGTCATTTGATTTTTTTGTGAAAATGATGAAAATGATTTTAGCTACATCTTTCAAAATCTGTGAACCGGACAGATTTTGAAAGATGTAGCTAAAATCATGCTGAATTAGACAAAGGACAAAGCATGTGTATAGTTATAGCGATATTAAAAAAGGAAAGGATTTGAACCTATGCAAGTCTGTGAATACGTGGAGTATCTACACAAAGTAAACAAAATGACCAAGAATAACAAGGGTCAGACGAAACCATTCGTATTATCTATTTTGTAAACCCAAGTAACATCAAAGGGGTAAATTATAGCGTAAAAATTAAGTCGAAATCGCAAAGGGAGTCTCGAACCAAACAAGCCATAGCGACTTCAAAAAGCAAAGTTTGTGACCCATAAAAGGTAGCGAACTTCTTCATTCCTATTAAATGTACCTCGAGAATTTTATTAATCCAAATATTTCGGACCTCGGCTTAATTATTAATTCGCAAACTGAAAGCTTTCAGGCTTTAGGAGTTTGTATGGTAATTTATAGGAATTCGTTTTTAAGGACTTAAGGGACGACCATTTCTCAAAACCACTGGACCTGGGGATTAGGCCACAAATGTCAAAATGTGAAAAGGAAATCCACTTGTGGTCACAAGTGGATTTCCTAGATTTTTACATTTGTGGCATTTGTGGGTTTTTCGTCCTGAAATGACCATTTCAGGACGAAAAACCCTCAAAAGTCTAGTTCAAGGTAAAGTTATTTATTTATTTATTGGAGTAATTAGATCGACCTTAAACCAATTATACTTATTCCAGTAGGTTTTAATTAAAAAAAACCTTATAATCGTAAGCTTAAATAGAATAATTATCATAAGAATTATTCTAGATTATAGTTATTAGAGATTTAAGGGACATCAAATTAAGAAATAAATGTTGGACAAAATGAGTCAAAATTATAATTAAAAAACATATTTATATATGCGTCATCCGTACTTCCAGACAAATATTACAAATTGGAAAGAAATTATGTCTGTCTGTCTGTTTTTTGCGCAGGGTTATAGATAGGAAAAAAAAAGGGTTGTAGATAGGAACCCGTATAAAAGTATTATCCAAGTACCATCGCAGGTCACACACGTAAAAAACTATGATGCATTGCGGCTTAGGAAGGTACAGGGCGAGCCACCTCAAGTGCTTCATCTGTACCCAAACTGCTAACAAGTAACTTAGCTGCTCATAGAAACTTGTATTACAAACCAGCTTGTTCAACACATACGGTAACGTAACGTAACGTAACGGTAACGGGCTCTTTGAAATCTAACATTTACCCAACAATCTGGGGGCATCAATTTACGAAAATCTCGATTGATATAAGGCTAAGGTTACGAGTTTATCGGATTAATTCGCAGAGCTCGAACACTGTACCTACTTCGACAGAGGATTTCACGGTATAAAAACCGGCCAAGTCCGAGTCGGACTCGCACACGAAGTGTTCCGAAGTGTTCCGTACTCTATAAAAACGCCAAAAAATCACGTTTGTTGTATGGGAGCCCCCTTAAATATTTATTTTATTCTGTTTTTTAGTATTTGTTGTTATAGCGGCAACAGAAATACATCATCTGTGAAAATTCCAACTGTCTAACTATCACGGTTTATGCCTGGTGACAGACGGATAGACGGACAGATGGGCAGACGGACAGAGAAGTCTTAGTAATAGGGTCCCGTTTTTACCCTTTGGGTACGGAACCCTAAAAAGCGACAGTGTTTTCATGTTGTTTACTACACATGTAGGTAGGTATATTGATGTATTGTAAATTATTTATCTAGGTTTTAATTTAGTACTAACTAGCTTCAGCTTACTGATTTTCTGACGTGGTGCCTTCACCAAGTAAATTTTATTGATAAATAAGAATCAGGATTTTTTTTTTATTTTTACTCGAACTTGTAAGGACACAGTACATTCAGCTAACTAATTTTCTCACGTGGTGCCTTCACCAAGTCTATATATTTTATGAAATAGCATTCAGGAAAAAAAAATTATTTTAACCGGACCCGAGATTACCCAATAGAATTTTTTCCCCCTACTTTATTCACTTCTATTATGTGAATCTATATGTTGGTTGGCAACAGAACAAATACATAAAAACGCCTTCTACGTCTAGTAAAAATGAGATTTTCTCATAATCTTCTTGATGATACTGCCTATCATAAAATTCGCGATGCCAATAAGCAGGCCGTACTAAAAGTAATCTACAGACAGGCCATCTTCCCAAATTAGGTACACGTAATATTTTTATACCAAAACATTGAAAATATTACATAGATTCATCATCATTATCAACCAGTATTTACCCACTACCGGGTTAAGAGGCAAACCTGGCGTATTTGCTTGTCAAACTAGGACGAGATCTCAGTACTCACGGGATTCCCGTGGATAAAAACTAGAATAACACAAAATTTTACATTTTTTTTGGTTCCTGCAACGTGAAAACACGATTTGAAAAAAATACGATAGAAAAAAATCATGAAATTGCACTGTTATGCACATAATTTGGTCGAGATTTTGAGTTTGATCGAGGTTATTACTAATTATTTGGTTCCTTCAGATAGTTTTTTCATTAGTTGTGTAGTTTTCTTGTAAATAAGCAAAAACTCCATTTTTGCACGTGCGCCGTTCCAAAAACGCATGCTCTGTCCCGCTCCTATGAACACGAAATCCTATGCCTATCCTTTTTACAAAATGGCGCGCAATGCGCCAACTTAAGGCCTCTTCCAATATGTGCCACTCATCTCGTCTTGGGCTGATCGCATCCAGTTAGGTATTGCTGGCAATCTTTCAAAAACGGTGTAGGACGGTATAGGATGCCTTCCGACCAGGTGGGATGACGATTTGCGAAAGACTGCTGGCAGATGCTGAATGCGACAAGCTGAAGACAGGGCGCTATGGCGCTCATTAGGGGAGGCCTATGTCCAGTGTGGACTAATATAGGCAGATATTGATGTTTGTTGTTTCAAAACAATCTAGAAGCTTTCCTGTTTCAAAAATACAAGAAATATTACAAGAATAGATACAAGAAGTATTAAAGAATATTCATTTACAATAGAATAAGATAAAAAAACCACATTGTAATCGTTAACCGTTATACCGCTTACATTTATATTAGTACATTTATAAAGTAACCAAAATTAAGTAACTTACAGAACGACATACTGTACTATAATTAGTTAGCTACCTTTGTAATGTGAGCCTAGGTATCTACTCTTATTTTTTATGTATGTCTAAGCTGTCTGTGACCTAAATAAATAATTTGTATTTGTATTGTTATAAATTAGTTTGAATTTAAGGTACACAGTAAGAAAACATTTATCTGTTTGTGAATGAGTTCCTTGAGTAATAAAGGTCTTTAACCACATCTTTACAACATAGTTAAGCCAACTCTCAGGTCTTAAGTAAGTTAGTAAATAGTTTACACTTTCGTAAACTAGTTCAAGACAACGAAAAGTGAGGATTACAGATGCAGCGCGTTAATTTTTCCACCAAAACTTTGAAAAATCCTTCTTCTAACGTGTCCTACGTTAAGTAATAAATAGTTTCACTTTCGTTAAAGAGTTTTCGTAATTAAACTTGGGATTACCTAAGTTTTAATTGGGTCTGCGAGCGCACAACTTGTGGATGTGTGCCACCACTTTAGGGTTACCCTTTTCGATTTCGCATAGATAAGGAGAGAGAATGTCCCCGTATACTTAGCGCCAGAAATTATGTATATTTGAGTCAAAAAATTAAAAAAAGTTTGTTGCAGGTCGTGTGATAGAAAAAGCATGTGTAGCCAGTTTAAAAAATCTCAAAAAAAGTATTTTTTACTACTACTTCTACTTTAAAAACACGATTTTAGTACGAAGTAGGATGGTCATTAATTTACGAAAGGTGGGTATCTTATCTCGAGATCTTGCATAAATGTGCAACATCCAAATAAAAAATACCTTATTGTGAACACAAACAACAAAATCATGGACGCAAGTTTTATAAAAGGCCGAAGCCAATCCATAAAAAAACATCGAACACTATTAATACAATCCAAAATGATTTTGCAATAACGCAAGAGTTTTTATTTTTAATCTTTGTTAAAACTATCTATGTTATATTGCTGACTGTACCGTGCCATGATAAGCCTTAACCCCTTGTTTCGTAATAAGTCAGCCTTCAACCACGATAGAGCTAATGTAACAAACTTGATAAGATAGGACCGGACATCGACAAGTAAAAGGTTAAGATATCTAGAGCGTTTACCTGTTGAGAAACAAAGTATGTTTAAACAAAATAATAAAAGTAAATGGTATGCTTTTAGTAAACCGATGGTTTGAAAATTTTATACTTTAAAACTTGCCGACTGAGGACGATTATACCCGGTTCAGCGTAACCGACCCGAGCGTGACGGTTCAGTTTCGTTTATTGTTCAGAATTAACGCGCCTTATGATGCCTGATGAGATTTTGACATAAATGAATTGTCCAGCATTATTTATTATAAGACTAGCAGCGCCTCGCGGTTTCACCCGTGTAGTTCCCGTTCCCGTAGGAATTCCGTGATAAAAAGTAGCCTATGTTCTATTCCAGACTGTAATCTATCTCTGTGCCAAATTTCATCCAGATCCGTTCAGCCGTTCTGGCGTGATTGAGTTACAAACACCCATCTATATATCCATCCATCCAAACTTTGACATTTATAATATTAGTGGGTTAGTGGGATTAATGAAGCATTCTCCGAGAAAACAAACGTAATAAGCTTCTGTTTACTTAAATGATCAGGAAGATTGGTTGTTAAATACATATTTAAAAACCAACTCAGCGCCAAAACCTTATTATACACAACTTTTAAAGTAGATCTTCCGTCTATTTTTACCCGGAGCTTGCTCTGTAAGGCTCCAAGGATAAAATATTTCATGAAAGTTTTCTGAGAAGCTTTTGAATAAGTAGGATGGAATGATAATAATCAAGTAATGGAAAGAAAGCGGATATTATGTCTACACCATTAAACCACACTAAGAAAATTATTATAGATGCGAAAATTTGGTTTTTACTACATGTTTACGTCATAGTTACCTATTGCAGAGATCAAAAAAAGGTTTAACACAAATGAAATTCAAGGGTACCTACATATACACATACCCTCAAATAACATACACACTCATACTTGTGAATTTTTGCCCAGAAGCGTGTAATCGTCATCATCATCAGCCCGTTGACACCCACTGCTGAGTATAGGCCTCCTTTTTTACACGCCAGTTAACTAGGCCCTGTGCGAGCCTCATCCACAGTCTTCCGGCCACCCCGACGATATCGTCCGACCATCTGGCAGGTGGTCTACCTCTAGAGGGTCTACCTCTAGAGGTAGACCGTCTTGGTTCATCGGCCGTCATCCCGCCTTGCAACGTGTCCTGCCCATCTCCACTTTAGGCTCGCGATCTGCATTCCTACGTCTACTTTTGTGCGTTGTCGTATGTAAAAAGAAGCGCGTAACGTAAGTATTATAATAATTATTAATCTTATATCGTCGGCAAACAAGTATATGATATGGAGTTTCAGTCATTTCACTAAATCAACTTAAGTATTGGAACAAATCACCGCCGCCCCAATCAGTTTTTTTTTAGGGAAATAGTCTACTTTACAAATTTGTAATTTTATTACCTTGATACATAATATGATTAAATAGCTTATTACGTCATATCCTATCCTGCTCCGATAATAACCTGGCCAACAAAAACACCTACCTAGATCTGCACAAAAGCCCATTTGGACTGGCTTGCCGAGCGGAATACACGACGCAGAATGGAAGCTAAGTGGACAGACATTCGGAGCACGTCCGCACTGCCAGCCTCTCGAAAAACTATGAAGATACGAAAATAATATTAAAAAGTCGCCAAAGGAAGCATTTACAATGTTTTCCTAATAATTAAAAATATCCTGAAATAAGGAAACACGAAACCGGGTCGACCTCATAATCACCTTTCTTTAAATCTCGCAACAATATTAATCGTATATTATGTCAGGTTTATAAAAAAGCTTAGCTACAGAATTTTGCAAACAAAAATCAAAGCAAATGTAATAAAATAAATGAACAGCAAGAACTTAACGATTATTTAAAATTAAATTAATATCTCATGACCGTGATAAACGAAAAAACTTGTAGTTGGACCAAGTGGGCTTAAAAAAGAATAAATAAATAAATAATGATGGACAATTCACATATCAAGCCCCAAGCTAAAGCGAGCTTGAGTTGGAATGTCAATTTAGAAGAAAAATAAAGAATTTATTCATAGTTTACACACATGTTATACAAAAAAGGGAAATAAAAAATATTTGTGATAAAGACAAGATAAAGCAAAAGAGAGAATAATTTGACGTAGGAAACTGTCAGTAAGATATACAGACAGTGAACGTCGGTGAACGCTAAATAAGTGTCGGAAACACTTAAAACCGTATGGCATAGGAGGCTAGATAGGCTAGACACGAGTGCACTAGAAAGGCGGCCGTCATGAATGGCAGCTTAGAGTGTCACCCGAACCCCCACACGCCAAACATGGAAACCACAATTACTCTGCCAAGAGTGTGAGAACATGAATGCGTGAAAGGTCACTATGGAAAATAGCTCTGATCTGCGCTGCCATAGCAAAATGTTCGCTGATTTTGTCATGATTACTTTGTTAATTGTACTCTATGGTCTACTGGTTTGATAACCAGTGATGTGATGTGTGATAATTCACAACATAAATAGATTCAGGCGTAACTTTGCGGAAATCTATTGCAAAATATAAGGATGAACATATTTAGTAACAATTCCGCGCAAAACCTTCTCCGATAAGTTATATCAAAATGTAGTCCGCGTTGTAGAAGAAAAATCTACAACCACACAAACTACAAAATGAAAAAATATATCAAAGCAAGACGTCAACTTCATCTCTCCACGAGACGTCATCAGGACACCACAATCCTCGACCATGACACTGAGAGCACCATGCAACAACGGCAGAGTCCTACCAGAGATGTTGCCACCCCGAGCTTGAACCTGCCGCGCGGAGCTCGGAGTGACAGGCAACATATTTTTTTATGTTACGTGTAATAGGACGAAACCGGCTACATGTCTAAATGCAACCTTGGCACTACTCGACTCCCCGATAATTGATATTTGCCATTTGGATTCCAGCAGAGTTTGGTCTCGATGCTTTTTGGGAGGTACAAAAGGAGTCGTTAAGAACCTACAGAGAACGGTTCAATCGACTTAAGTCTGTGTATTTTATGGCACTGGCGTATGAGCAAATGTTTACCGGTGTACTGTTACTACGAAAAGTGGTAAACCTTTTTGAAATATGGAGGGGATGTTTAAGATTTCATTGCATGTGTGTAGCAGCGGCTAATTATATTACTTACAAGAGTTTGTTTATTATTTTTAAGCTTACGCGATCTGAAAACGTAATTATTAATACTATTTAACGGGTATTTATCGCGTTTATTTGTCTATTTTTCCCAACGTTTCGACAGGTTTACACACTGTCGTGGTCACGGGATGACTGGAGTACTGGAGCTACCGCCTGTCCGAAGCAGGGGCAACATTATTTGCAGCTACCCTAGTTTAGAAAACCTAGTAGCTGCAAATAATGTTGCCTATACCCGTTAAATAGTATTAATAGTTTGTTTATTGACGAGGCGTGATAGACTCAAGGCGCTGGGTGTAGGTATGTTTTGGATTTTTCTGCTAACTGCTGATGAACTTAAAAGGTGATGAAAATAACTCGCCTTATGAGAACCCAGAGCTAACTTAGAGTTCGCTGCCAGACATAATAACGCGTGCATGAGGTAAAATTCTCAGCAAGATTCGCCATAGATAGCGAGTCCTCGACGATCAGTATTTTTTGCTCCCCATGACTGAGCGAAAACACTGATTTTACCGTTGTCCCTGTCAAAAACAACACTGCATAAAGAAACTGTCAAACCCAAGTCTAAAAAGCAACTGCCAGTAAAACCCAACAATACATTGTTGATAGAGTCGCATCGGTCGCTCCCGGCGGGACGGTTTAGTGCTCCGTTTGTTACCAGTATTTATGGTGTGTAAACGCACTTAATTCTATGCTGATTGCTGATAAGGGGGTTCGAATGAGACATACGTACTGCCTTTGTGACTGTTGTGTTCATGGCTCCATGGTGTTTTACGATAACAAGGCTCTAAGGTTGGCTAAAGTATAAAAGATAGTAGGCAGAAAGCCTTTACATTGTAATAAAACTTTACCTACGATATAATTTTTATGGAATTTAGACGTTCCCATGTAGAAAATAAGCCGCATAATTGTGATATAAGTTTGTTAATGTCAGTTATTTAATTAAAGCGGGTAATCGGCTGAAAAATCGCTGAATCACAGTGAAATGGCCGATGATATCGCGGCCATATTGAATTCATGGGCAGGTCATACTGCGATAAGGTTATTGTAACATTATGTTAGGTAAATAAACCTTTAGCACGGTATTTTGAACCTTGAAAAGTGGACTTGTAGGTCCTTTTTATTTTTAATATACACATTGACGGGGAAAAATCTATATAGCGCCAATTCTGCACACCATTCGCGTCATATCGAAAGCCAATATCCAGAGTTCATTGTTCAAAAGATTTCCCGCCAAAGCCGCGTAACCCGTCCAATCATGTGCAATCCACGTGTTCTAAGTTTCGATTCAATTATCGAACGCTGTTCGTTTCAACTACGGAGTGTGTGTTCGGAATAGCGTCGAAAATTCGAAATTGGAACGCAAAGCTGCGCTTGAACTTTGAAAGAAAATGCGGGCGTATTCATATGACGTATTAGAATGTTCCAGACAATTCAAAGATCAAAGACAATTCAAAGTGTCAGTTGTGAATCAGGAAAGCTTGTTTGGCTAGTGGGCAGGTAACTGTTTCAACTTCAGATTACGTATTAATCCTAGAATCTTAAATTTATTAAGATCTGTTTATTTTACTTCAGGCGCAAAGCCCTTTTCTTATGACTGAATATGACAGCAATTGTCGAAAGTGACAGGAAACGTAAAAATGGAATTTGTCTTAACATGAATGTATTTACTAAGCAATCAACCGTCAATCACAGCTAATTTGGCTGTAATGAATGCATTCAGCGTAGATAAGCCGGCGGCCATGTTTGCAGATCAGTGTTTGAAGTCAGTCAGTACTGATCTAACTATATATATCAGTGCTAATGTAATTTCAAGGGAATTGCTGTCCTTATCGAATACTATCATAAAGGACTAGTTCCTGCCCGCGGCTTCGCACGCGTTCTTTAAGGTTATTTCTATCACATGGGAACTGATTTATGAGATAAAAAGTAGCCTACATTTTATTCCAGGCCTTGAACCACCGTATGCAAATAATTTCAGCCCAATCCGTTTAGTAGGTAGTTTCGTGAGTAACAAACATTCAAACAACTGAACATCCATAGTTTTGCATTTACAATATTACTGTGAAGTGTGATTGATATTGAGAACCAAATAAAATCGGTATCTGGTGCCCATAAAACTTCACGCAATACACGATTCACACAAAGGATTACTCTGTGGCTATGGCTGCGTGAATAAATAGTTCAATCGATGGCACACAATTAAAAAAAAACAGCAATTTTAGTGAATCAGCCGGTGTTGAACACTATCTAATACTCAAATCAAATCAAAAATTCTTTATTTCCATAAATAGAAAAATGTACACTTGGAAAAGGTCAAATTCTTAAAATAAAACACTGACACGGAAATAAAGTGGTACTTTTGATTTCTGTCGCTTCGGTATGTAGACTAAAGTAAAGAAGCGACTAAGAAACCTTTAGCCTGTTACTGACTAACGGTATATATACCGTTAGTCAGTAACAGGCTAAAGGTTACTATATATAGTATTTTGAAGCCAATAGTGGAACACTTACTTCCATTTTCAAGTTATTTTTAGGTCTCGAACCGTAGGACATAGTTGCGTTCCGAAATCCCATGAATGAATTCAAAGTAAAGGCCTCTCAAAAAAATTTCCCCGCTAACAAACACTGCCAGCAACCACTGTTTGGTCACACTCAACTATTTATAATGTACCTAGTGCAAACAGCGTACCCAGGAGGTTTCGGGCTAATTACGAAGCGCCGGTCATTTTTGTTTAATTATCGTGATGTGGACTTATTTTGTATTGCACTCGCAATTTTATATGCAACATAAAAGCCAAGAGAGGTTGTAGGAATACAGGACGTCCACCGGCGTGATAGGTCGATGACATACGCATATAAAAATGCATATGATTATTGTTGGCTACACGATAGAAGTGAAAACTTTTAAGAACTAAGGGACGAGGGAGTGCATACACCCGATTCAGCGTAACCGACAAGAGCGTGACGACGGTTGACTTTTGTTTACTATGTAGAAAAGGTGCACCGTAAGCTTTCTCTTTAAAACTATACTTATTTACTTATATCGAGACTAGGAAGCTCATGATCGAAGAATTGATGTTTCTGTCGATTGTGTATTAAGGCCAGGATATTCGAATTTAGCCAATTTTCGATTCAATTTTAAACGATCAAATAACCTATGTTTTGATTGGACTAAAATTTATGTTGTAGTTGGATTAACATTATTGATTATTTAATATCCTGCCCTTAAAGTCATTTCAATGGAATCACAGCGTCATACACACACAATGTCACAGCGATTGTGTTTGCTGATTAACTACTTAGCATTATATTTGTGACAAACACAACAAGTCCTGACAGCAATACTACAACAAACAGTTGCAATGGCAATTCATAGTGAATCAGGTCCAGGGCTTGGTAATTTATGCCTTGAAACGGAAATACAAACAATCAAGGTGAAAGATATGAATAATGGTGAAACACAATGTATTTAAAACGGAAGTAAAATAACCAACCCTTTTCCAAACTGCAGAGTTTAAAGCTGAAGAAAATGGTAACGGACTTGAGCTTATAATAACACAAGGAAAATCATTTTAGCATATTTATCTACCGTTTTCCTGAACTTAGACCGACAAAAGAATAGTATGCATATTCATGAAGATATTATTCATGCATGCGCTCCGGTCCTAATGTGAAACACTCAAACGTTTTTCATACTATACTTCATACGGTAGCTAGCGGTAATTATGACAAGGATTTTGGTACTGAAATTTATAAGATACTAGCTGCTGCTCGCGACTTCGCACGTGTTGTTTAAGATTATTTCTATACCATGGGAGCTGATTTATGGGATAAAAAGTAGCCTATGTTACTCTCAATTTTTTTATATAGCAACTAACTCCATGCCAAAAATCAAGCCGATTGGTTGCTTAGATAGGGCGTGAAGGAAGACAAACAATCAAATAAACAAACAAACACACTTTCGCATTTATATTATTAGTATAGATTTTCTAGTAGTGCTAGATTTTGGATGAGTATTCCCTTTTTTCGTACGCACCGCAATTGTTATTTGATTCTGTGTTTATTGCATAATTGCAATAGGACTCATTGTTCCATACTGTGTTGTATTAAGATTATATTTTCTGTGTTATCGTAATTTTATTAGGTTATTGAATTATTGTGTTTTAACTGTGTAATTTTATATTTCTATGGACCATTATCGATGTCTGAAATAAAGATTTAATTTAAATTTAAATTCATACAGAATATACATATGTATTCGCTGGCCCGTGTGCGGTGCTAGTATACTAACATTATAAATGCGAAACTATGTATGTATAGATGGATATTTGTTACTTCTTCTCGCCAAAACTATTGCACTGATCGGAAGTTGCATATATGTACATAAATACGCATTATACATATGTAGATGTAGCTCTAAGCCTTGAATCAAACATAGGTTCCTTATTATCCAATAGAACAGTTCCCTTGAATAAAAAATAACGTTTCTATTACATAGAAAAAAAGCGATCGAAGCCGCGAGCAGAACTAGAATCATCAATATTCATGTACAATAAGGACGTAAATCCTAACAACAATAACCTGAAATTATCCGGTAGGTATTTTGAGTAGATTTAAGACGAAATTCAGTGAAAAACTAATTTGCAAGACAATGCGGGACAATTTCGCCACCGCACTAAAAGACCTCATACTATGGCGTCGCTGTATAGCGTTTAATCTAACTTTCCGTGCTTGCACTCAACAGACAACTCCAGCCCACATTAAATCCATCAAAACTATCCCAAGAAATAAACGCGTAGGTAAATTTATTACTCCGCATTTCGAGAGTAAGAGGTTAGCACAATTTTATTAAAATATTAACTCGAAACATGACAGCCCTATTACTTAAAGAGCTCTCTAAAAGCAAAACGAAGTTAAACAACCGAGCAAAAGTGTATTAAATTTCTGAATATTTCTCCTCACAAACTAATTAATTAGTTTCTAAAACTCCAAGCCGAGTGTTAACGATGATCTAAGCAATATCCAAGTTCGAACCTGTCGAAGCTTTACAAGCGAGAGAAGTTACGCGAATCTGTTGTTTTGTTAGTTCGAATGACGCTAGTTCTGAGTTCATACGCCAAGTGTAATCAAAAATGTCGCCCTTACGGAAGGTTTTTAGGGGCTTATGAATAACTTACGGGTAGACACGCCTCACTTGTTGTTCGAAAAGTTCTTTTTATTTTCTTCTCCATTAAAAAGGCGGGTCGGCTGACGATTTTGCGACGCGCCCGATGAATAATTAGAGAGTATTTCTTGCCTGTCACGCCGTTAATGAATATTAGAGCAGCTGGGGCTTGAGAAAATTTTGAGAGAAAAATCGGAAAGAAATCTGCGGTTGTTCAGAGGGAAGAAATGCGCCGTTAATTACGCTCGGTTGAGAGATAAATAAGTCACTAAGCGCAAATTTGTCCATCCTTCTTGTTTTTGTTTCGGTTCCGAAGAGTTACTCTGTTATTGGGTCATTTTTTCTGTGAGCGAGTGAACTGTACGGTCGTTTGTGTGCGTGAGTCCATTATGTGCCATTTTGGGGCCGTAAGAGGCTTTGGCATAGTAAACAATACTTTTAAGGTCACAAACAAAAGCGGTTTCTTGGAAAATGGCTTTTTGACTGAGTGGTATCACAAGCCAAACGCGAGAAATAATGTAAATGGAATAAATATGGGTATTTTCCTCAATGGAGAAAATAATATTTATGTCGGCTTCCGCTAAAAATATGTGCTCTTACATTACATAATCATAATTCGGGCTTTATTTACTGAAATTCACACGGCACTGTGTTTACTTTTCTTTTTCGTTAAGTAGGTACTTATAAAACGCAGACGGACAAATCTGAGAGTAATCTTACTTTACCGTTTGGGGTAACAATATACGGGGTTATTTTTAAAAGACCAGCAACCTTCAGTGACCTGTTTTCTAGCATCATCAGCAACAACGTTTGTTCTACGACTTTGGATAATTAGCCACTTTTTATTTCCATACAAAAATAAATATTAATTGAAATAATAAGTGAGTAAGTAATTTACAACACTTTACCAGAAAACATAAAATGTATAGAAAAAAATGACATGTTTGAATCCAAACTAAAAGCGATACCTACTCATAATTTTTTTTTTTACGAACTTGACGATTTCTTCAATGATAAATTTAGCGACTCGTAATTTTTGTAATACGTATTGAATGCATTAATAATAAGTAAATACATCATAAGTAGAAAGGCATGAAACCTGGCCTGTCTTCCATTGCAACACCCTAAATGGGTACATACTGTGAACATTTTATGAACACTCACCAAACTACTAAGACCTGATGACTGTATGAATGCAATAAATAAAATACTGAAATATCCGCTTGAATGTTCTTAAGTCTATGCGCAACGGTTGCAGGTCTTTTAAAAATTACCCTGTATATCGGATGTACATAAACGTACCTATCAAAACCCTTTTATTTTTTCTGTAAACGCGCGCACACAAGATACACTCAACTCCTGTTTATCCACCACACAATAGGTATCTCTATACTTACTTCAATGCGGCATGGACAATGGTCGTCCTTGTATGCTCAAACATAGGGACGAGACCAGGCCAAAGATTTTTATACCAACAAAATTTCTTTGTACAACGAGTACAGCGATGAGCTTTTGTAAGAACTTATATTTCCTTACAAAACTTTCATACATTAATCTATATCTAGATACGTATATGTGGTTCAGTACAAAATACGTTTACTTACGTTTTGAATCAATTTTCGGCATAGCACAATCATTTCGTTGCTCTTTCTAGAAAAGGTATCTACAGATGGAGTATTCAATAGTACACATACAAAAAAACCTGAGCTGCGGATGTGTTAACTCAAAGAGCATCTATAAAAGTTTGTATGAGACACGAAACTTGGCAATGTAAGTATGCTAATATCAACCGAGCGATGCAAAGCTGTTCGTATCGTCAGGCTTCCGGTAGCTGAGTGCAGTAAAGCCTAAGCTGCAGCCTTGGATAAGTTTGCACCTACAAATAACGAACGTTTTTCATACCTACTAGATGGATAGATACGCTATGTTCTTTGTGGGCACGGGCAACCAACCATGCAGGAACTATTTCAAGTTTACAAGTGTTAACTTTTTTGTTACCTCAGATTTAACTTTTGAAACTTTGGTTATGTTTGATTTTCTTTTGTTATAGGTCGAACTAAACATTTTTATATCTTACTAGCAGCGCCTCACGGTTTCACCCACGTAGTTCCCGTTCCCGTGGGAATTCCGGGATAAAAAGTAGCCTATGTCCTATTCCAGACTATAATCTATCTCTGTGCCAAATTTCATTCAGATCCGTTCAGCCGTTCTGGCGTGATAAAGGAACAAACATCCATCCATCTATCTATCCATCCATCCATCTATTATTGTGTTCTACCTGAGTGTATTATGTACATACAATAATATGGTTCTACATAGTCGTTCATCCACCTTTCCACAATCGACGAATCGATCCCTCCACGTTTTTTCTTCTGATACCTTATTCATGTTCCCGAAGCCATCAAACAAGCTTAATTAATTACACCACAGTCAATTAGTCAATTAGGTAATTAATTGACTTATGTACTGTACACGGCATCGGTCTACGCAGCCATCGAAAAATATAATTGAACCCATGATTTTTCAAGAATTATACGTTGGAAAACATATAAAGCTAAGCACTATAATTTACAAATTGAGGTTACAGTCAAGTCAGTAGAATAAGGAAACACGCAATTTTCAGCCTAATGTGAGTTTTAGCATTTAAATCTATGCTTACCAAAGTTGAGCACAGGACTACACGTGGACAGACCTAACATTATCTAAAATGTGCCCAGACTAGCGCAGGACCGAGACGAATGGCCAATAAACATATAAAGGTCTCTTTCACAGCAGTAGATGATGATAACGAAAGTCGAGGATAACCAGCAAGACCAAATATTCAGCCCAAGAGAGATCTACCCCATCATTGGGTAGTAGTAGTATACTGTCTGATACTGAACCTGAGGTTACCAAAATCGAATAATAAAATCAGTCACGTTATAACAATAACTATTAACGGGTATTTATCGCGTTTATTTACGTATTTCCCCAGCGTTCAGTCGCGACAAAAGCAGCAGCGTATAAACCGGCTGAAATTTTGGGAAAAACATATGTAAATAGACAGACTAAAAACGCAATCGCGTTAATTTACGCATTTACCCAGCGTTCAGTCGCGACAAAAGCAGCAGCGTGTAAACCTGCTGAAATTTTGGGAAAAACATATGTAAATAGACAGACTAAAAACGCAAACATAGTTATATAATAGGTCGGGTTCTGATCAAAGTTTATGAAACTTATTATATATATATATAATGATAACTATAAAAACAATTTTACAAACCCTCCTCCTGTGCAGATAGTGTGCTAGTGACTCTAGCAGAAACAACAATTGCTTCCGCTTTATGGCCCGTATTTTAAGAGCTTACTCAGTCATAGATCTTTGCTTGAGTGTCATTTATGCCATAGAAAAGCGGTATTCAAACATCTACGACTGAGCATTACAATACGAGCCTTAAAGTAAATCGACAGATCGCATTTCAATCGCACAAAATCAACATGAGTTACTATAAAATCTTTTTAATTTCTGTTTACATAAGTCTCCGAAGGAAGAATATTTGCGTTTCTTTTGCGTCTTGTCGTTTGCCGCTATAACAACTTTCAGTACTTGTGAGATAAAAACTGATTTACGCCAAGTTTTTCCGAAGCGGAGAAGAAAAAAGTTAATAAAACCACCAATAGAATTTCGAATACATGATGATTTTGTGACGCTTTTTTAGGGTTATTCGACCTCATGCTCTTGCATCAAGGAGGTCAAATAACCCTCCAAAGGTAGATAGATTACGTTTATTGTCAATAGGATTACATGTTTTCTGGTAAGTAAAGTCGAAAACCTTATATTACGTTGGATAAGACACTAGATTTCTACACGCTTAATACCTATGACAAATCTTAGGCAGTTACGCATACAATACAAAGACAGCCGTGTCACCGTCTTGTGATCCAGCTGCATGACGCTGTACGCATATGCATCAGTCCAGCGACCTGGTTCTTATACGTTAGCTAATGCCCGTAATAACTTAAAATACTTCTGATTGGTATCGATTTAGATCAGTGGAACTACCTCTGGATTCTTTGTAAGAGTCTGCTGGTAGCTTAACTGTTTCATGTGAATTTTGTACGTTTCAGTTGTAATTTTCTTAGTAAGTATCTATTTTCGCAAACCTTACCTACTCACACTTAATAGTAACACAAAATCAATAAAGTCCGAAAACCCAATAGCCCGAATAACAAAATGTCGAAATCTACACTATTGGACGTTATATATTTTATCCAAATGTATCATCTCAAAGCCTAAACCTTCATTAGTAAGGCGGGTCTTTTCTACCCGTTGAAAGGCAGTTCTTGAGACGGATCTAATTTGTTTCTTTTCGAGTGCGACCCCGTTTCGTCTGATTGCGGGTTGTTCACTCATCTCGCATCACCCTTGTCTGCAATTTGTTTGTAAGACATTCATGGGTTTGATGATTTCCGTTCGACCCTCTTATACCTTTTCAAATAATTTGGGACGGGTTTTTGAGAACAGTATTTTAAAAGCGAAATCGGCTAAAAGCTTGAAATGGGTTCTATCTAAGCTTTTACCGGCAGAGATTTAAACTGAAACATTATTCGTAATAAGTTATTAATAATTTTGAGTTCCTTACCAACTTATCGATTAAGAAGCCGCGGTAAAATTTTCACCATTTTTGGTACCACCGAACTGCGATCCCCGACCTGAATCCCCAGCGTAGGGAATATAGGCACTACCCCCATGAGATAAAGACCCTTTAAGGCGATTATCGGGGGAGGCCTGCGTCCAGTAGTTGAGGTGAGGTGACGAGGTAAAATTTTCGTGGTTATAATTGTTTCCATTAGGATTGTAGGCGGGTTAACTTCGGAACTATGTAGTTTGTGTTGGCATAACATCAACGTTAATATTCATAATGAATTCGTTACACTACGATAGCTTTTTAGGATTCCGTACCCAAAGGGTAAAAACGGGACCCTATTACTAAGACTTCGCTATCCGTCTGTCACCAGGCTGTATCTCATGAACCGTGATAGTTAGGCTGTTGAAATTTCCACAGATAATGTATTTCTGTTGCCGCTATAACAACAAATACTAAAAAACATAATAAAATAAATATTTAAGGGGGCTCCCATACAACAAACGTGATTTTTTTTGTCCTTTTTATAGATAATGGTACGGACCTCTTCGTGCGCGAGTCCGACTCGCACTTGGCCGGTTTTTTTACCTGGTATGTTCATAAATGTAGTATAAAGTTTCAAGTTGTCTTAACAAAGATTCACATTTTGCCTCATACTTCCATGGGGTTATGATGCTCTGGCATGGTGTATTATTTATTTTAAAAAGGTAGTTTCAAAACTGAAAAATTTTACAAAACTTTTTACTTTATTAAGTGAAGAAGCCGCAAAGTCAATCTTAAGGCTAAACAGTAGTTTCATCACAGAGTACCGCAGAGAAATTCGCTACCGCATTTTCGCATGAGATATGCAAATTCTCGCTCGCTTTCAAATATTATAAGTACGTGGTTATTTCAATTTCCTTCGCTATAACAATTTTTCTGACCACACGCTCAACTTTACAACTTATTACTTAGCTGGGGTATTTCCACGAAACTATTATAATTATGTTAAGTTGCTCATGTTGCTAATAATGTTAAGTGTGCGTCAAAACTTAGAGCTCAAAGTGTAGATTGGTAGAGTCTGTACTTGGTATGGTGCGTCAAAACTTAGAGCTCAAAGTGTAGATTGGTAGAGTCTATACTTGGTATGGTGCGTCAAAACTTAGAGCTCAAAGTGTAGATTGGTAGAGTCTGTACTTGGTATGGTGCGTCAAAACTTAGAGCTCAAAGTGTAGATTGGTAGAGTCTGTACTTGGTATGGTGCGTCAAAACTTAGAGCTCAAAGTGTAGATTGGTAGAGTCTATACTTAGTATGGTGCGTCAAAACTTAGAGCTCAAAGTGTTAATTGGTAGAGTCTGTACTTGGTATGGTGCGTCAAAACTTAGAGCTCAAAGTGTAGATTGGTAGAGTCTGTACTTGGTATGGTGCGTCAAAACTTAGAGCTCAAAGTGTAGATTGGTAGAGTCTGTACTTGGTATGGTGCGTCAAAACTTAGAGCTCAAAGTGTAGATTGGTAGAGTCTGTACTTGGTATGCAGAGCGATTCCTTACTGAGATGTAGTTTTCAGTTCAGATGTAAGTGCAGGCAGACTTGAATAGTGGTACGAATTAAACGAGGACTATTACGTCTTAAATGGGCACTTCGGAGCCCATACATTTTGCATAAATCGTGTTGGGCAGAGCTACATACATGCATATGTAGGTAGGTATGTATACATATTAATAATAAATGATTACAGTCAATATTGCGTTCAATTCGTAAAAAAAACACCTGACATCTCCGTAACATCACCTAATCTTGAGTGATAAGAAAAGGCACTATTATGATTTTAAGATAATTATGTACATTAACATGCCCATACAGCAAAATTGTATTTAATTTTATCGTGTTGGACGAGTCATAGCCTCAGCATAATTAAGGTACCTATATATTGTACACTTTTTATATGTTTGATTTATGACAATAAAGAAATCTGTATCTGTATCTATTAATCGAACAAACCGTAAATGTATTAGGTATGAGATTCATACATTGTTATCAATAAACAGATCGCTAACCCCGTAACAGGAAAATCTAAATGAAAATCATCCAGTCTAAATTCCCACGGGAAACGTAAAACATTCGTGAGGAGAAAATGCGTATAAAAGGAGTAAGACAAAAATAGATAATGTGACGATTTGTCCCTACGGAATCGTCTTTTGCGAGAGCGACTTACACTTGGCCAGCTTTATTCGAGAACGGAGTTTAAGTCGTCATTGCTGCATTGACAGATCTAAATGGGTCTTCGTTTTAATCTCCGATTTAGACTGAGACCTAAGACTTAAGTTAGGTACTAGCAATATTTTAAGCTACAACTTCACAATAAGATAATAGGTACCTTGCAGCGTGGTTAATAAAACTTTGCTCTGTTGCTAAATAAATTGAGAGTTTTGAGCCCTGTTTAATCCTACGACGCTCCTAATAAGTCATTTTAAGTTTCGCAGAGTATCGGAGCCGCAGCACTGATTTCCCAGAGGAGAAATAAGCTCTGAATTTAATTTTTATTTGGCCTTTATCCATAACACAGAAGTGAAATTTATGTTTTCGCGAAAATAGGGTTTATCAGTATATAAAATACAACAAAAGCATAAACATTTCGATTATGAATTTGGCGATATTGAAAACGGTGACTGCGGTCGTCCTCATAGCATAGACGAAGAGGTGTAAACATAGAAACAAATGCCATTTCGCCAATAAACTGACTAAATAAAGTGCTCGATTAATTTAATTTAGTAAGCCCGGCCAAGTGCGAGTCGGACTCGCGCACGAAGGGTGCCGTACCATTATCTTGAAAAACGGCAAAAAAATCACGAACTACTCTGTGAATATTTCAAGCGTCTACCTGTTGCCGTTATCAATATCGAGCAAAAGCAAGCAAAAAAATCACGTTTGTTGTATGGGAGCCCTCTTAAATATTTATTTGATTTTGTTTTTTAGGATTTCTTGTTATAACAGAAATACATCATCTGTGAAAATTTCAACTGTCTAACTATAACGGTTCATTGGATACAGCCTGATGACAGACGGACAGCGGAGTCTCAGTAATAGGGTTCCGTTTTTACCCTTTGAGTACGGCACCCTAAAAACAAGCATGCGAACATAAAACGTTTTTTAAACATCTTGAACGTTGATTACCTTAAAACATCTGTGCCAAAGAGCAAAGGAATGTGCAGTTTCTAAGAAACTTAACTAGAACCAAATAATTTGTGAGCGTGGTGTTAAATGTGTCTCTTCATAATACAATGAAAGCTGTGAAAGCATTATGCATGCTCGAGTTCAAAAGTAAGCTTCTTTTACCTACACGAAAATTCCAGTTTATTCCAACGCTTTTGGAAGAAATAAAATATTATTTCCTCCCTGTTCCAACATTTGCTAATTTATACACGGTACCAACCTACCAACCGATACCGAAAAAAAAATATCGACTTTAATAATTTCTATGCCTAGATCACGGATCTGATGCAATGTCCAACATTGGTCTTCCAATCTACAATCTGTATCCCCCGATCCAATCTAGTGTCCGTGCGTCCAGCCGTGCTTATACTGATGCCGAGAGTCGTTTATCACGTGACCTATCGCTGCTAATCCGCCGGCCAGACACCTCGGAAATACTGCTAAACGATCAACATCTCACACGCTGTCCCACGTAACGTGTGTATTGTGTGGCGAGAATTTATTCTGGTCTTTTAATCTTGGTTTTACGAAACAACGAGTTTAGTTCACGTCGAACGAGTTTAAAGTACGATCGACGGAACTGAATCTGTTTTGGTTGACGAGAAGAAAATGCCTTGGTTTTAATTATTTGAGGGAGTTGCAGGAAGCGTTATTCTGAATACAGTTAATTTATAAACGAAAAACATTGAACCAAAACAGAAAAGGACCACATGAGTGCTCACGCACCTAAGAAACCTAGGAAAAAATATCATATTACCTAAGAATAAATAAAACCGGCCAAGTGCGAGTCGGACTCGCGCACGAAGGGTTCCGTACCATTATCTATAAAAACGGCAAAAAAATTACGTTTGTTGTATGGGAGCCCCCTTAAATATTTATTTTATTCTATTTTTTAGTAGGTAGATATTTATTGTTAGCGGCAACAGAAACACATCATATGTGAAAATTTCAACGGTCTAACTATCACGGTTCATGAGATACAGCCTGGTGACAGACGGACAGCGAAGTCTTAGTAGTAGGGTCCCGTTTTTACCCTTTGGGTACGGAACCCTAAAAAACCGAGTTTGAATGGTTGCTCAAGACCACAAAAGTGATAATGATGAATATGAACAAACCCGATTCTGCGTAACCGACTCGAGCGTGACGCTGTTCAGTGCGACGGCACATAAAGAAGTTTTGACTTATAAAATATACTGTATGCCACAACAGCAAAAAGGTTCCAAGACTTACTAACCATTTTATTCCACAACCCAGGCAATGCAATGCCTTTGTTCTCTTTAGGCATTCCGTCTATCAGGGAACTTCGGCGCAGTTTGTTAACGAGTTTGTACGTTACCGTGTTCACCTGTAAATTAGATACATAGAAACCCCTCGGCTAGTTAGAAAACTTACTGTTTCGACCGACTTTGTGAGTGAATGTTTGTTATTAAATTGAGGGCACTGACATACGTCCATAAAGAACAAAAAGAATTAAAAAAAACAGAATTACACTTAAACAATGGTGAACAATATATTCAAAGAAAAAGAAAATTATACAGACTTCACACAGCATTATCTAGCCCCAAACTAAGCCGAGCTTGTGTTATGGGTAGGTATTAGATACTCGTAACTGTAAAAGTAACATTTCTCAACATAGTTAGATATTTTTATTGTACTTAGTAAACACCTAGACTACTCGTACCTACATATCAACAGATCCTATATTTTTCCCTAGGCCGGAATCAAACCCGCAACCTTCTGCGTCGTTGGCGAAACTTCGCCCCCTAAGATCTACTGTGGTCGTCTAAAAATCTAAAGTGAATCCGTCTCAAAATTTACTTCAACATGGGTAGGTTACAAAACAAGAAGGTGGTTACGACATTTATCATCGACATTCACTAAGACTCCAATTAGTAGGTCAAATTGGAAGCCCTGTTATTTTAAAAAACAACTACAAATAGTTATAAATAAAATAGGTCCGCTCACTTTTATTGAAATAAACATATCTGGCATATAATTTGAAAAGGTCACTATAAAAACCCCAGCTTTTAAAAGTTTTTTTTGTTTTGATTACAATAGCTGTCAGCATGATTTTGAGTAATTGATTCTACGAAAAGGGCACCAAAACGAACCGAGATGCAAATCTTGACATAAATAAAATATGAAGCCGCAACCTTTACGAGACTAGTTCTTCAGCGAAGAAAATATCAGTTTATGAAATCTGATATAGCGTGATATGTCTATCATTTATTATTCATCGTCAATGAAACTTCTAAGTAGGTATTAGAATCAGGACCTTGGGTTCAAATAAAATATAGATTTTGACATTCATTTTACAGTATTATCTTACGGGTTAATATAGGTCCAAATGTGGGAGGCATAGAGCGTCAGGGAATATAAATTTTTTGATGTTACAAATAAATGCAAAAAAAACTGTAAGCCAACCAAGTTGGATATCAAACTATTATCTCTTTACTGTGTCGCAGAATAACTTTACAACACTTTCTACACTGTGGTCACATATTCCCAAGTGAATGACTCCCCAAAAACCAAGATCAAAAAGCGAAATATTATCCATAGCACATATGCTTCCATCTTTTCAATAATTCAAAGCTAAGTCGGGTCCGGTGGAGATCGCGAGCCCACAGATATAGAGCTCAAAAAACTATAAAAGTAAAGTTGTAAGACCTTCTTTGAAACTGTTATTGAACCAGATTTATTGAGGATAACGGGATCTAATCCCAGTTATGGGCGTAAAGCGGACTTTAAGAGGCTATGGGCCCCAGGATCCCGCGATCGAGGTGAGGGTTCAATGGCAGCCTGTATAAAACAGATTAAAGGGACGTTATGTTATGGATACGGCCGGCATACCTAATGGACTATGCTTTAGTACGGGCAGTGATGTCTCTGGATTTTCCAAACGTTTCTTTCTATACAATTTTCGCATATAGGTACTATGGAAAGAAGAAATAAGGAAATTGTCAACTTTATCTTTTCTCTTCGGATTGGATGGAGGCAGCAACGAACAGAATCCGGTGGTGGTCTATTGTGTTGGAGTAAGCCTTTTACTTAGTATTTAAAACTGTTGAAATTTTAAAGACTGTCTATTTCTATAAGTCTTGTAGATACTATACATTCAAAAGTCAGCCGTCGAATCAAACTCGGATGGACGGGGTTTGCGAATCTTCGCAATATCTTCTAGTCGCAGATACCGCAGAGCCTCAAGACGAAAGTCTTCAATCAGTGTTTGTTGCCCTTTTAGTTAGCGACCACGTCTCGGATCCGTAGGTCATCCAGTGATGACCTACGGATCCGAGACGTAAAAGGCCTCGTTCATAAGCTTAGAGTCGCTCAGTGGGCTATGAAGAGAGCTATGCTCGGGGTTTCTCTACGTGATAGAATCCGGAATATGGAAATCCGCAGAAGAACTAAAGTCACTGACATAGCTCTCAGAATTAATAAGCTGAAGTGGTAGTAGGCAGGTCATATATCTTGTGGAACTGATAGCCGCTGGGGAGTAAAGGTTCTCGATTTGCGACCGCGATGCAACGCGAAGGAGTGTTGGGAGACCATCAACTCGATGGACCGACGACATCGTAGCGGTCGCAGATAGTCGATGGAGGCGACTCGGGACCGCTCTTTGTGGCGTCGTCGAATGGCCTACGTACAGCAGTGGACATACACGTCGACATATGCCTGATGTGATGATGATGACTACATTCAAGTTGTAGATGGGAAATCATAATTTTTTTATCAACTCGCTCTTCAAAAAATGCAAGTAAGAAAATATTAACGATTTCAAGTAATCTTGCAGTCGGTTAACCGAACTAACTGCACTGCTGTAATTAATGATAACAACCCCTTATCGCCTTCCGATTGCTGCTAGCCTGGTACTTATTTCTAGTTAGCAGGAAGGGAAAAAGCTTTTGAAGCTCTTTAGTGTAGGAAAAAAATATGGTAAAGTCAGCATTGTTAATTGGATCTACCCTTTAACAAACATACATATGAAAAATAGCATAGGTACTCTTGTTGTCTATTAATAATTTATGCTGACTGGACATTTAATATGAATGTGCAGAGAGCATAAGCACCGGGGTACACTTGAAGCTGAACAAAGGATGATCAAAAACCACAAAGCTCGGCTTGTAGAGGTTTGACCAGAGTGTGATATTAAGCTATTTGTAAGCTTTACAGTCTAAATCAATTTAATTAGGTATCATAACAAAGTTCTTTTTAAATGTTATTATATTCAATTAAACTTAACTTTACAGACTCACATAAATATAGTAACATAACTAAATATTTAAAACTAACTTAGAAAAGTAAGACTAGTTACAATAAAGGATCATTATGTTCCTATGTCATGTTTAATAACAAAGTTAATATGCTAATTACAAGGCCTATGACACTCCAGTGACTTTCATCCATTCCAGTTTGCACATGTCTTTGACAAGACACAAGATTTATCTAAATTTTGTAAGTTTGTTAATAATTGGTACAAAACCTACGGATATACCGGTCCGATTATTTAAAGTCATTCCACAAATAGATAGCAACGCTATCCATCAGTGCATATACATACGGATATACCGGTCCGATTTTTTAAAGTCATTCCACAGATAGATAGCTCCGCTATCCATCAGTGAATTATTGTATATTTGAATATTATGTCACCTCAACAGCATATATGTAATGGTCCACTGGTGGGCGGTGGTCTTCCCCTGATAATCGGATTATTGGCTTTTATCTAGATAGATCTACCACCGGCTGTGATCTCCATCGCAGTTCGGTGGTAGATCTATTCTGCAAGAGGCGATGCTGCCCGCCCCCCGGTGTATGTCTCTTAAGACGCTCACGGGAAGAGTTGAGGAGGTGTTAATTTTAAGCACCACAAGGCTTATCTTATTATATTATATAATAAAGTATATTTAGCCATTGTCAAACACCAACTGAAACTATCATCCCAAATCTCGCAGCATACAAACATCCGCGTAACCCAACTCCACCCAAAACTAATCACAACGCGAATATCTCTGTCAATCAAAACCCCGTGCTTAGGCCCGACAAACGGGGCATACCGCACATTTGTAGTAGAGTCACGCGCGATCATCCGTAACCAACAAAGGGGAGACCGGGACAAAAGCGACCCGCGGTTTGAGTAATAAGCGAACGACGGGATTAACTTACTGCTAATTGTGTACTGTGGCATTCAGTTGGAAATGCCATTGTGAAGAATTGAAATTGTAGTACTGCTTTGTGTAGTTTTGTGAATTGCTTTTAATTTTTTGAACAACTTTGAATGTTTTTTGAGCAAGGAATTCATTCAAAGTATATTCAAAGGATTCTTTTGTCACTGAATTTAAGGATAGCAAAAAAAAACGATTGAATTGAAACAATTTTTTATAAATGTAAGCTTTCACACAGCATCATGTATCACCGAAGTACCTGACCTCCATTTTTTTATATACAAAATATATCCACAAAAATATATCCCTTTATAAATACTTGCAGTCTTTGGAGAAAGGTGAGTTATAAAATTACCTACATAAATTAACATTATATACCCTGCAATAAAAGTATATATTTCAGAAGGCCCAAGTTCAAAATTAATTAATTTGAAGCCTAGATTTCCTTGGGGATTAAATCTTTGAAACTCACGAAAGTATGTTCCGTACTTCATGTTCAGAGTTTAACAAGTTTCCGTGTTCGAAACTGCTAATTTGGAACATAGCATGTACAGTTTTTAGAACAAAAGCAACTTTCGTGATCCGAAAAACAATTGCTTTAATATTGACTGATATCAAAGTCAAAAACAATTTTATTGCTACATAAATATGTTTCTAAGGTTTTTATTTTTTATTATAGTACTCTGGGTAATTTCTAAGAAATTAATAAAACCCAAAAATTTACGATCTCGACGGGATTCGAACCCGCACCTTCCCCTTCAGCGCAGGGTTGCTCTTTTTCCAACTAAGCTACGTGATCTTATCTAGTCGACCCGTAAATCTTTGGGAGTTCTTTCGGCACTTACGCCGTCAGCGCCACCTACACAGGAAACAATGAAGTTATCCAATTCTGCTCAAAGACCAAATTTACATTTAGTTCTTTGACGAGAGGTTTTGCCGTTGCTTGATTCTAAGGTTTTTATTTTTTATTATAGTACTCTGGGTAATTTCTAAGAAATTAATAAAACCCAAAAATTTACGATCTCGACGGGATTCGAACCCGCACCTACCTAATCTATGTACCTGTAGGTACATAAATATGTACCTACATATAAGTACTTCATGAGAAGTAAATTTTAAAAGTTAAGGGTCTTTCAGACCGATGCTTCCCGCGGTGCACTTTAAGGCGCATACCCCAGCCAAACTAGCGCCGCCACCTATTTTATCTTAGTATTCCGTTAAACAAAGGAAATTTCAAAAATCCATCGCTCAGTTTGTGATACCTATTAAAAGCTTTTTTTAATGCGTTTGTAATAGTTTTATTCTATTTAGTTTAGGCAGAGAATCGAAAATACACTTTGGTGGTCACCAAGGGCCACAAGGGATTTTTGTAATTTCCTTTTTTCAACGAAATAATTAGATGAAATAGGTGGCGGTGCTAGTTTGAGACGATGTACCGCTTTAAGGCGCATACCTCAGTCAAACTAGCGCCGCCACCAACTTTATCTTATTATTCCGTTCCGACGATGTACCGCCTTCAACGGATATTTCTGAGAATTACCAGTATAGGTAACCGTTATGACTACAGAAAACGTTCTCCTGTGACTACAACAACACAGAATATTTTTGGAACTAACTATAGTCAAAGATTTAAAAAAAAACACAGCGAGAGAATAGCAACTAACATAATATTATAACATCACGAAGCCTTAATCGTGAGATTCATAACACTATATCTAAATCTTCTCTGCTGTAGAATATTCTCATCACGATAAAAGGCAGCAAAAACACACAAGAAAATATTCAAAGTACCTAGGCAACATGACCTGAGGCACTACAAAATTAGGCAAGCACATTGTGATAGACCACCTAATTTGTAAACCAAACGCGCCATGTTGTGTTTACCACGCACGCCGCGTGTGGCTTGTCCGGTGCCTGTGACAAAGCTGGCGGACGTTTTTGAACTAAACAACGGTGTGGACACGGCTAGTTGACAACAAACTAGGGAATAAAGGAACAGCTGGGTAATTTAAAAACACGTACTTACTTTAGGTTACCCTAAAGTATGTGACAATGACAATTCTTTGCCTCTCATAGGTTACCCTAAAGTAAGCAAAGTCTTCTGTGTTTATAAAAAAAAGTCTTTAAAAAGTCTTTATTAGGAACTTCAACTAGGTATACAACTTAACAAAATAGGAAGCGATGCGACCTGCAGAAGTAAAATACTATGTTGTTGTTATATTCTTATAACTTGTTGCATTCATATTATCGTCAGGTCTTAGTGATTAGGTGAGTTAGGAGAGAGCGACGTTGACCACGACGACGACGACGACGACGACGACGACGAAGACCAAATTTGGTCTTTGAGCAGAATTGGATAACTTCATTGTTTCCTCTGTAGGTGGCGCTGACGGCGTAAGTGCCGAAAGAACTCCCAAAGATTTTCGGGTCGACTAGATAAGATCACGTAGCTTAATTGGAAAAAGAGCAACCCTGCGCTGAAGGGGAAGGTGCGGGTTCGAATCCCGTCGAGATCGTAAATTTTTGGGATTTATTAATTTATTATCTATCAATTAGGACATTTATTTAAAAAAATAAGCTGAAGGTTCCCTTGGTATTCTATCATTTAATACGGCTATGACAATAAAAAAAATTGATTGATAGTTTACGAGAAATACGGTTTAAATTAAACTAAGAAAAAAGATAGATCTTGCACACTTATTTCTGATGTTTTTATTAGCTTTTTTTCATTTTTGAAACGAAGGAGACATGCCTTGCTTGTATCGCATAGATTTATTATGCATTTTTTTCGAAGCCTTTTCGATAAAAATTACGAATAAAAGTGGTATTAATATAACTCAATTGTTAACGTTAACTCACATATGTATATCCACACCTTACGAACTTAGTTTAATCTTTCAAAAAATTACTCAAAATGTATTACTTGAGACTCAACTAATACATTCAAATCAAATAAGCTGTTCTTTGCCTCTCATAGTTCAATAGTATTGATAATATGTGTAAATAATTTCATTGTAATTTAATTGGGTAAATTTTATTTTGAAAAGTACAAAGATAATTCCATAACTTTCATGGCACAGAAAATGTCGAACATTATTAATTTATTCAATTAATTAACAAAGAGAATTACAATCAAATAATCGAAACAGTGAGAGGAGCGAGCCCACAACCTCTTGCGTCGCAGGCGGACCTTTGCCCGCTGCGCCACAGATGTCGTCAAAATGAGCGTTAGATGCAGTTACCCAGCTGTCCTCTCCGCACCGTCACGGTGTGTCTGTACATTATTGCCTGCATTACCCAAATTGTTATCTCTCAGGAGCAGATAAATGATATGAATTGTTTTTAAGGAAGTCCAGCAGTGGACTCATATAGGCTGATGATGTGATGTGTGTTACCTACAGTTACCCAGCTGTCCTCTCCGTACCGTCACGGTGTGTCAGTAAACTATCGCCTGCATTACCCTAATTGTCAAGTCTCAGGAGCAGATAATTGACTAGAGGTGTTAGAGAGTCCAGCAGTGGACTCATTTGGCTGATGATGTGATATGTGTTACCTACAGTTACCCAGCTGTCTTCTCCGTACCGTCACGGTGTGTCAGTGCACTATCGCCTGCATTACCCTAATTGTCAACCCACGGGAGCAGATAACATTCGGAGCCAGCCCCATTAGTTTAATAGTAAATGGTTAATAGAGCGGTTAATTAACAAGCAGCTATTGTTTATTACAGTTATGATTATGACTATCTTATTAGATTTAAGTTCTGCTGTCAAACCTGTAGGCCTAGCACGGGGATTGTTGTCTATGGTTGGATAGCGAAAAATGACATCGCATCGTCATACATTGCGTAAATTATTGAAGTTCAAGGAATGAGTCTCAAATATTTTACGCATTTGATGACGATGTACGGATAGGACGTAATTTTTTTCTATTCTACTCCAGACAATCTATCTTAGGGTCAGATCACACCGAGACGCGACGCGACGTGAGGCATCTTGAGACACAACGTGGTGTAGCGCGATGCAGGATGTCGCCGCGGGGAGTTTATGTATTATGTCAATAAAATCTTTATGAGTAGAATCACTATCATAAAATGCGCGCTGCGTCACGCGGCGTTCCGTTGCGTCACGCCGTAGCTCGGTGCTGCAGCGTCTCGCTGCGTCGCGTCGCAGCTCGGTGCCGAGATGTGTTTTCGAATTATGACAATAAAATTAGTATCTTTTTGCGTATAAAATAAAGTTGTATTTTTAATCACTATCTTAAAAAGTGCGGTACGAGCTGACCCTTACGCTACATTATAGGTATAATCATCATCATCAGCCTATAATAGTCCACTGCTGGACATAGGCCTCCCCTAATGAGCGCCATAGCGCCCTGTCTTCAGCTTGCCGCATCCAGCATCTGCCAGCAGTCTTTCGCAAATCGTCATCCCATCTGGTCGGAGGGCGTCCTACACTACGTTTGTCGATTCGCGGTCTCCACTCAAGAACACGTTTACCCCAGCGGTTATCGGTTCTTCGCGAGATATATTATAGATTATAGGCATATCAAATTAAAAAAATGTATATAACTAGTTACGAAACTTGCTTACTAAGACGCACTAAAGGTAAGATATCAAAGTCATGCTAATAAACCTAATTTCAGATTAGATACGAGTATAACATCATTACGTTTGTTTGTCGATGTATCGTATCTTAGGTGTTGATTTAGTCTGTGTCAACTCAATTAGGGGCGGTACTAATTATCACTATAATTATGAAAGACGTAACGTCAGGAATAGTCTTAGAGCTAATGAATAGCTTTAAGAAGACTATTCCTGACGTTACGACTTTCAGCTGAGCTGAAAGATAAATTACGGTGTAATTAGACCTTTACGGTTCTATGCTTACAATAATTACCAGTACAATATCAAAAAGAAAATAGTTAACTTTAAAATAACAAAAGTACCCTTCAGTAGTTTACGCAGTTTGTTCAAACAGAAGCCAGAGCTGTCTGTCGTAATAATTGTCGATTAAAAATAGAAATTAAATTTATCATTTTTTTTCATTTTCAAATGACATACACGTACATACATCTGAAAATGTCTCCTTCAAACCAGGGGGAGTTTTAATAAATTAATTATTATCCCAAAAAAAATCGTTTTCGGAGGGCCTTGAACCCGCGACCGTCCCTTAGTACGTGAAATGCTCTAACCATCTGAGCTACGAAATCAAGTAACCGCCTAGTCGAAAATCTTTGGGACTTCCTACGAACACTAGCGCCGTAAGCTCCCTTGTAGGTACAGGGGAAACATTGAAGTACATCCAATGGGTTATTATTTAATATCTTAGAGATTTCTCCGAGTGCGAGGGCTTACGCACTATAATAACAAAAACTTTAAGGGAAGTTTTGCCATGATCACTACGCTTGGCACGTGGATAAGCAATCAGAGCGGAGGTGTCAAAAATACGCAGAAGAAAGCTGCTGCCCTGCCTCTAATCTCAAGGTAGGCTCCCATAATCGACACTACGACACCCAAGGGCGGAGTTATAGGGGTCGATTCTAAGGCCGGTATCGCTATGGCAACAAATATCTAATCTTCAGTTCTATAGGAGCAACATTTTTAGCGCCATTTTAAATAGCTTAAAAGCCATAGAGCATGCAACAATGTGTGGGTTCCGCATCAATAAGTTCGTAAAGCTGATATATCTACAACACCGCAATATCAACTATCATTAGATAGTTTAATATACCCTTAGGCTGGCTCTACACGTTCAATATTTATTGACATTGCAAACATCAAACCAGATACGTGTATACGTTACATAATGTAGGCTCAAAGACTTAGTTATTCTTGGCTGTTTACTTGTGATTTGCATTTAGGGCCTTGTCTTATCAGGACACCATGGTGGCGCCACCGGTCCGCCATCATGGTGTCTTGACCTACCAAGCGAGAAACACCAAAAGAAACACCACTACCAACCGGTGGGGAAGTGAGTGAGACGCCAAATAACTCTATACATATGAATGGTTGCGCCAGTGATTTTGTTGCCGGCAACAAATTTGGTTGCACAACCAAGCTGATACCAGGTCACCTGGTACCCTCCATACAAATGTACACATTTTGTTGGTGGTGCGAATGGTGGCGCCACCATAGTGTCCTAATGAGAAAGGGCCCTTAAACAAGAGGTCAACGATAGAGACAGCCATCACGATGGGATGAATTAGCTAGTTCTCCCCCTGCATTCGACTGAATAAATTGAGAAAATGGTACTAATATAATATATATCGATGTATAATATAAGTCATAAGAAATCATAGTGAGCCAGGATAGAGAGAAATAATCGTACCATTCGTTATTTTGAGTTTTCTATGTTGTCGACGTTGTTGTTGCAGAAAACAGTATTGACGTTCGACAGTGACACTGACAGAACCAATGAAGCGGGCTTGTCGGAAGAAATTGCGAGCGTTTAGTGAGTATCGGGTGTGGTAATTTGCACGGAGCACATGGGGTGCCGTCACGTGGCTTCGCGTCGCGTTTTAATAACGTGTTTAAGCCATGGCTCAAACACGCATGACGTTTTGTCGGTGGTATGGCTTGTCGATAGTGTGTTTCCGGCTTTAGTTATGTAAGCCTCTAAAGTTACGTTCAAGTTTATAAATAACGGTTCATTCAATTTCATTTCATTAATCAACGATGTCAATACATTTTGATATCGTTGCGGAGAAGAGGAACAAAGCAACAAATTTAGCTGCTTCGAAGGCGCTTCATGATTCTCTATCAAAATTCAATAACTTTATTTCTTTAGGCTTACAAAATAAGCACTTAGACAAGTCAAATTTTGTACATAAACAGTTTTATAAATAGTTATTATTATCAAATAAGAAACAAAATGTCATTGATTTTGTTCGCTTAAATTTTTTGTCCACAAGTGGAAGAAGCGAAAATAAACCTATATCGTTATGGTAAGTAGAAGAAGCCTGCTCAGCTACCTCTTCCAACCTTCCTCTGTCTCTATTTTCGTCCAAAAGACGCTGGGAAAATCGATACGTTACGTTTGGATCATGTGTGGTAAATTAGTTGTGATTAATATTGAGCGTGTGGCGATCGCCTAACGTATCAAACGTCAGGACCATCCACTGAGGCGATTATCCGCTCCATCGAGCGAGACACGCCGAAGCCTTGATTATTTAGCAAGTAATTTATTGCAAGGTTATCGAGAACTTTGTTCGGGGTAAACAATCGTTAAGGTGCCTATCTGAGGATTGACGCGGCCGCAAACTGAGTTCTGCTTAATAATGTAATGTTTAAGGCTGAGCCAATTTTGTCTTAAGTTTCAGTTCAGTTGGCGAAGGCCTGCCTGCGACGCAGGAGGTTGTGGGTTCGATTCCCGCCTCGGGACAAATGTGTGTACGATCTGCAGACATTTGTTCAGGGTGTTCTGGTCGTTTTCTATGTATAATAAAAAATATCTATCTATGTAATGTATAATATTATGTTTATCAGTTATCTAGTACCCATAACACAAGCTCTGCTTAGCTTGGGGCTAGATAATGCTGTGTAAATTGTCCAGCATTATTTATTTATTTATTATACTAGCAGCGCCTCGCGGTTTCACCCGCGTAGTCCCGTTCCCGTAGGAATTTTGGGATAAAAAGTAGCCTATGTCCTATTCCAGACTATAATCTATCTCTGTGCCAAATTTCATCCAGATCCGTTTTGCCGTTCTGGCGTGATAAAGGAACAAACATCCATCCATCTATCCATCCATCTAAACTTTCACGTTTATAATATTAGTGAGATTTAGTTTCTTTATTCACAAACAAATACTTGTTGTAGGCGACGCGTAGCTAATTAGGTACATAGGGGGTTGTTTAATTATGTTGAGCAGGTACCTACCTGGCTTGTTTGTGCCTCTTATTTGTTTGAGAGTAGGTAGGTACCTAGTTACCTTGATTGATTGTTTTTTATTGGTTTTTGAATTTGAGTAAAGCTAGTGTTTACGCGGAAGAGGCAACGGGTACGTTGTGCGCGCGGAGGAAGCGGGGTGCAGAGGTAGACACCGCCCGAGTCGCCCGCGCCTTTGACCACCACCGAGTGCGCACGTATGTTTGCCTCCACCCCGTTCACCACTCTTTTACACTGCGTTCGTGTTTTGTATCAGTCCTGTCCCCTACATTTGTGTTGGAATATTTGGGTACAATAAACAATAATAATATACAATAACGATTTAGTTTTGGTCTTAACCTGCCCCCCTAGCACGGGGATTGTTGTCTAGGGTAGAATAGAGAAAAATTACGTCACTTCGTCATCCAATGCGTAAATTATTTTAAATGCATTCCATCAACTTCAATAATGTACGCGATGTACGGCGATGCAATGTCATTATTGTCTATTCTACCCTAGACAACAATCCCTGTGCTAGGGGGGCTGTAGTGTATGGGGGAATCAAGCTTGGGATAGCTGTCATTATAGATTGTTTATGGAAGAACCAAAAGTTGGTTCGTAAAACAATAAACAAAACTTAGTCAGAATAAGTGCATAAAGTCAAATACAAACACAAATTATTTATTACCAACAAAATTTACATATTTGCATACATTAAATCAGAAAAAGTACTCAGGAGCTAAATATAATAGGTAGTAGGTATGTCTAATAGTTTGGCGACGGCCCCACACTAGGCTCACGGCCCGTGTCGTGGGTACCCGTGCACGATACTCAGAAGATTGACTTAGTAAGGTATCCAAGAAAACTTTACAGATTTAATACTCAGTATGTCTTTAAATAATTTATGAATATATATGTGGTATGCAATTTAGATGAGAAAGGTAGTGTAGCTGAGTGGGTGGGTGTAGTTGAGTGGGGGTGTGTAGTTGAGAGGGTGTGTGTAGGTGAGTGGGGGTGTGTAAGTGAGTGTGGTATGTAAGTGAATGAGTGTATAGTGAAAATATAAGATTTATTAGTGCTTTGTATAGGAGTGTAGTATAAGGCCGCCCATTGTACAACGAAATCTGTTTTTTAAGTTCTTTCCTGTCTTATGTATTCTTTTTAATTTGGTGTGCAATAAAGTGTTATTGTATTGTATTGTGTAGTCCGTCTGCGTAAAGCTCGGTTGTATTTTTACGAACCATATCTTGGTTCCTCCACACACAAGCAATAGAAACCAATCTTGGTTTCTAGAGTCTAGTGTGTGGCGCTTCCGACTGGAAGCGTGTGGATCAGTTGAGCTACCTGTAGATTGTCTACAACAGTCTGCAGGTAGCTCCATTGCTTCATCTCACTAATATTATAAATCTCACTAATATTATAAACGTGAAAGTTTAGATGGATGGATGGATGGATAGATAGATGGATGGATGTTTGTTCCTTTATCACGCCAGAACGGCTGAACGGATCTGAATGAAATTTGGCACAGAGATATATTATAGTCTGGAATAGGACATAGGCTACTATTTATCCCGGAATTCCCACGGGAACGGGAACTACGCGGGTGAAACCGCGAGGCGCTGCTAGTTGTAAATACTAGTTTTAATTTAATTCTATTATTTGATTGGGATGATTTGATACCTTGGAGAAAACGTTTCTTGAAGTGCTTTTTCTGCCAAGTTAACTAGGCTGTCTATTTATTATCATCATCTTCATCGCTCGAGTCAATAAATATTTTTTCCCGAAAACGAAAAATACTCTACGGTGTTAAAAAGATCGGCTTCAATTCTATCGCAACCCGGAAAAATCTCTAAATTACTAACAGGTCCGCCAAACCGGCCCGCTTCCGGTAAGCCAGAACACACAGGACTCTGGAACATTCCTCTCGAACAATTTAGCGCGCACAAAGAAAGCTATCTTCGTCGGTTCGGAAACGACCGCAGTCTGCCATACAAGTGTAGTCTAAACTTGAGCGTGGTTTCATCGTTTGAATGCCAGAGCTATGCAACCTAGAAATTATTTACAAAGCCCCGTCGAAAAATTATTTTCATCACATTTCTTCAAATTTGACGTACTGCACTGATTTTCTAACATAGCTAAGAGCTTGACTCACCTTTCAAATATTTTTTAATGCATTTTCATTCATCCTATGCATTTGCTGCCAAATGAGCTACCGATGCTACATCCAGACAAAGGTAAAACTTATAAAATTTATTCGCATGTTCGTTTAGTACTAAATGCTGTAAGCCTGACCATGGCAGACTAGACATCCCAGAGATTGACTGAAGACCAATATACACATTACCACCTAGTTTAACATAAATAAAATTCATTCATTCATTCAAATCTTTATTTTTATCAGGGTATAAGGAAAAGGACCTATTTTCTTTCTTCTTACTTTATCTATACTACTTAATCTTTACTTTCCTCAAACTTTTGTGTGACATACACACGAAAGATAAATAGATTCATTTGAAAATATTATTGTGTAAATTCTGTAAACCCGCGCGCAACTTTAGCCTGGACGCAGTACACTGTATACAGGTGCGCTCGAGCCGTAGCCAAATCGTTAAGCCTGAACTGTTCGAAATAATAAGTAGTTCCACCATTTGAGTTGCGTAAAACGTCTTTGGCATTGAAGGCCGAATGAAGATAAATGGAGAAGTCGACTCCGTAACGAGGCAAAGTCGACTGTTTTCAATTTGCCCGCACCAAGTTCGATTTAGTGTAAATTCTGTGAAATATCCCTTTATATTACGTCCGTTCGTGCTCTTAGATTTATACTGTCTATAAGCCGTGTCGTTTTCAATTTTTGTAACGGTCTCTGCGAGTGGTTTTGCTTGTTTCTGTGCGGTTTAGAAGCCGTACAAGTAAGTGTTTTAGATTTACGTTTTATTTCTGTCTTTTGCTTTGTGGCCGTTGGGTACGCCTTGTGGGCTTCACACTTTTGTCGTGTTGTGTTGTACTGTGGTGAGAAATAGACATTGTTTTGACGAGGCTTTGTTCCGACCTGTGTTTGAACGTTTATACTTAGGACAGGTATTCGTTTTTAACGAGGACAAAGTACGAATAAAGGTTTAAATAGGCTGTTCTGTTTTTACTCAAAGACACCCGATTAACTATGTATCGTTCTTGTTTTGAGTAGGTTGAGTGCCTAATGGGCCTCGTTCTTGAACATTGCAACAAAAATAGCCCTGCGCATTCCTTATTAATAGCTATTTTACAAAAGTAAATACATACAAAATAGATATACTATGAGTTAAAAAGAGTAGGTTTTTGTTACAACATAAAATTATTATTTATCTGACGAAAGAAGATACTAATGTATTTTTAGTAATCATCATAATCAGCAACCTATATTAGTCCACGGCTGGACATAGACCTCCCCTAATGAGCGCCATAGCGCCCTGTCTTCAGCTTGCCGCATCCAGCATCTGCCAGCAGTCTCTTCTATTTTTATAATACCTAATCAAATCCTTTTCTGTGATAGAAAACACATTCGTATTTAGTGAACTTCAACTTAAGGGCATCTATGAATTTCGGTGTAGGTACTCTACGGTTGTAACAATATCCACTTAGGTACAATGAAAACCAATTACACTAGTTACTCATAAATAACTTAGGACTGAACAAAATACAATAATAATTACAACTAATATTTAGGTACACTTAAATCTATTTTCTAAAAATCTAAGCCGTCACCAGAAGGCAAAGTGCCCAGAATGGCAATGGCAATAATTGGATAAAAAGGGGCTTTCCCCTTTTTATGTTTTTTAATGGGTAAACTAAGCTGACTGTACTTTTATACCCTGGACGGTTTTGTACGTGTTTTTCAATAGGTCAAGGGAGTATTTTGTTCAGGGGGGAGTCGCAGAAGTAAAATATTTTTTGGGTAATAATAAGTTGAGTTTTTTTTTATGTAAGCAATTCATGAAATCCGTCAATTATATTTTTGTGTTCCTTCAATAAATATACTCTAAAATAGTGAACGTACAACTCTTAAGAGGCGAACCTAGCGTGTTTGCTTGTCAAAACAGGACTAGATCTCACGGGATTCCCGTGGTTCAAAACCCGAATTCCATTATTTTTTTCATTGGTTCCTTTAACGTGAAAATACGATTAAGAAAAAAAAAGTAGAAAAAAAACATGAAAGTGCACTGTTTAGCACATAATTTGGTCGAGATCTTAGGAACCCTGCAGTCTGTTGAAATGACTTATATTGATTCGTAGGTTATAACTAATTTACTTGGTTTCTTCAGATAGTTTTTTCATAAATTGTGTAATTTTCTTGTAAATAAGCAAAAACTCCATTTTAGCACTTGCGCCGTTCCAAAAACACATGCTCTGTCCCACTCCAATGAACGCGAAATCCTATGTCTATCCTTTTTACAAAATAGCGCATATCGCCCTCTTAACGGTTGAACAATAAAATCGCCCGTCAAACATGCTCCGGAAACTTAAACCTCGGGTTAAAACTCGAAACTCTGCAAATAATGTATCGACTGTTTGGTTAGGACTAAACTCACAGGGGGAGCTGTTTCCGCATGGTGGTACCGATACGACGGTCTTGGGTTCTATATTGCACGTGCACATTGTTTTTCTATAATGTGTTTTGGCCTATCCGAAAGTTTTTAGTTTTAATCTTGCCCGTGCACATTGTTTTTTTATGATGTGTTTTGGCCTATCCGAAAGTCTTTGGTGGTTATCTTGCCCGTGCTTAGGTATTGTTTTTTATCGACTCGGGAAGAGCGTTTAGCTGTATGGTTTATTATGTATTTTCGTCGATTTTGTCAATTGTGCACCGATTTAAAGAAATCGCTATTGTATAGAGAATGCCCCATTATTAACATTCTTTACTCCAATATATGTTGATTATTTTTAAACTAAAACACTTGATTCACTAACTGTATTTTAAGCAAATTCATGGTCGAAACCGAGGGATGTCGAAACGGAGGGACATCGATACGCAGGGAATCGAAACCGGGGTAACAAATCTTCTGTCTTGCCCGCGTGCGCATTGTTTTTCTATGTATATGTTCACGCTTTAAAATGTACATACCCGTCAAAATTTATAACAAGCTTATGCCCGCGGTTAAAAAACGCGTGCAAAGACGCGTTTTTCGGAATAAAAAAACAGCCTATGTGTTATTCCAGGTACATCTTTATGTGTAAAAAATTTCAGTCCGATCCATTGAGCAGTTTTGACGTTTACTTTGGCCAAACATCTTGTATGTGTACTCTTGTATCCGCACTGAGACTCAGGTTGGTCCATTGTGCGTGGTTTCTGCTAGCGCAGCCAGCCTAACTCCGTCCAGGAGCGCAGAATCTTCCTGGGGTGGCCAAACATCTTTACAACGACACAACTCTCAAACTTTCTCCTTTGTACTACTAGTTGGTGGATGGTTCACGCCTAGTCGAGCTAATTTTATCAAAACTGCAATTTATATTCCTTCAGCTCGATACAGAGTTGATTTTTATAAATACTATTTAAAGCGTATTTATCGCCATCCCGTGACCACGGCAGTGTGTAAACCTGTCGAAACGTCGGGAAAATAAGGTAATTAAACGCGATAAATACCCGTTAAATAGTATTTACAAATATGTGTTCAGATCGCGTAAGTTTAAAAATATTTAGAGTTGATTTTGTCCTAATTGTTACACATTATGGACGTTTCTGATGGTGGGTACAGACCAAGCGAGCAAGAGCGAGCGAATGCAAACGATTGGGATTTGACAATCGGTACGTTCGTTCCATATTGTTTTGACGTAGCGACAGCCGCCGGAGCACGACCGAAGACGAACGAAGGCCCTTGTTTGGAGTCGCTTGCTTTCGCAATGACGTCCACACTGGTAATTTGGCGTTACTAAGACTTCGCTGTCCGTCTGTCACCAGGCTGTGTCGCAGGAACCATGATAGTTAGACAGTTGAAATTTTCACAGATGATGTATTTCTGTTGCCGCTATAACAACAAATAATAAAAAACAGAATAAAATAAAAATTTAAGGGGCTCCTATACAACAAACGTGATTTTTTTTGCCGTTTTTATAGATAATGGTACGGAACCTTTCGTGCGCGAGTCCGACTCGCACTTGGCCGGTTTTATTTATTTTTTTACGAACCAAGTCTTGGTTATTATACAAAATCGAGATATGAAAATAAATAAGTTTGAGTTTTATATTCTGCAGTAGCATAATCAAAAAGAAAAAAAAAAAGATGCATGAAAGTAACTCCATGAATAAAGTGACACCATAAAACAGGCTTTTACTATGTCATTTTATTATGAGTTACGTTAGCTGTAAAAAAGTCTTTTCAGCTAATTCGACAAGTGATCGATGGCACCATTTCCCATTTAAAAAATCCTTAAAGATATGAATTACTCAATTCAACGCGATCTTTCACAGTTCATTAATCCCAAGATTGGGGCCTTCGCCGCTTTAAATTCACTGCTTCTATAAATAAGGACTGGACTGGGGTGAAGTCAGCCAGTAATATATCGGTCTGCGGATGTCTGGACCCCCTGAAGTTAGGAACTTATCTCTATTTTTGCGGATTTTCTCCAGTGTCGACGTTTAACTTTTGTATTATGAGGTATTTTCGTTAAGTTTTAGGTATTCTCTTTTATTATGTTACGTAATATTATATTAGGGTGATTTTGATCGTAACTTGAAACCTGATTTTGAATCGGACCATTCACACATTGAAAAATAGTAATTAATAATGCTGGAAAATTCACACGTCAAAATGAGTGCACAAAAGGGAAGCCCCGTTGCGCAACTATTTGCAGTTGAGCAACCTCAGTTGCACAAAAGGGAACTCGCGGTCATTCACTCCTTCCATCATTTAGGCCAGTACTCGTATTATGGGAACTAGATAACTATAGACCAAAGGTAAAATCATAAAACTTAAAAAATATAACATTAAACATGATTGGAAACCATTACAGTGTTTTAGTACAATATTGAATCCGTACGGTCCTAAAATAGCCAAGACTGTATTTTAGGACCCAAGGCTTCTTCTTTAAAAGTTTTCACATGTACCTCTAGTAGAAACTGATAACTTCCTAACTAAATATAAAAGTGAAAATAAAGATGAAAAACCTATTCAGATTGTTAACAAAAAGGTACAAGACATAATAATTATTATGAAAATGCATTATTAGTATTTGCATTCTACTTAAGAAAAATCGGCACTTGAAATTCAGAGTAGACGCACTATCTGTAAGCACTAAAAGTAAATAGTTATTTGAAAGGCTCTGAACCCGATGAAGAAAACTGTTCAATTCTCCAAAACCGAGTCATATTACGAGGGTATAAAACGTATATCGAAGTCCCCCCTCCTTATATCGGAACTATTTGTTATATGCCACGGGTGATGGCATAATTCGTGTAATTTTATCGTAAAATATTACAGACGCCGTAAAATTGTAAGGTATAGATACCACACACGCAGACCTTGCGAGGCAAATAGCTGAATGCAAAGCGAACGTATACAAAGTGAACTTGATTGATGGAAGAGTCATTGAACGATAAGTATGTAATTTTGATATTAATGTATGGTAGGTACTCATTCCCAGAAAATAGTCGACATATAAAATCTCAGATGCTTGCACACGGTTTGTTTTTAATATAGTAACAGAGGTGATTGACCTACAATGATTGAAAAAACTGTTTATAATTTATGCAAAAATTAGGAAGCCCCGGACTTCATTGGAATTTATTAATTGTAACATCAACTGAAAACAATATACTTATGCTCTAACACGGCTGGCTCCCAATTTTTAACCGAGTTCAGGAGGAGGTTTTGTTCGGCTGTATATATTTTTTATTTATGTTCGTCGATTTCTCCGTCAACTATGCAATGATTTAAAAAAAATCGTTTTTGTATAGATAATGATCCCGTATTGGTCCCATAAAAATTGTTTTTTTTTATTATTGTAAAGTTTGATTTTGAGATGGTCTCATAAAAGATCCTCTCATCTTTGATCCTCGAGAACTCGATATGTGCGCCTTAAAATGTATCTAAAACATCATCACATGATAATTTTCAAACGGGTGTAAATAAACAATAAAATCGAATGTTAACTAGATGTCACCACTAAAAAAATCGCACTATCGAAATGTTCTGGGTTTAAAAGTACCTACTTGCAAACCCATTTACATTATTCTGGAATTTGAGGTCAGTTTATAATCTTTTTAAACACGACAAAGTGTGAAAAAATATTTTGATGACCAGAAGCTGCCTGCGTGCCAACTAGGTATTATAAAGGTAATAGGTACTATATCATCATCATCATCATATATGTCGAACGACGTCCACTGATGGACATAATGCCTCTCCTAAAGATCGCCACAATGTTCGATCCCGCTCTGCCATTAATTCCCCGTGACCTTCACCATAAATACTAAGTTCATGCTAAATCTTAAAACTCAAAACTGCTTGGCTTCTATTGCTTCCAAGAATGTCACATGCAAAATCGTCAAGGCAAAGCCATACGGCTTACATCCACGATTTTCAAGCTACTGGTTCTAAATATACCTACTTTAGCAATAGGTTAGTAGACGACATATAGACTCCCTCTATGACTTCTAACCTGCTTCTAAGTATGTCACATTTTCTATAGATTTTATTTAATCCAAAACCGTCAAGGCTATGCCGTACGGCATCCATCTATGACTTCCAATGCTATTGGTTCCCTGTATTGGGATAGGGTCACAGGCGTGATAACGGCGCGGGACACGCGACGTTAAATAGAGCAAGAACTCAACACGCTAGGTTTTCGTCGATGGATCTTGTGCCACTGTTTTTGTGTTACACGGCGAAATTATATCGGGGTCGTTGTTGCTGTTAGGGTTCCGTACCCGAAGGGTGAAAACGGGACCTTATTACTAAGCCTCCGCTGTCTGTCTGTCGGTCGCACCGTCTGTACGTGTGCTCGTGAACCGAAAAAAGTAGATATTAGATTTTTTACAGAGTGTTTTGAACGCTGCTGTACAGCAGAGGGATAGTGTCATTCAACTATTTTCTTGATTTCGTAGCCAAAAACGAATCTATGTGTGAGTTGACAAGCATAAAACTTCGGTGCTTTCACGCACACAAGCGCACGTATACGAATAGGAAAATAAGACAAATTTGTCGCAATTTTTCGGCGACACCTTGTTTGTATCTCCTATCATTCTAAGCCTTCTTTTTCTATGTATATCCTACTAATATTATAAATCTGAAAGTTTGGATGGATGGATAGATGTTTGTTACTCAATCACGCCAGAACGGGTGAACGGATCTGGATGAAATTTGGCACAGAGATAGATTATAGTCTGGAATAGAACATAGGCAGAACATACTTTTTATGCCGGAATTTCCACGGGAACGGGAACTACGCGGGTGAAACCGCGAGGCGCTGCTAGTAGTATAATAATTTTAAAGTAAGGGGCAAAGAACCTCCATAGTAAGTTGAACAACGATCATTGACACTTAGTTAGCTAGCAACGGTCAGCGCGGTCAGTACTTGGATGGGTGAACGGGTCCTGTTCGCTTTTTGCTTTGTTCGCAATCTATCAAAAAATTCTGTTTTTAGGGATTTTCTTGCTTCTTTTGCGAAAGTATATCAAGTATGGTATGGAACTCTTCGTGTATGAGTCGACTGGCACTTGGCCGGTTCATTCCCACTTCGTTTGGTTACACACAAGGCAACGTGAACTAACCTTAATAATGTATCTGACGGACGCTTCCGATTGGTAGATATGGCTCAGTAGAGCTACCTCTGGATTGTTTGCAACAGTCTGCAGTTAGCGCAACTATTTCAATTGCAATTCCTTTTCTTAAACTGTGATATAGCCTATGTACACCTATTAAATAAGTTCATGATAATGTATTATTTTGTAGAATAAAGAATTATTGAATATAATAACTGTAACTTTAATAAATATAATAACTATATTAATAAAAACCCATTTTACTACCTTATTTTCGCCCTAAAAAGCAAAAACGACCCCAATTTTGAATAAAAATGTATGTAGATAGCAGAAGGTAATAATTTCGGTCTCTTGACGCGACAGCTTTTCAGTCGTGGGTCTTGTATTGGTGATTAACTCGAGTATTGGTGATTCATATAACGATTTCGTGTCTATTACCATTTTAGCTAAATTGTCAATAGTTTATCAGTAACCAATCAATCAAGCTATGTCGCTCATTAGGGGAGGCCTATGTCCAACAGTGGACTACTATAGGCCGATGAGGATGATGAATCAATGAATATTATAACAGTCGCAGTCGTTGCTTTACACAATTCTTTCATTTGTTGATTGAAAATAAATATTTTCTGAACGTACACTCTAAACAATAGGTAATAATCATAGTAGGATCTACTAAAAATTCGGAAAATGACATTCCTCGGTTCAGTACTATGAAAAAAACATGCGTACGTGAATGGGTATTTTGTAAAACCATCCACCGGTATTTTAAGTAAAACTAACTCTACCTTTTGAGCAGCATAAACGAAATAACGTTGAAAAGAAATAACCGTTTTCTGTTCTGCAGAACTTTGATTCGATTATGCCATTTACCTTTCTTCAAAAAACCTTTCCGTGCCAACGAAATACTTGAGAAATAGTGTGCAAAATAAGAATTACTGTTGAAAAACGTCGAAAACACAGCGTTTCTTAGGATTTACGTTACTAGGACATCGCGTGAGCGTGTTAAAGAATATCGACCGAACTTGCTTACTTCACGGACACCAAGAAAATGAACCTACGTAATGGAAAATATTGCTTATTACAGGAGGGTAAGACTCATTATATTCAAAACTATCTTAAAACTGATTACTATAATTTAAAAAAAATGGGTCGATTGGGTAGCCCTTGCAGATCATCAACAAAAATGGTGGGGCCAATGCTCCATAGCGGAACATCATAGGCTGATAAACAGGTATTTTAATAAAAATTAAAAGTGGATGCACAAATGGGTCTTGTTCCTGGACCTAAAGGTGCATCCACATCGCTTTTTTCGTAGAACGGTTGCAATCAAAAACTTTGGATTAGTTTTCTAAAATATATTTTTGTTTTCCGTTATTCAGAATTACCTGCATACGTTGCTTCACAAAATGTAACTTAGTTGTGGATGCAACACTGACCAACATGTTTGTCAGCTAGGTTTATTGCAACATTGGAACCAATGTTTGTACAATCTGCAAATATTTGTTCCTCTCTGGGTATATTTATTTAACATTCATAACACCGATATAGCAAAGGCTGTCTATCACATCACACTAATATTAAAAAATTGAAAACACATTGAAATTAATGATAAAAATGCTTGAAAATTCATAAATCTATCATCTAGCACCAGGCTAAGCAGCTTCTGAGCGATAAGGCCGCCCATTGTATTTATCTTATGTGATGTCTCTTTGTAATGTTATTTTCTGGTGTACAATAAAGTTTTTTTGTATTGAATTATTGTAAGCAGAGCTTTTGTTAAGGGTACTAGATAACTCATTACATACATATATTTTTTTTACTATGCATAGAAAACACTCAGAACACCCGCAACAAATATCTGCGGATCATACTAACATTTCATCCGAGGGAGGAATAGAACCCACAACCTCCTACGTCGGAGGTGGACCTTCGCCCACCGCGCCACAGAGGTCGTCAAAGTTTCGATGTTTGTTATATCAAGCATTGAATTAAAAATAAAATGTTCTATTTCATAAATAAATAAATAATGCTGGACAATTCATACAGCATTATCTAGCCTAAATAATAATCTAAATAATCCATTAATGGTCATTAATTGGAAATGAATGAGCAAGTAAACCTGATAGCTGGTGCTTCAATTAATTGACGGCATTATGATTTAAAGTGCCATGAATGTTTAACCATTAATATAAATTAAATTAATGGTATTGAGTTATTTTAAAAATACAAACGTATTTTATTACAAAGAAATACGAAAAACAATTTGTTTTACAACGGAAAATAAGTAACTCAGAAATATGTCTTTTTCCACTCATCATCATCATCCGCAGCCGGATTTTACCCACTGCTGGGTATAGGCCTCCCGAAGTTATCCTTCTTCCACTAGTGGACAAAAATTGAAGCTAACAAAATCAATAACATTTTGTTTCTTGTTTGATAATTACTATTCATAGAGCTGTTTATGTATAAAATTTGACTAGTCTAAGTGCTTTTTTGTAAGCCTAAACAAAAATAAAGTTATTGACTTTTGATTTTTATGAATTGTGAAAATCAGATTCATTAAGACATACAGGCTAGTTAATGTAGGTTTTGAAGAAAAAAACACGTATATTTATGAAACGTTTGAAATCGAAAACTTCTAGAAGAACACCGAATGATCATTAAAATACTATCTGCATTGCTTTTAAACTCAAACGAGACGAAGTAATCTACATAGGTCGATCTACTGCAAAATAAAAATAATGTTGTCATAAAATAAAACTAACAAGATTATTCTCTCCTGAAATAAATGCGCGTCAATATTTTCGATACGATACAATATTAACGTTCTGTTTGTTGTAGGTACCTACATTTTTTACTTTGACTTATTTTGTTTTTTTGCTCTGTTCTCCTAAGACTGCTGTTGTTGTCTGAACTTCTAAACCTTCAACCGAAATGCACTTCCTAAATTGTGTCAATGTAACAAGAAAAGCTTATTAACATTTATCTATATAAAAAAATCCAAGGCCTTTTAATAAAATATAAGGTAATAGACAAAATTCTGCCTATAATTTACCAAGAAAATCCATGTCCAAAAACGTCGAATAATATTCAAAAAATCCTTTTTGAAACCATGCGCATTCCAATTTTCGTTTCACAATCACATTACATGAACAGTACACTTCACATCACGAGAGGCGTAGAGGCCACAGCGTACGGCGGGCGGGCCACGGCGCTAGGCGGGCGGTCTAGGCGGCGGGCCTCGCAGCACTGGGCGCGCGATTCGGCGCGACTCTTCCTTTTCAATTAACTTCTCTGTCGCGTGTTTTTGTAAGAATTTTCGAATGGTTTTTTTTTAATTTGATTGTTTTTATAGTCTAAATTAAATATAGTATCTGAAAAATTTACTGGACTTTAACTGGACTTTTTATGTTATGTTATTTATGGTGCTCTTTTATCGAATTTCAGATGAACGTAAGATATAACAGAGCAAAGTTGAATTCTTTTTGTTTTACAACTAAATATTTTTTTTTATATTTTTTATAATTTTATGGGATTAATACAAATATAAAGAGTAAAATAACGTATGCAGGTAGGTAAGGTTGCTAAAAAATGCTAGCCTACATATTTTGTTTTAGAGAAGAATATTTATTTTTCAAATGACATACATTTCACTATGATATTTCCTATCTCTTGTTATAAATGGATAAAACGTAAGCAAGCTAAAGTCGCTACACAATTTAAAACGATATTGTGTATTAATAATTTATAAAGAGGAAGATCTGTGGGATCCGTAACGTCACAGCGTTTTCTTCTGTTTTTTCCGGGATTTACCGAAAAGCCGCTTTAGAAAGATATAAAGAAAGAGACAAATAAGGCCGCGAAGTTTTTTCGCAGAGAATAAATATTAAAAGGTTCGTTTCCTTTTTATAGCCGCTCATTATAGTCAAGAATTTATTAAATTAACAATGAAGAAGGGGTGGAAGTAGAAAAATACGAAGGGTGAATGGGATGGAAGAAATGATAATGGAAGCCAACAAATAATTTCATAAAAATCAGTTGCATTCGTATTTAAATCATGTTGGAGCGTAAATAGCTGTATCTTTAAAAATATCTATCTTTATGTATTTTATGTAAGTATAATAATTAAATAAATTATGCTGGATATATCACATTATCTAGCCCCAAGCTAAGCAGAGCTTGTGATATGGGTACTAGATAACTGATATGCACAATACAATATAATAGTTATCTTTATTATACATAGAAAACGACTAGAAAACCCGGAACAAATATCTGCAGATCGTACAAACATTTGTCCGAATCGGGAATCGAACCCTCAACCTCCTGCGTCACAGGCGGACCATCGCCCACCGCGCCACAGTGGTCGCTGGTATAGTACATCTGTCATACCCGCAACACAAGCTTTGCTTTTAGTGATGGTGTGTCGATTGTCCAGCGTTATATATTTGTTTATTTTATACTACTTTTCTCATTCATTACGGATGTAAGCGGGTTAACTACGAACCTTATTTGTTAATTGTTTGTTTATTTGTGTTTCTTCCAACACAAATAAGGTTCGTAGTTAACCCGCTTACATCCGTAATGAATTCGTCAAACTACGATAGTTTTTATACTTTTCTCATGTTTATTTCAATAGTATTTCAAGCTATTTATTAAAATTTCTGCTCAAGCTAAACCGAGATTGCTATTACTACGGACTTTAGCTATTAAAACAATTTATATTTTGCTTTAAATTGAGATTTAAATACATTACTGCAAGCAGCCTCATATCAGTTTTCAGCGAAAACTTAATAAGCGATCCGCCATTTTTCTTGGATTAGGATGTTTGGCTGGTGTCGAAGTTTATGTGACTTTTTTCGCCAATATTGCAGTATAGATTTTTCGGTTTATTGAAAACGAATCATTCCCAGGATAATGGTCAGGTGCAATTGCAAATGTTAATCTTTCAGGTAACGACTGTCGTCAACTCGGGTAGGTAATTTGGCGGGTAACTTATTCCCAGAAGTGAGTAAATCCAGTGATGATGATGGAAATCTACATTTTAATTAGTAGGTAGGTAAATATAAATTGCTTACAATTATAAACTCGATTCATTAACCAGGATCCCACTCAAAAGAGGGCTCAAAAACTCATTCTAAAGATACAAATGCATACAATTCGTCAAATAAAGCGCGTTCGTAGAATAGCACAACAAATCATCATTGCAAATGACGCCGAGTTAGCTGGCCGGTTATTGATGAGGCCCAGGTGTTGCCTCTTGTGATTAACTGAGGACTTTGCCTCATGATTCAGTTCATGAGGCAAAGTCCTCAGTACTCTACGTACTTCGAGTATAAAATTGCGCGTGCCTTTGTTGCTTTTTGGATTCCGTACCTACCAAAACGGTGTCAACCAGGCACTGTTACTACACTAACAGCTAGTTTTTCATCCGATTGTCATATTTTGACACTAGTTTAAACTTTTGATTACCCTCCAGTGTGTTTACTTGTGTGCGGAAAAACAGACTTGGTTCGTAAAACATATAAACTTAGCAATTAAGCCCTCTTAAGCGACAAAGTCTCTCAGGCTGTGGTTGTAAATAAAAAAAAAAGCCCTCTTAAGTTCGTTTATTTAGTAATTTGTGCAGCTGACTGTACAAGCAAAACAACATTGCAAAGTTAAAAAGCTTTTTAATAACCTACAAACAAAATATTACCATAATATAATAAAAATCGGATATTTATGGGTGATGATTGATGATAATAAAACCTAATTCCAAGCCTGCCTATCTAAATTGTAACACTTGTTTAAACTATGGAAAATAATGAATAGATACATATTAAAGATAGGGCAAAGCAATAGGGCAGTGAGCACGAAACAATAAATATTATAATTTTAATTCGGTTCGTAAGTCGTTGAGCAATTTGTATGATCGAAATAGGTGCACGGTTGAACATTAATTCCTCATTTTACTCAGAGATACTGTTAAGAAGATCATATATTCATTTATGTTTCAAAAACTAGTATATTTTTTTTTGTTTTTCATACGGGTTTCTGCTTATTTCGTTTCCATAACTCGGCACACGCTATCTAATCACGCTATCTATCTATCTCACGCTATATAATTATTACTGTTAAATAATGTTTTTCACCAAAAACACATCAACAGCAACTTTAAAAGAAAACAGCAAGCTCAATAGGAGGCTAAGGTGAGTTTCAGAAACAAAAAAACTCCACAAATTTTAATAGAACGAGACAGTTGTTAAGCGTATTATGATCGCTACGACACGCCGATTCATAAATAAAGCTGACACCAAGTAATAATCGCGGTGTAGCGAAACGTGAAATAACGTTTTGTAAATGACAGCTATTCAATCGGATTTTAAATCACGAAGAATCAGATCACGTCTAGATTGAATGATTCATAAAAGTCTAGTCTACAAGAAAAATCATAAAAATCTAGGCTCCGCAACGTTAAAGAAAACTTTGATGGCTTAGTTGCGTAATCATATCATTTATTTGCTGTCTACAACATAATGCTCTTGTTTGCTCCAAAAATTGTGAACATAAAATGGGTCTTGGCTGTTTCATGTCGCTTATTATCACCCTTAGATGTTTCTAATGATAACTTGATAGCAATGCCTTTAATGATAGACACAAACGAGATGAAGCCAAAAAAGCGATAAATATGTATCTTTTTCGTATTCATATACGTGAAGGTTGTGGGCGTGAAAGCACTAACGAAATAATGCTAATTAACTCGCACAAAGATTAGTTTTTGGCTTCAAAGTCAAGAAAAAATACTATACACCCACCGCTGGGTCTAAGGTACTTATTAAATCAAATCATTATAACATAAAAGTCATTATTAGGCTATTATGCCTTATATTATCATAAGTAAAGGCCTCTATTTGCTTTGCCAGTCTTCATTGTCTTTTGTACTATAAGCTAACAAATAAAAATTCAGAAGGTGGCTTTCTCTACGTACATTGTGAAACTAAAATATTGGCATATTCCCGAGGGGTGACCTGAACAAAGTCTGCGAAATTTACAAGTAAACGATAAAATATAGTCTTGGTATCGAACGTAACAGAACTTAGGTAAGGATTTGTGATTATATTGTGCAAAGGTTCATCGAATTATCAGCAAATAAGTGATATCTTACTTTCATTCGATTTAAGAGTAGTGTTAGTAAAGAAGGAAGGTGGGTACAGGTACAAAAGTACGTACTATAAATAATTGTAAACATCACAATTTCTCATAATGCTAACGATTATTCCAGTTTATCAGGATTTCTTTTAAAAACACGTTAATTTTTTATTGAAAAAAAAACGACGAAAACTCCTCATCTTTTTTTTGTATAGATGCAATAAACCGGTCGAATTGCACAGCCATCTTGGTCGAGTGGGCGGCGTGAAACCGTCGAGCCTCCACGCTTGGTTGGTTATGACGTTCGTGCTAGGAACAATGCATTATTGAAGGCAATCATGAAGGCTGGCCAGGTGCCTGTTTGCTTCGATTTACTGATCAATTATTGCCAGCAAGGCGCAAGCTTCTTTTTTTCTGTTTTGTACTGGCCAGTCGTATCGACGTTCTAATTTTGAACCGTCAGTATTCATTTTAAAAACCAAGAATAAAACGTTCCATTACAATATTACGTTTTATTTTTAAACATAGAAATTAGAATTTCGAGAGTCCATTATTCTATAGAGGTCATATTTTATTTTTAACGATTTCAGAAGGAGGTTCTATGTTCGGCTGTATGTGTTTTTTATGTATGTTCTTCGATTTCTCCGTCAATTAATGGACCGATTTTAAAAATTATTTCGCTAGTATAGGAAACGATCCCGAATTGGTCCTTCCGTGGGATTAGTATTTATCCTGTCAAGCTTAAAAAACAACATAATATTTTTTTAAAAATCACGACTAGCTATAACAATTTTGGTGATATTTTCACCAATTCCTAATAGATTTTGATGATTTGTTTTATAAAGGTTGAATTTGAGGTGGTCCCATAAAAATTTGGCTTTTGAGGAATTTATATGTGTGCCGTCATACGTATCTAAAACACCATCACCTGATACCCACAATCAGTATCAAATGGTTTCCATGGCAACGGGAGTAAACAAGAGGTCTTTTCATACGTCGTTATATATCATACATAATTTATCACATCAAACTTCATTGGACTCGAATTTTAACTAGATGTCGCCACTTGAAAAATTACATCGCGCTATTGAAGTGTTCCTTCTAACCCCATTTTCACTATTTAAGGATTTTGAAAGTCGGTTAAATTTTCTCACTCACTCACTTGACTCATCAAAAAGCAGCGATATAATAAAATGTTAGTTGGGAAACAACAAAAGAACAACCCTCGGCTCAACTTTCCCCAAATACCAAACATCGACTTAGAAAACATTCATTTGAATGTTTCCTTCTAAGAACAGGTAGGTACGTAAAATTACGGCCACAATCGATTGTTTATCTAATTAAAGCAAAACAAGGGTCCCAGATAATGTTCGTACAATAAAAGGCGCGAGTTTTACAACTCGCAACATTACGGGGGCAAACCTAATTAAGATTTCGTCCGGCGTCCGTTCACGTACTTATACACAGATGGTAATCACTTTTGTTGGGAAGACTTCCTTTTGTAACCCAAACAACGGATGATAAATGGATTCAGGTATATCTGCTTGATTAAAATGCTATTAATGTGCTGACATTTAGTTGGGGATTAACGGTTAAATATTAAATTAAGTGTGCTTAGCGATTTTATGTTTGGTCTGTTATTAAAAAATATTCTTTTCGCTGTGGGTCAACGGAAAAAAATTCTGACCAAGATTTGAATTTGACAAGGTCAAATTCAAATCTTGGTCAGAATTTTTTTGCTGACGATGCTGAAGGACTAGTTTTCATGGCAATAGGTACGGCAACAGTTTTATATATTAAGAACTGCTCTGGAGTCCAATTTGCATAGAGATCAGGCAAGTGATTCCGGCTCCTTAATAGTTTCCCAGACGAAGTTTGGGGTATAAATTAATAGACGAAAGTACAATACTTGAATAGTTGGCAAATTATGAGAATGTGTTTGTCTTTACATTTGCTCATCACAGTTTCTGCAGTTGGAGTTCAAAAAGGTTGAATGAATGAAGGATAATATTTATTTGCATGAATATATCTAGGTAGTCAAATTAAAATAGGTATCACTACATTCGACTTGTTTGTTGTGCAAATGATTACATTGCAGGTACATATTATTAATTTTGAGCAACTAGCTGTAAGACTACATAATTTTGCATAGTTGGAGTGGTGCAAATTGTATGCCACAGGCTATAAAATTCAGTTTAAATAAGAGCATGTGTATTATGTATTATAACACATAATGCAATGAGTCTATAAAACACAATGCAACATGAATTTGGTTGGTACTTAGATTTCAAAGACACTGGAGCACTCTCAACTCACTTCGGAGCCAAATGTTCCTACTCGGAACTTAACAGGCACAAAAGTACACATTCAATCTTGGAGACTATAGAGCGAGGTTTGCTCAGTTTAGTTCGGAGAATCATAGATGAGCTAATTCAATATGTAGGAACTTCGAAGCCAAGGCTAGGACTAGATTGTGTATACATTTGTTTAACAAGTATCGCTGACGAAATTGATGTTTTACAATTACATAACATTGAATAGAAAGAAAGATTTGCGAAAGACTGCTGGCAGATGCTGGATGCGGCAAGCTGAAGACAGGGCGCTATGGCGCTCATTAGGGGAGGCCTATGTCCAGCAGTGGACTGATATAGGCTGATGATTATGATGAATAGAAAGACATTTATTCATAACAATAAATAATAATAAATAAATGCTGGACAATTTACACAGCATTATCTAGTACCAAGCTAAGCAGAGCTTGTGTTATGGGTACTAGATAACTGATATAATTATTTATTTTAAAAAAAAATTATACATAGAAAACGACCAGAGCACCCTGAACAACATTCATATCAACAGGTACCTACGGTGGAATTAATAAATGAAATGAAATCAAACCAAAGGACGGCCATCAGACTGCATAAAAAAATATGTAGGTAGTTCTTGATCTTTCATAAAAAAATTATAAATCTTGATTATTTATTTATTTATTGGAGAACCAGAAGCTTATATAAACATAGTAATATGGAAAAAATATATCCTAGAAAGCTTAAATTAAGGTTTTCACGGGTAAAAAACAGAGTAGCAACAATTATTAAAAACTATGAACATTCTAATACACACAACATGATAATTGAGTATCGAGAGAAGTCCACCAGACTGATATATCTAGGTCTAGGAAATGCTAAGATAAACTTCACAAAATGCTTGAATTTGACCGACGACGTAAAGTCAGGGTCGGTTAAATAATTCAATGGGCGAACATTTGCAACGACTAGACAATGTTCTGGGATGTTCTAAGAAGCTATGGATGTTTGGTGCAGTGGATATAATATGGCCGTCTGAAATGCAAGATGATGTAGATTTCAACCCCGCCTTAGAAATTATGTTTCGACAATAAGTCTTTATAGATTCGAAAGATCAAAAAAAGGAATGAAAACAAAAAAGCCAGTTAGTTATGATACATTTTTTTGAATAAATATATATCAGAAATCAATGTCTTATTCGGAATTAAAAAAACACACGTACGTACAGTAAGAAAAACGCCAACAGACCTAGCTAACTGTGTATCTATGGTTATTTTAGACAACAGATTCAGTAAGTAACTACCTCGCTTTTCGGTAGTTTTAAGAGTTTTGAGTTAAAATAAAATAAACGTGGTACGTTAAAGCAACCATCACGAAACCCTATTAACTCGTTAGAACGATGCTTACCCTTTAATAAACAAGAATATTACCGTCTTGTAAAATGGAAATGTCAAATCGCTGAGCTGTCACTTTGACGCGCTAAGCGCAAATTGTTAGCCTCAGCGTCAGATATCGAATAATATCGGACAAAGTGCCGTGTTGTATACATGCCTTAATGGAAATGCTTGGCTTACAATCTATATTTATCAAATGGATAAACACAGACGCAAATTTAGGGCTCTACAGTGGATTGCAAGTTAAAAATCGTTTCTATTAATTAGAACCAAATAACACGAACTGTTTTTCAACAAATTAATTTTAATTTTAACCCTCTTAGTCGTAATTTTGTCAGGAAATTCTGCCAAAAACGTGCTCAAAATGGCGTAACAAAATTATAATCAGTGAAGACAAAGATTCCAGTACAGCCTGTGTTCCGTACTTGTTCATAGGCCTGAAACACCGTGATGCGGATTGCTGTTGCGGCAGGCCGCTGTATATACGGTCTGCCGCAACGGCACGCTGTATTCCGGCACCGGTCCGCCGCAATCGTCAGTGCTTCTACAAATATTGGACAAGAGGCACTTGCGGCTAACCGCGCGGCACATCATTCAACCGGAGCGGTTGACGTCTAGCAGCAAGTCAGTGCGTTGTAATCATGCGGTTTCATATAAAAATCGAAGTGCTGCCTGAGCCTGCCGCAACGGCAAACCGCATTACGGCCAGCCGCTAGTGCGTTTCAGGCCTTAGGTGAAGCATACATTTATCGGTAGCGCAAAAAACATATTTTGACAGTTCCATCAAATGTCAGTCTGGCTGTCTATGCCCGAGTTTATGTCAGAATCATATCATGTTTGCGAAATACAATGCTGTTTACCACCGAATTTGTTATATCCCCTTATTTTCCGACAAAACGTGCCTTTACGAAGAAGCCAAAATAACGTATTCTGTACCGGTAGCCCGAGTAACACGATATGTTGGCAAAAACGACTTGAAGTAAACTTTAAAAACCCCTTGGAATGACAGAATTTATCAAATATCAGGAGTGCGAGAACTCCTATTGTTTCTGAAGTTTTTAGGGCTGCCTTTTTTGATAAATGAAATAAGTTCCAGAGGATTACAAAAATCTCACTTTAACCATTCAAAATTAAACAAAACCTATTTATTTCTCTTATTAAACAACTTTTTAAACTATGATTTAATTCCGGTATAAAACACAACGAGTACCTAACTTAATTAATATAAAGATACAAAACAAACCAAAACCAAAACCGTGTAGTCTTTTGTAAAGTTTAATACGCTAAATGCAACATCTGTTGTTGTTTTTGTTAAGGATTGTTATGTGTGTATTCAAAAAATAAAACACGTTTTGTTGTGTGTTTAAAAATAATAAGTTGGCCATATTAATTACTGGTCAAACTGTCTTAATATAGAGAGCTTGAGCTTTTCGAGGGTATCTATGTATGTATCTAGAGATTAAATTACCCTGGGTTATCTATTACCCTATTATTATCGACTTATACTATGCCATGAGACGTAAAACGTGAAAATAAGAGTTTCGCACTTACATTCTACATTCTAGTGCCAAAAATTTAAATCTATTTTTAGAGGGGAAATAACGAATTTCAGGTTGTTTTTCAGGACATTCGCTGCCAACCCTAGGAGCTCACTTGTGTGCCGTGACGAATACGATTTGCATATGAAACTGAACTGAAACATCACTTCGCACGCCTCTAGTTGAGTTATGTTTTCCTGGTACAGACAAAGACGATGTGTTGAGTACTAGGGCGTTAGCACGTAAAACTTATGAGGTCAACCTTCATAGCAAAGGCATAGAGATTATTTTTAATTGAGATTGTGTCTGAATGTTTAGCCAAAGATTGAAGCTGATTGATTGAGCATTATGGGCTAGTGAAGGTATCTGAAATTGGAAACCTTAATCACTGCTGTGCGTATTCTAGTTAGAAAACAGAGAATTTGCGGTGTGGTCTGCTTAGCTTGGGGCTCGATGATGCTGTGTGAATTGTTCAACATTATGATTATTTATTATATGTATATATATATACATATATATCTTCCCATATTGCGAGGTCTTTCTAAGTCATATCTACGCGAACCGGATGTTAATTGGCGAGAGACCTCAATACCGAAATGCCTGGTTTTTTTTGCATCGCAATCAAACATCGATCTTGAGCCGCCGAGCCACAAAAGTAGGTAATTTTAGCTAAGGTCGCTCGATATGCAGCATTTTTTACTCCAGAGGGTACATGTACTCCGCGCGTATCTTTGTAAGTATGTAGTTGGCTGGGTCTCTTTATTACCACAAAGCAACACACGGCAAAAGCGATCGTAATAAATTAAGTATCAAAAATCAGCGTTCTTATAGCTCATTTTAATAGGATTTTCTTTCATAATGCGGAAAAAACCGGTGAATAAGCGGGGATCGAGTCGAGTTTAATATAGTTATCAATTAACAACTACGACTCTGTTAAATTTATGTATTCACCGCAAAAAATGCACATCAAACAACATGCAGGTTACTTATTTAACATCTGAAACAGACAATAATTCTTAACCATATTCTGCTAAAACTAAAGTTCACTCTCTACCGCTCCGGTCGACGGAGTACACAGACTTGCCCGTAAATATCTAATGAGCAGTAATGGAGCTCTCGTCTGCTCCATAATATTTCCCGTAATGAGCGATTTATTGCTACCGAGTATACTGTTTAGTACTGACGTTTAGCGGAGCGGTGGGTGCGGTCGGAATATCAGGCCGGTTAATTGTCTAGTTAATATTAAAACGCCATAGTTTGCTTAACAGAATGCACTAAAATTGTTGCGAAACTTTTTAAACTTTCACGTTCTTCTATTTTCTCGTGAACTTTTTAAACGTTCACCAGAAAATAGAAAATCTTAGCTGAGATTTCCTATATGAATAGTATAATAATGTAAATTAATACATAAATTAGTAATATAATATTCAGCATAGGCTGAATGGAAGAATCTGGGGGAGGCCTATGCTGAAAGGCACAACAATCTAGATACTGACACTGAATAACTACAATTTCTACACCGATGTCTTGTACCTATCTACTAAAAAAAAATATTGTACCTAATTTAGATGATAATTATTATAAGGTTGTTAAATAAAGGCTTTTTGAAATTTTAACTTGAAATGTAATATTATATATTCCGTCCCTTTGCTGTAAAGACCTCCCCCAAATCTTTCCAATGCGTGCGATCTGGTGCGAATCCAATCTTTGGTGAAAAAAATATATACATAAGCACCTAATATACCATAAAGGCAACACAACAGACCATAACTAAAGAACCATTTTTAACCCTAGATCGCCAACGCCAGCCAGCTTCAAACTAACAAAGCTGATCGAAAACTAACCTGCAGAACATCGCACAGTGTGAAAAAAGACCCGAAAATCGGACATCCCTTTTTTATTTTACTAATCGAAACTTTCATCTATTTTGAATGTCAGAGTAGAACTCCCAGAAGTCAATTCAGTTCAGAACTCGAATAATAATTTTTTTTAGAAAATTCTGGATTTTAAGAAAAAGGTCAAAATAAAAGAACTGCTAAACAAATTTGCACATTTATATTTAGTGCAAAAAGGCAATAGATACAGGGCATTTTATAAGCTAAACAAAACAGATTTAGCGATAACAGTAAAGTTGATATGCATAATTTTGTAACTTTCACTTTTTATTTTTTTTCTCTTATATTATTAGTGATTAGCACTAGATATCTATCTGAAAACATTGTTTATAAACTCTATTGTTACTTGTAAAAAAATCTCACGAAAATCTGTCAGGAAATGGGAGATATGAGGTTTCTAAGGTTTTCAGTAATTTCTATGATATTAGGGTTGTCACAGTAAGATCCTAAAGAATTAGGTAAGTACATACTAGAGAAAATTGTAAACCAGTGGGTCTGCAAGCATGAAATTTTAGATACTACACAAATAGGATTTACCCTACTGCAAAGATTTGAGGGTTATGGCTGTGTTCGGGTGTGTGTACATATTTGTGGGATGGATTTGTACAAATGAGGTGTCGTTGGATTTGTCTACGTTTCGAGAGTTACACTCTCTCTACTAGTTTGAAAACCAGTTGACAAAATAAATAAAACCGGCCAAGTGCGAGTTGGATCGCGCACGGAGGGTTCCGTACCATTCCACTAATATTATAAATGTGAAAGTTTGGATATATGGGTGGATGGATGTTTGTTACTCAATCATGCCAGAACGGCTGAACGGATCTGGATGAAATTTGGCACAGAGATAGATTCAGTCTGGAATAGCACAGAGACTTTTTATCCTGGTATATGTATGGTTCCCGTGGGATAGATATGTTTTAATCGATATTTACTAATAATAAAATTATAAAGTGGAAATATTTGTTTGTAATGAATAAAAATTGTTTGTTTGTAAAGGAAGATTGAATCGTAAAACTTAATATGTTTTGTTGTAAATGCAAATATACGAAAAAAATCAAAATGTTGCCGTTTGATAACTTTTTAAGGTGGGTCATTTTGCTCCATCTGTATTTGCTTGGTACTTTGGAATTGAAAGATGCTGAGCACCAATTTTTATAACAAGTACTCCATATGACCTAATCTAACAGTAAACATATAAACCCAGTCATTCGAGGGTGGCATTTAGCAACAAAGCCACTAGACTCATTTTAAGCGCGACTCAGATTTTTACGCAGTGTTTGTGAACACTCTTTGTGATAAAAAAAATATTTAAAAATCTTTTTTTCTAATGTAACAGTTACCAATTAGAGTTTAAAAAACTCAAACAGTAGATCACAAGTGATTGTTTTTTACATAAATTGTTTTACAAAACTTTCACCGCAATTTTACCGCGGGGGGGTACCTAGGTGCCAACAATCGCAAATGACCCGCGCGAACCCTGCCTAATGAGAGGGTTCTCTACTAGTTTTAAAACCAGTAGACAAAAAAAAGGTCCGAATCTGATTCTGATTACTTCACTTTTGATTAGTGCCAACCCTAGCTTCAAAGTTTTAAAATTTAATAACTCCGAATTCCTACGTGTTACGCATCTGATATTTTACAGGCAAGTTAACATAACACTAATGAACACTTGTGTTTGAAAATTAAGTGCTAATATAACAAGAAAGTTGCATAAAAAAATAAAATAAAAATTACTAAAAAACATACATAACTTTCTTCATTGTTCACCTAGAACTAAATTACGCGTTTCCAAAAATAGCAGTTAGTTGATTTTATAGCATGCTATAATTGAAATTTAAAAAATTAACTCACATAGATAGTTACAGCATTTTTTGTGGTTTTCTCTGACAATCATAGAAAAAAATTTAAAAAATCATAACTCTGATTCTAAACTGAACTGACTTCTGGGAATTCTACTCTAACATTTAAAATAGCTCAAAGTTTCGATTAGTAAAATAAAAAAGGGATGTCCGATTTTAGGGTCATTTTTCACACTGTGCATCGCATAGAAGCCACTAGACAATCACGTCCTTAATTCCGATGTCATTATCTCGCCACAAGCGAGCGGAGCCAAAAGCTGGCACTAACTCACGGCCACGGCCCTTGGCCAAATTGAAGCCGGGACGTGCCAACCGACGCCTTATTTCTAACATAAGACTGCTGGTGGTTAGGAGCGTCTCATAATATTGCCAGGGAGATATTGGTTCTGGTAAGCAAAGAGGTTTTTATCGTATAGATTGATATCGGAACTATTCAAGCACCGAACTCTTAAAAACAGATCCAGAGAAACTTAAGAGCAATTTATTCCAGTTTAAAAAGTCTAAAATGCATTTGTGGTAACACCTACCGCATCTAAGGCGCGTCACCTACTCCGATGATGTCGCGGTACGTTGACCGCCGCAGTCAACGACGACGAAGGTGTTTTGTATTTTAAAGGGAACGTAAACAATTAGCTATGCCTTTTTATATATTTTTTTGTTAGCACATGCATTAGTCGTTGTTTTTTTTTAATAATTTTTTTGAAATCTACGAATCGGGATTTATTTTTAATTTTTCTCTTGTTTTACGATCAAAGCTGAACCAAAAAAAAATTAAAGTTTTCTCCTTCATTTGTTACAGCCTGTATAAAAGTTATTTTTTTCTACGTTGTCGTTCTTGCGCACGCCGTTCCTATTCTTTTTCAGCCAATCAAATATTTGCAGTTACTGAAGTAGGTATTTATTGGCTTCAGGGATAAAAAGTGGTCCTCCGCCTCGTAGTTACCAATAATACCACCAACAAAAGCCTAAATATTTTCTGTACCTACAACTGTATCTCTCATCATCCTGTACCTCTCTACTAATGAGGGTAAAAACTCTTGAATCCTATCCTATCTTCATTCTGAAATTGTAATTAAAACTGCTAGAATAACAATTCGTACTGTATACAATTATTAAAAACTCTTCAACAATTCTATTTTATCCTGTAACAAGTTACTCGGCTTGTTAAAGTAAACGGCCAACGGCAAAAAATGACAGTGTTATTTGAACTGAAGGGCTATTAACAGAAATCCCTGTAATAACATTTTCATTAATTGCAAATGAGTCGTTCAATTGGAATAATTGGTACTGGGAAAGGGTTTGTTTTCGCGAAACTCTATCGTTGTTTGTTTTAGAAACTAGCCACCATATTCAATATGATGAAAACTTTTGAGATAGTTATTGATTTATAATGCCGTAGTTCCTGATAACCGGAGTTCATAGCACAATTTTTTTTAGCCCGAATTATTAGAATATTTTACGTCCGGGGTTTTCTCAAGTGGTATTTAGATGTAGTCTATAGCATATTGTACTCAGAAATTAGTACCTAGCTATTTATTAATTATCATCATTAGCCCTAATGAGTGCCATAGCGGCCTGTAATCAGCTATCTATTCTGGTCGATATTATCTTTGGACGTATTGCGGCTGAAGTGAAAAAAATTATGATCTATTTGTAGAAAAAAAAACACCTATTGGACAAGTTTTTTTTGTTATAAGGCTTACCCGCACTTTGAGTATCTCTAAGAAATGATATAAGTTCCCAAAAATTTTCGGTTTCGGCGGGACTCGAACCCGCGCCCCACCCTAAGTACGGGTGTGCTCTAACCAACTAAGCCACGAAACACTTAGTCGGTTCAGCCGAAAATCTTTGCGACCTCTTACGGACTACACGTCTCTGGAACGTCTGTGGACTCACGTCCACAGCTGGGCATAGGCCTCCACCATACGATGCCACAAATAGCGGTGTCCTGAGCCGCTTCATCCATCATCCATCTTCTCCCCGCTACCACTACAATGTCTTCGGTCCAGGATTGGATGGTCTCCCAAAACTCCGTTTCACGTAGTTAACGTTATTGTTAAAATGTATTTTCAATGAAAAATCAACGTCTGACCAAAAAACCGCCAAACTTCGGAGATGCTTCGTACAAGTTCCAGGACGATTCAACCACTGAATATCTTCGTTAAAACAAGATGGTACATTCATAATAGAGGTCCATCGAAGTTCGCAACTTAGTTTGGTATCAATTAAACGCTGACTTATATTCGGTTTCGTGAGGTTTAAATGGTGGAGAAGGTAAGTTTTAATAAATATTTACAAATTTTACAAACACCTAGATATGCTGGACCATCCACACAGCATTATCTAGCCCCAAGTTAAGCAGAGCTTGTGTTATGGGTACTAGACCCATTTAAATAATTGAAAAATGAACTTTAAATTGTGTGTGTATATTTTAAATGGTCTGAATGGTTTGACAATACAATTGAACCCGGTAGATGGCGTCGTGATCGTTTTTTAATAAAAAAAGGGATTAGACAGTAAAACGTCTGTCGGGACCGCTAGAAGGTATATTTATAGAATCTAAACTACACTATTTTGGTACAAACAAAAACCACTTTTTGTCGTACCATCCATTTTTATGGTAGGTAACAAACAGCTTCTCGCGAAGCTTTCCCGAATTTCACTTCCTAAGCTTTTAAGCCACGGAAACCTATTACGTTAAAATACTCCTTCAATAGTGTTCTTTGTTAGTGTTGTAAAAAACATAAATTCGAGGAACAATCCGCGTAATCCGTCCCGCTGTCAACATGTTGTTAGCGCCAATAATATTGTGCCACATAAATATATTTGGGTTGAAAACATTTTGGTAAGTTCAGGTGTGAAAGGTTTGTAGGGTTTTATGCGAACAAAGATTTTTGGGGTTTCTTTGTACGGAAATATAGGTTAGCATTTTTCTAGTTACCCGGAACGACCTATGTAGGTATTTTAGTATCCTATTTGTGATTTTCTACGTAGGCAAGGTTCTTAGAATTCTATGCAATGATATGAAAAACATTTTTGTCGTATCAACACTTTTAATCTTTGAATCTTAGCTTATAAACCTAAGTTTTTAACCTTGGTAAGGTTACATTACGGATGTAAGCGGGTTAACTACGAACCTTAATTGTGTTGGAAGAACACCAACGTTTTCGTAGTTAACCCGCTTACATCCGCAATGAATTCGTCAAACTACGATAGTTTTTATTGGTAAGGTTAAGCTAAGCTAGTTCCTTAAGTCGAGAAAAAGTAAATAAAATGTGTATTGTAGTAGTGTGTATTGTAGTAGTGTGTATTGTAGTAGTAGTACATTTGATAAATAAAATAAGAATTTCATAGTCAACAAAACTTTCCGGTTCTCGAAAAACTAACTTTAATCCGCTACAAATAAGATCCACAATACCACCTTCCTCTTTCGGACGTCGCTGTCAGCCACCTAATGATATACGTACTGGTTTGCCTGCTACAAACTTTTGCCAGGCGATCCGCAATTCGTTTCTCGTCTATTCATCGCATTGATTTCGTTTCCGCTCCAGGCTCTTAGCGTCGGAGCTATGAAGATGGAGGGTCGCCAAGCGGCCTGCCTTATTGGTTCTCATCTCGATAAATCTATCTACCACAGTTAGAACGATCACTGCTGGAACGTACTTAAACCTCACACTGTATTCTTGCTTACACGTTTAGTTTAGTTTTGGTGATATACAACGAAATAATTATATACTTAGACATAAAGACATTCATAAAGGCTATATTTAGATGGAAAGTCTTTGTGGACGAAATGTAGAGGCTGAGAAATGTATTTACACTACAGCACAGCATCATATCCGGAACAAAAAACTTCAAACTTCCTAATGCCTGCGCCTGTTCTGGCAATTATTCTTTTGAACGATATACTCACATTTCCCCGCACGTCGTCATCGCGACGCTTATGTTCCAAGATTAGTTTCAAGAAGATTATGAAAGTTTCCCTGACCGTCCGTCAAATTGATGTATAAACAACACACAGACACAGAATTTCAAAAAATCATAAGTTCATAATTCATAATTCTTTATTGCACTGAAAATAATCTATTTTGAAATCTTAAACAAAGAGAGGTATCGCAAAGGCGAGCTTAACCCTAAAAAGAGTTCTCTTCCAGCAAACCTTATTGGGAGAGAGAGAGACACGTTTGTAGTAGTGGGTAAGTTCAACGATATCGTTGAGGGCAAATACGTTGCTGCGTTGCGGCGAGTCGATGCTGTTCTTTACTTGGTTTTTTTTTTTCAGTGACTTAGACGTATTTTTTGTCCGCGGTTTCCGTAACCCCACACCGAGAGAAGCCAGGAGTGCTGGCACTAACTCAATTACAGATATCCGGCTTGTTGAGGGCTCATTCAATGACTGCGAGGTTTTCTTTCGCTGTCCGGAGTGTAGCAGATCACCATAATTACTGCATTAATAATACCATCATTTCTGCGGTGTGGCATAAGTGATAGCAATAGGTTTGCAATGTCACTTCTTTACTTACAACGCGATGTGAAGATATCGATGGCACTATTTGTCTACACAGTATTAATTACTATAAAATGTTGATGAATGTAGTCTGAGACAACTGCTCGCTACTTCAATTCGTAATATTAATATGTTTTGTAATAGCAAAAATCATAACTGAAAACTTTTTGTATTTTACACATAGTGTTGTGATTCAATATAAGCTATGTTTCTATCAAACAAAACGTAAGATATTGTTGAACGAAAATATGCCATTTTCGACGTAAAAATATGCAAAACGCGATTTGCTGACATTTCATTGTAGGTGAGTATTTTGAAGAAGAAAAAACAAACAGGGACCTAATTAAATACTATTTGATTACAAAAACTACCATAATGTGATGGAAATAACTAAAATATGGCTCGAATAACCAATAATTTTGGTATTACGTTTTATATGGGCAATTCATCCGACTCTGGCCCCTTAAGTAGTAAGAGTTTTGATTTTTCACTAAGAGCACTATATAAGAACGTGTCGATCAATATAAATTAATATCCCATGCAAAAAACCGTATTAGTAATCTCAATTTATTGACGCTACAACCAACAATTTAAATGTCTAATTCTTCGAAATGTTCTTCTTATCTACCACATGACAAAAATCGATTGATTTTCTTTCCACGCTTTGAAACGTAATATTGACAAAAATCGGTTGATTTTCTTTCCACGCTTTGAAACGTAATATTAGAGAGAGTACCGAGGAGCCACTTCTTTGATGTTAGGTATTTGCCGTCTAGAGGGTCATTGACGGCAAATGAGTTTCTTTTCATGCAAGAATCGCAATGCCGGTCGCGCTCCATTAATATGTTGTTTTTGTAGGGAGGCCCGTGTTTTTCTTTTCGATGTAATTACGTTGGATAAGATTTGGTAGCTACATTTTTTTGTTAACTAGATCTTTATTTGCCCATAATCTCATTTGATGGTATACTGACATAAGCTGACGATTTTTCACGAAGGTCGAGGTCTATAAAATTAAATTATATGGAATACTAGCAGCGCCTTGCGGTTTCACCCGCGTAGTTCCCGTTCCCGTGGGAATTCCGGGATAAAAAGTAGCCTATGTTCTATTCCAGACTATAATCTATCTCTGTGCCAAATTTCAGCCAGATCCGTTCAGCCGTTCTGGCGTGATAAAGGAACAAACATCCATCCATCCATCTAAACTTTCACGTTTATAATATTAGTGAGATTTAGCAGATTTCGGATGCTAGAAAGTTGCATTCAATTAAATTAAATAATTAAATAATGCTGGACAATTCACACAGCATTATCTAGCCCCAAGCTAAGCAGAGCTTGTGTTATGGGTACTAGATAACTGATATACATAATACAATACATTACATAGATAGATATTTTTTTATTATACATAGAAAACGACCAGAACACCCGAAACAAATACCTGCAGATCGTACAAATATTTGTCCCAAGGCGGGAATCGAACCCGCAACCTCCTGCGTCGCAGGCGGACCTTCGCCCACCGCACCACAGAGGTCGTCAAAAAATCGTCTTATTTAGTGGCTAGTACGGTCAGCGAAAAAATCATTGAAAATCGTCAACGTTCCAGAAAGGTTTTTAGACGGTCATAAATGCTATAATACTAATGGAAGTAAAAAAGTCAAAATTTTGCAATTTTTATTGTTGTCTACAAATGGACAGGGACTTTAGGAACTCTATTAAACCGGATTAGGTACTGAAAAATATTCAAAGATTTCTAATGTACCTTGTTGCGAAGGACAACTGCAACCAAAACAAAGCCGGTAGAACCTAGGTAACCTTTCCAAATACAATAATAGTTTTGTAGGATGCAGCGGGATCACAAAATTACATGCCAATCCAATACGCAACGGCGCGATCAGGACTCCGCCCCGGGCGTTCCTGGCTACGACTCGGAACTATAAAAATAGAACAATCTATACAAAACCATCTATACTAAACTGCACTAAGAACAGAGATATTGACAATGGACTTTTCATTTTAAGGTTTATTTTATTTGGGAATAGGATGCTATGTGGATTCATCATCAGCCTACATAAGTCCACAGCTGGACATAGGCCTCCACTAATAAGCGCCATAGCGCCCTGTCTTCAGCTTGCCGCATCCAACATCTGCCAGCAGTCTTTCGCAAATCGTCATCCTGGTCGGAGGGCATCCTACACTACATTTGCCGAGTCGCGGTCTCCACACAAGAACACGTCTACCCCAGCAGATGTCGGTTCTTCTCGAGATATAACTAGCCCACTGCCACTTCAGCTTGCTAATCCTTTGAGCTATGTCGATAACCTTGGTTTTCTGTCGGATGTTTTCGTTGTGGATCCTTTCTTTCAGAGAAACTCCGAGCATAGCTCTCAGTTACCACACGGGCAAATCTGAGAGTAGAATACAGTTGTTTAAATATTTAATTCATTCCGATTTCAATGTCCCATTATAGCCTTTATCTGAAATGCAATGTGAAAGCTGTGAAAACAAACCAGTTTGCAATAGAGATAAAAAGCAATTTAAATGCGAAGCTATGTAGATGAAATGTACAACACAATGTTTAAATCTACTCGCGCACTCAGGCAGTAAGTACCCGGAGCAATTTCCCATTTTCTTCAGCCGACGGTTGTCCTAGCTGCACTAAAGGAGAGCTTACTAAGGGAATTTCTCACTGAATTCTCATACTTAGGTTAGTTTTACTCAGAGAATGTAACGGGGTCACCAACTTTAAGGTAGTCTAACTTAGGCCGGCTCGGAAAATCTTTACGTAACTTTATCTGTAAAGCTTTTGGTATGATTTAGGTCAATAGAAGCTTTGTCGTAACATTTTGGTAGACTAATTAATTGGCTAAGAACAGTAACAAACGGCTTAAGCTAAATATCTATACTGAGATACTTACTGAATATTGTAGACGTAAGAGTAACTATGTATGTTATCTTTTTAATGTTTTTTCATCAAAAGACTGGAAAAAAACGCAAAAAAAAATGTTTTGGGTTTTGTTTTTTGATTATAACCCGGAAAGTAGTAGTAGTAGTAGTTTTAGGAAAAAGCGTGCGAAGCCGCTGATAGAAGCTTTGATACACTTGGTACTATTTTACATTAAAAATAATACAAATTCGAGAATCAATAGTACCGGTCAAGCATTAGGTGGATTACATAGGACGCCCTCAACGCGCGAAATGACAACTTAAGCACCTGCTCCCGTCTTTATGTCGAGGTGAAAAGATAAACAGCCGAGATGATAGAGTACTATCGGAGATTATCAACGGAACCGCTGTTGTTTACGGTACGTACCTATAAATATCTCTTAGTTCCTGGTTTGAAACTTGGGTAGAAATTTAAAAAAGTTGATTGACTAGTTTGCGCCTTTTGTCGCCTGCGACTTAACACGCATTGTTTCTATTATAACGTGTGAAGGTTTTTTTAACCCCCTAACCTACTGTTTTATGGGATAAAAAGTAGCCTGCTATTATTGTCGGTATCCCTTTTAAAGAAACAATGAAACGTTCAAATTTGTTCCAAGAAATATTATTTTATCGCAGAAGTACCTAATTGTGTCATCAAATCAAACTAACCTACCCGTATTTTTAAGAATTCCAGTTAGATTGGGTACCACTTTTTCCAAGCTTGGTAACAGTTTTTTTTTTAAATAGTTGGGTGATTTCGGCCATAATGAACACGCCAGAATTTTCCCGCCATTCTACATCGACGCTCGTAGACAGCCGTAGACATAATTTCCTCCCAGTTTAAAGTGAAAACTCGTATGAAACGACTGAGCATCTACTAAAAATGCAAAAAGCGTTTCATGAAGCGCACATAACTCAAACACAGAAGGATGCATCAAGCTTTTTCACGTAAACACCTCGTGTAGACCTTTATAAAATTACACCCAGTGTGACTTTTAAATAAGATCGTGTAACAAAACATATTCAAGAATACATTCTAGAATAAAGAGCTCTATGTGTAACGTTAAACGGTGCAAATTGCTTTGAGATGGTGTGTTTGCTTTTATTTAGTGAGATCGTTATGGTAAGTTAACGTAAAGGGTTTTGTAACTATAAAACAAGAACCTAAGTTTTGTTTTATAGATTGTAGTTTGTTTGTTGTCTTCCACTAGTGGACAAAAAATTTAAGAGGACAAAATCAATAACACCTTGTTTCTTATTTGATAATTATTACTATTTAGAAATCTATTTTAGGTATAAAAATTGACTTATCTAAGTGCTTATTTTGTAAGCCTAAAAAAAGAAACGTTATTGATTTTTGATATTTGTAGTGAAGAGCATATAATAATTTAGCGTGTTTTAAAAATATCAACCTTTAAATTCCTGAATACTGATAAAATACAGCTCACTGACAGACGGACGGACAGACAGATAGGAGGCTTAGTAATAGGATTTATATTGGAACCCTATGTGTACAAAACCCCAACAAGACCATCCGTTCAGGATAGGTAGTTCTTCGTTTTAGGCAGTCCGCCATCTTTGAACTCTGTCAGACCTCTCGTTTACGCCTGTTGCCATGGAAACCAATAGACCAGTGAATAATTTACTCTGCGATGTCCCCAAATGCTATTCGATACGAATATTTATCTTCTAGACTTCCTTTGGCATACCTTAAGGTTACCTGTAGGTTTCCATTCCCCAACGCCATAAAGGAGTTTGAATGCACTGTAATTGCTACATGCAGAATCTGATAGGCTTTGCTATCCGACGAGCCTCGTTAACTGCTCCCCGTATTGTACGTTTATGTAATTGTTTGTTATTTTTCCGGTACAGTGTACAAAGTTCTCGCAGAGATCTTAGTGACAAGACCTTGTTTATTTTGTGAGATTGTTTTTTATCTTCATGTCTTCGTGTCTTTACATTTTGGTGTGAAATAAGCGATACCGTGGTGTCTGCATATAAATATGTTTTAAATGCTGATAAGTTTTGCAAACCGTTCCTAATTCAACATTTTTGAGGGTAGTTTATTACTGGGCATCCTGATTTGGAAGTGGCGTGATATTTTATGTTTTTCCTAAATTCTTAGTAGCATAATATACTAACTTAATAAGTTCGCAGATAGTTGGGCAAAATCAACGTCAAAACTAATGAACGGTGAAGGCTGAAATTATGCATTGATCAAATTCCTGGTCTGAAAAAACAGAATATAAGAAGCCGCTCGAATGATTTTAGATATAAGAAATTAAATAAGTTCCCAAAAATTATCGGTTTCGGCGGGATTCGAACCCGCGCCCCACTCTATCCCCAAATCCATCGAATCCCGCCGAAACCGATAATTTTTGGGAACTTATTTCATTTCTTAGATATACCCAGAGTGCGGGTTGGGTTACCACTATAACAAAAAACCTTAGATTTTTATTTCTTACTGGTATTATAAATGCGAAAGTGTGTTTGTTTGTGTTTTTGTCCTTCTTTCAGCCCTAACTAAGCAACCAATCGATAGATTTGTGGCATAGACTTGAAAGTTGAAAAGAAAGGGTGAAGGTAACATAGGCTACTTTTTGTCCTGGTAAAACATCAAATTTCCATGGGAGATTGACGGGAATAATCCCCCTAGAAATGTGAAATTCGAATTTAACACAGGTAAAACCGCGGGGAACAGCTAGTACTAAATACACGAACAGAATTGAACTTTCCTCTTGTGCAGTGTAAATCAGTGTGTCCCTAAAGTCGCAGTCTACACGTCATTGATAGTGCAGCAGTGTCCCAGTTAAGAGTCGGATCAAGCCTTTGAATGTCCCTAATTGAATATTCCGCAAACGTCACTGGCGCGATTCGAACCGCAAAACCACTTTGTTGTCAGCAAATTAACGGTCATTGTGTGTAAATGCCTTTAAAATGCATTACGCTATGACTGTGGGCTGTTTGTGAAGTGTTGTCATCAGCAAAATATGACAGAGATGCTTCTGCTCAATTATTGATAATTTATTGTTTTTACAAAACTAACGACAGACTGTCAATTTCGATATTTATAAAAGAGAAGAGAAAACTGGGTGACACATCAAGAGAACTCTGGAACTACAAGACCTACGCCTTTTGCACGGAGTTTCTTTTTAGGACGTAAACACAATGAAATCGCGGGCGGGTCAGCTGTATTATATAATCTTCTAATTATTACGGAACAAATAAGCCTTGGAAATAAGCCTTTTTGATTTATAATATACGTTAGGATCCAGTCGATAAGTGCCCTAAAAATGCATTTAAAATTTACATGTTTAAGTAGCGCGTGTAATTTGACGAAAACGCTGGACGCAGTGGACGCCATATTGCTCTGTGTCAGGTGAGTTGGATGTGAGACCTGAACAAATGCGCTGATGTTTCTGATAACAATAATTACTTTTAAATTTACCTACACAGCCGTAATGACAACACAAGATTGCGCTTACTTAACCAGATAAAAAACACAGAAAACTTTGAATTGAATTTTAAAATTTATTTTGTTATTATATGAAATAAACCGAACATTACATCCAACTGCTTTGTTCCTAATCGATCTCAATAACATATTTTTGTTTTTTTTCTCATATAGTCAAAAGTCAAATACCATAGGGTATTTTATTTCAATTACATAATAGATGTAGTTATTGATGTAGTATGTAATTGAAACAGTCGCAGTGTGTCTGATGTCTGTCCGTCGTTTTTGCGCCAAGGCTATAATTAGATATTGATCGCATGTCGCTATTTCGGAATGCCTGCTGGACATTTCACTAAACTGACTTTAGGGTTTACATATTTTATGAAACTGTTACAATCCAGATTCCTACTGAAGTCGTCATGAGAGAGTAAAACATTTTTATGACTCAGATAATAATAATAATAAATTTATTCATCACAAATACATGCATCATACAACAATCACACTAACTTAAAATTATTCTATCTAATAATCTGTTAACACTAGGTAATTATTATTGTGATCTCACTTTGATCTCTACACTAGGATACCCTGTGCTGTAGAGTCAAAAAGTAGTATGGTTCTAGAGTTGCATAGATGTACTGAAGTAATGTTCGGATCATACTTATGTGACTTTATGATCTTGCTTGTATCTTCAGTTCCGTTAGCACTATATAGTTATTCTGTGGTTCAGTTCAGTTCCGATGACAAAAAATAAAATAAAATATAAATAAATTAAAAAAGATAAATAAATTAAAAGCAGGTAGAAGATTTTTTTAAGTTTAAATGCATTTTCTTGTGGCGCGTGACCGCATACGCTTGTTCCCAGTAGTCTGTGCTGTATAGAGTGGAAAGATTTGGGAAAGACCTTTGCCGTATCAGGTTGATAAAAAAATGCATTTTTATTGAACCATTGGAAGTTTTGCGAATGGCTCCTAATTTTTCATTTATGAGAGTTGTTTATTGCTGGGTATACTGATTCGGAAGCGACATGACAATTTATGTTTTTCCTAAGTCCTTAGTGTAAATACCTAATTAATAAGTTCGGAGATAGTTGGGCAAAATCAAGTAAAAGCTGACTTATTATGATCTAAGAAAAGGTTATTTGAGGGTTCCGTAGGTACCCAAAGGGTAAAAACGGAACCCTATTACTAAGACTTCGCTGTCCGTTTGTCCGTCTGTCCGTCTGTCACTAGGCTGTATCTCATGAACCGTGATAGTTAGACAGTTGAAATTTTCACAGATGATGTATTTTTGTTGCCGCTGTAGGAGAAATAAAATGCGTGGGTTTTCTTGATATAACTTGTATTGTAAGTTAAATCGATTTTTTAGATATACACAGTCGACCATTTATAACAATCGTTCAGAGGGAAGAAGGAGGCAGCAAAAAGTTGCCATTACAGATAAATGGTTGACAAAATTGTTGCCATAGGCACACCAATAAAGATAGCTACAGATGAAAACTATTATAAGGCTAATTACACACATTATTAATATTATGTTGACTTTGGTCTTAACATAAATTGGGGCCGGCATGAGTTTACTCTACATTAAGACTTATTTTGATTCGCAAGTGATTTTAAAATTTTTTATGCTTATATTTAAGTTTACTTATACATAAATTTGGGTATATACATTCCGAACTGTTTTAATCTATTTCTACTGGTAATTTACAGAGACGTTTAATTGATCTTCTATAAATCTTATTTTTCATTTTTATATCAGCCGCCCTTACTCTACCATCATTGCCTGGATATGTTTTTACAATGCGAGCCATGTTATATTCTAATGGAGCAGTGTTAAAATCTTTTACAATAACCAAGTCCCCTTCTTTAAGGTTTGGTTCTGGATATTTCCATTTGGGACGGCTTTGAAGCTGAGTTAAATAATCATTTGACCATGATTTCCAAAAGTCTTGTTTAATTTTGGTACAGAGATTCCAAAACTTTAAACGATTGACAGAAGTGTCTGTTAAATCTACTTCAGGATAGCTAGACAGAGCAGTTCCAATAAGAAAATGAGCTGGAGTTAAATAATTACAGTCTGTGGAGTTTGCAGAGAGTAGCGGTCTTGAATTTAAAATTCCTTCGATTTGAATGATAACTGTATTAAATTCTTCATATGTTAAACATAAGTTACCTATGACTCTCTTTAAGTGATATTTCACACTTTTTACTCCTGCTTCCCACAATCCTCCAAATTCAGGGGAGTAGCTAGGAATAAACCTGAATTTTATATAATTTTGAGAACAAAATCCTTCTACTGAATCCCTATGATCTTTAGAAGACTGTAGGTTATATAGCTCTTTCATTACATTAGATGCTCCTTTAAAAGTTTTAGCGTTGTCACAAAATATGTTTGTGGGCATTCCACGCCTCGAAATAAACCGCTTAAGACATGCTAAAAAGGCGTCAGTTGTCAAATCTGAAACCAGCTCTACATGAATAGCTTTTGTGGCAAAGCACACAAAAAGTGCTACATAACCCTTTGTAATGATAGGCTTTCTGACTCTAGCAACCTTTAAGTCAAAGTATCCACAGAAATCAACTCCGACGTGCTGATATGGCCTCGACACTGTTATTCTCTGTTCAGGAAGGGATCCCATCATTTGTTTAGAAGCTTCTGCCTTAATTTTGAAACACTTGACACATTTACGCACTATCTTTTTAACCTCCCTAATACCACTGACAATAGAGTACCTCTGGGAGAGAGAGCTCAGAACTAGTCTGGGTCCCGCATGCATGAGCCTTAGGTGTTCCCTTTCAATTATCAAATTAGTAATCAGTGCATTCTTTGGGAGAATAGCAGGATGTTTTTTATCATATGACATTTCTTTGGCGTTATGGAGCCTACCACCTACTCTTAGAATACCTTCTTTGTCAAGGAAAGGACACAAACTACCTATCCCTGTTTTAATATTTTTTCCAGATGAAAGAGAATCTATCTCTTTTTTAAAATGTTGCCCTTGAGTACAACGCACAATTATTGACAGCGAATTGCGAAGCTCTTGAGGGGTTAAATAACTTTCCTTTATTTTATTCTTGTTCTTTGAACAATTATTATAAAATCTATAAATAAATCCTACAACTTTTTGTAATTTGAAAATGCTAGAATATTTTTCAAATAATTTTGATGAGAATGATGGCTCTACTTGTGTCACATTGCACTGTAGTTCTTGCTCATCGTTCTGTTGCGTGTCTGTGGGCAATACAGACATTTTTGAATCCTCAAAACTAGTATGTATGTGATTTTTGTCTGACAAGAAAGCTGGCCCGTGAAACCACAATTTGCTTTGCTGCAGTTTATGTGGCAAGACACCCCTGGATAATAAATCCGCAGGATTATCCCCAGTCCTAACAAATCCCCACTCTCTTTTATCTGTCAACTCTAAAATTTTCTTAACTCTATTATCAGCATAAACATTCCCTTTGATACTGCCCATTTTTATCCATGATAGAACTATTTGAGAATCACTGAACAAATATTTGTTCAATTGGGGATATTTTCTGTCTAAAAGCTTGTATACTCTATCTGCCAGCTGGGCTAAAAGGAGAGTTCCATTGAGTTCAAGTTGTGGGATTGTTAAATTTTTACTTAGTGGAGAAACTCGTGACTTTGAACAGAGTAAGTCTGTTTTCACTGAACCATCTGTTTTTATTATTCTCAGGTAAAGACAGCAGCCAAAGGCTTTTATTGATGCGTCTGAATATCCTAGTAATTCTACAGATGTAATTCCCTCAGTATTAACACACCTATTTATAGTTATTTTTCTCATAATCTTTAAATAGCTTAGGAATTTATTCCAGTATGAAAACTGATCATTGGGTACTATAGTGTCCCATCCTATCTGCATAGACCATAGCTCTTGCATAAACATCTTAGCTAGGACTATTATTGGACCTATTAACCCAAGAGGGTCAAACATTTTTCCTATGAAGCTAAGAATTTTTCTTTTAGTATTAATATTATGCTGCTCCTCAATTTTGGGGCTAGAGAAGGTGAATTTATCTGAAGTTATGTCATACATCAAACCTAGAGTCTTTATTAAGTTGTCTCCACTCATGTCAATATTATTAAACTGTTTTTGCTCATTTGGAACATCATTCAGGACCTCGGGCAAGTTTGAGCACCATTTGTGCAGCGAGAAACTACCTAACTTGAGGAGCCCTATTAATTCAGCTTTAAGCTCATGCAATTGGTCCACATTGTCTGATCCACATAAAACATCATCTACATATGTACTTTTCAGCATTGTTTCAGCAGCAAGTGGGAAATCATCTTTGTACCTATGAGCTAACTCTACAAGGCATCTAGTGGTTAGGAAGGTACTTGCTTTTAATCCATACGAAACAGTTAAAAGCTTTAAACAGCTGATGGGTTTCCTTTGTTCATCTCGCCACAAAATATTTTGTAGGCAGGTATGGTGCTCATTGATGAACACATTGCGAAATGCTTTTTGAATGTCACAAATCAAAGTGAAAATGAATGTCCTGAATGTTATTAAAATATCAAAAAGCTCACTCTGTACCACCGGGCCATTCAGCATGACATCGTTGAGGGATACTTGCTTGCAGGATTTCATGCTCCCATCAAACACCACACGAAGTCGGGTCGTCTTACTAGCCTCATTGATAACAGCATGATGTGCTAAAAAATAAGCAGGACCATTTTTAACATCATATTTTGCAATTTCCACCTCTTTAGCATGCCCTAGCTCAACATATTGATCTATAAATTGTTTATACTGCTCAAGTAACAATGGATTTCTTTTAAATCTTTTTTCTAGCATTAGAAATCTTTGGTAGGCCACTGAAAATGAATCACCAATCTGTAAGTCTTCCAGAGGAGCGATGAGAGGCATGTCTACATAAAAGCGATTGTCTCTGAGACTCATTGAGCTTTGAAAACTTTCTTCAGCCTTTTGATACTCATCACAGCTCTTTTGTTTGGGTTCTGGTAATTTTTCAGTGAGCCAAAAATTTTCCATTACATTTTCCAATTTTTTATGATCATGAATAGCAAAGTTTGAGACTAATTTACAGTTTACATTACTTACTTCATAAGTTTCAGACTCTTTTACAGGAATATTGCCACCAACTACATATCCAAATAGGGTGTTTTGCAAAACAGGCCCATTTTGAAGTTTAACACAACCATTTAGTAACACATTGAAATAAATATCGGCACCCAGTAGCAATGAAATCTCAGCTGGGTTATTGAACTCATAATCTGCTAGTTTAATATTTTTTGGAATTTTCCAATCAGATATGTTTATGTGTTGTTGGGGCAGTTTTGTAGTTATAGTGTCTACAACATAACATTTTAGATTTAATTGAATTTTGTTGTGGCATGGAAGCACACTCAAGTTCACAATCTTATTTATTTGTGTAGATTTATTACCTATACCAACAATGTTTTGGTGTTGACTTATAGCAGTCAACCCAAGTTGGTTTGCTAGGCCTTTTGTAATAAAAGATGCTTGAGAGCCAGTGTCAAGTAAAGCACGAACAGAATTTAACTCACCTTGTTGGTTTAGCAAGCTTACTTTTACTGTTGGAAGCAAAATAGTATTGGAGACAGGGTTCGACAACAAAGTCACTGCAGCCTCAGTAGCATTGGCTTGTTGTTCACAAGGCTTATCTTCATGCAGCAGTGTATTGTGCCCTAGTTTGCAAACCTGACATTTTAAATTTATTTTACACTTTCCGCTGTGCTTTTTTAGACAAATTATACATAGCTCTTGAGTCCGTATAAGTGATTGCCGGGCTTCTAATGCTGCTGTTTTGAATTCCGGACAGCTGTAAAGTGGATGTCCAGTTTTATTACATTGCATACACAATTTTTTATCATGTGAGGTAACATTAGCCACCTTTGATGTAGATTTATAGAACCTACTTGTACTTTCATTGGAAGTACTTCTGGGGGTGAAGCTATCTTCTAACGCGATGGCGCGTTTTTCAAGGAATTGTAAAAAATCTACCATGGAAGGCATTCTTTCTATGTTCCTATCTAATTGATAAGCTCTATTTGTTATTGCATCTAATTTTCTGGTTAGAATGGAAATTAGCATCATGTCCCATGTATCGATGGGCTGCTCCAGATTTTTCAATGCGTGCAATTGTTGCTGCACATGTGACACAAGAGACCTTATAGAGGCTGCAGTGCCCTTTTGCATTGTTGGATAATCTAATAGCAAGCTAATATGATTTCCTATTAACCGTGCTTTGTTATCAAAACGTCTCTCCAATAACTGTAGTGCTTCCCTATACGACTGATTTACCAATGGCAAATTGACAATGACTGCTAAAGCATCATCTGTTACATACTTTCTTAAATAAAACAATTTTTGAACATCTGACAATGACCTGTTGTTATCTATGACTGCCATGAATAACTCGTAGAATGGTTTGAATTTAGTGAAGTCCTTTCCATCAAATGGGGCCAAATCAATGGTTGGCAGCTTGCACGTCGACACGTTATGACACTCCGATACCGTCTTTTTGCCTATTTGCTTTAGCGACGCATTTATTTTAGCAAGTATGTTGTAGTACTTTTCTTCAATAAGACCAACCTGTTCGCCGTCGTTTTCGTCAATACTTAGTATGTCCAGTTGCACGGCCTCATAGCTTTTGAGCGCGTTTATAAGTTTCTCCTTCCTGGCCTCCAGTATATCCACCGTGGAAGATGCAAATAATATGGGATCATTTACGAACGTATCAATTCTTGAGATTGTAGCCTTACACTGTGCACGCAAAAGTTTGTGTTTACGCAACTCTTCCTTGGATTCTGCCATTATAAACTACGAGAAATAACACTTCGCGCACTATGTTGTGTTTACACCACACGTAACCTAATGTAAACAATCGACGCGCGACGTCACGTTGACACCACCCGCGATGACATGCACGCACGGCGGATGACAGATCCGCAACTCGCACGACGCAAATGGCGGCCGGAAGCAATATTAGCAGCCAACAGGAACTTGAAATCACGATGTCTTGCCACTTTTCTTTTGAGGTTATCCAATATTTACCGAACTCGACAGGATATAAGATTTTGTGGGATAAGTCGATGTTGTATGCCCTTTTTTGATGATGCTTCTGTGTTTTTGATCTACCATAGCATAGATCGAAGTTGGGGGGCCTCGTACAAATAAGCCGACAATGGCGGCTTGTCTTGTAACAAGACTCACTGATGAACATGTATTTTCAACTCGCGAATACGCGGCACTGATTTTAAACTTTTCGAAGGACCACAGCACGCATGTAGGAGAAATAAAATGCGTGGGTTTTCTTGATATAACTTGTATTGTAAGTTAAATCGATTTTTTAGATATACACAGTCGACCATTTATAACAATCGTTCAGAGGGAAGAAGGAGGCAGCAAAAAGTTGCCATTACAGATAAATGGTTGACAAAATTGTTGCCATAGGCACACCAATAAAGATAGCTACAGATGAAAACTATTATAAGGCTAATTACACACATTATTAATATTATGTTGACTTTGGTCTTAACAGCCGCTATAACAAAAATATTTTATTCTAAAAAGCAGAATAAAATGAATATTTAAGGGGGCTAACATACAACAAACATGATTTTTTTGCCGTTTTTATAGATAATGGTACGGAACCCTTCGTTCGCGAGTCTGACTCGCACTTGGCAGTTTTTTTTTTTTTTTTTTAATTTCTTACCTATTTGATTTGATAAAAGCATGTCGCATAGCATAAGTAAATGTTTTATTATTTTATACAAAAGAAAGTTCGTTGTCAAAACCATCAATAACAATTCACTACAATACAAATCAACCCCTACTCAAAAATTTACGTGTTTCCACCCAGACATTGAGTTCAAATTCCCGAAGCAGATTTCAGGTTTAGGGGTGGTTTCTTTGGATGTTAACGCTTTGTGTTAAGGTTTAAAATTGGCCGGTGGACTAGATCGATGTCGGGCTATTTCTGGACCCGACGCTGAAGCTGCAGACAAAATCAATGTCAGGCCTAATTTGGTAACAGTGGAGATAATTTTGTACAAGATCAATACTCCAAAAATCGTCCCATAATTCTATTGTCCGTTGAGGTTGTGAATTACGGTATAGAGAATTACGTAGGTCTAGCGATATAAATAAATAATAATAAATAAAAAATTCTGGTGGGATGGGTGGTGGTGGTCTTGGGGAGGTGGGATGACGATTTGCGAAAGACTGCTGGCAGATGCTGGATGCGGCAAGCTGAAGACAGGGCGCTATGGCGCTCATTACGAAAGGCCTATGTCCAGCAGTGGACTGATATAGGCTGATGATGATGATGAAATAATTCTGGACAATTCACACAGCATTATCTAGCCCCAAGTTAAGCAGAGCTTGTGTTATGGGTACTAGATAACTGATATACATAATACAATAGAATGCATCGATAGTTTCTTCATTATACCTACATAGAAAACGACCGGATCACCTGGAACAAACGCAACATCCTGCGTCGTACAGGTACTAACGTCACATCTTTTATAGGGTTACTTTTCAATTGTTCGAGAGTACCCTTTTTTTATCAATAGAAAAATGACAACCGGTCGAACATACAATACAAGTTTGTTATCACACCAATTTCAAGTATATTTTCAAGCAATTTGAAACGAAACGAAGAAAATTTAATATTTATAGAGCAATTTTAACTGAAATAACGATTTGAACTCAGCATTATTATGATAATAATTCACGGTAAACAATTGCTATCAGTTAATTACTTACGAAACATTAATTTTGCGAATCAGCTCTGTTCCATTTTATCGTTATTAGCTCTCTAAATGTTTGGTTAGTAATTACGCATGAGTAACGACACGTCGTCATCGTTAAATACATACATACATACATACCTACTACCTTACTATAAAAACTATCGTAGTTTGACGAATTCATTACACAGTCATTCAGTGCTCGGAGGGACGCGGAACGCGCGCGCCTAGAACCGCACTCATCCTGAAGAAGTCCCTCGTTAAGGGATGAAACGTTGGTGTTCTTCCAACACAAATAAGGTTCGTAGTTAACCCGCTTACATCCGTAATGAATACTTACTACCATAATCATCATTATATACATAATATGTATAGCGAAGCCGCGAGAAGCATCTAGATTTATATTATAAATCAGATGCTTCCCGCAGCTTCGCCCGCGCTTTTCAAGTGCTATGTCCGTCCCCGGGATTCCGTCTACCTCCCTGCCAAATTCCATCTAATTTCTATAGTTTAGAAAAAATAAAAAGGGCAATACTTAGTTTTGCAGCCCAGTGTATGTAGAGGCACAGAAACGAAGGCTATCAAACGCAAAATCATGGCTGACATAATTATCATACCTAGCAGCGGATGATTCTGGGCTGGAATGATGATAATGATTGTGTTGGCGTGGCTTTCGCAGTCTCTTGTAACTATACTTTCAAACATGTCTAAAAGTCACCGTCAGTGCATGTTTCACCAAATACTCCACAGTCGCAACAACCGCGCTCCATATCATTTCTACATCAATTTCCGTAAGTTGGTAATTTTTCAGCACGGGGCCGGCTTGCCACCTAATTTATGGGCCTACAGGCACCGGTAAGGAAGCGCATTTACATACGACGTCCGAGTACGACAAAGAAACCGCAAAGTGCTTGCTTCCTAGCGATAGTGCCAAGTGCTGCATGCCCGTCATAATATGGCGATCATTATCCTTTGAGGAAATAATATAATGCTCTGCAAGGAGAGGCTTAGGTGCATCAGAATCTATCTGATCAGTGCGAGCTTTCGACGTCATATAGTTGATGGAGTAGGAATTACTTAGGTATGACATGAATTGAATTGCTTTTCCAGGTTCCGTCAAATAGTTGATGGACTCTATCTCGTCAGTGCGAGCTTTCAACTCATGACATGAATTGAATTGCTTTTCAAGTTTTCGTCATATAGTTGATGGAGTAGGAATCACTTAGATATGACATGAATTGAATTGCTTTTCCAGGTTCCGTCAAATAGTTGATGGACTCTATCTGGTCAGTGCGAGCTTTCAACTCATGACATGAATTGAATTGCTTTTCAAGTTTTCGTCATATAGTTGATAGAGTAGGAATTGCTTATGAATTGAATTGTTTTTCCAGGTTTCGTCAAATAGTTGATGGAATAGGAATTATTTCAATTTAATTTAAATTCTTTATTTCCAGACAAGAAAGGCCCATAGAAAACACAAAATTACAACGAAGAACGAAGAAAGTAAAACGATGATTACTAAATTAAGGGTATCAATAATTTCACCAAGTGCTGCAGTGGTGTAGTATTGGACAGTCATATTTGTCAGATATGACTTTCAGGATGCATTTAACACTATCTGACACTCTGCTCATGAGAGATGCCACTTAAATTACACATTTAAGACATAGAGGACAATATTTTTGTGGCAAACTACCGGCTGCTAATCTAAGGATTGCCGACGTGCGTGGCTTTGAGTTGCAGAGCACCAATTCTCCCTGCATCTTTTTGGGGATCTATGACGCATTATGAAGGTATTTAGTATCACCTTCGTAGTATAGGAACATATAATGAATTTACATAATGCGCACAGAAACCATTCTCAGAAGTAACGATTCAACGCAAATAATTCCCTCAACCACCAGGTGAGATGACGATTTGCGAAAGACTGCTGGCAGATGCTGGATGCGGCAAGCTGAAGACAGGGCGGTATGGCGCTCATTAGGGGAGGCCTATGTCCAGCAGTGGACTGATATAGGCTGATGATGATGATGATGAATTCCCTCAAATATCTGCCTGTCATAGACATTAATGGGGGCTACATATTGAATAAACATTTCTAAGAAACTTTTAGAAAATAACGCAACTTTTCTGTACGTAAGTGTCCTTTGTAACTATTTCAGTATCAGCTGACACGTCTAGACTAGAGAATGTTTTGTGTTCATATATTTCGAGGAGTGTATTGTAATATTGAATGGAAGCTTTGTAAAGCGTCTGTGTTTGTGTTTTTGCCCAATGACCAAATAAATAGGACACTTCTGATATTGAACACAGACGAGTTGCACAATTTCGTAATGTTTGCTTCAAGAGCTCAATTCATTGATATTAAAGCGGCACCCTGAACATAAAAGCAAAGACTGATTCCGTTAAAGCTAATAGCAATTTTATCGTTATAATAACTGCAATAAAAACTCTTGGTATTAACTGTAAGCCACATTTCCCCGGCAACAATCTAAAACCCAAGTTTTAAGCAAGAAGCTGAGGAAGGCCGTAGTCTTCATAAACATTAAACAAAAGGTATCCCGCCGCTTTCGTCTTTTAAACTATGAAATATTGCTCGTATAAAGCTCTTAGCGAATACTTTTTTTCCGGGTTTCTTAAACTTTAGCGAGTTCCGGGTACTTTACGTATTTTTTTCTGTTCGTTCATCATAAGCGTCAATGTGTGGCTTCTTCCAGAGCTTTGTTGGGCGAAGTTATGCGAGGGAACCCTTCTTGGCACACTTAATGACATCCGGAGTTTATGTCCTTTATTTACACGGAAATTGTTTTCGATGAAAACGCTGCAGGGTAGGGTACTCGACAACAATGCACGATGAATTTTATTTTCCATCGCGATAGGGCGCAGACGACAAAAGTAAACAGAAACCACACACACAAGATTGACAAAAGTCCCTTTCAGCGCAAACGACAATATTATTTCAGTTAAAAGTTTGACGCTTATCCGATCCATTTCCGCGAAGCTTGGTATATTCAAATAAGATATTTTCACCGCATTTGCCGATGCTCGATGACTGTTTTATGAACTCTATCTCTGTAGACATAAAGGTGATGAAGTGTTTGGGGTCGGGCGTGGGTGGTTATCGATGATTTCTGTTTTCTTTTAGCAAATTTTGGCACAAAGGTTGCTCGACACAGGTGGGAGAATAACCTTGGTGGTTTAATATTATTTGCAAGTTTATTTTAGGACTGGGTTCATGTCTCGCTAAATAAAGATAAGATTAATGGGTTACGAGAACGCGAGATAAAACTGAAATAGGTTTTCTTAAATCAGGTTATATTTAATATGAAATATTCCTAGCTTAATTATTATTTCGATCCAGAATAGACATCTGACCTACAACGCGAAAACAAACCTTCGCGAGTTAAAATAACAAACAAGGACTGACACCTATTCAAATATCATATTCAAATCCAACCCAGACGAGAACTATTAGAAATACGGAAGTCTAGAGAGAATGGACCAGCACATGCCGAGCACAAAAGCTTAAGGTTGAAACACACATACGCCGCATCGCTCCCACATAGCATCCGCGTGCCTCAGCCTCGAATTGTGACGACCTCACGGTGTCCACGTGGCGATGGCTAGCAGCAAGCTCGCTGTAAACGATCGTTCGGCAAAAGGTGTGAAACTTGCTATAAGCGAGCGGTTCACTCGGGTATAGTACGCGGGCTTTTCATCGCTTAATGCTTGAGGTACGCAAGGCGTTTTAACTAGGTTGCGGTATTTTATACTGTCACTGCAATATGTATTATAACATTTCAAGTTTAAGCATATTTTAATGGTAGCTTTTGTGCTTTGCTGTGGAATGTATGTGCTTTATCCTTTATACTTAAGCCAGGGCTAAGCCACCGGGTAATGTTTGTTCAGAAGGCAATAATGGTGCATGTCACTTCAAGCATTTGACTGGGCGAATTGTGGAGGCTAGCCGTGAATCGCGATTTAACTTCGGATCTTACAATCTCGTCCCCGCCCGTCAGCAAGTGATTTGCTCATAACATTTGCATTTAATTAACAGTTACATTTCAGTGAAGATCACGAACACTTAATAGTAAAGCTAGGAGCTTGTTAAAGCAGAAAAACAGTAAGGTAACCTTTTAGTAATTTAAAAGCGAAACTATTTTATTTAAATTACTATCTATTTCAGAGAAAGACCCTACTCATAATGAGATAAGGGTTTACTGAATAAGCAATAACTAACTAACAAAATACCAATTAAACGGAGATCGAACAGCGAATACATTCCGACAACAAAGGGCGGAGGTACTGTTTATCCGTTTATCTAAGGGACCTCGCACAATGAGACCGTGTGACTTTGCAAATGAAGGGACAGAACCCCGCTAAGGCGTCGAGAACTAATTTATTGTGGCCAATTGAATCTTCATTTGACAACAATTGGCCAGCCTTTTGTTTGAGGCTTGGAATTTCAGAGTTAAGATTTGTATCATTATGCTCCCAACTTAATGGATATTCCATCTTGTGGCGAATCAAAGTCAAAAGTTTATTTGTCGTGGATGGTTCTGGTTAGAAGTTCTAACGATGTCATGAATGTAATGTTCCACCAGACGAACGTAATTTCCACACAATACAATTGACATCAGCCACCGAAAACAGATTCCACGCGGTTCATAAAACGAGAAATAACGTTGCTTTGATACACAATAGAGCGAAGGCATTAAAATAACAGCACTTTGGCAAGCTCAAGACCGTTTCCATTATAGTAAATTTGCTTTAATCTAGGCGAAACTTTTAGAAGGAAGTCTTTCTAGTAGAATTTCATAGTAGAATGTCCATTATGAGCAGTGCCGAGCCCAATGTCTCTTCGGGGAGACATTATTGTACGTCCGAACCATGAATATGATTCACGCTCAGATAGAACTAAGTTTTAATTAAAATTAGAAATATTCTCGCAAAAATCCGACTGCCAAGTCGCTGGAGATCGCCGGACTATTTGACTTGCAGAAACACGGTCTTATTGTAAAAGCTAAGGAAAATCGAGTCATATCACTAGGGGAAGTTTTAGCTTTATTATTTTATTTCAAAGTAGCTCAGAGCTTTACAAAATGTGTTTTCATTAAAAACTGGTTTTACACAATTTCGCTGGGGAAAAATTCAAATTGGCTAAAATTGTACCGAGGGAATACATTGACTGGACCCTTCGTGATCGTCGTTATGAGTTTTTGGAAATGTTACAGTAACACGTACGAGTTTTTTTTAATAAGTACGTATAAGAGGAGATTAGGCCAATCCCAACTCTTTCCGTGGGTGTTGTAAGAGGTGACTAAGGGAGATATACCGGGGGGCGAGCAGCAGCGCCCCTTGCAGAACAGATCTAGCACCGAACTGCGTTCAACCCGCATGTCAAGCGTGGGGATGATGGGTATTGCTCCTCATGAGATAAGAGCCAATTAGGCGTTTATAAAGGAGAGGCCTGCGTCCAGCAGTGGACCATTAAGGGCAGGATATTCGATCCATTTTGTGAAAAGGACAGACATAGAATTTTGTGTTCACAAGAGTGAGATAGGGCACAGCAACGCAAGCACAAAAATCTAGTTTTTGCTTATTATCAAAATTAAAAAAAGATTTTGAGAAAAACTAACCATAGAATATTCTTCTAAACGTCGTTGCTTATTTTCTGACATGTTTTTTGAGAGTAAAACGTTGATACACTAGAAGTACAACAACAAAAACAACAAAAAACTATCCTTTCTTCGTAATTTTTATCATCAGGTGAAGTGATAAATATCGTGTTTTGAACCGTAGAATAATCAATAATGTTAATCCAACTACAACATAAAGAAAACAACGAAAATTGGCTAAATTCGAATATCCTGGCCTTAGAGGCTGTTGAGGTTGAGGTGAATAAAGACCGCATAAAACAAGAATGCGTTTCCTTCAATATTCTCGCTTATAAAACCGAAGCGAAAACAAAGCCATATGTCATATTTAAATGAAATTCCACCCAAGTCATACGTCTGAGTATTTTTAATAAAGCATCGGAGGCAATTTCTCGTGCATATGTTTGACAATGGGCTAAGCATTGTTTTTTTATTATTTCATCGTGAAAAAGGTGATTGAGTAAGATGTTAGGTAGATTATATTTTACTGGTGACCTTTGCTACAGGTTTTTCACAAGCTTATAGGCACTTTCTCACAACACAGGTAGATAATCATGTTTCAAAGTTTCTGTGTAGGTAGTAGGTACCCTGCCTAAAATATTGATAGTAATGTTTGTGAGGGCCAATAGCTTTTACACTACCTAGAGTACACGTAAGATTAAATGATTTTGTGAAAAAAGTTGTAAAAGGTATATTTACCGTTTGGGTTGAAACCCATTGATTGATAGAACTATTGGTAAATATACCTTTTTACAAAAAAAACTACTAGTTTACTAGTCCTGTAACCAGACCGTAACCAGACCGTAGACCATTTTCTAGCCATCTCTATTACCTCCATCTCTAAGTACTGTAGATCGCAAAAAGTGGAACAAAGGAGAGGCCTTGCAGTTTGACAGTGGCGACGAAAAAATTTAACATTTTTTTGGGAAAAGGCAACGAAATCGAGTACAAAGACCTAAGTTATGAACAAAAGAGCTTCCTTATAGTCTTGGCACGTTTCTTTCGTATTTTGGGACAGCTAGATAATCAATCCAAACTGTCTTGCCTCCGTATAATGAGCCATTAGGGACTGAACTATAGATAAATAGTTCAAAAACCAGCAATTTTATCTTTTTCGAATTCTGTCGAAAAACTTCTACAGAAGTTTTACTGTTGACGACAGAAAGTTTATGAACCTACCTGAGTATTATTCGTTTTTAGGGTTCCGTACCCAATGGGTAAAAACGAGACCCTATTACTAAGACTTCGCTGTCCGTCGGTCAGTCTGTCCGTCTGTCTGTCTGTCACCAGGCTGTATCTCATGAACCGTGATAGTTAGACAGTTGTAATTTTCACAGATGATGTATTTCTGTTGCCGCTATAAGAACAAATACTAAAAACCAGAATAAAATAAATAGTTAAGGGGGCTCCCATACAACAAACGTTTTGCCGTTTTTATAGATAATGGTACGGAACCCTTTGTGCGCGAGTCCGACTCGGACTTGGTTGGTTTTATTGTTCTGTGTTGTATAAAGGTTGAGTAAATAAATGTATCTGTATCTGTGATGCGAGCATTTGTGAAAAATAATTCTATGAATCATCTCGCACTGCCCACTTTAGGGCTTCATGATGCGTTACATCTCCCTATTCATTTCTTTTAGGTATTAATTTCGTTTTATCCTTGTAATTTGTTAAAACATTTAAGCAGAATATTCTATTAAATATATCAATAGAAGATACGAAAAATCTGCTAGCACTGAATAGATAATAAGTAGTAGGGTTCTACAACAAAACTCCAAGTTAGTTGCAAAATTGTCAATAAATAAATTCAAACAAACTGTTAAACACATCCTTTGTAAAAAGGCCTACTATAAAATATCAGATTATCTAGAGGATAAAAAAGCTTGGGACGACTTTTGCTCCAACTCGAAAACTAACGTTCTAACAAGGTAAAGGTTTCTTGTTCGCTTCTTTACTTTACCTTAAAAAGATTGAAGTGGACAAAAAATCAAAGTGATCACTTTATTTCCTAGTTTTACTTATGTAATCTGAGTTTTGTGACGTGTCCAAGAGTCCTGTAAGGTCTGAAGGAAATAAAGCACTTTGAATTTTGAATTTTGAATTTTGAGTGTTAAAAGTGGAAAATCTACAAAAATTCCAAGAATATATCCGAGTTTGCCAGCTTTTCTCATTACTCATTAGCGTCGACGAAGCAGCTGCTCATGCTGCGTAAAGCTACAGTGTATTCACTTTAACATCATCACTAGGTAAGGTACTAAGTAAGTATATTAAAAAGTCCATCCTAATATAAGTAATCCTGGTAAGCCGAGAGAATCTGCGAAGAAGCAGCGTTTATGAGAATGAATCTAATAACTTGGTACGAAGGTGGCTAGAAATGTGTCTAGTAAAGGAAGGAAGTACTTTGCGTAACTTAGTGAAAACGGAGCATGTTTTAACCAAGACCGAAAAAATTACCTTTGGTACCGGTAGGGTTACAGTGAAATTGAAAGTTTTTACACATGAACTTTCCATTCCATTCTAAACCCTTCAATAGGTTACTTGACTACTACAGGGAAATAATTCTAACGTATTGTCTGATAAAAATATTGCAAAGTGTAACTAATATTTCTTTAAGGCCAGTCGTATTATAAAAACGAATTATAAAGTTTGAATAAAATAATGGCGCGCCAATACGATAATCTCTGTCATGGCTCCGGTGACATGGCTCGATGACGTCACGCCTCACACCACACCTAACAAGAAGAACAACACGCACTGTAATCTGTGATACATCTGACGTCACCAGCGATGCAACCAACACAGAGTGATTTCGGTCACGTGATCAGATATCAAAAAAAGTGTAATTTTAATTCCGTTTTTTTTTACCCAAAATAGGTATATTTTTTAATAAAAATCACCTGATTACGCTTTGTTACGTTGTCACTGACTAGGATGAGAACAATTTGCAACTTACTTTCAATGGAGTCAAATTGTCTATTGTAGGTAGCGTAGCGGTGTCGAAATGCTAGCCTGTATTATTTTTATTGTTGGTGGTGAACGCATTTGATCACTTTCATACTTTTCGCGACGTTTACGTTGCGAAGCCCAATGCGAATATGTTTTTTTAGTAATGTAAAAAGTAGGTATCTATTATGTGTCACAAATTTACAAGCAAAGTTGGTAGGATGGAGTATCAATCTATAGAATAAATAACTTACTGACGCACTTCGAGAGAATGTGAGCCTTGGCGAATGTGGCCAGTCTCCTAGGAACCTAGTTCGCAACATTAACAAGTAATCAGTGCAGACATTTCAAACAGAAAGTCATTAACAGTACCACTATAAAGGCGATTGTACCAAGAAACTAACACAAGCACAACAGCAATGGTTCGCGACTGTTCTGAGAACAACGCAAAGCATTTAGTGCAAACTTTGGCAAGAACTGAGATTTCGAACTGAATATGGTTATAATTGAACTAAGATCAAATTCTGGTGGGACGAACGGGACATCACGTAACTAAAGCGTATGTCTTCAGAAAACGGATATAAAACGATCACCACCACAAACAAGATGTCATAATGGTGAGTCAGTTGAAATCGCCACGCGTTTATAATTGAACTCAGGTTGATAACTTGAGCGTATGTCTTCAGATAAAGTATAAAAGGATCACCACACAAGCAAAATGTCATATGGTGAGTCAGTTGAAATCGCCACGTGACTCTCATAGTTGTTAGGTATTTTATGTTATGATTATAAAATAAATTTTGAATTTTAAGGAAACTTAGATCTAAAAAATTATAAAATAACAAATATTAATATAAGTACATGATAACTACATGTGCTTTAGCTGAGGGCCATTTATGAAGTTTACACTGATATCAAAATACATTATAGTTATAGGTATATAAATTTCCATGGTATAGTATTACACAGCCGTCTATAGGAAGGCTTGCTGTAGAAAGAAAATATGTTGAATTGTGTAATTTTCAGAGACAAAAAATCTATCTTTAAATAAATAAATAATGCTGGACAACTTCTACGGTTTACAAATGATAAATCTTTTGTTTATTTGAAATAGTAAAGCGTTTGACCATCCTCAGAAGATGGAGCACGCTTTCCGCTCCCACAAGGAACTCATTTCAATGTTTCGACGTACGTGGGTTGCACCTTTCTAAATCATTATCATTGTCTATTTCTATACGTTTTCTCAGGATATTATTCTTCTGTCTGAGAGCACACAGCGTTATTAAAATCTATTATTGGCTCATAACTACATGCTTCCTCTTGAAGGTCTATTATATCTCATTCCCTACGTAAATTAGTTGCAAATGAATGGTAATGTCAGAATATTATTGCCCCTTACAGGAAGTATCTACCTAAATTTTGTAGCATGAAGGGAGGAATATTCCTGTGCCACAGTTTAGTAAAGGCCAGGTATTCCTTAAAAATCAAAATCAATAACTTTTTTCTTTAGGCTTACAAAATAAGCACTCAGACAAGTCAAAATTTATACTATATACAACTTTTTAAATAGCAATTACTTATTCTCTCAGCTCTCTCTTCAGCAGTACTTACAGTAAGAGAGAGGTATTAAAACAAATGATTGAGAAAATAATTTTATTGATCGACGAAGGCGGTCACATAGTGGTAGGTACTCGGGGCTATGAGTCTTCGAGACCTGCCAGATGGTCGGACGACATCGTCACGGTAGCCGGAAGACTGTGGAAGAAGCTCGCACAGGACCGAGTAAACTGATGTGCAAAAGAGAAGGCCTATACCCAGCCGTGAGTGTCAACGGGCTGATGATGATGATGATGATTGTTGTCTTTCAAACACATGACTTTGTAGAATGCAGCCTAAAAGTTTGAAACACAGTTCAAATCTAAAATCTTTCCTTTCAACTCCAACAAAAGCTCAAACCAATACAAAAGAGAAATAAAATAAAAGAAATCTCGACCAATACCATCTCGGCCAGACCATAACCCTAACAGATAAGAAAGTTCTATGTCCCAAAGCGTTAACTGAATAAAAACTTGTAACGCCCACTTGCGAACTCCTTAATGTGGGGTAGCGTATCCATTTATGGAAAACTTCTTGCATCTGTGGGAATTCGGATCGATATCTACATGGAGAAACTATGGTAGATTAATATAACTACAGCGTAAGGATGGTAATGTCTATAATATTTAGATTGTGCTATTGTAAACATGTAAAAGCATCTTCACATTCGCGAATCACGGCGTGAAATCGCGGCTGTGATCGCGGCGCGAATCGCGGCAAAACTGCCAAGGTCCTTCACACTCACTAGCGCTTGAATCACGTGTGTGCGAAACCTCGAACCATGAGTGTGAATCCCATTCGCATATTCTTTACAGCAACGCAACGCGTTCGGTTCGCACCTCGTCGCTGTACTTTCAACCGTCAAACTACGGTAGTTTGACGGTTCTAAGTCCAAACCGACTGAATTGACGGAGCGGCGGCGTTAATGTTCACACCATAGACTTAGAACCATCAAACTACGGTAGTTTGACAGTTCTAAGTCCAACGACAAAGGGTTCGCAGGCGCGCGTGGTTCGCGCGCGATTGTGGATTTTTGTCGTGATTCGCACCGCGATCCGCGCCGCTATTTCACGCTGTGGTTCGCGAGCGAGTGTCGAGAGGCTTCGGGGCCCAAGGTCCACTTTGGATATGTTATCCAAGGGAGTAAATAAGGTACAAAATAAGGTTTATTACGTTGCTTATAAATAGACCTGTTATTATCGTAAATATCGAAGGGGTTATAAACGAAGTAGGGTAAATTGGAGCGATTTTATAACGGCTAATACCCGAGGGATTAAATTGAGCTGATTGATGATGAGAGAAAAATTTAAAAAAGCACACAGAAGCTTTGCTTACACTTTGTTCTGAACTGACAGTGTTGGTAAAGTGTTGAGTTCGTATTTAATGCATTATTTTAATTAATTACGAACTACCTGAGCCCATGGATGTTTGTTCGCCTACCTAATAGTTGTAGGTATTTAGTTTGTATGTATGTAGGTATTTTATCAAAGACTCACGAATGTTTCCAACATTAAGATTGACGACCCCTGTGGCGCGGTGGGCGAAGGTCCTGCGACGCGGAGGTTTCGATTCTCGCCTCGGGACAAATATGTGTACGATCTGTAGGTATTTTTTTCCGAGTGTTCGGGATGTTTTTCTATGTATAATTAAAAATATATAGGTATGTAGTTAACTGCATTTGCTATCAGGAGTTCATAGAAAAATGTTAACAATTGTTGTTATTGTAAATTGTTTGCGGCAAATTACTTTTTCGCTAGTTTTATTGCTTGTTGAAAACAGAAAAAAATTTAAAACCACAACAAAATTTTAATCTGGCGCCAACCAGCGACGAACCACCTTAAACCGCAACACTAATAGGCTTAGTAGGTAACTATAATATGAGTTATTGTTTACATAATAATAAACATTCTCGTTCGTAAGTGGGTAGCTGGACGTACCTACATAGTAGAACCAAGCCTTCCTACCCACTTATACATTCCCTGTTTATTGGCGCAGAAACAACACTTCTGGCCACTCCACATATAAATAGTGTAGGGTAAAACAAACCTTAGAGAGCAAACAGGAACAAAACGGCACTTTTCCTTTACTGTTGAGTACGAATTAGCGTAATGTGTTCGCGTCCAGAATTGAGAAAAATGGCTTGCAGCTGTCTCTGTTTGACTTGGGGAGAGGAAAAGAGAGGCTGTAAAGAGAGTGCAGCAAGCTGTCCAAACAAATACAGGTCATTTTTTCATTTAGTAGGTACTAGCTTTGTGCTACGAAATTGGTATAGGAAATGAATCCTGACGTAGCTGACATACTACACATTTACAAATAGGAACCTTACAGTCAGCTTTGTCAGATATTTTTTAATCAACAGAAACGCAAAACCCGAGAATCTAAATTGAAAACACTAAATCTTTAAACGAATTAATACTACGGCTGCCCAGACCAAGCCATACCATCAAGCCAAAAGCACATAGGTTATTTGCAAGCCTTCTGCGAGCAAGGCTGGCTTCGGAAGCAATCGCCTCTACACTTTACGGGAGGTTTAAATTTAGAACCGAATAGTCTCTAGGTGTTCCAGACATTTCAAACGGTATATCTAACCTAAGTCCAAGCATTGATATTTGCTGATGAATTCAAGAACCGGAGCAAAATACAAGACAAAAATATGAGAGGGATATTTTTTGTGGTTGTTTACGAAACAACGCTTGGAAGAACGAAATAGGCTCAAGAATATTTGATGAAGGTAATATAATAAAACCGGCCAAGTGAGAGTCGGACTGGCGCACGAAGGGTTCCGTACTATTATCTATAAAAACGACAAAAAAATCAAATTTGTTGTATGGGAGCACCCTTAAATATTTAACTTATTCTGCTTTTTAGTATTTGTTGTTATAGCGGCAACAGAAATACATCATCTGTGAAAATTTCAACTGTCTAACTATCACGGTTCATGAGATACAGCCTGGTGACAGACGGACAGCGAAGTCTTAGTAATAGGGTCCCGTTTTTACCATTTGGGTACGGAACCTTAAAAACAGCGTTAGTTTTAATAGAAACTGTATTTGTCAAGATAAAAACATATGCAATTTACGTTAAAAAAATAAACAATTTATCAACACTAAATATCGACCAAATCGTATTTAAAGTTATTTATAAAAAAATATTTAACCTCGCATGTAAAAGTAATTTAAATGCGAGGTTTTTGTAATTTGTCGGCAAAATACACAATTCATGTACACACATTCTCTGAAAAATATAGGATATTCCCAGGCCTCTACCATCAATATCTAAATTACTATGGATAACGTCCCTCGCAGGGACCTCGCAAAGATTGTGAAAAATGAAATATTTTGGAAAGATATACCTAATATTGAGCTGAGATGGCTCATAATATTACATCCCACTAATCCCATCCCACTAATATTATAAATGTCAAAGTTTGGATGGATGGATAGGTAGATGGATGGATGTTTGTTACTCACCACTAATATTATAAATGTCAAAGTTTGGATGGATGGATAGATAGATGGATGGATGTTTGTTACTCAATCACGCCAGAACGGCTGAACGGATCTAGATGAAATCTGGCACAGAGATAGATTATAGTCTGGAATAGAACATAGGCTACTTTTTATCCCGGAATTTCCACGGGAACGGGAACTACGCGGATGAAAACGCCAAGGTGCTGCTAGTCAACAATAAAACATGATCAACTGTTCCATGAAGTAGAGTTGGTAGAACGAAAATAGGTAAAACATTGACGTAACAAACACCGACGGATAAGTTTCCACTAGAGCTGGAATTGGCTTATGTATATTTCAGAGGATATAAAATATAGTCGTAAAAGTCGTATCTAATGCTGTGTCCAACATCGATATACGATATTGCCGATGCGAATGCTTTAGTATTTCAGGCAATTTGAAATGAACGTTACTTATTTAGGTAATACTTTACTAGAAATAGATCATTTTTATTTGACACTCGTATTAGGCAGATGCTGGATGCGGCAAGCTGAAGACAGGGTGCTATGGCGCTCATTAGGGGAGGCCTGTGTCCAGCAGTGGAGTGATATGGGCTGATGATGATGATTTGACACTCGTACAAGTAGAAAAAACATTATTAAAGAGACACGAAAATAAAAAAAAACTTGCTCGAGTCACAAAATGGTCCTTGTCTCTGCATAATGTTAGTCGCGTTAGCAACCAACGCTGATCTTCGGACAGGACCGTTTGGTGACGTCACGGAAGATAAAACAACTACATACAATACAATATGGAAAAGAAAAACTGAATTGAGGGAGCGGCGTTGATGTAAACACTAATATGCCGAAAAAAAGAAAAAAACTAAAGAAATACTTGTAGGTAGTTAAACTATAAAAGCAACAATTGTTGATTTTCTGAGTCGAGCAACTACAGTTGAGCAATGGGGAAGATAATAAGTTTGATAAGAAAGGGTCCCGTTGCGCAATTTGCTCAACTGAGTTGCGCAATTGAGTCGCACAAAAGAGAACTCGCTAATAATTCTTATCTCTTGCTCAATTTAGTCAAGTATCAAAGTCAACATCTTATTCCCGCAATTTCGTCGATACATTACGGTCATGTCCCAGCTATAGATCGGCAGCAGGTGTGTTGCTGCATTTACCCTAAACGGTTTTACCCCACGTGTGTCGTTAACCGAACTAACCTATTGAGCTTAGTGAATTTAAAGAGGTTATTTTGTTTAATCTTTGTTGGTTTGGTACCTTTATTTAGACTCAACAGCTGCGACAGTATTTTGTGAAAAGTGCCGAGCTAAATTTAGAAATCAATTTTGCAACAGGAAAGATTAGAAGCGTAACCTATAGGTACCCATCGTTTTTTTTACCAAAATGACGACGACTGTGGTGCGGTGGGCAAAGGCCTGCCTGCAACGCAGGAGATTGCGGGTTCGATTCCCGCCTCGGGACAAATGTTTGTACGATCTGCAGACATATGTGTAATAAAAAATATCAATATATGTATTGTATTATTATATTATGTATATCAGTTACCCATAACACAAGCTCTGCTTAGCTTGGGGCTGGATAATGCTGTGTGAATTGTCCAGCAATAAAAAAAAAAAAGTGTATTAATATTCAAGTCATCTACGAACTTAGTGCCACTGAACAATGACTTCTGTAAATCCTTTGTTTATGTAGAGGGCATTGATGATGATGATCATGGTCTTTTACACACAAAACAGGTCTTCAGAAGTTTGTATCAGCTACACTACCAGCGTTAAATTACCTACCATAAATCAACTATTTCAACATATCGCATTCTACAGAGATTAAAGACATTTGACCTTACAGGTTAAGGGTTATCTCTATGTTTCGGAGCTATGTCCACCTTACTAACTAAAGGTTATATTCAAGCTACAGTATAATATAGAACCTCGATTATCCCAGATCTGGGTGACAAGGGAGCGGGCACTTGTTTATCCTGGCCCCTGATGTGCTCAGTTCTACTCGATTGGGATCAAATTGGAAACGAGACCGTTAGCCTTTTCATTGAGTAGGGAATCAAGTGAATGAAAAAGTTTGAACTGGTGATAAAGTTTTATTTTCTGTAGGCACAAATTGTCACGATAGTTCAAGAAACAAAAAGTTGAATCTGTCTCTAGTGTCTGTCGACAAAACTGTTTGCCAAATAGGTATGTACTTACTTACCATGCTAACATTGCTAACGTAATAATGGTTAATGAAAATAATAAATATGACATTCCACGCTCAATAAATAATATTAATTAATCCAACACATTCTAACATTAATCTAGTAACGATATATCATCCATATAAAGTTCAGGACAAAGCACAAATCACAATAAGTCGCAATTAGTGGTCACAGCAACTCGTAAATACTCGTGGTTATTAGTTGCATAGTTGGGAGCTCCGCCGCAGTTTATGTTGGCAACACCTTAGTGCATTCGGGAGATTAGAAAATTGAACATGGAATTCATAAATAGTAAAAAGAAAATCTAGAAACAGGCGGTCAGCAGGAAAAATGTTTATCCCTTGTAGCAACAATGTTCTAAGACGCCTTGTGAGAACAAGAGTTTGCAACGATTTAGGTTAAAGGAATTAAGAAATCCTGAGAGAAATAACCCGGTCTTTACGAAATTTTGCAAATACAAATAAAATTTCTCAATTGCACACACTGTTTTTCTTCCTAATGGCAGTATAACAGGTGAACCACTCCACACGAGGGCGGAATGGGGGTAGAAAGAGAATAAATTCACTTAATCTAATACAATGGAGCGAGAGCAAGGTAAACACGTAGAAATTAACGAATGCTCGGCTCTTACCGGGTGTCACACGAGGACTATACCTTTTCCAGCGTGTGAGCTATTGTGTTGTTTTACTTGCTGGCAGGATGTGAGTAATCTTGTACATTTTTATTTATTAGGGAGCTATTTCGTAACAATTGCTTACTTTGGTGTCGTTTACTTTTTGATTTTTGGTATTTGTTTAGTCGTATTATTAATATAAAATTTTATTTTTAAAGTGAATTTCGCCGTTTACGTTTTAGATAGAAGTCATAGCTTCAAAACCAATAACATTTTCTATCGCTTTTGCTTCAAGATACTGAACAAGATGGCAGACTGCTTTCCCATTCCGTCGTGTCAAATTGCACCGTTGTCCAGAACTCCATCTGACACAACCGTCAAACGATTGGTTCACGATCCAAACTAGTCCATATCCTGACAAGTTAGGATCGTAAACCAAAAGACAACTCAGGATGGTTCTATTTTTATTATTTCGTTTTAGATGCTAGGTGGCTGAGTACTAAATGCTCACACACACAGCTCGTAGAGTTTTATAATGTTATGAAAAAAAGGTACAATGCGATGCTTTCTTTAACAGTGATCGATCCATGATGCAAGTTCATGTTTGAATAAACGGGTAAACAAATTTATACTACGACCTTTTACCACCACCAATTGTTAGCTTATTTCTATAACACCAAGAATATCCAATCAACATTCATTTACGACAATCCTGTTTCAGACACTGCAGTTTTGTGTGAATAAACTAAGTAGTAAGATTAAATCACGCCGGAACTCGGAATAATTGAATACCCGACAAATAGTAAGGGTATTCAGAATGAATGCGAAACGCCCCATTTCTTCGTCGCCCACTAATTTGCTTCTTGACAAACTTTCTGTCGTCGAAATGACCGAATTTGCGGGTAGTTGGAAGTTCCCCATTGTGAAATTTGTGAAGTCGCTTTCTGCAGTTGTAATTCTGGACTTATTTGTGTGGTTGATTCACGACTTCAGTATTTGTGCAGGCATAAAAATTGACGGCCCTGAATTGTTCGTTATCTTAGGAACTGAATTGTATTACTCTAGATCTCTTTTTAATTGTAATTACTGCAGATATTCTTAGCACACTACGCTTCCCAGATTTAATTATTCGGCAGCGCTGCTGCGCTATTTTAGTCGAAATTCTGATTGTTGCAGCAGGTACCTATAGCGGTTCCTCCCAAAATGCTTTTATACAGTGATTGCGTATGCATTTATTATGCTCTCTCTAATGTGTTCCAGTATTTTTTGTGCATTTTAGTAACTTCTTAAATACATACATGAGCTTTTCTTAATCGTTGAGCCTAATCAGCTTGAGGCGAGTTGCGGTTTGAGGGGATTGATACTAGAGAAATTATAGCCATGTCCGGCATAATTACATATTATGTACCTACCTGTGAAACTCAAGTTGATTTACGTATGCAAGCAATGCATTTGATATAGTGTGTGCTCTTCAAGGAAACTTATAGGCATTAGGAAAGATTGTTGACCAATTAAATCAAGTCTCATATCGTCTTCAAGCGACGTGAATATACAAACGTTTTTGACTTCCAGAATACTCCATCCAAACAGAAAAACCGACTTAACCTGACATGGACGACGTTTTCTATGCCGTCCGTCCGTTCGCAACGAGACGTGACCGGTACGGAATTAACTCGGGAACAATCTATTGCAACCGCACTCTTCCACTGCTATTTACGACCTTATCCTGTTCAGCTAAGACTTGGGAAACCGCATGGTTAAGTTTGCAGCGGATTTGCAGGCAGCGTTAGAAATGCGGATGGTTAGGCAAAAATGGGTCTTATTGCGGTGACATAAAGTTGTCAGCGGATGTAGTAGGAACGGTTTTCGTACGCAACTAAAGCGTTGTCAAGAGGCATGAAAGCAGAAACGTCCTCGTCTTCGGGCCGCAGTTCTGTCCGGACACCAATTTGTCTCTTAGATTTATGTTTTCCATTATTGCTGTACCGAATAACATGCTATTTCTAATTTATAACGTTTTTAAAACGCGCCGTGCACGAGTACGTTAACGTTTGGACGTTTATTGCCGAGTTGTGTAGTTGCTAGATCCGCTTTTTATTTCTAGATACGAAATTTAATCTAAATAATTCATGAAGAACAGCAGTTCACGTATTTCCTAGATGGTCACTAACTCTTTATTGATAAACAGAAACTAATTTTTAAAATTTGTTAATACAGAGAGAAACCGCATTTCCGTATTTTAATTTTTCTTCTTGAGGGGGAAGACCCAATAAACAAAATTTACCGTACCAAACAGCTGTTATGTTATATTATCCCATTTACATAATAACTAGTGCCTTCGACATTTGGGAAATATTCTATAGCGTTCGGTACCTCCTCCTCTACAGCATATCATGGTCCACTGCTCGTTACCTTCCTATATCTGTTTTCATGACAGTTTTAATAACATAATAACCTGTCTGCCTGTGACCATGGAAGCTAAAAAGCCTCCGAAACGTCAGGTTATAAAATATAAAATATACGCGATCAATCCGGTTAAAACAGTGTTTTATTATAATAACTTGACTAACCTACTTTTAAGCCATCTATTAGAAGTTAGCTAGTATAATCAAATCTACTTACCTACTCGGTCACAAGCCAACATCATCTAAATGGGAACTTCTGAGTTATAATGCATTCAGCTTCAGTGAAATCCGGATTTGGTGAGGATTTCCTGAAATCCGGGCAAATCTTACAGAATACGTGCAAAACTGTCGGCAAATCCTATGCCAAGACACGGCAGAATGTATTAAACAAAACTAGATAAGTATATAATTATTAGTACGGCATTTATCGCGTTTAATTACTTATTTTTCATGACGTTTCATCCCGTGACCACGGCAGTGTGTAAACCTGTTGAAGCATCGGGAAAATAGGTAATTTAACAAGATAAATACCCGTTGAATTGTACTAATAATTATGTGTTCAGATCGCGTAAGATTAAAAATATTTATAGATAGCTATAAGCAAGTAGGTTAAATAAGGTAGCGTACACGTGACGTTTCTTAGGTGAGTGTTTAACCTATCATGGTAAAGGACATTAAATATTAAAGGAAATTTAAAAAAAAACAAATTGCAATCGACTTCAGACATTCCGTGACAATGGAAAACAAGAAACTATATTATACATATAATACTCTATACATACGAAACACGTATATATTTTCGTAAAAATATACAAAATCTGTATACATTTATCTGACAGTCGATATTCGTTCCTTTCACTTTATCCATTAAATGTTATCCCATGATATTTTAGCCCTTCGTTTTCCGGCTACATCCCCATGGACATAATTCAATGGATCGAGTCGCCACGTAGGTATCATAAACTTATCAGCTATAGCACCACATGTCAACTTTTAAGTTTATTGTGTGTCCCTCATGTCTTGCAATGCGGAGTTGTTAAGACCGTTATCAGAAATAGATTAGATACAACGTAGGGACAAGACGTTGTACCGTACCCTCAGTTGTGTAACTCGTTAAGCCGGCAACTCTACCGGTTTTGTTTAAATTAAAGCTGGTTTCGTCGAAAAGGGTTGGGAGAGAACCGGATCTTTAAGATTCATTTTGGGTACAACCGGCTTTTCAATATTTCAAAGCTGAGAAAACGTCAGAGATCAATTCTAGTAAGTAATAAGATATTATACAGAGAGAAATTGAACTGTTAAATTAAACTCTATAATGATGATATACGGTCCTGATTATATTGAATGCTTTGCTTGATAGAAAGGTAGGAAGCACAGGGTTTCAAATTTTTTCAAAAAAGCTAAATAGCTGGCTCATAAAGAAGACGTTCTATACCTACGACGAATTTTTAAACTATGAATAATGTTTATTAATTTTATGTATTTCAATTTTATTACTAATATTTTTCATGTTAGAACTATTATTAACATCAATTGTGAGGTATAATTTTACAATAATTATATATCAAATATAATGTTTATCTGTTTATCTGAAAGCTTTTTTTTATTGATGCCCATTACAGCATACATAGGTTTTTTATGTCGGTATCGTTATCAATAAATAAATGTTAATAGACGTACCCAAGTGTGTCTTGTGCTCCTACGGCGAATAAATATATAAGTATTACGCAGATACTCGTAGCATGACACCGTGTTGAGCTGGGAGCCCCCAGCCACATACAATATTCTGAAAAGTCATTCGTTTTAACAAACATGGAGAAAGGTTTTATTTTGAAGTATGTAGTCGTAGTGTGTAGATCTATAAAATAATAATAAATAATAAATAAATAATGCTGGACAATTCACACAGCATTATCTAGCCCCAAGCTAAGCGCAGAGCTTGTGTTATGGGTACCAGATAACTGATATACATAATATAATACAATACAATAGATAGATATTTTTATCATACATAGAAAACGACCAGAACACCCTGAACAAATGTCTGCAGATCGTACACACATTTGTCCCGAGGCGGGAATCGAACCCGCAACCTCCTGCGTCGCAGGCAGACCTTTGCCCACCGCTCCACATCGATCGTCTCTACTACATAAAAACCTTTATAGTAGGAATGTTATACATACCTTTTCCGACCACGCTGATTTACTACTGAAAAGGAGAACTCTAGCCCTACCCAAGCGTATACATCGCCCAAATTGAATTTCCTACTCGACAATGTCTACAGAATTTTAAACAAACCGAGCGCCTTAGGTGTCTTCGAAACAAATACAGTGCATTCAATTACTCGTTGAAAGTTAACGGGACAGGCGCTAGGGACTTAGATTTTGTATATTTGCCTTTTATAAAGCCTACAAAAGGTCAGCAAAGATGTCGAATAAATTTTTTTTATATTTTTTTTTTAACTATCGATTATACAAACTTCAATGGTAGCGTAGCTCTCCTCTCGGTAGCTGCGATTTCGAAGACAAAAGATTTTCTAGTGTTATGGACAATACATGTAATGGGTGTAGAGACCGTATCAACAAAGACAACAATAAAACTTTCCTATAATAACATTGAATAAGTTTATTTGATGACTTGGTAAGTGACGATGAGCCCGAAGATGTATCACGAAGGTTTAGAAGACACCTATTCACTCACATCATGAAGCGACCCGGATTGAAGTTTGCCCGAAGAATAGATATTTCTTTGCACTCCACGGGCTTCAACGTAGTAACAGATGGTTTAATACAAGGAACTACTTAAGTAGTTCTGCAAAGATCTGTATCTTATTGGAAGTAGACAACTTGAAACATACAACCTTTGTAATAAGTTTAAACTAGAATAAAAGAGTAACAATCGGGAAAGTGAATCGTTTTCTGCAGCTGTGTCCAAATAAAGTAGAGTAACAGAGACCAATCCGATCGAATATTTTGACTTCAAGCTGAACAGAAGTATTCTAAATAGTTTAAAAGTTTCATCGTTTCGCATATGAAATAACATACTCAAGTATCAACCACTAGCAGTGCCCGCGTAGGTCCAGTTTCCGTGGGAATCCCGGGATAAAATATTGCAGTTACTTCCTGAAAAGTAAGCTTTCTAATGGTGAAAAAAAAATTTAAAATGGGTCAGGAGTTTTTAAGTTTATTCGTTACATACAAATCTTTCCTCTTTGTAATGTTAGTGTTGATAGGTCCATTTTATGAATGTTTGCCCAGTCATCGATCTTTATTCGAACGTTTTTCTTCTATGGCATAAACATCACTGTGGACACTGTGGAGCGGCACAAAAGTCTGGAAGCAGCAGTGGTTGAAGTCGGGTGATCATGAAAAACCACTCAAGCATAGATCTATGACAATTTCTTACTTTCAAAAAAGATATCCCGCTAAAAGCTTCATGACAATATGGTGAACGGCGACGTCACGTTAAGAAATTTTGCGATCGTGTCTTAAAATATCTACTTTTCAATGAATAAATTTCACAACAAAACATCAAAAAATACAAAAATATATATTCAGATATATTTCTATACAGAATACCAATAAAAATAATCAGCTTTTTTTTAATCCTACTCTTTGATTCGTCTTACAGACGTCCCCGTCAATACAACTCAAACATCAGACACAAGAAGGCTCTGATTCCCGTAATTTTATGTGTGGTACTCAGGAGCCGTAGGATGCCGAAGTAATTACGTGTCCCAGGTGGCAACTCGAAGGCAACTAGCTGAATTATCTGCTTAGGGCTTTATGTGGGAAGTAAGCTGCTGGAAGAGCTATTTTGAGATGAGTTTTTCTAGTATATTCTAAGGTTATTTTCCTAGAATGCTCCGAGAAGCAATTGAAATTCAAAAACATCCGAATAATTTCAATAGAGAAGATGGTTGGAGAGTACCTGCTGCTTGGGATCCAGTCCTACATCGAGTCAGGTCCCACACCCAGCAATCCATAGCTACAACCCATCAAGACACTGTTAGTGATTACTGCGTACATACGGAACGTTATAATTAAAGTTGTATAATTGACGGTAGATATGCAAAATTCAAATTACTTGTAAAGACAAATGTCACCTCAGTCTGCCTGTGACCATGGAAGCTGAAAAGCCTCCGAAACGTCAGGTTATAAACAAAATATAAATATACGCGATCAATCCGGTAAAAACAGTGTTTTATTATGAGTTTTTCTGCTATAAAAGCTGCTAGATGTCTGTTACTAAATTCTCCTACCGACCTATATGTATATTTGCATGCCCTAGATTTAGGCAAACCATGTATAGTGCTTACCTATTATTATTCTTCCATCTCTGTGACCCATATTTACAAATAAGGAATTTGAATTTGAAAAAAAAAAAAAAATGTGCAGACAACCAGCTCACTGGGCAGCATGTTTGACGGTGACTGTTTGCAAGCAAAGGTGCGTCAGAGAAATAATGCCACCACCTCTGATGGCCGTAAAGTTATTATCTAATCAATATTAAATATGCAAGAAGCAAGCATTGCTCTATCCCAGTGCCGAAAAGGGTTAGATTCTGGACCCAGAAGGGATCAAGTTGTGAATAACGATTTTTTTAATTTCGTTTCTTTTTAATATTACTTATGTTTGGATCGATATCCAGGCTAACACAAGCAGTAGGTATCTACGACAAAACTATCTTATTGACTCGTTTAACGGCAACAACACAAACAGCGATGAAAAAAAATGTTTCGATGGATTAGTAACGGAAGGAAACTGTACCTACACTTTACAGTTTTGATCCATGAATGAATATCATTTAAGTAGATTGTCCAGGAATCATGCGAGTCCTGTGGCCAATACCAGTTTCATTTTATTTAATATGTACAAAAATACAAAAAATACAAAATTATTTATTTGCCCCCCGCACGAAGCAAGCCTGTGTCGCGGGAAGCCTATTTACAAAAGTAACTTTAACGGTAGAGATTAGTTGTAACTTATGTGGTCGTATCCAGCAACTGTAGATCTCAAGTTTATGTGTCGCCCGGTAAGTGGCCTCCGGCGGGAGGTTGTAAACAGCCCCGCTAAATTTAACGTAAACGTCAACCCTTGCGAGACGTCTCAAATTATTACGGGGATTTTTGACCCGTGCGTGAGCGTGTTGACAAACGGAAGAGTATGTAAATAATAGAGATTTTCAAGAAACAAAGCTGGAAATACTGACAATACAGACGAACTTTTGATCAATGACCAAAAAAATTGTTTGTTTGACTATAAAAATTGACGTAGTTTAGTGAATTCATTATATACATAAGTGTGAACCGGTTAAGTAACTACGGACCTTTGTTCGCACTGGAAGAACACCAACGTTTCACCAGTTTTTAGGAGATAATTTTCTTTATTTCTGATTTCTTTGCGCTGTAGTAAATAAATAGATCTTCGTTGATTTTTGGTAGACATTATCAAAACGAAACCGAATTAACCTTTAAAACCTTAAGGGCAGAAAAGTCAATACTCTTCCTGTGGAATGAAACATATTCAATCGGCGCGACATTCAAAAAGGTCCATTTTAAACCTAATCGCGGACATCTGGCGTGCCATCGATCATATTGCAATCCGGCGCGGGGCAAATCCGCCCCGTGTCGGATCATCCCTGCCGCTAATGCGTCATGGGACCGAGGGGGTTAAATTTTTATCTGACTCAGTGTGAGTGTTTCCGGTAGGTACTTACGTAACTACCTGCGTAATGGGATATTCATATTGTACACCTGCACACTGAATTGTTCACATTTGCAAAAAGCTGTGTCGCATAGTAAGTTATACGCAAAATTCTATTTAAATAACATCTGTGTCGCACTTAGGGTTCCGTACCACATCATTTAAGTAGGCACCTAAACTTATTTATGCTTAGAAACTTTACCTACAGCTCTTTTTCTACGAACACCTAAGTATTCAGAATGAAGCCAACGAGATAGATAGATATTATTTATTGAAAGAAAGATTACATATTTTTTGTTCATAGTATCTTAAATCCCTCAGTAAACGAAACATGAAAAATGCATACTTAATGTGGAAACCGCTTGGAAACTTTTTCTACGCAGGCAAAGTAAACGTTAACAACTAGTTGAAGTTCCAGGGAAGTGTTGTAATAGTTTCCCAGCCCTATCCCATAATGGTACTGGCGTATTACATAATGCACCTCGGGTCATTGGGCCATGTTTATCACGTGATTGACCGCGTTTCTATGTTAATACTCAACTAAGCCTATGGTCGTCACGGATCGGTAGTTGTTGACAATTGATAAACAGGGTTAGGCTTTTGTTAAACTATAAGAAAACAGTGAATACCATACACAGGTAACTTACCTTTGTATGGTATTATTGTGAAGATCACGACTCGGCCAACCGTAGTGTAGGACGTCATCCGGCTAATGGGATGATGACCTGCGAAAGGCCGCAGGCTGATTCTGGATGCGGCAAGCTGAAGACAGGGCGCTATGGCGCTTACTAGGGGAGGCCTATGTCCAGCTGTGGACTAGATGACTGATAGACAAATAGACTGATAATTTGTAACAGTAGCGAAGCCAGGAGTCGAAGCTTAGGTATCTCCTTAAAATAGTTTTATTTACTGTGATAAATCTACATTTTGTTTTGTTTGCTTCTCAGAAAAGGGAAATATTGTGTCCGATGTCAAAACATTTTAAAAAGTTTCAATTTAAATACAATTTTTTCGGTTACCGTGTCAAAATGTTATGTTAACTCATGTTAGCACTTTGCGCTTGCTTTTCATCATTTTTTCCGCCCATCAAGCATCCCTCCTCAAAATTTCGCGTGTCACACCTTAGTCCATGTATCACCCTGACACATACCGGTAAAGGCAGCGCACACTGGGACCAGTGTGCGCTGCCCTACATTACCCTTTGATATTTTTTTAGTTGGTTAAAAAACCAGACGGGCCACGGAACGCGCCGAGACGAGGAGTGTTTGTCGTCCGTTTAGTCGTGATTTTATTTGATATTAGCAAAAAAAAAACAGCGTGACAAAATACATAAATTTCGTATTACGAAAAAAATTTGAAGAAAATGAACTTTCAGATCTATCTATCGATCTTTGTCATTCAGTAAATAATAATCAATAATGCTGGACACGTAATAAAACTAAACTACCCTACTATCTACGGAGACGCGGGGCGTAGCGTGGCTTCTCCGTTCTCTCTCTCTCTCTCTCGTACTCGCCATATGTTTGAACTCAGTGCAGGCCGCGCCCAACTCAATTCCGTCATCATCTCAAAAGCGCGCTTGGAGGCGAGAAGCAAAGACCAAACGAAAATGGGAGAAGTGGTAGGAGGCATATAGGTATTATCTGGAAGCATATTTTTTTACATAGTCAATAGACCTTCGTTTGACCGCAAACTCACCTGATGGAAAGTGAACCCTATTAGGTAGTCAAGAGTGGGTAATGTGTAGGCAAGATAATGATGATGTACTACTACCGTTTTTTTTTACCTCGCGTGACATCGAAATCGAGATGAACATTTGGCACCCACAGTGTGACTAAAATATTTTTAGAAAATAGATGATCAATTCATGATGAACACGTTAGTAGGTACAGTAAATATGATAATAATAACTTGTTAAAACAGTGAGTACAATATCAGCGAGAAGTCTTAGTATCAAAATATGTTGGCGCCTAACATGGGGCATCGCAGAATTACATTAAACTATCGAACACAACACTTGCAGCTAATAAGCCCTGTGCTATTGATATTGGTAAAGCATGCCGGTTAATTGGTTCCAGTTGCGTGCCTTTTGATTTGAGCTAATGGCAACGGGATTAACATGGATATTACAAGTATGTTGAGTAGGTTATTCAAAATGATCTTAGTCCTGTCATGAGCTACAACTTAAAGTTAGCGAAAGTCCTTCTTACTTTGTCTCTCCGGTTGTATCTGGGCCACTCAGCCGGTCATCAGCCGACCAGCGACCAGCGCTCCAGTAAGCGGGGTAATGCACGCAGTCTCTTAGGGACGCTTCCGATTGTTATTGATATGGATTAGTTGAGATACCTCTAGAGTGTTTGCAACAGTCTACACTTATCGCTGTAAGTACCTACTAGGTCTAATCTTTTTTCTTTTCTTTTTGCCAGGATAGTTATATGTTATGTAGGTATTAAAATTGCAGCAAGAAAAATAATGATTCATAAATGTGTTAGGAGACAAGAGAAAGAAACTAAAAAAATCCTATCAAAAACAACCCATTATGATGCAAATTGATGCAACGATACAAACGCTTCTTTGTAAATTTTTACCGTTTCTTTTTGGGCATGTCAAAGAGAAACTTCTGCAGAACTGTAATCGAATCATCGTAGAGTTTTCAACGAATGAAATGTAGCTAGGAATAAAAATTATAAAAAGTATTTTGTGTGCATCCCTTTGAAACAAAAAGCTAGCGGTCCACCCGTTATTGCATTTTGCGCAAACATTTCAAAGAACATTTCCTTCAGAGAGGTCGAGAGAACCAATTCAGCAAGTCACTGAACAAATAATTTTTATTTTTATTTTATTTCATTTAATTTATTAATTGCCAATATGTACCTACATAGCTTGAGATCTAGTTTTAGCCTAAGTTAGTACATACACCCTGTAGGGCACTGTAATTTACATTGTTAGTGATTTACATTACTTAACATGATAATTTCTAAATAATATTTATCTCTTAAAACAAAGGCATAAGTTTTAAGGTTCTAATAAAGTTAAAATTGTATGTATATTTCTAAATTTTTTATTTTGTTTTATGGGGTAGTGACCCCCTGTGGTCAAATGCCGCAGCATTCTACATGAGCGAACGTGTAACAAGAGTGACGGGACAAATTATGCGACTAATTGAGTTTCTTCGTTTTGTAGCATTATAAAGACTCACCATGGCAAGGCGGTTTTGTACTTAACGGTCGCATCACAGGAAAACGGGGTGCTTTAGAAATTAACAGCAAACGTGCAAATTCAGACTTACGATCGGACTAAAAAACTTTTCAGCGCAAGTAAATTTTACTCTTCAAAACGAAATAATGGTTTTTAACCAAATTTGACTTGATTTGTTATTTTAACATTAATTATTTATATCGAATATTGTTTTAAAATTTTAACCATTTAAATATTTGCATGCTAAACACAACTAAAAGTATGAGAAGTTCATTAATTTTAAGAACATTGGACTGTCATACTTTCGCAAATACATAAGTGATTTGATTGATTGTTTGATGAATTCACATGTACTGAATTCACGTAAGTAGGTACTCGCTAAACCATTTGACTCATTCGGTCACTCGTTCTTTTTTCAAAAGTCGTATCGTATGCTTTGAAAATGGAATCACCTTTCATTCATTATCCCAGAGCAAGTTAACGACGTTCATTCAAGTTTCCCGATTATAAATCAGCTATTGCAGAGGTAATTCCCATGCACTAGCTCGAGATATGGGGCAATTGGACTCGAGTGGGTACAGTCAGCGTAACTACCAACCTACCCACTGTTCGTAAAGGTGACGTTACGCTAAATTCATTCAATGTTTGGAAGCGGGGTAACTGAGACCGCTAGCTCATTCTCAAAAAGTGAAATGAGTGAATGAGGTTAGTATTATGCGTTTGTGGTCGTTTTTATTTTGATCTAGCATCCGCTCTTTGGCATTGGTTCCGGAACGCTCTTTGTGGCATCACGTCATATGAGGGAGGCCTACGTCCAGCAGTGAACGTGTATGGGCTGTTATGATTACATATATGATGATGAAGTGGTCTTTCTCAGCTAAAAGAACTAGGTTGGTACTATTTTTTTCTCATAAGTACTTATTACATGTTGACTCTAAAATAATTATTTGTCACCTTTTTACACGTGTTTTTGCAAATAAATGACTCCTACTTTACTTTTTTTAACTTTTACTTTTACTCTTCGATAAAAGTAAAAAAAGGCTTTTACTTTTATCGAAGAATTTTATTTGGCCTTTTTTACTTTTATAGAAGTTTTTTTTTACTGTGAAATTTGGTAAAATATTGCAGTTTATTTTTTCAAAGCAATGCATCATCATGACTACACGAAAATTATTATGACTATAAATTAAGGAGCCTTGCTCTTGTCGAAGAGAAAAGTGAAGGAAATTGCATCATAGCAATGATGCAATTTTCTTCACTTTTCTCTTTCCAATGCGGTCTCTTTTACTCATGACGTATAAAGACACGTCATGAGTCAGCAACTTTCTCCTTAATCTGCCTCATATAGTTAATTCTTGGTCTTCCCCGTCCTCGTCTTCATTCGACTTTTCCTCCTATGATGTTTGTTACTTCTGAAGTTGTTACTTAAAAAGTTGTATACGAATATTAGAAACTAGAAAAATTTCAGACGAATCGTGTAGGTTACTTTATGAGGGTGATAGTGAATGAATTTCTTCGAAAATCTCTGGGACCTCTTACGACTCTAGCGTTGTCGTCTTAGAAAATTGCCCCAGTGCAGTGCGAGTTAAGCACTATAAAGCAAAAACCTGTGAATGATTGTTACAAAGTAACCTAGCTGTCTCCAAAGACTGCAGTCGGGTCTAGCAAATGTGCCATTTGTTCAGCCCAATAGGGCTGTTACCTCGCCATTATCGGTTGCGGATTATGATTTTCTATTCTGATTACGGTATTCGGGCTATAGTTACGAGTGGTTACGGTACGGGCACGGCTCGGTGATATTGTCGAATGGGGCGCGAATGTATTCAAAGACACGGTTATGGTAACCTTTCAAAAGGTATGTTTTTATAGGATACTTTCGAGTTTATGGGGATTGTCTACTTTAATATCAAATACAAATTTTAGAGGTTTCCGTTTAGTTATTTGATATTTTATTGCTGTGCCCTTTCTGAGATCATCTCGAAATCGCGATTTTTTATAGACAAGACACATGATATGCGAAATTCGAATAATATAACGTTTATGTTCATGAAATCGTACAAAGTTTCTACCTAATTTAGAATTAGGTCAATTATTATAGATACATTTCCCATAATCTAGTATTTTCAACCAAAAGAAATAAATCAAATAACGTCAAAAAGGATCCGAAATTTCCAATTAGGATAATCCTTAACGCGCCAGCCCTAATCCGTGGGATAGCTCGTGTCATCCGAAATCAGCTTTAGTTTAAAATGAGCTTTATTTCAATTGCTTTTAGATTTAAAATGACTCAACTTTACACTTTTAAAAAACTGGGTTCGTATTCGCTATGGTCCTATTATAGTACCTATGTTGGATACCAGAGGAGGCAGTGAACCATTATAAGATGTTGAGGAGGAGAGGAGATAGGGTAGGTCATCATCACAATATTATGGCTAAAGTTTGAATGTTTGTTACGCTGCTATTTCAATTGTAAAAACTAGTTCTATTTTCTTTTTTTAATTGTAAGTTTCTTTGTTAATAATGAAACTTATTGCCGGTTAACTTTGGTTCCCATGAGAAAGCCCCTCACGAAGACGTACAATAGCTCATTGAAGTTAAATAAATAAATAAATAATGCTGGATAATTCTCACAGAATTACCTAGCCCCAAGCTAAGCAGAGCTTGTGTTATGGGTACTAGATAACTGATATGCATAATATTATACATTACATAGATAGATATTTTTATTATACATAGAAAACGACCAGAACACCCTGAACAAATGTCTGCAGATCGTACACACATTTGTCCCGAGGCGGGAATCGAACCCGAAACCTCCTGCGTCTCAGGCAGGCCTTCGCCCACTGCGCCACAGAGGTCGTCAAATTCAAAAGATCAGGTGAAATCACATATTATCCCGTCTTTACAGTTCTGCTGGATCACAAGTCCGTGCAAAGTGCAAACACAAAGTCATTTGGGACGTTTAACTAAACCGCTTACTGTGCATTACCTACCTACCTTCGGTTTTGCTCCCGAAACCAGTATTGGGCGTTAACTTTGAGTTTACGTCCGCTCGCGTGATGAGTTCGCGTTTAAATTATGAATGGAGCTTCCATTATCAGTGACGTCTAGGTACTAAAGTAGTTCCGTGGTTAGGAATTCATGAAGGTCTTAGTAAAGAGGTTTTTAATGGTTAAGTATACATATTTTAATGGACGCTAGAGCCAATTGAAAAGTGGCTGAGGAAAAATAAAGTAAAATTGAGAAGATTAAGGAATGTTAGACGAATAAGTCTACTCCACCCTTGTTAAAAGGTTTTGCCTTTTTAAAGTGCCCGGATAATTTATTTCATACCTAAGTAGGTATTCCATTTTACAAAATATATTTATAAAGCATTCTAAAAGCAGCAAATTATAATTTTAGTAATTTATTATTTCGAACAGCACAATGAACTTTTGGACATCTTAAGTTCGTTACAAAATAAAACAGAACTTAATTTGATAGTGATAAATTTTCCAATCGACTTAGCGTGACTCAGAGAGCAGTCACCAAGTTTTGACAACATGATTCAGTGACAGGAAAGTTTTGACAGTGGATAATGCTTTATATTTTTAAAGTCGAATTAAAATATTTACAAATTTACAAAATTTTCGGAAACTTTTGAAATAATTTGGCTTGTTTTAAAACCTATAAACCAACATCAAATTCCTAAATAGTGAAAATTTGTTTAGAACATAAGTTTGGAAGGAAGACGCGCGAGTCAATAGCGCGATCGAATTTTTAAGTAGCGACATCTAGTTAAAATTTGAATTAATTTAGTTTGATGTGACACATGAAACGACGAATTGAAAACACCTCTTGTTTACGTCCGTTGCCATGGAAACCATTTGTTAGGTGTGATGTGAAAATTATCATGTGATATTGCTAAGATACCTACATACGTTAACGGCACACATTTTTTGAGGATCAAACTTTAAAGGAAACACCTCAATGTTAACCTTTATAAAACAAGGCAATAATCATCCAAATCATTAAGAATTGGCGAAGATATCAGCAAAATTGCCGTCGTAATTTCTCTAAAGAAATATTTGCTTTTTAAGCTTGACGAAATAAATAATAATTCTTGTCACACTTTACTGCCATCGAAAAATGTTGCCTAAAACGCAAAAGTGCCCGTAATTCTTCAAAATACTTTTCTATGCACCATTAAATAAATTAAAGAGCGTGATAAAAAGCCTACTCCACATTTCCTAGCTTCACGGCCAGTCGTGCGTTATCACTAAAGTACGGTGCGCAAAAATGTTCCGCTATAATAAATCAGATAATTCATTCGCTGACTGTACACAAAACAGATTTAAACGCTCGTAAAATTAGCTGTGATGGCCCTAATGGGTCTGATTAAGTATTTGTGGGTGTTTATTTTTTCGGCTATCCAACCATTTAGATTGATGGGTATTTTTAAATGAATTTCGCAGCAGCCAATTGTGCGGTTTCATATTTTTTATGTGGATTCCGATTTCCGCGAACTCGAGGCTGCTAGAGAGAGAAAGATTAGGAGGTCTACTTTGAAAAACGAACGAAGTTGGATGACGTCCGGATCGCACTAAACGTTCACTGAAAACCCCTTTTTACGAAATAGAAATGAATGATATTGAATTATATGAATTATTATGAATGGAATATAATTATATTGCAAATTATTGATGAAACTGTTATAATAAATTTCTGGAATATGATTAAGAATCTTGCTCAAATTGTACAAAATGACTTGCCTTGTATAACTTCCAATGTTAAAATGATGAATAACTACGAATATACGAAGGACAGCCGATCCGATGATCTTACTATGAAAACGATTCTGACATTTATTTCTTACAGATCCGAAACCAACGAAAAATTGACGATGCGACCGAAAAAACTTGGTTTTAAAGTTCGTTTCGTGCAATCGACGTCATACGTGCAATTCTTTCGTTTTTCCAAGGTGAAAAAGTTTTGCGTAAGACGCCAATATCCACTTTGGGTCGCCGAGCCATAGGTGTAGGTAAGTAGGTAGTACCTACAGCTTTTACCTAAGACCTAGTCATAAGTTTTTCTACTGAGTTTAGAAAAAGTAAAAGATTTTTAGTGAAATCTGTTTTGCCAGGAAAAATATTGATGTTTTCTTTCATAACCTCCACAAATTGCGCAGAAATATAGAAAATTGAAAAAACTTAACGATTACCTTAATTATGAACTTCTTTAATGTAATCTTAGCTCCAGCGTTATATATTTTTTGCTAAGCACGTTTGAAATAACTTTCAGTTGTCAGTTTGAATTGAATGACAGGACGTCTGTCAGGTCAGCTAGTATATAGGTGAAATAAAAACTGGGTACTAAATCTTCTTAAATTGGTAAATAGGTATTACTTACATTGCTAGTTTATTATTTATTTTTATTGGGTCTATCTCCGGATTTACTGATCTGATTCTACGAATTTCTTCACTAAACGTAATTATCCTTGAGACATTTATCCTCTTACCTAGACAATCCCGAGGACAGAAGCTAGTACCAATCTAATAAAACAAATATAATAATATTCCCTGATCACAATTTATAGCAGAATTATGACGGAATTATAGTCCATAACAGATTAAACACACTTTGGTTATTAAACACAACCGATTACTCACATTAATAAACTAAGCCTGGTTACTGTTATGAACTAAATGCGATCGTTTTAAAAGCTCTTGTTGGGGCCAGTTTCATACAAACGGATGTTTAGCGTCACTCACTAGTACGACTATTTTGGGTGTTTAACTCAACACGAATGTGATCAATACGGGCTACTACTATAGACAACTATATACATACTTTTTTTTGTTGAATTGGTAAGTAACGTACGTTATTATGATCAAAAAGTTAAATAAAAGAGGAAAACAGCGTGAACATCGAGCCCCTAACGACCAGATCTCCAATGGCGCAGTAATTGATGGCATCATTAAATTTAGTTTGAGACAAATTGGACACTATCCTTCGGGAAAACAGTCAGGTACATCTGTTACTTGATCCTTGATAGACAACGGTTTATTAAGTTTTTTCGCTGACGTATTTTTGATTATCCAATGATTGAACGATTATGAACGACGTGCGACGGGTGAATGAACGATTAGGAAGATGGGGGGTGGGAAATTAGAAGTGTCGTTTCTAAATTTGCCTAAAGTTATAAAGGGTTATCGATTCCCGATGCTAAATATAACCGGCCAAGTGCGAATAGGACTCGCGCACGAAGGGTTCCGTACCATTATCTATAAAAACGGCAAAAAAATCACGTTTGTTGTATAGGAGCCCCCTTAAATATTTATTTCATTCTGTTTTTTAGTATTTGTTGTTATAGCGGCAACAGATATACATCATCTGTGAACATTTCAGCTGTCTAACTATCATGTTTCATGAGATACAGCCTGGTGACTGACGGACAGACGGACAGCGAAGTCTTAGTTATAGGGTCCCGTTTTTACCCTTTGGGTACGGAACCCTAAAAACTAAAACTGGCTTGGCAGATGGCGAAGATGAGGATGACATGACAGTGACAGACAGAAACTCTGTCTGCCTTGATCATGGGGTGTAAGAGGGACTCCTACATCTCGTCTTCCAAATCAAGCTAACCTGCAGGTGGAGCACCCTGCTAGATAACGAACTAGGCTCTGGTGAAAATATCACACAATCTACATAATTTGATAACAGACTCATCTCACTAATCTCACTAATATTATAAATGTGAAAGTTTAGATGGATGAATAGATGGATGGATGTTTGTTCCTTTATCACGCCAGAACGGCTGAACGGATCTGGATGAAATTTGGCACAGAGATAGATTATAGTCTGAAATAGAACATAGGCTACTTTTTATCCCGGAATTCCCACGGGAACGGAAACTACGCGGGTGAAACCGCAAGGCGCTGCTAGTATATTATATTAAACAATCATTTTCCATTACTTGACTCGGGCAGAAAAGAGTCCACCCAGACTTATATTGCTATTAACAAAGAATCATCGACGATACAATACAATAACACTTTATTGTACACCAGAAAAAGAACATTACAAAAAGACATTACATGAGAAAAGTACAATGGGCGGCCTTATCGCTTAGAAGCGATCTCTTCCAGGCAACCTTTGGATGGGAAGAATTTTGTGAATTTAAGAAAGGCAGGGGGTATACTAAACATAAACTAATAAACACATAAAATATTATTCATTCGACGATATCATTTTCTAAAATCTAACCGCACGATCTCTATAGAATCCTACCACCTTAGTAAGTACCTTCCTTAATAATTTCAAAGCAAAGAAATGTTAACCGATGAAAGATTGATTGAATAATTTATCAATAAACTCCAGCCAAGATATCGACGGACTAACCGAAGCAAATTACTATCGAAGCACCGCCGACCGTCATTTAGGCGAAGTGATTAGCGACAGAAAATAAACAGATGTCTGCCGTCTCACCTAGAACTTGGCCAGGATTAAGGGCAGATTTCACCAGAAACTAAGTTCAGGTAAGTTACTAGTAGAATGTGATCACAGGTATCATTCGATTTGAGATTAACGTTGTTCTTTTAAATGAAGTCGCGTGCGGCTTCGTGGTATTGAAGCTAAACTTCAACTTCTTATTTTATGGCTCGCTGTGTATTGAAGATCACACTAATCAATGCGATACTATAAGCGAAGACTCTCTGAACTTTTTTACTGTCAGTTCAGCGTTATTAACATTAACCAGCGGTTAGTAGATATTACACTTTTTTTTTTCCGAAAAACAATTGAGAAACGTTTCATAAAAGCGTAAAATGTTTAAAATTCATACCTACCATCGACTTCAATTTAAAACAAATTGTACGATAAACCATGAACAAGGTTTCTAGATAAACCAAAAATAGTTAAAGCAGGAGACTCGTCGTTTAGAGTTTCGCGGAAACGGGTCTTGATATTTCAGTATTAATCCCGCTTCTGAAATAACAGCCGCAAGCCCCGATACTCCGTGGGCCGCGAATTATAATTTTAAATAAGCTGCTTACAAAGTCGGCTCACATTGTATATGCATTTCGTATGAGTTTCCCTACACGTCTCTGGTGCCGACCGGCCAAACAGTTTTGGAAATATTTGGGATGTGTTTAAATTCTGATTTGAATGGGACTTGTTTTAGTCATAATAACAATATTATAATATTATGAAACCTACAAAGGTTTCATAGCATAGTAAGTAAAGTCGTTGTAAAGTGCGTAATGTAACGTGTTGCACAGCGTACGTGCAGTCAGTACAAGGAAAGAAGGCGCTCGCAACGAGCAACGAAACTGATTTATGCACATCATTTCGATCGAAGAAACACTCGGAATTGAGTTGAGTGAGCCACGGACGTAGTTGAGTCACGTGAAAACCACGTGAATTTTTTCTATAAATACAAAAATGTACACTTAGAAGAGGTCAAATTCTTAAAATAAAACACTGACACGGAAAGAAAGTGGTACTTTTGATTCCTGTCGCTTCGGTATGTAGACTAAAGTAAAGAAGTGACTAATAAACCTTTAGTACCTTTAGTACCTTTAGTACCTTTTAGTTACCTTTTATATTTAAGTGACATGTAATAACGGTATTACGAATAAATTCTGTATTCTGTATTAGCCTTTAGTTAGTTGTTATTTTTCGAGTTGGAGCAAAACCCGTCCCAAGCTTTTTTATCTTCTAAATATTCTGATATTTTGTAGTACAGAAAGATACATTAATAAAAGATACATTAATCTTGTGAAGCCTGGTTGTGGGCACAGCGAGTTTATATTTATTTCTAGTATTTATATTATGTATAACAGTCGGTTCAGGTTGACAGACAGTGAAGTGACATTGACATAAGGTATATTTATTGTTTCGTTCGGAAACCATTCATCGCACACAATAATGGAGTTTCTTTTAAATCTCCTTCGTTTTACACCTGTTGACAGACTTGTCGCCACAACAGGTTTCAGGTCTGATTTCGTGGCTTAGTTGGTTACAGCACACCCGTACTGAGGGTGGGCCGCGGGTTGAAGTCCCGTCGAAATCGAAAATTTTTGGGAACTAAATAAAACTAATTAGGTACGGTAGGAAATATATACTCGTTGGTACAACCTATATCAGTCCACTGCTGGACATAGGCCTCCTCTAATGAGCGCAATAGCGCTCTGTCTTCAGCTGGACGCATCCAGCATCTGCCTGCAGTCTTTCGCTGATCTTCATCCTACATGGCCGGAGGGCGTTCTACACTACGTTTACCGAGTCGTTATCCCAGACTTCGTTTTCAAGCATTGCGGTATGGATGAGAAGACTTTACACTGACGAAGAAGTAACGTAATGCACCTACTGAATAACCAAAGGAAATCAACTGGAATAGTAAACTTATGGAGTTGTTCAACGAAAACTGAAGCAATACAAGTTATAGGTATAGCGAAAATAATGAACCCTCAAATCATAACCACTGCAAGGCCCCTAATAGTGTTATTACGAACTATAAACCCGTAGCACGGTCAGTAAAATAACCGGGAGGTGATTATGCAAACAGTTTGCAGAACTGCCGCCTAATGAACTCGGTTAACTAACTTCACGATGAATGCTAAAAAATGACACGTTGCCTCATTTACCCCTTTTGGAGAGTTTTATCAGATTCTTTGCTATAATAGTGCGTAACTCGCACTGGGACAATTATCTGGTGTTCTGAAAAACATCCAAAAAAAATCGGAATATAACGTATAACAGAAAAACATCTATCATGTACTGTATTGTAACAAGTATATCAGATATCTAGTACCCATAACGCAAACTCTGCTAAGCATCATCATCATCAGCCTATATTAGTCCACAGCTGGACATAGAGCTCCCTTAATGAGCGCCATAGCGCCTTGTCTTCAGCTTGCCACATCCAGCATCTGCCAGCAGTCTTTCGCAAATCGTCATCCCACCTGGTCGGAGGGCGTCCTACACTACGTTGCCTAGCTACATTAGCACATTAGTTACATTACGTCTGCTTAGCTTGGGGCTAGATAATGCTGTGCGAATTGTCCAGCATTATCATATCTGCGGAAACTTTATAATTGGCCCTCGGCAGACATGCGCTGGTATTTACCGGCATGTATTATGTAAATAACTATTTTAAGAACTAGCTGTAAGTTTTCCTAAAATTTTGAAAACAAAATAAAAATAAAATAAATTATTAATTTTATATAATAAGTTAATAACTAGCAAATGAGATAATGATTTTTAGGGTTCCGTACCCAAAGGGTAAAAACGGGACCCTATTACTAAGACTTCGCTGTCCGTCTGTCTGTCTGTCACCAGGCTGTATCTCATAAACCGTGATAGTTAGACTGTTGAAATTTTTGCAGATGGTGTATTTCTGTTGCCGCTATAACAACAAATATAATGATTTTTTTGCCGTTTTCATAGATAATGGTACGGAACCCTTCGTGCGCGAGTCCGACTCGCACTTGGCCGGTTATATTTTAATAAGTCTCTAAGCGATTTGGTTTCAAATTCTGAATTTTAGCTAGACTGAAAATGTTTTACAATTACTAATTTATTTTAAGTACCTACTTATTATATTTCAGACGATTTCAAAAAGGTCGAGACACTTAATATATATATATTATATTGGATCAAACGCTATTAAAAAGCTTGTTAAGAACTTTTTTGTTTTACTTAGTATTTACCTTTAATTTTCAGGAGAAAGATACCAAAAGCTGTGGCTTTGTATTATTGAAATAACAAAACTGAAACTAAATATCTCGTTAATTTTCATAAAAATTGGTGTATTTGAATATTTGGTCAGGTATCTGAGTATTTGGTGAGGCATACAGGGTTATTGGTAAATCAGTAACACTACGTAAACTGCAGGTTCTGCCCATCATCACGAACACGTTTGTGAAGACGCCAGGTCTTAATTCTTTAACTTGGTATTGATAATAGGTACCCCCCGCAATTCAATACCTAATCGTTCTTTAAAGAGGTTTTATTTGAAACTCAACTTAAAAACAGCTCTGCCATCTTACCTAACCTATAAAGTAAATTACAAGTGTTTTCTTTGTATTATTAGATGAATTTATGAATTAGGTTAAGAAGAACGAAAAGAATAACACAAAGCAAAAAAAAAATCTTTTTAGTAAGTAATGGAAAACATTTCATAAAATAACAAATGATTACTGCGGCAAACATCAGGACGTTACCAAAATTTCACACGCATTTACGTCGTCAAACGACTGAAATCTTTCATTTACGTCGCGTGACAATGTAAATTATGACACGACGACTGTTAAAATATTATAGCTCAGGTGTCAAATTAATTACGTATGTGTGGGAGATTTCACATCGTTTCGTACAAGGGGATTTACGTCGTGCGCGGGTCGCGCGCTGGCTCGTCAATCACCTCTCCGCCTGTGTAAATCATGAAAAATCCTTTATCTGTGTATATCATATAGAATCCTTTTGTGATATTGTAAAAGTCGATGAAAGGAATGAATAATCAATCAGCTATAGTAGTTTTAAACCGGTTTTCTTTTCCATTCTGACTTTCACATACTTTGACGACCGATGTGGCGCGGTGGGCGAAGGTCTGCCTGCGACGCAGGAGGTTGCGGGTTCGATTCCCGCCACAGGACAAATGTATGTACGATCTACAGACATTTGTTCAGGGTGATCTGGTCGTTTTCTATGTATAATAAAAAATATCTATCTATGTATTGTATTATATCAAGTATAATTATATCAGTTATCTAGTACCCATAAAACAAGTTCTGCTTAGCTTGGGGCTAGATAATGCTGTGTGAATTGTCGAGCATTATTTATTATTATTATTATTTATTTCATTCCTTATGGCCACTGCATACAATATGTTTTCAGTGAAAATAGTAAGTACAATGCTGGTACTGCGATAAAACGAAATTATGCTGAATGGGCGAGTCACAAAAGTACGGAAACAAAACATTAGACTCTTAGAACAGTTTTATCGATAATTTCGATACGTCTAGACCAATCATTTTTAGGGCAAATCATATACAGAACGGTGGTACTTGATTTGTTAACATGCGGGCGTATTGAGGTAATGCCAGTTGGAAATAGAGCTCTGACACACAAACCCAGGCTAGGGCTTCTGATTACACGAATCGCGAGACCGTTTCTACATGGTTTCTATGTCTTTCTGTAGTAGTGTAGTAGGTACTCTTTGCTACGTGACTGATCTAGAGTTTCTTCCATTTCTTCCCTGTCATCTCGTAGAATTGGTCTAACGTCAAACAGCAGACGCTGGCGTTCCACATAGACAATAGGCGCATTGTAAGATCAATAAGGAGGTCTTACTTACAGAACTGCTTAACACATTCACTGCGAGTGGCAATGAGAGTGTTAAAACATCAATTTAACTCCGATATATATCTTGACTTTGGACAGACTTTTCGATGCGCATTGGTTTCGAGTGTTTAGCTTGGACATTCAGAACAAAAATACTCGAAGTCCCAACAAATGCAGAGTTGTCGCTGATATGCGTTTTTATCCGCAGTTAAAACAACTTTTTCCGATAAAACGCTAACCAATCCCTAAAAACAACCACGGCACAGAAGGAGAAACAAGCATTGCGAAAACGTTCACTCCGACATTCATTGAAATAGGCACTATGCAACTGAAACCACAACCTACATAACTTATACTGTCCAAATTAGTAGGTGGGTTCTAAAAAATCTTCTTAAATCTCATCTTAATGTCGGAATTCGTTAAAAACGTAAATAATATTCCACTCCAGGACAAGCAGACGCACAGCGCATTACCACCCCAACTTGGTGGATATACCATCCACTCGCACTAAGCGTGTTTCCTCCACCTTCATCATTCGTACCGCTGGGGTATGGAACACGCTCCCTGCTGCTGTTTTTAAAAACAAACTGGGTCTCTTCAAGACAAGAGTGAATAGGTATATATTCTATAGGATCGTGATACATCGTCGGCCACATCTTCACATTCCATCAGGTGAGATTGTGGTCAAACGAAGGTCCATAGACTATAAAAGTTAAAAAAAAAATTGGTCAGCTATTGCTTTTACAGGATGTTCCAATATAAGTAAGAAGTGCATCCTGTACAAGTAAAAGGTGGTTTAAACTGAATCAGTAAACCTATTAACTCAATCAACCAACACAGTAAAGTTGTTTCTTAATCAAAAAAGTTGAACTTTATTTACTAAACAATAAACTTTAGCCAGATGCATAAAACAAAGTGACATAGGCCCAACAATGCCTGTGTTAAATATTTAAAACCACCATCAAAGTGAGTGCGATTTATGATGACAAGAAGAATCCAGGGATACCAGAAATATTTCGTTCCGAATCGATATTTTAAAATAACTTGGAGGGTTCAACGTAGGCCACGAACCTAGCGTCGTCCACCAATATTTATTTGGTGTTGTATGCCCTTTGTTAACAAAATATATCTAGGATTCACAGAACAGAGTATAGGTCAATAAATCTAATACAGGGTTATTAATAAATTAGAGACAATACGTGAACTGCAGGTTCAGCCCATCATCACAAACACGTTTGTGAAGACGCGCGGTCCTAATTCTTAATTTTGGGATTGGTAATGGGTACCCCCGCAATTCAATAATCGTTCGCAGAGAGGTTTTATTTGAAACTCAACTTAAAAACAGCTCTGCCCTGAATTAACAGAAGATATGAGAGTGAAAGATCGGTCTTAAGTAACTCGTTGGGTTCCAGACAGAGATTTTTTTTCAATTAGTATCAGAGGTGACTTATATTTTTTTTTAGAATTTAGACTTGGCGCCTTTACGAATGTGTTTGTGATGATGGGCAGGACCTGCAGTTCACGTATTGTCACTAATTTACCAATAACCCTGTATAATTAGGAGAGAAAACAACTACGGGCATACGAGTATGTATCGGCGCGAATACCATCCCGTGTCGCATATTTCTACGACAACTATGACCACTCCCAGACGTGTCGATCTGTTGTCCTTTTGTGAGAATGGGGGAATAGACAGTGCACCCGTATTTGGGCACACTCTTGCGCACTAATATGTCCTACGCACATGGCTAGTCTCCGGTAAGACAAGCCGAAATTCAGCTTCCTAGTCCTAGCTGAACATACAATACAATACAATACAAAAATGCTTTATTGTACACCATAAAATAACATTACAAAGAGACATCACATAAGATAAGTACAATGGGCGGCCTTATCACAACATCATGAATTGAACATCATCTTGGGAAACGGCGAAACTTTCATTGACTAGCCGCGAAACATTCGTCTATGGAAGAAGAAGGAAGACTGTTATTTATAACCAGAATACAGAGATAAAAACATTGTTTATTATTTATTTAATGCATAACGTTGTTATAAAAAGACCTAACTAAGCATATTGCTGGCTAAGATCCCGTAACAGACCCGAACTAGCTGGTTTCCGTTAGAATCCATGAAGGTGGCGTCACGGAAATACGCAAAAACTATAGGGGACGGGGGAGCTTAGTAGGTACATTTATAGCCATTATTACTTAGTTTGATATGGACGAGATGGTCAAGCAAATTTTGGACCAGTAATTATCTAAACACTGAATAAATATTGACGAATGAGTAATTCTCATTAACATTTCCAGTGGGTAACAAAATAAATAGAGGTATACATTTTAGTTAATGGTATTATCATATTAAGTGGCCGCTGCCCGCACTAAATTAGTTTTATTATAAACTATCTGGCCAGGCAAACTTCATTCCGCCTTAGAATCAGAGATAGCGTTACATTAAAAAATGTGAGAGAAAGAGAATTTTCTTCTTATTTTACCCCTACATGAATTTATTATATTTTTAATTAGTTATTCTACTATTTGGGACGGAGACAAATCTTACAAATCAAAGATCATTAAAGTCGGTCCAGCCGTATTTGAGTTATAAATGGTACAAAGTCGTTTTTGTTTGTTTTATATATTAATTTTTTCTTTGCTTTACATATTTTTTTTTTGTATATAGTATATGTTGTTTATGTATACGAGCTTAATTGTTTAAATGTTTTGTTTATACAGATACCTAGCTATCAGCCCTCTGGCATAGCGATATATCTTGTCTAGACTAGAATAGAGCAAAATAATATAGCATTGCATTACTAAAGTTGAAGAAAATCATTTCAAATACTTAACGCGTACGATTCGATGTAAATTTTGTCTATTCTACCAAGGACGATAATAGCTGTGCTTAGCCTACACCGGTTTGAATATTTGCACAATTTGAATATTTTATGACATTTTATATTAGACTCAATTCATTTTTTTAAGCATGAATATTGTAATCACGGTTAAGGAATAAATGGCTTTTTTATTTTTATTTTATTTTATTTTATTTATTCAGAAATCGATCGCTTTAACGCTACAGCATAGATTCAAGACTCGGTAATCGTGAATAACATTCCATTCTTACCAAAAGGTATATAACAAGCACAGTTTAAAGTCAGTAATAAAATCTCAGTTTAAAGACGCATTCACACAACATCAGTTTCACAGGGTCCGATTTTGTGGCGTGAAAAGGTACTTAACAGACAAACCGACAGACAGACAGAGCTTTCGAATTCTTAATATTGGTATGGATTCGTCAGAGTTCTATAATTTATGGTAAAACCCTACTGGAATATCAATATTAAAACCTAATGCATCGTCAGAAGGCATAATTCAGAGTGACAGAGGCTATCACCAAGTAATTCAGTTATCCACACGCCACAATCCGCCACATACCCGACGTTATGGACATTTTATGTTCAGTGCTCATTCTGTTATTCCATTACCTTTTTGTAGAGGTATACATTATTCCGACATGCACAGAAGCTTTGAGAATATGGAGTGACGAACAATATTAAAAGTAAACAGGCCTTAGGTAACGGTAGGGTTTGATGCGTTGCTTTATTTTGTTGTGCTCATAAAACAGTGGGATATGTTTAGAGTCATATATTTTAGGAGCTATATGTATAGGTTAGGTTGCTGCCGAGCCTGTACCTTACCTGCCTACATAATTCCTAAAAATATATAGGTAGGGATCTGATTCAGAAATATTATTTCAGAATTGGAAACCGAATTAGATAAATAAAATAAATAAATCACACTAATATTATAAATGCGAAAGTTTGGATGTTTGTTACCATTTCACGTCCAATTTATTGAACTGATAGGGCTGAAATTTGCAAACTGGTAGTTTTAGGTCTGGAATAAAACATAGGCTACTTTTTATAGGTACCATTAATCAGTTCCTATGGGATAGAAGATTTCCTTTAAACGTTTCCACAGAAACAACGCGTGCGAAGCCGCGAGCAGAAACTAGTAATAAATAATGCTGGACAATTCACACAGTATTATCTAGCCCCAAGCTAAGCAGGGCTTGTGTTATGGGTACTAGGTAACTGATATACATAATACAATTTATTACATGGACAGATATTTTTTATTATACAGATACAGAGAACCACTATAAGGATGAGTATGTCGGTTGTGAGATGAAAAGATCCATACAAAGGATCTTTTAGCTGACAATCTTCACCAAATAGTTGCCAAATAGATCAAACCTGTAGGTAAATAATTTAGGTATTCTGACTAGAGTCAGTCACGTATCTATTTCAATTTAAGTTTGAAGCCAAACAGAGATAGCTTCATTTGCTTTACGCAAACTTAATACGATTGTTTGTCTTGGTCACACGGACGGACGGAGTTCTGGAGGTTATTGCATTAACAAAACAATAACGTCTTCGTCCGAATATTCCGGGGAAAATAACAGGTCGCGATATTTGGCTGGACCACTTCAAAATACTCCGAAAGTGTTTCTTGCGAGCGTTGATAACGGCATGAACGTAAAGGCCTATGCCCGAACATAACGTAAGGGGTTATGTTCTTTGCATGCATCCATCAGATAATGATAATGTCTCTAATGACAGAAGCAACTTTTTTTTAACTCCAATTACGTCTTATGATATCCGTTGACGAACGGGAGACCGTATGAACTCTAATGATTTTGAACATTCGCATAGAAATTCGTCCAAAATACTGCACTCAAACAAGAACTACATTCCAAAGCATGCAGAGTGAAACAGTACGCCAGCCATTATTTCTCCTAGTGTCATCCATCTAGCCACAGCTGTGACAGAACCCCGGAGAAACAGGGAAATTGGGAATATCCGGGTCGTCCGGACACACGGCGCCGCAAGCACTCACTTTGCAGGTGATGGCTTGTGGACTATCGACAAACTAAATCTAAACGCAAAACCCGCTAAGAATCTTTGGAGACTTGATTGAAGTTTAGATTGGAAAACTGTCGTCTAAGAGGCGGATTATGTGGCACAGAAATCCGATTACAGCGCTAAGGAGTAAAATAAATGTCTGAGACTGACTATCATCTAGACAATTTTCCCTCAATAAGTAATTTCCTTTCACCGAAAAGGGCCTATAATTTTCTAAGAGCCTATAAAAAGATCGCGATAAAATCGGATTAATTACAAAATTAATTCAAAGTCCCATTGATAAGTTCTCGTCGCCCAAACTTAATTTATGATCAATTCCATCGAACCCTTAACTTGGCGTGAAAGGATCAACAGGTACTGAACAGAATATCGGAGTCTTTTCGCCGTTGACGAGGAGACGTTTTTTCCTCGTCAAAAATACAAAATTGGATACAGGCGAACATAGCACACACTAGGGGTTACGACATGTGACACTGGCACAAAACAAATGTAGCCAGCGTTAGTGCTGGAGTTTCCCTGGTTGAAAACAAAAGAGTACCGGCCAACATTGATCGACACTGACTCTTGGGGCACAAAGCGTTGCAAGTCGCTTCCTTTTTGGAACTGTCTGTTCTGTTTTAGCTTTGCAATTTCTTTGGCAACTTGGTCAGTCTCATCCGTCAAAAGCCGGTGACTGCGTTGTACGGATGCAGGATTATACAAAACTAGGTTGTTTCTATAAAAACACCCACGACAAACATAAAAACTGATTTCACAAGTAGGGAAACATCAAAAACAATACGACGCGAAGCTTTCACGCCTCATAAACAGTCGCCGCCGGTGGCGAGCTGAAAAGCCTGTCCAAGCCCATCCACTAAAAACAGTTCCAGTTAGGACATGTTATGAAAAAGGGGTTAACTTCTGGCCTGTTGTGATTAACCCTGCTTCATACAGTTCATTAATCAACTGTTATTTATTGTGAAAGGGTGTGTCCGTATTGTGCCAGTAAAATGCGTGGGACGAAAAACGTGGGTCAGTTTTGTATCTATGCCCAACCTAAAAGTGGGAAAAAAGACATGTTCAGAATTACTGGAGCTCCGCCAATCCCAGTAAAGAAATAATCTAGAATCGTTTCGAATTAAGAGGCGGTGTTTGCTTGTCAAACTAGAATTAGATCTCAGTAGGTCTCTCACGGACTCACGGGATCCCCGTGGTTAAAAACTCGAATTACATAAAATTCTAAATTTTTTCTTTGGTACATTGAACGTGAAAACACGATTAAGAAAAAAAATACGATAGAAAAAACATAAAATTCCACTGTTTTGCACATAATTTGGCCGAAATCTAAAGAACCCCCGGTCTATTGAAATGGCCTATGTTTTGATTAGTAGGTTATTACTAATTACTTGGTTCGTTCAGATAGTTTTTTTCATAATGTTATGTAGTTTTCTTGTAAATAAGCAAAAACTCCATTTTTGCAGTTGCGCCGTTCAAAAAACTCATGCTCTGTTCAAAAACGCATTCTTTTCACAAAATGGCGCGCATTGAGCCCTCCTATCTTACTGCTATAAAAGAGCATAAGATTTAAGTTGAGAATCCGCCAGTTAGATACAAGCTAGACTTAATCTGACATAAGTATACTTAAGTATCTACTCGAAATCTTTGAAGATACCCTTTCACCTCATTTACGATCCTAATACTTTGTATTATCTTCCTACGCCTCTCCATTAGGACAATACGTAGGCGAATAAAAAGTAAAATAGCTAAGAGAGTTTCAACGAAAATCCATGAGCAAAGATGTAGGTTTGCTTACAATAGGGCCTGTGGTTGCCGGGATCATGTCAACCGCAAGCCGGTAGCCGTGACAACCGCACGCCCATTCCTAATAAAGTTTTTGTCGGTCGGGTTGCGTCCCTCTCCAGGCGATCACAGTTTATACAGCTCCATATTTAACTTGCAAACAAACATACTACGGATTTCTACTTCTAAGTTCGCATTACAATGTTTGAAAGGTGAACTTTTTGTTTGTTTTACCTGTGTGCGTGTTGTATTGTAAGCGAATGAATGGACTAAAAGACGAGGAGTCGTATTTACCTGTTTCCCTAGCAATTTGTGTTATATTTAAACGGTCACAATCAGGTGGACGACATCCCACACACTTAATCTAATTATTTCATACAGCTCCGTTAACTATAGTAATTAATTACATACCTACAAAATATCTTCGAGATACTAAATAACCCGAAATTACACTAAGCCTTCAAAGCAATAAAAATATCGTAAAAGCACATTTGATTGTCGGAAGGCTTTCACAGGTCGTGTCAAAAATTAATTGACACCATCAAGGGTCGAATGGGCGTTGGTGTTAATACCATTAAGGTACGTAGGCACTTATTTTTAAATGAAGGGCTCTTTGTTTCATTAATCAATTTGCTGATGACAGTGAGCACTTCATGGTTCGCTTTAAAACTTACTTGTGCCTCATCGTTAGTAGAAGAACCATCATTAGATGATTTCGTCCGCTAAGCCGAAGTCATATTATTCCTGCTAGCTAATATTAAAGTCTCATTGTATATCTGCAAAATAAAAACCATCGAGTTTGAATTTTTCTCCATTCTCATCCCAGGACACCGGTAAACAACATTACTTTGGTGTATCGAGCTCAAATTTCCCAAAACCAGAGCACGTTTTTCTCCCCCTATCAAAAATTTAACTTTGATATATAAGGTAAACATATTTGTTGTTTTTCTGGTGAATCAATGTTTACCAGGTGTGATTTTATAAAATGTTTAAGGTTTTTTTTCGTTGGAGCTATAAATTACCCCCTCGTTTGCACCCGGCCTTAAAGGTAAACTGAATTTCCGAGTAAATTCTTTCGCAAAAATAACTGGGGACTTTTTAATTGGAGATTTTTAATCATTTGTACAATAAAGTGGGCATCCCCTCGACATGGATTGATTAATGATTCAATTAGAATTGGATTCCGCTTTCATTTCATACTTAATTGGGTTTAGCATCAATGTAATGCTATAATCTTTATTTACATAACTTCTTTTATCTTATTTCACGGTTTTCTATTATGTATGTACCAATACTTGAACTTTGTCCTATAGTCTCAACTTTTCCAGTTCCGCGTTTCGGCTATTTATACTGGATTTTCGGTAACATTTTTCCCATAAAAAGTTAAGGCAAAAAGCAAGTTTCCAAGTGGCTTTATTAATATGTTATACTTTCATCATGGTCGGTTTCCCCTTGTTCTAATTTTCCCTTCAACTTTCCGCTTAAAAGATTAAAAATTAATAAGTAATTTAAGACAAGAGACAGCCCGGCCGTAAATTAAAACATCCCTTGACAATTTGAAGAATATTTTTTAAAGAAACATACATAGATGCCTCTTCGCGGAGAAAGCGTCTAGGATGAATTGATAAAATCTCAATGACGTTGATAATTACATTATATATGATCATTATGAATGTAAACGGGTTAACTACGAGCCAAGTTTATGTTGGAAGAAAACCAACGTTTCATCTCTTAACGAGGGAGTAATTATTAATTCGGCAAACTACGATTTTTTTTATACCTACGCGATATCTAGGTACAATATAACTTACTTTAGGAGAATCAGTTCTTTTATACTTATTATGTATATACATAATGGAATTCTGAATATATATACAAAAGGAATTTTAGTCTACTTGTTTGTAACATTTTGAGCATTCATGGATAGGCACTTCAGCATAGCTGTGAACACTGACATTCAGAAGGTAGCACACTCCATCAGATTTCAGTCAATCCTAAATTCAAACCGTGCCAGTAAAAATATTCAAGCGATATTCTATTATTCAAGCACTGGCTCAAAGCCAATTCACACATTCAGGGTTTCCACAAACATACCTACGATCTACCGAGATCACTATTACATAAATTGTTTTGAGTTTCAAGTGGTGTACTATACTGCCTAAAAAGTTTTTGAAACTAGCATGGTTATATAAGCGCTAAACGGAAAATACCACCCACACCACAAATCAAGATAAATATCCCATTGTATGAGCTTTTTAACCAACTTTGAAAAAGAAGGAGGTACTATGTTCAGCTGTTTGTGTGTTCGTCGATTTGTCCTTCAATTTAATGGACCGATATTTTTTTTTGTTTTTAAGTAAGTTGCATCTGTTTGTTTGATAGATATATGATAGATATGCCTGATTTACACTTAGTTACGTTAAAAACTTTTTTCTCTATTATCTTTCTCGAAAAAGCTTCGAAAAAAATAAATAAAAATCCAGGGTTTTGTATTTTCTAAGAGGATCTATCTACTCTTCGTTTCAAAAAATAAAAAAAAACTATTTTAAATATCAGAAATAAATCTGCAAAGTACCATCTGTTTTCTTAGTTAATACCGTTTTCTCCTAAACTATCAATCACAAGATTTTTGATTGTTATCACCAATTACATCAAAAAACTACCAAAGGATACTTCGACTCATTTTAGCAAATAAACGTCCTAATTAATAGATAATTAGCAAAAACTTAATTTTTACACCGTTCTGCTCTGTCCCGCTCGTATAAATGCGAAACCCTATGCCTATTTTTTCACAAAATGGCGTCATATATCGCCCCCTTAAGGTTCCAGTGCGAGTGACAAGTGTAAGTTTTAAGTGATTATTAAAATCAGCTTGTTAACTGACGAATTTTACTAATCACTGATTACTAATACTCCGAGTGACTGCACTTGATAGGTACTTTAAAAATTCGAAGACCTATTAGTGCCAGGTTATATGACAAGTTATAACGATAAATAATATGATATGGCTGTCTCATTACGACAAAAGCAGCAGTCTTATAATAGTCCGCCATGAAAGCAACACGGATGGCTGCGTCGACATTAATCATTCCAAGATGGCGACTATGGCGGCATTCCGCTGATTACTGTTACTTAAGACTAATACGGCTATTGCGACTTGATGACCGTTTGCGCGGTTAATGTGACGAATTTGACTTTTGCTCTTTTTATCGGAGTAATTAAGGTTTAAAAGCTATCTTAGATTGCGTATAGGTACTCATATTTGGTTAGGATGCGAGGAAAGGGGACAATTTAGACACTATTATGCAGGCGCTATGTCAAGCTGAAGACAGGGCGCTATGGCGCTCATTAGGGGAGGCCTATGTCCAACAGTGGACTACTATAGGCTGATGATGATGATGATGTTGATGATTCAGGCGCTACTGAGTTTGTTTTAATGTTCTACTTACGTAGTGTATTTTTATTTTCAAGTTCATCTATACTTAAAATATTATAAAGAGGTAGTTTGTGAGGTTGTACGGGGTAATCTCTGGATGTACTGAACCGATTTTGAAAATTCTTTTACCAATAGAAACCCACCTTATTTTTGAGTGTCATGTTAACCCGAAAATGGGATACGTGAAAAGCGCGGGTGAAGCCGCGGGCAGCAGCGTTAATAAAATGGATCGAGGCAGATGCATTTATGAGTACCTAACGAACAATTACATAATTATGTATTTTTTCTTCTCTATTATTACGAAATCCATTTGTAGCTCGCGCTAACTACAAAGTAATTGTTTCTACGAACTTTGTAACCCCTAAAAACGATGTCGATGTAGATTAGTACTTAAGTAAGTATTGAATTTATATTTTCTCCTCAAACTTTGTAAAGAATCAGTACAACCCACTTTGCCAGTAGCGTTAAATTTTAAAAGCAGCGCAATTTACGGTGCTCGACTCGACTCTTCGCCATCATGAATCTTGTTCGCGTAACCGAAGGAAATTGCTAGCTAAAAGTTTGCCGATTTATTGCGTATTTGTACGTCCGAGGTCTACAGTGTACGGATTAGGGGCGAGACTTTTACCTATTGCTGACTCTGGCGAATTTCGTAACAATTTGTAACCTCTGCAGTTATAGTCATGAAGGAATTACCAAAGAATGAAAATTAAGGGATGTTTCAGCATTCGATTTAGTCGCTTGAGTCGCAAGAACAGAAGTATTAGTATTTCGAAGGTCGCTAGTATAGGGAATCGTTGGTATTCGAAAGATAAACGTAGCATTCGTAGCACCGTAGCAGCGCAAATCTTTGCTACGGCGTAGATAAGAGCTACGGCGTAGATATGTGCTACGGCGTAGGGTGCTACGAGAAACAACGCTGTTTCAGCATTTTAACATTTCAATTTTATTTAAATGCTAGAATGTGTAAGGTTTTAGAAAAATTGTGAGTAGGTATCTAAGTCATCTAAATAAAGGCTTGTATTTTTTTTTTATCTCTGCTAATATTTTTACCGCGGCATTATTCATAACTTGAACCCGGTCATTTGTCTATCAATTTTCACTTCACAAATAACATAGATCATTTCGATTGTACCGATCTACCATTGAGATTTCTCACGGCTATTTAGCGAGCATCATTGTACGCTTTCTTAGCTTTTGTTCGTCAAACAAAGTACCTGCTAAGCACGTGATTAGCCCTAAAACCCCTAACTCTATTACAAGAACACGTAGAATTGGGTTAATGGTTCATTCTTGTTAGAGATTTCTCAGAGACAATTCAAATTGTGGCTATTTGTTGTTAGTGCGTACTTAGGACTACAATGGGCACATTTCTTAATGAAACCTTGAGTGTTGTAGAAGTACGGGACAAAAGAAATGGAGCGGTATAGGCAGATGTACCGAGATTATAAAAATAGGTGAGGTACAGAGTGCCGCTTACTGTTTTAAAAGGTTTTCATTTGGGTATAATTGCCATCTTTTTTATTCAACGATATTTTAGAATATTTCGATAGGTAGAAGCTTCGATTTAAGTAAAAAAAGTCTTTTTTACTTTTATCGAAGGGTAGAAGTGATAAAAAAGTACAGCTATTGTATCAAGTAAATTCACAACTTTTACGGAGTGACTCGAAATGTCTTAATATTTCGAGTTTTGTTAACCGTTTACATACCGAATACAATGTTTATTTGGGCTGTTTCTCGTGGAAGTCTAACCAAAAATTTTGTCTACTTCCAAATTCATAGAATATATTCATCATTATCAACCTATATTAGTCCACTGCTGACCTCCCCTAATGAGCGCCATAGCGCCCTGTCTTCAGCTTGCCGCATCCAGCATCTGCCAGCAGTCTTTCGCAAATCGTCATCCCACCTGGACGGAGTGCGTCCTACACTACAACTACTACTAGAAATGTATTGTCTCAACATATTTACTGTGTTTAGAAAAGTTCATCCGTATACCTACTGTACTTGTTTTATTAAAAGGGCCGTCCACTCTCCATTAGGCAAACAGTCACCAGTCGCCACACCTAGCCTAGCTTACAAAATGCAAAACTCCACGTAACGCTTGTTTTCCATTAGAACGTACATTCCCACGCTGGGTACCATAACTCAGGCCGAGTTATCTGCGTCTGAGTGAATTCGCTCCATATTTCAGTACAAGCCGCAATTTACATAATTAACCAACTTCCTTGCGACTTTCAAGTCCAGAATCAAGTTTATTCGGTGTTTAATGTTTGTGGGTGCTTCTGGTGATATTTTATGATGAATCGAAAGGTTGTCAGTGTTGTCACCGTTTTATAGTGTGTATGTATGCGTGTGTGTGTTTGTGTGTGTAGGTAATTTTTTTCTCGACGCAACTATACAGGGTGCCACGTAACATATGTATATAGTCAAAAGGGGGTGATTCTGGACCTCGAGGGGGTCAATCTGTAAGTAAAGATTAATTTTGAATATATTTTTTGGAATTTGTTTTATTTACTTCCTAATCGTGTTCTTTTACGCGTATAAAGTTAATCCCTCTCCCCTGTTTTTGATAACGGTCAATAACTTAAACGGTTCTACGACACTCAAAGTGCCTTTACAGTTACGGTTTTTTTTTAAAGTATATCAATGAGTAAATTCCATCTGCTCCGGTGCGAGAATATTTTGTAAAACTGAAGCAGTCGATAAAGTACTAAAGTTTATTATGTTATGGAATAGTGTAAACCATTACTTAGATTAAACCGTACTATTAATATAAATTCATAACGAGCCTAAAATCAGTACGTTAGCGTTATCAACTTAGCGTCAGGAATAGAATATTCAGAAGGTAAACCTAAACCTATTGAATACTAAACTAGCTAGTTGAATGTCCCACCAAACTAATAGGCACTTCAAAGCTAGGCAGGGAATTCTTGAAAGGGATAATATAGCAGTTGAATTAGGTTACCTACGCAAATACCAATTTAGCAATAACCATAGAGCGGCTGCTTTCCCTGGACAATGCCAGTTAGCTATAACTGCAGGCAGGGTGGTTATGACGACAATGGCAGCAGTACACAGGGTGTTTCAGTCACCGAAAATACACATGGGCTTTTTGGCTAAATTACTCATGTGTGGTTCTAATTTTAAAGAAAAAGGCATGTTGTCGTTAACTTTGCCAAGAAAGTTTGTAACTACGATTGGAGAAGCTTTTTAAAAGAGACTAACACTTAAAGTGTTTATTTAGGTGTGAAGTAAGTGTAAGTGAAAAAACATACATATTAAAAAGTGATTAACAAAGTCAGAATGAATTGGAGAAGTTTTTTAAAACACACTTTGAGTGTTTATAAAGGTGTGAAGTGTAAGTGAAAAAACATGCACTTACTATTATAAAGTCAAGGTTGTAAAGTACCAAAGTCAGAATGTAGGTAGGTACCTACTATTAAAACTATATACTTACGCATACTTTTTGACAAAGCTCTACTCAAATACGATACATAGTTTTCAAATAACGACGTTATCGACAAATTTTGGTACTCTACAAACATTTGGAAAAAGCTCGCTTTTACTTCAATGCGATATGTATGTAGAAGTTCTCTTGTGTGTTTGTGTATTTCTACGAAATGGTCACAAATAGATACGAAACAACCTGTACGTAGGTAAGTGCCAGTAGCAACAATGTTACGTGGCTTGACAGTCAGTACCAGATAGCAACGGCAAGATAGGCGAGTTTGTTTACTGACCGACGCAAGCTTTGGATGATAACACACGTTCAAGCTTCCTACTTTTAGCACATAGACATCTACAGTACCTACCTATTTGCTGTAGATATCACTACTATTGAGGTAAGTTTACGAGTACATCCGACAGAGAACCAAAGTTGTCGACATAGCTCAAAGGATTAGCAAGCTGAAGTGGCAGTGGGCTGGCCATATCGCGAGAAGAACCGACAACCGCTGGGGTAAGCGTGTTCTTGAGTGGAGACCGCGACTCGGCAAACGTAGTGTAGGACGCCCTCCGACCAGGTGGGATGACGATTTGCGAAAAACTGCTGGCAGATGCTGGATGCGGCAAGCTGAAGACAGGGCGCTATGGCGCTCATTAGAGGAGGCCTATGTCCAGCAGTGGACTGATATAGGCTGATGATGATGATGATGATGAGGTAAGTTTAGATGGTAAAGTTACTACTGAGGATTAAAACTACTTTATGTCTGATGAGGCCTGATGTAAGCCAGAATACTGGAGCGCTCTTTAGGGGAGTCCTTAGGGAGCAGATAGGTACTGTAGTTGTCTAGGTACCTACCCTTTTTACCTCTACTACCTATTTGCTGTAGATATCACAACTATTGAGGCACCTCAGTTTAGACAGTTAAGTTACTAATGACGATTACATGCATGTTAGATGACTGACCCATGTAGTCTCACGGTGCCGCGGCGGTGCCGTGCCGGTGCCATGCCGTGGCGGTCGCGGTGTAAGAATCGACCCCTCCAACTCAACCCATAAAAGTCGTAAGAGCCGACTAAGAGAACCTACCAGAGCAACGGCAGCGGCTTTTTTTTGCGTAGTTTAACACAACCACTGCGTTCAGTAATCCGCCTGCCAAGTGTGGTGCTGCTACGCTGCAGGCATGGGTTAAAACAATTTTTTCTAGGATACAATCTAAGTTTTTTAGACTTGAAAAAGTAACACAAAACGGACTGATGGAGTGATGCTGAAGATGTGTGGTGCCGGTTTAGAATTTGCACCACCCCAACTCTCCCTCAGGTGTCGTAAGAGCCGACTAAGGGATATCCGCCGAGGGGCAACAGCGCCTCTGCAGAACAATTCTACCACCGAGCGCTGTGATTCCCAGCTCGCACGCCCATCGTGGGGATTAAGGGCATTACCTCCCATGAGATAAAAGGCAATAAGGCGCTTATAGGAGGAGTTCTGCATACAGCAGTGGACGAATACCTATAGGCAGTTGAGGTGAGGAGGTACGATATGAGATTACCTTTTTATCTAGAATGCTTCAGTTTCAACAGAAGGTAGGGTTGCCGGTAAAATACTAGCCAAAAACTGAGGCTAAAACTCTGTATACCACAAACCGTTTTGCTATCACAGCATATCTTATAAATTAGCTCCCTCGTATAATTAATAAAGCTATCTCCATGTCTTATCTCGCTTTCATAACAATGAAGACAATGTGCAATAATTTATTATTAATTTACCTCCTAGCATTAATTGCTTATCTTCTGCGATAAGATCATGTCTAAACTGTTGTTTACCTACGTAACAAAGGTAATATAATGCAGATTACTAGTAAACTAGTTAATATAGCTAATACATATCGTTTATTATGTGAATTATCTTAATAAGACCGTTAACTGAGTGACTAGCAAATGTAAGTACTTATACGAAAATAGACCTCGCTTAGTAGTAATTTTAGCTTAGGTGTTAACTTAAAGGGAGGTACATGTACCATGTAAGGATGCAGCAATTTATACATGTAGGAGTAATTATTACAATTTATTTATTGTATAATAATAGTAAAATTTGAAATTATTGTTCTAAACATTAATATAAATAAAAAAATATAGGAATTTAAAAAAACATCAAAAATAATCAATTTTTAAAGCTAGAAATATAGTAGTCGGATAATATAGACAATGGTAAGCACAAGAATCATAACAATTACATCAATAGCTCCGTAGATAAGTCAATTATTGACTCTTGTTTATATTTATCATTTAAAAATTCGTCAACAGATTAATAACATTTTTTAAGTTTACTACGGAAGACCGATTCTTTTGTTAAGAGGTTCCTGCTATTTAGAAAAACAAACTGATATAATGGGGTATAATAGAGTTAACGAACAAAATACATAAACTTTCCTTCGTGGATCTTATAGGCAAATAATGATGATGAGAGTAAGTTTGTTTCATCATCTGGCTCTGCTGGACATAGGACTCCCAAAGAGCGCTCGAGTGTTCTGTCTTGCATCAGGCCTCATCAGACATAAGATGTTTTCCAAACCTAAGCTACACAGCGCTATCATTGCATTCCATTGAAAGCATTTTCCAAATTGGCTGGTAGGTAAGATAATTTTCGGGAGCTCTGCACCGAACGAACATTATGAAGCAGTAACAGTTTGCGGCAGCGACGCTGAAAGGATGCAGACGTTACCGTTTCAGTATCTGTAATCTTAAGAGAAGGGCCGATGGCCATCTGAGCACCTGGAAAGGCTTGTACAGCTTGGGAGAATTTCACAGAATAGGTTTCGTTTTAGTAAAATGTATGTAAACTTATCATATCGCCAAACTCAATTCAACTTCTTATTTCATGGCTCGCTGTGTCAAATGTGAACCTACAAGAGATCATCATCGTAATTTTTATCAAAACCCTTACTAATTTCGTACTTAACCTGGCCGATCTTTAGAAATATCATCATCTAAGGGATCCTGATTTATATCTATATCTATCTTTATATCTATATAATAATATGATTTACTGATTAAATGTACTCGAATGCTGATTCCTATAAAAGTGATCACATAACTGTAACCCGAACTCCAACAAAAATAGGACGCATCGAGAGTTTGTATCAGAGAAAAAGCTGAAATCACAAAGCTTGGTGTGTAACCGGACAGTGTGAACGCAGCCCTGCTGTGTCAGCACGGCTCGCGTGTAGTGCACCCATTACGTGGCATTTCGCTTTTTACCACTAGGTGCAATTAGCCTGTATCCTGGAGTCTCCTCGTTACTAAGAAATACACCGCATAAATTGTAAAGCGGTTTAGCGGAATGAATAAAATTGAAGCATTAACACTAACCCCGTGCAAAAGGAGTTTAAATATGTCTGTATGTTACGATATCCTAAGATAGCTTTTACGCACACGCATCACAACGAAAGAAACGTATTTAGAGCAAATGTAATTCGTAAACCATAGAACGAGGGATCAAAGTTCACACAGAGATTTGTAAAAATGAGAATGCGATATCAGGACTGAAAGCAGAACATATAAATTAAAACTGAAGTGGTTTCGATAACCGACCCATGCTAATTGATAGGTACCACAAACAAAACCACTATTGAAAACAGTGGTCGTAAACAAAGCAAAGCCAAGTGTCATCAGGAAATAATAAAAGCAACATGACGTGACACAGGCAGCCTGTGTATCCAACAGACCATTCTATAAATTCTACGTACCTAAGTCAATTACCCGAACAAAACATGTCATCTAAACAGCAGCGGCTCAAAAGCTTGCTAGTGGGACACAGACGAAACAATAGTTTTTCGATGCATCATAGTTTCCACTCGATTCAGCACAAAAGCTAGGTATTACATAGAAAGACAAGCAATATCACTATGTATTGATTAATTGACAAGAAACGTGGAATTAAGACATAAACCGATTCATGTATCTTTTAATGAGACGAGTTTTCTGAACCGAAATCACTGTAATAGCAAAACAGACTCTGTTGAATTGTTTTTATATTCAATGTGATTTAGGGTTTTAGACACGATATTTAGTTACCGCTTTAAGCTGATCCTGCAAATAGTGCAAGTCACCGATGTACCCAATAATACTCGTATCATAAATTTTATGATAAATCGTATTTAAAAACCCAAATCATATTGAATCTAAAAACAATTCAATAGAGCCTGTTTTGGTATAACAGTGATTTCGCATGACAAAGACTGACTCTCCAACCCTCCCGTTGCAGTCGCTAGGTAGATGGATACAATATCCGAAGTGGATGTACGGAGAGCATTCGGAGGGGGAGACAAAAGCCCCGAGTTATCCAGCCTCCATCAAAGATACCTACGATACCAGCATTTTATGCGACCACTTAGTTTAATGGGCAGGCTGATGCTGACACATCCAAAAAGACAGAAATTTTATGAAGTTCAAAAGGTTTTCAAAATGGCCGACTAATTTTAAAATGGACGACATGTACAACTAGTTTATGAATTACTTACAAGCCGCAATATTCAATTTTAACAAGAAAACTGCAAGTTGCAACGGCCTATCCTAGAGATTTCTTTGCTATAATATTAAACCTGAATAGAATATACTCACAAAAATTGATATTTTGTAGTCTGCTCCGTTCCAATATGTATATTTCATCTGGTGGTCCGGCAAGCTTTCGAGTGCACTGTAGCCGTCAAAAACCATAAACAACTGCATTACATTTTTATTTCGTAACGTTGTTTCACCTCATCACGATAATGGACTTCAATAAGAACATTGCAGATATTTTGCGACCGCGTATATTTCGTGATGAAATTCCAGATGAATAACCCATAAAAACATTCATGTGATCGGATATTTCTCATTCAATTATGTCGAAATCCGATATGTTTATTACAGAGATAAAGCTGAAGAGGTTTACGGCTTCCAGCTTAAAATTTAAAACAAGTTTCAAATCCTAAAAAATCACAACTCTTTCTGTAATTCTATCGACAGAAAGGGTTACACTTAGATAACGCAATTAAAATAAAAGATATTACGAATGCTGGAGACCCGCTGGTGATTTTGATAAGAGGAATAAAATTCATATAACTTTTACCCGATAAGTGATGGGGTATTCTTCAGTTAATCAACGAAACATAGTTACGCATCTCATAAAACATTGGTATAACCAGAGGATTAATGGCTCACTGGCTAGATTATCCCTATCCAATTTCGCATCAAGAGTAGGTACCTACCTACCCCATGGAAGGGGTCCAATCAAAAATGATTATAAAGGGACGACAGCCAATGTTTAATTGATGGTCTGCATACATAGGATTTCACTTATAATATTACATTGGGTCAGATTGTGAAAATGTTTGTGTAAAATGGAAATGTTTCAAGCATATAGGTTCAAAATCGATAACGGAATGGATAGGTATAAGAAAATTGGTTGGATCTTGAATGTTATGCGACGGTTGTAAACACTTGGACCGTTTAGCGAGCGATTTCATACGTGGCGAGGCGATGCGAGATCGTAGCGAGCACGCCGCGACGACGTGCGACGCCGCCGCGGGAACGCAGCGAGCTCGTGTCGTGCGATCCGCGTATATAACACTCACGTCGGTCGTCGACGGCGCTAATCGTGCACTTGCCTCGCTTTGAAATATTTCGCAAATCGGCAGTGTGATAACTCTTATGTTGTTTGACCAAGTACCTAGGTACTGCTGTCGTGAGACCTTGGACTAAGATTTCAAGGTCAAATAGTGCAATAACTACTTGGTAAACCGTCATTTGAAATTGAAAAGTTTATCATAGTCGCAGGCTTAATTAGAGGATAAATAGATTACCTTAGCTCTGTTTACCTTGGGGCTAGATGGTGCTGTGTGAATTGTCCGGGAATATTTATTTATTATTCTATAACTACGTAAACTACCAGTACTTACACTACGCATTTTTAAAAGCTTTCATCTAATGTCGTAAACCTTGAGTTCCTTAAAAACATCATCGCATGTCCAAGTGTACTCGAAACCTACTTTAATTAATTGGAGTTTTCCGTCGGAACTTTTACTGTTAATTATCTTTTCCATTTATTATATCTTCAGTATTCATAGGACACTGTCCTAAAATAAAAGTTGGAAGCAACTACCAGTTGCGCGGAAGCGTCGTAAAAAAAATTTACTGGTCGTAAAATGTTCTTGCAAAAATAATATCAAGTATGTGGGTATTAGAACAACGGAAATGGACCTTTGGGAAATGTAGCCGGTCTAGAAGAGACAAACGCAAAGAATTTTATTGCTAAGTCTTAAGGGTCAGGTAATAGAAGCAATTGAAGAAGAAATAAACAAGGAACAAGAAACGTAAGCTAAAGAGAAACAAAACAAAATCAAGCAGCACGAATAAACCCCGTCGGCGTAAAAACATGTTTGGTATCTCGTATGTATGCCAAGGTTTCGCAGGAAAACATGAAGCGGGTAATTTTATTAAGAAAAGTTATAAGGTCTCGGGAATGGCGTGCGACAAGCGGGTGTTAAATCACGCGACGACATCCAATCTGCATCAGGAGAGTGCTGGGTGCAATGGCTCTAGTGCTTTACAAGATGCTATAGGATTTAATGTTCTTTGAAAATGGACTATAAAGTAAAGTATTAAAGTAAAAATTGAGCATGAACTAGTTAAAAACTGTGTTTCAGGTGTGTGTTCAAATTAACGTGAACTTATGATACTTAAGCAGGTGATAGAGTAGAATACATATAGGGTTATTGGTAAATTAGTGACAATACGGGAACTGCAGGTCCTGCCCATCATTACAAACACGTTCGTGAAGGCGCCAAGTCTAAATTCTAAAAAAAAATATAAGTCACCTCTGATACTAAATGAAAAAACATCTTTGCCTAGAACCCAACGAGTCACTTAAGACCGATCTTTCACTCTCATATCTTCTGTTAATTCAGGGCAGAGCTGTTTTTAAGTTGAGTTTCAAATAAAACCTCTCTAACGAACTATTATTGAATTGCGGGGGGTACCCATTACCAATACAAAAATTAAGAATTAAGACCTGGCGTCTTCACAAACGTGTTTGTGATGATGGGCTGAACCTGCAGTTTACGTACTGTCACTAATTTACCAGTAACCCTGTATAAATAGCTGTCAAAGAATGAGATGGTGGCAATACCCATGTTGCGAGACTTGGAGGTCGGTAACCAGCATACACAGTCAATAATGCAAATAGGAAGTTGGTTATCGACCGTGTGCTAGGATAGCATGCACTGGGACACAAATAGATCACACAACACATCTTTTCCACTGCCTACGGACGTTGGTTGATAGACTATATATAACTTCTACATGTTACGTGCAGGTATATGAAGTTTCCGCACATTTCGCTCAAAAAGTACCTACATTTTATACCTATTCTATATCAGATAAAGATATGTGTATAAACAAACAACGCCTTCAAAATGTCCAAATACATCCTGTCAACACAACGCTTTATATGTATAGAGATGTTTCGAATAAAACGTTGCATATTTAGCACATGATCAGTTTATTTAATGTAAGTTTGTTTATGTATTTTTTCTTATTTATATTTCAGATCAAACCTTAGCAAAGCAAAATAATTGTTTAAAGAATTAGCTAGCCTAGCTAATTAGGTTTTACCCACGATGTTCTTTTCTCAAATGGACTTTGCTTATTTGCAATTTGCTTGACTATCAGAAGCGTCAGTACAACGTATTTCTGTACAAAATTAAGAATAAAATGTCGTTAAACACCATAAAATCTCACGCCGCAAACGATACTCAATTCAATACGAAAACTTGGAATAAAGTCTTCGAGGGAAACTCACCACTTACTTGGCAAGCCCCAAGGCGTGAATTTCGAAAACAGTTCCTTTATTGAATCGTAAGCCCTCAAAATATTTATCTACCCCCTTTTCCCGTGAGCGTCGCGACGCGGCGACGCGCCGCCACATTATTTCACGTTGAACTTATTAAAGCGTGTTGAATCCCGTGAACTTTGTTATATTAATCGATAAAGAGTCCAACTTTTATATTTAGAGCGCTCTCATACTACCGCGCGTTACCGTAGTAGCTGCGGTGCCGCAAGAGTTTCGCATTGACGTTTTCCGTTGTACGAGATGCTGAACAGATGCGAACCTGCCGCGAACGCGCTGCGGACTTCGAGTAGCGGCTCCGCAAATTCCGCGCGTTAATGTGAGACGGGCATTACAGGCGTTGTTCGTTTAATTATATCAATAGGTTTATATTTCTATCCATTTCAGACAGTCAGACACGCATTAGTTACATAATATTATTAGAATTTGTATTCAAGTATATTTTTTACTATTTATAAACACACAACACTACTTACCATAATCGTAAGGTCTTGTGATCATAATGGTTTCGACAGAATATCAGCGCCTATCTACTCCTGAGTGGTAAGGTATTTATGCTGAGCCGAGACCTTTTTGCTGCTGTAAAGGCGTGTCCAAAGATAGCGCGGCAATCGTGAGCAGCACGCCGCGCGACCGCCGCCGCGCTGTCTTGGACGACCGCCGCGCACACATTTCTGGGATGTCTACCTACTACCTAGTCGCACGTCAGGGCTGCGTCTCGTGATTGCCGCGTGATGCTGAGGCGCACTCGCCGCGCTATGTTTGGACACGTCTTAACACAGCACAGTCAGTCTTTAGTGAAAAATATTTTGTGCAATTGTTTTCTTTCTCGATGTTGAACGGCTACTTTTCTTTAAATTATATTTTTATGTATGTTTTGTAAATAAATGAATGTCAATGCGTGATCCGTCAGGACATACCCAATAAAACACGGGCCGCGTTAAATCGAGAAGTTGGCTTGATGCTGAACTTTAGCATAATTAGAAAGTGGATAAGCAGTATCCCAACATTGTTTTGTTATTATTAAAGGCTCAAGAACTTTTAAAGATACTTTGAGAAAAAGGGGCAGAACAGATTATGAAAGGAATTACTAAAACTTTTAATGGAAAGCTGTGTTGAGATTTGAAAAGGTCAAAATAAAGATGAGTTAATACCGTAAAGAACGGTCATACAATCTTTTATGTTTACGTTTCATGAATGAGAGCAAATTTTTCACGAGATACTATATTTATCTTTTAAGAAGCACAATTCACAAGACTATTTAAAGCTTTGATTGTATCTTGTCGGCTTTAGAAGTTAATTAGGTGAAAACTTTCAAGCAATTACGTTCAAAAGGCTTTGTGGGCGCTATATTCACTTCAACAAAATAATAAATTAAGCGTGTAAAACAACGGTACACAACACCGCTGTGAAAACAGTTCAGTAAGCACTACTGGGTTAGATTCTATGTTATTTCCTAGGAGCCATGATATGACAATGTCTTTTTAGAAAAAAAAACAAGTTTCCTTCAGTGGAACAGGCAGGCAAAACTTTTGTGGTTTGTCGTCAAAACACTGATCAAGCCTTTTATGTTAAGCTGCTCTGTCATGGTATCCACCAAAATAATCGAGTGAATAATTTAATTAAAAACTTAGTAATCAACGACGCACGCGGGTCACAACGGCGATAAATAAAATTTCGCGAAGCAACAAAAATGTAACTGCACTGCAAACTCAGCACCGAATGGAACAAACCTTTTTTGCGGTCTGCGCCGGGTAACTCTGGATGAAAACATTATTTGTAATTAAATACAGGAGCCATCGGCCGAGGGTTCGCCTTTGTTTGTATACAGCAAAACTCGATCCATTCTCGCCCGTAATAACTCTGCAAACTCGGTTTGGTTTGGCAACTTGGGACTATCGTTTTGTACGGAAACTGTGTTGCAGGTAAACATTGCTTAGTTTCGCCGACCCAACTCGTTATGACAGAAGTTATCTTGTCTGCTACCAACCTATTAACACGCGCGTCGTAGCCGAGCTTTTATTTGGCAAAAAGGAGTGCAATCTGCAAATAGGGGAACAAGGTGGTCTCAATTCGTCGACGCCAGATAGTGGCTATAAACGGGCTCGCCGGGTGCATGTAGAACCACAGCCGGCAACAGCTGGAAGCGACAAAAGGCGCAATTAATAGTAAACAAGCGTACAACGGAGCGGTGGTAAGTAAAGTTCTGCGTCCATTAGCGGGCCGAGTAAAAAATCCTTTAGACTACCCCCCTGCCACTATTGCAAAATGAGCAAACTATTCCGCAGCAATGCCGAACGCGCGACGTGTTAACGCCGCTGATTTAACTTTATTTTCCACTACGTTCGTACGCGAATAAAAACATTATAGTTTTTATTTGTAGCACGGTAAACGGGAGCCGTTTGATACGAGTATGTAACAAGAATTAACGAGTTATGTTGACAGTGACTAATGTGAGCTGTGGGGAACAATAGCCGACTAGACGAGTTTTCGCTCATAAGCGCACATTTAAAATGCACGGTTAAACCCTACTTAGCTCTCTCCGCTGCAGAATATAATTTTAAAAGCATCCTGCATTATAGCGTTTTATGCGGAGATAAAAGTGGTGTCTCGATAAGTATTAAATAAGAGTTAAGAGCCGCGGGAAGCATGAAGGTTCCTCGCACGCCAGGCATTATTTATTCGTTCTCTCGGTGGTCCACAGAAGTATAATTCTTCTTCGAGACCTATAAATTTTTAATGGATATCGCAATTATTATATGAACAGTTTTATTTCAACGTTTTTACCAGATTACATATTCAGATCGTATTTAGCTAAGCCAGGAAACTTACCTACACTGTCAAATATCATTTTGATGATTCTTACGTTGCTTTCATAGCAATTTTATATTTTCCGGATGGTAGGTCTTTATATAATGGGTAAGCGGGATTCACATACGAGCATTCGTCTCACAGTTCCGCAAATAGAATTGGCTACCTAGTCCAAACAAAATACATGCATGGCTGTACACCCAAAACATTTTCCGCAGTTATTTCCAGGATTTGCAATAGTAATAAGTTAGATATTACGGAATACAAAATGCTTTATTCGATGCGGGTATTCGTCGAATATTACGTCTGGGGTGTTGCGTGACCATCATCGTTGCCGCTATCGCTTATTTATAAAATTTGTCCATTACTGTAATACATTTCATTATCAACAATGTAAATCAAATAGATAGCTGTAACTCCTGTTACACGAGCTCGACGCCATGAAAGTTAACTGCTTTTCAGTTCAGCAATCTGCAGAGTTTAACTAACTGTGAAAAGTGCTCGTGACAATATTCCGTGTAACTAAACGGACTATTGCACTAAATTGCCTTATGAAAGTTTTGACAAACGCAATATCATTTTCATAAGTCGAAGAAGGGAACTCCTCTAGTTAGTCATTCAAAATTCAATAACTTTATTTCTTTATAGGCTTACAAAATAAGCATTAAGCACTTACACAAGTCAAATTTTATACATAAACAGTTTTATAAATAGTAATTATTATCAAATAAGAAACAAAATGTCATTGATTATTTGTATTGTATTGTTGTTTGTATTGTATATTGTTCGCTTCAATTTTTCGTCCACTAGTGGAAGAAGAGAAAAATAAACCACTAGTAAGTTTGTTTAATGCTTAAAATGTAATACAATGTTATTCGCCTTCGCATTTAAATCTATATTGTCTCTCTGTCACACGTTTTTACCTACTGTTCTATACTATCGCCTCAATACGTGGATTAGTTGTCAAAAAAAATATAGAGAAGCATATCAGTGTCCATTACGTAGGTTTACATAAATAACGCTGTATCACCGTGACATTGATTTTACCCCAATGCAGCGTGACACATTTTTACTTGACAAGGGTCAATGGTCATCCCGTGCAATTTGTGAAACTAAAATATAGAAGTATTCGATCAGACGTCCCCGAGCTCACACCGTTATTCCATTACGAGGGGGGATCACCGCGGAATATGAAATGAGAACTGACCCTTATATTTTCTAACCCGTCGATGGACGAAGATAATTGGACGATGAATTTCAATGGGCTGTGGATGGAGTGATAATTGCTGATTGGCGACGAATTGTTTATTTATAACGGTCAGTGCGAAGCAGTTTTTAAATGTAGAGCTCTCAACAACTAGATGAGGCTATAGCTTGATACTTTTCGTATCACAAAATGCAAGTGATAGAGAAGTGAGGCCTTTAAAACAGATGCGGATACCAGGGTGTGTACACCAATAGAGAATTTCTGAAAGTGCTTGCTTACCTAGTTATTAAAGCCTAGTTAATAAATCGAATACCAAAGTCTTTAGCAAGTCACCGCGTCAAATCACGTCATCTTCCCAATTTCAATCGTGAATCGTGACTCCAGAGTTTTCGTTAACTCCATAATATCGTGGGTATTTTTACAAAAAGAAACATTCCTTACAATATAATTACTTCCTCTATCCAATAGCCCCAGCGAAACCTTTCGTACCGATCCCACAAAACAAAGGACGGGTATGGCTTTTTTCATATAAAACCAAGTAGGTGCGGTTCCCGCAGAGCAATTAACCGAATAAATGGTAATTAAATCGGCGGCGCATTACCGTTCCAGAGTGGTTGGAATACTTTAGAATGGAGGCAATCCGAATACCCGGGAGGTGCAGATATTTCGAGCCGCGAGCGAGCGCAAATGCTTTCCGTATTGTTCTGGAATCTACTAGACTGCCTTCTATAACTACCTAGTGCCGAAATTATAGCTGTCGTTTTAGAAAGCTGCCTTGTTCTAAGATTGAAATTGTAAAAATTTCTTCTGAAACTTGGAATATCCAAATTTTTACAAATTTTCCAAGTGGAAAATTTCATACGTTATATTTTTCGCCTCAAACTCTTTGTTCGGGGTAAAAAAACTTTCAAATCTATACTATTTACTATCCATACCATATATACTTTAGTTATTTACTATACTATCAATACTAATATTAAAAATTTTGATAGTAACTCTGTCTGTCCCCTTGTCTCCGTGTTACCTTTTCACGCCTAAACAACTGAACGGATATCAATGAAATTTGGCAGGGAGGTAGATGGTATCCCGGGGACGGACCATAGGCTATTTTTAACCCCGCAAAATCGTGGGCAGAAGTTATTCATACTAGCCTTGAACGTAACTTCGATCTCAATAAAGTAATGCAGAAGCCAAACGATTCAATTCATTCTATAGATAGTTTCACCAAAACCCGGAACCCAGTAGGGTCTCTTAGTAAACATTGTTACTGTTTTTTGTTGAAGGGTTATTCAAAGCACATACAATTCGTGAATGATCCGAGGAAACATGTTTTCATCTCACTCTGATGTACTTTAAAAAGGCAGCTATCTCACTCCAGCCTTCTCTCAGCATCTTAACGAATCAATTCGGTTTGTACTCACCGCGCGGCCGCGGTTGCGGTTACTTCGGCAACAAATCTTGCTGCTTGTCAAACTTGGAGTAAATGTCTCAACAGTCGTCTTATGTACGGTTCGACCGTAAATGTTACTGTTATGTTTACGTTACGGTAGGTGACAGTAATGAGTGTGGTGGGATCGTTGTTGATTCAGTATCTTAAACTCGGTCTGAATTTTGAATAGTGCACTTTTTTACCCTAAATTAAAAACTTTGTTAACTTTACTTCGAATTTACCTGATAAGATTTATAAGAATGAAATAAGTTCCCAAAAATTCCCACCGAAACCGAAATTTTTGGGAACTTTTTTCATTTCTTAGAGATACCCTAAGTGCGGGTAAGCACTATAACAAAAAACCTTTGATGAGATTTATGTCATGGTATTTCCGAAATTGTTAAGAACCTCGCATTTACATTAGGTTTGTTCTTACATGGAGTTAACTACAGAGTATCGGTTAATTGCCCAAAAATCCAACTGAAAGGCCTCGAGAAACCTCATTCAAAACGGGCTTACTGGACTTAAACGAAGTTTACACTTCGCTAATGCCTTAATTCCGGCAACGTTAATGGCCAGTGCTTCATCACTATCTTAGCTATCCGCAGTGGCCATAAGCTCCGGATCAGGAGAGACGCAGGTGTATCCGAATCCTAGTTAAACCGATCATTTTCCTCAACTTCACGGACAAAATTCGACATCTCTAAGCCGAAGGTCCAGGTTAACATTTACTCAACCGAAGCTGGACGATAAATTGCAAATTTAGAATCAATAAAACAATTTTGAAATGCATGACTGATCGTTGCTGTAACCCTAAAACAACAGAGTGGAAGCTTCATCTTCATAGCGTAGTCATTTCGGAAACGTGCATATTTCATCATATCGAGCGTTAGGTTGAATATTCAATGTGATGTGCGCAGCGAATCTACAAAAAATGACTTTAGGCGTTTTGATCCAAGCCGCATTTGTTTTGGTTTAGCTTTATGGCCTACAGCTGAGGCTGCAGTTTTTAAAATCGTATTTTTGACACTATGCTTTTTGTTCTCTGCGCAATATTTGACGCGAGATTTCATTTGATAGCTACCTTTTTTTATAGTCATAGAACCTAAAATAAAATAAATATTTTCTAGAGTAGGAGTTACTTAAATATTTTATGTCTAGTAACCGGCAGTAATAATAGAATGTAGTATTATAGACATAAACTCAGATCAATGACCTCAACACCTTATCTTACCAATGTGATTTTGCCTACCCTAGACACCAAATTGTAATTAAATCTGCGTTTGTAATTAAATTGATGTTTTGACATTGTATTGAATTTTATCTATAGTATTATTTAATTTGAATTATAATTGACATGCATGATTTACCTGACATTAAAATAGGTACCCTTAATTATAGTAACTTAAACACCATATTTGCCATTTTATTTAAATTCTTTTGCAGGTACTAGTTTATTCAGTGAGGTGGATATTGTATTTTCATACCCAAAATAACAATTTTTCGCATAATAAGAGAACGACTAGCCACTAGGCGTTGCCTTTGTGCGGGTAGATTGATAAATGCTCGGAAGCACTCGGCACCTAATGAATGGGGTGTGGCACGCACGCCGCATGCCACGCTGTATCTGCAATCCTTGCGAACTGCTCCGCCGTAGCACGATATTTACGTGTCCAGCCGCAAACACCGTTGCATTTGATGAAAGGACTCACTGCGCACTATATACGGTACGATCCGCTGCAGCTCTTTGGAGAACAGTCCATTAGATTTGGCCACTTTCAGGTCACTGCGGGCGGCGTATTTCAAATATTCAAGTACCTACGTAGAGTAAAACCTACGAGGTGAAGGAAGCAACAAATACAGTTTATTTGTACAGATATACATATTTGTTTATTTTGATAAATCATTAGAGCATATGCTAGATGATTACACCAATATATTGGTGTACCTATTGACAATAGAGATCTTTGATGAAGGTGTTAATGATGACGATGATGATGATCTATATAATGATAAACTATATTTATCTTTGTACTAACACGTATTTAAGCTTCATGAATGTTCCAAGTGAAAAAGTGAGACCGTCGGATTCAAGCAAGCAAGAGGGTAATATTGGAGGGATGCAGCAGGTATCTGAAAAAGAAACAAATTTTAGCTGAAGGAAATAAGGTTAGGTTAGGTAAGGTAATGCGTAGGAATTAAGGTAATTTGAAAGGAGAGCACATAAAAGGCGCATTCAAAAATGAGTTTAAGCCCGTCATCTTCAGATACATTTAACAGTGACAAGCTTCAAACGAGTGGCCCACGCGCCGTCTGTCATCTGATGCCGTCAATATAAAATGCATCTTAATGTAACCGAGCTAAAGCCTTAATTTGAATCCACATTTTTGTGCTGTGCAGTAGTGCGGGCCTGATCTGGAACAACCTAATAAAGGGATTGCGGTTAGGGTACGTCGAAAAACAGTATCGGTAACAGTCGTCAATGTACGGCGGCGGCGGCACCCCGATACTTCCCTCAGACATTTAAACGGAAAGCAATTTCGCGAGAACACTTGTACTGCGCTCCCATTCCGCACAACCGGACAGCTAGGCGATTCATTTCCCTGATGGCCACCCATTACAACGGTCAAGATGGATGGATAACAGAGCGGCAATAACACTATAATATTAACACAACGACAATCGAGTGTGTTCACTAATTGAAAAAGCCAATGCAGATCGATTCTTTCGAGAGCACTATATGAAATGAAAGTCAGACGATGGCGTGACATGACGTCTGATATATTAACTCCATTGACTTTACGAGCGGTGGTGAAGTCTATTAATCTAGTGGGTCACCTCAATACCCGTATATGAGTATATTAATCGAGCAGTTTACCGGGTGAACGCATTATGCAAATGAATCGACGGCGGTTCTGACAATCGCAAGTTTAGCATTTCAATTTAGTACGAGCTGTTCTGCTTTGAGTGTTTTCATGTGGTGTCCATTTTTTTTGGTTTCAACTTAAACAAGCAGCGGTCAGTAAAAACGAACAAAGGAAATGCGAAGTCTTATATGTCTGGTTGGTGTAAAAACTAAAACGGTCATGGAGAAATAAGCGAGCCCACGTCACTTCGCAAAGAATCCTAATCATAATAACTCAAGATCGTATCGCGGGTGGAAGGCGATGAACAAAAGGCAACGGAGCAACAATGGCGCCCAACACGGGGCCCTGAGAGACGCGCTAACAAATTACCAACCCGCAGATAACTAAGCAATATTAAATCATAGTAATTTGTGGTTGCTAGACGTAGCCCCTTTTCCGACGAGTTATCTTTCTAACGCTAATAATGGCTTAGATATTTCTCCAGCATTTTTCTTGAGAAGACTCATTATAATCCACAGATAAGACAAATGATAACCAGCGAAATGTTCAAGCATTTTAGGCGAGTACCGTGCAAAATGAGTTATCGCAGATAGAAGAAGTATTTAAATCATGCTGAGGCGTAACATCCAACTGTAGTTGGCAACTCGGTGTGAAACTGCAATTTCGCCGCTCATAAAACAGGAAACCGACGGAGTCGGGTGGTTTTCAGTGCAATCGCATCTTTTCACTCGGCTCCCTCCTTGGGTTGCGCATTAGCAATTCTAACCGTCGCAATAGTTGCTCGGAAATTGTAATATTTAGTCTTAATAAAGCCATTCGTAACTTGAATATCCGGAACAGGCGTGAGTCGCAGTCGCGACGCGCCCAAGGCGGGGCCCGTACAATTTACGACGACGGTTACTCTACTCACACAAATGTGGGATACTACATATAGGTTTTTTTGATAAAGTCTCTATTTAATTAACTTGCAAAATGTACCTCAATAAGTTTTATGGCCTTGGATGATTTCGACATAGCAACTAACATCATGTTCTTTGAAGATACCTTGGTCAGTTTTGCGTAAATATCGTTAATCTAAATGAAAATTGGTCGGACCGAGGTATAGTGTTCAAAATTCTAACCCTTATAAATTTCACGCTGGAACAATTCGAAACGGTTTGCGGCTTTTGTATAGCATGGTGCGACAACAGTGTATAGTTTATTAATGAACCGATAGCCAGCAATATGAGCCACGAAACGGCTCATATAAATTAGCGGAATGTAGGCTCGGACAATGGTGCTGTTGCACCCGCCCAATGCTCCATGTAATCTTTTAAAATATTTTAAAAGCGATATGCCCCGTGCCAAAATGTGTTAATTCGGCACTTACGAAGCGTGGCTCGTGCCGGTGAAATTGTTGGAAAAATGTGTAGTGCACATACAGTATTAAATTAAGGTCGCATTCAGTAAGCCTTTGGAGTGAATTTTGAAATCATAACACGAACAAGCTTTCAGCCGGCTATTATGTGAGGCAACGCGAAGTGTACAATTAATTGTCGGGTGAAAACTAGCAACATAATGAATTGGACGCGCGAAGGATGCAAAATAACGTATTTTTAATGAACGTTTTGTCTGGTCGCGAAATTTTGTCTTGTTAGTTTAAATGTATATTGGCTGCTGAGCAATTTATTTTACTTATATTTTACGTTGGTTTAGGACTTAGATAAAACATAAGACATAACATTTTTATTAAGAGCAAGGCTATAACTTCGGGATTCCTAATTACCTTGATTCTGCTAGGTTTAAGTTGATTCTGCCAATCAACCATCTAATTTAAACGTACCCGTCACGATATTTAAAGCAATTAATATCAATTCTAACTTTAATATAGTTAGGACTTTAGTGGCACTTTTTAAGTACATATCTTTTTCTAATATTTCTAAATCTAAATATTGATAAGGTATGCTCTACTTTTTTAAAACCTTATTTTCGGCATCTCATTATCAAAGACTACAACTTAGGTGTATAACGAATAACCACGTTTTGATACTACATCTAGCGGAGGGTTAAAAAACTAAACGTTGAAGCAGTTTACTAAGGTTACATGCTCTCACAACCCGAGCAAGTTAGAACAGTGAATCGTTTTGACACTTCAACTCCACGCCATCTACATTCACTGTCAAGGATTAATTCAAAGCCTCGTTTAAGTTTGGTATTCGGTGAGTGGTAGACACGCCATCTAGCGAAAAACGTTGGAACTACGAAGGCCGCACGGGATCCTTCGGGAACCAGCAGTTGTCGCATACAGTCGCCGATAGATGGCGTTACATTGAATTTGGCAAAACTGAGTTGTGATGGTAAAATCGTAATTAAAATTTGTAGATAAGTATTCAAATTCATGTATTATTCTAGGTACTTACGGGTGTGGTTTTGGACTCCATTGCGAGAGCACTTCGCACCGGAACTAAAATTGTCTGTAATGAGAGAAAAACAAGTTAGATCCTGCATTAATTTATAAGATTTTTATTTATTACTAGCAGCGCCTCGCGGTTTCACCCGCGTAGTTCCCGTTCCCGTAGGAATTCCGGGATAAAATATAGCCTATGTCACTCCCTGAAAAGTAAGCTCTCTAATGGGGAAATAATTTTTGAAATAGACATAGACATATCATTTATTTGCTACTACAACACAAGATAGGTACATTTACAATTTTTAAATAAATATCAAATTCATCAAACAATAAGAATAATGTAAAAAAAAAATTTTAAGTGTAAAAATAAGTAGGTTATCAGTTTGTGCTGCAGTACCAAATGGGCCCAGGCTCAGCATAATGCCAACTGTTATATTGTAACAGTAGGAGCTGTTATTCTGCCTAGACCAGAATAAGAACAATCGCAGAAAGCGGTCCAGTAGTTTTTTATGTTTATTCGTTACATACAAAAATACGAATCTTTCCTCTTTATAATATTAGTATAGATTACTTTGAACGAAAAAAGGACTTATAAGCAATAAAATAATACAAGGTTTAGCGATAGAAAGCGGTCGATATCAATAGCAATGACCTTCACTATGAAATTCACAAGTCTGCCTTTCGTCTGGTAAATACGATTTTATCAGACTAACCGCAATTTCAGACACGTCTCAAGGGACCAATATTTTACAACAAGTCCTAGAAATGTTAGCCGAAGTAATACTGATTTATAACGAAGCTATGACAATATTAAATCTCTAGAAATATTAGTGCCTTTTGGATAATTATGTGTCTTTGAACCAACCAGGCAGACAGGAATAGTTTAGATAGATAATTCTTTATTGTACCACACAAACACAGAAAACAGTACAGAAATAAAAGCTACGAGAAGAAGTACAAAGGTGACCTTATCGCTATGAGCGATCTCTTCCAGGCGACCTTGGGATGGACTGGACATGTAAGAACGAAGAAAGAAGTTTAATTGATGAAGTATCAAATTAGGGATGGCATCAGCTGTGTTCAAGTAATCACAGATTTATAATTTGTCTCGAAATCTTGTGGAAGAGTAATTAAGAATGATAGCTAGAAGAATGAATTATAGCTAGGGTACCTCGGAATAGTCCGTATTTTCGAGCCTCTCATGATTTTTGTTTAGCCGCAAGATAATCGATACATTTGAGCCGTATTTCATTTTTTTTTGTTTTTTCTGAATCGTACATTTTCCATGAAATCTTCAACATAAAGGCAAAGAAAGCTGCTTTGGTATTGTAATAATAAGGAAAGGATGGTCAAAAAAATTTTTTTTTTGTTATTTCTGAATCGTACATTTTGCATGAAATCTTCAACATCGGCAAAGAAAGCTGCTTTGGTATTGTTATTTTATTTTATTTTATTTATTGTAATAATAAGGAAAGGATGGTCAAAAATTTTTTTTTTGTTATTTCTGAATCGTACATTTTCCATGAAATCTTCAACATAAAGGCAAAGAAAGCTGCTTTGGTATTGTAATAATAAGGAAAGGATGGTCAAAAATTTTTTTTTTTATTATTTCTGAATCGTACATTTTGCATGAAATCTTCAACATAAAGGCAAAGAAAGCTGCTTTGGTATTGTAATAATAAGGAAAGGATGGTCAAAAATTTTTTTTTTTATTATTTCTGAATCGTACATTTTGCATGAAATCTTCAACATAAAGGCAAAGAAAGCTGCTTTGGTATTGTAATAATATGGAAAGGATGGTCAATTTTTTTTTTTGTTATTTCTGAATCGTACATTTTGCATGAAATCTTCAACATAAAGGCAAAGAAAGCTGCTTTGGTATTGTAATAATAAGGAAAGGATGGTCTAAATTTGAATATTCCCTAACCGAACTAAACAGCCTTCAATTTGCTCCACTTTCCATACCCCTTTTTATAAGGCAGCATTTTGTTGCGAGTAATCTTTGTGAGTAGTAAAAAGATTAAATTACAGTTAACAAAGTAAGGGGTTTATTCAGGGTGTAACACAAAGTTAGGCCAAACTTTCAGGGGTTTGGTTCAGACATGATCATAGAACTCTGAAAAAATTGTTAATACTCGTCATGAAAAAATAAAACCGACCAAGTGCGAGTCAGACTCGCGCACGAAGGGTCCCGTACCATTATCTATAAAAATCGCAATTAAATCACGTTTGTTGTATAGGATCCCCCTTAAATATGTATCTTACTCTGTTTTTTAGTATTTGTAGTTATAGCGGTAACAGAAATACATCATCTGTGAAAATTTCAACTGTCTAACTATCACGGTTCATGAGATACAGCCTGGTGACGACGGACAGACGGACGGAAGGACAGACGGACAGCGAAGTCCTAGTAATAGTGTCCCGTTTTACCCTTTGGGTACGTAGTAATAGCAAGTAATCGGGTCCCGTTTTACCATTTGGGTACGGAACCCTAAAAAACAAAGGAAATACCGGCTAGAATCAAGCCGTCTAGCCACTAGACTATACAAGTATAACAGACTGTAATGCATACGTATAATGCCTGTAACTTTATTTAAATACTTACATTTCGTAGATTTTTTTTATAATAAGTACGGGACAGGAAAATAGTATCTAGTATTCCCGAGTTCTAATCTGAACCACCCCTGAAAGTTTGGTCTTACTTTTGTTTACACCCTGTGTAATAAGGGTTGGCTTCTAAACACCCTACATCTCAATCTATAGTTTACAACTTGAGTGTTAATTAAAACTGGAGAAGACGAGGGTTAATATAAATAGGTAAATGTATTTAAGTTGGAATGTAATAATGTAGGCTACGTAACGTTCTTAATATACCAAGGGATGCAAAGTATCAACTTCAACTTCTTTTGTTTATGGCTTGCTGTGCTTGCTAGTTAGCAACAATTCTGCCAGTGTCCATGTAACGAGTGTCATAACATAAACTTTAGTAGAGATTATATTTAAAAAAATGCAAAGTATGAGTGACTACGAAATCCGGATCTCTCAGACACTGACTTTTAAAATTGTAACAGCAAAAATACATACAGCCAAACATAAAATTCTTCGACAACCTCTGTAGCGCGATGGGCGATGGTCCGCCTGCGGCGCAGGAGGTTGCGGGTTCGATTCCCGTCTTGGGACAAATATTTGTACGATCTGCAGGTGTTGTGGTCGATTCCTATGTATAATAAAAAATATCTAATAATGTATTATGTATATCAGTTATCTAGTACCCACAACACAAGCTCTGCTTAGCTTGGGGCTAGATGATGCTGTGTGGATTATTTATTTATTATTATTTATTTAATTCTATATAGTATTTTTGTGAATACAGACATTTATGTATAAAAAAGGTTACAATAATATAATACAAAACAACATGGTATAACAAAAACTTCAACGACGCATGATTGCACAAGCGCAATCGCAAAAGGTTCAAATAGGTAAATCAATTACAACCTGGGTATCTTCACGACAAGTGAGTACGTATGTTTTAGACCTTCGTGATACACTGGGGTGATACACCGTCGCGACGGTGTATCACCCCAGTGGAAAGTGACAATGTGGCCGACGCGCCGGCCACATTGTCACTTTCCATCAGGTGAGATTGTGGTCAAACGTAGGTCTATTGATAAACAAAAATCGAGATACGCACCTACGACAGGCGAATGAAATCATGAATGAAAGCCGTCCAAACCAAAAATTGTTTCGGGCTTCTGCGATTTGCTCCGATAATAAAATATGTCATAAAATATTTACTTTGATTTTGTAATCTGTTTGTTTACAATAAATAACTAGGACTCTTAAACCGAGTATTGTGAAATATAATATGAACTTACCTTCTTACATATCAGATTCAAAATAACTATGGATACCTAACATTCAATACAAAACTTACCAAACGTTTTTCTTTTTTTCACCCAGAACGCAAAACTTACCTACCAAACTTTTTTGTGATTTTTTCACCCAGAACGCAAAACTTACCTACCAAAACGTTTTTGTGATTTTTTCACCCAGAACGCAAAACTTACCTATCAAACGTTTTTGTGATTTTTTCACCCAGAACGCAAAACTTACCTAACAAACATTTTTGTGATTTTTTTCACCCAGAACACAAAAGTTACCTACCTACCAAACGTTTTTGTACCTAGCTATATCATAGTACATCATCATCCTCCAACATCAAAGGGTACAAGGTAATATTACTCGAGAACATCCTATTCAAACCAAGGAAATCATATTAATTTCATATTGTAGGTCCCACCATACACAATAAAGTGTGGTAACGACATTATTAACGGGAGAGCAGAGTTTCCATCAACCGGCAAACAATGTTACAATATGTAGCCTGTTCGCCACTGCGAGATATGTTTTAAAAGCTATACCGCCTCCACACGTTGTGGTACACTGCACGGCCAGAGGCGGTCAGATACAAGACGGGACTAAAGAGACTCATTGAGCTATCAACCCTGCCCACATAAAAGCTGAAACGAAGCTGTCAATCACCAAAAGTCCTGCTCCAGTACATCAAGGAGTTGAGCTGGTTAGGGCGTGGTTAGGCAGAGGCACTATGCACTATACATGCGAGATGGTAGTGCATATCTCGGTTCCCCCACTTCCAATTAGAATTATACCGCCTCTATTCCCTATTCAAGTCTACGCGATATTCGCTACCTAGAGCGGCAGCGAAATCCGATAATGCCTCCTCAATAATCCTGCTGTCACACACCCACAAAATACGCGGCGGAATATCTTTCGCTGATTGTGCGAACCCCCGTCCGAAAAACAAGCAAATTTTAACGCTCTGGGTAGCAAATACCACGTAGATCTGAAAAGTCCCTTAGAAGAACTGGATTTGCGCGTTGTAAAGCTACGATTAGGCCCGTAGCATACCTACCTCCTCCTACTAGCAGCGGAATCGCAGTAGTTTCGCGTTGACTTATCCACTGTATAACAAGCGGAACATAGGCGTAACTGCCTGTTCTAACGCATAGATTTGACTAAAGCTTCTATCACATTTCCCGCGCGATTCCATCGATCTGCTCGCCAGGTACATCGCGCTCGGTCCGGCGGCATTTCACTGCAATACCGCGTTTGTTTCGCATGTATCTTGTGACAGTCGAAAATGTGTATCCCGCTACCCGAACCGCGACAAATGTTTACTACATTTGTCAACCATTTCCACACTACGCGGTTCGGGTAGCGGGATATGTTGCGCAGTAGAACTCGTGTGGCGGTTCCACTGCTATGTTTTCGCGGCGGAGATGTGCTAAGAGCCTTAAAGTCTCATTTATCTATCTCTGGAGGTGTTTTGTCGTACACTCTGTTTTAGAATACGAATGCGACCTTTGTATATTAATATAATTGCGCTTTAAACAGACTAAAGCTTACATAAAGTGTAAAATTTCCTGTTTTCAGTGCACAACATGGCTTAATAAGCTCTCTTGCTAATTGGGTTAAAGCAGAGTGTACACGTAACTTTACAGCGACGGACCGTGCACAATAGCGGCAATCCGCGATAACTTTAATGGCTTTATTAACAACCCACGTGTACAATGTACAATGCCTTTACGTTGTATGATACCTAGGTCAGGTTAAAATCGAAGATTTATTTGATAGATTCGAGATGGGTTTGGAGATTATTTGTTAGATCGTGTTAAAGGTCGGAGTCTTAAAGTCAATTATCGGTCACAGTGAGTGACCTTAGTTTACTTCGATCTTATGAAATTGTTAAATTACTTTTATTGGAAAGTCAATCAAAAATAATCACTTCGGTGAGCTTGCTTTGCGCAATATTCGAAGCAATTCTTTAATCGACTTCGATAAGAAAATAGGAGATTCTATATTATGCTGTAAATGTATGTTTGCGGTTTTATCCGTCAAGTGTGGGCAGACTATGATAATTCTTTTGTTTTTACATAGAAAACGTTCACGGGGTGGTCTTGTATTTTCTTGTATTCTTAAACTAATTGTTGATTAATAATTGTCAAGCAAAACTTAAATAAACCGGCCAAGTGCGAGTCAGACTCGTGCGCGACGGGTTCCGTACCATCTATAAAAACGGCAAAAAAAAACACGTTTGTTGTATAGGAGCCCCCTTAAATATTTATTTTATTCTGTTTTTTAGTATTTGCTGTCATAGCGGCAACAGAAATACATTATCTGTGAAAATTTCAGATGTCTAACTATCACGGTTCACGAGATACAGCCTGGTGACAGACGGACAGACGGACAGCGAAGTCTTAGTAATAAGGTCCCGTGTTTACCCTTTGGGTACGGAACCCTAAAAACGTGAGTGTAAAATGGGAATTCGAAGTAGTATTTTTGCAAAAAAATATTAATTTATAATTTCTAAACCAATTTTTGTACCCAGGAGCCCGAGGCTAAGTCTCATAAACAAACTAAGTCTGAATAATTTGCAAGAGACAAAACCTTAATATATTTCATTAGAATGGCTCAGACAACGTCGTTTCTAAAACCTTTATACTTACGCCTAGAATTATTCAAACTTGGATCATTTTATCATTGTCTGCGACCCTTATACTGTGCGAACTTCTAAGCTCTCTACAAACGTACTTTTCTGACTCATTTGGAAATTACACCCCTATATACTATTTATTAAGCTGTTTATGTATAAAATTTGACTTGTCTAAGTGATTATTTTGTAAGCCTAAAGAAATAAAGTTATTGAATTTTGAATTGCAATGAAATTTTGCATATATAATCGGATAAGAAATAGCTATGTTTGTGCCTACCCATAACACAAGCTCTGCTTAGTTTTTCACTAGATGGTGCTGTGTGGATTGTCCAGCATTATTTATTTAGTTTTAATATTTTCTATAACCAGAACCACATTATAAACACCCAACGTTTAGTCGTGTCGGGTGTTTCGCGTTTTGTCGGGCCGTGTGACGTGTCAATAGTGTGTTTTCGGTTTTATCCAAATTGATGTATTAAATCCGCGAATAGTAGACGTAGACGCTTTTCTTATAAGATACGAAACCAATATCTGATGATAGTTGCGCCGAGTCAGCAGAACTCCTAGCAATCATAAATGTTTGAATACTTCCAAAATTATTTATTATTATTATTTATTTTTATTATTTAGGATCGAATGCTCTACATCCGTAGAACATTTCATCAAATGAAATGATATTACCGTGAATAAATGTAGGAATAGTTCACTCTATTCTGAACTTAAATTAATACATATACCAGCATTGTACCATAGATTGTTCCGTGACTCTACAAAATCCCTTGCCGCGCACCATTTTATTAGCAACAGAGTGGTGCACAATTGGAACCTATTACCAAAAGACATTGTATCAGCCACATCAATAAACGCCTTCAAGAATAAACTCGACCACTGGATACGAGACAAAAATAACTACCAAAAAAAAATACGCACTATCTAAAAACGACACTGTCTGATATATCCATCAGCCACAGGCTGTTCGTCTATAAATAAATAAATAATTCATTGATATTTTCAGTTAAATGCATCATTCGATATTCGCCTTAGAGAAATGAAAATGCCTATGTTACAAGGAAAGGCCTTATCCACCATGTTTTGTTCCGATTTGCTTGAATTTATAATACATCATTTTATGTTATGCGTGCGTGATGGGGCCATTTTAGATTCTCAAGTATGACACACAAATTTTTGAAGTGGGGCCGATCCATAGTTTTGCTGGTTTAAAGGTTTTAGCATTTTGTTGGTTTTTCTTCAAATATCGAATAAAATAATAATGCTGGACAATCAACCAAGCATTAAATAGCCCCAAGCTAAGCTCGGCGTAGTTACTTATATTTTCTATCATTGCATCATGCAGCCCTTTAAATTTAGCTTTCTATTCATATGTTTGCCCTAACTCTCATCTCACTCTATTTGCAGTTTGCCTCTTCTGTCAGGGTATACAAAGGCAATGCACTTCCTCTTACTTATTAGATTCCAGCTGTATTGGCATAGTCTCCCGCTCAATTAGCTCCCAAAGGGACTGTGTCACAGTGACTTAATAAGCAACAGTAGTGCTACACTCCGCAAGGAAGTCTATCTATATTTATCTATATCTATATAAGAGGCTTCTTTCCTACATGAGATAGAAATAATCAAACGTTTCCGCAGAATCAACGCGTGAGGAGCCGCGGGCAGAGAGTAGTAAATAAATAAAATGTTTAATTTCGACAAGTGTCCAAAAAATTCTGTGAATGATTTGGAGTATTTTAAAAACTATAAAATGACTTCAAATTCCATGTGGTTTGGAAGTACTTTTAAACAGGAACACTTCGACTGTGCGATCTAATTTTTGAAGTGGCGACATCTAGTTAAAATTCGAGTCTACTTTAAATTAGTTTGTTTATGCCCGTTTCCATGGATACCAGTTTTTACCAGTGATTGGGAAAATTATCATGTGATAATAATAATAATAAATAAAAAAACATAGAGCCGAATATAGAACCTCCTGGTGAATCTTTGAAAATAGTAACGTATATTATCCTCAGATCAAAACATGTCCGTGATCTGAATAAGCTGCCATTGCCACAATATGCGGCCATATTAACTTAAGGGGGCGATATATGACGCCATTTTGTGAAAAGGATAGGTATAGGATTTCGCGTTTATAGAACACGAGACAGAACAGAGCGGCGTAATCGCAAAAAAATCAATTTTTTGATAATCTAATAATTAGGACGTTCATTTGCAAAAACAGGCCTTGGTATTCTATAATTGAATACGGTGATGACAGTAAAAAAATCTTATGATTGATAGTTTAGGAGAAAACGGTATTAACTAAGAAAACATATGGTACTTTGCAGAATTATTTCTGATATATTAAATAGTTTTTGAAACAAAGGTGCTTTGTATCCCATAGATTGTGTATTTTTTTCAAAATAGATAACTGAAAAAAAAAGGTTTTAACGTAACCCAATTCACATACATCCACGCCTTAACTCACACGAGACTGTTTCACAATCTTCGTACTGGTGGTCATTGCAGGAACCAATATACTTGTCAACATCGATATTGAAGCCACGTGGTGTATAATGAACCAATTATATTAGAGCTTCAACAAACTAAGAACATAGCCAAGTGCTTCATGTTGGTAGTATGGATGAAAATAAAATTGAATTAATTTTGTTTTGTTGAAATGAAACTAGTTTCAGCGCGTGGCTTCGCACGCACAATTGTCATTCAAGGTGGTTGGTCACGCGTGACGAAAGGATCGGGTTTTTACTATTTTCTAGGTTGTGCAAGTAATTTAGATAAAGATGCGAAGTTTTGCGCACATTGTACTTAGTCATTAGCTATGCTAAAACAAACTACGAATTACTTAATTGTCGTTATGGAGTTTATTTTACTAAAACCAACATTATGTCGATAGACTCCAAAAATACTTTTTTTTATTCTTAATTCGATGTTTTGGCAAAGGTTCATAGATAACTGATATTTACTGCGCAAAACTTCTAATCTGCTATCGAAATCACTCATAGAACCTAGAAAATAGTAAAAACCCGATTTTTTTATCATTATACCTCAAGTAGTTGTAGAACGTCAAGTGCGAGTCGGACTCGCGCACCGTGGGTTATGTATAATTGTTAGACCTTGTTTCTGCCCAAATATCATGTTTCTAGATCAACGGGCAGTAGTAACAAAAACAAGCGGCAAGCTGAAGACAGGGCGCGATGGCGCTCATTAGGGGAGGCCTATGTCCAGCAGTGGACTGATATAGGCTGATGATGATGATGATGATAATGGGCAGTAGTAGGTAACCAGCTTTTGGGTCCATGGCGATAATCAAAAAATAATATTATGTGAATAAATTAGAAAACGGTTTTCGGATTTTTGGCTTTACTTGTGCTAGACCTTGTTTCACCCCATTTGATGATTCTAGGTCAACAGGAAGTGCTCTATAGCTTTTCGGTCCGAGGCGAAAATCAAAAAAATTTTTTTAGGGAATTAAATACAAACTTACGGTTTTCGGATTATTCCGTTTATTTGTGCTATCTACATGACCTTGCTTCTTGCCAAATTTTTAGTTCAACGGGAACTTTTGATCGCGTTGACTCAGAAGTTTAATTTATATCACGGCTCGGCCTGAGTATTCGATGTTATTCAACTCCATCCCTCCACGCGTTCCTGAGGAAAGAGGGTTGACAGACGGACAGGCCGACAACAAAGTGATCCTAAAGCGGTTCCTTTTTTCCTTATGAGGTGCTGAACCCTAAAATTATGTTTCAGTAGTTTGGAGATCTTTTGATTAGTAACAAACGTCAAACATGTTCACATCTTCACGCACAACTTTCGTCTTTATATTACAAGTACTTTTGATATCAAGTGTGTGTGATACTATCGCATTTAAGTACCAACATATGTAAAGAAGCACATACACTGTCACGAGATAACGTAGGTAAGTCAGTAATGAGTTCGTTGTCGCCTCACAGACGCAGGTGTAGCCGGGTAATTAGGTCCCACACCTGACTAGCGTTAACATGTTCTTGATTACTTTTAATGGACATCCTCGAGGAATGCTTTTAACGTTGTAATTGCTGGTGTGTACGCTTCCTTATTACATTCTTTGCACGTGTTTAAATTAAAAGGATCTTACACATTCAGTTAACAGGTAATAAAGGACCCCATCCATATCCAAACTAATCCCACTAATGTTATAAATGTGAAAGTTTGGATGGATGGATGTTTGTTACTCAATCACGCCAGAACGAGTGAACGGACCTGGATGAAATTTGGTACCTACAGAGATAGATTATATTCTGGAATAGCACATTATTTTAGAGCAAAGTAAAAGTAAAAAGTATCGATACTTGATACTTCAAAAGTACCGATACTCGAATTTATTTGACAAGAAAATACCGTTATTACCGCTATAGTACCGGTATTACCTATTGGTACCGGTATCAAGCCTTGCTTGCGACAGAGCAATAACTTATAATAATAATAATAATAAAACATTTATTAATAAAACTTAGCCTTAATACCAAGTAGAATTGATGACGAAACACTAACTAACGCTTCATCCTTATTAGTAGGAAGGACATCACATCACTAAAGGTTGTCGCAGATCTGGACCGCACTACTACCGCGCATCACAAAAGCGAGCATTTCAATATGAGCTTTATCTCGTATGTCATGTAGATGCATTTTAAACTGACGGCATCTGATAACAGACAGCTCCCGGGCCACACGCTTGAAGGTTCGTTTATATCTACAGACATTGAGTGTGCCAGACACGTGCTGTGGCAGACAAAATAATATTATTCTATGCAATGTGTATAACGTATTTATTATCTACAAAATTAAAATTCAAAATTCAATAACTTTATTTCTTTAGGCTTACAAAATAAGCACTTAGACAAGTCAAATTTTATACATAAACAGCTTAAAAAATAGTTATTACTATCAAAATAAGAAACAAAATGTTATTGATTTTGTTCGCTTCAATTTTTTGTCCACTAGTGGAAGAAGCGAGAACAGAAACAAAAAAAAGTACAGTGCATACGCATCGGCGTATGCACTGTAGACACAGGCCGAACTGGCATATGGCGGAACGAATATTTAGTCTGGGTCTAACACGCACTGTGCAGCTTGCGGTACCTAACCATTTTTATCCGACGAAAAACAAAAGAGGAGGTACTATGTTCAGCTGTATGTATGTTTCTTTGTGCCTATGTTCGTTGATTTCTCCGTCACCTATGGACTGATTTGGAAAATTCTTTCGCTATTATATGGAGAAAAGCCCTAGGCTCTAGATGGTCCCATAAAAATTTTACTCCCGAGGAATTAAAGTATTTACTAAGGAATACCAAGGAAGCAGTAGTAAGTAAATACTAAGGAATTTGAAGAAGACGGTATTTAGTTTCTCAAAACAAGCTAATTTATCACTGCAAAATGTATCTAAAGATTACGGGTTTACGCCCATATTTTAATGTTAACTTTGTGCTATGCGGTAGCGGACTAGCGGTGCTGGATGTAATGTGCTTAATCCTTTAGTAAAGGTGAGTGTGGTGTGGTCCCTGACGCACTACTAAGATATTTACCTTCGGCATTACAATGTTTTTATTATTCAAGTATCAACACCAGTATGTTTTACTTTCTTTGTTCGCATGTGTCAAGGAGCAAACTGAGGAATAGCACATCTGACATCCAATTATGGACCTTATCTAATCGCAGCTTGTAACTCATTTAGAGTGACTCAACGACCTTTGAACATGTGTCTTGGTGACTGGAGTCTTCCTTAAAACAAAGTTGCCTATTTGTACCGCTTACAGACGAACTTGTTTTTAGGGTTCTGTACCCAAAGGGAAAAAACGGGACCCTATTACTAAGACTTCGCTGTCCGTCTGTCACCAGGCTGTATCTCGTGAACCGTGATAGTTAGACAGTTGAAATTTTCACAGATGATGTATTTCTGTTGCCGCTATAATAACAAATACAAAAAAATAGAATAAAATAAATATTTAAGGGGGTTCCCATACAACAAACATGATTTTTTGCCGTTTTATAGATAATGGTACGGAACCCTACGTGCGCGAGTCTGACTCGCACTTGACCGGTTTTTTAAAATAACAAGCGTTTGAAAAACCGGCTGTAATTCGTATGGCCGCTGGAAGGATGATATCATATTGGTAGCACTAAGAGTAGTTCCAAATAGAGCAAATTGACAAAAGATGGAGGACGCCTTTTTTTTTAAATCATTTATTAAGGGTTTTTTTTCAATTATATGAACATGCCACCCTTGAAAGTACACAATTATAATAAAAAGAACAAGAAAAATTTATAAAAGAAACAATTAAACTAAATCATGTAGCGAAATATCGAACAAAACTTTAACTGCCTGATTATAAAGTTTAAACAGTTTCCCAGCCTCCTCCGATACAGGATTAGCTAAGAAAATTTACAACTGGTGGGTGAAATGAAGCTCGTAGAAAACCTGGGCACTATCAAAAAAAAATTAATTAATTTGTGTTATTTATCGAACATCAGAAATCCTACACACATAACTGGCTGCGTATATTAATTGTTTGCAATATAAATCTTGACTTTGGATTTAATTGAATTCGAAATAAAAATAAAACGTCAAGTGCGAGTTGGACTCGCGCAACGAGGGCTCCGTAACTAAACGTTAGATTATTAAGTATATTATTAGAAGACCTTGTTTCTTGCCAAATATCATGATTCCAGCTCAACGGGAAGTAGGTACCCTATAGGTTTTGGTCGATGGCGATAATAAAAAGATTTTTAATATTAGAGTTTTCGGATTTTTCAATTTACTTGTGATAAAAGACCAAATTTCGTGGTTCTAGGTCAACGGAAAGTACCCTACTGGTTTTAGATCCATGGCGAGATTCAAACATTATTTTATCTGTGAATAAACTACAAATTTACGGTTTTCGGATTTTTCTCCGAAACTCCGATATCGTCCGACACCGAACTCGATACCTCCACGCGTTTCTGAAAAAGAGTGTTGACAGACGGACAACAAATTGATCCTAAAAGGGTTACCTACTTTTTTCCTTTTGAGGTACGGAACCCTAAAAAGATTTAAGGAGTCTCACTACGCCCGGCTTGGGTGCATAAATCAAACGACCAGAAAATAACGTCAGAAGTTGCTCTCATAATTAATTAATCCCTAACCAAAGTTCGCGATTTTAACCCGAACAAGTAGGCAGGTGCGTTAACTTTCATAAATTAACCCACTTGGATAATAACTTTGCCCGGACCGCAAAGAAGTTTCTTTGCCCGGGCAATTTCATCATTTATCCTTGCCAAGTTCGCTGAGAAATTGCCCTGTTAGTTCACTTATCTTGGGACTAGGATGACCTGCGTATTAGCTGCGCCACTCAAAAGACTATTTGACCACATTGAAAATAAGTTCCAAATTGTTTTTATCCTAATCAGTGACAACGTAACGAAGCGTAATCAGGTGATTTTTATTAAAAAATATGCCTATTTGAGGTTAAAACGGGATTAACATTACACATGTTTTTATATATGATCACGTGACCGAAAACGCTCTGTGTTTGGTTGCATCGCTGGTGCCGTCACACCTATCACAGATTACAGTGCGTGTTGTTCTTCTTGTTAGGTGTGGTGTGAGGTGTGACGTCATGGAGTCATGTCACCGGAGCCATGTCAGAGATTATCGGTTTGCCGCGCCATTATTACAAAAACTTAAGTCCTGCGCACATAGCTAGTCTACGTTGAGACTGGAAGTGGGAAGGACATCATAACTTCAAACGTAACCTGGAAAAGCTAGACCAACAGCGGTCAAGGACATACAAAGAAAGGAAGAAAAAGAGTGGATGAGGGGTCCTAAGACAGAATGACGCAAAACAGAGGAGGCTTGGACTGGGTACTCACGGGCTGTATAAATAGACAGGTACCTTATTTGAATTACAATCAACTGCTTACAAATGTACGTAAATAAGTAATTTACATCCATACTATCTATCCATACTAATATAATATTATACACGCGAAAGTAATTCTGTCTGTCCGTCTTACACGCTTAAACAACTGAACGGTTTTGAATTAAATTTGGGAGGAAAGTAGACTGTATCCCAGAGAACGGTATAGGCTACTATTTATCCCGAAAAAGCGCGTACGAAGCCGCAAGCAGAAGCTTGTTCAATATAATTAACTTACAAGGTACTAGATCATTGTTTATTGACTTGATACAGTTTTGTGTGGCCAAAAGCGTCAATCACGAACCCGTTTTGTTTTCGCTCCAGTGATTTCAGTGCCAAATCCACGTTTAATCTCGCTCGGTTTGAGCACATTACAAAACACTTAGCGAGCCTAAGTGTCAACAGTTGATGCAAATACAAACGGAGTGAGTATTTCAGCTACTTTGTAGCAAAGCAATAGCTTCCGAAAGTAGCAGCAATTGTAAGGTTTTTTGTTATAGTGCTAACCCGCACTCTGGGTATCTTTAAGAAATGAATCCTAATGAAATGAATCTTAATCTCTAAGAAATGAGCCACCGGCGCTATAGTCCGTAAGAGGTCCCAAAGATTTTCGGTTGAACCGACTAAGGGTTTCGTGGCTTAGTTGGTTAGAGCACACCCGTACTGAGGGTGGGGCGCGGGTTCGAATCCCGCCGAAACCGATAATTTTTGGGACTTATTTCATTTCTTAGCAGCAATTGCTCTACCGACCGGGCCACGTGATGCAGATTTGTTTTTAGGGTTTCGAGATCGGTTTCGAAACCTATGACCTATTGGTGATATGGATACCTTTATGGTCTCGCTCTGTCCGTCCCCAGTCATCCTTGAATATCTCAGTAACTACTGCAGCTATTAACTTGATATTTGAAATAGTAATACATTTGTGCGTCATTAATTACTGATTTCTAGAAAACAATATACAAATTAAGTTCCCCAAAATTTTCGATTTTGGCAGGACTCGAACCCACGCCCCTTCTTAGAGATACCCAAAGTGCGGGTAAGCACTATAACAAAAAACTTTAATATACAAATTAACTCAAAATGTAAATTTTCAGTGCAAAATGAAACCTATGGGGGCAAATGAAGTATTAAATGAAAAATATACATCTTATGCAAAACACTAACAAAACTAATAAAAACAAAAAAAGTGAAGTTTAAATTTTTTCGACACTAATAGAAAAAATCTTCTGATAGTCAATCCACATCCAAATAATATTACTGTTAACAAGTATTTCTCATGTTAAATTAGCTATTTTCCCGCTGGTTCATTCCGTGATCGATCACGTCGTGTAAATGTTCTGAAACGTCGGAAAAAATTAAAAACATAAATGCGATAAATTTCCATAAATCGTAATATGATTAATAAAACTATATAATATGTAATAATCAAACCCTTTTTAACGCTGTAAATCACGAATTCATCAAGGCTTTTTTTGGTCCTACAGGCCGTTGGTTGGGTGGGACCTTTCATATCTCAAAATTTCAATAAGTATTTACTTTTTGTAGCTGTGGTTGCGAGCACCTTTATATCTTCAAAATAAAGACGTGATTTATACCTTACTACCAAGCGAAGAAACAGATACAGTAACGTTACATCAGAAGACATCGGATCAGACACTCAGCAGTCTATTCCTCCAAAACCAACTTTCTGGAAAGGGGGGCCAAAGCCGCGGGACCGTAATATTTTAAAGGACTGACAAGATCCAATGGAGATCGGGAAACTCTGCTGTGAAATTGAAAATATCGAGACGGTAGTTGCGGTGACCTAATAAAAAGTTAGCTCGTTTATTATCCACATCTGAGCTCACATTGTTACTGAAGCCACAGGAAAAAATGTAGTAAACGTGTCGAGAAGTTTCACTCGAGCAACATGATTCTAATCTAATTCTTGGGAGGGGGGGGATTGATCCGCATGGTCATCTCGCATGAGAGTAGGTATATTGTATATACCCTTGACTAACCAGCTCTCCTTGAAGAAGTGGAATAACACAAGGTAACCTAACCATGATGGATGGATTTGAACCTTTTCATTATACGTTAAAGTCGATTTCGCCAGGGAAAACCGCAAGATGTCTTAGAACACAAATGGGATTAAGTTGAATTAGACTTTCGTAAGTTATAAGTTGAAAGAATTCATATATAAGTAAACCCTAAATCCTGAGAAGGGTGAAATCTCAAGATCTAAGCAAACGAGACTTTTCGAATCGACTGCCAGTTGTGAGGTCGATCCAACCAAAGCTAAGCATTTTTCAGTGTAAGCCGACTATCACTGACGCGAGCCTGAACTACGAATCCTAACAGCGCGAGCGCTATAATAAAATGGTCCCGACTGAAAGTAGACTACATAAATAAACTACAACCATGACCTACCCGGTTTTAAACCTAAATAGGATTACACAGCTGAGATGCACAACACTGAATGTATTCAACAGGGTATCGTATGCGAGCACGTGGATTTGCAGATTATTTTCTCGGCTAATGAAAAGCTCCCATTTGGGCTTTATACCCACAAAATTAGTAACGCCTGACGCACTCTTTCTTTTATGGTACTTAAATGGAGTTGACACTACCCTTTAGTGTGGTCAGTTGAACTTGGCTTCTATTATCCCCTAGTACTAAAACAACAACTACGCTTGCTGTTTTAGTTTAACTTACTAGATATTTGGCGTGTTTTTAAAACTATAAACCTACTTCAAATTATGTAATTATATATTCATTCAATGAAAATGGGTTTGGAAGTAGTTCTAAACCCGGAACACTTCGATAGCGCGATCTATTTTTTTAACTGGCGACATCTAGTTAAAATTCTAGTCTCGCCCGTTGCCATAGCAACCATTTGTTAACAGCGATTGTGAAAATTATCAAATGTTGATTTTTAGATACGTTTTACGGCGCACACATAAATTTCTCGAGTATCAAATTGTTTTTTTTTAGACTACCTCAAAATTAACCTTTATAGAATTAGGAAAGAATCATCAAAATCTATTTAGAATTGACGAAGACATCACCAAAATTGTTGTAGCTAGTCGTGAGTTTCCAAACATAGGTATTATTTTGTCTTTAAGCTTGACGGGATAAATAATAATCCCCGGTGACCGATTTTATATGGGACCGTTACGGGATCATTCTCTACAAAATACCGAAATATTTTTTTATATCGGTTCATAATTAAGGGAGAAATTGACGAACATATATATTAAAAAAAACAAACAAACATACAGCCGAACTTAGAACCTCGTCCTGATCGATAAAAATCCTAAGTTCTAACTCTAAATTCACTAATATTCTGTTTGGTTCATTTCACGTGCTGCAGAGAAGAAAGCCACCTGGTGCTTCATTCATGGCTCATTAGAAACAAACAGCTATACTCATATTTGGCCAGCAGCCACTGTGCTGCTACAGTCGAGTGCACAGCATTCTTTCTTTTATACCAGCGCAGCGTTCTTTGTTGGCATTCATACCTCAGACAATGACTTGTGGGAGCAAAAAATGTTTGCAAACCTCATCATTGATTCGTAATTCCTATTCCTTCAGTACTTCGGTAGGCAAGTCGATTTTGCTGGATGAGCAGGCACGGAGTATATTCTGATGAAACTCAGTTTTTGGTACACTTTCGTAATTAATACAGTTCTTTCCAAGAAGCAGGGCGGAATGAGCGAACATATAGATTGCTCAATCAAGGGAACAAATAACATTACTTCATTATAGCGGTGTAAGATATGAATACTCGTATAGCAAAGATTTTTGACTTTCAATGTAGAGTAAAGATCCTCTTGTGGTAAATTTCGCACGGGTTCATGTTTGTTCCAGATTTATGAGGAAAACTAGAAAAATGTATTTAAAAAAGTGTCTGCTCTAATATACGAGTACACAATTTGTAGATTTCCTAGTTTTAATTAAGCTTTTTTGATCTCAATACATTAATCCCGTGAAACCGTACCCCAGATTAGACTTGACGGACAATCCCAGCACGGATTTTACAACGCAGTTCCAAGCAAATAACTAACGAAGTGCTGTTTAGACAAAAAGAACGTACAAAAAATCCGTAGAGCGAAACTCTTATCGCATAAAACCGCTTAACAAGACCGAGGAGACAAGAATATTGACCATTCCCGATATTCATCAAGCTCAAGGCTATAGCCATAACACGGTTATTTCCATGTTCCATGATTACGAGATGAGGGCAACGACTTCGTCTGGTGAATTGATTATACGCCAGATAAGATAAACGTACCAAAAATTGTACGTATTCTATGACTGGATTCTTTACAGTGTTGCTGAGTAGGTTCAGCTTCGCAGTTACGCGTTTATCTACTAGAGTCTACAAGAGTATATTCTAGAGTAGTGCAATTGATTATGTCGAGTAGATTATTGATTGATACGATCTATTATTCATTCAATTGGTTGACGTTTGTTTGTTTTATCAAGTGGTTTTTGAGACTACCGAAGAACTACCGCGAAAAATACAACAATAGAAGTTATTGATTGATATTATGGTCTGTTATTCACTCAATTGTTCGGCGTTTGTTTGTTTTATAAAGAGTGGATTTGAGACTTCCGCGAAAAATATGACAATGGAAAATATAAATCAGATACTGTGATAATGATGGTATTGAATGATGCAACACCATTGGAAATCTAAACAAGAACGACGACTTAAAACACTATCGTCTTACTATCTAGTTTCTATACGCAGCTTCGGACGCGTTTTTTTTCGGATTGATCCATAGGCTTAGCGTAGTGAAAAATTCTATGTCTATGGATTGATCAGTACCTAGCCAATGTCCTCCCTCGGATACTATCTCCTTGCCAAATTTCACAAAGATTTTTTCATCCGTTTAGGCTATAAAAGGTAGTAGACATTCTCATCTCTACCAAAATTAATAAAATTGCTAGGATGATGTTAGATTAAACAGTATCCATGAACGGAAAACCAATTCAAGGTCTTAAAATTCCTATAATCAAGGTTTCTTTTTCTATTTAGGTACTTACTCTGAGCGCTGTTCTTGAGACCAAGTATCAAACTAAGGTCAACCTGTCTGACCTCTGGTCCCAGGTGGACTATATTGCAGGCTCTAAAACGTTTTTTGTCACGAGTTTCATAAGAACCGTTTAAGTCCAAAATTATGAACAAACCCTCTGAATTTCGGGTTGTTAGTATGTTAAATATGTTATATAGATAAAATTTTAAAGCTAACATATTTAAAAGCTCGTGTACATAAACGATTAAGTGTTAATTTTATAGTTAGCAAATTATTCCATTATTCATTTTGTTCTTTAAGTTTTTTTCTGTTGCATCTCTTGCGATAACACACTTTTTCAACGCCCGACAAGAGGGCGCATTACGCGCCATTTTGTGAAAAGAATAGGCATAGGATTTTATTTCGCGTTCATAGGAGCGGGACAGAGCATGTGTGTTTGGAACGGAGCAAATGCAAAATTGCTTATTTATAAGCACATGAAAAAACTATCTGAAGGAACAAAGTACTTAAATAGCAATAACCCAGGAATCAAAACATAAGTCATTTCAATAGACCGTAAGATCCAAGATCTCGACCAAATTATGTGCAAAACAGTGCAATTTCATGTTTTTTTTCTATCGTATTTTTTTTCTTAATCGTGTTTTCACGTTGAATGAACCAAAGAAAAAATGTAGAATTTTATGTAATTCGAGTTTTTAACCACGGGGATCCCGTGCGTACTGAGAACTAGTCCTAGTGTGACAAGCAAACACGCTAGGTTCGCCTCTTAGAAAAGCCGATCATATTTTAGTTAAGATGATAAATATTTTTAATACTAATTTTGCCCAGAAATAATGAAGAAATACGTCTTTCACAAATACGTATTTATTCATTATTTCTGGTGGTTCTAGCTTAATTTCTTAAAAATATTTGCAGATCTTTCATGTTGACTGTATTCATCAGCTCTGTAGGTACCCGAGTTCGTACTTCCTATGCAAAATGGTCCTCCGTTTTTTTATTTTACCGGCTTGTATCTTTAACATAGTGTTATATAACAGTACCTCATCTGAGACATTGTTTCCAAAATATCTTTCCCACTTAAACACACCAAACTAACACCGAACTCCGAGGAGAATTGGATAATAACCAGCGGTAACATGATGATAATACTGTTCTTAATTAACTCGCTGCCTCCCAATGTCAATCCGTGTCGACGTTAGGAAATTATAAGAGAAAATGCGCTAGTACAACTGCTCGGCAAATAACGTTAGGGGCATTTAAAGGTTAAAGGTAGTGAGCGTTATATAACTTTAAATACAAGCATTTTAGAAAACAGAAATAGGAACAAGGGAGCTTGAATTTGAATACTACGCCCACGCTTATTGTCTTCCTTAGGAAATAAGGTTATTTTAGAATCTATCACACTAATATTGTAAGGAAAAAGTTTGGACGGATGCATGGATGGATGGTTACTTCGCCAAAATCAATGAACGGATATCGGATAGGACTTAAATTTTGCATAGATGTAGGTCTAGATCTGAAATAACACATCAATAGGCTAGTGGGAACTGATTTTTCCAGAAATCAGTTTCCATTGGGTAGAAATAACCTTTATACGTTAACAACGCGTGCGAAGCCGCGGCAGAAAGTAGTTGAATTATATTTTAAAGAGGCATGGCGTGGTACATAAAACTAGTAGTCTTATTTAAAAAATAATTGCACTTCATCATCAGCCTGTATACGTCCACAGCTGAACATAGGCCTCCCCCAAACGACGCCACGAATTGAGGTCTTGAGCCGCCTCCATTCATTGACTCCCTGCGACCGCTACAATGTTGTCGGTCCATCGAGTGGGAGGTTTTCCCACATTAATTCACGTTTAGCTCATTAATTTCACTTATTAGCTCCTTATCTCAGAACTCGGAAAGCTCGGAACTAATATTAGAGACTAGGTGAAATATTATTTTGTTTTCTAGGTATCCAAAGCCGGGTTCTAACGTTCAAGGAGGAACTGGAATAAGCCATATAGATATCTTGTCATAGTTGTCGTAATCACTTAAGCCCACAACAGCCGGAGATATAATATACATGAATTTAAATCATAGCAAGGTATATTACGGTATATTTTCTATAATAATCGGTGAGTGACCACAGACGCAGCTATAACGTCATATTTTTATTAGGTCACCAAAATATTTCGACAGATATAAGACGATATGTTTTGGTATAAGACATGACGGCAGAGCTAATAAATGCAAAAATGTATATTATAGCATAGCCACCGTCTGTGGCAGCTTGCTACATCGTAATATATAGTTTACTATATTAATATATATATTATAGCTCCGGCTGTTGTGGACCGTTATGTATTTTTAAGTAGAACAATAGAGTGGATTAGGTCAAATGCTACGACGACTCCTATTTCAGTATGCCCTTTTAAGTCGTAGATTAACCTGACAGCCAACATTTAAAACAATCGTACACTAATTTAGAATAAGAAAATGTCGAACGCGACTTTCTCTTACGATTTGTTTGACTTAATTCGAAGAACTTTGAAAGGTAAGGGATTAGTAATCCTTAGATTTGACTTGAAAATTAGTTTATAATCCACACAGAATATTTTTTGGCTCTGGCAGAGTACGTCCATTTCCTGTCACAATGGCCTAAGCTTGAGTCATTAACAAAATTTCGACGCATGCAATTAATGTCGAGTATTTTTCTGGTTGCTCAAACGGATATAAGTAACTAAAATATCTTTCATGCTCAACACAAACTATTTAAAATAATCGCGGAATACAAACATACAGCCCCATGCGAAATGTCAGTTCAGTTCAGATCGTCATTCCCCACTAAAAATCGCGCGGAAAATGTAGCGACAAGTCGCGTCTGAGACTGGGATCACCTTTAAAACTCTGCGTGCATGTTAATCGTCTATTCGAGAGGCTTATTTTCATGAAACGTATCAATGTCAATGGCTCAAGGCCAAAGCTTGGCTCCAAGGTTACTTGATTTGCGACTTGTAGGCCTTAACAGCATGTTAACCATATTATATTAAGCATACCTAAATGTAATTACTTGGCACCACTTGAGGTGGTTCATTTTGAATTTCAAAAGTTCTTGGTCAGCATTTTAGCATGTAATTCAGCTTACTTGCTTTCCTAGTTAATCTCACAAAAAACTGTGGGATGAATGGTGGTTAGGAAGGTACGGACGTACTTTAATCATGTTTTTTTAACACTTTTCCCATTTCTAAAATAAAATTTCTAACCTATAGTGCTTTTGGATCTTGTGGCTTAGCGTTTTTTTTATCATTGTTTATGTTTGTTACTTACTAACCCAATATGGATCCTAGATATCCGAAATAAAGAGATTTTACGTTTTTATTTAGGAGATTTTGTGAGTTTTTTTTAAATTTTTGTTTTGTTATATTATGCAAGTAGATTACTGTGTTTTCAATTAATCAAAATAGATATCTTTATTATAAGTAAAATGTAAATAGACGTAACCAAGTGTGCATTGTGCTCCTACGGCAAATTAATATACATATGAAAATGAATGAATAGATGTGAAAAAACCGCATCATGAAACTTAGTCTTGAGCATTTACTTGGTAGTTTGAAAAAAAAGTAACCATTCAAAAACTAAATCACAATGGAAACAAGAGTGCCATAAAAACCATTTGAACTGATTAATTTGTCCTACTTACAGTCAGACTAAACGTGGCATTAAATCAATAAAAATATAATCAAAATCACAAAACACTCACCACTCATATTTTACTGTCATTGAGTTGTCCCCATTTTGTTATTTTGATGCAGGTGTTAGTGAGGACTGTCATATCATTAACGGTAATCATTTTCGTGTTTGTATTCGAAAGAGATTACATTCATTAACCATGATATCTGATACTTTGTTGATTGAAGTTGTGTTTATCACTTCAAATAAAAGGAGGTTCTACATTAGATTTGTTTTGAGAAGTAAATAATATATTTTAAGGATTCGGAGACAGCTGCTCGCAGCTTCAATTCGTATTATTACTTTGTTTTGTAATACCAAAAATGATGAATGAAAACTTTTAAGTATTTCCACATAGTGTTGTTTTTCTGTAACTAGACTTTAAAAGCTATGTTCCTTATCAAACAAAACGTAACATATTGATTTTTTTATACAAAAAATAGGACGAAAACATGTAATTTTCAACGTAAAAATATGAAAAATTCGATTTGCTTACATAGCAGAAAAAAATTTAAGTGAATTAGGTGAGTATTATGAAAAAAAACCAGCAGGGACTTAGATAAATACTATTCAAATACAAAAAACAACATTTTATGGTGGAAATATACTCAAATTACAAATCATTTTGTCAGTACGTTTGTCAGGCAATTCATCACCCGCAAGCTCCTTAAACCATATTTTGTATGGCTGATTATATACGACCAGCATCTGCCCATGGCTCTGAACCTATTTTACCAATCTAAGTTACTAAATAAGTGGGTACATGAAATAGATCAGTACTCACTTTTATTTTACAGGGTGTTTTATTTATGTATGAGTTGCAAATAAAAATATTCTATTCTTTTGTGCATGGATATTGCACTTAAACTAGAAGATTTGCTCATCAGAAATTTAGCAGATCAGGAGTATGCCCATTACCATGTGTAAATTAATGGTCCAAAACAAATCTGTAACAGTTTTCTCCAGGAAACTTTGATTTCATCAAAGAAAAAAGGAAATAACTGGATTGTTTATACCTTCAAAAATGGCATGTTTAACTAAAAGAAATTAAAATCAATGAAACAATTTATTGGACATTTAGCTAGGTAAGTATTTATTTTTAATTTTAACTTTGAGTGTATTGAAACAATGACATTGCCATGTTTTCTAATTAACTTAGTGTTTTATTGGCAAGCAAAGGTGTACTAAGTGTAACACCAGTCACATGGAATCACCTCCACACACCATCACAATAAATTTTTGCAAAGCATGTTATTCCAGACTACAATTTGACTACAATTTTAGCTTGACAAGTTCAGAGGTTTTGGGGTCAAAAAGTAACTGATTAATTAACCAATGCTTATCCATCCACACATTTTTTTTTTAATTTAGCCTTTGACTTTATGGACTTTTCTCTAAATCTCATAGTTTCTGAATCGTCCATCCGCTCCCATCTCAAAAAGCCACCTTGTATACAATTAATGTTTGTATTCATCCAATTTCTATGAAATTTTCACTTTAACTCGGTTTCATGCCTGATCCATTAGTGCTTAGTTTTTTTTAGTGCGGTAGACTTGCATAAACCCTGATCAGGGTCTACCATATTCGTAAAACCGACCCCCGATTTGGGTCCAAACAAGTCTAGGTGTGGTTTCACTTTTAAAACATTAAAAGTGAAACCATAAATCTTACTTTTTACATAGAAATGTACAGCCCATCGATTAAGCAGTCCTTTATGAGTTATTACTTTAGTTCCCACACATTAATCACATCGGCAGACATACTTGACACCTCCCAGCTTGTTATTAAATCTTCCCATGAATGGCGATTTTACAAATTTCCCAAACCAGATGTCTAATGATTCATAAGGACAATAAGCGTAACATGTGTGCTTAATTCATAAATATACAAACACTATCTGTCGGTAGTATTTTTAACAAGACTCTGGTTTCTATAGCGGGTAATGATTATTTTCTTATGTCTGGTATGATTGATAATTTCAATCTGGTTAAGATTGGAGATACAGCTTAGAGAAATCTTTAGAACAGTATTTTTTTAAATCATGATCATGCTTTTTTTATGTTTAGTTATGTCAGTTGTTCAATCAATTTCGTACTTTTACTGAAGTTAATAATTTTTTCTATAGCCAGGTTGTTTTTTTTTATGAATACAGTTGAAAGTGCAGGTTGCAGTTGACCAAAGTTGCCATAGATTTCAACGAAAAGCTCTGCAAAAAGTTCTAAGTTGAAACACGAAATTCGTACTCAAAAGTAAATCTTTCGAGACATGTTTTGAACTGTTAGACTTCAAGGAATGTCTTTCCATTGAATAATCTGAAAAACCTACGAAAAATTATCATCTGGCGATAGCCGCAGCGAAAGACCAAAGCCCTATCGTCTACCGACGATTTGGTTTGTTTTTTATACTTTAGCCACACACGCAACAAAGTTACAAACACTCCAAATTAAATTCCTACTTATTTAAAGCCCTAAACAGCCCAGAGAAGTCCCCTTAACCCTAAAAACCAGGGAGAAACCAAAAATTCGTACATACCCATACAAGTACGATGATGACCAAAAGTTATCCAAAAGTCCGGCGGTGCTAAACATTATCACATAAATAATACACAAAATCACTGAATTCACTAACACATCGTTTTTAATTATTGTTTGTCCCGCACCCGCGCAAATTATTAAAAATCAGTTTCTGTATTGACATAAACACAAACTGTGCGTCCGCCATATGCAGGTACGTTCCGTACAACACAAGTGATATTTTTGCAACTACAAAAGCTGTCAAACCACTCTTTAATTTGCTGTTTATTTTTGACGTTTTAGTACTATTTGAGCACATTAATGTGGATAATAATGAAACAAATCCTCTATTTCTTTATAATTGCGTAGTGTTTCAATTGATCAGCCTGAAAAAACCCCATTTTAATGAAAATTGAATCAGCTGTCACGAAACTAAAAAATCGACATGATTCGAGTTTCAGAACGCACCTACATATTCGGCTATCTTCACACAAATCAACATCTGCGCGAACTTCACTGTACTCGATCCCGACGAGCTTTGATTTCGATTTACGGAAGAGTGTAGCTGCATGTTAGAAAGAGATAGGGCTTTAGTAGTCAACGGCCTCTGTGAACTGGGAGATTCATAGCAACTGTTCTATCATCTGTTGCAGCGTGATTGTAGCTACTACGTGCTACGCAATGCCGATTCTCGTAGCATTTTTCGTAGAACTTGTTTGAATCAGAGTTCAACCAATTTTTGCAAACACTTAAAAATTATGGGGTTTCTCCAATGAAATGGAAAGTAACAGGTATGCAGGATAAAATTCGATAAATAAAACAAAAAAAAAAATACTTACCTACGTTACGAAGTACATAATATACTTACAGCTCGTACCGATTTTTAATTAGGTATTAGGTAGGTATGTGATTATTTATTCTTTAGGCTGAGAAAGACGAATTCCTACGCTACCTACCTACCAATGAATTTTAAGTGGGGCACACAGAACTTGATATAGCTCTGTGGTGGAGCAGGTATCAGGAAGGTAGGTTGTAACTATAGTTACCTACTCTATCCTAGATTGGTAGACGTGATAAATTATGAAGGGAAGATAGCCGACCAACCTACAAGCCTTTACCTTCGCTTCGTTACGTATGCTAGCCACTATAAAGGCGTAGCATTGGCCTTGACCGAGTAAAGCCGGAAAATTAAAGAAAACGCTTCGTTAGTGGCCAACTGAGGCTCAGATTTTAAAGGTCACTTAAGACTGCAGGGGAAAGGTTACGTACTAATAGGGACCATGTAAGAAAACAGTATATTTTGTACTTCTTACCTACGCCAATGTTGAAGTTAAGGTTTTAAGTTAGTAGATAGGTAGGTAAGTAAGTTTTTCCGTGTGGAGTGGCACAAGAGTTTGGAGGCCTATACCCAGCAGTGGGTGAAGTCAGGTTGTGGATGATGATGATGGCATAGGTAAGAAACAAGTACAAAATAAAACCGGCCAAGTGCGAGTCGGACTCGCTCACGAAGGGTTCCGTACCATTATCTATAAGAACGGCGAAAAAATCACGTTTGTTCTATGGGAGCCCCCTTAAAAATTTATTTGATTCTATTTTTTAGTGTTTGATGTTATAGCGGCAACGAAAATGAAAATTTCAACTGTCAATTACTATCACGGTTTATGAGATACAGACTGGTGACAGACGGACAGACGGACAGCGAAGTCTTAGTAATAGGGTCTCGTTTTACCCTCGTGTACGGAACCCTAAAAAAGAGGAAAGATTTGTTTGTTTGAATTGAATAGGCTCCAAAACTACTGTACTGATTTGAAAAAAAAAACACCATTAGAATCCGACATTATCTCTGATCGCTAGTCTACACTTATATTATAAAGAGGAAAGATTTGTATTTTTGTATGTACCTACTTAACGAATAAACTTTAAAACTGGACTGATTTCAAAAATTCTTTCACCATTACAATTGTATACTTTTCAGGGAGGCAGGAGATATACCTAAGCTATGTTTTATCCCGGAATTCCCACGGGAACGGGAACTACGCGGGTGAAACTGCGAGGCACTGCTAGTCATACATAAATTAGGTACCTAGTACTTATGTAAAATAACTGTTTTTTTATTTTTCCCCTTTTGTATTTACTTTTGTGTGCATAATGTAAGTATCTGAAGTTTCCATTGTAATTTGTATTGTATTTTCGTATTATTTTCGTTATAATATCGACATTTCCTTCATAAGTGCATCGTTCCCCTCTGGATACACCATGCGTTATTGTATTTATGATGCCCATGGGAAATTCTCGATAGATACAATGCCTTTGCGTTGGTTTCCTCATATTGAGTTTAGTTTTATAATGTTGGCTATATCCTTACACCTTACACTACAGATTTACGATGAAGTTGGACTGTAAAAAATCAAAGATGGCGTATGAGGTATTGCTTGACCATCTGACTCAAAAACGGTGGCTGGACTAAATTCCATGTGAGACGTAGAAGTTCCGGGATCGATTTAGTAAAAAAATACCTACACAAGCTAGGTATGCTTTGGAGAGGCCACATGCGTGTGAAATGTAGGTACAGCATTTAAATACTATAATATCTGCCCAAACCACTGAGCCGAGGGAGAGCCGAACACCGGAGTACCTAAATTAAAATTTAAAAAGAATTGAAACCAATGAACACTGAGACTTTTTTCTTATGAATTGTTATAATATTTTTCGGCTCCCAGGTCTGCATTATATGCTTTTGAATAGGCTATTTGACTACATTAAAAATAAGCTGAAAATTGTTTTCGTCCTAGTCAGTGACAACGTTACAAAGCGCTTTCAGGTGATTTTGATTAAAGAATATGCCATATTTTAGGTAAAAAAACGGGACTAAATTTATAAATTTTTTGATATATGATGAGATCACATGACCATGAAAACGCTCTGCGTTTGGTTGCATCGCTGGTGACGTCACGCCTATCACAGATTACAGTGCGTGTTGTTTAAGATGAACAACACGCACTGTAATCTGTTAGGTGTGTCGTTAGGTGTGGTGTAAGGTGTGACGGCATCGAGTCATGTCACCGGAGCCATGACAGAGATTATCGTTTTGACGCGCCATTATTTTATTCAAACTTTAAAAGTAGTTTTTATAACTTCTTTACAACCCAACTAAACGCCTCTTTACTAACTAAGAAAATTACTATCAAATAATATAATTAAATTAAAACAATTTTTATAACTAATACGACTGGCCTTAAAGGTATATTAATTACACTTTGCATTATTTTTATCAGACAATACGTTAGAATTATTTCCCAGTATTAGTCAAGTAGCTTATTCGATGTGCCTATTACCTATCTACTTACTAATACGGAATCGATCACACACATAAATGATCATCAACGGCTTTTACCAGTCCACTGCAGGACACATGGTCATCGTTCATGGTTTTTATTTTATACCTTAACATCTGTGTGAAGACGGAATAGGTAGGTAGGTAGGTATCAGTCATTTCTTTCAACACAGTACCTACTACAAAACCGGGGTTTGTATTATTTTCCCCGGAAAGCAGATACCGGAATGCAGCTCCCTGTCATGCAGGAATGATGGACTAATACGTTCGCAGGTAGGTACTTCGCTCGTTCCCGGTAGGCTTAGGTCATAGAAAGCTGAACAAGAATTATCTCCAAAAAAAACTACCGAACAAAATGAGTTTTGTTAAGCAGCTTTTGACCGTTGACTTTGCCTTGCCTATCGTAAACGTAACGTTAACATAAACTTCCTGCTAGTCCCTCGGGGTGCAGCGTGCGTCATAATTGCATGAACCCCTCCTCTCCTGTCGATATTGTCGGCCATATTGCTTGCAGTTTGTTTATGTATGACAGAGTCGATCTATTCTGCATGGTTTTGAATGGTGTTCCATTAGTTATATATGAGTTTCTTTTTACTAAATAAGAAGTAGGTACCTAGAATACCTTGTCTTATTGGTAGGTAAGGTATATCTTGTACTAGTAGGTACATTCCAAGTTAGGTTTGAAATACGTAAGAAGTTAGACATGTTCTGTAGATAAATAAAACCATGAAGAAATTAATAAATCCCAAAAATTTACGATCTCGACGGGATTCGAACCCGCACCTTCCCCTTAATTAATTTAAAATGAATTCGTCGACTGAGTTTTGTAATTAATATTTTGTGATTCATAGACAGTCTAACTCAACATACGAAAGATGATGGTGGTTCATTTCCTGATAAACTATGTCCGTTCTAGAATTCTAGAATATGCGACCTAAGTGAAATAAAAGCACGTGAATCACACTCTACTTATTCAAGACTTATTCACCAACCGCACTATCAAAGAGAATAAAACCACTGCGCACTATCCCCTCGTCACACTCCATTTCACGCAGTTGTGATGTCTCATTGAGCGTATAGAACAAGATAATTTTGTCTAAGGAGGTTGGTTGATACGGTAAAATAACTAATAACTAACAGTACCTAAGTTAGAAACTAAAAGTAATAAAGTACCTAGAAGCAATACTAAAACATGTATGCTATAATTATAAGTTATCGAAATAAACATTTATTTCGATAACTTATCTTATCTTATCTTAGGTTTCAGCTGATTTATAGTAGTTTTTTACCCTAAAGTACACTAAAAAAACAGTAAATTTGTATGTAGTAATTACCATAAACTCTAAAGGTCAAATTATTTGGTAGAAATATGGTATAAATAATATTACAAAAAAGCAACACACGACAGAGGTTTTACCTGAAAATATTTCATCAAATTACAACACAGTTAAGGTTTCTATTTTTCAGGAAACATAATTATACGTTTCTTATTATAGAGGTCTAGTTAATATTAACACCAATAATAATAGTTTTTTACATAATAACTACCGTCAAAAACCATCACAACATCAACCCACGTTAGTGACCGACGACGATGGATCTCGAGGCCACTATGGTAAAGTGGTCACAACTCAATACCAAAGCGTTCTGAATTAAATCGCCAATACAAACCGCTTACCAAACAAGATTCGGCTTAACGCAGTAACGCGTCCACTAATCCCTGATACCAATTAGTTTCAATAAACCACTTAACTAAATACGAATCAAACAAATCTATTTCGGATAGTGGCTTCCAAACTTTCGCTTATTTGGGACACAATTACTTTTAGAGTTTGTAGAGTCTTTAAAAAAGTCTGTTTTTCTACTCACTTTTTTTTCCTTTTTTGGACTTTTTTTAATTTCGAAGGGGAAAATCTGCAAACTGCAGTTAGGTAGGCTGTGTAGGTAAGGGTATTTGGTCGCCCTCAATGCGTAATCGATGTGCCTGGGTACTCCGATGGACCGCGCGAGAAAAAAATTCTTAGGCAAACGCAATAATTTCCTGTCGATTTAACAAATTATCGAAGTACTCATACTTAGCAAGTAGTAGACAAAGATGAACTCTTAATTGTCCTTATAGAGTGCCTTGCTAAACGAACCTATGGTTTGTGGTGGTATGGTTTATGTAATTTTTCGCATAACATTAACCATTTGCTAGACGTTAATAATGATTGTCATGTGGACTGTGACAAAATCTGACTATAACTAGTCAGTTTTAAATCTACCTACGAAAAAATTATGATATAAACTAGGTCCTATGATAAAAACGCAGAAAATATTAAAATCAGCAAAACAAAAGTCTTCCGTCAACGTTAATCGAGTCACCATAAATAAGAACACACAGCACACTACCTACTATGTTCCATTTACTCCAAAGCGACGTGAGTTGATCAAATGTTTCCGCCGCAAAACAGCATCACACTTACGTTAAACGCATCTGCATTGTGCCATCACACTCGGAGTCAATTCCGGATCGTGTCGCAGTCGACATGACAATCATTGTGAATGCTGCCTTTGTCAAGCGAATCCGTTTTGCAAATCGACTTTTCAACGCATACGCGCGTTGTTGGCACAGGGTGTCGACTGTCGATTTATTTGGGACAACATGTTAGTAGTGGTGAGTATGTTAATATGTTATGCTGTCAATAATTCTGTCATCACGACATACATTTGTGATGACTCAGTTGACATGAACGGACTATGATAGTTTTAATTTAAGACTAAAATGCTTTTTGCGGTGGCGGTCACGGCAGAAGTATCGACTCCGTGGTTATCGTTAGAGCCGGTTAAGAGATCCTTCCAGGAAAAGGACAGCAGCATCCTTCTACATTAATACCTCAACTGCGACCAATCCGTCTACCAGGCGTGGTGATAATGTCAAACCCCATCTTCTTTGAGGAAGTAGGTTTGCTTAAGGAGGTAATTTCAGGTAGCCTACCTTTGTGGAGTAAACCGTAACTTAGAGATTCCAGATTCTTATGATTCTAAACAGTTTAAGCTTCAAAGAAACCGTAACAAAAGCTCGTAATATGTGACAGCTAACCCACTGACCTGTCAGTTTACAGAAGCTTATACGTATTCCTCGAAACGCTGATGGTTTAGGGTTCCGTGGACAGGCACAACAAACCCTTTTTTTGCCTAATGAAGTTCGGTATCGTACTTTTTGAGGTGCTCGTCCATGGCCTTATCCAACGGAAGCTAGAAATTATCCTAAAAATATATGAAAGAGGTTTAACGTCTCTGCTCGCCTAAGAATTTGTAAAAGATAATTGTTTAAAACTACTAACTCTAAATTAACGTATAAATGAAAAAAAAACACTGTTTTTTCTGTCACAAAAAATATATTTTATACTAGACACTCCTAAACACGTTTGACTCGATCTTGGCGAATTTACTTCACACATCCTGACTTCGGTAATAGCCTCAGAATGCTGAACGAAAGGCGTCTAAAATAAACTGAACTTCCGACCACTTCTGACTCACGGTTTCGTGGAAATAAATTCACCTCTAACACTAACGAAATGGAGTTTAGAATAGAGTGCTTGCAGTAGGGCTGTCACGAGCTTGGATTTTTTAGTTACTAAGTGTGGGTTTGAATAGTTTTCGGTTACATTTACATCAAAACTTACGTGTATAATGGGATTAAATTGAGAATCAACCTTTCAACTCGTCACATTTGCTACTGTGAAATTAAAACGTCTTAAAAGTCATTTTATTGTTCGCATAAGTACCTACATCAAAAGTATTTATAATACAGATTCATATTAATATTATAAATTCGATAGTAAACTCAAAAAACTGTCTTTCTGTCAGTTACCTTTTCACGGCTAAACGGCTGAACGGATCGTAATGAAATTTGGCTGGAAGGTAAATAGTATCTCGGGAACGGACATATAATACTTGAAAAGTACGGGCGAAGCCGCGGGCAACAGTAGTTGTTACTATTCCAAAAACAACAATGAATTGTATGAAAGAAAACTACGTTTTTATGATTTTGAATAAAAACGCTTTCATGACAACTACTAAAGTGTAGTTGTTTTATTTAAAATGTCGAAAACGTTCGTACGTAAAAACTAAGTTTATTTTTATCTCGAACCTCCTCATTTATTTAGCGATTTTACTAGTTTTTCTTCACAAAGCTGCTACGCGACACCCCTGCGATGTGTCAGACACGTCAACTATATGACGACACAGGATGTCCTGCGTCGCGAAGGCTTTTAGGAGTGCCCTCGCGTCGCTTTGTATCATCAGGTTATATCGCCAATAATATCGTTTTACGTCTTGAGTTGGCTACATTATGACTTGAAATGGAATTTTACTTGACTTGTTCTCGTTGTTTCTAGCTTAAATATCAATCATAATGCTTAGGTACTTATAATAAATAATTCTAACAAATTAGTATATTAAACGATCAACATGAATCCTGTAAGGGCACTTCAATCTTAAAGGTAAAGACTTATAACGAGAAGAACAGTCACCCGACTGATCTTATTTACAACAAGATAAAGTTAAAAACTACAACCCGACTACGTGAAAGTTATAAAAGTTTGAAACAGTTACATTGACAAAATAGAATGACGTATCGGTCATATTTGATAGGCATAGAGTTGAAAATAAGTGAATGAAAATAGGTCGTAGGTATTGTAATTTTTCTCTATGGGGCCTGCAGCCTGCGGCTACCTAAACTTTAATACGCGTTTTGAAGGCTTATTCGGGGTCGGAGCCCTAAATCCTATAGCCTATAACCATCGGGGTATTGAGACGAATCAATCGATACATAATTTGTTGAAATCGAACCAGTAGTTTCAGCGCTACGTGGGAACAAAGAAATCGGCCACATACATACAAACATACAAACATACAAATATACAAACATACAAACATACAAACATAGGGTGCTAACCTCATAACCCTCCCCTGTTGGTAGTCGGGTAAAAATAGGTGCGTGCCCTCGCGTTGCTTTCTATGATGAAGTTATAACACCAAAAGTGTATCGTTTTTTTGTTTTGAGATGGCTACATTATTACTTGATTTGGTCATTGTTCTTCTAATAATATCAATTTATCGAAATATTTTAAGTCGTGTCTTTAAATAATCGATTAGATACAGGTATTTTTGCTTTGTCGTCGACTTCCTGGTTAGGCTACTTAGCTACATTATGATTTGATTTGCATATTGTAGTATAACGTGTCTTGGAAAGTAGGTTTTTGAAAAGTGACGCTTAGTGTGAAAATAGGAAAAAATATCCTAAATCAAAATAGCTGACCCATTACCGGACAAGACCGAGGGTGTTCTATTTGATGAATTTTATTGTATCAGTTCTAAAGTTACGTTGTAATTAATTTCTTTGTCCCCGAGTTTTTATATCTCTCCCATATATGGTTAAATAGCCAAGGCGCAGTAACAGGGGTCCCGAGTGGACGGTTGCAAAAAGCTAGTATATTAGGCTCAGAAACTCGGGACACACCCTGTAACCGCAAGCAACCAAATAATTTATCCACAATTCAAATGGAACGGACTTAAAAAGTTTAGACAATAACACTCCCAAGTCTTAAATCATCTTCAAACAGTAAATTACGTGTCAAATAGAATCCAGAAATATCCCGCTCTCCCCTGTTTTAAGGGTTGTTTACACAAACCTAACGACCTGCAACTTGCAAATGAATTAACGCCAGTGTCCCCCAGGGGGAATATAGTCCTGCTCATCAATCGAGTGGACTAGGTCACGGCGACCCTAGACATCACGGGTTGTCATTTTTATTATGAGCCTTAATATGGCTCGCCAGACCAAACTTGGTCTGGAGTACCTTACGACACGTATGGCAGTAGGGTTGGCCTGCTGAGTTAAATGTGTATGTGTAGGAGGGCTTGGGCCTCTCTTTTCGTTATAAATGGTAGATCGCCATGATTGCTCCGCTTTGCTTCGCTCCTTACCTTAACCTTCGTGGTTTTTTTTAAACCGCCGGTTTTTTTTTTTATACTTTCTCATACGGAACATCAACACAATATGTTTTAGTCGAATTGTTACTAGTCGAATTGTGTTAAAGTCAAATTGGTTTTTAATCGAATTTGCGGTAGACGGTCATAGTTTTATTTTGTATAGTAGGCAGAGATGCGGAAAGGGAAATTGGTGGCCACCAAGAGCAACTTCGCATTGCTGCCTAAACAAGAAAACATTAAAATGATACAGAGGCATCAAATAAAGTTATGAGAGGTAAACTGCCCAATATTTTTTCCTTAATTATTTTGTTTAACGTAATAACAAAATAATACAGGTGGCTTTGCTAGTGTGCATTGGGGTATCGCGTCAGGGATACCGGCCTCAGAAAAACACGTCACAGTAAGCATAGGTAAATCCTATATTAGCATGCTATCGGGAACTTTGGTACTTCTCCTTTCAAATGAATCGTCGAGTGTATTGCCACCTTTAACACTGGCCTGACTTCGGGTCCCCACCCCGTTGACAATGATAACCAAATGTCATTATAAGTTTGAATGTTAACGGAATTCCTTCTACATAGTTTCTGGGACATTGGTTCTGGTTCTGGGTTGAACCATTCGATTATGGATAGCCACTGGAGCCCTGTTTGTCACACTGATATCAACCGCTGGATTCTTCTTCTTTTTTTAAAGCAAGATTCCCGTATTTTTTATGTTGTGTGTGATACTTCTTTATTTCCGTCGATAGACTTTTTTAGAAAGCGACCGTAATCAAAAACACATAACCTAATTAATTTGAATCAAAACAAGTAACGAGATCATGTTAAATCCACGTCGTCCTTAATGTTTCTTTCGAAATCTGCCGTATCCATTTATTTTTGTATTCTTCTGAAAATTCGGGAAATATCCGAAAGGTTTATTTTTACCTACCAAAGAAGGGCTTAAATCAACAGAATGTGTGGGTGTCTGTTTGTTTGTTTTTAGGCGTAGAACAGAACTTTTGTTCTAAAATTTTCCAACAAAAATGTTTATCGCTATAATCCGTAATTACCTACCCGAAACTCTTTGAGGGCGATCTCACAATAGCTCGCCAGACAAAGGTATCTAAAATTGCAAATGCACGGTGTTTATTGTCGGTCTTACAAACATGCAGAGCTCGGCAAAATGTAGAGCCAAGCTACGCCAAGCTTGTATTTTGTCGAACTCAGCGAATTCAAAGGACAACAACCATCATTGTTTGCCCAACCAAACACAACAGCACTGTAGGTACCTACCGCTATGTGATATAGACTTGAAAGGCTGCATTTCCTAAATTGTCACGGCACAGTACCGTTTGATGGCATTGACTCCACATAAACTGGTCCAGGCTTCCGAGCTCACAAATTAAACGACGCAACGTTTCTTCCTATTATATCTATACCTAGTGATTTTGACACACCATTTACGCAAAGCTTGTTAGCACCTAGTCAGATCGACAAAACACCATGTATTCATGTTAACAAGAGGGTGAGACCGTCACAGCCTAGCGGGTGGTAAATCATCTCTCAGGCCCATTTACAAATTGCTCTGAGCACGCTCGATGAAAGCGCGGAATGGGTGAGGTAGAATGAACGGGCATCAACGCCTTTAACTGGGTAACCAAGGAGGTTGGAGGCTAGTATAGAACGGGTATCGGAAAAGGTTGGTTTGCATAGACAAAAGGATTGATACATCTCTGTCTCAATTTGAAAATAGAATATGAAAATGTGCTGTCGCAAAAAATAAATATAGTACCTTTTTTTTAAGTTTTCAAAACAAAGGAAGAATAAATACTCAGATTATTTGTATTTGGAAAAATAAATTATAACTTGATGATGGATGTTCTACGCTTTATGCTTCTGCTCATAAAATGGTGGTCTTGTATAAATTTAAATAAATGGAACTCCGAGGCGCGTATTGCAACATTTTCACAGTTATTGCTCCAGTTTTGAAAATGGAATGAGTTTTAAAAGTGGTCGACAGGTCACTTACATTATTAAACACAGCAAAGAAATGAGACCACCTGAAGAAGAAATTATTACAGGTTCATTTGAAGGTTAAACCATTCACAATCAGTCAGTACCTACCATCTTCATCATCATCGAGTGTTGATAATACCTAAGTCCTCTAGGTTTACAAGGAGAGGTTAATACCGCCCCATGGTATCCCACGTATAGGATCCTTCCATTACTTACGCCAACCATCACGGTCCTGAGCTTTACGTGTCAAAACATTTCTCGCGACTTTTTACCCGACTACCAACAGGGGAGGGTTATGAGGTTAGCACCCTATGTTTGTATGTTTGTATGTTTGTATGTATGTGGCCGATTTCTTTGTTCCCACGTAGCGCTGAAACTACTGGTTCGATTTCAACAAATTATGTATCGATTGATTCGTCTCAATACCCCGATGGTTATAGGCTATAGGATTTAGGGCTCCGCCCCCGAATAAGCCTTCAAAACGCGTATTAAAGTTTAGGTAGCCGCAGGCTGCAGGCCCCATAGAGAAAAACTACAATACCTACGACCTATTTTCATTTTCAACTCTATGCCTATCAAATATTACCGATACGTCATTATTATATTTTGTCAATGTAAATGTTTCAAACTTTTATAACTTTCACGTAGTCGGGTTGTAGTTTTTAACTTTATCTTGTCTCTTGTCATAAAAGTTAATAAATTTCATTGTACCCGCAAAAATTATCTGTTCCCGCTCCATCTGGCCTAAGGAACCTTAAGACCCAGTTTGAGTATAAGAGTAGGACTCTAGGACAAGGAACTCTCTTCCATTTTAATAAATAAACCCATATTTTCGTAAGACCAAGCCTGTGTTTCATAGACCAAGTCGGCGAGACGCATCGCTTCATAAATTCATGTCCCTCATATATCCCGCGCCAAGCTGTGTACATAATTGGTTCTCTATGTGGCAGCTTGGCACATGTGCCGTAGCCGCAGATAACAGGGGTGCCAAGAGCTCAAAATCAAGACAGGAAGGTTAAAGGAATAAATTATACTTTGGTAGGTACCTATAGAGAAAAAACTCTCTTCGATCTTGTAAAAGCGACTTACGCGTACCGTTTTGTACGTTTGCTATCATTGCAAAACTAAAATCTGTTTAAATAAAACAAAGTCGTGCTAGTTACACTATTTATAACTCAAGAACAGCTGGACCGATTTTAATGATGTTTGATTTGTCAGCAGTAGAATATCAAAATAAAATATGAAAATTTTCACGACCGGAAAAAAACATAAAGAAAATCGTTCTCTCATGATTTTATTGTTTGTAACGCCATCTCTGATTCTAAGGCGTAACAAATTTGCCGGGGCACCTAGTATGTAATAAATATATAATGTATGTTACAAATAAATCTATATGCTATAAAAAAATCTGAAGTTTGCTTGGCAGAAATCTCGCTTAGCATTAAGGTCCGCTAACTTCTAATTTTATTCGTACTGATGATGTTTTCCTATTTTTCGTATAGGTATTGCTTATTAGAAGTGCCATAAATAACTGTATGGATCTTCAATATTTTCAGTAAAATAACCTGCTGGCGCTCTACCCTCGTACATAAAACGGATATTTCGATTTTATCTATAATACATAAATGACATATACATTATGTATTAAAAGTATGTCGAAGATCTCTTTGAAAACCCAGTCCTTTGAACTTTCGTCCCATAACTTATTCCACACTTCAACCAGACTTCTACATGACCTATATCGGTAAAAACGGTGCAATAAATCAGACTCTACAATCTCTCCATCCCTGTTTCACACAAGAGTTGTGTATACCCCCATCTCTGTCTAGCATTTCAAGTCTATTAACTGGTAATAAACTGAATTCCAAGCACGTAGAACCACAGATGCTATAGCATTATTGTCGGACTAAAGTTTTCACTCTATTAAACCTCCTTGCGGTTGTATGATAAAACTCTTTACCAGCTATTTAAAAAGATAAAGTTAGAGAACAGCCAATATGAATTTTGAATTCAGAACCCAATTATGCTAGGCTCTTGATTTTGAACCTAAGTCTTTTCACAATAAAGTTCATGTTTCAGTAAAGTTTTCGTTGCAGTGATAGTTTTCAAGCGTGAGCATGACGTTTGAATTCCTCGTCACCCCTTAACCACAATCCCGTAGTTGATGAGGTTGAATAATACGTCGTTCTTGGTGTAATATATTATTATCTAAATATCGTGTCAAATTTTGGACAAAACGGAACTACTGTGCAGTTTTTTTTAATACGGAGACAATACACTTAACAACCTGTCTCCAATTACCTACAGTTTTTATTACCTTCTTGTGACATCTGCACACATACCTATCTTTGTTGGTATATTAGTATTTATTTATTCGATGTTTTCTTTTATTTTGACGTAATGTAGAGTAATTTCTTCTAGCACGGCCCACCGAGTACGTAAAGTTAGACTTGTGCCGTCCCAGAAATAACTGTACCTACCTAAAGTCGTCGTGGTGATTTGAATCTCTGAACTTACAGTGGTATAAGGCACATACCCGACCCAAACTAGCACCGCTGCCACCTACTTTATCTTAGTATTCCGTTAAACAAAGGAAATTTCAAAAATCCATTGCACAGTTTGTGATACCTACCTATTATAAGATTTTGTTTAATGCCTCTGTAATAGTTTTATTCTAATTAGTGCGTAGGCAGTGAATCGAAAATAGATTTTGGTGGCCACCAAAACTTCAATTCACTGCCTGACATAGTAACATTATCTGCCATTTTTAGAAAGTTTTAGATGTAATTTCAAAACATATTTTTTTTCTACATAATAATTTCGTTGAGCTACGTTCAAATAATGTCAATTTTCAGTAGCTCATTACTTCGGAGCTTGCAGCTTCGGTTTCACAATTGATTGGTTGCATCTGTCATCGACAGGCCTGGAGTAGTGAAGGTTTAGTCGATCGTTAGGTACCCACTATACAGCATGGATCTTTGATGTAAAAACGAATGGTGGAAGTTCTAAAAACGGATGCTGCTGTTACAGTTCGTAGGCTATTTTTACATGATTTTTGTGTGCTCAGAGGTCTTGTTCCTACAGCCAGAGGTTACAAATAAGTGTTAAATTAATGTTAAAATAAAATGAAAGTTGTTATTTTTTCCAAAAACTCATACCTACTACCTAGAAAGAAAATACACTGTCTCAAAATAAACTTACAAAGATTATAATTAAAAATGCATATACGATCGCGTTAATATTTTTAATGCAAAAGTAACTCTACTAGTCGGCGAGTCTATTCAAGACGAAACGGTGGAGTTCGACGTAAATAAATTTGGCAATTAGGTTACATTAGTAATTATAATATGTAAGTATATTATGTATCATTGAGCCACAGATTACATAATTTCGTAATCTGCACTTTGAGCATAGCAAATGATACAAGGCATTCAAAATTTAGTTACGTGACGAGACTAGTTCCTACTTAGCTTCAAGAAGGTTCTGGAATCGATCCACAAAGCCAGCTGGGTGTGAATCGAGCCTCGATCACAACTGGACCGGAAAGCATCGCTGCTGACCGGAAAGCTGTGAGCAGGAATAATGCCCACTCAACTTAGCAAGGTAAATAGGTACCTATACCAGGTGCACCTATGCTTTGATGAATTGTATGTAGGTATGGCTACTTGAACCTTATTTTAGGTGCATAACAATGCTTTAGTAACGACCATCTTAATAGGTATTTTATACCTATTTTTGGCCTAGCGACCTTTGATCCGACCGCGAAGAGGTCATCTCTTTCAATTGACTCGAAGTTAATAAACCGTGAAAAAACACTCAAATTAGGTTTTAATTTTCCAATCACTTTCCTGCAAACTTTTTCAGTAGCTAGGCATCTACATAATCGACCGTTCCTAAAGAAAAGAAACTTTCAAAGAAAGATTCATTGCCTCGAGTGCTTCCCCAAACAAAAAATAAAATCACTCCGTAAAACAGATTGAGAACGAATGGCGCTTCACGCTTGGCCAAATAAATAAGAAGCTTTACTATTTTATTGAATTAAGGAATTAACAGACACGCACGATAAACGATATAAAAGTGGCTGGTTGCGGCAGAACAAGCACAGGTGAGAAGCGACATCTTTGTCGGACTACTCACTTCGTCATACAGCAAAATAAATCCATTTGTACCAATAAGAACAGTATAAAAATAATAGTTTTCAATCAATGTTACTATAGTGTAAAGATTTGAACATTCCCCGCGCCATTTTGTAGTAACGGCGCACAAAATGGCGGAAAACTACACAGACGCCATTGGGCCAATGGCCTACCCTTTGAAAATGTAAGTCTATTTTTTTTATTATCTTATCTTTAATTCAATCTAAAGATCTCATTGCTGGATAAAAGCTTCCTTTCTTATTTAATTGCATAATATTAATTAGATACAGAAATCTATGATCTTCGGTGCATAAGTTTTTGTTTCTCTTTTGTGCTCCTTTCAAATCGAATCTCCTAATTTGCGTTTGCAGTAGGTACCTATATGACCAATTTCTCCAGATTTTCGCATAATTTGCACTGACGATTCTATATCTTTTCAGGGTAGCCAACGAAGTGGTCGAACACATGCTGGGCTGGAACATTCCAGAAGAGCACCAGGACATAGTGCACGATCACTGGCGGAACTTCCCGGCTGTTAGCAAGTACTGGCACTATTGCCTAGCTCTCATCTACACCATGCTGATGACTGCTTCTGTCTCAGGCAACGGGATCGTCATCTGGATCTTTAGCACGTGAGTTTCTGTTACCATCATCATCTGTCTGTTTTGAGACAATTCTATGGGAAAATCGAGGTAGGTACTAAATGCCTGTGATTTAATTAAGTGGGAAGTTTTTAGCAAGTGGATTGATTGATGACGATTGCCCGGGGAAAATCTGGTGATCTTCATTTACTGTTACCATCATCCTCTGTCTGGGTTGAGACAATTCTATGGGACATTCGAGGTAGGTACTAAATGCCTGTGATTTAATTAAGTGGGAAGTTTTTAGCAAGTGGATTGATTGATGACGATTGTCCGGGGAAAATCTGGTGATCTTCATTTTGGCCGACCCATCATCCTAAAATATATCTTCAAGCATCACTTGTACCACGTTATCGGTACACGCACACAGACGTATGATGAAATGCACACGCTTCTATGTCTATGCAGGTAGGTCTATGTTTAGGTCGAGGTAGTTTTAAATTCACAACCGCTTTGCGTATTAAGTACCTACGGATTCAAATGACCCATTACCACTGACTCCAGCGCATTTCTTGATAGGCGGACCGTTCGCGGCCCTACCCGATATTTGAAGGATTTGATAAACAAACCTACGCTCTACATGACTTGCCAAAATGTGGATGGACCATTAGCCTTTTCGCTACAGACACTAATGTGGACACTAAAATGTAAGGTAGTAAATAGGTAGGTACAAATGCAACACGACTCCATAAAATTGTTGCATGTTTGGCTCACATCAACGAAAGCCCTTAAATACTTGGAGGGTCATTTTTTATGTGAAGCGATGGGAAATTCCCAAAAGTTGACAGGAACAACGTTAGTCCTAACCTAAACTTTCAGGTCGCCCTATCAGATTGGCTAGAGGGAGGTGCTAAAAGTTAAGTAATTAAAACTTTCTTTTTGTGGTTCTTGCTAGTGGTCCTTACTTGGTGACTCTAGAATCACAAACTTCAACCTTTAGGTGCATAATATAAACCTTGTTTTATATACCGCGCGCGATCAGAATATGTTCAATTTCGTACTGTAACAAAGCGCACATTTACTTTGACGAGGCTACTTACCATTTCGACAATTTGCCGACTATACCAGCAACCAAAGACTTCAATCTTTTCTTTCCTCAATTAAGTTCAAATCCCCGAGGTTTTAGCTAATAACGTGTAAATCGTTGACGGCGGGATCGAGTGGCGTTGACTTGACTGCTTTCACTTGACTCAGATTTAATTAAGTTCAAACGCAGAGGAGAGGCGGGTCCTACCATCGGTCTACAACATTACAAATTCTAATTGCTGATTTGCCCCTGTTTAGTAAGCAGTAGAGTTTATCATTACATTTAGTGCTTAGTATTAAAGTGGGTTAATTTATGAAAGTAGGTACAGTAAGAAGCGCTAATTAGCACTTCTTACTGTGCCTACACAGCTCACAACATTTCTAGTATATATTTCATCTCTATGGTTAAATTTTTAGATAACTTATCAAGCGCGAAGCAACTATTCCATTCCACTATTGATTTTAACTTAAATATAAAAGATTCGTGAACTTTTAGTTGGGTCGTCAGCCATCATGCCTCTTGACAAACAACTGCGAAATTAACTTAAGTTGCAATTACTAACGCCGATTTTAAATGGAGATGGAGGCGAATACAAAACAGTTTGGGTCACTGGGGAACAAGCCTATTTCACAAAACTAATTTGAATAGCTTTTAAACTATGTTTGGCCACGATGACGATGGGAAGCGCTAGAGAAGATAATTTTTATTCATGATAACGCATTTCACTTGTTTTTCACTTTTTTCTTTGGCATAAAAAAATCTTTTATGTATTTTTGCCCGACAGCAAGGAGCGGTTGGTTTTTCATTCAGTATGAAAACAATTTGGAACGTGTTTTTGATATAGTCAAATAGCCTATTGTAAGTAAATACTAGTTTTAATTTATTTCTATTATTTGATTGCAGTTTTCTTTGTAATACTCTTTGTAATATTATAATACTCGTAAAATGCCGATGGCCGATGGTTTTGAAAACCCCTACAGGTTAACTGTAGATATTTATTTTTAGATGTTCGAACACGTACCCCTACAGTAACTAAGTATTTATATCGCAAACCACGTTATCGGGTCGTCAAATCCCTCATGATGTAGATATGTTTACTGTTAGTTACCAGATGTGTAGACCCACATCCAGTAACAGTAAACGGGATAGGAACAAAGTTTTGAACCGCGGGAGCTTGGAAAACGTTTCCTATGTTGCCCGGAGGTTTTTACGCTTTTAGTTTTCCTTTTGCAACGGATAGACTAGATTTGAACACACTGGAGTGAGATTTGCTACGAAAATGTTTTTTTGCGCTGTATCCTGGGGTATCTAAGTTGTTCCACATCCAAGTTTTGAGTTCTTTGCGTCTTTTTTTTTCCGTTTTATTAGTTATTTATTTAAAATTTATATTACTTTATTCACTTATTCACTTATTTCCCTTAGAATTGGATATTTGCGGAGAGGCTTAGACAATTTAACCCGCTGTCACGGAGAGGAGATGATGTTAACGCACGTCTCACATTACCGCGCGGAATCGAATTTACGGAACCGCGACTCGATTCCGCAGCGTGTCCGCGACAGTTTCGCATCTGTTCCACATCTCGTACAGTTCAACGGACAAACGTCATTGCGAAACTCTTGCGGCACCGCACCTACGGTACAGCGCGGTAATTTGAGAGCGCTCTAAGGGCGGGAAATGTCAAAATTAGCACGGTCTATGTTGCCTCTTTAGTTTTATAGCCTCGAGTAAAAACGCCCTCTTATTTGGGGTCGATTTTTTTTAAAGAAAACGCTGCATAGTTTTTTTGTAGGGTTTATCAGACAAGGAAACTACTTTAACATTCCTCGAACTATAATTCCACCAGTCTACTTCGTCTACGTCTTTATTATACATATGTTTCCGTAGGTGTCTTCGTAGGTACATCCTGCGCTACTTACCTACATATTATGTAGGTTAAGATTTATTAGCAAAAGTATTAGGTAAATTCAGTTTAAGCTGATAACAAAAATCAAACGAGACAAGTTCGAAAACTTCTGAACTGATTGTGTGACTCGAGAAACTTGAAAGCTGCGAGGGTGAATTTACATGTTCTCAAACTGGGGCAGTGGCAACTTTGGTATCTGTACTGGTGTCACTTCAAATAACCTACATATTGCAAATAATGTACGGTTCATTTATTACAACAATGTTTGCATGTGTCTTCATCAGGATGAAAACAAGATTCGTAAATCATGTCTAACTTAAAGATCCAGAAATTGACCCATGAGCCAGCACAATAAATTCTACTGACAACCTATGACGTAATATTTCGTCTACCCCCGCGCAAGGCTTCTTTATAATTTGCTTTGTTTTTGTTGTAACTGTTGCAACTATAACTGGAGCCCATGGAATGCAATAGGCTACTTGACTACTACTGGGAAATAATTCTAACGTATTGTCTGATAAAAATAATGCAAAATGTAATTAATATTTCTTTAAGGCCAGTCGTATTTAGTTATAAAAACGAATTTTAAAGTTTGAATAAAATAATGCCGCGCCAAAACGATAATCTCTGTCATGGCTCCCGTTTTCCAAGATATGACGTCACCCCGCCATACCACACTCCTAACAAGAAGAACTCATTGACACTGTAATCTGTAAAAGTGTGACGTCACTTGCGAACCAACCTAACAAACAGCGTTTTCGGTCACGTGGTCATATATAACAAAAATAGTAATTTTAATCCCGTTTTTTTACCTAAAATGGCACATTTTTAATAAAAATCACCTGATTACGCTATGTTACGTTGTCACCGACTAGGATGAAAAGAATTTGGAACTTATTTTTAATGTAGTCAAATAGCCTATTCAAGAATTCCTTGTACTTGTATCACACCGTATAAATCCCACAGACATAATAATAGCTGCTCCCTAAAGATAAAACCTCGGGAGCTTATCCACACCGATTTATATGAATCTTTAGAATTTATTTGTTTCGATTTGATTGCACTGGCGTCCGGGGTCGAAACTGATTTTTTTTATCGATGAAAATAATGGAGACTCCAACCGCCCGTGTTTTATTTTAGATGCAGACTGGATCATACTTAGTTATTCTGGAGAAAGTAAACATTACATTTCCTCTCCTTTTCCGACGGAAATGTAGTATTAATTCAGCTTCCATCAAAGTATCCGATCAAAGGTAAATCCAAGTGTTCAATCATAATGTTTTTTTTCAGTTCCAAATCCCTGCGAAGCCCAAGCAACATGTTCGTCATCAACCTAGCGATCTTCGACATGATGATGATGCTGGAGATGCCTCTTCTCATCGTTAACTCATTCTACCAGCGCCTCGTGGGCTACCAACTCGGGTGTGATATCTACGCGACACTCGGCTCGCTGTCCGGGATAGGGGGCGCTATAACGAATGCTGTCATCGCTTTTGACAGATACAAGTGAGTTTAGTTTAATCTAATTTACCCCGGAATACTCAAAAGCCAATAAGACACTAGCGGCGTAAGGGGGGGGGCGGAGGGGCGGTCCGCCCCGGGTACCAAGCTCCAAGGGGTGCCATCTCGGCACCCCTCGGGGCGCGCAGATGGCACTTTCAATCCGAATCAGATGGGGTGATAAACTCGCACAGACATATAAAATTAATTGCGGCTCGCTTCGCTCGCCGTTGTTTTTAATTATGATTGCAAAATAAATACTTGAATACTTTGAAATCGGGTGTAGAAAGGTTGCCTAGCAGAGATCGCTCAAACCGATAAGGCATTGTACATACAACTTTATCTGTATTAGTCTTCTGTCTTAGTTCCCTGCCCTGTGTAACTATTTTATTTGTAGTGCATTGTGTAATAATGAGTAGGTAATTGCATCGTACTGTGCTTTATTTTGTTTGAAATCGTAAAAAAAAAAATTTGCTCATTCATTATCATGTCACAGCTTACTTTTTTTGCAAAGTATGCAAAAAAATTCAATTTCGAAACAGGTTGTGGCTCACTCCAATCGGTGATTTTTATTTTGTATTTGTTTCATAACAATCTTCGCAGCCGCCGCAATTTCTCCAAACGTTTCAGGGCTCGCTGTTATTATTTTTTTATAGTCTCCTTAACTTGTTTGTGACCACCCGAAAAAGTTACAAAAATTTCGGCGGCTCGCTACGCTCGCCGGTTCGTTTTTACCTTTGTTGTGGGACGCCAAAAAAAATTTTCGTCGTGCTCTTAGAATACTTGTATTTTTACTAACCTCACCGAACTCCGAAATTACTACCTTTAAATGTATAGGTCACCTATGACAAACTTAGTTACTTTTCACCAAACATCCGAAAATCCAAAAAATATCGCGGCTCGCTCCGCTCGCCGTTACTTATAATTCCTGTTGTTAGGAAATTGAGGGTGCGGATAGTCAACAAACCCCAAGGTGATTCAATATTTTTGTTTCCGTCGGGGGGGGGGGGGGGGTAGAAAAACGCCCCGGGTGCCAGCCCACGCTACGCCGCCACTGCAATAAGATATAAGCACGTCTCAAGTGACGAATTTTTGACAGATTTTCATTGAAAACTGTCAAAAAATAGCTACTTGAGACGTGATAAACCTGAGTTGCGTTTGCGTATTCGGCCGTTATTCTGATTTTTGAATTCGCGAAACGCATCCTTTGAAATGCTGTCAAAAATCCACTCCTGCTACCGCTCCGTTAGTTATACCACCAAAACATAGCTTTGCTTCTTGTGGTGCTCTGGAACTATAAAGACCATGGCGGTATTAAGCTCTAGTCGCTTTCCACGATATGTCAGGGGTCTTATAGGAGGAGGAGCCCTTCGTAAGACGAAACTTTACGTCAATACACTTCGCTCTTAGTGACGTCACTAAGCCTTTTTCATTTGTTGACAGAACGATATCCAGTCCACTGGACGGGCGGATAAACAAAGTGCAGGCGAGTCTCCTCATCGCTTTCACGTGGTTCTGGACCCTGCCATTCACGATCCTGCCAGCCATGCAGATTTGGGGCAGGTTCGTGCCAGGTAAGACATAAAGCCTGCTTCAACTAAGATGTAGGAGGGATTTGTATAAACCAAGTCGGTAGTAGGTATTCTGAATAAAGAGTTAGGTAGGTACTAAATACAACAAGCGTCTTAGCGGCTTAGATCGGCTTAGAGCTGATAGGCGCTTATTAAGGGAGGTCTTGTGTTTGTCTATCAGCGAATCTAATAGACCGATTAAAAATAATAATTGTTCTTTAATTAGGTAGCTCTACAATAATCACGCTCAAACTCGATAAATTTATTTCATTAAGCTTACAAAAAAAGCACTTAGATAAGTCAAATGCTATACTATAAAAAGCTTTATAAATCGTTATTATTATCAAACAAGAAATGAGGTGTTATTTTATCCACTTCAATTGTTTGTCCACTAATGGAAGACGTGGAAAATAAACGAATGCATGATTATTTGCCTGTCTAAATATAATGTGATTTAGATACAGGTCGAATCCTGAGTTAAAACATTCGAGAATAAAGTACCTAGTATGTAATAGCTACGTTTTACCAAGGTACCACGTAAATTAAGAAGCTTCTCTTGCGTATTTTCTTAGATTTTATTGATAGTGATTGACTTCTCCGTTTATAAAAATAAAACCGGCCAGGTGCGAGTCGGACCCGCGCACAAAGGGTTCTGTATCATTATCTACAAAATCGGCAAAAAAAATAACGTTCGTTATATGGAAGCCCCCTTAAATATTTATTGTTATATATACATATATATATATATATTACTGTTTTTTAGTATTTGTTGTTATAGCGGCAACAGAAATACATCATCTGTGAAAATTTCAACTGTCTAACTATCACGGTTCATGAGATACAGCCGGGTGACAGACGAACAGCGAAGTCTTAGTAATAGGATCCCGTTTTTACCCTTTGGGTACGGAACACTAAAAGTACTGTAATACACACACACACCTTTATAATTTTATCCATCCCAAGATAACAACAGCAATAATTCCCACCCCATCAATGTTCTGAAGTTCCTCCACTGTTGAACTCCAAGCCACCTCATTCAATAAGCACATTATGAGGGTACTTGCCGTTCTAACTGGTTCTTTAGATGAGTAATGTGGCCGGTATGAAGGTGTAAATCACCAGAGTAAATTATGACGCGGTTTTGTTGAACTTAGCTACTTTCATTTCATCAGAATTCGCAGGAGATTTTAATTTACTTTCTGCGGTTAATTTTACTTAAATACTGTACTAATATTAAAATTTAGTCTGGTACCTTTTCACGCCTAAACGGCTGAATGGATCTTAGTGATTTGGAAGGGAAATAAATGGTATCCCGGGGACGGACATAAGCTACTTGAAAAGCGCGTGCGTACCGCGGGCAACAGCTATAAGTATTTATATAAATCATAATCATTTATTTGCCAGAATGTATGTACAAAAGGTCTTAGTATTAAATATGTCCATTTACAATCTACCCATTAGGGTGTGCAAAATTTAATAACGCGATTTTAACTAAATGTATTAAAAATGTATTATGTAACGAAGGTAGGTACTTCGTAATTTAAACGCCAATAAAATCAAGGGATTATTTTTTGTGACGATCCATCACCAGTTTACTATACATTTTTTTTGTTTTGTATGGGAATGAATACTTACTGTAACTATCTACTTACTTACGTATTTTCATCTGAAACTGAAATCAAGGATTTAAAATTGAGGTGCATATGCACAATTGCTTGTCTTTTTTTTATTGCAGGCTCTATTATGTTTTTATTTTCTAAACTTTAATATTTTTAATAAAATTTAATAGTTTTTTTTAATGTTACCTGGATGAGTCAGCTCATAACGATAAGGCCATTGTACTTCGTCTACTCGTAGCATTTATTTCTGTACTGTTTTCGGTGTTTGTGTGTATAAAGTATCTATGTTTACAAATATGGCAAAATCATTTAAACAACCAGTTGAAAGCCGATTTCACGACGCATTAAGGAGTGATTAACCGCGGCAATTGGGTGATAAATCGACAACATCCGCGTTAAGCAGATTATAATTTGTCTTCATAACGGACGCGGCAATAATGATTCATCTGAGGCCGGTTATTTGGTTTATGATGTAATCGTAGACGATAAGGAAGCAGGAGTTTTGAACAGAGCATGGTATCTTTTGTTTAAGATGACCGAATGAAAAAATCATTTTCACATTCAATTCTTAAAAGATAGTCCAATAAAATATTTTTAATAGACTAGCAAATAATCGAAAAAAAATAAACCTTGAAAGAAAAGTTCGTCTAAGATAGTCCTAGGTCCCATCAACTTACGCTTTGTCCTTCACAAAATTGAGTAATTCCGCATTCGTTCTAAACTAGTCCGAATCCGGAAAATCAAACGCCAATTCATTCCTGATTCATCCGAGTTGGGGTGGTGCAAATTCTAAGCCGGCACCACACTTTCAAATCAATAAGTGGTAAATTAACTGTTCTATCCACAGAGGGTTTCCTAACAACGTGCTCGTTCGACTACTTCACGGATGACCAAGACACGAAAGTCTTCGTGGCCTGCATCTTCGTCTGGAGCTACGCAATCCCCATGTCGCTCATCTGCTACTTCTACTCGCAGTTGTTCAGTGCTGTAAGTATTTAATTATGTGTTGAAGGCATATAATAAATTAAATTCTGATGTCGAGTGAACTACGAACTTGAGCATTTGATGTTAATTTCAACGCGTTCGAGAAAAAGGGATTGTCAGACAGACTGACAGCAAAGTGATCCTTAAAAGCTGAACGTACCAGCGCCAACCAGCGCTGCAGGCAGGCATTTCCTGCAGTCATCGAATTTCCTCATGGCTTCGCTCACCTGTCGGCATCGAACGCGCCGAATCGCATTCATCATTTTAACAAGGTAGTATTTCTGTCTGACGACGTGTTCGATGTGTTATGTGCGTCCACCGCATTATTTGAATATTTTCTGCGATTTACATGGAGTAAAACTACCATCGGACAAGAACAGCATCATCATCATCAGCCTATTAGTGCACAGCTGCAGCTAACTCGCCCCATAGCGCCCTGTCTTCAGCTTGTCGCATCCAGCAGTCTTACGCCAGTATCATCATCATATCATCCCACCTGGCTGGTGCTACCATTATATAGGTAACCAAAAATACTGACTTCTGACAGTATAACTATAAACATAACGATGATGGCTTCCAAACCTAACATGCCGCACGACCTGCACTGAATCCGTACACCTACAGCATTTAACTGAAATGCCGCGGATTCGCTGCCGATAGGTGCGCGATGCTGCATACTATTTCAAATCAAGATTTAGAAAATTCGATGACTGCAGGGAATGCCGCGCCGCCAGGTGCGCGTTTAGCTTTATGGTTCCTTTTTCCTGAACCCAAAAAAAATCAAATGTGAAGTTGGGGATTCCGCTTCTGATGTTTTTGGACAGATTCATTTAAAATTCTAATTAAAATTATGCTGATTGTAAATATTTAACTTTTTTTTTATTAATTAATTTATTTGTATTTTTTCTTACTTTTAGACTTTTAAATTGATTGAAATTTAATGATTGTTATTTGTTTTTGCATTGAATCTGTAATATTAATTTAAGGACGAAATGTTGTAAATAGATTTCGATTTGTACCTTTAATTGTAGTGGCACTTAGATGTATAATTTTTAAGGAACAGCCCACAATCAATGTTTTAGTGTTCACTGTGTTGGTGCAATTTTAAATAAATAAATAAATAGACAGTTGTGGAGTTTGTAGAACCATGGTTCTAAATAGGCCTCGCTTGCACAAAGCAACCTTGTTAGAATGTTGGTAATAAAATACGAAACTTTCCACAATACCAACAGAACAGGGAATTCGGGTCGAGAAATATTTTTATCAAGATTAGCCGTCCCTCTCGCAGCAGGTTTCCACTGGGCAGAATTACGAAGCCTCGTAACTACAATGGGAAAAAATGCCGGGATTTTTCGTGAAATTATTTAGCCAGATAAAATCTCATCTGAGATTATCACTCGGACGGCTGGAAGTTTCGCCGAGACGATTTGAGAATTCATTTTGCTGTTAAAATTCTGCTCTCTGTGACATATTTTTAGTACTTACTCATATATAAAATCTAAAATCATTTTATTCAATGCTTTTCAGCATTGATCCGGTGGTAAGGTAGAGTGGGTAGAATTCACATATGTGAATGAAGTGCCCAAATCAAAATGTAGCACGCTTACGAGCTCAAAAGGGAATGTCTAAAATTCAAAACAGCGAACGGAAAACAAAAATCACGTTGATAAAAGAGAACGTAATTTTCCCTCGGTATTTTTATTAACCGGTATGCAAATCTTAATTCAAGTCAATAAACCAACTTTATTTTATATAAATATCCAACCTAGCTTCCCTAGATATTTGTACTTAAAAACAAGCAATAACAGCAAGCAAATAAAAATAAATTACCGTTATTCCAACAGAACTCCCTGGCCAATACACCGCTATCCACTTCAACTCCAATACAAGTTCAAATTCCTTCCACTCTTATAACATTCTTGAGCATTTCTCCGCCCTGCATTTGCTCTAGTTCGATTACAATATAGATTAAAAAAGCTGGGTTGTTAAAGTTTATTGTTGTTGTGTTCGCTTTTTGAATTTTTAGCGCAATTTTGGTCTTCCTAATATGTATGCTAATGTTCCAGCATGGTCAATTTTGAACTATAATTATTTTTGCGCTGTTAACTTAGTCTGATCTTTTCATAAACGTATGTTAACCTACAATTAGTAAAAGTGTGGTGTGTCCCACTGCTGGGCAAAAGATTCTCTCTGGTCCCTCCACGCATCTCGATCCTACACCAGTTGAGCCCTAAGCTAAGCTAAGCATAAGTTTCGACATTGGTGTCGAGTTCGTCACGCCATCGTTTCCTCCACCCTTTCCTACCACGGGGCACAGTGCCTTACGAAGTTGGGGCTCCACTGGGTGGTTATCTTGGTCAACTGGTCTCCAGGCACACGCAGACATGTCCAGCATAGCTCCTCAACTTTATGAGCTACACCAGCATAGCAATCTGTATTTGGGAGCGCTGTGCAGTTCCGAATATAGTCTGTACGATTCACCCAAAGAATATTGCGGTCCATTGCTCGTTAGCTAATCTTGAGTTTGGACTTTTGGATGTTTGTTAGTGACCAAGTCCGTGGGCCATAAGTAAGTATGGGGAATCACATGTCTATTTACTTCCTTTTCAGAGACTTCCCGGAATCCGAGCATTCTTAACCTAAAATCTTTAACAAACGGGATTATATTTACCATGATATGATTTTTGGGTTTTCCAATATTTCAGCAGTTTCATGCGTCATGATGAGTTTGTATAAGTTACTTAATACCATGATCTTGATTTATGATGACCTTGATTGTTTCAAAAGTTTTATTGTCAACCTACTTTTAAAAATTGCGTATACATTTTATAATGTGGAGGCTTCGGTCGACAAAAAACCTATAATGCGAATTGGCTGTGACCTGAATTCAAATGTGAATCAATTCACATAATAATTCCAGTATCTCATCTAACACCGGTTACGATTTAGGTCAGAGCGGTCCAATATATTTTCACAAATTAATGGTACAAACTAACTAAGTCTGATTGAACTGGAAACCAGAAACCAATAATTGGTAAGGCAACAATTATTACTGTTTTCGTAGCAAAATATAAACTGCGCTGTGGCCTGTCAAGATACTTTTTAGTTTTTTGTTCAAATGAGCGCATTCTTCAAGCCTTTTGCTTCTCCGGTTAAAAAATAATTCAGAGGAGGTACCTAACCTTCTAAAGCTTTGCGCACACTAATCTAATACCGCTACAGCACAAAAACGGGCATTCAAATATCGGCTAACTACTTTAACTCGTTATCTTAAGATACATTTCACAGTGACAAAACGGCTTCCCAAGCTTACAAGCTCAAATCCGTCTATATGTATAAAAAAACATCTAAAAGCCCATAATTTGTTGCTGTGCTGCAGCGTAGCTTTTCAGTTATGCCATAAGCTTTGATATTATTCTGCCATCAAAATATGGTGTCAAAAGCCTTTAATTAACGGGCGACAAAACAAGGATAAATCAATGTTACATTTTCAATTAAGAAACGTGTCCGATTCAGAAAACATCGGAAAACGGAGCAAGGAGTTCATTTTTAATTATCGCCCTTGTTAAATCACGGGGTTTCAGGAAAAGTATTTGATTTGACCTTTTCCCTTTTTGTAAGGTTGTGATCGATCAAAATTAATGTTGGGAAAGAAATACTTGAATTTTTGCGAGCTTAGTGAAACATTTTAAGTCTGATTTGATAGAAGCGAATTCTGTATAGTCTGTCAAAGACTTTGAAGTCCTCGGCTTTAGTTAATGGGAATCCCACAAGTTGATTGCTACGAAGTTACAATTGGAATTCGTGGAAAGCCTGTGGTCTAGGTCAATGTAACCTACATAGCTAGGTACTCGTCGCAACCACAGATTCACTAAGCGCGGTGTACCACTTGCAACTAGGACACTAGAGGTCGATTAAGCTTGGTTGGTACAATAGTACAATTATTAACTTCGGCTCGGATTCCAAAACGGAATTCAAACAAAGTTCAGATATAAAATAAATAAACAATGCTGGACATTTCACACATTTTCATCTAGCCCCAAGCATGCAATGAGGTTCTGGATAACTGAAAAACTTAATACAAGATTTAAATAGTTATTTTATTATGTATACAATAGAAAACACCCGGAACAAATATCGGCAGATCATCCAAATATTTGTCCCGAGGTGGAAATCGAACTAGCAACCTCCAAACACAAAACACGACATAAACAAAACAATGCCTGATCCTTCGATACATGCATCATTGAACAAACTTCATTCTAGAAAACGCCACTTTGATTCAATTTGTTGGTTTTTTTTACGACAGGTGAACCATACTTTAAATAAATAATGTTGAAAAACAAATAAATAATTTTGTTCTACTTATCTTGTAGGAAATTAAACCCAGTGCTCGTTCTATTACAACTGATTATTTATGCTCTCTCTGCCTGTCCATTACCAGCTTATCCTCACAACGAAGTAAAGTTTCAGAACCTCTCAAACCAAGTTTTTGAGTTCTGAAGTAGAAAGACGGAGAAGTTTCATTTGTAGATTGATATTGCGTGTTCTTATGCTTCGTTTGTTGTAAACTATTGTAATACCTTATGTACTTTTTTGTTATAATTTGTTTGCGTGTCTGTATTTTTTATTTTATGTTTCTATAGGTGATCAAAATCAAAATCAAAAATTCTTTAATTTTTTTTTATTTCCATAAATACAAAAATGTATACTTAGAAAAGGTCAAATTCTTAAAATAAAACACTGACACGAAAATAAAGTGGTACTTTTGATTTCTGTCACTTCGGTATGTAGACTAAAGTAAAGAAGCGACTAAGAAACCTTTAGCCTGTTAGTTATTATTATTCGAGTTGGAGCAAAACCCGTCACAAGCTTTTTTATCTTCTAAATAATCTGATATTTTGTAGTACCTAAGCCTTTTTGTACAGAAGGGTTTTGACAATTTGTTTGTTTGTGTGATGTTATCGCTAAGCGATAAAGGCTTTAAATAAACTAAAAAAAATAAAAAAAACTTGTGTCCTTATACGTTTTATGAACTGAGAACCGATTTAGCCTAGTGTGAACTACCAGTTTAAAAGAAAATCGTAGCGTATCCCAGCCGTGTCCTAGGAATGATCATCCCAAAATTAAGCTTCATGATTCAAAACTCGTTGTGATGTTCAAAAACGCATAGGTCACACAATATCAAATATCAAAGTGCTTTATTTCCTTTAGACCTTACAGGACTCTTGGACACGTCACAAAATACAAATTACATATGTAAAACTAGGAAATAAAGTGACCACTTTGTCACATTTTTTGTTCACTTCAATCTTTTTAAGGTAAAGTAAAGAAGCGAACAAGAAACCATTACCTTGTTAGAATGTTAGTTTTCGCTCATAAACATCCCTCGTGATCTAAAGAAACATTAATTAGGCAGGTTAAAAACCTGTTTTTCAAGATTTTGCCTTATCCAAGCTAGAAGGGTCGATACATGGCCAGTTCGAATAAACACTTTACCATACCCTTACATTTATCTTCCAATGTTACACAAAATAAAAGAAGCCGCAGTAAGCCGCAGAAATAATTTATTTTACGTAAACCCACGGTTCTGATGCTCTGCCGCAATTCCAACATCATTCAACGGTCAGGCAGCGTTCACACTGCCATGCCGAATTAATGAAGGTGAGTCGTCACACCTTTCATTCATTTCATTTCATTTTGTCTATTGATATCTCATTTTATCTCTGACGACCTCTGTGGCGCGGTGGGCGAAGGTCAGTCTGCGACGCAGGAGGTTACGGGTTCAATTCCCGCCTTGGGACAAATATTTGTACGATCTGAAGGTATTTGTTCCGGATGTTCTGGTCTTTTTCTATGTATAATAAATAATATCTATCTATGTATTGTATTGTATTATGTATTATGTATACAATACTTGTACATAAGTACCCATAGGTACTAGATAACGGATATACATAATACAATACAATACAGCAGAGCAGCAAGCAGAGCTTGTGTTATGACACAAGCTCTGCTTAGTTTGGGGCTAGATAATGCAGTGTGAATTGTCCAGCTATATTTATTATTACATTTATATCTACGAAAGATAACTAAAGTAGCATCTGGTGTGATTTGTGGATCCTGGCTGACATACGTGTATTAAACCGAAAAACTACAAGATATTCTAAACAATGTCTGAATTAAAAAAAACGTTTTTCATGAACTAAACATAAAAGCCCCGAGTTCATTCTGCATACATATTTTTTCGGATACAGCTGCCATTACCAAAATAAATATAATTCGAAGTTCTCATGCATTCATAGCAAATGACTTAGGTACAGGTACATAGGACATGGTCGCAAAACTACTTATGTATTTGCGCTGCGGTGGCAAAGTAGCGAACTGTCGTTGAACGTTGATCTTTCTGAAAACGGCCTAGGCATTTAAGTGATTGGCGCTAGTTTGTTAACTGCCTAGCTGTTTTACTAACAGACTAATTCTAAGATCTGGCGGCGACACAATCACAGACCGACACGTACTATGACATTCCGGTTTTCTAGTATTAAAAAAAAACAGTTGGCGTAGTAACGTCATGTTACATTGTGTGTGTATGAAAGAAAAAGCTACTGAAAACTTCACCTTGTGTAAAGACCTTTACAGTGAAAACGACTGAAGAGAAAGTAATGGATTTTTTTATTGGGCTTTTAATGATCCGGCCTTTGAGGATATCAGGTTTCACAAAATCAATTTATGCAAATACAACGTTAATTGCTTTGCTATAAGTACCAGTTTTGTATAGCAACAAGGGAAAAGGTCGACAAAAAAAATAGCTGGAACTCATATTTCAAAGCTTTTAAAGTAGGTATACATACGTTTATAAAGTTGCAATTTTGGTCGCACGAATAAGGCGGCTTGGGTGTAAGTTGTTTTACAAAAAATATAAAACCTTTGGAGCAGCGTAAACGGGCGATTGGAGTTTGTTTGTTCTCTCCGTAGAGCACTTCTACATTCATCTTATTGGTTTTAGTTATGAATCAAATGCCTAAAGTTTATTGCTTCACGAGAAATACTAAACAGGAAACGAGGACACACAGATGAACCAACATGTGTATATGATGAAGTTATAGAGAAACCTAAAGGGTGGCCTTTTCTTGGGTTTAACTTATATGTATGCCCAGATAAATAGTTCTGTTTTCGATTGCGCGAGCTCAACACATTACCTAATTGTAATTTCGCTTCAGAAAACCCAAATTTTATCATCATAACTAAAACCAACTATGGTCAGAAAAGCAAAATCAAATTACATCCTGTAACAGTTTCGTCGGGCGACAGTCGCAATATATTACGTACATACGATTGCCCGTCTGCCACCGCCAGCTTTTCGCTCGCTAACCGGAACCCTCTCATGCAAATATCCAATGAATGCCGTTTTTGAAATTGAGTAAAATTATTTGGAGAGAAAAATTTTCGCGAGCCTTTTGGAGATAAATTGTCTGTTTTCGTTTTAGGAACAAAATGGAAGTGCCTGTTATTGTCGAATCGTTAGGTTAGTGAGTCATATTTTTTATTAGTATCTACCCACCTAAGTGTGTTAAGTATGTAGTAGGTATTAAAACGTGTTGATGCCGATAAGATACCGAGGCTAAAGATCATGAATAATGTTCTTCAAAAAGGTTTTATATATCCTGGAGAATCAGTACAATATAAATAGGTTCGTACTCTATAGAACACACCTAGAAACCGAGATTAAAACAGGAAGAGATTAATAGGTAGAGATGCAGGTACAATAGGCGGCCTTAACGCTGAGAGCGATCTCTGAACGACCTAAGAGAAACTTAAGATTTTGTTATTATAGTGCGTAAGACCTAAGACTCCGGGTAAGGTAGGGTGAGGCGCGGGTTCGAGTTCCGCCGAAATCGAAAGTTTTTGGAAACTTATTTAATTTCTGAGAGAAACTTGTTATCCTGTCACACCCTGCGAATCTACATATGTTTATGAACATTCCATAGCCGAAGTTGAGAAAGGGTATGACCACAACAAGTTTGGAACATGACCCGGGTAACGCGGCGGAAATTTTGACAAACTTGAAATTCCCATAAACAATCTGTTAAATATGTTGGAGGTGTCTTAAGGACCTCATTTTCAATGGCCACTAATATTTTTTGACAGTTTTTAATGAAAATGTGTCAAAAGTTCGTCACTTGAGACGTGCTTAAACCTAAGATGCGTTTGAGTAGTCGGGGGTCTAACTGGTTTATTTTATTCTTTATCTAAAATAGCATTCTTCCCCAGGTCCGCCTCCACGAACGCATGCTGCAAGAGCAAGCCAAGAAAATGAACGTCAAGTCCCTGGCAGCGAACAAAGAAGACGCTGGCAAAAGCGTGGAGATCCGGATTGCGAAGGTCGCATTCACCATCTTCTTCCTCTTCATCTGCGGCTGGACGCCGTATGCCTTCGTCGCTATGACTGGAGCGTTTGGAGACAGGTGAGGGATCCCTTCCACGGAGGTTACAAGCAAGGAGGTTCTCGACTTCCTTCGGTGGCTAGGATGACGTATCAAGCCTGTTGGTGTTTGACATGCTTGGCAGGTCCCCTGGCGTCTCTTAACCTTTTCTTACAAAACCAATAGTGAATTTTTCGAATTATCGCGTATGTAATTAGAAGCATAATTCATTCGTTTCTTTCATCGTTATTTTTTGCAAATATCCCATATTTGCAAATGCTCGGAAAAAGGAAATCATGAATGGAAATTAATTAGAACATTCATAGCAAGACTATAAGAAGAAAAATCTGTCTGTCTGTCGTTTAACGGCTAAATGGCTGACCGGATCATAATTAATAATTATTATTCATAATTCATTATCATTATTCAATAATTATTCACACCCATGTAATTTTTCCTGAATAAATTACTTGACTTGAAAATAATGAAAGGCTAGCATATAGATGGTATTCCGGGAGATGACATAGGGCCCTTTTTATTTCGGGGTCGCTTCTTCCACTTGTGGACAAAAAATTTAAGCGAAAAAAATCAATAACATTTTGTTTCTTATTTGATAATAATTACTATTTATAAAACTATTTATATATAAAATCTGACTTGTCTAAGTGCTTATTTTGTAAGCCTAAAGAAATAAAGTTATTGAATTTTGAATTTTTGGAAAACGCATGCAAAGCTGCGGACGGAAGCTAGTGTAAAATATTTAAAGAAAACACAACCAAAACCCGATATTACTTCGAAGGAAGGCCATCACTTGAGACGTGCTTAAACCTAAGATGCGTTTGAGTAGTCGGGGGTCTAACTGGTTTATTTTATTCTTTATCTTAAATAGCATATCTAGCATCACATCATTAGGGGAGGCCTATGTCCAGCTGTGGACTGATATAGGCTGATGATGATGATGAAGGCCATCAAGGGGTCTCTGTCGATCAGAGATTCATTGAACTTGTTCAGAAATTGATTCAAACCTAATAGGACACTGTGAATCAACATTTCCTCCGATCAAACGCGCTCGATTCTAGTAATAAAACGCGGGGGATCCCACAAAGGCTTTACCAAGTGCTTTATGGAAATAGCTCAATAACTTTTTGGCCGGCGTTTTCGGGGCCTTGGAGTATTTATCACAGGATAAAATTTGACACCACATAAATTTTATGAATAGTAAGAGACTTGAATGAATGAATGAATGAACACTTTATTGTACAATAAAAATAAACATGAATAAATAATCTTATATCTAAAATAAACATAATACAGTACCAAAGGCGGCCTTATCGCTGAGAGCGATTTCTCCCAGGCAACCTTGGGATGGAAAAAAAAGATACAAGAAAAGTCGGTTTATAGTGCAAACGGAACAACTAATACAAAAAAAAAAGTTACATATTTATAATACAAAACTACCTTGTACAACTTCTATGAGTTCTATAGGTCCGATGAAGAAATAAATCACCCCAACACCAGACTTTATCGAAAGGCATTTGTGAGAGAATGAAATATTTAATTTTTGAATGACAGAAAGAGTCGAGGAACACAGTTTCTATAAAAAAAGAATTGTCATTATTTTTTTAAGAAATTGGTTTCGTAATCCCATTACTGCACGAAATCCTGGTTGGCACACTAATTTTACGAAAAATCAACAATCCTTGACGATTTTAACATCGAAGCTTGACCACATTAGATGAATATACCGTAACATTAAAACGTCAAAAAAGCAGCAACTTGTTTTTCCTCTATGTTAAAACAATAGTTTATTCACAGGCTTCAAAATTTCCTCCATAACGAAACACCCTAAGGCAGATCGCGATCAGACGCTAAGCTTCGCAAACATTCCTCGATCGGACCGGGAATAATTCGCAAGTTCGAGAAATTTTATAACAAGTTTCTAGATTTATTTTGTCAAGTATATTGGCAGTTTACAGCAGTTGTGTTCGGATACGAGTTCGTAGCATGTGCTACGAGATGCCGTAGCATGTGCTACAATGACGTAGAGGTGCTACGAGGATGCTACCAGTTTAGTATAAACGAGTAGATAGCTATTTTCGAACGACCAAGAACGGATTTTTTTCTAATCTTAAACTAGCAAACTTTTACATTTATTATGTCAGTAGTAGTGTGAAGTGATGAAGTACGCCATGCCATCCAGAAGACAAGGGGCGATGACAACTTTTGGGTTGGCTCCGAAAAAAGTGACGGGAAGATGTCTCATGTTTTTGTTTGTAGCCAACATCTCAATTTCTCCTAACCTGTCATGAATCATGAAGGAACATAACCACAACACAAGTTCTGCTTAGCTTGGGGCTAGATAATGCCGTGTGGATTGTCCAGCATTATTATTATCATTAATATTATTATAATTTTCTGTGAAGGGCAGCCTACTGGACTGATATGAGACTGTACACAAACAATGATTGGAATGACGCGACGGTTTCAAGTATTTATGGAGGTTTTTTTTACTCAGCCGTGGAATAAAACAGGCTGGGAAAAACCAAGAACAGAAAAGCTACTACTAAAATGTATCTTAATAAATTTATTTTAGGAATAATTCCGTAGCAACCGTATTGATTATATATTTTTTTCCTCAGATCACTTCTAACGCCGATCGCGACGATGATCCCAGCTGTGTGTTGTAAGGTTGTGTCCTGCATAGACCCATGGGTCTACGCCATCAACCACCCGAGATACAGGTAGATTACTTAGAACATACCTAATTATTATTATATTCTGGCCAAACTAAATATATGTATAATGCTGGAAACATTGGCCCCATACTCGACTTAAAATTAAATATAAATGTCGATTTTGGAACAGAATTTGGACTCCTTCCTACAATGCATATCGCTGACAGGAATAATACGAACATCACGCCAAAAAATAATTCTGTTTTTTTTGTGTTGTTTACAAATGTGCATATTATTAGTACATATTATTATGCGTAAATGGAATATATGACCAAATACTTGGAAAAGTGTAGGTAGGAGGTACAGTCAGCTGCTCAGATATGTAAACACTTCCAAGTTTTCACTTTTATTTTACTCGGTACTTTTCATATAAAAGTCTACGCACACAATTTTAATATTAAGTAGTCATCGTTCTTGTCAGAATACGATATATAAATTATCACAATAACTATACACTTACTATTCAGTCAAATTTCAAAACATGGGAGTGTATACATATTTTCGCAGCTGACTGTACATGCATACCCACCCACCAAAAGGACTAAGTAAACGGACCAGTTTATGAAAAGGGAAACACAACAATACACGAACTTAGTAATTATATAACGAAACTGCGGGCAGAAGCTAGTAACAAATCTAATGTGGTTAAACCTAATGTGGTTTAATTCAGGTTTTGTCCACAGGGCGGAGTTGACCAAGAGGATTCCTTGGATGGGCGTCCGAGAAGAAGACCCTGACACCGTCTCCAACGCAACCAGCGTCGCCACCGCGCAGTCGCAGTCGCAGCCCGCAGCGGATGCCTAGGCTCCAGTAGACCACTAAAGAGAGGCCTACATGGAAGCCTAAGGCTCCTGTAGGCCATTAGAGCTGATGCAATGAGATAGGTTTGAAGGAGTCTTTAGGGCTCCAGTAGACTACTAGAGAACTGGTGCAATGAGATTGGTTAAAGTGTAGAAGCTGACGATATGAGGTTGATAGAGAACAGAATATCACACTTTTGTTTGAAGTCAAATCTTTGAATAAATGTTTGTGTGACTCGGTATTAAAATAACTCGCTTCTTTGTAGAAAATAGATTAAATTAAACAGTCGTTTTGAATATGTAATTTCGGAATATGTGTTGCTGGTGAAAACTGTGCATATAGATTTTTGGGAAATGACAACGTCAAAGATCTAAAACTTAAATTAATCATTTATTTTTAGGAGCACTAACTAGACACAAAAAAGTTCAGATTGTTTCAATTTTGATTAAATTATGAACGAAACCAAAGTAAATAATTTACCCTGAGGCTAGCAAACAAGGATTTATAATTGTTTAATTAATGAATTCCTTCTCCCGCTGGTAACAAAAGACATAAAAGCCAACTATAAATTATTACACAAAGACCTAATTTCAACAACAGCAGAATTTTGAACTATTCGGAAAATCTGGGCTATTATTTCACTTTCCGGTCTAAGAGACCTTTTACATGGGTTACGTAACTCGGACTGTTTTCTAATGAAGCTTTCATTTTCTAGTTTTGCATAGATGCAGTTTCTCTAACATTGTGGGTCTTTCTACCTTACATTCTCCTGGTCAAACTCACAAGATAGACCTTAGTTTGACCGCAATCTGAGCAGATTAGCAGATGTTTTAATTTTTAGTGGAGAACTGAGATCTGCACTGACATCGCGCAGGGTATTGTGCATTGTCATAAGGCAGGAGGCCTTATCAGTTCCTAACCAGCCCAGCCCAACTTCCTGAATTTACCTACCAGAACTGGACAGCTTAGTTTTAGCTTTTTAGTAGGTGTGGACGGAGTTGATCCTTGAATGATACTTCAATACCACATTATTTTTTTGTTGCACGATTGTGTAAATAAATTTTAAAGCATTTTTTATTAAACTCATTGCGTCAGTTCTACAAATTATTTGTAATTTCTAAACCAAACGACGATTATAATTGCTTGAAGAAAGGACTCTGGTGATGCTTTATTATTTTTGTACGAAGCAAAAAAAAATACAAAACAAAAAAATCTATCGATCCCGACGACTATGGCTTTCATTAATGAGGGAGAATTTTATAATAAATGTTATTAATGTTTATTTCAACATGTTACCTTCGCAGTATAAGAGAATAAAGGTAAACTTGCAATTTATAAAGTTGTTTTTTTATTACCCTAAATCCTTTCAATGCAGGTATTTAAGTAGGATTTTTCAACTATTTTAGTATGGTGAAATAGATGAAAAAAAAGTAGTATGTATTAGCACAGACGCGTAAATGAAAATGTGCTTTGAATCTCATTTAAATAGTTCTAGCAGAGAACTTTGAACTAAAGTCTCTGTGAGTTTTTATTGGCAGACATACCGATCTACCCTCATTCTTTGTCTTTTGCTACGAACATACATTTACTCTTTGGTTGTGGTTCCAATGAGAAGAAGAAAAAAAAAAGGGTTGATAGGTGGCGTCTGTCACGTTCTTCACTTACTTTTCTCGGGTAGCTGGGATGGGTGCGGTGTGGTTTGTGGAGACTTGGACTCTATATTACGTTCGTATAAAGTAACGGCTGTTCATGAGACCGGATTGTATTTTTGTTGTTTTCTGAATATAACCCGTTTTGTTAAACCTTAACCTTTAACACGCTGGAGCAATAATTATAACGGTTAAGGTTTAACAAAACTGTTTATATTCAGAAAACAACAAAAATACAATCCGGTCTCATGAACAGCCGTTATTTTATACGAACGTAATATAGAGCACGACAAATGAAATAAATTAAATAGCTTACAGTCTCCAAGTCTCCACAAACCACACCGCACCATCCCAGCTACCCGAGAAAAGTAAGTGAAGAAGTATAGGTCTCTTTTGAAATTTCAACATCACAATCTGTACTGAACATTTTCATCATCATCAGCCTATATCAGTCCACGGCTGGACATAGGCCTCCCTTAATGAGCGCCATAGCGCCCTGTTTTCAAATCAAAATGAAAAATTATACTTTTCTTTAAATCGGTAGTGGTGCAATAAATGTATTATTATTTCAAATTTCAAGTTAAATGCACAAGTTACTGAGATATTCAAGAAAGAAGAACGGACAGAACGAGACAACAAGGGTTTCGAAACCGATCTCGACCCTAAAAACGGTGATGTAAAAACGGATCCGCTGTGTAAACGTAGCCAGATTGTCTTGCCTAACATGGTCTACAGTGAAAAATGAACCAACACTCCTTTCATTCATTGATCTATTCAAATCAAAAACTAATAATATTATTTAAAGGGCTATGCCTATATTACATTATTTTCTTATTATTATATTATATTAGGATAATATTAAATACACCTTCCTACATATTTTCATATAAAATTATAAATTTTCTTTGTTGAAACGCCACGTAAAATAAAGCGGGAGTAATGAGGTTCGCAGTAAAGAGGCTTACACACCGAGCCCTTTATCAGGACGCACTAATGAACAATAAAGACCGCGATAGACATTTTTATGGAGCACCCTGTAGGATTGGGGCACATCGGGTTTCCTTCGTTCTTTGTTTTTTTAAAGAAATTGAAAAGATTGGATAAAATATCAGACAAGGAAGTCCACATTCGTCAGATAGCCACAAAAATCAATTCATAAGACAAATATTTTTAAACTTACGCGATCTGAACACATATTTATAAATACTATTGAACGGGTATTTATCGCGTTTACACCTTATTTTCCCGACGTTTCAACAGGTTTTTGCGCTTACGCCGCTCTGCTCTGTCCCGCTCCTATAAACGCGAAATTCTATGCCTATCCTTTTCACAAAATGGCGTCATATATCCGCCCCCTTAAGTGTTGCTCAAGCGTAGATCGATGACTGAGTAAGCTTTCATAATACGGGCCTTAGTGCCAGCCAGTGTGTTTTCAGCTTTACGTCTACGACACACATTTTATGGATCTCCGCACCCAGCCTCCCTCCTTGGTGGTCAGATCCGGAAATAGGACAGTGCAGTGGCAACTGACTTAAGACTTGTAATAATCATCACTTGTGATATCACAAGTCCCCCCCCCCCCCCCTTATTCAAAGGGTCCCTTATTCAAAATAGTCTGCTAATATATAGCTTTGCTTAATCTAAGACAAAGTTATACGGCGTATGGTATAAATATAGATATTTAAATACAGTGTTAATATATTGGAAAAAAAATACGAGTAAGTGTCGTTTCGCCCATTTTCACGTTACATTGCTGGTTTTTCAAAATGAAATGTTAGAAAGATTCCGAAGTTTAATAGCACATAATATTAGGTACCTAATACGTTCGAATAGACTTTCACATGTCATGCTTTTACTGAGACCTACGAGCTACGCCTCTACACAGTCGTAGAGGATCTACGAACCGTAGACTGTCTACGAACTGTAGACTGTCTACGCCGTAGGCATCTTATACCCCTCATTGTCCCGCGCTTACGTTTGCACCATTAATTTGCCCCATTAATGGTGCAGGCGTAACTGGTTAGTTATGTTTGCACCATCAATGGTGCAGACGTAACTGGTTAGTTATGTTTGCACCATTGATTGATAGGGAAAAGAAATAACAGACAAACAGACCGTATAAAATACGTAGGAAAATACTGTGACACTTATTGTCAGATGTGACACTTACTGTCAGATGTGACACTTATCGACTTGATTATGAAATTTCATTCTTTCGATATAAAATAAGTACGTATAGCTGGAAAATAATCTCGTACAATATTTTCTGCCACTTATTCCAACAGTATCAACAAAAACTGAAATCCTCTAGGGAAGTTAGCAACTCATTAGAGACTTGTCGCTAAGCCCGCAGCGTACGTAAATAACAAGCTATGAGAGTTTGTTTGACGTACCGTCGCCGTTATGAACCGGCTGCGGTTTCATATGAGAGAGGATGTCAGACAACTTAGGGCGGTTTCCACCAATCTCTATTAAACCCAGTTAAGGTTGAAGTAACTGTTGCGTATGTCAAATGGGGAACTTTGATTGTATTTCAGCTAAACCAAGTTATAAGTTTGATTACTACTGGTATAGTATTATTTAAGCTGTGGTTTGGAATGAAATCGGCGATTTTGCTAAGCTATTAGGTAAACATATAAAATTCCATACCTAAATAAATCACCTAATACAGATGCGGTTTTAGGTCACTTTTCTAGAGCTTTTCTCAGAGTGGGAGAAACAAGAGAAACCGCAAGTGTTTAGGTATTAGGTTTACAAATTATATTATAATTCATTATTTTCTATATATAATCATCTTGATCTGAGTCCACATGTCGCCCCAGTAACGCACAGTTCTTTATTTGTAACAAAGATGTTACGTATCATTACACAAAATACACCATCAACATATTATCTCTTCCACAATGTTATACCAAAAGCTGCTAGATCTATCCTAGATTCAAAATGTTATGTTGTTGTACCCGTTAAATAGTATTTATAAATATGTGTTCAGATCGCGTAAGTTTAAAAATATTAAAAAATTCTAAGACCAGTAAGTCTTAGGCTCTAATCAGACAGAGCAACTATTGCGGCAACTGGCTACTCGCAACTAGTTTTTTACTTTTACTACTAAACTATTTACTGAACCTATAGTTTAAGAAGCTCGAAAAATATTGAAATGTAGACGGTTTCTTCAACTAAAGTTGCATGGCGTGTTTACTAAGTATTCATTAATTAACTACGGAGCAACGGTACATAAAATAAACTAAAAATACCCAGTTCAATAAAAACCTTTTTATTCAAATCCATATCCTAAAAACGTATTTACAGTCAATAATAGACACTAAATGTGTTGGAATGTTAATTATTGTTTTGACTCAATCCATTATATTACGTCGCAGTAGGTATTTATTCTCTTTAGTAGAACGTTTGAGTTTTATTACAGTAGATATAAAGTAGTTAAGTATTTCCATTCCAACATTTTGTGAGTAAAACTCAAAATGAGATCGCCAAATAACATAAAGGAGTAAAACTGAAGTCACGATCAGTTCAACATATATTTTTTTTCGTCGTATTTTCACTTTTTTAATGAGCTACAAACATGTTCCGCGTAGTTTCTAAAAGCAAACCTGGAAGGTCATGTGAATATAATGATTATCAAGCTATTCTACGACCTAATCTGAAAAATTGTCCTATTATTCTTTTAATTAATCCAAATATGGTTTACCTATTTACACTATTGATCGTAAAAGTTAGTGAAATTAAAATATTTCAAAATTGTTTTAAACTTCATGTCAATAATAATATTTTTATTGCTGCTTTCATGGTGTTTACCTCTTAAAATATACAACATACGTTTATCCTGGGAAAATAGCCTTAGAATTACAAGTAGGCAATGCTATGGCCAAATCCATTCAGTAGTCTTGTCGTGGAGAACCACCAACATCAAAATTAAACAATTCTACAATATCCTGATTTTGAGATCTATGATTTTACAAAGTATATATCATGCCATAATGTAAACCAATTAGAGATAAACAAATTTCCATTGCATGGTAGACAGCTTGGTATATTTATTAACAATTTGCGATATATTAAAAAAAACATTGACCATATTAATTCCTAGTTTTACTCATGTTAATTAGAATATTTAACTCTAGAGTTATCAGTTAGAGTTAAATTGACCTAGGTTAACTAATCTTCGTAAATTGTTGGTTAAATGTGAAAAGTAGTTTCAAACTAAATGACTTACATAAGACTACCTAAGTAAGTCATTTCGTTTGAAACTACTGTAAACTATATCAGAAAGAGGGAAACAAAAACGATAATGTTCTTAATATGTACTGAATATTCCTATATTATAATGTCCCTTTGAAACTTGAATCTTTCATTATTTTCGGGTTAGTTCATATTTATTCTACGGTACTGCAATATGAGACAAACGGTAAAAAAACTGACAGAAAAATAGTACGAATGTGAATCCATTTGTTTTCAAAGAGATAGCAAGCCATAATACAAATCAATATAGGTTGATTTATACAAAATTAGTTCAAAATATACATCAAAAATAATTTATCTGCTTTAAAACTAGCAAAATTAAAATGGCAACAGAAAATATGGATTGATCTACAGTTTGGTGAAATGACCAATGTCTAAGTTAAGTTGGGACATTCCGTACTTATCAATGAATTCTTACTTAATAATTCTTAAATGCAAAATGATTATAAAACAATTGGGTCTCTCCATTCAATTTTAAGTAAGTACTAATTTAACTTACAAACATTGTATGTATGTGTATTATCATACATCTACTTGCATCATATCAGAAGTAGTGCACCAGTGCAGTAAAATAACATTTTTAATGCTTTGATGAGACCACGCAACTAAGTTACTTGAATAATGTGTGAATAGTGTAGAATTGAGAAAACCCTCGTCCTTCGGTGTTTCATAAAAAAGATCTTAGAATGAAGTGACCCAACTGCTTTCTAGATACAAAGTTAAAGTCAACTGTAGCAGTATTTGTATATTTGAGACTGACGTGGCAAATTGTATGGCCACTGTACTGGCTCTCGTGTGATAACCACCATCATTGATGACGGCACGAATAACTGCCGTCCCTGTCGTCCACAATCTTTTTCTGTCGTGACGATAGATTGTCAAGGGAATGTCAAGTCAACAGTCACCAGCTAGAGACGATAGTCGTCCAACGATAAGTTATCGTTACGACATAATGGGAACGCGAAGTGAAAACACGGATTTTTGTCGTAGACAGAACTGAAACTACAAAATCTCACGATGTCAAGTGATGATGTGACCGACGTTATTATCGAGGTTAAGAAGACCCCTATTCACTCTTTGTCTTGAAGAGACTCCGGTTGTAACTGACAGGAAAACGGTGGCCAGGTGCTTTTAATCGGCTACTTTTAACACTTAGGGTGCCCACGACGCGCTTGCCTATGTATAGCTCCTCCTGGCCTGCATCGTTCCGTGTCACAGCGCCGAGCTTGGGCAGTGAAAGCTTTAAGGAAAGCTCCGAGTTTCATACTTTCCGAGACTACAAGTCAGTGAGTCTTCATTATCAGTTTCATATTATTACATGCTTTGCCAAATCAATCGCTTCTTACACTAGTGGACCAAAAATTGGAGCGAACAAAATCAATATCATAACATTTTGTTTCTTATTTGATAATAATTACTATTTATTAAGCTGTTTATGTTAAAATTTGACTTGTCTAAGTGCTTATTTTGTAAGCCTAAAGAAATAAAGTTATTGACTTTTGATTTTTAATACCAATCGGCAGCGTTTCCAAGACTCCGGCTAGATTGCACCGGCGAAGGCAACGCTGGTGAGCCAGATACTTACCAGCTCAAGCGTTGCTTCGACGAGCCATCTGAATGAGTACCTCTAGATTAGTTGCTACAGCTGAACAACTGAATTGTAAATACTAGTTGTTTCTTTGTTAATGAAGACGATACTTTGCTACAGTTGACTCAAACCTACAGTAAACATATTTTTTTCAAAGAAATACTTCGTGTGTCTCCGAGAATTAAGTTTAAATTAAAATAACCTAGGGCCGATGTTTGTTACGGTTTATGCTCTGAAGCAAGCGGCGAGCCCACCATTCTTCTAAGTTGAATGGTCTGAAGTTAGCTAGTTGTCTGGGCGCTATCACTTCTTGGTAGTATTTAGCGTCTTGACTGCCGCGTTCTAATTCATGTGTCACCTGAAAATAACAAAAAAGAACCTTTAAAACATTAAATGGCCACAGAATATCATATGAAAGAGGCACACATCATCATCAACCGCCTATGCTAGTCCACTGCTGAACATAGGCCTCCCCTAATGAGTGCCATAGCGCCCTGTCTTCAGACGCATCTAGCTTCAGCCTGCGGTCTTTCGCAGGTCTTCATCCCACCTGACCGGAGGGCGTCCTACGCCACATTTACTGAGTCGTGGTCTCCACTCAAGAACATGTTTACCCCAACGGTTTTCTCTTCTGCGCGAGATATGCCCTGCCCACTGCCACTTCAGCTTGCTAATTCTTAAGCCAAAGTTATCAACATATCTCTAATATGTTGATAACTTTGGTTCTCTGTCGGATAGAACACGTTTACCCCAACGGTTGTCGGTTCTTCGCGATATATGCCCGCAAAATAGCGCCGCGTGCCGCATATTCCTTTCTTTGTATTTCGTTGAACTAAGGGAATTTAAAAATGTTTTTCCAGTGTGCGATACCTACTGCTTTTTTGATGCCTTTGGCCACTAATTAGTGGCCACCAAACTTTATTTTCGCATCTCTGCCTAAACTATACGAAAAAAAACTATAACAGAGGCATTAAAAAAAAGCTTATTATACATTTTAGAATAATAAAACATATCAAATGTTAAGAAATTAATAAATCCCAAAAATTTACGATCCCGACGGGATTCGAACCCGCACCTTCCCCTTCAGCGCAGGGGTGCTCTTTTTCCAACTAAGCTACGTGATCTTATCTAGTCGGCCCGAAAATCTTTGGGAGTTCTTTCGGCACTTACGCCGTCAGCGCCACCTACAGAGGAAACAATGAAGTTATCCAATTCTGCTCAAAGACCAAATTTACATTTAGTTCTTTGACGAGAGGTTTTGCCGTTGCTTGATTCTAAGGTTTTTATTTATTATACTCTGGGTAATTTCTAAGAAATTAATAAATCCCAAAAATTTACGATCCCGACGGGATTCGAACCCGCACCTTCCCCTTCAGCGCAGGGGTGCTCTTTTTCCAACTAAGCTACGTGATCTTATCTAGTCGGCCCGAAAATCTTTGGGAGTTCTTTCGGCACTTACGCCGTCAGCGCCACCTACAGAGGAAACAATGAAGTTATCCAATTCTGCTCAAAGACCAAATTTACATTTAGTTCTTTGACGAGAGGTTTTGCCGTTGCTTGATTCTAAGGTTTTTATTTATTATACTCTGGGTAATTTCTAAGAAATTAATAAATCCCAAAAATTTACGATCCCGACGGGATTCGAACCCGCACCTTCCCCTTCAGCGCAGGGGTGCTCTTTTTCCAACTAAGCTACGTGATCTTATCTAGTCGGCCCGAAAATCTTTGGGAGTTCTTTCGGCACTTACGCCGTCATTAATTACGCCGTTATTAATTTCTTAGAAATTACCCAGAGTATAATAAATAAAAACCTTAGAATCAAGCAACGGCAAAACCTCTCGTCAAAGAACTAAATGTAAATTTGGTCTTTGAGCAGAATTGGATAACTTCATTGTTTCCTCTGTAGGTGGCGCTGACGGCGTAAGTGCCGAAAGAACTCCCAAAGATTTTCGGGCCGACTAGATAAGATCACGTAGCTTAGTTGGAAAAAGAGCACCCCTGCGCTGAAGGGGAAGGTGCGGGTTCGAATCCCGTCGGGATCGTAAATTTTTGGGATTTATTAATTTCTTAGAAATTACCCAGAGTATAATAAATAAAAACCTTAGAATCAAGCAACGGCAAAACCTCTCGTCAAAGAACTAAATGTAAATTTGGTCTTTGAGCAGAATTGGATAACTTCATTGTTTCCTCTGTAGGTGGCGCTGACGGCGTAAGTGCCGAAAGAACTCCCAAAGATTTTCGGGCCGACTAGATAAGATCACGTAGCTTAGTTGGAAAAAGAGCACCCCTGCGCTGAAGGGGAAGGTGCGGGTTCGAATCCCGTCGGGATCGTAAATTTTTGGGATTTATTAATTTCTTAGAAATTACCCAGAGTATAATAAATAAAAACCTTAGATATCAAATGTTTATTTTTTTTTTTATTTTTTTTTTCTCACATGTATTTTTTTATATTTTGTTTGTTACGTGTGCAATAATGAATTTTCTATCGATGTTTCTTTGATTCTATCACATGTATCTCAAATATCTTACCGTATTCCAAGATTCGTAAACAAAGTTTATAATATCATTATGTTGGTTTGTGTTCATCATCTGAGGACTCTGGTCGGGTGGACTGAGCCGAGGCCCGTTGTGTCCGTTGTTGCTGTGCCCGTTGCCGTTGTTGTGACGTTTGCTGCTGCCCATGTGCGGCAGCGACCGGGGACCACTTACATAGCTCGATCTGGAAATGAATATAGCCTATTTAAGAAGTTACGAGTAACATAGCAAAAAATTACAAGGACATGAGAGCAAGTCTTAATGGCGGAGATGCTAGTGGAGCTGAACCAGATGCTGGACGGCCTAGCTTCATCCTCCCGATCGTACATGGCCACCTTCTCCAGCATCCGGTTCAGCTCCTCCAGCTTCTCCGCCATTAAGACTATGTCATCATCGAATCGTGCATCATCGTCCATTGACGATTCGTGACCACTCGTAAAAGTTTATAGACGTGCATCCAGAAAACCAAAATATTGACATAGGGTTGGCAGTGAGCAGCCATATATTGCGAAGAACCGACAACCGCAGAGGTAAAAGCAGGGTTGATAAAAATCATGATTTTTATAAAAAAATCCAAAAAATCCGATTAATTTGATTTTTTAAATTATCCGGTCGTTTTCAGTATGAAAGTCAGTTATTTATAAAAAAAACAACATATTTTTTGTTATATCAACATAATGAAGTCATTCTTTTATTAAAAAGACGAAGTAGCATATTTATTTGCCTATTTAACAAAAAATTATGAATTAAATTTATAAAAAATGACATTAACGAAAATCAACAAACATATGTGTTCTTCTAAAGGTAATTAAAAAACACTTCCATTTTGTAACAACAAAAAAAGTTATTAAAATAAAAAAGACAACATTAACAAATGAACAAAGAACCATTTTATTATTTAAATCACTTGATTAAAATCGCGATTTAAATCACTGATTTTAATCATAACATCCCTGGGTAAAAGTATTAAAAGTATTTTTGAGTGGAGGCTGCGACTCAACAAACGCAGTGTACGACGCCCTCCGGCCAGGTGGGATGACGACCTGCGAAAGACCTATGTCCAGAAGTGGACTATTATAGGTTGATGATGATGATGACAACTAAGTGAGATTATTTTCTTAGTTAGTTTTTGCATTGATTATACTGTACTGTAAATCAAAAGAACCAAATCTCTCTTGTAAACACTTAATTTAGTTAGACCATGGAATCTGCAAAAACCGGGACGAAGCACTTTGTACATCTTGTTTGAACCAGTTGCAACAATAGTTTTATTTATCACTAGCCATCCGCCCCAGCTTCGCACAGGTATATTCTATAGCCTATGTTACTCAGTGTCAATGTAGCTTTTAACGGCAAAAGAATTTTTGAAATCAGTCCAGTAGTTTTTAAGTTTATTCATTACATACAAAAATACAAATCTTTCCTCTTTATTATATTAGTGTAGTGTTATTTTTTATAACCTTTTATTTTAAAAATGTACCAAAAAAGCCTACAGCCTCGAGCTAATGCTGTAGCTTAGTTATTGTGATTTTATGGAATATACTTTTAAATATTTGCAAATACAGAATATACTTGAAAAAAACAAGTCTCATTTAAATTAACATGTAGGTAGACAATAGTTTTTACAGCAGCCTTCAGTGTTTGCATGGCTTTCAGGGGACATTGACCTCCAAATTTCAGATCACCACAAATTTCACATGACTCATGGTGATTGAAAACATAATTTTATAACAAACCTACTGTTATTCCACTTGAGTAATATTTTGAGTAGACTTGAGTGTTTTGGCGCTAAACTACACGCTTTTATCACGCGATCGATAACGAATAGAAAACAACAATAACCATTAGGTACCTACCCATTAGCCACATGAAAATACTTAGCGGACAAAAAATACCAAACCATCTGTTAAGGGTGCTTTTGATAATATTCTAGATTGATGTCCTACTTTACATGTATTCAAGGGATCCCTGCACATCTAGGGAGCGTAAATAAAGCAACTGAATGTCTAGGATTTTAGTAAACATCTGAGGATGTATTTCTCGCCAATTGATGTAACTGTCGTCAGTCCCTTTGTTCGAAGCTATGCGCAAGCTAATAGGTGCAGATTCTCCACGTCTATGACTCGTGAAAGCAAACGTATGGTATGCGAATGCACAAGCAAAATCGAATTTGCTCACCTCATATTGCGATCCATGTTTTCAACAAAGCCAAGCTCTGTCTCGTTCGCCAATTATTTTATTCTTACACTAGTGCAACTTTGTGTTGTAGTGTTGAACTTTCCTGCATTTCCTAACAAAGGCTCCAATAATTAAGCACTGTGAACAATATTTTTACAGATAAATAGACAGGACGCTTCTCGTCTCACACGCACGACACTTTTCTTTTCTGTCAAATCAAATCTATTTTGTCAAAAGTTCAAAAACATGAATGAATGGATGGAATGAATGAAAGTGATCCACGAATTAAAATTTTTGATTTTTATTCCCTAAATGAATATTTTGTTCATTGAACTTTGCATTCCATTGGCTAACAGGTTACAAAAGCAAAGATTGGGGCACACTCAAACCAATAAAAAGACATTAATTCTAAGCGAAAGCATTTCGACCAATCATACAGTCAAAAATCAAATGAATAGTTATACACTATCACATTGTCATCTCACTCAACTCCACTCTTTTAACGTCATCTCATTCTCACTCATTCATTTCTTTTACTCATCAATCAACAATTTCTTTTCTGTGCGTGTGTGCGTACCTTAGAGTATACCTAGAGACGGCATACCTACGAAAAAAACGTGTATACCTAAACTTACCTATAAACTAAAATGGCTCCTTTCCGTAGTGCTGCCCTTTTGTACCTCGATATTTTTATCGAAACAAGTATTTTTGTGACGATATTTTAGCAGTTTCGTAGTGATTTTATTGTTTTCACCACGATTATGAAACAGAATTCTATAATCATATAGTCATAGAATGCTTTAATTAGAGATACAAAGTATGTGAATGCACGTACCCAACTATGGCTCGACCGCGCTCATGAGACGCAACCACTGAGAAGTTAAGAAAATGAGCTATTATAACAATGGTAATTTTTTCATGTATTTTCCGAGTCAAGACTCATGCGTTTAGACACGTGCCAGACCTCCTTAGAATTAAAGATCAAAGTTCACCAAACCAGTTTATAGAACAGTCTGCAGTTAGCTCATTTGTTTCAATTATTGTAGGTAAATACTAGTTCTAATTTGTTTACTACTTGATTCAAATTTTCTTTGTTAATAAACGTTGTGTTCATCTAAGAAAAAAAGGTACCTACTGAAATGAAACAACAAGCTACTTAATTGCAAAATATATTGTTTGTATGCAACAGTGATTTGTGAGATAGTATATTTATATTTGTATAATAATATGGGTATAACAATGTGTAATCTGTATCTTTAGCGTAGACGCTATCTATGCTTATATTATAAATGCGAAAGTGTATTTGTTTGTCATTCAGTCACGGCTTAACTAAGAAACCGGAACCTAACTAAGAAAGGATGGAGAGTAACATAGGCTACTTTTTGTCTTAGTAAAATAACAAACTCCCATGGTAGAGTTACAGGAATATCCCCCTAGATATTATATGAAATTCGAATTTAACGAGGATGAAACCGCGGGGAACAGCTAGTATTATTTATTATTATAATATAAATCACAAAAAGATAGACACCACATTTTATAAGCAATTCAACAAGTCTCATTCATTTATTATATTATATCACAAATTTAACTCCTACATTTTTAATTAAACAAGCAATGTAATCCGTCTTATTCATTTACAGTATAAATCAAAAATTTAACACAGACGCCACCTGTATTTTCGATTGTAGAAGCAATGCAACAGTCTCATTCATTTACACATTTGCAATATACCTACCTAATTCAAAAATTCAACTAATACTACACCTAAATTTTCAATTTTACAAGTACCTAATGTAATCAGTCTCATTCATTTACAGTATAAATCTCAAATTTACATTATTTCTATTAAAGTACTGGATCGCGCTGGCACTAGTGGCTGAAACAAACATGAAGAATAAATTTATAATGCAACATTATTTGTCAGCCTACAATTATAGACTCTAGAAAGGTACTGAGTAGTTCAACTTTGAAAAAAAATCTAAAATCTTAAAGAAATTCTAAAAAAGCCACATCGTTTGCGAAATAACTTTATTTTGCATGGAAATAATTTGCTAAGGGAGGATTTATGGAAATGTACATTTTAGAGGGGATTTGAAGTATGGTAGGCTTTAATATTACTTTGGGTCAGATTTATTTACTTAAAACTTAATATTCATTAATATCAAAATTTAAGCCCTTTAGAAAAATAAAGGTAGTCAAGTTTGTTAATGCATATATGCATTACTTTGCAATAGAAGTTTGTGGGAGTAAGGTCAAGTAAAATACTTACTAAAAAGATTCGTGACGGTACGGCATCCTCTCGCAGTCTTGTTATTTAAAGTTCGATTGAAGCAAGTTTCTTCAAAATGAAGAGAACGAACGAAAATATCTTTCGTACCAAACTTCAAATTTTCTACTCCAATTGAGTCCAGCCACTTTTTCTTTTACCGTAATTTTCGGGTAACCTAGAACGTAAAAAACCAGTTGAAAATTAATACACTACAATTTACACTTGAAAACATCGATACCTATGAAAAATGCCTTGAAGTACAACACTATCGCCAAACAAACAGTTTCATGTTTTCTTTAATTACACTTAAAACTTACAAAAATAAGCTACATTCGGTATGAATTTTATGTAAACTATTCCTAGGAAAGCCAACACATAAGGTATTTATTGTATTATTTGGTAATTTAGCAAAATAAGAATACGTACCGGTGTAATGTTATGTTTGGACGATTTTCACTTGTTTTTAAGCCGCAACCTACCAAACTACTGTTTGGCATCTTCCTATTAGCTTTCTTTCGCTTACTATATAAGTATTCACATGAAAAAGTCCCGAACTCAAATAATTTTAGCATTTTTACTGTAAATGCAACTCTCGTTGACAGTTTACATACCTGAAAGTAAAATGGCAAACCGGCCTCAATCATGCTTTTCTATGACGTCACGTTTCAATGTTGCCAAAAATAGGTTTCGCACATTATATTGATGTCTCTTTTTACATTGGTTATTGTAGGTAAGATAAAACGAGATAGCTATAAGTTTATGAGTACAATATCGATTTAGATCATATTTGTATAACCGAAAGTTCCTATAGAACAATACGCCGTCTCTACATACCTATACTCTAAGGTGCGTACCACGGACTAGTTGATACTAACCGTGGACGGAGGAAACAGTGTGACCAGATTATATTTTACGAAAATACCGAGGCACCTCAAAAAAATACTGAAATATACCGACTTACATAGGACAGATATACCAATAAAAATACTGATTTCCTAGGTACTTAATTGAAGTTTGTGCAGATACAACAGCAAAGTATAAAGTTCGTAAATAGATATTTTCACGAAAGGAAGGTACGACTACTTCGTTAAAATGTTATTTAAACTCTGTGCATGCTACTGAATACGAAGAATTGATAAAATGAGAAACCCTTATTCCACGAGGCCTGCCCTTAACACTTCATCTCAATCTATCTAGTAGATACTACGGAACACCCGAAGGTGTTGGTAGATAGTATCTACCAACACCTTCGGGAACCTGCTTCTGTGTTGGTAGATAGTATCTACCAACACCTTCGGGTGTTCCGTAACCGAAGTCGGAAGCGGTGTCGTAACTCCGCTTCCGACTCCGGTTCCGGTTTCGGTTCCGATTTCGATTCCAACTCCGACAAACCAAATTCTAAAACTCCGACTTCGGTTCCGTTATGCCACCTCCGTAACATCCCTAGTATAAACTAAATCCGGGAAGGTCCCTAATGTTCGCGTTCCGGGGAATTCCGTAAACATTGTCGCAAAGACGATCACTCACTACGGTGTTGCCATAACTTCAACCAAAATATACCCAAAAATACTGACTGCCAGCAATATACCTGAAAATATCCTGCTGTTCGGAAAAATCGATGAAATATACTGAAAAAGTATTAAAATACTGAATCTGGTCACACTGGGAGGAAATCACCCCCCATATAGACCTTAATGGTTGATAATAAATTAATAACGAACCATTATCCTGTCATACAGCTTTTGACTTAGAGACGAGAGACCATTCTACTCATCCAATATCTCTGTTCAATGTACATTTGATCAAAGATTTGGATACTAGATTCTGCCCATGGCTTCGCATGCGTTGTTTTTATGAAAACGTATGTAGGTTAATTAATTCTCATAGAAACTGATTTTTTTTGGGTAAAATGGTAGTATGCAATTTTTCAGCCAGATATGGTGAGAAGTTTTAGCCTGAAGAAGTAACAAACTTCCTTCTATCCATCCAAACTTTCGCATTTTTTATATTTGTGTGATGTGATGTTTTTCATTTGAAATCAACTAAGCAAATTACTAAGGAATCTTGGACAAAGTCATTAGATGAGTGGAATGGGCATCCCACCATTTTTTTAAATCAAATATTGGACAAATAACTTTGACAAAAATATTGGATGGGTGGAATAGGACCTTAGAGTATATACCACTAGAGGTGTTGCATATACCCATTTCATTCACACAAGAGAGAGATAAAAATATGCTTGTAGCCTGAGAAGAAATGAGATAGAATGAAAGTTTCTCTGTCTCTACCAGTGTGCCAGTTTTTTCATTTCATGCCGGGCACATCACATAGTATTTGTTTTTTTCGACCTAATGATACTTTCTGCTAATTAAATGTGTGAAAGTGACTCTGCGGGCATTCCTGCGTCTCTCAACGATATAAATCTGAAGCAACGATGGTGCGGTGCAGTGTTTTTGGATGTAAAAGTGACGGTGAACGAAAAGTGCCGAGTTTGTCATTCCAATCGTAAGTACAAGCTCGTTTGACTTCAAAAAAGGTTCAAAATTTATAGTTTCATAGATTTCCGTACAGACAAGACTCAAAAACTATGTTTTAAAATAATTCTAATAAATATAACCTAAAATTACGAAAATTTAGGGTTGCCTGCACTCGAAAATAAAATTCCCCAAATGTCGTGGCGCATTGAGACATGAATACCTACATCTACATACATTCTTAAAATATGATTTTGTTTGTTACAGATTTCCCGAAAACAATGATTTACGTTTGCTTTGGATAGAAGCCACGGGTCGCAAAAACTGGGAACCCAAAAATATTTAGTAATTTGTTCAAACATTTTCATGAAAATCGTTAACAAAAAAGAAACGTGAACGTATCTGTTCTCTTATGCTGTTCCAAGACTGGTAAGTAAAATCAATAAATACATAAAAAGAATCAGTGCTACGATGATGGGTGAAGGACTGTTTGAGATTTGGATAGAAAAATTATACCTACTTTGTGTTTTAGTCTACCTACTAATCAAAATACTAAATCGAAAATATTTAAATGGTATTGGGATTTGGTGTTACTAATATAACTTACTATTACTATAGTACTATTTATAATTTTCATATTAATGCTTCAATATTTTATTTCAGGCATGTAAGATATATACCTACTACGGAAAAGGTACGTGAGGAAAATCATGAAAACTTTGAGTTTGTAAGAGAAATACAACGCAGTATAAATAAAACCACCAGTGTAAATTAGTAAGTAGGTATGTACCGTTTAATTAGTGTATGTACAATTTTATTTATCAAGTGTATGGGTATTGATTAAGGCTCTTTGATAGAAATAAAGACTGATTGATTTGTGATCCTATGATTTGTGGAGAGTAATCATAATCATCACACACAATGGTCATTATTACATACCTAATAAATAAAACAGAATATAAAATATTTGGATACATAGGCTAGGACGTAGGTAATATTGTGTTTAAGGTGTAAAAAATTTAATTTGGTTTTCTCTGCACATTTTACCTGAAGTATAATTTAAAAGTGCTTTTGAATTTCGTATAATGGTTGTCTTATCTTAGCAATACCTTATGTGTAAGATTTAATTACTTAAAAGAAATGTGATTTCCAAAGTGCAATTTTTATTGTAAGTTCTTGCTTGGTAAGTGTTTGAATTGATTATCTAGCAATAATATTATTTTCAAAATTACATTATTTTAGTATTTGAAATGATGTCTACCTACACGTTAGCTCGTATTATGTGGCGGTGGTAATAAATTTAAACGAAACCTAACATTGATACCTGAACGTTGTTTTATTTCTATGCTCATTAAATTAAAAGTTTACCTACTCCCGCATACGTAGGTACCTAATGTAATGAATGATGTATGATACTAAAATACCACCTACCAGACATGAAATTACGAACCTAGTCAGGGTAACAAAATTGTATGGCAACACCACTTCGTATTACTCTGTCCCTTTTTGCGGCCACGCATGCCACTGATCTAGTTAAATTCTCAATCTACGAATAGGACCCATCATGGACCCATAATCAGTGAGTTGATGAGTGAGTAGTAGTCTCTGCGCATGATTGTTCTGTTCTGTGGTCTGTGTTTGTCAATTTTGACATATAAGTATCTATTACGTACTAACTACGCCTGTCGCCTACGTTTTGTTTGTGTACCTATGCGTTAAAGATAAGATCAATGGTACTATTCAAAAAGGTTTTTTTGCATTTATTCTAATATGAACATTTTATTTTATGTTTCTCTCTCTCTACTAAAGTTTACGACTCTTTTGACATGGACATTGGCAGAGTTGTGGCAGCAAAGCACAGCGAGCCAAAAATAAGAAGTTGAAGTTGTGCAAATGTACGGGTTTCGTTTCGTTCTTTCATTAATAATACTACTAGTTTCTGAGTTGATTGAAATATTTCTATGCAGTAAGCATATTGTTATAATCCTACAATGTCAGATAAACTTGGTTTCGAAGAGTTACGGGCCAAATACAAGGTAATTTTTACAAACAAACATAACCTCTTACATGATTTGAAAATCAAGCTTATTTTGCAAAACTTTTCTTTTTTACCAGGATGTGCTCACCAAGGCTTTTGCAACCAATAACATAGACTTGCTAGACTCGTTCTCCAAGAACGCTAACGAGGTAGATCGGAAAGCAGCAATGGATCAGGCCTACAGAGATAAATTGCTGGATCTCTTAGTCGAGGAACCCGATACTCTGGAGTCCTTCGTTTGTTTCTGCATAGAGTCATGTCGGCGTCATATGGTAACTCCTACGATGCCCGTGGTTCTTCTCGGTGATATTTTCGACGCGCTCACACTGAACAAATGCGAGAAAATGTTCTCATACGTTGAAAACGGCGTCAGTATCTGGAAAGAGGAACTATTCTTCATAGCTTGCAAAAACAATCTGCTAAGAATGTGTAACGACCTACTCCGACGGCTCTCCCGTTCGCAGAACACTGTTTTCTGCGGCAGAATCCTACTATTCCTGGCTAAATTTTTTCCTTTCTCCGAGCGCTCTGGTTTGAATATTGTCTCAGAATTTAACCTCGAGAATCTAACAGAGTTTGGAGGAGATAACGCAAGTGCTTTGAAAGATGTTTTAGATGAAGAAATGGTAGTTGATGATGATAAGAGCAAGTTGGTGATTGATTACAACTTGTACTGCCGCTTCTGGAGTTTGCAAGACTTTTTTCGGAATCCTAACACATGCTACAACAAATTGCAGTGGAAAACTTTTGTTGCTGTGAGTATACATCCTAATGTGCTTCTACAGGACTGAACTAAAATCTTTTGGATAAGGAGAATCAGTGCCATGTTGGGCCATAATATCTATATCATATCTTTCTATTATTTGATTTTAATTTCCTTTGATAATAAAGTCCTTTTTTATAATAATATTAAAAAAAACCTGAAAATTCACAGCTTAAATGTGTAGGGTGACTGACTTTTTTAACAGCTAGATTTTTAAAAAATATGCTGTTCAAAGGAGCAGAAATAATTAAGAAAAACTGTCTACTCAACTCATTTTACGTGCTGTCTCAGTTACGCCAATTGAACCTGCAACCGATGATTTATTCTCTAATTGCCACTATCCTTCCAGCATTCAGGCAGTGTTCTATCAGCATTCTCATCCTACAAGTTAGAATCCATTGAGCTCCAGAAATCTAAGCTGAACAGACTCAAACCTGTCACCTCAGATGTGGAAATGCAAGAGTCAAAGGAACAGCACTACTTTGCCAAGTTCTTGACCAATCAGAAGCTTCTAGAACTGCAATTATCAGACTCAAACTTCAGAAGATGTGTTCTGATTCAATTCCTCATACTGTTCCAGTATTTGACTTCTACAGTTAAGTTTAAGATGTGAGTAGAATAAATAATTTATTCATAAATAACTTAGGACTATAAAGAATAGTATTAATAAAGATAACAAGGGTACTTAATCTTATTTATTTAAGGGTTATCCCTTAAATATATGCATGTGATGCAATGCAAGTGCCTGAACTATATATTAGCCATCGAGCTTATAGAATGTTAGTAAACAAACCGCCCATACTTAACCTAAAATTAACTTTGTTGGCGCGTCCTTTTATGCCTAATTTACATTACTTGTCGATTTGAGATTCTTCCTTCAACAGATATTACATACAATTACGTCTGAAATTCAACGCCAAGCAAGTGAGATTTAGTTATTTGTTTCGTGGTTTATTTACTAACATTCTATAAGCTCGATGGCTAAGGTATAGGTAGTGTGATTGTTTTTGGCTGGTTATCTTGAAAGTAATGTTCAGCATTATTTATTTATTTTATTGATTAGTGTAATTGGGGTGTTTTGCTATTCTAATCACACTAATTGGATGTATGGATGTTTGTTACTCTTCACGCCGAAACTATTCACCAGATTATGCTGAAATTATCCATACAGGTAGTTCTAGTTCATAGTAGTTTATTAATAACGATTATGTTACATGTATATAGATCCTGTCTCCGTCAAGAAGTATTTAAAGAAAATAAACAATTGTGTAACATTATTTTTACAGGGAATCTCAAGAATTAAAATCTGACCAGACAGACTTTGTGAAAGAGACCACTACTCAAGTTTACCGCCTGTTAGGCGAGACTCCGCCAAACGGGAAGGGTTTCGCTGAATGCGTGAAAAGCATACTGAAGAGAGAGGAGCATTGGAACAATTGGAAGAATGATGGATGTCCAGGTAAATTCGAAAACACAATTACATTTCTACGATAATTTCATTATGTCCCTAACAAAATCTATTTCGGCTGGATTCGAACCCGCGCCTCACCTTCAGAACAGGTGCGCTCTAACCAACTAAGCAACGAGATCGACAAATGCCTCGTCGAAAATATCTGCGACCTTTTACGACGAGTTACGCACTATAAAAGCTCACAATTACACTTACTATAAAAAGAATAAAAAAAATCTGTCAAAATTATCATCTAGCTTATAGCAAAAGTTTCGCACAGTTTTTTCCGAACTAAAAAATTGTTTAAAAGTAATTAAAGGAAATACGGAATAACTACAAAGTTTAAGTATATTCCGTATTTAAAGACATACCTAACATACATTCGAGCATTTGTCCAAACATCTAAACTATTGGTGGTTAAAAATTTATATGATCTTCTTCTATTTAAGAAGAATTTATATTATCTTATCGATGACGCGAGACAATCCGTCACAACAAACAAAAACAAGCATCTCTAACTTTCTGTTTTCATGACAGAGTTCCAAAAACCAAAACCTCCGGCGCAGTCAGAATCGAGCGACGAGGTGCGCAAGAGTAGGAAACGTAGACGCCCCGTCGGAGACATCATCAAGGAGTACGAGGGCACCGACAGGTCTTATATGGGCAAGTAAGTCATTACTCAGTACATTACACATTCACTGTTAAGCTATTGCTTACTAGGTAGAGACATTTTGATAGTAAAAGGGTGCCCACGCGTGGGCACCATGAACGTGGCCACGCTCATTTCACATCAAACTTTATACCTACCTTACATGTTTCTTTCATTCTAATTAAACTCATGTATTTTTCTTCAGCAATGAGCTAACAAAGCTTTGGAACCTGTGCCCTGACAACCTCGCTGCATGTCGAACTAAAGAACGGGACTTCATGCCCTCGTTAGGTAAGATCTAAAATAAATCGGGTTGGTAGCGGTATCGTTACATGACCGATATGTATTTGTAATTGGCAACACGACATCATTTCAGCCCACGTCCACTGATGGACATAGGCCTCCACCATACGACGCCACAAATAGCCGTCTGTTTTTTTTGTAAATTATCATATTTTTGACTTAAGTGTGCAACAAAGTATTATCTATCTAGTTGGCATAACAGCATCTGTCCTAGTTTGACAATATGCATAAAAATAGTATTGTATTGCAGATTCATACATGATAACGGGCACCGCGTGCCTGGCCGACGGGCGGCGCGCCACCGCCTGCGGCGGCTGGGGATGGCGCGCGCTGCGGCTACTGGCGCGACGCTCACCGCATTTCTTTGTGCACACCAACAACCCTATCGGCTGTCTGCCCGAGTTCTTAGACGCTATGGTAGGTTCCACTAATGCAAATACAAGATGGCGGCTGCGGCTGGCGCGTGCTACAGCTACTGGCGCGACGCTCACCGCACTTATTTGTTTACACCAACAACCCTACCGGTTGTCTGCCAGAGTTCTGGACGCTATTGTACATACTTAATTAATCTCTTTATTAACAAAGAAAATTACAATCAAATAATAAAATAAAATTAAAACTAGTATTTACAATTGAGCGAACTGCAGACTGTTGCAAACAATCTACTGTATTGTACATACTTGTTTTTGACATTCATAATGTCAAATTAACAAATACATGATTCCTGCAGCTTGCTAATCAATATCTGGATACAGGCCTCTCTGAATGAGCGCTATAGCGACTTCTCTTGCTTCTCAGCTTGGCACTTCCACCAGGCAGTCTTTCGCCTGCATATTATCAGCATGTCATATATTTGCATATCATCACCACACCTAGTCAAAGGGTTTGCTGAGAGTGCTCAGTGTCTTGATATCGCAGCAATCTCGAGCTAGCGAGCTTACACTAGCAAGCTCTCGTTTCAAGAGGTTAGTTTTACACAAATACCAAAATCGATAATTATTACAGGTTGACCGTATAACGAACGACGTCGCTGCGGCAGTTGCAGCCAACGTCACCAACGGAGATTCAAATAGAAGCAGCACTGAGAAGAACCTCAAACAGGTAACATTAAGAAATTAAATAAGTTCCCAAAAGTTTTCGATTTCGGCAGGACTCGAACCTACTTACGCACTATATAAAACAAAAATGTTACCTAAGATAACATTAACTACGTCAGTCGAATCAGGCCACAACAATGAACTTTTATCATGTTGTTTCGTAAATTTTATTACTACGGAAGAATAGGAATGGTTATGATTTTAGCGGTCTGTATGTAACTCATCGGCAATAGCACAAATGGTTAAAGACATTTATTTCTCATAAAGAATGTTACATTCACTTACATGAGAACCAATCTTATATTCTACAATATTATATAAAGGCGTAACTTATCTAATACAGACAAATAAAGGTAACAAAAAGGTTGTGGGTAGACATAAGTATGACGACGAGAATGAATACAATACGAAATATGTTATTCTGCGCATATTACAAAGATTAGCGATCGCTGGAAGTGGCATCAACTCTATGATAATAAATTTAAATTAGGATTGTTGCACAAATAAAATTTTAGCGATTTTTTTAAATGTAAACATTGTTTATAAAACAAAGACAAATATCAACCTCTTCCGATTTTACTGAATATGGAGTCAGTCGATTCGTTGTCTGGTTAAATAGTCTCCTTTATAACAACAAACATAGGTCGACCGACCGAATACTACGCATACGGGCGGTTCGTATAGTCATCCGTATAGCACTAAATCCAGCCTAACATCTCAACCTCAACAGCTTATAATGGTCCACGGCTGGACGAAGGCCTCCCACTGATAATCGCCTTATTGGCTTTTATCTCATAGGGGGTAATGCCCATAATCCCCACGCTGGGCATGCGGGTTGGAGATCGCAATTCGGTGGTAGATCTATTCTGCAAGAGGCGCTGCTGCCCGCTCCCCGGTGTATGTCCCTTAGTTGCCTCTAACGACACCTACGACGGGAAGAGTTGGGGTAGTACAAATTCAAAGCCGGCACCTCATGGCTAACAGCCTTAAACAACAAACCTTTTTATAATATGTGTATGTTCCAGGAGGCTGCTGAAGAGGAGAACACGGATGAGCAAATGGAGGCAGATCTCATGAAGGAAGGCGATGCAGTGGATATTGAACAGGTTATTATAGAAATACTAGTTCCACCCCGCGGCTTTGCACACCTATTTCGATGATAAAAGTAGCATAATTGATATTCCAGATCTAGAAGTACCATCTTAGCTGATCTATACTAATTTTATAAAGAGGAAAGATTTGTTTGTTTGTTTGAATTGAATAGGCTCCGAAACTTCTGGTCCTATTTGAAAAATTCCCGCGGTTACGTTTGCACCATTGATTTGCCCCATTAATGGTGCAGGCGTAACTGGTTAGTTATATTCTTTCACCATTAGAATCCTACATTATCCCTGATGAACATAGGCGATAGAATATATATTAATATATTTCTTAAGTTAAGCAGATTTAAACATGACAATTATCCACCACCGCACCATAGAGGTCATCGAAAGAACCAATAAATTGATTTCCATTCTTTCTTTATTCCACAGGTACCAGACTCAACTGCAGCTGAAGAAGACTACGACAAAAGCTCCCGCTCGCGCGTCACAATGATAACCCCCTCCCAACTCGACGCTATATCCGCCGCGTTAACCGACTGGAAGAAACTAGCCGCCAAACTAGGCTATAAGCCCGACGAGATCCAGTACTTTGAGTCGGAGAATGCGACCGACATTCTGCGAGCTAAGAGCATGCTGCAGCTGTGGTGTGATGATGACGAGGACGCGTCGGTTGAAAACCTGCTGTATGTGCTGGAAGGCCTGGAGATGCAGGACGCTGCGGAGGCCGTTAAGAACGCTCAGTAATGTCTTAGGCGAGTGTGAAATGTTCTTCTCCTTCAGCAGTTCAATCATCTTTCCAGCCGAAAGACATTCACTGCTGGACTTCGACGTCCCCCATTGTCATAATGACGGGTCCACCGCTTTGTGAAATGCTTTACCGTTGTAATATATCATCTGAGCTCGACATAGGCATTTCACAAAGATAGCTTAAACGACTGGCTCACAGTTGGTCCTATGCTGCCTACGTCGCGTTTTTCCGCGACCCTCCTCCTAAACAGCCTATAATAGTCCACTTTTCAAATCAAATCAAATCAAAAATTCTTTATTTCCATAAATACAAAAATGTACACTTAGAAAAGGTCAAATTCTTAAAATAAAACACTGACACGGAAATAAAGTGGTACTTTTGATTTCTGCTGCTAAACACAGCCCCCCCCCCCCGATAATCGCCTTATTTCTGACGTGAGCCTACCCCCAGATCTTCGCTTTTATCTCAAGGGTGGTAATGCCGACCGCGACCCTCACTACATCTAAATCTAGATTATTTATAGACTTCTATAGCCCTGAGTCCAGTGTCTGTCATAAGTCGTGTCGGATGTGAAGAAGGTTTTTTTAATTAATTATATTATAAATTAAGAAAATAAGCATTTAAGTTACATAAATTACTTCTTAATGAAATATATTGTATGCACTGACTTTGTCGTCGCTGTAAATAGGTTTCTAATGAATAAACTATTTTTCTATGCGACTGTGTTAATATATTTAAACTGAATTTGACCCAAAAATCCAGCTAGTATGAGTAAGACAGGTGTAAGTATTTATTTATTATTATAAACTATACCTAGAATTGTTATTGTCGTTGTAATGATGTAATTTTCTCCACTTTTCTCTCCATTGCAATGTCTTCTTTATAAAAGTCAAAAACTTTATTTCTTTAGGCTTACAAAATAAGCACTTTATAATCATCAGCCTATATCAGTCCACTGCTGGACATAGGCCTCCCCTAATGAGCACTTAGACAAGTCAAATTTATACATAAACAGCTTAATAAATAGTAATTATTATCAAATGAGAAACAAAATGTTATTGATTTTGTTCGCTTATATTTTTTGTCCACTAGTAGAAGAAGAGAAAAATAAACCACTAGCAATAAAATACTTAAAATGTAATACAATATTACTTATCTAAGTCTAAATATAATGTGATTTAGATACAGGTCAATATTTATATAAAACTAAGCTTAAGATTGTTCTCCTATAATACTATTGTCGGTGCGGAACTGGGCGACATCTGGCCAAACATTAACATCTTTGATATAATCATCTATGGAGTTAAAGAACACGTTTATCCCAGCGGTTGTCGGTTCTTCTCGCGATGTGGCCAGCCCACTGCCACTTCAGTTTGCTAATCCTTTGAGCTATGTCGACAACCTTGGTTCTCTGTCGGATGTATTCGTTGCGAATTCTATCCTACAGAGAAACTCCGAGCATAGCTCTCTCCATAGCTCGCTGAGCGACTTTAAACAGGTGGACAAGCCCTACCGTGAGTGTCCACGTCTCAGCTCCGTAGGTCATGACGGGCAGGACGCACTGATTGAAAACTTTCGTTTTCAAGCATTGCATTCTGTACTCGCAATTATTTATTTATCACCTTTACTTTGAACTTAACCGAACCTCCATCCGTTTAATGAGTTCCGAATAAGATCTTAGATCTCGACCTACATCTCGACATATAAATTGGATCCCGACGTTATGATTAAAGCGGCCGCCAAATGAGTTGTAGCACTTCCCAGAATACTCCCAGAGAGAGTTGCCACACGCACTTTCGATCCCCCAGAGATTTATAAAATCTATCAACAATGTCCGTTTCAGTTCAGCCGAGATTATAACTTGCACGCATTTCCTCCACCTGACTCACTTCGTGCCCAAAACGGAATAACCATTTTAAAATCTACAAGCTGAGCTAAAGCGAACCTTATTCCCTTGCAATAAAATGTTTATCGAAGTTATTTATACCGGCAAGGGTGGAACCTTCCAGTATATCCAGGCCTCCGTTCCATGTTTCTTGAAGTAGGATGAAGGTCTTGCGATAGATCAAAGATTTCTGGCCAGTTTTGCGCGTGTTTACAGAAAGTCAGAAACGCGGGATGGTGCACTGAATTAGTCGTGAATGCGTCAATGGGTCGGGCGCGCGGTCCGTTCCTAAAATTATATTTTATCGGGATTTTTATAATAAATTTAAGTCCGGGTTTGGCGCCGCGTGACGTGCAGGGTGCTTGTGTTAGTGTGTGTTTTGGACGATGTAAGTACCATTTTTTATTTACAACCATAAAGTAAGTTTTTCAAAATTTAAAAGTAAAAAGGAACATCATTATTTGATTGTTATTTTCTTTGGTAACAAATATGGAATATGAAGAAATTTAGACTTAGATCATAAAAATAATAAAGTTTTTAGTCTATTTTTCTCTAAAAAATCTAAAAAAGTCTAAAAAAATTATGTTAGTGATTAACATAATTTTTTTATCAATCGATCTCAAAAATCACCTCAACAAATTAGTAGAGCTTTGAGCTCTACATTTCAAATGTATTTTTATTTCGCCGGTCGCTTCGTCTGGATTATGATTTATTCGCTGAAAAACTGGAATCATAAATAAAGGTGATAGCCAGAACATTTCTACAGAAATGTTGCTGTATATCGTCTATTTTTAGGTTTGTTGGTAAAGTCGCTTATAAAGTTGCGTGCGTTTTAACAGCATTCAGGCTATATTTTGGTACCGACCAATCGAAAATTAGGAAACTATTTAAAACTGTAAGTGCCTTCCTAGTAACGTGGGCCTTACACATAACATAAAATTTGAATCATTATCTTTAGTTTCTCAACAAATTGCATGACTGGTCCATCTGTGGAAACCGTTGATTATTCCATTAACACTGATACAAAAATAAAATAAATAAATATTGCTGGACAATTCACACAGCATTATCTAGCCCTAAGCAAAAGAAACTAAAAAAAAAATAAGAACACAGTTGTCATTACATGTTAAAGTATATTATTATTATTATTGCGGCAAGTAATGCCGTGAGGCGAGGGATAGCATAAAGTTATTCGTAATTTTCGTTCGTAAATGCCGTGAAACTCGCAACTTTAGACCGTACTTCGCTTTCGTCAGACACGTGAGTTCGTAAAGTTTTACGATACGTATGATCTGGATAATTCCTCATGGGCTGTTGAATTTTTTGTTTTATGGCGCTGAAGATACGGCACATTTCGTTTTATACGGCGGGCGAGGTATTTTTGTACTTCATTGCTGTCTGAGATTCCTGTTGGTACCAGAAGTACAAAGGGTTTGCCAGAACACAGTTAAATTACCGCGAAATTGAAGAAAAGGTGGAATGCCTCCATACAAACAGTAGTCAGTTATTTGCTCAATATCTCAACACATTATGTAAACTAGATTTTTTCGCTCTACTGAAGGTAACATTTATTACCATATAAAAGTCCCATGTCATTAATTTTAATTATAGGTATGTTGTTTCACGTTCATGCTATTAACACCAATAATCTACATTCTAACTAAACACGGTATATATTTTACTAGCTTCCGTCCGCGGCTACGCTCGCGTGGTACCTAAAAAGTAGCCTATATGTTAATCCAGATCACATACTATGTATATTCCTATAACAAATTCAAAGTCCTATAACTATAAGTTTCATCAAAATCCGTTCAGTAGTTTTTGCGTGAAAGAGAAAAGTACTGAACGGAGAAACAAACATCCATCTATCTTCACAAACTTTCACATTTACATATAATATATGGATAGGATTAATTTTAATAAGATTTAAAAGAAATGCATACTACTACTTACCTACTTATTTATGTTCTTAACACCTACAGTAAATAATTTTTTTTTTGAAATATCTTCTGAAGAAGATATTTTATGTAAATTCGTAGGTAGGTATATTTAGTTTATTACTTTTGGTAACATAGATAACCTCACCTAGTATTCTTTCAAAACTCAAAAATGCCTTGGCTACAGGAGTATTCTTCGACGGGTATCGGCGACAGCCAACGAAAACTCGGAACTTACATTCATACACCCCAATAACATTAACCTCTTTAACAGTCGGGTAAATACAATATGTACATAGAAACCGCAATGTTGTCTGTCAGCCACCGCTACACTCATTTCACGGCTGTGTTGTCGGTAATAAACCTACTTTAAAATAATAACTTCAAAGGCAAAGGTGATAAAATAATAACACGGTCCAAACCTAAAATACCGTATTGCCTAGTAGGAAGTACCTACCGACCCAGTAGCTAAAGACATGTTTCACGGATTTGCCACTGCATTCCTAGAACAGAAATTAAAGTTATATTAAACTAGCTTCTGCGCACGGCTTCGCACACGTTTTTTTGGAATAAGAATTTGTTGAAATCGAACTAGTAGTTTCAGCGCTACGTGGGAACAAAGAAATCGGCCACATACATACAAACATAGGGTGCTAACCTCATAACCCTCCCCTGTTGGTAGTCGGGTAAAAAGTAACCTATTTTTTTACTTTAGATCCACATCTTAAAATAAATAAAATAAGCTTTATTTACTTCCACAAACATTATTAAAACAGTATACAACACAGCAGTAACATTATTTAGCGATAGCGCGCAGTGCTCGGAGAGACGCGGATCGCGCGCGCCTAGAACCGCACTCACCCTGAAGAAGTCCCTCGTTAAGGGATGAAACGTTGGTGTTCTTCCAACACAAATAAGGTTCGTAGTTAACCCGCTTACATCCGTAATGAATTATTAAAATATTTAGCATTAAGTAATCTGTCCATGTGCAAGTACCACTTTAAATGGTGAAAGCCTCCTCCAGGTTCCGGTTCTTCCACGCTTCTCTATCCAAAGCTAGTCTGCTCCAAGTAACCCAGCTACTTTGGCAATGTGATCCACATCTTAATGTGTGCAAATTTCAGCACGATCCGTTCAGGAGTTTTGGCGTTCTTCGGAGAAACATCTTTACTTGGAACGGCTTCAACTTTCGCCTTTATGATATTAGTTTGAATTGGCCTGTAGATAACCAATTCACACATTTAAGAAAAGACCGTTCAAGAAAGAACTACATATTTATATCTCTTGAGATACAAATAAAACCGGCCAAGTGCGATCGGACTCGCGCACGAAGGATTCCGTACCATTATCTATAAAAACAGCAAAAAAAAAACACGTTTGTTGTATGGGAGCCCCCTTAAATATTTATTTATTCTGTTTTTAGTATAAAACGGCAACAGAAATACATCATCTGTGAAAATTTCAACTGTCTAACTATCACGGGTCATGAGATACAGCCTGGTGATAGACGGACAGCGACGTCTTAGTTATAGGGTCCCGTTTTTACCCTTTGGGTACGGAAACCTCAAAATATCTGATCTGAGATCAGTAAAAATGAAATCAAACTAAGCGCGGGGCTACGCCGTAGACCCACTACGTCGTAGGCGATGTAGAGGCACCGTAGCGTCTACGGCGTAGCTCGTAGACCTTTTACACCGGGACCTATCAAAAGTTTTCTACGTGAACTTATAGCCCGGCCACACGCTTGCATAAATTAGTTTACTTACCTGCGCAAACTACGGCGGAGCGTGTGGACGGCAAGACGGTAGGTCGTGCAAGCCCAGAAGCGTGGCTCGCGCCTTTAATATTTAAAAAAAAAAAAAGTGAAAGAAAGAAAGAAAAGAAAAGAAAAAAAAATTATAAAAAAAAGATAAAGAAAAAAAAAACAAGCATGTAGCTACCTAAATATGGACACGAACAGTTGCGAAATTGCACTGATCGCTTATTTGTATTAAAGCCGATTATGCAAAATGTTAGCCTAAAAATGTCTCCGATCCATATCGGAGGAAAAAAGGCGGAACAAACAAATAAAAAAAAAAAAGCGTGGCTCGCGCAATCGTTGTCATGCTGAAGATTGGCATGCACAAATTTAATTAGAACGTGTTTACGCCGGTCATTCAAGCCGCATTTCAGTGGCAAAGTGTTTTCGACTTGTCGCCTGTTTGTATGTTGCTTTTTTTTCAGCAAACAATAAAATAAAACATTAAATAAAACATCTTCTGTTGACGACATCGTGATTCCGAAAATAGAGAAATAATAGTATATTTTTGAATATTACGCCCGCTAAACTACGCTATATTGACACACTTTTTGAGTAAGAGAAGTGAAAAAACTTATTAATGTCATAAAAATTACATTAATTTAGCTAGTTAAATAATTTCTTTTGAAATAAATGGTCATTCAAAAATTAATATTCATTATATAACTTATTATAAATTTTTACACATTATAGTCAAGCAGCTTTTTTGATGTTTCGCTGATTTTTAAATTTCTTTTAGAATAAGCTTATTCGGGTCTCTACAATGCCTAGGATGTTTGTTCATAGTTCATTCATTCGATCAGGCGGGATTCCACATAACGCTCTGGTGCACTTTCTTTGCGCTAAAAATGCTATTTCATTTGTCCGTGCTATTGCCCCACATTACTAAACCATAACGAAGTACCGATCCTACGTACGCTTGATACGACATAAAGATAAAATTGTACTCTACCTCCATCTACATAAAGATCTATATCACTCTTTAGTTTCAAATAAGTTTGTAACTAAAATACATTACGAGTAATTTCACGCTTAACGTACACAATTAAACGAAAAATACATCTGTTAAGTCATTACTTTTACAGCCCGACTATTCCGTCCGTGCGTTTGCGCATGAAAACGAAGTAAACCCATTTTCAGTCTAAATCTAGAGTACTTACCGTTCAAAATCATTTACAAGTGCGTATTTAGTTGTTGAAAGAAACAAAACGGTTCTCCGGGAAAGTGTAAACATTAGTTTTCATCGACGCTAATGTTTTTTGGAACTTACGAGTTTCTAGCTTATGTATTGGTAAATGGATAAAGACTAGAATCTTGCCACGGCTTTGACTGCATGTAGTCAAGGATTTAGTGTAGGATCGCACTAGGGGGTGGTCGCCGCCGCAGCGGTTGAAATTTTGTTCCGATCATGTGCGTACAATAATAAGCGTTTGCTTAGTAACCGCTGGAAAAGTAGCAAGCCGCGCGGTTAGCCGCCCTGGCGGTTAGCCGCCCTGGCGGTTAACCGCTAGATCGTAGGGGCGTTTAAGAAATTCCTTTCTTTGTGTTTACAAGGCAACTTCGTAGGCTCGGAGCTTTATTTATTATAAACGCCTAATATTTTTTCATGTATGTTGCGTTGCTCTAAATTTTTATTAAAATATGAGTTTCTCAATAAATACATAAGTTAAGATCTTGAGAATAAGAATGGTAATTGAACTATGTAAGTATAAATCGATTTATATGAGTTTTTTTTTTCAAATAATGTCCTAATTAATAGATGAAAAACTTGATTTTTGCGCTTAGGCAGCTCTGCTTTGTCCCGCTCCTATGAACGCGAAATCCTATGCCTGTCGCCCCCGTAAGTAGGTATTTTTATTACAAACCAATCTAGGGTAGTTTCACAGGCGTATTTCTGTTGCCGCTATAACAACAAATACCTACTAAAAATTGAATAAAAAAATATTTAAGAGGGCTCCCATGCAACAAACGTGATTTTTTTCTCGATATTGATAATGACAACATCACAGAATATGTAGGTAACTATACCTATTCAATTTAATAATTAAATTATAATAAAATTGGTATTTAAGGGGGGCTCCCATACAACAGACATGATTTTTTTGCCGTTTTTATCGATAGTCCCCACTATCGACAAAAACGGCAAAAAAAGAAGGGTTCCGTACCCTTCGTGTGCGGGTCCGACTCGCACTTGGCCGGTTATTTGTTAATAATGATGTTAGTTAGTAGTACCTAGTTAATTAAAACTGTAACAAACAAGATTGTATCTAAAAGCTACAAATAAAGATCTTCTCCAAATTAAGATAGTTTCGTAAGAGCCATCTATTCATGGGTGTTCTGTTCAGTGGTTTACGAGCATTTGTGTCACGCTTGTGCTTGTTGCTGTCAATCTGTCACATCCTATTGCATTCCGGAGTTAGGACCGTGCATTCTTGATGCGTTTACAAGAATGTCTGTGAATGTGTTTTGACGTATGGCTTTATGCATCATCGAAAGCGTTTTCGCCTAAGCACATGGCTCTTCTCCAAAAAGATGGGTACGTTTCCACCAGATGTCAGCGGGCGGAGCTGACTCTAAGCGGTAGAATATCAATCGATTTCAAAAAGATCCGATTTTTTACAAGCTTTATAAACCCCTAGAATCGTTAGGACTAGGGACGTGGCGTTTTAGGACAACTTGAAAAATTAAGGTAGCTTTTAATTTATTAAGTACAGAAACAACTTCCCAATACGTTGGAATTATAACCGAAGCTCCGGTTTCAATTGTCATCGTTTATATTGATGGTTCATGGTTGGTAATTAATAAATAAAGACAAAAAGGCCTTTGGGGCCTATGTGCAGTAGTGGACTAATATAGGTTGATGATGATGAAATGGTTTTTTTTTTTCATAAACATTATTTACAACCTGAATCCAACTACTACTGGGCACTTTGCCTTCTGGTGACGGCTTAGATTTTTAAAAAATAGATTTTAGTGTAAATATTAGTTGTAATTATTGTATTATGTTATTTAAATTTTCTTTAAATAAATAATGGCATGTACAGTGCGCGTCAGAATTAAGTATCCCCCTTGTCTACAAAATATTTTCTAACTTCTATTCGCTTGTGACTAATTTTCAATGCAAAAACTTATCAAGCCGCTAAGGATCGAACCACCCACCCTTTATATGGAAAGTCGAATTCTCGGCATTAGATCAACTGAGCTATTTAGCTGTTGGAACAATACGTCCAATTTTGTCTATCGGTCTAATTAGTCCCTATTTTAATGCCAAGTCTTACATTTTTTTATGGATGCGGGTAGGGTTTGACTTTGTCGTTTGTAGTGAACAAAGTAATCGTCACTCGTGTTATTCCGTGTGGTTTGCTTTGTGCATATTTAGCGAGAGATCGAAATATTGTTACCAATGATCTTTCGTTGTAAACAAATTATTTTTGATTAAATTATCACAATCTATTATAAAAAACCTTTCACTGTTTACAGATATTATTTGTTATTATGGTTAGTAGTTATTGTATAATATTGTAGACATAATTATAGAATATTCTTTTTTGTAATTTTTGTTTTTTTTTCATTAACTTGCAATTAAGCCTATAAAGAATAATATCAATTAAAAATCTTACATATTGCAAAAAAATAGATAACAATGAATAAAAAAAAAACGAAACACCGCTCACGAGATTCGAACCATGTCACTCTTATCTTGTCTTGCATTAATTTGTCGGTTACTACCGCAAGGCCAAGTTGATACTTAGAGAATCCATCGAATTTTAAGTAAGGTTACCAAATTAAATGAAATTAAAATGAAACAATTTATACAAAAATTACATTTTAATGATACAGAACATACAATTTTTGTTGGAAACGTCAAAAATATGAAAAGAAAATGGAAAATTATAAAAAAACATTTAATTTTGATCACCCAATCTCCAACGATCGCTGACAGGATTTGAACCCACATACATTGAGATAGGGGGATACTTAATTGTGACGCGCACTGTACCTACTGGGTAAAGTATTAAGAATGTATACCTATTACCTCAAATTGCTTATTTTGCCGCCGGATGTCCATATCTTCCAAACTACTGAAAATACATATAACTTTGAAATTTATATAATGGTCAAGTTCAGGACTCACTCTATCAGTCATAAGCTTCGCAAAACACGATTCCATAAAATTTTCTCGATAGAAAAAGATCGCAGTTTCCTCAAAATTTTTACTAAAATACGAATTTCTCAATAAATACATAAGTTAAGATCTTGAGAATAAGAATGGTAATTGAACTATGTGAGTATAAATTAATTTATATGAGTGAGCGTTTTTTTTTTTCAAATAATGCCCTAATTAATAGATGAAAAACTTGATTTTTGCGCTTAGGCAGCTCTGCTCTGTCCCGCTCCTATGAACGCGAAATCCTATGCCTATCCTTTTCACAAAATGGCGTCATAGGTCGCCCCCGTAAGTAGGTAGGTATTTTTATTGGAAACCAATCTAGGGTAGTTATTTAGAGTTAAAATTAATAGCTCGGTTAGTCTCCAGATAATCGTATACCTTTTAACAAGTTTAGAAACCATTTCGACGGTACGCCTTACATAAATCCAGGATTAACATTTCACGGTTTGAAGTGTTGAATGTCTTCTAAATCTGAACTTTTATTGGCGCTGTTGGCAGACAAATGAGTGGTGCACTGAGCTTTATTGCCTTCGTTAATAGGAACCTATATACCAAAACGGCTAAAGACTAAGAATATTGTTAGCCTTGGTTACAGGAACTTACCAAGTAGAGGCCATCATCATTATCAGCATTTCTCTGTTGCCTGGAAGAAATCGCTCTTAGCGATAGAATATAATAATCTTTACTGTCAAAGGTGAAACACGTGAAAAATTATGGTTTACAAAATTTCAGTGTGCAGGCCGCCTTTTTTACTGGTCGTGTTTTAAATTTAGATAGGTATAAGGTTTATTTTTGTTTTGTTTTAAGTGCAATAAAGTATTCATTAATTCTCTGCCCACAGCTGGGCTTAGGTCTCCATTCGTTAAGGTTTGTAATTCAGGAATTCAGTTATAGAACTGTGACACTAAATAAACTTCATTATATAAAAAGCATTTCATGATTCTAGGTGATCTGGAAGTACCCTATAGGTTTCGTGTGTATGTGATTCAGTTAAAAAATTCAAAAAATTCATTCATAAAATTGGGCATAACCGGCTGTAACTTTTGATTCTCGACGTGTTTCTAAGAAAAGAGGGTTGACAGACGGACAGACGGACAACAAAGTGATCCGGGTTTCTTTTTTCCTTTTGAGATACAGAATAATTTTAGGGTTCCTAAAATACTCTGATCTTAGCGAGGAGTAATTTTGTTCGTTTGGTCATTGATAAGCCTGTGTTTGGTGGTCAACATCAAATAATTCACTGATCTGCCGAAAGCCTAGCCGTAAATTTATAGTATAATTCATTGGATTTCCTGAATGATGATCCATGAAATGACAAGGTACTAAAGTGTAGGTAAATCACACAATATCTTGTACACTACACAGCAAAGTTTACCGGTAGGTACTGTTAGCTGAATTCTGGTATTGTTCGAAATGTTGGCAATACCACAAACACGTATTTTATGGCAGCATTAGCACATTGGCAAGCACATTTTTGTATGTACCCGAGCGTCAGTGTAGAAGTCATGACATATCGTGTGATCAAACATTTGATGGTCCATTAACGTCGTCGGCGTGAGATAATATCGAAAATACTACAACTTGAGTTGACGAAAATGTTTCTGGTATGCGTATTCTGGTAACACAGATTTATATTGTTTTTTTATGAGACCATTGAGGAGTCGCGAGTCTACGTTGAGTCACTTTGAATTATTGGCAAAGGTGAGAAGTAACGCTATTAGAATATCGTAAAATAAAGAAAATACCAGAACACTGAATATAAAAATATGCCCAGGGAAAATAAAAGGTTTTACAGGGCATAACAGAATGAGACGCTCAAGATCAGAGAAGAATGGAGAAGAAAGGGAAAAAAATATCGAAAGGAATTTGCTAAGGCAGTGGCAACATTGCTGGCCACTGGCTAAGCCTCTTGTAGATTTTCAGTTAGCATTACGCTGAGTTAAGGCCTTTTTGGACCTTACAAGTGTATAAAACTTTTAAAAAGTCATTTATAACGAGATATTTACCATGATTTGAGTTTTGAGCTATCCAATGTCCATAACATTGAACTTTTGTGAATTTTTATGACTTTTGTCTTACAAGTGTATTTTGTTTAGGGCGCCGCGCGCAGCTAGTATAATGTCTGTGGTATTTTGTTGTTTTTATCTATATGTTGTTACATAAAAATAAATGTTTCTTTCCATCATAAGCAACACTAAGAAAGTCACACATTTCTATGAAGCAAAAAAAGTTGGGAGCATTTTGTCGAATGTGAGCGACTTTTTATCGAGAAATCTTAGGGTTTTGGGATCAGGTTACACCACTCATAACTCCTTCCCAGCCCAGCAATAACGAAACGCATTCGTAAACAGGGAAGAAATTCCCCTGCCCGGAACTTTTTTAAGGGCATTACCCCGCGCCAGATTTAACCTGACCTGTTACCACCGGCTTCCCGGTCCATTTGTTTATCAGACTGTTAGAGAACGCGATGAAAAACTTTGATAAATACTTGCAAGATGAGAAAACAGCTTGTGTTTCCTGTGAGATTAATCTGTGTGAGGAAATAGATGTGTAATTTGTGAACAAGCATAGGTACAGTATAAGTTACAGTAAAACTTTCAGATTTTGGTATGAATAAACTGATTTACCTAATGATACATTGCCAGCAGCTCAAAACTCAAAGTGCTTTTTTCCTTTCGACCTTACACTACTCTTGGACATGTCACAAAACGTCACAGCGCAGCGGGGCGATGCAGCCGGCGTCATGCGTATTTTATTTTCGTATGAAAACTACGTGTCCTTTATCATTAATTTAAGTGTTTTTAACACTTAAATTAATGGAAACACAAGTTCTAGGGAAAACAGAACCTCAAGTTCTGGAATTTTTATCTACCTATGTGAAAGTGAATTATTGAACCGCGTAAAGCCTCAAATTGAACTATTGCCAAATTTATCGGGCAAAATGAAGGATGAATGCATTATTTAAAATGAAAGGAAATGGCTATCGTTTACAATTTTAGTTTTAATACTCCCCACACAAAGCATCAACGTAAAATTTTTATATATATTTTATACTTAAACTGTAGGTATTTTAATGCGATTCATCCTCGATAAAACATCTATCCCTAATGTCGAAAAACTGAAACAAAAATTCGAATAAAAAACCAAAAATAAGTATGCCGTTTTTAATTACTGATAAATTGAGCTCATGACTCCTTTCACGACTTTTCTCTAACTCTCGGTTTCGGATATGGCCATCCACTCCTATCTCAAAAAGTCACCCCGTATGTGTTATGCTAAGTAGGTATTGTTTTTTACACAGATACCTACTTAGTTGAAAGCAATACTTAGTACCTAGAGCACACTACCTACCAACATGAGTTCCGACAAAGAGTACAAGTAGAATAGAAATAAACATCAACAGTGAATGTAATCAATCAAGAAGAAAATAGAGCCACCATTGACACTCACATCCCACTTCTGAATGCAATGAGCTTCACTGCATTAGCGGACGTTTATAAATCGTGCTAAGCTCATTAGATTTATTTTCAGGGCACACATGCGTTCATTCATAATATCGGTGTAGGTAGTTAGGGCTGAGCTTTCTAGACAGGAAACGCAAAGGTTAATGTTAGTTTAATTCAACTCACAAAATAATATTAGAAGGAAGGTAAAAAGTGCCGTAGCGCTTGATGCGTAAGAAACGACCCCTACAACTCGTCGTAAGAGTCGAATAATTTGTGGGAGGCACGTTCAGCATATCCACATGTTTACTATGCTGATGAGGACACAACGCATTCACTGTCCAGTCTCGGTAAGACCCCCAGGGGCGCGTAGCGCCGCCGCCGCTACATGGAGCTCCGGATGAAAGTGTTAAAAAATAATACAAAGAATAGAAAGCTGCGGATCCTGCATACAGCCTAAACGAGATGATCCCATCTTCTAAGATGAAAGCTAAGTCAGTCCCATAGGATATCTTAGTCACTAATAGTTTATTATTCAATATCTACAAGTATCTTCTAAGAAGTATCTAGAACAAGTATCTTATAAGGCTATGTAAATGGGGGGTCACAACTAGTGATGCCTTTTGTGATTTTTACTGTGTTTAAGAGTGTATCCTCTGTTGATAGTTCTAAATAAATAAATAAGACGTGGACTTATACAGAGTAACAGCGGCAACAGAATTTTGTTCCGCTTAACACACTCTGAAATGCCACATCAAGGACATTAATATTACATTCTGCAATCCACTCTCATAGACGCGCACCGGGAGCACTCCATCAAAAAGTGATAGGTGTCTTGATGTAAGTAAGCCAGCTGTTGACTCTTCAGCATCACTCATGATGCTGAAAAACTAAAGCTAATGCGATCCGCACTGAAATTGGAGAGCTCAACGTTACAGCATCAAAAAAGATCTCATTTATTTTACACCCCTAGTCTAAACAGAATATATTATGAGGAAGTAGGGTAATATTGCATTAGTCGATGTCACATGAATTTCTATATTTACGATCGATTCCATGCCGAAGGATGTCTGAATCGTACTAACTCATTTCGTCTGGAACGGCAATGAGGAAATCATAGAATATAGAAACGGTGTCGATTTATTTATTACCGAGATTAATCTGTGAACGTATGAATCTATTCTCCTATAAATTTATATTAAGAAGGTCTATCAAATTTTGTGGAAAGCTTATTTGCTGAGAAAATATGTACTTACTAACTAGCAGCGCCTTGCGGTTTCACCCGCGTAGTTCCCGTGGGAATTCCGGGATAAAAGTAGCCCATGTGCTATTCCAGACTATAATCAATCTCTGTGCCAAATTTCATCCAGATCCGTTCAGCTGTTCTGGCGTGATTGAGTAACAAACATCCTTCCAAACTTTCTTATTTTTAAATTAGTGGGATAAGACAATGATAATCTTACTAATCTCACTAATATTATAAACGTGAAAGTTTAGATGGATGGATGGATAGTTAGATGGATGGATGTTTGTTCCTTTATCACGCCAGAACGGCTGAACGGATCTGAATGAAATTTGGCACAGAGATAGATTATAGTCTGGAATAGAACATAGGCTACTTTTTATCCCGGAATTCCACGGGAACGGGAACTACACGGGTGAAACCGCGAGGCGCTGCTAGTAGAGTTATGAAGTTCTTCCTGACAGATAAATCAATCCAAACAGCATTGTTTTAGGTACATTTTCAGACTAGAATTTTTGTATTTTTCACTTGAAACCAGCGCTGCTTGGTTCATGTCAACTCAAAGCCGTGTGTTTAAATAAAATGCATCTGCAAGAATTGGCAGTGCCCCGGATTTCTTTGTCTGTCGCCTGTCTGAGCTGAGCAGACACAGTATCATTTTACTTTCAACTGGCTTGTTAGCAACCAGGCAAGCGTTATTTTCATTCCATTTTTATTTTTTAGACTTCAAAGTCACGATTTTAGTGAAGCTTTTGATTTTCTTTTACACCAATTACAGTACCTAAATACGTGGAAAACGTGTGGTGTCACGCAGGGATGCCTCTTAAGCAATCTGCTATTTATCATGTATGTCGTTAATATTAGTTCTAAAAGAGTTTTATGGGATTTCTCAGAATAAAGAAATAAAATAAAACGCATGAACGAAATTGAGAGATAACTTTAAAAAAAATTAACCGTTGCCAAACTTTCAGAAATTTACCTCAATAACGGAAACATAAAACTGAAAGATGGACCACATCATAAATATTGCTAAAAAAATAAAATATCACCCATTTTATATGGTTCTGGTGATCAAATCGAAATAGATGACACGATTTCATATTGAACAAATTTTGTCGTTTCATTTACGAGTTTAGAGATAACCTGTACGTATAGGTACTCTACATAGTATCTTTTTCCTGCGATTTTGCCTCTATTTAACGCAAGCTTAGCTCGACAAAAAAGAAATAATTAGGTAAATCATCTAAAAGATTGCTACACCCAATGAAACGACAAATGTAAAAGTTATGGCACTCCGTTTTATAAATACGGATGCTTTGAGATATATCATCTATTTCCAAATCCCTGCGTCACAGTTTCCTGTCGACGTGGGGTGAATGTAGGTGAGTGAGAAGGAAGTTTCTGTTTAATGTGTCAGAATTTAAAGCTTGGAATGCCAAACGAAACAGTTACAAATAAAAGATCGAGAAGTGAATCCTATAATTGGGTACTTACTTTCAATTATGTATTTATGGACTTTATGCATCAAATTCGGGGGGCCCGCCTACACGTTGACAAAACACTGTCGGTCGACTGCCTACAATATTCATACACTGGTGTTTGACTGGTGCACAAACTCCCGCCACCATCGTGCACCGCCGCCGCGCGGCCCCGCCGCCGCACCGCGTCGGCTGTGTCGCCGACTTTGATGTAGACTCCATAAAGCGGAGTAAGATGTTAAAAATATGCTAAACGTTTTCTATCCCATGGAACAGTTTTGTGGGAAAAATGGAGTCTTTCTTTATCCAGGTCTAGACCTAGATAATAATGAATTTGGTTCTCTGATCCGTTCTGAAATTTGGGCATTAAGGAATAGATTACAAACAAAACATCCACCCATACATCCAAACTTTCGCATTTAAATATTAGTGTGATGTCATTATGTTACAATGAGTGTGACATTTTTGAGCTTAAAAGCACGTAGCATGAAGTTAAGTAAGGAAGGTACTTTCCCGATAACTTCTTACCTACACAGTATTAATACTGACCATTCTTAGAATTTGGAATTTAAAATTAGTATAAATCTAAATTCTAAGAAATTTACCCTACATCACAAACAATTGCGTCTGCCAACATTAAATCGGAGAATTAAGACATTTCGAATCAATTGACTAACTTTGTTGCTCTATCCTATTTTATTGGACCAAAACAAATAGCACGCTATAGCCAAGACCAACACAAAACAGATGAGAAAGCTAATAAAGGTTTAAATAGTTTTAGTTCCACACATTGTCGTTTAAACATAGTACCTCTGTATTTAAAGAGACGAACTTTCATTTGAATAAATTTAGTTCACTAGATATTAACGTTGTTCGTCGCCGGTTGGCGCGAGATTGATTTTTTTGTGGTTTTTAATTGTTTCTGCGTTCCACAAACAATAAAAATAGCGAAAATAATTTCCGCAAATTATAAACCATTTTCTATGAACTCATGATAATACCAACTTCGATACAAATGAATCAAAATTGATTTTATCATAAGTTTACATAATAATATCTGCAGATCGTACAAACATTTGTTCCGAGGCTCCTGCGTTTAAATATTATAAATAAATGGTTTACGATTAGAGGTAAATAACTTTTTCGCTAGTTTTAATGCTTGTGAAACGCAGAAAAAATTAAAAACCACAAAAAAAATTACTTTCGCGTTAATCCGCGACGAACAACCTACAAATGTTAGAAATAATTCTTAATCACTTCAGCTTTCATTTGACTAGTCAGTGAATCGAAATATGTGGATTTAGTATAGCAAGGAATTCGGAAACGCTTTCATAAAGGAAGTAGGAGGGACTCTTGACTCGTAAAATAGTTGTCCAGGTTTATTTTCGTATCATGTTTCCAAAATTACACATTGTGTAGGTTGGTTTCGACGTCACCTCACAATTCCTTTGGAATGTCGTTCAGTGCAATGACTTCCATGATTAAAGAATTATTTCTAGGCGATTATTCAATGGGTTATAATAATTTTAGAACGTGGTTTGAAATGATCCAAAATCTGGATTGGTAATCCGCCTTCTACAGACCCTGGAAATTGTGTAAAAATTCAAAACACAGTACATTTATCATCCCCATCTTGGAAAGAGTATTTTTACTCTTCGATATCTGAGTGCCAAAGCCGTTTTTATCCGCTAGAGGACAAAGTAAATTGAATTTAGAACATCTTGCATATGATCAATATACACGAATAATCTTTCCTCGCTGAGGTGGGATGAAGAGTTACGTGTTGCACTCGAGTGCAAAGATTTTTTACCTCGTGCTCTTTTGATTCCCTCGGTAACGCTCAGGATTCTAATTTTTGAATTTCAATTTGGAATCCTTCGCTTGCTCGGTCATCAAAATGGAGCACGCGGTTAAAAAGCAACTTTGCACTCTTGTATAACAAATAACTTTTTTTGAAAAATGGAGAACGCGTACGTTTCTTTGGATGGTGATGAGTTTAATTATACGAAGTAGGTACCTACCTACTTGAACGTAAACATAACTTCTAACACTTGAAAAGTATTTTCTTATGCACTGAAGAATGTTCACTATAAACAAAGGCGTTTATAGATGCGCAAACGTCAGTGAATATTTAAATAGAAAATAGTCTTGCGCACGGAACATAAAGGCAAACACTGTTTTGCTTATAAACGAGTTCAGAGAAGAATTACCTTCAAATGTTTAAAAGATAACCTACGATTTTTTGTTATAGTGCTAACCCGCACTCTGGGTATCTCTAAGAAATGAAATAAGTCCCAAAAATTATAGGTTTCGGCGGGATTCGACGCACGGGGGGGCGCGGGTTCGAATCCCGCCGAAACCTATAATTTTTGGGACTTATTTCATTTCTTAGATAACCTACGACTTTGGAAGACTGAGCTTACCTACAGATATGGAAAAAAAGCATACTTTATTCACAAACCCCTTTATTCCTAATAATCTGCTAACTTAAAGCATTGCTATTTCTCACTCTCCTCCTCCTCAACAGCCTATAATGGTCCACTGCTGAACGTAGGCCTTATTAATCCTAATTTCTCACTCTGGCTGCTTGTAATGACATAAGTCAGAGTGAGAAATTACACTCCTTGGAAACTATTTTAAGTTAGCAGACCATTTTCAATAAAGCATACAACAAAAGGTACGGGTTATAAGGTATGAAAATATTTAGTAACAATTCCGCGAAAAAACCTTCTCAGTTTAAGAAACATTGTAGGTACGTAAATTCTAATTATTGAGTATGAATTAAGAAATCTAATAGTTATATTAAATTCAATTATGAATGTTTCATTTGCTATATTACCTACATATTATATACTAGCAGCGCCTCGCGGTTTCACCTGTGTAGTTCCCGTTCCCGTAGGAATTCCGGGATAAAAAGTAGCCTATGTTCTATTCCAGACTATAATCTATCTCTGTGCCAAATTTCATCCAGATCCGTTCTGCCGTTCTGGCGTGATTGAGTAACAAACATCCATCCATCTATCCATCCATCCAAACTTTCACATTTATAATATTAGTGGGATTTGTCATGCATTCTTAAATAATTTTATAATCAATTAAATAAACTCACTTCACTAACATCATGCATTGTTATTGTCTATTGATTTGGGCACCCATCTTCGGGTGAAGGCCTCCTCCGTTTTTCCTCATAGCAACATCTAAACTCATAGATACTGCGTGTGCGCATGAATCAACCCAAGACAGAATCCTCCGCGTCAATCGAATCCGTTGATTATTTAGAGATCAACCTTGTACTATTTCTGTACGATCTCCGCAAAAATAATTTTGAACGTATGAATAAAATAACCAAAACTACACCTGTACATCTAGGTGTAGGATATTTGGGAGAGAGCCAATACGATATCAGGGAAAGACGAAGTAGTTCGCAGGTTATAAATTGCTTTGTGTAAAAGAATTCAAAATTGCTTGTTATGAAGGCGATTTAGTAAACGAAAGAATAAAGTGATCAATTTTAGAACAATGAATGGTTTATGAAAAATTTGAGCTCTCCGCTTCGATATAAGTAAACCTTTTTTACTTTTATCGAAGGCTCTCCGTATAGTTTTACAAAAAAAATCTTATTCTACACATACGTAGGTAGTACCTATGTAGATACAGGCAACAACAGGTCAAGAAGTGACCAACTCTACCTCAGCTCTACCATATTATATGGCCCCAAGAAGTACGATGCCTAGTTACACAACACTCCATGAAGTTAATCTTCATATTTGAAATTAAACATCTAAGTAAGTATATGACGACCTCTGTGGCGCGGTAGGCGAAGGTCCGCTTGCAACGCAGGAGCCTCGGGACAAATGTTTGTACGATCTGCAGATATTTGTTTCGGGTGTTCCGGTCGTTTTCTATGTATATACTATCAGTAAAAAAATACATTGTATTATGCATATCAGTTATCTAGTACCCATAACACAAGCTCTGCTTAGCTTGGGGCTAGATAATACTGTGTGAATTGTCCAGCGTTAAACTATGTTAATTATAAAAATTACAATCAAATAATAGAATTAAATTAGAAACTAGTATTTACAATTGAAACAATTGAGCTAACTGCAGACTGTTGCAAACAATCTACAGGTAGCTCAACTGATCCATAACCATACCAGTCGAAAGCGTGCCCAAGACGCTAGCTGCATTGCCCCGATGTATAGCAATGCTGCTTAATTATTAATATTATATAGTTGCATGCTGTATTTTGTAGTCAGTGAACCAATAAACAAATTTTCTTCTCCGATTCAAACACATTCTCAAATATCGATAACTAACACTTACTAACAGGTGAGCCCGCGCGCTCGATCTTTCAGGTGCAAAGTATGTAGCTATCTATCGACTATAGCTTTGAACAACTGCGTTTTTAAAAGAACCAATTTATCTTTCTCTAAATCTCTACAAGTGAACCCGAGCCAATCGTTTACAAACAACTGCATTTTTCGGAAGAGCATTTGATAAATCATGTGTCGGAGTCGTGGTTTAGCTATTTAGGTTCCCCAGGGAATCTTGGACGACATCGCATGACGACAGTGTTCATAAGATTTAATTTACCGTTACCTACGCAGAGAAAAGTATATTTACCTACGTGGTAGTATGTTATAGTTAGTGTAGAACATTTCTTTTACCCTAACTTTGATCACAGTTTGTTGGGGTTAATTTTAAACTCTGAAATCTAGAAAACCACCAAATTTTGAGAGGCCTACCCCGGCAGTAAATTTTTCAGTTGATCTTCTAAATTACCAAAAATGGAAGCATCGAAAGAGTACGTTATCTGTCTGATCCGTCCGTCCGTCAGAAGACCAATATTTTCATTTAAGTACATCTGCGTAATCTTGATAAATATATTTCATCAAATACGTTATGTAAATATTGGTGCCTATATTTTTTCCAGTTTTCATCAATAACCCAAAGTTTACAATAACAAATCGTTTTGCCAATCACAATAACCAATTATTGTCACATCTCTGCCAAAATCCGAGCCAGAAGCCCATTCATCTTCTCTTAAACAAAGACTTTTATTTTACTTAATGCTTTAGCGATTCCAATAGTTATATAGCCAGGCTAGAAGACGTATAGGATAGGAGCATTAATTTAGTTAAATAGACCGTGAGTGTGCACTGTGTTTTAGTGTTTTGTTATAGGTTTCTTTCCCTTGTCGCGACTGTGTAATATTAATTTATTAGACTTTAGTATTTGTAATGCCTTGGACTAAGTAGGTATAATATAGCGGAATATCATTTTAAATATTATTTCAGCCTGAAGTCGTTCTATTTCAGGCCAAATGCTTCTCGCCTATTCTTCTATTAATACATATCATACTGGTTTGGTTTCATATTCATATTGGTTTACAGCAAGCCATTCTTTTATATAAACATCAACCAATTTATTTTATTTTCTCAAATATTTTTTGTATATACATTTAAACGCAAAATCTGGATGCAGTTACAATACGGAAACCACGCTTCCAGCCCACAAGTATTTTCCACCATGTATTTCGCCTATCCGGAGTTTATTTACACAAACTGTAATTTTGTTTACATTTTCCCCTCGCATTGATATACGAGACTATGAATAGTACAACAGTATTGCCAAGAGCTGTTCCCTGGAAAAATATACAGAAACTAGCCTCGGTATTTGTAGGATAATTTAATTTAACACCTTGGTTTTTGAACATCAAAAGAAACTGTTATAGATTTTTCTCAGATGGCTTCATAACATCCTATCAAAAGCATTAGTGAGAAACTCATGCTCAGTAGTTCGAACAGGGAAATATAACTACTTACGTAAGTCCCTTTGCGAGCTAGTGAAGTCCACCGTTTGTTGAGAAGACCACGAAATTGGCGAGGTCTACTAATTGGCATATTAAGCTTGCTCTATTGTAGTTTACTTTGGGCTAGTCTTAACATTTTATTTCATTTATTTATTACATCATAGGTTCATGTTGATATAATTTAATAGGCTATTTGACTACATTAAAAATAAGTTCCAAATTGTTTTCATCCTAGTTAGTGACAACGACAAAGCGAGGTGGTTTTTATTAAAAATATGCCTATTTTAGCAAAAGAAAAAACGTAAACCAACCATAAAAAAGTTCTTTATAGAACAAACTTTCAACTCACGAGTCAAAAAATGTGTAATTTTAATTCTGTTTCTTTTTTACCTAAAATAATTAACTTATTTTAGGTAAAAAAAAAACAAGAACCTTTTTATGGTTGGTTTACGTTATTTCTTTTTGCTCGGATGAATAGCTGTATAGGGGACAGTTACTAGTTCGTTACTAAATTTAATTATTGTGTAAGTACAAACTTGTACTTAAATATGTATAAAAAAGGTGACGTGTTATTCAAGAAATTTATGAAATAAATGATTACTGATTACTGATTGATTACTGATTACGGGGCCGTGCTCTTAAAGGCATGGAAATCCCGTGGATCCCTTATTATGACACAAGTATGTACTTGTACCTGAAGGGATCTATGACACTACTTTTACATATTTTTATGGTGATATTATACAAAGAAAGATTTAAAGATCGAAATGTTGGTAATCCATTTGCACATACATCAAATATAAATTAACAAGAATCTCTTGTTTGAAGTTAAGATGTTTCAAGAGTTGTTGAGTTTGATTTTAATAACCCGAAACCGCTTGCCTTGTTTTTACTAAGTAGGTTCAAGCTTAGCGATAGTGGTAATGTCTTTTAGATGGGTCTTATAACTGAAGAATTTTGGAAGGAATCCTGTTCAAAAGCCAAAGAAGATTCCAGAAGCCACCAGTAAAAGTACCGAAGAAACTACTAGAAGGATGAAGATTTCAGTTGTACCTTATGCCAGTTCTACATAGATTTGTCTTTTTCCGCTTTGCTGCTGAGGTTTTGAATACTCAACAGCAAAGTGAAAAGGTCTCCTCTATGAGAACGTTCTCCGTTGAAGATAATGAAGAAGGAAACTGGAATTTTGGCAGTAAATACGGTTCGTTACCATTACAGTTACTTACCTAAGATAATGTGGAATATATCAAGATTAAGACAAGATTTTGTTCCGTTTTGATTTAGTATCAAAACCAGAATGTGGTCATTATAAAGAACACGTAGGTGCAGTACAAGCCCCGAGAAAGCGATACTTTTGACCAACTTTTTCAATTAAAAATAACAAATTCTAATAAAGATTATGGGTTTAATTTTCTCTTTCGCGTGAAGATTGTTGATATTTGACCATTGCTATTGTTGAAGAATAGTCCTTTAAAAATCTAAAGTCTAATCTATACTTAATATTCCGAGTCTAAAGAGAAATGATTTGTTCGTTTGAATTAAAAAGGCTCCGAAACTACTAGACCGATTCGAAAAATTATTTCACCATTCGAATCCTGCATTATCCCTCATGAACCATAGAATATACCCATGCCGAGGCGGACCGCTAGTAAATAATATTACAAAGATTGCTTCCGAGTAGTTCCGAGTTGCTCCCGATGTTATTTAAAACTTGCAAAGGTTAATTTAAGTCCAGTATAAATCATAGAATATCATAACTTTTATTTTCATTACAAACCTTTGAGACCAATTTAACGCACTAATTGGAATTTTTATGACTTTTTCCGTTTGAATTTGACAAATCACCTAATTTATTCTAATAATCGGACATTTTAATAGTAATAATAGAAATAAAGTTCAATATCTAAACGTTTTTGTCTAAGAATTTTGACATTCTAAAATCTTATGTATTCGTTCGATAATCGAGGTCGAATCGAGCTTCGATTCGAACTCAAATTTTGGCCGAAACATTTACAATTTTTTGTAAATTTAGCTAGTATAAATTCTATCTGCTATTAATGGCTATGTAATCTATCAATCTTGTTCTTTGTTGTATACAAAAAATATCTATGTATTGCATTATATTATGTATATCAGTTATCTAGTACCCATAACACAAGCTCTGCTTAGCTTGGGGCTAGATAATGCTGTGTCAATGGTCCAGCATTATCTATTTGTTCTAGTGGTTAAACTTTTTATGAGTTATTTTGTATTCAAATATTTTTAGGTACCAAGGGGGTAAAAACGAACACGAAACGGGATCAGGTAGAGAATATTATTTCAAGCTTTCAATTTAAGAGAAGATTTTCATAACTCATATTTTAGATTTATATTTATTTTAGTGTTTCATAGCATACAGATTTATGTTGCACTAAACGGTTTTCGCTAAGTCGCCATTATTTTTTATGTGTTATCGCATGATGTGAATTTATTCGTTCTAAACTCTCATGGTTTAGTATTGTTGTTTTTAAAAATGGGTTCAATGGTGATGTTGTTTTGATGAATTATTTTGGTTATTTATGAGTATTCAGCCCGCAACTTTGTTATATTTACGTGGTGCAACTATAACTAAGCTTAGGTATAATTGTATATAGCTTGATTTTATCATGAGTTCATAGAAAATGGTTTACGATTTGCGGCAAATTAGTTTTTCGCTAATTTTATAGCTAGAACGAACGCAGAAAAAAAAGATTAATGATGAAAAAAAAGAACGTTTGTCCGCAATTTGACATAGGTATTTCTGAGTTCAGTTCTGAACCTGAATTAACATTATTGGTGGATCGATTTCCATTGCGCGATTTTTTCGATTTTTCATTGAGTCTGTTTTCTATGAGGAATAAAATTAGCGGTAAAGTAATTTGCCGCATATCATCTATATCTACATATTATAAATTCGTATCAAGTAGAGATACTTGATACGAATTTACTAAGTATCTCTTTCTGTCTATCTATCAATTACGTTTGCACATCCGAATGGATATCTATGAAATTTGGCAGGGAGGTAAATGGTCTGCCTGCCAGGGACGGACATAGGCTACTTAAAAAGCGCGTGCAAAACCGTGGGCCGCAGCTAGTTTTCTATGAAACCATGTTGTTAAGTCGCCTTCTTGTCACAGAAAAACACGCGTGAAGCCGCACGCCTAGACTAGTTCTCAATAAATATAGTAAGAAAACTCTTCGCTATTTCCAGTCAAGAACTCGCTCCGCGCGAATAACGTAAAAGCACTCGTCTGAATTTAGCCCGGTGCATAAATCAGTGGATTTAGGCCGGTTACGCCATAGAACTGCGGAATATTTGTGTTACGGGCTGTTTATTATAACGCTCATTACGTGATGGCCAAACAATGGTTTGAAGCTCATGTGGGGAACAGAAATAGCTGTGAAAATTAGCTCTTATTTTAGTAGGTACTTACGCATGTAAGTGTGTATGTACGCTTAAGTATGTACCTGCCGAATAGTACAATATCTACCCATATAAAAGTCAAGGTAAAAACAAACTGAGACCACGCCACGCAACGCTCGCGGGCTTAAGGGGGCCTACCACGCCATTTTGTGAAAAGGATAGGTATAGGATTTTGTGTTCATAGGAACGGGACAGAGCAGAGCGGAGGTGCAAAAATCAATTGTTTTTTTGCTTATTATCTAAAAAATAATAATAATTTGTAATCTAAAACACATACCGTCTGCTTTGCTGTTTGTGTTCTGTACAAAGTAGCAAGGCTTAGGCTTGTTGAATAGCGACGATTTATTGTACAGTTTAGAGCGATCTTTGGTTTTTTTCTTTAGAGAAAATTTTAGTGTTTTCGAAACACTAGCGGCCTAGCATCAATCGTGAACTAAGTATAACATATTATATTGATCTCAAAGTAAATGCTTCAGTATTATGGAAGACATGATCGTTCTTTCAGGTATCATCGACCTGAGCGCTTGAGTTTGTATGAAACAGCGCACGGCCTGAAGACCTATGACTTTATCGTACACGACATCCCACGTTGCCTTCATTCCGTCGCGCACATTTGCTTTTTAAATACATTAATAATAGGCTACTTGACTACTACTAGGAAATAATTCTAACGTATTGTCTGATAAAAATAATGCAGTGTAATTAATATTTCTTCAAGGCCAGCCGTATTAGTTATAAAAACGTTTTAATAAAACAATGGCGTGTCAAATGGTAATCTCTGTCATGGCTCCCGTCAGCTATGACGTCACTCTCCATACCACACCTAACAAGAAGAACTCATTGACACTGTAATCTGTGATAGTGTGACGTCACCAGCGATCCAACCAAACGCTGAGCGTTTTCGGTCACGTGATCATATATCAAAAAATAATATGTAATTTTAATGCCTTTTTTTACCTACAATATGCATATTTTTAATAAAAATCACCTGATTACGCTTTATTACGTTGTCCCTAACTAGGATGAAAACAATTTGGAACTTAATTTTAATGTTGACTACATAATAGCCTATTGATACGTAAGGTCAAAAAATAACTACAATATCCATAGATAAACATAATGTATTTTATAAATATTTTAATACAAACTCACTTTATCATTTCATCTCTTTCACTCACACAGCAGTTCCCTCTATCTCTTTCAGTGTTCATCAAGATGTGCATAAACTCTTCTAAGCTTCTCTCTTTTGTTTTTATTCACGTGTTTCTTCTCTAGCTTCCAGGGTTTGCCGACTTGGCCGACGGGTTGAGCTCCGATGATGCTGAAGCAAAATAAACTTTACAAGTAAAGAAATAAGACATGGAATTACATTAGACTTCAATCTGACGAATTTTGACGACCTCCGTGGCGCGAAGGTACGCTTGCGACGTCGCAGGCGGGCAGGTTGCGAGTTCGATCCCGCCTAGGGACAAAATAGGTTTGTACGATCTGCAGATATTTGTTCCGAGTGATCTGGATGTTTTCTATGTATAATAAATATATACATTTATGTAGTGCATTATGTTAAAATAATAAAGCAAAAGAAAAAATACGTGTCCAATATCTTCTGATAATCTAACTAATGGGCTTATTAGAATAATATTTTTATGGATTGTCCAGCATTATGTTTTTATTTATCCTCTTAGCCCACAGTAGCACAGCTAGTGATTCCATCGTTAGCACACCGCCGCCGCTCGTAAAGAAGCGTTATGAATTAACAGTTGGCAAGGATCCAGTGCCGATGGACATAGAGTAAGGAATGACGCGGTTGCAGAAAGGCAACTACGGAGTTGCTGAGCAGTGCGTTACTAACGTCTACATAAAACTTGTGCTGCTAATATGGGGGTAAAAAGTAGGAAATCGGGTTGACGCAGGATTTGATTGTGACGTGTCGCCAGTCGTTTCTCCCCCCGCTAGATTCAGACAGACATATTGTATCAGTATAAGTGTAAATATAAAATCATTCCTTGGAACATGAACTCTCAAATTCATGATCTTCCTCAATACGGATTAGGCCTAATCATTATCATTAATGTCTAATATAAACTATTGTAAGGACATTTTTGTAATTGAGTTAGAAATATTTCGGAACGTGTTATTTGCAGTACTTCTCGAAGGAAGCGTGACAACATCTAATCTCTTAAAAAGAGGCCCCGCGACAAACTATATATGTAAGCCTATTTTTGCTATCAGTATTTGGCAAATTAACAGAATAACGGCGCGTTGAATACAAAATACTAAAGTTAGTTTCACAATAAAATGCGCTATTTGGAAATAAATCAACAACAAAGTAAGCTCATTAACATAAGCGATATCGTCTACTCTAATGACTAGACTACACTATGACCGTGTCCTTTGATCATTTACAAAGTTGCCTTACTGGCGCCGATGCACTGTGCGTTTCCCTCTAATTGATAATAACGACCCTATCTCTCATCTGCACTGAGTTGTGCGACTGGCTATTTTTACACTGTGTCTTTGGAGGTCGAAAAGGCAAAAGTACAAACCGATATGACGCATGTTTTGAATTTAAAATGGCATTAAAATCTTGTTTTCTGTCTTGTTAAATTTTATTGTTGTGTTCCATATGTTATTGGTTTTCTAATGTTTTTGAAATGCACTTTGTACCTACTTTCAACTACACACGAAATTCAATTGAGTTGATTCTTTTGGCTATTCTTTGTTAACAAAGAGATTTACAGATAAATAATAGAAACAAATTACAACTTGTATTTACAATTTACAAAAGTTGAGGTTACTGCAGACTGATGCAAAACATCAAGAGGTAGCTGAACTGATCGATTTTGTTTGATATTGTTATATACAGGGTGGGGCGAATTTTTGGCCCCATAAGGGTAGTTACCGTTCCTTTTGTAGTTACAAGGTTTTGTTCGTAGGAACCTTCTATATTATTTTGATGAAAAAAATATTATCATTTTTAGTTTTTTGAAAATAAGTACGGTTTGCCCAAAAAACGACATTTGTAAAAAAAAAATTGGTCTTAATCGAGTCTATTTCCAACCAGGAACACTTTTCCCAAAGCAACTTACCAAATCAAATCGTAAGTTTTGGCAATAATTAAAAAAAAATCCCATACATTTTCTATGAAAAAAACGAGTAAGTGAAAACAACAATGTCACTCATTCAATGGTTCTTAATTTAAATTCGTATGTAACTACTTTTTTAAGTTGGTAGGCTAATTTTTTTTTTATGTATCTACTTTATTCAAACTTTAAAATTTATTTTATAACGTTACAGTATTTTATTACTAAAGAAAATACAATAATAATTACAACTAATATTTACACTTAAATCTATTTTCTAAAAATCTAAGCCGTCACCAGAAGGCAAAGTGCCCAGAATGCTGGCAGCATTGCCACGTTGTATGGCAATGCTAATTCGTTGACCGAAATAAAAGCCAGCATTCCGATCACCTGTGGACTCTATTAGGAGTTTTGCTAGATCTTTGTATATTCCATGTGCCCCAGGACCCCAAGGACCTAGGGTTTCCACCCCAAACGGCTCGAATAGGTAACCTCGGTCGAGATTAGCGTATTTCCGCCGTTTGAGGGACTCCGCTGATGTTGCTGCGGAGCCGGCCCTTACTGATGTCCCTGCAAGATGAGAAGGTGCTAGGGTATCTACACAAGTGGCATCCCAAACTAAAGGCCGACCCATTTTCCAAGGAATCAGAGTCATGTATCTACTATTCTTCTTACTCGGGAATTTTTTTTAATTGCCTTCTGTTACTACTTTCTTTTTCTTTAAATAAATACATAAATAAACTGTCATTAAATATCAAGTGTTTTATTTGGATCCTTACCCAGGTACGATAGGTTTGCCCTTCACATGGGATGTTCCCTTCTTCATGGCGAAGAAAGCGTCATCAATCTCAGCTGATTTGCTCTTCCATCCCTGCAACAAAGCATTCATAAATGCCAAGAACATAAGACGCAAAATCATAAGGTGATTTGAGACTTGAGACCGAACTATTCTTAATCATACATGCCCCGAATTACTTGAATTTGAAAGGCTTTGAATTGATAGGCTTTTGGGATAATATACAGAACTAGTTACTGCCCGCAGCTTCGCACGCGTTTTGCTAAACATTTTGCATTAGTCGGCTCTCTTTTCGTTTTACGTTCGATTTTTCTTTTGATCATGTTATAAACACCAGAAGGCTGGGTTTAGTTACCTCAACCAACCTTGCCTCTATAGGCGTGGGTTTCCTATTCCTATTCCGCTTCAGTTCCAGTACATCATCTATCGGCTGCAGTGCACAAGCGGGAAGAAGCTGCTGCCACGGAAGGCATCCGCTCGTTGCGTTTTTTAGTTGCAGGCGAGCGAAGCGAGAGACGTGTGTTAAAGGCTTGTATATTAAGACACAACTAGGCTATTAAATCTAGTTACCTCGACCATCCTAGCCTCCATAGGCGTGGGTTTCCTATTCTCATTCCTCTTCAGCATCAGTACATCGTCTATCGGCTGCGGCGCACAACCAGGAGGCAGCTGCTCCCACCGGAGACGCCCGCTCGCCGCATCTTTTAGTAGCAGGCGAGCGGAGCGAGACACGTCAGGTTGACCAGCAGCTGTCATGAAGCCTCGGTTGTCTGGGAAAGAATATAGATGGTATTCCTTAAAAATAGAAGTTGATATAACTTAAATTGCTGGCATAGTTATAGCATAAATTTTATGATTTAAAAAAAATCCCTGAGCTTTTGGCCAGGGATGATAAGGAATAATTACTGGATTGGTGTTACGCCGGAAGAATAAGGAAGAGAGGGATGTTTTTGCTCATTAGTGAGAAAGTAACGCTTCACACCCTAATACAGTGTTGTTTCAATCACAATGGTGTTAGGATAGTTTTTACGGAGATACCTGGATTTTTTTTATTTAGATAGGATTTCAAGATCCGCTTTAGGTTTCTAAACTAGTGGTGCCAAACGTAGTGGTATAAACCAATCACATTCGTTGAAATAAACATTTCGTCATCTCGTTAGTTCCTGATTGGTTGATTCCGTTCATGTGGGGAACGCACCCTAAGACGTGTACTCACAAGCATGTGCCGTCAGTATCTGCTTGTAAGTGTACTCTTTCTCAATCTCTTCTTCAGGCAACAGCAGTCCGTACTTCTCTTCGAACGTGTGTCGACTGACTAGCTCGCAAAGACGCGCCATCGCTGCGTCATGGGCTCGCATCTGTGATGTTTATTAAATCTATTACAATGGATCCCAATGGCTCATGGCTGCAAGTACCGATATTTATATCGATTCGATAGTTCGATAATAGATTTTGTTTAATGTAATGTAAGATTTTTTTGTTATAGTGCTAACCCGCACTCTGGGTATCTCTAAGAAATGAAATAAGTCCCAAAAATTATCGGTTTCGGCGGGATTCGAACCCGCGCCCCACCCTCAGTACGGGTGTGCTCTAACCAACGAAGCCACGAAACCCTTAGTCGGTTCAACCGAAAATCTTTGGGACCTCTTACGGACTATAGCGCCGGTGGCTCCACCTACAGGGGTAACATTACTGTTTAACCAAACCTGCTCAACGACCAAAGTTACATTTGATTCATCATTTGATTTGGCGGGTTCGAATCCATAATTTTTGGGACTTATTTCATTTCTTAATGTAATGTAATGAATAAATTGATGAAAAGTAACAATAATAAATTAGTTCTAATCAAGAGACCAAAATTACTGACCAATACACACCACACGCATACACACACGCACACACATTAGTTATCACATTCAATTTTTTATCTGCCGTACCTACATAATATTAGTCCTCTATAAGGCATCTTCTATTGTTCAGTTAACTGCAAGTTCATAAAACCTTTTTTAATATTCATTTCATCGGTATTTCGAATACTTCGTCAGTCTAATAAGACAGATAGGTACTGATGGGTACTGTACGAGTCCGTAGAGTGAAACCCTGGTGACTACGAATATGACTCGGCTGTCATAGCAGACATTGCAGCAGTCGCGCAATCCAATCGGAAGTGTTTCCTCATTCGAATTAAATATTGTTTTGATTTGAAATAGGGCCACTTTTTGTGAAGAATTTGTTTTGAATTAGACTTCCTGACTTATTATATATATTCGTAGCTTACAGGTGCTTTTAACCTTTATTTATACGATATTGTTACATAAAAAGCCTACGCTGCCTTCTCTAAATATCACTAGGGAAGGCATGGAAGACTTTTTAGGTAGTACTCGTATTAATAAATGAAGCAACTACAGGATATTCCGTCGGTACTAGGCAATTTAGTTTACTCTAGTAGGTTTCTGTCCTTGTACACTTTTATCATTCCAACGAATTTTTACAGGACGTTTGAAAGACAAATTATGTTTGTTATTAAAAAGCCAAATCTCTTTTGCGCTTATAATATTGGTTCAGTTAATTTACCTGATCAATAGGTAACACGGCCGTCAGTAGTAGATCCGGAGCGACGGCGTAAGCTGGCAACACCAATCCGGGGCAGTCCAGCAGTTCTATGTCGTCCAATATCAGGGACTGGATGTGACGTGTGTGGCCGGGCATTGAACTTACGCTCACCTATTAAAAAATAAGAGTTAGAGCTTTTATCTCGGCAGTAATCAGAACTTTAATGCGCTTTTCTTTGGCTGTTTACTCTTGAACAGTATGCATTATTACAATTTTAAACACACCAAATGCATGAATACTCTTAACACACACCTTAAAGCAATGTGAACAGAGTAAATTCATTTTTGTTCTTAAATTACACACAAATTTTGATACCAATCATGTGCTAAGATAATAGAGTTTTACACTATTGTACACGTTTAACAATATTACGAATTAAAGATATTGGAAGCCAGAATTTTTTGAAAATATTGTCAACCAAAGCCTTCAAAGATCATTGAGTTCCATTATACAAGTTCTTTGGTGGTGGCGTATGACGTTCTCCTGAAGCATCAGATAAAAAGTAGTTTAAATCAAAACACTTACCTTTTTAATCTGCATAAGAACATTCACAGTACTAGATTTTCCAACATTGGGATACCCTATCATGCCCACGCTTAATCTAGGTGGATTTTTCTTATGCTCTATTTTAATATTTCTTAAAACATCTAACAGCTTCTCTCTGTCGTAGATCTCATATGAATTCTGTACGTCTACAATTTCTGAGCTTTGTGTATTTGTTTCTGTACTTAGCAAAGGTTCTACTGGTATACCAAGTCTCATATTCTCAACCACCTTGTCTAAAGCAATCTGTATTCTGTTGAAATGATCAGCTGTATTTGTGACAGCTTTATCTAAGTCAGCTAGTTTCTTTTTGAACAATTCTATGTCTTCTTCAGTTGATAATAGAGCTTCCTTCTCATCGTCTTCTTCTGATTCAGATTCTAGATTGGATTGCGCCGATTCTGTCTCCGAGTCGACATCGTTGTTGGTACTTTTGGATGCTTCACTGATTTCTGATATTTTACGTTCTTTAGCGTCTTTAGCGGCGGAGTGGAATATTATTCTGACATTCTGTAATGAGTTTTTAAATTAAAAAATTGCAGTCCCTTTTTAGGTGGACTAAAGGACTAAAAGAGATAGACACACCTTTAGCTTGAGTTAGAAACTAAACGCGTAAAACGCAATAGCCACCAATCTGATACTACATCTATCTTTCCTTGAATTGAAGAATAAAGGAGTTTTATATGCTTTTACCTCTTTGCTGAAGTATTCTGCCCAACATTTCCGTTCATATTCACTGGTCAAGTCTGCTTTGTTCAATAGAAGTATAACCTTGCAATTTTGTTCTATTGCATACTTTTCTAGATCTGCACACCTGTGTACAATAAATTTTTAGATACAATTAATTCAAAAAGTAAAAACTATTTCGCAGAGGTGAGAGATGTCAAAAACATTATCTTTTAAGGTCAGCTCACATACGTCGCGCTGCACCTCGTGAGATGCGGCGCGACATCACGAGTTGCAGCGCGACGCTTCGCTGCGCAGCGAGACGCCACGTAACGCAGCGCGCACTTTATGATAGTGATTTAAAACATTACTTTATTACACAAAAAGATAAAAATTGGACATAATACGAAAACACTTTTGATATAATACGAAAACTCCTCGCGGCGCCTCACCTCGCGACGACCGACGTCGCGCTGCACCTCGCGGGGTGTGGCGGCTTTTTACAAAATATTTCGAAAAGTATGAAACCAACAGAAATTTTAAATGTACAAACCAATACCTTTCATTTGATAGCCTATTTACCCCTATAGGTCTGAGATATTTAAGAAAAAAAGAGGATGTACAGAGCAAGATCACAAGAGTTTTGAAACTGATCTCGAAACCCTAAAACTGGGACCATCAATGTGAGCAAAGCTAGCTATAACTATGGACAAATTACCTAAACAGCAAAGGGTTCCTAGCATCCAACAGCAGGAGCACCACATCAGACTTTTCCAGTGTCCTCCACAACTGTTTCCACAGCTCAATGTTCCTCTCGTACGGAGTCACGGCTGCACCAAGCTTTGCTTGCAGCTCGTTGAGGTTGCGACGCCATTCTAAGAAAGCCTCTCGCTCGCTTTCTAGCTGCTCTTCTGCTGATATGCCTGGTTTCCATGGTGGCCTGTAAAGTTAACTTAAGAATAAATTATAAAAAAAGGAATTATCCTAATCAACTACGTACATACATGTAATCAGGCACTATTTTACCCAACATGACTGTGGGGCTGCATTACAAATACTCTACCGGGGTAAAAATATAATTTATTATTTAGGCATGCAAATATTATATACCTTTAAATTTGAAATTGAAAAGTGATTTTACCTTCTAGGTACTGTCAAAGGCTCATCAAAAGTTGGCTGTGAGGTCACTGCAGCCACCTCAGTAGGTATAGACCTCACATACTTCAAGTTCATCTTTTCAGCTGTGAACTCTCGATTGGCAAGTTCTGCGGTAGACAGAAACTCTTGTAATGATGACTCAGCTGTAACTGACTGAAGGTTCAGCCGGCCCCATTCATACCCATCGTTCACTTCTGTTGTGTGCAGCTGAAAATTGTAAAATGAATGTTTAAGGTGTATTTCTTATTTTCATAGTAGTAGGAGTACTGACTGTTTTAGGATAGGTAAGTTGCTAGCCTATGAAGAATTGGATAGTTAAATTGGTTTACAAAGCCGAAAACTTACTAAATTAGGCAATAGGAAGACAAATATAATCCGAGATTTGAGGTTAGCCTTAATGTTTACATTTGATATTTCCAATCAAACAACCATAAAATGAGATTAAACTAAAATAATTTTAATACTGCGGAAGATAATTAGCACTACAATGGCAAAAATGTTGGTTAAACAAAGAAATCACACAATTATATCAAAAATTACAAGCACCATTGTGTTGTCCTCGACATGTTTTTTGTGACGATTTTTGGAGAATCTGTCCTTGATGAGGGACCTTCCGAGAGAATCCTTGTTCTTTTTGCCTCCCATTTCTTTCTTCAATCTTTTTATTTGTCGGTTTTAAGTAAAATTGAATTTATAACTAAAACACAGACACGATTCCTCTGTCTGATTACTGATGATCGAATCGAACACATGTTTTTGAAGTTGACATAACTTAACTTGCATTACACTTCATTCTACGCAGACAATAAATTGATTTGAGCGTATTCAAAGCTTTCATTGAAAAGGATAAAAATATAGCGCGTCAGTATACTCTTTGTAGCGCGTAACGGAACGCAAATGATATGAATTAATTTTGGTTTGGTTGTTTTGCGGTTCTATAGTCGATATTCTGAAATATTTATAAAATGGTGAAATTGAAGGTTTAGTTTAATAAATAACACTTCATAATAACTAAATTTACCACGCTAATGTTTTGATATAATAATTGCTAGTGTTTACTGTCATTATGTCTGAGTATTTCGACCACTATCATCGATGGGAACCTCTTGCTGAATTTCACTTCAATTTGGACGGCGAAAATGATGAGGATGAAGAGGAAAACTACGTCTATTGCCTCTGCAGTAGAGCCTTCATCAGGTTAACCAATAATGTTCTAGCCATAATATCTTGTTCCATATCAATTGGCCCATGCGTGCCTTAGTCGTGAATGGTGACAGGCATATACAAAAATAATACCCAAGTTTAATAAAAAGCTGAAGCTATTAGTAAGCCACAATATGTTTTGTTATAGGCTAGTATGAGTTCTCAAGTATAAACCTTTCTTTTTTTAAGATTAGTTGCATTAATAATGCCTACTTACTACTACACAGAAAACAGAGAGAAATCTTATCTTTTTCTTTCTTTTCCAGGGATGGTGTAAAGTTCTACCATGTAGATATAGAAGGCAGTGAAAGTGATGCAGAGGGTCCAAAAGACACACAATCACAGCTTGGAGATGACCATTCACATGTTCACTTTTCTGTCGACACTTCATATAAGGTTAAGTGTGATGTAAGCTCCATAAGTTCAAATAGAGTTTATTTGAACCTGCCTAAACCATGTGCCAGTTTTTCTTTGATAACCTAGTTCAGTGTTCCACTATTGGCTGAAATAGAATTTTTTGTATTATGTTAACTAATTTGTATTATTTGTAACTTACATAGTTACAAATGGTTGAAATAAGGAAAAAATAATTTTCTCCACAGAAAGATGAAGGCGCTAGTTGCTACTGCAGTGCATCACATACAGATAACTGTTGCTCCACTGATGAGCATGATGGCATGCACAGTCTCGGCAAATCCCATGCGATCCAACCAAGCGACAGTGGCGCAGACCTCACATATCAAGATAACCATTCAGACTACACCAACCATGATAAACATGAACAGATGGACCAAGAACTCCCACCCATAGAAGAAAACTACCTATCTGAAGAAACATTCGACAAATTCTGGGCTATCAATGGAGAAAGACTAATATGGGCATCATGGATAAGAAAATACAGTGATTACATCAACCCATCATACTTAGACGAGAACAATGATTTGTTAGTAGATGACAGTAAACTGCCTAAGCAAAGATCCGTTGATCAGATCTTCAATGAGTCTGATAAAGGAGAAGACGACAGTATAAGAGAGAGAAAATTCTCATATGATTCTAAAGTAAATCCCTATAAAAAGGCACCATTTACAAACCAAGCTGAGAAGCATACCAAAAATGAAAAGGATGAGTCCTGGTTGCCTGTGAATAGAAGACGATCATGCTCAGAACATGAAAGGATTGTCAGTCCCAGGACCATAGCAGGAACAGATTCCATGACCAATGTTACTAAAATCACGATGTCTAGCTATGACATCGGCTCAAGTCATGTAACATCAGAATCATCGCCTGATGATTTCAGTGTATCATCATCAACTTCTGATGATCAGTCTAATGATCAAACCAGAATTGCTAATTTAAATCTGGATCCAGATAACACCGATGAGATGGACACAGATCAGTACTGGCAGTTTTTGTGGAAAAAGCATTTTGGAGATCAATATGCAATACATTATGCCAACTATATTCAAATGTTCAATAAGCAAAATGTTCCTGATATAAGTGTAGAAATTTGCACTAATGAAAAAGATTTGAAAGAAATCAAACAAATCATAAAAGAGAAGGTTCCAGAGATTGAAAAGGTATTGGAAATTGAATGTGAAAACAGTGAGGGGAACTCACAAGATCTACCTACCATTATAGAAGTCCCTAAAGTAGTTCCTGTTGTAGATCAAGTTAAAATCAAAGAAAGCGCCCCTCCCTCGAAAATTCGAAAGAAAGGCAGAAGGGCTGCTCAAAGATACCTCGGTTCTGTAGGTGTACTGCTACAGAACTTACTACTAGAAGAACAAGAAAACCAGGAGAAAATAACTGAAGTAAAAGAAGCAGGTGACAGTAACAACGAAAAGAAAGAAAGAGAAGAACCAGCTACAGAAAAATCACCTGAAAACTTAAATGTGCAGCCTGTTGGTAGTAATAATTTGATGTTGTACAGCTATAATGAGGGTGACGATGACCCGCCTGAAGAGACACCCGTTAACTTGAAAAGAAGGTCAGTTATTTAAAAAAAGATGGTCCACATCTGTTGTTATATTGTCAAGTACTATAATCACACATTTTTGACCTTTTACTCTTTGTTTCTAGCCATGAAATAGATGCCGAAACAAATGTGGCAGAGAAAATAAAAAGCACATTTGAAATTATGGGTTTCTCGGTCCAAGGAAATACCTTACCAAAAGGTAGCATGGTGTACCGTAAAAGAATAGTGAAACTGCGTCCTCCAAGGTATAGGAAGTTCGGAGTCCCAAAGAAAACATATTTTGACGAAGACGGGAATCCTGTCTACGAACAGGTAATAAAACTTGAATACAATTAGAAGATTACGCCGTGATTGAGTTAATTACCAAAACTGGCTTTTAATCAACTACCATAAATTGTGTTACTTTTTATAAATCCACCATCAACTATCAAATACATAACAACAATGATTAAAAAGAAATTTTGGATAATGTTGTTTATAAAATGAATAAATAAAATATGTAGTACTAGCGGCCCACCCCGGCTTCGCACGTATGTAAGGAGAGGTAAAAATTATAAATTTTAACACACTCTTGGCAGACTTTCCATGCTAAGAACACTTGATTAAGTCTGGTTTTGACAAAATAAACAATCAAAATCATCCGTTTGGGAGTTATGATGCCGCAACAACCCACAGATACACACAGCAAAGACATAGATCCACCCGTTAAACTTATAAGAACCCTTTTTGTGTCGGGGCCAAATAAAAAAATATAGGCTGACGCATATCTCGAGAAGAACCGACAACCGCTGGAGTAAACGTGTTCTCGAGTGGAGACCGCGACTCGGCAAACGTAGTGTAGGACGCCCTCCGACCAGGTGGGATGACGATTTGCGAAAGACTGCTGACAGATGCTTGATGCGGCAAGCTGAAGACAGGGCGCTATGGCGCTCATTAAGGGAGGCCTATGTCCAGCCGTGGACTAATATAGGCTGATGATGATGGCTTTAGATATTCTTATTACAGGTCCAGTAGTTTCGGAGCCTTTCAATTCAAACAAACAAACACATTTCCTCATTATAAGAAGTTATTGTGCCATAAGTGGTAATAGTTAGATATTAGTATCAGTGGTTTTTTTGTAGATATGAATGTCCTCTATAAAACTGTAGTACATCACTTTGCTCTATTGTCAATATTTTCCGCAGCGTACGCGATATAAGGATTTTTTGTTGTATTTTTTTTCACACCTATTTTATAGCCTATGTTCATCAGGGATAATGTAGGATTCTAATTGTGAAAGAATTTTTAAAATCGGTCTAGTAGTTTCAGAGCCTATTCCCGTCAAACAAACAAATCTTTCCTCTTTATTATACTACTAGCAGCGCCTTGCTGTTTCACCCGCGTAGTTCCCGTTTCCGTGGGAATTCCGGGATAAAAAGTAGCCTATGTTCTATTCCAGACTATAATCTATCTCTGTGCCAAATTTTATCCAGATCCGTTTTGCCGTTCTGGCGTGATAAAGGAACAAACATCCATCCATCTATCCATCTAAACTTTCACGTTTAATATTAGTGAGATTATATACCTACTAGCAGCGCCTCGCGGTTTTACCCGCGTAGTTCCCGTTCCCGTAGGAATTTCGGGATAAAAAGTAGCCTATGTCGTATTCCAGACTATAATCTATCTCTGTGCCAATTTTATCCAGATCCGTTTTGCCGTTCTGGCGTGATAAAGGAACAAACATCCATCCATCCATCCATCTAAACTTTCACGTTTATAATATTAGTGAGATTAGTATAGATCAGGCACCCTAGTGGGATGCCACATGAAATTGTGTTCAAACTATAGATAAGCAGGGATACTTCTGCAGTATCCTAATACAACTTTTTATTTTGTCACAGGAAAAGGTAACGCAAGATGAAAAAGAAATGCAATCAGAAGATGATTGTCCAGACTTTAGAACAGAAGCTGTAAAAATACTGAACTCTCTCGAAAATAGTGATCAAACTGATCAAAGTAAAGAAGACACTCTAAATACAAGCGGACAGTCAGAAGAATTGCAAAAGAACGAGAGTTTAGACGATTCAATATCTTATGATGTACAGAATAAGGTTGAAGGCACATATAGTGAAGATAAAAGCCTGGAAGAAGCATCTGAGATTCCTTTGCCGTCGGATGCTGGGTCGAATAGCGATAAAGAAACTGAGGCTAACATGGATTGTGTGGAGTGTGTTGGTAAGTTATTTTCTCACCAATATTGTATGTCTAATTTTATGCCGCGTATGAGATACACAATGGTGAAACGCGTACAATATGTATTTGTCTGCAGTTATATCTGAAAGAACAAAGTATTTTACTGTAAAAACTATCCTAGTTTGACGAATTCATTACGGATGTAAGCGGGTTAACTACGAGCGATAGCGCGCAGTGCTCGGAGGGACGCGGAACGCGCGTGCCTAGAACCGCACTTACTCTGAAGAAGTCCCTCGTTAAGGGATGAAACGTTGGTGTTCTTCCAACACAAATAAGGTTCGAAGTTAATCCGCTTACATCCGTAATGAACAAAATATTGTTGCCATTGTCACTTCTTTCGAAGTCTACTGCGCGATGGCTATTCAGAACCAAATTAAAATAACCCACGGGAGGCACACTCAGTGCTTCCACATATGAAAGTTAGCCACAATGTACCTCTTAAATTTGGCCTGAATAATAAAAGACCATAACAATTTATGCGTTCTAGCAACACCAAATACAGAAACAGCGAAGCGTCGCCGTCGTCAAAAGCGACAAGCAAAGATACAAGAGAGTATTCTAGCAAGCATGCCGGAGGAACTACGGGACGAACCGCGGATGATGAAATATTGGAAGAAAAGGCATTCGTTGTTCCATAGGTAACTATTTGGAGAAAGTAATTGCTAAGTAAAGTCGAAGTCGTAAAGTTTTGGGATGTTATTTAATTTCACACGTCCTTTAACATTGACTCGAAACTTTCGATGTCCATGCCCTGACCAGCCCAACGCAATAAAGTAGCGGATTTGTACTTTAGGTACTCAACAGCTGCAGCTGTTAGTCAAGCCAAGTTGCTACTGCATTTTAGCATCTCAGTCACCCGCAGATTTACTAGTATCGCGTGAGTTAAATCATTGTTAAACCGTTTTGTTGCGTCAGCTACCGAACGTTGACGATATTTCTGTTGCTGGAGTATATGAGATAGCGTATGCGTCTATCCTGTGCGCTGAAAATATCAGTAGCTCAAACGACAAAACGTAGTAGTCGCGGCGGCGTAAGTATCGAACTCAGCTCGTAGATGTCGTAAGAATCGACTAAAAGAACCTACCAAAGAAAGAGCAGCAGAGTTTCCTTCTGTACATTTAGAGCACCATCACTGAAATCACCAATACGCCTGCCAAGTGTTGTAGGTTGGTTGTAGGTAATTATGGCAAAACCCCTCTTGTTTGGGGGAGGCACGTACAGCATGACGTGTAGGTATGTGTGCTGATAAAAAGGTCTATTTCAGATTCGACGAAGGCATCCGCCTAGACCGCGAGAGTTGGTTCAGCGTGACACCTGAGAATGTAGCGAGACATATCGCTTGCAAGTACACCTACGACACTGTGCTGGACGCATTCTGCGGCGCCGGCGGAAACACCATACAGTTCGCTTTCACTAGCAAGAAAGGTACGTTCGTACCTACGTAAATATACGTGCGTACGTACGTAGATAGTCCACCTAGATCGCGAGAGCTTTGACAGCGTGACGCTTGAGAATGTAGCGAGATATATCGCTTAATTACAATGACCTATTGAACAAAAGGTCTTAAAATAAAATAACAAAAGAAAGACATTGACATAGTTATCTATTATTATTAACCACTATTTAAACGCACATTTAAATTCATCATCATTATCATTAGCCTATTAGTCCGCTGCTTTAAATTAAATACTACTTTATTTGTATTTAAATCAAATTAACTCAGATTTATATAAAGAAGAAACGATGACAACTGCAAAAAGGTTTCCTGGCGCAACATTTTGCTAAATCAAGATTTCTTGTCATTTCAGTCATCGCAGTCGACATAGACCCAGCTAAGATAGAGTTGGCTCGGCACAACGCTACGGTTTATGGAGTGGCGGATCGCATCGAGTTCATAGTGGGAGACTTCTTCGAGCTGGCGCCCAATTTGCAGGCTGACATGGTATTCCTGAGCCCGCCTTGGGGCGGACCGGAGTATTCTCATGTAAGTTTGTTTTTTTTTATATTCATATCCATGAATCCATCTAGATGTGTGGGTGGAGTGACAAGGATGGATAATATTAGGAACGAGTACTACAACCTGTAAAACTGTCTACATTTTACGGGTCATGATCGTGAGATTACAGCACGCAGACGACGGAGACTTAGCAATGGGTCCCGTTTTTACCCTTTGGGTACGGAACCCTGAAACGATTTGGTGCCGTTTCGGCGCTATGCAGACAGAGCAACTATTGCGGCTACAGGTATCTCGGTTAAGAAGTAGTTTATATGTAAACACTGTTTACATATAAACTTCTTCTGCCTTTCTGTTGCTGTAGCTGACAACCTTTATCGAAAAGTATTAAAAAGTTGACAGTTTCTTCAACTAAAGTTGCTCTGTCCTTAAAACGACAAAGAATTCATAATAATCATGGTTCCATATTTTATAACATCTCTGCTCTGCTGACATAACAGATAAATACCCCTTTATCAATATACCAGAACCCTCCGAAAATCAAGATCTTAACAGAATTTGTACATGACCGTAACCATTTGCAAATATTCCACACTTGGTTCCAGAACGATCAGTACGACATAGAGACTATGCTGCTACCAAAACCAGCTTCAGATCTGATGGCTGCCGCGCGGACAATTTCCCCCACAGTCTACTTGTATCTACCGAGACACTCCAGGCCGGATCAGGTAAGGAGGCATCCACGGGGGTATGAGGCGATTTTGGCAATTTTCGATCCCTCTTTCCCCCTGGTGAGATAACGTGAGATTTTGATCGACCCCCCCACATCTCACGTGCGATTTTGATCGACCGCCCCACATCTCACGTGCGATTTTGATCGACCCCCCACATCTCACTTGCGATTTTTCAAAACGACTATTTTAATGTAAATAAGTTGATCTGTGCTTTATTTCATTGCATTGAAGACTTCTAAAAACGTAGTCTAGAATCTTGACAGAACCGATCGAAGAGATTCAAATTTATTTGTTTTTTTTTTGCTGCGTTTTACGAGTAATAAAACTAACGTATGTAATTTGACGCAAATCGTAAACGATTTTCTAGAATCGAAGACCTCCGATTTCTCCATTCTGGGCAATTTTTGTCGCGCGGTCCTTTATGTTCAGACTTCGAGAAACATTGCCGCCATCCAATGTTTGATATAATACAATAGCCTAATAGCTGACTTCACATTGGCTATTACCTCTTTGCTTTTAATGGTGGAAACTTTGCTGGTTTAAGTGTTACTTTAGTAGTTTTTTGTTCAGTTTATAAGAACTGTTTGTTTCCCAAATAAAACAAAATAAAATAAAAACTTATGATGAACTAGCTGCTGCCGCGGCATCACACGCGCTTTTTAAGTAGCCTATATCTTTAGAAAAGATACCCTACAGAAAGACTACCTACCTACACTACTATCTAAATAACGCGAACAAAACCGCGGCCAGAAACCAGTGTCATAACGCGTAATCTCACATGTGCAGCGAAAAATGTTAAATTTGAATTCGAAAACGAACGAGAGAACAATTAAATGAAGAAAGCTTTCAAAACTAAAAGTTGTTTCGAGCTTCTGTGCTTTGCTTCGGTGATACCTAGTACTATGTAGGTTTTGTAATCTTTTTGTATACAAAATCCAGGTTTTTGAATCGGTGTACCTACTTATAGTCTCAGATGAAATAATGTTACTTTATAACAGATTTCTCACTTAGTTGAATTCATTCATGTCCAAGGGATACAAAACGCATCGGAGCCGGAGCACTGGTATAGTTGTTTCTCCGCATCAGCACAAGCCTCGCCTAGACAAGGAGTTTTGCCACCTTCACCACCCTTGGCAGGCGGATTGGTGAAAACAAAAAAATACACAATGGGAAGACCCGCAGCATGTTCTGTATTTTTAATAAAAATACACAATTACTTAGTCAGCTCTTACGACATCTACGGGCTGATTAAAAGGGGTTGATTCTTACGCCGCAACCGCCCGCGCCACGGCAATCTACTAGTAGCTAATTTGTACTTATCGTTTTCAGATTTTATCCCTGGCGAAAGAAGTTGGAGGTTCAGTTGAAGTGGAGCAAAGTTTTCTCGACAGGAGATTTGTTGCTATTACTGCTTATTTCTACTAAGTAGCAGAATCATGCCTATGTTGCATACATTTTCTTGTATTCCATAACTTTTTACCAATGTAAGGAGGATTCGAGATGCAATGGATTTACTATTATTTAGAGTTATTTGTGAAACTGGTGTAATGGTGACAAAGATCATGCATGTTGGTTGTTACTAGTCTAAATGTTAGACTTTCCTAAGAACAACCATTCTACTTTTCATTACGGATGTAAGCGAATCTTATTTGTGTTGGAAGAACACCAATGTTTCATCTCTTGATGAGGGACTTCTTCAGGTTTATTCAACTTTTGAATGAGCCTTAAATTTTAGAACAGGACATAATATTAATTAGGTAATTTTAACTGATTTTTAAGCCTAAATATAATATTACTAAATAATAACTTTGATAATCTTATGAAAAACTTTTGAAATCTGAATTAGAAGTTGTATTTATACTAACGACTAGCAAAAGTATTACATAGTATTAGTGCGCGCAAATCTTTATGAGTTCTCGGAAGTACGCGCGAGTGGCAGTAGCGTATTTTATGGTGTCAGAGGAACACAGAAGGGCGAGGGGAGCCCAATACTACCACCTACTGCGAACGCCAGTGAGTCAAAAGTTTCGACTGTACAGGACTCGACTGTACGCCGCCGCGCCGTTCGGAAGTACAACCGAGTCCAGTGTGCATTTCATGTTGTTGTGTTTTATTGTTACTTGTTTTCATGCTTCGCGGACGTTTTAATGTGCTACGTCGCCAAACACGTAAAATGGTGTTTGTGTTAATTCAAAGCAAGTGTAAAAACGAATCAATCGTTACAGAGACATAGGTTGAAGATTGCGATACTGATGAAATGAGTATTTCTTTTTCAATGATGAAGATGTCCCCTTCATCTTGTCGGGAAGAAATGCTTTTGTAAGTATATTCTTAAATCTTGCACATGTAGGCAGGCACTCCTATTCCAGAAACATACTTAACCACTGCCAGGGTAGATTTGTAGGTCCTAACAAATTTAATCTCTTACAGTAATAATTGTGCACTGAACTGTACTATGCGCTGATTAGTATGACTATCTTCACAAAATAAAAAAGATTTGCGCGACCTATCCAATAGTTTAGTAGCTCGTCGTGTTTACGATAGTTGTCTTTTAAATTCTACTCCAATTCACATAAATTGGATTTATCTATCATACATAATACACACCATGTCATATTTTTACTGTGTATATAACCAGTAGTCTACCTACCTACACCAATCAACTGAGTATCAATCAAAACTGTGAATGATTGATCCATGGTTCATCTTGAAAAATAATAATCTTTTAAACTGTGTGAAATGAAAATGTAGTTGACTTAAGTGAAAATGTATCTATTTACTGTAATTATGTTCAAATGGTATTAAAGAATGTATGTCATATTTTTGGTTTCTTTCACTTGGTTCATATCAATTTCATAGGAATGGCAAGTACTTGTTAATTTAATCTGTAATTCTACTCTAACTGCCGGTTTTTTGAATGCTTGTTATTTTTGACAATAATTTTAAGTCCTTGTTAACCTTATGTGTGGAGGAACCAAGATTGGGTCAGATGTCATTATTGCTACATGCAGACAACTTTTAAACAACGCACTAATATAACATATAACCTGACTAAGTTTTGATTATTTGTTTTACGCACCAATACTTGGTTCCTCCTCATATTAGAGGTTAACAAAAAGTAAACTATTGTTAAAAATAACAAGCATTTTAAAAACCAGCTGCGAGTGTAACAAGAATGTCTTTTAGGGACCTAATGGCACCTGAAACCCAGTGGCTGTTTGGCTATGCTGCCGCCACCTTATCTTTGGTATGTGTTTTGAATAACAAACAATGCACATGTATACAAATACCTTATAATCTATTACCAACTAAATTGGAGAACTTACAGAATACTTTTACAGTTAACCTAACACCCTGCCCCAACCTAAAGCTTTACTATACCATCAAACAAAGATTGTGGAATGAGTGAAGTTTATACATTTTTATGAATGTAAATGTAAACATGAAATTTATACATTTTTGTGTAAAGCAATAGGAAGTTCATCTTAATTAATTTATTCTTTGATCATTCTTTCATTTCACCTTCTTCATCTTCTTCCTCTGCCCCTCTTACATACAGGACATTGTTACACCTGATCAGGACTTCTCCAAGGTTACCTGAATACCAAGAAAATAAATATTATGAATACTTATTCCACTTTTTTGCAAGGCCCCAAAGTTGGCAGAGATTTTGTTGATTCTTGTGTTTTGAGATAACTGACCTATATTATATTATTGGATGTTGTCAGTGATGATGGTAGGTGATCAAACTCTTCAGCAACATCGGAGCCACGAACAATACATAGCAGTAAGGAGTAACTAACCTGTGCAATTTCCATCAACCATTTCCTCAGTATTAGCTAATTGTAGGTTCATGTATCCATCAGTAGATACCAGTAAACCTTTGTATTCGTGTCCCCATTTTAGTTTTACAAGCACAGATTTACCGGTCAAGCTATTCAGGAAAGGCTTGGGGTTGATGGGCATAGCCGCCGCCATTTTTGTAGTTTATTTATTTCTGAAACAATAATTTTGTGAGACTTCATCAAGTATGAAAAAAAACAATAGTAGCCCGTAATTAACCTTACCTTAGGCCGATGAAAATAATTTAATTTGCCGTATTACAGCAATGAAACACGGAAACAATTTCTAACCTAACCTCACTCAAATTCACCGCAAACACAAACGAACGAATGAATGAGTGAGTCAATCAAATGAAAAGGAATATTACCACAGATAATTCATTCATAAGGTTATTCGTCCACTGTCTACTGCAACATGACCAGCTGCCTGTTCTATAGGGACCTGCCGATCACGCCGCCGCTGCCCCGCCCCGCCGCCGCGCCGCGCCGCCGCCGCCGCCGTGTCGTCGTCGCCACCCTGCCCGGACCGAATAAAGGAAGACAACTTTCCCAATCGACAAAACATGATCGCAGAAAGGTACAAATTACTGCTCAATACTTCTAAGATTTTCTTCAAATGCTTTTTTTCTGGTTCTGAAGCGTCTCTATTATGGCTCCGATGTCCGAGTTTACCCTCTCTACCCGTACTTTGACTTCAACTCGCAGTATTCGCATTCGCAGAGGTAGAAAGCTAGTTCTAACCATGGTTCTAGCTGCCTCAAGGAGGGAGGGTGACTTAGAGGAATAAGGCACCCTCCATCTACGGAGGGTGATTTCTTCCATCCACGCTTTGCGGGTACTTGTCACGTACTTGCATTGATCTATAATAAAAAAAAAAAAAGTCTAGTACGCATTGAAAAAAGAGTATACCGAAGGGGATCTTTTTTTTCATTGCGTACCTGCTACTGTCATGAATTCATGATACACGTAAATCGTAAATAAGTGTCATTGTCACAACGTTTGTATTTGTGACACCCACCCAGTGTTGCCAGATCTACTGATTTAGCAGTAGATCTACCTGCTTTTTGAACCGTCTACTGATCTACTGCTTTTTTGCTCAAATTTTGTGAAATCTACCTGCTTTTTCCGAGCATCAATAGCAAGTGACTCCATGTCTTTATTTTAGCTCACGTGACAAGTTACCAATGACACAAACTTCACAAAACTGAAACAGATGAATGAAACTGAAGAGTTCCGTGTTCCTTCGTTTCTTCCTTCCAGCTTTCACTTTCTTTCTGTCTGTCTTGGTATGTCTGTTCATTGTTTTGGATTGATTGGTCGGTCCGTTCGTTTGTTCGATAAACTTTTGCAAAATGCAAACTGAGTGAGACTGTTTATCAAGTTATTAGGTACTCTACTATGCACTAAATAATATATGTCCAAAACCACAAATCAAAGTTCAATCAGACTGAAAAGAACGGAGCAAAGCACAGCCGACAGGCCGCCTGGTCTCGCTTTCCACAAAGCTAAACAGTTTAGGAATGTGGGCAAAGAAAACGCTTCCTAAATTAAAAAAAAACGGGTTAGTAGCTTTGTTGTATGTTTTTTTTTGCATGAAAATACTCGCAAAACACAATACATGGGTACTAATTTATAACATATTAAAATCTACCTGCTTTTTTTCCCAATCTACTGCTATTTTAACAAAATTTCTACTGCTTTTCTCAGATTCCATCTGGCAACACTGCACCCACCGTGTTTTGTTCTCAGTTTTGTTTGAATACGATAGATAGATTGAATTCATTGTTTAGAATTTAACTATTCATTGGTTCCCAATAATATTCTATGTATAATGTCTACATTTAACGGATTTAGTGAAGAAGATCTAAAACGAATAAAATCTGGAGATAATTTAACAGACAACGGTAACATACCATGTTCCTAGTTTATTAATACTTTTACAGGATATTCTGATTGTACTATCGTTTTCATGACCTTCTAATGTTTTATATTTTAGCACTTCATTCAAAGCCATACTTACCAAATTCTAAGGTGCCTGCCATTCTCATCTCGGCATAGTTATCCTAGTTACCTAGTGCAATTGCAATACACGACACATATACCAGTAGTGATTATATTCTCTTAGACATACACATCAAGACCGCATTACGTGCAATATTACTGAGTACCTAAATACTAACCTCCCCTTCAACTTATCATTTCAGAAATAACATCTAGTAAACTTATACCAGCTTTTCCTCCAGCAAAGAAAAAACTTCACCAATACAAAAGTAACATCAAACAAAACCAGAAACTTGATGATGCTATTGATGACCTACAATTTGATAAATGCAGACTCAGCTTAAAAACTGCAGTTGAGATTGAACCTACAAATGCAGATGAAAATATGGATGCAAAACCTGAAGTGAATAGTACAATAGAAATTGACAATGAGTATTGTAAAGAAAACATTAATGAAAATGTACAACTTAGCACTATTCACTTAGAAAATGGTAGCGCTAAAAACAGGAGTGAAGAGGTCTCGAGACAACCATATTCGGAGGATGATTTAGAAGCACATAGAGCTAAGTTGGAAGAACTGCAACTAAAGCAAAGATTGATGGAAGAACAGAATAAGAGGAGAAAAGAGATGCTATCGAAAGCACTTGCTGATAGGTAAATATTATTATAAGCCGGTGGTCTCTCATTGCAAGGCAAAGGCCACCATCCTACCCTTCCACTGTTTTTACTCTTCTGCAAGATCTCACTTATTATTTGGAAACCCACTATCTTCATCATCATCTATCTTCACATGATAAATACTTATTAGTCCTTTAATCTTACTCATGCCCATTGTTGTTACAACTTACCACTTCACTTAATTTTGCTTGGAGCTACTTTACAAACTTTTCTAAAAATATTAACATGTCTTAAAAAAGGTGAATAAGGTAAGTTCAGGAAACTTGAATAGAGACAAGGTGAGACATTGAGAAAACTTGTAAAAAGAACTTTAAGAATTAGATACATTCTCCATCCATGTGTCTACAAACATAAACAAAATTACCATTAAGTAGATACAGGGTGGCTTTTTGAGATGGGAGTGGAAGGCCAAATATGGAAATTGAACCAATTAATTTTTCACAAAATATGACTGTATTTTGCACAAACAGATTCAGTTGCTGATTAGGATCGATCTTTGCAAAGTAATGAATTAAAAATTGAAGGAAATGGCTATATTTTCAATATTAGTTTGAAATCTAAAATACACTATGAAAACTACTAAGCCTCAATGTGTAAAATTGAAATAATACTTTCGAAATACTGGTGTATTTGTTGCTGGGCAGGATACTTCGCCTGTATTTTAATGATGTTTCTCGTTAAAATTATTCATATATTATCTATCTATTTTTGATGAAATTCGTAAACTTTAATGAAAAATTCCTTAAAAAAACGTAAATTGACCCCATGACTCCTTTCAAGACTTTCATACTCTCATAGATTCGGATTCAAGCTGAAGACAGGGCGCTATGGTACTCATTAGGGGAAGCCATGTCCAACAGTGGACTGATATCTATAATCAGTAATCATTTATTTCATCAATTTCTTGAATAACACGTCACCTTTTTTATACATGTTTGTACTTACACAATAATTAAATTTAGTAATAAAAAAAATCTAATGTAGATATTTAGATACATTTCAAAATGATAAGTTAAATCTAAATTGTACGAGGTAGATAACGAGATAAAAAGATTATAGACTTAATCTACTTACACAACAATAGGTAATGCGTCACTTATATATAGGCTGATGATGATGATGATGATAGTTTCGGATTTGGCTATCCACTTCCATCTCAACAATCCACCCTGTATAGCTTCTAGTTGAATGAATCAGAATCTCAGAGCTGATAAAACTTATATCTCTTTCACAATCATTGATCTCTTATCTGAAGCACCATGTTCAGTTAGTTTTTTTACCAAACTCGGCAATAAGTGTTGTTAATGTGTTACCTATTGTTATGAACATGTGAATATGGGCAATAAATTCTTGCAGTTGATTAATAAAACAATATGGTATGATTTAGTTCGATCAATATTACCTACTTTATTAAAATTGAAACATTCATTTCTTAAGCATTAAATTTTAATGACAAACTGACAGTAGCAAGATATTAGCAAATATGTTATTGTTTTTCAGTTATGTACTATTTTTTTAGGGTTCCGTACCCAAAGGGTAAAAACGGGACCCTATTACTAAGACTTCGCTGTCCGTCTGTCACCAGGCTGTATCTCATGAACTGTGATAGTTAGACAGTTGAAATTTTCACAGATGATGTATTTCTGTTGCCGCTATTATAACAACAAATATTAAAAACAGGATAAAATAAATATTTAAGGGGGCTCCCATACAAGAAACGTGTTTTTTTTTGCCGTTTTTATAGATAATAGTACGGAACCAATCACACAATCCAACTTTTCTTAAAGACTTCTTTGTTCTTCCTCTCTCCTTATATCAGAAACCTTAATACACTAGATGCCCTAATACCTACACTAGAAACCCTAATACACTAGAAACCCTGATACACCAGAAATCTTAATATACACTAGAAACCTTTGTACACTAGAAACCCTAATACAATAGAAACCTTAATACACTAGAAAGCCTAATACATACATACTGAAATAATACATAAATTAATTGGTGTTTTCCAGGACCAGGCAAACAGAAGAAGAGGTGCTGAGACTGGAGAAGATTAAGAAGGAGCTCCAAGTGCTGGACGGGCAGTTCTCTCAGGACGTTGGAGTGCTGAGGAAGAAGATAGACCTCGCATGTCTTACTTATTCTGAAGCTGAGTAAGGACAATCACACTTCACACGAATATTATAAATGCGAAAGTTCGGATGGATCGATGTTTGTAACTTCTAAATGCCAAAACTGAGCAAATAAATCATAGGCTATCGCGTTTATCATATATCAGTTCCCATGAGATAGAAATAGCCTTTGAACCTTTGCATAAAAACAACGCAAACGAAGCCGCGGGCAGGAACTAGTCACTAATAGTATTAATGCGAATGTTTATTACTTCTTTACGCCGAAACTACTGAATGGATTGGGTGAAATTTTGCATAGATGTAGTTCTAGATCTAGACCTGGAATGAAACGTAGGCCGCGTTTTATCCCATAAATGGACCCCATGAGATAGAAATAACCTTTGTTACTTTCTATAGAAATAACGCAAACGAAGCCGCGGCCAGAAACTAGTCACTTATAATGTTATTAATACTATTCAACGGGTATTTATCGCGTTTATTTACCTATTTTCAGTCATCCCGTGACCACGGCAGTGTGTAAACCTGTCGAAACGTTGGGAAAAATAGATAATAAACGCGATAAATACCCGTTAAATAGTATTAATAACTATGTGTTCAGATCGCGTAAGCTTAAAAATACTTATAATGTTGAAACTATAATGACTCTTGTATTACCAATTCAACACTTCTATCTTTTGACGACCTCTGTGGCGCGGTGGGCGAAAGTGCGCCTGCGACGCAGGAAGTTGCGGGTTCGATTCCCGCCTCGGGACAAATATTTGTACGATCTCCAGGTATTTATTCCGGGTGTTCTGGTCGTTTTCTATGTATAATAAAAAAAATATCTATGTTATGTATTGTATTATGTATATCAGTTATCTAGTACCCATAACACAAGCTCTGCTTAGCTTGGGGCTAGGAGTATCGATACTTTTGAAGTATCGGTGCTTTGCTCTAAAATACCGGAAATCAAAGAGATTCTCGCGACGTTGCATATTTTCGGTTGATTTAAGACGCGCATGCATACGAAAGCTATTAACAATAAACACAAAAACTTCTAGGTATTATGTTTTCTTCTGTCTTGCACAAAATTGAATTATTGATACAGATATTTTACGTACATAATATCGGTATAATTTATATAGAAACTAAAAATAGTACCGGTACCACGTAAAGGTCAGTCGAACCGGTATTTGAAAGTACTGGTATTCCAAGCCCCTGGTCGCAGGCGGTGTTTTGCCCACTGCGCAGCTGAAGTCGTATTAAAAATTGTTTTAATATTTTTCGTCGCATATTCTTGTCCTGTCTTAGAAAAGCCACAGCACAGTATATAGGACGTAATACGTATCTTTAAGCAAATATTTACACAAATATTTTGTCCTTTCCAGAAAACATTACCTAAAAGTGGAAAAAGAATTTCTCCAAGCAAAAATCCAACTACAAAAAGAGAAGGAGAAAAAAGAACTACTGACAGAACATCTTTGTGCACTTATCACTCATAATGAAACTAGAAAAGCACAAAAACTGGAAACCCTTATGTTGGAACTTGCTACCAATCAAGCTAATACAGAACCCAGTAAAGCTAATACAGAATCCAATAAAACTGCTACGGAACCCAATCAGACAATTACAGAATCCAGACAGGCTGATCCAAAAGTGATAGAAGAAAAGGAGAAGAAACCAGTTATCATCGATGGAGTAGACCAAAGAACTGGTAAGATGGTGGAATTCAATGGAGACAGTTAATCAAAATTCGAAATTGCTTATTTTGGGTAAGTCATATCTAATACTCGAATTGATAACTTCTATTAAAATTATATGGCAATAATTGAGTTGGTTCAAAGATCATTTGAAAGAACTCACTTTTATTTTGTATGAAAAGGTTGCCGTTGGCTAAAACTTCTACAAAGACTTTAATCAAAAATAATATAATTTAATACAAACACGTCAATTTACACAACGAAATACTTAGTTTTAATTCAAGGTATTTTATAGTAAGGTCAGTTAGGTTCTTATCTAGGATCAAGGTAGAGGCAGCAATAAAAAATTTAATTATTGCTTCTGTTAGCGAAATTAAGTAAGTACTTAAGTCTTAATGATTATGATTTATAAGATAACGAAAATGGTGGCTATAACTTAGCTGAACTTTTTAAGTTATGGCTAAAGCCATATTATAATTCAAACTAGGTACCTATTTACTAAAGTATTTGCAAAAGAATGCATTTAAATTGTTAAACTTCTCTATTGTGCATTTTTTTTTGTTTTAGATTTGGTAAATAATTACCATATCTTAAAATAAAATAGATTTTCTATGTTATATATTATTATTCCTGAAGTGCCTTATATTGCCATTTAACTACTTAAAAAAAAAAAACATTATAAAAGGGCACAATATATTTGATTTGTGAATAAGGTTAGGTTAATCTATAACTGTCGTGTTGACAATAAATAAACACTTAACTTACTGTAGCATAATGTATGTTTATTTTTGTATTCTTACATATTTTGTATTTTGCTCTACTATGTAGGTACTACCTTTAGTTTTAACTTAACCAAAAATGATATTCCTATTTATACATTTAAACTTAATTATTATAAGATTAAATATATTTATCTATACATTTTAAAGAGTAAAACAAATGGTAAACTTTATTTTAAGAACAAAATAAAACAAAAATGTAATAGTATAACAAGTTTTAATGTTTCAATAACAATTCCTTGCCTTAAAACTACTATAATAGGTGCCAGGTGTATATACAGAAGAAATATATGGCATATAATGTCCGTATTCGAAAAAAAAAATGCTTGATAAATATAATTTCTACTAATCAAGTTAAGTTTTGGAACTTGAGATTTTGTGGTATTTACAAATTGGAAGTATAGTTTAGAATACTCTTTGAATACCTTTCGGTTTGCTAATAAGTTTAAATATAAAGTGACATTATTTCAAATAATGAAATGATGGTTTTATTTCCAGCTATTCTTAACTTACTTCACTATTAGGTACAAAGATATAACTACTGAAAGTGACATGTTTATCGTCAATAGCGTCTGTTCAACTGCTTAAGTATATCTAAAATATTCAAGAACACTCCTCAATACTGTTCGTTTCAGTTTCGTTTATAGAAGGATGCTTTTCACCTACACTTTGTGAAGTACATCCTTCTACCCGTATGCTATCCCCAATTCCAATACGAATACTTTTTGCCGTGTTCTTTTAATATAGCCTTTACGTTCTTATTAGCGTTTTGGAGCTCTTTACTTTTGTCCTTTTCCATTCTTATGAGTTCGAGGCCACGTTTTGCAGCGCAGTGGTATCGTTGACTGAGAGACGCCTCCGTACCTTTGATACGTGGTATGTGACCTGTGTAGCCTGCGATCGGCGGGAACTCGGGCGATATCGTGTTCTCTGAGGACAACCGTGTATGTAATAAATATGAAGGGTAAAGGAGAGAACCTTGGCAAACGCCACACTCAAAATTGTTGAAACATTTTGTTAATATAAAATAACACAATACACAATAAATAATAGTGTACCTAATTATAATAACTAGCATTGTTACGTTTTATAATTACAAATTATGGACACGCAATTCTGTAGCTGTGTATTCAATCACTTTTACTAAGGCTTTTCAAAGTTCCACGAAACTCAACATACCTTTGTACTTATTGATCTCTCTGAAACGGCTGAGGTCGCGCCGGATTTCGTCCCTTGAGTGTATGGTCTCCATTTTTGGGGCGCTTCTGGACCTTACGTAGCTTTTGTTCAAGTCTGTTTTACGCCGTATCACCCTTTGGCTGTCGTCAAATTCTGCCATGCAGTCGTCCGCCGCTCTGCCGTAGGATTTCCCATATCTATACGAATACAACAGAGTTTTTGCTAATATTATGATATTATAAGACTATAGAAATGATAAATGAATACCGGGTACCTATTATTAATGTATGTGTATAAGTAATCACTTTCCGTACCTAAACAAATCAAATTGCCTTATTTCTCTTAGAAAAACAATCCGTTTGACAAGTTTTACCTAGCAAAAGAGGGATCCAAATAGCTGTTGTTTATATATTATATTTATTTTTGAGACGAGAATAAACAGACTAAAGGTTAATAAAGGGGTCGCTATGAAGGTTACCTACTGACTTCCATTTATCAAAGTTATTATGGGTGTTCCCGTTGTTATGACAACGCCTCTAGCAACCTCATTAGTGGCACAACCACCTCAAGGTTCAATGCAAACGCATTCTAGAGGTATTCAAATAAATACTTAATGTGTTATTTATTACGATCAGAGAAGATAGATAGATTCTTTGAAATTAAAAATGACATGATGATAAAGGATTGAGTGCCACAGATGGTGCCAAATTATTAATTCAATTTATTTATGGTCATTTTTCCAATTCATTGCGTAAGACGGATTATAACTAGGGGTTAGTAGTAGGTAGTTCAAAATCAGTCAAAAAACCAGTTTGTAAATTACCTACGTCATCATAGGTACTAATATTTTAACGCGAAAGTTTGGTTGGATGTTTGTTCCCTCCAAAACTACTGCACAGATCGCACTGAAACTACATACACACGGGTAGTTCTAAGCCTAGAATAAAACATAAGCTACTTTTTATCCCATAAAGCAGTTCCCATGGGATAGAAGTGCGAAGACGCGGGCAGAAACTAGTTTATCATAATGCGGATGAAAAATATCCAAGTAAATGTTGTGAGGTTTGACGAACCCGAATAAGCGGAAAACGGTCAAGAAAATGCCGACTCTTATAATACGATCGTTAAGGTTGAATCTCACCTGAAGTTCATCCCTGGTACATATCCCGTGTATCCAGTCATATACGCGTTCGGTCGGTTGTATAGTCCATCGTAGACGTCTCTCTGGGGTTTATCGTAGCGCGGCATATTGTCTAACTCGTAGTGGTCTCCCTTACGGTATTCCAAGGGCTTACTGAAATTAAAAAAATATACAATATATAAGTATTGGCCTACCCCATGGCTCCCTCTGACGTGGCTTATCAAGTTTCTTCCCATATAGTAATACATCCAGGAAGGTCAAACTCGATCTTGCTTCTAATTTTTCAGTTCTATCATAACTTAGGGTACTTCCCGTTGACCTAGAATCATGAAATTTGGCAAGCAGGTCTTATAGCACAAGTAAAGGAAAAAATCTAAAATTTGTTGTTAATTCGCAATAAAAAGGTTTGATTACTTACGAGTAACAACAAGTTTGTACGGAACCCTTGATACGCGAGTCACTCGCACTTGACGTTTCATTTTTTTTATTTTATTCTATTCTAAGGCAATAGTGATTTCACGCGAGAAAGTGGCAATATTTTTTGCCGTTTTTGCGTATTGCCTGCTCAATCGAAACCTATAATGTCGAATGAATGCATAATGGCTTCATTATCGCTTATTTCCATACAAGTTATTTTAGCGTACATATAAGTGACAGCTGTAGGTAATTTACCGCTAACCCAAGTCAGTTGCTACATTAATTACAATTAGGGAGGATAGAAAATGTATGACTGACCTCTTGGTTAACTACTTACCTAATTAACTAGTTGGGTAGATAAGACGAAATAAAAATTTGGGTTACTTGCTTTGAGAATAGGTACTTTTTAGGGTTTCGAGATCGGTTTCGAAACCCTTATGGTCTCGCTCTGTCCGTCCTCAGTCTTTCTTGAATATCTTAGTAACTACTGCAGCTATTAACTTGAAATTTGAAATAATAATACATTTTGTGCGGCATTACTGATTTCAAGTAAATAAAAAAAAATACGAATTTTCAGTAAAATTGTGATTCGGAAATTTCAAAAGAGACCTACGGGGGCAAATGGGGTATTAAATGAAAGATATCGGTTTGTACGTTTCAAAACAGTTTTTAAAATTTCGGCAGATTTCAAACTTTTCGAAATATTTTGAAAATAGTCGAAAAATGTACCGTTCCCCCCTATCTCCGAAGTTAACGTATAATCTATATGGCGTTTGTAGATATAGATCTATATTTTACAGGAAAAATATAGAGAACTCTGTAAAAATAACCTTTTTTGAAAAATTATCAAAAGGGGGGCAAACAATTTCGAAAGGGAATTACCCCCCCTTTCGAAATTGTTTTCCCGAGTGGGGTATCAAATGAAAGGTATTAAAGTCTTGGTTTCTCCACACACAAGTAAACAAACTAGAGGTTAAGAAAAAGTTTAAACTATTGTCAAATTATAACAAGCGGATGAAAAACCGGCTGTATGTCTGTTTTAGCGTTTACCGGTTTCTGTTGCTTGGGTTGTACACAAGGTTTTGGCGTCTACTACCTGTTCAATGCTTATTGGTGACGACCGTACGTATCTGACATATCACGTAAGTGCATCCTCACAAACTTTCGTCTTTATAATGTTAGTAAAAGGCTTTAAAACGCAAATAATTTAAAACGTCACACCCAAGTTTTTGACTTGCGCTTTGTACAGTTTTATTGATCGTAAAGTTATGGATAAATAAGTACCTACAAAATATGATTCTAAAAGAAATGTCGCGTGTTTTGTGGCTTTGAAAATCGACCTTGGCCTTTTTTGTTTTTAAGCTGATTTTTATTTGTCTTCGATGTCTTGGCTAAGGGCGAGCGATACTCACTTAAAGAGTCCTTTTGTTTTTATTTCCTTCAATATTTGCCGAGTGTTGTCTCCATAGCACTTTCCGTAGCGGAACTTGAGCATAGGACAATGGCCAGTGTACCTGAAAACAACGATCAAAATGTAAATAATAAAAACTTATCAGACCAAAACAGTTATAGCTTAACATTTTTATGTTACAAAAGTCGCTAACCATTACCACTTTCCATAAATAGCTGAACACACCAAGTCGTTTTGGAAATCATTTCACCTTACGTAATCCAATAATACCATCGATCACTCGCTTCCCACATCCAGAAAAAACTAATTGGTGCTAGTAGCATTCTTAAAAATAACACATTCTCTACCGTACCCTTATTTCTACGTCAACGGCAAGCATGCTGCAATTTCGTTAGTGTCGATATACGGTTATCTAGCAAGATTATCCGTTCAACATGGTTCGATCCCTTCCCTATTACGGTTAGTAAAACTCAATTTCAAGAAGCAATTTATTTCTCCAATATCAATATTTTTCGTGCGTGAATTCCAATATCACGGGCGGGTTCATGTCACGATGGAATAAAACGTAGCCAAAGACAAAAATAATGTTAAGCTTTTGCTAGCTGTTTTACATAAAAAAAATCTAGACTCACCTTCGATAAAAGTAAAAAAGGTAACCTTAAGTAAGGTAAGTAACCTTTTTTACTTTTATCGAAGAGACTCGCATTATATTTTGTCTAATTTGACTTTCGTCCGTAAGTTTACCTAAATTAAAACAACTTGGAACAGCAAAAGACTTTATTCTATGAATTTGTAATAATTTACTATAAAATAAACTGGAAATCAAAATTTTAAAACTCAATTATCATCGTTGTTAATCAGAAGGACAGTCCTCGTATAAGAAGCAAAGACCGGACGGCAGGTGTAGGACTAATGGGAAATCGCAGTCGCATCTCATCCAGGAGCAAATGACACCGAGAGGTATAGCCACTGGTTCGTCGCAGGTTCGTTGCGACGGGGTTGGACGGCACTCGCTATGGAATTTATGCATGTTTTCTGGGCATTTTTCCACACCTGTGGGACAAAGTATTTAATTATTTATATAACCGCTTCATAACTGTAAATATAAACTGTAAGTCCATTTGTAAATAAACAAATAAATAACACGTTGACTGTCCGTGAATTACATGTACCTAATGCATTTTTGATCTGGCTTTGACGTTCAATACAATACAATACAAAAACACTTTATTGTACACCAGAAAAAGAACATTACAAAAAGACATTACATGAGACAAGTACACGTTCGTTCATTACATGTAATGCATTATCCAAAGGCAATTCAACCGCCTTTCCTGGGCTGGACGCGAGAGCTAGAGCTCTGATTTTCTAGGGACGAACTGCGCATGCATGTTAGCATTTTTATTTTTTTGGATGTAACACGAAACCCAACATAGACGGGACGTCATCGTTATCAAAACTAATATTGTCATTTAGAAATATGGATAGAGGAAATTGTTTTTATCTTCGGGAATCGGAAATGCTTATCCTCTAAACTCCCATATTAACGTACTTTTCGATTCATTTGGAAACTACGTCCCCGATTTTAAGGAAATTTTGCATAGGTACAAAGTCACCGTACACCGTACCGTACAGTACACAGTACTATGCAAAATTTCATTAAAATCGGGGAGTACATGATCAGATAAAAAATAGCGATATTTGTATCGTTTTAGTTTTTCAAATAATAATTCATTACTTTTTATGATAATGTATCGGTACCGGTATCGGTTCCCACCTTAAATAAAATAAGCATTTCTGATTCCCGAAGACAATTTTCTTGTGAAGTTGACCACGTTCACCGACTTTTGACGTTACTGAGCCTTATAATTTATGGAGCGATCAATAAATGACTATGTTACGCGTGTCAAGGACAAAAAACTGTAAAAAATATCGACAACAGGATTCGGCAAAGAAAAAAAGGAGAATGTTCGGCTGTGTGTAGGTATCCTTGACCTAATTATTCAAAAAATCTAAATTACTCACATGTTGAATTAAATTGAAGGCAACCAGCTTTTCCGATAGTACTATAGGAACTGAACGCCTGCGCGACATAAACTAAACAGGCACTAAGAAGCAATGTCTCCTTCATTTCTCTGGTGGCTTGTGAATGCGAGGATAGGGTCAAGCTGTTGATTCTGACACCAATACAGTAGCTGTCATTCAATACTCATTTAAGTGTCTTGTTTCAGGGAAACAATGTATTGTTTACGTGATAGGATCCAGTTTCTTAGTAATGTCAGTACAGTGATCGACATAAATCGCTGAACAGTGTAGGTAGGTAAACTTTAACATTTTTGACGTCTAGGTGTAAACTGCGTTTTTGTCGATTAACGCTCAGTGTATAATAATTAAACTTAGATTGTTCAGTAATGTTTATCATTGTATTATCCTGCTTGGTTAGTACTTAGGTATTAAGGTTATGAAATGATTCTTTTAATCGACTCAGGACCACAATACCGTTTCAAAATACTGCTTTTTGGTGATTGGTTTGAATTAAGGTAGGTATTTGTCCTTCTAAGGTCCAACTTCAACATTACTTTCTTTTTCAAGCATTGCGGTATGGATGACGAGAAGACTCGACGTAGTTTCCCAAACGCTGCCCAATGTTTGCCACTTAAAATGTGCTGAACTCGTTTAAAGCGCTCAACTGAGTAGGTACCTATATCTTATATGGTTCGCGATCTATTGCAACGGTGAAATTGGACCTAAATATTCTAGGGATTGAAACAACTTTACTTTTATTTAACAATATATTTTTTTTAAAAAACAGTTCGCAATATGGGTAATCTAATCGACATCATAGACAATGTATAACTAGACTTAGACCTGTATTATGAAATCTTGCTCAGTCACAGATCTATGCTCGAGTGAGGTTTGTCATAGAAAAGAAAAGTAGTTAAAAGAAAGTTACTCAAGCAATGATCAATGACTGAGCAAGCTTTTATATTACAGGACTTAGATTGTACGGAAAAGCGCCTTAAGCCTGTTTGGATGCTACTTGTCCATGTCTTTCTTCCATTTCCTTGTCCAGCGTCCCGGGTTCCAAATCAGCATTCCCGATATCAATTAAATCTCCATCCTCAATCACTATGCTCTTAGGGAGTTTGTTCTTTCGTTCTCGTCTCGGTCCTCTACGTCGTGATCTCTTATGTTTTCTTATGACGGTGCATTTTTCAACTTCCATGCATTGCCAAGTGACTTCTGACAGTACCATGGTGTTGTCGCAGTCGCAACGGGACCAGCCGCATGTGTACCCTGTATTAATCAATTTCTTGTTAATTTATGTTTCTACACTAGTCTCTGGCTGCTGGGTATATAATATATCCCATGGGAACTGATTTATGGGATAAAAAGGATAAAAGCCTATCTTTGGTTTAGAGCTATACATACACCTATGTAACTGTTCAGCTCAATCTGTTCAGCCGTTTCGGCGTGACAAATATCCATCTATATACCTTACCATACCTAAGTATTTATAATATTACTATCTTCTTCCGGCGGCTTCGCGCGCGTTAATGTAAAATCAAAAGTAGTCTGTTTTATTCCAGACCTAGAACTGCCTATATGAACAATTTCAGCCCGATCCGTTCAGTGTTGGCGTGAAGGTAATAAACATCAACCCAGCCACACAAGCATTTATAATATACTGATATTATAAATGCGGAAGTTTGATATGATGATAAGAGTGTGAGAACCTCTTTATCAACAAAGAAAGTTACAATCAAATGATAGAATTAAATAAAAATTAGTATTTACAATTGAAACAATTGAGCTAACTGCAGACTGTTGCAAATAATCTACAGGTAGCCAACTGATCCATATTAATACCAGTCGGAAGCGTCCCCAAGACGCTGGCTGCACTGCCCCGCTGTATGGCAATGCTGATGCGCTGCGCCGGTGACTCATGATGATGAAAATGTCAAGTGCGATTGATGACTCATACCCAACCGGACTTCACCTCACTTCTGCTGAAAAGGCTGACCTTCTGTGCGATAGCGAAAGACCGCAAGTATGTGGCGTTTGTCCAGCTGTGGATGAGTTAGGCCTACGTGTCTTACCGATAGCAAAACTATATGGAGATTTGCAAGTCCTTTGTGATATTGTGTCTTTATCACATCGCGTGTGGTAGGGATGCATGTTACGAGGGCATCGTGTTACACCTAAAAATAAGTCAACACGTAATTATAGAGATACACTTCTATATAAATAAATGAATAAATAATGCGGGACTATTAACACAATATCATTATCTAGTCCCAAGCTAAAATAATTAAAAGAAAATAAATAAATAGCTTGTGTTATCGGTACTAGATAACTGATATACATAAACAATGCAAAACATTTTTTTTATTACACAGAAAACGACCAGAACACCCGTACAAATATCTGGAGTTCGTACAAATATTTGACCCGAGGCCGCGAGGCGGTAATCCAACCCGCAACCTCGTCGCAGGCGGACCTTCGCCCACTGCGCCACAGAGGTCGTCAATATGCACAGTTCTGGATTATAATTGACTTTTGGGTGGATAGCATAAGATATTATGAAGAAAATGAATCCCATTACTATATTCGTGTCCCAGGTACTATAACTTATTATTATGGTACTATATTTAGTTAAAGGATCGAGAATATTGGCGAACAACGTGGTAGGAAAATCTCAGAATAATAGGTACCTACTGTAGGTATTAGGTTAGGGTTACTCACAAGAATTCTTGAAGAACAAACAACGCCTTTTATAATCAAATCCATCGACAAGTGAAAACGAAAGTAGAATAATAACGAAGACGTTCATTGTTTTGCATCACAATAGATAGTCGGAGGAAAACGCACTCCCACGCTCGCCTGCCGTCTTTTAATGTCGCTAGTTTGTCTTGGTTGAAGCGAGGCTGATGTGTTTTCAAAACTTTTTCTTAGATAGTATTGTACTTCTTGATTTGTTTGTCTAATTTGTTTTGACGTCCACTGTGGCGCATTGGAGGAAGGTCTGTCTGGCTGAAACGCAGGTTTCAGCTACCATATTGCAATTATGTTTTTCTGAATTTTCAGGATATTGCAAACATCTGCATGATGCCCAGTTTGGGTTTCGTGTAGATGCTTCGACTAAAAGTGCCATCTTTAGCCTAAAACTGACTGTCAGGTATAACACAGATAGAAACACACCAGTGTACGCCTGCTTTTTGGATTTAACCAAAGCCTTTGATCGGGTTTGTTATCACCCTCTATGGGATAAGCTTTACAAAGTTCTGCATTCTGAATTTGTAATATATTTAAATTCTGGTATGCAAAAAACTTCATAGTGTAAGATAGTCTAGTGGTAAGTCAGACATGTACCTACAGATTGGAATGCGGTGTAAGACAAGGTGGACTGTCGTCACCAAAACTTTTCAATCTGTACATTAATCAGCTCATTGTTGAACATAGCATTAAAACAATTATCCTAATCACAATTACAGGCTTTGATTGAAGAACTTATTTTCAAAACGTCGCTCATGCCTTCTCGTGTCTCTTGCCACCCATAACTACTGGCACACCCTTTCCTGGTCTAATAAATGTTTTATTACTATTCTGTTAGTGACCTACTTTTGGCGGTTGCTTTGCATTTTTGGTTGACGGTCATGTAACATTTACTCGCTTAGTCATTCCTTTTTATCAGAAAGATTGTCTACTAGTTTCTGCCTTCGCGAACCGTTCAGTAGTTTAGGCTTTATTGTAATTTTGTTAATGACCTACCGTGACCTACTTATTCTGGTTGCTTTGAATTTTTGGTTGAAGGTCATAGAACATAATACTCACTTATTATATACTAGCGGCCCGCCCAGACTTCGCAAGGGTAAATAGACGTATTTAACAAAAAAAAATTAACACACCTCGGCGAGATAAGATCACGTAGCTTAGTTGGAAAAAGAGCAACCCGGCGCTGAAGGGGAAGGTGCGGGTTCGAATCCCGTCGAGATCGTAAATTTTTGGGATTTATTAATTTCTTAGAAATTACCCAGAGTAGGTACTATAATAAATAAAAACCTTAGAAAAAAAAATTAACACACTTGAAAGATTTTCCAGCTTAGAACGCTAAGAACGCTCGATCAAGTCTGCTTTTGACAAAATAAACAGTCAAAATCATCCGTTTTATGACGCCGCAACAACCCACAGATAGATACCTACACACACAGAGACATTGTGTCGGGGCCGAATAAAAAAATATATTATAAAAAATTAATTTAGCTATGGCCACATTTCGAGAAGACAATCGACGACCGCTGGAGTAAACGTGTTCTTGTGTAGACCGCGACTCGGCAAACGTAGTGTAGGACGCCCTCCGACCGGTGGAATGACGATTTGCGAAAGACTGCTGGCAAGCTGAAGACAGGGCGCTATGGCGCTCATTAAGTGAGGCCATGTCCAGCTGTGGACTAATATAGGCTGATGTGATGATGATGACTTTAGATATTATTATTACTTTTTTTGTTTTATTATATAGGATTCTAATGGTGAAAGCATTTTTCAAATCGGTCCAGTAGTTTCGGAGCCTATTCAATTCAAACAAACATACAAATTTCCTCATTATAAGTACCTAGTTATTGTGCCATAATAACTGTATCTAATAGTTAGACATTAGTACTTAACGCAGTTTTTTTTTAGATATTGATGTCCTCTGTTGCTAAAAAATCTTCACCACACAATGTGAAATAAGCCATCTCCTGTTCATGTTCATTTCATCTCTGACATAATTTTACATACTTTTCGATACAGGGGAGCCCTCTGGGGGATCCTGGTGGCCTTACCCGATCTATGATGGTGAAATTGGCACCAGAAAATCTGCGAATTTGAGTTTACGATAACGTGTCTATCGGAACGACTAAACGAGGCATCGTTTGATAGCATCTTGTAAACGAGCCTAGATCACGAACGCGCGGCCTACTTAACCCTTGATTTATGCCATAGTTTTCTACTTCTGCAAACACAGATATATCTTGGTTGGTTTATAGATAGGACTTGAATGTGCCTGGTACTAAAGTGTCGGAGTTAGGACTAAGGTTGTGTTGGAAATTGCACGGTTATGTTTCAATGAGCGTTATGTAACCCTAAGCGTCTATCGCACGGATAATGGGTTCCTTAGACGTAACTTAAGTAGTCTAGCTATGTTGTTAAGCCTACACCTACCATTTGGGGGAGAGCAACACTTCTTTCCGTAATACAGTACCTAGGTAACTAGTTCGGTACGGAGCGACAGTCCCTCGTCCACGGGTAACATTAAATACCCAGAGAGAATTATGTTATAAGTGCATACTAAACACACATAACTTTCTATACTTACAATACAATACAATACAAAAACACTTTATTGTACACCAGAAAAAAAACATTACAAAAAGACATTACATACTTACAACAACATTATAAAAAGACTTATGTACCTACTTAGGAGGGCGCAATACGCGCCATTTTGTGAAAGGGATAGGCATAGGATTTTGCGTTCATAGGAGCGGGATAGAGCAGAGCGGGCGTAAGCGCAAAAAATAAGTTTTTGTTTATAGTGTAGTCTACCTAAACTTAAAGTAGGACATTTATTCGCAAAATAAGCCGAAGATTTTCTTGGAAAAACGGTATATTAACTAAGAAACAAAAATATTATGGTACTTTTCACAATTACTTAGTTATGATTTTTTTTTTAAAATCTCTCTTCTTTTCAATTTGATATTTAAAGTTTTTTTTAGGGTTCCGTACCCAAATGGTAAAACGGGACGCTATTACTAAGACTCCGCTGTCCGTCTGTCCGTCTATCACCAGGCTGTTATCTCATAAACCGTGATAGTTAGACAGTTGAAATTTTCACAGATGGTTTATTTCTGTTGCTGCTATAACAACAAATACTAAAAAACAGAATAAAATAAATGTTTAAGGGGGCTCCCATACAGCAAACGTGATTTTTTTGCCATTTTTATAGATAATGGTACGGAATCCTTCGTGCGCGAGTCTGACTCGCATTTAGCCGGTTTTATTTTTATTTATGAAATAAATGGGACATGCATAATAGTACCTATCGCATAGATTATTGTGTATGTTTTTCACGTAACCCAGTTGACGTTAATTCACATACATTCACGCCTTGCACCTTTAAGTCATCTTCTAACTTAGTAGGATGAAAGTCCTCTATATTGGTGACGAGACAAATGCGGCCGCAACCGAATCAGTTTACATATTTTATCCACCTTTCATTGATTTTCAATAGACCTTGATATTGCGACCAATACTGAAATTGCATAGCACAATGCCACCGTAGTACAGCTAAATAAGCATGGAATGGTTATCAGTTCCGGTTCCGGATCCGATTAGGGCACTTCCGGTACTATTTCTGTTTTCAGCAGTTTATATGTAGGTAGTTTATATTCCCATAATAAATTCAACGCTGTATTACTGCAAGGTAGGTCAGCTGTAGGCTGGTCGATAGTTTTGATTAGTGGTTTGCCAGTTGGTGGTATGGTTCCTAATTAATATTTTCTTTTGCACCTGTTTATAGCTTAAATTATTTACAGTGGTAGGCACGGCACGGAACGAATAACATTCGAAATGACTTTAAACGTTTTTCAGCGCTTCGTAAAATATAATTACGAATAACGGGGCTATCGAACTTTCATGCTATCTAGGCAGGGTTTTTTTTAGCATTTTAACCTAATATAAAATGCTAAATGCTGCCCCAGTAGTTATTAAACAAGTACCTACCTATTAACGTGTTTTTTTTTGTTGTTTTTATAGATAATGGTACGGATCCCTTCGTGCGCGAGTCCGACTCGCACTTAGCCGGTTTTGTTATTCAGTTTTCATTGATAAATGTCTTTGTTGACATAAAATATCTTGAATTCTAAATCGGAGTATAAGTACATTTTCCAGCAGCCCTGTAAGTTCCACTATTGTTAAAAGTATCTCCTCCCTCTGATCCTTCTAAGCATGGGTCCTATACCTATCCTATCTGGTACCTATCTGGACTCTGGAGTGCTGACGCCGAAGAACATGATAACTGGTAAAGGTTGATTTGCTGTTTTGTAGTTCTAGTTCTTGGAATCCATAAACGAAAAATAAGCACCTACTTATAGATAAAGACAAATGAATCAGCCAACTATCACAATGTTGCGTGCAAAGAAAAAAGTTTACTGAGACATGGAATTGCTTAATGAAATCCTTAATCGATTCTTACTTCAAGGTGAATTCCATTTCCATTCCATAATAATTCTTTAGTTAGTTTTTTAGTTTTAACTTATTTGCAATCGACGACAAAAACTGCTAAACAGGGTACTGCGTACGGGAATTTATACATATACTCAGGTTCGTAACCTCTTGGAGTCGCAATAAAAATCAAACTTCTAAGTCAACGCAATTTAAAGTTACAGCCGTTAATGCCCAATTTTTTGGAATTTTCCAAGGGAATCACATGCACGCAAAACCTATTGGGTACTTCCCGTTGACCTAGAATCATGTTGGGCAAGAAGCAAGGTCTTATAGTACAAGTAAAGGAAAAAAATCTGAAAACCATAAATTTGTTTTTAATTCACAAAAAAAAGGTTTGATTACTTACGAGTAGGTACAAGTTTGTACGAAACCCTTGATGCACGAGTCCAACTCGCACTTAGCGTTGTATTAATTTTATTTATTTTTAATCTAACTATTCCAAGCTAAGCTAGGTATAGGCATTCTCGCTTAAGGGCGCGGTAATATCCGACTCTTCCCTAAAGATTGTGTGCTATAGAAAATATACAGCGTTCAATGTTTTTTGCCGTTGGTTGAACGAACCAACAAACTTACCTAAGTCATAGATTTAAAATCTATGACCTAAGTTAGTTTCCTCTCAAAATAAATTTTATGTTTTTATGATTGCCGTATTACAGAACTTATAACTAATACACGAACCAATAAATGTTTCCACCACAAAAAAATTGTACACTAATATTGGCGCTGAGACGTGTGTGAGACACAGTTACAGAAATATAGTTCTTAGACAAGTTCATCCTTATAGATAAAAAAGAATGAATGTAAATTATATATTTTAGTTTCTATTATTATAATTATTGAGAAGCAGTATTGGCCAGGCGATATTTTGTAAAATGCCTTTGTTATAGTCTGATTTTGTAATGTGGTGGTGGTACTGAGTGATGGTAATTTTTATGCTTTCTAGAAATTAAAGCGTGTCAATCTATTATAAAGTTGCAGCATGATTGCAATTTGCATTCGTTTCTAAATCTCTCTTAGACTTTATTATTTTGTATGAGGCCCTCATCAGATTTTTTTAAATAAATCGGTAGGTAGATTAATCCTTTCTCCTCTAAAGATGTAGGTAGGTAGTACAGTTTGATTAGCCCAAATAGCCTAAGTAGGTGTATCTACCTACCTACTTGGTAATGTTATATAATTACCTACTATAATTAGTACCTAGGTATGTTATTTCAAAACTATGGACTTGCTTGACTGAAATAAAGAGATTATTATTATTATTATTAGGTAGGTAGTGTAGGTACCTACCTACCTATTTAATTAGCCTATAGGTAAACCTTTTATGAGTTATGTACCTACTTAAATATATCAGAAAGATCTCAAAGGATCTGTGTTTTTTTCTTGTCCATAGGTACTATTGTTATAAATTGGAAAGTAACTCTGTCTGTTACCTTTTTACGCATGAACGGCTGTAAGAATCTTAATGTAATTTGGCAGGGAGGTAAATGTTATCTCAGGGACGGACGTATGCTACTTGAAAAGCGCGTGTGAAGCCGTGGGCGGCAGCTAGTAAGTAATATAACTCAAATTAGGTACGTTTATGTACTTACATATCCAGCAGTGGGTTGTGTTGGTAGGTAGGTATTAAAAAATCAAACCGCAAATGATAACGATGATTAAACCCTACAATAAAGAGCCGACCGATCAAGGATAAAAAAATGCTCAATTTATTCGCTGATCTTCTTTTGTGTCGCAATAGGTACCTACTCGCAATCGCAACGCGCTTCCTCCCAAATATCTTACTTTAAGTATTTGACGGAATTACATGTCTTGCTCGCTTACCCTGGTATAAAAGCTCCATTGGTCTGCGTCATGTATCCATGTTTTTCTCGTCCACTCACATCTACCCACATTTTTGTGTAATCTACACTTTGTTTTCAAAAATGGAACGAAAACAAGCCATGACGCGGGAGCGGAGCGGCGGCGTTTACCCGCCAAGCGGTTACTTGCGTGACTACCGTCGAGCGCGCGCGCGAGCGACGACGCTGACCGAACAAATTTGCGTTCTCTGATTCGAATGAATGAAAGAAAGTTTACGAGTGGACCATAAAAGCACCGAGAAAGAAACGCAGCCAAGGGTTGTCTTGTCTGGTAGTTTAATAAATAAACAGAACGCACCCTGCGTTTCCACTGTGTCGTGCGTGACCGTTAATCATCGTTGCACGACTATCGTCTCTAGTTTTTTTTGTATAACGACTTTTTGTCGTGATTGTTTCGTCGAGATTTTATTTTATCGTGGAACGACTATCGTATCTAGAAGTTCCCATTGTATCGTGACACATTTTACAGTTAATTTATTTTTTATTTGCGTTGTACGATTAGATCTTGATGTTTTTATCGTTTTACGAATGTCGTGCTAGCTGTTCCCATTACAACGGCAATCTATCGTCACAAACAAAAAATAAGTCGTGGACGACTGGAAGGACGACAGGAATCGAACCTGCAACCTCCTGCGTTGCAGGTGGACCTTCGCCCACCGCACCACAGAGGTCGTCAAAATATGCGATGCCGGCGCATCTGTCGTCACGATTAACAACCCTTGTAGGGTTGCCGTGACAACACTGGCCAGTGGTCATACGTCAAAGTAAGTTTGATTAAACTGGACTGCGCAAAACTGTAGGTATGTGTTATTTCCACAGAGATTTCAAGGTAAGTGCCGCGTGCAGCTAGTATAATGTCTGTGGTTATTTCTGTATTTTCGGTGTCACGAGGTCGCTAACAGAAAATATTTTTTTATTAGGTAGTAGCTTTGTTTCCTGATTAAACCTTAAAAAAGCCAAATTCAAATATGCGAGAATGCATCAATAACACCTCGAACTGAAGCGCAGCTTGAATGACCCATAGATGAATACTATTAGACGGGGAATGACCGGCCACACGACAGAGCTTATCAGCCGAGTAAGCCCGTTCTACGATATATCTACTTGAGTGTGCCCTTTCTGAGTCATATTAACTCTATGCAGACATAGGTGAGGTTACCTTCTTCTCATTGGTGTAAGTTCATAACACGCCTGTGACAGCCTTAGTTCCAATCATTCCGTTATGGCGCTGCAGTCGTCAACAAAAAAAAAAACAGCACGTCCCGGGTGGCGCCATTTTTTCCTTCAGCTGTCAAATCGCGCAAGTCGAGTTGTGGTCGAATTCGATTGTCGGTCGATTTCTTACGTAGTTATTATATAGTCTTTGGGTCGATTGTATACTCTTTGGTACCGAAAAAAAAATATGCGAGGAGAAAACAAAACTAACCGCGGTCGGTTAGTTTTGATTTCAAAACTTACCGCGGTCGGTTAGTTTTGTTTGCTTGAGTTGAGATACCTACCCGATTGATACGCCAATTTGTCCTCTCTCGCCTCATTTAGTTGAGATGATAGTGCCTACGAATGTATGTACATTTATTTCGCCATGCCGCCGCTAAAGTGCTGTGTAGGGGGTTGCAATGCAACTAGTGAATCTCACCGCCTATTTAGTGTGCCAAAGGACGATAATTTAAGAAATTTGTGGATGTCTTTCCTTGTTCCGACTAATCCTTTCCTCATTGGACTTACGACAGAGCAGTTGTTGAGAAAACGAGTTTGTCAAAAACACTTCGACAAGGAACAATTCGATGAAGAAGGTCGAAGGATCCGCTTCTCGTATCCCTGCCTGTTTTCTTCGAAAGAAATAGCCCATGGATTACCTCTAAGTTCAGAAGGTATGTAGGTACATCCAATTACCCATACTCTTCCGTAGCTTCTGTGGACTAAACTAATTAAAATGTGTTCTTTCAGAATATCATGTTCTGGATGAACATTATTATCACCAAAAAGATAATGATATTGATGATGTGGCTGAAGCTGAAACATTGATATTAATTCAAAAAGCAGGTAACTATATACATATAGTGCACAAGTACCTCAAACATAAAACCGGCCAAGTGCAAGTCGGACTCGCGCACGAAGGGTTCCATACCACTATATAACAATACTATAGAAATACATCATCTGTGAAAATTTCAACTATCTAACTACCACGGTTCATGAGATACAGTGAGAGAGGGACAGACAGACGGACAGCAGTGTTTTAGTGATAGGGTTCCTTTTTTACCCTTTGGGTACGGAACCCTCATAACTAAAGTTTGTAATAATAAATCATATGATATCACATAGTGTAAAAGAGAAAATTTCACACAAATTAGAGTGTATACCTTGCATAATTATGATTATATGCCTTATAATCTAATCAAAATATTAGAAAATTAGAGTCAAGAGAAAACGTATAGAAAAAATAAAGAATTTAAATAACTAAATGTTCATGTTTTATTTTACTCCAGAACCTACTGTAGTTTAGAAAATAATTGAATGAAAGAACCCTAATCGAATATACGAATAGAGAGGCACATCACTAGAAAATCGATTGATTTAATCGATGTGTGATGATCGTAATCGAGACGTTATCTATCACTAGTTGTCTACAGATGAGCCACAGAGTAAAACAATAAAATATGCGACACCAGCGCCAAAACGGAACATTGAGAACTGTTGAAAAATTTCACTGTCCTATCTGTACCTGGTACATATATAGTGATCTGTGGTTCATAACTTCTTGGCTATTGATTTTGTTCGTCCAAGGCAATTGATATTCCACGACAACTCAATGTCAAAATCAAACGTCAAATAAAATGTCAAATTCATTTTGTTTCATCTATCTGTGGTAAAAAAAAAATTGATGTGAGTCAGTCAGAGTCGTCGGCTTTTCCTTCGCTATTTCCCTATTTTACCAGATTTCAAGGCAATAAAATAATGTAAAATGGCTATAAGTTTTGATAAACACAAAAATGAGTTGATCGCTGCTTGGAAAGATGTTTTGGACGAGAAAACCGACACGAACTGGTGAGTACCATTACCAAGAGTTACCGACACAATTGATAGTGAAATTAAATAAACACGAATGCTAAACGTATAATTTTATTCAGTGTCTCGTAGAATTACTGCCATCAGGCCTTATACGTGACAATGCAAGTGCAGTCCGACGAATTGGACATGAAGTGGTGCACTGCATTACAATTTTTCTGGTCCATTTGTTTCACACCAGTTTCTCAAAAACATTAGCAAATTTGGCCAAAAAAATGAACACGCTTGAATGTGGTTTATAGCTGTTGGCGTACATAAGTTAAATATTATAGTTTGTTCATTTCACTTTATTTACCAGCCTCAGTGCCCTAGCTAAAATAATATTAACACAAAATAAACAGGAGTACCTATGCTATGCACTATGATCCATTTGGTAAGGCTCAAGATTTGTGCCACTACCCTGGAAAATTAACATCCAAAAATTTTTATCGATAAAGTTTAATAGTTTACCTTATATGGGTGAATCTAAACTGTTCTATATCCCCAAATTACAGGGCTCTATTCGGCTATGAAGGACAGACCAATGACCTGAAATTCATATACAAAGGAGACGGAGGTCTGACTGAACTGATTGATGACCTCAACAGCGGCAAGATACAGTATGCCTTCCTCAAAGTAGATACACCAAATGGGAGCATATCTAAATATGTTCTTATCAACTGGCAGGTATGACTTACCTATAGATAGGTTTGTTAGAAAGATAAGACTTCTGGATAATGGTGATAAAAGTTGCTTGTTTATTGTAAGGAGGAGGATTGTATTTATCTGTAAGCAGTGTTTGTTTGGTTTGAATACTTCTTTTTCAATAAAATTCAATGCAAGAAGAAACATTTCAAAGGAAAGCTTTAGCTTACATAAGAATGATAATAATATCTGTTCTCTCTATAGTCTTATTACTAATTTTTCCTATTTATGAACATGTCTTGTTTAAGCAGTTTTATAAGTTACACTGAGTAACACTACCTACTATGTTCAGCCAATATACTGTATCTCAAGTTACAGTGTTTTACCATAACAGGGTTCAATTGTTTTCTTTTGATCTGTTCTATACCACTATAACGATTTTTTTCTGCTAGCTATTACCTACTCCTAGAAAATACAATTTACAAAACACTGTATTCACAAAATCTATATGGTTTAAAATGCCAAAACATGGTAATCTAACATACCGTGTATTACCAAAATAAAATGACGCGCGAAAAAGATATGTATAGTGTGCACAGTGTGCATGAAATCCAAACTATCGAGACCTGCGCTATGCCTATTGGCAGTGTGCGAGTCTGGCGGAGAGGTCAACTAATAGTGGCTATGCAACCGAACGGTATGGGCACTGGGCAAAGGCAAAACAGTGTAATATGATGTACGTACAGTGTATTGCCATAATAATAGCACCATTACCAGAGGCCTGTTAGTAGTATTAGTAAACTACTATTGTAAAACACTTTTTTGACGATATTACATTTATTTTTCTTTATTAGCGCATTAAAAATCATATGACCAGGTAGATAATTGCAATTCATTGAAAATAATATCAAAACATACAAATTATGCTTTAGTAATGAAATGAAAGAACAATCGAAACAAAATAAAACCGGCCAAGTGCGAGTCGGACTCGCGCACGAAGGGTTCCGTACCATTATCTATAAAAACAGCAAAAAAATCACGTTTGTTGTATGGGAGCCCCCTTAAATATTTATTTTATTCTGTTTTTTAGTTTTTAACGGCAACAGAAATGCATCATCTGTGAAAATTTCAACTCTCTAAGTTTCACGGTTCATGAGATACAGCCTGGTGACAGACGGACAGCGAAGTCTTAGTAATAGGGTCCCGTTTTTACCCTTTAGGTACGGAACCCTAAAAAACAACAAATCTTTATTTGCGCGTTTACTCCAAACGCACTTTTTCAACTTACAGTCTTTTGGATTTACACGGAAGAACAGAACAAAGACAGTCTTGTTATACTGACATTGTTATCAACATTTCAAACAAAAACATACTCATTCATACATAGCTGAGTTATTATTAAATTTAATAAGGAAATAATAAAACAGGGAAGTTACATTTTGTCCTTGTGTTTGTATTATGTGTTGACATTTATATAATGTAAATGGTTACCATTTGGTTAGTTATTTTAAGTTGATCTAAAAATTATTTGATAAAAGACCTACTCCGAAGTCGCCTGCATCAAATAAGTCACTTCATACAAGTTATATTAAGTTGGTTGAAATTTGTCATTTTACGTGATTCACCACTCATAGAAATTACGCGCCTTTAGCCTCGAGCCTGAGAATCTCGAGTGACGACCTTATACTGGAAGGTGCAGGACTTCGAAATCGCTGGATTCAGGCCAAGCAGGGATGGTCGTTGAGGCGATTTTTGAGAGGCAGCAAAGGACGTCCTTCAGCTGAGATGATGATGATGATGCTCCACTATAGGTGCTGCAATAATGTGGCATGGCAATGTTTGCTTTAAATTTTATAGTTTCGTTGTGCCAATACAAAAAAGAGCGTGATTCCGGACACTCTTTAGCTAGTGTCTAAATGCGAAAGACAGAGTCTACAATACAAAACAAATCAATTAGAGGTTATGCAACATGCCATAAAAACCACTAACTTTACTTATTTGCTTATTTTGTGTACCTAGACACATTATGCTGATACCTATTTGATATTACTAATTTTTGCAGGGGTACGAACGCTACTCGACTAGCTTGAAGTAAAAACACAAAATCTCGTAAAAAGTCTAATTTTTGCACCGCTGGTCGTCAAAAGATTGAAAAAAAAACCCGCGAGTGAAAAAAAGGTTCTATCTTAATTTTGGGCAGGAGTGATTGGAGATCGCTTAATTGGAAAACAGAAATAGTAGATGCAATGTTATTATACGATACAGCTGTGTAGTGTACCTAAGCAAAACAAAAAGTATTAACTGTCATCAGCAACATCAGCACATTTGTTCAGGTCTCATATCCAACTGACGTTGTGACTACAGAGCAATATGGCGTTCACTGCGTCAAGCGTTTTCGTCAAAAGAAAATCTAAATTTTAAACGTATTTTTAGGTCACATAGATTGACTAAAAATTTTGTATTTTTTTGTGGTTCAGTAGCACTGTAGAACCTAATTGAGAGACTTTTCCAAAATGGGTGTAATACCTTATTATCAGCTGTCCTTGTTCGATGCATGACTCGATCATATTTTATCTCCTTCATCGTCTAAATAACCAGCGATTGTGATTGATGAACAGCTATTATGACGTAGTCGTGTAGGCTCTTACCTCCAACATTTTTAAACCTAGTTATTTTACCACGTGTTTGGGTATGTTTCCAGGGTGAAGGCGCCCCTACGGTCCGCAAAGGCACATGCGCGAACCACATCAAGCACGTTTCAAACTTCTTCACGGGCTTCCACCTAATGCTTCACGCGAGAACGGAGGACGATCTTGATGAGAAGCTGATATTGGACAGGCTTGCTAAGACGGGCTCGGCGTTCAACTTCAAGACGGTTAAGGAGGAACAGCCGCCCAGTGGGCCAGTTGGGACGGTCTATCAGAAGGTTAATCCAGGTTAGTTTATTGTTTTATTACCATACTTTCAAAAAAATAAATAAAATTGTTAAGTATCTGTTTGTTGATCGATGTGGCGCAGGCGGCGGGCGAATGTCCCGCCGAGGGTGGTTGCGGGTTCGTTTCCAGCCTTGGGACAAATATTTGTACGATCTGCTAATATTTGTTCCGAGTGTTCTGGGTATTTTCTATGTATACTTATAAAAAAAACTATCTACGTAATATATTCTAATAAGTATATCAGTCGTCTATCTACCCATAACACAAGCTCTGCTTAGCTTGGGGCTAGATTTTTAATGACTAATATTCTATATTGATTTATTTAAAAAAAAAAAACGATTTGTGTTTTAATCTTATTTAAATAGTGTAATCGATTTTTTAAAAATCCTGTTAGTAACTTACTTATTAAACAATCGTACAGTGTGGATTGTCCAGCATTATTTATAAATTTTATTATTTGTAATGTTAAAAGCAGCTTTGGCTGTGGCGGTCGTGGTGTAAGAATCGACCCCAACAACTCAGCCCGCTGGCTGTTGTCGTAAGAGTCGACCACAGATACAGATGATTCGACTCAAGGAACCTAAGGCGGCTAAAGGAACCTACAATAGGAAGGGCAACAGTTTCCTTCTGTGTAGAATGTGACCATCTACAGTAATGTATTTTTAACAGGTCTATTGCGATTCGCCTTTTCGACAATTCGCTGCCAAGCGTGGTGATTATGACAAAGGGGAGTTAAGGGGAGGAACGTTCAGCAGTGAACTTAATGTGTTTCCGATGAGACACAAAACGATAAATGACCAATATCAGATCTACACAACAAAAAATTAAGTGTTACAATATTTTGAGTCATTTTAAATTAAATTAGTGTAGAAAATACAAAAAATGATCGCGGGAAACAGAAAACACGTCATGAATAAAAAAGATATTAAAACTACTAGGACTGAGTACTTCAATATCATATGTATTATTTCCTTTAAAATATAAAAAATATAACCCCGTAAAACGCATTTTTGTAAAGCGCCATGCGAAATAATCGGAGCAAATGTACATTTGCTCCATTTTTTTTCCACAACCATTTTCATCTGAGTGTATGTTTTGATAAGATATTAGTTTTATTTTGTGTTTTGATTCATCTATACTAATATTATAAAGAAGAAAGATAATATGTATGTAGTTTTGTATGTAACGAATAAACTTAAAACTACTTAACCGAACAAAAATTCTTTCACCATTAGAAAGCTTACTTTTCAGGGAGTCACTCCCTGAATTTACACTTACAGAACTTAGGCTATATTTTATCCCGGAATTCCCACGGGAACGGGAACTACGCGGGTGAAACCACGAGGCGCTGTTAGTAGTAATATTATAAAGAGGAATAAATTGTTTGTTTAATTGAATTGAAAACGCCCCGAAACTACTGGTCCGATTTGAAAATTCTTTCACCATTTGAATTTTACACTATCCCTGATGAACATGAGCTAGAATATACCGGTGCGAAGCTGGGACAGACCGCTAGTCCGCTAGAAAAAAACTCACCCTGTATATAAATTGTATTAAATAATTACGTACCTACCGAATTATTCTTGCGAAAGAAAGTAGTTATAGGACTCTAGATCTGAAGACATTTATTGAGGATGCCTCGCGATATTCGATGGGAAGACTGTTCCATAGCCGAGTGGCCTGTGCAGCGAACGAGCGACGATAATAATAACAACGCAGAAAACGCGTAGGTACATTTTTGTGAGTAGGATCATCAATTGGATGGATAAGTTGGCATAGGTAAATAAATAGATGTAGCATAACGTGTCTGTCTATGATTGTTTGTTACAGACAAAACCCGAAGTTGGTTAGAACTAGTTTTGTCTGAAATACGTAGTTTTATCTAACGCGCTTGGGCAAACCTGGTTTTGTCTGGTAATATCGTGACAATTATTGTGTGTGTATTGTATTGTATTATGTATACCAGTTATCTAGTACCCATAACACAAGCTGTGGCTAGCTTGGGGCTAGATAATGCTGTGTGAATTGTATTGTGATTATTTATTTAAATCATATCGGACAAAATATACAATAAAATTGTTGCATATAAATAGAAAACATAAAATAAAAGGAATTTATTGACACTCAAAGGCAAAAGAATTATCTTAAACTTTACCATAAATACCAAGGGCCTGCCCAAGGGCCCAACGTGGCCCAACGCAGGTTAAGGTTGCTCTACCAAAAAAAGTTGATAAATGCCTGTCTTAAAATCTAATTGCATATTTAGTAAAATTATTAAATGTTTTAATCAATAGTTGACTGCTATTGTGTAGAATCTAAAAAATATATTTCGGGTCTAAGTTCCAAACAGTGGGTATAAAAACCAAATAAGCTGAAATTATGACGATGATTTCTCATGATGTTGATACAGGTCCTAACGATATTCCGTAAAACTACCAAATTTTGACTTCTATTCTACCAAAGTTTTCACTCTAAACTGGGTTTGCCAAAGGGTCAAACGTTTTGACTGTTTTAATGTGTTAAACGGATGATCAACAACTTCGTCGATTAATTTGGATGCGTAATTTATTAAAACTTCTATTTCTAATTACTTTTTGACAGTATTATTCATCATCAGCAGCTTCGTTGCTTGCTGATCAGTTTTTTCGCCCGATTTATCTTACACCAGAACAGCAGGTCAATTATTATGTTTATGTGATACACTCACTGATTCATATTATTATTTCACTGCTCATGAATTTATTTTCTTTTGTTTTGTATAAGTAACAAAACAAAACCGGCCAAGTGAGACTTAACTCGCACAAGGATTCTTATTTTTTTATTTATTTATAAAACAAAATCCACAGCCCATAAGAACTAAAATTGACAAACTTATTCACTAGACATAAGACCAATACAGGATTTACTTTATCTAAATTCTATTCTTCTCAAAAGGAACCCTAAAAACTGATTTCTATGAAGAGACAAGTCAACTATCTCATCCAATGCCGTGAGTTCTCGTTAGAGCGCGATGTAGAGCTCGTCCACTTTTACTAGCGACATCTGGTTGTAAATTCAGGCAACAATTTTATAAATACACTAGCGGTCCGCTCCGGTTTCGCACAGGTATATTATATAGCCTATGTTCATCAGGGATAATGTAGGATTCTAATGGTGAAAGAATTTTTCAAATCGGTTCAGTAGTTTCGGAGCCTATTCAATTCAAACAAACAAATAAATCTTTTTTCAATGTATAATAATATTTTTTTCGTCGCGGTTTCAAAAAAGCGAAGATGTGGTGAGATTCACTCACAAATACATGTAAAAATAATCGACCACCTGCACCATTATCGGTGAAATTGAGTTCCGACTAAATTCGAGTTCGACTGTAACATATACACTAGTTTTATATAATCAAGTTGTTACACATAACTGTTTAAAATTCCTGAAATGTCTCCACCCTGACAATAGCTTGAGCAATCGCAAGAAATGTAAACAACAGTCTACAATTGTATGTTATTTGCACTCCTAAGTTTGCTGGTGCAAGACGCGTGTTAAGTTTTAGTGAACTGGACTTAAAGTGCAGTGTCTTATAGTTGTATTTAAAATGACGAGTATACTTATGTCCCAATGTTACGAAGTTGTGATGTCCAGGAAAGTGGCGGAGGAGATTAAAACTAGGAAGAATAGTTTGAGACGAGGTATTTATGTACTAATACTATAGAAGGTACGGTTAACGAACCCTAAAAGTAATGTGAACTTTGCGTTACCATTAGAAAACTGCTGGGGATAGACAGATAATACAAAGAGACCTGGGTCTTCGTTTTTAAATTGTGGTTGGTACATGATTTGTAAACCTAAGACATTTTCAACTTGTAACCCAGTTGACGTTTTTTAGATGCCTGCTTTGGAATACAGCTGTATTTTTTGAGGATTTTGCTCCAGCACGCTATAGGGATACGCCTAGTTATTACTTGAGTCGAAAAATGCTAGAATCGGTTTTGGTTTTTAACCGACCTCAAAAAAGGAGGAGAAAGTAAATTGAATTTAGATCATCGTGCGCACGATGATCTAAATTCAATTTAGTTTATCCTCTAGCGGATAAAAACGGCTTTTACACTCAGATATTGTAGAGCAAAAATACTCTTTCCTCGCTGAGGTGGGATGAAAAGTTACGTGTTGCACTCGAGTGCAAAGATTTTTTACCTCGTGCTCTTTTGATTCCCTCGCTAACGCTCAGGATTCTAATTTTTTAATTTTTCACGAGCGTAGCGAGTGATTCAATTTTAGGATCCTTCGCTTGCTCGGTCATCAAAATTGAGCACGTGGTTAAAAAGCAACTTTGCACTCTTGTATAACAAATAACTATTATTTACATCTACAATCATAAACTAAGACTGATAACGTAACTTAAAACTAGGTATCACGGATTGTAATTATGAAATATTATGTTAGTCAATTTCTCCGTCAATTATTGTAATGGATAGATTTGAACCAGAAGAAAATTTTGAAAAAACTATTTTATGGAGAACGAGATCCCGAGGTGGTCACTTACAAAATATTCCCGAGGGATTAGTGTTTGTCCAGAAAAACTTAAAAAACAGTGTAAATTCTAAGGAATCTAAGTTTAAAATAAAATCGGCCAAGTGCGAGTCGGACTCGCGCACGAAGGGTTCCGTACCATTATCTATAAAAATGGCAAAAAAATCATGTTTTTTGTATGGGAGCCCCCATAAATATTAATTTTATTATGCTTTTTAGTATTTTTTGTTATAGCGGCAACAGAAATACATTATCTGTGAAAATTTCAACTGTCTAACTATCACGGTTCATCAGACACAACCTAGTGACAGACGGACAGCGGAGTCTCAGTAATAGGGTCTCGTTTTACCCTTTGGGCACGGAACCCTAAAAAACAATGTGTCTCTTACGTTTTGATTTGTGCAACCGAGCTATTAGACAAGGGCTGTTGATGATGATGATTGATGTATCCTCCTGATATTTGTGCATTATCCACGTGGTTTTTAATGTGTAATACAAGAAATGTTTTTAGGTGTTTTGTATGTGCAATCATAGTAACTGTATTGGTGCTTTTCTTACAGTTCAAGAAATAAACTCAAAAGAGAGAGACCAGTTCTGGCTGAAAGAGGAACAGGAGGAGAAAAAGAGGGTGGAAGCAGAGAGGAAGAGGAGAGAAGAGGTATGCAATAAAATCTTGTGTAAATTTTGTTGTCAACTGTAAGTTATTTTACCAATGGAAATAAAGAATTTTTGAATGATCAAATTGCTTTGACGTTTCGCTTACTACCAGGTACTTATGGCTTGAAGTATTTATGGTAGCTGCCTATCTATTGTATAGGTACCTTTAAGTCCTATTGTGCCTATTATATACCTACAAGCACCTGTCCGCGACTTCGCATACCTTTTTCAGGATAAAAGTAGCCTATGTCCGTCCTTGGGATACCGTCTACCTCACTGCCAAATTTCATTAAGATCCGTTCAGCGGGTTAGGCGTGAAATAATAATAAGATACACCAAAAAACTCTCGCGTTTTTAATATGAGTATTGATTTGTATATACAATATACCTTGGGATATCAAAAAGTCAAAAGTCAATAACTTTATTTCTTTAGGCTTACAAAAAAGCACTTAGACAAGTCAAATTTTATACATAAACAGTTTTATAACTAGTAATTATCAAACAAGAAACAAAATGTTATTTTTTTGACAAAAAATTGAAGCGAACAAATATCTTATACTTTTAAATCCTTGAATACTATACTAAAATTCAATACTATACAGGCTTATTGGTAATTATCTGACACTGCGTGACGCCAGGTCTTGTTTTTTTTTGTGAATCATCTCTTACATACAAAATGAAGAAACACGTTTGTTCGTCATCCAATGCAGTAATAAAGACCGATCTCCCGCTCCCACAGCCACTGTTAATTTAGGGCAGTGCGGTTTTAAAGTTTCGTCTTTAATAAAGCCCCACTGAAGAACGCTTATTTAATGAAGGCTACCTACTACTACTAACTAAATTAAGAATGAAGATCTAGTGTCAGTGAATTTACCAATAAGCCTGTAAACAGTTAATGCATAGGTACTTTCCTAATTTTGCAGGAAAAACTGAAAACAGAAGATGCGGCTCGAAAACGAGATGAATTGGAAGCGGTTCGAAGAGCCAAAGTCGAACAACAGAGGTATGTTTCCTCAGAACTTATATATCCACTGACGAACGTGCCTTCCCTCCAACCAAAGGGTTTTTGACATAATCACCACGCTTCCCAGGCAGAGATGTTACAAATGTGTATAACATTTGTCCCAAGGCGGGAATCGAACCCGCAGCCTCCTGCGTCGCAGGCGGACCTTTGCCCGCCGCGCCACATCGGTCGTCAAGCGTCATACAATACTACTGACTTTAAATACCCTACCTACAGCATTAGCATTAGCTAATGCTGTCATGATTGCAATTATATTAAAGCGCTACTATAGTTTATGCAGAGGTGCGAGTTTGGTGGCCACAAAGTGCAACGTCGTATCTCTGCCTAAACTATACAAAATAAATATATTACAAAGGCATTACGAAAAGCTTACAATAGGTATCATAAACTGCCCATAAAAAAATTTGAAATTACCTTTGTTCAACGAAATAATAAGATAAAATAGGTGCCGGCGCTAGTTTAGCTCGGGGAATCACCTCAATGTATGTAGATTTTATTGTATTTTGTTGACGTATATCCCAACTGAAATGGCAATGGGAGGCACCTCGATCAATGCTCAGATGACAGATGGAGCCGGGAACTGACGGAGTTGAGACCTAAATATTTTTAAACTTACGCGATCTGAACACATATTTATAAATCATCATCATCGAGTACGACAGTCATCCCGTGACCACGGCAGTGTGTAAACCTGTCGAAACGTCGGGAAAATATGGTAATTAAACGCGATAAATACCCGTCAAATAGTATTTATAAATATGAGTTGAGCACGATGGTCCGTTTCATAAAACTGACAACCAGAAGGTCTTGAAACCAGAGACAGAGGAAAATGGAGAATATTAGGCGAGGCATATACCCGCTACTGGGGTAATAGATGCTGACAATGATGACGAGCTTTTATTGTAATACTTTCTACTTCAATGTTTTTTGTTAAACTATGACCTATTGATAGTTATCGCAACAAGTGCGATAGCTACGGCTGGCCTACTGGTACGTGTATTATGAAATGAAACTAATGTTTTTAAACACATGGATGCTACAGAAAGACAATCGAATCGAAGTTAGCTAAAATAAACGTTCATAGAATATGGTTTACAGCTGTCGTAGAACTAAGTATCCGCTAGCTTAGGACTTGTAGAACGTACAATTTATAAGCGACTTGCGAAATAGTGATTGTAACTTTCACATTTGCTTTATAGAAGCGAAACCCCAGAAGCGGTCAGCCCTAGCGCATCAGGAGCTGAGCTGGAACGTCGCAAGCGGTCGCAGGAAGCCAAACAGCTGATAGGAGCGTCCACCGCCAACGCACGCGCTATGTTCCAACAGAATCTGGCGCAGGGACAGATGGTGTCTAGGTAAGAGTTCCAAGCAGCTGATAGGGGCGTCCACCGCCAACGCGCGCGTCATGCTCAAACGGAATCTGGTGCAGGGACTGATGGTGTCTAGGTAACAGATCCAAGCAGCTTATAGGTGCGTCTACCGCCAACGCACGCGCCATGTTCCAACAGAATCTGGCGCAGGAACAGATTGTGTCTAGGTAAGGACCTTGTTTAGAATTTAGTGAAACTAGGATATCTACAGAGAAAACTATGATCTGCCCCCTTGCATGGTACATGACATCAAGGTAAGGTCTAAGTTATCTGGGCAAAGAGAAAATTTCAATATTTTCATCTATGCAGTAATGGCAGAGTCAAAACTTCCTTTTTTCTCCAATATCAATAAAAATTGTGTACTTATTTATGCAGTACCAGAATCTTTTAATACGAATTAAACCGGATGACAACTGTGATATATCATGTTCTTAAATATTTTAATTTCTAAATTTTCTTTACAGATCAAACTCAATACCAGAAAAGCCAGTCCGCAGTTCAGTAATCGCACAACGCATCAACACTTTCTCCCAAAACCCGATTCCTACCTCACCCGTCAAATCTCCCGTCAAACTAACACCAACCACCCCCGAAGAACCGAAAACAAGCCCTCTCAAAAACATAGACAAAATAAAAATGAGCCTGGAAACCCCCTCGCAAATACAATACGAGCCCATAATCGATCCATCAGTGGATCTAAGTCCAAGCACGGATGAACCAACCTCTTTCAGCGCTATAAACTACTCTGAATATAAGGAGAGCGAAGCGTACCGGGACATACAAGAAATGAAGCAAAGCGAGCCGATGATTAAGCAGAATATCCTCGAAAATGACATGTTCGATACTTCCTACTCGAGTTCTAATGAGAATGACGACGATGATAGCGATAATAAGTTTAGTACGATAAAGCGGTCACCGTATAGTAAGAATAATATCGCGGGGGAGAGTGAGAGAGAGTTGAGTCGACAGAATACTGTTATTGAGAATGTTAATTTTAAACAGGAGAATGGGAGTTCTTTAGATGGCGAGTATATTTTATTAATTTTATTAACTAGAAGAACGTAATGATCCTGGCACTAGGCTAGATAATGTTTACGAGATTAATTTATGTAGTGTGTACTTAATAATGTTACTAAGCCTACGCCGCATCGTCTGTCTGTCCGTAAAATTTTGCTAGCCCGATTTCACAGAGTACACATACTAACTCGCGGAAATTAATGCAATAAAAAAAATGTACGGAACATGCAGTGCGTACTTTGGCTTGGCTTCGCCTTAGACAAAACCGACCGCTTATTATTTACCAAATTATTACGGGATATTTACCAAGATTTCATTTTTCCAATCTTTCGGCACAATTTCATGCGCGATGATCACGGCATGAAAACAAGGTAAATAAATATCCCTTTCTAACTGAATTTTATGTTAATAACCATGATTGTTTCAAAAGTTTTACTCATAATTGGTTTGGTCTACAAAGAAACAGCAAACGCGCGGTAGAAACGAATTTGATTTTTTATTTCTATGGTCGTATGAGCATTTTGTAAAGTGTTGTTACCTTTGCAGATGTGTCACCAGAAGCGATGGAAGAGGAAGGCACGATATACGAGGACCTCGACGAAGACCCGGGACTCACTGCCAGGGCGCTGTACGATTATGAAGCAGGTATGTTATTACGTTATTAGCTAGCAAGCACTTTAATAGATATTACGTAATTCGTTGTATTCAAAAAAAAGGTGAATAGAATAGATATCATGCTGTATGCCAACGGAAACCATTCATCATTATCAGCCTAAATATAAGGATGAAAATATTTAGTAACAATTCCGCGAAAAAACCTTCTCCGATAAGTTCTAACAAAATGTAGAACTTAGAAGAACGTTGTAGAAGAAAAACGACATCAACTACAACAACAATTTCTCAGATCAGATAAAATTACGTGAATTTAAATTTCAAATAATCGGTAACACTATAAAAACTGTTGGCACAGAGCCAATGTACGGTTAAATTCATTATCTGTCTATTCTCTCATATTAGGTGGAAGTTTGTTATAAAACTTTATAGCCGTGTGTCCATGTCTCAGCTAAGGCCTCTTGTTTACCCACACGGTTTTTCTCGCCGTATGTAGGCACCGTCGTCAGTGTTGTATAGATCACAGTGGAAGCTTGTTGACATACGGCGCGGCGACACCTTCGGATCCTATTGCTTTTGTCTTTTAAAGACTTGCGCTGACGCTGACTGGCGCCCTTTTCAACGTCGTCGTTAATGGAGCTCTTAATTTTTATTTCGTATTTAAACAATTCGTGACTCGAAATAAGTATTTTCTAATTTTCTTTTCCTTTTCTAGCGGACGAATCCGAGATCACCTTCGACCCCGGTGATATAATAACCCACATCGAGCAGATCGACGCGGGCTGGTGGCAAGGGCTCGGCCCGCGCGGGCTCTTCGGACTCTTCCCTGCCAACTACGTGGAGCTACTGCCGGCCACACCACGTTAGGTATACAACTAAGTGCATCTGTCCTTATGTCCAGTAGTATACATACATAGTACAATAGGCTATTTGACTACATTAAAAATTAATTCCAAATTGTTTTCATCGTAGTCAGTGACAACGTAACAAAGCGTAATCAGGTGATTTTTATTAAAAATATGTCGTTTTTATGTAAAAAAAATGGGATTAAAATTACACATTTTTTGATACATGATCACGTGACCGAAAACGCTGTGTTTGGTTGCATCGCAAGTGACGTCACACATCCTCAGATTACAGTGTCAATGAGTTCTTGTTAGGTGTGGTGTGGCGGGGTGACGTCATAGCTTGGAACACGGTAGCCATGAAAGAGATTATCGTTTTGGCGCGGTATTATTTTATTCAAACTTTAAAATTAGTTTTCATAACTAATACGTCTGGCCTTGAAGAAATATTAATTACACTTTGCATTATTTTTATCAGACAATATGTTAGAATTATTTCCCAGTAGTAGTCAAGTAGCTTATTCAGCAGAAGAGAATGATGGTCTTCATTCGCAACAAACTTTCTAAAGCCTAGTTCACGCTAGCTACATTTAGTACCTATGATACTTCTTTGCTCGCTACACAACTGAAGTGAGCGCTTTGTACAGATACCTTTATTTTCAACAAGTAAATCAATAATACTAGCGTAAAGAATATTGGTGGTTGAGGTGCAAGATTATTAATCCTTAAATTGTTTTCATAGGTTTACATACGGTTGCTGCTGATGAGTCGTGAACAAGATCAATGGATCCGGATTTCCACGTGTGAAGTATTTAGCTGGCATTCCTTAACCCTCTTCATCTTTATATGTTAACTTAAATATTCCTGCTTATTAATTTTATCTTTTGTAACCATATTTACCCAAAATCCTTGTACTTTTGTACACTTTACGATAACTACCCGAAGATTTTGTGCATTGTGTATTTATTCTTATGTAATGTACCTGCCTTTTTACTAGTACTTTTTACCCTTTATTCCCAATTATGTACTTTAAGAGTTTAAAAATACCAACAACTAAACTTAACTATGCTAAGGCAAAGCTAATGGACGCAAGGTATTGTGCATTTTATTTAAGTATATAGTTTAGAGTATGCTTTAGTATGAAAGACATTATCCTAACTAAAGCATTTTATTTAATTTTACAACTTGTTTATGTTAAACTTTGTTTAATTTGAACTAAGTCATTATTATTATGTTTAAAATATGTTCTGTATGAAATGTTATACAATATTTTTATTAATGGGTGATCTTTCTCATATTTTTGACATTGTGGGGCAGGCATGACCTACCTGCAACTAAAATTGGGCAAAGAAACGGATATAATTAAATTGATAATTAATTATAATAGCTTATTATTAAGTATTATGTTTTGACTACGTTGTGTAGATGTATGTCAATTTGACTGTTAACTAGACTGCATTTCTTTCGCTTTTTATTAGCTGGTTCATACTCGAAACTAGACACTCATATTAGAGAATTTGTTAGAGCCATACGAGTTCTGTACCTTTTTTCTGTAGCAAAGCTTACTGAAGGTTTTGTCACATAAAAATCTTTTTCAATTTCCGTATGCGTATATTAGAAAAATACAATTTATTGTTTTGGCCGATTTTTTTTATACTTTATTTATACTTAGAGTTTAAGAACATGTTATTGTAGCACAATAAATCCCAGTAGGTTCTACTAAAATCGTGTCTTAGTAGTGCCAAAGTTTACCACAATTGGATTTTTAGGATTTTTTTTATTGGTCACAAAAGTGTCACAAGTGTAGTACACTTTTGGAACTTTTCAAGTTTTTCTGATACCTATATAGATTTAAGTGGATGTGTAAGATTCTACGAAACTAGAGTTTTGTAGTGTGTAGGTATTGTGTCTGTGTTCAAGAACCTTGTGATTGGCTAGGAAGGTAGGAAGTAAGGCTTCTTGTATTGGCTGGTTGTCTGTCATATTTACTTATGCATTTACTGAGTACCATAATGTGCACACATCACTTTGTTATGTCGCTACAAATGTTTATCTTTATGACTATGCACAGTTTATTATAGAATGAAAAATGTTAGTGTTTATTAGCTTGGAATTTATTATCATATCAATAATACACGGAAATGGTTTCTCTTATTCTGGTGAATATTTTTTAAGATCTCAGTAATGTATGAAAAACACAGATTTATTACGGACATAGATCCGACTCCGTTAGTTCGCTCCGTTAGTTATTTATCTCTAGATCTAGTGGTTGTATGAACTTTGATCCATTGTCTAAATGTAATCCAATCTATATACAATATAACCCTGTAGGTTTTTGACATCTTTTAAAATACAAGTTACTATTTATTCATAGTTTTACAAAATTGCCCCAATTTAGAATCAAAGTAAGACTAAGCTTTGCCTTCACCCCTTCTATACAGTTAGTTTTAAGAGTTCTATAGCTTAGTAGCCACTTTTGTAGCAGACTGTATTATTCCCTGATATATTGAACCATACTTTTTACCCCATCAACGCATCTTTCAACAGCCGTGTCCTTTTGCTCAGTCAGAAACGGCTTTAAGCTGGTGAAAGTACGTGGTATGGTTCAATGGTTGATCCATATAATTGAACCAATAATAATTGCAATATAATTTTATGTGTATGGTGCTCCATGTATTCTAGGTTTACATTTGTATCCTGGTATTATCCAAATAAACAATTCTTAGATACCCAGAACAACTCGTTTTTCTATTTTAAACGCCATGTTTAGTAAATAATATACATATACTTGTAGAAACTTATTTATTGTATTTAATAATCGTTACAAACGTCGCCGACGGATTGTAGAATCAGCCCGTTTGTAGAACTGGCCTGGCTCTACCGAGACGGGCTGAATTTACGATCAAGCGAGATACATAAACAACGTAAAATATCTTATATAATATAAACTATAATAACAAATCGGGGGTTTGGTTCAGAGAATATCGGAGAAGACGCCCTGCCTTGGAAGATCAATATTGTTGATAAGATCAGGAATTACCTGCAACAAGGATTTACATGTCAATTTTTTATAATACTTATGACACTGCCTGTGGTTTCGCACACAGAAGGAGATTTTATTAACAACTACGTGACCCCCCAAAAATCTAAGTTTAGGTTCGCTGTGTTCGCCAAAATTACTGAGGTTTCCGGTATTATGGAATGTTCATGAGAGCAAAAGCAACTTTAACCCCAAGGCCACGACATGCCCGCCCGCGCGTCCTGCGTCTGCGTTCGCGGCGAGAACAAATCGAAAAAGTTGTTTGAGTGTGCCATAAGTCGTCGCGGTGCGACTTGCAGAGGGGTGACATAACGACGCAAGACGCAGGACGTGCCGCAAGAGGCATCGACCAATGCCGTGGCCTAGGCTTTACTATTTTGAGTAGTCTGGTCAGTTTCAACCACCACAACAAATAACACAAAGTAATTCGTCACTTTGTCAGCCAGGGCAAAAAAATCTAAGGAGACAATATTTTCACTGTTTTTTTTGCCAGTTTAACTGACTCTTCGACAACGTTTGTTCACTTTGACTATAGTCCAGAGCTTAACCCGCCTTAGATTGCTTTGCTAAAATAACAATAAAGTAACGAAAAAAAATTTACAAGACTTGGCGAGTTGATCACCAAGCACACGCTATATTTGGTACTGGCCGTTATAATATCTATGGTGTATTTGCGTCAGCAAATTGACAGTATAGCATTTGACTTATTGTACGTTAAGCAGAACTTATTTTGAGTAATTAGCCATTCATCTCACCTTTCTTATTATTAATCATAAGTTTTAGGTGTTATTAATGTTCTGGGGGTCAGCGGTTCTTACCCACACTTATGGAAGCTTCAATGATTGTTAGGTTTTGTTTACAAAAAGAAACGAGGATTCTAGAACAAAGTAGATGGCTTGCCTGTTTCTTACCTTGCGCCGAACATCTCTCGGCATAAACTGGCCAAAGAACTCGTAGAATTCATGGTGCGTCTTCACGATACGAAGTCTTGCCATCTCTCGCTTGAGCACCTCAACTGCGTCCGGGGCGGCCACGGTGCGCTTGCGCAGGTCCTTCGTGAAATTGTACAGGTGTTCCACGAGTCGCTCTGCGCGTACGCGGGATTTGTAGTTGTATCTGTAAATTTTAAACACCTAGAAATCTCTTTGGTTGAAGAAGACTTCCAGTCTTACACCTTCCTATCAGGTGTCTCCCCACCACGTCAGAGCGTGCCAGTGGCGCCACCAACTTTAAAAAAAACTTTATTGATCACAGTGATCATGCCACCCTCATTGTTTACAAAAATCTCACTTACATTATATGCTTTATACATAATTTCACTAATTTATATACCTGTTTGTCCAAATAACTTTTGGACCATGAATATCGCAGAACATACATACATGGGGGTTAAATCGATAGGTACTGAGGTCCCCCACCCCCCAGTCACCGATGATCCACCACTCGTGTTACACCGTGGATAATAATAATCAATCGTTATTAGGGTAATTGCGAAAGTTTCAAAAGAAGATGTAATGTTTACAATCGTAGTTCAAAAGGAATTGTTTGCTACCCGGGGCGTCAAAACTGAGATTCGTTAAGGACGGCACTGTTACAAAGACAAAAAATCTGGGTGTGATCTAATTTTCGTTTTAGACCACATAATGACCATTTGTAAGATTTTGTTTTGTTTTTTTTTTTTTAAGTCAAGGGCCGGCGAGGGAAATGCAGAGGATGGTAGGCGCGGGCGGCTTTGATCGAGCCGCCGCGCTAACAGCGAGCAGAGCGTTAATAACATTATTTCTTCTAGCATAAGGCTTAAAGTTGATTGGTTATGTCGAGTAAATGATCTGTTACGAAGTAACATTATTTCATCAGTGGCAAAGCTTTTAAGTGCAGCAACGACAAGAGGAGAGACTTTGTTTGTTTGTACTACTCACTTTGGTTCCAGTTTTGTTTCCAAAAACTTGTACAAATGTTTGGTAGCCCACGGCGCGTCCCTCGGTTGGAATCTCTTAGGAGGCTTGTACATCAGATCCTGAAGTACCTCTTGAGGTAGCTCCCCAAAGAGTTTGGTCATCTTGGCGGCTCGCATTGCTGTCTTGCTTTGTTTCGGCTTAGGAGCTGCTTTACACGGGAATAATGGCGTAACCGGTATTTTGAATATGGTGTGTGTTGGTGGTTCCTTCAGTGACTTGAGGACTCTTTCTTCCTGCAATGTTAAGGTTCATTTTAGTGCATCTTTATAATTTTCTAGCTGCGCCTGGCCTGGCGGTGTTACTTGCGCCTTACCGCGTTTCTATTTTTACAATTTAATCATATGTTCCCGTGTTTGAAACCAGGATATAAGCTATTATGGTACCAATTTCATTGATATATACATTCAGCCCTTTGAGTGTGAAGGACTTTTAATTGCAAGTCAAAGTCAAGCTTTATAAATAGCTTGCTGAAGTTTTATAAAATCCAATCGAAACCCTTTGATAAAATACATCAAAAAGACTGATAGACTGACTGGGATTTAGACCAGCCCGTCTTCAGCTTGACGCGTCCAACATCTGCCTGCAGTCTATCGCAGGTCGTCATCCAACCTGGCCGGAGGGCGTCCTACACTACGTATACCGAGCTATGTCACTCAAGAACACGTTTATCCCAGCTGTGGTCGGTTCTTCGCGAGGCATGGCCGGCCGGTTCAGTTTGCTAATTCTTAGAGCTATGTAGATGACTTTGGTACTCACTCGTTAGGAATCCTATCCTTCAGAGTAACTACGAGCATAGCTCTTTCCACACCTAGCTGAGCGACTTTTATCATTGAAGTTCTTGTTGATGAGTTTTTTTAGATAACACTACTAAATAGACTGAAATACTTACGCTTTGCTTTCTTCTCTCGGCGTTAATCTTTGCGACGCCCATTAAATACTTTTCTATCGTCGTTTGCCGTGTTCTAAGCGAGATATCATTTGACGATCTGTTTTCATCTTCATGTTCATCATCGTCATCGAATCGAGTTGACGGCATTTCTGTGGAATTAGCTTGGGGGAAGAGCGGCCCGGTGACCGACGCCATTTCGTGGTTTTGAGTCTGTCGTTTTGCAGATTTTTCCATGACTAACGCTCGTAGGGACTTTCTCGGCGTGAAATCTCGTCCATATGTCTGTCTTAGAGTTTTTCTGGTGGTTCTGTGAGAATCCCAGCCTGAACCTTGGGCACTTGAGGTACTACCATCGGAGAAGCCGGCACTTTCTCTAGCGGGGACTAAGTCACGATGTGTGCTTTTGTGCATTTCTGTCTTTCTCACGATTTTGTCGTCTTTTACCGAATAATATGAGTCATTGAGGTTTTTTCTATCATGCAGAACGGTTTCTGGTGATTTGTTCTGTTTTCTGTTTCTGCCTGTGGTGTCGTGAGACACGTTAGGAGTTATTATTTCGTCTACAGCACTTTCTTCTTGGTTTTCGCTGTCCACACCTTTGTCTTGGCTATTGTCGGGACTATCTTCTATAAATTGTTCCTCGTCTTGGACGTCACTTTCATTTTGTTCAGCGTCTGAGTCTTGTTCTCCTTGCTCTGCGTCATTGTCTTCTTCTACTTCTTGGCTTTCGTCTTGTATATTACTCTCATTTTGCCCTTTGCTTTCATTTTCTTCTGTATCACTCATTATTTGTATTTGGCTTTCGTTTTGGTCTGTATTACTCTCATTTTGTACTTCGCTTTCATTTAGTTCTGTATCACTGTCTGCATGTGTTTCGTTTTGATTTTCTTCATTATCATCCTCAATTTCCTGACTTTGATTCTCTGGTTCACTTTGATTTTGTCCTAGACTTAGGTCATTTATTTCATTATCAGAGGCATTGTCAGCTTCATTTTGTTGAAGATATTTTTCTTGTTCACCTTCATTATGAGATTCACTGTCAATTTTCTTTGCAGTTTGACTTTTATTTGATTTACTATTTTCTTCTTCATTATCAGATCCATTGTCAACTTCATCTGGTGCAACTTCGCTTTCATTTTTTCGTTCACCTTCCATTTCAACCTTTTGGCTGATATCCTTGCTTTTTTTCATAGATTTATGAGCTGATTCAACATTATCAGCTCCTTGAAGATCATTTTCCGATGCAGGAAGGGATTGGTCCTCCTGTTCATGATTTGTTTCAATATTATCTCCTTTGCTAATATTTTTATCCTGACTGGATTCAGCCTCACCTGATTCTTCAATTTTGTTGGGCGTGTTTTTATCTTCCTCAATTGAGTCTGCACTGATGATATCTTTTTGAGTTATACTTTTGAAAGTCATAGATTTATTCTTAGTTTCAGGTACTTCTTCTTCTTCTTCATCATGATCGTTTTCATAGCGGAGAGAGAAATTTATTTCTTCATCATTATGTTGTTCTTCTATTGGGTTATCTTCTTGTATATATTCGATATCTTTGGAAGGGCTGATTGTTTTATTGTTGTCTGCAGTTTGAAATTTTAAATCTGCTTTTTCAATAACCTGAGAGTTGTTGGGTGATGTTTTCCTTTGACTTCTACTTTCATCTGGTTGCTCATTCGATTTTTTTCTTAGTGCTCTAGATGTTTCTAAATCCACTATTTCCTGGGCAAATGGTTTAGAATTGCGTGGTTTGGTTGTGTCTTTCGTGGATTTACATTGATTTTTATTGTCATCTGCCAAAGTTGCAGACTTATTGATCATCTCATAGTCAGTCTCATATTCACAAGCTTTTTCTTTAGTAAATGTTTTAGACTTCCGTGATTTGTTAACATTTTCTGCTGTTTCATAATCACATTCCACAATTTCTTCTAGATCTATTTCATATACCTTTTCTTTAGTGAATGTTTTAGATTTTCGTGATTTATTTTCCTTATTTCCAGCCTCAGATTCCCTTTCAGCTAAATTGCTTAACCTAGCCCTTTTGGGTGTTTGACCAGTCATGAGAACTTCGAGTTGGTTCTCCACCATTGTTGAGGATGGCAACATTTTCCAGTCATCCATTTCCATATCAGTTGTTATGCTAGATGCCGGTGAAGGTTCTCTTATACCGCGCAAGGAAGAACGTCTTGAAACTTCAATTGTCTTTCGGAAATCAAACACTTTTGGTTGTATATCAGGTATTTCATCTTCACTCTCGTTAACAATGAAGTTGTTAAAGTTGGTGAAGATGTTCTTTCGTTTTGTGTCGCGTTGGCCGAAGATGTTACGGACTTGAGGTTTGGGTGTTTTCTCTGGCACTGTTTTGTTGGGTGAAATGTTAAGCAGAGCAGCTGGGAATATGGGCCTAGTTCTTTGCTTGTTCTGAAACAGCTCTCTGGTTCCAGTTACAAGAGTTTTATCAACAATTGTTTCATTTCGTTTGGCTAAAGATTCTCTGGATCCCACTATTTCAGCAAAATGCTTTTGTTCCTGGTTTTTTCTTTGAGGGAATAGTTTTCGTTGAGTGATTACAATACTGTTGATGGATTCGCTGTCGCTGCTCTCTGGTAGCTCTAGAGTGTAGTTCTTTTTATTCTCTTGGCTGTAATTTAATAAATTGAAGAGTATAAATAGATAAATAATACTAGACAATTCACACAGTAATATCCCCAAGCTAAGCAGAGCTTGTGTTATGGGAACTAGATAACCGATATACTCAATAAATTATACTAACTATACATAAAAAAACAGCCATATATTATCTGCAGATTGTACATCATTTTTATTGAGATAGTAATCGAACCCGCAACCTCCAGCGTTGCAGTGGGACCTTAGCCTGCATTGTTACTGAGGTTGTTTAAGTCGATATCGAGAATCAGTTAGTTTAGCTGTTTAACTTTCAATCACATTTATCAATATGTAGCCTAACAATGGCTTCTATGAAGGACTTCCGCCCAATATACATTATCCATAAATATGTAACAGAACTCACCTGAGAATTTCCATGTCTAATTCTTCAATAAAGTTATTAGGTTCCTGATTCTCATTTTCTTCCAAAAGTTCCACAATGTCTCTTGATGTTGTTGAATTTTCCCCCAAGTTTTTCCACCAACTTTTGCCTAAAATATTTATTTATTGAATAAAGTTTGTCAACAAACATACTAGGTACCAACATAAAAACAATTACTTATTTATTAGTATTATTAGGTTTGGAAATTAGTACAAATAATATTTTAGGATAACATTTAGCAGGGAGGCAAGTTTCTTATCTAAATATAAATAAAATAATAAGAAAATTATGTGAAGCACATGGAATATTCACTTACTCTATGTCTACAACTATTTTGTTACATTGTATGTCATGGTACCAGAACCCTTAGTAAAGTGATATAACCTCCGCAAGGTAAAAACTGCATGACAAGACCTAATGCTCTTCCTCGAGGCTTGTTCCACATTTATTAGATAAGATAATGTTTATTAATTATATTAAAATTATCATCTAGTACCCATAACACAAGCTCTGCTTAGCTTGGGGCTAGGTGATGGTGTGTGGATTTTCCAGCATTATTAATTTCTTTATGGGATGGAGTTTCACATGTTATTTTAAGTTTGTCGCAGAATATTATCAACGAAGATTATGTATATATCCTGATCAATAAAGTTACATGTTTACTCTCAGAGTTGTGTTTGATTTTATGGACTACCTACCTACTCAAGATTAGACTTACCCATTTTTCTAAACTACACAGTTTTCAAGGTTAATTGCACAATGTGTAGTTATTTAAATCATAAATCACAAAAAAGTATAAAGGAACTCCTGAAAGTGTCTTATTTTTGAGAAAAATGCAAATTTCTGTCACAACCACATAGCTCCGCAAACCAGTTAAGTGGGTTTACCTTTGGCGAATGTGTAATATGTGTGATATCCCCCATGGTGGGTTCTGTGTTAGCATGTATGTTGGTATGGTGATAGAGCAGAGATTAAAGTGTGAATGTGTACCTATACATAAATCATCATTTGTGTAGCCATGGATATTATGGCTCAAGATTTGTAAATTGAAGTCATCTTATTGATGGAAAAGGAAACAGGTGTACTCAGTAATACAAAATAATTTTGATGTTTACTCACGTCTAGGCTCCTCGATCTCAGTATTATCAGATAATACCGACTTCCTACTGCCTAGCGGCGATACCACAAACAAGGCATTGTCCTTCGTTTGATGTGTTAAAGCAGATATTATAACGGATGAGCTGGAGCAAGCTGAGGTTACGCTAAGGGTTCTTCGAGGTTTGTGTCGGATTGGAGTACGCACAGGCCCTTGGGAGCGTGCTGGAGATGCTTTTCTAGGCGTCTTCATGATAAATGCTCATGAACTGCGATAACAAAATGAAATGACCAGTCAAGTCCTCTGAAGTCTGAATGCCAGCCAGCCAACAATGAATAGTGGTCAAATATGATGCTGAACAAGACCCATTCTGTTGATAACAACACACTTTTTAGAATTTGTTTTTAACGGTCAATAATAAAATCTGGTAAACTAAACAGCATAGAGATTTGACTGTGTGAAATGCGAATGCAAATGCAAAATACCTGATCAAATCACGAAACCACAATCAAAGAGAAAAATAACTACGATCACACACAACAGCCGCAGCCGTTTTTAAATTTCAACTTCAACCGAATCTCTATGATGATAATATGAATGAAAGAACGGAATTTACATACGTACGTAAGACCAAAGACAGTGTTGCCAACTGGGATTTGTTCAGAGCACGGAATACAAGAAGTAGAGGGAAGTGCTATACATTTTGTTCTAGTTCTGAACCACTGTCGCCAAACCCACACAAGACTTACGTACCTAGTATTTTCACTACAAAGAAATCTTTGTTGGCATTAGTTAATAATCTCCTCTAAAACTCCCTTATGGTGGTATCCTGAATGAATGAATGAAGAACATACATACAGGATCATCACTTTAGGGGAGATGAAGGTAATGTAATGGGGCTCACGTACATGTGTAAATTCAAATTTAAACAAAATTACAAAATACAAACAATTAATAACCATTAATTTTTATGCCTATATATAGTCCTATATCCATGGTAGGTTGTGTCACCAGTGACATTGTGATAAAAAACGAATTAAAAGATTCCGCGTTTTTTTTAATTTGGTTAGCCAATGAAGTCTCGGCAGGTTTTTTTTATTACCGTCCAGGATTTAATCGAAGCGAATACCGTATATTTAAAAAAAAAATACTGTTCCAAATTCAAAAGTCATTTCATCACTGTAGAGTAGACATAAGGGCACACATATAAGGGCACCGGAAGGACCCATTTTGCTCCCACTTATTGAGGAACCCTTCGCTTCTTTTCGAATAGATAGGAAGAAAATTTTATTTAATGAGGCAAGGTAGATTAAATTTATGCCCTCGAAAAAATAAATATATAAGCTTTTGTTTTATCACGACCGTTGTCACTGTTTCCGTTTCACTATTGTTTATTGGTAAAAAACAGGGTTGTTTAATACTAGATGGATCAACTATGGTTTAATTTATAAATAAAACCGTTGTACACACTATCTATGTATGTAAACTTACATCGCTATTATTTCTAATAGTTATGATGTAAGTTACTGTAAATAGTAAATATAATAAGTGTAAATAGTGTGTACAGTTGTTTGTTCTCCGAATTAAATAAAATAAAACAACTTTTGCACTCTATGCATACCTACCTACTTCGTCGTAAGGTGTATAAAAAATAAGTACCGCAAAAAATCCTTACAATCGCGTACGCTGCGGAAATTAATAGCAATAGAGCAAAGTGATGTGCTATTACAGTTTTATAGAGAACATCAATATCTACAAAAAAGTCTGCAATATCTTAAGTGTAACTTTTACAGTTATCTCACAATGAGTAGGTACTTTTTCATGCTCAAAACTAATATAAAGGAAAGATTTGTTTGTTTAATCGAACCCGCAACCTCCTGCGTTGCAGGCAGACCTTCGCCCACCGCACCACAGAGGTCGTCAAACTATTGACCAATATCTCTTTTGTGTCCTAGCTGCGCCTCAACATCCACGGGTTGAGTTAGAGGGGTAGATTCTAACGCCGCCGCCGCCGGGCCATTCCACTAACTTATCTTACACTAGGTGCTGCCCGCGGTTTTGCCCGCGCTTTTCATGTGTCTTATTTTTCAGGATACATAAAGCTTATGACACTCACAAATAACGTGGCTTTCTATTGTTAAAGGAATTTTCCAAATCGGTTCAGTAAATCCAGAGATTACCCCCTACAAACTGACAAACTTTACCTCTTTATAATAAATAGTTTTAAACTTACACGATCTGAACACATATATTATATAAATACTATTTAGGTATCAATAAAAGGAAATTAATGTACCTAAGTAAAGGCGGTAAATACCCGTTAAATATTATTTATATACCTATATCTCTTTATAATATAAAGTACCTACTTTATATTATAAAGAGATATAGGCCCTACCTATATATGTTGTGATGGTGTGTCCTGTCAGCAGGTACATTCGATTACCCTTTTTTGTCTTTCTAGAAACCCTGAACATTGGGAAGCTATTAATATTTCCCAAGCCAGTAGGTAACGAATTCCAAAGGCTATTAAAAACAAAACACCTTAAAACAATAAATCCTCGCAATAAATATCAATTCTAAAAGCTCTTTTTGAATACGATAGTCCGAACAAAACCCATTAAGTTAGGGGTCCATAAAATGTTGGCTGTTGAGAAAGATCCATATTATTGAGCAGTAAAAAAATCTAGTCACGAACAAGAAATAGGTACCTACGTTCGTTGTAAAGTTCACCGTATTGCGGCCCTGCCCATGACTGGTTCCGTACCTACCTAAACGATAGAAAACAGTAGGTCCACAAAAATTGACTAAGTATTTCAACAAAGACCTAGGCGAATTCCAGAATTTAGAATCATTAGAATCATTTATTCATTTGTTAGATGTTGTGTTGTGTGCAAGGATCTTATGACAATTTCTAGTATCAAACATGTACCTACCCCGTTGGGGCGCTACAAAATAACTTAAAACTAGATAGGTATATCTAATTCAAAGAGTTCAAAGAGTTAACTTAAATAAGTTATACTATAGTATATACTTACCATAGTATTTATAATGTGTCTTAATTATCATGTAAGTATTACAAAAATCTGACATACCTAATAACAATAAATTCATCTAGGTATTCCCCAAGGAAGTGTACTCGGATGTCTACTATTTTTGGTCTATATATACAATTTACCTTTAAACACTTTGCTTTAAACACTAAATGTGTCCTTTTTGCAGATGAAGTTTCTCTGCTATTCAAAAGTACCTACACAAAATATTAGCTTAAACTTTATAACAAAAACCTTTAATAATACCAAACAAAAAAGTACCGCTCCGAGATACCTTATACGACTAACTAACTAATAACTAACTACTACTATAATAACAATATACCTGAGGAGTAAGTTCTATTGAATGAGAATTAAGCTCTAATTTCATTCACTTGTTAAAAGGCTTAATCATACGCATGAAGCGCTACCTACCTATTTATTTTCAATGTAGGCGCCGCGCCGCCACATTGAAAATGAATAGGTACCTACGAATCTTCGATAAAAGTAAAAAAGGGAGATGAGGCATTACCATCTCGAAAATGTATGGCTCAAGTTAGGTTCAACTATGTTCACTTACCTCAGTCATAGGCGGACCGGCGGCGGCGCGGCGGCGCGGGCGGTGGCGTTTGTGTTGCACGTGCTTGCTGCGACGTATAATTTTGTGTGATCTCGACTAAAACACCACGACAATGCCCTCGTCATCGTTCACCAGGTGTACAAATAGCTCCAAAACAAAAAACAAAGCCCAAGGCATCACATATTTTCCCGCGTAAGCAGATACACCAAACTTTAAATTTTCTGATAATTCGATACCTTATCATTTATTTATTTATTTATTAAATAGGACATCCAACATGAGATCACTTATGGCTAGTTAGTAACAAGTAACAGTTCTTAAATCGATGTGTCTCTATAATATAGGACGTCTCAGCGTGCACAGAATTATTTATCAACAAATAACATTTTCTTTGGACGGACAAAATAACTGGCTACAAAATAAAATGAAGAGTACAATACAAAAGAAACAAAAGCAAATAGAATAAAAAAAAAAAATCCTAATGACTAAATTAGTAGGTATACCTACCTACATCAAAACAATTAAGAAATCTAGGTACATAGAGTGAGATCTTTATATATTTATAACAGTGAGATCTTTATTACATTATTTTCCTTCTAAAATCTATATTTTTTTATGAAGTTACTATACTTAATTGTCTAAATTAGAGGCTCACAAAAGAGGTAGATAAAGTAGGTACCTATTTCAACAGGTAGGAAAAATAATATTTCTGATTTTCTTCTTAAATTTATGAAGCGAATCTGTGAGGTCTATATCCTCGGATTTAGAAAGTGAATTATAAATCCTGCAGAGTCTTGGCAAAGACGCATGTTTACCTAAATTCGTTCTTGAATGTGTTGTGGAGAAAAGATTATATGCACTTTTTCGGGGTAGACGTAATGGAGCGTTTATCATTATTTCATCTGTGACACGGTACAGTTTTTGAGTGAGCGCTGCTGGTAGAACGTACGGTATCTTCCTTTTTTACTTTTATACGAAGATTTGCATGCCTAAAGTAGAACACAATTGGAACATTTTATTATATTTAGGACCTACACAACTGTACATTATGTTGAAGCAAATAAACCATCTTTATCTTTATCCTACTATGCAATTAGACCGATTTTGATGACATTTCGTGTGTGTGCGTGTGTTACAGAAGGTACCTGGATGGAAAGATGGTTCAGTTTGGAAAAAGATCGGATAGTTGGCGCTGCAGTCGAGTTCTAGGATGGAACGATTTTTACGCTTAAAATGTTGAAAGGACCTTACGCAGTAACGCTACGGTAAGAAACGTGGGTAGAACATAGAACGTAGCGTTATGAAACGAAAACTCGTGTTTACGTATTCAGACTAGGGCTTGGTAATGTTTGATCTGTCTGTGTTGATGTGATAGGCGATGTTTGCTGAGAAAACACATGGGATACAATATAAATTACCTAAATTAGACGAGATAAAATTAGTCATTTCGTATTTACAAACGCAATACGGTAGTGCAATGGCTAAATTAGATCGTGATGTGGCGTTCAAGGATTTGCGAAATCCGGTGTGTAATGTAACCTACCTTTTTCTTAAGTAAAAACTGTTTAAAGTGTGATAGATACCTAAGTCCTCTAAAATACCGATGTACTTATTTAAATGAAATTGCGTTTGTTCATGCAATATTCATTAGTAGGTACGTAATAAAATCTAATACCTACTGTTCGGTAGAGCTGTCTAAGCCTGTCTCAAAATAAAGAGTCGCATCCTTGATGCGATTCTTTATCGAATCCTTTTGCTTATGCGAATAAGCGAAGCATTTTAATTTTTGATTTTGCTTTTCTCTGTAAGTTTGGCATACTATTATAATAATCAAACAATCAGATAAGTACCTACTCTACCAACAAAAAGAGTTTTATTCCACCACACAACTCTTTGATCTAACAAATCAATCAGAAAATAAATTCAAAAAAATTGTAAAAAATATACTCTCTAAAAAAGCTTACTATAGTGTTAGGGATTATCTGGATGACAAAAGAGCCTGGGAGCTCGGCACATGAAATGCAAAAAGGTGTATAAATTTATTTATTTTCAACTATAAAATTGTAGGTACCGGTTACCTATATTATTATGCAAACGTAAAATTATTGTCTTTGTTATACCTATAAGTTCATAAAGATATCTCTCTGTTTCATAGCTTTAAGTACCTGACGTTGTAAAAATGTGTGTTTACGTATGTACCTACAACTCTGTAAACTTACTTACTTACAATAAATAATTTGAAATTGAAATTGAAATTGATCACGATTCGTTGAAAAACAAATCAGAAAATTTAAATATTCTATTTTCGAATTTCAAAATTCAGATTTGTTGAAAAGATCCTCATATTCGTTCAATGATAGTGATAAATAAAATACGTACATACCTACTTACGAAAGTCATTTGTTTTTTAGGCAAAGGACCGTTTTCCAAGGATTGTTATTATTATCATCATAGCGGAGTTCTGTGAAAGATTTTCCTATTCAGGAATGCGAGGTAAGTTTTAAATAATCCATCGTAGGATATTCACTGACTTTTCACTTATACCAGACTAGCTTTAGCTGGTAGCTTCGCTCAAACGTAAACGCCTAACGTAGGTAGAAGTGGTAATTTCCGTAGCAAAAGACAAAGGATGAGGTATAATTTCCATTAAAAAATCACTCGCAGTTATTCCGTGATCATGACGCATCTGTCCTGTGTGGTGCAAGGTGCAAGCATGCAAATGTGCCGAAATATTGGAAAATAAATCATGGATAAATCCCATTTTTAATAACAATCATCAAGTTTGTAAAGTTATGTTCAGAATTGATGCTAGAACGCGTGTTTCGAAAACACTATTACTTACATAAAATTTTCTCTATAGAAAGAAAAAAAAACCGGCCAAGTGCGAGTCGGACTCGCGCACGAAGGGTTCCGTACAATTATCTATAAAAACCCTTAAATATTTATTTTATTCTGTTTTTTAGTATTTGTTGTTATAGCGGCAACAGAAATAAATCATCTGCGAAAATTTCAACTGTCTAACTATCACGGTTCATGAGATACAGCCTGGTGACAGACGGACAGCGAAGTCTTAGTAACAGGGTCCCGTTTTTACCCTTCGGGTACGGAACCCTATCAAAGCTCGCTCTTAACTAACTTACAATAAAAAAAAATTAAATCAATTCGTACAATAGAAAACTGAGCGCTGTTGTAATTTTTTCAATGAAATGTGTGTAATTACTTAATGCCTCGAGAATTCCCGTGGTTTTTTTCCATTGCATTTTTCCCCGTCTCGACGAACAGTGCAATTTCATGATGTTTTTCTATCGTAATTTTATCTTGAGGCTTGTTCATGTAGAAGGAATCAAAGAAAAATTGTAGAATGATAATGTACCTAATTCAAGTTTTAAACCACGGGAATCCCGTGAGTACTGAGATATACCTAGTCCTAGTTTGACAAGCAAACACGCCAGGTTTTCTGTCCCATCATGGGAATTGATTTATGGGATTAAAAGTTGCCTACGTTAGCTTCTACGTTTAGAGCTACATTTACGCATAATTTCAGCTCAATCTATTCTGTCGTGAAGAAGTAACAGACTTACATCACAGTCATCACTTACATACATACAGGCTACCTTAGTATTCATCCATTCAAACTTTCAGCTCAAATATTTAATTACATTTAATCACAATTTAATCACATCTTAAAAAATATTCACAATTAAATCACATTTAAAACATTAATCACAATTTGGTCACTTCAATATTTATAATAATTATATTGTTAAAATTTAGGTACGAAGTTAATCGCACTTCCCATTTCGTTAAACTATTATTATAAATGCAAAAAAATTGGATGTTTGGATGTTTGTTGCCTCTATACGCCAAAACTACTGAACGGATCGGGCTGAAATTTTGCATACAGATAGTTCTAGGCTTGGAATAAAACATAGGTTAGAATTGTGTCTCACCAGACCAGAATCATCATCATCAAAGGTGTGTTTGCAAAGGTGTTAATGTGAATTATATTTTTCCAGCATTCCTAACAATATACCTGAGGAGTAAGCTGGGGTACTCGGATGATGGTGCCACCGAGATCTACCATGTCTTCAGTTGTTTAGTATACGTTTTCCCTATTGTCGGAGGAATAATTGCCGATAACTACTTAGGGAAATTCAGGTAAGAAAATACATCGGGGCTTTACCTACATTGTTTGTAAGTACCTATATTAGCAAACTAAAATTAAATTTAAATAAAAATAATAAAACCGGCCAAGTGCGAGTCGGACTCGCGCAAGAATGGTTCCGTACCATTATCTATAAAACGGCAAAAAAATCACCTTTGTTGTATGGGGGCCCCCTTAAATATTTAATTTATTCTGCTTTTTAGTATTTGTTGTTATAGCGGCAACAGAAATACATCATCTGTGAAAATTTCAACTGTCTAACTATCACGGTTCATGAGATACAGCCTGGTGACACACGGACAGACGGGCAGACGGACAGCGAAGTCTTAGTAATAGGGTCCCGTTTTTACCCGCATACCGCAAACCCGCAAATTATTTGATTTGATTTGACATGACATTGAAGCGGTCGCCAGGGCGTCCATGGATGGGAGACGGCTTAGAATCGCTATTATATTCATGGCGTCGTTTTGGGAGGCCCTTGTACATCAGTGGACCTCTACGGGCTGATGATGACGTAACGTTTGCTCCATTTATTTTACAGGACTATTCTCTACATGATGTTTGTGTACGCTGCGGGGAATCTATTGGTCGCTGTGACAGCCATACCCCAACTTAATTTCCCTGGAAGGTAAGATTTACGATACAAATAATTTGAACCTAAGTGAGCCGCAGAGGTATTAGGAGTCATTTACTTACGTTATTTGTTTTATCTAGTTAGAGGCTTGTTTGCTCTAGCTAGCAATGTCAAAAACTTTATTTCTTTAGGCTTACGAAATAAGCCCTTAGAGTCAAATTGTATACACAAACAGCTTTAAAAATAGAAATTATTATCAAACAAGAAATGAGATGTTATTGATTTTTTTTTTCCACTAGTGGTAGATGTGAAAAATAAACCACAAGTAACAATAGTAGGTACTACTAGTACTTAAAATTAAAAGCAAACACGAAGAGTGCCAAAAAATAGCACTATTTCCTGGTTAGCTTTTTGCTTTATAGTGCGTAACTCGCACTTGATTGATCTTCTACGAAAATTTAATAATGTCCCAAAAATTTACGATTTCGGCAGGATTCGAACCCGCGCCTCACCTTCAGTAAAGTGCGCTCTAACCAACTATAAAGCAACGAGATTCACACGTGCCTCGTCGATATCTGGGAGATAGAAAGCACCACGCGTCAGTGGAACTACGCGATTTTTGATGAGTTGGTTAAATTTTACGCGCAGTGCCGCGCCGTCTCGCAGTTCTACTGACACGTAGTGCGTTTGCACCTTTTCTTAGTATCACCTTGGGTCCTGATACTGAGGGCGCATCACACAGCATCCGTTTTACAGGATCCGTTTTTTCATTTGATGTCGTAGTAGGTATGTTTGTAGTTGTAGAAGCGAGTTTACACACCCGACAGACAGTATTCCGGATCCAGTAAACGATTGGAAACAATCATTTACTGGATCCGGAATGTATCCGGATGTAGCGATGAATCCGTAAAAAACGTTCCTGTAAAAATATATCCGCTGTGTAAACGAACACTTTCGTGGTACAGCGTTTCAGTTTCATTGAATTTGACACTGACATTATCAATTGAATAATAATCTCTCTGTTGAGCTTGATAGCTCAACAGAGAGTATCTTAATTATAAACGTTGGCCCAGTAGGATCAGTTACAAGATCGTTTGAAATTGCCTAATTTCCGTTTAACAAAGCTTTTTAGTCCCATTGGTAAATAATGTTCATTTTACAACGGAATTGAGCTATAAATCTTTGGTTTCAAGAATTTAATACCTTCTTTATTTTAAGAGGTTTCATCTTGAAAGTTATAAAATATCACAAATAGGCGAGGCAGCGGTCAGTTTTTTACGTCTGAATTCGTTTATGACGTAGAAAAACGTTTCTCAAGCGTAGATCGATGATTGAGCCAGCTTGTATAACGCGGGTTTAAGTCTATTTATTCGGGCCTAAGAAAAATTAAAAAGGTTTTACTATTAAAGGATAAAACTAATTAGAGCTAGTATCTAAAGTTAAAATAATTGAGCAAACAACAGTCTGTTGTAAACACTGTAGAGTGTCTAGCGTTAGCTCAACTGATCCATATCAATATCTACCAATCGGAAGCGTCCCCAAGATACTGGCCGCTTTTCCCCGACGTGGCATGTTTTTAACTAACTGTATACTAATTATTAGGATGTCCGGAATATAGATAACATAAAAATTATCTCGAATAAGTTTTTTAAACTAGGCTACAGTAATAAACTACTTTTGATTATGAAGAGAAAGTGTAGTATTGGAATCATGTGTATGCCAAAACCACCTCTGTACGTACACATGGTAAATCACGCAATAAATACCTAATACTTTACTTTACCTAAGTCGAATCACGCTTTTGGATTTATTTAGTTTGATAGAAACTTTGAAAAGGTTTCTGGTTTTTGTTTTGTTTGATTTTTGGTTGCTGTTATTAAAGAATTTACTTTAGATACCATAATTTGACTTTATTTTATTGGGCTAACCTGTATTCTTTTAAACTTATACCTATTCCGAAAAAACAAATCGGTACCTAATCAAATCATGCTGCAGTTGGTCTACCTACAATATGCAATGTTTTTTAGTTTTCTGGCTAAATTAAGAAAATCAACGAATACTAGCTATTGTGCGTAGCTAGGATTCGTTTGTTTTCTTATTTTAGCCAGGCAGCAGAAATATCAAGATGGCGCATGCATGACGCCCTGTTTATAGTAGGTACCTACCCGAGTAGAGAGAGGTGTCAGAGCTTACAAACACCTAAACGTCGCTTTCATCAAAAATGGCGAACAGCACTTGAACATCGCGTTGTGCATTTAGGTAGGGAAAGTACCTTTTTGAATTAAATCAACTGTTTCAGACTCTGTACTCTACTCGGCCTATTCATGATCACCATCGGCACTGGAGGAATCAAACCGTGCGTCACGTCCTTCGGAGGTGATCAGTTCCAACTGCCAAAGCAAGAGCACCATCTAGCTGTTTACTTCAGCATTCTATACTTCGGTTTGTGCGTAGGCAGCCTTATAGCGAAGACCGTGTCGCCGATACTAAGGTCTGATGTTAACTGTTTTGGGGATAAGGACTGCTATTCACTGGCTTTTGGCGCGCCGGGTCTCGTCGTTTTGGTTTCTATTGGTGAGTTTTTGTAATTGTTCCTAGTATGCTCCAGCTTAACTCTGTATTTTTTTTTGTAAACAAACGAAAAAAATTAATCTGAAATCAGTCGATAAGTAAGCGAGTAGTAGACTCGCTTGACTGGCGCATGTCGTCTACCAGACTTGGCAGTGCCAGTACCGTGACTCCGGAACTGATAGCAGTTTTGCGTTTGCAAGCCATTGGTATGACCCCATATTAAATCAATAATTGAACTAACTGTTGTTTTTCATGTTTTTTTTTACTTTTCGAACAGTATCTAATTATATCGAGGCAGAGATTCAAAAACTTGTCGATAGATTTCTTATCTGCTAGCCAAATAACTTGTTGAAAGCAGAAATCGCTAAATAATGAATCTTTTTGACCGTGCGTCACGTTCCACCTTGTGGTATATATTTTTTGAACGTATTATCATACTAAATAGTAATATAGGTATTCATAATATTGATTTAGTTCTATTAGTTTGTAAGAAGAGTTACGTGCAGCGTGGTATCTGAATTAAACAAATAAATACACGAGCACTGCACGCTCTTAGCAACATTTTTGAGATTCTGTATCTTAAGTGTGGGAACGGAACCTTATTTTTAAGCAGTTTGTCTGTCCATCCGTTAACATAGGCTACAGAAATAAATAAATATCAAACACATGAAACCGACTCATGATTCTGGTTTTGACGTTATCTTACTTTAGTATTATCCCATCACCACTTATCTTAGAAGTAGTCAAATAAACCCAAAAATCTTGACTAGAATTTTTCCTCCCTCTGAAGTAACGTGACAAGTATCTAATACAAACAAAGGTATAAAAATAACACTCAAATATTGTTTGTAAGAAACCTACTGTCCACAAGAGTGATTGTTTTATCAATCACGAACACAGAACAAATAGATACATAATCACGAAATATTTACGAACAACGAAACATATTTCATACATGTAGGTAAGATTAAGATGGCTATTTATACAGATAGGTACTATACTTACGCTTACTTACTATACTTACTACGCTTACTATATGTATTTAAAATGGTTACACTCATAATTATAAATACATAAATAATGCTGGACAATTCACACAGCATTATCTAGCCCCAAGCTAAGCAGAGCTTGTGTGTTATGGGTACTAGATAACTGTTAAACATAATATAATACAATACATAGATACATATTTTTTATGATACATAGAAAACGACCAGAATACCCTGAACAAATGTCTACAGATGGTACAAACATTTGTCCCGAGGCGGGAATCGAACCCGAATTATATAACATCTATAGCTGTTGCCCCTGCCATGGTATCCGTTTTCCGGTATGCTTCTATGTTGAGCTTCTATCTCATTCCAAGTCCCAAATTTATGTACACCTGCGAATTTTCAGCCCGATCTATTCAGTAAATATGGCGTTCTCTACGTCCAAACATACCACGACCAACAGTATAAACTTTCCCCTTTATATTAACACACCTCAATACACGCACCGTAATAAATATCTATATTAAGATGCTTTTATCATGCGCTCTATTTTAAGGAGGCACTTAGACTTATCAAACATTTATCAAACAACCGGAAGATTTCCGCAAATTAAATTTAGAATCGTAGCGTTTCCTGTTTTCCGATGTTGCATGTCGACACGAGAATTCAATTTTGATGTCGACCTGAAGACTCGAATGCTCGAATTTCAGACTATTCCGACACATCGGGTGTCTGAATAGTCTGAAATTCGAGCATTCAAGTCAAACTATTATTTCATTGTAAACGGTTTATTCTAATCTTAAATATGTAAAAAAATGCAATTAAAGAATTTAAACATATCATTACTACTAGTATTTACACTGCACTCTGCGTTCTAGTGACGGATTAGATTTTTATGATATTGGTATTATTTATAAACTAGTTGTATTGATAAATAAGAAAATAAGGTTGAGTGTGAGTTGAGTGTGAACAGATGTTACAAATAGTTATAATGTTGTAACATCTGTTAGTGAACATATTTTTAAACTTACGCAATCTAAAGACATTGTGTGTAAACCTGTTGAAACGTCGGGAAAAACAGGTAAATAAACGCGATAAATACCCGTTAAACATTATTAATAATTATCGATGAATAAAATTTAAGGCAATTGTTGATAATAAGGTTCGCAACGAAAACTCTGGAGTACTAAATATTTGTTTTATTTTAATATAATTATTTATTTTTAAAATTAATATATAACTCAATATTCTGTGAATATTTCAAGCGTCTACCTGCTGTCGTTATCAATATCGAGCAAAAACGAGCGAAAAATTCACGTTTGTTGTAACAGAATATAATTTTAGGCCCCCCCTGAAATCTTTATTTTATGCTGTTTTTTGTTGTTATAGCGGCAACAAAAATACATTATCTGTGAAAATTTCCACTGTCTAACTATCATGGTTGGCCAGGCTGTATCACACGGATCATGAGATATACAGCCTTGTGACAGACGGATAGCGGAGTCTTAGTACCTACCCTAAAAATGTGACGTTAACACAGTTAAAATCTAAATAACGTTTTGATTAGTATGTTGGTTTAAATCCTGTGTTTTGTTGCAGTGATATTTGTAAGCGCAAGACGTCGCTATGTTATGAAGAAACCTGAGGGAAACATTGTTGTGGACTTTGTCAAGTGTGTGTCGGTGAGTTTCCAGAGCTTCCTATTATGTTGCGTGTCCTGTATATGTTGTTGCCAGTTATTGCTTTATTGTTTGATAGCCTATAATATAACATTTTGAATGCTCTTGGTTTTATACTCTTTATTTGCAAGGCTATCACTGAAAACTATTTTGATAGTACTACGGTAGGACTCTAAATGTAAATAATTTTACCCCTTTTTTAAGACTATAGCAAACTAATTGTGTTACTTCTTAATTGTGACTAACTCTACCTAATAGCACACATGTGTAGTTTCCTTTAGTCTTAAACAAGGGGTAAAATTATTTACATTTAGGGTCCTACCGTACCGGGATGCCACGCCAACGTCGCTGCCAACGTATCCATACCTACTTATCATTAGGTAGGTACCTATGTTATGGCAGCTATATTGCACCCCGTCCACGAATTAATTTTATATTTAATAAATGCACAACTATGAAGTTCAGAGCATGCAGTAACCTGAAGGCTACGACATTATAACGTAGTGGTTTTATTCTCTTTGCACGACATGCCCGCCCGCGCGTCCTACGTCTTGCGTCTGCGTTCGCGGCGAGAACAAATCAAAGTTGTTTGAGTAGGTATGCCATAAGTCGCCGCGGTGCGACTTGTGGAAAAGTGACATAGCGACGCAAGACGCAGGACGCGCGGCAAGACGCATCGCTCGATGTCGTGGCCTTGGCCTATTACTGTTGACAGATGAGTGAATGAAGACTGAATGACAGACCGAAGTATTTCATAGACAAGGTTATTTTTGATAAATACAGATGCGAATCTGTTGAATCAAACAATACTCGTATGGGGACGAAAGTTTCGATTATTATCGAGCCGAAGACAAAGTGTGTAACGATTTTGTTCTCGATGATTTATGGGTGATTTTTTAAAAAAATAGTATTAACTTTGTAGTTTACTACAGAAACTCAATCTGTCTCACTTTTGACGGAAAAACGCGTGTAATGCCCGGGGCATTCGGATGCAAGTAGCAAATAAAACAACAACAATAATAGAAAGAAAAAGGAATAAATATTTTTATGTACCTACCTTACGAACTACTACACAATAAATTGAACTATAATAGTTAATGATAATACTACTAATATTAATAATTACAACTACTAATACTTTATTACTAATACTATTTTACTATATTGAATATTCTGGTTCCACAAGTAATGTCATTTAAACTTATTAGAGTCTGAAATAATACAAAATGTTGAGTAACAATAACAGTCGATTACATTTTCTTCATAGACAAAATCTATTTTCACAAAAAATCGAATCGTTGAAGCATTGACACTGACATGAAAAAAAGCATTAACATGATTATTTGATATATTTTCATGGAATAGGTATGTATAACTTAGCTAACTCACTTGGCGACGGTTTGGTAACATTGTCTGCCATACAATAGGTTGGATACGTTTCCAGTGACGTCGCTGTTGCGTCCCGGTAAGATAGGGCCCTTATATAAGAACTTACGTTTCAATTTAAGCATTAGCAAATGTATAGCAGAATATAAATTTATTTTTAGCTCGGCATTAAAAACGCTATCCTAAAACGGGATAGAACAGAAAAGATGTCCCATTGGCTGGACACCACCCAGGATCACTATGATAAGAAATTCATAAAGGACGTCAAGAGAACCCTGTCTATTCTGCTGCTGTTCACCGTTCTACCCGTCTTCTGGGCTTTGCTGGATCAAATGGTAAGCGTTGCGGGTTCAAGTCCCGTCAAAGTAGATTTTTTAATGGATATTATTCATTTTTTAGAAATTACACCGTGCATTAGGGTTTGGGGTCAGCTCACACCAAGACGCGACGCGACGCGACGTTGCGCACACTGAGAGATAGGTATTGATTCAAAATATAACTTTATTTACTACACAAACGTTACAATTTTTATTGGCATAATATGAAAACTCCGCGCGGCGCGTGGCGCCGCGCTGCGTCCCGCTTTGGCGTGGCGTCGCGTCGAGCCTCTGTTTCAGTTGACCCACGTACTATACAAAAAAATATTACTTTGTCTTCAAATCCACGTAAACTAGACTTAGAAAAGTACCCGATAACTAAAGGAATGTAAACACAATGTAAAAGCAAATTGTTACCACTCGCTTGGCTTTCCCAGTAGATTCCAGATTCCTTTTAGTGCACCTTTTCTTGGAAAGCGGGGTCATGAATTCCCATTGGAGTCCACTTTTGGCTTCTGGCTTTGTTCTTAGTACACGTTTCGCTACTCTGCCAAGAATGGATAGCTCTCGGTCCCACAAGAATTAATGATTCAATTTCTACTTATAGAAGCACCTTAGTCAAAGTTCACTTCACTACGTTTACAAAGGTGCATGTGAATACTGCAAAAGGGTAAAAGTTTGTAGATATTTAATTAAAAAACTACTTTAGCTAAGGAAGAAAGGTATTTCTTGACTACGCTCATTCTGTTCAGTAATTATTCAGAGGAAAAATATGCTTGTTGAAAACTGTACGACTGCTTTAAAGTGAATCAAGCAGAAAGTTTACCAAAGTTGCTGTCACTATACGGACTATTTGTAGATACTATCTTAACAATCAGTTAGCAAAAAGTTCTGCCGTGTCCAACATTTAATCTACTTAACTCTTAGACAATTTAACCCGACTTAACTCGGTTTTCTTAACTGTTAGTAGTAGAGTTTGTATAAAAAATGTGTCTATATTTGACAATAGCTAACCAAAATGTGGTGAGGCATAGATTGGTTGCTAGGATTGATCCTTGAGTTTTTCTTTTTCAGGGTTCAAGATGGTCCTTACAAGCTACGAAAATGGACGGAAGGTTTGGCTTTCTTACAGTCAAGCCGGACCAGATACAAGTTTTATGTCCGATATTTATTCTCATATTGATCCCCGTTTTTCAAAAGGTAACATGCATTTTTTTATTTACAAAACACAACTATTTTTTGTGCACAACAGATAGCAGAAAAGTATAAAGGGTAATTTAAGTACATTTATTTGCGTTTTAAGTCCAACAGACAGCTTAGAGCGTTTGATCCAGATTTCATCCGGTTTGAAGTCTCAAATATCGTATCGAAAACGTTAACAAGGCAAAAAGCCGATTATGTACAAAAATGTGCGCTTCGCACCCGTTACATGAAATATTGAAGAGGTTGTAACATTTAATAAGCCTATAAGCAATACCAAACCGTCTTTTAATATAACAGAGTGTTTTTACATCCATTATGTGAAAATTTCTGAAGATATATCGGATATTCGTGTAAACAGCCTTCTTATACTTTACTCATTCTTCCGTGTTTTATCTCGTCGAGGGAACACAATTTTTATTCCTATGTTTGAACAATTCCGATGCTTTTATGTTTTTCCGATATAACAAAACACAATAATGTGTGCGATTATCTGAAATAATACAAACATACATCAACACTATCACTATTACTTAGACTTGACAGCGGGTTAAATGGTCTAAGCAAGCACTACCATAACTCACAAAAGTACTTACCGAACTCTTCATAGGTACATAGACGAACCTTACATACCATAGAGTAGAGGTAATTTATAGTACTTGCATATAAACATTCGCTCCTACTTCTATACGCTTTCATTACGTCATTGCTTTCCAATCTTGACTTCCCGTTCCATTCTTTTGAACTACTAATCCAGTTCTAATCGGATTTCTGCCTCCATCTTGGTGGGGTTTCTCCATTACTCATAAAATCAAGTCAACTAACCCGCCTGACCGACTTAGCACTTAGCATACACCGTCCAGGAATATAAATTGCAGCTCCAATGGAAATAACAGACAAAGGAGGTATGGCTTTCTCTGGCGGATTAGTTGGGGTTGTTATGGCTTCTTTGGTACGTTACGTAGTCGTGGTGGATTAATTTCTAGCGAATAATCAATCCACCACAACCTATATTCCACTACGAACTTAGATATTCTCTTGTATTATGAAGGCTAATTTTGTGTAATCGAAGATAAATATGACCATAAGATAAGAAATTGCAGGGAACAGAGCAAATTTTTGAATTTTCATTAGAATGTTTGAAAGGAATCAGATTATACGATATCTATTTTGTATCACATTACAGAAAGAAAAAAAGAAAAGCATTCCTTTGATTTAAGGTGAAAGCACACTAACCACATCTTTATTAACCGAACGCACCGAGAGATCCGAAGGATTCAAACCGAAACTAATTAATTTGGTCGATTCGTGAACTCGGCGAGGACATGTTTGCGAGGATTAAACGTAGGTTAATCTTAGGGATTTACATAATTTCGAACAACAATTTCTATGTTTCGATCCTTTTGTCTCCCAAATAATATCGTAGAACGTCTACAGTTGTCGCAGAGCTCCTACCGTTTTAGTAGACCGTCAACGATTTCAGCAGAGTATGATTTTGTGAAAGTGTGCGCTTACCTTAAGAAGTATTGCTTCACTCTTTAGGGTTCATACACGCGAACCGATATTTCGTTCAAATTGGATCAGCGGAATGTTGGTGGTATTGTGTTGTAATCATATTGCGAACACGTCTGATTTTTTGTATGAATATTTGCTTGAAGTTATATATGATCACGACGACATTGATATTGGTATACCAGTTTATGTCTTTAGTACCTACTCAATCTACTTACTTATAAGGGTAGTCCTTTACTATCATTTTTATCTTGACTGTACGACATATCGCTTTGTAGACCAACTGAGACTTAGTCAAATATCGACATAGTCACTTTGCTATTTAGTTGAATAAAGATTTAGGCTTACTACTACCTAGTCCAATCGTGACCTAGTCCATTCAATACCTAGTCTTATCGAGATGTCATCATTAAGCTTCTAACCCCTTTGTTTTTTAAATAGAAAAATACTTTCTTTTCATATTTCTGACAAGTTTGCAGTATATAGCAAGAGCCTTCTTGCGGGGCACGATGCAGCTCATGTCTGCCGCAAAGCACTATGATAAACAATGATGCTTTCCACGTTATATCAAGTCCGCATTATCCTTTTTCGTATCCAAGTTGCGCTAACCATACAGGCCTCCCTCAAATGATGCCACAAATAGCAATCTTGAGCCGTTTCCATCTATCGTTTCCCAGGCCTTCTCCAGATGACGCAAATGACAAATAGCGATCTTGAGCCGTTTCCATCTATCGTTTCCCTGCGGCCGTTCATCATCATAATGATATTAGTCCACGCGTCCTCTGCTGGACATTGGCCTCTACAAATGACGCCACTAATAGCGGTCTAGAGCCGTCTCCATCAATCGACTCCCTGCGATCGATATAATGTGATCATTCCATATAATATGCGATAATATTGTAATAATTTGTTGTAGTACATCTACCCATTCTTCGAGCGACGCAACATGTTGAGGAATCCACTCCACAAGTTGACTCTCGGTGGAATATTGGCTGGCATAGCTTTCATCGCTTCTGGAGCCGTCGAGATTTATATAAAGGTGAGTTTAATAAATCTTGCGGTCTAAGGTGACCTTAATAAAACGTATCGTTGTCCAGCAATGGGAGACAATGACACATTTTTATTTACTATAACCCAATTTCTCTAGTTATTTCCGGTGGGGAATACAAAGAGAATCCCTTGAAAATTTACTGACTTTAAATACCTTTAAAGTCAGTAAATTTTCAAGGGGCCGGCAGCGAGAGAATGTAGGAAGTGAAAAACATATCGACTGGAAGCGGCTTAGGGAAAAATTGCGCTGTTATTCAAGGACTATTATAGTTAGGTATGTGGTTAGGTACCTACCTGATGAAAATTATGACAATTTAATGAGCAGGTACTTTAAATAAAACCGGCCAAGTGCGAGTTGGACTCGCGTACAAAGGGTTCCGTACCATTATCTATAAAAACGGCAAAAAAATCACGTTTGTTGTATGGGAGCCCCCTTAAATATTTATATTATTCTGTTTTTTAGTATTTGTTGTTATAGCGGCAACAGCAATACATCATCTGCAAAAACTTCAACTGTCTAACTATCACGGTTCATGAGATACAGCCTGGTGACAGATAGACAGACGGACAGCGAAGTCTTAGTAATAGGGTTCCGTTTTTACCCTTTGGGTACGGAACCCTGAAAAATGTTGGGAGCTTCATATTATAATCGTCTCGCCCCTTATTTGTGTTGAATATCACAACACAATCTGGATTGTGTGACCTCTCACACAATCCAGATTGTGTTGTGTACCTTTTTAAAGGTGTTCTAGACATAATACATATTATTATCTTATACGTCAAACAATTCATTCAAATAAACAATCATCTAAATCATATTACTAGATATGCTATAAGTAAGCTTTAAGTTTATTATAATAACAGTAGGCCTTAAGGTGTAATAAAATAAGCAATCACAGTATTGTCATCAGAAATTGAGTCTCAATGTTCCCTGAAGTTGCCTCTACCCTACTCAAGTTAGCCGAAGTTATAAGCGGAAAATTGCCTTCAATTGTATGCGTGGGGTTCTCGTATAACTTAGTGGTACACATCCTGTAGTGTGGTTTACATCACTTGCTTCAGTGAAACTTGGCATGAACTTAGCTGAGTTTGGGTTATCTATAGCTCAACTAAGCTCGCGTTAAAGTCGTACATCTAATAAAGAATAGGGTGTTTTACTATACATATACATGAAAAAATCTAAAAATATATTATTATAGCTTAGGTAATAAGCAGTTGGAAATTTATAGTTCTAGTTCATGAAATTACCTTTAAAATTAAATTCAGTTTTCAGTTATTTTTATCGGTTTTTTAACAGCATGAAATAGTAGGCGCCAAATTATTACGTAATACGGCTATCTAAGTAAACTAAAAAGTATAAACTGTCATCAGCAACATCAGCGCATTTGTTCAGGCCTCACATCCAACTGAAGTTATAACCACAGAGCAATATGGCGTCCACTGCGTCCAGCGTTTTCGTCAAATGGCACTTATTTATAGATATTTTCTTTATTTGTGGTTTATTAGCAGTAGGTATAAAATAATTTATAAAATCGGTCTATAATTTACGGAGTAATCGACGAACACACATTAAAATATAAACATAGATAAAGGATAACAACCCAAATCAGCTCAGCTCAAAACAAAACAAAAGAAGGTAAGAGAGACACCGTCTTAAGATGATATACAAAATTAGCTGGGGTTACTTGGAGGAGACTAAACCATAACAGGAAGGAATGGTAAGCTTCTTCAAAAGCTTACCATTCCTTCCTTCCGGCCTATGCGGGAACGCAAGACAATCTCAATACCGGTGCTAAATAAAATCAATAGATACCTATAAGTTAAATAAGTTACTGTACTATTAATTAAATAAACCTAGTTAAGATTTCAACATTGTTTAGTAAGATTGTTGAATAAAGGCTATTATTATAATGTCAGTGAGACACTTTTTTCCCGAGGGTAGTATTAAATAAGTATTTATCCCGTCGAGCCTAAAAAACAAAACCAAAAAAAGTCAGCGATCTATCGCCCGAACTGAGTGCAGTTTTATTTTTAGTTTTTTCCTTCATTATTAAATTTTCGAAAATGAAATGACATACATAATTGATAAACGAATATTAATAAATATTATTTTGGTAATATCTTCACCAATTCTTAACAGATTTTGATGATTATTTCCTTTCAGTTTATGTTCGGTTATTATTACTTGGATAATGCATTTGCTTTATTTTTTAATTTGTTTTCCTTTCAGACAACATATCCCAACCTGCCCACACTAGGTCAATGCCAACTCCGCATCTACAACGGCAACCCATGCTCAATCTCCATAGAAAACCACCAGGAGAACATACAATACACAATCCCGTCATTCTACGTCTTCCAAAAAGACATTAAAGTCCAGGGAACAGATTACCTAAACCTCAAACTGGGGGGGAGTTGTATTGAACCGAAGGAAGGGAGGTTTTTGCTACACGAGAAGAGTGCTATCTCTTTCTTTTTGATGGGAGATGAGGTAATCAGGTATAGGGATAATGTGGACAAGAGTAAATCTGGATTCCCATTTTTAAGGTAAAGTAGTTATTAAATTTATCATTGTCATCATCGTCGCACAGTCATTTACTTACATAAATAGACGGAAAATTCGTAACTGATAACTTTAATAAAAAAACAAATTACTCAAGAAACAATTGTAAAATAAATGACATTTGGCGTTCCTTTCAAGTCATGCCAAGAGCGATGTCTACGACATAACATTTTTATCAAAAGGAAAACTGTGTTCATCAAATGAAAAGATACACAAACAAAAGATTGAAGTGGACAAAAAATCAAAGTGATCACCTTATTTCCTAGTTTTCGGTTTAAAGAATCTTTATTTTCTCTAAAAACATTACAGTTAACTTATAAGAGAAACAAAACTTACCGTTTTGCTTATGTAATCTGAGTTTTGTGACGTGTCCAAGAGTCCTGTAAGGTCTAAAGGAAATAAAGCACTTTGAATTTTGAAATAACCTAAAACTGTAGTTAACCGAGTCTATCAAATATTTTGTGTTCAGATTCATAATTCAACGTGAAAAAAGGTTTACTAAAAGACAAAATTTTTCCGTAGCAAAGTTTTCCCCCAGCAATAAAATTGAATTCCGCCCAGAAAAGTTGGACATAAATCGGTTGTCCAATTTTCATCGACAGCCAACCGGAAATGTTTCGTTTTGTTAACGCTTTGATCCGGAAACATTACTAAATCAGGTTGATATTTTATCTATAGGTCAAAACACAATGATGATTGATGTTCTTACACGTGAAAGTTGTGGAAATGTTATTAAATTATAGGGACTTTATTGTGTTTAATCGCGAGGAATGAAAATATTGGCTAAATAGAAGAGGTTTGTGCCCTGTCGTCGTGATTTATGGGTTAAAAGGAAATATATCTACACCTATATTATAAAGAGGAAAGGTGTATTTTTTTAGGTATTAACAAATAAACTTTAAAATTACTGGACCGATTTAAAAAAAAAAATTGTCGTTAGAAAGCTACATAATTTTTGAGTACACCCGTGCTAAGCCGGGGCGGACCGCTAGTATGTAATAAATAGGATAAATAAATTTAAAGCAACTATCTAGCTTAGGTGCTTACCTAAGCTATAGAAGCTAGTTTGAGTGCTTACACAAACTAACATCTGTCTGCAGTTTCGCACATATTTTTTTGGAATAAATAGTCAGGTTGTTCCAGGTTTTGTACGAAATTTTTGTAAAATTAACGTTCAATCGCGAAGAACTTACAAAATGCATTCAAATTCGATCTGCAATATTTTGCGTCTGAAGTTAAAAAATAATAATTTTCTTTCTTAAAAAAAACTAAACTCATGCCATTTTTGTATTTCGATCGATATGAAAGAGACGGCAACATTCTTAGTGCTGTCTAATTAGTCTGAATCGACACGACACCAAAATAGATTATGACCATTCTAGATTCAACAATATTCTAGCAGTGAATGCGACAACCCAGCTTTCCTCTTTCCAGATTTCTAATCTCATCAAACAACACCGAACTAGCACTCTACAATGAAAGGAGGAACGAAATTGAAAGCCATTTCAACGTAACTGGAGCTTCCACACAAATGGAGGTCTTCACCTCGACGTATTCGCTGAGGTCTGACAATACTACGGTTATGGATAACATCCAGCTAGAGAGTGGTGGAGTGTACACTATACTGGTCGGGAGGAAAGGAAATAAACAGGTATTTGAATTCATCTCCCTCATCTGCACACTTTACGTCCACTGCTGATCATGCCTCCCCCAAAGGGGATTTGCTAAAATGACCACGCTTCGCAGGCGGATTTGTGATCGCAGTAGTAGTGTTAAAATAAACTTAAGGGTCACCCCCTTATATATGACGCCGTTTTGTGAAAAGGATGGGCATAGGATTTCGCGTTCATAGGAGTGGACAGAGCAGAGGGGCATAAGTTTGACTTGTAACGCCGCTCTACTCTATCCTGCTCCTATGAACACGCAATCCTATGCCTATTCCTTTCACAAAATGGCGTCGTAGGTCACCCTCTTAAGAAAGCCGCTGCACTTCCTCTGGTAGGTTTCCTAAGTCCGCTCTTACGACTTCCATAGGCTAATCGACCTCTACAAGAGTTCGATTCTTACGCCTCGACAAACCACGGGACTTTTTTATCTCTACCATCTCAAATTTCAATCAAGGCTATACCCAAAGCCGCTCCGTAAGACTTTAGCAAAAAAGTCAAGTCAAACTTGCGTTAAAGAATATTTTCAGGAAAAATACGACAGCACAATTAAACTTTTGTTCCCTTCTTAGTCCGCATCAGCCCTTTTATTGTTAAAGTTGTAAAAACTTGGACAAAGATTTAGATTTATCTTGGCCCACGTTGGGCGCCAATTGCAGACAAGTTTGCCCCTTGTTGGACGCCAAAATCTAAATTTTACCTAACTTTACTTTTTTAGGTGCAAAAAATGTTCGTGACGACGCAACCGAATTCAATAACAATGGCTTTATTGTTGCCGCAGTTCTTTATCATGTCAATCGCAGAGGTGAGAGGAAAACTTAATTAAGTATTTTTAGCGGAAAAATATTATCCTTGACATTTTCCCCTGAGTATGACGAAGATGCTGTGGAAATAAGTTGCGAGAGTTGCGAGGAACTTCATTATGGGGGTAGCAACCGACAATGTGCTAATAATTAGGTTCACCGATCATGGCCATTAATTTTGTTCTCCTTTGAAACTTCTGGCAGAACACAAGCTAGTTCTTGACCCTGGTTTTGCTTTTGTAAAGAAAATAATTGAAGCAAATAATAAGCGCAAAACCAACTTCAATTACAACTCCAAATATTTTAGCTTTCAGTAATTGGAGTTTCAATGAGAGTTTGCAAGAAACTTTGAATAACCAAACAATTTGTGTACCATTAAGTACAGTGGCGAGAGGTGTTCATCAACGGTTGCCCCTTGGTAGGTTTGAACGCAGTTTCTAAAAAGAAATATTTTGAGACCAGTATCTGTCGGTAATATGAAGATAGTAAGCTGAACTTTATAAAAACAACAAATTTCAAGATTACAAAATCAAAACTAATTTAATTACGACACTTGCAACTCGTCAGGGGGTTCAGCTATCTATGAACGCCACTGTACTATTTAGTTGTTATATCGAACAATTCACGTATTCTAAGGTTTAGTGCGTAACTCGCACTGGGGCAGTTTTCTATGAAAGTTTAATGATGTCCCAAAAATGTTTCGACTTCGACGGGACTTGAACCCGCAACCCTCCCTCAGTACGGGATACGTTGCCAATCGCACCACGAGGTCAAGTGACGTAGGAGTCCAAAAAGTATGGGACTTAGTTCGGACTCTATACAAACTATTACTGATTAAGTAAAACCAAACTTATTCTTACTTCATTAACTTGTATGCAACCTTTATAACAACAAAAACCATTAAATCCGTTCTCAGGTATTATTCGCAGTAACCGGTAACGAGTTTGCGTTCAAAGAAGCCCCTGAAAGCATGAAAGCTGTGATGACGTCAGTATGGCTGCTGACTGAGGCAGTCGGGAACGTCATTATTATAATCATCACCAGGCTCTCAGCGAATGTTTCTCAGGTATTTAAATCTCACTAATATTATAAATGTCAAAGTTTGGATGGATGGATAGATAGATGGATGGATGTTTGTTACTCAATCACGTAAGAACGGCTGAACGGATCTGGATGAAATCTGGCACAGAGATAGATTATAATTTGGAATAGAACATAGGCTACTTTTTATCTCGGAATTACCACGGGAACGGGATCTACGCGGGTGAAACCGCGAGGCGCTGCTAGTGGGATATAACTTTTTAAATTTTCGCGATGTATTAAACATATGAATATTTATCGGGTATTTATCGTGCACCTTTTGTTTTATTTTCCCCTGCGTTTCTATCGCGTTACAGCGTTCGTCAGTTTCAGTTGCCCTGTGACCACGATCGCCGTTACGAGAAAGAAATGTACGGAAAAATTAAATAAACGACCTACGCGTTAAATGCCCGTTGATAAAAATCTTTAATATATAGGAAATTTTTCATTTCCGCATCAGTTGGACAGTTGGAATAGTTTTCAAGTGAAAATATCTTATCTTTTCGGTCTTTCTGATCAGTGAACGAAACGAAACTGTCACTCTAGGGTCGGTAACGCCGACCCGATTCTGCGTCACCGAGTCAAGCGTGACGGTATTTCAGCTGCATTCTGTCAGTTATTATAAAATCATAACTATCACTTTTCACTTGCATCGTCTATAAGCACACGCTCTTTTAGAAAAACTACCAGAGTCGATCTAAGAAAAACCCGCTTTTGGATTTTGTAAACGAACATGTGGGATTTTCCTTAACGAGACCCTTTCATGATAAATATGTTTCTTACAAAAGGCCTCATCAGGGAAATCTATAAGGAATTCGATTTGGATGGGCCAACAAACTATCACAACCTTGTATTTTCCTTGACAATTTCTAAATTTCATAGCATAAATTCAATCGATCAATTTTCCATCCATTATCACACTCACCTGCAGCTCTCAAGCGAAGTATTCTTTCAGGAAATCCAATTCTTCATGTACACTGTTCTGATGTTCGTCTCAATAGCGATATTCCATTACCTCTCCCGCGGGTATCAGTTCAGAGGCGAGGGCGCCCCGAGGAAAGTTAGGAGCAATAGCGAGCAGATGTACATGCAGGTTCGGAGGGCGGAGGATTGTTTGGAACATTGATTGATTCGATCTTTTTGTTCGGAGATTGTATATTGTGATGTAAAAGTTAGATTTGTAAGATTTTAGACTTTATTGAATGTAAGTTTATACAGGTAACGAAAATTAAGAATCGAATTTTCAGGGATGGTTCAAATTCGATCATAGAACACAAGAAAAATGGAACCCGAACATTTTTGATACTTGCTAGACTAGACAATAAATCGTTGTTTAAATAAATTATTTGACTAGTCAAGTAAGTTTGGTGTTGTTACAACATGTATATTAAATATCAATATTTTATAAGACTACTACTAAGGATAAGGTTTGATTATAGTGCGTAAACCCTCGCACACTAGGTAATCCCTAAGAAACGCGCGCTAACGGCGCTAGAGCCGTAAGAGGTTCCAAAGATTTTCGATGAAATCGACTAGGATTTCGTGGCTTAGTTGGTTAGAGCACACCCGTACTAAGGGTGGGGCGCAGATTCGAGTCCTCCCGAAATCGAAGATTTTTGGGAACTTATTTAATTTCTTACCACTAAGGATATTAATTGATTCTAATACAATAAATCGCATTGAACATGTGAAACAATGCTGGACGATTCACACAGCATCATCTAGCCCCAAGCTAAGCAGAGCTTGTGTTATGGGTAGGCCGCGTACTAAAAACTACGGAAAAAAGATGTTTACGTACGAAGGTGCACAGTACTACAATAAAATACCCTCCGATATAAAAAATGTAAACTCTTTCAATGCATTTAAAATTAAACTAACTGATTAAGTATCAGATAAACTATTTCTAAATGCATTGGATTGGTATTCAAGTAATACCTATACTTACGAGAAAGACCTACCTTAATTTATACCTACTAAAGAATAAGTTTTTTTCTCATGTAAGTGACTTTGTATCATTTGAGAATAAATTTATTGAAACCGATACTATACCATACCAAGTTTGCATTTCCAGGTATTATAAATTATTAATTTAAGCTACGCTTTACCAATAAATAATTTGAATTTAAATTTACAATGAGCGGTGTTGTATTGGGCCGAACCAATATTCAGTACGAGTCATTATGAGCTGTTGTTATAAAATTAAATAGGTACTCTAGATGCTGTACCGACCAGCATTGTTTCCATAACCCTTCAAAATGTCACGAGGCTCGAATGAAGCCTTTATGAGGCCGTGTGAGCAGGTAATCACAGCACCATTGTTTGGGGGAATGTGCACGAACCGGCATTTTTGCGGTCCCCACCTCGACTAACGGGATATTGTTGGTTTTGAACGAGATGAAACGACCCGTTATTGACGATTGTATGAGATGTCGAGTGGTATCAGGGAATTCGAGAGAGTTTTAAATGAACAGTAAGTACTTTACCTTTTTGTTGGTCTTGTTTTTATGTACGCAGTTTTTATGTCAACAGTGCTTACCTAATAAATATAATATTCTTTTTTTCTTCTGTTTCAATCATTACACTCATTGCCTGACCATATTTTCCATGTTGATAGGGTTTCTAATATAATCTTTTCTAAGTTGATAGGGGTTCTAATATAATTTCTAATACAATCTATTTCTAATATAATAATTTAGTAGTTGACTAAATGTAGGTACATATTTCAAATCAAGCACCACAACATAACAAACACAAAAACATAAACAAATGCTTCTACAAACCGTTTCTGAATGGTGTTTTGCAACAGAATTGGCAGGAATTTCGTAATTTTTAGGAATGTCTGTAGTTTTTACCGACTTCAGGAGGTTCTATGTTCGGCTGTATATATTTTTGTATGGGCTCGTCCATTTCTCCGTCAATTGCGGGACGATTTTTTAATTAAAAATTAACCTGTAGTACCAATAAGAAATGATCCCGGATTAGTCCCATAAATTGTTCCCGAGGGACTAGTATATATCCCGTCAAGCTTAAAAAAAACAACACTTGAAAAATCACAACTAACAAGCAACAAGAATTCTGATTATATCTTCGTCATTTTGTCACACAAATTTTGATGATTATTTTGTTTTTGTAGGTATAAAAATTGAATTTGAGGTGGTCCTACAAAAGTTTGACCCTTGAAGAATTGACATGTTCGCCGTAAAACGTACTGAAAACATCATCACATGATATTTTCGTAATCGGTAATAAATGGTTTCCATGGCAACGGGCGTAAAAAAGAGGTCTTTTCATTCGTCGTTTCATCCATGTGTCATCCAACACTCATCACAACAAACTAAATTAGACTCGAATTTTAACTAGATGTCGCTACTTGAAAAAATAGATCCCGTTATCGAAGTGTTCGTTCCACACCCATTTTCACTAATAAGGTATTTGAAATCTTTTTATTAGTATTTTAAAACACGCCAAAATAATTTTAACTGTATTTTTCAGATAACCCTTTGACGTGCTTAGTGCTCTGAAGCTTAATGTTCTCGGAGTTTACAAACGCTATATTTCTAAGAGCAAATTGAAATAGCCTCTTTAAATTTCTGTAGGAAAATTGTAATAAAGCCTAGAAGGCAAATTATTAATCTAACCGTAACATTGAAATAAGCTGCAAGTCTTGAATGTCCTTGCCTTCCTTCGCTGTTTTTCATTGTTTTCGGTAGAGCAAAGCAGATGTTTTTTTGCCGTTCAACAATTTTTCTAATCGTCTTTCTGCGACGAACATAAAACACGCAGAACGTATTTCACTTTGTTATTTACGACATGTCAGACTGTGCCTCACTTCATGCATTAAGAAGTAGGCGGCTTACATTCCTACGATTGAAACTTGTACTTTGGTGCATGGTACCTCTGCATTATTAGGGGCCACGGTAGTGGACTACCAAGTCAAGTAGACGGCCAGCAACCCCTTCCTAGTTTCCCCTTTTTCCTTACCCTTTTCTTGAACCATATCGAGGCTATTTTGTAGGTATCGATATCTTTGTTACCAATAATACTGAAAATGATTAAAAGTACTCTTCCTGACGTAGGAAATTGACATCTCAAATTAATAGATTCTAATCAATTTAATTTAGGAAATATCTATACCCGAAATATCGCTATTTCGTTATCACATCACTCACTTAAGTACTGACTGACCGACCATTAGAAATATTTTAGTAACTTCTAGCAGATCTACAAACGTGAAATTTGGAATAAAGGCAGAGTTCCGACTTCAAAATAAGAACCCCGAAGTTTCTTCCTCGTTTTTACTTCAAGCATAGCAACATACCAACAGACTTGAAATTTGAAATATTAAATGTTCTAATTATGGAAAAAAATATGATAAAATGCTAAGATCATGAATTATAGGGTTCCGTAGTAAAAAAAAGAACAATTCTCAGTAAGTGCTTACTAACAAAAAAGTGATGAGATGCGAACAAAAAAATTAATATTAAAATTATGCCATGTCTCGTCTCGTAATACTTCCGCCGTAAAGTGTATTGATAGCAAGGAAAGAGCCAATTAAGTCAGCCATTTTTTTACCATCGACTATGAAGTTGGCAAATTACCTACTCGAAATTGTGTGTTGTCGTTGAATTTGTCAAGCAGTTGTATAGATATAAATAAAATTCCGTCCAGGTAACTAGTTAGACAACCGGATCGAAAATTCTATTCACCGAGACAACTAGTTATCAAACAGGTTGGTTAGATGGAAATAAGTTTTAATCCAGGTAACTGGTTGTCCTCGTGGAAAGAAATTTCCACGGGGACAACCACCACCGCCACCCAGGCGTCACAAACCATATTGGGCGGCACAAAAAAAAAAGATTTTTTCTATTTCTTCGCTTCCCTTTCGTGTCTCGGAACAGAATGCCTCATGATTTATACGGTCACCAACAATTTGAGCTAGTTTCTGTACCTACTGAGAAATTCTATAACGGCCTACGTGGTTGTATCAGATATTGCATGCTAAGGCTAGACTATAACAATATGTAGAGTGTCGAAATTCACCGAAATAACATCCTAGTTTTAAGATAACGTAAGGTACTTATTTTCGGAGCAGAATTCCCAGAATACTAAAACAAACATGAGAATGTTGTACGAACAACTGTTCTGTTTCACTTTTAACAATATCGAAACAAAATTGTGAAATTCTAGCAAGCGTGTAACGCTGATTCGCAGGAAAAGTTTCATTCAGGACACAAACGAAACTCAATAAACTAGCATCAGCAACATACCTACTTTGGTACCCAGTTCAGCAACAATGCTATTACAGTTTCTCTCGACCCAACATTATAGAGCTGTACGCTGCGTTACTTGGAAAACAAATTGATAAACAACCTGGACATTAGGATACGGCGATCATATACATAGTTACTACACAACGAGTCCAATTTACTTAGTACCTAATTCTTTGCATCATCATCATCGGGATACAATAGTCCACGCTGGACATAGGCCTCCCCTAATAAGCGTCACAGTCATATAGTCATAGACATAGCTGTCTTCGGCTTGCCGTATTCAACGTCTGCCTGCAGTCTTTATCAGATTGTCATCCATCACCCACCTGGCTGAAAAGCGTCCTACTCTTCGTTTGCGGTCTCCACTCAAGAACACTTTTACATCCGCAGTTTCCTGATTCTTTGTTCTATCCAGTTCCTCCCATGCCAAACTTTGTAGATTCGATTAGGAGTCTAGCGTGTGATGTACGTAACTTGTCTTCGATTGGGTGCAAAGTGTTGCGCAAATACGCAGGTCTCGACAGAGCCTACGCATTTGCTCCGCTTGGAGTCCCACACGGACCTAGCCGTGGGGTATCGAAGCTCTCCGGGTTTTCAAAAAATTATCTGAGTGTCTGCACACTTTTTGGTCATCAATGAGTATGTGGTAAGTGGGAGCAACTGGACACACGTATGCGCAGGGATTGGATGATGTCATACTGGTTTTATAGAAATCAAATATTGTATCTGGCGCAAGACACAAAAGTGTCTAGGTTTGCGCAGCGCCTTAGCTGAAACATTTCTAAAAGATTAAGTAAGTTCTAAGTGAGCACTTCTAAGTTACAAGTTCCAATCGAGCTATCTTGGTTTGTTTTCGATGATTGCATTTTACGGAAAATGTTCGAACATAAACTATATCCGTACATTTGTATCTCCGGTTTAATACTGGAAACTAGCGATAAAACACGATTTATTTGTTTTTAAAAATGTACGGGACTTTACTTTATGACTTATGGTTTATATTTGTATAAAGACAAGTTTTATAAACGGATAATCTTGGCTGCAGTTCATATAGATAATGGTACGGAACTCTTCGTGCATGAGTTCGACTCGCACTTGGCCGGTTTTATTTATGACCCATGTTTGCAAAGAACAAATTGATTTGATTCTAAGAACTCTTTTACCAATTAAGCTAGTACGAACTACTAATATTGTCCCTTAGTAACATTATCTCAGCTACATAGTAACCACGACTGAAGCCACCAGAACCTAATAAAACAATTACTCAACCGAGTGTCACAAAGGGGCGCAGTGCTTGTAGTAATTTCGAGGATAGAGGTAATTTCGAACAGACATGTAATTAGGCCGCGTTCCCGCAACAACGACCGACGCGGAGGTCGCTGAAGCCCGTGAATAATTCGGTGATTGATGCCTTCCTGGTGCGAGTGAACGCCACCCCGACTCTCCTTTCTATAGCCTATCTATAGTACAGATGATGTTATCCAATAGACTAACCGCCTTATTCATAATAGTTTGCCAACTTAAAGCATTGCTTAATCTCTCTGTATTATTCTATTGACATTAGTCAGAGTGAGAAAAAACACTGCTTAGCAACTGTTTTAAGTTAGCAGACCATTATGAATAAGAGTCTCGCAGACTGACGCGGCCTGCTGTTCCGTGCCATCGAACAAGGTTTATTTATATTTATTTTTATTAAATTGAGCAAAAGTATCCAAAAAAACACATCTCTGCTAATAGGACATCCTGTAATTTTTCACTTGTATATTTTTGCTATAGAACCTTAGTTCATATTCAGGTACATTCCGCTGACCGACGGACAAACGTACAACTCAGGATTAGTCAGGTCATATTTTTAGGGGTCTGTACCCAAAAGGTGCCACCTTTTGGGTACAGACCCCTAAAAAGAAGACTTCGAAAAACTAATATTCTAGCGAGTTTGCGCATTTATAAACGCATAAACATAGACACGTAGAGAATCATTCTAAGCTTATTTTACTGCAACCTTAATAAAACCTGCCCTACTACGTACCTAATTTCCCTAGAGAAGAACCGTACCTAAATTGTTTTTCATTGATAATCCCCCATCCTTTCCAATCTTCATTTCTTAAAAAACGTGAGACTAATGATCTAGAACCTTGATGAATGAAGGAAAAAATGAGAGTTAAGAATGATCCACCTTTGATCACAATGAAAGATAAATTGCGGTGTAATAAATCTAACGCGTTGTCCCCAATAGTGGATTGAAGGGTATTGGAGCGAATTGCTTCTTCGTTGCTAGATTTATTCATAAAATGAGCTGCCCTAGATCCTAGGTTTTCTAACTGAGATGGATAGATCTCTTTTTAAACACCAGGTTTCGGAAAACAAACAATAAATTAATAAAAGTGTAAAAGACGGTCTTGTGGCAATATCTTCCTTTCAACCGTTAAGTACCGTATTGTGTTGCTTGATTATCGAGTGGTCATTGTCCTTAATTTTTATCAAAGGATCTTACAAGTTATACTGCTAAAGTTTGAAGATTTTTTGGCCAGGGACACTGCCAGAAGTACTGATGGGATTGTCAACATTTTTGACGCATGAAATTATGGCCTGGGACGACATAATAGGCAAAAATTTGTGTGAAGCCACAGGCAGAAGTTTGTATTGAATACTATTTTACGTTAGCAAATTTCTTTTCTGTTTGATAAAAAAAAACCATAATGTTGACAGGTTATTGAATGGAACTGAATAAATGACAGAACTAAGTATTTCTTGTACACTAAGTTACATAATTTTGACAGATGCGAATCTTTCAACTCGAAATATATGGGGAATTACGAAAGTTTTGATATTTTTTGAGCCAACATAGTAGGTATCGAAAGATGATTTGTAGTGTAGATGATTTTTGAAAAAAAATAAAAAATTTACCACAGTAACTCAATCTGTCTTTAGTACTTTTATCAAAAAAACGCGTGAATTGCCGCCGCGAAAGCAAGTAACAAATAAGATAACAAAAATAATACATTTTTATTCTTTTGAATATTCTGATTCTAAAAATAAAGTCATAGACGCTAGCTGCGGCGATGAATTCTCTATATTCTCACGTAGTGCTCTACGGGGTTATTAAACCCTACCAGTACATTTTCCCCAGTGCTATCAGGGACCTTTGACCCCGTTACATATTGTTTTTATTAAACCCTATTAATTCAGCGAAAACAATTCATTGCTTTTTCATACACCTAATTAATCCCTAAGATATTATGAGCTCTGCACCAGAGCGAAACGCCTAGATTTTGTCCTGCATTGAGCGCAAGGCACGGACGCGATCTTTAGCACCGCACACCGCAGTGAACGTGTTAGACGCCTGAGTTAAGTCTGTAAAATAATATAAAATGTTGAGCAACAATAACAAAATCGATTACAACTTATTCACAAACAAAAACTACTAGGTACTACGTTTATTTGATTGGCAGTCAAACTACCAAAAAAAAAATTTCGTGGAAAGGTATAAAGAGACTTATCAAAAAAGTACCTACTCGCAGACTTGTAGATGGAAACTTAACTACAGTACCCGTTAACGACATTCGCCATTCGAGAGTTTATACTACGACTACACTAGCGTAAAATTAGTAGTACCTAGATACTACCACTCACTACTTTAGTACAGGTTTTAGAACTGAACAAATTACGAGATGGACGTTTCTTTACGTGCTTCTTCTAAAGTGCTCTACTAATAGTTTCGTAGCTCGTAGCACTGCTACGACGTGCTACGTGCTACGGCGTAGCTGGCGTAGCAAGTTATAAAGTTTGTGGTCTAAGAATTTTAGTTTCTTGTAGGATTTTTATCATGTACTAGGTTCTGCTCGTGGCTTCACTCGCTATTTCCAAGATAACAAGTAGCGAGTATGTTATTCTAAGTCAAAAACTAGGCTTTAATTCCACTAAATTAATAGCTTCACCATAACAATGTTATCGTGTTAAAAAGACACATTTTGTCATTTCCCCGAATTCGACCCCTGTACTTTTAACATGAAGAGGTAACTACTATCCCTCCGAACGTCTAAACATCCAAACACGCGCATCAAATTAATATTATAAATGCGAAAGTTTGGACGTTTGCATGTTTAGATGTATGGACGGATGTTTGTTACCTCTGGTGATTGCTTCTACTCGTTGATTCGCTCTTACAATAGCATGTAGCTTTAATAAAATGATGGACACATAGATTTAATAATCTGAGATAATTTTCTGTATCTTATCAGTAATTCCAGAGGAGGTTTTCACATAACAAGCAAAACCTCATTATAAAAACAGATTATCTGAGATTAACCTCATAGTTTGTTCATCCATAAATTTTAAAGTTCGAAAATTAAAATCACCGTTCATTTTCGGCCAGCGGTAATTGCAATCGAAAAAGTTTGCCAAGTCCATTGAGGCATACAGATTTGCCTCAGTAATTAAAGTCCAAAGCCGAAAAGTAATTAAGTTTTAACATGTGATGGGCGTCGATTGGGCCCTGAAGCCTCAAATTACCTGGCACGAGGGATTCCTAAAAACTTCAGTTTGTTTTGGAAACCTTTACCTCGCTAATACAAAAATAAGGAAAGTTGTAGGCAAGATGCCAGGGTATGAAATTTCTAAAGGCTTAACTTAAAATGCATAGGACAGTTTCGAAGTTGACGTAGTTTTCAGGAACTAATCTAATACGAGTATCTAGTTTCACACGGAGAATATTCTATACTACAATTTCTCGTTATACCTACAGGGTAGATAGTTGACTATGGCAAAATCCAAAACTAAGAGAAATAAAAACACTCCTCGCTAATGCAACAGATTTTAATTAGATTTAAAAGGTAATTTAAATTTAAATTAATTTAAATTTAAAATAGATTTAAATTTACACCCATTTTTGAAAAGTCTCAATTATATTCTAGTGCTAATCAACCACAAGAAAATACAAACTTTTTATAAAATCGATAAGCGCCCTAAAAGATCATTTAAAATTACTTAATTTAAAATTTCAATTGGCTTTGTGAAAACGCATTACTTTATGAAAACGCTGGACGCAGTGGACGCCACATTACTCTTTGTCATGACGTCCGTTGGATGTGAGACCTGACCAAATGCGCGGATGTTGCTGATACTACTTACATAGTTTGTTTTTTTTTTTTTAGCCGCCAAATCCTTTGCTTTCTTTAATTTTACACAATCTGTTTTTCTTTTTAATTTAAGGTGATTAAAGAATTATCTATCTATCTATCTAGTTTGCATACACAGCCGTACGATATGACGTGTTAATAATAATAATAAAAAATACCTACACCTACGCCCTACTATTTCATGGTGTTTAAAAACCGATAAAAAAACGGAAAACGTTGAATATATTTTATGCTATCACAATAATATACTTATTTTTAGATTTTTTCTCCTCCTCCTCACCAGCCAATGGTCCACTGCTGAACACCTCCCCCTTACGCTATCGCGTAATTTCGTATAGCTCTTAATTCTATATGCGGCTTTACTCTGATAATTATAGTTTCATACGTTCTATAGAATTAAAAGTCCATCTCAAAAATCCACCCGGTATACCAGCGGCGACAGCTGACACCATGATTGCTTCGCATTACACGTCGTCGCCGCAATTAAGGTATATCCTTGTAATTAACTTTGATATTAAACGTGTGAGGTATTTAGTAATATGGGCCATAGAATTCGTTTTACTACGTATTTGTTTCTTTTCATCGTCAGAGTTCTGAAATATAAATTTTAGCCTAAAATATTATATTACTAATATAGAAAGTACAGTTTTATTAAGAAAATTACAACAACATAATAAAATAAACACAACTAATATTTTAAGCCGTTACCTTCTGGGCTCTCTGCGTTCTCGCAGAGAGCAGCAATGTGGGCAACATTGCTGGCAGCATTGCCACGTTGAATGGCAATGCTAATTCGTTGGCCGAAATAAAATCCAGCATTCCGATCACCAGTGGACTATTCGTCACGTAGTAATGATGCCCGTATTCTTCCCATATCCATAGCCAATTGTGATGCTCGCAAGTCTACACAGTTTGCCCGCAGACGAACAGAGAACTTTTCTTCCTCGCCTGTACCTACTGAAACCCTAAGGCCGTTGTCGGTGGGAATTTCGGCAAAAACTTTATGTCAGGAGATACCCAGAATAATCCATCATCATCATGATCATCATAAGCCTATATCAGTCCACAGCTGGACATGAGCCTCCTCTAATGAGCGCCATAGCGCCCTGTGTTCAGCTTGCCGCATCCAGCATCTGCCAGCAGTCTTTCGCAAATCGTCATTCCACATGGTCGGAGGGCGTCCTACACTACGTTTACCGAGTCGCGGTCTCCACTCAAGAATCCCTGCGGTTGTCGGTTCTTCTCGTTATGAAACTACCTATTGACGTGTAAAATATTATTTTTATTAATAAATTCTTGTATTCTCGAGATATGGCCAGCCCACTGCTACTTCATCTTGCTAATCCTTTGAGCTACGTCGATAACCTTGGTTCTCTGTCGGATGTATTCGTTGCGAATCCTATCTTTCAGAGAAACTCCGAGCATAGCTCTGTCCATAGCTCGCTAGGCGACTTTAAACTGGTGGACAAGCCCTACTGTAAGTGTCCACGTCTCACGAATAATCCATAGCGATCATCATTCTAAGAAAGTATCGCCGCCGCCGACAGTATATCTAATAACTAGCCTTTCAGGCTTTAGTTAGTATCCTAGCAAACTACTTGAAAAACAAAATCCACCACAAATAATCAGTTAAACTGACTGTAATATACGAAGGCGCTAGTTTCCATTTCATTGGCTTATAAGTTATGAGTTTGTATGAGCGTGACACCAAGGAGCTCCAGTTAATCTTTTATAGGTCTTTTACCGGTAGGTACATCTCGCGGAAAACATAAACCATGACAAACGGACTATTTTTTGCAGACTGACTTGCTTTTTTGAGGCTTTGAAGTTGAACGATTGGCCTCGCCCCAATCTGAAACTGTCTTCAGGGACAAATACAGGCACTGCAGCATGTCTTCTCTTTGCGCCTGTATCTCATTTAGACTAGCCTTGGCGTTGGAAAGCATTAGACTCTCAATTATTAAAGCTTGGCCAACGAAAATCAGCTTAATGCAAATTCCGAGAGCTCGGTAGGTAATTTAAGTAGGTGGGTATTATAAATTGGAACTTATCCAGTGTACTTAGCGAGCTAAATCCTTGAAAGTTATGCCAGAGCTTAAATGGCGATGTTTCTTTTGTCATATCATATAACATTTTTGTAGTTTTTTGGTGCAGATCTATTTGTATCCTTTTTATTTAAATTAGCGTTGTCACGAGGAACTTGTAATTTTAGCATCCTGGCCATTTGCGTGATGGAATTCAGGTAATTTACGTAGAAGGTAAATTACGTAAAAAATTCTAGTCCTGGTAATTTGCGTTTCTGGTACTATGCGTCTGAACGCTTATATCCACTTGTAGAGTAGAATGACATCATCATCATCAGCCCGTATTTGTCTACCGCTGAACTAAGGCTTCTCAAACGACGCCCCGAGACCGCTAAAATATCGTCGTTCCATTAAATGTCATGGTAAATATTCAGTTGGAATGTGCTTTTGATCGAAGATGTTGTTCAGGATCCAGAATAGCCACTACTTCTAGTACATCAGCAACCAAATGCCTACAGCATTTGCAACAAAAAAGGAGAGTTGGAGCCCCCCATTATAAATAAATAATATAAATAAATAATCCCATTTTTTGGAAAAACTGCCATAGCTTAGACATATTATTTTGTAATAACCCTGATATATATTAATCTTGTAGCCAGATATATAGGCAATAAAGTGGCATTGAAACGGTTTTAAAATAGCTATTAGTTTTTATTATACGGCTTGAAAAACTTTATGAAAGCAACTTGCTCTCAACTTCGATCGTAGGTATATTTGCATGTGATTTTCCGAACATGCATAAACACTACATATACCCTTGAATAAATATCCAAAACATAGGTAGGAAGTATGGAACTTTCTGGCTTCGAGTGTTTGTTAAAGCTGGCGGTCACTTGCTGTTTTGTAGTTGGCAACATGTGTCGGAAGCAACCCGAGCTTGAATTGAACTTCTGTTTCCAATCGTATTTGTGTTTGGAACTAGTTGAACAAGGTCCGGTTTTGTAGGAAATTGCTTCAAAATATTGCAAACAAAGTCTGATCGAGTGATTCTGGAAACGAATCATTATTGGTTTTCAAAAATGATCTGGGCGTCTGGTCGATGCGTCGCGTGACCCGAGAGCTGATGAGTATGTGGCGCAGCGCATCAGCATTGCCATTCAGTCAGCGGGACAATCCAGCCAGCGCGTCTTGGGGACGCTTCCGACTGGTATTGATATGGATCAGTTAAGGTACCAGTAGATTGTTTGCAACAGTCTGCAGTTAGCTCAATTGTTTCAACTGTAAATACTAGTTTTAATTTAATTCTTTTATTTGATAGTAATTTTCTTTGTTAATAAAGTCCTTTTTTAATAAAGTATACTGATTGAACATTCATTTGAATATAATCAGAAATCTTACAAATTGCTGAAATTGCTTCCGTGTCAATCAACGCAATAAATATTGTGTTCGTTATTGGATTCGTTGTCAATTTAACGCTTCAAAAGTTCCACGAAGTTGTTTTTTCTTCGATTCCATGAATTCCTAACTTTGCCGTTTCGATTCGCGTCAATCGGGTCCCCCGCAAGAGTTCACGAACACAATTTGCTATAAATACGTACGTTACGTACTTAGTGCCTAGTTTACTAACAATTTCCAATATCCTGTCTCCTGTATGCTGTTTGCTTTAGATCTATAAAGGTAAGCGTCCACTGGAGATGCCTGAGATTAGGGTGAAAACACTTCGAACACTGATTCCCAATTCCAATTAAAATTAATGATAATCTACAAAAAAAAACTTAAACGCTCCGGGATCAGCCGCTAAAGTGTCAGCGAGTTAGCCCGCAGGCTTGCTAGTGGACGCTTGGCTTTAGGGTCGTAATGGAATTACCTTTTTAGATACAATAATTTCGTTTTGCAAACGGTGTCTTGGTCATATTCCTTTGCCCTTATGCCACATCAAGTGAGGTCGGCATAATGTTTTCCTTTTCTTTTCCATTTTCCTTTATTATAAAAGGTTTCCTGGTAATGTGCTTATTTGATAAATAAAAATAGCGATATACATAATATAAATACAAGAAATAAACATAAACTCGCTGTGCCCACAACCAGGCTTCACAAGATTATGTATACGCTTGTACAACAAAACTCCTAGTGAGTTGCAAAATCTATCGTTAAATAAATTCAAACGAATTGTCAAAACCTTTCTGTACAAAAAGGCTTACTACAAAATATCAGATTATTTTTTATTTGATTATTTAGAAGATACAAAAGCTTGGAGCGGGTTCTGCTCCAAATCGAAAAATAACAACTAACAGGCTAAAGGTTTCTTAGTCGCTTCTTTACTTTAGTCTACATACTGAAGCGATAGAAATCAAAACTACTACTTTATTTCCGTGTCAGTGTTTTATTTTAAGAATTTGACCTTTTCTTGGTATACATTTTTGTATTTATGGAAATAAAGATTTTTTGATTTTGATGAAATGGATTCTCAAATTACATTGAACTCCCTAGACGTAGTTTTGGTGACGCCCCCCCCCCCATCACCAAAACTGGTGACGGGGGGGGGGGGGGGGGTGGGGGGCGGTGATTGAGACAAATAAATTAAACCTAATGCTGGAGATTCCGTCTGGGGTGAGTCACTTTGACCTCGTCTTGCAAAAACTACTACCTACTTACTGTAAGGGTCAAGTAACAAGACTTTTTCTATAGGTACCTTATGCAGGGACAGACACGTGAAATTTTAAAAGCTTCCAAGTGATGGGTTGAAAAGCAACAAAACATCGATATTTACGAAAACTAAATGCACATTCGTAGGTGTGTTCATTTTGTTTTTCGACCTAGATTTATCTAGGGAAAAAATACGAAAAAAGACTTACGCCCTGCTGTGGGATACAGCGTGCTGATAACTTAAGTTAGAAAAGCAATCAGTAGTTTACGCATCCTCTTCTCCCCTCTCTCATAACGCAGAAAGTAGGTATAAGCAAATGAAATGAGAAAAAACTATTTCGGCGGGTACGGGTGTACCCGTGTGGTGCAGTGACGAGTCCTGCGAAGTCCCGCGTTGTGCGTAATGGGTATTACGGGTGTGTTCTTACCAACTAAGCCACGAAATCACTTCTTGTCGACTCGAAAATCTCTGGGAATTCTTACAGACTGGAGCACCGTTACTCATTTCATTTCGTAGTGATACTCAGAGTGCGAGGTAAGCACTATAGTAACAAAAAACCTTAGGTTTATGCAGATAAAAATCAGAGCTTTATTTAAAACCTCGTATGCCAAGCTCAGCCAGGATTAGCAAGCTGAAGTGGCAGTGGGCTGGCCATATCTTGAGAAGAACCGACAACCGCTGGGGTAAACGTGTTCTTGAGTGGAGACCGCGACTCGGCAAATTTAGGGTAGGACGCCCTCCGACCAGGTGCGCTCATTAGGCCGCCTATGTCCAACTGTGGACTTATACAGGCTGATGATAATGATGATGATGATGCCAAGCTCACCAAACAATACCCCAGATAGAGTTTAACACTGGTAATGCACTGTGTATAAACGTCAGATTATTTACATTCCAGAACGTGTTGTAGATAAGAGGTTAATTTATTATTTCCCACGGAATGCTGGCACGAGGGGAAGCTACAAGCACTTTTGTTTTAAATAGCTAAGCATATTATAAATATACCAACATCTTTTTTATGGTAAAAAGTAAAGTTATAATAGGCAAGAGGCTTTCAAATACACAAGTAGTAAAAGAAAGTCGGTTTACAACTCAAACCCGACTACTTACGTTTTGTCTTGTTCCAGTTTTAAATTTATTTTGCTTACCCATTTATTGCTGATACCAGAAAATCTTAAGCCTTATGACCGTTTCAACGGTCAAGTGTACACGTTTTCCTAAAAAACGCAGGTTTTTTAGGCAAAAATTCAATAATTTCAATCTGTTCAGTAGATTTGACGTAAAGGAGTTTAAACTTCGTTCTCTTGAGATGAATCTCCATCATGTTTTTTAACCGACGATGAAACTTAAAGTTAAAGATGAAGTTTTATGTTCGGCTGTATGTATTTTTTATTTTAGTTTACAAGCATGGTGGCTTTAGGCCAAGGTTTTGAGATCTTATTTTTTGTAACTTTGCATACAATTTTCATAATTTTCAAGATTTAATTTACGATCTAGCATGTTTCGTATCTCAGATCTAGTCAAGGTTAACTATATGAAGTACATTTGGCTTTACAAGTATTATAATAATACTTTATCTTTTCATGGAGAGCGCGTATATCACATAAATACAGTTTTGAGTTAATGAACTTCAAAGTGACATTTGACTGCATGTAGGCAGTGACAATTTTACACTAAAAATATTAAAATAATTAGAGCGATGATAAAGTTACCCTAGATTCTTATGATGACAACTTCACCCCAACCCATTAAATCGTTGTTTCTTTTTAATTTCTTCGGCTAGGGAAACTAGTGAAGGATCTTTCAAGGCTCCAAAGGCAGGCAAGGTTTGGCCAAACCTGTCTATAGTTACCTATTAGTGGAGAACTTTACTAATTATGCTTTTCGTCCCTACCACGGATAACTAAACAACTCCAGACCCTTTTAGTAAAATTATATTAGGGGTATCATAACCAAAATATTCAGCCAAGCTTAAATGAAATTAATCTAATGTGATAACCTACATCTCTACTTATATATAAAAAGGAATGGTGTTATTTAAACGGTCAGCATGTTAAAGAGGTTTTGGTCAGCAGAAAAAGTAAATTTAGCTGCATCTAGTGATCGGCAAAAATGAGTTCGATTAATGCAAGAAAAATGTGTATTTTTAAACACTTAGTTGGTGGAAATGGTAACGAACGCAAATGATAAAAAAAAATACAAATTTTGCATAAAAAAGGGTTTTAATTGAGTTACTTAACAATAAATTTAAATAAACACAAAGGGTAAGGCCAATAAGATATTAACACTATAAATGATTACTGGGTAAGATTTACGGACAAAAGTCAAAAAAATGCTGATGGTTTATATTTCACAGACAACCAAAACCTATTTATTATGCTGTCCAAATAGTTTTTAGCTGATTATGCCGACGGACCTAATTTTTAAAATAAATACCAGTTAATTCTTCCATGAGAATTTTGAGTTGGTTTGTATTGGATACCTAGTAGGTATTAATAAATACCGGTCCAGTTTAAAAATATTTCAATACTAATCAGCGAGTAAGCAATTTATCTAGGCACCACATGAGCAAAGCCGCGAGATAGTGAAGTAAAGTATTGTGCTTAGTAAGCGTGAAAAAGCTTTTAGTTTGATGAGAAATTACTAAATTAAAGTGACTCGGGAGAATTGCTGCCGTGTCATATTATAATAACTATTCGAAATAAATACTAAACGAAATATCAGAGCAATATCACTTTACGAGAAACTCAAACCTCATGCGGTTAAGTAAGAGCATTAAGTAGTTTCCTTCGAGATGTTGAAACGAATATTGCAGTGAAAACTTCTGCTTAGAAGCAGCGCAGGTATTGCATAAGTTTGCACCACAGTTTGCAACGTGAATTGTTAATAATATCATACGCGCGGAGCCCTGACTCTGGGTCGCATTTGGAGTGGAACGGAAGAGTTAGAGTCTGGTGCATATTAGGTTAACACAACTCGAGCTGTCACAAGTAAAGTACTAATAAATAGTTGGACGGACTAACTATCCGTCCAACCATTTATTCTACTGCTTAGATTACTGTAAATTTTTCTTGCTCCAAAAGTCAAAGTCAATAACTTTATTTCTTTAGGCTTACAAAATAAGCACTTAGACAAGTCAAATTTTATACTTAAACATCTCTATAAATAGTAATCATTGTTAAATAAGAAACAAAATGTTATTGATTTTGTTCCCATAATTATAGTACCTAAGTCGATGGTCCAGCGCCTGATTTCTCTCCAGTCGATCGGTGATCAGTTCTATCGGATTATGAGAGTAAAGGAACAAAGGGAGAACCTTTATTTATTTATTTATTTACTTATTTGCTTGCACTCGTAGGTTATGCGCACTTAGAGATTTTAAGATTAGCCGCCGTCACCGAAATTCGGCTAGGCATCATAGACCTGGTCTATGATGCTATGATTCACACAATTTAAGATAAAAGATAATACCAATAAATAATTCTTATTCTTATTCAGACATTCGTCAACCACGCTACGGATTTGTGTAGGTGTATGGTTTTGACGAAACCTCTACAGTGTTGATGGTGGTTTCGACACTGTGATAAGCTTATTCATATCTGAACACATCATTATTATAAGCACTAGTTAACGGGTGTCAATTAATAGGTAAATAAACGCGATAAATACCCGTTAAAGTACTAATAATTAAGATAATTCAATCAAACGGTATCAATTACTTGTAATAATAGTAAGAAAGAAAGAGAATAAATACAAACTTCAGCCCGCGGCTTCGCATACGCCTTTTTTTAGTTTAACAAGTAGTCTATTTTCTAAGTTGGGTTGTGTTCTAAATGTACACAGCCCAACTTAGAAATAGGCTACATCTTGATCTGTTCAGTAGTTTTGGAGAAAACAAAATAAAATTCACTGTTCACAAACTTGCGGTCTTATAATATTAGGACGATTTTCATTTAGGTAGACACCCTAAAACTACGACACAACATATTAAAACCTACCAAGGTATATTTACTTATTTCTGTGCGCCGCCGAGTTTTGTGCAACACCGGTTCCAATGGTGGTCCAATGGTGGTCCAATCCAGCGGTGGTAGTCAGTGGAGACCAGTGCCAATTGTTTGTTCTTTTCAACGGAGTGGTATAATAAAATTGTTGGTTTGTTCAAAAATCGTCAAAACATAATCTTTTATAATAATGTTTTTAGTTGTCAGCAGAATAGAGGCCCTAAGTTCACAAAATCTCCCCGAGATTCGACTCGCTCGACTTCATCTTGTTACAAATACAAACCACGGACCTACCTGAGCTTCTACCTGGACTTGACGAAGACCGATGACCGGTTAAGCTTTATTTATAACTTTCATTTGATTAAGAAATGAATGAATGAATGAAAACTTTATTGCACTTAAAAAAAATCCTCATAAAATAAATGATATAATAATAATCCTTATGAAATAAATAAAATGAAAATAATAAGTGTACCTAATTGAATATAATAAGTTCGTGTAAGCACTGACAAAAAATCTTTCATTTGATTGTTCTAAAAAAAGCAAACATCGAATCCCTTAATTTTACACGGAGACAAATTCTAATTCCTTGAAAAAAAATTAGACCACATTGGAATCAATATACCGAGTAATTTTTTTAACTGGGACAGTACGGGGGCACCCATGACCAGAAGAGATACAGGTGCAAGTTTCTTTTGAAACATCAGCTCCTTTTTGGAGAAAAATATTTTGGCACTAAAATATTTTTGGTCAGGCGTGAGTAGCGCCTTAAAATGAATCAAGTTAGTATTTTTTTTTAATGCCAATCGACTCAGTCCTTTATAAGGATCATTTTATTGTATCGAATGAAAAAAATCTGAGCAGCGGAAGTTAGTCAAATTTAATCAAATGTTTTCACATACGATTTCTTAGTAGTTTGGTACAAAACGGTACTAAAATATCATAGCAGTGAACCAATAAAGGTTGAAGATATAGATATACCTAGGTCTATGACTATGATATCCAGATATACCTACTGTTAAATCCTAGCGCGGCACTCATAACTTATTCACAAGCAATGCCTTGCATTTCCATCCATTTATATTTCGTCTTGTGTGCATATTTCGCGTCTGATTTGCATACGCTATCCAATGCAGTATTCTATTTCTCATTTAAATGAGGTTTTCCGTTAAAAGTTTTTGTAATATTTTAGAGTTAAAGAATTATGATACACTTTGTTTATTAACTACGCGGAATACATTTATCCGCGGGTTACTCTGTTTCTTTGTTATGAAATATAGCTATGATAGCGATGTGTTCTTATTTTACTACAAAAAAATAAAATTTCGTAGTTTGAAGGCTCGTAGTTGACACCTTACAATTATGTGTTTTTATTCATCTCATATTCTGTCATAGAGGCTTAGCAAATCATGAAGGTTATTTCAAAAAGTCAAAAGTCAATAACTTTATTTCTTTAGGCTAACAAAATAAGCACTTAGACAAGTCAAATTTTATACATTAAGAGCTTTATAAATAGTAATTATAATCAAATAAGAAACAAAATGTTATTGATTTTGTTCGCTTAAATTTTTTGTCCACTAGTGGAAGAAGCGAAAAATAAACCACTAGGTAGTAAGTTTGTATAATACTTAGAATGTAATACAATATTATTTGCCTATCTAAGTCTAAATATAATGTGATTTAGATACTGGTCAATATTTATATAAAACTAAGCGTTCTCCTATAATAGTATTGTCGGTCACAAATTATTTATTTACTAGGTCCATATTGTGCAAGCTTGATCAGTCATCGATTAATGCTTGAGTTACTTTTCTATGGCATAAAAGTCACTTAAGCATAGATCTATCTATGACGACCTCTGTGGCGCGGTGGACGAAGGTCCACCTGCGACGCAAGAGGTTGCGGGTTCGATTCCCGCCTTGGGACAAATATTTGTACGATCTGCAGGTATTTGTTCCGGGTGATCTGGTCGTTTCCTATGTATAATAAAAAAATATCTATCTATGTAATGTATTGTATTATGTATATCAGTTATCTAGTACCCATAACACAAGGTCTGCTTAGCTTGGGGCTAGATAATGCTGTGTGAATTGTCCAGCAATATTTATTTATTTATTTATCTATAAATGACTGAGCAAGCTTTCGTGATACGGACCTAAGTCAAAGTACGTAGTTTCGAACACAATTTCCGAGGATTAAAAGCCTTTTTGTAAGGTCTAGAACTACATAATTTCTGCCTGCATTAGGCAGAATTTTGCAGTCATCAGTTTTGTATTCGAGTAGCTTTAACGTGAATAGGTACAAAAAATACATTCAAGGTTTCGAATTCATAAATAAGTGAGGTTACTAGACCAAAAGGACTTAGGCATCTGAGTTGTAATTAAACTTTCAGCACATTCAGATGTGGATAACAATTAATTATTTCGCGAGAACAAAACCAGACTAAATAATTCATTATTTAATGCCTACAAGCTACGTCGTAGTACGTCGTAGCAAGGCTGCGGCGTAGCAAGGCTACGGCGTAGCAACCGGAAATTAAAATGACGCGATAAATAAATCAATAGGAAAAGGAAATTAAAGCCTATCAGGATAATAAATAATATTAATCTGCTAAAGTGTATTAAGATCAATGTTCGGTATTTTTTCTTTAAATCTATTTTGTTCTGTCACGTCTAGTCCATCCCAAGGTTGTCTGGAAGAGGTCGCTCATAGCGTTATCGCTATTAGCAATCTCTTCCGCTATTCTTAGCTTTCCTTTCTGTATCGTAGTTTACTGTCTTTGTGTGGTAAACTGAAGTGTTCTATCTATTTAATTACACAAATACCTAGCGTAAAAAAACAAACCCGCAAACAAAAACTGGTTTGTTTGTGCGAGAAGTGATGCGTTAAATATACGATACAAAGGCAAATCACGTACCCCGCACGTGAATAACGTTACGTGAAAACTCACTAACTATATTAAAACATTATTTCTACTCGCACACAGTGTTTTAATAAGTGAAATTATATGTTTTGACTTTTTCACGTTGCTTTACACGTGTACCATGTGCGTGTGCTATTTATTCAAATAGCAATGTTATTTTGAACACAGATTTTCCTTTGTCCAGATAACATGTGTTCTGTGAATGGTGTAGGTAGGATATTATCGTGTGGTTGCATCTTCTATGCTCAGTGGGTGACCGATTTGTATTTTAGGTAGTGCACGTGTATTTTAAGCATGGCCATGGCATTTTCCTATAATAATCAGCATCATCATCATCATCAGCCTATATCAGTCCACTTCTGGACATAGGCCTCCCCTAATGAGCGCCATAGCGCCCTGTCTTCAGCTTGTCGCATCCAGCATCTGCCAGCAGTCTTTCGCAAATCGTCATCCCACCTGGTCGGAGGGCGTCCTACACTACGTTTGCCGAGACCACTCTAACTATCACGGTTCATGAGATACAGCCCGATGACAGACGGACAGACGGACAGCGAAGTCTTAATAATAGGGTCTCGTTTTGTACCCTTTGGGTACGGAACCCTAAAAAAAATTGTATGAATGATACATTCACGAAATCATCTAAATTTACCAGCAGCTGTAAAATTATCTTTCTTGCTTCGCTGTGGTTTCTTCCGCGTAGTAATTTTTTCATATGAATGATACATTCACGAAATCATCTAAATTTACCAGCAGCTATAAAATTATCTTTCTGGCTTCGCTGTGGTTTCTTCCGCGTAGTAATTATTTCAAGCGGATTTAGACTACTCGGATTCGGGAAAGCAATTAATACGAACCTATCAAAGTGAAACTTGAGCTCATAAATGTAGATAAATATGAAAATCCTGGAAAATAATACAATGATGGAATAAAAGGATAATCCATTAAGGAACCTTCCACTATTACGAGTAGTATCATAATATTCTGTTCAGTAGGTAATGTTAGCGTACAGAAACTTGCTCTTATATATTATTAGCACTACTTTTCTTTCGTTTATTATTTTCTCGTATGAGAGATAATTAACTTTGTTCCTTTGAGAGTGGAAAATATGTCGCCGTGATTTACCTACATGCCCTGGTGCATCTTGAAGTAAGTAACGTTTAAACTAAATATAAATATTTTGTACTGATTAATTCACATTATATGTGGTTTTCAATAGTTTGTTTGAGAAAAACCATCAGCATCATCTTTTAGAGCGTAAAATTAGATAGGAATCACTCTACCTAATACTTTCCTTAACTTAAGGATACACAACCTAAGGTTACCTTTCACATACGAATTTTTGCGTGCAGATCCACGTACGAAAATTCAATTTTCGGGACCGCCCTTGCAAATAAAATCACATAACGATGGGACACGCAAAAAAATATCGGCAGTTATCGAGAAACGTGACTTCGTTGTGGCCATGCCATTCTATGAGGCATTTCAAGTTAATGTGATATAAGTAGAACCGAAATCGAAAGTAGTAGAAATCGAAATTTGCTTAGTAATACTTTTGAAGTAGGTAGATTATAATGTAATTAAAACACTAGGTACTCCAGTTTGACAAAAGGGCTTCACAACATTCATTTGGAAACATTCAAATACATTTGCTTCCGTGATAAGCTGAAAGTTGATCTCTAGTACGATAAAATTGACACTGTAATCTGTAATACAGTGTGACGTCACCAGCGCTCCAACCAAACGCAGACCGCTTTCGGTCACGTGATCATAAACCAAAAATGTGTAATTTTAATCCCGTTTTTTTTATCTAAAATAGGTATATTTTTAATAAAAATCACCTGATTACGCTTTGTTACGTTGTCACTTACTAGGATGAAAACAATTTGCAATTTATTTTCACTGTAGTCAAATAGCTTATTGCTTTTTCAGTACAGTCCTATATTAGAACAATTGTAGGGTCAAAACGCGACAAACATTATGGCGCCCGGTATACATTTTTATGGACATTCGGTTTGATCGACTGTCCTAAATAAGTAACAAGTTACTGGTGAAACTTTAACAATAGTGCCAGTGGAGAACTTTTCAGCAAGTTTGCACGTAGCACGAATAAAACGGTATAACGCTTTATTGCAAGGGTAAAGTTGGCACAACGTTAATATTTCATGTATTTTTGGTTCCACATGAAATTCAAAAAATTCAAAATTCAATAACTTTATTTCTTTAGGCTTACAAAATAAGCACTTAGACAAGTCAAATTTAAAAAATCGGAAAATCATTAAAATCGGATAACGATTTGTGTCCGTTATTTTACTCATAGGCCTTTCTTTAGGCCAAAGAAGTCGTATAAAGCCTCTCCTAGACAGATGCGACGTGATCTCTGTTATTTGCAGGCCGTATCTGTGTGGGAGAGGCTTTATATTTATTAAAGATTTAAGCATGAAAAACACAATAAGCTCACTCTGGAGTACGGACTCCATTATATTGTATTTTTCGTTGCAAATACGAATTCGTAGCACTTATAATATAGTAGTAAAAGTTTATTTCAGATACTTATACCTGTCAATAAGATCCTTTACGCGTAATACCTTTAGAACATATAATAACATTTAAACCAATTATACACAAAACTTGAATACCACAGCTAGCTAAAAAAGCGAACAAATTCTAAAGAAATTTAACACTTTTGAACTTTTTATTTTACACCAGTTCTTCGCTAAAGATGTTTTCTGTAAATTGAAATGTAAAGTATGTATTCCTTACTGCACAGAATGACTTATCATCCATTTTGGGTGATTTGTTGCATTTTAGCAGTACGAGTTTCAACTTAACAAAAAAGCGATAGTAGTAAACTGTCACATTTCCGACTGAAAATTTTGAGTTTTGATATTTTCCAAACTCATACTAGACTTACCTACGGTGCTTACTTGTTTATAAATTAATTTACTAGATAAACAACGCATAATTACTCGTATATCTTATTCTCTCGCTGCCTGTGATTGACATCGCCTTGAATTTACTTCAAAATCAGGCTGTCAGAATCACTGTCAAATTGAGATGAGGGTGCAAATAGGATGCTTTGATGTCATAGATATTGTGACAGGGGACTAGATTTATTATCTTAATTGCTTGGAATCAGTTTACAACTGTCCCAAATATGGGAATTCAGGTTATGTCCCAAATGTTAGTTCGGAATTTCAGTAATGGATTAATAAGGTTATGGATATTAATTACCTACCAGGGAAACACAAGGGAGAAGAATGACGAATGGCTTACAAGGTACATTTTTAAAAGCGTTTTGGTTTTTTCATACAATTATCCACGCTGACGTCACAAGTCCAGGCCTCCAGCCCCCCTAGCACGGGCATCGTTGTCTAGGGTAGAATAGACAATAATGACATTGCATCGCTACACATTGCGTACATTATTAAAGTTATAGAAATGCATTTCAAATAATTTACGCATTGGATGACGAAGTGACGTAATTTTTCTCTATTCTACCCTAGACAACAATCCCCGTGCTAGGGGGGGGCAGTATACGAAAAACAAAAGGGGATCGCACCAGCTTTTAAAAATTCATCTATTTATCATTATCAGCTCGTATCTCTCCTACTCCTTTCATTAAAGTTTAACAACATTTGAGTAAGAAAAACATGAAGAAACCTGTCGTATCAACCTATCGTGTAATACGATAGGTTTATTATCATAGTAAACCACAAAAAATATTTCAGTACCATTGTCACCTCTTTATCTATTGACTTCTCTTAAAGTTTTTTTTTTCATTCGACTTTTACGCTAGAACCAACAAATCACTACAATGGGGTTTATAAGTAGCCATTTTTATAATCTAACCTTATTAAGGTTTTAACCACTGTTAAACTGTAAACACTGTTTTAACCGGATTGATCGCGTATATTTTATATCTTGTTTATAACCTGACGTTTCGGAGGCTTTTCAGCTTCCATGGTCACAGGCAGACTGAGGTGACATTTGTCTTTACAAGTAATTTGAATTTTGCATATCTACCGTCAATTATACAACTTTAATTATAACGTTCCGTATGTACGCAGTAATCACTAACAGTGTCTTGATGGGTTGTAGCCAATCGATCCTTCAAATGCAATCTAACCTTGCCCAATATGAAAAAATAATTCAAAATAAACGTAACTTGTATTTATTCGCATAACTTTCCACAATCATTTTTATTCGTTTTTTTTCTTCTCTTCTTCCGCGTACAATCTTTTAAGGTCCTTACTTCTTTTTCAAAAAACTTAGACTTTACGATAGAATAAATAAATAAAATAAAATGTTAAAACTAATCCATTGTAAACTACAACAGAGCAAGCTAAATATGCCAATTAGTAGACCTCACCAATTTCGTGGTTTCCTGAACAAACGGTGGACTTCACTTGCTCGCAAACGGACTTGTACGTAAGTCTAAATTAAAGCATCGTGCAAAATAATTAGCCGTCTCTTTCACTCTTGCAGAGTGGGGGGCACAGTAATTCAGTCTGCTATACTCCGATTCAAAAACCCGGATACTTTTTGTACACAAAAGGGGTTACAAAACCCAAGAAAAAAGGTGGAAATATTTAATGACTAAAGCACAAAGGTTCGAAACAACTTTTGGTTTTGAAAGCTTTCATTCATCATTTGATAGATCTCTCGTTCGTTTTGGAATTCATAAACATTTCGCTGCACATGTGAGATTATGCGCTGCTGAAGTATGTGTTTTAGTTTTAGTGATAACCTTGCTGTTACCTTATTGTTTACTGTTATTTTTATCAGTTTTTGTAAAGTTTTCTTTCATAAATGTCTTTGTTGACATAAAATATCTTGGATTCTATATCAGGGTATAGTCGTATACCAAGAGCACTAGTTACTTACTGTGTGACTTACGTAAGTGTAAATTAGTATACGCCAGTATCATCATCATCATCATCTCTACCAAAATAGTAATACAGGGTGCTTTTTTGAGAAGAGCGTTGATGGCCAAGTCCGAAACCACGGGAGTTAGGGAAAAGTCGTGAAAGAAGTCATGCCTTCGATTTATAAGAAAACAATAACAGCATATTTATTTTTTCAAAAATCTTTTACTGTTGACGGAAATGGACACGAAAGATTAAAAAAAAATACATCCTGTATTATTGAATCAATGGATTCTGTTGTTGATAAGGATCAACACAGTATCCCGGCAATAAGACAAATGATCTTCACACATAACGACCAAAAAGTTTGAATAGGAGGTGAGTTTTCTTCCGTGTAAAAATAAAATAGTGAAAATTTGCTATTTTCATTCATTTTTAGTAAAACATTGATTTGCGAAGATTGATCCTTATCAGCAACAGAATCCATTGGTTTAATAATACAGGAAGTAATTTTTAAAATAAAATAAGGTATAAAATAAAAAATTTAATATAAATTACTGCCTTTTTACCCGGAGTCCAGACACGTGAACGTCTTATATTTTATATAGTAACTTAGTTCTTTTTCTCTTTTAAGGCGGAACCTAGATAGGATATTATACGGGGGGGGGGGGGGGCTCCATAATCCCCACGCTGGGCGCTGGGCTGGAGTTGTCGTGGAGTTTCCTCCATCGAGTGCCAGTCGGCCAGGTGGTGACTTAGAATCACACGGTCGGCCGACACGACCGGAGATAAATAAGTTAGGGCCAACGGCTAATTAAAGTGTTTACCGACGCACGGGGGTGTAAAACCGCCAATTTCCTGAATGCGTGCTGCTACTGTGAATTTTTGTTGAAAAAATCCCATTGAAAATGTTCGGTCTAACCCGGGATTCGAGCCCGGGATATCATTATCGATATCCCGGGCTCGAATCCCAGGTCAGACCAACGAGGTAGCTACATATATAGAAGATAAATAGGTAGATACAAAAGTTTTCAGACGACCTCTGTGGTGGGCGGAAGTCTACTAGGTCGAGGAATAATTAATATTATCTATATAATACATACATCATCATCAGCCTATATCAGTCCACTGCTGGACATAGGCCTCTCCTAATTAGCGCCATAGTGCCCTGTCATCAGCTTGCCGCATCCAGCATCTGCCAGCAGTCTTTCGCAAATCGTCATCCCACCTGGTCGGAGGGCGTCCTACACTACGTTTGCCGAGTCGCGGTCTCCACTCAAGAACACGTTTACCCCAGCGGTTGTAGGTTCTTCTCGCGATATGGCCAGTACGGCCAGTAATACATAATACATACATACCTACACTTTAATACCTACACTTTAAAGTTAACAGGGGTCACCTGATGAACACCATTGTACCTATAGTCAGCTATTCAATATTCAGAGGAAACCGTTTGCCGCCTGTTATCTACTTCCGCTGACGCATCGAACAATGATCGACAATAGGGAGGTGACAATGGACTTTCCAGGTTAAAGAAACTTTATTTCTCATAAAGAAAACAAAATTAAACTTAGTTATAACATAAGAGTAACTCGTACTAAATAATATTTGTAATTATGTGACAAAATAGATAGATAGATAGAAAATGCTTTATTGCACACATAACTTAAAAATAACAGACAAAGATCAAATTAAATTATTAATTAAAAATCAAATAAGGACTGTCCAACGGAGCACCGAAGCTCGAAATACCGGAGGTATCTCGAAAGATCAGGAAACCGCACAACGAAATATCGAAAGTACCTACATCAGGCCGTATAACGGAACACCGAAACGGAAGAGGGTAGTTCTGGTTCAAAATATACTCTCAAGATTGGTTACAGACTTCTTCTTTCTGTACCTACGTAAACGGTTTGAATAATGTAAGACAATATTTTAATTAATACAATATTTTATCTTTAACAAACTTTTTCCTTCTGTAAACGGTTGCAATAATGTAAGACTATATTTTTACTAATACATATCTGACATAAATATTATTATACTGTGCATTTTTTACTTCCTTGATCTCTGCCTACAGTAGGTAACCAACTCAAACATCCTTTATTACGGTCTTTTTAAAAAAAAATCGTAGGACTTCAGTCACTTAGGAGATACTGTTTTCTCGAAGATAAAATTTAGATAGGGCTAGTTAATGCTGTGTGGTTATCCAGCATAATTATTTTATTAATTTCTTGCTGAATTTTATTTATTTTTACCCATTAAATCGTTAAAATAGATAAATGATAAATAAAATCATATATTAAAAGTTTTGATAAATCAAGTAGTACCTAGGTACATTTTATTTCACCTACAAAATAAAACGTTTATGGCTGTTTGATATTATAACGAAAACAACGTCTTAGTAATAAATCAAAAAAGTCGTCGACATAAAATTATTAAGTTTCGTGTCGAGAACGGAATACGGCAATCTCTAAAAATTTCCGATAACTAAGCGTTCAAACGGAAACTCGAACATAATTGCCTTTCCCAGGGCTTTTGTGCGCATGCGCGGGGCAAGCGAGCAAGTCGAAGCCACGAGCATGTCTGGCCGATCAGCCAAAACAAAATATTATCAAATGGTATCTAATAAAAAACATGTTATTTTCAGTTAATTCTGTAGTATATCAGTGAAAAATGTAGTGCTGTAGTTAACCGTTGACTTCGCTTCTTCTTGTGAGTATTTTAAAACCTTTTTTTAATCTTTATAACCTTAAAAACTCAGGTGACATATTTGGGTGTTGTTGGTGATTGATTTGCTTTTAAATATTTTACTCCTATCAATTGTAGAGTAGATTGCTTCTACATCTTCAGCTTAGGCCACAAAAATAATGAAAATCCTAATTCAGAATTAGGCTTATAGGACAATGAAAATATGACCTCCCAAAGGTCGAGCGAGAGTGAGACGCAAGATACACGTGAATGCTATCCTTGTTTACGTATGGAGTTTGTTCTACCCTCTTCATTAGGGTTAGGTATGCATAATTACCACTCTGGGTTCTTTTGAGAATCTTTCCTTTGTTAAAGGAAATTTATTGCAATCTCTTCATGATGACGGCAACAATTTTGAGCTTTGTCGAATTAAAAACTGCTTTGTTGTTAGGCTACGTAGCTTTTTCTACTAAAGTGTGTTAGTACATAGATACTTATCCTACGGATGTACTTAGAATCTAAGTAAGTGCATAAAAGTAACCATCTAAGTCATAGATAGTTACTTTTTATGCAACAAAAACGTTTTTGTTGTATTTTGTTGCATTCCCAGTAAATCTGAGCACAAAACATACAAGACAAGAGTTAATTACATGTTTAATATGCCCAATGGAACAAAAGTCCCTGCAAAGCCTTCACAGAGATTATTAATACCGCATGGTAGCTATTTCAGTGCCAGTACTAACCACCCATGACATTTAAAAATATCGGTAGACCAATATAAAAAAACTCTAGGGTTCTATATAAAATCTTCTCGTTTGCTTCTAAAGGTGTGTCCAAACATAGCGCGGCGAGTCCGCGGCAGCAACACGCGGCTATCGCGAGACGCAGCCCTGACGCGCGATTAGTATAGACATCCTAAAAATTCGTGCGCGGTGGCCGACCAAGCACAACGCGGCAATCGCGGCGTGGCACTCACGATTGCCGCGTTATGTTTGGACACGCCTTTAGCGTCTATAATAAACTGAAACCTACAGTTCACTGTCGAAAGACTCTAAAAGGTCAGAGCTGAAGATCTGGTGGGTCCGCAAAGCCAGGTCAATGATTTCAAGATACCAGCAACGATAGTAGAGTCGAATGACAACCTTATGCTGGTTGATATTAAGTTAAAGTCGGCTTTAGCACGAATTTAGAGTTGTAACTATTTTGAAAAGTTTTGCAAAAAGGTGTATGGCTGGGTGGGGTTGAAAATTGAATTGTCCCTAAAATTTGAAATTCCCAGAATTTTGTTTTGAATACATTTTTGGACCAAACAAAGAACGGTTTTGTTAGTACCAATTCAATTTGTATCTTCTGCCATATTTTTACTGAGTTGTATTTCCTTTTATTTTGGTGACCGCCATTTTTCCAGTTGGACTTTCTTTTTCTACAAGACAAGAAGGTGATTTCTTTAATTTTTTACAAGTGGCACCGTCTTTGTTGTTCTTACATGTCCAGTGCATTCCAAGGTTGCTTGGGATAGATCGCTCATAGCGATAGGGGCCACCTTTGTACTTCGTGTACTCGTAGCATTTATTTCTGTACTGTTTTCTGTGTTTCTGTGGTACAATACAGTATATTACTTAACTATCTATCTTATCCTGGATAAACACGCGCGAAACCGCAAGCAAAATCTAGTCTACACTATAATATTATAATGAGGAAAGATTTGTTTGTTTGTTTGAATTGAATAGGCTCCGAAAGTTTCGTAGCCTATTCAATTTTTCAAATCAGTCCAGTAGTTACGGACTGAAACTACCTACTACGATTTGAAAAATTCTTTCATCATTAGAATCCTACATTATCCCTGATGAATATAGGCGATAGAATCTACCCATGCGAAGCCGGAGCGGGCCCCTAGTCAAGCATAAATAGCTGCCCAGAGTTTTGTTTTACTTTGTCGACGTCGCTTTGGTCCCAGCGATTAAATTACGTCGTGACGTAGAAGAGGAGTTGAACGGATCCGTCCCAATTTACCCTGGCGTACCGACGTAGCTTGGGCCCTGTCGAGGCTTTAGGTCGATATGACAGTTGTGTTTACTTAAATGGGAGCGAATTGTGTATTCCTTCTTGCGTATTTGCTGAAGGAATACGTAGAGTCTTTAGATCACGAGCGAATATGCTCTTTCTGGGAGAGTCTGTGCTAAGCTACATTTTCGAGTCACATTTAAGTGAGATTGTAGTGGAAATATGAAACTTGCCAAAAAGATTCATAGTATTCCGATGACTGTTGTGGCACGGCGGGCGAAGGACTGCCTGCGACGCAGGATGTTGCGGATTCGATTCCTGCCTCGGGACAAATGTATGTACCATCCGCAGATTGTTCAAGGTGTTCTGGTTGTTTTCTATGTATAATAAAATAAACTATCTATGTATTGTATTATATTATGTATAACAGTTAACTAGTACTCATAACGCAAGCTCTGCTTAGCTTTGGGGCATTTGTGAATTGTCCAGCATTATTATAATTCGGGGAAGACAGGCTGCTTTTTATCGAAGAAAAATATGCGAAGCTCCCTACATTGCCCTCTTGAGACCCGGGTGGGGACGAAATGACTAACTGGAGCGTACCTTGTCGAGTATTCAACGTCATTTACCGTGAAAACACTTTTACGGGACTCTTGTGTTTGGGTTTCAGAGCTTTGGGAGGGGTAGCTTAGCTGATGTATAGAAAAGTTATTTTGTTGCAATGAAAAATTTCTTTGCGAAATTAGTTCGCTTTTAGAGTGCATAATTTTGGACGTTTTCACTTTTGGGAGTTCACTTTTGGAATGCACTGCACATACAACGGAATAATAAAGCCTTAAATATTGCATGAGTTAATAGGTGAAAATAAAACCGGTCAAGTGCGAGTCGGACTCGCGCACGAAGGGTACCGTCCCATTATCTATAAAAACGGCAAAAATCACGTTTGTTGTATGGGAGCCCCCTTAAATATTGATTTTAATCTATTTTTTTGTATTTGTTTTTTGAAAAAAAGCGAAGAGTGAACGGTGGGGACGAAAACCTCTATTGTGAGACTGCGGAAGCTTTTATATATGAAAGATTTATGTTTAAAACTACTAAAGTCTTTGTTTTTATTGGCTGGATGAATTACGATCAAACAAATTTATATTTAACAATTTAATACAAAATGTAATAGGTACCTAGTAGTAGCAATGAACCCGTATTAATATACTAGGACAAGCCTGTGTCACATTAATATCGCTCGCCTCGTTCACTTGTCAAGTAAGAATTGTCCAATAAATAATAAATAAAAACGTTTATTTTATCTCTCACAAAGGTCCTTACTAAGTTACGTACTAAATTTAGTAATTGGTTGAGTAGTTTTTAACTTAGGTACATTAATAAAACCTTACTTAGCCTGAGAATAAAACTTAAAGAGTAGACAGTAACCAATATTCATCAACATCATGATCATCATCAGCCTATGTTAGTCCACTGCTGGACATAGGCCTGCCGTAATGAGCGCCATAGTATCAGTATTATGGTAGGTGTGAATTCATGACTATAACCAAAAAGTTCTTGAAATGAGTTTAACCTCTGTTGTGAGAGACCGGAGCCTGCAAGTTTTTTTTTAAACCTGTGATAAATGTAGGCCAATTTCACGTTAAATCGCAGATTCTTTGTAGCAACCGACGTTAGTAGTATCTCTTCTAAAGTATCCAGAGACCGTTGGCGACACAAGTTGAATTTGCGGTCAAATGTGGCGCGTGCTATTTGCCAGGGAAATTCGAGCGTATTGTTAGAGTGGGCAATTTACGCGATATATGGCAACACTGCCTACGAGATAATATGGGGTTATGTTGTAGCGGTAGTAGGTCACTAAATATTTGAAAAAATAATTATAAGTAACTTAGCTTTTTCCTTTATGGTGCGTTACTCGCACTGGGGTAATCTTCTACGGAAATTTAGCTAGCGAGCTAACGAGAGGTCCCAGATATTTTCGACAAAGCATGTGTCGATCTCGTTGCTTAGTTGGTTAGAGCGCACCTGAATTGAAAGTGAGGCGCGGGTTCGAATCCTGCCGAAATCGAAATTTTTTGGGACACTATTAAATTTTTTCGTATAAGTAACTTGTTTGATTTTTAACAATTAAACATGCAGTATATGGTTATACTATGGAAGGAAAGCGGATTTTAGAATCAGCCCGTTTGTAGAATGGCTAGATCACTTACAAAACAGCATCATTCAGTGTAATGCCGATTGTTAGCCGATCAAAGTTCAACAATATGCCTAAAAGTTACATAGCCATCTCGACAAATGAAATTAATTAGGCATTCCCGATAATGAGCGTTATTTATGAAAGCGGCCTAACCATTCTATAAACGGACTGATTCTACGATCCATCTGCGACATTACACTAAAATGAAAAAAGTGGTATCCTAACTATTATAAATGTCACAAAAATCTGAGCACCTTATCTCGAACCATATCAGCGACAAGGCAGACATATTGCCGGACGTAGTGCATTTGCAAGTGAAATCAGCGCACACTGAATTATGGACCACACCGGGCTGACCGGGCACGGATACACAGAGCCTTAACTAGGTCAGTGAGCAAACGAATTAGGCTTGCCAGTCTTGCCACTGATGTCTTCTGAGGCTGTTTTCTCACCAGATATGTGCTGCGTTGCTGTTTCCAGCCGACCAATAGCATTGCTCCAATATCATTTTCGTATCTGACCAAAATACGCGATAATAGAGCAATCCTATTGGTCGGCTGAAACATAGCATAGCACATATCTGGCGGAAAAGCACCGTTCCACCAGAGCTGTGCTATGTTACGTTGCTATGGATGCGTTTAGTATCCACCAATCATATTCATTGATCCTTTAGCTCAGCACTGGTGGAAACGGGTTCAACTAAGCTGTTTTTTCTTATGGATGGATGCACGTTCCGTGCTATAAATGGTCGCAAGTAGTGAACATAGCTTAGGTACTACATAACTTAGCATCAGTGCAAACGGTCACATAGTTTCGTAGCTTAGCTTTCACATTCTCGCAGCATAGCTGCGTGTGCTATGCTAGAAATACAGCCGGGTGCTTTTCCAACAGAGATGTGCTACGTTGCTATGTTTCCAGCCGACCAATAAGATCGCTTCTGAATCGCGTCATTTTTGTCAGCTATCAAAATGACGTAATAATGGCGCGATCCTACTGGTCGCCTGGAAATGTAGCACTTCTCTGGTGGAAAGAAAGGCAGTCTAATGCATGGGCATCCCATACGTACCTAATAGCACAGACCAGTCTAATAGCAATAATCATGCAAACAGATTAGTTTTTGTAAAAAAGTTTACCCATTTAATTATACCTACCTAGAATTAGAGACAAAAAATGTAAAGGGGGCTTACTTTGGTTTTTTATAGGTACTGACAAATATGCTGGAAATTTCACACGGTGGATTTAGGAGGTAAATGTTGAAAGAAAGTAGAGCTTGTATTTTAGGTACTCATCCGGTATCAACCCTGCTAGATCGCCAAAAATAAAATTAAAGTAAAAAAAAGAGATAGCTGATGTGCACGCTTCGTATTCCCAAAAAATACTACCTCTATCTGATTTCTTGTCTAAATTATTCTACTTCCAAGTAGGAACATACTCGTGTTAGCAAAGTTTCGTTCCAATTCGTTCTCCAACTACATCATCCTTTGACCAAAACTAGACGGTATCTACATACAGGTATGCTGATTCGTCCAGAATTAGAATCGTACATTTACCTCTTACCTTGCGATGAATCTAGTTAGATTTGATTTTTGAAATGCTTCGCCCTTTATTCGATTACTCTGATTGGAGGCTCTATGTAGGTTTTGGAACGTGGTCGGTCTTCGATTTAAGAGGATGATTTTATTCTCTGTAGTCTGTACTATTAGTGATATAATAGGTATGGAAACAATACCTAGTCACTATACATCGCTTATAAGATTCTATGTTGTGAATCAGGTGGCATAACGAAGCCAATAGGAAGAGAAACCAATAGCAACATCATAAATTATGAGCCAGGTGACATCATTAGCTTTGGTTTCCCGCTTCGAGTAATGACAAAATTAGTTATGAAACTATCAAAATGGTCTAGCTTCGTATAGACTAGATTGTGAAAAGTCCAGCAACTTTTTTTATTTAACACCAAACCTGTTTGTGTGTCATGGACAACGCACCAGTTTGAGTATTTTAAAATATATAAAAATAAAGTTGGTTCAGAATAGGTATAGGGTCTTTTTTACAACACAAAAAACAAGCTGAACAACGCAACAAAATAAAATTTGAATACGTTAAAAGTCTCGGCATTTTGTAGGTAGTACAAACTTTTATTAGTGTCGCGTAAAATAAAGCATAAAATATTTCAACAAAGTTTAAACCGTGGAGCGTAAATACTGCTAAGCGAGACGAATTTTTAATATCGACATTAAAAATATTTAACACTTTTCGCAACAAAGCAAAGAGTTTCTAAGTACGTATCTTTCATGCAACAACGTGTAAAAGTGTACCTATGGAGTATCATTAACACGCCGCTGGCAAAGTCAGTTGCTGGAATTGTTTTCATTTCTAGATGTAACCTGGGTATCTGGGTTCACAGACCATTAGCTGAGCAAATCGTGGGTTCAGTACAACCATGTCTAGGTATTTATTTTGCACGAATGCAAGTGCGCTGCTTGCAATATTTCGATAGAGTACGACTATTTTACCTGAAAACATAAGCTATAAAATTTTACAAGGAAAAATCTGGTTAACTCACTAAAATAGGTTTTTACTTCTTGAATACGGAAAGCTCTGGATAGCGATTCACGTGTATGATATCTGCTATACGCGTCGCAATCAGGCCATGGCGTCATGCCAATGCAGCCTCGGATCTCGCAGCACTTATTCAAATATCTTTTTGCATACAAATGAATGTCTGATAAACCTCTTTAAAAAGTCAAGCTCAACGAAGCCAGAATCTACGCCAATTATAAAGTTTTTATAGTAGGAAAAGAAACTTCCATCTTGAAAATTAATAATTAGTAGCCCAAATCTGTAATTTATTTTCGCAACTGACGCCAACTTTATTGAAACGGAGATGTTAAATGTAGATATTTTGTTACAGGCTTCGCCGGAGATAAATCAGACCGTTAAAGGTCGTAAAACTGACGGTTAAAAGCCAAGAATAAATTGTTATATCGAATTTTATATCGGAAGAAACCGCCCTTGCAGAAACAATGAACGGTACCGTTATAAATTATACATCTGTAGATGGGATTGAAAGGTTTCTGAACGAGAGCGCAGCGCCACCGCTTCTGCACGGGGCTGAAAACATCATTGACAACCGCTGGGTGCAGTGCGGCTTCTGCGTCATTTACACCATCATCTTTGTGCTAGGTCTCCTCGGCAACCTCCTCGTCTGCTTTGTCGTCATCAGGAACAAAGCTATGCAAACGGTCACTAATCTTTTCATTAGCAATCTGGCGCTTTCGGACATATTCCTTTGTATTTTTGCGGTACCCTTCACACCACTCTACTCGTTCAGAGGTATTTGGAGCTGGGGCTCGCTGCTATGCCACATAATGCCTTTCGCACAGGGATGCAGCGTATACATATCCACTTTGACGCTTATGTCTATAGCAATAGATAGATTCTTCGTGATAATCTATCCGTTCAGGCCGAGAATGAAAGTTGAGACGTGTGTCAGCGTCATCATTATGATATGGACATTCTCGATTACTGTGACGATGCCTTACGCAATATTCATGACGTACTACGACCTTGAAAATCTCGGCAAGTTTTGCGAAGAGACGTGGCCCTCTGAGGAACTGAGACGAATATTCGGCTCTGTCACATCTGTATTACAGTTTTTGTTACCTTTCACTGTGATTGCTTTCTGTTATACGTGTGTCAGCTTCAAACTGAACGACAGGGCCAAAGCAAAAGCTGCTAGCAAGAATTCACGGAAAGAGGAATACGATAAAAATAGAAAACGAAGAACCAATCAAATGTTGATTGCTATGGTCACAATTTTTGGTCTGTCTTGGCTCCCTTTGAACGTCATCAATCTTTGCAACGACTACTACGTCTATGCTATCCACCTCAAATATTACTTTCTAATATTTTTCATCGGGCATGTTATCGCAATGTCTTCAACATGCTACAATCCTTTCATCTACGCGTGGATGAACGAGAATTTCCGGAAAGAATTTAAACAGCTGATTCCTTGCATCGACTCCTCAGTTAACATGAGGAGTAACATTGAGCTCGAACAGGTAGGGGGTAACGCTGAGAAGACCAACAACGGAGGGACTACAACGGACAGTTATTTGGGGTCTAGTTCTCAGAGAACAGCATCATTCAGGTATAAGAGGAAGCCAAGTGCAGCAGCTGACGTGGAGCGGAGCGGCGTGGAGTTGAACGAAGATTTGATGAATGTAGACGTGAAACATTGCCACATTTCCACAAGCTACAACTTGAGAAGAGAGTCAGTGAAGCTACGGCTCATCAATGAGGAGTCGTTTGATGGCACGCCCGCACAGAGTCAATTCTAACGCTTAGTTTCACGGGTAAGATTTTGCTAGTTATACAAATTAATACTTAGTAGAGCTCCTTGTGATAGGGCTCTTCTCGGAAAATATTTCCAATGTGCCTTTTGTGCCCAGCTTAAAGAAAGCTTCAGATTAACTAGGCGACTACGGGGCTTTGTTACAGGCCATGATTAACCCACATCAGGTTCCCACCTCATATATCCTACTATCAGCATGTTTTGAAATTGAAATTTTCTATAAGAAGAGTGAACCTTTACAAAATATAAATAGAATCAGGGTAGAGAATGGTAAAGAATGTTTACTAAAGGGTGGGATGAGTTGTGTTGTTTGGTAGTAACTTCAAGTTATAAGTTCTTGGAAATATCTCTCAAACCGAATAAAGGAAACAAGCAGTCTATAAACTATTATTGTTACACGAAACGATAAATAAAATAAATGTACTATTCCTTTGTTCACAGGTGCGACACTGGAGACGTGCCCAACTGTGAGAAAGTTATGATAGCTATAAAGACCCTGTATTTTTGGAGTGAATTTATTTTGTACTAAGGACATCTTTACTAATGGTCTATTGCACACTGTGACTAACTTCATGACGCTTATGAATTTACTAACACTAGTGTTTATGGTGTTTGAGGTCTACTAAAATTTACACTACGAAATATAATCCAAACAAAAATACTATTCAATAGAAAGCGCTGATAGTGATTGGTTTACGATGGATATTGGATCGATGCTTTGGGGAATTTGCAATGTGAATAAGCAACTTTTTGACATTCATTTGCCAACAGATTGACAAGTAGAAATAGGGGGCAAGAGAGAGTAAATTTAACTCTATCTATACACAATTTAAAGACATTATTTTTCTGTGATTTATCTTTTGGTAGGCTTTGAACACGGAGTGTTTTTGAGAACTAGAAAAATCGTGGTAACCTAGTTTGTATGTAACTTTCTACGGTATTGTGTCTCTCTCATATTTGAGGGGTTTCGACCTGACTTAACTTCTTTGTTATTGGCATATTTTGTAATTTTATGTCAGTTTCCGGAAATTCCCTAGTCATCTCTCGGTAATATTTTGAAAGATCAATCTGATTATTAATATTTAATTAATATCTTGTAGTTTTGAACTCGGATGTCTTGGCTTGGCTACGCTTCTGGCATGTAAATTAGAGGTCACCAAGAAACTTTTTTAACTTACTTATACCTAAATTAATGCAGAGTGACATGGTATCGTAGAAAATTTCATCAGAGTCAAAATAGGTAGGTGGTATCATACACTTAGTGGTAGGATCCTTTGCACAATTTTTTTGGGTGTTTTATTCCTCTACACTGCCATTGTGAGATATCCTTTCATTTTCTTCTGTTACATTAATGAAAAGGTTGATAATTAGCAACATAAATTTAAATAATAGGTAAAACTACTTGGCAGTTGAAAGCAAAAGTTCCCGAATACTGGTGGTTTTGCTCTGCGTGTCCCATACGATAAAAAAAGTTAATATAGTAATAACTATTGGAATAAGGATAAATATCTTAGACTAAGTCCGACTTAACAATTATTCTTATGAAATCTATTAAAATAGGTTTAGGTGTGTGTGTGTGTGTTAACTTCACAATGAATAAAGCGTGACTGTTTTTAACTAATAGATTATTGTTTAGATTTAACTTTTGTGGTTGATGATTAAAAGTTTAGTTACTATAAAATAGAAAACTTTTTATGACTCACCTTAAAAATAGAAATTGCAAGGTGACTGATATGGAAAAAGTTTTAAATAATAAAAATAGAAGAGCTAAATATTTGACAGTAAAACGTGTCAAATTCAAATGTGAGTCAATGGTACCAAAGCAATAAGTACAAAAATAAGTAATAAAACATTAATTATGTTTCGTGTGATTATGAATATTATTTATTTAGTTAAACATGTTGTTAATGTGATGATAATGATTCTTTGTTAATGGCAATATGGTTTGGTTAGACACAATTCTGCCAGTGTCAAGTAATTGAAAAATTACTTTTTTAAATTATACTTTTTGTTGTTATCTCATTCATATACTTAAATTATATGAGTTATCAAAAGAAGATAGTTATAGGTTTGATATTTTCACCAGAGCCTAGTTCGTTATCTAGCAGGGTGCACCACGTATAGTTTAGGTTAGCTTGGGAGACGAGATATTGGAGCACCCCTTACACCCCGTTGTTAAGGTTATTCCTGGTCAGATGCTGACAACTGACAAAAGTGTACAACATGATTGATTTTAACTTAAGCTTTTGTAAGATTTTTGATATATGTTTACCCTTCCGAGTAGCCATATTACCTTTATTATTAATAAGATTTTATTATTATGATAAGAGTTAGTATTTACCTTAAAATTAAACACAGGTTTAAACCTTCCCCATTTAAATGTCCAAACCCCGCACAAACATAGGAGTATTATGTATGTTAGCAACTACGAATAAATATTATTTATTCGTAGGTTAGCAACTAGAATATATAAAGATGAATTATTAATGATTTATACATAAGATAAGCTTCACTTTTCTGGTATAAATTTATACTTACATTATATTAATTTAGTCAAAAATCATTGGACAGATACATAATTTATTATGGATTTTCAATTGTCTGGTTACTTTGAACTTAAAACTTAGAAATATTTTTGCGATTGTTATTTTTTTAGCAATTTATAAAGCAAAATATTGTTAAACTAGCTTTATTATTTGCTCGTTTGTAACTTAGCATTTGAGCTTAAACCAAAACATAGTTTAATCTTACTAACTCACTGTTATTACAGCTGGATATTGCAACTTCGCTCCCGATTTGAATTTGTAAGTTTCGATAGCAATAATCTAAATTTAATTTACCTAATCCTTAGTACGTCCTTTGTCAGGCTTTAGGCGTTTTCGGCACTTTGGGTAACATGCGAGATTTTGTTTTAGTTAATCTATACTTAGTAACTTTGGACAGTAAAAACAAATGGTACCTTTTTACGTTATAGCGAAAGCTTAAAAGCTCCAATTTAGATTTTGTAAGTAGATATACAATAGCAATATTGACAATTTCATGAAGACTTCCTGAGAATTAGGAGAATATTTTTTGGCGTGTGAATAAACCTCGACCATTTTCTAAATGTGTCATTTAAGTTATCTACGACCATCTATCGGGTTATTTGTGTCGTCGAAAGAGTGACTCAGCCTATTCGCAGGCGGAATAGGTTTTCGTTTACAAAACTCGCATACGCGTGACTATGCATGAATTTGATATACGCATTACTTTCGTATGTACATATTTATTTCAACAACGACGCAAAAACAACAAAACGAAACAACTAATTACAACTTTTAGTATTTACACTTACAACAATTTCCTATAAATCTAAGCCATCACCAGAAGGCAAAGTGCCCAGAATGCTGGCAGCATTGCCACGTTGAATATCAATGCTAATTATTTGGCCGAAATAGAAGCCAGCCGATCACCTGTGGACTCTATGAGAAGTTTGGTAAGATCTTTATTAATTGCGGCTCTTTACTTTACATTGCTTTCGTATGTAAAAAAACATTTTTTTTCTATTTATTATTTGTAATTTTTCATAAAATATTATTGAACCTGAAAAATATGAATAAAATATTGCTGTGTAAAAAGATTTCCAATGTTTATTCTCTTCTATAGAATAGGTATAAAAATGAGAGAGAATTGATATTAAGTTTCTATTACATAGATAGTAGGTACCTAAGTAGGTAAATTTTGTGGTTGATAATGTAAAATTTTATATTTCCTACACATTTTCTCAAAGTCCTAGTTTACTATGCAAGTGAATTCAATATCCTAAAAGAGATTTGATTAAAATAATAAATTTAAGAAATTAATAAATCCCAAAAATTTACGATCTCGACGGGATTCGAACCCGCACCTTCCCCTTCAGCGCAGGGTTGCTCTTTTTCCAACTAAGCTACGTGATCTTATCTATCTTAAAACCTTAGAATCAAGCAACGGCAAAACCTCTCGTCAAAGAACTAAATGTAAATTTGGTCTTTGAGCAGAATTGGATAACTTCATTGTTTCCTCTGTAGGTGGCGCTGACGGCGTAAGTGCCGAAAGAACTCCCAAAGATTTTCGGGTCGACTAGATAAGATCACGTAGCTTAGTTGGAAAAAGAGCAACCCTGCGCTGAAGGGGAAGGTGCGGGTTCGAATCCCGTCGAGATCGTAAATTTTTGGGATTTATTAATTTCTTAGAAATTACCCAGAGTACTATAATAAATAAAAACCTTAGAATAATAAATTTATTTAAAAATGCAATAGATATTTGTATAATACGACATTTAAAAATGAAAGAAGCAACTATGTTCAAGTAGAACGAAAATATAAATTGATACCTAATAACATTGTTTGTACAATATGCAATATATATAGTAATAAATTTGCGAACTACTTATTAAAAATATTTACAACTAGACGATCCCGTGAACCTAATTAACCTATTTTTCTAATTAACTTATTTTTCTGTGTATTAGCGAGACTAACGGAAAGCAATACATATGTACTTACTTGATTGGAACAACATATTAATTCAGAACGAAAATGTGAATGAAAATTATGACCTCTTCAGTAAAACACTAAAAACTTACCTAGACATGCACTTTCCAATAAAACGTCTCAAACTGAATAACAACTCAAAAAATACTTACCTAACTAAAGGGTTGAAAATATCATGTCACCACAAAAGAACACTAAAAATGATCACCTTACAAACGAAAAACACTATTCTCAGACAGCACTATAAAACCTATGAAAAACTACTAAAAAAATGCATAAAAAACTCAAAAAAATTGACTTTCATAAATAACATGCGCAAATCTACAAATAAAATAAAGACTATGTGGCATACTGTCAAAAGTATTACGAACTCGCAAAGCCTAACGCAACACAAAATTATTGTCCTATCGGTAAACAACCAAACCTATGATTCACCGCAATTAGTAGCAAATCACTTTAACGAGTACTTTGCATCGGTAGGTGCACCTAGTCCAGGGTGCACTGGGCAGGCGTGCGGCCGACCCGTGCAGTCGCCCGCTACTAATTCGATCTATCTAAAACCTGTTTGCGCTCGGGAAGTTATAGGCATAATTAAGAATTTAGGAAATAAGAACAGCTTCGGTGCGGATGAGATCCCTCCTACATTAATTAAGAAATGCAGTAATGAAATTTGCAATCCATTGACCACCCTGATTAATCAATCGTTTGACGAAGGTACATTTCCGAATAGTTTGAAGTTAGCAAAAATTAAACCTATCTTTAAAAAAGGTGGGAAACATGATAATCCCGCGAACTATAGGCCAATAGCTCTTTTGTCAACTATATCTAAAATATTTGAGAAGGCTATGGCTAACCGAATCTGTAGCTTCTTTGAAAAGTACGACATTCTTGACAATTGTCAATATGGTTTCCGGAAAAACCGTTCAACCACCCTAGCAGTATTTAACTACTTACGAGAAATATATCGTGTAATAGATAATAAGAAATATGCTTTAGGAATATTTCTAGACATGTCAAAAGCATATGACAAAGTAAATCATGAAATCCTACTACATAAGTTATATAACTATGGAATTAGAGGTGCTGCTTACAGATGGTTCCAAACTTATTTAAATGACAGACAACAATTTGTAGAAATAATAAATCATGATATAAATAAACAAGAAAATGTAGTATCTGACATAAAAACAATTAATAATTCAATTCCCCAAGGCTCTGTTCTTGGATGTACCCTTTTTTTATTATATATTAATGACCTTCCAAAATCAATAAATACAATGAGTATCTTATTTGCCGACGACGTATCTCTCCTGTTTATTAGTAACTCAACAATCGACTATGTACACATAAATACAGTATTTAAGGAATGCCTCTCATGGCTTCAGGACCATAATTTAGAAATTAATTTACTCAAAACCAAATTAACCCAATTCCGGACATATAAAAGAACCCCCCTTGACCTTAGCTTATTATCAAAACACCTCTCAATTGACGAAACAAATGATTTTAACTTATTAGGAATAACACTAGACACAAATTTAAATTGGAAGGCCCATGTACAAAAAATAAAAACTAAACTTTCGCAATTTGTATACGCCCTAAGTATTTTAAAAGCCAATACGAACTACGAGACTGCCTTATCTGCGTATTATGCTTACGCTTATAGTTGGCTCAATTATGCCATAATTCTGTGGGGCGACAGTGTAGAATTCAAACAATTATTTATTATGCAAAAGAAATGTGTAAGAATCCTCACTAACACTAAACCACGTGATAGCTGTAGGCCACACTTCATCAAAAACAAAATTTTGACTTTGCCATCTATCTATATCATGCAAGCCGTACTATTTGTCAGGAAACACAAAAATCTCTTTAAAACCAATCACGACATAAACAATGAGTATAACAGACGGAACAAAAATAAAATAGTATTACCGCCATCCAAACTTGAACTAGCAAGACTAAGTCCATACCACAGACTATCTAGAATATATAACAAAATACCTGAATGCATAAAAAACGAGGACAAACATACACTTTTTTGTAAAAAGCTAAAACAATTTTTACTAGATAAGTGTTACTATTCCGTGAACCAATTTAATATGGACAAACTGACATGAGAATTAAATTAAGGACATCATAAATAACTGACATTCTGACTACTAGTATAAGTTTTAAATTATCAAATATGTGTATGCATGCAAAATTAATTTTACTTCCAATTTTAAATTTTTATTAATATTAGTTTGACATTTCTTTCATATTCAATTAACTATTATTGTATAAAGTGCCTTAATTTTTGCAGTGCCCTTACAGGGTGCATGTACTGACCACCTACACCTAGCCATTCACATAGACTAAGAATGAATTGTACGTACATGTAAGCAAATAAATGAAATTGAAAATTGAAATTGAACAGTTAAAGATACTCATCATAATACATAGAACTTGATGACATTACGTCTCTGTTATCTGTTTACTAGTCTGATATGGATCAGTTGAGCTACTTGTAGATTGTTTGCAACAGTCTGCAGTTAGCTCAATTGTTTCAATTGTAAATACTAGTTTTAATTTAATTGTATTATTTGATTGTAATTTTCTTTGTTGATAAAGAATGTTTACTAGTAATAAAGTACTTTTAGCATAAGTTATAACTAACATATAAAATATATATTGTACAAGTAATGTTTCTTATACCTCCTTGTCACTATGCCTTTCATACCTTGCCTTATACTAGCTATAGAAAAGTACCATGACGTGATCCTAATATCGAAAAATTGAGTAATATAACCTATTTTTACCAGAGATATAACTACATACCTATAAGTATTTATCTTATGATCGCTCTTCCGTTCCCAAGTGAAATGTATGTAAACAACGAACTTTATGGAATTAAATATTTAATAAGATTGTTTGTATACATTTATATTATAATACCCTACAGAGCTCCATATTGTAAAGCTAATCTAGTTTTCCACAAATGTATAGTATAAAGCACACAACTTTATTTGCACAAGTGCTAGGAATATATAGCTGTCTATAATGAAAATCTCCCCTATAAATAACGTTGATGTTCCTACCGTCTTAAGGCACTCCCTGACTGCACGCAGTCTGTATGAAACGTTATATGTAAGATTCGTTTGTGAGCATAATGTTATAGGAACTGCCTCCTTGATAGACGAGCATTCGCCTGTCATAACAATTCGACAAGATTCCATTTTGAGCGTTCTAATGTAGTTGAATCAATTGTTTTTACAATGATAAACCTATCGGATCAAAGCAGGCTACGCACGTAAATGCTCGGTTCATCTCCTCACAGATGTTAATGTTATCTTTCAGGTAAATGCTTCCGGTGAGGGATCGCCTTTTTGTGTTATTTTTCCTTTAATATGCAATAAATTAATAAATAATCTAATTATCATGTTAAAGACCCTACTTTTGTAGAACTATTAAATGTCTGATGAAGACTCACATTGCGTTTCATTTCTGGTTTTCTAGCCCGCTTTTACTTCTCGTCGAACCTATAAGGGAAACATATATTAAAGCTTCGGCTATCGTTTATTATACTTAAGCAAGATATATTTCGAGATAAACATAGATTATGTTCTAGATATAAACCAGAAAACCATAATGTCTGACGCTTTAGTTGCAAAGTATGTAAGAAAAGTAAAAAATACAACATGTTTATATTTTCTAGTTATCCATTCTCACTCCGATTAAGGCTTGATTTTCACGAGTTCACGACCTACTTAGTACCTGTAGTGTGTTAATAAATACTTTTCAAAGTACTAGGAGAACAGAAGTTGACTGAAGATTCAGAGTGTTGATTGGTGATTCGCTGGTAAAACCAAATGTACCTGCATAGTTCCTTCTTGTTTATGCTACCCTAGTAAGAAATACATTTTGTTCTGCTAAATGGTACCTTCTATTTTGATGGTAGGGTTTCGTCCCGGCCTTCCACCAGGGGTAAGCTTGGTGGTAGGCCAGGTCCGTAGCGTGTTAATTCATTTACTAAAGAAACATTTATAGTACATTGTTTGTAGTAGACACAGTAGATACCTACTCTAAATGCGCATAATAATTCCACGTTGGTGTACCAACAACATCTTTACCATGAAAACAATGTTGTTTTGATAAAACCCCCCCAAACTTAGCAACAACTTCTTGATAATAAGGCAATATTGTGACGTCATAACATTGCGTAGTTGCTTTACCAAGAATTCAGGAATGTTGCATAATAATAAAGATTTGTTGACTCGTTATTTTCATTTCGCATTTTCACAGAGAGAGAAGGAAGTGAATCTGAAAGCTGAAATTATGGCTTATTGAAAAAGCTTTCTATAGTGTTAAGGAACTCATGGAACTAAAACTGAGAAATTAGTAGGAAATCGACATTATTGAAATATATTTTTGTTTAATTATGTTTTATTATATTCAATTAAAATGATTTAAATGTTATTTATATAGGAACCTACTTTTTAAATTTTGCATGCCAATGTGTTTTGGTGAAGTATGTGACACTATTCTAATATTTAAGACCTTGTATTAAAACCATATTTCTTGCAATAAATGAAATGAAATGAAATGAATCCGTTCTGAATGATTTCACTATTCTAACTAATATGTCGTTTTTCAAAAGAAATTGAGAAAACTATCTTCCTATTTCAGTCAGTCTCCATGTTGTTCGAGTCTCTTTAAAGGACTAAAAGGTCCTTTAAAGGTCTAGTGGTTAATATTTTTTACATATTTTGATAAATTCCACTACTTATCGGACTCGGCCAGTACCTACGTGGAAGGACCATTTCCAACAAACGAAAGTTTGGATGTTTGTTACCGGTTAATGCTATAACTACTGAACGGGTAAAGCTGAAATTACATAGACGTAGTTCTAAACCGGGATAAACACATGCATAGGCTATTTTTATCGCGTTTTAAGGCGTGCGTCTGAAGGATAGATTCGAAGAGATCCGACAGAGAATCAAAGCTATCGACATAGTTCAGAGAGCAAGTTAAAGTGGCAGTGGGCCGGAAATCCCTCGCGGAGAACCGAAAACCGCTGGGTAAATGTGTTCTTGAGTGGATCGCGTCGTAGTGTAATACGCCGTCCGGCCAGGTGGGATGACGATCTGCAAAATATTGCAGGCCGGGTGCTGGATGCGGCAAGTTGAAGACAGGGTGCTTGGCACTTGTTCGTGAAGGCCTATGTCCAGCAGTGGACTAATATAGGCTGATGATGACGATGAAGGCGAGCGGGTTCCTAGTACTTACCTAACATAAAATTTTCTGACCCGCAGAGTCGCGCAGATTGCTGACAAACGCTCGTTCAGCAAATCGAGTGAAAACTCGTTAGATCGCTTCAGTATTTCCAAATCGATATGGACATAAAGTGGCCCAGTAGATAATGTACTGGGAAATTGATACTGGTCTTTTATGAGTACGATAGGTGCTCCTTTTAACAACATTTTAATATATTGTTATTGAGCGTCTGGTCGAAGCGACGCATGACCCAAGGGCAGGTGAGTATCTGGCACAGGGCATCAGCATTGCCATACAGCGGGGCAATGCAGCCAGCGTCTTGAAGACGCTTCCGACTTGTATTGATATCGATCGGTTGAGCTGTAGATAGTTTGCAACAGTCTGCAGTTAGCTCAATTGTTTCAATTTGTAAACTAGTTTTAATTTAATTCTATTATTTGATTGTAATTTTCTTTGTTAGTAAAGTTGAGTCCCAGAGAAAAGTTATCAGATAGGTACTTTTTATCCGCCTTAAAAAAAATATCTCGAACCATAACTAGATGTCACCACTAGAATTTTTTTTTAGGCTACTCTGAATATTATTCAAGAATATGCAGTCAATTATAAGTTCTTTTTTAAATAACAAACTATAAACGTTATAAAACTCGAATGGTCCTCATAATACGTAGGCACTGTTGAGATAATTTTATGATTGACTGTACAGTTTTGTGGTCGACTTGCAACAAAGTTCTGAATTATCGATTTCATCATCATCATCATCAGCTTTTCTACCCACTGCCGGGCATATGCCTCTTTATGTTTATGCCATTCGTCACGGTCCTGGGCTAATCTGGGCCAGGTTAACGTTAAACTTAAAATAAAACCGTTTCTCCAAATTAACGAAACTAGCGCTTTTAACAATGTAAAGCTACTACTAAAGCAACGACGGCTTCCGAAGTTATAACTGGTTTTACGTTAATTTGTCCTGGTTGAAGGTAAAGCTCATTTCTGGTATGAATTCATTAGGAACTAACGTAACTTCGTTAGTGCTCTCGTTACCTACTATTTCATGTACTGAAATCGTTGGGTAGGTAGTTCATTATTCATTTGCTCATTTGTTGCAGGCTGTTTAGATATGGAGTTTAATAAAATGGTCTTTATTAACAAAGAAAATTACAATCAAATAATATACTTAAATTAAAACTAGTATTTACAATTGAAACAATTGAGCTAACTGCAGACCGTTGCAAACAATCTACAGGTAGCTCAACTGATCCATATCAATACCAGTCGGAAGTTTACCCAATAGATAGATTACCATTGTATTTACCTTTTAAGGTAAAACAATCACGAAGAAGAGAATCTTGAAACTAGGTTTTTTTTACTTATCTGGAATAAATATTGTAAGGAAAGAAATTCGTTCCTGAGCACTGAAGTACAATACTGATTAATGAATGTTCCTGAATTTTTTAAACCCTAGAAAACCCTTTTTCATCCTAGCGTATAAAATAAAAAAGAGGTACAAAAACTCAACTGGAAAAGCATTTCCATTAAAACCAGAACGCGTCGGTGGGTCCATATATAAATAATTTGTTTGCAAAACAATCGAAACGAATAATCTGCCAGGTGAGAATTTAATTGTGCATTTCAGAGAACAGAGTGGAGCATAGGCGGCAATTCGACAGCTTTCAAAGGAAGTATCGGGCCAAAAAGGTAAAAAGCTATAACAAAAAGAAATACTATCAACTACCAACCAGAAATAGTATCTACATCAGGTATTTCACGCTCCCACAGTTCAACAAAAACTTGAGCAGTTTTAGATTTTTAAGGTGAGGGTGAACCTCTCAGCTCCCATACAAACGTACTTTTTTACATTGAAAACTATACCGTTTATTGCAATGAAATTACGCACTGATAATCGGATAAGAAATAGCTATGTTTGTATCGTTTTAGTTTTTAGGTTTCCGTACCCAAAGGGTAACAAGATAAAGTTAAAAACTACAACCCGACTACGTGAAAGTTATAAAAGTTTGAAACATTTACATTGACAAAATAGAATGACGTATCGGTCATATTTGATAGGCATAGAGTTGAAAATGAAAATAGGTCGTAGGTATTGTAATTTTTCTCTATGGGGCCTGCAGCCTGCGGCTACCTAAACTTTAATACGCGTTTTGAAGGCTTATTCGGGGTCGGAGCCCTAAATCCTATAGCCTATAACCATCGGGGTATTGAGACGAATCAATCGATACATAATTTGTTGAAATCGAACCAGTAGTTTCAGCGCTACGTGGGAACAAAGAAATCGGCCACATACATACAAACATAGGGTGCTAACCTCATAACCCTCCCCTGTTGATAGTCGGGTAAAAACGGGACGCTATTACTAAGACTTCGTCACTGACCACTGGACCAGGCTGTATCTCATGAACCGTGATAAGACAGTTGAAATTTTCACAGATAATGTATTTCTGTTGCTGCTAACAAATACTAAAAAACAGATTAAAATAAATATTTCAGAGGGCTCCCATACAACAAACGTGATTTTTTTGCCGTTTTTACAGATAATGGTATGGAACCCTTCGTGCGCGAGTCTGACTCGCACTTGGCCGGTTTTATTTTTTATCATACATAGATAACACCCAGAACACCTGGAACCAATATCTGCAGATAGTCCACTCAAACTGCCCCGAGGCCGGAATCGAATCCGCAACCTCTTGCGTCGCAGACCGACCTTCGTTCGCTTCGCCTCAGAGGTCGTCGCTTGCCGGGAAGATTGGTGATCGCAGTAGAGATTTTGAAATAAAACATGGACGTGCAAAACTGCAGGCAAAAGCTAGTCTGTTTGTATCCGTGCTGAGTCATTGCGATCTCGTGATTGATGAGCTCATTAAACCGATTGTTTTCAATGCGAACGAAATAGAAAACAATGCCGGTGCCAGGCAAATGATGCTTTGTAAGCATCATTTGCCTGGCACTGGCACCCACATCATTATGCCGAACTCGAAACCGGGTGGTCCCGAAATGTCGTCAAGCGTTTCATTCCTAATAGAATTGTTAATGAATGATCCATGAAATAGGGTGGTGTCACGTCTTCTTACTAAAGACAGGCGAAAAACTGAATTGAAACAGCACTGAAACTCAAGCCCGACAGGTCGGGCATAATAAACTTTCAGGGTCCTGAGACCGTACCTACATTTCATATTAAATGAACGTAGGAAGGCCTGACTGTGCCTGGCAGTAGTTATAAAAAAATTAACCAAAAAAATCTATGAAGAGAATCAATTATTACTTTGTTTATTTGTTATTTTTTGCTTATACTCTAAGAGCAAATATGTAAGCCTAAAGAAATAAACCTCACCTTTTTGAATTGAGTGGTTGATGACCGGCTGAACGTGATGATTCTTAAAATCCCAAAAATATCAGTTTAGGTAGAGGTTCTTTTTTCCGTCCGAGTTGCGAATTAGCATAATTATGTCGTATAATCTTATATTGGAGCCGACTTCAAGAGTATGATATAAAAAAATGATTTATTTGTTTCTCACTCAGTCCACATATTTACATAAATTCATTTAATTTTGTACGTTTATATAAACAGTTTAGGTAGGTGAATAGCTAGGTCAGCAGGTACATGCACGCTGAAACGGCACTGCAAAATGAGATCGAGTCTTATGTGTCTGGTTAAAAATATGATAATTAAAGTTTAAAATGTCATAATAAAAAATCATGTCATAAAATAAATCACATGCAATAATAAAATTTAATAGGTACCTACGTTATGAAGCCAGAATGAGTAGGTATGTCATTTACGTACCTATAATGAACTAGGTATGTTATGTCAGTTTGTCAGTAGCAAATTGGTTGATGGAATAATGTAATTTTTGTAACTAATATTTAGTTTTATACAAAAGTGTATTTTTTCTTAATTTTTTTGCATTCATATTCACAGAGTCGGTCCGTTTTACAGGATTGGTTTAAAGTACAATTTTTTTTTCCAGCGATGACGTATTTTTTTGTAGGTACAAAAAGATACGTGTACAAGGTGAAGCATCAGTCAGTCAGTGGTCATGCAGTCAGTATTCCGGATCTAGGTAATTAACACACAAGCCACTTTTTTTTTTACTGGTACCTAAGTATCCAAGCTGAAGAGATCGTTTATAATCGATAAAGCTTATAAGCTATAAAGCCACCCTTTATACTTTCTCTACTCAAAGCATTTCTTACTGTATTTGTATGTATTAATAAAAGTAGCGATGGATCTTTTTTATAACGGCCCTATAAATTCGGATCTCTTACGTGAATGCACTCTAAACTATAAACCATATAACTTAGCATTAACTATAACCCAAGCACTTTTAAGCTTGCGGCTAGATAATTCTGTGTGGATTTTTCAGCATGATTTATGTACATATTTTTAAATAACTATAAAAATTTACAATGTCAAAAATATTAGAAAGAAACATACCTAGTAAGCATCCTTATCTTACACCACGTTTGATTGTGATATACCAGCCGCTGGCGTTTGATCAACATTTGCTAAGTAAGTATCTATAAAAAGTTAAGTAATAAACATTTTATTTCTTCTTAAACAAACATCAATGAATTTAGAAAAATCTTGAGTACAAACTGCACTTGTCCCAGCCTTAACTGTATCAAAAGCCTTTGTCAAGTCGCATAGCATTCCCCCACATATCAGTTCCATCTCCCGCTCTAATCATTCTGTCCCTTATCATCTCCTCAGATACTGTCTTCAGATCATACGCCCATCCGATCCGTGCGAAGAAGTCAATGAACTTAGTCACTAGACCGAAACTTGGGAGCTCTGTTGACCGGTAATCCATGGGGAATGCGTGGTGGTAGTTATGGAAACCCTCGCCGGCTGTGAAAGCTGAAATAAAAGTAAATTATGTCCAATATCAGCTAATCAATGCAGATGTATTCGTCAGAGAATCACTCGTACTATTTTTTGACTGCATTTTGATCATCATCATCATCAGCCTATATTAGTCCACTCCTGGACATAGACCTCCCCTAATGAGCGCCATAGCCCCTGTCTTCAGCTTGCGGCATCCAGTATCCGTCTGCAGTCTTTCGCAGATGGTCATCCCGCCTGGCCCGAGAGCCTCCTACACTACGTATGCCAAGTCGCGGTCTCCACTCAAGAACACGTTTACATCAGCGGTTGCCGGTTCTTCTCGAGATATGACCAGCCCACTGCCACTTCAGCTTGCTAATCCTTTGAGCTAGGTCGATAATCTTGGTTCTCTGTCTGTATTTGTTACGAATACGCATTTTGATAACAAATAAAAAATAATAGAAAATGAATAGATGTAGACCGTACCTCTGAGTTAATCGTGTAGTAGAACCTATCTATAATAATTTGTAGTTAAATTATAATAAATAATTATTGGTAACTCGTAAACATAAGTCTTGTACCATCAAGAGTTAAATTTAAGTTAAATTATGTTTTTTTATGAATCGGTCAAAATATTGTGACTCATACACTCAATAATAATACATCTAGATATACCAACTGACTTGTGTTTATGATAATAATATTTACAGACCAGACAAACATTTTCCCACGGCAGGAATTGAACCCACAATCTTCTGCGTCAAAAGCGACTCTTCATCCGCTGCGCATCAGAGGTCAGATATTGTTAAAAAAAAATATGAAAATGGAAAGTAAACTGATGGTTTAGCAAATAGAAATTGACAATTCATCCCGTCATAGGCTAATTCAAACCTGATTACCGTTTATGTCCACAGAGTTAGTCGCTGACGTATTCTTATCATACGATTTGAACCCGAACCTGTGGGCAACGCTATTGATACTCAAGATGGCATGCATAGAGATCGTAAACCGGAGGATGTTGATATGCCAGGCATAGGAAAAGGTCTCATCCCAGAGAAGGGGGATCAGGCTGGGGATGATGAAGCACGACACGCTACCGCATAGCATAAAATATCTGAAAACAGAGATTGGTCTATAAATTTTAACGAATTTTATTATCTTCTATGAACAATGTTTACTTAAAAGAGTTATATTTTCTGGGAATATAACCTTAGAATAGTAACCTAGACAGTTATTGTTGTTTTTACCCAAGAACTTCGTTGCTGAAACTATCAAGGTCTCAGGGCGGCTGAGAAAAGAAGCACACGAAAAATAGGAATAAGATAATCATTTGACATGGATCAGTTGAGCTACCTGCAGATTGTTTGCAGCAGCCTGCATTTAGCTCAATTGTTTCAATGGTAAATACTAGTTTCAATTTAATTCTATTATTTGATTGTAATTTTCTTTGTGAATAAAGAAATACATGTTAATAAAGATAATCATTATTTGTAGCCACATTACAATGATTTGGACTTCAATAGGTTTGTATGTACTAAGTTGGTTTTTGCTTCAATTATTAATATTACCATCACCATAAAAAAAGCCAACAACGCCCGTATCTTCCTAAATTTTCCCCGTCTCGTCCCTCACCAACAATAACAATCAGAATAATCAACAAAGCACTTGATTTTTAGTATATTCTAAGGTTATTTTCGCGAGAACTCATAATAAAACACTGTTTTTACCAATCAGAGTACCTCATCAAATAAAATCTTACTCATGCTGGAACCTGACGATAGGATCGGCGTATAAATCACTAACGTCGATGCTGTTGCCCTTTCGTTTGACATCAGGGTGTTTAGCGACCATCCAGGTGCCGAGGTGTGCGAAGAAGAAACCACGGGTCGCGTTGTACGGGTCTGCGTTGGTATCGCAGAACTTGTGATGCGAGCGGTGGTCGCGGACCTGAGGGAAAACTTATCTTATCAACCCGCTGGGTTCACTTGTTGGGATGCCTCCCTTCCCTCCTTCCAAACGCCTTGGTCCAGGGCGTCAGTGGACTGGCAGTCCGAGCCGTGAAGGTACAGTTCATCCCGACATTTGACTTTAAAATATTCGTGTTAATCAACCCCTCCAATTTAGCCAGTGGATGTCGTAAGAAACGACTAGAGGAACCTTCCGGAGAAAGTGCTGCAGCTTTCTTTTATGTATTTTAACACCTGCACTGCAATAGCCAATTCAACTGCCAAGCGTGGTGATTATAGCAAAACTGCGACTCGAGCCACACACACTGTGAAGAAGTCCGTCGTTGAGGGACTTCATGTTGGTGTTCTTCCTTCGAACATTAACTAGGTTTTTAAGTTTACCCGCTTCCATTCACAACGTAAACCCTGTTTGGGGGAGGCATGTTCAGCAGTGAACGTATGTGTGCTCATAAGGTATTGATCAGTTAGGGATTAATGTCACAGAATAACCATTCAGGGTTATTGGTGATTCACTGACACTGCATGAGCTGCAGCTTCTGTCCATCATCACGAACACGTTTGAGAAGTTCTTCATTTTTAAGGTTCCGTAAACAAAGGGAAAAACGGGACCCTATTACTAAGACTCCACTGTCCGTCCGTCTGTCACCAGGCTGTACTCATGAACCATGATAGTTAGAAAGTTGAAATTTTCACTGATGATGTATTTTTGTTGTCGCTGTAACAACAAATACTTAAAAACAGAATAACGTAAATGTGAACAATAAGTCAAGATCTTACCCAAGTAATGATTGAGTAAACGTAGTCCACAGAAGTCATGTAAGCCAGCAAGATCCTGAGTGGCAGTTTGGCCTTGAACGCCCGATGGGCCCAAAGGCGGTGCTTTCCAGCCGCGAATCCCAACATGCCGACGTTGTAAACAACCAGTGCTGTACCATCAGAATCATTTATAAAGGTAGAACTAACTTCAGCCCGCGTCTCCCCACGCTCTTTTCCGGGATAAAAAGTAGCAAGATGAACCGACGACGACATCGTGATCTTTGCACTAGTTAGTATATTTTAATTATTAATCGTTTTCGAAATTTCAAGTGCTTATATTTTTTACTAGCTGCTGCCCACGGTTTTGGGTGTGTTTTTTTATGAAACGTTCAAAGGTTATTTCTATCCCACGAGAAAGGATTAAAAATTTCAGCCCGATCCGTTACATAGTTTTGACCAGAAGAAGTAGGTAACAATTTTTTTTATGAAACGTTCAAAGGTTATTTCCATCCCGTGAGAAAGGATTAAAAATTTCACCCCCATCCGTTACATAGTTTTGACCAGAAGAAGTAGGTAACAATTTTTTTTTATGAAACGTTCAAAGGTTATTTCCATCCCGTGAGAGAGGATTAAAAATTTCAGCCCGATCCGTTACATAGTTCTGACCAGAAGAAGTGGTAACAATTTTTTTTTATGAAACGTTCAAAGGTTATTTCCATCCCGTGAGAAAGGATTAAAAATTTCAGCCCGATCCGTTACATAGTTCTGACCAGAAGAAGTGGTAACAATTTTTTTTTATGAAACGTTCAAAGGTTATTTCCATCCCGTGAGAAAGGATTAAAAATTTTAGCCCGATCCGTGCCATAGTTTTGACCAGAAGAAGTAGGTAACAAACATCCATCTATCCAAACTTTAAATTGAATATAGTAATATTAGTGTGATTAAGAAAAACATGTCAAATGGTCGTTATAAATAAATATGATACAGTCAGCTGCTCAGATATGTATACACTTCCAAGTTTTCACTTTTATTTTCCTCGGAAGTTATGATATAAAAGTCTATGTACACATTTTTCATACCAAGTAGTCATCGTTCTTGTCAGAATACGATATATAAATTATCACAATGATAATACACTTACTATTCAGTCAAATTTCAAAACATAGGAGTGTATATATATATTTTCGCAGCTGACTGTACCTAAGTAGGTACGAAATAATATTACTCCCCTTGGAGTCGAGACCCTAGGTCCGTGAGGTACCAAGGCTCTCCGGGTTTTATAAAAACTATCTGAGCGTCTGATCTAAGGGAAGTGTGACCCGAGAGCTGGTGAGTATCTGGCACAGCGCATCAGTATTGCTATACAGCGGGGCAATGCAGCCAGCGTCTTGAGGACGCTTCCGACTGGTATTGATATGAGTAAATTGAGCTACTTGTAGATTGTTTGCAACAATCTGCAGTTAGCTCAATTGTTTCAATTGTAAATACTAGTTCAAATTTGGTTTTAAATTTGTTAATAATAATATTAATAAGGTACGAAATGCGATATTCAGTTAGGTACCTAGATTATGAATGCCTTACCCAAGACAATGGTTCCAAATTTAGCCCGAAGTAAAACGTGGAGTCCGTAAATAGAAGCCAGGTGAAAGTACACTTGCATCAGTATTTGAACGGGTTTGTACTGTAGCTTAAAATTTTCTGCAGTTTCCATTTTAAAGATTTCACTAAGACCTGTCTCTGTATCAAGCTCAGAATGTTTAATAATATTCCGAAGTTGTTAGCAAAAATAATGATGTCTAATTATAATTAAAAATGTTGTTAACATAATGATAATGTAGGTACCTTCTGTGTCCTCGTATGACGTTGGTTGCATCCGACAACCTAAGGTAATCAACCTAACCATAAATTGTGATGAATATCTTGACACTAGTGATTTTGTTAATCCGTTCGCTGCCCAGCCAGCCTCTACGGTGCAACCCGTGGTAGGGGTTTCTTACTAAATTCAAAATTCAAAGTGCTTTATTTCCTTTAGACCTTACAGGACTCTTGGACACGTCACAAAACTCAGATTACATAAGTAAAACTAGGAAATAAAGTGATCACTTTGATTTTTTGTCCCCTTCAATCTTTTTAAGGTAAAGTAAAGAAGCGAACAAGAAACCTTTACCTTGTTAGAACGTTAGTTTTCGAGTTGGAGCAAAAGTCGTCCCAAGCTTTTTTATCCTCTAGATAATCTGATATTTTATAGTAGGCCTTTTTACAAAGGATGTGTTTAACAGTTTGTTTGAATTTATTTATTGACAATTTTTGCAACTCACTTGGAGTTTTGTTGTAGAAGCGTATACATTGCCCTTTAAAAGATACGTTAATCTTGTGTAACCTAGTTGTGGGCACAGCGAGTTTATTTTTATTTCTAGTATTAAATTTATGTATATCGCTATTTTTAGGGAACCGATTGATATTTTTATGAGTATACAATAAGTTTTCATAAATATATTGACATGGTACTGTCATTATGTTTATTTCTTTGAATTTATCACGCAGGGATTCTCTGGGACCCATATTATAGATTGCACGAACAGCCAAACACAAGCAATGCTGGACATGCATCTGTGAAAGTGCCCATGACGTACAACACCTGTAATTATTGTAAGAATGTTTATTTCAAAAACGTACAGGGTAGTCTTAAAGTTAAATAAAGCTATTTATACCACTTAATAAACTTACTTTTAGAGTTTACTTAGTACAAATACAGTTATTTGTATATGCCACCGTAGGATAGTAAAGCCCGTAAAATTATAAAAATCCTAGTCACTTTATAATTTTACGTAAAATAATCAATTGGGCGGTAGCACTTACAATCTAACGCATTTAAACATCTCAATACCTCACGTCGACAAAAAATATAAATACAAATATAAACTTTATTTGAATCGGGGATAACGAACCGAACCCAATTATTTATGCCGTTCCAACTCGATACTATTAAGATCGGTTTGTAAGACGCGAGAAGAAAACATAAGAGATTTTGTAGATGCCTAGGGATTGTTGAAGTTGAAAACTGAAATTCCAAGAAATAGGACAGGTATTCTTTTAAACTATAAATCGTGTCAAGCTGTTGAAATGAAGAATGGCACAAGCAGGTGCAGATGATAAACGAGCATGCAATGCAAGACAGTTATTATACCACGGTGACGTGGAGTAATGTTTTTTTTCTGATATAAGAATACTAGCTGCCGCCCGCGGCTTCGTACGCACTTTTCAAGCAGGTTATGTCCGTCCCCGGAACTATTTACCTCCCTGTAAAATTACATTAAGATCCATTCAGCCGTTTAGGTGTGAAATGGTAACAGACAGACAGACAAAGTTACTTTAGAATTAACAATATTAGTATGGATTATGAAGATTGGTAATCTGATCTTTTCATCGCTTTTATTTCTACCTCATACATCATCACCGTTTACATGTTTTGTCCGTACTGGGTACAGAGCCCTGAGTTCGGTTTAACAATATTATCGAGTCGTCATCGTTACGTCTTATTTTTCTAAGGATTTGGTATGTGTGGACATGGAATTAAGCAAATCCCATACATCCGCGTAAGCTATTGTACTGCGCTAGATTTAGCCTAGAATTATCGTTCGGCGACGGCGGCGGCGCTTGCGATTATCGTCTCCCATTTGCATATATCAATAACCAAGGAGGAAGAAAAAATACACTTCTACATTTATTTTTGCCCAACCAATAAATTTAGGTATTTTTTACTCACCTAAATCACCAAACACCTAAATTTAATTTTTGAAATTTTAGGATAACAAAATTATAAACAATGTACCTGTTTTTTTAAATATAATGCAAGGTCTTACCTACTAAATCATTTAGGTAGGTAGGTATGCAAATAATAAAAATACGATAGGTTAAAAATGCATGCTTATAATAATAAGAGTTACATCCGAAACCCACAAATAAACGAAATTAGTGATTTTGAAACGTTTTTGTGAAGGCTATACTCAAACAAATTAAATAAGTTCCCAAAAATTTACGATTTAGGCTGGTCTCGAACCTGCGCCCCTCGCTTAGTATGGGTATGCTCTAAACAACTAAGCCACAAAATCCTAGTCGGTTTCGTCAACCTCTTGGGGACGCTTCCGACTCGAATTGATATGGATCAGTTAAGCTACCTGTAGATTGTTTGTAACAGTCTTCAGTTAGCTCAATTGTTTCAATTGTGAATTTTAGTTTTATTTTAATTCTATTATTAGATTCAAAATAAATAATACACTCGTAAAATATTAACAGTCTGGCAAAAATTTCAATTTGATGTAAACGAAACCATGATGTATATGACACTCATAGCCATGGATTCATTGATTTTGTATAATCAGCCTGTAGGTTTATGATGCGGACGTCAGTCCTAATAATCAGTTATATTGCAAGGGTAAATGTCACCAAATATGCTTGTTTATTTCCAGTGCGAGGGCCACAAAACGTCCAATTAGCAGTTAACTGCGTACCTAATGAATAATTATTTGCATTTTGCATGTTATTTTAAAGCGTAAATCCGCTGAGATAGGTATCCTCGACGTAGAGTACGAATAGTTATGTCTAACTAGTAAAACTCAGCAAAACTATCAAATATGAGAATGTCGGCCCTGATAATTGTACATTAAATTGATTAACAAACAAAATTACAATCAAATAATAGAAAAAAATTAGAACTAGTATTTGATATTGAAATAATTAAGCTAACTGCAGACGTTTGCAAACAATGAATGAATGAATAAATGAATGAACACTTTATTGTACAATAAAAATAAACATGAATAAATAATCTTATATCTAAAATAAACATAATACAGTACAAAAGGCGGCAAACAATCTACAGGTAGCTCAACTGATATCAATACCAGTCGGATGCGTACCCAAGACGCTAGCTGCATTGCCCCGCTGTATGGCAATGCTGATGCGCTGCGCCAGATACTCACCAGCTCTCGGGTCACGGTCCCTTCGACAAGACGCTCAGATAATTGAACATTCAATTAGGTACTTATCTTGGCCTCCCCAACACTAAATATATGATAATGTCTATGTCCCTGGTTGGACCATATGTTTATTTTATATAACTTTTTATTTTCTTTTTAACATAATGTTTAGTCTAGTGTGTAATTGAGAAAAATACCCTGTCTTTGTATCTTTTTAAATTGAGTTTATGTATGTCACTGGCAAGAGTGGAGTCCCCTAAGCCTAACACAAGCACATGTTTGCTTAAATGGAGGCTCCCAAATACATTTGTTTGTAAAAATAAGGTACTGCAATAAACGTTTTATTTATTTTGAAATAAGTAGATAGGTACGTAGTATGGGTAGTTTCTCTGAAAGATAAAATTCGTAAGGAATACATCCGACAGAGAACGAGGGTTATCGACATAGCTCAGAGGATTAGCAAGCTGAAGTGGCAGTGGGCTGGCCATATCTCGAGAAAAACCGACAACCGCTGGGGTAAACGTGTTCTTGAGTGGAGACCGCAACTCGGCAAACGTAGTGTAGGACGCCCTCCGACCAGGTGGGATGATGATTTGCGAAAGACTGCTGGCAGATGCTGGATGCGTCAAGCTGAAGACAGGGCGCTATGGCGCTCATTAGGGGTGGCCTTTGTCCAACAGTGGACTACTATAGGCTGATGATGATGGTGATGACGTAGTATGGGTGCTCACTGCCTCACAAACAAACAGAAGTATCTCATAAACTTATTAAATTGATAGGGGTACCTCCCCCTGGGGCACGTATAACTAGCAGTTTCCGTTCACTATAAATCACAGTTGGAGTTCTTGAGTTATTATAAAAATTTACCGAGTAGTATAAGAACTTTTGACATGCTACTTGAGGTCGGGTGTAGAAACTTCGTAAGTTTGTAATAGAGTGTCTAAGGGGAAGTATTGACTTACTTGATGGCAACAACGTTGGAAATTATTAAAGTGAGTTATTTAAGAGACGCCTAATGCAAAAATCAAGCAAAATGGGTATTTTTTTAAACACTTTGATTTATAGTAACGAACGTAAATGTACAGATTAAAAAAATACGGTAGGTAGGGAAAAGCCTGTAGAAGTCGAGTAAAAGTTTTTTTTGCGAAATTTGTATTTTATGTTAAAAAAGAAACCAGTTTATTTTCATAAATTCTATTCGATTACTGGACTTCTACAAGTTTTTTTAATGCTTATAAATTTTGAATAATTAATAGACAAAATTTAAATGTTTGTTATTTCTTCATACCAAAACTACTGAACGGATCGGGATGAAATTGACTGCATACCTATTGGTAGTTCTAGGCCTGGAATGAAACATAGGCTACTTTTTATCAAATAAATCATTCATAAAGGATGGAAATACAACCAAAATACAACCTTTAAATAACCTTTAAACGTTTCTGTAGAAATAGCGCGTACGAAGCAGAAACTAGAAGGGTTATAAAAATAATACAATACACTACAATACAAAATTCTTTATTGTACACCACAAAATAGATTAAAAGAAACACACAACAACAACACACACAACACAGAGACATAAAAACGTAAAAGTACAGTAGGCGGCCTTATCGCTTAGAAGCGATTTCTCCCAGGCAACCATTGGATGGAATATAACGCCCGTCTCACATTACCGCTCGGAATCGAATTTGTGGAGCCGCAACTCGAGGTCCGCTGCGCTTCCGCGTTAGTTTCGCATCTTTTCCGCATATCGTACAACGGACAACGTCATTACGAAACTTGCACCTACACGGTACCGTAGTATGACTGACCTTTAAAGTAAAATTGTCGTATTCCATTTTTAAGACGAGTATACTAAGGTTGCTATATCTACCTATGTTTCAATAATAATCTTCGCGACAAAATGAAAAGACCTCGCCGTCCAGATTGTCACTGAATTATTCATAAATTTTAATCTCAAGATACGCTCCATAGGAAACTAATTTTCGATTCTGATCTATTTTCGCGGCGAAATTGGACTTTTTAATTAAATCGCTTCAATAGGTGGCGGTTTTAATAAAGGATCTAACTACGTAAGTACCAAAAGACGTTCGGGTCATGTTATCATAGACAAATGAAATGCCCGGAAAGAAACTAAGCACTGAGTTTGGTTTATGACAGTACCTACCATAAACCAAACTCACTGCTGAAAAAGCGCTGCAATGGCACTTGTATTATACCTTCTTATATTAATTTTATACATTGTACTTAAATTAAGTTTAATAAGACAAATAAAATACTTCTATTTCTTTAGGATCGAGGTAGTCTTTAGATCGCTACGTTCTATTTCTGTAAGGGATTTACGTAGTTCCTTAGGCACCAATACACACGGTAGAGTCGCTGTATAAGTAAGTCCTATACAAAAATGGTAAGTCTCAATGTCTCGATATCAAGAAACAAAACTCAGCGCTATGATGTAGTTGGTAGTTTTTTGTAGCTACCTTATTATTTACTTTTACGAAGCCAAAGATGAAGAACATTCGCAAATATTTAATAATGAAAATCTATTTATTATACTCACTAACGTAAATAAAAAAGTACCTAAGGCTCTATTTGTTTGGCGTGATCGAATGAATCTGTTTGCCGTGATCAGATGCAGCGTGATCGGGTCCAGCGTGATCAGATGGGACATCCCCCCACGGACCTAGGGTCTGGACTCGAAGGGGAGCAAATGCGTAGGCTCTGTCGAGACCTGCATATTTGCGCCTTTTGAGATCTTCGGCCAAATCTACCGCCGCACCAGCCCTCACGGATATCCTCGGAAGATGGGAAGGCGCGAGTGTGTCGACGCATGTAGCGTCCCACACAATAGGCCTCCCCAACTCCCATTGTACCAGAGTCATACGGTCTGCCGTGATAGATAGATGAAATAGAATTCCTATCATGTTAACGTAAACTTACCTATTAGTAGGCGAACATAGAATTAACGCGGAAGGATGCTAATCTAATCTGGAGCGAGATAATAGAATATCTATTGTGATGCAAATATTCCGCTTGTGTGTTATCATAACATCCCTAGAATTTCCATATTAATATCTTAATAATCATAGAAAAGCCTTCAAAATTTACTATTCAAATCTTATGGGTGTATAGGTTACAGATAGGGGTGTATAATGAATAAATATAAGATCGACGATCGATGTGGCGCTGGGGGTGAATGTCCGCCTGCGCCGCAGGAGGTTGTGGATTCGATTCCCGCATTATTGGTACGAATTGTCAGGGTATTTTCTATGTAAAATGAAAAAAAAAAACTAAGAACTTCAGAAATAATATGGGATCCAAATGGTCGTCGTTAGATTCATCGGTATTCCTGTGTGCTTCGTGAGCTCCCTCTGATCGCAGATATTTGGAACGGTAACTGGTGCAGTTATGCCTTTTATTAGCTAATACTTGAACGCGATGAAAGGTAGCACAACGAAGCAATGTACGTCCGTGGATTGTACTGCCGGGTCGAGACTATGCAATATTGCATTGTCGATGATAAAGCAACATCTGGACGCGACCCGTACCGTGTAAATAAAATTTACTGTAAGTTGAAAAAGTGCGTTGTGTGTAAACGCGCAAATAGAGTTTATTTGTTTTTTTTTTTGATTGTTCTTTCATTTCTTTACTAAAGTATTTAGTGTCTGGTATTATTTTCATGGAATTAAAATTTTCTACCTGGTCATATGACTTATAATGCGATTTTAATGAAAAATATAACGTAAAATCGTCAAAAGTTTTTGACTATAGTAGCTACTTACAGTCCTCTGGTAATGGTGCTATTGTTATGGCAAAACACTGTACGTGATTTAACAGTGTTTTTTTTGCCCACCGCCCGTGCCGTTTGGTTGCATATCCACTATCAATCGACCTCCCCGCCAAACTCGCGCGCTGCCAATAGGCTTCGCGGCGGGCAGGTCTCGATAGTTTGGTTTTGATGAACACTGTATCATTTTCGCGTCTCAATTTATTTTGATAATACACGGTATATTTCATTACCCTGTTTTGGAATTTTAAACCTTATAGATTACGTGAATGCAGTGTTTTGTGAATTGTATTTTCTCAGTGTAGGGAATAGCTAGTAGAAAAAATATTTAGAGTGGTATAAAACAGACAAAAGAATACGATTGAGTCCTCGATTGAGTGGACTTATATTGGTGGACATAGTTCTTAGGTTACCGTGTTTTGCCTTAACGAGGCTCAATCTCAGACTAAGTAAGTACTTAGTCTGAGATTGAGCCTCGTTAAGGCAAAACGAGCAACGAGGCTCAATCTCAGACTAAGTAAGTACTTAGTCTGAGATTGAGCCTCGTTAAGGCAAAACACGGTAACCTAAGAACTATGTCCACCAATATAAGTCCACCAAAAAATATGCCTCCCTCAAATGATGGGTTCGCCGTAATCAGTACGCTTGGCAGGGAGTAAATACACAGAAGGAAGCTGTCCTTTCTCCGGTAGATTCCCTTAGTCCTCTTTTACTACTCTTTATTTAATCCACATATTTGTTTTTTTAAGATCCCGTTGTGAAACTCCCAGGAGCAATCCACCAGAGCTCGGATAGATGTTCGATAGTCGGTGACACGAACATGGAATTACAGTATTGTTGCTGCTGTATATGCATATATATATGTAGTGACTCCAATATTTCACTTTGCATTTTTTTGGCAATAAACTAGTGTTCAATTTCCTCGTGAAGTTGTGATCTTGTATTACTAACGTTTTAAAATAGTTAATCTGCGATTTACTTCCATATTTTTTTGACTCTAAAGGACTTTATGGTCATACTACCTAACCACAGAAGGAAGCTACTGTCCTTCCTCCGGTAGATTCCCCCAGTCATCATTTACATCTCTTTATTTAATCTACATATTTGTCTTTTTAAGATCCAGTTCTTACGTAGTTATTGATACTCTTTGGATCCAGTTGTGAACCTAACATAACCATATGGTCGTACTTCGATCTGACGAGAATGTTAATCCGTAAATTATGTGACATTCGCAGATTTAAGAAAAATCTTGTTTTTCGCTTTCGACCTTCTACTTCGGGTAGAAGGTTCTCACCTGATATTACAAGCTTTCTTTAAGTTTAAGTTTTAGTTGATCAAATTTGAAAAAAATACTAGCTGTGTCTTCATGTCCTTACTGAGAATATAAAAGCGACGTCAGATGACCTATTCAATTTAGATCACAATGATGATAATTAAGTTAGCGTAAACAATTCCCATTTTAATTGGATGGGATATTTCAAACTGAACTACCTACTCTCTTGAAGCAGATAAAAAAAAGAAGCACAGAAACCGAGATCGTCAAACAAAACCCTAAAGAAAGCTTTTGATATTTTTTTTAATAGCTTGTGGGATTTTCTTATGTTTTTCGCATACTGGATTCATGACAACAGCGTGGATAATTATATGAAAAAACAAAAGACAATCGCGCTATTAAATTTAATCATAACTCAATGGTACAATCATTAACAAACGACGCTACTTATAAAAAAATATGCCCCAATGTATATGGCAATAAAAACAGAAAATGTAATCAAATAACTCGGCGTACTTAAAAGTGTTTTTGTATATTTTCTTCTTACATGTATAATAAGAACCTGCAAAATAAAATAAAATACACGGGAACGGTTATGTCACTTTATTAAAATGTAAATTTCGTCAAAAACAGCCGAAACCTTGGCATCCTAATTGGTTTTACCGCGTTTATCCAATCTACGAGGCGTTGAAAGCGGTCTGTGTTTTCCTTTACAGGCGCTCCCTCACCGCGAGCATTCGTCTGAAATGTACCTACGTAACTAACATTAGTTTGTGAGGCATTTCGTTACAATATTGCCTCCCTGACTGACGAATATTAATTCGCCTGCAATGTAACAATGTAACTAGATTCGATTTTGACCTTTCTGTTGTAGTTGAATCAGTTGTTTTTACAATATCAGACAAAGAGGCAAGCTGTTCCTCCGAGCGCGCACTGTAATGCTCGAATCTGAGCTGTTACATTACAGGAATGAAAGGATGCTCGCAGTGTGGAACCGCATATAATTTTTAATGTCTCGACTCACGATTGTTGTGTTTGAGGAAAAAAAAGGGCCTTTTCATATGCTTCTTTTATGAAGGTAATTTATGTAAACATCTACATTTTGGAGATTGTGTGGAAATATTTACGAAGGGACTTTTTCTTGCCGCGTTCTAAAACGGTAGTCATTCATTTGCCGTTCATCTACCCATACTTTTTAAGTATACTTAACTAGTACTTCCATACTGTTAAAGTTTATTTTCAAAGTAATATGGCGCTTATAATATTGGGGAATACAATTAAATTTTTAGTAGTAGTAGTTAGTTAGGTTCCATACTTATACTGTTATAAAGTCGAAACTTATAACGTGTCTGTAACCTTTTCACCGTCTATTCCCAGTTGCCACCACCATCAACGCCACCACACTGGTGGCAATCAAGAAATAAACTCCCAGTCGCCACCAGTGGTGGCAATCGGTAATTATATTTCTCGATTGCCACCAGTGGTGGAAAAGCTGATGATGATGATCGCACATGTGAGTTTGTTTAATTTTTGAAGTATGTAGATGATAGTAAATTAATATCAGAATGAACTTGTAATCAGCCGGCAAACTGTAGCCCATCTTCAGCTAGCGGTAGGTAGTTAGCCAAAATAATAAATTTTCACAAACGAGCACTTAAATTCGGTATCACATATCGCACATAGGTTTGAACCATTAGCGCCGTGTGCAAATGGCCCGCCCGCCCGACAAATGCTCGTGTTGACACTGCCTTGATGGGCTTCTGTTTGGTTGGTTTGGCTTGTTTCTAGGGGAAGGTCAACTGATTACTTGGCTTAGGTTACCTCTTGACAACTGATTTGACAATGGAGTCATGATTTGTTCAAGAATGGAGAGTTCAAGGTCGTAATTTTATAAAAGGATGCGACAATTTTGTAATGTTGTGGTAACACGTGAATTCCAAATGTGACAAGCAATAGACAGCAAGTCTTTTTCGTAAATCGTAATGACTTTCACAGAGAAATGAATTGACATTGAATAACAACGTCGGCAGTGAAAAGTAAACTCTACGAATGATACGATAACATTTCAAATTGATTACTTGACAGCTCTGTCGTTCCCTTCTGAATATATTGCAAACGATTTACAGAGTACGCCTAGAACTTGTATAGTGTCGGAAAAGAAATATCAGTTGAATTGCGCACGCTAGAAAAATGGATTGCCTGGCATTACACTTGAGGCCTGGCCACTTAACCCACCTGCCCCCCTAGCACGGGGATTGTTGTCTAGGGTAGAATAGAGAAAAATTACGTCACTTTGTCATCCAATGCGTAAATTATTTGAAATGCATTCCTTCAACTTCAATAATGTACGCAATGTATGGCGATGCAATGTCATTATTGTCTATTCTACCCTGGACAACAATCCCCGTGCTAGGGGGGCTGGCCCCCATGTTTAGTTCAGCCCGAAGGCCATCAGGCATATAATACATTGTACAGCTATGAACTTCAATCTGGAGTCCTAAAATCTGATATTATCATAAAACATGAAAATTTAAACAGTACATAAAACTCAAATAAATCTTATATAACAATGCATTATTTAAAACACCTGGCTATTTTGCAAGTTGAGATTAGGCATAACATAGATGACAGTAGTCAGAGTAAATACATTGTCTATCACAGTCAAAAAAATATGTTTTTTTAAATGTAATCAAAATGTTTATTTTACTTTATTTGATGATTCGTTTTTTCATTCCTAACATTCCAATTTAAGACATTTTTATTATTGTTTGAAGGAGGTAGGAACAATCGGGAATGTAATTATCCCGATTGTCCCTAGTAGTAACAATCGAGATTTTTTTTCCCGATTGTTCCTAGTAGGAACGCAGGGGGTAGGGACAATCGGGAATAGGCGAAAAAAACTATCATAAAAAAGCCTTTTGCTCCATAGATGATTACATCAATGATGCTTTTATTTCTGACACTATGTTATTTATCAAAAAATAATCCTTATGATTAAGCCTTTCGATCGGTATGATAAAGCTACAGGTGATTATTTTTCTCGTGTAACGGGTTCGATTCCCGGTTCAACCATGTTATTATTTAAATATCTATGAATGCAGTTGAAATTGTTTGTTACAGTCAAATAATGTATTCTTTCAGTAAAATGTTCCGTAGTAGTATTTCACCTAACTAAAACAACAAACGAAATACTCATTATGTAGTTCACATAGCAGAAAAACGATTAGTCGTTCAAGCAAACAGCCGAACGGATGCGAAAACGGACACTCGGATGGAAGAGCTGATTTCCCGGTCTGACCCCCAAAATATAGGTTCAGTAAGGTTAGTTGGTCGAGATAAGGTGCGAGTATGAAATGGAGGTGGCATAGGGTTAAAAAACATTCACTTAATGAAGAATCAAAATACTAGCCGTTTTCTAGAATTTTAATAAATAAACTCAAGCATTATTATTTTTTCATAAAACGTGCATTTGGTTTTTTTAGGCGACCAGTATTTTTTTTAGGTGGCCAGTATTGTTCTTTTTTTGTAGGCGGCCAGTATTTTATTTTTGTAGGCAACCAGTATTTTTTTCATGAAGTTATTTCCCCTCTCACCTTTCGCATACCGCAGGGGGTAACTTGCTCATGTGAGAGCACTATACGAGTAGAACATAAACTAAAAAATGCAGTGATTTGCTGCTGCAATATCCAGCTCTATTTTTAAGTAAGTTTCTACCTTTATAATCTGTCAGCGAATTCAAATTGAAGTTCAGCTTGTTTCCATAACATTTGGTTTATGAAATTTCACTTTAGATAAGGCTGATAAACTACTCTATTTTGATTATGTAAATCTATTCAGAAAGTCTATTTTCATTTATATAATTTTCATTTACAAACTAACTCGATTCTAGTTGAGTGAATTTATTTGGGAACCCAGGAATGGAATAGGAACCTCTGCTTGTAAATTTTCTTGCTACGATTGTACAAAGTTTTCTGCGGTGCCGGATCTATAAGTTTTCTGACTTCGAGGGCAGAACCGTTGTAACTCACACTCTGTTTGCTGAGTCGATAGATTTCTTCCGAGATGGACTGTTTACTCGTTCGACTCTCCTCGATGGTGATTACGTAATGGAGCAATATGGTGGAAAGTTGATGGTTGCCTGTCGATTTGTTCTCGATGGGCATAATCAGGTTATTTTTGCTTATTGTGAATAGTTGAATCACGCGTAGTTTGTATACCTACTCTACACTGTAGGACTGTGTGTATCTTATTGATGAAATTAGGTAATCTTTATAATACTTTTTAACGAAGAAAATTATAACCAATCAACACAAATGACCAGTACTTACAATTGAATCAGCAAACTGAAAAACGTAGCAAATAATCTAGAGATAGCTCAACTGATCCAAATCAAAATTTCGATATTTGAAAATTTTACGATTTACGTTTCTACAAAAAAATTGGAAGTGGAACGAACAAAACCAAAAGTTTACTTAAAAAGTACAATGGAATTCTACTTTAACGGAGTTTACACTAGCAATAAAACTTGCAGAAGTTGGTTGGACACAAGAGGTTTTCACCGAGCAAACATAGGTACGGCGGACGACGGAAAACTTCCACAAGTTTTGCGACTTTTGTATATGTAAATCTTTATCCAGAACTCAAATATGTACTAACCTATAACTTATAAAACTTAGTTATAGCATCTACCTATCTATGTACTTTACCTATGTATTGTGTAATTAAGTTATCAATTAACCCAGTTTTTATTTGGCCAGAAATGGATGAAATCCGTTATTACATACCTAATCAAACAGATGAATGTGAAAAGTAGCTAAGTTTGTTCTGATAGTGGCTTCACCGATAAAAGAACTGAGATCCTATAGAAAGGTGCCAAGTTTCATAGCAGTTCCTCATCTTAATCTGTTACGTTCTTTCATTAATCGACTTCAAAAAGGAGGAGGTTCTCAATTCAGCTGTATGTGTACACGTGTATCGGGCTATATGACCCTGTATTTTGATATTGATAGAACTTAAGACGGGTTAAAATGACTGTACGACACGGAGGTTGTTTGTGTTTGTGTTTATTTTTAGGTATATGTGTTACTTGATATCTCCGTCAATGATTAGCCGATTTTGTTGATTCTGAAAGTTTCAACTATTGTATGTATAAAGATTGATTCCGTAGGATGACTATTATCCCGTAGGATGACTATTTATCCCGTAAAACCTAAAAATCCATCATAATGTTTGTATGGAATCACGACAACCATCAATTCTTTCGTTCTTGTACAAAGATAATTCTGTAATCTGTGAGTGCCCACAACAAACCATACAACACTGAAAACCGTCTCACTTATGACAGAAGCAGATGAATACGGCGAGAAAAACGTGTGCCACCGAAACGTGAGGTAAAATCTATACAGTTTTTCTGGTCCTAACATTTAATCCCGTATAAATACAGTGTTTATGTGGGATGATCCAATTTTGTATTATTTATTTCATATTTTATTTATTGTTGCTTGCATGTAGGTACATTTATTCAGTTGAATGGTTATTACTAGAGACATGCACCCTTTAAGGGCACTACAAAACTGAGTAATGTTTATTTTTACAATGTGAAATGGAATTTAAAATACTCCCATAATTTAACAATAACATAAATTTCAGGCAATGCATACAAAATAAATATAATTAATTAAATTTAATTTAGAAGGTGGAGGTGATAATATAGGTGTCTTCTTGATTTTATTGGTTTAACATACACGTGTGTGTGTTAAACCTATCGAAGTTTGCCTAATAAGCATAATTCTTTGCACATTTCAATCAAGGAAAGCCATTTTGATTTTTCCGGATGTCTATCCCCATATCCCAGGTACGTGTTACCTGGAAGTGCAGACAGGGTGACCCCATTGCAGCTTCTGAAGCGGGACAAATGAGCTCGTTCATCATCCTTCGCGTCTCACGAATTGATTTGGACTTCTCTATCAAATATTATATTTTTCAAGAAAATTGGCGGTGAACTCTTAAGAAACGTATGGTGTAACATTTCAAGTTCTTAGGTAAACATGCTTAGCATGCATTTTAACCGAAATGTTTTTTTGTTTTTTGGAAAAGTCTAGACAAAACCTTGCAGTTAAATCATTTTTAATTACTTCTGAGATTTCCCTATTAATGTGATATGGAAAAATAATTGTGTCTAAATAATCCATTTTGTAAAGCTACAATTTAAATACGTACCATTGAGTTCATATTACAAAATAATAATTATTCCCAGAATAATTAATTCATTGTATCAAATTTAGGAACAAAGCATGAGACAGTGTATAAAGGACTCTACATTTGCAACTGTTACGTCTTACAAAATCGTCTTAAAAAATATGTTACAATCATTCAATACAGTGGCATGGAGTGTGCGACAGTGTTCATGTTTTTTTATGAACCATATTGTATGATTCGGTTTTTCTATACTTTTCGAACGTGCAACGGATAGTTGGTGAAGCCAGTTAGTTTCACTTAAAGTAAAAATGAAATGTGTTAATATCTAAAAAAGTGAAATATCTTCAAACTAAATTATAACATTCACTGAGTCGCTCTGGATATTTTTAATCATAATTTTCTGCGCGTATTCAGCGTTCTTACTATGGTCAATGCATTCATTTGCGATAAAAAAAAAAGTCTTTTTCTTTATATTTGGCACTTCACAGCACCTCTACTGGATAGAGAGGAACTAGTTTTCGTAGTTTAAAGTAAACGTTAACAGTCGATAAATAGTTGCTTGTACATAGGCTACTAGAATCTTTGTTTCATACAAACTCGGTTTTATTTTTCGAATGGTTTTCAGAGATTTTACACAGACTGTTTTCACGGAGTATTGTATTTCTCACATTCGTACGTCGTTTGTACGTGTAAGCGAGATAGTATGTTTAAAAAATAATAAAGTATGTTACAGTCGATACCTGTAGAAAAATAATCCTAGCAATTGAGCCTTTTGATCGGTATCGTAAAATAACGAATGTTTTTTTTTACAATTTTGCGGGTTCGATTCCCGGTATAGACAGGCAATTATTCAAAAATTTTTGAACGCAATTTAAATTGTTATAAAAATCAAAATGAAATCTTCAATCAGAAAAAAATTCTATCTCCAATATTTCCGATACTGTCCCTCCATGTGGCGTAGCCGTGCCACGCCCTGTACAGCGTTGAAAATTGTCAGAGCGACTCAGTGCAAATTGGAGATTGCTAGCGTGCTAATCAGCGAACTCATGCTAAGGCAGAACCAATTTTTTTTGGAACAATTTTTTTATACTCACTCTTCTTATTTTAGAATCTATTTTCCTCTTAGTTTAAGTATTCTGTACGTATGAAATAAAATATGTTCTATTCTATTCTAATTCTATTTGCAGGTTAACTATAAGAATCGAAACCCATCCAGAGATTATTTTGTATCAAACTCAGTGTCCGCAACCGAAATATCTAAATTTCGAGGCACACTTCTAACTACAGTGGTGCGTGCGTCTGACAGACACCATTGTTGCTGCCTAACGTCATTGTGGCGCCTCGTCGATGCGTCTGGCAGACGAATATACAATGCACGTCGATGGCTGTTCCGCACACGCGAATTTATTCATGCAAAGCGATTTTTCAGTCGTGGAAGTGTATTTTAGAGTGGCATGAAAAAAGCGAGGCTAGTCTGAAATGGTTGCTCAGCGCTTAGTTAGAATGGTTGCTCGCAGCTTATTTAGATCCACGTGTATTGAAGCATTGCACGTAGCTGCGCTCAGATGCAATGTTTTCAGTGTTGTGTTCAAGTATTTTTCAACATGCAGTCTCTTTATAATTTTTAATTTAATTCTTTTATTTGATTGTAATTTTCTTTGTTAATATATCTATCTCTCTTTATCTACCTAAATATTGGAAGCTGGAACTACAAGAAATATATGTAGAGTTGATGGGTAATTTCAGTAGTTTTTAACATTAGTTAGTATTTAAAGTTCATTATCCAGGAATCTAGGAGTTGGGCATTGACACTATCACTCTGTTTTTAAGCTTCGTTAGTGTCATCGTTTTAATAGGTATCAATGATCCTTTAAGTAAAAATGTTCTGAATAAATATTTTTTATTATTATTTTAATATTAATATTGGTTACAGATATCAGACAGGTTTCAGTAATTCGCCCAAAGATTGATGGATTATGATTACGTAAATAAAAGCTCATTTTCAGCCTACCATAATACATTTTCTTAATGTGCTTTTTGTACTGTCTGTGTTTGTGTGCGTAACTGTCTAGCTTACCGTGTTTACAAAATATTTTTATTGCTATTTTTAGAGAACCCTAGTGTCTAGTTAAACCCATCTTAGGATTTAAGATACTATGAACCAAAAATATGTAATCTTTCTTTCAATAAATAATATCTATCTATCTATCTACTGAAGCTTTATTAGATTGAAATGCCTTTATTTAATGTTAAGTATTACATATGTAGTTTTCTTAGACAAGACAAGAATCGATTTCTAAGTGTCATCTTGAGTGTAATAGAAACAACTGTTAATGATCCAGGTTTCGGTATAACGGTATGGTTAAAAATAGCCCGAGGATTATCCCTAAAAACCTTAACCACGAAAATTTCCAAGCTTAATTTCGCAACAGGTATTTATAATAGCGTCCCTTTGCGAAGGTAATCCGTTTTTATTAAACTGCGTTTGTAATCAGCTTTATCAGTCATTGTGGTCCTTCGGCCGCTTTAAGCACTTTGCTGACAAAGAACCGCTGGTTATTAAGAGATTTGTACCTTTAATCTCTTTAATATTCTCTGAAGATTTTTCTCAGAGTTGTTAGCCGAGTTTTTTACTCGTTAGCAAATAAATTACGGACTTATGTTCTTAAAAGTAATGCTTTTGCCCGGCTAGCACCTCATTATTGGTTGCTATAACTTCCCAACTTCGTTTAACAAGATTCTCAACTCAACAATCAATACCATTAAGCAAACACCAAGTAGGTACCTAGAACGTTAACTTTTCTCAGACTTTTCTCCATTTACAAGTAATTTCAAAGTTAAGTTTGGAAGGCTCTTCAAGCTAATTTAGAAGCTGGTATACTACAGGAAATATATGTAGTGTTGATTGGGTAATATTGGTTGCAGATATCTGACATTTCAGTAATTCGCTCAAAGATTGATGGATTACGGTTACGTAAATTTCCTATAATACTAAATCCCTTATATTTTGAAGTAATTTTGTGGGGAAAGCTCTGTCGAATCGAGCAAGGTTCAGGATTCGCTCTGTCAATTACTAAACACGGGTTCGTAAATTGGCTATCGGTTTCGGAGCGAACCGTCGTTTCCACGAAGAAATTGATTTTAAACGACTTTTTAGAAAATATTTTCAGTTGGGATGGTCAAGCTCAATGCTCTATGAATTACCATTTAGATATGATATGATTTTCAGAAGCGAAGAATATAATGAAAAAGGTCTGCGGCCTTAGTCTTGAGTTTATACATGTTATGTCAAAGAAACAATTGGATCGTTATCAAACTATGATAATTCGTTCCTCTAGATCCGGTAGGGGCGCTACAAGGTGCTAAATGTATAGAGAGGACTCGAATTCGATGGAAGTATTCGAGAGATAATGCGTAACAGTCGTACTAGGGCCCCTGAATATCAATGGCGAAATCCTTAACGATCTACGGTTCGTACGTATGCCGCGTACACGGCTGGTCCCCGATGAGATTGGCTGCCGTAGCCAAAATGGACTATGGGTAGGAGGACCAATCCAATCCATAACAAATAACTTTAGTGATACGAAGATGTTTTTTTTATCAAAACAACGAAGTTAACTTCGCATCAAAAAACCCCTAGCAGAAATAAAGCCAGTAATAATAAAGAAAGAACAAAACCCTCTTCAGTCGTCTGGAAGAGCACTTGACTCGGTCAAGTGGCTCCCTCGAATGTGTAGCCAGAGATTAATTTCAAATCAATTCTTTTTGTATGGAGTTTAAGGAAATATACAGTAGAGAGATCTTACGGCTGTTTTAATAATGTATGCAAATGCAGCTTAATATTTTTACATTACTTTAATGTACCAACACAACATAAAAAAATTACCTGTGTTGTTTTTTAAGTTGCTCATACTAAAATTTTGATCAGAATCCTGAGATTTACGTCTCGATAGTGTTTGATTGGAACGTCATCGAATAAGAATAATCGAATAATTAATAAACAATATTTATATTTTGTTAAAATTAATATTTTGGTACTAGACTAACCTCAAATACGTATGCTTAAGCTAATAGGAAAACATACCCAACGAGACTCAATTTTTGTATTAGATTTGGTGGACTCTTGGTTATTTCACGTATTGGTCATTTTGCGATTGGTCATTTTGCGTATTCATAATGCTTTTTTTCATTGGTCATTATGCGTATTAGTCAATGTGCGTCTAAACGTCTGGTAAGTATCAAAGTAAATTTTGACAACAATATTTGACTTGTTATTAGGGGAAGGATTTTTGGTAGTATAAAACACTGTCGGGAATTTTCTTCAATGTCCTCGAAAGCTTAAACTCAGCGCTAAAATGCAAGTCGACACAGATTTTCGTTTTATCATGTCCTAGAACGTCTAGCCTAGCAGAAACTATAAAGAAGCGAAGCGGGTATAAATCTCTATCAGGCAGCAGGCCAACTGATCGAATGACATTACAGAATTTATAGCTTCTTATAACTATACTAGCTTCTGCTCATATTTTCGTTCGCCTTATTCCTGGATAAAGAGCAGCTTTTATTAACATTTTGGTCTATCGATTTATTTCATCATTGAATCAGTCAGCACGTATTTTTGGCATGCAGAAACAACAGACATACCTACATCCATTCATCCAAAAATTCACATTAAAAAAACAATGGAAGTTTGACGAATTCATTACGGATATATACGAGTCCCACGTAGTGATAAAAAGTTGGTTTGCTTCCAATACAAACAAGGTTCTTAGCCCTTTACGGCGCAAGAATGTGTTTTTATTTTTTTTTATTGAAAATAGGTTAAGACAAGGTATTTAATAATAGGAAAAATAATAAAAAAAATTATATGTATGAAAAAGTATATATTTTTCCAAAAAAACAAGGCGTATGAAGGAAAACCTTCGGGGCGTAGACCAGTCGGCCGCCCTAGGTATCGCTGGATCGACGAAGTCGAAGCCGATCTCCGCGAACTCGACGCCCACAGCTGGCGAGAGACAGCTCAGAACCGAGATGCCTGGAGAAGTCTTGTGTCGGAGGCCAAGATCCACTTTGGGTCGTTGAGCCATAGGAGTAAGTAAGTAAAAAAACAAGGTGATGCAGATGTGCATCATGGTGTGAAACTGTAAAAATTTACAAGTTGTGGAAGGAACAGAAACAGTTATTATTTTTGTTGAAACATAAGGCTACGCCACACTTTTCACATTCTGTTTGGGCTGTTCCAGTACATCCTGGATATTTGCACCAAAGCCTTTTGTCAGCCCAAACAGGCCAGTGCCCTAACTGATCCAGTCTTACGTCTTTTGGCGGGATATGCTGACAAGGCCCTTTTTTCTTTTTATCTTGGATGAGTGCTTCCACGTCACTAGTGCGCTTCAGGCGGTTCGTCATTTTATATTTGACTAGTCGAAAATCAGCGGAATTTAGCAGTTTGCCAGTATGTTCGGAGGCAGTATGAATTCTTCTGTATAGTAGCCAAGAATTAGTCTGATTCTGTCTGATTTTATACAGTCGATCAGAACTTGGCTGGCCATATGGTAACATTTTAGAGTTATCATTGAAGTGTAGTACTTGCCTCATAAACTCGAACCGTTTTAGCGACATCGTCTCGCGTATGTGGGCATAGCCATATTTCTCCGACCAGTACATTCGCACATTAGGCAAATGAACTATGGACATGAAGTAAGTGATTCCAATAAACTGTCTTATTTCCTGGCTTGAGACGTTTATAGGTTTACTGGCATCTTTTTGCACGCTGTAGAGGTTGGTTTTGTCTCTTATGAGATCCACAATGTCGTCAGTAAATAAATAAGAAAATACCTGATAAGGCGTCTGCAATTCCAGTGTTTCATTTGGTAACTTGGAAGATCCCCAAAACCACATCTGGTCTTCATTCAGCTCTAAGTTTTTAGTTTTCCATATGGTATTTGCTTTAGAAACACGTGTGCTTCGTGATGTGGTTCTAACTTCGGAGCTGGTACTGGGTACTGGAACATCAGGCGGTATCTCACATGGATGCACTGAAGCACTGCTATTCTCAGAGTTCGTTAGCAATATGTTATTGTCCTGATCTTCTGGGTAGGGTACTTCGGGCTCTTCATCAGAGTCTTGACAAACATTCAAATTATTCAGTTCCAATACGTACGTACGATGGATCAGCTACATCATCATCGTCTGAAAAGTCTAAGCCATCCTCACTATCTTGCCATTGCTCTAGAATGCTTTCCAAGTCGTTGGCCGACAAATTTGGAAGCTTAGGAGCTGAACGTGGAAACCTCGAACTCATATTGGGTCTGAAATAAGAAAATATTCTTATGAGCAACAGAGAAATAAAATGTAACAGTTTAGCGCAATGATGCATTACTGCATCAAAACAAAATTCGAAACTATCTCTGCAAAAACAAGATAAAACATTTGAATTATATGTTTTTAGTGTAAATCAATAACTCACCGTTACTCCATAGCAATTTCACGTCGATATTTCCAATAAAACTATTCAAATACAGCAATGAAAGTCGCGCGCAAACTACACAAGCCGGTTCTGGTAGTTTCGTCACTTCAGCAACAATTTGGGGACATAGTTCAAAGGAATGCTTTGCTGCAGATATGCTTTACTGCGTTAAAAGGTTTAATATAAGTTTCTTTGAACGACTTTCCCAGTTCGAATGGTATGATGCAGATCTGCAATTCAGCGCCGTAAAGGGTTAGAGGTGTTCCGGGTTCGTCCGAAGCGAGTGCTTTGGCCGAAAGCGGCCCGAACACGGAAAATCAAATTTTGTGCTGAAATCGTTCCTGTTTCGTCCCACACTGCAAGGCTAGTACTGTCGACCACACACTTTTCAAGTAGAAGTCATATTTCTTACCGAAGAAAAAAAAAGTGAAGGAAGTTCTATATTTAGCTCTTCATATATTTTTAAAGTCTTTTCGTTGTTTTTTCCGTCAATTAAGGACCGATTTGGAAAACTCTTTTGCTATTGTATGGATAATAATCCCGAGGTCGTCCCATAAAACTCCCGGGAGATTAGTATTTCACCCGAGAAACTTAAAAAAACAGTGTAAATATTAAGTAGTCATTTGAATTCTAAAGCAGAAGTTTGAAGTTTTTAGGATTTTCCAAACTATCAAATTAATAATTTATGTGTCATGCGCATATAAATTGCGCACTGAACTGAAAGTCGAGTCATTATCCTTGAGTCCATAATTTAAACATCTATTGCAGACGTGCTTTTGAGAACACTGTTGGAGAATAAATTACAATCTCAGGCAAAGAAAAGTCAATATTGGCAGGAAAATCACAATCATATCGAGAAATGTTCAAGCTCCGAATTTGGTTTGACTGTATCGATCCGTCACCGGGATTTGACAAAGGTGCATTATCGGGTGGACAGGGAGTTCCCTGACTGAGTTCCTTAAGGTATAACTACCTTATGGAGTGGTCGTAAATTACTAAATGAGAAGTCACGGTGACCTCTCGATAAACCAAACCGTACTCAGGGCTTTGTTCTGTCATGCTACATAGTTTACTTAAGTAAACGTGGTAAGCCTTGGTCCGTGGGGTACCGAGGTTCTCCGGGTTTTAAAAAAAATATATGAGTGTCTAGTCGAAGCGACACGTGATCCAAGAACTGGCGAGTATCCAGCACAGCGTATCAGTAATGCCTACAGCGCGGGGTAATGTAGCCAGATTCTTGGGGGCGCTTTCGACTTACTAGGTACATAGTTTACTTAGGTAAACGTGGTGAGTCTTGGTCCGAGGGGTACCGATGCTCTCCGGGTTTAAAAAAAAACTGTATGTCTGGTCGAAGCAACACGTGACCCGAGAGCTGGCGAGTATCTAGCACAGCGCATCAGTTCTGCCATACAGCGGGGCAATGTAGCCAGATTCTTCGGGACGCTTTCGACTGACAACATAGTTTACTTAGGTAAACGTGGTGAGTTTTGGTCCGTGGGGTACCGATGCTCCCCGGGTTTAAAAAAAACTGTATGTCTGGTCGAAGCGACACGTGACCCGAGAGCTGGCGAGTATCTCACAGCGCATCAGTTCTGCCATACAGCGGGGCAATGTAGCCAGTTTCTTGGGGACGCTTTCGACTGGTATTGATATGGATCAGTTGAGCTACCTGTAGATTGTTTGCAACAGTTTGCAGTTAGCTCAGTTGTTTCAATTGTAAAAACTAGTTATAATTTAATTATATTATTTGATTGTGATTTTCTTTGTTATTAAAGATTATTTCTTTACTACAGGGGACTACGGGGAGTATAATATTGATTTTTGATGTTATTCTGATTTATAATCGTGATCTTATTCATGACTGATATTAATATTTATTTAATCAGCCAAAAAAGTAACAAGAGAATTGATGTAAAAGTTGTGTAAGTATTAATTTTGTAAGTAAAATTGGCGTGAACTTGAGTCAAGCAGTTTCAAAAGTCCTATCTTTTGCGCCCGCCTCACATTGTGGCACAAGTAAAATTTTCCACGGGAATTAATTTATAGGATATAAGTAGACTACGTGTTATTTATTGATCCATCCAAAATTAAAATCCCTATAACCAAGCTCTACATTTAAATCATTTTAGCGAAATTTTATAAAAAATATAGTTTTTTGTATTATAAGTATTCATTAAAACTCTATATAATTAACAAAAACGAAAGTCCTCAAAATCGCTTGTGATGAATAAAATTGTTGTTGTCGCTTCTAATAACTTGTAATGCTAGTTTGAAGGTAGTTTTCTCCACTGTCCTCGTGTAAACATGCCTTACATTTTAAATGACTTTCGCTAGTTTAAAATTCATAGAGGACATTAAAACACGGCCTGGTATTAAATACCGGCTCATTGCTATGCATTGAAGGCAATCAATGCGCGAAAACGTGCGAGGGAGTGTTTTTAATTACTATCTATAGGGTTAAAAGGGTTGTTTGCTTTTAATGAGCAGTGACCTAGTTGACGGTGACCTTAACTGGTTTGGTGTAGTGGTTTTTTTACGTACTTTTTTTATTGCAAATGTTAAAGCGTTTGACCACCCTATCACTTAAGGAGATGTGGGCTAAGATGGATGACGCTTTCCCAGATGGAACTAGATCCTTACTAAACTCTACTGTTTTTTCAATTTCTAAATATCTATAAATTAATTATTGTTAAGTACCTACATTAATTAGTAATCTCATCGACAAAAAATTGAAGCGAACAAAATCAATAACATTTTGTTTCTTATTTGATAATAATTACTATACATAAAACTATTTATGTATAAAATTTGACTTGTATAAGTGCTTATTTTGTAAGCCTAAAGAAATAAAGTTATTGAGTTTTTTTTTGACATTATAACCTATGATTACCGAAGGGAAATTATGGATAAACATTAAAGGAGTTAATAACAGACAGAACTTAAAGTTATTTCGTTACTTTGCCTTTTTTTGTGTACCTACCTATTTTCATTGTGGAGATGAATAATTTTTAAATTTAGATTGTTGTTAAACTGTCTGCTAATACTCTTAATAATCGCACGTTTCCCATGTTTAATATCAAAATAAATATTTAACCTATATTTCATAAGCCTTGTTTGCAGAAAAGCGTTTTGTTTGCTTGGTATACTTAACATCAAAGCCGCAGGTACGCTATCACTGTGGCTTTTTGGGCCCAAGTTTACTCCAAATTAAGCTAGCCCCAATAAAGAGGCTTTAATGCCAAGTGTACGAAATTTAAATATTTTGGTTAGTCCAAACCATAGACTTTATACCAGCAGCGCGCGGCGCCCTAAAGGTCCAAACAAATGACTGGCGGTGGTAACTTTTAAGCCGCTGCCCCACCACGGCGCGCTGCTTACGGCCACGTATTATTTTAGGCATTTTAGCGGCGTGGATTAATTTGTTTGACATCGTGGGTTTCCATTGCAGCATGCACTATACATGAAAATTAACCCACAATTACGTACAACTATACCGCAGCACAGCGTCATACTTGCCGCAGTGAAGCTACGCACGTGTGTACCGCGTCCATAGCGTTGAGAGCGTTGAGCTGCGTGGGTGCTATACCTATAGTATTTGAGCAAGTCACGCGTGTAGCAATGACGTCATTAATCTGTTATTCGTGCGTAGCGTGCTCGTGGGTTTCAGTAGACCTTATCATATAAATTTTCTTGCAAAGCGAGACTTGATACACGTGCGTAGCCTCTCCGTCTGCAGCGGTGGGGCAACTTTTTTAGGCCCCGCGCACTAGGCAACCAGGCTGCGGCAGTCAGTCGAACATATGACGGTGTATGGCAGCAGGGCCACCAGCCATGAACTGCCCTCAAACATTTAGGCCGCCGCAGTCTGACTGCGCAGTCACGCTGCCTAGAGCGCGGAAGGAATAAAAATAGAGTAGAAAATTATGCTAGAGACGATATTTCTACCGATGACATCGACCGTATCAATATTCTCTTCGCTCCGAGTATATGTTGCGGATAACGTAATCAGCAAACTCGAGCAGCGCTTTGAAAATACCTATATTGCCGATCCAAAATCCGAAAGCAGTAGACCAACCCTATCAGCATTTTGTAAATACCGACGCAAAGTACGCTCCGATTCCAATCCTGTGAAAGCGTGACTCAATTCTTACTTCATTGCTTTGGACCGTTTTCATTATTCAGTCTCATTCTTTTTCAGTTTAGCATAAAGTGCTTATCAGGGGAGGCCTACGCCCAGCAGTGGACTGTTAAAGGCGTTCATAAAAACAAAAGGTATCGTAATAAATACCCAGAATGACCTTTAGAATCGTGCATAACAATAATCTGTAATATGTTTTAATATCCACCACCACTTAATATCGTTCGTTTGCGAGGCTTTATTTAGAATTCCGGGTAAATAGAGGCACTTCTAATGAAATACAATCTGGCATTTAATAATAATTCGTTATGGTCCCCTCTAAGCGCGCTAAAGGATCATAATGAACGGATTAAAATTTGTTGGATGGTACTTTCAAAATTGCATCGTTAAAATTCTAGTGGTAAGTACGAGTTTTGCTCTATATGCTATTGTTCTGCCTACAGTGTAGGTCCTACACTAACCAACCGCACAAACCAAACAGAATATAATTTTGACATTTTCTTCCTGCGGCTTTGCTCGCGTTGTTTCTATGGAAACGTTAAAAGGTTATTTATATTTCATAAGAACTGATATATGTACTAAAAAGTCGCCTATGCTGTATTCCAGGCTTACCTATATCTATGCCAAATATCAGCCGAATACGTTCTTCAGTAGTTTTGCCGTGAAGAAATTAAAACATCCATCCATCCAAGAATGTGCCCGGAACGACGATCTACGCAAGCAGTTATTTGACAAGGATCCATGCTTTTGGCAGATAGGAGGCTGTAACAGTTTTTTAGCTAATCCTCTATCGGAGGAAGCTGGGAAACTGTTAAAACTTTATAATCAGGCAGTTAAAGAACGCCATTAATGTTTGGTTCGATATCTCCCTACATAATTTAGTTTAATTGTTTCTTTTATAAATTTTTCGTGTTCCTTTTGTTATAATTGTGTACTTTCAAGGGTGGCATGTTCATATCATTGAACAAACCCTTAATAAATGATTTAAAAAAATAAAAACCATCCATCCAAACTTTGCACGTGATTTCTCACTGCTAACTATCTAGAAGAGTACAATTCAGAAATCAATGTGACGACCTCTGGGGCAAAGAAAAGATCCGGCAACGGTTCACGAGAATCGTCATGTTGTTTTGCTAATAATTATGACTTGGCTTACGCTCGTGTGCTTTAGTTATTACCCGTTTTTACCCGACTACCGACAGGGGAGGGTTATGAGGTTAGCACCCTATGTTTGTATGTTTGTATATTTGTATGTTTGTATGTATGTGGCCGATTTCTTTGTTCCCACGTAGTTCTTCATGAGCCGAGAAGATGAAAATCTAAGTCAAAATAATAATAATAACAAGCAGGGCGGGGATGTCGGTGAGTATTCAGATTCGTTATCGTGAAAATGCTATCTTATGTAATTGATATAAGAGTAGTTTTTGCACAGAAACGTATCAAAGAGTATTAAAGGCCCCCTGGCGCTTAGTTGATGCAGGCAGTCATTAGGTTCAAGGTATGTTACCTCACAGGTCTTGCACGCTTTAATATCACCAAACGCATCAATCCAAGCGAATAGAAGAACATATTATGTATATATGAAAAGTATCTACCCTTTTTTCCTTCACTATCCTTTTGGCTAAAACTGAATCTGTCTTATCCTGAATCTCTGCTAAATAGAATCTAACCCTAAACCGAACAGGAGCTTATAGCGTCAACGTCAGCTACCTCGTGCTAGCGCTACCAGATCCTCTTTACGCCTGTTTGGTGTAATTAGCTTAGGGATGTCAAGAGAGTTGTAACAAAGAGTACTGAGTACCCTTGTTTAAAGTCACAATATTAACTAACTACGAGTTTCCCGCGTCTTCACCCGCATTTATCTAGCTTATTGTATAATTTTATAAAGATTCCTTCAGCAATTTGATTGTAAGATAAATTTGTTAGCAGTTTGTCCAAAGACTGATACGTCCAAATCGCGTTTCGTCCGATAAGCAGTTCGTCAAGAACCCGTACATATTTCATCCATATTCATCCACTAAGCAGTTCAACAACATCGTAATTCTCTGTTACGCAGTTCATCCCATTAGTACTATTTTTACTATCGAATTATCCAGTAGTATATATTTTTGGGAGTCGATGTCGCTCGTGTCCGTAGGTATATAACCCTTTGATACCCTACACGTGATCCCTGGGTGGTGCTAAACGAGCAGACAACGCCGAGGCACCGGCGGCGGTTAATTCGCCTGTTCCCGAACAATCGGGATGGTTCTGGGGACGAAGAGGATGGAACCACCCACCATAGAAGGACGTGGGAGCCCACCATGATGTACTTTCCCAAGAAAAAACCCCCATGGATAAAATTATTTCACGGGGGAATCACGACCCTCAGACATGAGGAAATACGATGCGAGGAGGAGATATATTTTTATAGTTTTTTTTTTTAAATGACAGCAACTGTCAAAATTAACAGATATTGACAAAAATGTCAGGTGCTGTCAAAAATTACAGATATTGACGAAAATGACAGGTGATGTCAAAATTTAATAGGTATCTTAATTGTTAATCTTTAATTGACCGTTAGCTAGATTATTAAGTTTTGAATTGTCTAGATTTAAGGGCTGTTGATTTTGCTGAAACAATCAATAATAAATAAAGTAATGGGTATTAAATTTTAGCTTTTGACCCAGTAGTGGCCCAGATCAAGACAATAAGAAATCGTGGAAGATACATATTTGTGTCATCATCATCTCAACCGATTGACACTCCGGACGCAGTGCTTCCCTGATCACTGCAATGACTGTTTCTGCGCGGCCCTTATCTAACCCAGCGGTTTTTGGCAACCTTCAATAACTCTTTGGTTAGTAGATAAATCGCAAAATGTAGTAGGTACCTACCAACCTATCACTGAAGCTATCACTCGAGCTCTGATTGATTGCACTATTTGGTTGAAAATCGCGTGATGAGATCCATTAAGTACTTTTGAGTATTAATAATGAATGTTTATCGATCCAACCAGGTCGAGGTTTTTATTACATGACTTTAAAACAACGATTTTTTTTTTTAACTTTTACGATTTTTTCCTGAGTCCAAAAATGAAAAAAGAAGGTAGTCCCCGAAATTCCGGATACTTCTTTCAGCCGTGCGATTACGCTATGATCTCCCATCCAATGGATCGTCATCTAGGGAGACCGGGACTATAAACAATATCGGTTTCATCACGTGGTACAAATTCATACAATTTTCTGGCTGGATGGAGCTGGTTGATAACGAAGCTGTCAACGTTAAATTATCAATTATTATAACTCAATTGTATTTTTTAATATTATGAAAATCCGGAGAGCCTCAGTACGCCACGGACCTAGGGTTTCGACTCCAAGGGGAGCAAATGTATAGGCTCTGTCAAGACCTGCATATCTGGGCCTCTTGATATCTTCGGCCACATCTGCTGCCGCACCAGAAGTCCTAGGAAGATGGGAAGGCGTGTGTCGACGCATGTAGCGTCCCACACAATAGGCCTCGCCAACTCCAATGGGACTAGAGTCATGCCGTCGAACCTCTTACCATCGTCACGTAATAGAACATTCGGTTTGAGAATAGCTGATATGTTAGCGGTGACAAGGGCGCACCGGATCCGGCAGCCCTAGTACACGATAATCCGTGATGACCAAGCTGTTCGACAGCAGTACCTCACTGGCATTGATGAGGCGCGCAACACCTTACACAAAACCGTAGACCAGTTGCGGCACGGAAAGTTACGGGATTCAATAAAGTACCAGTGTTTTAATATTAAGGAAGTGCTTACAATGAATTAATTTTAATACGAATATAAGCCAAAACTAATGATGTTCAAAGCTGATTCAAATAAGTAGGTATTATTACTCAATACCCATAATAACACTAATATTTAGCAACCCCTGTGTCTACCACATTGGTTATGCTGACCTTTAGAAGTACATAGTTAAGCTATTGCTAAACTTGCCGGGTCATAAATTACTCAATAGTTTTCATCCGTATTAGATTTGGTTATAAAAAAATAAATAAACACATGGTACATGGTGGTACATATTTTCTAAGCTTATTCTAAAAATATGAAAGATTTGGACGACCTCTGTGGCGCGGTGGGCGAAGGTCTGCTTGCGGCGCAGGAGGTTGCGGGATTGATTCCCGCCTCGGGACAAATGTTTATATGATCTGCACACATTTGTCAGGGTGTTCTGGTTGTTTTCTATGTATAGTAAAAATATATATCTATTTATTGTATTATAAATTATGTATATCAGTTATCTAGTACCCATAACACAAGCTCTGCTTAACTTGGGGCTAGATAATGTTGTGTGAATTGTCCAGCATTATTTATTATTATTATTGTAGTTAACATGATTCCTGCGCAGTTTCCTGCAAGTCCTCTGCTTGTAGCTTTCTCAGGTTCCTATAAAAGTAGGCAATAAAAATAATAATTATAATAAAACTGAATACATAAATAATACTGGACAATTCACACAGCATCTAGCCCCAATCTAAGCAGAGCTTTTGTTATGGGTACTAGATGACTGATATTTTTACCATACATAGAAAATACCCAGAAAACCCGCAGCAGATAAAACAAACATCCGCCCCAAGGCGGCAACCTCCTCGGTTGGTCCCGAGGAGGTTGCAAAAAAAAAAAGGGAAAGCATAAAAATAATTTAACTTCCTCTTCCTTACTTATAACTTCCTCTCCATTACACATTATCAAATTACCGATTTTGACGTCGTGGCCCAACCAATTAAAATAAACTTTTATATCAATTTGTGATGTGTGTGGCACAGATTTCACAGCCGGCCGAAAAATAAAGGAAAATTGAATTTCCCGAACAAATCGACGGCAAATAAATAAATAAAAAATAAATAAATAATGCTGGACAATTCACACAGCATTATCTAGCCCCAAGCTAAGCAGAGCTTGTGTTATGGGTACTAGATAACTGATATACATAATATAATACAATACATAGATAGATATTTTTTATTATACATAGAAAACGACCAGAACACCCTGAACAAATGTCTGCAGATCGTACACACATTTGTCCCGAGGCGGGAATCGAACCCGCAACCTCCTGCGTCGCAGGCAGACCTTCGCCCACCGCGCCACATCGGTCGTCAAATGAATCAGAAATGTTTATCAGAAAATAACCGGAACAAAATAGCCGACATAAAATGACATTCCAGGACAAAATACAACCTCTCCGTAAAGAAATAAGGTCGATGTTTACAGAAAGGAGTAACCAACTTCAAAACTATGGAGCTTTCCCTTGGTTTTCCTGAATAAATGTTTAAACATGCCTTCAGTATCTACCCCGAATTTATATTAAATTAACTTTTTAAAGGAAATTGCGTTGGCATGGTATTTATTCACTCCGCAACAATTTATATTCATCATCATCATCATCACCATTATCCTATGTGTAGTCCACAGCTATACATAGGCCTAATGAGCGCCATAGCACCCTGTGTTCAGCTTGCCGCTTCTAGCATCAGGCCTGCAGTCTTTCAGAACGTAATCCCACCTGACATGAGGGCGTCCTACACTATGTTTGCCGAGTACGACAGTTTCTTTTACGGTTTTTGTAATTTTATAATTTTCCATTCAGTTACTAATCAACTTACAAAAATGGAGAGAAGTTTATCCCAGCAGCCCAGTGGGTTACAATAGTAGCTACTTAGTATCTAGCTTATTAGATCCTTTAAAGGGACAACAATTTTGGCTTTTCAAAAGAGGTAGCAAGAAGAATTCTAAAGATCGTCTGTGGTCGGTTCCATTGGCCCTTTTTCCAATCGTAACAAAATATCACTAGTGGTAGGTACTGTCGCTGTAAAGCGGAAATTGTACCGTTCTCTTCTGATAACGTTGAACAACCGTTATCTTACGTTTCAGTTTTATTTTGTACATTTCCGTAAAAGTTTATATAACTACAGAGGTTGTATTCGTTTTAGGTTTTATTTTTACTACCTTTAAAAAGAAAGATGTGCACGTGCTCATATTGAGTGGATATTTTATGAATAAAATTCTTTATGTGGTCACGAATTTGTTCCAGCAGCGCGCCTGTATATTTTTTTTGATTTAAGGAAAAACATCGTTTAAATTATTATCTACTTTAGCACAGTATTAAGGTGATCATTAATAGGTTCTCACAAATAGCATAAAATGAGTACCATCTTTTGATATAAAGTGTTTGTATTTGTAATGAATAATAATAAAAATAAACATGAATAAATAATCTTATATCTAAATAAAACATAATACAGTACAAAAAGGCGGCCTTATCGCTGAGAGCGATTTCTCCCAGGCAACCTTGGGATGGATAAAAATAGATACAAGAAAAGTTGGTTGATAGTGCAAACGGAACTAATATAAAAAAAAGTTAATATTTAGTTTGTGTTACCTGTCTAGCTAAAAGTAGCTGTAGCCTCCTCAAATAAGGCAGGATTTGCTGGCTTCGTTAAAATTGGTGACAATGACCAGGATAGAGCAGGTTTTGCAATTTACACCAAAGTCCAGCAGTCGATAAATGATTTGAATGTTGCCTACGGTTTTTGCTTCACGTGTTACATTGGCTTGTATTTCGAAAATAAATTTATTAATAACAATGCTGAACTATCCACACGGTATCATCTAGCCCCAAGCTAAGCAGAGCTTGTGTTATGGGTACTAGATCTATGTAATATATTATTATTAAGTGTATGCATCAGATACATAATAATAATACATCATTTGTTATTATGCATAGAGAAGTGTACTGAATTGTAATCAGCAAATAAATACAATATGCAAAAAGACATTGTTGAACAATATTTTTACTAATTACACCAGGATTATCAATTTAAAAGAAAGTCCACAAATGCGGAATGCACATTTCGAGTTCGGGTACCTATTCTGGAAAGCTCGTCACTTCACCTCCTCATCTCAACAGCTTCTTTTGATCCACTGCTGGGCGCAGGCCTCCCCCTGATACGGGCCTTGTTGTAAAAATCTAGTAGTCTGCAAATTCTTGTAAGACAGCTTTATTAAATTGGGTCTTATCCACATTTAAGGATCCGGCGACAGCTGCTTGCAACTTCAATTCGTAAATTATTATGTTCCGTAATACCAAAAATGATGACTGAAAACTTTTTGTATTTTCGACATTGCGTTGTTATTCTGTAACTAGGCAATATAAACTGTGTTCCTTGTCAAACAATACGTAAGTTATTGTCGTTTTTAATACAAAACAAACAGGACGAAAACATGCCATTTACGACGTAACAATATGAAAAATCGCATTTTGCATATTTTTGCTTACATTTCTCTATTATAGGTGTGTATTATTAAGAAAAATAACAACCAGGGACCTAAATATTTACTATTTGAATACAAAAAACAACATGATATGGTGGAAATAAGCTTGAATTACATATCATTTTGGTAGTACGTTTGTATGGGCAAATCATCATCCGCAGGCCTCTTAATAAAGAAATGTTATACATAATAATAGGACTTGGACCATCGACGCCAGTTTAAATATAAAATCACTCAAGCTCGTCCTGACCCTAATAAAATAACGCTAAACGGTTGCAACCCGATCACTTTAAATACGGGCATATTGAGTTACCCGGGCTGGAGAAAACCGTCGACATTTACAAAGATTCCGTGCTATGATCGCATCAGTCGATGTTGTGACCGCGAGCAAACGATGCGGTAATATTATGCGGTTTATTTAAAACTTTTACTTGTTTGGTTATACGGTATCAAATCTTATACATATAACTTTACAAAGATTTCAAGCTATAATCGCATCAGTAAACGGTATGAGGCGCGGGCAAACAATCCGGTAAATTTGTGTTAATATAAAAATTTTAACATAGTAATAGGTAATGTGGTATACCTACAACTCTCTCGTCAGTTTAATGAATAAAGACTCAAAGATTACATCACTTGTGTGATTATTTGAATGTGACCACGGAACATAACTAGCAACGTACCACCTTAAGGCGTTATGTATGTGAATTGACGTAGATGGTTACGTTAAAACCATTTTTCACCCTAATCTTAATTGAAAAACCTTCGAAATAAAAAACGTAACGAAACGAAAAACGTACGTTGTGTCAAAAATTAAAAAAAAACTATTTTAAATATCAGAAATAATTATGCAAAGTACGATCTTCTTTGCCTAAGTCTCTCTTTTTTCGTAAGTTTTAGTTTTTCTCCTGAACTATCTATTAATCACAACATTTTTTATTGTCATCACCATCACGTCAGTATTTAATAATAAAAAAGCCAAAGGTTCCCTTGGTATTCCAACTTACTATTGCAAATAAATGACCTAATTTATAGTTATTCAGCAATACCTTGATTTTTGCACTAACGCCGCTTTGCTCTATCCCGTTTCTATGAACGCGAAATCCCATGCCAATCCTTTTTACAAAATGGCGCCATAGATCGCCCCTTAATCAAACGCGGCCCACGTACGCACCTGACAAAGTTAGGTATATTAAATTCACGTCTCCAGAATTCCTTCTCTTTGAGACACTTCATTGTGCGTAGATCTTATGTAGTTTTCCCATAAATCAGGAAACAAATGGTCCTACAAAGTGCTAAACTAAAGTAACTTGAGTGCTTTTCGTATTTTGACCCTTTCACACCTTTCATAACCGTTTATTCAATGACTAAGCACGGAGAAAGAAATATTTATATTAAATGGACGTTGTCGGGATAATAAAAAGATAAGAATAAATTTGGAATTAAATTTCAGGCTTTGCTGGTTTCGCTAAGGATATATAAAAAAAATGTACTTAAACTTGTACTAGCGGCTGCCCGCGGCTTTGCACGCGCTTTTCAAGTAGTATATTATGTCCGTCCCCGGGACACCTTTTACCTCCCAACCATAGTTCATTAAGATCCGGTCAGCCGTTTAGGCGTGAAAATGTATCAGATAACAGACAGACAGAGTTACATTCGTGTTTATAATATTAGTATGGTGACGTGTATTAGAAACGACCTGAAGAAATGAAACAGTCATGTGCTTAGGCCAAGCTACGGGGCGTAGAGGTTCTACACAGCCGTAGAGGTTCTACACAGGCGTAGAGGATCTACGGCGTAGCGCTGTTACGTAGTCTAGCTACTATGCCACTAACATCGGAGGGAGTCGCTGAAGATCTTTTTGTTTGTCATATTTTTTTTAATAGTTAATAGACCTTCGTTTGGCCACAATCTCACCTGATGGAAAGTGAAGAGTGGCCGACGATGTATTACGAAGGTCTAGAAGATACCTATTCACACTTGTCTTGAAGATACCCTAGTCAGAAAACACCTTACAATGTAATTCGACTAGTGTTTTCATGTAAATCACTATTTAATGCTCCTTTATTTAATGAATAGGGTAATTAAGGAATGAGCACATTATTGTACACGAGTGAAGCAGGTCGCCCTTTTAAATGACTTCTAAAAAGGAGGAGATTATTGGTCTGGCTGTATGTATGTTTTTATTTACATAGGTATGTTCTTCAATTTCTCCGTCAACAATGGACCGATTTTGAAAATTCTATCACCATTGCATAGGAAATGATCTATTTGATAATTATTTATTTCGCTAGATCAGTGTTAAATTATGGGATTAGATGTCAGTTTTAATTATTTTTTTCAAAACAATTAAATTACCACAAATAAATAGTATTCGTGAAGTAACAAGCAGATGGTCCACTGCACCGCATTGTACCCGTGGCCCTGCCTCATGTGCCTGTCATTTGTACACCCTTCAAATCTGAACATGGCATTGATCCTTGTCGGTAGAAAAAGGCATGGCGTTAGTAATTCACCGCACGAGCTTTTTTGTACCCTACTTCTCTAAAGCTCCTCTCTAAAGGCCTTACAGGCCTTTTTCTAGACTGATTTATCTCGTTTACCATCTCCTTTTGCCTCCTCATCCCATAGGCTCCCCAAATTGAATGAAGGTGCCGTAAAAGTCATCTCAAACGGGGCTCATGAGGGAAATTACTGCTAAATGCGTTTTAATAATGTAGTAAAATTGAATTTATTACATCCTTACACACTGACACTTATTTCTGATAAATTCCTTAGGGAAGAAATATCGCTGGTATACGTTGGTAGATTTATAGGAAAACGGATGGTTTTACTTTAGAAATACTTTGTTTGTTTTATACGTAACTGTTTTAGAAAAGTTCTATCTCAACATTTAACAAAAGAAATATGTGGTTCAAGACAAAAAGAAAATGAAAAAAACTACACTGACTTACCTGACTTATATTCAAGTTTAATTTAATTTAAGTAATGTTTTATATGGAACATGTGTCTGAAATAAAAATATAATATTATTTTCATACTTAATACTTGTAGGTGAACGTACATTTATCCGAAGTTGGGATAGATAGGTTCAGGATCGGATAGATAAACACGCAAAGATCCAAAGGAGTCGAATTGAAACCAATGAACAGGATACCAAGGGACATACTAGAAGCGCCAAGCCACTGGACATTCAAGAGCGTGGCTTGTCCATCAAGCGTATTATTCCTTCGGTGAGTTCGGCTGCCGAAAGCCATCAATTACATAAAGAAATTATAATTCTTATTATTGTAATGATATGTACGTGTGCTATGTTGCATGAATAAATGAGTATTATGAATTCTGACAAGTTGTTTGACTCGGCGCGGACAATGTGAGGGTTGTTGCGAACATCAGCATCAGCACCAGATAATACATTTAATTAAGGTTTACCTTTTATTCTGTGACTCTATTACTATTATTTGGAGCCCGGTGGAATGAATTCTTGGAGCGGGGTGGAAATACCCAATTCAATCGACATCATATATGATGTCCATTGAATTGACATCATATATGATCATATAATTCAATCGACATCATATATGATGTCGATTGAATTATGGGTATTTCCACCCCGCTCAAGACCCACTTGGGGGCTTATGAGGGCTTATGCACTGTAATAACGAAAACACTATGTAACGAATTTCAAAGGCACTGCACAAATTGCACTGTAATAACGAAAACCTTTGAAATTCGTTATATTTTAAGCCTTCATAAGCCCCACTTGGGGGTCAAAAGAAAGGAAGGATGCCGGTTCAAATCCCGTCGAAGTCGATATTTTTTATAATTATTTGATTACTTGGAACGCAACTTCAAGTTTTTAGGCTCCCTTGGCGCGTTCAACGAAGCTTAAATTTAAATTAGGGTATTAGATATTCATTTTCTGTGTCCAATCCAATTACTTTGAGATTAAACAAAGCAACTCCCATGGTAATGGCGCGTCTCCAAACAAGCACCAATACACTGTGCCAATACACTCGAGAGGGCTAATCGGATAAGGGGCACTTGTAGAGAATTTGGGGAATTCGACCGAAGCGCCTTCTGTTCTCTCCCAGATTGTATGAGTTTCCTTAAGGTGGATGCGAAACTCTAAGTTCCCATACAATCGTAGTTTCCGAAACTACGTCCCATTATCTATAAAAACGGTATAAAAAATCATGTCTGTTGTATGGGCGCCCTCCTTAAATATTTGTTTTATTTTAATTAATTTTTTTAACGTGAATGTTAAACTAAATATTCTGTGAATATTTCACGCGTCTACCTGTTACCGTCATAAATATCGAGCAAAAACGAGAAAAAAATCACGTTTCTTGTATGGGAGCCCCCCGAATTATATATTTTATTCTGTTTTTGTATTTGTTGTTATAACGGCAACAGAAATACATCATCTGAGTAAATTTCAACTGTCTAACTATCACCGTTTATGAGAAAGCCTGATGACGGACGGACAGACGGACAGCGGAGTCTTAGTAATACGGTCCCGTTTGGGTACGGAACCCTAAAAAGGAACGACCTATCTTGCTCTGTAACATAGATAGGTTACAGAGCAAGATAGTCTCTGTAGACTACATCTGAGTAGATACATAATGAACGCAATATGTGCACAAACATGTTTATCTATGCGAGATTCAATTTAGTCTAGACTGAGTTCAACTTGCGAGTTTGTAAGTAACAATTATTTCGACATTCAGCTTAATTGTGTTAGAACAGTAGTGAGAGTCTAGACTCGACTAGAATAACTAAGACTAAGTTTCAATCCACGTTTGTTTAAAAGCAGTTATAATGTGCTTACCCTAAAATGTATGAAAAAGGCACTCTTGCATACATCTGAAAGTAAACCCTTTGCTCAATATAGTGGAATCCAGCGGACTGTTAAAAAAATAAAATAAAAAGTTTTATTTCTTTATACTTACCTATTTTACTTATTAAGTTGATCATAATGTGTGTGTGCTGTGTGAAATTGTCCAGTATTATTATTATTAATTATCTAGAATCTTTAATCAAACATGTAAAAAGGTACTCTTCTTAAGTATTACTAAAAATAATATTCTTTAAATATCCCGTGATTTTAATGATTTATTTATACAGGCTTATTTGTAAATTAGTGACAATACGTGAACCGCAGGTCCTGGCCATCATCACAAATACGTTCGTGAAGGCGCCAAGTCTAAATTTAAAAAAAAAATAAGTCACCTGTGATACTAAATCAAAAAACATCTTTGTCTGGATCCCAACGAGTTACTTAAGACCGATCTTTCACTCTCATATCTTATGTTAATTCAGGGCAGAGCTGTTTTTAAGTTGAGTTTCAAATAAAACCTCTCTAACGAACGATTATTGAATTGCGGGGGGTACCCATTACCAATACCAAAATTAAGAATCGAGACCTGGCGTCTTCACAAACGTGTTTGTGATGATGGGCTGAACCTGCAGTTCACGTATTACAATACAATACAATACAATAACACTTTATTGCACACTAAATTAAAAAGATACATAAGACAGGAAAGAACATAAAATACAGATTTCGTTGTACAATGGGCGGCCTTATCGCTTTGAGCGATCTCTGCCAGGCAACCAGCAGGTAGTATTGTGTATTGGTAGTATATAGTGGTGGCAGGTGGTATAGTCACTAATTTACCAATAACCCTGTATATTTAGGACAACCAACTAGAGATAACACAAGGAATACGAAATAGTAAACAAAATACTTTAAGCTAGTGCTGTGCTGTCTAAATTACATGTAGTAACAACATACGCAAATAACAAGGCAATGCAATTAGAGAGCTTATACTAAGCTATGTTAATGATAGTTCGAAAAGTTTTGCCCGGTTAATCAACTAACAATACAGCGGATTTTGATGCGATGAATATTGTTTGTTTTCAATAGTAAGTAGGTTGCATTTCGATGTTTTTGACTGCCGATTATAATTACTGATTGAAGATCTCTGTGGCGCGGTGGGCGAACGTCCGCCTGCAACACAGGAGGTTGCGGGTTCGATTCCCGCCTTGGGACAAATAATTGTACGATCTGCAGGGATTTGTTACGGGTGTTCTGATTGTTTTCTATTAGTTTTATATTATTTAGTATTGTATTATATTATGTATATCAATTGTCTAGTACCCATAACACAAGCTCTACTTAGCTAGGGGCTAAATAATGCTGTGTGAATAGTCCAGCATTATTTATTATTATTACTTCGCGTATGAATTCTAGACCAGTCGCTAACCAGTCGTTAACAGAATAAAACATGACATCTGATAAAAGAACCATCTAATTAAACCGTGACACGGACGCAAAAGATAGCTTCATTTGCAATTCCCTTTTTGAGGAATGCGGACGTCAGCCCCAATCTGTTATTACGTTCAAGGACAAAGACACCGAGTCACAGCCACGCATTGCGAGGTTCAATATTGTGTGATTCGTGGTGTTTGGGATAAGGTATAAGAGAGAGTTGATAGTGGGCCTTGAAGCAATAGAACGACTGTTCACCGCATTATTAATTAGAAGCTCTCAGCCACCATTTTAACTATTGTTCTGCTCTCGTTTCGGTTCCCTCTCTCGCTTCCATTAATGCAGTAAAAAAAAAGGTAAATGATACTGTGCAGGTAAATGATCTACGCGTCATAGTCTCTTTTTTAAGACTGTTTCATGAAGACTTGTCTTTAAAACTATTATACATTGTGCATAGATAAAGATTATCCGTGGAAGAGGCAGCAGATACCTCCAGACCAAGCACGGGGATTGTTCTAGGGTAGACTAGACAATTAGGTACACACCGAATTCATTTATCATACACGGTGTTCTAGACAGTATGTGTCGGGTTACACTTACACTTCAAGATTACAGCTGTACCCTTAGTCACAGTTAATACAATAAACGGTCAATAAAAGTAATCGAGAACCGTTGATGTCTTTCACGAAACAGGTTTAAAATGATAGTAGACACAAACGAGATGTAGCAAAAAAATGCGATAAATGCGTCACATTTTTTTATTCGTATTCGTGCGCTCGTATGCGTAAAAGCACTGAAGTTATAATTATGCTTGTCAACTCACTTATAGATTAGTTTTTGCCTTGAAAATCAAGATAATTATTGAGTGAGCGTGTTTTAGCTCTATGATTGACGTGTTTGGGTTAGGCTTGGTAATTACGCTCATAATACAATACATACAATACATACAAATCACCAGAGATATTTAGATTCGGTGCAAATACCGAGTCAAATGTTTTCCCGTGTGGTATTATTTTTCTTAAAGCACCAATTGAAGACATTTGTAAGACCTATGTATGTTGCTAGTACTTTATCTACTAACTTTTGTAGTATCAATGCCGCAAACGTGACTGCCGCCTGTGATGTCAAAGAGCAATAACTAAAAATCATTAGAAAACTATCATCGAGTTTGTAAGAAACGATTGAATTGTTGTCATACAACGATAAGTACCTAGTTCCTCTCGATCCGGTAGGGGCGCTACAAGGCACTAAATATATAGGAAGGACTCAAAATCGGAAATATTCGTAAGATAATGCACACAACCCGTACTAAACACTCTGAAGTGCCCATTCACTTCAACACATTGTAACAAATGCAAGGAATTTCTCATTTTGCTAACTTTATCACGTAAGGGTACACTACCTCCCAAACCCTTCTAGTCTCATGTCACGCTTCACGCTCGCGAGATGGTTCTGGCCATAAAATATCAGCCTACCTTCTACAAGGAAGGCTGTGCAATACATGATATGAATAAAGATTTGGTACCAACAATCCGTGTTCGGACACTTTAGGCCGAAGCGACGGAACTTTGGGGCGAATGCGGAACACCTCGAATTTTACGAGTTTTTAGTGAATTATGTTGGTCCTACAAGAGACCAATAAGTTTGGTAGCTCTAAACATCATCCATATTTGTTGTGGATGATAACAACTTGTGTACTTTATTTAAAATACTTTATGTGAAATACGCAAACACCTACCTTACAGCGGGCTAATGCAGCCGGAGCGCGTCTTGGGGTCGCTTCTGCCTGGTATTGACTTGAAATAGTTGAGCTTTTCAAGATAGTTTGCAACAGTCTACAGGTAATCTCAACTATTTCATGTCTTTTAACACTTTCATGGCCCAAGACACCAGAAGTCGATCTGCAGCTCCGTGTAACGGTGGTGCGCCCCTGCGGGTCAAACCGCCGCGCCGCCGAGGCTGGGCACTAAATGCGATATACTAAACTATATAACACTTTCACGGTCCAAGACGCAGACATCGATCTGCAGCGCCAGGCAGCACGCCGGAGGCGGCGCAGCGTGTTGCGAAGAGAGAGAAACCGATGACGGTTGGTAATAATCCAAAAAGCGACGTCTGCTTTTTCAATGGGATTTGATACAGCACCTCTATCGTATAGAGAGGAAACTCCGCTAATCCCATACCAAAATTTATCGTCACGATCACGTTTAAATACTTTCGTCTACCGAACTCAGAGCTCTGATACCTGCGTTCTCCATATTTTATCTCCCAGACAACTCTCAGTGTCCTCAAACACCATTTTACGCGTCACAGAAGCGTTACGTACGAAAATAATTTTATGTGCAATAAAAAGGCTTTTACTCGCTCCCGCGTAAAAAGAGTTCGGCGCAATTACGGCCGGGCTCGTTCAAAATGGGACAACTCATTATATGACGCGTTTGGGAATGTGGCTTGGTTTATCGCGCTGTATGCAAGCCTGTCGCGTATGAATGGTCAGTAAAGTCGAGAAGAGGCGGTTTTAAGCCAGCTCCATCACTGAGCATTAAAACATTTTTTATAATTTTTGGAACGAAGTTCCTTATCGCGCGTTGCGAAAGGGGGCTAGACCGAAACTCGTAAGTCTATGGTAAATGCGACCCCAGAAACTCCTAAGTCTATGGTATGTAACGACACTTACGTTTTGCTATTGTTAGATACGACATTATCACAAAGGAATAAGGTTCAAATTGAAACACCGCATATTTCAGAATTGCATAGATTAGGTAATAGTATAATAGTCGCGCCCGCGCTCGAGAGATACCACAGAATACGCTTCCAACAACCACCACAAGAGTCCGTGCATCAACAATGTCAGTCGTTATCCCACATAACGACTGACATTGTTGATGCACGGACGAAGGAAATCACCCTTCCGTGGTTAGTATGTCAAAACTTCGTACATAATTGTACGAGGTTGGTTGTGTCCTCGTACCTCGTAAGGAAGACCACAAATCTCGTATTTGTACGAGGAACCTCGTACGGTTGGCAACCTTGTCTGTCTGTCTCTCTCTCTCTCTTATAGAAAGCAAGCCAGTTATTTTCGTTTCGTCTTTCTATTTCGCATTGAACAGGTTAATACACGAATACAGGTTTTTTGTACATAACATAACATAAGCCGTGCTGTGACAACCCCACGACCCCAGCCCCCTTGAACCCCCTCCCCCAACACAAAAATCTGATATGGGTATCGATTTCGACTAACTTGGGGGTGAGGATTCCGAATTTGATGACGGCAGGGGTGTGTGGATACACACAAGCGCGAGCAAAGCGAGTCTTGCTGCGTGACAACACGAGCGGGGCCGTATTGCGGTGAGCGATGCGAACCGCAATGCGGCCACCATAACAAAGCAAGGCGAGCGAAGCGAGCCGCGCTTCGTGTTCGGTGAGCGAAGCGAACCGCAATACGACACCTATCGCACTGCAAGGCGAGCGAAGCGAGCCGCGCTTCGTGTTCGCAACCTGTTGGCGTGGGTCGGATTGCAGTGAGCGGAGCGAACCGCAATACGACACCTATATATTATGTATATATATATTACGAAAAAGATGTCCATTTCCAAATCCAAGATGGCTGACATTTTTTAATCGCAAAAATCACTCTGTTGGAAAGTAAACACAATATTAAGTCAGTGTCAAAAGATAGAACGTCACTGTAAGCCTTATGTGAGGCAGCTGTCATTCGAGAATGACATTAGTCTTGTAAAAAGCGAAAACTGTCTCTTCTGCAAATACCACAGAACGATACGCTGTAATAATAATCTCATCTGCTGCTTTGTACATGTAAACCGTAATCCCATAATAAAAACAGTTCGCCCCTATCCAGACATCTGTGTTTTATTACACTCATGGGTTTCCTTTTCGACTAATTCAGATTACGAAAAAATGTCCATTTTCAAATCCAAGATGGCGTCGTTTTCGACTAACTCGGACACGTAGATTACGAAAAAGATGTCCAAAATGGCTGACATTTATTAATCGCAAACTCTCTTGGATATCGATTTCGAACAAATCGTGCGTGTAGGTTACGACAAGGGGAACACAATTAAAAAGTGAACAATCTACACAACGCTCGCGAGCTGCTTGCAGCTCGCGCATATGTAAAAATCTAGTTACATTATATTTGTAATAATAAAAAAAGTTTTTATTATAACTTAAAAAAAAAATCGAAAGGAACTTCGTTCCATCCGGGTGTCCCTTGACACCTCTCAAGTTTTTTTTTTTAATGTCCAGTGAATTCGTTCATGTGGTACCTGAATAAAACGTGCCATATTAAAACCTATTATTACTCTTGATTACCTACTTTTAGTACCCTCTCTAGGACCTAGAACTTTCTATAATTTTAAGTACTCTATAAAAGGTATTTATCGCGTTCATTTACCTATCGCGTAAGTTTAAAAACATTTAATTATTACCTGCAATAACAAAAAAAAAAACATATGTACATATGTACATGTACGAACAATAATAGAAACAAATTTAACACGTTTTTACAATTTAAAAAGATGAGCTAACTGCAGACTGTTGCAAACAATCCAGAGGTAGCTGAACTGATACATATCAATACCAATCAAAAGCGTACACTTACTAATCGGTTAGTAGCAATCTCTTCTACCTATACTTACTAAAGTAAGTATAAATAAAATTATTTTATGGTGCAGTGACAAATTATAGATTTATAGCATAACTTTACAGTTAGAATTTTGAACTAAGACATAAACAAATGGGCGAATTTATCGGTTAGTAGCAATCTCTTCTACCTATACTTACTAAAGTAAGTACAACTAAAATTATTTTATGGTGCAGTGACAAATTATAGATTTATAGCATAACTTTACAGTTAGAATTTTGAACTAAGACATTAGCAAATGGGCGAACTTATCGGTTAGTAGCAATCTCTTCTACCTATACTTACTAAAGTAAGTAGAAATAAAATTATTATATGGTGCAGTGACAAATTATAGATTTATATAGCCTAACGGTGCATTATTGAAAGCCGCACTTAGTTCACCTGGGTGCATTAAGTGCTACGCAGGGTAGACTTAATGCACCCAGGTGATTTACTCTAGGTGAATTAAGCCTACTCGGTGCATTATTGAAAGCCGCACTTAGTTCACCTGGGTGCGTTAAGTGCTACGCAGGGTAGACTTAATGCACCCAGGTGATTTACTCTGGGTGAATTAAGTCTACCGAGTCCTAACTTTAGAGTAAGAATTTTTAAAAATAATTTTTGTATTTGTTACGATTTACCTTGGTACTAAAATACAGAATACAGAATTTATTTATAACACCGTTATTACATGTCACTTAAATATAAAAAAAAATTATAAACTTATAACACAGGCAAATTAAAAAATTCGATGATATCATTAGTGAGCCACTTTCTGATTTTTTTCTTGAAAATAGGTACGGAAGCTGCATTACGGATCTAGTCGGGCAACCGATTATAAACCGAAGGACCCATTATATAAACGGACCTCTCTGACTTCTGTAGCTTACCAAGCTTACCCAATGGTTTGAATGTATAAAATGACTATTCGTACAAAGCACATATCTTTCATTCTTTAGTGGTCTCAATAGGCCCCTAAAAAGGGCGAAGGAGTGAAAACGAGGAAAATTTCCAAGTATTTTGAGTAACGGGTCGAAGTCACATTTTATTTGACAGCCGAGGTTCCCTGCGCGCACATAACCCGAAATGTAACCGAAGTAGAAAACTGCTATGACTGGCGACATCCAGAAAACTCACTTTAGGATAAAAGTTAGTAGGTAAGTAGGTACCACAACTTGCTTACTGTTTAGGGTTCCGTACCCAAAGATTAAAACGGAACCCTATTACTAAGACTCCGCTGTCCGTCTGTCACCAGGCTGTATCTCATGAACCGTGATAGTTAGACAGTTTAAATTTTCACAGATGATGTATTTCTGCTGACAAATACTAAAAACAGAATAAAAAAAATATTTAAGAGGGGCTCCCATACAACAAGTGTGATTTTTTTGCCGTTTTTATAGACAATGGTACGGAGCCCTTCGTACGCGAGTCCAACTCGCACTTGGTTGGTTTTTTTTAAATATTTTATTTAGATTTATTCAATTATTTCAACAAACCACCCTTGACTTTCTTACTTTGATCGAATTGTAAAGTTATTAGAGCATTTGGCAATACTATATAAGGAATCGGTTAAAGATTGAAGATTTTTATAGCTTTCAACATCGGTTACAAATTTTAATTTAACTTTTGCCTGCAGGGCACGATGTTTCTTTTAATGCACATCCTTTGTAAAAAGGCCTACTATATAATATCAGATTATTTAGAGGATAAAAAAGCTTGGGACGAGTTTTGCTCCAACTCGAAAACTAACATTCTAACAAGGTAAAGGTTTCTTGTTCGCTTCTTTACTTTACCTTAAAAAGATTGAAGTGGACAAAAAATCTAAGTGATCACTTTATTTCCTAGTTTTATTTATGTAATCTGAGTTTTGTGACGTGTCCAAGAGTCCAAGTCCAAGAGTAAGGTCTTAGGGAAATAAAGCACTTGAATTTTGAATTTTGCACTGCAAAAATCTGGTTGAAGGCTGAAGTTTATGAGGGAGTACCTTCTGCCCACTTTGAATTCAGATACCTTTACATCTTTGCATTTTCAGACGACATGGTATTTGATGAATTAAGTAGTAGCTGATTAAGGTCCCTAGATTCTGAGTGCTCTTTCTGAGAGACGTGAGCTCTGCTATACTGTGCCAGTTGGTTCAAGAATAAGTGTCGTCGTTGATTGGAAGGCGTAAAACATTGGGGAATAAGCGCTGACCAGACCGACTCAATGTAACATCACGATATACAAGGTTATTGATTATTCACTGCGCGAACTGCCGGTTCTTCCCATCATCGCTAACACGTTTGTGCAGACGTCAAATCTTAATTCTTAATTTTTCTTTGTAAATAACACACCAATGAATTACTAAAGACTTATCTCTCATCTCAAACCCATTGTTAATTCAGGGCAGGATGGTTTAGTTTCAAATAAAACATTCCTTAGGAACGATTATTGAATGGAGTGGGACATGGGTGGAACCCAGCGAGCAAAGCAAGCCTTGCTGTGTGCACACCCACTAATATGAGTATCGTTTTCGCACAACTCGGATACGTAGACTACGAAAAAGATGTCCATTTCCAAATCCAAGAAGATTGACTTTTTAATAGCAAAATTTTATCATGGATTTCAATTTCGAACAAATCGAGGGTGTTGGTTACGAAAAGGGGAATGTACTTTAAGAAAATTAACTTCCATTTAAGAATCGTTCTTTACAGATTCCGAATTTAATAATTTTTTTATGAATTAAAATCTGTTTCTTCACATACGTGATCGTGATGATGGTCAGAACATGCTGTTCACGCTGTGTCAGTGAATTACCAATAACCTTGAATATAAAACACATTAAAAAAACTTAACATATCGCAATAGTTTCCAATTTTACAACATTAAAAATAAGGATTGATTATTTTGTCATATTTACTTCATTCCTAATCATCAAAATGAAATAAGTTTGTATATAGGTAACCCACATGACAAAATTGATAACCATTCAGCATTAGTGCGGTTCATGAGTTGTTAGGGTTCGTACCCAAAGGGTAAAACGGGACCCTATTACTAAGACTCCACTGTCCGTCTGTCCGTCTGTCACCAGGCTGTATCGACAGTTGAAATTTTCACAGATGATGTATTTATGTTGCCGCTATAACAAAAAATACTAAAAAACAGAATAAAATTTAATTTTTAATTAAATTTAAGGGGGCTCCCATACAACAAACGTTATTTTTGCCGTTTTTATAGATAATGGTACGGAACCCTTCGTGCGCGAGTCTGACTCGCACTTGGCCGGTTTTATTTTCTACGCGTAAGATAAAGCTGATAGGTGATTTGACTAGTTCACTAACCGACTGCTTAGCTCTACAGAAGGATATTGATGCGAAACGCGACATCTAGCTAGAGTTAAAGGGCGTACTCACTTACAAGACTTTAACACACTTTAAGAAATGCAAGGAATTTCTCATTTTGCTAACTTTAACACGTAGTAAGGGTAGGGTACACTGGCTTTTAACCCCTTGTCTCCTGTCACGCTTCACGGTTGGGAGATGTCGAATTAGCTTGTGTGCTTCTTCGTCGATGACTTTACGGGTAAATTTTTAAAATAGTAAGTAAGTAATGTAAAAGATTTTTAATCTGTGTCACAAAATTACAAAAAAAAAATACAAATACAAAAATGAAGTAAAAGGTTTTTAATCTATGTCACAAAATTACAAAAAAGTAATACAAATACAAAAACAGAACAGAACAAGCGCAATGTTATTTTAATGAGGTGCTTATGTCAAAAATTTTTACTTTTCGTAAGTAACTCAAATTGACAGCACTTTAAAGTTACCGCGTAAGTAAGTATTTCATTACCTAGTAGAGAACACAAAAATCCCATTTTAAACGGATAATATTTTCTTCTTTACTTAAATTTTCTAAGGAAACATTTTATAAGTGAGTTAGGTTGTTATTTTGTTGGTATTATGACAGGAACTTGTTCTAGTTAGCCGTTTCAATTGAAGTTTAGTTTATTTTGTATAATAAGTAATCATGTGAGATTATGGGATGAAACCGTTTCCAACTGAAGACAAGCTCGGTCGAAAATTTATATTTAAAGACAAAATTCCATTCAATATTCATCCTAATCCTAACTATAATGCGAAAGTGTGTTTATTTGTTTGTTTGTCCTTCCTTCACGCCCTAACTAAGCAACCAATGGCTTGATTTTTGGCATGGACTTAGTTGAAAGGATGGAGAGTAACATAGGCGTAGGTAGTAGGTAGGTAGTACGTACGTGTCACGTTAGTTTCTATTCTTCCTTTCACTTGCTCTGCCGCTGCTTTTCCCAGGATTTTCGAAATAGTTTTTGTCGTTGTTGTGTTTACTTTTTATCCCATAAATCAGTTCCCATAGGATAGAAATAACCTTAAACGACGCGTGCGAAGCCGCGAGCTGCAGCTAGTAATATTATTGCGAAAGTGTGTTTGTTTGTTTGTCCTTTCTTCACGCCCTAACTAAGCAACCAATTGACTTGATTTTTGGCATAGAGTTATTTAAAAAGTTGGAGAGTTACAAAGGCTACTTTTTGTCCTGGTAAAACATAAATTTCCATGGGAGATTAACGGGAATACTCGTAAAAAGACCTTTTACCGGACTACATATGTGAAATTCGAATTTAACGCCAGTGAAACCGGTATTTATTTTATAATTGTCTCAGGTTTTTCTATAAGGCAGGAATGTTTTTTCTTAAGTGGCGCCTTTACAAAATCTTAGATGGCTTGGCATGCCTGTCTAATAGCAACAATCTATGCCAAAATTCCTGGGTGATCTCATTTTTGGAATGTCCAGTAGTCATGTGGCTAGCAATTATCTGTAATGGGAGTTTATGGGGTAATTCTCCACATTTGACCTATTTCGCGAGCAAATGTAAACAACTTTAACTTAATTTCCTGTTTACTTTATCTTGTGGGTTACAATTTACAACAGATAGAACGCTCCCTTCTATTATCAGACTATTACAAGTAAGTCTATAAACAAGTTTAATTATCAATGTTTATTAACCAAGAAAATTACAATCAAATAATAGAATTAAATTAAAACAAGTATTTACAATTGAAACAATTGAGCTAACTGCAGACTGTTGCAAACAATCTACAAGTAGCTCAACTGATCCATTTCAATATTGATTTCGAAAGTCGACCATAATCACACTAATTATTAAAAATGTAAAAGTTTGGAGGTCTGTTTGTTACCTCATAACGTGAACGAATAGGGCTTATTTTGCTTGCATACAGGTAGGGCTTGGAATAAAACATAGACTACTTTTTATCCCATAAATCAGTTCCCAATTAAAGAAATAGCCTTTATATGTGTCTATCGAAACTTGCGTGCGAAATCGCGGACAGGAACTAGTTAATGATAAAAATATAGTAATAAAACACTGTTTTAACCGGATTAATCGCGTATATTTTATATTTTGTTTAGAACCTGACGTTTCGGAGGCTTTTCAGCTTCCATGGTCACAGGCAGAGTCTGCCTGTGACCATGGAAGTTAAAACAGTGTTTTATTATGAGTTCTCGCGAAAATAACCTTAGAATATACTAAAAATATAGTAGACAAAAAATATGCCTACTACTGACTCCTTAAACTGACCCTTCTAATAGTAACCTATTCGTTGGAATGATGAATCAGAAGAAATCCCGCAAAAGCACCGACTCTTGAAGACGACACATAAAATTCAGACCACCGGAAAAAAGAAGTCACACGCAATGCACAAGATCCTAAATCTTAGTGGTTCACAGAAAACCAAGAACTCGCCAGCTCCTGTTATAATATAAATAAATACGACAAGCATCTTCACGGTCCTAAAATACCATGCCTTGAGTTTGCAATGCCTGGTATCATGTACCCCGTAGGCTAGAACAATGGTTCGATTCAAATGGAGGTGTTCCGTGTTGTTCCCGCTCCACACTCACCTCGGCACAAAGTAGTCCGAACACGGAAAATCAAATTTAACGCTGATATCGCTCCTGTTTCGTCCCATTTTAAGATTTCTAACAGAATAGTAGCAACAGGACTAGGGTTATTAAGAGAAAAGAGGTATAAAATATTGTAGTTAAAGAAAAAAAATAAGCCTACCTAAATGAATTCGATGTCATCTTTGTGAAATGTATTCTACGTTGTCTAGATGATTTTAGAGCGATTACTTAGTAGTCGCTCGGCGGCGGCGGCGCGGCGATGCTTTGTCCGTACAAATTCAAACGCTCACTTGAATAAAACGCACTTTTAGGTGCGTACGGATTAGGTGAGTTTGTCGGTAGTAAGTATCAAAACGCGTTTCAAAACGGCTAATGTGTACATAGTCTTGGTACCGTAGACTAGCCTGCTGGTGCTGGTTTCCCCTTTTACTTCCAAGATAATATGTGTGTGACCACAGAACAGAGAAGTAAGTGGAAGTGCAATGCAACAAAATTACTACGGGAACCGATGTCGCCAAACTCACACAAATAAACCCCTAATCATATAATACAATACAAAGAAACAATTCGTTTGATTGGTAGTTTCAAGTTCAGTCAAAACTAGCCAACGTCAAAGATTTGGAAATAAACCTTGAAATCTACTCGATAAGATTCATTTTACTTTAGCAGCAGAACGTATTTACGATCTATACTCACCAAACATTGGCCTGACGAGTTAATTCCGCTACTTGACCATAGATGGCGGTATTCTCCGTGATAGTTATTATAAACCTAATTTCGTTATGTATAAGATTGATATTCGATTGATAGTTCGCAGATCTACTGCTACTCGATTAAGGCTGCACCAGCAGGGCTATTCACGATTGCTCCGAATGAAACCGAGCCTCGGAATCGAGAAGACATACGCGCGAAATTCAAATATTACGCGCGAAATTCAAATATTTTATCGGTTTTTTAAATTTTCTGCGGTCTGCAAGGAATTAAACTACCAGCCCCCCTAGCACGGGGATTGTTGTCTAGGGTAGAATAGAGAAAAATTACGTCACTTCGTCATCCAATGCCTAAATTATTTGAAATGCATTCCTAAAACTTCAATAATGTACGCAATGTGTAGCGATGCAATGTCATTATTGTCTATTCTACCCTAGACAACGATCCCCGTGCTAGGGGGGCAGAAAAGAAGTCGTAGACATATATTTCTATGAACCCATATTACAATAAAGAAAATTAATGGAGCAACAGGTAATTTATGTAGATTTTTAGTAGTAAAACTCCTTTAATAATAATTGCTCAAATAGAAGCTATAAATCTAAATTTGTCAAAACATGGGCTTATAGATTTTTTTTTACTTTTTATGGAAAACTTCTTTTTCTGATTTCGCGCGTAATATTTGAATTTCGTGCGTATCTGTTTTCGATTCCATGCCTCGGTTTCATTCCGAGCCATCGTGAATATACAGGGTGGAAAAAATCTATGGCCCTGGAGGGGAACTACCTTAAATCCTTTAGCTAGCTCATTTAACTGAAAGGAAACATTCCTTTATTTTTAAAAAGAAACATAATTGCATTCAAAGATTTTATAAAAATTCCTTGTCTCACCTGGGAATCGAACCAACTAAAAATTAAAAAAATGAACCCTTGCTATTTTATTATGTGAATCAGTAGGATTATTGTTCAGGATAAAAATAAATAATGTCTTATAAGTAAAAAAAAAGTGAAAACTAATATTCATTTTATTTTATCATCAATAGAAACAAACACAAAATATGAAACATTTTTTTAAGTAGACAGATGTTGACCAGTGAAAAATCACACTATCACACTAATATTATAAATGGGAAAGTTTGGATGGATGTCTGGATGTATGGATGGATGGATGTTTGTTACCTCTTCATGTCAAAACTACTGAACGGATCGGTCTGAAATTTTGCATACAGGTAATTTTAATCTTGGAATCAAACATAGGCTACTTTTTTTCTTTACTATCACGGTTACGGATACAGCCTGGTGACAGACGGATAGACAAACAGGCGGACGGACAGCGGAATTTTAGCTATAGGGTCTCGTTTTACCTTTGGGTACGGAACCCTAAAAATGATGAAAGTTATCGTTCGAAATTCAAATTTGTTGCCGCAAGTTGATAAAAAACACACTCCGTTTTAAAGTTTTTGTCAGAACGCCTCATGTAAGAAGGAATTGTGCATGGGTTTATTATTACCATTTAACGATTTTCTTATCGAAGTGTGCAACAAGGTACCTTCCAATTAATAACATTAGCAAGCCTCTTCATCATACGATGTCTGTGGATGTTAGAGATAAGAAAATTATAACGTGTTATTTACTTGTTACAAGTGAACAATACTAGGTATTGTTAATAAAGAATATGTAATAAATATTCGATTTCATGGGTATCCTATACAACAGATGAGTGAAAGGTCCAATGTTTATTTGACAATTTTTATCCTGAACAATAATCCTACTGATTCGCATAATAAAATAGCGAGGGTTTATTTTTTTTTATTTTTAGTTGGTTGGTTCCCAGGTGAGACAAGGAATTTTTAGAAAATCTTTGAATGCAATTATGTTTCTTTTTAAAAATAAAGGGTCCTTTCAGTTAAATGAGCTAGCTAAAGGATTTAAGGTAGTTCCCCTCCAGGGCCCATAGATTCTTTCCACCCTGTATAAAGCACATTGAACTACTTCTCCTTGGTTTGTTAATCCTAACTTATGTTATAAATTCGAAAGTTTGTCCTTTCTTCACACCCTAACTTAGTAACCAATCGCCTTTATTTTTGGCATATAGTTAATTGAAAGAATGGAGAGTAACACACTTTTATCCCAACAAAAGGCGTGCGAAGCCGCGGGCAGAAGCTACTACTAAATAAACCAATCATTCTTGTAGATTCTTTACAACAGTCTGCTACAACAGTTAGCTCAATTGTTGCAATTGTAAAGACTAGTTTTTAGTTGGTTTTATTAATTTATTGTAGTTTTCTTTTCTAATAAAGAATGTTTTTTGCTAAGTAAATAATCGATTCTACATTAAAATCACATTAAAATATTTATTTTCTTGTATCGATATTAATCGATAAAATCAACAGCAAAGCAGTACCGATTTGCTTGACTACATCACTAATCGAGTAGCGAAGAACTTTCGAGAACGAAGTGAATAGACACAATCCAAAATCAACTTTATCATAATTGCTTAAGGTTGATTTTGACTAACCGTTGTAATAAATTATTTGTAAATTGAAATAAATTGAAACTTTAGGAGAAAACAATTAAAATCCTACTTACCGATGGTATGAAACACCTCCGGTTTTAAGATTTTTTCGCCTACTATCATTTTTACATTCCAAAATGGAACAATACGGCATAGCTTCGGAAAAATGAATTTGTCGCGAGACAAGCAATTCAAAGTGATGTTAGAACACGACTGAGATCAGTTAAGCGTAACTACGCTTAATTGTGACACGCGTGCCACGCCCACTTAGCACTTCCACTTACTTCTCTGTTCTGTGTGTGTGACAATCACAAGTTATACCTGACCTAAACGTTGTAATCCGAGATCTTGGTTCTCGTCGCGTGACGTCTGCGTTCCGTCAAGTGTACGTAATCACTCACTCGCTCCCACTCGACGACGTCTTGTGGACGATGCCTGTGACACTCGAGAATGCTTAATTCCTGCTTGTCCGTTCCCTTTCATCCCTAATTTTCGGGTTCACACGACATAGCTATGGCGACTGAAGGATCTACATGATGATGTTTTACTTTGATGCTAAAGATGATTCGGTAATTGATAAATTACGTAGAGGCACAAGGAAGTAGGCACCGGGTGGGCACAAAGACGCCTGAGGCGCCTTTTAAGTAAAAAATTTCATTGCTATTTTTGTTTAAACGAGAGTCCTTTCAATTTACTTTAAATTAGTCAATGTGACTTATGATTATGACATGTATTTATTTTTGAGAAAACCATTTTCGGGTTGGCGTGAGATTTTTTGTGGTTTTTTTTTTGAAGTAATTTGCCGCAAATCGTAAACAAATATGTATGAACTTATGATAAAATCAACTTTGATCCGACTGGTATTGATATGGATCAGTTGAGCTACTTGTAGATTGTTTGCAGCAGTCTGCAGTTAGCTCAATTGTTTCATTTGTATTTCATTTCATTTCATTTCATTTATTAAACCATAGGAACACATTGGAACACTTAGCAATGTCAAATATACAGCTTAAAATCATAATATAAAAAAGGCTATTGAAATAAACATATAGAATATAGATCTTACAATTGCAAAACAAAAATACCTATCAGCTGTATAGAGGCCTTGTCAAACTAATCAAATTACAATGGTTTAAAAAAAAATGTTAGATATAATAAATTTGCATAAATTTAGCGGCTGTATAGAGGCCTTGTCAATAATAAAAATAGTTCCCTAATTAAGTTACAAATGAAGCTGATGGTCTGTGCCTTTCGAAAGCGGTGGCCTTATTCGTGGATGTCCATGCATGTTTGTCATCTGCATATTCGGAGCAAGAATAGTATGCTCCCCTAGGGAGGCCAAATTTAATACGTTTTTTAAATTGTCTTTCAGTCAGCTCAAGTACATGATTTGGTAATTTATTGTAGTATCGAATACAATTTCCTAGAAACGACTTGCTGCTTTTAGTCAGTCTAAATTTAGGAAGCACTAGCTTGTTTTTTTGTAAATACTAGTTTTAATTTAATTCTATATTTGATTGTAATTTTCTTTGTGAATAAACTTTGATTCATTTGTACTTTGCGAATATTTGAGAAAATGTAGATTTTTAGCACAAATTTCGTTAAAACTCACAAAAAAAATTAACTCGCGCCTTCCCGCGACGAACCGCCATAAGCTTTAATCTCACTAATATTATAAACGTGAAAGTTTAGATGGATGGATAGATGGATGGATGTTTGTTCCTATATCACGCCAGAACGGCTGAACGAATCTGGATGAAATTTGGCACAGAGATAGATTATAGTCTGGAATAGAACATAGGCTACTTTTTATCACGGAATTCCTACGGAAACGGGAACTACGCGGGTGAAACCGCGAGGCGCTGCTAGTATCTCATAATTTTTTTACAGTTTAATTAATTATTTTATGCGGATTCTCTGTAGTGATAATGTCTTATAGTGTGAGAAAAAATCAGAGCAAAACAGTTGTGTTGTGCAACAACCTTGCAACAACTAGTGTGTTGTTTGTGAGGAAGATCCAAGCACAACTTTGTTAATTATTTAATTAAGGTAAATTGAACCTTCTAAACAAGATTCCAACTCGTGAGTTTGGCAGTGTTAACTCAAGATTTGTTCTTCAAATTAAAATTACCTTTTAAACTTTTAATTGTCTGGGTTTCCTTCCAGGTAATTACTACACGTGGCTGTTGTTTGAAGTTTTGTATGATTGTAAAAACTTTATAGAAAACTGTTATTTAGACGTAGCACATAAAACGCAAATGAGAACCGCTCTACTCTTCCATATTAGCTTCTTTTTATGTTGGAAAAAGAGTAAGAAAGAGAGAGAGAAAACCGTGGGCCGAATGTGGAGCTGAAAAGAAGGACGAAATAAGATTTTTTGAAATAAAATTTATTGCGGGCCGAATATGGCATACAATGTGGGACGAAAGCAGATTTTGTCATTTGAGCCGAACTTCTTAGGGACGAATATGGCATAAATCATAAAAATAAATAAATAATGCTGGACAGTTCACACAGCATCATCTAGCCCCAAGCTAAGTAGATCTTCTGTTATGGGTACTAGATGACTGATATCCTCTACAATACAATACATAGATAGAGATTTTTGTGTATAATACATGCTTAATAAATACTTAGAACACCCGGAGCAAATATTTGCAGATCGTACAAACATTTGTCCCAAGGCGGGTATCGAACCCGCATCCTCCTGCGTCGGAGGTGGAACCCGGCGCTCGCCAAGCCACATCGGTCGTCAAACATCTAATAGGTTCTTATTAATTTAGTGAGGAATAACTTAAAATATTGGTTCATATCGGTTATGAGCTCTTGACGGAAGTTAAGAAGATTATTTATGGTTAGGAATGAACCGAACCCAAATTACTAAAAATATAAATATAAACCTGAATTATTAACGCATCAAAAATGACATCAAACGACCTTAGTACGAGTTATTACTTGACCAACATGTGGATGGGCCATAAAAACTAGCAAAACTCTCCGTTATTTTCCGTCCATTAAAATCCAATAAAAAGTAGTTTCTATTTAATAAATGAAAACCTAAATTCCGTTACCAATACGCGACACAATTCCGCTGAACACGTGACTTGGAACCTACAAATGGAACGGTCATAAAGTTTTACCATCAGCATGCAAGCATAAAACGTAATCGTAACGTTGGGTAATCGCTTTTTCATCTACCGTTGAGAAATTATTGTCTTTGAGACTGATAATTTGCAGAAAGCTGGTTAATAGTAAACCACAAGCGAGACCTCGCAAATTTTCTTAAAGAGATTGCAACAGGAAGTAAAAAATAGGGTTTGTGAGTATCTGAGGCACTTTTTTTATACCTTATAGGTACTTACAGTGAACGATAAAGTGTGTTGGTGATTTGACGCGGGTTGGCGCGAGATTTTTTGTTATTGTCTGTATTAATTTTTTCTACGTTCCACAAGCAATAAAACTAGCGGAAAGGTAATACAAATAAATCAAAGTTGGTTTTATTATGAGGTTATAGAAAATGGTTTACGATTTGGTCCAAATTACTTATCCGCCTTTTTTTATTGCTTGTGGAAAGCAGAAAAAAAATTAACCTAAAAAAAATTTGAACCACGCGCTAACCCGCGTCGAACCACCTTATAAGTGACGCGGCTGGTATATGAAGGAGGTGTCGGTACAGAATAGTCGGTAAGCGTCTATTTTGGAAGATTATTTAGTGGTTTTCGTCGATGAATGTAAAAATACACTCTAGGTTTTTTTATTGTACCTTGTGTGTAAACTGTTTTTAGAAACGATCACCAGGAATACATAATGCAAATCCCGTATCTACCAATTATCGAGATATAAAAAATACAGTCCGGCATTACCTTAAACTAGGTTAAAACTTTATCTATAAGACCTAAAGTACTTTCAGCTGAGCTTTCTCTTGGTGTGAGAGTGTTTGCTTTATTTCATACTTCAAACTACCATGCGGCGGATGACAATTTCCTGAAGTTGTTTTTCAAAGGCGTTTACTTAACACACAGTTAAGCCATGCTTGAGCTCTTTGTAATGTTAGATATTCTTGCAGACAAAAATATTGGTGTTTATCGTAGTTTTCCTGGGTGTCAAATATGTTGTCTCTCCCGTGCAAAGAATGGGCACTTGTTTAAAGTAGGCAGAATAACTACCTTATATTAAGTTGGTATGTATTATTAATATGTATTTTACAATTATGTATAGAATGTATATTTAAGTAATACGCCACCATACGTGTACAACTGCTTCGTGTCCATCCCAAGGTTGTCTGGAAGACATCGCTCTCATCGATAAGGGCGCCCGTTGTGCAACTCTGTTATCTTTTATATATTCTTTTTGTATTTCCTTGGTGTGGAATAAAGTGTATTAAGGATTTTGTTATAGTTCTTACCCGCACTTTGGGTATCTCTAAGAAATGAAATAAGTTCCGTAAGAGGTCCCAAAGATTTTTGGTTGAACCGACTAAGGGTTTCGTGGCTTAGTTGGTTAGAGCACACCCGGTATGAGGGTGGGGCGCGGGTTCGAGTCCCGCTGAAATCGAAAATTTTTGGGAACTTATTTCATTTCATAAAGTGTATTGTATTGTAATATTTTCTGTTTCTATCATGTTGTACGATATCTTAGAACTTTATTAACGAATGGAGTTGACGCACTGATTTACTACCGATTACATTCCTGACAAGCACTTGCAGCGCGCATTTGTCAAGCAGACTATTGTCCAGCGTTCCCCCATTTTACAGTAGGTACGGAAGCGCAACCGACCCTAACTCCGAATAACCAGGACCCTCTAATTTTACCCCACTTGATACTTGATATTTCATAGTTTTCCAATTTACATTTCTGTATGTGTGTATGTTTATTTGTCCGTTTCTACATTAATCTATCTTTAGCTGTCACCTTATTTACTCTTTTTGCACTCGAGTGCAACACGTAACTTTTCATCCCACCTTAGCAAGGAAAAAGTAATTTTGCTCTTCGATATCTGAGTGTAAAAGCCGGTTTTATTCGCTAGAGGACAAAGTAAATTGAATTTAGATCATCGTCCGCACGATGTTCTTAGTTCAATTTACTTTATCCTCTAGTCTAGCGGATAAAAAAGGCTTTTACACTCAGATATCGAAGAGCAAAAATACTATCCGAGATGGGGGGATGAAAAAATACTTTTCGGTTAGCCTGCATTGAGGACTATCCCTAAATTACCCACAAAATATCTGAGGACTAGTTTACATTAAAATAAAACAAACTTAAAATATAAACAGCCAACTCGTTTATTCATAAAAATTACTGAGAACGCTAGACCATACGCGAGTTTCGTAGCTACATTAAGCAAACTACTTATTTCAATACGACTTGGAGCTATTTTATAATTGTATTTACATTTAATTTAATTTACCGAGTAGGTTCGTACTTACAATAATTAGTTAGGGCAATATATATTTTAGGATTTGAGTTTCCGAAGAAAAAACAAATTTCAAACTACGATAAGGTTTTACTGCGTGAAGATTTTCTATTATATCTATTTACCTATGAGTATAAAGAAAAGTTCAATTAATATTTACAGGAGAGAGCATGTAAAATTTGTAGAAAAACTTTACGAGTTTGAAATATGGGCTCAAATTTTCTTCGAGAAACGCAAATCGAAATATTTATAATACATTTTTCATTACTTATAAATGTGAGAAGGTAATTTATTTGCATAATGATAGGCCTTCTGGATACTTGCTTTGATGTAAACATGAGTCTCTACATGGCGACAATGCTAAAATATTAATTTTAAATCTCTACGCTGCTTCTATCACGGCTAATCTGTACTTATAAGTACATAAATTTGTTACAATATACCTAAATATAACCTAAATTTTATCTTTATATTACAATCTGTAACATACCATAAAACTTTAATTACTTTTAAATCAAAGTAAAAAACCTATTCTCTAATAATTTCCTAACAATAATAACCTTTCAAAAAGAAAATTAAATTTTCTTTATAACGTAATTTACTGAAGATTTCATTGAATAATCGTTGTCTATAGAACCTGAAACAAATAAAAACACAAGTTGAAATATGATAAAGCATAAAGACGTATTTTCCCGACCTATTTTAAAACTGTAATCATCTTCAATCAAGAGCAACACGATATTGTTATTGTTAGGCATCCGGTTACCAATTGTGTAACATTATACTCCGTCAAATTTGGAGCAGATTCCTAACTTTCTGGGACAAGTGTCATTAATTTAAATATAGGAACCAGTAACTTGACAATGTTTAATAAATTCCAGTAAAGCTTTACAATTACTTCTCATAAAGGTTCGGTTCAAAGTTTTACATAAGGCACATTAGAAAACACAGAGCTGAATGAATGAATTCCACACATGTAAATTATTCGTTCATTTAACAAAACATTTCGTTCCTGTATTAATAATTTATTACAAAGAACACAACACACAAAAGCTCTGTCAGTTATCAAAAACCTTATTTGAACTGGAGCTTCTTTGAAGTAGTAAAACATTTTGGACGCTGTGTAAATTTTTCTGAACTTTCCCTGTTTGCTTCGTGATAGTGTCGTAAGTTTCCAGAGTGAGAGTCGCGTGCAAGATAAAAATACAAACAAAATTGTAGGAATGTTGAACCGACTGTTTTTTGCTTGTCGTCGGCACGATCGAGGTATCTGCCGACCTCCATAGATTCACAACGAGCACTTAGAAACCGTCCGTATCAAAAGAGATCACATTTGATTGACATTTTGGGTTTCCATTTCAACTAGTTTTTCTTGTTGAATTCTATATGTTTCATATTGACTGTGCAGTCTGGAGGGGTTCTGTGAGTACACTGACTACCTACATAACTTAATACTTGCTGTCTGAAAGAAAAGGTTTTTCTTTGTTTTTTTTTTGTGCAAACTGTCAAAACAAATCGTAGACTATTACGTGTGTGCAAGTAGTAATAAGTAAAAAAAAAAATTATTGACATAATAAAGTTTTACAGACAAAAATGAGTCCATAGGCTCCTGAACTATTTAAAACACTTTTTACGGCGGAAGTATTACAAGACGAGACTTGACATGATTTTACATCGGATTGACTTTATCTGTATCTCCGGCCAGAAATTTTTTCAAAGTTTCTTTAAAAATCGTTCCTAATAAAAGAACAAACTTATAAAGGGAAAGTCCGAAAATAACAATCTCCTGTCAACGAGTCTCAAGTGAAAGTTTAACAAAATGATATTATTATGTAACCTAAAATGCTACGCTATGCTTTTAATGGGTATATTTTTACGGTTGAGACGAAAATACCCTCCGTTTACGTCTCAAATTTTGAAATATGATTTCTATCCTTATCTTATCCCGAAAATCGATGAGAAGGTATGATTCGAAATTAAAATTATTGTATGCTCAAAAACGAAATATTACTCACATTTACATGGATGTCTTTTCCTTTGAGTCGCTAACATTAGACTCCTCATCAATCAATTGCAAGTTGACGTTTTCACTCCTCGTGTGAAACGTTGCTGAGATTGTCTTGTCCTCCAAGAGAATACTTTCAACCTCTACTGCGTTGTTCTTTTTCCCGTTTCCTTCTAATATTCTATGCTTTATCGACGGTCCTCTGTTGAAAGAGGAACCTACTAATGTTTCTTGTATTGTTTCGTTGCCGTTACATACGTTTTTATCAGCTTTGTGTGTCGGCACTCGACCAGAGTGGTAAGAGTTCCTGGCACCCCCCGTCGATTCAAAGAAAGGCAGCACCTGCTTAAATTCTTTTCTGAAGTTTTCGTTCAGCCACGCGTAAAGAAACGGATTGTAACAAGTTGATGCCATTGCCATGGAATGGGCGAGAAAGAAGGAGACAAAATAGTAGTTCCACTCAGTCATCTGAGCGTAGAAGTCATTGAATATGTTTATGAGGTTCAAAGGAAGCCACGAGATGCCAAATATTGCGACCATGGATATGAGCATTCGATTGGTTCTCTTCTTCCTATCTCTGTCTGCTTCTTCTCTCCTTGTATTCTTAGCACCTGGTTTCGACCGGGCTCGGTCGTTCAGTCTTATACTAACACATGTATAACAAAGAGCTATAACTAAGAACGGGATAATGAATTGAAGTATAGTTGTACATACCCCGAAGATCTTTCTAGACTTATCTGAGGGCCAACTTTCTTCGCAGTAATATGTTCTGTTGTTTGTAATCTGGATTCCCATAAAAAGACCGTAGGGACATGTTACGACTAGTGAGAACATCCATATGAATACTATAATAAATATACAAGTATTTAACTTCATTCTCGGATGGAACGGGTATATTATAACGAAGAATCTATCTATAGCTATTGAGGTAAGCGTCAGAGTGGAAATGTAAACGCTTGTGCCTTGAGCGTATGGCATGAGATGGCAAAGTAGCCTTCCAAAGACCCATCGCCCAAGAAAAGTATACATGGGCGTCAGAGGCACTGCGAATATGCATAGCAATATATCAGATAGAGCCAAGTTAGTTATGAAAAGGTTAGTGACCGTTTGCATGGCCCTGTTCCGAAAGACAACGAAGCAAACGAGGACATTTCCGAAGACTCCAAGAACGAAGATAACGGTGTAGAGGATACAGAACGCGACCTGTACCACTTTAACGTCGATTATATCAGTTGTTTTGTTGGATTTGGGGTCGTCTATGACTTCAACAGATTCTCCTGTGAGTGTCTTGGTGAGGATCCACACTCCTCCGCCGATGTAGGACGTGCCATTGAAAGTCATAGCCGCGAGTTCATGCCGGTCTAGTGACGCCACATCGTTGCTGGCGTTGATTGCTGATATCATTTCTCTAACTTCGCCTCCGTGTGTGGTACCAGTCCATCTGTCGACAACGAAAAATATTGATTTAGAATTGATCTCCTATATACATAAAGGTAAAGATGCATTCTTGTTCTGCTTATTCAGGACGATAAAGATAAACATCTTGCTAGTTCGTGAACTTACAGAAAAGTTATCTAGATGTTGCAGTGTCAACTGTGTAGCATCGTTTATTTGAAGAAATAAATCCAGGGATTGTTGTGTTTACCGATAAAGATAATACCGAAGTAACATTACCTTATCTGTAATAATAATAACAAAGTACATAATACCTACACTGTCGCTGCGATATTCTAATAGTGATCTCACTTTGATCTCCACATTAGGATTGCCTTTACTGTAGAAACCAAATTTTAATGGTTATTAAAAGTGGTAAAAAATTTAAGGAATGTTTGGAACGTCTTCAATTAATGTAGGTAAACAACTGAAGTATTTTACATAGAAACAAAACGACAATGTCACAAAAACCGCTCGTATCATCAAACGTAGGGTTGTTACTGGTATAATTTAACCTCATCAGGCCTTGATTGAAGAAAAAAGGAATCAAAGATCATTCTCCCACGTAGGTGAGCGAAGGCTCGCAGGAAGTTAAGAAATCAAATAATATTACACGCAAAAAGATCCAGTTGTTTCTAAATTTAGAACATTGCCCTTTAGGAGGAATTCAATATGGCAAATAAAAGATAAAAGTAACAGGAGAGTTTGAACCTTTACAAATCTTTCTTGTCGATGCCCTCGAGCTAAGAATACGGTTTGTTTGAATATTGCTTTGAACTACTTTGCTCCTACAAAAAAGTTTATTAAATCAGATCGTACCTATACCCTACACAGGTGGGTAGGGTATAGGTACTTATATTACAACTAGCGGCCCGCTCCGACTTCGCACGAGTAGATTCTATCGCCTATGTTCATCAGGGATAATGTAGGATTGTAATGGTGAAGCAATTTTTCAAATATGTCCAGTAGTTTCGGAGCCTATTTAATTCAAACAAACAAATCTTTCTTTTTTATAAAATTTCTAGTGGTCTACCCTGGCTTCGCACAGGTATATTCTATAGCCTATGTTCATCAGGGATAATGTAGGATTCTAATGGTGAAGCAATTTTTCAAATATGTCCAGTAGTTTCGGAGCCTATTTAATTCAAACAAACAAATCTTTCTTTTTTATAAAATTTCTAGTGGTCTACCCTGGCTTCGCACAGGTATATTCTATAGCCTATGTTACTCAGTGATAATGTAGCTTTTTAACGGCAAAAGAAGTTTGAAATACACATACATTTGGTTGTGCTCGGAGGGACGCGGAACGCGCGGGCCTAGAACCGCACTCACCCTGAAGAAGTCCCTCGTTAAGGGATGAAACGTTGGTGTTCTTCCAACACCAATAAGGTTCGTAGTTAACCCGCTTACATCCGTAATGAATTCGTCAAACTACGATAGTTTTTATAGTAAAAAAAAAGTTTGAAATAGGTCCAGTAGTTTTTAAGTTTATTCGTTGCATACAAAAATACAAATCTTTCGTCTTTATATTATAATAAGTAGGTATCTGTAGATAAGTGTCGATGGAGAAAGTTTGTATGCAGGTTTTTGATCGCTTGTACTTAGAAATTAAGTTTCTTGTTGCGGGATAAGGCCTAGTATACTGGAAATAATACCTACCGCAGTCGTCATATAAGTATATACATAATAGGCTACTTGACTACTACAGGGAAATAATTCTAACGTATTGTCTGATAAAAAAAATGCTAAGTGTAATTAATATTTCTTCAAGGCCAGTCGTATTAGTTATGAAAACTAATTTTAAAGTTTGAATAAAATAATGCCGCGCCAAAACGATAATCTCTGTCATGGCTACCGTGTTCCAAGCTATGACGTCAGCGCGCCACACCACACCTAACAAGAAGAACTCATTGACACTGTAATCTGTAGATGTATGACGTCACTTGCGACCCAACCAAACACAGCGTTTTCGGTCACGTGATCATGTCTCAAAAAATGTGTAATTTTAATCCAATTTTTTTACATAAAAAAAGGCATATTTTTAATAAAAATCACCTGATTACGCTTTGTTACGTTGTCCCTGACTAGGATGAAAACAATTTGGAATTTATTTTTAATGCAGTCAAATAGCCTATTGAAGTTGAAAAATTACTGACTTACATACAAACTGAGACTCGAGAATTGGTCAAACAATTGTCTTAATTAGACTTATTTTTTTGTGCAGAAGAAAAATATGAATCTTATAAGATTCAAAGAAAAAAACGATAGTCAAATTAAACTACAAAGCTGTCGATTATGAATTTACTGCGAAATTTCATAAAGCGACTTCTTCTAGGAAGTGCTTTTTTACATAAGAATAATTTAATTTAATTATCTATTCTATTCCACGATTTTTATTTCAAAACAATAACAAAGCTTAGTAACAACCTAAAGGTATTAAAACTACAAACAAAAGCTCCCCCAAATTGTGGAAATACCTGACCGAATTGCCCAAATTCCTTTCGGAATAAACCTAATTTTAAAGATGTTCTACGGCCGGGGATGGTGTTTGCATAAACCGATAGCGGCGAAGTCACATCTTCAAAATGAGTTTGTCCCAATAGGTTATTTTACACCATGAAATAGTAGGGTAAAATGTCATACGGCTGAGTACGTAAACTAAAAAGTATGTCATCAGCAACATCAAATAAAAAAACTGTCATCAGTGTAACGTACACATACGACTGACGTCATGCATGACCACAGAGCACTTAGGCGTCCACTACATCCAGCGTTTTCGTCAAGTTACGAGTGTAACCTGAAAACGTATTTTAAAAGCAATTTTATGGCACTTTTCAAATGAATCCAAGTATTGTATTTTTTATTTAATGGTTTACTATTACTAACTATAGAATCAAATTGACACTTTTCCAAGATGGGTGTAATACCCTTTTGCCAAACACAGGCTTTGTTTAGATTTAGGCTTGATAAGGCTGTGTGAATTGTCCAGCTTTATTATTATGCGTTTCTCATTACCGTGATCTCGGCCCATATCCCTTTCCTTTGGGAGGCATACGTGGGGCTGAAGCCAGCAGCACAGAGGCTCTTTATGAGAGTTGATCTACGATGACCTCTGTGACGCGGAGGGCGAAGGTCCATCTGCGACGCAGGAGGTTGCACGTTCGATTCTCGCCTTCTCGCCACAAACAAATGTGTCCACGATCTGCAGATATTTTGTTCCGGGTGTTCTGGACGTTTTCTATGTATTATAAAATCTGTGGATAGATAGATAATACTTTATTGAACCACATAAAGACAGAAAACAGTACAGAAATAAATGCTACGAGTAGATGAAGTACAAAGGCGGCCTTATCGCCATGAGCGATCTCTTCCAGGCAACCTTGGGATGGACTGGACATGTAAGAACAACTAAGACAATAATACTTACACTACTTATAATACCTACGTGACCTACACAATTATAATAAACTTACTCGTACATGAACACAAAGATAAGTTGTCTAATCTATATCTTTGTAGTTTACTGTATACATATATCAGATAACTGCTACCCAAAACACAAGCTCTGCTTAGCTTGGGGTTAAATAATGCTGAGTGAATTGTCCAGAATTATTCAATATTATTCAATTAATCTAAAAGCGAGGGCTTGATAATAATCTCTTTAATGTTCTATGAAGACTCAGTAACTGATAGTGTCCAAGTCAATTAAGAGAACGGTAAGGGACATTCCCTTACCGTTCCTCGTAATTGATTTAAACGTGGTTTTACTGTCTATCTTTTCCACAAACAGCGTTTTATTTCTGTTTATAATTAGTCTTTTTTTTTTCAAAACAATCAAGAAAGGGTCTGTGAGTAACGAAATTTTCTGTATATCAACAACCAATGATTGTGAAAAAAGGCTAAGGAGTGTGAACTTTAAAAGCCCGGCGATTAAAAATTACAAACCGGGGTGCCTCTCAAAACTAAGACATAAAATACAATTATAACTTTTACAATAAACCAATCATTACGCCATATTTCATTTTCGTATTGCCATAAAAAACTTTTCGCGAACCATTCCTCGCTTGGCCCGAACTGGGCACTTAAATAGTAATGTGATACGAAAACATTGGAAGTCGTTAAAACGGCATTAACGTCGTCACAAATTAACGTGAGCCTCGGGATCCTGCAATTGAATTTTGTATTCGAGGACCATTGTAGGTAGCTAGGTTCCTACTTTAATACTAGGTTTTACATTCTGCCGCTTGTGTATCGTACTTTTGCGAAAAGAATAGAATCGAACAATTTTGAACTGAAAAGGTATCGCGGTACCTGGTCCGTATATCTACTAAAAGTAAAAAAAGATAAAAGTCAATAACTTTATTCACATACATCCTGCCTCTTGTGTTTTAGTTTTTAGTTAAACTCACTGTTACCTTGTTGCTTTCTGTTATTGTTTTCTGTTTTTGTTAAGTTTTATTCATAAATGTCTTTGTTGACATAAAATATCTACAATTCTGAATCGGAATTCAATTTCAAATGAGCAATTTGAATAGAGCATGACTACATTCAAATTTCAACGTTCCGTTTAATAAAAATGCCGTTTATTACCTACTGCTGCGTAGTAAGAAAAATTTAGAATAGAAGAAATTCTTTATTAACGCTTTACGTGAAGTGTTTTTCTTAATGGTATTTTAGAGGAATGGCTGTAACAATAATCCATCCCCACCTAAACACAAGATAAATTTTAAAATCTGATGCAATCCCGATTTGTTTTTCGTATACCTACTTGAGACTTGGATTTGTGACGTCGTCAGCGTCGATAATTCCGTCAGCGCCGTCTTTTTTTTTTGTTTCCCAAGGTTGCCTGGAAGAGATCGCTCATAGCGATAAGGCCGCCTTTGTACTTCATCTTGTAACTTTTATTTCTGTACTGTTTTCTGTGTTTGTGTGGTACAATAAAGAATTATCTATCTATCTATCTATAATTGTATGAAAAAACAAAAGATAATTGTGACAGCTTTTGATCATTTACCTCTTCATAACATAGTTATTTAAAAAAAATTGGTCCAGTACCTACTAGACCTGGAAAAACCTAACTATTATAGTTTCGTTTTATCCTGGAAAAAGCTGCGCAAAACCGCGTGTTCTCGACAGGCGGATTTATATCAAAAGATCCGCAAAAAGAAATTGCCGGCGGAAGCTTGCCTTAATATCCTTATTGCACTGGATAATTTAAAATCCAGTCATTTGAAGAGGCAATTTTCATCCAAAGCGTTATTTTATTCAGAAGCTAAGTTTTAATCAAAACAGCTTCAATGTTGACTTAGAGATCATCGTTTTTGTATTTTTTTCCTTTGACACAATTTCGAGTTCTTTTGTGTAACGAAGTGAAGATAATTTAATAGCGTGTTGTTTTAATGTTTGGAAAATTGCGCCTAATAACGTCGTTTTGCTAACAAGGAGCTTGTATGATCTTGTTTCTGGACCCTCGTATAAAAATAAGCCAACTTTGGAATGACATATAATCAAGCCCACAAGAACCGGAGCTATAATATATATTAATATAGTAAGCTATATATTACGGTATAGCAAGCTATGCTATAATATATATTCTTGCACTCATTAGCTCTGCGGCCGTCATGTCTTACTATCCCAAAATATGTCGTGCTATAATCTGCCGAGATATTTTGGTGACGTAATAAAAATATACATTATAGCTGCGTCTGCGGTCACTCACCGATTACTATACGTAGAAAATATACCGTAACATACCTTGCTATGATTTATATTAACATATATATTAATATCATAGCTCCGTCGGTTGTGGGCTTCATACGTAACTAATATTAACAACGAATTCTTGACAGATTTTCAACAACTTCAGTTTTTGAGGATACATTTTTGATGGTGGTCTCAAAGCCAGAGGAATTTGTAACAAAGATTTGGTACTCTGAATGAGCTGATTCATCACAGTAAAATCATCATAATAAAAAACTATTTAGATATCCTCTATGGAATTTGATCGTTGGTTTCAATGTTAGTCATCTATCAGCCTAGGCATATAACTGCAAGTCGTCGTTTCGTAAACTGGCTAGCCGTTCAACGAAGAGACTGTTTCAATTATCTGGTGGAGTCATCGGCTATTGAAACGCCATTGCTGCCTCCAGACTGGGTAAACGCCGTGAGAGGCAGCCGGGCGCGGACATGCCAAGCTATGTATATGATTTTCGGGCTGTCTCACGAGGCAGCACACCCAGTGACTCAAGACCCGGCTATTGGATGTACCTACGTCTAATAACGTGCATAGATTTTTCTTTAGAAAGAGAAATTTAATAATAAATAAACACTTCTAATATAAGGAACCAATAATTGATCTTTAGGATCCATCAATTTAGCAACACCCAAAGTTAGGCACCAATAATTTAAGCCCACGTTACAAGAGTGTTTTATAGACGTAGTAAGTAATTGGGCAATAAATCAACGAGTGGTTTTCCTAGGATAATTCATTATATCCACAAATTAAAAGGAAGTTTATTGGCTTTAACACGAAACAAAACGCTGAACGCGAACTTCCAATCTCAGTAATGAAGAAGGTTACAGGTCAACATGTTTTTGCTGATTAAAATCACGGTGGGGTATTGAAAACCAAAAACAATTTAGCCGTTTTGAAAAATGTAAAATATTTATTGCAGCAAGTAATAAGAACAGAATACAATACTAATTACAACTAATCTATTTTCTAAGAACCTAAGCCGTGACCAGAAGGCAAAATGCTCAGAATGCTGGCAGCATTGTCACGTTGAATGGCAATGCTAATTCATTGACCGAATAAAAGCCCGCATTCCGATCAATTTTGAAATATGATTTTTTATAGTAAGTAATGTATTCTAAGGTTTTTATTTATTATAGTACTCTGGGTAATTTCTAAGAAATTAATAAATCCCAAAAATTTACGATCTCGACGGGATTCGAACCCGCACCTTCCCCTTCAGCGCAGGGTTGCTCTTTTTCCAACTAAGATCACGTAGCTTAGTTGGAAAAAGAGCAACCCTGCGCTGAAGGGGAAGGTGCGGGTTCGAATCCCGTCGAGATCGTAAATTTTTGGGATTTATTAATTTCTAAGTAATGTATTTTTGGCAGAGACGTAATAATAGCTGCGCCCTAAATGTATTTAGTTTAGCCATTTAAAACAGGATTTAAATAAATACTATCTCCTTACGAAAATGGACCTTGGAAACACTTGTTGATTTTATTAGAATGTTTGCCTTTGATTTTTTTAAATGAATTAGTAGACATGACTGAAAAAAATAAGAGTTCCAATTATAAGGCTCTACCTAGCCTCCAGCTGGATTTTAGGATGGAGTTTTTGTCGTTATTTGGGTAGGTATGCATGCATGGCACAGACGAATCAAGCCTATTTGTTTATGTTTTGTGTTGTACCCCCATTTAAACTCCATTTCAGAATGCTGCCCTTAAACTCATAAGCCGGCTTAAATAGTATTTCGGAGATTACTAAAGTCTAGCAAGTTCACCACCCAACACACCACCCCTAGAGGTAGGTACAGACAGATACCGAACAATCAGATCAAGGTCATACAAAAACATCTTAAAGGATCATCATCCCAATAGTATTATGGAAGAACAATCTTAAGCTTAGTTTTATATAAATATTGACCTGTATCTAAATCACATTATATTTAGACTTAGATAAGCAAATAATATTGTATTACATTTTAAGGATTATGCATAGGTACTAGTGGTTTATTTTTCGCTTCTTCCACTAGGACAATAAATTGAAGCGAACAAAATCAATAACATTTTTTTTCTTGTTTGTGTTTGTTAATTACTATTTATATAGTTGTTGTTTATGTATAAAATTTGACTTGTCTAAGTGCTTTTTTGTAAGCCTTAAGAAATAAAGTTATTGACTTTTGACTTTCCCCTGCTGCCGAATTTTTACCCAACACCTGAAAAGTTTTCAGTGAAAACTCTCAATCTGTAGGGGAGCTTTATAAATAAAGACAGCTTTCTGTACTTTAAGTCACTTTATAATATAGGACCACAAACACCATGTATTCTTGGTTTAATCTTTCTAGAAAGTCACTTTGTCATAATAATATAGGCTTATGTAACTTAGCGGAACAGTTCGGAAGCTTGTTTGTTTGTCTCGTAGGCGGTTAACAATATTTGCTTGCCTAGGCTATATTTGAAACTACTAGGCCACGTATTTGCAAGGTCTAGTTGACCATACATTTCCTTATATATGTGGGTACGTATGCGGCATTCCCAAAACCCTTACGGATGGAGTTGCTTCTCATGACAAAGGTGGTATGGAAAGTGATCGGAGAAGCGAGCGCTGAGACATCGATGGCCTGCAGCAGTTGCCGCAGATCCACCACTGTCTGCCGGGAGTGACCGGGACTCACGTGTGCCTCATACTGTGACCTCATAACCCACGTCGGAGGCCTCATCGTTCACGTCGGAGGCCTAACAAGTCAAATTCGTTAGACCACCTCCCGATCACCTCATATGACATCCTGTGTGGATGTAGAGGCAGCTTTTGTTGATGATGAAGTCTATTTCTCTTAACACTCAGTCAGGCTGTTCTTTTCGCCGGACAATGGGTGTCCTGTGGTGCTGGCTTAGTATAAGAACCAGCCCTTCCTTCCCGAGGGTAGCGTAAGAGGTGACTAAGGGATATCCAGGGGCAGCGGCGCCTCCTGCAGAAATATTCTACCACCGAACTGTGTTCTCCAAACATAGCCAGCGTGGAAATTGTGTGCAGTGAACTAGTATAGGCTATTTTATGTCAAAGGAGCATATTTTCATTGTTTTCAAATGAAATCTCGGGCTATTCTGTTGAAAACTGACCAAAGTCAAATATCATTTCCACATCCGCTACTCACCTGTTCCGTGTTCGTCCCACTCGCTTTGGCCTTATGTAGCCCAAACACAGAATATCAAATTTTATGCTGAACGCAGGATTCGACCCAACGGGTAATGAGTGATCCACCAACTTTGACGTTCCACAAATGAGTTCGTTAAGTTGTGATGTGAGTTGCCAGCTAACTAGTTTCAGGACACATTTGGTTGCTAGTCGAGGCGTTTGATGCTTTATTCATTCAAGTCTCAACTTCGCCATCCTTGGGAGCGATTCCTGTAGATATATCTCGACATTACAACCATTGGGTCTGATGTCCATTTTTGCAACTTTTCAGGAGATCAAAAACAAACTTTTTGAGATTATTGTTTAACTAGCAGCGCCTCGCGGTTTCACTTGCGTAGTTCCCGTTCCCGTAGGAATTTCGGGATAAAAAGTAGCCTATGTCCTATTCCAGACTATAATCTATCTCTGTGCCAAATTTCATCCAGATCCGTTTTGCCGTTCTGGCGTGATAAAGGAACAAACATCCATCCATCTATCTATCCATCCATCCATCTAAACTTTCACGTTTATAATATTAGTGAGATTAATTTCATGATCTTGGATAAAAAAACTACTACGTATTGTGGCTTGGTTCAACGTGGTTTGAGTACGATATTTTTTGAGCCCGATTTATTTGATTTTACCGTACAGTCTACATGGTCGTAATGCAATGTGGACAAAGGACCCAAATTGAATCAAACGATTTTTGAACAAAAGAAGGTAGAGATATGTCACCTACATAGAAAGAAAAAGGACAAAACGCTTAGTACAAATGAGTAAAAAAGTGATTTTTGCAAAAAGTGGATATCAGACCCAATGGTTCTGATGTCGCGATATTTGTCATCAACTTTTTGCCTGTTTTTAACAGCAGCGGTCTTCTGAGTTGAACTAAATAACTAAACAAACTTCAAATACTACACGTTTTTCTTTCACGTATTTTTTTACGTGAATGTGCGATATAAATATGTAAACGTTCAAAAAAAAGTTTTCTTTGTTAGTTGGGTTTTTTTCTAGACTAACAAAAAGCAAGCATCACAATAAAACAAAACAAGTGCTACAAATAATAGTACTAGTCGTCCTGAGGGAATAATACGGGTTGTAAAGACAACCCGTAAATGAACGAAGACCTTCGCCCAACTACAAATATAAACTTTAATTAAATACCAGTTCATTTTCGCTATCTTTCTGAAACTGAAATAACTTTCCTCGTGGCAACATTGTCCCAGCTAATGGGTGTTTGTCCTAGAATTACAGCTGAAAAGTCGTCGAGTTAAGTGCACTTTTTACTCGCTTATTTTTTCGTTTTTGCTGGCAAAATACCGTAAGTAAAACGTTACTTTTATTTTTTTCAGTTATGAATACAGATCCGTCAAGTCTACGTAAGACTCGAGGGTTAGTTTTTATGGGTGGCGTTTTTTAAAAAAAAAAACTGTAACTTTTATAACTTTGTCTCTCTCTCTCTCAATAAGGTTTGCTGGAAGAGAACTATTTTTAGGGTTATGCTCGCCTTTGCCATATTTTTTCTAGTTTAATGTTTTATTATTGTATACCTATATTTTTTTCGTGCAATAAAGTATAAATAAATAACTTAATTCAGGTGCCCCACTGAATTAGGTAGCATCCCTTTTTCTTTTCTTTTTAACTTTGTGGTACCTTTTGATGATGATGTCCTTCTAGTCGAATTTCGACCACAGTGGCACGGAGTAGCCAGGTGCGCAGAACACAGGTGTATTCTCTATTCCTCAGTCTCATAATCCGATGGGGAGACAGACCGACACCACCGGGAGAGCTCAGGCGTAAGACCAACGGCTTAGCGTGCTTTCCGTCCGAGTCACGTAGGTGTAACACCGCCAACTTACTGACTTAGTGCTGTTAATGTGAATTTTTCTAACAAGAAATATCACAATAAAAACTGTAATATTTATCAACAAAGAAAATTACAATCAAATAATAAAGTTAAATTAAAAATTAAAATTAAAACTAGCATTTACAATTGAAAAATAAACGCTAATTGCAGACTGTTGCAAACAATCTACAGGTAGCTCAACTGATCCATATCAATACCAGTCGGCTGGCTGCATTGCCCCGCAATGCTGATCCGCTGTGCCAGATACTCACCAGGTCTCGGGTCACGCGTGGCTTCGACCAGACGCTCAGATAATTTTTTGAAAACCCGGAGAACCTCGAGCCTTATTAACAACTGTGAATATTATACAAATATCTTATGGCTTATACTCGTAACATCCGTATATTCCACAGTAACAGGCACTTTTGATACAAATTTCTCGGGTATTCTTTACTCTCATTCCAATTCGATAAATTCGTACGCCATTTTGTGAATTCGGGCAATGTTAAATGAAATTAATAGAATCGTATTCACCGGTGTGAAAAATATCAACATTACGAGAACGTAGACGACGTAGTCTTGTTTACCTTGGTAGGTATTCGTACGGGCCAATATCGCTCCTACAGGAGATTTACTTTATTAATTTGGTAATCTGAACCGCAAGTAATGTTTAGGTACGTAATGTAAGGAGATACACCCCGGCGCGTGGCAAAGGCAACATGGCAACCTTAAGAAGGTCCTGAACCTCTAAGCTCCCATAAAAACGTACTTTTCGATTCATTTGGAAACTGCGTCCCGATTTTAATGTAATTTTGCATACGTTATCGGATAAGTAATATCTATGTTTGTATCGTTTTAGTTTTTCAAAATACTTTATCATCATAAAGTGAGAGCGAAAATTCATTCTTATCCATTTCAAGCGATTTTATTACTTTCGCTCTAATTTAATGATGAATATGTATTTTGAAAAACTAAAACGATACGAACATCGCTATTTCTTATCCGATTATGTATGCAAAAGTTCATTACAATCGGGGACGTAGTTTGCAAATGAATCGAATAGTACGTTTGCATGGGAACTTTGAGGTTCAGTTCCACCTTAAGAAGCGACATTGTGTCTAAAGGAAGTCCTATAACCATAGAGTTATTACCGTTTCATGTTCTGTGCCTGTAACATAGCTAAAGGTTTTAATGTTCCAGTAAAAAGTAGGCCAACTTAGGTTTACGAGTTTCACGTTCGAATGTAAAACAGAACCAAACAAAACTAACTTTTGCTGAAAACATTTGTGCCTCGAAACTTGCCCGTTTACTGCAGTAAAAAATAATAGAATTTTACAAAACCAACTCTTTTAAACTTACGCGGCACAAACGAAAATTAAAAGTAAGGTATGAATTGTATGGCGTGATCGGACAGCACTAATTCGTTATCTTGTTTCTTATCCTGACCGATCACGATATCGGATAGCACCTTTTGCCGTGATCCGTCAGGATATGATCGGTTTTTGCGTGATCCGTCAGGACATACCCCGCCCCGATCTGAACACATAATTATGAATGTTATTTAACGCGATAAATAGGTACCTCTTCTCTTTCTTGGTGTGTTCTTGACTGTAATGGTCCATTCTCGACAAGCGAGCCTCCTCCGACGAGTCGAAATAATTGTCGTCGCGATTTTAACGTCATTGAAAAGGATTTTATACAGATTTCTCATTATTTACTCATAGTTCAATTTATTGGTGCTTAGATAGGCGCATGGAGTTTTTACTACAGAATTCGGGCTCCCCATTTTCCGATCCCAAAATTTTGGCTAATCCCGGGATTTTCGAGATTGAAAAATGAATTTATTAGGGCTCAAAATGTTTCATGAAACGAACCAAACACTCTTTTCACCTATCATTTATCAGTCGTGTAATCAGATTTTGTATGCGCACCATACGGGGCACGATGGCCTCTAGCAGAATAAAAAAGCATTGGCTTTTCTTTCCTATCGAAACAGCCTCGTACGATACTTCTATCGTATTCATTCTAATACTGCATTATCTCGTAGGTACCAGCAGAGTTTATTTTATTTTGTACCTTTGTTCAAACGTTATTTCTTTACTTTATTGTACGGAATAGAACTCAGGGGATCGGCTAGCAACTTCAACTTAGAGATACCTACTCGTATAATCAGCGATTCCAAAACTTGGCATTAAGAACGGTCTCCAGCCCATACTGGTTTGTGAGAAACTCTGAGATACATGAACACTTCGAAATGTCAACCATAAGACAAGAAGTAATCAATCACACCAAAAAAATACAAAGAAAGACTGAATAATCACATCAACTCAATAACAAAAAACCTTCTTCATGACAAAGACCTATCATTTATCAATTATTTATGTTCTTGTTTTCCGCTTGTTTATTTTATACTTGTGTGTACCTGTGTCAAAATAAATGTAATCTATAATAATAAATGTGTGATCGAATCTTCTAGTTGTAACACTCTACGGACTATGAGAATATGTATTTACCGCATGCGATTACAGGGACGAAACCCTGTCTAAGTTCGAAATGGTTCTATTCCATTCAAATCGCGCACAAATTGAGAGGGCACCCGGTTGTCACAATCGGTTGAAATTCTGATACCAGCACAAGAAACTGTCGGCAAAGAGGCTTATGTATAAAGGCTTCAAAACATTATCAAAGTTCAACCAAAACTCTTGATATTGAAAAGTTGAGCGTGTCGGTAGGCATCTAGCGAAGAAATCGATTTTCCATACTCTTTCATTCCCTCATAAGCATCGTTAACTAGATAAATCATACTCATAATTATACCTTTGACCGCACGCTGTTATCTTAGACCGATCTCCGATGATGGGACCCCCTGTTGGCAACACATTGTGTGTAGAAAGGTTTCCAAGATAAGCACCCGACTTGGTTTATTGTCGGCTTCACGCTGGCATTTAATTAAGCAGCTGAGGCCGTGATTTGAGCCTATAGGCCTCTCTAATGGGCAGGGATTTTTCGTGAGGTTTGCAAACATGTGCAAAGGGAAGATAGAGAAGGCCAGCCTTTGTTTTGATGGATAGCTGAATTCAGCTGTGTAATTTATTTGTCGTAAAACGTGCTTTTTTTGTTTGTCTTCTAGTAGCATCATCCTCCTATAGGTATCAAACCAATGGGTTGCCAGAATCAAATCAGTACTATAACATTCATTAACATCATTATCAGCCTATATTAGTCCACTGCTGGACATAGGCCTCCCCTTGAGCGCCATAGCGCCTTGTCTTCAGCTTGCTGCATCCAGCATCTGCCTGAAGTCTTTCGCAAGTCATCATCCCACCTGGCTGGAGGGCATCCTAAACTACGTTTGCCGAAAGAGAGGTGTCCACACATACCTCAGCGGTTGTCGGTTCTTCGCAAGATACGGTCGGCCCACTGTCACTTCAGCTTGCTAATTCTTTTAGCTATGTCGATAACTTTGGTTCTCTGTCGGATGTATTCGTTACGAATCCTATCCTTCAGAGAAACTCCGAGCGTAGCTCATCCCATAGGTCACTGAGCGACATTGAACTGGTGGACTAGCCCTACCGTGAGTGTCCACGTCTCAGCTTTAGCATTAAGAATATTGGATAAGCGGAAAATCGACCTGAGATTTGATCTTGAATTCGAGCTGACTGCAACCACTCACAGTTAGTTAATGGATATTCATGAAAAGCATGATCAATAGATGTTGTAGATTATATGAAGAAGCTCTCTGACTTTTCGTGAGACGCTGAGAATAGGCAACGTCTCACGTGAGACGTTCGGAAGACTTTTCGTTAGATGTTGGGAATAGGAACGTCTCACGTGACATGTTGGGAATAAACATGTGTGTATAAGCTGTACCTATATATTTCGGCGGTGTAAGGTCTGTACTCTCCATCGCCGAAACATATTAAGCATCAACTCGTATTTGCTCGAGCACTCCGAGCGCGCCCAATAGGTAACATTTTTCCCTTTACCTGTACTTTCCTCTAAAAAGCATGTCCTACTCAATCTGTCAATCTAGACATGACAGATGATGCAGTGGAAATGGATATAGTATTTATCATTTTAAGAGTTACCAAGGTTATATTTTTGAGTGCTCGGGATGAAAAATGATGTAGCACCAAAGATTTATTTTCTAGGTTATTACCGGTGTTATTATTCACTATATCTACGTCATTTTTAGGGTTCCGTACCCAAAGGGTAAAAACGGGACTACGGGGTATGTATGATAATATCTATATAAGTATTGTATTATATTATGTATATCAGTTATAACGCAAGCTCTGCTTAGCTTGGGGTTAGATAATGCTGTGTGAATTGTCCAGCACTATTTATTTATTAAAATTGATTTTGTTATTTACCTTTACGTTTCCACCGACTTGTAGTATTTGGTTCTGTTGCCCGTAGAACTACCTGGATAGAACAAACACAATATAAATTAATTCGATTATTAATTGGAACAAGTGTCGAGAGAATACTTAGTCGATAGACTTGGGCGACCCCTTTGACCAACCAACGGAAGATTAGCAGCGTTTCCGATAGAAAGCTGGTCTTATTTATTGATTAGTTTAAAAGTTGTAGGTACGTGCCAATAGTACGCACTATCTCGAGTTTGTGGAATGATACCACGATCATAGTAAAGCTATTGGTTATCAGGATTGCACCCCTGGTTGGCGAGACTCATGCATTCGTAATCAGTGGTTCTACGAGAGCCGGATACATATCCGAGTAGGTAATTATGGCACGATAATGACGTGGCCTCGCATTCGATGACTGGCCTTTTGTACCTACTGAAGACTAGCTTATGGCAACGGCTTCGTTCGAAAAACACATTAGCACTCATGTATAGTGCCGGTTTTACATATTGCAGATTACTCATCCAGAAACAATAAAATGAATAGGTATACAGAATCTTTCTGAATAAACCACGATGTTCTCCAATTTATAACGTATATCATTTAAAGATCAGCAAGTTTAATACATAATAGTATTTTTAAGTTTAACCCAGATAAAGCGTCCGGCCTTATAAAAGGCCATAAAGTTACATAAGGTAGGTAAATACATATCTATTGCCTAAAAATCTAAGCTGTCACCAGAAGGCAGAGTGCCCAGAATGCTGGCAGTATTGTCACGTTGAATGGAAATGCTAATTCGTTGACCGAAACAAAAGCCAGCATTCCGATCACCTGTGGATTCTAATATTAAGTTTAAACATGTAAATTTTATCATAACATGTGTCACAAACACAATTATTTGTTGTGTACACAGGTTACGTGTCAAGCCAGTTCGTATTTTCTTAATTTTTTTTGTGTTATTTATAATTGCTTGATTTGTGTTTTGTGTGCCTAATAAACATAAATAAATAAATAAACACATGTTATGAATGAATGAATGTACACCTTATTGCACTTAAAACATAACAAAATTTAAGTGTTTAAAAAGGCAGCGCAGGAATAGTCATTGTGGCGATCATTAGGGGAAGCCTATGTCCAGCTGTGAACGTTGTTCGGCTGAAATGATGATGATGTATTCAAAAGCGAACAGTAATATTCAATATATTATATCTAACTTTTGAATTAGTTTTTTAAAGATCGATGTATTTAGAGTACCTAGTTGAACACACATGTTCACTAAACTCAAGCCCGTAAATTATAAAAAAGACAAAATGAATGCTTATTTTAAAAGTTGACTTCAAAACATCGTTAATGCCGAGGTAAAAGCGTACACTTGCTCGAATGCATTTTGTAATCGTAAAAATACAAAGTAAACAAAATGTAAGCTCATTTGAAAGCTCAGGTACATAATACCTACCTTTCTTTTAAACATCGATATCCCCTCGAATGCGCATTGACGTCGTAAAAATACAAAGTTAGACAAAAATTCACGGTTATTTGATGTGAAACTTCAAGGTAAATATTACGTTTTCATGATATCTAAATAGCGGAGGTAAGGCGTAAGCCACTCTGAATGCGTGTTGTCTGTCATCGTAAAAATACAAAGAAAAAAAAATATTTTCGTGGTTGAAACATCGATCGCCTTCAAAACACGATCGGTAAAGGTAACTGATGACCTCAGTGGATGGCGCAGCGGGAACGCAGGACGCTGCGGATTCGATTATCGCCGCGGGACATTGTACCTACTGAGTTTAGCTGTTTTCTGAGTAAAATAAAAAAAAACACAAGCTTAGCTTAGTTTGGAAATAGATAATGGCGTGTGAACTGTTCAGTAATATTTTTAGCGAAGGCGACATTACATGCCAAAGGAATAAGGATCAATTTGGAAATTAGAATATTGCCCCTACAATATGCTACTTGACTACTACGTGTAATAATTCTAATGTAGTGAAATAAGTCTAATGTATTGTCTGATAAAAATAATGCAAAGTGTAATTAATATTTCTTCAAGGCCAGTCGTATTAGTTAAATAACTAGTTTTAAAGTTTGAATAAAATAATGGCGCGCCAAAACGATAATCTCTGTCATGGCTCCCATGCTCTGAGCAATGACGTCACACGCCACACCACACCTAACCAGAAAAACTCATTGACACTTAAATCTGTAATAGTGTGACGTCACCACCGATCCAACCAAACGCAGAGCGTTTTCGGTCACGTGATCACAAATGAAAAAATGAGTAATTTTAATCCCCTTTTTTTACCTAAAATAGGCATATTTTTAATAAAAATCACCAGATTACGCTTTTTTACGTTGTCACTGACTAGGATGAAAATAATTTGGAATTTATTTTTAATAGCTTATACATTTTTTAGATAATAATCCAATACCTTATAGTTATTTATTACACTCTTAATTACAATCCATTGATAAAGAAAATACAATAATAATTACAACTAATATTTACACCTATTTTCTAAAAATCTAAGCCGTCACCAGAAGGCAAAGTGCCCAGAATGCTGGCAGCATTGCCACGTTGAATGGCAATGCTAATTCGTTGACCGAAATAAAATAATTTTATTTAATAATTTTTAATGTAGTTAAATAGCCTATTATTAAAACTAATACTCAGACATAAAGGTAAAACACACTGCTTTCACAGCGAGGGTCAGTGTTACTAAACAATTCTCTTGATTTTAATCGAAAAATAATCTATGTGTGAGTTGACAAGCATAAAACTTCAGTGGTTTCACGCACACAATAATAAATAGAATAATGAGACACATTTCGTTGGTGTCAATTCAATCAATCAATTCTAAGCCTTCTTTTTGTAAGTACAAATGCGTTTTGACATCGCAAAAATACAAAGTAAACAAACAAACGTACGTGAACCCATGCTCATTTTATCTGTAACCATGAATAACATCGCTTCAATCAATCAAACTCTGCCAATATAGCTCGCGGAATTCAGACCGAGCTAACAAACATTCCCGAAAACAAATGGTTTATCTTCAGGCATGTTTTATTTACTGACTAGCTTCGGCCCTCGGGTTTTTTTTTTTGGGGATAAAAAGTAGCCTCGTTCTCGGTATACTACCTACATCCCTCGCCCATGCTCGCTCTCGATCTGGTTTTGGCTGAAAATTAGTGTTTGCTTTAAAGCAAATTTCACTGAGCCACGGCCTTTTTGTCTTGCTGCAGCACACACAAAGTTTCCTACACTATGTTACTCATAAAAAAATACTTACTTTTTTTTTTATTCTGTTCGTATATTAATGAAAATGTTGCTAGAGTATTGTTTCTGTTTAAATTGTATGTTGATTAGTTGTAAGTATATTAATGTTAATTGTACCTCTGTGTGTCTGTTGTAACAAATAAATTTTTTGTCTATCTATCTATCCCTGCCAAATTTTATTGGCTGTTACCTTTTCTCGCCTCAACGGCTGTCTGTCTGTGGACATGCAGACATGTATATAATAATCTAGCGGCCCGCCCCTGCTTCGCACGGGTACATAGAGGTATTAAACAAAAAAAAACTCTTGGCAGACTTCCTATTCCTAGAACACATGATCGAGTCGGCTTTTGACAAAATATACAATCAAAATCATCCGTTTGGGAGCTATGATGCCGCAACAACCTACAGATAGATAGGTACACACACAGACACATAGATCCACCCGTCAAACTTATAACAACCCTTTTTGAGTCGAGGCCGAATAAAAAAAATATAATATAGGTACTTTAGCGCTAGCCATATCTCGAGAAGATCGATGGAAGTACGAGTATTCGAAAGATAATGCGTACCAGTCGCATTAGGGCCCTCGGACGCACCTTTAGGGTAAGCAATCAGGTTACATATAGAGTTGGGTACAAAAAGTTCATTCTGATTGTGACAACAATATTATCTCACTCCTAATTCATATAACAATTATTATTATCCACAGCTATTTAGGACTATAACGACTATTTTACGTCAAGTAGTTTAAAACGGAGACAAGAACCCGTATTATCATGCGCACTCAATCACAGGGTTCCGAGAAACTGTCTTCATTTCCATCGCAATGACGTGAACACGTAAAGACGGATGCTCACTAGCGAATTGTAACTGTAACCGAGCCGATTCTAATATAGAAAATAATAAGTAACAAGTTTTTGTATAGTCTAGCGTGGTGATTATGGTGAAACACCCTTTGTTTGAGGGTGACACGTTCTGCAGTGGACATATTATCTGTGCTGATATGGATAGGTATATTCCACAAATTAATATTTCACTCGATATGTTCCATGTCATCGTATTTATCAATGTATTTTTAATGAAAAGATTCAAACTTACGTTTATATTATCAAAATGTTCCCGGCCTAGTACAACCTGGGTCCCTTCGAGTCGAGAGAGAATGGGTGTCTTCTCGGCCTTCATGACATAATAGGTGATTGTCGTGAGTTGTCCATAATGGACTGGCGTACGCGGTTGACGTGCATGCCCGTTCTCGATTTTTTTTGCTCCCAGTTGACTTATCCGGCATTGTATTCCAAGTTTATTCAAACTTGCGCATCCAATATTGGAATAAAATTACACATTTCTCATGGTCTTTAAATTGAAATGTATCCTGTATTGACGTCAAACCTAGTGTACAAAACGATGTTTTTATAAAACACTCGCACGCTAAATGCGTACTGCACTCCCGTGAATCGATCCATGGCTAATAAATTAAAAACAAGCATCGAGTTAGAATTCTAACTTGTTGCCGCCAAGCGCAACAAGCAAGCAAGATTGAGACCACTCTCCACCCCTGATGATTGTGGTTGGCGCGTAATACTCAAATCAAAAACGAAAATCACTCTGAGACACCGATATTCTTAGTAGGAATTGGCAAATCAAACTTAGCAATGGGACTGCCTATCGATGGAGCTATCTACACGTGTATAATACGTTGTGGATGGATACGTTCTTGAGTGGAGACCGCTACTTGGTAAGTGTAGTGAAGGCCTCCGGGCAGGTAGGATCACGAATTGCCCAAGACTGCAGACAGATGCTATTATTGAAGACTCAAAACCACAATCACCGGCAAGGCACATTATTAACATGCAGCGGTTAGGGTTATATTTCGCTAGTGTGTACCCGGCTTAAGGTATTTCGTCCTAATACATACTATTCGCATAGATTGAACATCCTTTATTTGAGATTACAGTGTGGGGTTTACTAAACAAACCGCTTAAGATTAACACTACATTGAATACCTACGCCTTTCGAGTAGATGAAGGTTGTATTGTGCGAAGATTACATGTCGTTGTATAAACCATTTGTTTATGAACCTATTTGTAGTTTAGATTAATCAAGTAGCTAGCCCACCACCGTAATGCGACATCTAGCTGAGAAACAACAGTCTACGTAATTATCAGACAAAAGGACTATCAGTCATTTGCATACCAAATAAAAACAGCAAATGTTACGGGTGATTAATTTGGAAGTTATTTTTCAAAACTAAAAATAAAGAAGTACCTAACACATAAATTGGGTTATCCTTAACGTACAAAAGACTGTCATTTATTTTTTGATTATAATTTTTTTCTAATGTTCTCCATGACTTGGATTAACATGATCCAATTGCCTGACATTTTTACAATTATAATTTTTTTTTGATGCATAGAACATCTGGGAATAAGCGCCATTCTCTTCCGAGTTTCAATTTTCGATGACTTTTTTATGAACTTTTGAAACATAAACCTACAGAAGAATCACCCGTTACTTGTAGGCTTACCTACACGTATTTTAAGTCACATTTTGTTTCCGTCGTTGTTAAAATTTTGAAAACCTTTCTTACCAACTGCTTTACCCAGTTACTACGAATAAAGCCGCAAAAGGTCACTAGTAAACCCAAATCCATTATCTTAACAAAGTTGACAGCACTGGCAAACAAGCTCGTTCACAAATCGAGCAGTTATTTGCACTGCTATTGAATATGGTATTGTTTTAGTGAAGTCTGATGGTATTTTCCCGTTTGCGTCACGATTTTATGTAAACACACTTCTGATTTCTGCTATCAGTCACTTGACATCCGGTTAAAAAGGTCGGACCAGGGCCCTAACTTCAATAAATTAATCGCTTCACAATAACAATTGTATTTCGTGTCAGAGTTACATTAATTTTGAATAAGTATTAGAATTACAATTAATTAAAAGGTTTTGAGGTTGTCACTATTTTTATAAATTTCTGGCAAGTCAAAAATCACCGCACGCACTATCTACGTTTATTGCATCTATGGACATGGACATCAAGAAAAAATTTGATCAATAGTTGACGTAAAGGTAAATGAAAAGCAGATTAAAAATTGAGTTTCTGATATCCGACCGCATCTTTTATAAACAATCAAATATTTTTTCGCTAGTCGAGGTGAAAAGTTGTATATAATGTTTTTTGTTTCGTGCCTTTAAAATCCCTCGCTAGCGAAGCAGTCTAGAATAGAGTCACGAGCGTAGCGAGTGGCTTTAAAGTTCATATTATTAGATTTAAAGTTTATATTATAGTAGATTTAATATCGGCACGTTCAACTACAATTGCAAAAGTCCACGTGTGAGCTAAACCCGATTTTGCTCTCTGTTTTTGAGCTGCAAAGTCACCGTTTTCGAGCGGGAATGGTGAAAAATAACCTATCATACATATTATGTATATCCAAACAGACGTAATACACACCGCAATAGGCACTAAACACACGCCTACGTATGATGTTGATGGAAGTTGACCTCAAAATTTTGTGATTTATACACGACATAAACTGAAATGGGTTTATATTGTTTATGTTACGGGGAAATTAAAAATATTGTTTACATCCTGACCTAGTGATAGATGATCATGACGTGAACTTTCTTAAATAGTGCTTTCCATTGGGGAATATTTATTGTATCAACCCACATCCAATGAAGTAATATAGTATATATCTAGATTATTTGCAACCATCTGCAGTTAGCTCAATTGTTTCAATTGTAAATACTAGTTTTAATTTAATTATTTTATTTGATTGTAATTTTCTTCGTAATTAGTTATTGCATAAATAATCTATTAAAAAATAAATAAAACTAGGTATCATACAACGAACTCTCGCAGCTAACATCGTGGTCGTGCACAACGTGCGTGGCAGTGGGACAGCGGTTATCTGAAGGGCCAGGTAGGCGCTGCGCAGACGTATTTGAAAACTTCATAATATGTATTTCTGAACTGATAAAACATCTAAGTATGAACATATCTAAATAGATAGATGAATTCTTGAGTCCCTCGTTAAGGGATGAAACGTTGGTGTTCTTCCAACACAAATAAGGTTCGTAGTTAACCCGCTTACATCCGTAATGAATTCTTGAGTGTTGAAGTCTCAACGGAGACTAGCCGTGCGCGCAGGACAACACAAGTGCACAAGTGTGTGTCACTTGCGCTCTATTCCCTCACTCTCTTAATCCGATGGGACGACAGACCGCTGATATTCTTCGCAGATTATTATTATTATTGTATTACTAGCAGCGCCTCGCGGTTTCACTTGCGTAGTTCCCGTTCCTGTGGGAAGTTCGGGATAAAAAGTTTATGCTACTATAAAGCTTATGTGCTAAAAAGTATGATGTGCTATTCCAGACTATAATCTATCTCTGTGCCAAATTTCATCAAGATCCGTTCTGGCGTGATTGAGTAACAAACATCCATCCATCCAAACTTTCACATTTATAATATAGAGGGATGGGATGTATTCCCTCTGTGCAGAGGTTATTCCAATCAAGGTCAAGTTGTTTCTTATTCATTTTTATAGTTATTGATTTAAAATATTGACTAACCAATTTGTACCGTAGTCTCATAAAACGTAAGCAAATGATAGGAACTGTGCCAGAATTTGGCAGACGTCCCAAAAATACAGGTTTTAGTACCGATGAAAAATAAGCCGCGGCCGCGGCCTAGGAGAATTTACAAGCCAAATCATCACATAGAAAACAAAAAAATCAATTGAGTAGAGTATCTTATTAAATAAGTATTGCAAATTATCTACATTGCAATAGGTTAGCTCCAAAGTTAGCTTCCAAACAATAGGGTTCTATATTGCTAAAAAAAAACAACTATTTTTTCAATCGATAAGTGCCCAATAATAAATTAAAAATTTACATTTTCAAGTTGCACGCGTAGGTAACTTGACGAAAACGCTGGACGCAGTGGACGCCATAATGCTCTGTGGTCATGACGTCAGTTGGATGCGAAACCTGAACAAATGCGCTGGTGTTGCTGATGACAGTTGATACTTTTTAGTTTGCCTTCACAGTCGTATGACAGAACAAGAATGCGCCTATTATTTCATGGTGTTTAAAAACAGATAAAAAAACTGAAAAACTTGAACTGAATTTTAAAATGTATTGTTATTTTATGAACCAAAAAAAACGAACATTTTCCGAGTGCTGTTTGCCTAAGCTATCTAAATAAATATTTTTAGATTTTTTCTCATATAGAGTAAAATACCGCATCATCTTCATCATCATCTTCTTACCTATAAATATTTAATAGTCATTATTAGATTATTGTGGTAGTGAAACAATATGAATAGCTCCATATTTCTGTGATCAGTGTTCTAAGAGTGCAAACGCACTACGCGTCAGCGGAACTGCGCGGCCGCGGCATTTTATGTCAAATTAGAACAAATCATAAAATACGCCGCGCGGCTTTTTTCGTCATTTGTTCTAATTTGACAGGCAGTGCCGCGGCCGCGCAGTTCCGCTGACGCGTAGTACGCTTCCACCTTAATTCCCAAGTTTTGACAACAAAATGTTCGAGACGTAACCTCAATTACAACCACGACAACCAATCCCTAGTGAATAAGGAAAGTGGAATGCGCATGAAAATCTCGAAACCCCGGAAAATCGGTGAACAAGCCAATAACCTCCTCTCTGGGATTGTACTTCACACAAAGAGCACTTTTTCAGCCAGACAAGGAACAAAACATGCCTTTTGAGACAAGCAAGCATTCAGCTGTAAATCCCAATTAAACCAATATTCGACGAAACCAGAACTTAATGAATTGGCAAATGAACTACCACACAGGCCGTTTTAAGGTGGGTGCGGACTTCTAAGCCCCAATACAAACGTACTTTTCGATTCATTAGGAAATTACCTCCCCGATTTTAATGAAATTTTGCATACATAATTGGATAAGAAATAGCTATGTTTGCACCGTTTTAGTTTCAAAAAAAGATTTGAAATGAATTGCACTCTCATTTATGAGATGATGTTTTTTATTTTGATAAACGAAAACGGTGCCAAATAGCTATTTGTAATCCGGCTATGTATGCAAAATTTCATTGAAACCGGGAGGTTATGTACTTTGAAAAACTAAAGCAGTACAAACATAGCTATTTCTTATCTAATTATGTACGCAAAATTACATTGCAATAAAGGGTGTAGTTTCCGAATGAAAGTACGTTTGTATGGGAGCTAAAAGGTTCACACCCACCTTAAGGGCCGGGTCGCACGGTCTATCAATATAAATAGCTATACTTCGATTGGTCAAATCATTATCATAATCAGCCTCAGTAAGTCATTGTTGGACATATGCCTCCCCTAATGAGCGTCATAGTGCCGTCATCAGCTTGACGCATCCAGCATCTGCCGGCCGGAGGGAGTCCTAAACTACGTTTGCCGAGTCGTGGTCTCCACTCAAGAACATGTTTACCACATCGGTTGTCGGTTCTTCGTGAGATGTAGCCGGCCCACTGCCACTTCAGCTTCATCATCATCATCATCATCATCAGCCTGTGTTAGTCCACTGCTGGTTAGGCCTCCACTAATGAGCGCCATAGCGCCCTATCTTCAGCTTGCTGCATCCAGCATCTGCCAGCAGCCTTTCGCAAACCGTCATCACACCTGGTCGGAGGGCGTCCTACCCTACGTTTGCCGAGTTCACTTCAGTTTGATAATTCTTATTTGACAAATAGTTATCTTGAAAAAGATGGATAAACCTACTGCTATGAAATTGAAATAATATCCTAGGAATCCCGATAGCTTACTCCTGAAGCCTACAGCTGTTGCTATCAAACGTCATGTCGGCTTGCTCATGACAAACGTCGCTTGTAATGACAAACTTGGCAGTCCGTACAAGCCTAAACGAGTCAATACTTTCCCATGACTCGGCCAAATGTAACTCTAGAGAATACTGTGTAACTTGACACGCGCCTTGCCTGCTTTTGCATACTTCGGCTATCTATTACTTGCTCAGAGAGCTAAGAGTCTGACTTTCGAGATGTTTTTTTTAATAGTCAATAGGCCTTCGTTTGACCTCAATCTCACCTGATGGAAAGTGAAGATGTGGCCGACGGTGTATCACCAGAAGATACCTATTCACTCTTGACTTATGATACTGAGCGTGGCAAAATTTAAAAATATAAGTTTGGTTGCCCCAAAATTGCAGAGCAAAAACTGGAATAATAGATAAATAAATAATGCTGGACAATTCACACAGCATTATCTAGCCCCAAACTAAACAAAGCTTGTGTTATGGGTACTAGACAACTGATAACAATATAATCATCATCATCATCAGCCTATCAGTCCACTGCTGGACATAGGCCTCCCCTAATGAGCGCCATAGCGCCCTGTCTTCAGCAATAACAATATAATACAATACATAAAAAGATATTTTTTACTATACATAGAAAACGACCAGAACACCCTGAACAAATATCTGCAGATTGTACACACAATTTTTTGAGGCGGGAATCGAACCCGCAACCTCCTGCGTCGCAGGCAGACCTTTGCCCACCGCGCCACATCGGTCGTCGGATTTAATGGGTCCGAACATCGTGAACATCATTTTCTTCCTTGAAGCAAATAATTGCATTGACCTCAATAAAAGAAACCTAGGATAGGTAAACCTTTAGTTAACCGTTATTCTGTGGCAGTGTCAAAAAAACTAAATCGCCGTACCTCTAATAACTATAATGAGACTTCTAAAAGTTTTGCAGCTCTATGGTTAAAACTTGGTTGTTTATAAAATTAGAATGTACTCGACGCACGAGATGCTACAAACGGTTGAGGTACCTTTTTTGACAAGTGGCTGAACGCACGACACGGAACCTATTTGGTAGACTACTCGAAAATGACAGCGCACGAAATGCCACTAATCCGACAATTTGTTTTACAGAATTCAAATTGTCATGCATGGAAGCATTGGCTTAAAAAATGTTTGAAATTAATTCGGATCTCTCGTTAGATCGACTTTAGCTCACTACTGCCCAATTGGTTTCTACGAAAAGTTCATAAATTCATTATCAATGCACTTATTCCTTGCCCTTGAATTTTAAACCTTTAATTGATCAAACTGCCATAAACATGTTTGTAGGTGCAAAATGGTGTCTGTATAATCAACACCCAACTCAAAAAAGCGGGTTGGAAAAAAAGCAATTGGCAAATTGATGGAGTCAAAGATGAAGGTTGAAGTTCAAAGCCTTCGCCGCAGCTAAATCAATTTACTAAATTAGAGATGTGTAATGAAATGTCCGAACCAGGCTGGGGTGAGTGGCTTGATACAAATTTATGAGTATAACGAGAGGAAGGAATGATGTCTCAGTAATATAATTGATTCAAAATTCAATAACTTTATTTCCTTAGGCTTACAAAATAAGCACTTAGACAAGTCAAATTTTATACATAAACAGCTTAATAAATAGTTATTATTATCAAATAAGAAACAAAATGTTATTGATTTTGTTCGCTTCAATTTTTTGTCCACTAGTGGAAGAAGCGAAAAATTATTGATTGAAGTGGATATAGATGAAGATCAGGCAAAATGGGAGTCCGATTTACGCAACTATGTTAGATAAGAGAAAAAACGTTTTCTACAAAAAAATATGCTTGCTACATAATAATATATAATAATTCATATTGAGTACAAGCGAGGATGATACCGCTATGTGTAGCCATCCTTTAGATTAACTCTCATAAAGGGCCTCTGTGCTGTTGGCTTCGGCCCCACGCATGCCTCCCAAAGGAACGGGTCACTTTATGGCCCGAGATCATGGAAATGAGAAACACGTAATAATAAATATTTTTTCGCAAAAGGTAAGTTTACAAAGTCGGTACTTATAGGCTATTTTAATGCTTATCCTAACGATTGCTGTTCTTTGTAGTAGAAACATACCTACTTGTATCAAACCTGTCAGGGTCAAAGATAATGACACCTCGCTCTGACTAAGCTTCCAATAAACTTGTATTTAGACGAGGGCTCACACCTCCGGCGACTTTTAAGCTCACTGGTACTTGGTACTAAGATTTTTACAGCGAATTACAAAAAAAAATACTAAATAACACTTGTACATTCTTAACTATGTATATATAAAAATATGTATATAATATCTATACATCTAACTAAAGCTAAAAATTTTATGTAACACATGTTTTGGCTATAGATATTTTTATCACAGACAGGCAGACTGACAGACTGCGTCGGTAATAGAGTTCATTAGCCCCCATAGAAAAACATTTAAGTGTTACCCACTTAAATGTTTTTATAACGCTATGTTGGATAATCAGCATTTCATTTACTCATTTCCTACTGTAATAAATCAGACAGAGATACAAAGTGGATACACGAATGTTTCTTTTTAGGGTTCCGTACCTAAAGGGTAAAACCCCATTTTACCGTATTACTAAAGTCGTCTGTACGCCCGTCTGTCACCAGGCTGTATCTCATTAACCGTGATAGTGACAGTTGAAATTTTCACAGATGATGTATTTCTGTTGCCACTATAACAACAAATACTAAAAAACAGAATAAAATAAATATTTATGGGGGCTCCCATACAACAAACGTGATTTTTTTGCTCGTTTTTGCTCGATATTGATAACGGCAACAGATAGACGCTTGATATATTCACAGAATATATAATTATATATTCACTTTAAAAATAAATCATTAAGTTAAATTAAAACAAATAATTAAGGGGGGCTCCAATACAACAAACGTATTTTTTTTGCCTTTTTTGTAGATAATGGTACCTACAGAACCCTTCGTGCGCGAGTCCAACTCGCACTTGGCTGGTTTTATTTCATAAAAGCTACCCTTCTTGCTAGCTATTCCTGTTTACCAGACGGGAACCAAAGCGGATATTTGTAGGCGGTAGCAGTAATTTCCTGAAACACGCACTATTAAGCATTTGTCTTTTATCTTAATTAATTTATTGCCATGGGGATTTAGGGATTCCAAGGCCGGAATTAGGGTAAATTGATTCAGAAAATAGAGACGGTCACGGTCTTATAAAACATTAGCTAAAAGCACATAACTTGCAGAAGTAAAAGACTTACACCGTAAGCTATGTGCTTTTAGGTCATACGAGAGATTAAACTAAACTGCAAAAGGTGGTTATTTGCGACCTCGTTCAAGTTCTATTATCTATTTATACCTAGTCAATCAATCTAAATATAGGAAAATAATTAAATATTAGAAGTCTGTGAAGGAAAACAAAGCTGGTTAACGAACAAAACACCATCTCAAAATCAAAAAATATTTGAGTATACAGGCGACTGGGCCCATACATAACTAGGACCGCGGTCCCAGTTACCTGATCACATTTTTGAATCGGTCGACTGGAACCATATACCTAATTTGCTTTAATGTAGGTACAGTCAACAGAAAAATCAAGTTACAATTTTTGAACATAGACTACTAAAAGAACACTTTACTTACGGAATTTTATGAGACTCAAAGCAGCATACACTTCTCTTTTCAATAAGAAAGAGTATCCCAAGATCACATGAACTTGTTATTGGATTTATTTTATTATTTCCGGATAGTTGAAACGAAGACGTACTCAATATTATATTCAGGCTTTTGTCCTTTCGTAGGGCTGAGTAATATTAGAGGGACGTGGGTAGGGTTCAAACAATCCTATTGTTTATTTAAATAAATCAGAAAGGTAACGGTGGCACGATTCTTATTGTTCTATGGTGTGCACATAAATGATAATGATGTTCTCCGCCCAGACGGGTCTCGGTCACGGTGGCGGCCAGCGTCAACAATGGACACAGGCCATGATGCGCAGGACATTAAATTGCGCAAGAGTTTGAAGAAATGCTGGTGCATCCTCTATTCCCTCACTCAAATACGTGTGTAACAGAAGTATTTGAAATTTTATGGTCGTGAAATAAAATTCCAAACGATCAGCTATTAAAGTTATTCGACTTGCAGATAATTCAAAAACTAGAAATATGATTTTAACGGCTTATTCCATTCTTCTCCATATGGCGAAATTTTCTGGGTTAAAATTGGAATAATCCATTTCAATTATAGATTGAAAGTTTGTTTGTTCTGCTACCATAAAAAGAGGACACCAAAGAAACTCAAATACAAGAACATTTAGATAGCAATTCTTTATACTCCGATTTAAATTCTAAGTAATTTTATGTCAATAAAGACATTTAATAATGAAAAAAACTGATAACAATAACAGAAAACAACACGGTAACAGCAAGCTTATCACTAAGAACTAAAACACGAACTGAACGCATAATCTCACTTGTGAAGCGAAAAATGTTTAAATTTGAATTCGAAAACGAACGAGAGATCAATTAAACAATGAATAAAAATATATATAATTAAAAAGCTATCAAAACCAAAAATTGTTTCGAGCTTCTGTGCTTGCTTCGATGATATCAATGATGTAAAAAAAAACCACCCATTTTCCGCGGGTATTTTACTCTTTGTATACAAAACATATTCAAGTTTTTTAATCGGAGTATATTGTAAATGTGCATTGACTGTTTGTATGGAAGTCTTCCACTCTAACCCAGTTATACCAACGCAGTCTGTGTTACGGAATATTTTTGCTGAAAGTATTATATTAGGGTTGACCCTTAAAAGGGATTAATTTACCTTTTTATAATTTGGAGTTTACCCGATCTCGACCTTTGTAGAAGGCCGGGTGTGAAATGTTATGAATGCATTAAATACCCATACGAAAAGTCTATTATTATTTTAGAGAGATTTATGAACTTTCTTAATAAAAATATAGAAATTTGAATATTTTTATTACTTATTATTATTATTAATACTATATGAATATCTATTATTTTAAAACGGGATCAGTTGACCAACCAAAATTAGTTAAATTAATGATTTAGTCAACTCATCCCGAGGGATGTGTTTACCAAAGAGCCTGAAGATGTAATTGATTTTTAAAGACGCAATCCCCTTTTGTTTTTTTTACATTGGAGGCTTGGATTTGTGACGTCAGTGTGGATAATAGGGTATTATGCATAGTTTTTCATCTATTATTTATGTTATTTCATTACTGAAAAAATATAACACCCACACTTTTTTTAATTATTATGGGCTGAAAATAAATGGGCTAAACTGCACTTAGTTTCGGGAAATAAAAACGCTGTAATTTTTCTCTGACGTCACCATTAAGTTTGTTAACTAAAAATGCTTCTGTTCCTTTAATTAAAATAAAATTTAAAACAAATAATTGAAAGAAACCATCTATGTTTATTCTTTGTGTGATGTGTCCATTAAGTAACTTTCTTTCTTTTAAAAAAGATATCTCGCTAAAGTTTCATGACAAAACGGTGACGTCACGTTAAGAAATTTTGCGATCGAGTCTTCAAATATCTACTTTTCAACTATCAAATTTCATATAAAAACATCAAAAATTCGAAACTAAATATGCAATATTATTTCTATGTCGATAGAATAATCAGTTTTTTTTTTGGTATGATAAAACAAGTTTATCCGTGCCAGCTTTTAAAAAAATATTTATAAAGGACAAACACGTGCGGAGGCCGCTGACAGAGTATATCATACCATAGTCCACCTTTTGTACACATACGAGTAGGTGTGTGACATGACTTGGTTTGTGTAACTACAAACATACTGCGGATTACACCAGCTTTGCCCTATGCTCGACTGACATATATCAAGAGCTTGTTGACATTTAATGTCAAAGAGTTTGACATGGGAATTTGTCGGTTGCTTTTAGGGTTCCGTTTAGAGTTTGTGAGCGAATTATACGTAAAAGTGTAATTTTTATTTCAAAGTTAATTCATTTAAAATATTCTTACACCCATTTGATAAGGGATACTTCAAGTGCAAGCGGCCTCACAGCTTTTAAACCTAGTGCGCGGACCTGTACCTACAGATGACTGGTGGATCCCGGAACTAGATTATAAATGAGTATTATTGTTATTATGATTTTTTAGAAAACAGGTGTCTGCTAGGTATTTGTTATGGAAAATAATGCTTTGTCTTTTCGTAGATACAAACGATAATTTTTCATTGGAATTTAATTGCTTATTGCGTTGTTTAGCACGACGACCTCTGAGGCGGTGGGCGAGGGCCCGCCTGCGACGCCGGAGGTTGCGGGTTCGATTCCCGCCTCGGGACAAATGTTTGTACGATCTGCAGATATTTGTTGGTGAGGGTGTTCTGGTCGTTTTCTATGTATAATAAAAAATATCTATATATGTATTGTATTATATTCAGTATATCAGGTATCTAGTATCCATAACACAAGCTCTGCTTACCTTGGGGTTAGATAATGCTGTGTGAATTGTCCAGCATTATTTATTATTTATTTAGCAAAAGCTAGTGCTACGCCGTAGAGCCTCACATAAGATCTACGATTTTAGAAAACGAATTAAATGCTCTGCTACGAAATGCTACGCCGTAGATTCTCGTAGAGGGCCTACGAACTTTACTGAAATCAAGGAATGCTTAGTGGTTTATGAAATTCTGTTATTTTTCTGTTATTTGATTAAGAGTATGATTTAGTTTTTACCCGACTACCGACAGGGGAGGGTTATGAGGTTAGCACCCTATGTTTGTATGTTTGTATGTTTTAGGTATGATTTCATAGTGTTAGTTTTCAATAAAGATTATAATTATTATGATAGTGACCGAACGGTGTAGAAGCCGGGGCAAAAACCAGCCTGTTCGGAAGGCAGATTGTAGCCTAGTTTGGCTTGGATCTGGCTTTGTAGGACTTCGATAAAAGCTTTATAAAGATGTGACAGGTTGGAACATAGGTTGATAATTACCATTTTTGGATCTGTCCTCTTTCTTGTAAAGGAGGACTATGTTTGAGTGACACATCTGCTTGCTGCATGTAAGCTGATGTGTATTCAAATATCCATTCTCCATTTCACTTCACATTAAAATTCAAAAATTAAAAATTCAATAACTTTATTTCTTTAGGCTTACAAAATAAGCACTTAGACAAGTCAAATTTTATACATAAACAGTTTTACAGATTATCAAATAAGAAACAAAATGTCATTGATTTTGTTCTCTTCAATTTTTTGTCCGTGTCATTCATTATCACATTATTTTTACATTTCATACGTAACTACTCACTGCCTGTGACTTCATTCATGTAGCGCCAGGATAAAATATAGTCTGAAGCTCTCAGGGACAAAGTAGTTAACGTTAAATATTTTTAAATAGTGGGTCTAAATCGGAAGGAATATTTTCCAAAGATAACCATCCTTTATTTATCATATACAAAACTTTACCTATTTATCTGGCGGACCCTTATCACCCCAAGTTTCTCAGTCCACAAGGGTACACAACCCAGTCCATTAAAGTCGCAGTGTAAACGGTTATCTAATCGTTTTATTCGCCAGGGTTAACCCCTCATGTGCTGATTTATCGGGGACAAGGCCACCGCCAAACTGATCCGGCGACTCCGGATGCCATATATTTCACGAAACGACAGATTTAATTGTTTTATTGCTTTGGAATCTACCGATAGTTAGTTTATAGCTAAAGGAATTTGAGGGAAGTTTTGGAGTCCCTGGAAATATAAAGTTTCTTCATAGTTCTGATTTAAGACTGAACTCTAGTTTATATAGAAATCATTTAGAACGGGATATTTACCATGATTCAATGTTCGTAGCAAAAGACAAAGAATATAGGATAGATCGGTATGTCTGCCAATAAAAACCAACTCGCAGTGACTTTAGTTCTTCCGTGATCATGGCGCATGAAACTGTGCCGAAATATTGGAAAACTCAAAAATTGAATCATGGTAAATATCCCGTTCTAAATGATTTCTATAGTAATAACCATGATAATTTCAAAAGTTTTATTCTAGTTTATATCTTCAGATTAGATTTAGTAAACTGGTGACAATTCTAACTTTCGTTCCCGAGTGAAGTGCTTATTATCAGTAGTAGTAGCTTATACTGTAGTTCTGTACAGAACTAAAGGTACGTACTGTGTGCTGTGCGTAAGACTACTGGGACAAAAGTTTTCCTAATAGTTCTGTGCACTAAAAATATTTATGTAACCATTTCATGACATATCTCCTTCTAGCTATCACTTACTAGATTTTACCACTTCTACCTTCCTGATTTTACTGAACTATGCCTTCTATTGAGTTCTACGTGTAGTATTTGTTTTTTTCTTTTAGGAAAATGCCTCATCATCAAATCTGTAAACTAAAAAGATAATATATTTAGATATGTTTGGGCACGGTGGGCGTAAATGGGTTAATATTTAAGAGTTATAAATTACGAGTTAATGACATTAAAACGTACAAAACCCTATCATTATAAAATCCATTATAACCCTTTTACGCAGTTCCTTTCATGCAGTAATTAAGTTCAATAAAAGTTCTTGTGTAAGCAGAGTGCTTGAGTACGCTAAAAATTAAATTTATGAAAATAAAAATTTCATAACTGAATTTTAATTTTTTTGAAATTATTTATTAATTTACTTAAAAGCTAAGTTAGAGAAACTACGTTTCTCTTCCTCAGAAATAATACCTACACATAATCTTGTTATCGCAGTGTAGCTTTTGCAAAAAACCGATATTTGCTTTACACAAGTTTTCACTATGTTTCGTTAATGAAAGTTGTTTGCAAGCAAGGTCAACTAATAACAATCCTAACCCTAGGCATGAAATTGATTGAGCCTTCGTGCCAACAAAGGCCAATATTTCACAATAATCTATTGACGTCGCGAAAATTGTATTAGCCGTGAAAATATACCCGGTGGGGAAGCGCCGCTTCGTAATAAAATAAATAAAAGCAAATTGTGTTATTGATGTATTTTTTGCGGTAGCTCATTAAGGCCCGATATTTCAGGAGTGATGAACGTACTGTGTAGGAAACGATATCACATCACACCAAAGATTCTAACGAAGGCTTTCAGAATCTTTATCACACATAAATTAAAGACAAATTGATTACCTAATTCTCTAGAAATAAATATTTGACACTAGCAGCGCCTCGCGGTTTCACACGCGTAGTTCCCGTTCCCGTAGGAATTTCGGGATAAAAAGTAGCCTATGTCCTATTCCAGACTATAATCTATCTCTGTGCCAAATTTCATCCAGATCCGTTTTGCCGTTCTGGCGTGATAAAGGAACAAACATCCATCCATCTATCTATTCATCCATCCATCCATCTAAACTTTCACGTTTATAATATTAGTGAGATGAGATTACTGTGTTATTTGACTCAATGCGAATAATAACATTTGCTATTTAATTTAAGCAATGTGTTTCTCGGCTACTGTATAGATTAAGCTGAAATTTTGATGTTATTCTAGCCCTGGAATAACAAAGCTAAATTTTCTGTGGAGAAGAACTTAGGATTGTTACTGTGGTGCTTTTTTATGAATGAATCGCCTCGAGCAGCTAGTCGTACAAAAACAAGTATAAATCGAATTAAAAATGCATGGCTGCGGCCACACAATGCATGCAAATATTTTTCCAGTGGCACGGCCGAATCACAGGTCAGTGACACGGCAACTGAAAAACGAGGAGTCTAGTATTCTTGCCATTGTCATTTGTCAACATAAACAAACCGTAAAATTCCTAGTTTAGAAAATAAGACGTCCAAAAAGCTCTTTCCATCGCGTAGCACCATTGTTTGGAGCTCCAATAGTGAATCCATTTTCGAATGGACATTGGAATTTTCAGAAATTTACAATCTCACCCACAAAGTGTCCATGAAGCTTTGTATTATTTTCCTGTCATAAATAACGGAAATTCTTATGCATGTATAAGTCAAAAAAATGGTCTGACTATGTAGCTATGGTATTTATTTACATGGAACTATGCGATAATAGGTATATTATATTAAAAATTCATAAAAGTTTAAGCGTGCTTTGTTAGGTATTGGTCTAATAATTGCAACATCGGATAGACCATCTGTTTGTTATTTTAATTGGAATTTGTAACTTCTTAAATAATTATCTCCGGAACGGCTATTACAAAAGATCTATCACTAAATGATAGGTACACAATCCCTGTGAGTAATGTGTTTGCCAGCTACCTCATGCACAAAGCCACAAGAAAATCTAATAATATAAGAAATATTTATATATAACCGACTACCAGCTGTTAACATCAATAAAGTAAATAAAACATATTTAAGTGAAATGGGCCGCAGAGCTACGATTTAGGTAATTGGACGTGACGGTCTTTCGGCATCGATAGAAGCTTTATATGGCTTATCATCCGATTACGATAACAACTGGTAAAACGAATAATGGATAACATGCGTGTAATCGAGAGATTAGTTGTTGCATATGCCATTTTTTTGTAATAGCGCTGCTATTCTCTGTCGGATAAATTCGTAACGAATCTAGTCCTTCAGAGAAACTCCGAGTATAGCTCTTTCAAAAGCCCGCATATAATTTCTATTATTAACTCCGCATACATATCGAACGCTTCAAATAACATGAAACGAACATGACTGCAATAAGATCCGTAGAAATATTCCGTTTATTTATCTAACGTCTATAAGGAGGAATGGCTTCAGTCACTTTCAAACAAAGCAAGTAAAAATAATCGTTAAGAAAACAGACAGTGGGCCGGGAACCAAAAATGTTTTTATTGTCCTATATTTACTTGCTAAGCCTATTGAATTTGAGTGGATAATGGATGTTTGTGATTGGAATAGTTTGTTTTGCTAATCGTTACTCAAATCAAACAGATTTTCCTTAAAGATTCTGTGGCTTTTTTTCGTAGATTAGGTTATTACGAGAGATACTGCAGAGACTAAGGCTCAAACTCTCGAACACCGCCGCAAGGTAGCTTGTCTCTCGATCTTTTATAGGATACGTTTCGGAGAATGCTCACAGGAACTACATGACTTGATTTCACCATCCCCTTTCTACTTCAGGACAATCAGACGCATAGTGCATTAACACCCTTACTTGATGGATATTCCGTCTACTCGCACTATGCGTTCCTCCACCTTCATCATATGTAACATTGTAAGTATTCGACTTTTTATAATATTATCAAAATATTTTGTTTTACTATATTCTATACATAATCTGGGTTTATTAACAACCCCACCCATTAAAGTGTTTGAAACTGATGAGTCAATTGTAAGTATAATGTACCAAAAACATTATTTTTAAGTGACTCTACCTTGAATTATTTCGTCGTGACACTTCAGATAATCATCATAAGCATTCAGCTAGTATAATAAGCATTCTAATGGTCTATATTCTTTGTTACCGCTTTTTTGTGTATTTATATTACAAGAAAAAAATATCATACCTATAAAATGACATCGCCATCGATGAAAAATGTTGTCCAAACTTTTATCAACGTTTATAATGTTACGAAAAATTTGCCCATATAGATTAACCAGTAGTGTCGAAGGCGTGCTGCCATGACAACGCACGAATAGAGTATGAGAAATGTGACGTAAAACATTTACTTTGACGAGGTAGTCCGGTCAAAATAGACATTTCAACTGCTAACAAAAATTCCGACAGAGCTGAATTTTGGTAGAGACTTTAGGTACACCAGTAGAAATAAAGTGGCAAAAGTCCCCATAGATCCCATGTGCACTAAAATTTTATTCAAGTTCAAAGGTCTAAATTTTCGGCCTTTTGGATTTTTCTCAAAAACGTAAGTTTTATCAAGGAATTTTTGTTATTTGATCACTATTTTTATGTCTTTTTTGACGGGACTAAGGTGAGATTCCCATTCTGACTCCGGGCAGACTTCTGTATCTGCTCTGTGGGGCAGACTATTATAACCTATTTTGTTTCCGGCAGCCCTATTGTCTAACTCAACTGGTAATCGTAATCGACTTCATTTTTGATATTTGAAACCTAGCCAGGCTTACACCACCTTACTGTACGGCGTGTGTTTGTGGGCTACCCCATAAGAGAACTATAGCGGTTAAAGGACGTTATTACTTGACGAAAAAAGGATACAAAAATGGCTTTTTCCTTTATTTCAATGAGCATGGATCGTCTAACATCATGTTTATAAAAATTACGTGTGGGATCGTCGAGCCGACCCTTTTTGCTGCCATTGCGTCTGTTTATCCTTTCTAGGTTTTCATAACCTTCGTTTCCTTTTAGCATCCTTTTTGTAAGGGTACGGTGTTTGTTTGCTCAGAGAGCCAGTTGTTTTAATTCAATGTATTTTACTATCAAACGAAAAATTCCATATTAATAAAACGTTATAAGGAGAAGAAAACTAGGTTTGCATATAGTTTAATTTAAAGTGATGCTGACCCAGTCAACGAAACGAAAATACTGGAAAATAGTAGAAAAAAAAATTAAGAGTAGGAAATAAAAGTCAAAGGAAGCTAAAGCAGGTTTCATTGTCTGATAGCATTCTTCCGTACTTTTTTAATAGCAAATATCTGCTTCATTGATATTTGTTACCAAACAGGGTGTGAGCACCGCATAAGGATCTATGTACACTGGACCTATGGGCACATGTATTTTTTTCAATGGCTTTGGGTGTTTCATTGACATTGTTTATTCGCCGGTTTGTAGTGTGAAAAGCACATAATATCACATCTTCCGCTAGTGGATAAAAAATCTAGTGAAGGAAAACAATTAACTGTTTATTTTTTAAATGAAACATTTGAGTTGTGCAAGAAAGAATGTGTACTTATTTGAATAATTAAGTTTCTCTATGTTTTGTATTATTCTGCGTAAGCCATCGCACTCTGGGTAATAAGAAATTAAGTAAGTTCCCAAAAAAAAATTGATTTCGGCAGGACTCGAACCTGCGCGCCACCCCTCAGTACGGGTGTGCTCGAACCAACTAAGCCACAGTTAAGTTGCTAAGTCACAGGAGTAAATTTAAATAAATAAATAATGCTGGACTATTCACATAGCATTATAGCCCCAAACTATGCAGTGCTTGAGTTATGGGTACTAGATACGATTAACTGATAATCAATATATCATTGAAAACACCCGTTTGTTGTGATTAGTTCAATCTTGTAGCGCCATCTATTGTCAACCCTGAAAACATAGCCGTGAAAACCGCTTCCATGTTATTTATTTACCTTGCAGATTGGAAGCAAATATCTGTACAAAACATTGTTATGGAAATTTGGTCCTTAATAATGGAATCCAAATAATAGTTTTGATTTATGTTTAGATTATTATTTCCCTAGTTCGGTTCCATCCGGTTTGTGAACATCAAAATTTATGGGTTTGATATTTCTAATGAAAGTTTTTATTAGTTTAGGATTTTATGAGTACTTTATGTAGGAAGAAACGGTCGATTCAACAACTTTTGAGTCTGATTAAAAAATTAAACGAAATTATAAGATTTTCCTATAAATTTTATAAATTTTATGGATACCTTTTTAGAGCCCTAAGTATCTCACTATTTTTATAACGCTTTTGAATAATACCTCAATTTTGTCAAGTTATCTGACGCTTGAAAGATAATCGACATTATAAAAACAAATAATGTCCTTGCATTTTAGATTGTGTATCTAGCTGCAGTAAAATTAATAGGTTTTCTTTGTTTTACAAGCAAAGTTCAATTTTCATTATTCTGTTTCCACTACCCGGAAACGCAATTCGCAATTGCAATATTTTATAAAATAAATCTGGGACAAAAATACTACAGAAGTCATCTTTGCATAGACGCGTATAGCTTTGTACGAGATGTCATATATGTCCGAAGAACACCATCCTTGCTACCCAGAAGAACAGAATGTCGTGGCCAGTTTCCAGCAGAGTTCCGGGGTAGAAAGCCTGCAATAACGTTTAATTGATTTGTGTCGACGGTTATGGAGAGAATTTGAGAACTCTTGATCGGTTGCTATGTTAGCAAAATAACATAGATATGAATAACAAAACGAAAAGTTTGATGATGCATAAAGTTAGTTGACAGTAACAGGCCAGGGAGTCAGGAAGTTGGCGGCCCCCGTGCCTCAGAAAGCTCGTTCAGTAGTTAGTCCTGCACTAGGAATAGAGAATGCACCTGTGTTTGCGCATACACTTGTGTACTATCATTTGCCCACCGCACATGGCTATACTGGCCGCCGTGGCTGACATTTTTATCTTATCTGGCTTATTTATTAACTTAGGTATGCAACCTGATGATTTATTAGCCAACATATAGAGTGCATGATCATTATTCCGAAAAAACATCGTAAAACAGTCGCCCAGAGAGCTATGGAGAAAACTATGCTCGGAGATTCTCTGGAGGATAGGATTCGCAACGAATACATCTGACAGAGAACCAAGGTTATCGACATAGCTCTAAGAATTAGCAAGTTGAAGTGGCAGTGGGCTGGCTATATTTCGAAAAGAACGGACAACCACTGGGGTAAACGTGTTCTTGGGTGGAGACCGCGACTTGGAAAACGTAATATATGTAGGACGCTCTTCGACGGATGACGATCTGCGAAAGACTGCAGGCAGCTGAAGACAGGGGGCTATGGCGCTCATTAGAGGAGATATGTCTCTATGTCTACTGGACTATCATAGGCTGATGATGATGATGATTATAAAACATGTTGGCCGATTCTACCAAATATCTGAGGCCAAACAAGATGATAACGTATCGCGCATCGCGGTATCACTAGTGGGATTATTGAGCTCAACATGGATAGCGTGAGTGAAATTAAAGGTTTAAAAAACTTGCGATTGACTGATAGTGTGCGAAATAAACAAGCAGCAGCATGATAAGAGTTATCTTTAACACCTTATTTCATACGGCTGCAATGAAGGGTGTTGGAACAAGTTACTTATTTATTCAAATCTATAAAAACCCGACTTGGTCCTCGCTATTTCACATTTTTCGCCAAATGACAGAGCGAAGAAGACCAGACGAGTATTTTGATACTTCATTTATCAAAATCGTTTTGTCTGTTTTGATGCTTGGAGGTAGGTAATAAATGTCCACCAACCACATAGAAACACTGAAACATAGAGGTCGATTCTGGTGAAAATGGCGTAACCATCTAGACTAAGTTACTTTCGAATTTATAATATTATTAGTATGGATATTGATAAGATACGCTTACTTAGTTAAAACCAACTGAAGAAGTTATCAAGAGAAAGAGAAGAGAAATCCTGTCTTACTAGGTAAATGTGATGTATCTATTTTATGAAGTCTTTATTCCACACTGAAAAAAGATGAATACAGATTAAGATAACCACATTCGGCCTTATCGCTAAATGCAATCTCTTGCACAACCAAAAAGTTACACGCGGAACCCAAACTTAGACGCTTTTTGTAGATCATTTTAATTTAGTATTTTCCTTGAAAGCAATGTCTCGTACAGCGATGTAAATCTCCCTAACGAGTAAACAACAGAGGCACTAGAAAACCTCATCTGTATGAAATGTAGAGCAGAACACACTTCATTAACCAGGTTTTAGTGGCGGAACAAGGGAACAAACAATTTGCTGGGAACAGAACAAGAAATGAACAAAGATAAATCAACGCCAATGTCTGTGTGATGCTCCACGCCTAGTTGATGGTTGGGATAAACTTCTCGCGTGGTCGACCGACTTTTACATCAAGGCGGTAAGTGGACATCATGCTAGTTTTTTGTCAGATCTCGTAATAAGGAGGTTCCGTACACATTTTTCTAATTCAAAAATAATAAAAATTGATTGCATTATTTGAATGAAAAATAAATATTTTATATACCCTAAGCTAAACCACAATTTAGTTAGGACAGTGTTCTAAAGAGTGCTTTGCAGGACAGAAAAAAAATGTTAACACTAAAAAAATTCAATCACGGGCGGAATGCCTGAATACAGATATTCGTCCCAGTTTTGGACAAACTGACTGGACGAAATTAGATATGATATACGATTCGTGCTATTTAACGCCGGAACCCTAAAAAGTGGGTGGGTATGATGGAATTTCTTATCTAAATATTCATCATCATTATAATAGATAGTAGAGATAGGTTTGTTAACAATTTTGGTGCAAAAATTGGCAACTCGGTGGAACAAACACAAAAAAAACTGTATCATTAATTTTTCCTCATTTAATTTCTTATTATAGCTACAAGCCTTTATAATCGCAGTCAAGTCACTACGCTGGTAAAGTTCGTCGGTGGACGAACCCTTTGTAATCTCTTGAAAAGAGCTTACAGACAGCACACGCTGAATGGCAACCTCTTGGTCCCTTTTTATCATTGTATTTTCTTGTGTTTTGTGAACATATAAAAAAATGTCTTATCTTATTTAAAAATCTACATCTATGTATTTGCAATACTGGATTTTGTAAATGTACAGTACATTTACAGTATTTTGTAAATGTACTGTACAATGTCATCAATTTGTTTTATCCAAACCTTGTAATGAATTCCAACTCAAATATTTCGGGTCCCATTTCCTAGAAACATTGTTTTTTAGTTCCACTGCATGCATACTGCATATCTGTAAATAATGTCACCTTGGGACATATTTCTGAGAACGGCACATGCACGGAACTGCCCCAGTCTAGAAATATTTCCCCTCTGAATTGTATACTGCAGGTTATGCAAAAATCAGAGACACCTTCTTTTAGAACCGTTTCGTGTGTCGAAAAAATAGAGTTCCGCCAAAATATTTAAGAACTGAAAGACGTCACCCTTGTGATTTTTCATTGACATACAGGATACAGGTAGCGATTGACATGACAGGAAGTAAATAATAAATAGTGCTGGACATAGTTCTCCGGATTCAGTATAGTTACTCGAATGCCATTTTAAGCCATTTTACAGCTTACAGCTTTATTTATGGAACTATTTCATTAGGATTTGTTAAATCCGCGCGCTATCAGGCGCTAATGTGACAGATCCTTGTCAAAGTAAATATTTTGCATTGCATTTCAAGTACAATCCGCGCTTTGAAAAGATAGGATGTAGCCTTGACAAAGTAAACTTGCGACCGTGCTTTTTTCAGTCGAAATTGTTCAAAATGGCGGCACCTATAGAGCTCTGGTTCTATTTCATTCTGATCGATCACTCGTGGATATAATTCCAAGTCACTGTTTCATCAATTCATCAATCCAATATGACACGTAACAAAGGAAACTAATGGACTAAAATTATTTACAACTTTTACCTAAAATTTATTATTCAAATCCAAGGATGTTCCAAAATATTAGAAAACTGTTCCCATATTTAAAAATATACCTAGCTTAAAAGCACAAGGTAATTAGTGATTGTGTTTTTTTTATTATTGTAGGTTCCTTTGTGGTTTTTATTCGAATATGTTTGTTGCGGTGACTTGAAATAACTACTATTTATGTAGGTACTTACTAGTTAGACCTACACACACGCGCTCGTCTGCTTGTCGAGTAGGCTAGATTGTACCAAATCTATGCTTAAAGATGGAAGATGTTTTCAATCATGACACTGTTGACACGCGTCCCTCCATCTGTAGTTTCTTTCATCAAAGGTAAAAGCCAAAATGTCTCATTTTGTGACGATACCATTTGTAAGTTATGATGAAGAGATTAATTTAGTAGAATTAGGGCCTTGTTTGCTTGTGCGTTGTGTGTCAAATAAATAATATTATTTCGTAATTTTCTTTCTTAGGCTGAGCGCAGACTTGAGTCACGATAATGTTAAGACATGCAGACTTGAGTCACGATAGTTTTAAGACATGCAGACTTGAGTCACGATAGTTTTAAGACATGCAGACTTGAGTAACGATAGTTTTAAGACAGGCAGACTTGAGTCACGATAGTTTTAAGACAGGCAGACTTGAGTCACGATAGTTTTAAGACAGGCAGACTTGAGTCACGATAGTTTTAAGACAGGCAGACTTGAGTCACGATAGTTTTAAGACAGGCAGACTTGAGTCACGATAGTTTTAAGACAGGCAGACTTGAGTCACGATAGTTTTAAGACAGATTGCTTTACAAAAATTATGAAGACGCGCAAACTTCCAGTTAGGAAATCTGTCTTGAAACTATCGTGACTCATGCGCTCAGCCTTACATAAATTTCAGGCCCAAATTATAGCTTTTGAGTTAGGTACTCCATCGTAGAGTTTTGTGTCAAACTTGTATTCTATCTGCTTAGCTACACTTAAATCATGTCTGTGCTCATGTCCTCACTGAGACAAAACAAACTAATCTAACACGAGATCTCCCAAGACAGTGACGTCATTAATTTAACGATGTGTGTAAATCTGCAGACACTGAAGTAGAATTAAGTGCTTTAGTGCTTGTTGTATTTAGGTTTAAGTTCTTACGTGGTTGTAAAACTCGGCATGATAATCTTCTAATCTGTTCGGCTACATCTTGGGTAATCTCTACAAATCTATTGCGTTTATCATCATGTTTTGAACGTAAGAAATTATAATCTTCATTTTTTTAAATAGCTTAGGCTAAGTTTTTCATAAAATTATGTTTTCAACTTGTCAGATTTTTTTTGTAAGTTTTTTTCTAAAAATCATTGACTGTAGAAGTCGTCATCATGCGCTAAATATAAGTGGAACGTTTATTGCAACCACACATTATTATACAGAAAATTTAAAAGAGATATTGTGAACAGTTAATCAAAAAATACTTTGAATTTAATAAAATAATAATTTACTGGGTTTTAATTCACCGCCTGATTCTTATAATAATTGAAGTAATAACAAGTTATTTTGTATTTATTTTATTTGTGCTTTTGTTAGAATTACAAGATACTTGCGAGGTCTGTAGACCCAGCAGTAGTGGGTTAAATCCGGCCAATAATGATTTCCTCACCATAAACGAGATAAACTTGCTTATCATTCCCTATTTACATAATAATATGTCATATCAGTCATTTTTGGCTCAATCGCTGGCCATAGCTTGTCAACACTGGATCGATTGATTTCAAGTGCCTCTCAAGGACGATTGATTGACTGTGTCACTAAATGCTGGCTGCTAATGCCCTATGTCACGAACAATATTTTATTTTGGGTTTATGTCATAAAAAATTCGGATTCGAATACGTTTGTTATTCAAAAAGTAAGCCATGATGCCTTTTAATTAAATTCAAATAACTTTATAATCACATTTAATCACAAATTAATAGTTAGAACCTAAAATAGCTAACCAGCGGTCCGCCCCGGCTTCGCGCGAGTATATTTTATCGCTTATGTTCGTTAGGGATAATGTAGGATTCTAATGGTGAAATAATTTTTCAAATTGGTCTAGTAGTTTCTGAGCCTATTCAATTCAAACAAACAAACAAATCTTTCCTCATTATTATATATACCTAGTTATTGTGACATAACTGTACCTAATCGGTCTAGTAGTTTTGGAACCTATTCAATTCAAACAAACAAATCTTTCCTCTTTATATTAGTAGAGAAGTATATATTAGGCAGAGTCGTCATGGGCAAACTCTTGAAAACAGACCCCAAAATCCTCTCTCTCAAGAAATGCTTGAGAAGTTTCCAAATCGGAACCCAAGCAATAAGGTGAATGCAATAACTTACCTAGTTTCACAATACCCTATTCAAATCAGAATTCTAGCATTCTAGCTCTCTACTAGTAGCATTCAAGAGTGCTAACTAGTAAAATCCACATCCAAACCTGGTTTATAGTTGAAATTGGTTTGAAAACTTTACGTACCTGTTAAATAAATAATTCTGGTTATTGCACACAGCATCATCTTACCCCAAGCTAAGCAGAGCTTGTGTTATGGGTGCAAGATAACTGATATACATAATGCATTATTACATATAGATATTTTATGATACAGAAAACATCCAGACAACAAATACCTGCAGATCGTACCTATATTTGTCTCGAGGCGGGAATTTAATCCACAACCCCATTAAGGATAAGACTGAGATTTAAATATAAAACAGCAAGTACCAATTCCATTTTTCAAATTTTGTAGGTCCAGAGTATTATTATATCTGTGACCTAGGTAAAAAACAATAGTTTTCGCTATAACATAATAGTAAAAACATATTATACCAAATACTTTTGTTCTTTATGTAGGTACTATAAGTAAACCCAGCTGCTATATGTTCGAAGACTGTTCAAGTGTCTCAGCAGTTGAACAAATGAAACTGGCAGCAGAACGTGCTGAAAATTTATCTCAATATCTCTCGCCGAGGAATAAGGATATTGAGGCGTAGGCGTCGTGCGTCATAAACCATACACTATTAGATTGTTATGCAAAAATGCTCAGTAAATGTGTATTATGATGAGGCATAAGTATTTGGAATTCCTCTAGTAAAATACTATCTAAGTTGATACCTGGGTATGTGCTCGCTGGTTGATACCTACCATTAAATATGTCAACAAAATGGCACGTCCTTTTTTTGTGAGATTAATTTTCTAAGGTTTTTTTTTTATTAATTATAGTACCTACTCTGGGTAATTTCTAAGAAATTAATAAATCCCAAAAATTTACGATCTCGACGGCCTCCATTTAATTTTGTTATTTATTGTGAAACAATCATAATATTTAATTATAGAAAATTACAATAAGAACAGAATACAATAATAATTACAACTAATATTTACACTTAAATCTATTTTCTAAAAATCTAAGCTTTCAAGGCAAAGTGCCCAGAATGCTGGCAGCATTGCCACGTTGAATGGCAATGCTAATTCGTTGACCGAAATAAAAGCCAGCATTCCGATCACCAGTGGACTCTATTAAGAGTTTTGCGAAATTAAAAAATCAGATACATATTTTCTAGATTCAGACATAAGCCATCTTGCTGTAGGTATGTCCTAGCTTGATTTAAAAAGTCCTAGGTAGGTACTTAGTTATTTGCATTTAAATAACGGTTTGAGCGTCGGTGTTTCTAAGCTAATTAACAAAGTAACTATTTTAAAACTTACTTTTTATAGATCCGCGCGATGATTTACATCTGTGTAGACTCTTGATAGACAGTTTGTTGTTTTATTTACAGTGCAAAACAAATAAACGAATTTTCTAAGTCATTAGAATCACCAAAAGAAATCACAAAGTGTCGCACATTACTTCGCGAACTTTTTAAAAGTTCGAAGGAGGAACGCTGCGTAGCTCCTCAAAGTTTCTTTTGTTTTTAGTTTTATTAGAAAAGTATGCAGTCCAATTATCATTCATCCAAGGAGGTTGGGAGTGGTAAGTTTATCGTGTTTTCGTCGAGGAGAGCGTCGGTCGTACGCGTCGGGCGCGGGCTGAATTCGTACTGAAGTTTATTCCACCGTTCATACAGCAGTCAGCCGTCCAACGCTGTTTTTCAAAATCTGCGCTATAAAGTTATATACAATAAACCAAGTTTGCGATTCGCCGGTCATGTAGGGATTTTTTTATTCCTTGTTCGTAAGTTGAAGAGAAATTTCTGAACATTCTTCGAGCTTTATTATGATTGTTAGACCCGACCGGTCTGACAATGGCTAATTTCGGAATTGTGGTGTCGGTTTTTCTCTCCCACGGTAAATAAGTAATACTTTTTTAATATCAATTTACCTTCTTTACTGAAACTTTAATGCGTTTATTATTTAGCGTTTCTCTTTCGGTGAAAAAAATTATACCTCATCTACTACCTACTACCTACTACCTTTACAACTTATTTTGTTTTTTCATAGAATACTGCGAACTAGGCCGCCAGAGATTTTATTTTATTTATTACCACTAACGACAGATACCCCGTAGAGATAGTTTATTCGGAAATTGGAGGCCTACTTTGAAACACGAAATACAAAATTCAGGTGACGGATCGCACGGAACGAACCTTATCACCGAGCTGCCTCGGAAGCGCCATTGGCACCGTAACGCATCCGAGGCAAGTTTCGGATTTCTCAGAAATAAATGTCAAAATCATTTTCATAGTGGGACTTAGACCATTTAACCGATAGTGGAGCCATCGATAAAACGGATCGGTCGTCCGCTTTATTGAACCATCCGTCATGCATCAACTTTGTAATTCGTTTTGCAAAGTAGTTCTCCTAAGCCCTCGCCGTCTTTTTCGACACGTTTCGGAAAAGCGGTATTTTACGTTTAAGTCTGCGCTGGAAGTGGGTTTTTTATATACGTTTTAAATCCGATAGAATGCATCCGATGTAACTTCTACAAGCACCTACTGAAATGTGAAAATAAGACGCTACATACCTTATATCGGGACTCACGAATCTCTCAAATTAACACAAAAAAGGCCAAAGGAAGGCTCAAAGGATTAGCAAGCTGAAGTGTCAGTGGGCTGGCCACATCTCGCGAAGAACCGATAACCGCTGGGGTAAACGTGTTCTTGAGCGGAGACTGCGACTCGGCAAACGTAGTGTAGGACGCCCTCCGACCAGGTGGGATGACGATTTGCGAAAGACTGCTGGGAGATACTGGATGCGGCAAGCTGAAGACAGGGCGCTATGGCGCTCATTAGGGGAGGCCTATGTCTAGCTGTGGACTAATATAGGCTGATGATGATGATGATGAATCTCTCAAATTATCAAAGTGCGTCTGCATTTGTGTATAAAGAGCTTCGACTTAAGTAACGAGACGCTACATACCTTATTTCGGGACTCGCAAAACTCTTAGATTATCAAATAACGTGTGCATTTGTGTAAAAAGAGCCTCGGTTGAAGTATTATAATTATAAAGTAACGAGACGCTACATACCTTAATTTCGGGACTCGCAAAACTCTTAGATTATCAAATAACGTGTGCATTTGTGTAAAAAGAGCCTCGGTTGAAGTATTATAATTATAAAGTAACGAGACGCTACATACCTTAATTTCGGGACTCGCAAAACTCTTAGATTATCAAATAACGTGTGCATTTGTGTAAAAAGAGCCTCGGTTGAAGTATTATAATTATAAAGTAACGAGACGCTACATACCTTAATTTCGGGACTCGCAAAACTCTTAGATTATCAAATAACGTGTGCATTTGTGTAAAAAGAGCCTCGGTTGAAGTATTATAATCAGGCTGGTCCTATTGACGCTGCAGAACAGAAATTCTATTATGTAAAAGGTGTTGGCTTCGAGGTGACTATTGAGAAGTGAGTGGGAGGTCAAAGCTTTAATAGGATTAGGAAAATTGAATAGATTGGATAGGATTGCGTTCGGAGCTGGTTTTTCTTAATGAATGTAATAAAATAATGTTCGTGGGTAAAATTAACAAAAGTTGAAAGTTTATGGATTATTTTATGTGAAATGACTAAAGTTTTGATTCGTAGGTGATAACCATATAACTAATCTAACTAATTCCCTGAACGATTATTGAATGGGTAGTGATCGGAAGAACCTGCAGTTAAAGCTGCGAAGGATAGGCATAAATAATTTAGAGCATCTCAATTAAAACCGATTTTACATGTAATTTTATTTTTAATAGAGGAACCAGTTTATTTTAATAAATTCAATTTTTTAGATTACTCGGCTTCTACAGGTTTTTGTCCCTACCTAATCGTATTTTGTAATATAAACATTTACTTTCGTTACCTACCATAAAAATAAGTGTTTAAAAATACACATATTGCTTGATTTTTGCATTAATCGCCCTCTTAACGCAGTGTCATTCAATTACACCTAACCCCTGTATATTGTATTATGTACTCTTCTTTGTCATTGAAAATAACGTTTAAATTACCGTCCAGGTATTTTAGTTCAAAGGTATTGTTACAAACTCGGTCCTTCCAAGTAAAACTCTCCTTTGTAAAACAGTCACGGCGTCTTCTCATACAAGATAATAAAACTTTATTAATTTTCATGAATATTACGTAAAACTCCAAGGTATTTCCGGGATTTTAAGCTTGCTTTCCACTTCAAACGATGCGGACCCAGTTAATAGGAGTTACCATCTTTTCCAAGTACTATATAGCCATCTTTTATATTGGGGAACCTACGTAAGTGTTACGTAAAGGCAATTCATTGAACAAGCGTCAGAATCACAATCCATAACAAGTACTTACAAATATAATTAAATGTCACATAAACACAAATTTAAGAAAATAAAATTAAAAATAAATTTTGACTGGATTTATTTTCTTTTACAATTTTGCTAGAAAAAGTATGATGGATGCCACAGTGGAGGCCAATCCTCCTAAAACAGTAACATCTCATTTATAATTATCAGCATTTGTTCCGCAGCGAGTAATGAGCAATCTGTAGACAAATCTTGTTGTTTGACGTAGGGATTGCATGCGTAATGGCGAAAACAAGGGCACGGTGTTGCCAGCTTGAAGACCAGTGTTTGAAAGAGCCAAGCGGTATTCAGTATTTATTGACATAAAATCTGATCTTAGTGATTAAGTGAGTTTAAATACGGTCACAGCATGTAATGTACCTGGGTATTGCAATGATAGACTGGCCAAGGGGGCCAGGTGGCTAGTATGTATACATATTTAGACCATCTAACTCACTATTATCTTGTCAAAGCTTTTATGAGATGGCACAAACCAAAATGGAAAAAGACAAACAAACAAAGAAACACACTTTCGCATTTATAATATTAGTTAGGATTTTATATTGCCATCCGCCGGCGGCTTAAAAAGTAACGTATGAGTTACCTCCATTAATATTTTTATAAATATCTGTTCAGTTTTTTTTTTAGTCTTGAAAAGGTAACAGACTTGCAAACAGAATAAATTTCGGATTTATTGTATCTATCTATAGTACCTAAGCTGAAGCCGAGTGTTTCAGAATTCGTAATAAATCGTTTGAAATGGCTCCCTTGGTGCGTATGAATCAGATGAGAAAAAGATACAGCGTTACGTAAATTAGTTATAAGTAAAAAAAATAAGTTTTAAACCTGAACCCCGCTTGGGCGCTACATAACTTAAAGTAACTGTGGGGTAGTCAATACGGTGTTTTATATTTAAAATTACATGTAGATGTGAAATATCTATAAGTTTCAATACGCTTATAACACTAATATTTAAAAAAAAGCGATTGGGCAAAAGGCAAATAATTTATCTCCTTGTTGAAATTTCTTTTCAACGAAAAAAAATTACAAAAACCTTATCGAACACAATGTGAACATTTACTTCTAAATAATGGTTATTTCTAGCCGCTTCCAACCTGGCGAGGTGGTAACACACAACGCCTGTAAAACTTGAGCTACGAGAATCAGCTCGAGGCTTCCGTGTAGTCCTTGATTAATATGTGGTCATGTTCCTACCCTGACATGCCGAGAATTATGCCATCTGTTAGTACCTTCCCTGAGAATTATACGGAGAAATCAGCGGCAACAAATCTTCTTGTCATAGAAATGAATTATTTGAAGGAAATTGAATTACTTGTCCGCAAAAAGGGTTTTTTAGTATTTGTTGTTATAGATAAATATATATAAATAATGCCTAAATAAATATATTATTACCCGGCGCTGCCAAATACTTTTGGGAAAATTCAGAGGAAAAATCCTTAGAAACCTTTCATAAACAATTTCGCCTGCCACACAAGTTTACGATCGCCTAATGCTTTCAAAGCCTGGTCATTTAAGAGGACCCCTGTTGCTGTTATATGACCAAAGTGTCAGTTATATAGAATTAGGCCTAATCTTCCGTGCACACTTTCGTCACATTTACGACGGTGATTAACGGGAAAATGACGAAACACTAATTAATACCTAGTGATAACATAATTAATCAAGAAAATAAGTCATCATAACATGGTCTTGAACACAGCTTCAAGGAAGATGGGAGGGGTGAAAGTATTTATGTATTTATTAAATTTATATGCGTATGTAATTATAGTATTTATTATTAGCAACAAAGGTATTTTATGTATTTTAATGTAAGTAGGTTAAAACTTTATATTTTGTAGTCTTTATATAAGCACATGTAAGTACCCACTTTTATAACGTTGTTTTTCTCTCCCATAAGGTTTGCTGGAAGAGAACTCGTTTTAGGGTTCAGCTCGCCTCTGCCATACATTTTCTAGTTTTATCATTGTATTTTTTTTCGTGTAAAAAAGAATAAATAGAAATAGACACATAACACGCAAAAAAATATGAAAAATCAGATTCAAGTGCATATGTATGTATATATTTTTGGCAATAAAGGAATATGTGGTTCAAAAGGTATAGATTACCGACCTTATATATCGCAGCATGGTGTCGTATGGTCCTTTTGTGCCAACATAATGGAACACACCAAAGTCGGCGGGTTGCCGACAAGTTGACAAAACACAGTCGGCTGCTTACAATATGTCTTATATTGAAATGTTGGACGAACCCGCCGCCGCCCCGCCCTGCGCTGCTGTGTCGCCGACTTTGGTGCGTAGAAACCAGTTTACGAAGTATCCTTACCTACCTTATCCGTGCTCTAGCGCAACGCAGCGCATCAGCATTGCCATACAGAGGAGCAATACATTCAGCGTTTTAAGACGCTTCGGAATGATATTGATTTGGATCAGTTGGGCTACCTGTTTATTGTTTTTAATAGTCTGCTTATAGCTAATGTGTGTTTTTTACCTAACTTGTATAAAATATTATTGGTAATTTTCTTTAAAAAATTAAATACCAAATACTACTTACTTTTACTTCATAATTCCATTCTTAAACCCATAATCGTTATTTATTTTATTTTTATCGTTCAAACAAAATCAACAGCCCTTAAGTAGGTACCTATGTCTAAACAGTTCTAACCTTAATTAATCTAACTTACGGCTAGTGAGGGATTTAACTTTTTTAAAGATTTCATAAAGTTTTTTATGAAATCTTGAAAAAATCCCTATCTTGTTTGTGTTTGTCTGTGCAGTTCTTGTTGAGTCAAATAAATATATCTTTATCTTTTTTTTATTTTTATGACGCTAGAGCAGAATCTCATTGCTTAAGCAGACCCGAGTGCAAAAACTAGTCTCCTAAATGAAGGTTTATTACTATTCTCATCAAGCGACAGTAAAAACTTATGGACTGTAAGATCTAACGTTTGCAGTAGGTATTCACTTTCCTAGATAACTTACTACCTCTTTCCGGTTTATAGGTACCCATTGTGCCAGCTTTGTGTTATTCTCGTGTACTTTACACGAGAATAACACACAGCTGGCTGTTTGACTTCTTATAAAAGGTGTATGGCATATGACCAAAGTTCGCTTTAAACTGTATAATAAATCATCTCTATTCAATAAATACTTTAAAATAAGCATTAATACTTTGTACAGTAAACAAACAGAATATAAAGCAGACGGTGTGTTTTACATTGTCAAAATTACAATATGTTTTTACCCGACTACCAACAGGGGAGGGTTATGAGGTTATTAGATAATAAGCAAGAACTTGATTTTTGCACTTGATTTCTACACATCCGCTCTGCTCTATCCCGCTCCTATGAACGCGAAATCCTATGCCTATTCTTTTCACAAATTTTTGCATTAGGCGCGCTCATAATATTATGCAAATGGGAACGAATTGCAAAGAAATAATCAATATGATTCTATTTAGCTGTTGCGCATCACATTAAATATGGTATTTTAAGACTAACGACAAATTCGTAAAGAGAAGTGAATTCGGTGTGGAATATTTACTGAAGGTAAGTTTTGATCGGTCTATTTTCTCACACTCGAAATGAAAAGTATCGATTTTCACGCGGGCCAAAACCACCAACTCTGTTTTGTTATCGTACAAACAACCTCTATAATGAAGTGGTTTAATCCCTTGTTAAGAAATATACTATTTTATTGCATTGTCACTTGATATAAGTGTTACTTGATATATCCAACTCGAAAAATAACAACTAACAGGCTAAAGGTTTCTTAGTCGCTTCTTTACTTTAGTCTACATACCGAAGCGACAGAAGGCAAAAGTACCACTTTATTTCCGTGTCAGTGTTTTATTTTAAGAATTTGACTTTTTCTAAGTATACATTTTTGTGTTTATGGAAATAAATAATTTTTGATTTTTTGATTTTGAAGTAGGTACTATCTACTATTTTGATTCAATTTCCGTATCTTTATTAAGTCTGGTGAGGACATCTATCTACTCGTTTGTAGTATGTCCCTAGAGCTAAGAATGACATTAGATGGGAAGCCCTTGGATGGGACAGTCTATAAAGGCATATCCCGTCATAGTACAGACTTTCTAATACTGAAGGTAGGTATACGCTGAATTATCAGATGTGACTTGAAAAGGCTTATATACTACACCTACTCAGAAATTTGATTATTCCTGTTTCAAACATAACCTAGAAAGTTTGTCATTGCAAGCGTACTAAAAAGCGGGACGGAAAACTATTTCTCACGCGTTTAGAAGGAAAGAAAAGTGTATGGAAATCCATTTCTAACGTGTTATTTTTTATAATTTCTGAAAAAGCAGCCGGTAGTTATGGTTATTTTCTTAATAGGTCAAACGACAAAAAGTTTTACTCCGAATCCGACGTATGATTTGGCCTCTTTCGTACTATTTCGAACAATAATTGAAAAAAGAACCATGTGAAAGTGGTACGTGCGTATTTATTGCGTACAATTTTCACATAATTCGAGTTTACATTTTCAATTTTACACAAGTGATTTTGAAGATTTTTCCTTGTAGGTGTAGTATAAAGCACTATGTATTAATCGGGAGAAAGTGCGATTCCTACCTCGTGTGTTTTAAGGCCCTTAGCTGCGCCTCGGGCCGCAAATGACACTCGATAGGAATCAGGCACGTTGTACATGTACAACTAACCGTGCGACATTTTTATGTTTTTTTTTTATCGTGATTGGATCTTTTTTCTAATAATTGATCGTCAATAAATCACACTAAGCATGAGTAGACTCAAATGCATTACATAGGTAATTATTGCGTGTGCCTCTTCGATTTTCGATTTTCTTTTTTTTTTCTTTCGATTTTTTGTACTTTTGTCGAAGGACACTTCGGTCAATAACATGGTCTAATGCTTTACTTTGAACCAAAGATCTTAGTCTACGGAACGTAGGATCCTATTAGGATATTTGCTTTGAACCAAACGTGTTAGTGTCAAACAGTTTTTATGTATAAAATTTGACTTGTCTAAGTGCTTTTTTGTAAGCCTAAAGAAATAAATTTATTGACTTTTGACTGACTTTTGAAACCAATCTAGCTCATTCTGTCATTTTCACCGATCGGCTGTAATACCGCCGCGCCATCTATCATCTTAGGGCCAAGTTTCATAAAATTAATGTCTGCCCACAGTTCTTCAGTTAGATGCCATGCACAGCCGTTCAAAACAATATGAAATAGTTTTATCTGCCACCTTACAATCTACTGTATGTATCACAATTTATGATTCCAAGTCACGTAATATCTCGTACGTGAGCGACCACTTGTAAATCAATATGAATCCTTTGATTATTGTTGTTTCAGTGAATATTTGTCGCCGTTTCACGGAATAAGGTTGTTTTATCTTATTTACTTTGAATTCAGTGTAGAGTTTTTATCACGATTTTTATAATTGCGAAAGGATTTATATTTCTTTGCTGTAGGTTTGTTTGAAATTGTTTTGAATTTGTTTGTATGGTAAATTATGTTGGCTTAGTTTAGTTAGGTAGGAAGGTACCTAAATCTTTTGATAGGTACTTACTCTACTATATGGATGAACCGCGGATACGTTTTTACCCTATTCTTTATTCCGGCTGAGTATCAACCGTCTCTTCGATTCAAAACAATAGGGTATACAGTGTAAGACGCCCTCCGACCAGGTGGGATGACGATTTGCGAAAGACTGCTGGCAGATGCTGGGTGCGGCAAGCTGAAGGCAGGGCGCTATGGCCCTCATTAGGGGAGGCCTATGTCCAGCAGTGGACTACTATAGGCTGATGATGTTGTTATGAGGGTATAATGCATGTGACTTCAAAAAAGCTGATTACTTTTATTTATTTGTATTCTCTATTGTTCATTACAGAAATATATCTGCATATTTATTTTTGTATTTAATGTGAAATTTATTCACTGAATGTAGGTTTAGGACTCAATCGCTAAATTTCTAAACGTGACGTCATTGTTCACTTTGTCATGAGGATATGTTTCTTGAAAGAAAGAAATAAAATTATTTATTAGACACAACACACAAGCTACAAAATATATGATGGTTTTTATCAATTATTGGTTTCTCAATTTATTTTGATTGAAGGAACAGAAGCACTTTGGTTTACCAAACTGAACGGTAACCTCACAGAAAAAGAGCACCATTTTTATCACGCGTAACTGAGTGCAACTTTTTTCATCATTTCCATATTAATAAAAAAAATGTGGGTGTTAAATTTTTTTCGGTAAGTATCTAATCATCAACAAACAAAAAAAAAATGCATAATACCCTATTGAATTAACAATTCTGTAGCTAAACAATTACTTGACCATGAATTATATAAAAGTATGGTTCGATGTACTTTAAATAACTACTGTTAAAAAAAAGGGTCGGCGTCACCGACAGAAAAGACACACCTGTGGCAGTGTGTGGATTATCCATTATTTCATTTTACTTTTGTCCACTTGGATGGGCGCACTCAGGATCCAAATTTGTATAATAAAACAAAGTCATGTTAGTGACACCATTTATAACTCAAGAACGGCTTTATTGGGTTCCTTGAAAGTGAGAACACGGCCGTACCGATTTTAATGATCTTTGATTTGTTGGGTGTGTAACGCAAATAACGAATTAAATAGCATATATTATTCATAGAATATGAAGCAAAATAACTAATTGTTATAAATATGAAAAATTCACGAGGGAAACAAATGAAGTAAACAGTTTTCAAATACATTTTTCGTGTATAACGCCATCTCTGATTCAAAGGCGGAACGAAGTTTGCCGGGCCAGCTAGTACATTTTTCAAGGCTGGCATGATTCTCTCTTATTTGTTATGTGTAGTCTTGCTTGAAGGAAGAAACTGGCTTATAAGTTGTGCCAGAGCTACGTGGCTCATTTAATTATATATTAATATTTAAACCAGCCATGATAATTTTTGATCTAGTTTCACCTCCTTTTGGGGTTGCACTTTATGCAGGGACACACGGTATAAAAAGTTAATGTTTACGATTCCGCAGAAGAATCGTAAACCAATAATAAGTCACCTGTCACCTGTGTCATAGGTACGAATCTCTTTTTAATTGAAATCTAGAATAACACAATTTTCTTATATAAATACCAAACGCTGGACAATCCACACAGCTTCATTAAGCTCCAAGTTAAGAAGAGCTCTGTTAGGGTTACAAGATGATTGATAAAGGTACCTACTTAATACAATACATTACATAAATCGATATTTTTCTTTATATAGCAAAAAAACACCCTAATTACCCTTTTATTCGAACGTGATTCGAACAAATAAATCCTTCATATCACGAACTGACGAGCATTTCACAACGATCTCATCAATTGGGTACGTATCCTCCCCAAAAACAAAACCATTTGTATATTTCCAATACAAATCATTAAGTGGAAGGGTCCTTAATCCGGCCCCTTGCATTTAACACATTGGATGTGACATCCTCATTATGCACGAGTGATCGCGGATTTATTCCAGTTTTACGTCAGATTTACGTCTAGACCATGAACGATATAAAAAATTACTACTTCAATTTTTAAACCCGGGATGCCGTTTAAGTAGATAATAGGTAAGGTATCCTTATGTGATACGCTTGTGTTAAGTTACCTATTTAATTAGTTTTTTCTTCAATTTAACGAAGTAGAAATATTTTTTACAGTTTGTTTTCGAAATTTAAAAACCAATACAACAGGTATAGTGTACGAGTATCTAATAATTTATATAATCCTGCTCAAAGAAGTACTTTTTACACTTCATGCTCGAAAAATTTAATTTCTATACGTCATGTAACCTTAACCGAACGCAAGTGATAATATCCATTTTGACTGAAACTTCTGTTCAGAAAGCGCAATTAAAAAAAAAATTGGTTGCCTGTAAAGTCGGTATACGGGCGAAAGTTTTACGTGACAACGACTTTGAGTGGTAAAATAATTTTAATGTGAATATTCATTCGTATAGTAGGAAGAAGGATGAAATAATAGTAACAATTTATTCACTTTTTATGTCTGTCTCTCTCGCTCTTAGGCGGGCTAACCATGCCCGAGTGGAAGGGACGCGTGCCTCTCACTCGCTCTCATTGTGAGCGCATAACGTGAGCGGAGCGTAACGCAGTTTCTTGAAGTGTCACCCGGCAAACCAATTTATAAGACGTTGTCACGTCAAAACTAGCGCTACCGCAGCGCCGCGCGCCGTCTCGAAACACACAGCTTTAAGCCCTCGGTTCATAATCTACTGTTACTAAATAACATTCCTACACAGCAACATATTAAAGATTATATATTTTATTTAAGGTGGATTTCCAAACCAGAAATCTGATGTTCTGAGAGATTTAGGCAGAATAAGCGAAATAGACTACGAATATTCAACATTTTAAATACACTACTGCACTTAATATTAAATATACAGTATAAAAATTAGTCATTAAATAACCCGCCCCTGACCACTCCCGCACTTAGTGCAAAGGTGCCCATAATACTTGCAGCATGAGCTCTTATATCATCGGCGAAACGAAGGCACATCGCCTCCGCTGGCTTGGCCACCTAGAGAGGATGGGAGAGGATCGAAGCGTCTATAATGCCTATCACGGTTGCCCCGTCGGCCGTCGACCCGTGGGACGCCCGCGGTACCGTTGGAAAGATGTGGTGGAAGCGGACCTGCGTGAGCTACAAGCGGAAGACTGGCGAAAAACTGCGCAGGACAGGGAAAAATGGCGACTTCTCGTATCGGAGGCCAAGACTCACTTCGGGTCGCTGAGCCATAGGAGTAAGTAAGTAAGTAAGTATGAGCTCTTATATACAAAAATAGAATATACGAAGGCTTCAAATTTCAAAATTCTCGCAAATAAATGAACCTCATAAATTGTAACCTAAATAATGTAACCCGATTTCCACCTAATCCTAATCAATTTCCCTCGCAACGCAGTCATTGCAAGCTCTTATTTGGATTCGCATAAACTTAATTGGGTCACAGCTATGAAACCGGCTTTGACAAAGGGAATCACTACACGGGCCTAGGTAATCAAACAATCACAACTGTAAGCTACTTGGAATTTCTAGGTTACCTACCTTCACGTGTTAAACCTTCTAGGCTAGAAGGTATATAACACGTGGAGCATAAGATTATTAATCCATACCGAAGCCAAGCCTCTGTTAAGGTTGCGATTTATGACGCCATTTTGTGAAAAAGATAGGTATAAGTAAATCAAGTTTAATAATAATAATAAAAGTTTTTTTTATTTCAGAAAAGGTTTACAAAGTACTTACACTAAACTTATTATACATTTAAAAGTATTTTTCCAACAATAAATAAATAATAAATAATGCTGGACAATTCACACAGCATTATCTAGCCCCAAGCTAAGCAGAGCTTGTGTTATGGGTACTAGATAACTGATATACATAATACAATACATTACATGGATAGATATTTTTTCATTATACATATAAAACGACCAGAACACCCTGAACAAATATCTGCAGATCGTACACACATTTGTCCCGAGGCGGGAATCGAACCCGCAACCTCCTGCGTCGCAGGCAGACCTTCGCCCACCGCGCCACAGAGGTCGTCAATAGTTGGTACTTAGTAGTGAAAACCTTTATGGATCGATAAGGGGCACTTGGCCGGACTTTATTCTATCTCATGCTTATATCTTGAATAACTAATAGATAATAAGCAAAAACTTTATATGTTTACATGTATTTTTCAGTAATCTGCTTCTAAAGGCATATATAGGTACCAATAACTTAGCAAGCTAATTTACTCCTAAAATCGTGACGGAAACCGAGAGAGAGCCCTTGCGTCTACATACAAGTGGAAACTTTGTTAGAGCTTTACTTGAGCGTGTGGCCAGCCACTCAAGCCTACAAAAATATCTTCTGTTGGCAACAGCGTGACACTGAAAAAAGAGAAATAAAAACAAATTATAATCTCTTCGTACTGACAATTCGGTTTTGCGCAGTCCAGTTTGCTCGAAATTACTTGCACGTGTTTCAGTTTATTTATTCAAAAACAATTTTTACATCGTGTTTGAATTAATACTTATCACTATGGTAAGTGTGGTCACCGTGTTCAGTCTTTTTGCACAATGATATCTGCGCAGGCAAGACGGAGCGTGTGGCCGGGCTATTAGAACTCAATAGATCACGGGATACTTCGCGGAGAGGAGAGGACGTCGATATGTTTTTGTGTAGAGCGCCATCTCTGATTTTCAGGACGCACTACACACATGCTACACTGAACCATCAGAAACTTTGTAATATTCAACAAGTGGACTGGCTTTACAGAAGTTACACAAACAAAATTAAGAGGTCGCTACTAGCTTATCTCGTAGTTTTTACCCGACTACTGGAGTAGGCCTATGAGTTTGGCACTCTATGCATGTATGTGGGTACCTTTTTTATCAAAGTGAGCAAACCGAACATATTATCTCAGTGGCAGCCTGGGCGACTTATCAGCAGCGGGCCAGCGCCTTTGGTGTCTAGAGTCTAGACTATCAAATTTATGACCACCTACTTACATGCAATCAGTACCTATTTCTCTATTAAAGATAAAGGAAGTGTGAGTCAAAGCCATAAGGTTTTTCCACGGAGATCATACTAGGTTTAATGCTCACCATCCGCACCTACAACGAAGAGGCCATTAGTCTTGAAAGTTCCTGAGACGCTTTGAACGTTTACGAGGTCCCATTAAATGAAAACGAATCATCTGAACTTCCACAAGTGAATCTAAACGGCCGCACGATCGTGCGATGCGATGCGAACTCATCTCGTGATTTTCTAGTGGGATAATTTTATCTCATGTATTAAAGTTATCTAAGACATTCGTTTCACATTTAGTACCGGGTTGATGTTAATATCAAATATTTAAATAATACATCATATTTCCATTTTACCTTTGATTAATAATATATTATGTCTACCTAGAAAGATAGAGCGTCACGCTGCAAAACAACCAAACCCACTTCAGCTAGGTTTCAAACTCGCGCTGTGCGCATTATTCTTTGGCATAATGATACCAGTTGTAAAGAATTTATTTCATCTCCATTAGAAATAGTGATTATTTACCATAGCGTCAAGTGTCTACAAAAATATACTCAATTAAGTTTGCTGCAAAAAAATTTGCAAGCGCGGGTTGAAGATTTTAAGGTCAACACCTAATTTTTCTACGTCTATCCCGTCCCGTCATATGAATAATCAAAGTTTTTTACAATAATTTCATAGTTGGTCTCTTCATAATTTTAAGTTCATCGCGAACTAGTGTCTACCTACCTAGACTAAACGACAATGCTCACCGGGGAGGCGCAAAACCTTGCGTGTTCTCTCTCGCCAAATATCAAATGCTATAACTAAACTATATCATTATTATCTATACTATGTAATAATGTTATAAAGAGGAAAGATTTGTTTGTTTGTTTGTTTGAATTGAATAGGCTCCGAAAGTACTGGACCGATTTGAAAAATTATTTCACCATTAGAATCCTACATTATACCTGATGAACATAGGCGATAGAATATACCCATGCGAAGCCGGGGTGGACCGCTACACACATATTCTAAACTTTGTATTGTATGTCTAGTAGAGAAAAGCTGTTGAAACTGTACACTTTTTATAGGTACCTTAAGATCTTTTTTGTACATTAGTAAAAAAAAAACTGATTTTGACCTACATCCTGAACCTCAACCACCTATATTGGTCCACTGGTGGACGCAGGCCTCTCCCTGATAAGCGCTTTATTGACTTTTATCTCATCTTAGCTATCGGAGGTTAATTTTCTTTGTCGTCTGTTGTCTGTGTCCACACGCACTGAAGGTCCTGCCAGAAAACCAGCGTTGCTCAACTCTTGATAGAGCAACAAAGCTGAGGTGGGGCCTATTGGTTCACTGGACGGGCTTTACTTTACTTGTCTTTACTTGTTGTTTATAAAGTTTAGATTTAGGATAATTCTGATATATACCTTTATAAAGTGTTTGCCTTTGTGTACCAATAAGTAAATATCTTTTTCATCCTTCCATCTCGGAAAGAGTATTTTTTCTCTTCGATATCTGAGTGTAAAAGCCGTTTTTGAAATGAATTTAGAACATCGTGCACACGATCTAAATTCAATTTACTTTATCCTCTAGCGGATAAAAACGGCTTTTACACTAAGATATCGAAGAGCAAAAATACTCTTTCCTCGCTGAGGTGGGATGAAAAGTTACGTGTTGCACTCGAGTGCAAAGATTTTTTACCTCGTGCTCTTTTGATTCCCTCGCTAACGCTCAGGATTCTAATTTGTTTAATTTTAGAATCCTTCGCTTGCTCTGTCATCAAAATTGAACACGCGGTTAAAAAGGAACTTTGCACTCACAAGAGTACAAAGTTGCTATACAAATAACAAATAACTATTTTTCTTTATGCCTATAATCCCCACGCTTGGCATACGGGTTGGGGATCACAGTTCGGTGGTAGATCTATTTACAACAGGTGCTGCTGCCCCACGGTGTATATCCCTTAGTCGCCTCCTACGACACGCGCAGGAAGAGTTGGGCTGATGTAAATTCTACGCCGTCACCACTCAGCTACATGACTCAACATACATAAATAGCGGCTACAGTACAGAGAGACACGCGACAGACGAACAGACAAACATACTCGGTGCGCCATAATAAGTACTATTTTACACAATACATTTCAAATCTATTTTGGTCCCGTAGGCAACAAAAAGTCAAAAGTCAATAACTTTATTTCTTTAGGCTTAAAAAAACAGCACTTAGACAAGTCAAATTTTATACATAAATAACAAGTTTATAAATAGTAATTATCAAACATAAAACCAAATGTTATTGATTTTGTTCGCTTCAATTTTTTGTCCACTACCTAGTGGAAGAAGCGAGTAGTTTGTATAATCCTTAAATCACTTACCCCGAACTACTTTGAGTTCACTTGTTTACCAGCCAGTGTAGAAGGATCATAATAAGTGAGTGAATCCATATTTCTAGAGATGTATCTCTCCCAGGGGGCGTGGGTAAGTAACCAAGCGTTACTCCATCTCTATTACAGCTGAACCCTTAGAAGGGCCATAGGGTTTACGACTTGTCTCTTGACTCTTTACCTTTTCGGTTGAATGGTTGAAGGTACTACTTTTCAGGGTTGTCAAAACAGAATAAAGTTACTTTGAATACACATTAAATCTGCTTTATTTGACCAATACTTTTTGTTTATGTATTAAATCCGTATATTTGACGTGAGGAACAAACTTAAGGTTATCTAACCATTCCTCGAATCGCTCGCCCGAAAGATAAGGAATGTATTTTTTTTTAATTATTCTAGGTTCCTTCTTTCATTAAATGACACCTACCAACGAATTTACATTTTCTGGTAAGTAAGCCAAAATAGAACGTTCCGTTTTAACACCAAAAATATCGTATTTTACGAGTAATTTACCTCAAATAAACTTTTCTATAACCCTGTAATCACTTTGAAAATTTTCATTAAAGAGGGTTAACATTTATAACGTTAACGATACAATTTCACCAGTGTTCATTACAATCCCTTGATTATAACATTTTAATTACATACTCAAATTATAATTAAAGATGGATTAACACGAGACAGTATAACTGCCAGTAATTAACAAAGAAACTAAGAGTTAAATTGAAAATTAATGACAAAAGTACTGAATAGTTTGTAACAGTCAATTCATTTAAGTGGTTTTAATAATAATTGCTTTATAGCTTTTTATAATAGGTATACAATTTAACTTGTCTAGGGGCTTATTTTATAAGTTACAAATAAAGTTAATAAAATCTGAAATCTAGTTATCTAAAATCTAGTTAAATCTAGTTATCTAAAATCTAGTTAGTCTAGGTAAATCTAGTTTCGGGTTTTAGAATGAAAAGGTTATTGATTTGGCGTTTACATGTTATAAAATACGTAATTCAAAAATAGTTCGTCCAGGCTGCAGAGGACGTTTTTGAAGAGAAGCTGTCATACTAAAACGGCATAAGTAGTCAGTGCAAAGACCGAATTATTTTGACCTGACATGAACTCTCATTGTCATCCTCTCAAACTCAGCGAGAGATCTCCGACACTTATAATGTTCTAAGGTAATTAAGGGTACCTATTTTAATTTTCACTTCTCTTGCTCAAAAAGTGTGTTTCTATAGCGTGGCTTAGCGAGTGTAAAACTTGAGAATACGCCCTTGGAAGTAAAAGTATTTTTTCTTTTTAATTATTTTTGCAATCATCAGGGTAAGCAAGAGGACGAATGTATTGAACAGCCTGACTGAAGAAGGATTTATATACTTCTTTGCTTTTCTCTTGCTTTAAATTAAATTAAATATTGGATAGCGGATTTGGCCGAAGTCGTGTTGAGGAAGTTTTGTGGAAGGCTGATACGCGATACCGCGCGCACGTCTTTGACCTAGCTTACTGCCTACCATTGCCAATGGTAGGTAACACGATTATTTTTAAGTTGTTATAATTATGTCTCTAATGTATTTTTCATTATGGGCCCTAGATAAGTTACTTTGTAAGTAATTGTCTTCTGATGCCTGAAAAAAAATATTATTTTTATTAATATGACTTTTGGTGTTCCATTTAAATACAAAGAACATACATTTACTTGAATTTATTTTTGAAAATGGAACTGAAAGCGGCTTTTGGTTATTGTTGGATGTTTTGTATAGTGATTCTTCCTCCATGGTAGAACGCATAGGTAGGTAGTAGGTAACTTTGCGTTTCGCGTAACGAAGACACAAAAAAGTTAGTAGTAAAGTCAACGCGAAATCTCTGGAATATTTGTTTTCTACAAATTTAACTGAAGATGAACTTGACTTATTTAATTGAAAATGTCATCAAGCGAAAATTAATTTAATAATATGCAAATGGGACAGAATGGCAAATAAATAATCACTACGATTTTATCTGTTGCGGTCAAATCACTTGAAATATGGTATTTTAAGACTAATGACAAATTCGTGAAAAAGAGAAGTGAAAAGTATCGTTTTTCACCACCCTTTACAACTCGGTCTTGTCATCCTCCCTTGTTACGCTCGGGAATATAAACAACTTTGTCTATAATGGGATGGTTTGGTCCCTAGTTAAAAAATATACTATTTATGAAAAGGCCTCGAAAGTTTTTTTGAGTTAAAATATGTTCCCCTATGCATTGCAGCAACCCTTACGAAATTGGTACCTAATGGTTTACTTTAGTCAGCAGTTTATTTATTTATTTATTTATGTTTATTAGGTACACAAAACACAAATCAAGCAATTATAAATAACACAAAAAAAAATCAGAAAATACGAACTGGCTTGACACCAGTTAACAACAGTTAATCCAGCAACTGGACTGTCTCAGTGTAAAACCAGCCTTTAGCCCTCAGTAACATTAAATGAGGTTGTAATCAAACAAAAGTAAAACTGTGGCTTTATTACAGCTTCGTCAAACTCACGTTTGAAATAAACTCGCTCTAAAACAATGAAATTCCATAACCATGACATGTGGCATGTGGCTGACACCTCGAAACTAAATAACGTAAAATTGTTTTTGAAACACAAATCCATATAGGAAAAACACGCCGCTGTAGGTACAGCAGAGGGATAGTGTCATTAAACTTTTTTGTTGATTTCGCAATGAAAAAAAGATCCCCTTCGTAGATCAGTGTGATTTCGTAGCCAAAAACCAATCTATGTGTGAGTTGACAAGCATATAACTTCAGTGCTTTCACGCACACAAGCGCACGTATGCGAATAGGAAATTAAGACAAATTTGTCGCAATTTTTCGGCGATACCTCGTTCGTGTCTTCTAACATTCTAAGCCTTTTTCTTCTATGCACAAATGATTCTTATTGTTCTTTGGTATATTCATTCATTTATAAATATGGAGCACTAAATTAGTTTCTCTTGATGTTTTTGAACTGAGATCAGACTGAAATGTTGCATTGCATGTAAAACTTGACCTGGAGTAAGATTAAGTTTAATTTTACTATCTAGAATTATTATAATTATAGATTTTAGTTTATTAATTTTTTTTTATTATCAAAAAAATATTACATTAGCACATACCTAATGTACGTTTTAAGGGACATAAATGAGTACCAAAACGTTTCCAAGAACATTAATTAGATCTTTATTGACTTGGATGACTTGCATGCTACTTTTCATCCCGGAAACAAAGCATGCGAAGCCACGGGCAGAAACTAGTCATTAATATACTGAAATGTATTCCCCGAAGAAAGCCGCCGATCAATCATTCATGCAATATGCAGATATACACTAGATATTCGCGGCGGGAGTGAGCAAATCCCGACGTAACACCAAATGTGTAACATAAACTATTCAGACGATATGTCGATCCACGCGGATATCCGATGGAGTCAGCATTACGGATTTTGTACGAGCGGAGGTAACCTCACTTAGCAATTAGGTATTATATTGGTAAATATTGGAATTTATAATGCCACTTATACAGGGTTATTGGTAAATTAGTGACAATACGTGAACTGCACGTCCTGCCCATCATCACAAACACGTTCGTGAAGGCGCCAAGTCTAAATTCTAAAAAAAATTATAAGTCACCTCTGATACTAAATGAAAAAACATCTTTGTCTGGAACCAAACGAGTTACTTAAGACCGATCTTTCACTCTCATATCTTCTGTTAATTCAGGGTAGACCTGTTTTTAAGTTGAGTTTCAAATAAAACCTCTCTAACGAACGATTATTGAATTGCGGGGGGTACACATTACCAATACCAAAATTAAGAATTAAGACCTGGCGTCTTCACAAACGTGTTTGTGATGATGGGCTGAGCCTGTAGTTCACGTATTGTCACTAATTTACCAATAAGCCTGTATAGAGAAACAGAATACCATTATATTGATAAATGGTAGTTTAGACTTAGGTAGTTTACAAGTCATGATGTTTTAGCTACATTTATGTAGAAGACATACATTACAATAAAGTTAGAATATCAAAACAATCAAATACGTTAATAAATTAATACATTATTAGGTATCTATATTCTGACTGGTATTGATATGGATCAGTTGAGCTACCTGTAGTTTATTAATCTTGAAAATGGATAGACTCGTGAGGTGACTATGTGAAATGTACCGTTTTTATGTGTTACCGTATAAGGTAGGTATACTTGGTGTACGTATAATTAATGATTAAACGAACTTACCTGTACGTGAAGTTCTATCATAATTATATGAAAGCTTCGTCCGAAGGGATAATTAAATGAATACAATGTAGTATCGCCGCCAGTGTAAGCCACTCCGCACTAAATTTGAGATCAAAACAAAAATTAATAAATAATCACCCCTGCGCACCTCATCTAGTTTAGAGCTTTTACATAGGTATAAAATATTTCACAGAAAATATTATGGGTCTGCTGGTGACTATCAATAGACAGGGTGGGTGGGTTGCTTATCCCTTCGGACGAAGCTTTCATATAATTATGATAGAACTTCACGTACAGGTAAGTTCGTTTAATCATTAATTATATTAAGCTTCGTCCTCGGGATAATTAAATGAATACAATGTAGACTTTTAGAGATAGAGCTATATTTTATAGTGAAATATTTTCTCAATCCGCTTAAAAACTAAACATAATATAAACACGTTAACTTCTGCTCAATTAAGAATCAAAAATTATTTTTGTATTTGTATATGTTATATATAACTAATAAGTTTATTACAATGGTAATCCACTAGCAACTGCCCTAGCAAAAGCATCGACACCATTTTCATTAACATTACATAAAGTAGTTCTATTATAGAATCGAAAGAACGTCGCCGAAGAACCGCTCCATCCAGCGGTCTTTCTTATCTGATCCAAACTAATCCCTAAATTATGGGCTGCAGACGTGGAAGCATGTCTAGTACTATGAGCAGTAAAAATATTTACATCAATTCCACTATCACGCAAGGTGTCTTTAATCCACCGACTCAGGGTTTGTGAGCCCACTGCGTTATGTGGTTTTCTGAGGCTTATAAAAATAGAGTTAACATTATTACGCAGAGAAATTGTTTTCTCTAAATATGTTATTAATGTTTTTCCGGGGCAAATTTCAGGTTTTTCTTCAAAAAATGGTAATACTAGAATTGGTTGAATCCCGCCAACTCGTGTTGTTTTCAAAAAATCAGGAATTTTTATCATAACTTTATCTGCTAACCTTTCAATATTTTGAATGTTAATCTTTGATATGGTTTGAACTCTGTGTGCCGTGAGTAACGCAATTAGGGTAACTAATTTTTTTGAAATCTTTTCAAGATTTAATGTTTCATTTGGGTATAATAAGCTCAAATAATTGAGCACAATTGAAGTATCCCATGTTATAGAATATTTTGGCAATGGAGGTCGCAACCGAAATACACCTTTGAAAAAACGTTTGACTCTATCATCTTCGCCTATATTATTACCCATAAGAAGAGCTAGTGCAGATCTACAGCTATTCAGTGATCCGAACTGAGCACCTTCTTCATAAAGTACATTAAAAAAGTAAAGTATTTGTGGGATTGAGGCATTATAAAAATTACAGTTATTATTAGCTTCGTTACAAAAATGGAACCAACGTCTCCAGTAAACATTATATTGTTTTATAGAATTTTCAGATAACGAGGCCATCATAATATTCATTGTGGACGGGGGTATACTCTTCCTTAACCACGCCGTCCGCATAACACTCCTGCCACCAGGGTAATCTTGGTGTGTATGTTGTGATTGCTGGAATGGGAAGAAACAATGGGCCTGTTAATTGCTTTAAAGGTGATAACTTTTGACATCAAAAGACTTTTAAATAAAGGGTACCATGCCTGTGTGGGCCACAGTGGTACAATCATAATACCTCTAGCTTGGTCAGATTTAATCTTACGCAGTGTTTTTAAAATCATAGAAAATGGAGGAAACGCATAAAAAAAATATTTTTTCCACGAAATTGTGAATGCGTCTATAGTCATAGCATCTGGGTCCCTATGCCAGGAAACATATTGATTGCACTTTCTATTTATTCTACTAGCAAAAAGGTCGATTTGAGGTCTCCCAAAACATGAGATAATATTTTGGAATGCCCATTCAGCTAATTCCCACTCTATGTCAGGGTGAATGCGTCTCGACTCTGCATCCGCCGTTGTGTTTTCTGAGGACTTGATGTAGGAAGCCATAACATGTAATTTACGATATTCACACCATTGCCATAGTTGTTTGGTTATATCGGTAAGATGTGGAAATTGAATACCTCCCATTCTATTAATGTAAGAGATGGCCGTCGTGTTGTCGATACGCAATAAAATTCGACAGTTTCTTAAGTTCTCACTAAACACTTTTAAGCCAAAATAAGCCGCTTGAATTTCTAAATAGTTAATATGTTGTGTACGTTCTTGCGCATTCCACAACCCGCTAGCCCTCTCCTGTCCACAGGCTGCGCCCCACCCAGTAGTTGAGGCATCTGAGAATATTTCTAACACATATAAATCCTCTTTTATGTCACTAAAAGGATTATGCAATGCGTCATACCACCAACTAAGTTCAGGTTGTATTGTTTCCGGTAATGTCATAATCTTATCAAAATTGTCATCTGGTTGAAGATTTAAGTACTTTATTCGCTCGAAATATTTTGTATACAGCCAACTATAATTAACTGCGGGGCAAATGGAAACTAGTAACCCAGTAAATTGTGCAAATTCACGAATTTTACATGATTTAATTTTCCTAAATCTTTGTATTTCTTTTCTAACACGATCAATTTTTTCTGCAGGTAATGTTATCTGATAATTTTTAGAATCTAATACAAATCCCAAAAATAAACATCTTTTGTTGGGAATCAAACAACTTTTTTGTTCATTTATAAGAAATCCTAGAGAGGTAATTAACTTTGTAGTTAACTTCGTGTTGTTCAAACATTCATCATAAGACTGTCCCATTAACCAATAATCGTCAAGATAATTAGTGGATATTAGTTCTGCAGAACGTAGCAATCTGACAATAGGTTTCATTATCTTAGTAAAGATAAATGGAGCTGTGCATAGTCCAAATGCCAAAACGTTAAATTCATACATTGTTTGTGCGAATTGAAACCTTAAGTACTTCCTAGATTCAGGATGTATTTTGATAAAATAATAGGCATCTTTAAGATCAATCTTTGTCATATAGCAGTCTTTGGTTATTAATGTTAAAACAGTACGTAAATCTTCTAGCTTAAAATGATGTGTTGTAATAAATTTATTTAAACTTTTTAAGTTTAAAATAAATCGATATTTTCCATTTGGTTTTGGTATCAAGAAAATACTTGATAAAAACTGGCCCTCAACAGGTTGACATTTAGATATAGCTCCAGTTGATAATAATTCGTTAATAGCTATATTAAATAAATTATTTTCTTTGTGAGAATATGTTCGCTCTGCCGGAGAATACAGTTGAACTACCGGACGTGAAAATGGAATTTCATATCCTTTAATACAAGAAAGTATTAACGGATCTCTCGTAATTAAGGACCATTGGTCATAAAATAAGGACAATCTGCCCGCGTACTTTACCACATCTACCGGTGACTGCGCTGATGTTGCTGCTGTCTTGGCGATGCTTTCGATGATCTGTATGGCCGATTGTTGTTCGGTTGTGGAGGGCCCTTCGCTTTCGGGTGGTAGGGATGATTCGGTGGCTTTCGGGGAGGATAAGGGCCCCTCCAGTTTAAATTCTTCGTCGAATTTTGACGCATATTAGGCTTATGTTGAAATGCCTTGGTTGCTGGGATTTTAAGTTCCGTTCCAGATTTGTTTACGGCTTTTGCCGCTTTTAATATTTCGCCGAGTTCTTGACCAAATAGTAAACTATCTGGCTTTGTGTTTTGTATTTGTTCCTTCATTTCCCTTTTTAAGGCAGCCAGTACAAAATTTCTACGCACTGATGAATCTTGGTATTGTATGTCACATAAGATACGTTGGGTATCCATAACCATTCTTGTTATGGATGGGTCAGTATTTTTAGAAGCGAAAAGTTTGGTCATTACTTGACCTAAGCACGATATCGCTGTAGCGTTATGTTTCTGCCGGAACTCAATGTTTCTGTCCCTTTTTGCAGTAATATCAGAAATAGCCACTTTCATTTCCGGGTTCATCGCCGGGGCATCAATAAGCTTGCAATTACCTGGAATTAGGTACTTCTCATATAATTCCTTTTTAATTTCTTTTGTTAACCCGTGTGTAGCGATGTGTTCCAGCCGCACTGCTAAATCTTTCTGGATTTCCGGACCATAGGAGCATGAAACTGTAGGGTCTTCGCCTAACAGTTCAAGAATGGTACTATCCAATACCATATTAGCGGACTCTGAGTCTTCACCGCTTAGCGCCAAACTTGCTAAGTTCTCATTGTGGGCAACACTGTTGCCTACTTCGTGTATGGCACCCTCATTCAGTTCCGGAGGTGTTATGATCTGGTCTTCTGGTTGTCTGGTTTGGACTCCACTGAGTAAGCTGGAGTTATCATTCTCAACAAGTACATGGACCTCGCTTCTTATTTGTGTATCTTCATGTTCCCGTTCTGTAACCAACATTGTTCCTACTATAGTTAAGAAACAGACCAAAGTACTGTTCGCAAAACTATTTATTGGGTAGTCACAACCCCAAAGAGAAGGACGCAAACCCGGTAGGATGTCTGCTTAATATCAGTCAAGAAATAGCCCAAAGTACTATTCGCAAAACTGTTGATTGGGTAGGCTCAACTCCAAAGAGAAGGCCGCAAACCCAGCAGAATTCAAATTATAAACATAATCCATAACAAATGCCATTGTTTAGGGCAAGGTACAGTCAAGTATTAAGGTAGGTACCCAACCTCAGCATCCGTGTCTCGGAATTACAAATGTAAACACAGATGATAAGGAGTACCATTGTTTAGGCCCAGTGCGACCAATTACTATGTACATGACAAAGAAAAAATAAGATTTTTCTGGAACAGGCTGAACAAGTACCTAAGTAGGTACATATTAAAAAATAAATAAAAAAATGATTTACACTAGACTGACCTTCAGATTCCAATCTGCTGGATGAACTACTAGAACGACGCCTTCGTTCCAATTTCTTCTTGTATTTTTTAATTTTTCTCCTTATATATTCGTAATCGTCTTGTTTTTTATGTTTAGGCATGATCACAATAATCACTCACTTAATAACTTTATCGTTATTTAACACCTGAAAAATAAGTGTTAACCGTGCGAACGTGGCGAGCACTAAAAAACGAATGAGGTGCGCAGGGGTGATTGTTTATTAATATTTGTTTTGATCTCAAATTTAGTGCGGAGTGGCTTACACTGGCGGCGATACTACATTGTATTCATTTAATTATCCCGAGGACGAAGCTTAATATAATAACAAACTATTATTATTAGCACTGTTCATTCCACTGCTGAGTAAACTAACTAAGTTTTAAATACAAAGTTCTCAAGGACTTTCTAACAAAAGTAAATTAACCCGTTCTTTAATTATAATTTAACCCGTATGCTTTATGCTAGTGGTTTTCCTTATAGAAAATAACACTGTAAACCGGAAATAGGGACCTACTATCCCGCCTGGACGTTATAAAAGCCAATTAGAAACTTTCAATTGCACATTCCACTATGGACTTTCACAAAAAATAAACAGTGTTTAAACTTTTGACCGTTCCTTCCTACGATAAAAGTAAAAAAGGTACATTAAAAAGGTAACGCTTTTACTTTTATCGAAGGTTCCTTCGATTGATAAATCCAGGTCATGGCACAGTATTGCATTTTATTTGGGTGCCTACTGGGTAAGTTTCGTAGGACTGTTGTTTTATGTTTTTGTGATCAAGAAAAGGTGATAGACAGCGGTCTACCCGGATGAAGAAGACTAGGGAGAAACGGTTTTGTTAACTAGCTTTCCTTTTATGTAGGTATACTCCAACCCACCGCCGCGCCACCACCTACTTTATCTAATGAAATTTCAAAAATCCATCACACATTTTGTGATACTTATTAAAAGCTCTTTTTTATTGCGTCTGGTTATAGTTTTACTCCATTTAGTTTAGGCAGTGAATCGAAGTTGCCCTTGGTGGCCACCAAAATCTATTTTCGATTCACTGCCTAAACTAAATGGAATAAAACTATAACAGACGCATTAAATAAAAGCTTATAATAGGTATCACAAACTTTGCGATGGATTTTTGAAATTTCCTTTGTTAAACGGAATAATAGGATGAAGTAGGTGGCGAAGCTAGTTTGGGTCGGGTATGCGCCTTAAATAATTGCCTATAGAGCTATAATGTAGCGCGTTGCGCGTTATCCACTATGACGTGTTCATCCGGAAGTGAGATTACCCGCGTTCTGGCACATCGGAAGTCAATGGAGACGGCTCTGGCTTGCTACACCAGCTGTGTGCACATTTGATATGGATACATAAATACATGCTATTCAGAGATCTCTTCCTAACTATACATTTTAGAAATTAATAAATCCCAAAAATTTACGATCTCGATCCCGTCGAGATTGTAAATTTTTGGGATTTATTTATTATATTATTAATATATATTTATTAATTTCTTAGAGATTACCCAGAGTACTATAATAAATAAAAACCTTAGAATTATACATTTTAGATTGTTTTTAGCTTAAGAGTGCAAACGCACTACGCGACAGCGGAACTGCGCGGCCGCGACACTTTATATCAAATTAGAACAAATCACCAAATAAGCCGTGGCTTGTTTCGTCATTTCTTCTAATTTGACGGGCAGTGCCGCGGCCACGCAGTTCCGCTGACGCGTAGTGCGCTTCCACCTTTAGAGTCGAATACAATAAAATTAAGTTTTTGTTTGGTTCAATCATATTTGGTTCAATGTATCTGTGCTGCCAGTGGTTGCCTTATCAGGACATCTATGTACACTGATGGACGTGCCTCCCCAGCCATTGGTTACTTTGTCAAGAAAAGTAACTCGTTACGTGACATTTTAAAACATGCGGACGAATCGGGAACTTCCTACATGTTTGGATATCGGTTAAATACATTTGCCTTAAACATTTTGCTGTCCAATATTTTGTAGTTTTCATAGATAGCATACAGAACACCATGAACAAATCTGCAGATCGTAGAAACATTTGTTCCAAGGCGGGAATCGAACCCGCAACCTTCTACGTCGCAAGTAGAACTTCGCCCGCCGCGCCACAGAGGTTGACCATGGTGTATACCTACTACCTAGATAAACTATGGTATGTAGTAATTATTGGTATGGTGAATAATCTATTTGGTCAATTATTTTCCAACTTCAGATGTTCGTAACACCCACAGCTGCTACCCTCAAACTGGGAAAGTACATGTACCTAACCAAAGGCTTGGACTGTATTTATTCGCCTGGGAATTTCATTAGCTGTACATTTCATCTATATCGAGCAAAAACGAGCAAAAAATCACGTCTGTTGTATGGGAGCCCCCTTAAATAATTATTTTATTCAAATTTTTTGTATTTTTTATTATAGCGGCAACAGAAATATCGTTCGTGTTGTGTGTCGTCCAAGTGTGCAGTTGGATATCCCTACTGTCGAAAACTAAGTGAGGGTAGTTTCAAGAAATGTTGCCCCCGCTTCGCAGAGGCGGCAACTCGAGTACGCCAGTCATCCCGTGACCACGGCAGTGTGTAAACCTGTCGAAACGTCGGGAAAATAAGGTATTTAAACGCGATAAATACCCGTTAAATAGTAGGTATTTATAAATAACAGAAATATCATCTGTGAAAATTTCAACTGTCTAACTATCACGGTTCATGAGATACAGCCTGGTGACAGACGGACAACGGAGTCTTAGTAATAGGGTCCCGTTTTACCCTAAAAATACAACAAACAGAAACTGTTTTATGAAGGTAATTAACAGTAATATGAATAGATAGGTCGTTAACTCCTTTTAACAAACGTCGCAAACAACCTACAAACTAAAATTTAGAGAAGTCCCGGATATAACAGGAGTGTGCAAAGGGCGGCTTGATGTTTTATATTGGTTCAACCCTAACTTTACAGAACCCAACTTTATCAATAGCACCGACTGTCCGCAAACTCAAACTTTCGGGTAGGTAGTTTTTGTGAACCCCACTTTGATCTTGAACAACTATCGGAAACTCACAAACTTTTAATTCGTTTAATGTTTGTGAACCTGGCACTGAGTTATGACAAATTTGGTTTCCGAGAAGAGTTTTTGTGTGACTTCTAAATTGACCAGGTTTTTGGTGAAAACTGGGTTTGGCGTGGATGTGGAAAGTTTGAATTAGCTTGTAGTGAAGTCGTCATAAAATTGTATCAACGAAGAATCTAGTAAATTACATTGGAGGCAAAGAAATCAAAATCAAAAATTCTTCATTTCCATGAATACAAAAATGTACACTTAGAAAAGGTCAAATTCTTAAAATAAAACACTGACACGGAAATAAAGTGGTTCTTTTGATTTCTGTTGCTTCGGTATGTAGACTAAAGTAAAGAACCATAATCGCCATAATGTGAGCTTTAATTCATTTATGGTCAGAGTTCCAACTGAACATCTGTCGACCTACTTAAGCGCAGAGTTTTGGCCGAAAGGTGTTAAGTTCCGACGGTTCACTGGCCGCCTGCAAGGAGACACCGCCCGCCGTGCACCGTCGTCAGCTGACCCCTGATTGCGTCGCGTCTCGCCGTCAAATAACGCGTCTTTAATTTTAGTTTTTAATATTGTATGTATGTTAGTTTTAAGGTATATATTACTATGGACCGTAGAATAAGTTAAAATAAGATCTGTAACTGTTCTATAGTCTGAAATAAATGATTATTATTATTAAAGAAGTGACTAAGAAACCTTTAGCCTGTTAGTAGTCATTTTTCGAGTTGGAGCAAAACCCGTTCCAAGCTTTTTTATTTTCTAAATAATCTGATATTTTGTAGTAAGCCTTTTTTGCACAGAAAGGTTTCGACAATTTTTTTTTAATTTTTTTCTTGACAGAATTTGCAACTCACTAGGAGTTTTGTTGTAGAAGCGTATACGTTGCCCTTTAAAAGATACATTAATCTTGTGAAGCCTGGTTGTGGGTACAGCGAGTTTATGTTTGTTTCTATTATTTATTATTTTATTTCTAAGAACAACATTGACTCTCAGAGTCTGTTACGATATAAAGACTGCCTTTTTATTAATAAAAGGCTTTCTTTTGTACAATTGGCTTCCTTACCACAGAATCACCACAAAGAGCAAACGTATTTCTCCCTCATTTATCCACGTCTGTTTGGGAGCAATGAAATAATAAAGAATTTGCTGCTCCAGTCGAATGGTACCCTGAGGGAATACATAAATCGAATCCATCAGAAGCTTCCTCAATCTCAATAACGCCTGAAGTTTGCTTATTCTCGCATATCCGTATAAAAATCATAGAGTACCGCAATGAAGAGCTTCGTTCTAATCTCTCGTCGCACAAACCAAGGCAGAGCGTCGTTGCCATAGGGTAGCAAAATACTGAGTTAAGGTCGTCGACAAGCCGCGGCATCGAACGATTTGTATCTATCGCATCAGCGCGGGTCGACGTTAGAGTTTAGTTATAAAAACCAAACACGCGACGCAACAGCTAGTAAATAACGACAAGATCGGTTAAAACTAGAGCGGGGCGGTGATTTCCTCCGTCCACGGGTTAAAAGGGCGGCGTGATTTCTTCCGTCCACGGTTGAAACACACAATTCTAAAAAACGGCCCTAACATTTCCGGGTATGTGATCTCATTACTAGTAGTGGTTTAGGTACACGAGTCATTTTTGGATAAGGGCAACAAGGAAAATTTTTAAAGAAGTACCTACATGAGCATTGGTACAAAAATATATACTTATTCATCATCACATAATACAGCCGGACTGCGAGGTAGAGGCCGCCAATATCTTGTGTAAATTGTCTTGTCTTATTAGTGTACCTACATTGTCTTTTAGACAAAAATGTAGCACAAATATTGTTTGTCAGCCCACAAGGATTTCACAGAAATCTTGGTGGGCCTATACGCGCATTTCCGATACCCAATTCAAATGTAGACACTTTGACAGTGATCTGGCGATTACACACACTCCAGAGCCTTTGTGGTAGAGGGTTGCCGTCTTTAATACAGACGGATTTGTTGTAAGACTCCGACAGTATTGCCAACTTATCACATTTGTTGCTAGAACTGGCCTCAAATATGGTTTCTATTTTATATGCAAAAGTTTGGATGGACGAGTGGAAAGATGGATGGCCCTCCATCAACACTAAAAGTACTAAATGGACCGGGCTGATATTTCGCCCGCATGAAGTTCTGGACCTGGTACAACAATTTACCTATGCTACTCTAATCCCATAACAAGGCGTAGGCGCAGAAAATAGTAACAAGGGCAACAACAGCCTCATCGGATTTTTTGACATTAATGTCAAAAAATCCAACCAAATGGTAGTTTGAAAAGATAAAGATCTTTTATTCCATCAAATACTGTTTTTCTGAGTAATCACAAAGACATGGCGCAGTTGGCAACACATACCCCAGGGTGCAGTACATATCCAATATCCTACGAATGGTCAGTTCCTTGGTAAATAGGATCTCGGATTAGCTGGCTCGGTAAACGGTGGCCAGGGACGCGACACGCTGTTGGCTATGGATTTATTGGCCCTTGGAGATCTCGTGACCCTTACGTTTATCAATGTCTTTGGCTCACTTCAAGGGACAACTTTAGACTTACCTATTTATTAGTAGCTTTAGTCCTTTAGTTAATTTGGTTGTTGAAAACAACATCGTCGCTTTTTTATTTTAATCTACATCCGAAGCAACCGAAATTAAAACAAATAATAAATAATATCATTTTATTTCCAGCAGCACGTTTCAACTATAGAGTTAAAACGCATGCATGTTAGTGTTTAAATTTAAGAATTTGATTTTTAGTGTACAGTTATTGTATTTATGGAAATAAGAAGTTTTTGATTTGATTTGACTAGCTGATCCCCGAATATTCAAACGCAACTTAGATTTTAAAACACGTCTCGAGAGACCAATTTTTTGGACAGATTACTGTGAAAAAACCGCGCCTTGAGACGTGCATAAATACATGTAAGTTGCTTTTGAATATTCGGCCGTTAAACTCAAACGACGCTTATATAAGTAGCTGCACGTAAAACACAATTTTTGACATGTTTTCAATTAAACCTGTCAAGTTAGTTTATTTCTACTTTTGAGTAGGAAGTGGAGGTAAACGGTGTTCAAGACAACACAACATGAACAAAACACGGACCGATCCGTAAATTATTCTTTTACCTAAACGACTTATGACCTACGACCGCGTGCCAAATTCGAGTAGGCCCACTTCAATTGGTTCACATCACACAGGTGTAGATTTTAGCCCATTTGACTTATAGAAATCTGTCATATCATAATATATCACTCATGGATCGCGGCTTTGCTCGTGATACGCGCGTGAGTGTGGATGCATGTTATTGGTTATTGGGAATGGCCCGTAATAAATACTCTACCTAGCATCTCACATTCCAGAGGAATGCGGGGTCGACGCTGTAGAGTACATATCATTATATTCGGAACCAAACTATTTCAATTTCAATCGATGCAGCAAGCGTCTTGGGGACGCTTTCGACTGGTATTCATATGGATCAGTTGATCTACATGTACTTTGTTTGCAACAGTTGCTGTTAGCTTAATGATGTTGGAGCAAAACCCTTCCCAAGCTTTTCCCTCACATAAGCTTTGCTTAGTTTGGGGGTAGATAAAGCTGTGTCACTTATCCAGCATTATTTAATTTATTTGTTATCAAATTACCTACAATCTTAATAGTTTATATAAAAGGTAAAACATTATTTAGGTAGATCCAAAGCAAACCTTGTAGTCTTGTATTACGGGTAAGTTTCCTATAACTGATAAAGGTGCTTACTTACTTCAAAGACCTAAAGAAAAATGCATAGAAAAATGACGAGCTCCGTATTTGAAGAAGCCCAGTGGAAATCAGGTAGCGAGCATTGATGAGAGCATGACAATGGGGTCCCCACTCGGAGCTATTGAAAAGAGCCTTTGTTTGCGTGGTTATGCAGTTTTTGCACAACGGGAAGCATTAAGGAACTTGAACGAAGTAATGTGATGAGGCGGGCTTTAAGAGGAAACCATTTTTATTACACAAAAAGGTTTAAGTAATGTTGGATTACATTTCTCTGCGAATAAATGTCTCTAAGGTTTTATGTAGTTGGAAGTTAATTTTTTTGAGGACATCAACGAAATACAAAATTCAGTGTTGGTAGCTATAATTTGTAGGTTATTTCTCAGAGATATGATTGTGAAAGTAAATGTGTTTGCTAGCTTACGTCCGGGCTCGTAACAGTAGCAAAGCAGTTAAAGAAATATTTTTGAATTTTAATATTTTCTTTTTTAATTTAAAAAAAAGAGACTAAAGGAAGTATACTAAAGGAGTATTTAATATAAAATAATTAGTAATTAATATTTAATCATTTAATTTAAAAATATATTGTTCAGACAGACAGACAGATGCGGCCGGGAACTTTGTTTTATATTAAGTTGTGATGATATAACGGCGATGGGAATCTATAACTAATATTTATCATTATTATCATCAAAAAAATAGGGTAAGTATGTTATTGACTAACAGAAATTGCTACAGCAGACCTCGCAGAATAACTCATAGAATAAATATTCTTACAATTTTGTACCAGACTCTGCTCCTACAATTTAGTTACAACTCAGCAATTTTTTAGCACGAACTGTACGTCACGAATTGGAACCGTTTTGGCATCTCTTGTTCCCGTTAATTGGAACATGTAGAGGAAGTTTTACGACTGGCTATTAGCTAGGTACTCTGGAAAAAAGTGAAAAGTTTTTTATAGGAAATAAAATTACCTGCGTAAACTTACTCATACCTGTGCTAAACCTAGATGGTTCAAATTTCGGGAAGCTTATATACTGTTGTGGGTAACTCCAGAGCGTAGCGTGTGAGGTACCTAAACAGTTAATATTCTAGAAGGATTCTTCCTTTGTTGATAGTTTTCAATGGATAAAGATGAAATCTAAGTGCAATTTGAGGTTCCTCGAAGCGTTGTTCTACGTGAGTAAACAACTTACCAGCTTTTGTAGTTAGACAGCGGAGCTCTCAAAAGAAAATCGAAGTTTCTGAAAGTTAATGGAAAGTTCTTGGAGATGATAAGGTAAACAATACGCGAACAATTTACTAGGAATATCCATCAAGCAAGGCTTCGACTCTGTGATACGGTTTCGATATATTCGACAGGCAATCGTGATTTTTTTTTTTATCTAATGCTGTTTTAACATGATTTTTGCTTATTATCTAGTAATTAGGATATATAATCTAAAGGAAAAGCCGAAATTAACAGTAACACACAACAACATAACTGTAATGACAGTAAAAAATCTGAAAGATTAGGAGAAAAACAGTAGTAACTCAGAAAAAATATGGTATTTTGTAGGTACAGTTATTTCTGATACTTATTTAAAATAATTTTATTTTCATTTTTGAAACGTCTTCGTAGGGCCTTTTAACGCATAGATTATTATGTATTTTTTTCGAAGCTTTTTCGATATAGATTACGTATAAAAAAAGGTTTTAGTGTAACCCAATTGACGTCAACGCGACCTTTAAAAAAAAGTGATTGCCATAGACAAAGATAGATGGCGTAGGACTGTGTGAAACTCAAGTGTCATAAATCTGCTAAAAATATTATGAATATTTTTAACTATTAATTTTTTTTTATGTCACTTGACAGTGACACTTGACTTTTGTGTAGCGCCATCTAGTGTCAAAATAAAAAGCTTGATTGTTTTTTAAGATCCCTCATTCACATAGGTACATCCACACCTTGATTCCCAGATTCAAAGCCCAGCATCTTGAACAGAAAGACCATTACTAAGCACCCTTGTCGAATGCGTGATTAACCTAATGGGTTTATCATACGCATTTCTGAGCAGAACATGCATATTCACGAATGGAAATGTTTGTAATTCAGCAGATAATGTGTCAACACAGACACAAATAGGTACTTCTAAAATAAAAGAATATTTGCACCGCTTTCGTAAGACAAGACAAGAGTGAATAGGTATCTTCTAGACCTTCGTGATACATCGTCGGCCGCATCTTCACTTTCCATCAGGTGAGATTGCGGTCAAACGAAGGTCCACAGACTATTAAAAAAACGCAGGCAACATGAAATTATTTTCTATGCAATATTAAAAGAATCAACAAAATCGGTTAATGATAAATAAAAAAAAAAAACATGCAGGTGAATTACGAACTCCTTTTTAGAAGTCGGATAAAAAATAAACAACTACCTAGAGCTGGAAATTAGACACAGGTCAGTGATAATATCCTAAGAGTCTTGTTGCTGTGACTTTGGGTCGGAGTAAAATGACAAAACACCACTTCCGATCCCGTTTTTCCGCCAAAAACATACAACCTACCAGATGGACCACAAGGTCCACAAGACCGAGCTATAGGTAATTTATAATTTAAATTCCTAACCGTAAACTTAGAAACTTCGCTGCAGTTTCAAGCCCTCTTGGCTATACAAGACACACCTAGAACGTAGTGTAGAACCTTTAAGAACTTATTTCTGAATTGTAAAACTTAGTTGTTTGCTGTAACTGCTCGAAAATAATCAATCGAATCGTAATTATTGTATAGAGATTTATATTGTCAGCTTTCCGATGCGGTTCCTCGAAATCGACGAAATCAATACAAAGTCTGCATGCCAACTCAAAGACTGCCTTGATGTTCAAGGGTATCTTCTGCATGGCTCCTTCTGTTCACAATAAACTGCCAAAATCACTTAGAGAACTACCACTCACACAAAGGTTTTTTTTGGTTATAGTGCTTACCCGCACTTTAGGTATCTCGAAGGAATGAAATAAGTTCCAATTTTTTTTCGAAAACTAACTAAAATTCAAATTATTTCATTTGAAATTATTTCATTTCTTACTACTCACACTGTTTCGGAAAAAATTTAAAGCCACATTAGAAGGTAAATGCTCCGTCTAGTCTGTGATAAATACCTTAGGTGAGTACTTCATTTCAACAAGGGTGTCCAAGTGCTATTAATTCTAAATGGAAGCCTGCAATTGTATTAATTACAAGCGCGCAGGTTTTGCAAATTACTTCAAATGCTAAATTACTTCTGCCTAGGCCTGAAATCACGCTTAATGATGCTTAATTTTTATTTAATTGGGCGTTGTTAGCTGAATTACAATTTGTTTATATTGAGCACCAAAAGTTCACTCATGAAAGCTTCAAAAGAGTAAAAAGTAGTTATAAATACCTCATGATGGCTTTTTAGGGTTTCGAGATCGGTTTCGAAACCCTTATGGACTCGCTCTGTCCGTCCGCCTACTTTTTTGAATATCTCAGTAACTACTGCAGCTATTTACGATGAAAGCCAATAATGTTTTAAAGAAAAAAAAATTAGAATTAAAATTTTCAGTACAAATTTTGATGTTGAAATTCCAAATTAGACTATGGAGGTAAATATGTTATCAAATAAAAGGTATTAGTTTGAAAATTTCAAAAAAGGTTTTGAAATGTCTGTAGGTTCCATGCTTCTTAAATTATTTCGAAAAAAGTAGTAAAATTGATTTTCAATTGATGACAATTTAGGGCCATATTTTACAACAGAGTTCAAGACACAAGAGTAAGCATAGTCAAACTCTAAGCGTACAGCCATAGAAGCCTAAATCCAATGAAATTTTACAACATACGACCTTCATACAACCATGGAGGTCCGTCGTACAACATTAAACTCCTTCGTGGAACGCAGTCGTAACGCTGAAGAAAATTCCGTTTTATCTTTTTACCATAACTCCCAACTAGTCCCAACATTGAGATTGATGAAAAGCTCTTAAATGAGGGAGTTATTACAAGAAGTTTATCAACGTTAAACAAATTTCTTAAAACACTGTCCGTAGACTCCCCATGGTTTGTAATAATTATAGAGAAATTTAAGGTTCCGAAGAACTTTAATTTTGAAAGAGTTACTTTCTTTGGGGTATTAATTATGGGGCTTGATGATTCGGTACGAAAAGACCAGCCAGAATGCGCAGTACGTAAAGTACCTACCTAGTTTGTATATGTACCTACTTATAACTTAAGCCGTTGCGCGTTGTGGGAGCAACTTAGGGGCCGTCTAATTTGACGACAGAGATATTCACTCTAAAACTACAGTTTACGGCGTCCGTTAGCTACATTCGGGGCGTTGACTGAGCAAGGTCTTGAACATCTGACCCTCCTTTTTTTCTGTTCTTTTCTGAGATAAGCTTTGCGGTTTCACTAAAATGCCACAAATTTTATTTATTTATCTGTATGTTTATGCTATTTTCCCTAGGCTAGGTTCCGTACCCGTTTTACGGGACCCTATTAATAAGACTCCGCTCCAGGCTGTATCTAATGAACCGTGATAGTTAGACAGTTGAAATTTTCACAGATTATGTATTTCTATTGCCGCTATAACAATAAATACTAAAAAACAGAATAAAATAAATATTTATGGCTCCCATACAAGAAACGTGATATTTTGCTCGTTTTTGCTCGATATTGATAACGGCAACAGGTAGACGCTTGAAATATTCACAGAATATTTATATTCACTTTGAAATTTTAATATTTAGTTATATCACTTTGAAAATAAATAATTAAATTAAAATAAAACAAATAACTAAGGGGGGATCCCATATAACAGATTTTTTTCCCGTTTTTATAGATAATGGGACGGAACCCTTCGTGCGCGAGTCCGACTCGCACTTGGCCGGTTTTTTTATTAAGTCCAGCATTATTGTCGTCCAGCGCGTTGAGATGAATAGACAATATTGCGTATGGTTAGGACCAACCTAGATGACATGGATTATTCCTAAAATCCCCCACGAGACTGCTCGATTTGATTTGGGGGAATTCAGGAAAAATAACTGAAATCCTCCACCGGAGATTTCCGGAATGATCAGATGAGACTTGCACAGAAGAGTAGTGAATTACACAATGTCGGCCTACGGATGATGATGATGAACTTACTGAGGGTTTCAGTGTAATAAGGTTTTAGTTTTTTCAACACATTGTTGCACACAATTTACAGGAGGATCTATACAAATGGTAGGCAATACCTACGGCATATTCTATCAGAAAACCTAACATTACAGTTAACAGTTAAAGAAAGCGACAAAAAGTTTTCATTATAATTTCCATTGATTGTCTGTCTCACATGTCTGTCTATCAGACCCTTAATTATAGACCCAAATAGGTAATCTATTTTGGTCTATAATTAAGGGTCTGATAGGATCCTAAAATGTTTATAAGACACGGAGGCTTATCACAACTTTTAGACCCATATGCGGTTGATAAGGGTCCTGTTGTCATTTGGTGATAAAATTCCTTTTTGAGGACACAGTCTCTTTTCTTTTTGGCCTGTATGGAACACATAACTCCGGAATAGATTTTTGTTACATTTGGTAATGTAAGATTATCAGAAACTAATTATTGGTAGCAACATTATTAATAATAATGTTCACTTTTAACATTATTTTCAACTGTTAAATTTACGAGTAGACCTTCCTAATTCTTCAAAAAATATTATTTCACGTTGTTTTGAGGTAATAAACAAGGGTAAGAAAAATAGCTTTTACGTGGATAGCGGTTACATTCTTATAATTTTATTCATTTATTCTGTTATTTCATGTGTACGTAGGTAGTACATCGAGTTCTTTCATTTATATCCTTTTGGTTCCTGTCTTTTCATTACTATCATAAGTTTTATGCAAGACTTTTGTTACAAGATTTTTATCTCTCCCGAATTCTCGATCTTATGTTATGGTAACTGAATCACTGAACTAGAAACCTACAGAAAGGTGTTCTAAGTCTTCATCAAAAAATATATTTTTCATAAAGAATAGAGATTATTATTGATTTGTTTTTTTATTTATACCTGTACCTAACTTCACGCACATCACCTCTAGATGTAATCGTGAGTGTGTCTCGTATACTATTTTTATCACCAATGGGGTATAAACATAGATTACAGATCGCATCGAAAAACATTGCGGGTACATTATTGAAGTTGAAGGAATAAATTTCAAATAATTTAAGCAATCGATGACAAAGTGGCGTAATTGTTTTCAATTCTACCCAACAATTCCCGTGCATGTCCTCCAGTATACGAAAAATGAAACGGGATCGCACCTGCTTTGTAAAATTTATCTAGAAGCACCGAAAATATTGAAAACGAAAGTTTTCAATCAGTGCGTCCTACCCGTCATGACTTACGGAGCTGAGACGTGGACACTCACGGTAGGGCTTGTCCACCAGTTTAAAGTCGCCCAGCGAGCTATGGAGAGAGCTATGCTCGGAGTTTCTCTGAAGGATAGGATTCGCAACGAGTACATCCGACAGAGAACCAAGGTTGTCGACATAGCTCAAAGGATTAGCAAGCTGAAGTGGCAGTGGGCTGGCCATATCGCGAGAAGAACCGATAACCGCTGGGGTAAACGTGTTCTTGAGTGGAGACCGCGACTCGGCAAACATAGTGTAGGACGCCCTCCGACCAGGTGGGATGACGATTTGTGAAAGACTGCTGGCAGATGCTGAATGCGGCAAGCTGAAGACAGGGCGCTATGGCGCTCATTAGGGGAGGCCTATGTCCAGCAGTGGACTGATATAGGCTGATGATGATGATGATGACCGAAAATATAATATTAAACCAGTTAGGTAAGGTATCAACAAGCTTAAAATGTAAATGCCTAGCAAATTTTGCGGCAAAAATAAAAACAGTTTTCACTTCTTTGTTCTTAATAGCCTTATAACAATAAATTCGCATGGAGTCGACAACATAAATGAGTTTCAGTTCAATTCCTTGGGTTTTATTTTTGTTGGAAGCTTTGTTTATTCGATCGTATATAATTTGCTAACAGACCAGAAAATTGAAAGCGAGACTTTTGAGGTTATACGAGGATAGGAGGCTTTTTGATCAAAAAAGTGTTTGCTCAGCAGCGTAAAACGAGTTTTATGCGTATTATTCGTATATACGCTACTCGGTAATGTTTATTTGAGAAATAGAAAGTTGATTAGTTACTTACTTTTTTATTACTTTCTACCATGTTTTTACGTAAATCACCTCCCACACAATAAAAAAAAGTCATTTAAATCCACATCGCCATCATTGGCCAATTTTACATCTACAAAAGATTAGGTGGCATCAGTCTGACTGGGTGTCAATCGAGCACTGATAATTCAGAACATTTATTTATTTATTTGGCACACAAAACAGAATACAATCAAATATTATATGAATAGGAGGACACAATAATAAAAACTAGACTGTATCCCTAAATATGTGTACACAGCATGTTCAGAGACCAGTTATACATATGTAAGCAAATATCTATTGGAAATTAAAATAAGAATAATTAATTATGAAATAAGAAAGCATGCATTATTATCTAAAAATTACAAAAATAAAAATGAATTTGGCAAATTAAAAATAAAAAGAAAATTATAACCACTCTCCTTAATGAGAATGGTTGCAACGTCTTTTTTAAATTTATATAGCCTTGTGTTGAAAATATCAATATTGTCACTATTTTTAACTAAAATATCATTGTACTGGCGACACATTCTTGGGTTGTAATAGGAAGTATTATTGGTATGGACCTGTAGGGCGAAAGTTTTCTGAAAGGGATAGCGAGAGCTCGTTCTGGTATTAAAACTAATGGTAGAGAGTAAGTTTGGAGAATCGATTTCAGAGTGTATGATTTTGAAAAGAGTGACCATATCCAGGTATTGGCGACACATAACAGAGCCATTTTTAAGTTTAGTTTCAAATAAACCCCTTATGAACCATTATTGAATGGATGCAATTAAGATTTCTCGTCTTCACGAACGTAGTCGCGATGATGGGCAGAACTTGCAGTTCAGTGTAAGATTACCAACAAACCTGTATAATCCTCGCGTCGTATTTCCTCATGTCTGAGGGTCGGGATTCCCCCGTGAAATGATCTTGTCAAGGACAACATTGCACCAGCTGCATCTGTCCTTGGCGACGTGAAGAACATCGTGGAAACCCTGTCTCTCAACATTTGTCGAAGTTATTTGCAGGTAAAAAAAATCCAATTCATATAAATTTTCTTCAACCACTTGGGAAAGGACGCGGAACCGTTCAATAGAAAATGGATTGCAGCCTTAGAATGATAATAATAATCTATAAGGCCTGATATTGGACAACTTTTTGTCCTCGACCCTAAACCCTAATAAATTCTGATAAAACCTTTTCCTTATTTTTAATTAAACTTTTAAATTGCCAAGCGTGTACCTGGCCTGTTCACTTTACTGTAAAGTGTAAAAAATTTGGAAAGTATTTTAACACGATGACATTCATACAAAAATTCAAGTGTTCATACTATTTGATTAGACTTAAAAAAACGTAAAAATAATCTTTTCACGACTAAACGGCTTTACAATATAATAGGTGCAATAACAAAAATAGAATAGGAAGCGACCTGCAGAAGTGAAAATGCTGATCGCAGATCGCAATGCCCATCTCCGGGGTTAAAAGGAAAGAAGCACATAGGATACTTTTTATCCTGGAAAAACGCATGCAAAGATGGCAGGCAGAAGCTATAAAATGTTTCAATATTCACTGGATATAATCCATTATTCGAAAGGGTGACAGGGGTCTATAACCACAATATTATATATAACCACAAGTCGTAGGGGTCACTGAGTTTCCTTTCAAAGGGCTCGCCTACGTCGGCTGAGCAAACAGGTTACAATCTTATTTTGTGAACTTTTGCGTGAAAATGCAGAGGTGCAAATGCGGAGACATAAATAAAATTGGTAAGAAAGACGATTAGGGATTAAAGGATATTTATTAACATAGTGCAAAATTTAAATTTTGTCCTAATGCTATGTTTCCCTGCATTCCGAATACGCCTTTTTTGGTATTCTTGTTTATTTTATCTTAGTGTACTCCTCCATTAGTAGACGGGTAAAAATTAAACATAAACGTGTTTAAACTTTATAACGAGACCTTAAAACATGTACCTAACCTACACTGAGCTGAAGGATTATGAAACTTTGCCTGTTTATAATAACGCCGAACGCTCACGGATTTGCCAGGTAGGTAGGTAAATCCTGGGATAAGTTCCAAACAAACGCTCCCGTTGAAGTACCAAGGCAAGCACCTTTATGTATTAAGTTTACACGTAATTCCACCCTAAACAAACAGATTGAAGGACCCCGTATAGAAACAGGGGCTTGATCATGGGTTTTCTGAGTATGTTTATCAGATGGGAGCAAAAACGAGTGCCGTAGGGTCACGTGAAAATAGAAAATATGAATTTTGTTTTAACGTTACTGTTCTAGCATTATCAAGTCAGGCAGATCTCTCAAAAGAATAAATAATTTTCCCCATCAGATTCAGTTAACGAGAAAAGCGCAAAAAAACACATTTTCTTCAACTGAAGATATGGTTTTTCGCACTTTTCTCGTCCTCCTTATTTCTCTACTCCTCTTTTTTTCTAACCAAAGATATCAAAAAAACGTTGCAGTCAACTAGATCATTTAATATTAAATTGTTGTCACCATTGCGCTTCAGAATGCTCAGTGTCATCACTTTCTGTGTTACCTGTTCTGGCCGTATTCTGCATAAACCATTTGATGGTCCTGGTCAGTGAATGCGTTAACCCTAAAAAGGTCACTTTGGGGATTATTCTACCAGTTTGTTTGAATTTGCATGTTAAACACTAAAACCAAAGTTTAAAGCTCAAACCGAACTAAAACAACTAGCAAGAACTATCGGTAAACTAAAGGCAAGACGCCTCTGGTTTGATACTGAGTTTAACTGCAAACTTGACCGTGCTAGCAAAAATCAAACAATAAATTTAGTACCATATGCACGTGACTGCACGTGACTTCGATTTATAGCCAACATCAGGGGTAAGTAACCAACGGTTATTGACCTTAGAAACAACATGAAATAGGTTAACAAGAGGCCAGATAAACGATGGAGGGATCGTGCGAAGGATGAAAAGTGGGAAATGTAAGTAAGGGTCTGTGTAGATAGATTACAATATCTACACCGACCTTGAAGGGCGTATAATAATGATACGAGGAAAAGAAGACGAAGGAAGGGAAGAGAAATGAGGTCGACTAAGCTGTTAGGGAGTCCTGGCTTCGATAGTGATGGTGACATTGACGACGAAGATCCAGTGAGTTCGGCCTTTTTTGGGTCGACCAAGCCATAATTCGCTACAGCTAATACTAATACATATTATGAATACTTGAATACTATTCCATAGCCGAGTAGCCTTTACAAAGGCTACTCGGCTATGGAATAGTCTTCGGCTCGGCTATGAAATAGTCAAGTAGTCTATTTCATAGCCGTGTAGCCTTTACCAAGGCCACTCGGCTATGGAATAGTCTTCCCATCGAATATCGCGAGGTATCCTCAATGAATGTCTTCGGATCTAAAGTCTATAACTACTTTCTTTCTCAAGAATAACTCCTTACGTGAATATGCACATAATTAATATATATACTTTATTGTGCGAGTATTATTGTAAGAACCTAGTATATTTATTATTAATATATATGTCTATTTAGTTATGCTCATTAAATATAGTTTTTTTTTGCTTTTTCTGTAAATTTTGCAATGTACTACACTACCTACTAAAAAATATTGTCCACTGTACCCTGGATACTACAGCTTACAATGTCAAAAGTTACCTCAATCTAGCTTCAGATATTAGACATTTAATTAGGATCACTCAAAAACAGCACAGGAACAAAAAACAGAAACAGTACCTAAGTTAGGTAGGCACGAATCCCTCTATGCCTCTCTAAATTACTGTTTTCATTTGTTTTCTCTATCTCACATTTAGGTCTACGGCAAAGTGTTTGACTATAGTGAGAACTTATTCTTTGTACTTAACACTTAACGAAGTAGGTGCTTTATTTGTTAACTTGCGGGCGTATTGAGGTAATGCCAGTTGGAAATACAGCTCTGACACACAGACCCAAGGCTAGAGGCTCTGACTACACGAATCGCGAGACCTATTCTACGTGGTTACTATGACCTTCTAGTACTTTCTGCTACGGTGACTGAACTAGAGTTCCACTTAGCTGATTCTTCCATTCCTTCCCTGTCATCTCGTAGAATTGGTGTAACATCAAACAGCAGACGTTGGCGTTCCGTATAGACAATAAGCGCATTACAAGATCAATCAGGAGGTTCTACGTACAAGACTGTTAAACACATTCACTGCGTGTGGCAATGATAGTGTTAAACCATCAACTTAAATTCGATATACTGATATCCAGATGAGAAATCCATCATGATGATTATCTTTGGTACACCCCCTGCCTTTCTTAAATTCACAATTCTTTCCATCCAAAGATTGCCTGGAAGAGATCGCTTCTTAGCGATAAGGCCGCCCATTGTACTTATCTTATGTGATGTCTCTTTGTAATGTTATTTTATGGTGTACAATAAAGCATTTTTGTATTTGTATTGTTAATAGAATAGAATAGAATAGAATATTATTTATTTGTAACTCCATCAACATATAGGTACAGACATAATTTAGAGACAAGAGACAAAACTACTGTCGATAAGAGTCACAAAACGGTCCCTGTCTCAGCATGGGTTAGTTGTAAACACTTTACAACCAACGCTGGTCTTCCGACAGAGCCGTTTGGTGACGTACGTTTGGTGACGTAATCCAAAACGAAAGTAAAAAACGTAAATAAAAGAAAGTCCTTACAACAATAAAACAAGAAAATCCAATACATTACGTTCTGAACCAACCATTTGGCGTGCCTCCGGCCATAAAGTACCTGTTTGCAGCCTCCGTTTACGAAGCCCTAAATTTTATGAAACTGAACTCGCTGAACATAAATCTCGTACAGAGTCACGCAGCGTTTATATATCTATTTGTATTCTTTTTATATATATTTGTTTTTAGCACTCTTCTTGCCAGAGAAACAGATTATCACCTAGTTGAGGCACACGCATTGTTTTAAATCCATTAGAATAAGATTACATACTTTTTTGTTATCCTTTTGGTCTTTAGATATTTTTGAATAAATTATTTTATTTTATTTATTTATCTTTTCTCACGCCATGGCTGAAACTGGCTGAAGCAGCTTGTTTTGAAGCTTGTTATCCACTGAACAGAGAGGAGAGATGCGATATTATAGATAGATAGATAGATAGACAATTCTTTATTGTACCACACAAACGCAGAAAACAGTACAGAAATAAAAGCTACGAGCAGAAGTACAAAGGCGGCCTTATCGATATGAGCGATCTCTTCCAGGCGAACTTGGGATGGACTGGACATATAAGAACAAAAAAGACGGTGGCACTTGAAATAAAAAGACAAAGACAAAGTTTTTGTCTCCAGAATATGGACTGTGACATCCAGAATATGGACTGTGACTACGGAATTGTGGATAGTGGAAGACAGGACTCAAAGAGGTAAAGGAAATCGTACTCAGCTAGTTTGCAACTAGACAGAGCGCGTCAAATGGATATACCCTATTTTGACTTTTGAAAAGCGTTAGATAGAGTAAACAACTAGGCGATCACCTTTACTGTCGTTGCGGAAAATAATCAGAAATGCAAGCCACATCAAATTATTTCTATAAAACGAATCCGTATTTTACAACATTTCTTATTAAAGCAACGGACACGTGGCTAGGTAACTTAAGCTTTTACGGGTTGGTTGGTCTTTGGCAGCGAGCTTCTTTGAACGTCTCTGATTTTTATCATGCCTACCCGCAGTGACACAAAAGCCACCTAGAGCAATTAAAAAAAACGTCTCAGATGCACGTACATACAGACTGCGATAACTGCTTCCAAAGCTAGTGTGCCACCTTTGTGGTATATAAAAGTTGTCACGACATCTGTCATGTTCTTTTTAATGTTCTCAATATTATATTCAACTCGGTTTTTTCTCGGAATGACCACTATCTTCGGTGTCACGGTTCAGATTTTACAAAAACACATGAAACGACCAAAAATTACCATACCGAATCTCTATGGTGTCTTTTTCGGTGCCTAAATAAAACGGTATCGAATCCAAATTTTATATTAACAAAGACATTTATGAATAAAAACCCAAAAACTAAAACACTAACTTCAACAATGCATAATCTCACATGTACGAAAATGTACAAATCCAAAAATGAAAGAGAGAATTTAAAAAAAAAACATTAAAATGATGAATGGAAGCTTCCAAAACCAATAACTGTTTTGATCTTCTGTGCTTTGCTTTGATGATACCAATATTCTAAGGTTTTTATTTATTATAGTACTCTGGGTAATTTCTAAGAAATTAATAAATCCCAAAAATTTACAATATACCAATATATAGATACCAATATTGTTAAATATTTTCCACCAATAGTCCTTGGGTTTAACCTCTTGGTATACAAAATATATCCAGGTTTTTGTATCGGAGTAAAGATAACTCTTTATCGATCGATGTTGATTAACTACCCAGACAACTGTGGTTTTGGACCGAACCTATACCTATAATTGTGCCTGTTGATTTCAGTTGATTTAGATTTCGGAACTACAGTTTACTTCATTGTCATGATAACAAAGCCAAAGCCTATCAACTTTTCAATGCTATCAATCTTTCTTTTGTAAAAAATTCGGCATGCCTATGAATTATCGTCCATATTATGCCATGACAGCCCATGCGCTCGACTTTTTCTCATTATACTTGGTGTGAACCTTATTTCAGGGCGTTAAGGATGGTTTTAGATAAAATTGGGATTTTTTAAATGTGTTTTAGTAGAAATAAATGGTTCTGCAAACCCCATCCTGGATTATTGTCACAAACGAACGGTGATAAATCAGTATGGATATCAGACATCTGGTTTTAGTTTCACTTTTCTTTATTTTTGTGTTCGCTTACGACTGTGATGACTCATCTGAAGTGTTAGTTGAATTCGTAAGTATTTTTTTTAACCATGCTATAGTGAAGAGGGTTCAATATGACCCTAAACCATTTTACACTCAATTTTTTTTTGAGGATGAACAAAATGAAAACAGTTTCTCCGTAAGTAATAAAAATAAATAAAAAGTCAAGTGCGTGTCGGACTCGCGCAGAGGGGGTTCCATATAATCAAATAATTATAAGACCATGTTAAGAAACAAGAGTTAACAAGAGTTAAATATCATGATTCTAGGTCAACGGGAAGTAGGTAATCTAAGTTTTGCTCCAAATCGAGAGTCAAAAAATTGGGCAAGTGATTCCCTTGGAAATTTCAAAACAATTACATAAACATAAACGGCTGTAACTTTGACTGTGTTGACTTAGAAGTTTGATTTATATCACGGCTCCAAAAAAGTTTGGAGCCGTGATATAATTTGAGTATCCGATGCTAATTTCAACCCGATACCTCTACGCATTTCTGAAAAAAGAGGGTTGACAGACATACAAACGGACAACATAAGTGATCCTATAAGGGTTACTTAAATGTTTTGAGGTACGGAACCCTAAAAACGTGGGTTTTTTTCGAATATCCTTTGCATAATCCAACCTAGGTAAGGTATCTATTTTTTCGGGGTCCTCTGACCCTTTTCAAAGTAAAGCTGGCGTGCGGTGCGTGGAATCCAAGTGCGTGTACTTATTGGATTGTCTTACGTTCTTTTGTGACCTACTTGTAGTTTCTCTATTACAAGAAAATGATTTTTTTTTCAGGAACTAAAATACTGATAAAATAGCTATAATAGATTATTAACTGTCATAAAATATCCCAATATTTTGGGTCTTTAGTCGTTTCGCACCACAAGCGATTCGAACCGCGGTGCAAATCGGCCAAGTATTCCTATTGAATGGGTTCTTTCGCACCGCGGTGTGAATAGACCAAACCTTTTTCTGAATTAGTCAATTCATATCGCAGAGTAACAAAGCAGTTTTCTTTTTGAATGGGTGAATTATGACAAAAATAATGTAGTTTAATTTAATAACACGTCTTTAACAATAACTAAAAAAATCTATGATGTGCACCACTCAAATAAAAGTAAAAATACTTAATACACTTCTAAAAATAGTAAAAAAACTAAAACTAACAACTAACATAAGAAATGCTGAGAATCGCGAGATGTAAATGGCATATGGTTTTATTTTTTATTTGTAAATTAATAGACAAATTGGAACCTACGTTAGATGTTACCTATCAAAACCAACAAACTTAGCAAAATATTTAAATCACTATCTCCATTGTTCCAAATTTATCAAATGCCCGCTTATGTTCAATCACGCATGACCCAAAAAGACCAGTCCAAAAAGAGCCTTGTACTCCGTGCGAGCGAAAGGAAATGTCAATAAACGGGAAAACTTAATACATGTGCAGAGGTCTTGTTTACATGGGCAGGTGTTGCGACATTTACGACTAATTACGTGTCAAGAAAAAAAAATGAAAAAATTCAGTCCCTTTTAGCAACCAAAGCAAGTAGTAAAAAATACTAAATAATATTTCATCAGAGATACAATTTTCGTTTATCCTAAGAACTTACTTTTCTTACTTGAGCTCATTTTACATGAACAGCGGACCGAGAAAGCCAGATCAGAGATGTAGAGTCATTTTACTTACTTTGAAACCTTCCTCGTTTATATTCGCTAACTTAAGGTTATAACAGAACAGCTGAGCATGACAGTTGCAACATATGCGAAAAGCATACCACTTTCTCCATTGTTCCAAATTTATCAAAATGGCCGCATATGGTCAATCACACATGACCCACCGCTTTCTTCCTTCCAGGCGCATGCTTGTTTGCTACCATGGTGGTATAAAAAAACATAGCATTATAAATTATAAGTAAAGCCCACCGCTTCCCATCAGGCGCATGCTTGTTTATCACCATGGTGGTATAAAAAAACAGCATTTTAAGTAAAGAAACTTTAAAGGCACTTAGTCTGTTTCAGTTACTTTAACAAATTGAAATAGAAACTTAAACAATAGTAAAACTAACTAGTGTCCATCATACCTACCATACGTAATGCAACACAATGCAGCTGATTTAATACGGTCACCGCGAGGTCGGCGCGAGCGCACGATGTTCAACTGTTTTACTGAGACCATGCGCGGGAAAGGCCATTTCAAAAACATTTTCCAAAGTCAAATACAGTTTTTTTTTATAAATTTGAACAGTTGTCATTGTAAAGAGAATTTTATATGAAAACAATCCAGATTCGAATTACTATTAGTTTTTTTTAAGTTGAAATTATGAGAACGCTTGTGATTATTTTGTGTTTGTTGTCAGCTTTGTTTGCACAGGACTGCAAAACTGGCGGGAAACGGGTATGGAACGTTAAAGTATATTACACATATTTCAAAAGAAGTTGAAGTGGGATATTTTTCACAGCAGTTTCGGTTCTAATTTGATAACTCGACATCGTTGATTTTTTTTAAATGTCCCAATCATTTTACGTATACTTAAAAGCCCTGGAGGATGTTGACGGATGATTATTGTTGATGATGATTTTAAGAGATCCGAAATGAAAGGTTTCTGATGTAGACGCATCCCAAGAAACTTGCTGGTAGTTGTTCGTTTTGTGCGTTCGTATGGGACGGACTAATGACAGTTGATAAGAAATCTTGCACGTTAAACGTTGAAAAAATTTAAAAGCAATTGACCGTTTCATTAAGTCCTTCAAAAATTCGTTCCCGCTCCTGCTGTTCACCGGAAACTCAGCCTATTTGTTGTTAATTTTAGGTAGAGTTCGACTACAGTCAGTTAATAATCAACCTAGGTAATCATTTATTTCATGATTTCTAGAATAAAAGTCTCTTTATTTACATAGGTCAGCACTAAATAATATGTGTAAGATTATGATGTTATATGTGTACAAGTTTGTACTTACCTACACGATAGTAAATTACATAAAAAACATTGAAAATTTTAAAAATGTAACGAAAAGGAAATGGGCTTCAAAGCGCCCATTCCGGTTATTTCAGTGAACATTTCTGTTAGGTCCGGATGGTTAAATGATGGATGGTTATATGATGGATGGCTTGTTCCAGTGTGCTGACCACGGGCAGTGCTGCGGCGGGTGCTGCTGGGGCGGCGAGTGCATCGACAGTGAGTAACTATTTCTAAAACTTCAAATTCAAAAAGGGTAATAAAGACAGTAAATGTTTCCACCAGGGTGGCTCATTCATTATTGCATAAAATACGCCACAAGACAACGACAAAACATGTTCAAAATAGTAAAACCTATTTGTTACAATGCCCATAAAAAACACTATTTTGTTATCTAAGATGTACAATTTTTTATTTATAAGTACATCAGGCGAACTTCTTTACTCTTTTTTTTCTTCTTTTTCTTTTTGCAAAAAAAACCTTCCTTTTTTATTTGCTAATAAAAAAGGAAGGTTTATAAGTTTACAACATAACTGCTGAGCATGACAGTTGCAACATATATGTCACTTTCTCCAAATTTTTCAAAATGGCCGCTTACGGTCAATGATACATAACCCACCGCATGACCCAAAGCGTTCCCATCAGATGGGCCACGTATAATAGTATTCATCTATGAGATGGGCCGCATGCTTGTTTGCCACCTTGGTGGTATAATCAAACAGCGTTTTATCTAAAGAAACCTCGAAGGTATTAAGTCTGTTTCAGGTCCTTTAACAAATAAAAATAGAAACTTCCACAATAGTAAAACTAACATTGCAACACACTGCTTCTTTATTTAAACCCCACAATCCACACATTTAAACCACCCAAACTTAATGTGTAACTTGCACTTTCATGGCGCAAGAAGTACATGTCTGCAGCGTCTTGTACCTCCGGTTCGCACCGATGAGCCTGAGCAGTGAATTCCTGAGCAAATGTTTTTTTTTCAGCTTACAGATCGTGCTACTCGTCTTTGGATGTGTGCGAAAGTCACTCGTGCTTCGGCGCAGAGAGCTGTGTCCCCTTCATCCCAGCGCAGTGTCCGGGATGCGAACCTGTACCCCTGTGCAGGCTACTGGAATAACTGGGAAATACATGACGAAAAGAAAAACATAAAGAAACACAACGCAGATGATGTAACATGATCCGAGCGAGTGCGGGACGTTTTTACTGACGTTTTTATGATGTTAACTAAACGCACGGAAAAAAATATAAGACAGATTCGAGAAAATAATATTTTATAGGGAAACATGCACAAAGGTCTGATAATAGGTAACTTAGTAGTGCAACATTATGCTATACAATATAACGACCAATGTGGCGCGGAGGGCGACTGTCCGCCTGCGAGCAGGAGGTTTACAGGTTCGATTCCCGCCTTGGGAAAATGTTTGTATGATCTGCCAATATATGTTCCGGGTTTTCTTGTATTTTCTCTGTGTTATAAAAAATATCTATCTTTGCATCGTATTGTTATGTATATCAGTCATCGAGTGCCCATAACACAAGCTCTGCTTAGCTAGGGGCTAGATTTAAAAATTTCGTTTAGTGTTTTTTTGTGGAAACTTATAACCAGCTGTCAGCTTCGATAAAAATAAAAAAGCTGTCAGTTGCACACCATTATTGTAATATAGTTACCTAACTGTTAGTATTCCTAAAACTTAAAAAAATTATACTACAAAAATGTGAATTATCCAATCTAAGAAATTGTATATTTATTTATATAAGGTAAGTTGTTCTTTTTTATTCTATGTAGGTTCTTAGAGATACTAATTGAAAACACGTAAAATAGAACATGGTAGATTATGAAATAAACAATCCTTTGTGAGACGACCTTCGAAAGCAATTTGCCTCCATGTGTATCTGTTTCTATGACATGAATAGCCTCTAGCTCTTGTTAATAATATGTCACATGCAGTACGTGCATGACGAACAATAGGTACCTTAAATAAATTATTATTGTTGGCAATATTCTTTACTTAAATAGAGTTTCATGGTAGGCAATTGGTTGGCGACTGACGACCTATAAAATAGAATATAGAAGAATAGAATAGAAGAGAAGATATTTTATTTACCTTATAACTACTATACACAATAACCATAAAAACTACTTAATATTACTTAAGTAACAAATTAATTAGATTTGTGCGTAGCAGTGCTTATCGCAAAATGGCCTTCACTCAGCATGGTGCTGACAACTACAATTTGACACCGCATGCACGCACTTAATTAAACGCTCAATAAAATTCTAAAACAGTTTGTTAAAGATTAAACCATAGATAAACAGTCGCTGCTGTCTATGGACCCTACTAAACAATTTTTTCGTTCATGTTTACCTGCAACATTTATCTCTTTTCTCATTATGACAGAACACGAACATTAGAGGCAGGTAGGTACATTATTAACCGAGAGAGACATGTTCTTATTAGAAAAGTACAAAAGAAAGACACGGTTTGAACACGAAAGGCTTAATGAAAAGACCAAGAAAAGCTTCTATGCAAAGAGTTCAAAATAACGTACAATTTTTTGTTTAGGATGGATATTATAGAACGCTTTTGAAATAACATAAAATATCGCTAGTTAACGCAATCACTGCCCAGCCGCATAGCGCCTCACGACGCTGGACATGGGCATGTGCGTCGGAGGACATGAAGTGTTAATCTTATAGTAATATAAGCTGAAATCTCAGCGGATCACGTGGCCTGTTACAGTGTTAAATCGTGATGAGCGGATGAAGGGAAGACAGGTTATTGCCATGCAGTTTCACAGCGATGGTTGTGCGTAAATGCGTAAGTTTGGATGGATGGATATTTGTTACTTCTTCACGCCAAAACTACTGAACAGATCAGGCTGAAATTTTGCATACAGGTAGTTCTAGGCCTGGAATAAAACATAATTTAATCCCAAATCAGTTCCCATGGGATTGAAATAACCTTAAAACGTTTCCAACGTTTCCATAGAAACAAAGCGTGCGAAACCGCAGGCAGAAACAAATCTCACTAATATTATAAACGTGAAAGTTTAGATGGATGGATGGATGGATGGATAGATAGATGGATGGATGGATGTTTGTTCCTTTATCACGCCAGAACGGCTGAACGGATCTGAATGAAATTTGGTACAGAGATAGATTATAGTCTGGAATAGGACATAGGCTACTTTTTATCCCGGAATTCCCACGGGAACGGGAACTACGCGGGTGAAACCGCGAGGCGCTGCTAGTAATGAATAAATAAAGTAATTCCGGACAATTCACACAGCATCATCTAGCCCCCAGCTCAGCAGAGCTTGTGTTATGGGTACTCTTAGACCTTCTAAACTGCTGTGTGTACTAGATAACTGGTGTACCTACTTAACCTAATATACAACCTATGTTAGATGTTTTAATTTAGGTATACATAGAAAATACCCAGAACACCCGGGGCTAACATTTGCAAATAGTACAAACATTTGTTCCGAGGTGGGATCAAACCCGCAGACGCCTGCGTCGCTAATTTTCATAAACATCGCAGGTAAATTTTTCATTTCGGGTTTTTGTCAATTACTTGAAACTTGAAAAAGCATTATATTAGCATTATTATAGAGCTGTTTTTTTTGGCGATGTCACAGAAACAGTTACCGTCGGCTTTCCACCATCCTTCGAACTTATTTTCATAGCAGGATGACACAAAGCAGAAATTAGTTCTGATCTTGATGATTCTGAAAGCCTGGTATGGAGGTAATTTTCCACTCGGCGCTCTTCATCGTAAATCTTGGTTTGGTACCTCTCCAAACCAAGATTTACGATGAAACAAACCTGCTACTTTTAATGACTGTCACCATTTTTTAGCCGAATTCAAAACTTGGGAGGAACGAATTTGTTTGTGTTTTTTTTATGTATGACTAGCAGCGCCTCGCGGTTTCACCCGCGTAGTTCCCGTACCCGTGGGAATTCCGGGATAAAAAGTAGCCTATGTTCTATTCCAGACTATAATCTATCTCTGTGCCAAATTTCATCCAGATCCGTTCAGCCGTTCTGGCGTGATAAAGGAACAAACATCCATCCATCTATCCATCCATCTAAACTTTCACGTTTATAATATTAGTGAGATTGTCGATTACTCCAGCAATTGTGGAACGATTCGGATTATTTTTGTTGTATAGAAAATGAACACTCTCGGAGTATTCCATATTTTTTTTTATAGCAATTCTACTCTCGAGGTAGTAGTAGGTAGATGTCCCACGAAATTAAAAAAAAACAGAGTTAATTATTAAGGAATTTGAAGTTGTTTTTCAATTATTTCAAAACTATCAAAATATACTTAACTCACACCAATAATGACCGCATCATCAATCATCACCAGTCACTGGTTGCACCTAGATGGTTGAACCTAGATTTAAAATTATTATTTCTATGCAATTAAGGCAATTAAGGAAATTAATTAGGTACCTACTATAATTGTGATAATTAAGTAAATGTTAAGCTAAGCTACCTCTCAAGCTGCATTGCGCTCTAACATGGCTCCTAATACCTAGCATAAGTAAATTTTGTAAGATCTCTCACATTGTATTAGGTTTGCAAAATAAAATACTTGATATACCTACTGCTGGGTAAAGGCCTCCAAACTCTTGTACCTCTCCCTACATCCCTGCGCGAGTCTCATTCAGTATTGCCTATATATAGACTATATATAGACACTATATATATAGACTATAGTTCTGAGAATATTCATAAGTTCAGGATATATATAGATAAACTTTCTTTTTCTGATATGTACAGCGCCGAAGATTCTTCTGTCGCCTACCGGCAATTTATGGATACTTTTGGGCTACTTTACAATCTGTGTTTCCCAATCAAGCATATTTTAATAAGGGTTGATAGAAAACCAAAATGGGTATCACGTGGTATAAGAATTTGTAGTAAGCGGAAAAGAGATCTCCTTTGGAACTACAGATCTAAGCCCACTAAAACTAATAGAATACTTTATAATAAATATAATAAAATGTTCAAAAAAATAATTTCATTGACAAAACAAGCACAAAATAATTATAAAATATTGACATCTAAGAACAAATCTAAAACGACATGGCAAGTAATCAATAAATATCGACCAAATATACCCAAAGAACCTATATCGAAAATAAAATATAATGATGCATATATATCAAACCCAACAGACATAGCAAATCTCTTCAACGACTACTTTATCGACAAGGTGATACCAATACCTGGAATAGGTAAGAATATCACAGCTAATATTAATAGACAAGAAAGGTCCATGTTCATGGCTCCCTGCTTACCACACCATACCTATAAAATAATAAAATCCCTTAAAAATACTAATAGCTCAGGAAGTGATGGCATTAGTACAAAAATAATTAAAGCAGTAGGTGAATCTATCAGTCCTCACCTTACCTTTCTAATTAATTTAAGTATACAAACAGGAAAATTTCCTGCAGACCTTAAAACAACCATCGTCAAGCCTGTATTTAAAAAGGAAAACAAAGAACTGATGGAGTACTACAGACCAATTGCTTTGATTTCAATATTCTCCAAGATATTCGAAAAATATTACTACGCTGAAATAAATTCTTATCTAGAGAAAAACCACATCCTTTGCGAAGAGCAAAAAGGCTTCCGCCAAAAGAAGACGATAAATATGGCAATTTATCACTTCTACTATAATGTTATATGTAAAGTTGACAACAGAATTCCTGTCTGCAGTATATTTTGTGATATGACACAAGCATTTGACTATGTGGACCATAATATTTTGCTAAACAAACTTGAAGCTTATGGAATTAGAGGGAATGTGTTGGATTTAATTGACTCGTATCTTAGTAATAGAAAACAAATCACAGAAATATCAAGACTGCAATCAAATACAAAACTGGAGGTCGTACATAAATCTAAGCCACGATACACAAAATACGGCGTGCCGCAAGGTAGTGTATTAGGACCATTGCTGTTTATTATATATATAAATGACCTGCCAAGAGCAACAAAACATCCCATGACATTATTCGCTGATGACAGTACAATAACAATAACTTGTAATGACATTCAATCTTACGAATCTGACATAAATAAATCAATAAAATCTATAATTACATGGCTCGAAAATAATAATCTTAAAATTAATTTAAAAAAGACTTCAATTATGCATTTTAACCAAAGACTCAAAACTCCATCAGACATAAATATAATATTACAAAATAATATAATTAATCAGGCTGACGCTACGCGATTCTTAGGACTTATAATTGATAAAGGACTCAATTGGAAAAAACAAATAGACGAGTTAAGTAAGCGAGTCAGTAGCCTATCATATGCTCTACATAGATTGTCATCGACCGTAAATACAAATGCTCTATTAACGGCGTATCATGGGATGGTGGAATCTGTGTTAAGATATGGCCTAATATTCTGGGGCAACTCTACAAACAAAGAGATAGTTTTTAAACTGCAGAAACGGTGCATTAGGGCAATGTTCAAAATAAAAACTAGCGATAGCTGCAGACCACTATTCCTAAAGCATAAAATACTAACACTTCCGTCTCTCTACATATTAGAAGTAGCACTTTATGTTAAGAATAATCCCCATCTGTTTCCCCGGCTATCGGACACTGTGTGCAGAAACAGACGAGATAATAATAGGTTACGAACACATCAAGCTAACACCGCACTAATGCGGAAAAGTGTTGTTAGTATGGCTCCTAAAGTTTATCAAAAATTACCAAAACAGTTAAAAGAACTAAATGTTGAACTCTTTAGACAGAAATTGAAAATGTTACTAGTTTGTAAGTGTTATTATAATATTGACGATTTTTTCAATGATAAACTTTAGTAGGTACCTAAATAATAAGTTATTGCACGTCATTCTCTCTCAAACATATTTTTGCATGCCGATTGACGGTCAAGCATGTTGATCCATAAAATGTATTTACCTATTACCTTACATAGCACATGTTTTGGCAAATAAAAAATCTTTATCTTTATCTTTATCTGCCCTGCGCTGCGATGCTACCGTCGCGATATTTTCCGTCATCTCGCCAACAACAAACAATACCTTCTTTTTTTCTTCGGATCTTCTTACATCTTACTTGAGTGATAGGATACAAAGAGTTGATATTAATGGGAAACGGTCTTCTGAGTCTGTAGTTACAATGGGTGTACCGCAGGTTTCTATCTTCGGTCCTTTCCTATTTTAAGCTTTTGTTAACGACCTGCCTCATCTTGTTAAAAATAATCACGAGATTTTTGAATATGTCTCCAAATGAGAAGTGTTTAGCCTTTGGTTTAGCTTTAATCACTACGCTTAGCAGTTGGATAAGCTTTCACAGTGGAGATGTTAAAAACACAGAAGAAAGCCCTACCTCTAGTTAGTCAATAAACAAAACCGATACATCATCAACAGCCGTTGATCATGGTTCTAACGAGGTCATCCACTTCAAACCGTAAAAAAGGCTATGATTCTTCTTAACCCTTGAGAAGATTCCATTTTCAGAAGGCAGTAGTACCAATTTTTGATAGCTGTCATTTGAACGCGCTGGCCAAACGCTGGTTGACACTTCTTGGTTACGTTTTTGCTGGTAAGAGTTTTTGACAGCTATCAAAAGTCAAACTTCAAATCAAACTTTATTTTTTTAGGCTTACAAAAAAGCACTTAAACAAGTCAAATTTATAAGTCGTAAGTTGTAAGTTTTTTTTTATAAGTCATATTTTTTTATTAATTTTTTTTATTTTACATAAACAACAACTTTATAAATAGTCATTATCAAACCAGAAACAAAATATAATTGATTTTGTTCGCTTACATTTTTTGTCCACTAGTGGAAGAAGCGAAAAATAAACCACTAGTAAGTTTGTATAATCCTTAAAATGTAATACAATATTATTTGCCTATCTAAGTCTAAATGTGATGTGATTTTGATACAGGTCAATATTTATATAAAACTAAGCTTAAGATTGTTCTCCCATAATACCTACCATTGTCGGTGCGTATCAATTGAACGTTTTCCTATTCTCGCTCTCACTTACCATCAAAACCACGCCCTAAGCGCTTCGTGGGTAAAGGTAGGTATGACTATCGATTTACGCGAACAGATTGGATTAGGTACAACGTAATAAGATTTTCATGATGCTTACTTTATGTGAATTATAATATTTCACGCTTCGGAAAAAATGAGACGCCCGAGTTTATCGTAAAAACCTTGAAATCATGATACGTGGGTTTGGCGCTGCTGTTCATTTGTTAAGTTTCACTTCCCCATGTTCAGCATCAGCCCAAGCCGAGGTCCGTACTTAAGTGCCCTGTGCGTGTTGCTACCCTAATTTTTACCGGTGAAAGTGCCCTCTCGTCATAGTCCGGTCCGTGATATCCCGTTCTTCCCACCAACCTCGCCCCACTAGTGGGACGAATGGGATTTTAATAAGCTGAATTAAAATTATATCCCGTTCGTTCCATCAGTCGTCATAGATGCATGTTGATAGGACGAACGAGATATCAAATAATTTAAAATTAGTATCACATTCGTTCTACCATTATGTTTAGGCACTTTGGCACCATTAGCTACGTCAAAGTGACAACAATGAACAATAATTAACAATGTCAAAGTGACAGTAAATGTCAATAATGACAGAAAATGTCAAAAATGACATGATATTCGGGCGTTGGACAGATGTCCATTGAACACTGTGAAAAAACCGCGACTTGAGACGTGCTTATTCCTTGCGATGATGCGTTTGAGGACCTACTCGGGGGTAGTCGTGTGCAAAAGCTGTAGTTATTAACCACCTCTCGAGTAAAGATAAGTCCTTTACTTAAACAATGAATATTGCGAGTTACATAATTAAGTTGAGTTATATTTACGGACCCCGTTATAATAACGGTTCCAGGGATAAGGCCGTTATCCTGAATGTTGCTAAGAGTACCTGACCCTTGTTATTTTGTTAGGTAAACTGCTTATCGGCTAGCTAAATACATTATATGTTTATAATATTACATTACAAATTTATTGACTCACTTGGGTCTGGTCGAAGCGACGCGTGACCCGAGAGCTGGTGAGTATCAGCATTGCCATGCAGCAGCGGGGCAATGCAGCCAGCGTCTTGGGCACGCTTCCGACTGGTATTGGTATGGATCAGTTGAGCTACCTGTAGATTGTTTGCAACAGTCTGCAGTTAGCTCAATTGCTTCAATTGTAAATACTAGTTCTAAATTGTTTCTGTTATTTGATTGTAATTTTCTTTGTTACTAAAGATTTAAAATTAACCAGTTACTATCTACACGTTATTATATTAACAACAGGCGTGTCAATTAAATGACTGTTATGAAGTCCACACACCAAAGTCACAGCCCGATGTGATGGTGCGACATTTTAGCCTAGGGAGCATTCACATCATCCGTTTTACAGGATCCTTTTTTAGGGTTCCGTACCCAAAGGGTAAAACGGGACCCTATTACTAGGACTCCGCCACTAATTAATCCAAAAACCAAATTAAACAATTAGGAGTCTTTATAGTCTCTGTTCATAGCAATATTATAAAGCAAATTCTGTAATTCGTAATTCTATCTGTCTGTTTCCTTTTCAAGCCTTATCTGAACGGATCGTAATGATATTTGGCAGGATGATAGACAGCGTGTGAAACCGCGGGCAGAAACTAGTTGCTTATAAATCTCTCTCATATTTAAGAGCGCTCTCATACTACCGCGCGGTACCGTAGGTGCGGTGCCGCAAGAATTTCGCAATGACGTTGTCCGTTGTACGAGATACGGAACAGATACGAAACTGCCGCGGCCGCGCTGCGGACCTCGAGTTGCGGCTCCGCAAATACGATTCCGCGCGGTAATGTAGGACGGGTGTAAGTTAGTAGAAGGCGATTAACATTTACAACAACCGCACAAACTGTACGATTTAAATTATATCTTGGCCTCTTGAACGCGAATTAGTAGACAATGCTCTTGGAATGGTGCTACGCAAATAGTTTGAGGTCTTAGGTAAGGGTCAGGGGATAGAAGGGCCAATCAGCTGTTTCTTGAATGTAGAGCGAGAGTGCGGAGGGAGTTCTCGACATGATGCCAAACCAAACCTAAGGACGAGATTCAAGCTAAGCACTCAAAATCTGATTATTATTTATTCCACATACGGGACTTAGTATCAAGTTTTCTTGATGTAAAATATGGAAAAAAAAGTCACACGTCATGCCTAACCTTCTTTTAAAATATTATTTGCTCGTGAAATATAAAATTACTTGTAATTCACAAGCAAGATTTTGGCAACAAAATTAATCAAATCGAGCAAAACTCTTATCAAACATTTTATGAACGAATAAATATTATAAATTAGAAAGCAACTCAGTCCGTCTGTCTGTCTATCTGTCTGTCTTTTATCTTTTCACGCCTACACGGCTGAATCCCAGGGACATAGAAACTATATAAGAAACTCTTCTCCATCTTAGCAAAGCTTACCGGTAAGTTTTGCTAAGATGGAGAAGAGTTTCTTCGAAGCATCTGCTTGCAGCTAAAAATATATTGTTACTAGCTGTTGCTACGTAGTTCCCATTGTAGTTTGATATTTTTAAAATTTTAAGGAGATGCTTCAACAGCAATCAAAACAATTTATCAAAACTCTTCAAAATTTTTACTTATGAACTCCTTAGCACCTGTACTTTTACTTTCAAATCGGTGGTACTTAATCATGTAGCGTTATATCCTTCTAACGCTTGCTCTATGTCGGGGTAATGGATACCTATCATGGACGAAGGAAATTACTTTAATCTAGTACATCGTTTATCTTCGTTACGACTTCGAAATAGATACTGAAGCTGAGAAGACGCAAACATGCCTATTGATTACCGGCATGGGTTTCGGTCCCTGATAAGATGGGACAGGGTGCTATGGCGCTCATTAGACCCTTGTCCAACTGTGGGCTAGCATAGGCTGATGATGATGAAGAAGATTGACCACGGAGAACAAGGATAGAGGTTTTGTTTTACAATTTGAATGAATTGGGTACTTTTTTAACGAGAAAATTTAAACCACGATTTGAGTTGTATTATGTTTCTCAATATTTAGGTATAGTAGTAGCATACGCACTGATCACGGAATAACTGAAGCAAAACAGTTAGGATAGCATTTTTTTTGTTTTGTAAAGGTGATGTCATTAAATTTGTATTGCATTTTGGAAAATAAACTCGTAATACAGCCAAAAAACCCAGCCAAGAGGCTGTAGAGTTTAGGCTACGACGTGTTTTGTTTTGAAACTCACGTTTAAGACAGCGTCCGTACGTACAACACCCATGCCCAATTAAAGGACTGTCCTACGGAATACCGGAACTCGAAATACCGGAGAACGGTATCTAGAAAGATCAGGAAACCGCACAATGAAATACCGAAAGAACATCGTAGGCCGCAATGCGGAATACTGAAAGCACACAACTTTGAAAAACTGTAGACCGAACGATCACAATCTAGAGATGCCTCATACTGTATTTTTTTTAAAGCTGGCGCTATTGCATTTTCTTTTATCATACAATTATCCAGGCTGGCGTTACAAATCTGTCCATACTAGAAACCAATTTTTTTTAATAGAAGCCTCGTTCCATTCGTTCACAGTTGCGAAGTACGGCCGCGAATCCCGCTAAATTAAGAAAGATCCGCTTGCTTGAATTTCACAACTTTTAATACATCTTGCGTTTACACAAACTATTTTAAGAAAAGATCAGTGACAAGTAGGTATAATTAATAATTTGTTGCGCGCCTCATCTATGGCAGTGCGGTACTGCTGTCGAACAGTTTGGTCATCACGGATAATCGTGTACTAGGACTGCAGGTTGAATATCTCGCCATGCCAGTCTAAACGACATCATCCGGCGCGGGCTTTTGTCACGGCTTCACGAACCTCGAAAATGAAAATGCAGCTCAAATTCGTATTTAACGAAACAAAACAAAATTTTGGAATGAAAGTAGGCCTCCAGTAAAAGAAAAGAAAAGGGGACCGCGCCAGGTTTCAGTAATTTACCTCACATCTCTTGATGGATATGGAAAGACTCGCAACTCAAATAAGCTAGAAGAGCTATAAATTCAGATAACTTGATTATACAGTAAAAACAGGAAGGGAGTGAGAGGCGGAACCCCTACTACAAAAACAAATCCACTTGTTATCATACTAATTAGGAAGGTACATAGTTATTCAATTTGGCAACTTAGTTCGAACTTCGTTGGACGAAAAACAAGTCTTGGCGAGAACTTGCCACTTTTGTTATTAATTATTTAATATACAGGGTTATTGGTAAATTAGTGACAATACGTGAACTGCAGGTGCAGCCCATCATCACAAACACGTTAGTGACGGCGCCAAGTCTAAATTTCTAAAACAAATATAAGTCACCTCTGATACTAAATGAAAAAAACATCTTTGTCTGGAACCCAACGAGTTACTTAAGACCGATCTTTTACTCTCTTGTCTTCTGTTAATTCAGGGCAGAGCTGTTTTTAAGTTGAGTTTCAAATAAAACCTCTCTAACGAACGATTATTGAATTGCAGGGGGAACCCATTACCAATACCAAAATTAAGAATTGAGACCTGGCGTGTTCACAAACGTGTTTGTGATGATGGGCTGAACCTGTAGTTCACGTATTGTCACTAATTTACCAATAACCCTGTATAAAGTGCGACAAATCACACATAGTCATTCGAAAACTATCATCGAGTTTATAAGAAACGATTGAATTATTGTCATTCTACGGAAAGTAGTTCCTCTCGATCCGTTATGGGTGCTGCAAGGCGCACAATGTAGAAAAGACTCGAAAACTATTGAAAATTTCGTAAGATAATGCGTAAAGCCCATACTAAACACTCTGGATGCCTTTAACTATTTTACAGCCCATTGACTTAATCTCAAAAAACCTTATTCTTTGTTTATTTTTGTAAAAGCTTTCAAAAGCATAACTTCGGAAACAATCTTAACACATTGTTTAGACGAGAGTCAAAATTCATCGAATTTCCATTAAGATAATGTTTCTAACTTTTCAGTAAATTCCATAAAATAGCAAGTTTTGACGTGAAGAGGAAAATAATCTTTAACTTAAGTATTACAAGATTATAAACAAAGTACCTACCCTATATCTACTTACATTGAATTTTCTTTTGAAGTTTCCTTGGTCGGTAAAACCGCAACAAAGGTACAACTATTAGAAATTACTACTAGAAAAAAAAACTAGAAAAAGGTTATCCAACCTTTTTCTCTGACTTTAATAAAATTTAACACTGGGGTCTACGTTAATTTTAAACTAAGCATAAAATAAGTATTAGTATTAAAAATTTTATTAACAAAGAAAATTTTGATTGTAATTTTCTTTGTTAATAAAGGTTGTCTATTCTTTAAGAATGTTAAGATTTCTATGATACAAAGAAAATTTTAATAAATTCGACATTTTTATACCTAGTCATTTTTCCTGATAGACCTAAGTCGCCAAAAGGTTAAAATCAAATAACAGAATTAAATTAAAACTAGTATTTACAATTGAAACAATTGAGCTAACTGCAGACTGTTGTTGAAATATTAGTTACTTTACGAATAGTTGCTTAAAAAGTTATCCTACAGTAAAAGTAAAAAAATTATAAAAATATTTAAAAATCCTATTGGAATATTGCAATGGATAAACTACGTGACCAGTGAATCAAAAATCCAATTTACAGTTTGAATAAATGATTGGAGTTCCATCAGTGCTCAGCTACCGCATGCCGCATACTGAATTGCTTTTCAATGAAAACTGAAAATTCACTAAAGCTCCGCGTCCGCTCCGATTTCGATGCAGTGGACGCACACCACTGCATCGAAATCGGAGCGGACGCGTTAGTGTTTGGTCCCGAGAATTTCCGGTTCACGGAATTTCTCTGTAATCCCCGTTTTTTTTTGCATGCCATTTCTTACAATTAGTACACCGTAACCAGTAAAACATGTTGATACCTACACACCTGTTTGTAAAATCTTATATCTACACCTGTTTGTCGACCTCTGTGGCGCGGTGGGCGAGGACCTGCCTGTAACGCAGGAGGTTGCGGGTTCGATTCCCGCCTCGGGACAAATGTTTGTACGCTCTGTAGACATTTGTTCTGGTCGTTATCTATGTATAATAAAAAATATCTATCTATGTAATGTACTATATTAAGTATATCAGTTAACTAGTACCCATAACACAAGCTCTGCTCAGCTTGGGGCTAGATAATGCTGTGTGAATTGTCCAGCATTATTATTATTATTATCTTTAACGTACTCGCATTATATGAAAACCTACGTACTAACGTACTTACCAACCTATCAAAATTATACTCAGCCACAGTAAAAACATCCGACTGCGCATAATGAACATCAAGAACAAACATACGTAATTTATAAATCATTGCTGTTTCAGCCAATTTTGGGCTGGTAGCCAGCAGCCCACTCAACTTAATTATCAAACCAGCAGTGCCTAAAATAGGCTCGACTTTGTTTGCTCAAATCATATATCATTCACTGAGCGTTATCAAATTAGGTGATATCATGTTAGATTCTACTATGTTACACGTCAAATAACGCCCTTAGCTTGCACTATCACAAATTAAACTGATATTGAGAAATATTTTTGTTTGAGTACCCCTAGTACCACGTGAGTCAGAGCTAGGGTTGTAGCTAAAATTTGACGCGTGAATACCCCGGATTTTGGAGCTCAGAGGCACAGTCAACAGGTTTTTTTAAACATAGCCAGTATATCAAAAAACAGTTGAAAATGTGATAAATCAACTTTTATTTATTTTCACACTTTAAAATTTCATTTAGGCGTAGATTTAGGCATCTTTTATTCAAAATTCAATAACTTTATTTCTTTAGGCTTACAAAATAAGCACTTAGACAAGTCAAATTTTATACATATACAGCTTAATAATAGTAATTATTATCAAATAAGAAACAAAATGTTATTGATTTTGTTCGCTTCAATTTTTTGTCCACTAGTGGAAGAAGCGAAAAATTATTATAATTTTAAATGTAACAAAACAGAATTTGTCGCGTTTTCGAAACATATGATCGTAAGAGTAAGTCCTGAACTTAACCATATATAAATTTAAAAGTTAAATATTTAGTTGTTTGGAAGATATGGATGTCCGGCGGAGTTGATTAAGGGTAGTATAAGGCCTCAAGTAAGCGAGAGCGAGACAAAATAAAATCACGTCGGTGTTTGCTGTAGAAAGTTTTGTTTTTAATACTTGTTTACAACCCAGTTTTTATTCTCTGCAATATGTTCAAGAATTATATTAACTTCTGAGTAAAATGGTTCTTTTTGCAAGTTAGTCTACGTCTGTGCTACGAACGACTAACTTTGTAATGTGATACTTTTGTATAGGGTGGCCCAAAATATCAGCAAGCAAAAGAGAGTAACAGCTAAAATTGATCATCCGATAAGGTTGGTACTTAATTTCTTTAGACAAATTACATCTAGTATTTACAATTAGCACTTGCTTCCTCTTCGATCAAGGTATTAGCCACCCCAAGTGCTACCTGTCATAAATAAATTAGTGTTCCTTATAATTAGATCACTCGTGTATTTTATGCACCGTACAGTGATTTTTGATGGTAGTTAACGTTTTCGAACATAATTATCAGATGGGGATAAATTTTGCTAAGAAAAGAGTGAAAAACTAAATAAGTAACGATTAAAGCTTTTTTTTAATCAAAATAAGGCGAAAACACACTAACCCTCCGACTTTATTAGGTACTTAAGAATATTACTATTCGAACTTCGATCAAAATCGTCCCGGAATCAAAAGAAAAATCCATTTTAGAGGTATAAGAACCAAATATATAGTTCGAAATCCTTATCCTTTTACCATTGTTTTGTTCTGCCGCTAGCCGCGGGACGCCCCAGCCGCGAAGTATTTGCTCGCCAGAAAAACTATAATGAAAACGAAACAAGTTTGTTTCGTTGTGGTCGTGTGTGTATGTGGTTGCATACAATGTTAACAGTTGTTTACACTTGTTTGTTGTAACAGTATGTAACCACATAAAAAGCTAAGCTAATTTCAGGAATGGTTCCCGTTTCGTCGCGTCACGTTACGTAGCTAATTTTATTCCATACAATTTTTTATGCGAATCATACCCATCTTGTACCGATCTGCCGAAGTACAGTCAACTTGAAATCCATGAAACGTGCATCAGACCTACCACATGAAGTACAACTTTGAATCTTAAAAACACTGATCAGGAACAGTATCTCACGTTTTGCTTACATCTAAAATCAAACAGAATGTAGGCTTTTAAAGGTATGAATAATTAAAAAGAAGACCTAAGTGCGGTTTGATGCCTAATTAAATATGGAGACGGTTTGTCGGAAACCCGGCGGTTAGGTACCAACCTTATTTAAAAATCTATATTAGGACGAAAGAAATTCTGTCTGTCAGTTTTCGTTGATCTTTGTGAAAAGCGTAATCAGACGGTACTATCTATGGGACGACACTAAACGAACGTTCCAAAATTTAGTAAGTTTGCCTTCCCATTATTGACTCCTATAGTGCGAGATACAAAACCCCGAAACACATGTCTACCTTAACCGAATCTTAAACGTTTTCCAGTATTTATCAAAAAACCTTTGACCGAAAATACGAACGCAGGCAATCCAAAATAAATTCCAACAGTTAAGATTTTGAAATTTAATAATTTAAATAAAAAAATGACCTTTAGCCGACTCCATTTTAACGGGTATCATTTAAATGGTCAGCATATTAAAGAGGTTTTGATCAGCCGAAAAATTTATTTTGCCAGCAGAAAAAGTGAATTGAGCTTCATCTAGCTGTCGGCAAAAATGACTAAATCAGCAAGTAACATTAGGCAGCCTTTTAAATAGGTATTTCTACAGAGAGCTGCAGTAAGTCAGCAGCAAATCGATTCGGAGTTTATTAAAGAAGAATGGCAATGTTCCATACATCCGCTGACCCAACTTTTTTCGACGGCGTGCATCACCCAGACCTTTTAAAATAAATAATACGTACATTAAAGATTCCGAAATCAATAGAATAAACCTTTTACAAGTTGGGAGAAAAAAGTTATTGTAGTTTATACCTTGATAGAATGAACGCCTTCTCATATTATGAGAGCAAATTCAGTTGAACATTTTCATAGCAAATAACGTAGGTGAAATACTCCTCTTATGACGTACGCTAATTCACTAAGCATGTGCACTTGCATTAATTACTATTATAATAGTAGAATAAACCGTTTGTTAAAGACCTGGCCTTCTTATTTCTTTTAGGGACCTGCTTAATTTATTTAGATTTATGGAATAGAATATAATAGTCATTTATTTCAGATAATCACAAATCCATATAATAGTTATCCATATAATAATAGAAGGTATAGTGTATGTATAATGTAATCATATTTTCATTTCCTTGCTCCTCTGGTCTTAAAACAAATCGACTTCTTATCCTTAATGTTGATCGACCACATCCAACACAAACACGGCTATGGCCAAGTTGCTGTGATGTCCCAGCCCCTTCTTGTGAACTTTCATTATTAAGTCGGGTTAGTTCCCAACATGCATGACAGATATAATCATGCCTGGATAGCTGAAACAGTAGTTTTCTATTAGAAAAGTAGGTACGTATTCCACAAACATATGTATTTATTCATCAGTTTATTGCAGCATAACTAAGTCTTCACTTATTGGCAGCAAGAAGGTAATATCTACTTACATCTTGGGGGTAAACCCATCTTCTCACTCTCTCAATCACTTCTTCAGTTTCATCCGCCAAAGAATGTCTTCTAACGCGAGACACCCGAAGCCGACAATTCAAACATCGCAAAGACATAGTACTGAAGATCTTTAGCCAGTCCAGTCGTAGGCGAATCAGTAGAATGCCGTGCGGCCGAGGTATCAATTTGTAAGCTACCTAGGTACCCTCTTTTTTCCGATGCGTATCGTCGGAAAAAAGAGGGTAGGTAACTAACAAATTGATACCAATGGTAGACAGCAAATCCAGTAGTAAGCCAATCAGACTGCCGTTGTATCAATTTTTTTTTCTTGATAGATTTACTTTGACATTGACAGTTACAAAGATAGTCACGTCTGTGGTCACGTTCTAAGCTATATGCTACCTTTCGTTTGTTTCTCGCACAAAATGCAAATAAAAATATATTTTGACTCCCTGCTTCTAAAAATATAAGTGATAGATAGAAAAAATTATAAAAAAATAATAAATCCGGCAGAGTTTATTACATTACTGCACATCGCTTGTTTATTTTTTCTTCGGACTGGGTCGGGTATTGCCATTCTTCTTTGGCACGCTTTAAAATTTATTTTCTTAGTGCTGGTTTGCTTATCATAATTATACCTACTTAAGTAGGTAAACTTAATTCTTTTGTTTGTACCTACGTGTGTATGGCACTGAACTCCGATTTTCGCATTTTAAAATCACTCGAAGATGCTTTTTGCTTCCAGTTTATGTTCGATTAATTTCATTTTATGGTCAATTTTAATGGCATTTTGCTGAAAAGAAAATGATAAAATGAATTATTTTTACGTTCCGGGTTTATTACTGAAGTTATTATCGCTAATGTACTTACCGTCAGATAATATAATTTTATAGGAGTCATGGCGAAAAACAGCTCAGAATAGAGAAACAGAGAAGTGTTGTATTAAATCCGCTAGGGTAAACGAGTTCTTAAGTGGAGACCGCGACTCGGCAAACGTAGGGTAGGACCTCCGACCAGGTGGGATGACGATTAGCGAAAGGCTGCTGGCAGACGCTGGATGTGGCAACTGAAGACAGGGTGCTGCTTGGGTCCATAAGTACCTACTTATGGACCCAAATGAATGTAGTTTGTGTGAGATTCTCCTAATTGTTAAGTATCCTAAAAGCGTTGAAAAAGTTTCAAAACGGTACGTCAGTGAGGTCAAATATTATCTGACCAAATTTAGGTAGGTACCTTAATTAGAACAGAGAGTTTGCGACCGATTTGAGAAAGGTAGACAATACCAAATAAATGCTTATGGACTCAAATGTGGTTTGTGTGAGATTCTCCTAATTGTTAAGTGCCCTAAAAGCGTTGAAAAAGTTTCAAAACGGTACGTCAGGGTCGAATGTTAGCTGACCAAATTTTGGTAGGTACCTTAATTAGAACAGGCAATTTGCGACTGATTTGAAAAAGGAAGACAATACCAAATAGATGCTTATGGACCCAAATGAATGTAGTGTGTGTGCGACACTCCTAATTTTTCCCGTAATGGAATTTCCCATATAAATTATTCAGGCTCTCGTATCCAGGGTATAGATTCCACTTTGTAGATCCTCTTCATCGGTCCTTTCTGACCAAAAGAATATTCAATGAGCTATACGATCGGAATTAGGAGCTCTCTTTGAAAAACATCGGACTTTCGCCGATCTACGTCACTGTATGTTATTTGCAACGTAATGTGAACTATATTATTTTAGGGTAAAGGTCGCATATCAATTCTAGTCAGCTTAGAAGGATTCAAAAGATGAAGATGAAATATAATTATGTAATCTTTGGCGTGTTTTAAAAGCTATATACCGACTTCAATTAACTGAATAACGAAAATGGGTTAGGGAGTCATTTTAAAATATACTCCGATATTCACAGTGTTACTTCGGACGCGTAACTAAATGACACCCTTTGTTTCGGGTCTCTAAGAAATAAATGTCAAAAAAAAAACATTGAAAGGTCATCGAATGAATGATCGCTCGTTCTTCGTTTTATGCGATCCGCAATCTTACAACTTTGTAATTTGTTTTTCAAAGTAGTGCTCTTGTTTTCGTACGTTGCCACGGAAACCATTTGTTACCAGTGATTGTGAAAATTATCGTATGATTATAGATCAAGTCGAGTGGCCGCCACCGGGAACCCGTTTCCCGAACCATCTCGAATCACTTTTCAGCTATTAATATCTTATTTTAGCTACTTTCCCTAACGAATCAATTAAGTTTAAGAAATACCGACCCAAGTATCGCTATTTCGTCATCATTCACTCACTCACTCACTGAACGAACATGTAAATGTTTAGTTACAAGAACGCCTACAAACCTGAAATAGGAATATAGATAAAATTCAGAGTTAAAATAAAGGGAAAATCATGTTTTCAGGGTTCCGTCATTAAAAAAAGAACCCAAAAGTTTCTTCCTCGTTTTACTTTTAGCTTACATACAGAATAGAAATTAAAAATTAAAATACAGGATCTAATGAAGGAGAAAGTAATAGGGAAGTTCTGAAATCATGATTTTAGGGTTCCGTCCTCGAAAAAAATTACCCTTAAGTTTCATCATCGCTTTTACTTGTAGCACCTACAGACTTGAAGTTCGAATTACATGTTCTAATTAGGGAGAAAGTAATGGAGTCATTCTAAAATCATGAGCCATTTTATTACCTTCGACTATGAAGTTGGCGAATTATCTATTTGAAAGTTATCCTTAGCCATTTAAACCTGGTAATTTGCTGACTTCATTTCATTTCATTTCATTTCAAGCCTTTATTCAGAAATATTTACAAATTTGTTTTTTAAATACTGTTACGTATACTATTGTTACGACATCGATAATTCTTCTGTTTGCCCTCTTTTGGCAAAGGCCTCCTCTAGCCCCTTCCACTTTGTTCTATCTCTCGCCAACCTAAAACCCGGAAACGAACAACCGGAAATTTGCTGACTTCATAGGTAATCAAATGGCTGACTTTGCTCTTCTCGTAATCTCACCACTTTTTGCGGCGGAAGTATTGCGAGGCCCGACTTTGCATAGTATTTAAACAAGCTCTGCTTAGCTTGGGGCTAGATAATGCTGTGTGAATTGTCCAGAATAAGCTACTTGATTACTACTGGAAAATAATTCTAACGTATTGTTTGAAACAAATTATGCAAAGTGTAATTAATATTTCTTCCAGGCCAACCAATTTTAAAGTTAGAATAAAATAATGCCGAGCCAAAACGATAATCTCTGTCATGGCTACCGTTTTCCTTGCAATGACGTCACCCCGCCATAGATTCACAAGAAGAACTTATTGAAACTGTAATCTGTAAAAGTGTGACGTCACTTGCGATCCAACCAAACACATAGCGTTTTCGGTCACGTGATCATTATATAAAAAAATGCGTAAATGTTAACCCCGTTTTTTTTTTACCTAAAATGGCATATTTTTAATAAAAATCAACTGATTACGATTAACGAATCTCGATCTATGAACATAATACAGTTGACGCAAGAAAAAGTTGAAATTGTTATTTAATCTATGGCTTTGGGCGTTGACGTGATTCCCGGGAGTCTTGATTGTTATTCATACGTTCTCAGAAGGGTGTCTTTCTATAAAAAAGTCTTCAGACACGCCTCAAATTTTCCGCAACTACTAAGTTTGAATACATAGTGGTTGACTATGAATTTGGTGACCGATTTTGTCACGAAATTGAAAATATCTTACGATTGCGGGTGAAATATTCAGCCATTATTTTGATAGGTACAGGTAGTTATAGTTCCTATAACAAACTTCATTCCCTTGCACGTCTTACTACAGTCTTGCTGTCAGACTATGAAATGAGCTACCAGTTGATATAGAAAAGGCTACATCACAGCAAACTTTCAAGAAAAAAGTCTATAATAATTATCTAGGTATAACGTCAGATTAGAGTATTAGCATGTATGTATGTAAGTTGTTTTAATTTATTATGTTGTTATGTATTAGTATATTAATCTATTTGTATTTGTGTATTAGTATAGGTAATTGAATTGTATTAGCTTAGCATAAGTACCGCCATCCTATGATCCGTACACCTTGGTTGCCTGGAAGAAATCGCTTTAAGCGATAAGGCCGCCAATTCCATTGCCTTTCTATAGCTTAAGTTTAATAATGTACTGTATGTTTTGGTTTATGAAATAAAGCATTATCTATCTATCTACTACAAATGTTGGGCAGGCGATACGTTAGATACCAGATTAAGGTGGCAGAATAATAGTGAGTGACCAATGGAGGGGCTAGGAACAAAATTCCGCTTTGAGCTTAGCTACACACATCAACAACATTTACCAGTTCACAGCTGGACATAGGACTCCCCTGACAAGCGCCTTTTTGGCTCTTATAATTAAGAGGTAAGGCCATAACGTTGAGCATGCGGTTTGAGATCGCAGTTCCATGTTGGATCAGCTTTGCAGGAGGCGCTGCTGCCCGGCTTATGGTGGATATCTTACGACACTCACAGTAAGATTTGGTTAGCATTATATTCCTTTTATCCTTTGAATTTTCCCCATTTTATTCCTTCTCTATGGATCAAAACTATCTTACCAAGTATGTTTACCAGATTAAGCAAACGACCCGAGCTCATCACATCAAGCAATTCATAGATTTTAACGACATCCTTAAGGTGTGTTCATATTACCCGAAACGAGCGTCATCGTGACGTCATTATGGTAATTATAATGTAACTGAACACGGCTGTTAGGAGACGCAAATAGGAGGGTAAAGGTTTGGCTAGACTGTGCGTTGTACAGCGGAATGTGGGAGAGCAAAGACGGAGTAAAGGTTGGGCCAGACTTTACGTTGCAGAGAGGAAGTTGGCAGGTTGTGAGAGTTTATTTAGGAATATTTTACAAATAATGTTGATGGATACTAGTCTAAATTATCAACTGTCATTGTTATAAAATAATCTTACAAGATCCTTAGAACAACAACACTAATGTTCTTGTAAAAGGGCAAACAATTTTATACAATGCTGCCAACAATGAGGTCCTAATGTGCATAATATTTATCTCAGCCCGGAAGGAAGTTCATCGTGGAAGGTTGCCTTGAGATACTTTTAAGATGTATTTTTAAGAGTGTTTTTGCTGAAAATGCTTTATTACTCTGTTTGTTTACTAAATACAATGATTAGCTTTGCAGAGGTAGTTTTATTTGTAAGTAGGTAGGTCAACATTAAAAAAGAGTCACTTCTAGGAAGTATAGCAAGACGAGACCTTGCATACTTGACATTAATGTTTATGTTTGGGTCTCACCACTTTTTGAAGGTAATTATGTTATAGATACAGACTCGTATTTCATCTGTGCTCGCACTCAGTACACAAGTACTGCAGAATAGGTTATTTGACTACATTAAAAATAAATTCCAAATTGTTTTCATCCTAGTCAGTGACAACGTAACAAAGCGTAATCAGGTGATTTTTATTAAAAACATGCCATTTTTTATGTAAAAAAAAATGGGATTAAAATTACACATTTTTTGATACATGATCACGTGACCGAAAACGCTATGTAGTTGGATCGCAAGTGACGTCACACATCTACAGATTACAGTTGCAATGAGTTCTTCTTGTTAGGTGTGGTGTAGCGGGGTGACGTCATAGCTTAGAACACGGTAGCCATGACAGAGATTATCGTTTTAGCGCGGCATTATTTTATTCAAACTTTAAAATTAGTTTTCATAACTAATACGACTGGCCTTGAAGAAATATTAATTATAATTTGTATTATTTTTATCAAACAATACGTTAGAATTATTTCCCAGTAGTAATCAAGTAGCCTATTGCCCACCTATATTAGCATTGCAGAATCGCACCCGCGAAGCAGCGGCAACGTGACGCAGAGTTAGCATGACGTGACGCCCCGCGTCCCGCAACCGCCTTCGACCTACTGCCACTGCACGAGGCATCCGACTTCACACACTTTTTTCTTAGGTCTCACATCGACCACTAGATTATTTTAGTTGTAATTTTTTGAATGTAACTTCTTTTACTTTAATAAAAAGTATTAATAAGTAAAAGTATTTTTTTAAGCACCTTCTGGGCACGCTCCTCCTACGAGAAAAAAACTTCACGAATTATTTTTTTACTGCGTGGTGCTGCAGTAAAAGAAAGAACTCGTGAACTCGTGAACATGTGTTTCGAATTTCAAGTCGGTAAGCTAGAAATAAAAACGAGAATAAACTTTGATGACAGAACCCTAAAATTTTAATGTAGAATTTTCTCTAAATTAACTTATAAAATTTATATTGGCCTTAAATACCTACATTCCAAATTACGAAAAACTAAATTAGCGCCTTTTTGGTAAAAAGTAATACCTAATCTGTCATTAATGCTAATGGTTAACACTTAACAGGTCTTCAAGTTCTACGCGTCAAAAAGTGCTACGCGGCTCCAAATGCTACGGTTTATGGGTCTACAAGCTCTACGCGTCTAAAAGTGCTACGCGGCTACGAATGCTACGGTTAACGGTTCTACAAGATCTACGCGTCTAAAACTGCTACGAATGCTACTGTTTACGGGTCTACAAGCTCTACGCGTCTTAAAGTGCTACGCGGCTACGAATGCTACGGTGAACGGTTCTTCAAGCTCTACGCGTCCAAAATTGCTACGCGGCTACGAATTCTATGGTTAACGAGTCTACAAGCTCTACGCTTCTAAAAGTGCTACTCGGCTACGAATGTTACGGTCTACGCGCCTACGGCTAACGCCAATCACTTATCCTAATAAAACTCTCGAAAAACATAACCCACTCCTTGCAAGTGATAGAAAACAAGATCATTTGACTCTCAATTTCAATTTCAATTTATTTATTAATACCATTGGCTCACGAGGAGCACTTGGTCAAGTCAAATGCTAGTCATATACTCTAAATACGCTTACCCTGTCCACCGTTGACGAACCTTTAGGTACATAACATTTAGCGTTCAAAAGCGTCACGAAAACGCTTTTCATAAATCACACAAACGATGGGGAAATATTTGTACCTGGCTAATTGCGGCTCGCACACTGGTACACATCGTAACTCACCCTGTACACCTCACCTGCGTACGAAATGGTTGAATAATACCTATAATGGTTCCTATTTCAGTACAAAAGCAAATAAAGTAAATTTATAAATAAAAATCGTTTATTTCACACCTTGTTTATGCACAAACATAGTTACAATACAATAAACAATTTTTAAACACAGTTGAGAATATGACCGGTTTAAAAAACTATCTGACATAATACAAAGAAAATAAAGCCCTCACTTCCGTTAGTTATAATTCTATTAATTTATTATTTAAGATTGGGAATCAATTACTAAAACAAATAAAAAATAAATGTATTGTGCCGACCCTGCCTAGAGTGACAGAAAGAAATAAATCAATTAAATAAGTATCAATATTTTTGTTGACATCATTATTTATTTGTAAATATCTGACATATTAATTTTATTGACACCTAACAAGAGTTGCTTATAATAAATCTGAATCTGTTTCTTATTACAAATAGCGAGAATAACTGAATATAAATATACTTCGGGCCCAATTACGGTACGAAATCGAATCGATAAAGACATTTCCATCTTGGAGAAAGGTCACAAATCTCTTTTAGAGTTATTATCTCGGCTCTCTTTGTAAATTTCTCTCTCATCAATTCAATCACAGTACTCATCCCATCTATTTTCGATTAACCACACTTTGAAGCGAGCTTTGAACGCATTATAAGAAAATTTACATAAATCCAATATTGGATAATCCGTAGATCACAGACTTTTGATCGGCCGATGGTTCATTGATTTAGTAACATTGAATTAATAATTACTTTATAATGTGTTGGAGTATTGCGTTTTGAGCAAAACATTTCATTGCCGATCGATCAAGACTACAAAACTATCGTAGTTTGACAAATTCATTACGCATGTAAGCGGGTTAACAACGAACCTTGTTTATGTTGGAAGAACACCAACGTTTCATCCCAACAAGGGACTAGTTTGAGGTTCGGTTAGTTAGTAGTTAGTTAGTACGTTAGTTAACCCTAAGAGGTTAGTAGGTTAGTTAACCCTAAGAGGGTTAACTACAACCACAGCATCAGTAATGGATCAAACTAGTTGGCCATTTGATAGACCGATGGTAAACGTAAATGATTTAGTGTTTGATGATGTAGAACTGATCGTCCAATACTACAGATCCAGTGAAGCTTATAAGGTCCAGCTAGCTTCTTCCCGCAGTTTCGTTCAAATTTTTTGCTGGAATAACCTAAAAGCAACAAAAGTAATTTATAATGATATTTACCATGATTTGAGTCTTGACCTATCCAATATTATCTACAAATTGTGCCGAAATATTGCATAACTCAAAACTCAAATCATGGTAAACATCCTGTTCTAATTAATTACTTGTGTGTTAATAACCATGGTAGTTTCAAAACTTTTAACTAACAGGCTACTTTTATTCCAAAATACAGATCTGATTCCAGTTCCAGGTCCAGATGTTTATGAATGGAAAGTTATGGCCCGATCCATTCATTTGTTTTGGCGTTGCCTTCGGCCAATCATCTTCACAACGTTTCGCCTTCATGATATTAGTAGGATAGGATAGCTTTGGTTATAGTATTCCTTCGGGCTATCTGCAGTCGTGTTTTGACGATATGTTCGTATAAGAATCGATAAGCGATAACTGAGATAGATTTTAGTATATAAACTATCGTAGTTTGACGAATTAATTTCAGATGTAAGCGGGTTAACAAAACCTTATTTGTACCTTATTTGTGGTGGTTAGAAAAAAGAGGGGATCTTTTTTGAAGACGCAATCATCACACTTATATTATAAATGCGAAAATTTGGAAGTGGTATACCTTTTTACGCCAAAATTACTAAACGGATAGGCCTAAAATTTTGAACAGATGTAGGGTTACCTGCAAACAAACAAAGGCTTTTAACCTGTATATCAATTCCGATGGGATAGAAATAGCCATAGAGTATAAATAAGGTTCGTAGTTAACCCGCTTAAATCTGTACTGAGATAGATTGTTCAAACTAGAGGCCGATTAAATGTCTGTGGTCTGTGGAGCCCCTTATTTCTCGCTAATCGCTTAGATCGGCTCCAAATTGAATACCGCCGATAAACAAAATCAGTATCGCCAATTATGTTGAGCTAATATTTACACAAGGCCAAGCTACGCTGAGCCTCCTGATGGAATTATGTTTTGTCATTTTTGGAACAAGTTTTGCTCTATCATGGTCCTTGACTTTGTGGTTGTTTAAAGTATTGTTTACAAATTTATGCCCGCGGATTCGCGCGCGTTGATTATATGAAACCGTTCAATTCTATCAGATTGAAACTGATATGCGGGATAAAACGTAGTCTTTGTTTTATTGCAGGTAACCCTACATCTGTTTTCAACCAAATTCTACTTAATTAATCGTTTGAACGCAAAATGACTCATTTCGGCGTTTATACTTTGATGAAAGAAACTGCAAAATCAAAATAGATTTTTGATTTTGCAGTTTCTTTTCGGTTCGGTTAAAAATAAGTAGTGGCAGTGGTTGGCTTTTATAGTATTCTACGTCGCAAGTTTGGATCCAGCTACAGCTTTACGTCTGGCTGAGTTTACCCGACGCCACATCAATTTGGTTAATTTGAAATGCGCTGACATTAAGCGCTATTTTGAGGGTGGCATTTCAGGAAGTAGGATGGACGAAACCCGAGGATCTATTATAGGTATAAGTTAAGCAGATAAAGTTTGGGATAGAAAAATGTAAAATAGGTAAGTTAATAAATAGTACAGCTGTAAATGAGTATCGCAAAAGTCAGGTAAGTAATAATTTGACTGTTTTGAAAAAAAACTAAAAACCTGCTTCAATTTGAGAAATGAAATAAGTTTCAAAATTTTTTTTTATTTACCGGCGCTTTATTTCGTAACAATTCCCAGAGATTGATTTTTTTGTGATGTGAGTAAAATATTTCTTGTGCTATAAGACCTTGCTTCACACCAAACATGATTCTAAGTCAACGGTTATACCCTATAGGTTTCGTGTGCATGTGATTTCCATGAAAAATTCAAAAAATTAATAACATAAAATTTAGTAACTTTGCGTTGACTTAGAAGTTTTATTTATATCGCGGCTCCAAGAGGTAACGAACCTGAGTATAAGATGTGAATTTCCACTCAATACCCTCCACGCGTTTCTGAGAAAAGAGAGTTGACAGATACGGACAACTAAGTGATCCTATTTCCTTTTTTTCTTTTGAGGTACGGACCTTCTTGACTTCTGATTTCAATTTTCGTATAAATTATACTGTTCTTTAAGTTTTGCGGGACAAAGAGTAATTCATCGGGAATAACATCAGGTATCACATTGGGATCATTTTCTATACAATAGCGAAAGCAATTTCGTAATTCATATTTATAGGAGAAAACAAAGAAAATACAATAACAAAAAAAAAATGTATACTTACTAACAGCCAAACATAGAAACTCCACCTTTTTTAAGTCAGTTTAAAAGTAAGCAGAACATTTAATTTTTTTATACTAAATTAGCTTAAGAAGATACCTTCGAGTAACTGCCTTGGGTAAGTCAGCGCTTCCGCGAAGTCATAAAAATTAAGTCTAACAAAACCCTGAGTTAGATAAGCAAAACGAAAGGTTCATAAAATAAAACTTGATACCTATTTTCTTAGGGCTAATTTAAATAATTTGGGACTGCGCGTCTGATAAATTAGGACGATAAATATTAAAATGATTTCAACCGAAAGGATGATCCAAAATTACTGTTTTACTGACATTGTTTTTAATACATTACGGATGTAAGCGGGTTAACTACGAACCTTATTTGTGTTGGAAGAACACCAACGTTTCATCCCTTAACGAGGGACTTCTTCAGTTGAGTTCTTCAGTTGTTTTTAGTAGTCCATAGGACGTAACATTTTATAATTTATATAAAAAAATTGGCTTAGGGGGCGACTCGGCCCACTCGAAATTGGTCCCGGGGACGAAACGTCCTTTCTAATTTTTTGTAGGGGTCAACTGGGCCCTTTTTGTGTGTGTCATGATTTAATTGTTTTGAAACAACTAAAAACTTACTTCAAATTCCTTATTATTTACACAGTTTTTTAAGTTTTTACTATAGTTACTTTTAAAAATATAAAAAAAATTATTCCCTTGGGAATACCATCTTTAAAAGACCACCTTGGGATCAATCACAAAAGGTTAATAGCGATTAAGGAATTTCCCAGAACGGTCGATAATTGACGAAGTAATTGTCGAACATACAAAAAAATACATACGTCTCGACCCATAGATCATTTTTACCGCTTTAGTGTTTCGTTTCGTAGGTAAAAAACCAAAATTAACAAAAAAAAACATAGTTTTTGTTAGATCGTAGTTACCTCGGGTTAAAATCACTGTAATGGAACATCAGACCTTCAACTTGAGGCTCTGGTCACGTAGACTGCCCATCATCACGGCGGAAGCAGCTGCTTGCGACTGGTACTCATCGATCACTCGTTACCAAGAAATGCGAGGGTTCAAAATTCAAAGTGCTTTATTTCCTTTAGACCTTAAAGGACTCTTGGACACTTGGGTGGTTCGGTATGCATGTTGCAGGGAGATGGTAAAATCAGTGATTTAACCATATGGTGTTGTTTTAGGGAAATGCTCAAATAAATTGAATAAATGTCAATTAATAAATTATTTAAATTATTTGAGCATTTCCCTAAAACGCAAACATATGCAAAAACTGTATTAAAGAAACGGCAACGGCCGTCAAAACTTGCACAGTTTATGATATGTTTAATGTAATCAAAGAAAATCAGGTAGGGTTTTCCCTACAGTAAAGAAAACAAAAACTTGACTTGTGTGATAGCCTAACTGATTAAAATTATGTACTGTAATTAATTACAGTACATAATTTTAATCAGTTAGGCTGATGAGGCTAATGCATAGCTGAAGCACAGGAGCCTGCACCTAGGTGAGTCGCTCGCAGTGTGGCACTGCTATATAGTATGCAATACGTTTGTTCGATATGACCAGCCACTAAGGTTTCGCTTGTCTCTTAGCAATAAGCGAGCCCCTTTGTAATATAGCATTAGGCTTATTGACATAACGATTGGATATTTATCCAATCGTTATGTAAAATAAACATATAAATTTTTTACTACTATTTAGTAGTAAAAAAATTATATGTTTATTTTTGCAACCACAGAAAAAAGACCAGAACCTTGTCTTTTTTGTGGTTTCAAAAATAAACATAAATTTTTACTACCTCGGCGTTCTGTTTTAGTTACAAAAACTGTTGTGAAAACAAATAAATGTCTTCAATTTGACCAGTGACTATAACGCGTTATGTTATTCCGAAAGCTTTCCTAGGTCCGACTGAAGAATTCAGCTCAAAGACTCTTCTCGACCCATAATGTTATAGCAATAGAGCCTCATAAAAACTGAAAACGGTACTACACCTTAATGTTACTTAAGTATAAGCATTGTGATAAAAGGCTATTACGATTTCATACCGTTATCAGCTCTGATGTACAGTCACCGCCAAAAATCGTTGAACGGATCATGACTACAAAACTTCATGTACACACACAGAAACCGCGTAACTACACCATTCCTAATGCCGTTGTTGTATATAGGTGCATAAATAAATTTTTGAAAGCTTGCTCGATTGTTTTTTATTTTTTCATACGCCATGCTCCACTACAGGAACAAGATAAGTTAAAAACTACAACCCGACTACGTGAAAGTTATAAAAGTTTGAAACATTTACATTGACAAAATAGAATGACGTATCGGTCATATTTGATAGGTATAGAGTTGAAAATGAAAATAGGTCGTAGGTATTGTAATTTTTCTCTATGAGGCCTGCAGCCTGCGGCTACCTAAACTTTAATACGCGTTTTGAAGGCTTATTCGGGGTCGGAGCCCTAAATCCTATAGCCTACAACCATCGGGGTATTGAGACGAATCAATCGATACATAATTTGTTGAAATCGAACCAGTAGTTTCAGCGCTACGTGGGAACAAAGAAATCGGCCACATACATACAAACATACAAATATACAAATATACTCCTCCAATAAGGCGGAGATATGCAGAGATGTTCATAGCGGAGACGAGAACAGATGTTTTAGCTAGCTAAAGCGAAGGCGTGTGCTGGCTAAAGCAAAGATGAGTGCTGGTTAGAGCGGGTGAGCTGCGTGTGGCGAGCATCAGATGTTTATTGAGATGAATGCACTTGCGAGGCAGATTTCAGATTTCAGGCTCACATCTCCGCTTCAATGTTTCTATGTTTCTTCGCATAGAAATATAAAATATCCCTGCTCGTGCTGCCCCCCTAGCACGGGGATTGTTGTCTAGGGTAGAATAGACAATAATGACATTGCATCGCCATACATTGCGTACATTATTGAAGTTGATTATAAATAATTTACGCATTGGATGACGAAGTGACGTAATTTTTCTCTATTCTACCCTAGACAACAATTCCCGTGCTAGGGAGGCTGGTCTTCACTGAAGCTGAGTGCAGACGAGATGTGTAAATAACGATGTTCTATTGGTTGTTTAACATTTCCATGGCCCGGACGCATGTGTCCGTCGGCACCACCACTGAGGCTGGGCAGTGAATGCGATCTCTTCTCCGTTCATCACGGCTCAGTATTGGTGGAATCTGGGCCTGACGTCATAAATCTAGGCCTCACGAAAAACAAAAGTGGACCGCGCCAGCTATTAAAAATGTACGTGTATGTTAATGTGTTCTTAACCGTTCGTAAAATAAAAGAAACCACATGTTCTACCTACACATCTTTTGTTTTTTTATGGATAAAATAGTTATAACTCTCAAAATTTAGATTTAAATAGAAGAATTAAATTGAATACGATCAAAAACGTTTGTTGTACCTTTGCTGTGTTGTTTGAGTCCTAGTTTCTCTTTTATAAAAAATAAATTCAAAAAAAATTGTTCGTAAAATCCAAATTTCAGCAGCTGCGGTTGTCTTGCGGGTTTAGTTAGTTACTTTAGGAGTGGCTAAGCGGTTTTTAACATGTTTTTTATATATACACGGAGATCTCGAGTCTATAAGTGTTACTACGCTTTTTGGCAGTGTCTGTACCTATCTCCAACCTACAGCCATAGGTCCGCTCTTTGCTCTCTTATAGAATACCTATGTACTAAAATTAAAGTGTGCTTATAAATATTTACTAGGACTATTCACAGTTGAAGCTTCCTACCTTTATAGGCACAGATTACCTATACAGGGTGACTTTACAGGTGTGGACTTTACAGGACTGTACACTATACAGGGTGATTTTGAAATGCGAGTAGTAAGGCCAAATCTGAAACCATGAGCGTAAGAAAAACGTCGTGAAACGAGCAATGGACTGCATTTATAGAAAACAAAACCAGCATAAAATACTATTAACTACGGATTTTTTAAACCGATGAAACGAATAATAAAAGAGCACAAGGTTCTATGTATGGCTGTATGTATTTTTTTTGTGTATTCGTCGATTTTCCCTTCAATAATGAATCGTTTTGGAAAATTATTTCGATTTTGTATGGAAAATTATCCAGAGGTGGTCCCATAAAATTTTTATTCCCGTGGAATTAGTATTTGTCACAAAAACTTGAAAAAGTCTGTAAATTTAAGGAGGTTGAACTCGGATTTTTAACCGACAAAAGGAAAAACAAAAGAGGAGAAGGTTTTTATTTATTATAGTACTCTGGGTAATTTCTAATCTAATAAATTAATAAATCCCAAAAATTTACGAACTCGACGGGATCACGTAAGATCACGTAGCTTAGTTGGAAAAAGAGCAACCCTGCGCTGAAGGGGAAGGTGCGGGTTCGAATCCCGTCGAGTTCGTAAATTTTTGGGATTTATTAATTTATTAGATTAAAAGAGGAGAAGGTTCTATGTTCGGCTTTGCATTTTTTTGTATGTTCGTCAATTTCTCCATCAAATAAGAACTGATTTTGAAAATTCATTCGCTATTGTGTACCTAATATAAAAAATGTTTTCCCGTAAGTTTAGTCATCCCGCAAAATTTAAAAACATCATTAATTAAAAACGTCAGTAATTTAAAAAAAGTCAGTTTATAGACATAGACATAGACATTCATTTATTTGCTGCTGCAGTACAAAACATAAGTAGGTACATAAAAATATAGTTATAGTTTTTTCAAACAATGAAATTATCACACTTTACCATTGGCTCTCTCGGCGCCTTCGATTCGGTAGGCTGAACTAGGAAACCTACTCGAAAAATGAAAATCTAACTTTCTGATTAGTTTTCGTGCTAAATTAACTCTTATGTCACTTGCATAAGATTAACGTTTGCATAAAAACTAATCAGAAACTTCGATTTCGTTTTTACGAGTACGGCTCCGGATGATTCCAACGCACCATTTGTGGCAGTGCCTGCAAAAACAATTCTGTAAACCTGAATATTCAGCGCATAATGGTTTGCGAATCCATTCCGTTAATCCATCTCGGCCTGTAAAAGTAATTGGGCCGACCGCGCCGTCCCAATTAATGTAATAGTCCAGTTTTGTGCTGGGTAGACTTTTTACATTTTTTCGAGGACCTCCTCGTGGCACTTTATTTAGATTCGATTAAACCGGTCGTATTATAAAACGGAGCTCAAACCAGAACAACATAATAATCAAAAACACGGATGGAATTCGTCGTTAAAGCCCACAACAGAGGGAGCGATAATATCATCATCCTCATCAGCCTATACCTAGTAGTGCAAAAATATATATTACAGCATAGCCACCGTCTGTGGCAGCTTGCTATACCGTAATATATAGCTTACTATATTCATATATAGTATCGCCTGTTGTAGACTGCTTAAAAAAAGCCCTCTCTGTCTATTATTTTAGTAATATGTTTCAAGTATTTATTGCGTACTTGTTACATAGAATTTACAAGGTTAAAGTTGAACCTTGTAGGGGCATTACAATGTTAAAGGTACACCTTTTAAGAGGCGACTAATTAAATTATTCACACAGCTACTTACTTAACTAACTTTAAAATTGAATAACATTGAAAATCTAAGTTTATTTTATAAGCCTAAAGAAATAACGGTAGAGTTTGAGTTTGGAGTTTTTAAATAGATTTAGGGTTTGTATTTCTTGATTTTTTTTAAGTTTTTTAAGATTTTTATCAACATTTTAACGCACATTGCTTGGGGTGCGCTGACCGGAGTGATACATTTTATTACTTAGTATTGCAAATGGTATTGTTAGTAGATCATGCCCTGATCAAGCCTTTTACTCCATAGATGATTATATTAATGATGTTAATGCTTGGCCAGAGGTCGCCCAGTTCTGCACCGACAATAGTATTTAAGGAGAACTATCTTAAGCTTAGTTTTATATAAACATTGACCTGTATCTAAATCACATTATATTTAGACGAATAATATTGTATTTCATTTTAAGCACTATACAAACTTACAAGTGGTTTATTTTTCGCTTCTTCCACTAGTGGACAAAAAATTTAAGCGAACAAAATCAACAACATTTTGTTTCTTATTTGATAATAATTACTATTTATAAAACTGTTTATGTCTAAAATTTGACTTGTTGAAGTGTTTATTTTGTAAGCCTAAAGAAATAAAGTTTTTGAATTTTGAATATTGAATATATCATGTCGTATAAAAATGTCCTAAATTTCTGGACTGAACAATTTCCAATAATATGAAACTGTATATCCATACATAAATTCAAAGATGATATTAAATAATACCAATTCCGAGCTTTATTCTAACGAGTTGGGAATTTTCGCAGATTAATTAAAAGTTTTCTCAATCCAAGACTTTGCAAGACTTCTTTAGCACTCACCATGATGTGATCTTAACGAAATTTGATCTTTATTTTTATAGCCAGAGAGTTATTAATGTCTTCGGTTATGGATGTTCCTAGTAAGCTGTTCGCTGATTAATTAATGAGATACTTACGAAATTCACGACGATGCAAATTAAACTTTGAAACCCTACGAATAAAGACCAAAGTCGTATCAGGTCTCAGCACAGATCTTTGTGGGTGAAGCGGAAATTTCTATTGAATCAAGTTCCTCAAACGAATTATGGTTTTTGTGAAACTTTTGCATTCTTTTCCATCTGTTCCTTTTTCTTTATATGTAGGTACCTACCTATTTTAGACCTTAAACAAATATTTGAATATTTGTTCCTGTTCCTGCAGTCTTTTGCCCCACAGCGAGAATCGAATCCGCAACTTCCACTGTCTCCGTCTGACCATTGGTGTGATAAGTTTAGTCTTCATCTGTGGTATATAAAGACATGCGAAATATTTATAGATACGAGTATATTCGGATTATTTCCAATATCTCACTTTCCCAACGTCTCACGCATGGCTATTCCCAGCGTGTCACGAAGAGTTTCACGAGTTAGATTCTGGTAATTAAACCAAAACAATGTCTTATCCTATAAATCTAGAATTATAAAATAACAGAGTGAAATGAAACGGGATCTCAGAAACTCAAACAATTTTAATAGCTCTCGTAACAGATGGTATTTACAAAACAAATCTCGTCGCAATCTCCATTTCACTTGGAAATTTACTTACCTTTAACGTTTTACCCGTTTACTCCTTCCAGGGATTTCCAATGGTTAGCCGTCGGAAATGTAGAAAATTAGATTACTTATGGATTTTACAATTTATCCGGACGGCGGCTTGCGGCGTAGCTTCAGGTCAGCTTCAGGTTGTCGTGGAGGTTAATTTTATTTCAGCTTGCGACAACCCAATGCAAGGCAAACCTTCAATTCTAAAAATATATCATTTGAGAGAATCCCGTCAATATTTGGTTACACTGGTTACGACCACTGTAGTAAAAGTTATTTTATTTTGTTTATACTTATCATATTGTTAAGAAATTACATAAGTTCCCAAAAAGTTTCGAGGACTCGAACCTGCTAGAGCCGTAAGAGGTTCCAAAGATTTTCGACGAAACTGACTAGGATTTCGTTGCTTAGTTGATTAGAGCAAACCCGTACTGAGGGTGGGGCGCAGGTTCGAGTCCTGCCGGAATCTAAAAGTTTTGGGAACTTATTTAATTTCTTAGAGATTGCCCAGAGTGCGAGGGCTTACGCACTATGATACTAAAACCTTATCATATTGTTGTATACCTAAATATTTATGATAAAACTTTTGAAACTATCATGGTTTTTAACATAAAAGATTTTTTTTTTTAAATTTCGAGTGTTCCGATATTTCTGTTTATTTATTTTATAATGTTTCGCATGAAACTGTGCTCAAACTCTAAAGTCAAATCATGCTAAATATCCCGATATAAATTATGACTTTAATAAATATTTATGGTTTCGCTGTTGATATTAATTTTAAATATTATATTTTTATTTAAAAAAATAGATTATTATAAATGTTTAACCCTGGTAACCAATGGACCGATCGAACATTTCCTTTTACTAAAATTTCCCTGAATTTGGCTGATATACACATTCCTTCATAAATCTAAGTTTTAACCGACATGTGCCAGATTAATTCCGAAGTTGATCAATTAGTAACAGATGTTCGGGGACGGGTTTGGATCAAAGACCAAGCTCCAAGTTTTACTTTAACTCAAAGTACCTACCTATCTACTTGTACAAGAGCTTGCTAGCCTCCTACGCATAAGTATGCGAGCATCGAAAGGAAGCATAAATTAAAAAAAAAATTGGCAGCTTTCGCCGTCCACGAAATATAAATTTCAATTTCAATATATTTTATTTCGGTTGTTCACCATAACAATAATTGTTAGTAGGTACCTTTAGACTATGTTAGTAACCATAAAAGCTGTTTTCAATTATTCATGTCACATACTAATTGCAAAATTAAATTAAAATCACGTATTTCATTATCATAATCATAATAACATATTGAAAATTCCCACTAGATACAAATTTAAAATTTAAACAAGTTATCTTCATTAGTGATGAAAATAATTTAATTTTGCACATCGCAATGAGATGCAGGGCAACACATGCATCTCAGTCCAATGGGGCCGTCAACCCTCTCAGCCACCTTGACCAGGAGGTTTTTGGGGCTGGCGCGCACCCACCGCATCAGGGAGGCGACACGCTTGCGTATGATGCCTTGGAAATCATCCACTTATGCCTCCGCGAACATACCTGAAGCACTGCAGCCCCACCAGCGTCCGGAACGCGTTATTCAATTCAATTCAATTTATTTATTTGTAAGTAAGTTTACAGAGTTGTAGGTACACAAGTAAACACACATTTTTACAATGTCAGGTACCTAAACTGTATTGCACTCGAAAAAGAGAGGTCGAAAAAAATGTTTAGTAAGCTGCAAAGTTGCCAGCATATTTTTGACGCTAATAAATAATTAATAATCTGAATAATTTTGATTTCTATGAGATATCGAGCGCACTGAAGTGAAATTAGCGTTCCTTCCTACTCAGCGAATGTTTAGGGGCTTCTGTGGTTTGGTACGTGTAAGGTCTTGGAGTCCTAATCTCTATGTATAGCTCTTTACGGCGATAACTGTACCAACCCACATAATTACCAATAATTTCAGAACTGTCACATGTAAAAAGACAACAATTGCCCATTTTTCAAATTTTTATTCCAATTTGTGAAGGTATCAACATTTCCATGTCACCCTCGAAAATACTAATTTTTACTTAATTATCGTAGTATTATATTTAATTCCTGATTTAACAAATTTTATGATTCTATGGACTTTCTCCGAGAGCGGAGTGGCCAAAATATTGTTGACTACATCAATAGAAAACCAATCACCATCGTGTTTATTACAAAAATTAAAGGATGGCTTAAACTAAAGCACTCGCAGTACAATGTTGGCTATAAAACAAACTTGTCTTGTTTTGCATCTTTGTCATAAAGTTGTTACACTTGATGTTTCTTACTGTTGTGTTTTGTTTTATGTTTATCTCACTAATATTATAAACGTGAAAGTTTAGATGGATGGATAGATAGATGGATGGATGTTTGTTCCTTTATCACGCCAGAACGGCAAAACGGATCTGGATGAAATTTGGCACAGAGATAGATTATAGTCTGGAATAGGACATAGGCTACTTTTTATCCCGAAATTCCTACGGGAACGGGAACTACGCGAGTGAAACCGCGAGGCGCTGCTAGTTTATTGATAAATGGTTGGAAAATTCTGTGCAAACCCCTACATTTCGGTTCGTTCTAGGCTATCGTGTATTCGTGTTTCCACCTACTTAGGCTTACGTTGTTTGTGTTTATGTGTCGCTTTTGTTTGGCTTCGGAAGCGGCTAGTGAAATTAACAAACTACTCGCTAACCGTTAACTTTCTGTAAACAATTCGAGTAGGTCTACTGAACCTCATTGTTTAAAGTTGCAAGTTTTCTCGTATAGATATTTTGTATTCCTATTTAGGTATACTAATAATATTATAAAGAGAAAAGATTCGTTTGTTTATTTCAATTGAATAGGCTTCGAAACTACTGCACCGATTTGAAAAATGGCAATGCTGATGCGCTGCGCCAGATACTCACCAGCTCTCGGGTCACACGTCGCGTCGCTTCGATCAGACGCTCAGTTTTTTTACATCTACTTAGTTCTGTCATTTCTAAAAGTAATAACGTACTTATCTCGTATCTCAAGTGGAATTTTTCAGCACAAGTTATTTATGGAATTGCACACGAATAGATTATAACGGGAAGGGTGAGCAATGAAAGATAGAATCATTTTTACATTTTATTAAAAAGACAGTGAATTGCACGTTCTTTTATTGACATGGTTACATAATAGCTTTATATTTACATACATTTACAAACAATGAATCTCAATACAGGCCTCCGTTCTAAACATTTAGGTATTTCTAATAAAAAACTAAGGAAAAAAGTACTTTCGTCAACGGGCTCAAAGTTCAAACTTATTATTGACGTAAACACTTTTATTCGTCTAAAAAATCATAAACATCTACATACTCTTTATGTACACTAGTGATTTGCAACAAAGATTTACGTGATTCTAATTTACAAATCTTTCTATGTTTAACTAACATCATATATCCACAGGTTTACTTACACAATTATTCAATTAATAGAAAAAGTAATTTACAAAATCGACGACGCCATGAATCGATATCAATATGGTTAGTACCTATAGCTTTGCACAATATATACCAAAACGATATTAGTTGGAAGATAGATCGGCCTTTAGTTTGGGATGCCACTTGTGTAGATACCCTAGAACCTTCTCATCTTGCAGGGAAATCAGTAAGGGCCGGCTCCGCAGCAACATCAGCGGAGTCCCTCAAACGGCGAAAATACGCTAATCTTAGGAGTGGAAACCCTAGGTCCTTGGGGTCCTGGGGCGCATGCAATATACAAAGATCTAGCAAAACTCCTAATAGAGTCCACAGGTGATCGGAATGCTGGCTTTTATTTCTGTCAACGAATTAGCATTGCCATTCAACGTGGCAATGTTGCCAGCATTCTGGGCACTTTGCCTTCTGGTGACGGCTTGGATTTTCAGAAAATATATGTAAGTGTAAATATTAGTTGTAACTATGGTATTCTGTTATTGTTATTTTCTTTAAATAAATATAGAGACCCAAAACGATAATAGTTTTCGTTTACGACTTGTCAAAGTTGTAATGCTAGAGACTGGCTCTCAAATGTTCAGACTTGAAATATGTTACGATCATGTTTTACCATTTAACAAGTCCGAAATTGAAAAAACGCTAAAATGAAGGAAGGCGACAAAGTAGTTAATTATTTCATATTTTTAAAACACAAATAACTGCGTTCAATTAGGATTTTTATCGAATTGTTGAATGTTTTAAGCAAATAAATGATTCTTATTCTTAATTGTTAGCTAAAATTTTAAGTGCCACCGGCCACCATACATAATAATAATAACCATGAACTCTAGTTACACGAAATAAAAAAAATATAGCTAATAAAACAGTACTTAGTAATGCATTCGGTTCGGATAAAAAAAACTTTAAAAAAAACTGCAATGTTGATAGACTTTTGCTGCTGACTGTATCTGTATGACCTAAAGTTCATAATCTGGTTGTTTATTTGATAAAAAAGATTATTTTCATCCCCCCATCTCGGAAAGAGTATTTTTGCTCTTCGATATCAGAGTGTAAAAGCCGTTTTTATCCGCTAGAGGATAAGATATTGGAGAGGATAAGCCGTTCTTATCCACTAGCGGATAAAAACGGCTTTTACACTCAGATATCGAATAGTAAAAATACTCTTTTCTCGCTGAGGTGGGATGAAAAGTTACGTGTTGCACTCGAGTGCAAAGATTTTTTACCTCGTGCTCTTTTGATTCCCTCGCTAACGGTCAGGATTCTAATTTTTCAATTTTGGAATCCTTCGCTTGCTCGGTCATTAAAATTGAGCACGCGATTAAAAAGCAACTTTGCACTCTTATATAACATATAATAACATTATAACTATTTTGAACTTACAATTAATAATGTAATTACCGTTGTTGTAGTTAGTTGTACATTATATTAGTTACATTATAAGTGTCTCGTGTTCTAACATTTGCCTAACCACCTGCAATTTCCCGCCAACTATTTTAAAAGTCAAACTAACACAATCACGAATGAAAATGGCGTCTGTGTTAGCCAATCAGGAAGTTTTATGACAGCCAGTGGCGCCACGCCGCGCCGTGAAGAGAGTTTGAAAGACAAACAATGCATGCATAACAAGTCGTGTCAGACTGGTTTGATGGTAAATCGAAAATCTGCTTTCAGCCATCTGTAAAGAAAGAAAACCTCGTTTATTATTCGTATTCGTAAAGGTCAAAACCGACTTAAGTACCTATAATTGCCAATGTCTTGTCGGGTATCGATAACTATCAGTACAAAAGAATCGCATCCAAGAAATGAATAATATTTCTTCAAAAAAAGTTCCAATATTTTGTTAGTTTAAGTAAGTATTATTTACTCGTAGAACTGTATAATCATCATAGCTATCAGCCTATGTTAGTCCACTGCTGGACATAGGTCTCCGCTAATGAGCGCCATAGCATCCTGTCTAATAACTGTATAATGTCCTAAAATATCCTAGATAAAATTAAACGGTAAAAGTTTACAGAAATTTCACAATAAACATAAAAAGATAAAAACGAGATGCCATTCACAGTAAGGAGGAATCAACGGCTATTCACTCCAAACAGTTTTATGCTATCTGCACTCCTGCGAAACATCCATAACCCACGGACAACTGAGCAATTTCAAATAATATAAAATATTTTTATTTGAAATTGCTCAGTTGTCCGTGGGTTATGGATGTTTCGCAGGAGTGCAGATAGCATAAAACTGTTTGGAGTGAATAGCCGTTGATTCCTCCTTACTGTGAATGGCATCTCGTTTTTATCTTTTTATGTTTATTGTGAAATTTCTGTAAACTTTTACCGTTCAACCGCAAACAAACGGTCTGAAAGCTCCGTTATAAACTGAGATAAAAACAAACCAAGTGGCGGATAGTTGTGTTTATAAATAAAAGTTGCGAGATTCCATTAAGATGTCGATGCTGCTCTCTCGAACGGAATTGAGTTTCGAGTCGCAGCATCGATAACTCGACTCGATTTTATCACTGTGATGCAAATGGAAAAAGTAACTCGATGTTCTTTTAGTTTAAACTTTTGCGTTCAACTTAGAAACTAGACTTCGCTCTATTTAGCCGTTTAACCGTACTTCGACAAATAGGTTTTTCAACTTTCACAATTCTTTAGAAGTTTCAGTAACTGTTAGACATATTTTTAAAGATTTTTATGATCAGGCCATAGAGTTTATATAGTATTTTTTGGATCAGGCCACAGACACACACACTTTTGTTTGTTATTTGTTTTCATTGGGTTTTGACACGGAGTTTTATGAGGTGAGGTAAAGACTTCGTATTAGTAAATAAGAAGGAACAACGCTGTGCATAACGAAGAGAAACTAAATCATTGTAATTACTTATAATATAGCGTTAGGTAGAATTTTAATATTTATATCTTAGAAGTAACGCCTTCTAAACTTATAAGAAGAGATGAGCCGAATATTCGTTTTATATTCGGTATTCGGCATATTCGGCAGCTTTACCGAATATTCATATTCGGCCGAATATTCGGCTGAATCACCTAATGTTCGGCAAAGAGATACTCAAAGTTTTTACTGTTAAGACCCGTGTATTATCATGATTTGAGTGTACAGTGTAATGAAGTAAGTATTTTAGAGTGTAGCTTTCTGATTTTGTCGTCACTGAAGCTTTATTTTCAATTAAAGTAGGTTGGTAAAAAGATAATAACTTCAATCAATATCTTCACGCCGGATCCCTTGCAGGGTAGGCAAGGAATCCATAATAACTTAATGCAAAATATAGGTATCTAGCTGTTTTGGGATTAGGCTTCTGTGTTAACTCTTTATAATAATATATCAAACAGGCCTTAATTGAAGGAAAATAAACAAGATATTTATTTCGGTCAGTCTTTATTGTGTTAGAGAATAGCTGAATCAAATCACAACACCTTAGTAGATTATGAACAATATTTTTTTCTAGTTTCTACTCAGCATAGCGTCGCAAAATATATTTATTGATATTAAACGTTTAAACCTATCCTATTCAACCAATATAGTTCTTTATAAAGAAAATTAGTAATTTGTTTGTACTTTTCAGGTTGATATTTAAGAGATCAATCACTTAATCTACACATTAAGAGTTAGGAACTTAATTATAGTCTACTCTACAAGACAAATATGACATCTCATATACGACGGAACGGAATCAAATGTACCGAATATTCGGCCGAATATTCGGTTCGGTAAAAGTTTTACCGAATATTCGGCCGAATGTTCGTATTCGGTGAAACCCATGTTCGGCCCATCTCTACTTATAAGTACATAATTTAAAACGTGGTTGAGCGAAATCACCTATCACAAGTGTTTCCATAAGACTTAAAAGGTGATTTCATTTACTAATATGACTGTGTATCTTTTATTACTGAATAAAACATTATTATTATTATAGAACTGACGAAAGATTCTTGAAATCAATAAAAGATGTTGCAACTTTACACCACCTCCGCATAAAAAAACGTAGCCAATAAATGCGTCCAAAGTGGCTTAAGTCATAAATATATTATTGCCGGCATTGAAACGTTTTTTTATTACTGCGTGAGATTTGTTAGGTTATTGCGAGCCCAAGCTTTACTGACAACCCCGCTGTTAGTATCGTTTTAAGAGGGAGCAGTTATGGTGCAGTAACGTGTTGGCTGAGTCATCACGAACGTCAGCTTATTTGGTTTGATAGCATTTTTTTTCCACAATAAAGTCGACCGCAGATTGTCACGACAAAGTTATATCAAGACTGGTGGGAAAAGGCGCTACGGTCGATAAAAGTTAAGTTGGGGCGACAAACCCAAAGACACCAGTTAGCACCTATACAGGGTGGTTTTTTGAGAAGGGCGGTGATGACCAAGTCCGAAACCACGCGAGTTAGGGAAAAGTCGTGAAAGGAGTCATGCCCTCGATTTATAAGAAAACAATAACTGCATTTTTATTTTTTTCTAAAATCTTTTACTTTTGACGAAAATGGACCCCGATTGATTTTTCAAAAAAATTTACATCCTGTGTTATTGAACCAATGGATTTTGTTGCTGATAAAGATCAATCTTTGCAAATAAATGTTTTACTAAAAATGAAAGGAAATAGTGGTTTCGGAATTGGCCATCACCGCCCCTCTCAAAAAACCACCCTGTATAACGCAGTATAGCTAAGAGGTGGAAATAGTCAAAACCAAACAATAGAGTCAAAAAAAAGCCAAAGAAAGACATACGGATTAACTATGAAAATACAGCGACAAGCGACACGACGAGCGTTATGAAAATATAGCTTAAATTTATCTCATCCTATTGACACATTTTGCCACTAGCCAGCTAAGCTCTGTTAGACAAGGATCGTTAGCGACTCACTGCGAGGTAAAAACTATTCGTAATAAATAATTATACATGAAAAGGACTGTAGAGTTAGTTTTTGTTGATGTGACTCGGTACAAACGATATATCCTACTTAATACATGGGACAGCATTTTTTATCTGGTTACCCAGACAGTAGCAAAAAATCATAACCTATTCGCACATGGGAGCTCTGGTTATGAATTTCTTTGTGGCATTTTCATTATTACGTTCCAGGAATTTTCACTTTTAGTCGAATGTGTCTATATGATACAATTATGCGATATACCTACTTCGTCCTTAAAACAATTGAACTCACCTTTACAACTACAGCACTGATACAATAGGATCCTTATCAGAGGTAATCACAGTTTTGTCTGCAAACATGTACATATTTAAGCAGTCTTCGTTAGGACTCGGTTGGTTCTCCGGTTTCTCATCAGGACTAATATTTTCAGCGTTATCGTTCTTATTGAACTCAATCTTATATCGCACAGAAGGGATTTGCGTGACCGTGGAGGTCAATAGAGACTCTTGTACGGTATCGTTTCCATTGCACGTTTTCTCCGAACGGAACATTCCACCTCTTTCTGATTGGTTGATCCTTTTCTTACCAACCAGCGCGCTCAAGCACGGTAGGATCAATTTGAACTCCTTTCTGAAGTTCTCGTTCAACCATGCGTACAAGAACGGGTTGTAGCATGTTGAAGACATCGCTATGAAGTGCGCTATGAAAAACATCGTCATATAGTACTTCCAGTCTTCCGCTAAAGAATAGAAGTCAGTGCTGATGTTTATCAGGTTCAATGGGAGCCATGACAGTCCAAATATTGCCACCATCGCTATCAGCATCCTATTCGTCCGTCTCTTCCTTTCCCTCTCAGCGTCTTCCTTTTTACTATTCTTACTTCCCGGCCTAGATTTTAACCTATCATTTAATTTAACACTAACACATGTATAACAGAAAGCCATAACTATAAAAGGTATAGCAAATTGCATTATAACAGTAACAGAGCCAAAAGCTTTTCTAACTGGGTCTGATGGCCATTTTTCTGCGCAAAAAATGCCTTGAAGTGTCATGTACCAGCCATAAGGGAAAGTGACACACAAGGCGAAGACCCAAATAAAGATAATGAGGCCAATGCAAGTCTTGATCTGCATTCGGGGTTTGAACGGATAAATTATAACAAAAAATCTATCTATCGCTATGGAAGTCAGTGTGAGTGTTGAAATATAGACGCTACAACCTTGAGCGTAAGGCATGATGTGGCAAAGCAGGCTTCCGAAAACCCACCTTCCTAGGAAAGTGTAAAGAGGTGTAAATGGTACAGCAAACACGCAGAGTAATATGTCGGATAACGCGAGGTTCGTGATGAAGAGATTAGTGACTGTTTGCATAGCTCGGTTCCTGATGACGGCGTAGCACACGAGAGCATTTCCGAAGATTCCTACTACGAAGATTATTGTGTAAGCTGTGCAGAACACGGCCTGCACAGCTTTGTGTTCGATCGGGTCGAAGCGCGTGGCATTATGGTGCTCTTCAGATGCGTTCAGGAAGTCGTTGTATGGTCCCAGAGTCCATCCTTCAGCCGGCATTATTCCTTCGTGTCTTTAGCTGGGCATTATAGGCCTAGGTGTGCTACTGTTGTCATAATTTTGATGGTCTATAAATTTGATCGTCTTTTCGTTGTGTGCTGTGATCCCGGCTGTGATCATAATGTTCGTTTCAACGATTTCTTGTGATGGGAGTTCATCGGGGTTTTGGATTATGATTTTCTTATGTTGATCATTTTGGTTGGTCTGATCTGTAACAAGGAAACAAAATACGTGAGATAGATAGGTACCAATAAACAAATTTTCTTTAACTTGGACGGTTGACTTGCTTTAGCTTCTTTGCAGACTAACATAACCGAAAAAAACCAGTTCGGCCGCAGTCGATCAATCGAAAAATAACTTCTGATACTTTGTTAGAAAGATTAGTTCAAGGTCTCGAATGAAACTAAAATACAATAAGAAACTAAAAATAAATCTACATTATATGACAAAAAGTATTACTATATCTGCAACAAAATTAAAGTAAAAAAGTCTACGTTTTCCAAATCAAATTCAAGTTATTTACTAAAAACCGTTGTACAAAAATATTCTTAGAAGTGATTCGTACAAAAACAAGTCAAGAAATTTAAAAGATGGATTAGGTAGGAAAAGTTTGTAATAAGCCATCTCAAAGAAAATGAGAAAGGAAGATAATCTATAAATAACACATTCTGAGAAGCCCAGAGTTTATTTGAAAATCCCCATTAATAAATTGACCTTATCTTCATTTCTGCTTTTAGTAAACTGCTAAAAAGGTTTTGTGTTGTTTTCCTTCTTCGTTGATTTCCTGGGATAAGGCAGATGTTTTGTTTGTTTACACTGACCGAGTCAAGTAGCGGACTGGTTAAATTATCAATTTATTTTTAGTGCAAGGCTGTGTTGGGAAAACTATCGCCAACTCTTGTTTTGTTTTTGTTTTATATTGCAAACGCTTTACAAGTACATACATAGGTACATTTTATTTGCATGAACTCATGCGATTTGGATAGAACCAGGTTCATGATCATAATCATAAATCATTTATTTGCAATCAATCATTTGCAATCAATCATTTGTTCTCTAATGGTGAGTTTAATCTCTAATCAAAAAGCTAAAGTTTAAAATGTGATATCTTTTTTACTGTCTCTATAGGCATTAAAAAATGTTGGTATACTTGTATACTCTTACTACAGAGATACCTCCACTCTGCACCACGAAGTTCTTCAGCATTATTGAGCATAGTCTAGAATGGTATACAGCAACCGTTTGCAACTTCTACGAGTAAATACTTCTTGACTACCATTAAACTAACAACCCTAAACATTTGCGTTCAGATTCAACATTGTACTGAATCTATTTCATATAGTTCCATGAGCTTTATTATGATTGATAGCGTAGTATAAATAACATTTCTTTAAAAGTTTATTGTAAATCATCGCTTTGCTATGATGTCAGATAGCTCAACAACAGGCAGATAACAACAGATGTACAACTGTGTACAACATACTCATGGTATGACGTGTTTGAATTCAGGTTCAAGATAACGTGGCGTATGGCATGATTATATGAAATAGATATGACTTTCGGACTGCCAGTTTTGATGGAAAAGCTATCTACCCTCTAACACTTTTGGACTTGGATAGGCAAATAATGTTGTATTACATTTTAAGTATTATACAAACTTACTAGTGGTTTATTTTTCGCTTCTTCCACAAGTGGACAAGAAGTTGAAGTGGACAAAATCAATAACATTTTGTTTTTTATTTGATAATAATTAATATTTATTGATCCGTTTATGTATAAAATTTGACTAGTCTAAGTGCTTATTTTGTAAGCCTAAAAAACAAAGTGACTTATTAACAGGCTTAGGTTTATATTATTTTATGTGCCACCTTACCACAGTTTCGGCTCAATTACTTCCTTGATAGTTCTTGCCCTAGTGACTGTCGCAAAGTAAACACTCGTTCCTGACCTTTAAGTGGTGACTGTGAAATCAGGGACATTTATGGCAGAGCATTTATTTGGGTACCTCCGAGTGTTTGCACGATACCCTCGTTTATACGTATTCTGTGATGCCGTTAGTTGGGCTCGTTTCGGGCTGTTGTTTTTTCTACGAGATTCTTACTGTTATTGTGGGATTTTGTTGAAGGGCAGGATTAAAGAAATCTTTTTTTATTTACTAAAGTTACATCAGCCTGGTAGACCTTTATTTATAAACGGTAATTACAAAAGATTAGGATTACGACTTATAACTGGAATTATTTTCACTCATTTAACTTTATAATTTTTTCCTTGATTTCTCTAATCTAGCTCAGAAAGTTTTACGTTAGGACACTTGAATCACGGACATTGGCAGAATTGTGCCAATGTCTTTGTGTGAATAAGTGTAAAAAAAAACGTAAAAGAAAGTTCATATTCATTTTTATTTTTGACAGATAAAATATAGACGAACTTAAAAAAACATACATACAGCAGAACTTAGAACCTCCTTTACCTTACCTTTAATCGAAGTCGGTTAAAAAGAACTGCAGCGACGCGTGGTAGAGCAACCCTACAGGACAGGGAAATTAAGATAATACATTTTGCATTGCAGCCAAATGCTACGCCACGGGGGAAATAATCGTTTTCCATTCCGATTCACCAGCAATATCGAATTATGTTCAGAATTTATAGTATTTTATTGTACGACAATAATCGGTTATGGATAATTTAAGACCGTGAAGCCATTGTACGGTAAGCCAAGTCATTAACTGGATTATTTACACTGTACACCAATTAGTAACTATTTAGATAATTAGTTTGATAACCTTTTTATTAGGTTCACACACAAGCAGCTCAGGAAAAGTAAGTATATAAAAAAATTACTCAATTCAGTATTTTAGGAACCTACATATATTAAGCATATATTACATGATTATACATTTTTATTATAACACATGAATAGAAAAAAAGCAAATCAAAGTGAAAGCAAATTTCTTCGTCAATTGCGGGCCAATTTTGTCGATTCGCCATTGTATACAGGGTTACTGGTAATTAACTGATACTGTATAAACTGAAGGTTCTGCGCATCACGAACACATTCGTGAAGACACCGGGCAGGTCCTAATTCCTAAAATTATATGTCAATCTCCTCCCATACGAAATGTAAAAACACGTTTCATATTTTTTCAATCTCCTATTCCCACACTCACTGTTGATAAATCAGCAGTGGGCGTGCATTGAAAGGTAGAACCGTTTTTATGTCTAGTTTGAAATAAAGCCAATTATTTATTCTATACTAGCAGCGCCTCGCGGTTTCACCCGCGTAGTTCCCGTTCCCGTAGGAATTTCGGAATAAAAAGTAGCCTATGTCCTATTCCAGACTATAATCTATCTCTGTGCCAAATTTCATCCAGATCCGTTTTGCCGTTCTGGCGTGATAAAGGAACAAACATCCATCTATCTATCCATCCATCCATCTAAACTTTCACGTTTATAATATTAGTGAGATATTTACGAACGTGTTCGTGATGATGGACAGAACCAGCAGTTCACGCAGTGTCAGTTAATTACCAATAACCCTGTATAGACTGATCCCGAGATGGTTGGATCCCGAGGGATTAGTATTTTTCCCACAATACCAGCAAAAAACAGTGTCAAAAGGAATTTGAAAACAGTTTTTAGTATTTCAAAGCAATCAAATTATTAAACATACCTACGTGATCACTACTCCATCCATAAGCAACGCTACGGACCCGGCATACCACCAAGCCTACCCGTGGTAGGCCGAATCGAAACCCTACCACCATAGCGCGTGTAATTTTTCCGCCAGAAGATTTACTAAACAAGGTACTAGGGTAGCATAAATATGAAGGAAGTAGATATGTACTTGCATTTGAGATTATCAGTGAATCTCCAATCATCTCTTCGTATCTCCAAACTTCTGCTCTCTTGGTACTTCGAATGCTAAAAGTACCTACTGGTTTTGTTTAAAAAATCTACTCAGTGAACTACTTCGGCTATATCTTTGAACTTTATCAATAATTAGACCTAAAGGTACATTTTTCTGGAACTCCTTGCCATTCAAAGATGTTCTGTGATATAAATTATTTGCTAAAACGACATTTAAATAACTCTTTTATTTTAATGTGCTATCGTCTAAAAAGCTTTTGGAAAAGAAACTGCTCAGCTATTTCTGTCTTAAACTGAACATGTAGGATTCGATTTCGATCATCAATATTGATAGGAACATCAATAAAATTACAACCGTAAAGAAAACATTTATCTGTACAATAAAAAATATCGCTTGAAAACGTGACTCGAGCTCGTGAATCCCCTTTTAGATTATTATGTTCGCAATAATAAGGATTTGCGTCATGAATATGGACGAAAAACGATTGCGTAGTACCTATTGAGTTTAATGTGATCTATTCTTTAGGTTCTTCGATTAGAGATTTTATTTTAATAACATGACAGTAATTATGATTTCAATCCTGAAGGTTTTCGCATATATAGGCGGCGCCGCCGCTCTCGCATACCTTCGCAAATCGTGTGGACCGCACGCTGTTCATGCGGTGACAGCTAGCAGCTAGCTCGCTGTCCACGCTCGCTCGGCTAAAAGCCGTATCTGGTATAACTTGCTTCAAGCGAGCGGTACAGCATGCCACAGCGCGGCGGGCGGTTTGCAACTTTGCAATACCTCAACCAACGAGTAGGTTTGCGGTCAGCTTAAGCCAAAGGGTAGGTTGGCGGTCAGCTTAATAGTAGTAAATATTTTATCACTCCCTGTAAATGAATCTAATTAGAGCTTGTGAAACGCCTATATTTTGGCCGTGTGGCAGCGGGGTAACATATGTGTGACCTTAGATCTCCTGGGTTCCATCCATTCTGACGGCCGCGCCAAACTTTGGCATTTTCAAGAAATAAAACGGTCAATGTTTCTCTACACAGAATAGAAAATGCAGCGCTAACTTACTTTTAAAAACACCATTAGCAACTTGAACGAGTAAAATATTCCCTCGAGCGGCCCTCACTCTGCACCTTTTTAGCATAAACGAATTAACGAAAGCAAAGAAAAGACCTGACCCATTTACCTAAGGGTTATTGTTATGTATAGTGGCAATAAAGCGCAGTAATGTGAAACGGTCGGATCTAAGCGGAAATGTTCTTACGTCAGTAAATTGAACTCGGTAGAGCGAGATAACACGCACGTCTTTGGTAGGAATCGAATTGAATCAAATTATTTTATCGTCCGTCGTTGCGGTTTTAGCGAAAAATTCCCCTAACTCAGCCCGTAGGTATATGTCGTAAAAACTGACTAAGAGCACCGTCACCTACCAGTGGCAGGGCAGCATCTTCACCATCATCTAGCCTATGTTAGTCCACTGCTGGACATAGGTCTCCCCTAACGAGCGCCATAGCGCCCTGTCTTCAGCTTGGCAGGGCAGTATCTTCATTCTGAGTAATATATTTTTTTGACATCTGTTCTGTTATACACAATTCAAAAGGGCTTATTCCAGTTTTCCCCCTTGAGAAATCCTGTTAAGGGGGAATACTTAATTTTTAAAGGTCCAGTATTCCGTCTTAACTTTTTTCTCATTCCATTTGGGGTACAAATATAAATAGGAAAGTAAATTTGTTCAAGCGAGAAAAAACAGGAAACTTAATTTTAAAAAGTCAAAAATAATGGCTTTTTAATGCAGTTTTCCCCCTTGTGAAAATAAGTGTGGTTTTGCCCTAATTACCACGTTTGGCAGACGGTTCACTTCACACAGCACAATACCTAAAGTTATAGGTGTTGAAATTAATATCAAAATAATACATTTAAATTACTTGTAGCGCCATCTATGTATTCCAATATAAGTTAGGTTGAATGCTTTACGTACCGTCTGTATTGTGTCATGCAAGTGTCAATGAAATAAAGTTTAGTCTATAAACAGCCATTACGCGTGTTTTCTTTAATAGGTATCACTGGTTACCCATATAAGGCTGTCGGCTGCCTGTCCTAGATGTTTTATTTCCAGCCCAGTGAATAAGTTTACTTCTGAAAATTTCAGACGGTTTCCATTTCCCAGCGCTGAGCTTATGACAAATGTAGTTTGAAACACGTCTCTATTGTTCAGTCCCTGTAATTCACTGTGGTTGTTTCTTTGTTACATTTTAGGACCTGGGGCTGCTGTTTAAATAGTCCAAAACGAAATTTCGTGTTTCGTTCCGGGTTAAATGGCGTATTCTAATACACTAGTAGATAGTATTGTAGATACCTATTTGCACAAAAAAACGAAACGATACAATTTATTTATTTATATTTATAATATATATCTAAAAAACATTAAAAATAAGAAAGACACAGTATTAGGATCTAGATTGTATCCCTAAGTATGTGTGTGTGTGTATTTATCGCGTATTTTAGACATTTAAAATTGGTTTTCTGATTGTAGAAGTTTTGAGTTGTGTTGAAGTTACAAGCTAGGCTAAATAATAGTATTAATAATAGTGTATTTTTTTGGCATAATGCCATAGGATTTTTCTGAAACACTCAGAATTAAATAAACTATGAGAAGAAAATTAAATAATGTTTTGACTCTATTGCGAATTATATAATCTCAGAAAATGAAACCTTCAATAATAACAGAAGGTAAAATAAAATTAGAAATAGAAATACATTTATTTGGACACAGGTACACACAAGTATAAAATAAACAAGCGGAAAAAAGTACAATTTAACATGGAGGGAAGTGACACAAAAGGGTGGTAGTAAAAATAAGGTGTCTCTGCCTCCCTGCGCCGAAATAGGGGTTGGCTCTGCTGAACATATTATTCTGCTTAGCGCTGTTTTTCAGCCAAAAACCTTAAAGCTGATTGACGTAACGGAAAGCTATTCGCTGACGAAAGAACAACAAATATTAAAAACCTAAAAAAAATGAAATAAAAAAGTTATAAGGGTTACATTAGTAATTACATTAGTTATTAATTTTATTTGATGACTAGTGTAATTACTTTTTTGTAAGAACATAATAATTACGCTCTACGTACATTCACTTCAGCACAGGGCACCCAAATATCTTTCCTTCGAAACCTTCATAAATTCTCCAATTACGCCAGAAGATAAAATCATGACCCGTGTAACAGCTTAATTTCGTAATGTTGGTAAAAACGGATAAGGATGATAATCTGTCAGGTAATCGCGACAACCTCCCCGTTTAAGGACCAAGTTCACCGAAAACTGGGTTTAATTAAACTAAGTTCTGATAGAACGAGATCAAAGGTTTAATACGATTTATTGTGCCAAGCTCAGTTTGATGAATTAGGGTCTAATTTTGTCTTGTGAGACCTCTTTTTGTTGTAAATGATTGCTTTTAGTTCACCAAATAAATTCGAAATCTCTTAAAATATATTTAGAACTATCACACAAGCCGCTCCATTTCTTTTTTCCCAAAACTTTAATTATAGAAACGTTTTCGCGAACGGAAACGGAAATAGAAGTTCAAACCGTCTCCTTATTTCTGCAAATTTTAATTACGAAGGAAATTTAAGAGTTAATTTTGTTGAAACTGCTCAGTCGTTTCTAAAAGTAATTTCACTTATCAATTATTTGTCATGGATCCAGATATCTTTTGGTTCATAATGAAAATTACATTTTATTTTACCTTCTCTCACTCTCTTATGAGCGAGATAGGTTTAGTACCGACCTAAGCACTGATCTATCTAAAAACTGCTCAGTCGTTTCTAAAAGTAATTTCACTTATCAATTATTTGTCATGGATCCAGATATCTTTTGGTTCATAATGAAAATTACATTTTATTTTACCTTCTCTCTCTCTCTCTTATGAGCGAGATAGGTTTAGTACCGACCTAAGCAGTGATCTATCTACCAGCCTACCTTTTGTTATCTGTTATTTTATGTTGCTTATCAACATAAACACGCAAAATTACTATAGCACCAAACAAAACATTGCTTGTTATAAAACCGCCCTGCGTATAAAACCGAGGTATAAAATCTGATAGAACTACTTACAAACATTGCAAAAGATAACTTACTTGTTTTTACTCCGCCTTTTAACAAGAAAACATAAAAAGTTAACTTGTTTAACAATAAAGCCAAAAGTTTGTACAAGTTGGGTGATGTTTACCTAACCTTTTTATTTTTATGTTTACCTAACGTTTTTATACATCTAGTTTTAAGTTATTTTGTAGCGCCCCAACGGGGTACATGTTTGATACTAGAAATTGTCATATGATCCTTGCACACAACAACATGTAACAAATGAATAAATGATTCTAATGATTTTAACCAACAAACCTATTGAATTTAGTCCAACTAAGCAAATGGCAAAATACGTAGAAAGATTCCTTAGGCCTAGGCCACGACATCGGGCGATGCGTCTTGTGGTCTTGCGACTGGGGTCGTTATGTCACTTTTCCACCAGTCGCACCGCGGCGACTCATGGCATGTCGTGGCCATGGGTTAAGACGGTGGTATGCGTCAAACTAGCGCCGTCACCTATTTTATCTTATTATAACGTTGAACAAAGGAAATTTCATAAATCCATCGCACAGTTTGTGATAGCTTTTTTTAATGCCTCTGTACTAGTTTTATTCTATTAGGTTTAGGCAGAATATCGAAGTGGCCCTTGGTGGCCACCAATATCTATTTTAGATTCTGGCTAAACTAAATAGAATAAAACTGATACAGAGGTATTAAAAAACATAGAAAAAAGAATATCACAAACTGTGTAATGGTTTTTTTTTAATTTCCTTTGTCCAACATAATAATAAGAAATAATGCTGGACAATTCACACAGCATTATCTAGCCCCAAGCTAAGCAGAGCTTGTGTTATGGGTACCAGATAACTGATATACATAATACTATAATACAATACATAGATAGATATTTTTTATTATACATAGAAAACGACCAGAACACCCTGAACAAATGTCTGCAGATCGTACACACATTTGTCCCGAGGCGGGAATCGAACCCGCAACCTCCTGCGTCGCACGCAGACCTTCGCCCACCGCGCCACTGAGGTCGTCGAATAATAAGAAAAGAAATAATAAGAAAATAGGTGGTGGCGCTAGTTTGCCGCATACCAAAGCTTTAAATCAAAAATAATGTATGTTATTTACTATGCATGCCAAGCTGAAAGTAAAAAAGTTTGTTAAATTTGGCCTTACTCCATTTAAACATAAAAAGCTTACGTCATTCCCTTCGTTTTTCAAACGGAAATGCAGAAGGGTATTTTAACCAGTAAAGAATTTGCATAAAAACTTTACGGCTCACTCAACATGATGAAACTATCACTTTTAATAGAACATTCGGAGCCATCTTCATGGGTTTGTCATAAAATTCCAAATGAAGTAGATATGCCATATTCCATAGCACTAAAAGATTCCAGTTTACAATTTGCTTGGAATTTCATAACTTACGGTGAAAAGCGGAATGGAATCTTTTCGTCACGCTCAAAATTCATTTCAAATTTAATATTCAGGGTACCACGAAACATGTGTACTAAGCTGAAAGATGATTCTGGACCCCGAGGAGATCAAAATGTGAATATTTTTTTTTTATTGTAAAACAACTATATTAACAAAAAAATTACAATCAAATAATAGAATTAATAATAGAATTAAATTAAAAATAGTATTTACAATTGAAACAATTGAGTTACCTGCAGACTGTTTAAGCTTAGTAAACAATCTACAGGTAGCTCAACTGATCCATATCATATACATATAGATACGTATTTTTTATTTTATTATACATAGAAAACGACCAGAGCACCCGGAATAAATATCTGCAGATCGTACAGACATTTATCCCGAGGCGGAAATCGAACCCGCAACCTCCTGCGTCACAGAGGTCAAATTATAAAGAAGTAGTCTTGTTAAATATTTTCGAACGTAGGCATACATTTTCAAAAAGTGTCTATGAAGGTTTCTTCTCTGTCTGTAAATTTAACTATAGGTACGAGTATCTACTGAAAATTTATACCTATTATAACAATGAACGCGTAATTTTCATAACATATACAATTAATTTCCTTCTATGTAGGTACTATCTTTGTTCCGGGTGTTCTGGTCGTTTTCTATGTAAAATAAAAAATGTCTATATATTAATGTACTGTATTATGTATATCAGTTATCTAGTAGCCATAACACAAGCTCTGCTTAGCTTGAGGCTAGATAATACTGTGTGAATTGTCCAGCAATATTTGTTTATTTATCTAAAAAGTTTGGGATTCTCGCAGAAAAACAAATAGGAAACAAACAGTTTTGCTCGTTATGCACTTGTTAGTTTTCGAACAGACCATAAAAACAACCATCGACAATTGACATTTGAATCTGAATAAAAAGCGAAGAAAATAAAAGCAACAATGAAAACAATACTTCCATTCCTGAGCTTGCTGTACACAAAAGCATTGTTGACTTTGTTTTTATTAAAAATGTAGTCACAAATGTCGTCGCCGTTTCCAGTTTGTTTTATTTATGAATAAATAATTATTTTTAATCATCAATCCACGCGCTGACCGAGTCGATCGGATCGGGAATGTTCCTTGTGATGAGAAATACATATTTGAGCCTGTACAGCTGTAGACTCGCCAATGACTCGCCATGACACAGGAATAAATTACGGTTTATCAACCAACGAAAAAACAATCTTCTCAAGTTGACGCGTATTTTTTTTTATGTTAGACCACGCATAACTTTTTACAGAGTAGTCCGATTTTGATGATTCTTTCACTATTGTATAGAAAATGATCCCAAAGTCCCATATTAATTTTATTAGTATTTATCCCGTAATACTTAAAAATCCACCCTGGCAACCACCTAATGTGACAGTTTGAGACATATGTAGATGAATACTATTTACTAAAAGTTGAAGTCTGTTTATAGTTTTTTAAAACAGGCCAAATTATGTAAGCAGGTACATGACATGACGTATACGATTTTCTTTAACTTTGACCTCACTTGATCGATCGAACGAAGCAGAAACTCCCTAATATCATTAGCATTTGTTTTGTTATAACACTTCGCTTTCTCAGACGATCAGATAAATAATCAATCATGATGGTTTAACATAATTTTTAAGTCACAAGACAATACAATACAAAATCTTCATTGTAAACCACAAAAAAAGCAAAAGAAACTATATACACAAGACTTTAGGATTAAAAAAACATTTAGTAACAATTCGATGTAAGACTTCTGTTATGAGATCAAACAAAATGCAATTCGCGATCTCATCAGAGAAGGTTTTACGCGAAATTTTTACTAAATATTTTTATCTTTATAATTTGCAATAGATTTCCGCAATGTTACGCTTGATTCTATTATTTATCTCACAATAAATACCCTTGTACACAGAATAATATAAAACAGTCATGTAAGTAACGCTTTAGTGGACATTGTACTGTGGGGTCCGTACGTATATTGCTCCAATAAATTTTCTATTGTTGCTCAATAGAATCACCACAGTGGGACCGAGTACAATATGGTTAGGTACAAAGGTACAAATGACAAGCTGACTGCGCCTCAGGGCCAGACTGAATATAAACTGCTACTGAATAGAGTTTTAGACTTATCACGGAGTGAATGAAGCCTTAAAAAACAGTTCACGGACTTTATTTGTTGAATTACTTTCTTTCCTTTATATAAAATTTCTTAGCGGAGGTCCCTGTGGTAGAAGGGCCCTTATAATCTGTGCGCGATCAAAATGGGATGGTAATTTTTCGAACTGTTGTTTGATATTTTTGTGTTTTGTACTCTTTTTTTTTAATAGTACCTATTTATAGTAATGAAAACACGAAAACTATTTATTTTAAGAATTTGACCTTTTCTAAGTGTACCTACATTTTTGTATTTTAGGAAATAAAGAATTTTTGATTTGATTTGATTTGACGCGGGTTTTCTAGCTTGAACCAAATGAACAAAAAAACTTGCAAGCGGCTTTTCGAATTTCAGTATTTGTCAATTTATTTCCAATTTATTTCCATTTATGTCCAGTCGTTTCATTTTATTGACTAACCGCATATAAACTGTTCACAGGGTGCTCCAAAACTGTGTTTTCAAAGGGTGAAACGAATATAGAATGTCATTTTCATAAAGCTGGATACGGTCAAAAATGGCCGGGGTGAGTATAAAAGCAATTTGGTTTTAGCATGAATTCGTTTGTTAACCACAAACGAATTCATGTGCTGTAGCAGAATCAGAATAAGAACTGTGGCACACTTTTATTACTAGAAAACGAAGAGTACTTTTAACGTTAAATTTTTGTGTTTTCAGATCAAAAAAAAAGATAAGAGAATCATTATTTATTCCTGCAAAAACTTATACCAGTTGGTACCAACACTAAATCTCACACATGGTACCAATTTAGTGATTTTGTAAGTTATCTAGTACATGCTGAGGAGGTATTCTTATGTCAAAGTAGTTAGAGATACCTATTTTGTGCAACTGGCCATTCTGTTGTCGCCGAGACGGATGTACAGTGTTGGGTTATTTCAGATGATTCCCTCACTAGGCTTGACCTGTATCGAGGGATTCTATGTACGATAATTCAAAGATTTGTTTAATTTACGGTGATTATTACAGCATATAAAATAATAAATAAAACTGGAATTAGTGATAGATTTTAGGCCCTTTGGTCCATTTTCATAACTGTTTTTCATAACTAGCTACGAAAAAGGCAATTTCCTTCACTGTTTCATATCAGTTATTAAAATGAACCTTTTCTTCCCTTTTCGTACTTTTGGACGATTTTCATAACTGTTTTTCATAACTAGCTGCGAAAAAGGCAATTTCCTTCACTGGCAGTTCCTACATGAATTAGTTATTAAATATTAAAACCGGGTTTTACTCTAGGGAGTCCTTAAAAACTTTGTTTACACCTAAATAAACACTTCCATTACAAAGTCATACATGGCCTGGATAAATCACAGGATAAAAAAAAACATCTACACAATGGTTCCATTCCGCGCGTAGAATAAAGATGCCCCAGGCATATTATTTAGACCGACCTAAGTCATCACCATCATCATCAGCCTATATAATCCACCGCTGGACATAGGCCTCCCCTAATGAGTGCCATAGCGCCCTATCGTCAGCTTGCCGCATCCAGCATCTGCCAGCAGTCTTTCGCAAATCGTCATACCACCTGGTCGGAGGGCATCCTACACTACGTTTGCCGAGTCGCAGTCTCGGCAAACGTAGTGTAGGATGCCCTCAAGAACACGTTTACCCCGCTGGAGACCTAAATATATTATTTATATTGAACTAAGACCTCAAATAAGTTGATAAGTCTATAAATGTACCTTACCAACTTTTCTACAAGTTGGCAAGAATCCTTTTAGAATTCTCTTGTTTGAATAAATTTGAACAATTCTCGGGTTTTAATTACTGTGATTAATTCTGAAACCTTTGTTTGCCCGGATTTTTTCATTTTCTAAACAAATAATATACCTAAGACTGCGGCTTACAATAAATTTATTGCTGTCTCTCTAATTGTGTTATGAGAATGGAAAAAAAATATTGATGTTTTGATAATTTACCTACTAGTTTTCTTCTAATTATTGTGTTCTGGAAATGGACATCTAAAATACGGCCTTAACTGAAGTAAATATTAGGTGAGGTTATATACATTTATTGCTTTGTGGTGACATGTATATAGAACTAGCGGTCCGGCCCGGCTTCGCACGGGTATATAGTATTATATAGCTTATGGTCATCAGAGATAATGTAGGATTCTAATGGTGAAAGAATTTTTCAAATCGGTCCAGTAGTTTCGGAGTCTATTCAATTCAAACAAACAAACAAACAAATCTTACCTCTTTATAAAACTACTAGCAGCGCCTCGCGGTTTCACCCGCGTAGTTCCCGTTCCCGTAGGAATTTCGGGATAAAAAGTAGCCTATGTCCTATTCCAGACTATAATCTATCTCTGAGCCAAATTTCATCCAGATCCGTTTAGCCGTTCTGGCGTGATAAAGGCACAAACATCCATCCATCTATCTATCCATCCATCCATCTAAACTTTCACGTTTATAATATTAGTGAGATACTACTATACTAGCAGTGCCTCGTGTAGTTCCCATTCCCATGGGAATAGGAACAAGATCCGTCAAGTGCGAGTGTAACTCGCGCGCCGAGGGTTTCGAACATTTTATCAATCATACATGTGGAGGAACGTTCAATTTTTCGATTTCTTTCTAAATATTTCAAAAAGTATAAGATTTACAGAAAGAAAAAGAGAGACTTTATAAACTGTTTTGAAATGTACAAACTGATACCTTTTATTTGATACGCCACTCGGGTAGGTCCTCTCGTAGGTCCCCCCTTTCAAGAATCGACCCACCTCACCTTTTGACCATTTTTCAAAAAATGTTATTTTATACAGCCCTTCTGTATTATATTTATATGTATTCCCTTTATTTTTCCTGTAAAATATCGATCTATGTCTACAACCTCATCATCATGACCATCGGGGATTTTATGTGACCAGTTCGGGATCATTCTCTATACAATACTGGATGAATCAGCAAAATCGGTTAAACAACGCGAACGGCGCGCGGCGGAGATGTCAAGTAACATTACATAAATAAAAATACAGACGAATTGAGGAAAAGGAGGAGGTTCCTTTTTTGAAGTCAGTTAAAAATGGCTACATTATGTTACGTCACGTACAGTTTAAGGTTAAGTACTTCTCAGGCAGCAGTTTTTAGTTACGACACTTCCTTATTAAGAGGGCGCAATGCGCTCTATGTTGTAAATAGGATAGGCATAGGATTTTGCGTTCATAAGAGCGGGACAGAGCCTGCGTTTTTGGAACTGCGCAAGTTCTAAAATGGAATTTTTGCTTATGTACAAGAAAACTACATAACTTAATGAAAAGCTGTCAGAAGCAACCAAGTACTTAGTAATAAGAATAACCTCCGAATCAAAACATAGTCATTTCCATAGATCGTAGGGTTCTTAAAATCTCGACGAAATGATGTGCCGATGTGACGAAACAGTGCAACTTCATGATTTTTTTTCTATAGGATTTTTTTTGTTATCGTGTTTTCACCTTGAAGAAACCAAAGATATACATAATATAGAATTTTATGTAGGTAATTCGAGTTTTTAATCACTGAAATCCCGTAAGTACTGAGATCTAGTCCTAGTTTGACAAGCAAACACGCTAGGTTCGCCTCTTAAATGTTTGTATTCATTTATTTGCTTGAAGATTTTTGGCAGCTCGTATCTACCTCGTTATCAACGAAGTATCAACAGTATTAAGTATGTGAATTACTTTTATCTAACGGGGATTACATGCGCTTTAGATTTCGTGGATGCGATGGAAATTTTACATAACCAACAACATGTTGGCTATGTAAAATTGCTGACTAACGTGTATCTAAAGGTGGCGCGCCGCCATCGTGAACGGAGACCGAGACCGGAGACAGAGACAAGAGACCGCGACCAGTAGCTGTCATTTAGCTTTCTCCAGGCGCCAGTTCGCGCAGACTGCGTCAGTAAGTCAGACACGAAACCGAAAACAAAGAAGCGGTCGCCGCCGCGCATACGCTATAATGACAACTACCGGTCACGGTCTCCTCTCTCGGTCGCCCGCTGGGGTGGCGAACCGCCTTTAAGGCTGAAGACCCCGACGCTATTCATCTATCTGACTTTAAATCAATGATAGAATGTAGGGTAGGTCCAAAAAAAATAATAAAAGAAATGGATATGACGTCTCTGACAGTTCAACAAAGAACACATTCCTTCCTGAACTTGTATAAACAAAATCAAATTCAATAGGTAACTTTATTTCTTTATGCTTACAAAATAAGCACTTAGACAACAAAAAGCTTTATGAACAGTAATTATTATCAAATCAGAAGTAAGATGTATATTGATTTTATTCACATAAATTTTTGATCCACTGGAGAAAGAAGCGAAAAATAAACCACTAGTAAGTTTTGTTAAGTTTATATATCACTTAAAAACAGATCAGTTGAGCTACCAGTAGATTGTTTGCAACGGTCTGCAGTTAGCTCAATTGTTTCAATTGTAAATACTAGTTTTAATTTAATTATATTATTTGTTTGTAATTTTCTTTCTTAAAAACTAATTCATATGATTACTTGCCTATCTAAATCTAAGTAGGTATATAATGTGATTTAGATGCAGGTCAATATTTATATAAAACAAACTAAGCTGAACATTATTTTCCTTACTTATGTCGATGCGGAACTGGGCGAAATCTGGCCAAGCATTGATGTAATCATCTATGGAGTCAAAGGCTTTCTTGACACGATTTCGTTTTATGTACTAAATTTACGAATAGGGAGCTCAGTTGCTTGAGATGGAAGCATGTAATAGAAGGGTACGCAATTATTTATAACTGATTTCCCAACGTCCGACATGGCTTTGCCTGCGTGATAGTACATACGCGTGTATAATAGGATACCCTGATATTGCATTTCTTTCCCGTTCTGATATAACTGCACACATGTCACATCTTATTACTGTCACATTTGTCCGACTGGCTATTAATGTAAATATTCAAGTTGTGGCAGTATGAGCTCTATTTCCAGGACGAGAAAGTCTTGTCAATTTAAAAATGATTTGTATTCAGTAAAACCATTTCCTACAAGCTAGAATGTCTGCTGGAGAAAAACGATATGAGAATATGAGAATTTCTCAAGATTTAGGCACCATTTCACAAAGCTGGGTAAAATTGAAATATATTTAAAAATATTTTTTGCTTACTTCTTGGAAACTTCTATGAAATGTGTACGTTGCCGGGCAAAATGTTTTTCAAGCAAAAAAATGTTTTTTATCCGTCATTAATTAGGTGTCCCGTACAGGAATTCAAAATTAATTTGGCTGAACGATATACTTTATCCATTTTATCGAATAAACTTTTGCTACTGGAACGTTGACCGAATGAACGTTTGTTTTTACTGTGGTTAACCGAATAATTTAAGAACGAATAACCTTTGACTAATTAGAAATTATTAAAGAAAGGTTACTCTTAAAAAACCGGCCAAGTGCGAGTCGGACTCGCGCACGATGGGTTCCGAACCATTATCTATAAAAACAGCAAAAAATTCACGTTTATTGTATGGGAGCCCCCTTAAATATTTATTTTATTCTGTTTTTTAGTATTTGCTATTATAGCAGTAACAGAAATACATCATCTGTGACAATTTTAACTGTCTAACTATCACGGTTCATGAGATACATCCTGGTGACAGACGGACAGACGGACAGCGAAGTCTTAGTAATACGGTCCCGTTTTTACCCTTTGGGTAGGTACGGAACCCTAAATATACACAAACAATTTTAAATTTTTACGAAAATTTTATAATGTCCCTAAATGTTTCGATTTCGGCAGGATTCAAACCCGCGCCTCACCTTCAGCACAGGTGCGCAACAACTTATTTTTAATGTAATTTTTAATTTAACGTTACGGACTCTACTATGTCGAATCTACGTTCTAGAGAAGAATAAACGGGCGGTTTGCTTAGGCTCTTCAGTTCAGAGTCCTTAGTATGGGTTCATGTATTGAAGAATAGGTAAGTACTCAACGCAATACATTAGGTACCTACCGACATGAATAAAGAGAGAGAAAAGAGCACAAATAAATAAATATTAATAATAAATAAGCTATTTATTAATAGAAAATTAATTCAAGAGTCCTCCAAAAGCTACCGTCATAGATTATTTCGGACAATGAGCCCTCGAAATGGTCGAGCCTTTTCAGGTCGACAGCGGATTAGCGTAATCTGAGGACTTTCTGATTGTTTGATGTGGATCCACCTGGGACACAGCGTAGGTAGCAGTGCTGAAATGAACTGATGAAGTCAGAAATAGAGCCATAATTGGATACCGTACAACTTCCTAATATGTAAGCGATCCTACCAGCTACTTTAATAATCTCACTAATATTATAAATGTCAAAGTTTGGATGGATGGATAGATAGATGGATGGATGTTTGTTACTCATAAGAACGGCTGAACGGATCTGGATGAAATTTGGCACAGAGATATATTATAATTTGGAATAGAACATAGGCTACTTTTTGTCTCGGAATTACCACGGGAACGGGAACTACGCGGGTGAAACCGCGAGGCGCTGCTAGTAATATTATAAAGTGGAAAGATTTGTTTGTTTGAATTGAATAGGCTCTGAAACGACTAGACCAATTTGAAAAATTCTTTCACCATTAGAATCCTACATTATCCCTGATAGACATAAGCTATAGAATATACCCGTGCGGAGCCGGGGCAGACCGCTAGTATCATTATAAACAGGGTGTTTCGATCAGGATGAGGGGAGGAGGTATTTAATCTGAAAACAGATCAATAAAACACGTTTCTTACGATAGCGCGTTTCCTTTGAACATCAGATCGAGCTTCCGGGAAAAACTAATCAAAAAAATCATTGAACGTACTTGAATGAGATTCCTTTGGACGTAGTTTGGATCAATTGGAGCCCCTGAACTTCCCCTTGTGTTTGATCCTCTAGTATTGACATCTTGTTTGATCCAAACACAGTACTATCTGAAATAATGGTTTTTTACTTCTAATTTTGATAAACAATCGAGCACTCTCAAACCAAACTTAAAACAATTGATTTCGAACGCTCGCAAAATATTTTCGAACAAAAATACAAATGGTACTTCAAAGCTGATTTTGAACCCTCGCAATAAATTTTCAAACAAAATCTTTTAAGGTAGTACATAAACTTGAAATGTACAATAACACATATGAGTAAATAATAAAGAAAATCTATTAACAACACAAACGAAAATTAAAAGTAAGGTATGAATTGTATGGCGTGATCGGACAGCACTAATTCGTTATCTTGTTTCTTATCCTGACCGATCACTATATCGGATAGCACCTTTTGCCGTGATCCGTCAGGATAAGATCGGTTTTTGCGTGATCCGTCAGGACATACCCTACAAAACAAATCAATAACAAACAGTTCGAAACACACTCAAAATAAAACTGTTTTCACACAAGCTCCAACCCCAATACTTCGAAAGACGTCCATATTCTGAATGCGAATCTAATATTATTCAGCATTATCGAGTTTCCGGTTGAATGGTCGGGTAATTTGGAGAAGAGATCATGGCTATATGATGAGGGTAACTTGGCAGCAAAGTTGGGGCCGTTCGCGATTTCTAAAGGAACGCCATACTGCTGTTTCAGCGAGGAAATGTGCTGGTGTACGTGTTGAATAATCTTTTGTTATGCGAGTCTCAATTTAGTTTTTAAATAGGAATTTGGGTACAGTTTTGTTTATAGTATTATACCTTCGTTTGGACACAATCTCACCTGATGGAAAGTGAAGATGTGACCGACGACGGTGTATCACGAAGGTCTAGAAGATACCTATTCACTCTTGTCTTGAAGAGACCCAGGTTGTAATTGACCGGAAAAACAGCAGCAGGGAGAGTAATTGACTATTGTAACATAATTGACTTTTAGGTAAAAGTCATGTTACAAGCCTATACTAAAAGTCAAAGTCAATAACTTATTTCTTTAGGCTTACAAAATAAGCACTTAGACAAGTCAAATAACTAATCATATCGTCCACATTTGAACATGCCTTTGCCCCCCAAACAAGGTTTCCATCAGGTGAGATTGCGGTCAACCGAGGGTTGACTGTTGACTATAACCAAAAACAGTAAACAAGACATGGTAGGTTCCCGTAGTCGACTCTAACGACATCCACCCATAGTCCACCCACACGCTGAGCTGGTGTCAAATTTAACACTAGAGTGCACGCGCGCTCACTTACTCTCACTTATTTAAGCATCTTACATTAATTTTATCACCTGAACCCCCGCATTCCTAGATTAAGCCTCGTCGACAAAATCACGGACTGGATTGGTACGGGGCGCCCACCCGCAGAGTAAGCATGTTCCGGTATTTAGCTGTCAAAGTGAAAAAATTACAAAAAAATTGATGGCAGGAAAAATTCTTTTTCATAGTATTTTTCCTGATCGCCAAGTTGAAGTATGCATTGAATGAAAGGATTATTAACTCTTAAACAGTCAATAGACATTTTTATTTGGCTGATCTTCAACATGCCAAATAAATGATAATTATTTTGTAGATCTCTCAAACTGTTCCTGAATTAAGCAGATTCGAATAAGACTCTGATTTTTTTCAGTAAGTTTTATTATTTTAAAACCACCTTTAAAATATTTGTTACAACGTTTTCTAATAACGTACCATGGCATATAGCATGCAAGCACCCGCGAAAGTACGCGGACCACGGGTATTTTTTTTTGTAATAGTTAAGTATCTCATGTCTATGTAAAGAAAGGGGTGCGTGCCCGTGGGCCGTGACCAGGTGTTATTCGCTTACTTACCCATTTGACTGACTATTAATAATTAATCTTTTTCATTTCTTGATTTTCCCTGCACGTCACTAGGTAGATATATGTATGTGCCAGTAATTTACTGGCACATACATATATCTCAGTTCTCATCAGTTTTTATTTCAGTGGAACACCCGAACAGTTTCTGAAAATATACCTTTGCGTTTTACTCCAACGCAAATATATTTTTAGGATCGGTAACAGCCTAACTACACTTATATAATCTGCTTGTTACTCAATTCATTCAAATTCAAGAAACTTTTATTTTATCTTTACCTAAATAAAGCAGCTGCCAGCTCCGTGGATCACGGACGACATAAAATCCCTTATGCACAAGAAGGCAGCTGCCAGAGCGAGATTCAAACGTTGTGCTAACGATTTAAACAAGGAAAGGTATCATCTCGCCAGGAATCGCTGCAATAGGATGTGTAGGGATGCTCAGCGCCGCTACATTCACTCTTCACTTTCAAATGCTGACTCAGCTAAAGCCTGGAAATTTTTAAGAACTTTAGGAATTGGCAAGGCACGTCAAGAGTCGTGTACATCTCATATTAATATTGATTCACTTAACGATCACTTTTCCTCGACATCCAACATGGATATAAATGTCAAAACTAGTACTCTCAACTATCTTTCTTCCTTGCCTATTCCTGACTATCCTTCGTTTAGCTTCAGTCCATTCGCCGCATGTGATGTTAAAAAGAGCATTCTGTCCATCTCCTCTAGCGCAATGGGAGGTGACAATATCGGTTGTAACATGATCACTCCTATTATTGAGGAGATATTGCCTATGATAAGTCACCTCCTTAACTTTTCTATTATCTCTGAAACCGTTCCGGCGGTTTGGAAGGATGCCTTTATTATTCCTCTTCCCAAAAAACCCAAGCCCTCTTCATTTACAGATTTCCGACCCATATCTATTCTTCCTTTCCTTTCTAAGGTCCTCGAACGCCTTGTTCACGGCCAACTCAGTACATTCCTCTCTTCTCATAACCTCCTAAATCCTTTCCAGTCCGGTTTCCGTCCCGGTCACAGTACTGTTACTGCTCTTGTTAAGATCACTGACGATATTAGATCGGGAATGGAAAACGGACATCTTACTATTCTTACACTACTTGACTTCAGCAATGCGTTCAACACTGTTGATTTCGAAATCCTCCTTGGACTTTTGCGCTCTATTAACATATCTCCATCGGCGATTGGCTGGTTTCGCAGTTATCTGCAGGGGCGCCGGCAGCGGATTCGTACTGACGACTCCTTCTCTTCTTGGTGCAACACCTCTGCTGGCGTACCGCAAGGCGGCGTATTATCTCCGCTGTTATTTGCATTGTTCATTAATTCTATTTCTATTAAATTAACTTCTTCTTACCATCTCTATGCAGACGATCTTCAAATCTACACCCAAGCCCCACTGCAAGATCTGTCCACCGCGATTCACCGCATTAATGCTGATCTTATGTGTGTTCGTGATTGGAGCATGGCCTACGGTCTCCAGGTAAACCCCAGAAAATCACAGGCCATTATCATAGGTAGCTCTCGCACTTCTGCTAAAATTGACTGGTCCACTCTCCCTAAAATTAAATTCAATAGCGTTATAGTTCCTTTTAGCAGAAGTGTTAAAAACCTTGGAATCATCATGGATACTGACATGTCATGGGTCCCTCAAATGGATGCGGTGAGTCGCAAAATATTCGCCTCCGCTGCCTCATTGAGAAGACTTCGTAACTTTCTTCCAACTGCCACTAAAATTGTGCTCGCTCAATCTCTCATGCTTCCCATTCTTGATTATGCTGATGTCTGCTACCTCGACCTAACTGAGGAGCAGCTTAATAAGGTTGAACGGCTCCAAAACGTATGTATACGTTTTGTGTTTGGTCTACGTAAATATGATCATGTTTCAGAGTTCCGCAGAAAACTCAATTGGCTTCCTGTCCGTCTTCGCCGAAATTCCCATACCCTTTCTCTTCTTCATAACATTCTCTTTAACCCTGTCACTCCCTTGTATTTAAAGGACAGTTTTGAATTCCTCCATAATTCTCATCCTCATCCTTCCCGTGTCCTTCGATCGTCAGAAAATCTGATTTTGAATATGCCACCTCACAAAACCAGTTTCTACGACAAATCCTTCTCCATCCAGGCCATAAGGTTGTGGAATGCACTACCAGAGCCCATTAGAAAAACAGTATCGTTACCAGTTTTTAAATCTCGCGTCAAGGAGTTTTTCCTGTCAGAATAGTGAATATTGGTACATAATATTTATTTATTTATTTAGTATATTTTAGTATATTATAGTTATTTTATGTGTATATCTAGTTTATGTGTTTATTAGTCTATCTTTAGTACACCCCCTGCCTTTCTTAAATTCACATAATTCTTTCCATCCAAAGGTTGCCTGGAAGAGATCGCTTCTAAGCGATAAGGCCGCCCATTGTACTTGTCTCATGTAATGTCTTTTTGTAATGTTCTTTTTCTGGTGTACAATAAAGTGTTTTTGTATTGTATTGTATTGTATTGTAAGTAGGAAAGTAGATAGTATTCATCAATTAATAAAGTTTACGAAAATTCTACGAATTTTAAAGAGCTTTGTAGCAAAATAAGGATATTTCCACTATAAATAATTAAATTCCATTGAAAACGAAAGCAAACCTTGAAGTTACAACATCAAACAAAGTATTGTTTCCCAACTTTCAAACTTATTAGCAAGGTACAGCTGAACAGCAGTTTGAACAGTAACACAAAAGCTACTGTAAAGGCAGTCGTCCACCATACTGTCAACATTGCAAAAGAAAGTTCACCTTTGCATTTAAAGCCTCTCCGGAGCTCACCGGGGACAGCCACTGCAATTTGCAAGCGAATACAACTGGCCGCGCCACTGCAAGCCGCTCAATATGGTGCCACATTCACCTTCGATCGTACCTACACTTACAACAGACTCCTGTCTTTTTTACATTTTCAGTCGTTTTTGACGTTTTTTCTCAGTTTTGACTTTTCTGTCATTTTGACGTCTCCTGTCATTTTGGCATTTGCTGAATTTCATTGCCTTACATTTTTGCAATTATAATATTTTTTTATGCACAGAACTACGTCACGGAACTACTGGGAATAAGCGACCATGTCCATGTCATCGATCAAAAGACTCGATAAAATGTAAAGGCTCCTAGAAAAAGCGGTTTTTTGTAAACTATCAACCAATTTATTTGGTGAAAAGCAAAGAAACTATTTCATAAGTTGATCTATTCATTTCAGACAGAGCGAGTATCTGTCATTTCAGCGTCAGTTTTTGCTTCTATTAGAGATTTCAAGGCTCTTTAAATTATGATGACAAATTCTACAAATTTATAAAAGTTTTCACTCTGTTTTTGAAATGGAATAGTCCATTTCAGTTACTCGTATTATTTTATGATGACAGTAGTTTGTGAATTGACGGCATACCCCGTCGTGAATCAAAAACTGTTTCAATGACTCGCAAGTGTTACTTTCACCTTTGTTCTCAAGCTATCTCTGATAGGACAGAGCCAGCGAGTGATGAAGGCGCTCACAACAGGAATACCAACTCGCTACGAACAGCTACAATCACACCAGTTATTGCTTTAAAGCCCGTATTATAGATAATAGATAGTAAATAGATAGTGCTGTGTGAATTGTCCAGCATTATTTATTTTATTTATTATGAATGTTTGCTCAGTCATCGATCTCTGCTTGAGTACCAGTTTTCTATAGCATACACGTCACTCGTGTTGAAAAAATCTATGAATGAGTAAGCTTTCATAATACGGGCCTATATAATATGATCGCGAGGGTATGGTAGAGTCGAATCAATAATAATACATGATGATCACGAATTAAACAACATCTCAAAACTGAGATGCTGGACTGGTGTACTGGAAACTGGAGAAGTTTGTGACGAAGGCCTAGATACACTTTGGTTCACTGTGTCATAGGAGTAAGTAAAAATAAATCACTTCACCAAAATCTATCCCACACAGATTTACCAAAACGTCAGGTGGCTCCCTGGCTTTACGGTCCTCTATCTCTGTCAAAAGTAATATTCACGCTAAATATTGTTTGCGATCACACTGTAACAAAGTAGTTTTGTAAGTTGTGAAGGCCTTAAAGAACAAAGATTAAGTTTGGCTTCTAGGTTATTACTGAGTAAATTTATAATCTAGCGGCGGTCTTCGCTTTCTTCGAGGTTATTTGTAATCTATGTGCTGCGCTGTGAAGTGAGTATAATCTTAGGGAATCAAAATATAATGATGAGAATGAGAAACTTTACCTGTTAGGCAAGTTCGGTACGAAGATTATCTTAAAAGAAATAAGGAAAGCTATGCGTACGAACTTGAAGATATATTTTAACTAGCTTTTATGATCAGTTAATAAGCTTAACATCAATGTAGGTACTTTGTTCTGAAAGAAATTGTTTAATACCCTCAAATTATTTATCGGTACTAAAATAGTACTAGTCGCTTTTTCTCCCTTTGGAGTCGAGACCCTAGGTCAGTGGGGTACCGAGGCTCTCCGGGTGTTTAAAAAAATATCGGCCATGGAAGTACGCTTGAACCACCCACCGTATAATAAATTTATAATTTTTTGACATTTGAAAACCATTTCAATGACCTTGAAAGCACTTAATTAATGAAAGCCTTTATTTTAAATTATAAAGCGACTCGTGACCCGAGACCTGGTGAGTATCTGGCGCAGCGCATCAGCATTGCCATACAGCGGGGTAATGCAGCCAGGATCTTGGTACCGACTCCGACTGGTATTGTTATGGATCAGTTGAGCTATCTGAAGACTATAAATATTTTTTTTAAAATGCTGGACGATTCACACAGCATTATCTAGCCCCAAGCTAAGCAGAGTTTGTGTTATGGGTAATAGATAACTGATATTACAATACAATACTACTAGATCTAATTTGTAATTTTCTTTGATAGTAAAGGTTGTCGTATACAAAGATATCTTTTTTGTTATATGTATGTGCATAGATTACGTTACGACCAGAACAAATTTCTGCAGATCGTACAAACATTTGTACCGAGGCGGGAATCGAACCCGCAACCTTCTGCGTCGCAGGCAGAACTTCGCCAACCGCGACACAGACAGAGGACGTCAAATTGAGAAAAAAAATGAGCTAACTGCAGACTGTTGTAAACGCAACAGTCTACAGTTAAAAGTAAATTCGAAACAATTAAGTACTGCAATTCGTTTTAAACCATATTTTCAGCCCACGTACCAAGACTTTATATCGTTGCTCCAAAATAAATTATTTAGCTTCTAATTCATCTCCGTTTTCCGATCCCTCAAGAGTTGACCCCATTAAAGTGTAATGTAACCCTCTTTTATAAAAAACGTGAATAACATGGCGCACTTTATAAATTCTTCGCACTACTTTCCTTGATCAAGGAATTACTTCCCTATGAATATTTTAAACAAGATAGAAACTTGCAAGGTCTTGTCGCCTCTTATAAAAAACTATATTAATGTTGTTGAAAGAAAAGTACTTCCCTATATATTAAATTACAGGAAAGAATCCCCACGGTTAACGTGAGTAAAGCCCGTATTTCATAAATCAATTTGAGTGTTGAGCTAGATAATGTGTATACCGTAGCTTCTTACTTATGTTTTGTGTTTTTAATTATTATTTAACTATTTTTTATGATAAATGTATGGTGTGTTTTTTATTTGTTTAGCTGTGAGTGATACCAGGCTAGAATGATGAAGAATTATTTTTATGTGGATACAATTAATTTAATTTTGTTTTATAATTTTTCTTTATCAGCTTAAATCTAAAACTAGAATTGTATTCAATACGCCGCGGCGTTGAATAGAATTCTAGTTTTTGCCGGCGCGCCGGCTGTATATCCATATCTTTTTAAAATCACCAGGCACTTCCTTAAGACCTTAGGAGGACTGATGGATTATATAATATTTTGGTGTGTTCAACATCCGAATAAACTTCTAGGTATCTAATTCTCTTACAACATTAGTTAAACTTCGCACGCTCCGCTGTACACCTAAATCTTCTGAACTAGGTGTAATTCTCTAAAGACCGTAGTAAAGCTCATTTGAAACATCCGCAGTGCAACTCTAATTGTCTAGCTCCCAAACCTCTTAGCAACGCTAAAGTCTGGCACAAGTTAAGAGTTTGTCCGATCCGGATATAATTAATTAAAGCTCCAAGGTACTCCTAACTTTGTCTGCTTTTAGGCAAAGACGGATCTACCATAGATCTAATAACTATTGCTATTGGTAGTTAAGAATCCATGCAAAGTACCACTGACTAGGTACTTTGCATCGATCACTGGTATTTTTGGAGTAATTGCTAAAAATCAACATTTTCCCGAATGCGCCCAAAAGACAAATGAATCAAAGTTGGTTTTATCATGAGTTCATAGAAAATGGTTTACGATTTACCACAAATTACTTTTCCGCTAGTTTTATTGCTTTTGGAAAGCAGAAAAAAATTAAAATCACAAAAAAATATCGCGCGCCAACCCGCGTCGAACCACCTTAAGGACGCGCCACCCTATTTTATTTTATTATTACGTTAAACAAAGGATTTTTTCAAAACTATTGGACAGTTTGTGATACCTACATATATACATAGTACATGAATAGAATGGATGGAAAAAACTGAGCAAGGACGTAGAAATAACATTAATATTCGGTATTTTTCGTAACCATATTACTGCGACGATCATGTGATGCGATTTTAGCACCAGACATTAGCAAAGATCCCTCTACCCCTACCATAAAGGAACAACTAGAGTAGAACCAGATTACTGACCGTTGAGCGTTTCCTGAGCAATTGAAACGATTTCGAAACGAGTCCGGTCATCAATCACAATCGATTGCAATGCGGGACAATGACGCCAAATTGTCGCGATGCGGGCTCCGGGTCGACATAGTGGGGCATTTATATTGGTTAAAAAAGACAACATACCTAGATAGAAATTAACCCAAAATTGTTTGTCTTAGGCGGGACTCGAACCTTCGTCCCACCTCAGTACGGATGTGCTCTAACCAACTAAGCCAGGATATCGACGCTCACCTCATCGAAAATGTTTGAGACCTCTTACGGCTCTAGCGCCTTTAGTAGTACCGTACTGAGGGTGGAACGCAGTTTCGAGTCCCGCCGAAATCGAAAATGTTTGGGTTTAATTTTTTTATGTTAACTTGTTTAATTTTTTTGAGAATAATCAGAGTGCGAGGGTGCACTATAATTCAAAACCAAGTCAAGTAGCCTATTGCAAGCGCAGTTAAAATGCATATTTGCTGCGTGGTCGGTTTACCCGAACATTCTCCCGACCACAATATGAGGATGATGTTGTTTGGTGAATGATGGTGATATACATCACACCTACATCTAAAATGAGGTGTATTCTAAAAACAAAAACTAAACTGAAAAAATATATTTGCAAACTAGTCTACACGCAGCTTTATATTGACGTAGCAACGTGATTGGTTAGATATGTGAGCCATTACTTTTACTGATAATGCGTGTTTTGACTTCCAATCCGAAGGTCGCGGGTTCGAATACCGGTAGTGAAACATTCAGGACAAGTTATGTGCTCGAAGTGGGCTGAAGTCAGCAATAAGATAAGATACTTTTGTGGGGAGTTTTTCTTAGTTTTTAGGGTTGCGAGTCTTTTAGTTTCGCAATATCTGTTGTCTGTTTATGAATGGAGACATTAAAGGGTTTCAGCAGCCGCTGGCCCGGGGGGGGTCAAGTTGATGTATGGATGAGGGATTTGGGGGGGTGGTTCAAGACGCAACCGAAATCTGTAAAATTTGCGTTTTTATTCATTTTTACGGTGGACCAGAGGGACAAGGTATTATCGGCGAGCGGAGCGAGCCCCGAAAATTTTGTGATTACGTTAGATATTTTTTAGAGTAGCTCGGAGGTCAAAAATATGTTAAACGAAAACAAAAAGGGATGAGCCCCAATCCAGAGGCTAGGAAAAGAGACTCAAAAGGTCTCTATTAGCAAAAGCAAGGTGATCTAAGAACGGTGCACAGCAGCTGAACCCCCCCCCCCCCCCCCCCCCGGCAAAAACTGATGCATGTGCTTTATTGTCATAGAACTGAGAAAAAATCTTTTGTGGTATCACCTACCGCATCTACGGCGCGTCGCCCACTCGTCGGCGGTCGTTGACCACCGCTGTCAACGACCCGCGACGAAGGTGTTTAGTGTTTTAAAGGGGACGTATACAGTTACCTAGGCCTTTTTATACATATCTTTTCAATGACAATTAGTTCATGCATCAGTCCAGTAGTAATTTTTTTTTATACTGTGACTCGTTTTTTATATTTTTCATGCTTTGTGATCGTAGTTGAACCCCCCATAAAGTTTGTTTTCCTTAATTTTTTTTACATCCTGTATAGGTAGAAATATCATGTATCCAACTGTATTTTTCCGCTTCTATTTCCCATCACTGATCCTCACAAAGAAAGGATTTATCGATATCCCTTGTTTGTTTGCATTTCGCTGAACCACATTATTTTTTATTTACCCACGCCACTTCGCAAACGAAACCCGCATTATCTTTGTGATAGTTATTTGCTTCTTAAATTACCATCTCTTACGTCATCGTAACGAAATAATGTTTGTTTAGTTTATTGTAGGTTGGTATAACGAGGTAATGGTTATTTGTTTAACAAGTGGGTAAAGCGATTTTTTGTTGAGCGTGCCGATATTAAATCCCGAAGCGAAGCAGTCACAAGCGTAGTGAGTGACTCTATAGTAGACTGCTGAGGTAGCGGGGGATATAAAAGGCACGAAACTAAAAAAATATTTATTGCTCTCGACATAAACATACAACTTTTCACCTCGATTACCGAGAAAATAATTATTTTCACAGATCACTATAAACTAGTCAGAGAATTATTTTTAATTTATAACATCGTTCGAATGTCAGAAACTCATTTTGGTCAACAAACATGGAGGGCTAGAGTGTTTTTAACCTTTTTCAAATTGCAATCGAAAGAGATCATATCCTCTATATTCGTTTGAACAAGGTTTAACGCTTTTGAGTGCACTTTACAGAGGCGCAACTCCTATATAAAGTCCAAACCTTTTGTTTGGGATATTAATAAAAAAGTGCGTTGTCCGCCTAGACGAATGGTCTCCACAAGTTGTCAAAAATAGCGCTACCTTTAGTGAGAAAGTTGCCCTCCCTCTGATGCAAATTGCGTAGTTTTTTTCTTTTTTCGGCGCGGACCATAAAAATAGTATGCCACTGGCCACTTATTACACCATCGAAATTTAGTACATCATTCTGAATTCAAATTACTATTTTCAACAAGTTGAAATAATAATCAATTACGTATCCTTAATATCAATCATTCCTATCAATGAAATATCCTTTGTTCCATATGTGAGCAAAACCCTATTTTGCTCACTGTTTTTGAGCACCAAAGTCACCGTTTTGGAGGAGGAGTGGTGACAAAGTATTTCGAATCTCTGAATAGTTTATACAGTACCTATGTACAGTAGCGACGTTGAGTGGGAAACAGGATCAAGAATTAAATAATACCTATACACGACATGTGTCTCAATTAAATTCTATACAGCTAATGAACAACTAAAACTAATATTCAATCGATAAGTGCCCTAAAAATTTACATCTTAGTTGCTCGCGTAACTAATGGATGCAGTGAACGCCATTGCTCTGTGGTCATGACGTTAGTTGGCTGCGTCGTACCTGAACAAATGCGCTGATGTTGCTGATGACATTTGATACTTTTAAGTTTGCCTACACAGATTTGGTTATATGGGGTATCGTTAAACATCATAACGAGTGAAACTGGCTATTAAAAAAGCAGCTTGCAGTGTTCCATTGACTTTGTTGCCGTGTGTGATATGACTATTACAAAACTAAAGTGTGTGTGTCCTCCGCTCCCGCCACCCACAAAATTGGTACAAAGGCACATTGACCCTGATTGGAAAAGCTTCAACCAATTCATAAGCTACAAAACATTATTTCTGGTGTAACGAACCATAAAAAGGTTTACGTTAACGATTATTTTGATTCAACATTACTTTCAAGCACACGCCTAGCCTGCGTCATGACCCAACACGTCGTTTGTGAGTTCAGTCACGTATTTTCACAATTTTCGTGAATCGAGAACCGAATAAACCAATAATCTTTTGGAAATCTATTATTCCTAATAATACCAATAACACCAACGTTGCTCTACCCAAATCAACGACTGTCACTGACGAATCCGAGTCGAATTCGTGGACGGAGGAAATCACCTTGATGGTTGGTCGAATTACAGTCAAATTCACACCCTTTTATAAAATTAGAGATTAACTTCAAGATGCCCCAGGCCGAATTCCACTAATTTAATCGATTCACGATAACCATGGCTCCGTCTCAGAATTATGTATTTCGGCATTTTATCTATGATGAAAGAAACAACAGACATACAGACACGCGACCCTAAGGTCGCGTGTCAAAAGTGTCAACATTGAAACCATCCTTTGAATCTTTCCGTGCAAAAAGCACCGCACGCTCTATCTAGCTTGAGTTTCTTTCATGAGGATTCTTAGATTTGCTGAAGACAGGGCGCTATGGCGCTCATTAGAGAAGATCTATGTCCAGCAGTGGACTTATGATGATGATGATGATGGAGAACTCTGCGACGATACCATTATCATAAATAAAATAAATAAAAATCATTTATTCAGAACATTTTACTTATGGATCATTGATGCTTATTGAAACGATGACACTACCGAAGCTTAAAAATAACTGTGTGTTGTACAAGTAAGTAAGTATAGTAAAGCAATTGGTTAGCATAATTCGGCTTCAGTAGAGATTCAGTCGCAAAATAACTATAGTGATACAGTCTCCAGTTTCACATCAATCAAGGTTTTTATTTTTATTATAGTACTCTGGGTAATCTCTAAGAAATTAATAAATCCCAAAAATTTACGATCTCGACGGGATTCGAACCCGCACCTTCCCCTTCAGCGCAGGGTTGCTCTTTTTCCAACTAAGCTACGTGATCTTATCTCGCCGAGGTGAAAATCTTTGGGAGTTCTTTCGGCACTTACGCCGTCAGCAGAGGAAACAATGAAGTTATCCAATTCTGCTCAAAGACTAAATTTACATTTAGTTTGTTTGACGAGAGGTTTTGCCGTTGCTTGATTCTAAGGTCTTTATTTTTATTATAGTACTCTGGGTAATTTCTAAGAAATCATTTGAATAAACTAGCCGTATCATCTTACTTTCTTCGGATTCGTGTCTTTGAAATACGAAAGCACCTTCTCATATTACCCATTACTTTCAGGGGGAAAATGGATTTAAGATATTTTTTGCAATATTTTAAACTAGTTTCTGCCTGCGGTTTTGCACGCGTGTTTCTTTGGAAACCGTTTAAGGTTTTTTTTTATATTTTATGTAAGCTGAACCTATGAAGTCTGATATAATGAATTAAATTTAATGTAACGCACACAATCCTCAGGTCAGGCGCAAGACCAACGGTTTAAGAAGCGGACCTGATGGGATTGGTTGTCAAACTAGGCCTAGATCTCAATATTCACGGGATCCCCATGGTAAAAACTCGAATCGCATAACCTTCAATATTTTATCTTTGGTGAGTTGAATGTGAAAACACGATTAAGAAAAAAACATGAAAGTTCACTGTATTCCACATAATTTTTCGAGATCTCAGGAATCCCGCGGTCTATTGAAAAGACTTCGATTGAGAAGAATTCGTTTATATTAGTTATTACTAACTGTTATTATTAATTTTTTTATTTCTTCATAAGTTGTGTAGTTTTCTTGTAAATAAGCAAAAACTTGATGTTTGCGCTAAAGCCGAAAACGTATGCTCTGTCCCGCTAATATAGGCGCGAAATCCTAGGTCTATCTTTTTCACAAAATGGCGAGTATATTGCGCCCTCTTAACGTACTTTCCGAGGCATGGGGCTCACCACCAACACCGTCACCGAATACTTTCTGACGTGAAAGTTCCTACTGTGAATATTTCTTGCAAGAAAAATCCCATTTATAATCCTGACCCGACCCGTAATTTAAACCCAAACCTTATTACCAGCGGTTGAACACGCAACCGCTAGACCAAGGTAGTCTAACCAATCGAGCATTATAACATTGATCTTTAAACTGTCTCTTTTGTAATCAGCCCTATTTTTAAATCAGCTGAAGTATACGTTAGATAAGCCTTGCGGGTTTTCTTTTGATCTGACAGCTCGACAGAATTAACATAGTCTATTGACGACGGTAAAAAATCGGTATTAAGATAACGGTCCAGCTGTCATTTGAATAGTACTCTATACTTATAAATAGGTCGGTAGCTTGACAACTGTTCCTTTAAAATGATTCAATGGTTTTTTTACGGCACGTGGAAGAATACCTGATTCTGACATAACAGATTGGGGTTTGTCGAAGGACACTTACTATAAGGGTAATGGTAACTTTACCTTTGGAGTTGTTTGCAATTTGAGCAAGACGAAGTCTTAAATTACGCATTATTTGGACGAATATAATAATGTTCTAAGTTCGGCTGTGTATGTTTTTTTAGGAATGTTCGTCGATTTTTCCGTGATTTATAGATAGAATAAAATTCAGGTCAGAGAGTGAATAAAATTCAGGTCAGAGAGTCAGTTCAGTCACATGAGATGTCATTCACTTCTAAGGTTTTTATTTATTATAGTACTCTAGGTAATTTCTGGGTAATTTTTTTTTTTTTTTTTACACCTCGGCGAGATAAGATCACGTAGCTTAGTTGGAAAAAGAGCAACCCTGCGCTGAAGGGGAAGGTGCGGGTTCGAATCCCGTCGAGATCGTAAATTTTTGGGATTTATTAATTTCTTATGTCATTCACTTTACAAAACCAAAAGAAAAATAGGTCCACTATTGACGAAGAAAGAAGAAAGAGAAGAAAAATCGGCGACCATACATAAAATCATAAACAGTTATTCTAGATTTAGAACTACAAAAAAACAAAACAGCACGCACCATAACTAATTATATTCGGCGTTTCTGATACAAATACAAATAATTTATTCGCTTAGTACATGGGTAGGAATTAAAGATTATTAGTCTATATTTAGTCCACCCCCTGCCTTTCTTAAATTCACATAATTCTTTCCATCCAAAGGTTGCCTGGAAGAGATCGCTTCTAAGCGAAAAGGCCGCCCATTGTACTTGTCTCATGTAATGTCTTTTTGGTATGTTCTTTTTCTGGTGTACAATAAAGTGTTTTTGTATTGTATTGTAATTTATTGTATATGCGATTAGATAGATAGATAGATAATTCTTTATTGTACCACACAAACACAGAAAACAGTACTGAAATAAAAAAAAGATAGATAGATTAGGTACTTAGATTCAGCATTCGCCTAAACATCTTAACATATTCATTAATATCGTATTTGGTTGTTTTGCTTTCCTTTAATAATTATCTATTATGTTCTAGTCATATGTTAAAAATTGATAATTGTGTAGTTTAAAATAGATACTGTTTCTGTTCTTTTCTTATGTTTCATGTCCTGCTTGTGTGTGAATCTAATAAAGTCTATCTATCTAACTTTACATTTTCATTTTCAAACTTTCGCCTATAATATATTATTAGGGTTACCATCTGTCGAGGTTCAATACACGAGTCGTATTTTGTAATTAGAAACCGAACTGTCGTGTCAGTGCGCGTCCCTAATTTGTTTTCCAAAACAGGCACTTGCAAACTCAACATATATTTACATAAATAACTAATGCGTTTCCCTTTACTTTTAATTTATTTCGGCAACGGAAAAGTAACTCTAAATTATTCGGGTCATTAGCAGCTGGTGAAATATTTATTTTTAATTTTGCTGGTTAAGTTTTTCGGAAAGAAACTTTTTAGGAACGCTCATTACGGTGTATAGCGAACGAGAGCGAGCGAATGCAAACAAGTGGGATTCGACGATCGTTACGTTTGGTGTTCGTTCCACTTCTCTTTGATGTAGTGACAGCCGGCCGGCAATTTGCTTAACAATTTTCAATCAAATTCTACAATCTTTACAGCGCGCTAAACTTCAGTGGAAACCGGCCCTGTGGCAGTTCTCCTAATAATCTCGTTTTATTGGCCGAGATAAAGATGGAGACAGGCTTATCGCGTCTCTACTTACCTCGTGGTTTATCAAACAAAGTATTGACTACAATAGAGTGAATTGCGAAAACCTGATAAACTTCTTTTACATCTCTCATGTTCGGTAAGTAGGTTCTGATTACCTCCAAATGGGGCTTGTAGGTGACTAATTAGCGCTCTAGGGTAATAATGTAGCTAGAAAAGCCCTAGGGGCGGTAAGTACTAAAAAAAACACTTCTCTCTTTCAAAAAGTTCGCGTACATCTAACCATCATACTGGCAATAGACATCATGCATTCAGCCCAATGACCAAAGAGGTCGCTTTGCTATTCAGCCTTGTCTTCGTGTGAGTATAATAGTCATCAATTTTAAATATCGAACGGTAAGGCTCAATTTCGTTCTTGAAAAATATTAAAAACTTCTTTACTTGGTTCTTCGACGCCCCCCGACGCGAACTATGTCATCGACCACCTTGCAACTAGACATCCATATCTAAGCTTAATCATATAGAAGGTTAAGGACTTGGCAGCCTCATTCCTTAACTTTTAAACTAATCGCTTTACGCTTTAAATATTTACGGAATTTATTCCCCAAAAAGATGTATTAGGTGAACTACTTTACTATCCGTGCAAAGTAGGAGCGTATTGCAAGAAAATTAGACAGACTCGCTTTTTGAGGTGGGAGTGGGAGTTGTTGATTTCACGAATTTTCTCTAACTCTCATGGTTTCTGTTTGCACCATACACTCCTATCTCAATAAGTCACCCTGTAAAGTGGGTCATTTCGTAACATTGCAATCGGAAGTGCAATTTTAGCCCGGATTGGAACAAAACGGAATCAAACTCCAATATCAAGTCATAACTACCAGCAGTCCTAGCCAATCTCGAAGGCATTTCTCTCCGTTTCCGAAGCTTGTATTGTGCGAGCTGCAATCTCCGACTATTGTAAGTTGTGTTCTATTTCTTTTTATTTATAACTTTTAAAGGTGGTTTTGCTCTTTATGGAGTAAAAAATTCAAACTGTAACAATAGCATTATCTATACCCCATTATGGTTTGATACCTTATGGGATATAGATAATGTAAATTGTACAGCATTAATTTTTTTTAAATAAATAATGATGGTGAAAAAACTTACATCCACCATGTACGGCAAAGTTTTTTCACTTAACGGTGTTTATTACGACATTTATGTCGTAATAAACAACCGTTTAAAGCCAACCAGAACCGAATTAGAACCGCGCCCGGATATCGCAACCACTGGCTTTGGGCGGTTTTTTTACGAGTTGTTTTCAGTTTCGCAACGTCAGTGGTTAAAGTACCGAATATTACGGTGCGTTCAAAAAGTAACAAAATATAACTTTTGTTATTTATAATAGCTTTTTGAGATGGTAGTGGATGGCCAAATCCGAAACCATGAGAGTGAGATAAGTAACAAAGCTATTTAATGATTTAATTAAATTATACACATTTTCTTATTTATTCATTTAAATATATATAAATTAGTAGTTGCACAATTTTTTTTTTTTTAATACAATGTTATTTTATTTGACCAATGTATGAATTTATTTTGAATGCATTATGTCATTAATTTTTAATCGTTTTTATTTAATAAAATGTATTCCAACTGTGGTTTAAGTTACACAGATATTGACTTGTAATAATTATTATGAATAAATGACTATTTTGACTATTATTATGACTATTAATGTGATACTTAATCTGGACGCACCATAAGTCACTGCAAGGTATAACTACTCTCGTTTTGTGTTGTCTCTGAAAGTTTAAACAAATGTAGACATTGTAAATGGAGCATTTTCTTTAAAAATGAAACTGCTTAAAGTAATTCGAATATCTTCGTATGTGAATCCCCATGACATTAACACCGGCCATGGTTCACTATCTTTTGTTTTTCGCTAATCATGCAGTGGATTAGGGTTAGGGTAAAAATGTCATCGTAACAATTTAGGGTAACTTTGTCACCGCTCAAATTATTTTAATATTTTTAGTGTAAAATTGTCACTGCCTACTTTAAATCGCTACAGTACAGTCAGCGAATAAGTGATTTCCCTCATAAATGTAAGTGGCATTTCGTGCCCTGTCATTTTGGAGCAACCACCCAAATAAGTCCCGGTACGTGCGTTTATTCATTTGTGAAAACCTAAACCTTTAGTTTCTCGTATGTCAACTAATAATGAATAGCTTGAACAAGTAACATCATAGATATTCAATGAACGACGAAAATAGTTACAGTGATAAAAACACACAAATATATCTGAATTGACCAGCAGACTAAAATAGAGGGTCTCCCAAGGCAAATCTTATTAATATTCTTTGTGTACTTTGACATGACACCCCATTGACATCCCCTCCTCTCCGCAACCATCCGCGCCATCTATTGAGTTAGGAGGTAAATAGTAATTTTTTCGTTTTTGGAAAACTTTTGTTACAACTTAACATGCTCACTGCGAGTGTACATACATTAAGCTCCGTGACACCGGTAACATGTATGTTTGTTTGCGAATAACATGCAGTAGATTACGTACCTACTTAAAATCTAATGATTCATTGTAAAAAAGCAAATTAGCTATGTATTATTCGACGCGTAAATCAGTTTGTTTGAAAGATCTATCATGAACACAAATAGACATGACAAGAGGATTTCTCAAACATCATAAAATCCACTTAGCAATCTGATAATCTTTGGTCTGGCGTAGACGAGCCACTTTTAATCGGAATATGCGTTCTTTTTTGATGGTCTATTTTTAACTAACCTCAAACAAGAAAGTCCTCCTTTCACAAGAACCTTATTCATTTATACAATTTTATGTAGTATTCGTACTCTTTACGTGGTGTAGGTATCGATTTAAAAGAGGTTCTAATCCTAGTAATAGGATCTATTTTATTGTTGATAGTGATAGTGACATTTGTCTGTTTATTTATATTATTAATTAACAAAAATTCCAATTTTGGCACCTTCAAATTTTTGCAAAAATGCAAGCCTAGGTTTGATAAGGTCTCAGATATAGACGCACGCTAGAGCAGCAGTAATACTTTACTATTTACTTATTGCTTACTTATTATAATACTTATTACTTTGAAAAGAAGTGTTTTTTTCTATAGTTCCAGTTTTGCTTAAAAATGAAAAACAAAAGACGACGCGGCTGTTTCCTCCATTTTATTTTAAAGCGGCATTACTTAACTGGGTACCGTCAGATATAAGAAAAGAACGGAGTTTAAAAAATTTTTTGGAAGAGAGAACAACAAACACGCACGTCTCTTGTAACCTCACGTGAAATATTTTTTACCACGGAAGATTTTTTCATTCCATGTTCCACTCAACGGGACCACCGAAAAAAAATCTTCCGTGGTACACTTAACTGGACCACCGAAAAAATATTTTTCCGTGGTCCTATCAACGGGACCAACTCAACTGGACCACGGGCAAGGAGCGAACGAGTCGTTCCCGTCGTCGTCGTCGCCACTGTAAGCTGCCCGTTTGCGCTGACCCGTAGATCAAGACTATGATGGAATAGGTCCGACCAACTTGTTGCTTTTCTTCATTAGTTCTAGCTCGATAACCAGCCGGCATTTGGTTTACCAATTATTAAGACTCTGTGAAGATTATTCTTGGATTTCGAGTTAGTAACTGCTGTGTAGTACCTAAGCCTCGTTGGTCTAGCGAACGCGTGATCAGCCGCTGATCATGAGGTACCAGGTTCAAAACCCGGGTCGGGATAAAATTGTGTTTAGGATTTGCAAGAAATATTCACATTACCAGGCCGGAGTCAGGAAGTTAGTGGTGTTTTACCTCCGTGCCTTCGGAAAGCACGTTAAGCCATTGGTGCTACGTGTCGGTCTGCTGTTCCATCGGATTATGAGAGTGGAGGAGTATAGAGTGTACCTGTGTTTAGTGCACAAGTGTCTGCGCATAGTATGTCCTGCGCACCTGGCTAGTCTCCTTTGAAACTGGCTTCCGTGGTCGAACAATCGTCATCTATACCGAGCTTTAAATTTCATAGTTACAACAAAGTGTTGAAGACCGATGTGGCGCGGCGGGCGAAGGTCCGCCTGCGACACAGGCGGTTGCAGGTTTCCATTTCCGCCTTGGGACAAATGTTTGAACGATCTGCAAATATTTGTTCCGAGTATTCTCAGTATTATTTATTATATCTATATATAATAAATAATATCTACCAATACACATAGGTAGGTACCTATCAGTTATCTAGTATCCATAACACAATCACTACTGGTCGAGATGAATAAGGGTGAATTATTCAGCCTTTTTATTTATTTAGGTATTTTTAGGTCAGTTTTAGTACCTTCCACTATGACATCGCATATTTATATAGGTAAATAGAAAGGTAGAGTCTTTGAGCCTTCCTACTCAAAAAACGTAGTATAAAAACTGTTTGTTATGCCTATAAAGGAGATTTATTCAGCTTATGTTACGTAGGAGAGAAAGTAGAAAGAAATAAATCAGAAATATTTACTTCGTAGAATTCTGTGAAAATACCAATGAAGATGGACGTCCAATAAATCATTGACCTCCCGACGAGAGATTACATTCAGATTACTCTAGTAACAACACAAAACTAACAAAAACAAAACTTACCAGAAAAACTTCGATCCGAAAGAAAAGGCCAATAAAAACTCCACGGTTCCAAACTCAAAAACTTTCAAATAAATTAAAAAAGTTCAGTTTACAAAGCACCAAGAAGTCTGCACATTCGTATTTTGAAAATTCGCGTAATTTGAATGAACTTTACCGCGTGGCCGGGGCCGTGTGAGCAGAGGGGAGATCGGAATCAGACTGAAGACTTTGCCCGAATCTGATACAATAGGGGCGTCAGCATCACTCGCGTCATTTATACTGATATCTAGTAAGTACCTAGTATTTTAGGGGCATAGTGCTGAACTATCTTGGAGGCAAATACCTACCAAGAAAGAAAGACAACAATTTGATGTACCGATGTTTGATGCCTAATAAACAACGGAATAACGTAGATTCTAAATTAATCCTTTTTGTGCGTAGCGGGTTAGGGGAAATATGGCATTATAAAACTGCTATTATACTGCATTTTAGGAACAACTGTAAAGTGGACGATTTTTTGTAACATGATATTTATTTTTATTTAGTGCAGCTAGCGTCATGGGGAAGATTCTGATTGGTAGGTAACTATTGATGTATCAGTTGAGCTATCTCTAGACTATTTGCAACAGTCTACTGTAACCTCAACTGTTTCAATTGTAAATACTAGTTTTCTAATCGGTTTCAGAATTCCGGGATAAAACATAGCCTATGTCACTCCCAAAAAGTAAGCTTTCTAATGGAGAAATAATTTTTGAAATCGGTTCAGTAGTTTTTAATTTTATTCGTAACACACAAAAATACAAATCTTTCCTCTGTATATTATTAGTATACATTCGTTAAGTATGGATGAATATTTGTGAGTTATGTACGTAAACTGTGTTTCGATATTCATCGGTTGTAAATATTTTAGGGCAGGAAAATAAAGAACTTTAAAACCAAACAAAACAAAACAGTGTGATTAAATATAAAGTAGGTAGGTATTCTAGGTATTTGAACAGCGCAGGACTTTGCAAAACAAAGTAATAAAATGCATTGTCTTGTGTTGATGTTTCTTTTACGACGAACTTTAGGACTCGCTGAAGATGAAGCGTCTGTCTGAAAATATAAACCTACCTACTCAGATAGACGTCATAAATACCTACCTAGAACTAAATAATTAGCACCATTTGAAATAAATAATTATATATTATTCATTTCAAATGTTGTTCTCAACTTGACGACCTCTGTGGCGCGGTGGGCGAAGGTCAAGGGAAGGGTTCGATTCCCGCCTTGGGATAAATATTTGTACGATCTTCAGGTATTTGTTCCGGGTGTTCTGGTCGTTTTCTATGTACAGTAAAACACATTTCACCAACATTGTCATTTTGAAAAAATAACTCTTTTGGAAGTAGTGTTGCAAAGTTACGTACCTACCTACATACGCTACGTTGAAGGTTATGGGTTAGGACCTAACCTAACCGTTAGGTTATTCATGAGTACTTCTCAATCTGCATGGACAAAAACAAATAATTTATTTACTTTGGATAGGTCACAATATTATAAGTCTGTTGGATAGGTAGAAAATCACTTTTGTTTTTTATTTTCTACTTTGCTCTTGGAAATAAGGGAGACCACCAAGGAGGTTTTATCCAACGTTACGCATATAACTTCCTTGGCGACCACATAGGAGATGGAATGATTACATCAACTAAACTGTCAAAACCTGTTTCCGCTTCCGCTCTGTTGAACATGCCTCTTACAGACAAGGGGGTTTTCTCATAATCACAACGCAAGGAAGGCGGATTATTGACCGCAGTTGAGGTTTTACAAATACTCAAAAAGCCGCTGCCCTCCGGTTTCCTGAGTAGCCTCTTACGATGTTTCGGGCTGAGTTGAACGGGTCGATTCTTTTGCCACGACCGGTAATGCAGCTTTTAGATACCTAGTCTGCGAAAGACTGTAGGCAGATGCTGGATGCGTCAAGCTGAAGACAGGGCGCATGGCGCAGGCGGAGGTCTATGCCCAGGGTGGGCGGTGACTACCTCACTAGGGTAAGTGCACTATTAGTAGGTAGGTGCCTGTTTATATTATATTTGGTTGTTTACCTTTCACTTTAATTTTCTTTAATTTGCATTCATGTATTACAAATTTATAATGATGAACTTGTTTAACACTTCCACTGCCGAGCTTCAACGATGTGACCCAGAGAGACGGCGCGCTGATATGATATACATACTATATTACAATAAATAAATAATAATTTTTTACTATACATAGAAAACGACCAGAACACCCGGAACAAATACCTGCACATCGTACAAATATTTATCCTAAGGCGGGAATCGAACCAGTAACCTCCTGCATCGCAGGCGGACCTTCGCCCACCGCGCCACAGGTCGTCAATATGTGTAGGTACCTAAAATACTGAAAAAGTTACTATTATTTTATTACTTTTCCTGTGCTGCTTGTGTGTGAACCCAATAAAATGACTATCTATGTCCAGCAATGGACTTGCATAGGCTGATGATGATAATGGTCTAGTCGATAAGGTCAGTGCTACATTAGACACAGTTCATTGAAGCACAGATAGAGTAATCATATCGCGACAGTATCGGGACATACAACAATATTTCAGAAGTGTTCGCGAGTGATGTACTATCGGTGAGATTAGATAGGGATTGGCTGATGCACGAATTCGATGTTTTCATCAGCTGACTCGATAATATTGACACGCTTAGTGTTCATAAGCTAGACAAAAATCGGTAATGATGATGGCCTGCTAGCCGAATGTTCGGTCATGGCGGCTAGTCTCAACGGAGACTAGCCAGTAGTCAGGCAGGTGCGCAGCTTATATTATAGTGCCCAAGTGTGTGCAAGCAAACACAGGTGCACCCTCTCTCTATCAAACACACGCACAGCGTATTACCACCACTACTTGGTGGATACCGTCCACTTGCACTAAGCGGTTTTCCTCCACCTTCATCATTAGTACCGCTAGGGTTGGAAACACGCTCCCTGCTGCTGTTTGTCCCGTCAATTATAACTTGGGTGTCTTCAAGACAAGAGTGAATAGGTATCTTCTAGGCCTTGGTGAAACATCGTTGGCCACATCTTCACTTTCCATCAGGTAATCTCACCTGATGGAAAGTGAAGATGTGGCACAAGCGAAGGTACTAGACCTTCGCTGTAGTCCACGATAAAAAAAATCTACACATGAACGGCTTAACGCCTTTGATTTTCAACTTCGTTGACTCTACACTCCAAGATCGAATTTCCTAGTGCATTAAAACAGTAACCAAAACCCAATGTGAACATTTGTTAAAAATAATCACAATTTATTTATTTCTATTTATTTACCTACCTTACATGTCTAGTTGCAAATATACTTTTAAAATATTTTTTCATTTCAAAATATTCGCTGCCAGGTATTTCCGCCGACGAGCATTCGTATCTCGAATAATCCCGACATTCCCGATATGTTGGTAGTATGCGACAGATGAGTGGCATGCTACACTGCACTGGAATACTGAATTTCACTTCATAGAATTCGAGATACCAAAGGAAGTGGACGAATAAATATTTTTATTCAAAGCCATTTTTTTTGTTCAGATATATTTTTATTTAGCACGGCGAAGGTGCTAGCTAAAATAGTAATACTTAACGCTATCTGTAGCCCTCGCTTTTAGATTAACTCTCATAAAGGGCTTCTTTGCTGTTGGCTTCGGCCGCACGCATGCCTCCCAAAGGACCTTGTCACTTTAAGGCCCGAGATCATAGAAATGAGAAACACAATAATGCTGGACAGTCCACACAGCATAATCTAAACCCAATACCACGTCCTCGGTTTTTTTAAATATACGCACGACTACAAAGTTCCTTAATTGTTAATAATGAGTGAATGAAGACTGAATGACACAATTAAGTATTTCATAGTCACAGTTAAACCAAATATTTAAGGGGAGCTTAAAGGGGGCTCCCCTTTAAGCTCCCCTTAAATATTTGGTTAAATATTTATTTTAAAATATAAATATTTATTTAAATATTTATTTTATTCTGTTTTTTAGTATTTGTTGTTATAGCGGCAACCAAAATACATCATCTGTGAATTTCAACTATCTAACTATCACGGTTCATGAGATACAGCCTGGTGACAGACGGACAGACGTACAGACGGACAGACGGAAAAACATAATAATAATAACCGTCCCGTTTTACTCTTTGGGTACGGAACCCTATTAAAAACGAAACGTAATTGCCTATTTGGAGAATTAAAATCCGCCTGAACCTACAAAACAAAATCCCCATACAAATACTGTCAAATCAACATCAAGCCAAGGTTAGTTATTACAATTTGGCGCCAATTGTCTGAATGACGTAACTACCGTAAGGATAACCTTCCCTTTTGTGTGTCAGACAAGAGGTTTTGACGAACCTTTGCCCTATTTTGCTGATAAGCGAATTATTTGTTAGGTACCTTTATGTCAAAATATATTTAATCGTTATTTATAGGGGTCGTATTTGAAGGCCTCTTTGAAATACAATCGGATTAATAAGCAGTGTTGGTTAACTTCGATGTAGGTAAGTACTGTCTGTGCTTATAAGCGCCAATCAAAATATAATTGTATCCTTTTCGAACAACACATACATAAATCGGTGACCGTTTACCTTTCGAATCTTGTGTACTTATAATATAGGTATGGATGGATGGATTAAATTAAAACTACTTAGTTTTCACCAACTCTTTATATGCTCCCATGACACATACGGAAATTAAAAAAAAACATTTACTTTGCGAATCACAATGAGCACAACCATGATCAGCGGAATGCAAAGTTACGATTTATGTAAATAAACAATGTCACTATCTTTTTTTTTTGTTTGTTCCGCCATTTTTCCTCCGATATGGATCGGAGACATTTTTAGGCTAACATTTGCATAATCGGCTGTTTACTTTAATAAAATGTCATAATCTTAGTAAATAAATAATGTATCAATTGTCTTTCTTTATAGGTAATTTAATTTATCCATCAAATATTCGTTAACATTATAATAAGCACGGAACCTTGCCATAACTCTCATTAAAAATACAAACCAATTTCCTGCAAGCGCTGAACCATTTTAAGTTACAAAATACAATTCCGTTTTGTGCCTCTTTTCTGTAAAATTGTTTGCAAATAGAATTGTGAAGTGAAATCAAACGCCTCAGTATGGATTAGAGTTGAAGAGTCCACGACGTCCATGCTTACGATGTAGGTATAATATCTACCTACCTACCAGCCCCCCTAGCACGGGGATCGTTGTCTAGGGTAGAATAGACAATAATGACATTGCATCGCCACACATTGCGTACATTATTGAAGTTATAGGAATGCATTTCAAATAATTTACGCATTGGATGACGAAGTGACGTAATTTTTCTCTATTCTACCCTAGTCAACAATCCCCGTGCTAGGGGGGCTGAAGTGGAAGTTTACTTACTGCTGCCAGCGGCTTCGCACGCACTTTTCAACAGACAAACAGAATTACTTTCGAATTTATAAAATTAGTATACGATTAGTGTACGATTGAACTTTAATAAGTATACGATTAGTATACGATTGAACTTTAAAAATTTGAATTTTATTACAGAAATTCAAATGTTCACTTCTCTTGCTGAAAAAGTGTGTCAATATAGCGTAACTTAGCGGACGTAAAGTTCGTTTTTAAGGTTACAACGTAATTTTTCTTTTTAATTTTCGTTGAAATCATCAGCCAGTACAAGACATCGTCCTCTTGCATAAAGACTTGACTTTTTGGTGTTCGATTTACAAAGAGCATATTTTCATTTGAATTTAGTTTTGAAAATGGAACTTATAGCGCCTTTTTGGTCATTGTTGGATGTTTTGTATGGTGATTCTTCCTTCATGGTTTGGTCCCTTGTGTAAAAATATTCTAATTTGAAAAAAATCTGCAGTTTTTATGCAAATAAATCTCATTGCTACTGTGCTCCTGCTACGCCGTAGCATCATCGTAGTAGTCTACGTTGAAGGAAAGAAAATCTCAACGATCAACAAACAAATAACGTAAACCTCATTGCTACGCTCCTGCTATATTGCTACGCCGTAGCAAGCTACGGAGTAGTAAATAAACCTCTGCTACATTTTTACTACGCTACTTCTCCGTAGCTAAATCGTAACTCCTTTGTTAAAAATCAGTGAAGTTTACGCTCCTAGGCGTAGCAGACACAGTCATCGAATATACCAGATCGGAACAAAAACAATAATGTAAAATTATGCCAAGTCTCGACGCGTAATATTTCCGCCGTAAAAAGTGATCACAAGAAGAGCGAAGTCCGCCATTTTATTACCTTCCACTATGAAGTTGGCAAATTAGGTACCTCCTTGCACCTACTTAGTAGTCAAGGATAACTTTCGAGTAACTTGCCAACTTCATAGTCGAAGATAATAAAATGGCTGACTTCTCGTCGTGATCTCAACACTTTTAAACCACGAATATATTGTGTACTAAGCCGAAAGGGGGTGAGTGAGGACCCTGAGGTGAGGTGATCAACTTTTGATCTACGATTTTTTGCATTTCGATAAATTCTTTTTATTATTACTTACTTTTGTACACATAAATTTTTGTAATGATTTTATGACAAAACACTGGTTATGCTAAAAAATAAGCATAAAAATATTTGAGAAATATTTTTAATTAGAACTAGCTGCTGCGCTTTTCAAGTAGCTTATTTCCATCCCGGGATACTATTTACCTTTCTGCAAAATTTCATTACGATCCGTTAAGCCGTTTATGAGTGAAAAAACAGACAGACCGACTTTCGAATTTATAGTATTAGTATGCACGGGAAGAAAAAAAATTATGTGAAAAAAATGTATAATAATCGTACATCACAATTAGGTATGCCGGGTTCCAGACAGAATCACCCCTTTGACTTAGTACACATGTTACGTATCTTTTTCTTTATTATGAAAGGAACGCCAACAGCGTATACATACCTAGAACATTCTTTAAACGTATACACTGACAACAGGCGGACATAACGCTATTAAAAAAATCAAAACTGTCACCTCTAAAATAGATGGTATAAAATGGAAACAACGGCATAAAATTGAATACCGTCTATTAATATAGGACACAATTTCATGCAAACCATGCGTTATACCCTGTTCCAGCAGGTGGGCGATGCAATTACTGCGCGCATTAACTGGCTTTCAGCTGAAGCGGGCGCAATGTAGTTAATTAGAACGGCCATTGTGGAGCTTAGCTCTTTAGCCTTGTACGGCTTCATAGGCGGACTTTTTTTGTATGAAACTTGACTAAAGTAGTTGGAATGAAAAGGATCACGTAACGCTTGGCGTTTGCTGCAACGTGTTTGTGGTGGAAACTAGGTGGTTAGATAGATAGATAGATAATTCTTTATTGTACCACACAAAAACAGAAAACAGTACAGAAATAAAAGTTACAAGATGAAGTACAAAGGCGGCCTTATCGCTATGAGCGATCTCTTCCAGGCAATTTTGTGGTTGTGATGTAAAGTTTTGACTTATGTGTCTGCCTGTTGGATTAATAGCTGTGAGTAGGTATATAGATATATGTAAGGTTTTTTGTTACAGTGCTAACCCGCACCCTGGGTATCTCTCTGGGTATGGAGCCACCGGCGCTATAGTCCGTAAGAGGTCCCAAAGATTTTCGATTGAACCGACTAAGGGTTTCGTGGCTTAGTTGGTTAGAGCACACCCGTACTGAAGAAGAAGAAGAAATACATTTATTTACAACAACAATACAATACAAGAATACAACAGATGGAATTAAGTCACACTTAGAGATTAGAAATATTATTATAAAGTTGTTATAAAAAGGTCCCAACTCAGCATAAAAATTCAAAAAATTCAAAATTCAAAGTGCTTTATTTCCTTTAGACCTTACAGGACTCTTGGACACGTACATAATGCTGGCTAAGCTCCTGTAAGAGGCCTGGCCAGCGCTGGTCTTCCGTTAGGACCTGTACAGGTGACGTCACGAACAAGCCTACGCTCTACGCTATGTAGAAGAATATGAAGGTGGGGCGCGGGTTCGAATCCCGCCGAAACCGATAAGTTTTGGGACTTATTTCATTTCTTAGGCATATGTAGGTGTAGGTGGTGTATGTAGGTAGTGTATTTGTTTCAGTAAACGGTCTCCTATATAAATTTTGATAGTCAGATAATCATTATATTGATAAAATAGTATTTAAGAAATGAATAATAAATGAAATGAAGTCCGTATAGGTCCCAAAGATTTTCGGTTGAACCGACTAAGGGTTTCGTTGCTTAGTTGGTTAGAGCACACCCGTACTGAGGGTGGGGCGCGGGTTCGAGTCCCGCCGAAACCGGAAATTTGTACTTATTTCATTTCTTAGAGATACCCAAAGTGCGGGTAAGCACTATAATAAAAAACATTAAAATAGTATTTAGAAGTCAGTTTAATAAATAATTAAGGTACTTACTAACAAATTTAATAAAATTTACAAACTAAAATAATTTTATTTTAATGTAGATACCCAATAGTAATACAGTTATGATAATAGACAAAAATACAGTAATGATAAAAGTACATACATGCCTATCGTTTTCGCAAAATGGCTTCGTATGGTACCCTCTTAATTTATTATAAGTGAAGGTTTGCCCTTGCTGTAGGGTCCGTTATTATCTTTTTAGGGTTCTGTACCCAAAGGGTAAAAACGGGACCCTATTACTAAGACTTCGCTGTCCGTCTGTCACCAGGCTGTATCTCATAAACCGTCACAGTTAGACAGTTGAAGTTTTCACAGATGATGTATTTCTGTTGCAGCTATAACAACAAATACTAAAATACAGAAAAAAAATTTGAAGGGGCTCCCATACAACAAACGTGATTTTTTTGCCGTATAGATAATGGTACGGAACCCTTCGTGCGCGAGTCTGACTCGCATATGGCCGGTTTTATTTTCTTTCCTGCAGATACAATCTACCAAGCATGAAATAACAAACTAAAGAAAATCCCTGTTTTTTTTTCTAGCAACATTTCTCTTTCATGTACAAAGTAGACAGTAAGACGGCAACACAATAGTGTGCCTACATCAAAAATAGTTGACCCGCGATTTAACTTTTGACCTTATAACAAGTGTCTATTCCAGTGAGTTAAGGCCTTTGTTCACACACGTCTTACGCTATATTTTTTCTTGAAAACGTTGTGTACAAGGTACAATGTGCTATTCAGGCTATGCGTGTGATGTCAAGGCTACCTAACTTGCTATGTTATAATATCTACATAATAATGTCTACTTGCAATAAGTGATTTACCTTTCATGTTAACTTAGACACAGTTGCGAAATATCATCGTAGGAGTAATCAGTATGCAGCATCGCGCACCTATCGGCAGCGAACCCGCGACATTTCATGAGGGAATTCGATGTCTGCAGGCAATGCCTGCCTGCCTGCCGGTAGCTGAGCACACAGCTTCATCATCATCATCATCATCAGCCTATATCAGTCCACTGCTGGACATAGGCCTCCCCTAATGAGCGCCATAGCGCCCTGTCTTCAGCTTGCCGCATCCAACATCTGCCAGCAGTCTTTCGCAAATCGTCATCCCACCTGGTCGGAGGGCGTCCTACACTACGTTTGCCGAGTCGCGGTCTCCACTCAAGAACACGTTTACCCCAGCGGTTGTCGGTATAACACGGACGCGGTCGGTTCAGCACACAGCTTAACAGATATAAAATAAAATCAAACAGAATTTCTTTCGCATTTACGTTTTTCCTCCCACATATTATTCGTCAAAGCAATTTACCTTTGAAACAATGAAATTATGCCCACGCTTCGCACGGGTGAACACACACAGTCCACAGTTGGCTTCAGTCTTTGGCCATCAAAGGAGGCACCATATCAATCCGGGCTACTGGGTTGAAAACTCATTATGTATTGTTTGTGCATGCCCTGTCAGCTCTCCATGTGCTATCGGAGCTTAGCGGTTTATTAAAACTGGTGGTCTGTGCATCATTAGGGGTACTTAACTACTATTTGGTAGCCTATTGTGTTTGCTTGATTATCGGGGGATATACCTAAATCTATGAATAATACATTTGTTAGAGACTTTATTGTATTTTAGACGTCACAGTTTGTACATAAGGCTGTTGTATGTGTCAAACTAGCGCCGATTTTATCTTATGATTACGTTGAACACGTGTTCTTGAGTGGAGACCGCGACTCGGCAAACGTAGTGTAGGACGCCCTCCGACCAGGTGGGATGACGATTTGCGAAGACTATCAACCACAAGATTTTTTATGGTCTTATAATGGATCGAATATTTAATAAACATCATCATCAGCATGTAAGGGAATTTTCCTTTGTTTTTCTATTTTACTTTTCAATGTGCCATGGCGTTTCATCGTCATCATCATTCGAGCCGCGAGTATCTATATCTAGGCTGCTGGGTAGTATATGTCTCCTTTTTCTTCTGCCTGTGTCCTCTATTCTATGTTTCTCGCATCCAAGTAGGTACCTAGTCCTGACCCTTAGTCAGCTTTTTTTCTGGTTTAGTCTGTTGATCCACTTTTCTGTCAGATTTTGGCAATGAAAAAAGAGATCCCCTTCTTTAGATCAATGGATTTTGGTAATCTCATAGACATAAGAGGCTACAACCCCAAATGTACCTTTGGCGTATAAATCCATGAAAAACCAATACTTGCTGATGTTGTTACGAGCATTCTTCGGTAGATAAAGTTCATGCCTTTATTAGGGTCTACCACACGCATCTGTGAGCATTATGTTATTGCCACAGTGCAAAGTATCATAGTGCACAGTCAATAAGATAAAAAAAATAAGGACATTACACTTAAGCCTTTATCACTTTGACCAAGACTATAGGAATCTACCAGAAAATAAAGTTCTATTAACCCTTCATTTCTTTTTAAGCTAGAGTAGGTATGTAGAAGATATTAAGATACTTCTAGCAAAATTTGCACAAACATGTTGAGAACTACACATACACTACATTATTATGGTATACATACTATGGTAATTATTGTTTCGTCAACACTATCTACCCACGCAATACGTAGCATATTTTACATGTCTCATCTGTACTCCTATAAAATTTCGATGTAAAGCAGTTACTTTCAGTCGCGTCGTGGCCAGCAGGGCAGCCATTGCTGACCAAGCTTGTATAGTGCTTTACTCAAACATTTTAACTTCAATGAAAATAAAACCAGCTTAGTTCATAAATTATGGTAGGAAATTCCACCTGAAATAAAACTCGATATTTTACGGTGGGCTTCCATTGCTGACCGCAAATCACAATGTATAATGGAAATCGCCTTTTCGGTTAAGCTCGAAAGGTCTACTTTGCTGACCGAAGGTTGTTAAAACAATCACCAAATGACATACAATGTTTGAGTAAAGTTATAATCTATCTATCTAAAATAATAGGGTTACTTTCTGTTAGAGAAAACTTCTCAATACACCCAAAAAGTAATTAGCTTCAAAAGCGTTATTAAATCACGAACTGAACTAATAACGCCTTGCGAAGGCTATGAGCAATTTATTGTAATTGAAATAGCTGAAACGTGCTCTGTTACAAGTTGGCCTGATTTATGCTTTTCCGCTCAAATACCGAACCTTATACCTCCATTATTTCCTTAGTTTCGTTCAAAAATAAATTATATTTAGTTTCTATATGCTTTTGGCATAAAATGAAAGGATCTTACATAATGGTTACGCGCGGCTTTGCAGCATAAAGAAGAGACGAGAAGCTCAAACACCTGTCATATTCAACAACGAAGGTGTGTGAAAATATATCAAACAGCATAGATGTGATAATTTTGTTTTAAAAAAGTTTAAACCGACTTCAAATTCCTGAATACTGATATGTTAGCATACAGCCAGCTGACAGACGGACGGACATACAGACAGGCAGAGACAGGAGGCTTAGTAATAGGATTTATGTTGGGACCCTTTGCGTACAAAACCCTAACAAAATCATCAGTCCAGGATCAGTGGCGATCCGCCATCCTTCAACTTTGTTAGACCTCTTGTTTACGCCGGTTGCCATGGCAACCAATAGACCATTGAGTGAATATACTGATGTGATGATGTTTTAGATGCGTTTTAGGGAGTGCGTATAAATTCCTCGGGAATCTTAGTTTTATTGGACTAACTCGAAATCAACCTTTAAAAATTGACCGTTCTAAATTTGTACAGCAGAATTATTAATTTTATTTAAAACCTTAGTCTGCCTTTTCTTTTTAAACAATAACAATAGACCAACTTTGAAGAAAATGTAACTTAAGTTTCAACAGTCGGAACCAAAAATCGAATGAGGTTGTATGGTTATATCCAAAAAGTTTGCTCACTGGCCACCCACACTGTGCCACAGTAGCACTTGAGAGGCCAATCAATCACAAGACATCCACAGCACCTGCCAGTTTATTCGGCCGTTCGTTTCAGACGGATCGATCCACCACATCGCAAATACACACATGTTTCAATAGGTACCTAGGCTTGCTACATGTGTACTTGTGTAGTCGAACTATAAGCCTAGCACGGGGATTGTTCTCTAGGGTAGAATAGACAATAATTACATCGCAACCGATAACCGTTGGGGTAAACATGTTCTTGAGTGGAGACCGCGACTCGGCAAACGTAGTGTAGGACGCCCTTCAACCAGGTGGGATGACGATTTGTGACGATTTGTGATCATCAGCTTATATCAGTCCACTGCTGGACATAGGTCTCCCCTAATGAGCGCCATAGCGCCCTGTCTTCAGCTTGCCGCATCCAGCATCTGCCAGCAGTCTTTCGCAAATCGTCATCCCACCTGGTTGGAGCGCGTCCTACACTACGTTTGCCGAGTCGCGGTCTCCACTCAAGAACACGTGAAAACGTGGAAATATCTATTAGTTATTAAAACACATACGCAAAAAACTGAGTTTTCAGCGTGATTTTAAAAAATAAACCTACTTAAATTGTGGGTACCTATGCCATACCATAATTTGACCAAATTAACCACCTACTTAAATGCAACACGAATTTCGGTAATATTTTATTTCCTTGTCTGGAGCACAGCCAAAATGTTTCGTATGCTTGCGGTATATTTTAGTTAAGTAGACACTTACGTATTCCATTCGAATGGAATACATAATACAGGGTGATTTAAATCAGTGAAATAAGCACCAAGGGAACATATTGGGGCATAGAGCGGACTTGGGTATGTACAGTCACCTGCGAGAATATGTATACACACACTCCCATGTTTTGAAATTTGACAGAATAGTAAGTGTATATAGTCATTGTGATAATTTATATATCACTAGCAACGCCTCGCGGTTTCACCCGCGTAGTTCCCGTTCCCGTAGGAATTTCGGGATAAAAAGTAGCCTATGTCCTATTCCAGACTATAATCTATCTCTGTGCCAAATTTCATCCAGATCCGTTTTGCCGTTCTGGCGTGATAAAGGAACAAACATCCATCCATCTATCTATCCATCCATCTAAACTTTCATGTTTATAATATTAGTGAGATGAGATGTTCTGACAAGAACGTTGACTACTTAGTATGAAAAATATGTGCGTAGACTTTTATATGATATGTTCCGAGTAAAATAAAAGTGAACACTTGGAATTGTATACATATCTGAGCAGCTGACTGTACATAATTATGAATATCTATGTCCTCACAAGAATAACAATAAAAGTTCTCCCATAACTTAAATTAACTAACCAGTCTGTAGAAAACCTAATCGATTTTCCCTATCATAGTTGTAGAAGAGCCCTAACCTAACATTTCTTTTTCTCCAAAAAAGTGTTAATATTGGTTGTAATTATATATTGGGTATATATTACTATGGACCGTAGAATAAGTTAAAATAAGATCTATAACTGTTCTATAGTCTGAAATAAATTATTATTATTATTATTATTATTGTATTATATATTGTAAGTTTCTGTAAATAAATATTGCTACATTTTTTTCCAAACTTGTAAATTGACCCTATAAAACCATTTCCTCGATTGGCAAAGTTAAAGAAAAGATCATTCCAACTGATTTAATATTGAATAACAAGAAAGGAAATTGGGGATGGCAATTTAATATTTTAGCATTGTAACTTTGCTAATTCCAAATTCCTTTGAAGTTTTATTTTTATACATCTTTGCTCTCAATTTACGCGACTTCAGTAAAGATTGCTCATGGTACAGTAAACGACAATTTTTTTTATTTTTCAAAATCGTTTTTCATGCCTCTACTTATTTAGGATTGCGATTTTGTAATACAAATTAAAGCGAGCAAATTTTATTTTATTTTATTTAGGTAGGTATATGTCTTTTATATCCCGTAAAACAAAAAGAGCCACGAGGATTTGACAATCAATTTCTCAAATTATTTTACTTACTCTTGGATCAAAATATTCAACTAATACATTTTATCGCACTAAAACGAAATCGGGTGCCTCCACCACGGGGGCGTCACACACCGGGGGCCTAACGCACGAACCCCTCTTTTTCATGGAAAACTCATCTACAATAATATTCGTTAGGTAACTTCTTACTATGTTGGACGGATAAAAATCGAAACTTTCGTAAATTCCATATTTTTCGCGCCGACAAATTAGCATAACTATTGGTCAAAAGGAACTGTGCCGATAAAATACTTAATTCTGCCATTGAAGCATGTGATAAACAGCAAATGAATGAGTGACCGGGGTGAAGTTTCACATTATGGCTGTGGTGTGAAGGAAACAACGAATGAACAAATTGGTAAACGTACTAACCTTAACTAAAACAATCCAAATCTGGGTCATGCCCGTAAAGTTTCATAACGGTACAGTTGCTTGAAGGGCGCATTTCGTCATATAAAAGGACTTTAACCAGTAGTTAACTAATCGTAAAAAGTAGGAGGCTTAGTTTAGACATCTTGATCCATCCATCTGCCCTGAGAATCTCCATTCTTTTAATGATTTTTCGATCATAAGGTATCGATCTATCTAATAGACCAGCACAAGAACAATTTTTTTTTAATCGAAATCGGTCTTTATCTACTAAAAAGCTAAGTTCTCAGCAGAACTTCGCATTTTGTTGGTAACAAAATACAGTCTATTTGAAAATCAATGTAGGTACCTACTTCTTATTTTGAAGTCCTCATTCAGTATTGGGTTCGTTACATCTGTGAAAGGCCCTCGTTATTTTCAATATTGTATCCAAAAGGTCGTTGGCACCCTTAGATTAAAATAAAAAAAGGGGAGATAAGGTACTAGCCTCTCGAAAGTAAAAGGCTCAAATTAGGTCCACTCACCTTAGTCGTAGTCGAACCAGCCAGCGCCCCGCGCCGGCATTCGTGTTTCGCGTGCTTCCTGCGATTATTTCGCCGCATTTACAGAGCGATAGAAAGATACGATACATCGTACGTAAAAAGAGATAGCGATACACATTTTGTAGCGAGTCGCCGTGCATACATAGCGTGTTGTTGTCTCGGTCGCACTTCGGTCTAGATACGTCTTTCCATATTTGTTAGGTTACATTACACAAGATTGGAAATAGCGTGTGTCTTGGCAATTGGTTGTAACACAACACGTGCCATTTGTTGAGTTAGCGCTGACAGAACGTACCGTATCTCCCCTTTTTTACTTTAATCTAAGTTGGCACCAGTAATTTATCAAATTATACGGGAAATTAAATCCGTTTTAGACGGTGTCGAAAAACGTAGAGAAAAATGCTGTGTGATTCGTCTCTTTTGTTAATATACTCTCATTTGATACCTGTTCAGATGCTTTTTGATACTTAATTGAGTTCATTGAATTTAATATTCAATGCGAAAACTATTTTCTATTTTCACCTGCGACGTTAATCAGTTTATTGAGAGCGTTGAGTTTTCGAATTAAAAAGCTGTAAAAGTTAAGCATAGTTTTTAAAAGTTTCTTAAAAGCTCTATTTTGATTGATGTCTGCAAAATAACTTTTTATTAGTTTTTTTTGTTAAAATACATTGCATTCATAAGATAGCTTCGAGTAACTACATACAGGGACTGCGGAAGTACCTACTCCATGACGGGGGGGGGCTAATATTTTTGGTCACCTTCCTTTAATTGCCGGTTCCGGCTTCCTCCGGTAAATTTACTGTAGTACTAAGTACTTTTTTTATTTTTTTTTGTTTATACTAAGAAAATGATACATGTCCAAGAGTCCTTTAAGGTCTAAAGGAAATAAAGCACTTTGAGTTTTTTTAGTTTGGAGTTTTGATACTAATTAGTGCTGTATTTTTTTGTTGGCTATTTCGCTTATTTTTTTATTATCACTAACAAGTTGATAATAATAAGCAAAAAAAATAACAGCAACCGGAGTGACCTCTGACATTTTGGACCATTTGCAGCTGCTAAGATAATTATTAGGAAAGTAGTACAAAATAGTATTGGCGATTGGAGAGAGCCACAGTAGTTTCTGAAAGTGGTGAGGCATTAAATTGGAACAAACGTAATAAAATACCTTGAAAATTGATAAAAATGAATTTTCGCTCTTGTACGTATGTGTACGTATTTTGAAAAACTAAAACGATACAAACATCGCTATTTCTTATCCAATTATTTATGCAAAGTTTCATTAAAATCGGGGACGTAGTTTCCAAATGAATCGAAAAGTACGTTTGTATGGGAACTTAGAGGTTCAGGCCCACCTTAAGAAAGCTTGCTCAGTCATCGATCTCTGCTTGAGTGACGTTTAGACTAAACCCACATTGCGAAATCTCTCCGCACGATTTTTTTCCTCGCGGATTATAATCCGCGTAGCATGGTTTATCAAATTCCGCGCTATCTGACAGTTTTTACCTAGTTCCCAGCTGAGAGTACCAGTTCCGTACCTAATGTTATTATAACGGTTTTATTTATTTTTATATGACCTCTTCAGGCAAAACTTAGTCAAGTCTGTTTTGAAATGTTCAGTTGGTTCCTTAAAATAATAATTGAATTCAAGGTAACAGACAGGCGCCAATCTGTTTCTTAATTTATTTATTTAATCTGAAAAAATGTCGCCAATGTTGTTAAAAATACCCTAGATCAAGCGACAAAGTCACTAAAGCGGCAACACCGCGCGGTGAGATTCCGCAGTGCAGGGTAAGCCTTATGCTATGGAAAATCGTTACACAAGCATCGATCGATGACTGATAAAAATTTCATAATCCTACTAATATTATAAATCTGAAAGTTTAGATGGATGGATAAATGGATGGATGTTTGTTACTCAATCACGCCAGAACGGGTGAACCGATCTGGATGAAATTTGGCACAGAGATAGATAGTCTGGAATAGAACATAGGCTACTTTTTATGTCGGAATTTCTACGGGAACGGGAACTACGCGGGTGAAACTGCGAGGCGCTGCTAGTACTGACATAAAAATAATTATGTACCTATTGTAGTCCCTTACGAACGCCTAGGTAAAAGAGTGTCGTAAAAGTAAAACCAGCAGCGCTGCAAAATAACAATTTACGCTTTCATTCCATGCATTCAATTACAATATTTTATCTTGTTCCACGCGTAAAATATATTTTATTATCTCGTTCCATTTCTCGTAAGATAAAAATTATGCAGTGAGTACGTTTAGGGCAGTGTACATTAACACTGTCTTCGATTCACTTGTCATAGGTAAATAAATATTATCAAAATAAAAAATACTTACATGTACAGATTGTACAGCTGTATAAGCATAGAGGAAAAACACGCTGCTGTACAGCAGAGTGAGAGTTTTATTCAACTATTTTCTTGATTTCTGAGCCAAAAACTAATCTATGTGTGAGTTGACAAGCATAGACCTTCAGTGCTTTCACGCACACAAGCGCACGTAAACAAATAGGAAATTAAGACAAATTTGTCGCAATTTTGCGGCGACACCTCGTTTGTGTCTTCTATCATTCCAAGCCTTCTTCTTCTGTGTGTATAAGTATAAAACGTTTTGTCATACCTATGAGGTACCTACCCACTCATGATGGGTATGACAAAATCGTAAAGAATTACCTATATTGACCACCAATGTGGCGCGGCAGACGAAGTACCACTGGCGATGCAGGAGGTTGCGAGTTTGATTCCTGCCTTATTTCTATGTATAATAAAAGAGTAGTAGAATAGTAGTGTATTGACGCACAATGTAAGAAAACCTCTGCCACTCTCCTTGTGCAGTCGGGTAAAAAGTCAACTTAAAATGTAATAATTTTAAATTTACCTAAAAGATAACTTCTATAGAAGGTCAAAAGGCAATGTACGCATACCTTGAAACCTTTACATTTGTATCACGGACCCTGCGACCTAGTTGTTCCACATGAATATTTATGAAGATGGGGCTTGTTCAAACTACGACGCGAAGTGCTAATTTAAACATGTTAATGGACATTACTCCTAGTTTGAGGAAGTCCACTCATTCTTTGTTAAGTCCTAACGTGCCATTTGCGAATTGTTTTTAGGGCGACAGGGCTGGTTCCACTTCCGGAGCGAAGTGGAGATGTGTCAAACATCAAATTCCTATATTTCCTTTAGACCTTACAGGACTCTTGGACACGTCACAAAAATTCAAATTACTCATGTGACTAGGAAATAAAGTGATCACTTTGATTTTTTGTTCACTTCAATCTCTTTTAAGGTAAAGAAGCGAACAAGAAACCGTGTCGTGCCTAATCACATCACACACCTCACTTTTTATATGCGTAAGTTTGGATGTTCAGATATTTGTTACCTTCACGCGAAAACTACTGAACTGGACTGAAATTACATAAAGACCTGGAATAAAACCTAGGCTACTGTTTATCTTACAAATCAGCTCTCATAGGATAAAAATCAAGGCAACCAGATAACCTCGAAAAACTGGTTGTACTAGGCAGGCTAGGATAGAGGGGAAAAGACTAATAACCAAGAGGACGCTCACCAACCTGCTGGTCTGATCAAATTAAGAAAATAATGGAACTCACTTTGCCTGCAGCCCTGAGACAGGCCGAAGACAGAGTAGTTTGGAAGCGGTTCACCAGCGTCTCCGTGAAAGCATTCTCTTATGTATACAATTTGACTTGTGAGTGCTTAAGCCTAAAGAAATAAAGCTATTGAATTTTGAATTCCAGGATGGGCACTGCTTTCAGCAATGAAGAATACGACGAAGAAGAAGGATAAAAATAATCTTTAAACGTTTCTATACATAGATAGATAGATATATCGTTTATTGTAAAATTGAAAAAATAAGTTCATGTTTTTGGGTTTCTTAAATTCTAAGTTAGGTTTACCTAGACACTAGACACACAGAAAGATCGCGTGCGAAGCCGCTGATAGAAACTTATAACTAATAGGATTGAAACTAGCTTCACAATGACCATCATTTGACATTTCTATACGATTGTCTTTATACCTCCTCTTCTCCACTTTACTGAGAACTGGATGAAAATCTCAAAAATATCAGTATTCCTTTAGAATTTTAATGAATGAACACCTGATCAAAATAAACAAACAGCCAAATAGTTCAACGAAATTAGTGTATCTCTCACTAAATTAGTAGTAGTCCTGCCGCAATCATCCTCTGTCTCTTTGCTTCTTCTCTAGCTCTTTTCTCTTCCTCTTTTCTCTCATGTTCTAGTTTTTCTACTGCTGCCTTTTCAATCGCCATCTTAGCTAACGTTTTCTGGTCCAATTTGAAGAAGTTTACAGGTTCTTTTACGTACCTTTCATCTTTATTATTTAAGTTTTCTACAAACTTCGGGTATATAAAAGTTCCGTCTAACTCGTTGTACGTTTTGTCTTTCAATGCCAGTTTTATAAAGTCCGTGAACTCTATTTCTTGTAGCGGCTCCCCCCGCGTGAAGAGTTCTTCTTTGAGGACATCCATGAGGCAAACACCTTTTTCTTCATCATCATGGCCGAGAGTTGCGAAAGCTTGAGTAACTTCGTGTTCGAATTCGTCCCCCATCATCAGCTTTGCTTCAATCATCTGCAGAAACTCGTGGAAAAGTACGGTGTCTACAAATTCATCTTCTAGGAACCTTTCGAAGAGGGCCTGAATTTCTGCGCCTTTTGGATTGAAGCCTAGTTTTCTGAGCATCAGTGGGATCATTGGCAACGGCATCTGGAAAATAAAGTAGGTAAACACAAGGAACAGACTCTGGATTTCATTATACCGAACGTTGATTACTTTATCACATATAGACGCCAACCTGTGATAAAACCTGTTAAGTGTCTTTAATGTAAGTACGAGTAGTTTTGTATTATAGTGAGTAAGCCTTCGCACTCTGGGTAATCTCTAAGAAATTAAAGAGCTGGAGCCGTAAGAAGTCCCAAAGATTTTCGACGAAGCAACTTAACATTTCGTGGCTTAATTGGTTAGAGCACACCCGTACTGAAGGTGAGGCGCAGGTTAGATTCCTGCCAATATCGACATTTTTTGGGAACATTTAATTTCTAATAGAAGTAGTTGCCTATTCGGTAGAAAGTTCGATACAAATAAGGTACTATTTGCCACCGAAATCGGCATTTTGCATGAGCTCCAATAGTACCTAAGTAGCTAGGTTCATTAAACTCGTGAATAATCACAAAATGTTGCCACCGGATCGTAGTATGAGCCCCTTTGTAGCATTCCTTAATACTCCATGAAACGAATTGTTTTTTGGTAGTTCGTCTGACAATCAAAGAGTCATGATGACCTAATGCTTTACCGATTCGATTTTTTTATGATAAGTAATCGATTTTGTTTATGAAGAAGTCGGAGTCGATTTGGTTTGTTGCTCAAGATTTTGTATTATATACCAGACTTTTCTCAGGCGTCTAAATTACTATATCTTTGGAATCAGAATATTTAATATAATAAAATAGTATAATTTTTGTTGTTTTATTCCTATTTGCTTCTGCTCATGGTATTTCGATGGGTTTTTCCGTGATAAAAAGTAAGACGGATTGAGTTAGGTACTGTGAAAAACTATTTATAATTTTTATACAACTTTCAATACTTTTTCATGGAAAATTCATCTAAAATAATCTTCATTACGTAGATATGTCAGTTTGATAAAAATCGAAATTTCCATTTAATCTCCATTTGTCACAAGTAACTGTGTCTATGAAACATTGCATTCAGACATTCAGTCTTCGTTCACTCACCTTAGGGAAATTCATAGCCGTGCATGTGCCAAATAACAAATAAATGAGTGGAAAATGTATCGGCCGTTTACAAAACAGCGCCTATCAGTTTAAGGCCTAGGCCGATCGTTGAACGAACGCCGAAACCAACGTTAATACTTTGGCCAAAAATCCCTTAGCCATCCCGTCGAATAAAATGAATTAGGTGGAAACAAAGATAAATCAAAATATAATAAAGAGTGTACGTACAGAACAAAAATATGAAACAACTACCTTTAATATAAACTCTATTGAAGTAGGTACCTAAAAGTAAAATTTATGAAAAAGGCTAGGCTTGTAAATAATCAAAGAAAACGGTAATATGTTTTCGCATCGCATGGTTTATCGTTTATCTAGCTAGGCTTTCTGTAAACCTTTGTAAACCAATTTTAACAAACACAAAGCCACATACCTAGGTACTTTAATATAATACTAGCAGCGCCTCGCGGTTTCACACGCGTAGTTCCCGTTCCCGTGGGAATTCCGGGATAAAAAGTAGCCTATGTCCTATTCCAGACTATAATCTATCTCTGTGCCAAATTTCATTCAGATCCGTTCAGCCGTTCTGGCGTGATAAAGGAACAAACATCCATCCATCTATCTATCCATCCATCCATCTTAACTTTCACGTTTATAATATTAGTGAGATTGATGATGCTAGACAATTCACACAGCATCATTTAGCCCCAAGCTAAGCAGAGCTTGTGAAGGTTTATTTAAGTAATAGTTCCTGGAACTGGTCTATGGGATAAGTATGTTTGATTCCAGGCTTACAGCTACTTACGCACAATTTCAGACCTATCCGTTCAGTAGTTTTGGCGTGAAGAAGTAACAAACATCCATCCATCCATCCATCCAAACTTTTGCATTAATAAATATTAGAGTGATTTTACTTTACTCGTAGCTTAAACCTGCTATAAACACAGCCTTAATTCGAAACGTGGGGCTATTGTTAGACAATTTAAAGCGAGTGGTTTTCAATAGAACCGGTGACCTGATTCTATTACGTGCATACAAGATTCAGCCGGTTTTGTGCTCATTATGCACTTTTTTTTTATACATTCTCACGTGACCGAAAACGCTTATGTGTTTGCCTATAAATAAATGGACTATCGTCTCACCAATTCAGTTTTTGACTCATCATGTTCAATGAACATCTCCCTGAAGCGCATTATGTCTTCCACTTTGAAGATTGCTGGTGGTGGAGGTATCTTTTTGGGCTTCGGAGGGTTTTTGGAATCAGCCATTGCTTTGTCCGCAGCTTTACCCTTGCCTTTCCCTTTGCCTTTACCTTTCTTTGGCGGCATAATTGGAGTTCACTTGATAATTTTTTTTTGGCTGTTTTTATTTGATTAGAATTTTTCTTTACATAAGATTTTGGTTTGTTTATTTACTAAAAATTTTGACCCGTTTTAAACTTCTACTTCTTATTTCATTCTGAATTTAATGAACCTGAAATTTTGGCGACTATTTCAAAAACTTGTCACTATTACAGTGCTAAAAACGGAACGTAGGCTGCTATAATCTTCAATCAGTGAGCAGAGGATGATTTCGTTTGCCCAACTCTACAATCAAATAGTAGCCTACGTTCTGGCTACAATCTTTGACCAACAACCAGCCCACCACCGGACGAAACAAATACTAGGTAAATTGGCTTGCTGGCTTGTAATAATATCTCTGTCTTACAGCCTTATCATTATCACACTGGATTTGCCAGCGACATGCGATTGCGCAGTGATCAAGCGACGACGACACAGCGATTTTGAACACAGGCGTCGAAGGTTGCTAATCCCAATGAAAAAAGAGATCCCCTTCGGTATAGATCAATGGCTAATCCAACCTAAATTTATCGCCAACATAGAGTTAAGGTACCATAATATTAATAACTCTATGATCGCCAAGGTGATCCCAAGATCACTGTGTCCGTCTATAACCTCTCACGACTAGAAGCAATGAGTTTATGTACAATAACTACGGTAAGACTAAAAGGTTAAACTTAATTACAAATTTGTCGAAGAATTGATCTCATATCGACAAGGATTGTTAGTTATTTATAGAAATCAACAAAAAGGTCAAGTTAAGGCGTACGTCTTTTTTACCTTATTTTGGAGTGATTTATACACTACAACTTATACTCAAGCACGAGTATAAGTACTATAGGTACTAAGTACGTAACTTCTTAGGTGATTGTAAGGCAATGAGATAAATTAGGTGGTGAGATAAGGAAAAGGCTTTTACCTATACTCAGCAGTGGGTGTTACCGGCTTTTTAGATTAATGATGTTTTGATTGTTTTGAAAAAAAACCCGACTCTTATCGATCGATATTGTTGAACCGCTTGTAGATGTAGACAGTAAAGGTAACCAGCGCATAAGCATAAGTGAGAGAAAAATTCAATTTAATGTGATGATGAAGTCGTAGTATTAGTGCTACGGCGTAGTATAAAGTGCTACGCCGTAGCATAAAGTGCTAAAAATTACTCACGGTGCGTTTAAAAACATCGGAAATGATTTGTTTCCCTCAAATAACACAAGGAGTTAGTACAAAAATATTTATATTTAAATGATTTCGTGAAGTTATTAAAGTATTTTATAAAACAAACAATATAACAAAAACAAACGTGACAAGAGTACGTGGTAAACGATGGACAAGTAACAAAATCGGCACAAGTACAAAATGTAGGTACTTGTGCCGATTTTGTTACTTGTTGTAGACGGGCCCAATCATCTTTTACCTCAGAAACTATGGCCTGTATTATGAAAGCTTGCTCAGTCATCGACCTCTGCTTGAGTACCGATTTTGTATAGCATAAACGTCACTCAAGCATAGATCTATGACTTAGCAAGCTTTCATAATACGGGCCTTTGTCTGACTGAGTACCTACAAGACTTGAAATTACTCCTTATTTGGTCAGTCGATAGGAAGCTTTATTCCATTTTATTTATTAATTGCCAATATGTACGTACATAGCTTATGATCTAATTTTAGTACATATGTCACCGTCAGATAGTAAGACCCGTAAAATTATAAAAATCCTGGTCACTTTATAATTTTCCGGAAAATAATCAACAGAACTGAAGCACTTACAATTTAACGTATTGAAACACGTAAATTTATCATTTTTCTAAGCATATCCGTAAAATAATAAACGAACAAAGCTGTAAACCACTCACGGCCTTGTTTTACTATTTTACAAATTCTCTGGCGATCACGTGCTCATTTCTGTGTTCACAGTCATTTTGGATACTATTAGCCACTGTTCCACTAATTCTACAACTTAGTTAACAATTTTAGCATTAAAATTATATTAACTAATAACAAACGAATTAAAATTTACGAGGATTTTTATAATTTTACGGGTTTTACTATCTTACGGTGACACATACACTCTGTTGGGTACTGCCACAGATTTGTAAGTATAGTACTAAAGTAGGTACTGCAATTTACATTGTTAGTCATTTACATGAATATATATTCATAATCTCTCCTAAATTTATTTATCTGTCAAGAATTCTTTCACACTGTAATAATATTTATTTATTAGGAAACTTTATAGTTGAATAATAAAAAGGTTGTATTGTGTTGTATCTTTTATTTCTAGGGGAAATTTATTATATCTGCTATAGTTCCGTTTTCGATGTAAAATGTCATGTCTCTTGGAAAAACTAAGGTGGCAAGAAAAACAATAGGTTCAGGTGAAATCAATGGCAGGAATTGGATGTGAAGTGAAGTTAATCTGGTGGCAACAATCCAGCAGCAATCATTCTCTGCCTCTTCGCCTCCGCTCTCACTTTAGCCTCTTCTTCCTTCCTCGCCTGTTCCTTTCTCTCCTCCTCTGCCTTCTGTACAGCCATCGCAGCCAGTGTCTTTTGGTCCAGCTTGAAGAAGTTTATAGGCTCCTTGAGGAACTTGACATCTCTATTATTCATACTCTCTACAAACTTCGGATACAAAAAAGTGCCATCTTCGACATTATAGAACTTTTCTTTCGTGGATATTTTTAAGAAGTCCACGAACTCGATTTCCTCGAGAGGGACTCCCCATTCAAAGAGTTCTTCTCTTAGAATTTCCATCTCACAGATTCCGGTTTCTTCTTCATCACGGGTTAGGAATGCGATGGCTTTGATAATAGTGTTTTCTTGGTCGTCACCCCACTGCACCTTGGCTTCCAGCATTTGCAGGAATTCGAAGAATTCTACGTGGGTCACCAGATCATCTTCCAGGAATTGCCTGTAGAGCTGAGCCACTTCATCTGGCTTGGGGTTGAAGCCGAGCACTCTTAGCATGTGTGGAATTTGCTCTATAGTTACCTGCATGAAAAAACAACAATGTTATGGCGGAATCGGTTTTGAATGGCTGTTATTATAAATGTTAAAGATGTTTGTTACCTCTTAACGCCAAAACTACGAAACGGATCGCACTGATATTGCGTAGGTACAATACAAAAACCCGTGCGAAGCTGTAGACTTAAGCAAGTTTTGCATCAATCAGATTTTTTTTTTAATTACGACATATCCTGATCCTACATAACTGAAGGAGGTCCTTCCAGTGATTAATCGTCTGAAAAACCATCCATCAAGCATTTCGGTTCATACATTTAACTGACATAGTTATGAGCATTACACTGATACCGATGATGTTTCCAGGAAAGAACCGCCTAAATATAACCATTTTAGTTTAAGAGGGCGCAATGCGCGCCATTTTGTGAAAATAATAGGCATACGATTTCGCGTTCATAGGAGAGCGGGACAGAGCGTGCGTTTTAGGAACGGCGCAAGAACAAAAATTGAGTTTTTGCTTATTTACAAGAAAACTACACAACTTATGAAAAAACTATCTGAAGGAACCAAGTAATAAGTAATACTAATAACCTACGAATCAAAACAAGGCATTTTAATAGACCGCAGTGTTCCTAAGATCTCGATCAAACGATGTACAAAACAGTGCAATTTCATGATTTTTTTCTATCGTATTTTTTTTTCTTTATCGTGTTTTCACGTTAAAGGAACCAAGGATTTTTTTTTAGTATTTCATGTAATTCGAGTTTTTAACCACGGGTATCCCGTGAGTACTGAGATCTAGTCCTAGTTCCACGGAGGTGGTGGGGGGCGCGCAGCTTGTTGAAGATGTCGAGAAACATGAGATACATCTTCTCGGGATTTATTAGGATCTGAGTGCATACGGAACTAACAGTATCTACACCCGGGACCATACTGCTATCCGACTTCCCATGTAGACGCGGCTTCCAGGCTGTTGGTAGGTTCCAACCTCAAGTCTCTATTGAATTAAGGGCGCCGTCCAATCTCTATCGCCTCGCGTATATTGTGGGGAACATAGAACTTTTCCATACTCAAGACACGGACTTTATCAAAACGAACGTAATACGATGGCCCTTCCTCAATACAGAAGGATAGGGAAATATTGGATGTCCCAGGTGTATACGTGATCCCGTGTGACTGTGGCAAATGCTACATCGGGGAGAGAACATATCCACCAGGCCGTAAAGAATGTGCTCGAAGGGATGCGGTACGCGCGTCTCGAGCCGCACTCACCCTAAAGAAGTCCCTCGTTAAGGGATGGATTGTTGGTGTTCTTCCAACACAAATAAGGTTCGTAGTTAACCCGCTTACATCCATAATGAATTCGTAAAACTACGATAGTTTTGTAGTAAAGTTACATGTTACCCCTGTGTTTTTAAACCCCTTAACTGCGATCACCAACCCGCATGCAAAACCTTGTTTCGTGGAGGCATTTTCAGCAGTGGAGTGTGAAAGCTGAGTAGAGATGTAGGTACTTTAGCCTTATCACCTTATCAATGTTCTCCTCGTCGTATTCCTTGAACACCAGCTTGAAGTTGACCAAGTCTTCGGGGGTAAAGCAAGCGGGAGGAGGAGGCGCCTTTTTTCTCTTAGCTTCAAGATTTTTGTCCTTTGCTTTTTCTGAAGCGGTTTTCTTGTCAGGTGGTTTGTTTTTATCTTTTTTCGCTTTCTTAGGTCCCATTGTGATTTATTTGGTAAGGAGAAGCTGTAACCTTTTTTCTTTTATATTTATTATTGGGGGAATGGAAATGCGGTAGGTACTCGCAACTAATATCGCTGTTGGTATGTATTGTGATTTCTAGAGGAAATATTCCTCCAGAAATCACTCTGGTGAACCAATCGTTACTTCATGCTAATTAGTTGGAGGCTCCATTTATTTCTCACATACCTACTTTAGCTAGCAAATTGTGATTTTACATAATTTTGAGAAAATAGTACCGAGAAATATATTTCCTTTTTCAAAGCTTACGCAGGTAGTGGTTTTATTCGCAGATTTTTAAGTAAACTGCTTTTTTCATAACGATTTAGGTAAAACGTAAAACAAAGATAAAAAAACCACACAAAAAGTAAAGTAATATAAAGGGCATAGACTAGTAAGTATACTTCGTTCGTATTAAAGGGAGATCACCACAGATTTGTAAGTATAGTACTAAAGAGATCACTAACAAAGAGTATACAATAACTCAATGGGCAACAAAGGGAATAGAATAACTAAAATGGTTCAAAACATAGAGTTATTATACTTGATACCATAGGGTACTAAGTATAATAACTCTATGTTTTTTAACATACTCTATGTTTTACCATAGGTCACATAGGTCTATGTTAGTACCATAGGGTACTAAGTATAATAACTCTATGTTTTGAACCATTTTAGTTATTGTATTCTCTTTGTTGCCCATTGAGTTATTGTATACCCTTTGTTAGTGATCTCCCTTTAATACGAAGTATAGTTATTATAGTACTATAATAACATTAATAACTCTATAGTTATTATAGAACTATAACATTGATCTAAACCGTAGGGGATCTCTTTTTTCATTGGTACTATAATAACTCTATGGTTCAAAACATAGAGTTAATATTCAAAACATAGAGTAAATATAGTACAAGATTCTCTATGATTCAAAACAACAGATGGTGATTTCCTTCGTCCAGCGAAATATAAAGAGCAATATTCCAGTTAATTTAGCAGGCGCCAAGGGCAGTATTCTGGTTATTGCGAACGGAATCGAATTATAGAAATCGAAATGGGTGAGGTAACCGTTTCCCGTTTCACAGAGCCATTTGGTTGAATGACCTATCTACTGAAACATGGATGAAAGTTCTCGGTGACCCTTAACTTTGACGCTCCTAATTAAAATTCAGCGACTTTGAGATAGGTACCTACTTAAGTAGAAGCTTTTGCCCTCGGATTTGGGATATTACTACTAGATACCCCCTTCCTACTTAATTAGTAATGTTGGGATAGCAGGTACCAGGTAGGTACATAAGTAGGTCCTAGTTCGATTTTTGAAATGCATTCATTCTATCATAGATAATTAGCTAATAATCTCTGGGTTATACTCATAGAGAAAATTTTATTTATTGTACTTGTATTACTACTACTACTAAAAAATAATACCGGTTAGATTCAGACTGTAAATTTTTCGACTTTTTACAAAATATTTCAAAAAGTATGACACCTACTTAAATTTTTTGAAAATCTGTGAATGGGGATGATAATTTCTCCAAAAAATATCGTAAGTCTCCAATGACCATTTTCCTGTAACTACACCGGTTGATGAACCCAAAGGGGGTTCATGGCCCGTCTAAAAAATCCATCCTGTATATCCTTCCTGGTACAATATAATTATGAGAGGGCTCAGGCAAAGGCCAGTTTAACATAAATTGCATCATCATTTAACTTCGTCGTGATTGCTAACAAATCTGAAGCCGCTTTTTCTCAATTTGAGGAAGAGGTTCGGCTGTTTGTAATTTTTTTTGGATGTTACCTACTTAGTCGATTTCTTCGTCAAATATGGGCCGATTTTAAAAATTATTTAGCTCTCGTATAGAGAATAATTCCAAAATGGTCCTTATAAATAAAAATTCCAGGCACTAGTATTTATCCCGTCAAGCTTAAAAAACAACATAATACCTGGGTACCTGTGAAAAATCACAACTTGCTACAACCATTTTGGTGATATCTTCGCCAATTAATAGTAGATTTTTATTGATTCTTTGGTTGTTGTTTATTGGTTGGTTTTTATGTGATCTCATAAAAGTTTGAACGAGGAATTCCGAATTGTGATCTTTAAACATCATCACATGATAATTTTCCCAATCACTCGTAAAATGGATTCCATGGCAACGGGCGTAAACAAACTGAATTACACTCAACACTAGGTACAAAAATAAGATCGCGCTATTTTAATATGCAAATGTGATACTATAAGTACCGGTTAGATTCAGACTGTAAATTTTTCGACTTTTTACAAAATATTTCAAAAAGTATGACACCTACAGAAATTTCACAACTAATTTGAAATGTACAAAACGATTCCTTTCATTTGATACCCCACTTGGGTAGGTAGCCCCTCTTTCGAAAAATTATAGCCCTTTTTGAAAAATGGACAAAAAGGGGGGGGCCCTTTTTGTCCATTTTTCAAAAAGGGCTATTTTTAAACGCACGCCACATACATTACCTATACATGGATCGCTCCGCAAACTTCGGAAATAGGGATACATTTTTCGTCCTCTGTATTTCTGTAAATGTACAAATCGATACCTTTCATGTGATATCCCACTCAGGTAGGTAGTCCCCCGCTTTTGACAAAAATTCCCCTCTCAAGGAGAGGGGAATTTTTACCATTTTTCAAAAAGAGTTATTTTTACAGACTTCTCTACATTATATTTTTCCTGTAAAATATAGATCTATATCAACAAACGCCATAATACATTGTATTGATATATAGGTACACAATTTGTACTGAAAATTTTCATTTCGATATATTTTTTTCTTCAAAACAGTAATAGCGCACGAAATGTATTATTATTTCAAATTTCAAGTTAACAGCAATCGTTATTGAGATTATATTCGAGAAAGAAAGAGGACGGACAGAGCGAGACCATTAAGGGTTTCGAAACCCATCTCGAAACCCCAAAAATCTTGTCATCTCTAAGTATCTTACAATGCAGCGCGTTCGATACAAATATCAAATCAAATATCAATAACGTTTATGACTATAAGCTAACAAAATAAGCACTTAGACTAGTAAAATTTTATACTATGAACAGGTTTCTGAATCATCATCAGCCTTTATCAGTCCACTGCTGGACATAGGCCTCCCCTAATGAGCGCCATAGCGCCCTGTCTTCAGCTTGCCGCATCCAGCATCTGCCAGCAGTCTTTCGCAAATCGTCGGGAATAATTATCAAATAAGAAACAAGGTGTTTTGTCACAAGGTAACAAGGTGCTGTGTTTTCTGTGTGATTTTGTCTACTTCATTTTTTTGTCCTCTAGTCTTCGATCAAAAATAAGGAGTTCGCGGGGGGGGCCGGCAAAGCCGGACATTTTTGATCGATGCCTCTAGTGGAAGAAGTGGAAAATAAACCACTAGTAAGTGTATACTTATAAATTAATACATCATTATTTGCCTATCTAAGTCTTAATATAATGTGATTTAGATACAGGTCAATATTTATATATACGTGACCTCAAACAGTCTTGCTGCAGTAATTAGGTGTTGATAAGAAATGAAATAAGTTCCCAAAAATTATCGGTTTCGGCGGGACTCGAGCCTAATACGGCTCGCCCTGCATACTTTAAAATAAGGAATGCCTTATTCAATAAAGTTTTGGTTTATATGTTAATCAAGCGACACGTTACGATGCAACTCGTCACTCAAAAGGTAGCAAAAACTTAATTAAGTGTTCATTTAGATAACAATAAGTACATTAGCCTATACCTACACCATCATATTGATGAATTTATTAGAGTACCTAACGACCAATTTGTGCACAAAAAAACGAAACGAAACTCGCAATTGCGTATTTTGGAGAATTTAAATAGGCCTCCAGACCCAACGACGGCCATATAGACTCTAAGTAACTCTACAGAAACTAATTTTTAGAAAGAAGCTCGCAGCGGGTGCTTAACGCATTCACTGTCCTGTCCAGCATATGCGGCGCGCGTGACCCGTAGCGGCGGCCTCAGCTAGCAGGCAGGACTCTCAGAACTATTTTATTTTATTTATTAAACAAAATCCACAGCCCTTAACTAATACAACTATGCTAATTATCAAAACTTACGGCCAAAAACGGACTTACTTTTTATACAATATTTTTTTATAAAACAGACAGTCAGATGATAACAATAGGTAACAAAACTACCTAAACTATAGGTAGGTACCTACCTAGGTAGGTACATAAGTGCTTGGTGGCAATGAAAGTGTTAAAAGGCTAATTATGGCACTGTACCTAGGTATGTTTTAATGGTGTCAGTGAGCGGTTAGCAAAAGCCTTTATTTTGTTAAAAAAAAGTTAATGTTTCTTTGTTTTAGAACAACAGTAGGTAATAAAACAATATAGCTCAACCCGAGAACATCACTTTGTTTATTTTACGGGAGCCAAGCCAAGTAAATAAATAAAGCCTTTTGTTTGATGGACAGTGTGGTGGTACGAAAGAAGGTAAGTAATATCACTTCTGCCACTAACATAAAATGTTTTACGTGGGAAGAGAGTTCATTAAAATTGCTTTTAACTTTATAGGATTCCACTCACCGAGTTTATTTATAAAATACAATATTGTCGTCATTGTCGCCTATTGATTTATATTCGTCAGAATTACCTACAGGGTGTTTGGTTCATGAACTAGTAAGATTTTTTTAAGGGGTGGTGGCCGTGGTGGGGTCAAGCGCCTAATTCCTCACCCAATGTCCTAAATGTCACGCGCGCTTGTCGGGATAATATTTATATTTTTAAGTTTTTTTAGATCAACCTAAATTTTGCCCTTAAATCGTCAGAATTATATTTTGTGTGTGTGGTTTGAAATGTACAAAATATTAACTATAGCTGTGTACGAAGGCTGTGTAGCAATTTATAGGTACCTATCCGGCTATCCTCCTTCCCCCCGGCGACATAATATAAGTTAATAGCACTTAGGGATTAACCTTTGGGGATGGAAGGAAAAGGAAACTCGTTCAATATGTAGGTATAAAACTCAACCAAGACCGACGATAATGAATGGGAAGGTGGACCTATATGGACCTAGTTACCGGTCCATGGATCATACTTTGGCGGCAAGAAGACGTTGGTTCCGGCTCCGGTTAGAATTTCGTTCAAAAATATTTGTCGGACTGATGTGATCGACCAGTGACAAAGTAGTTCGTTCAAGAATTAAAATGTAACGAAATAAACAATATGGCTTTATTTTATTTTTGGTTACAAAATCAGTAGTATCTTTTTTGTAAATTTCTTAGAAAACAGTTCGAAGCAAGCTCTATTGAATTAAAAAGACAAGTGTTCTTACAAAATATTTTTAGTCTGTGATCGTTCGATTTCCGAACGATTCGGACATGACGCCGATTTTGACAGTTGTTGTGTTGACTCTTGACTTGTAAAACCTCGCGTTTACGTTGTGAAAATATTGCAAATAATCGTCATAATACACGTAATACGTATTTTTCTGGCCCGACAAAATGGTTGCACGCGTGGCGGGCATTTTTGATGAAAAACTAACAGAGGCAATCGCTAATTCTAAGATTTTGGTTGTCGGTGCCGGTGGGATAGGATGCGAAGTTCTGAAGAATCTCGTGCTCACCGGCTTCCCCCACATCGAGATTGTAAGTAATTACTCTAACTATGCGCAGTTTTACCATTTGTACTCCTAATTCATTCAAAGAGACAGCCACCTATCGATTTTCCTAACCTACCATGTTCTACCTACAACTTATAACGGTATACTGTCGCTTCTTTACCAATACTCACGAAGCTTCTTCATTCATTTACGAAGGTATTCGCGAGGAAGAATGATGTGGCTCTTGTTTCTCATGTGAAAAATTCTGTGATATCGTTACCCAACCCAATGTTTTGATTACTCCCATAACAAAGATCAGGTTGTAATCAGACATTCTTAAAATTTTGTACCAGCCTCAAAAAATCGTTTTGTTTCATTGTATTGTGGCTTGTTTCAGATTGATCTGGATACAATTGATGTCAGCAACTTGAGCAGACATTCTTAAAATTTTGTACCAGCCTCAAAAAATCGTTTTGTTTCATTGTATTGTGGCTTGTTTCAGATTGATCTGGATACAATTGATGTCAGCAACTTGAGCAGACATTCTTAAAATTTTGTACCAGCCTCAAAAAATCGTTTTGTTTCATTGTATTGTGGCTTGTTTCAGATTGATCTGGATACAATTGATGTCAGCAACTTGAATCGTCAATTTTTGTTCCACAAGGAGCATGTTGGAAAGTCAAAGGCCCAGGTGGCCAAGGACAGTGCCCTGAGCTTTAACCCCAATGTTAATATAATTGCTCATCATGACAGTGTCATCAGGTAATAATTGCAAGAGCACACAGTAGGAACTTAATAAAATAAGAGGATATAGAAATAAACAACTTGTTTGTTGCACAAGCAGTTCTTGTTTTAGCATACAACAAAACCAGCCTTAAACAATCCATTACTGGACCTCCCGATACAAATAAGTGTAACGGTTTAATTAAATTTGCATCTCTGAGATATAAGAAAATCACTCATGAGAAATTTCAAATTTCTAAAAAATCAATAATATCCACCAGTTATCTGTACACTCATTATTAAATTTTAGACAAAATCTGTAGGTCTCATAGAGAAATGTTATTGCTAAACAAAAGTGTCCATAATCAATCAATGGACAAATTGTTGTTACTAAGATCTTTCGTACACAGTTTCATAAATAAATATATTTCATTTATTACACGCATCAGCTTAAGAGCTGCCTGTGTATTCAAATAATAATTTCTGTAAATTATAAATAAAATTTTAAAAATTTGTCTATTGGAGAAAACTTAGAATCCATAGTGTTAGTAGCACACAACAATAAAACAAGTAAAATTAACCTAGCTGTTAGTAAAAAGTATTAAAATATGAGTATATCCTCCCTAGATTGCATTCCGGTTATGGCTTACCGAGATTAATGAGGAACATCTTTCAAATAAATTCCTCAGGATGCTGTTGCAACTGTCCCATATTCTGAGCATCAGGGAGGCAGTACTGTTGGTAGATTTGATTCAATGAATTCCTAAAAATATTCGAAAGCTCAGTTAAAAATACAACTTTTACTTCTAAAATAAGCTTTACTCAAAAAGACAATAAATTAACACAATATTTCAGCAATGACTACGGAGTGTCGTACTTCAAACAGTTCAACTTGGTTATGAATGCGCTTGACAACCGAGTGGCACGTAACCACGTGAACAGGATGTGTCTGGCAGCTAGCGTGCCTCTCGTGGAGACTGGAACTGCAGGCTATGCTGGACAGGTATGTGGGATTTCCCTTATTTTAAATGTACAGAAACTACTACATGGATTGGACAGTACCACAAAAGTGGTTCAGAAAGTTGTAGTTTAAAAAGGTATGATGTTTTTTTGTATAATTATTTTTGCTGTCTAAAAAGGATTGTTTTAGAAAAGAATCCATATTTTTTATCTTTTTTTTTCATTAAAGTAACTAAATAATGCATGTCTATGGTGTTAATAAAATTACCAAACTAATTTGACGGCACCAAAAGAACGATAGTTTCAATCAGTGCGTCCACTACCCGTTATGACCTACAGAGCTGAGACGCGAAAGTGGTAGATCTATTCTGCAAGAGGCGCTGCTGCCCGCCTCCCTATGTTTGTCCCTTAGTCGCCTCTTACTTACACCACGGGAAGATTTGGGGTGGTGCTAAAATAATAATTATTATAAGCCACATAACAAAACGTTATACGTTACGTTTTTAGAATGGCGTAAGCGCTAAAATAAAGTTTTTGTTATTTAAAACTAAAAAACTACGCGAGTAATTAAAATAAAACCGGCCAAGTGCGAGTCGGACTCGCGCACGAAGGGTTCCGTACCATTATCTATAAAAACTGCAAAAAAATCATGTCTATTGTATGAGCAGATGGTGTAAGGGGGGCTCCCTTAAATGTTAATATTATTTTAATTTAAGTACTTATAGTGGTCAGCTGTGAGCAGTGGTCAGTTGACTATGGTTTTGGTTCAGGCGTTGTTTGTATTTAGCTGGGAATTGCTTATTTTCGTCATTGACAGACAAATCAAAACATTAGTCATTGCAAGAGACCGCGCGGGGTTCTTGAAATTTCGACCGAATTATTTATTTAAAACTTTAGTGCACTAATTTAGGTTAGTTTCGTCAAAGAAGTCAAGTCAAGATGGCATGATTATTAGTTGAGATTAGTTTTGGCGCCATCTGAATTAACAACAACTTTCTGATAATTTTGGATACTGTGTCGTGTTTGTCCACTAAAATAGTTCATTTCTTTGCGAAGGTCGAAGTAATCAAGAAAGGCCTCTCCCAATGCTATGAGTGCCAGCCGAAAGCACCCCAGAAAACATTCCCAGGCTGTACCATCCGCAACACCCCATCAGAGCCGATCCACTGCATCGTCTGGGCCAAGCATCTGTTCAACCAGCTGTTTGGAGAAGAGGATCCGGATCAGGATGTGAGCCCGGATACAGCAGACCCAGAAGCTGCGGGGGAGGCGGGTGCTGATGCTATGGTCACCGAGAGCAATGATGCAGGTCAGTCTAGGAACCAATTATTATGTATATTTTCATATTACTTGAGACAAAGAAGTGGCCACACAATGACTTGTTGGCGGCAGCAAGTGTAGATAGTTATGCAAATTGACACACTATCAATATTCAATAATATTATTTATTTATTTGTTAAAAGGCGAGTATCCTGTGGCACACACATGTCACAGTGTGAATTTAGTCATTTCGTCACGTTTTTAGTTTATTTTGTCCCGTAACCAGTGAATTTAGTCATGAAGACGTTTATTGATGTGTCTGATCTGATACAATGTCTTCCTTCTTGTAATTGGTTCCTATTGTGCACCACTCTATTGCTAATAAAATGTTGCGCGGCAAAGGATTTCATAGAGTCACGGGATCATCTAAGGCGGTGCCCACCACGGGTTTAACATTCTTCTTTCTTTATGTAGATGTCTTGTAAGGATGGCAGGTTGTATTGGTGAGTATCTTGTAGGTTTCGATTTGGTCACTTCGAAGACGTCGCTCTTCTAGAGTAGTGAGGCGTGGTGCGTGTAGTCAATCTTCGTAGGATTTCCGTCGTAAAGCCTATGGAATCGGTAGCTCTTCTCTGAACACCTTCAAGCTGGTTGTCTTTATGAAAGTAGGAGCTCCATGCATGGAATCCATATTCGAGCAGTGGTGTGATGTATGTCTTGTATATCATATGTGAACAAAAACATTAATGTGTAAACATTATGCCAAGTCTTGTCTCGTCATACATCGGCCGCAAAAAGTGTTTTGATTACGAGAAGAGCTTAGTCAGCCATTTTTTTACCGACTATGAAATTGGCAAATTACCTTATTACCTTCGACTATGAAGTTGGCAAATTACCTACTGGCTTACCTAGTAGTCAAGGATAACTTTCGAGTATCGTACATCGGCTATCGTACAAAACTATCTCACAACAGACTGCTGCAAACAATCTACAAGTAGCTCAACTGATCCATATCAATATAAAATTAGAGTTCCTTACTCTAATTTTGGAAAATCTAATAAAATCAAAAAGCCGACATAACACGGTCACCCATCACTTGACAGTGAGCCTTTAGGTATAGTAAACTCCCTTACAAAAAAACCATGCTCGGAAAATCGCGTACTAGATGTATCACGCGAAGAATACACAGAACGTTGATCTTCGGTCCCTTACCACAATCAGTAGCAGGTAGCACAATGTTCCCTAAAAATAGTAAATATAAGCTCTGTGCCACAGAACAAATACTAGATAGTCGTTATGTGCTCTGTTCTCTGAAGCTAGATGGCGGAGCGTAAAATATCCAATAATTAATTTCTGGTATTGATATGGATCAGTTGAGCTACTTGTAGATTGTTTGCAACAGTCTGCAGTTAGCTCAATTGTTTCAATTGTAAATACTAGTTTTAATTAATTCTATTATTTGATTGTAATTTTTTTGTTAATAAAGACGTTCTATTTCAGGAAACGTCGAACGCAAAAGCACGCGTACCTGGGCAGCGGAATCCAACTACGACCCCGTGAAGTTATTCTCTAAACTATTCGGAGATGACATCCGCTACCTGCTCTCTATGGAGAACCTGTGGAAAAAGCGGCGTCCTCCCACACCACTGGAGTGGGACAACCTGCCCGGCAAGGACAGTGCTCCGGCCACACACTCAGGGCTGGCTGATCAGCGGTGCTGGACGGTGCATGAGTGCGCTCAGGTGTGTAGATTGTTAATCCAAAATTTATATCGATATGGGATCTCCATATTGATAGACATTTTGGGAATGAGAGAAATTTTTCAAAATAACGTGGACAGAAAAAAACGCCGTAATCAGAAGATAAGTCTACACTACACTTTAAATAACTTTTCCTTAACTATGGCTAACCGAAATAAGCCCCCTGCCTCCTTAATTAAAGTCGCCTTGTATTGATGACAAAGAAAATCTCTCCCAACAGCTCTTTCATTCTATCATGATCACTTGTAGCATCATCCGGCCAATGATGATTTCCTGAACATGCTGTATGAATTGTTGATCTATTGTTATTTGTTTTGTATCGATCAGTGATGCGGCACTGGGCTGTAATAACGCCAAACCATCACAAATCATAGATCGCTTTCCTAATCGATAAATATCTCACGGTTTTTATGCTACTTTAATTATTTAACCTAACTGTACCTTCCAGGTATTCGCCGCAAGTGTAGCCGCCCTCCAAGCAGACTTGGCGTCTCGTCCCGCCGGCGACCACCTCGTGTGGGACAAAGATGAGAAGCACGCCATGGACTTCGTAACAGCGTGCGCTAACGTGCGCGCGCACATCTTTAATATACCGCTCACCTCGCGGTTTGAGATTAAATGTGAGTATTATTATTATTAGTCTAAGTAGATCAGTGTAAGTTATCCGAATAAAGGCTTTATTTATTAATTATTATAAGTCTACTACATATAGGATAATGTTTTGAAGGAGTCGTAAGTATGTCTGGAGGAAATCTACCACAAAATGGAACCTGCGGGGTTCCATTTTGTGGTAGATTTCCCAAGGCAAGGAAATGATAGAACGTTCTGTAGATCAAAACTTCGATAGAAAGATGAAATAATGCGCTCTCGAAAGACTGGATTATAGTGACGCAAATCAAACAATATTGGATACGGACGTCAGGAAAGTAAATATTCATTTAAAAAAAAAAGTAAATAAAAGTGCATAAGGTATTCTCTGGAACGACTAGTCTGATTGTAGAAAAATGTGGTACAAATTATTTGTTGGTTGTCTGGACGAGATCGCTCATAGAGATTAGGCCGCCCTTTATACTTCCTTGATGCTCAACTTTTCTTTCTATTATGTATCCAAATATCTGATACAATAAATAGCTATCTATCTACAAATTGCCTCATTATTCCAGAGTTCTAATGTATCAAGTAAGACCGAAGCTTCGGGCAGAACCTAACAACTCATAAATAAAAATGTCTTCCTTCCAGCAATGGCCGGCAACATAATCCCAGCTATCGCGACCGCAAACGCCATAGTGGCTGGACTAGCCGTGCTGCGCGCTCAGGGCATCCTCAAGGATGAGATAGCGAGCTGCACCAACATCTATCTGCGGCCCAAGGTCAACCATCGCGGGCAGCTGCTTGTGCCAGAGAAAGGTAAATAATAATAATGAACATAACTGACTCTTTCGCTATCTGACATAAGTCTAGGCTCAAGATCTGCCCAAATACGTTGGACCTGCAGGAACTACCAGGGGAAAACTGGCGAGAAACTTCAAAAGTAAAGAAAAATTACGACATATCCTTCTAGAGGTCATGACATAAGTAATGTTATATAACCAGCGTCAGCATAATCAGGCTTAAATTCTGTCACATGGCAGTAGAGCATAACTTAGGTTTCATTGAATAGACCGCGTTCGACGCTATTCTTCCTGACAGGCAAGGTAGTACTGTTAATGTATAAAATTTGAGTTGTCTAAGTGCTTATTTTGTAAGTCTAAAGAAATAAAGTTGTTGAATTTTGAATCCAGAACGGTAGGTTGAGTTAATTAGCCAAATGCGCGCTGAAAAGTACCTTAAGGTGTCCTCGCCTAAGCCTTGGTATCGGGGTTAAGGCTGCTTTGGTGCTAGTACGTAGTAACACCAAGCAATGGCCTAATAATCCCAGTCATCGCGACCGCCAAGGCCATAAGGGTGGGGCTAACCGTGTTGCGCGCTTAGGGCATCCTCACGGAGATAGCGAACTGCATCAACGTGTATCTGCGGCCAAAGATACAAGTTAGAGTAGGACCCGTTCTCGTAAAAAATAAATCGAATTTTCTGTTATGTTTTTGCGCGGAAACGCTAATCGCATGTTTTTGCAGGCAACGCTAACGCAAGCGACATGAAGTTTTGATTTTCCTTTTCCGAGGCCCCCAAAACGAAACCCGATCGTTATGATGTGCTGTGACGTGATTGTTTTTTTTTTCCAGAACTTACCCCACCAAACCCGAAATGCTACGTCTGCTCACCAAAACCAGAAGTAGCCCTCGCCTGCAACCTCAAGCAGCTGACACTTAAAGATCTGAACGGAGCCCTGAAAGACGGTCTCAACATGCAAGCACCGGACGCGACCATCGAGGGTAAAGGCGTCGTCGTACTATCCTCAGAACCGGGTGAAACAGACCACAACAACGACAAAACTTTAGAGGAAATAGGTCTCAACGACGGTTGCGCTTTAATCGTCGACGACTTTCTCCAAAACTACGAGGTAAGAGTTCGTCTCCAACAAGAAAGCGAAGAGAAGACCTGGAGACTGATCACTGACGGTGATATGCCACCGCCAGCGCCGGAGAAACCCAAAAACGGCTCCGATGCCTCTTCCTCTGCAGAACCCAAACCTGGGCCGTCCAAGCCGAAGGCTGAAGACAGTGACAGTGAATTAGAAATCGTGGAAGATGGCGATGAAGACGAGGATAGAAGCTCGAAACCGCCTGCGAAGCGTAGGCGCACGGAGGTCAGCCAAGAAGTTATTGAAATCAGTTAGATCATAGATTTTATTTAGTAAAATCTGCCCAATATAATTTGTGAAATGGTCAAAAATGGAACTGGGCCCTATTTCGTTAAAACAGTCGCTTTTCAAGAATATCGTATCGAAGGGATGTAACAATAGTAATCTTTGCTGTAAAAAATATCGTAATTTCACAACTTCATTACATTGTTCCAACACTAATAAGGTTTATAGTTAACCTGCTTAAATTTATTCTGTTTACTGTAAAAACTCGTAGTTTAAAGAATTCATTACAGATGTTAACGGGTTAACTACAAACCTTGTGTTGGACTAACACCTGTGTTGTGTTTTGTTCTTCTAACACAGATAAGGTTCGTAGGACTCAACACAGATTACATCCGTACTGAATGATTATCTTGTTACGTCGTAGATTCGCCACCGACCAATACTTCTTAGGTGGCGATTTTGCGACGATGCCACTTTCATAATGAAGCGATGGGGTTAGCAGAAATGATTCCCTGAATTCTACTTTGAGATGCTATTGATTGGTCCACCATGATTATATGACCACGCAACACTCGGTTCACAAACTTCTTGGTGCGAATATAGTTGCCTACCGATTTTTGTAGCAACTATTTATCAGTATGAACGGAACTTTAATTTCTCAATGGATCGTAATTGTAATACATAGTTTGAATATATTATGTCTCGCGTCAAACGTGGAATAGAATGAAGTAGCAAATGCAGTAGCTTGTGAGTAGCTCCCATATTTAAATGCAAACTTTTGTATACATAGTTTTATTAGCCTTTGTAACAATGGGTATTATAGATTTATATGTATAAGCACTGCCATTAATAGCCAAAATACATAACAAGTGCTGGACTATATTTCTGTGCCTGAAAAAATATATTTTAGATTCAACGCAATAAATTAATTTTATTTTGTTTGTTCCTCTCCGACAGAGCTCTAAATATCAAACAGCTGTCTTTCTACTTCGAAATAGAGGGCATCTCTTTCTACACTATACAACTGAGCGAGACTTCAGACCCAGAAAGATAGAAAGTGCGCTTGCTTTGTAAACAGGCTCTAACTAAGCAATAATCTTGTTACGTAAACTAGTTGTGCGTGTGTTGTTCCTGTGTATTGTAAAAGTTATATTTATATACATAATGTTTGAATATGTACAAGTGATTTCACAAAATGTTTAATTGATTCTAATAATACTCTATAAAAATTACTACTGTTTGCGAGAATTTGTACACTTTTATTGTTTATGTACCTAATAAAAAGAACACTAGATTTTGCATATTGCATGGAGACAGATTTACGCTATTTGTTGTAAAATAATAGATTCAAGCGTTCCTTTACCGAAATCCATTGCAAAATATTGGGACGAAAAAGTGTTAATTGTTACTTAATATTTTTCATCCAAATATTTTCTAATTTTGAGTTCTAACTCCTAGATTTAAAGTGCATTTTGTAACCTTAGTAGGTAAGTAATTAATTAGACATTCTAACTACCTTTTATGGTTTTCTAGCCCTCAATAATACGGGGCTATTTATAGAACAATGTAGTTATTGTAAGCATAATTTTGAATGTCGCGAATAAATTATAATATTCCTAATCTTGTTGTTTTTGTCACATAGCTTTATTTATTTCGGCATGCGAGGGTCTGCTATGCAGGGATTGCATGTTCGATTCCCGCCTCTGGAACAATGTTTGTATGATCTGCAAATTTTTGTTCTGTGTGGTATCTAGTAAAAAAAAAAATTATCAGTTATCTGGCACCCACAACAGAGGCTCAGCACTTTGATGTTGTGTAGATTGTCCAGCATGATTTATCTAACTCACAGTTTCATATTCAGAAAACGGGCAGTCGGCGTAAACATAATGGGGAAATAAATCAGGAAGACAGATAACCTGGTCAATGTTCAAAAACAAAAACTACGCCTCGACCCGACCCGTTTACTAACATATCAGCTATTTTTAGCCTTTCTAGGTCATAAAAGAACGTAGTAATCGTCATAACACATTTACCTACATCGATAAAATAGGAACATTAGATCATGTTCTAAAAATACCTACTTCGCACTACGCGTTCTGTAAAGCCTGGGACTTTTAAAACTCACACGTGCTTAGTTCTCAAATTTTTGAACTTTTAAAAAAGCCTCGGGTAGTTCTAGCTGGGCTTAGAGTGGTAAATTCTCCATCTACGTAGCTGGGCGTAGATAATACCTACCTATACTATATATCCATCTACGGCATCTACTTGGGCAGGCAAAGAATTCAAATAAACAAGCAAAAACATTTCTTTTCTGAACTTGATTTCTATTTTCATTCAAAGTTTTGTTCGCACACTGCGCTTAAACGATTGTTATCTTCTTAATGGCTTGGTACTAATTGAGGGCATGCACCTCCGTGTAAGTGCTTATTAAAGTTAACTACACTTTACAGTACGCGGCACTTAATTGTACTCTTTATGAGAAAAAGTCTAAAAATATAGAGATAGCATGCAAAAAGCAATCAGAAACTGTTGGTCGAGCTTACTTGTTACTTGTTACTTGTTACTTGTCCCTGGACTGTTTTCCGCAACTAGGCCACAGGTGGGCCCTTTTTGCGTGTCGGGTGGTGGGCTGCTAATCTAACCACCCGATGTCTTCCAGGAAGGCCAGCAGCTCGCTGACGCCGGTGCATGCCTCCCTAGGCGTCCTCGGTGTCCCAAGGTGATGCATTCTTTGGGAAGCCACGCTGTCGCATTCTACAAGCACATGCGCGGCCGTCTCCTCTGCGTTCATGCACCCCCTGCAAAGGGGGCTGTCCGTGATACCCAAATTGAATAGGTGTTTGTTCAGCATGCAGTGTCCTGTGACAATACCGATAATTTGTCGGAGTTTGTCACGTTTCAGATTGAGGAGCTTTCGGGAGAATCTCGGGTTTAAGACCGGGAAGGCCTCCTTCGACTGCCTACAATCCGGGATACTTGCCCAGTAGTCTTGGTGTTGTTTCGTTGTTCGTTGTCGGATCCATGAGCGAACCTGACTGAATGGTAGGGGAATCATTGGTTCGGGCCCTATCGGTTTCGATTCTGAGCCTCTCCTTGCCAGTGCGTCAGCTTCGTCGTTTCCTCTGGATCCACTGTGCCCTTTTATCCATTGTAGAGTAACTCTATTGGATTTGCTTACTTGTTCCAGCATATTGTGGCACTGTATGGTCAGTCCCGAGTTGTGTTCTCTCTTGTTCAGAGCCTGTAGTACTGCCGCGCTATCTGAGAGGATCCTGATGTTTTGGTCAGTTACCTTTCTACGTAGTATCGCGGTCGCAGCCTGTAAGATACCCACACATTCAGCCTGAAAGATGGAGTTGTGTGATCCCAGTGCTGTTGTTATGTGAATGTTGAGATCTTCCGAGAACGTTCCCGCCCCGGTACCTGTATTCATTTTTGAGCCGTCTGTGTATATTCGTACTTCGTGTGTATTTGAGCTATCACTTGGCTCTTCATGCATTTGTGTAGTGAAGCTTTTTGAGTGTACGTGTGTTTTGGGTACCCTGTCATAGAGTGAGAGTAGCATGGGATTACTCCTTGCGTACTCGTCTATTATAGAGGTATGTTGTGCTCTAGTGTTATGTTCCCATAAATGTAAAGCCCAGAGTCTGTACGCAGCCGCGGCTGCCTCTTGTTGCACGTGTAAGTGCAGTGGAGTCAGGCCTATCAGGGCTTCAAGAGCTGCCGTGGGGGCAGTTCTCATACACCCTGTTGTCGCTACGCAGGCTAGTCTCTGGAACTTTTGTAGTTTATTTATGGTAGTGCTTTGGTTCGTTCTCGGCCACCATACTAGGGCACCATAAGTCAGAGATGGTCTGATTACAGTGTTATAGAGCCATAGGGTAATCTTAGGGCTGAGGCCCCATGTTCTGCCTAGCATTCGGCGGCACTGCCAGAATGAAATGGTGGCTTTCTTTACCTTGTTTTCTAAGTGTGTTGCCCAGTTCAGTTTATTGTCCAAGGTTATACCTAAGTATTTAACCTTTTCGGATAGTTCAAGTTGCGTATCGAAAAGGAAAGGGAGTTGGTAGGTTCCTAACTTCCGCTTGTTAGTGAATATTACTAGTTCTGTTTTGGTTGGATTCACGGTTAGTCCATAGTCTGTGCACCATGTTTCGACGACCTTTAGTGCGTTATTCATGATGTTACACGCCACACTGGCAAAGTGTCCCGATATGAGTATCGCAAGGTCGTCCGCGTAGCCTACCGTGAAGAAGCGTTGAGTGTTTAGCTTGGTGATTAGATCGTTGGCTACCAGGTTCCATAGCAGCGGTGACAAGACTCCGCCCTGTGGGCATCCCCTCGATACCACTCCTCGGGTGCTCCCGTCTGTGTCTATCCGTACCGCCCTTAGCCTGAGCATGCCGATGATCCACTCTACCAGCGTTGGTTCTACTCCGTGCTTCTGTAGAGCTGCGTTGATGCTGCTGAAGTTTGTTTTGTCAAAGGCCCCTTCAATGTCTATGAAGGCTGCTAGACAAAGTGTTTTGTTCGAAATGTCTTGTTCTAGTCTACTAACTACTGTGTGTAGCGCAGATTCTGTAGATTTTCCTGGGGTGTAGGCGTGTTGTTGTGGGTGCAGTGGTTTTATAGTTAGTATATTGTCCCTAATGTGCCGATCACATAGTCTCTCTAAGGTCTTGAGTAAGAATGAGGTAAGACTAATCGGCCTGTAGGACTTTGCTTCAGTGTAGTCGCTTTTTCCTGGTTTGGGTATGAATAGGACTCTAACCTCTCTCCACATGAGCGGTACGTATCGGAAGGCCAGGCAGGCTCTAAAGATAGTCGTCAACGTCCCACCCATAAGTGCTTCACCCCAGCAAAGGAGTCCGGGAAAGATTCCATCCATCCCAGGCGACTTGTAAGGTTTGAATGTGTTGATGGCCCAGTGTACCCTATCTTCAGTTACCACAGAGCTTGCTACTGCCCAGTCGGTCGCCGATGGTGTGACTTGACTGGTGTCGCTCCACTCTGTTTCACCGTCTATTAAGCATCCCGGGAAATGTGTTTGTAGTAAAAGTTCGTGTGTCTCTGTTGTCGTTTTGGTGTAGGTGTTATCAAACTTCTTTAATGAGCCAATCTCACGATTCGGTTCAGCCGCTAGGACTTTCCTTATTCTGTTCGCTTCAGAGTTTGATTCTATGTTTGTGCAAAAGTTTTTCCATTTCTGACGACTCCTACGGCGTATGTGTTTTTTGTAGTTGGCCTGGGCCTTCTTATATACATTCCAGTCGGAGTCATCATATGTGTTCATGGCTCTGTTAAAAGTTTTACGGACCTTAGCCTTGAGCTCCTCTAATCGACGAGACCAGCCTTGCTTACCTGCATCAGTTACTCTGATGACGGTGGGAGGGCAGGCCGCCTCAAAGCTCTTGGTAAGGCTTTTCGTGATGTGTTGTACCTCTGCTTCTATCTCTGCTGTGTTGTTTAGAATAGATACCGAACCCTCACCTAGGTGCTGCTGCAGAGTGTTTGTAAACAGTACCTTGTTTGTTTTGCGCGGATTGCGCATGGGTCCTGGGATTGTTTTGTTTATTGACAGTTCATATCTTATCCACCTGTGGTCGGAGGAGGAGGCCTCGTCTGATACCCTCCAGTTGCGCACCTGATCTAAACAATTTTCTGTTACCAGGGTTAGATCAATTATGGTGCGGCATCTCCTCGTCACGAAGGTTGGTTCTGCGCCCTTGTTTGCTATGGAGATGTTGGTGGTGAACAGGAAGTTTACCAGATCGTCACCTCTGCTATTTGAAACGGGCATGCCCCATATGGGATGATGCGCGTTCGTATCTGCTGAAATTATTAGTTTGGATTTATTCAGTTCACATTGTCTTACCAAATCCGTAGTGTCTTTCGTGGGCACGACCTCGTCGCCGGGCATGTAGGCGGACGCGAGCACTACGTCTTCGGTTATCCCTTCGAATAGGCCCTGGAGCCTGACGGTCGTCAGGTCTCTGGAACAGAACTCAGTTAAAGGAACAGCTGTTATGTTGCGTGGTACAAAGATGCACGTGCGCGGATTGCTACTGGTAAAGTCGTATATGAGCTTACCGTTTAAGTTGTTGAGACCACACACTCGCCCTGCCCTGATCCACGGCTCCTGGATCAAGGCTATGGTCTCGCTGTTTGGGGCCCCCAGCACTCTGCGCAGGTTAGCCGTAGCAGTGAGGCTGTGCTGGAGGTTTGCTTGGACGACATTATGAGTGGAGGAGGTTTGGGTCGCCATCATTTTGGTTTCCCTTCTCCTTCTTCTCCTTCTCTGTGTCGTCATCGTCTGAGGCCAGCACTAGGTCTTCGCTCAACTCTTCACACATCACCTCCATCGTTCCCGAGAACGACGGTTTGGGCGATGAGTGCGGAGGGGCGGCCTCTGGTAGGTCGTGGCCTTTTGACGTAACTGCTTCACTGGGGCCAGGTTCGTTCTCTGGTCCTACGGGTTCAGTTTCAGGTGTCTTGCTGGGAGGGTCGTCTTGCAGCTTCCCATCAGAACCGTAGAAGCGTACGTATACGCTTCCCAGCCCAAACGCCAGTCGACGGTCCCTCTCCATGATGGTAGGGACAAGGGTTTCCGGTATCCCCACCGTCACGAGGAGTATATCGTCTGCCTGCCTTTGATGGGTGTACAAGATCCACCGGTTGACCTGCGCCCACTTGTTTTGCCTCCCCAGCAAGATACTTGTATCTTCCAAGGAGCACGTGCATTCGGGGATGAACACAGCTGCACGTATCTTCCTTGTCAGCTCGCTCTGCTTGACAACCGTGAGGTTTGGGCAGGATGATTCGGGGAGCTGTTCAATGGCGTCTGTAAGCCATTCGACTGAAGGCACATCCTCACACCACAGCTTCAGGGCCCCATCGGTGAAGATGGGTTTACCCAGGAAGACCGGAATGAAGTCGATGTTGGGGTTTTTCGCCTCATCCATAAGTCGACATTGGAGGTACTTCTTCAGTACGTTGGCTTGCTCTTCCACCAACTGTTTATTGTCGGTCTTCACCACCGCCACGCTGAGGTTGCTTTTGGCAGTTTCAGCATAACTCACAGTGAGAGCACGACGAGAGCTGTCCAGTTTCTGCTTCTTGTGATCCCCTCTCGGGGACATAGTATCGTCCAGACGCGTCCTCTTGGCACGCTCCATTCCATCCGAGGTCGGAGCCGGGATCGGAGCCACACCGGATGCCTGAGCTGATCTTGCGATCGCTTTGGCTGCGCGTTTCTGGCGATTGAAGCTCTTCCTGTCTTTTGTCTTCTTCTCCTTACCTCCTCCTTCAGGCTCGGCTGCCTCCACGAGCAAGCTCGTAGATTTCGCCGGCGGGGCATGAGGTTTGGAGTCAGACACCTGTTTTCCTTCTTGTCTCTGCTTATAGAAGAAGCTAGGTCCTTCGGCGTTTGAAACAGTTGCTCCGGTGTTCGGAGCTTCCTGTTGCTCAAGCCTCAGTTGTAGCCTCCGCAGTTTTCGTCGGGCGTTCTTGCCTAGGGGGGCGCCAGCCATCCCAGAGGTTTGAACAGCGGTATTCGAGGATCCTGCCTGTGGCTTTGTCTCTTTCCCTGTGTTCTTGCCTCGGGAGGCGTTAGCCACCCCGGAGGTTCGAACTGCGGTAGTAGAGGTTCCGGCCATTGGCTTAGCCTCTTTCCCTGCCCTACTGTACTGCTTTTTGGCCTTTTTTGGTCCAACGGTGGACCATAGGCCAGCAGTAGAGTCCTCAGCAACCTTGATGGCCGCGTAGGCTTCCACTGCCTCCCCTGCTGAGGGCGCATAGTGGTCAATTTTATTGGTGGTGCTCATGTTACTGTTTTGGGGTTTTGTTCATCTTTCCGGGCCCCACCCACCACGGAGTCCAACCAGGGGGGTGTATATAGATTGCATTATACACCAGGGTTGCCGGTCCGATATAGAACGGGAGATCGCGCTGCCTACGAGCCTCAACGGCACCACTATACTCGGCGTTGACCACCATCGCCGAGCTAAGGCGTGCACCGCCGGCTGCAGACCCCATCGACCCCCCCCTCTCACCAGCGGTGGCTGAAGGCCGCCCGCCATGCTGAATTGCCACGGTTGGTTAGACCGTGGCCTCCCGTTTTCGGAGGAAATTCACACCAAAGAGGAGTGTTGCGGAAGAGACATCTGTCCGCTCAGCCACCAGGTCAGTTGCATCCCCCCTTACGGGCCCCCTACGTCCAGCATCAAAAACGTAGGTGGTCCTCCCCCCGCCTGCCAGTCACTCTTTTCGGGGATGGCAGGCCCACGAAGCTAGACCACCTTGCTTCGTAGCGGATGTATGGATAAGGATAGGATGGGAATTAGTTGAGAGGGCGGGAGGGGTAGTTGTGTCATTACTATCCACCATCTTCACATCGCCTGATGGTGGACCCGCCGGGACATGACATCCGTGTCTCAGGCAGTGGTCGAGCTTATAGAATAATAAAATAAATTTGAAAATTAAATTCAGTTTTCAGATTTTTTAATCTGGTTAATAATAATAACACCATGAAATAATGTTCGCCGCAGTGTTATTGCATCATACGGCTGAGTACGTAAACTAAAAAATATCATCAGCAACATCACTGCATTTGCGGTATAATACATCTACGGCATTTGCTTTAGGTACGTACGACAAGTGACGTCATGACTACAGATCAAAATAGCGTCCAGCGTTTTCGTCAAACTAGGTACGTGGGAAACCAGAAGAAATAAATTCCAACTGCACATTTTTTTGCATTTAACGTTTTTTTTTTAACACTCCTACTTGTCTGCTTTGCACAATGCAGGTAGCATTGTGCAAAGCAGACAAGTAGATAAGTATGATACCTTACCTGTAACCACATTACAGGAAAACACGTCATTTTAAGGAATTACCTTCACAAACAAATCCACGTTGCTATACCTAAACAATATAAAATCCTAAATGACTCTTGTCATTTGATTGAACATTATCATTGCCGATGCACAAGGAAGTTTTCCTCTTGAGGCAATTGAGACGCGCGCCGTCTTGGGGCGCATCGCAGCAGAGGTTGGGCAGTGAATGCATTATCACACTTTCATTGCCCATCGGTAATGAAGGATGAACATGCTCATGTTGTTTCTTATATTGAAACTGGGGAGCAAAGAGCCTTGATTGACATCTTTCACATGTAGCTTTTTAGGGTTCCGTACCCAAAGGGTAAAACGGGACCCTACTACTAAGACTCCGCTGTCCGTCTGTCACCACGTTGTATCTCATGAACCGTGATAGTTACAGTTGAAATTTTCACAGATGGTGTATTTCTGTTGCTGCTGTTGTTATACAACAAATACTAAAAAACAGAATATAATAAATGTTTTAGGGGGCTCCCATACAACAAACGTGATTTTTTTGCCGTTTTTATAGATAATGGTACGGAACCCTTCGTGCGCGAGTCTTACTCGCACTTGGCCGATTTTATTTTTTATTAGTACTATTTGGTCCATGGCACTACTATCTATCAGCCATGTTCGTAAATACTGTTACAATGAAAAGCAACCAACCTAAACTTAGGCCCGTATTATAAAAGCTTCCTCAGTTATCAATCGATGCTTGAGTAACGCTTTTCTATGGCATAAACGCCACTCAAGCATAGATCGGTGACTGAGCGAGCTTTCATAATACGGGCCTTAGATTTGTTGCTATTGCAGAGCAATTAACTTTCATCTGTGATAAGCAAAAGTTTTCTTGTATTCTCTGCCATATCATGACTTTCCCACTGTAATTACTGGCCATTTTATGGTTTTTAATTTCAGGTTTATGCACCATATAATTACCTACTTTTTGTTTCCCAGAATGGCAGTTTCTCAAGCAAGGAAGTTGTAATAAAAAAACTTTGATTTGTAATGATTTTATTGATTGCTCTTACGACATTGATTCGAATCTAGGTATGTGCCTGATCCAAGGAAATAAAATTTTAATCTCAAAGTACTAACACAAGCACCAAAAAAAATGCTTTTAGACGGATTAAATCCACCTACAACTAAGTTAAAAACAAACATTTAAAGCAATATCAAACAAAGTTACCTATTTAATTATTGCTAAATTTATCAAAAAATATATTTGAAACTGGGTTAGCCTAAACTACACAATAATAACTTAATTAAGCAGGTACCGCAGTATCCTTACATGTTTTAAAATAAATGCAGACATGGATTTTGGACCTACAGGATAATTTTTCCATTATTTATTACTTACTGTACTTAATTGACAGAACTAAATTCATTTAACAGAATACTAGTACAATTACACAACTTGACCAAGATAAGTTTGCACCTCGCTGGAATGAGGCGCCCTGGCTGCGAGGTGCAAACTTAGCTTGGTCGAGATATACAACAGTAACAGGGGAGAATAAATTGAAAGTAAAATAATAGAAATTCCAGTTAAAAATGATAGAGATTCTAATGAAATATATGGTGTGATTGAGAAATGCCATGAAATTGTTTATACAATAGGTACAAAACTACATTACATGTAAGGTTTCTAAAACATTCACAAATACATTCATATTATCATAGCCCAAGCAAGCACATTTATCTAGTTTCCTTAAGTCCTTATTGGAGTCTACACACTAAAGTCACCTAGTACACAGCCCAGTCAGTTGGTGCAACATTTCAGTGTACAACATTGAATACTGTAGGCAGATGACACTATTCTGTCGGCTTGTTGGCGACCCACCAACTGTGGTATGTGGACTCCATAAAATACAATTACTTTTCAGGTAAAACTCCATACTCTATCAAAAAACGTTCAACATCAGTAGCAAAGAAATCGTTTCCGAGTTCAGTGGCCAATTGAACAAAATTTCCAATGACCTGGCCAGCTTTGTAGACCAGTATAGCTGGGACTCCTTCTGATCTGAACAACCGACTCATACCTGTGATGTCAGCTAATATTCTACAGAACTTCATGTCTCTGTAATCACCAGCTAACACATCAAGACAGCCATTCATGGTTTCACAAGCTCGAGATTTCTTGTTGTAGATGTGTATTATCACAGTTACTTTAGGATCTTCCTTGTCAATTGCATCCAAAAACTCATCTTTTGTATTTAGCATGGTCACTGTACCAAACTTGGGTGGTTTTTGTAACTGAGACATGAGTTCCTGCATGCGTTGCTTTTGGTATTGCATGAGAAACTCCTCATCCATAAGTTCATTCAGTTCATCCTCAATTTCCTCGATTTTCTTGTCTTCCGCGGCCTCTCGGTCAGGTTTCACGGTGAGGGTGAGTTTCTCAGCTAGCGCGATACGTTCTCTTTCTAACTCGGCTCGGTTTTCTGCTTCTAGCTGCTTGAACCGACGCCAGTCTTCTAGAACACCTTTCGGTCCCGTGTTGTTTGCAGTGCCGTTCCATTTGTTAACGGGAGCGGGTGGAAGCTGGGCCGCATTCGCCTTGCTTTGGATTGGATTCCCCTCTTCATCACCGCTTCTATCATCGTCTGATCCACCACCGTCTTCATCCTCGCTACTGCTGCAATAAATTTGCTGCTTTTCACCCAAGATTTTGTCGTCTAAAGTAGCCATGGTAGGTATTGAAGCCGGCTATAAATAAGGTCACTTCACTAATCTTATTATGTTACTTATTATGAGTTTTCACGAAAAGAAAATGCACGGGCTTTTGTATTGGAACATTTGGAACGGACCAAAAATCGAGAAGAGAACCGACCAGCAATTAATATTAAATGCAATGCACTAAACAAAGAGTATACATTACATACAATATACAATAACTATGGCACCAAAGAGTATACAAATTAATTATACAAACATCAACCAATGCACAGAACAGATTACTAGGGCTGCGTTCCGTTTCTCGCTCCAAGCGCACAAGCGCGCATGAAGTCGTCCCGTTTCTACTTTCAGCGCGCTGCTACGTCATTTGGGCGGGAAATTTCGAAAGTAGACGTCTTGTTTGTTTGATCATAATGGATGCTATTTTTTTACCGTGAAAATCCACGGAAAACGATTTATAGGTATTTTATTGTTATTAACGAAGATAGAATTGTTCGTTCATCATCATCACTGGTCTTCAACATTCGGTCGACCCTACATTGCTCTACGTCGTCAAATGCAGGCAGGAAACGCACCAGTTCGAGTTCTTTTTTCCGGTTTCGTACGGGGTCAGGGAGGTAGTAATGACGTTTACTGACACCCTCGAGGAGTATACGGCGGCAAATAATAGTGACCTAAATTAAAAAACAAGAAATAAAACAAACAAACGAGCGCTGTTATACAACGAGCAGAGCGTTCCGTTTCAACAATAGCATCGTGCGCAAAGTGCGCTCAAACGGTCATTGGCAAAATTGTATCAACCAGATGCAGAGCCATTTAAAAGAAGTTGAAGTTACATTGCTTGAAAGGTGCATGGTGAAAAAAGAATGAGGGGTTTTCGTTTCGTATTAAAAAAAAAAAGCTAGTTCTAAATATCTCGATAGATGGCAGTGTGTCAACTGGCGATTAGGGTATGTCTATGTCAAATGAAGGGAAAACAAACTTTTTCTGAGTGTTGCCATTTACGCATTTTTTTAATGCTAAAACTGGCAGATTTTGTGATCGGTTCACCTTCTAACATCAAACCGATGACGGGGACATAATTAAGTCCCGTCCCCGTCGGTTATGGTACGTAAAAATCGTAAAAAACGGGGACATAAGTCCCAATTAAAAATATTTTGGTTTTGAGCTTTATTTTGTTCAAATGAAGAACTCTTTTAATCAGATGTATTTTTGAATGACGATGACGAGAATGAGATGAGATGTATTATTACTGAATAACGAGTCACACAATCACAAAAAATCTCCGCCATCTTAGTACAACATGTCGTCCCAAACAGCTGCGCAAGGTCAGTAACCCGAGCCGGCGCGGCGGCACTCGAGTTTCGTCTCAAGTCGTTAATGATTTGTTGTTTTTATAAAGTTTTGAAAAAAGAATCGAATAGATCTGTGAAGGTTATACCTAAAAATGTCGGGTTTACCTGTAAGTAGGTAAGTAACTTGCATATCAGAAAAGGACCTATTTCAGTTTTTAATACCTAAGTAAATGAAAAAATATGTAGGTAGGTATGTTGTTGGTAAACCTTTATTATATAAATAAATGAAGGCGTCACAAACACACTATACATTTTATACGTTATTTATGCCTAGTGATATTAGTTTTAAAGGTGATTACTGTTCCTATTTTCAGCTTGCAATATATCATTTTGCAGTTTTCCGGATATTTTACGAAACATCTTTTAGTCATATATTTCGGACAAAATTTAAGTTCGGTTTGGAGTTTTTTAATTTTGACTGTGGCAACACTACATTCGTTTCCTATTTTTGAGAAACCAAAATAAATTCAAGATTTTCTTCAAGTTTTTAGTGGTTTCCCGTCCTTCGTCAGTTCTGGAATCGAATGTGATTTCTCTGGCTGCGCCGTCGCCGCGCCGCCGGTTTTTGCTGTTGGTGAAGTTATATTCTACCCGATAAAGTTATCTTGCTGTGTTCGAGTTATTGTTAATAACTGGTTGTGTTTGTGCTGATATGATAAAGAGCCTGACTCTGAGCCTATGAAAAACTGATGGGAATGAATGTGTACAAGCAGACGTACAAGAATTGGCTTAAAGGTGAATATTGGTAGCGTGTGTCAACAAAACAGCCGAGCTCTTGGGAATATCGCAAAGAAGTGGTTATAAAAGAACACAAATCTACAGGAAGAATTTCTTCGCCCAAAAAAAGGTCGCAAAACCAATTTTAACAAAGTATTGACAATTTCACGTATTCTGCTATATGAAGAATCGTCCATTCGTTTTTTCGCTGAAATGAATTATCTGCTCTAACAAAGGTAAGAATTGAGTTAAGTATCTACCTACCTCATTTCAAAGAGAAGTCTATTTAGTTATTAGTGTCTTTATTTAAAAAAAGTAAAAGGATAAAAAGCAGCCTATGTGTTATTCCGGACTATAATCTATCGCTATGCCAAATTTCATACAGATCTATTCATATGAGTAGAGAGTAACGTACATCCATCCATCAATCCAAACCTTCACCATTATAATATTAGTGGGATAAAAAGTACTTTGTGTTTGCGCTGCTGTAAGCCACTGCACATTAACATAATGTCAGGATTTGATTTAACGTTTTAGAGCTTCTCAAATTAGTGGTTAACCAAGCACACCTACTGCATCTGAAAAATGACTTGTATCACTCAGGCATTATAGCTTCCTGTGATCTGCATGTAAAATATTTGCTATTTTGTTGCAGGCCATACAGTAATAAAAACAAGGGTGGATACCGAGGTCAAGTCATCGAAATAAGCTTTCTTGGAACGCTTTACAACAGGCTTGAATACTCCAACGGGAAAAGGACAATAATTGATATTCAGCTGTAATTATAGGCAACGAAGAAATAAAAAACAAGAAATGTATTTGTTTATATTTATTTCTGATGTCAAATAAATAATGCCTTTGTAGGACTAAGGTATTAGTAATTTAGGCAGTGAAAACTAATACCTATAATGTACCTATGAATAAACCTTCTTTTAAAAGTACTTCTCTATTAAAAAAAATGCACTTATTTGTTTGTTTTATTTACTCTCTGAAAGGCACAACCAAATGTTGCTTTGCTTTGTTGTTAGGTACAAGCATAGTGAAGGGTGGTGCGTGAGCCTAGTATTATTATGACTCTCAGAAAAGACCACCAGCAGCGCAGCGTGTAAAGCTCTGGACGCTTAACTAGCGTGTGAGATTGAGCCTTGTGAGATGAATGGATTTAGTAAAATAAATACCTATAGCTTTCTTCAAGAAAATTTCCCGCTCAAGCAAAGCCGAAGGCAAGAACGAATGATCCATAAAAATTCAAGGGTTTGCTTCACTGTCTTGTCACTTTCATAGGGACATTTCTTTGTTTATTTGCAGCATTTGAAAAATCAAGTTTGTTTGCCAGTTTTTTCATTGTTTAGATATAAACAATGAAAAAACCTCTAGTACCTTGTTCTTGCGATCGACCGATTATCATTTTGACGTTTTCTTTCATGTGACATTAACATACCATAGTGCCTTGTTCCTCTAAGTAGGAACCCAGTTGAAGCCCTGCCATCTATCGAGATACATGGAACTAATTTTTTTCTTTTTAAAAATGTAAAACGAAAACCTCTCATTGAAACCCAAGAAAGAACGAACAAATCCCTATTCCATCAAAAAGCGACACAACGCTTCTTCCACCAAATGACCCAGAGGCTTAGAGTATACCTAGAGATGGCATACCTACGAAAAAAACGTGTATACCTAAACTTACCTAGAAACTAAAATGGCTCCTTTCCGTAGTGCTGCCCTTTTGTACCTCGATATTTTTATCGAAACAAGTATTTTTGTGACGATATTTTAGCAGTTTCGTAGTGATTTTATTGTTTTCACCACGATTATGAAACAGAATTCTATAATCATATAGTCATAGAATGCTTTAATTAGAGATACAAGGTATGTGAATGCACGTACCCAACTATGGCTCGACCGCGCTCATGAGACGCAACCACTGAGAAGTTAAGAAAATGAGCTATTATAACAATGGTAATTTTTTCATGTATTTTCCGAGTCAAGACTCTTGCGTTTAGACACGTGCCAGACCTCCTTAGAATTAAAGATCAAAGTTCACCAAACCAGTTTATTGAACAGTCTGCAGTTAGCTCATTTGTTTCAATTGTAGGTAAATACTAGTTCTAATTTGTTTATACTATTTGATTCAAATTTTCTTTGTTAATAAACGTTGTGTTCATTTAAGAAAAAAAGGTACCTACTGAAATGAAACAACAAGCTACTTAATTGCAAAATATATTGTTTGTATGCAACAGTGATTTGTGAGATAGTATATTTATATTTGTATAACAATATGGGTATCTTTTTGTGATTTATATTATTATTATAATATAAATCACAAAAAGATAGACACCACATTTTATAAGCAATTCAACAAGTCTCATTCATTTATTATATTATATCACAAATTTAACACAGACTCCTACATTTTTAATTAAACAAGCAATGTAATCCGTCTTATTCATTTACAGTATAAATCAAAAATTTAACACAGACGCCACCTGTATTTTCGATTGTAGAAGCAATGCAACAGTCTCATTCATTTACACATTTGTAATATACCTACCTAATTCAAAAATTCAACTAATACTACACCTAAATTTTCAATTTTACAAGTACCTAATGTAATCAGTCTCATTCATTTACAGTATAAATCTCAAATTTACATTATTTCTATTAAAGTACTGGATCGCGCTGGCACTAGTGGCTGAAACAAACATGAAGAATAAATTTATAATGCAACATTATTTGTCAGCCTACAATTATAGACTCTAGAAAGGTACTGAGTAGTTCAACTTTGAAAAAAAATCTAAAATCTTAAAGAAATTCTAAAAAAAAAGGTGGGCGAAGGTCTGCCTGCAACGCAGGCAGACCTTGTGCCGTGCCACATCGTTTGCGAAATAACTTTATTTTGCATGGAAATAATTTGCTAAGGGAGGATTTATGGAAATGTACATTTTAGAGGGGATTTGAAGTATGGTAGGCTTTAATATTACTTTGGGTCAGATTTATTTACTTAAAACTTAATATTCATTAATATCAAAATTTAAGCCCTTTAGAAAAATAAAGGTAGTCAAGTTTGTTAATGCATATATGCATTACTTTGCAATAGAAGTTTGTGGGAGTAAGGTCAAGTAAAATACTTACTAAAAAGATTCGTGACGGTACGGCATCCTCTCGCAGTCTTGTTATTTAAAGTTCGATTGAAGCAAGTTTCTTCAAAATGAAGAGAACGAACGAAAATATCTTTCGTACCAAACTTCAAATTTTCTACTCCAATTGAGTCCAGCCACTTTTTCTTTTACCGTAATTTTCGGGTAACCTAGAAGGAACGTAAAAAACCAGTTGAAAATTAATACACTACAATTTACACTTGAAAACATCGATACCTATGAAAAATGCCTTGAAGGACAACACTATCGCCAAACAAACAGTTTCATGTTTTCTTTAATTACACTTAAAACTTACAAAAATAAGCTACATTCGGTATGAATTTTATGTAAACTATTCCTATGAAAGCCAACACATAAGGTATTTATTGTATTATTTGGTAATTTAGCAAAATAAGAATACGTACCGGTGTAATGTTATGTTTGGACGATTTTCACTTGTTTTTAAGCCGCAACCTACCAAACTGCTGTTTGGCATCTTCCTATTAGCTTTCTTTCGCTTACTATATAAGTATTCACATGAAAAAGTCCCGAACTCAAATAATTTTAGCATTTTTACTGTAAATGCAACACTAGTTGACAGTTTACATACCTGAAAGTTAAATGGCGAACCGGCCTCAATCATGCTTTGCTATGACGTCACGTTTCAATGTTGCCAAAAATAGGTTTCGCACATTATATTGATGTCTCTTTTTACATTGGTTATTGTAGGTAAGATAAAACGAGATAGCTATAAGTTTATGAGTACAATATCGATTTAGATCATATTTGTATAACCGAAAGTTCCTATAGAACAATACGCCGTCTCTATATACCTATACTCTAAGCCCAGAGGCAGTTGCCTCTGCGAGTAGAAGTAGGAGTAGAGAGGAAAACTTTGAAGCCTTATGTAAACGCTTTAGGAGTAGAAATACGAAGCGTTTGAAGAAAGCCCACGCGCGTTCCTAGTAAACACTGCCTGCAGAGTCGCGGCGAAAAGCAAACAGAGCCATAAAAAAGAAGAAGTTGAAGGTGCCCAGTTCAGTACGCAAAAAGACTATGGCTGTACATGGAAGAAAATTAAAAAAAAACCGATCGATCGATCAAAAATCTAATCAAATCCATCCATCGGTCGGCATCCATGCTTTTACGTTGTATACTCTTTGATCCATGCCATCAAATCCACCAACCAAAAATTTTATTGACTCGTGTGTTTGTTTACATCTACGATTTCTTGCTGAAAATAAAATTGATAGGAAAATATTATATAGACCGTGCAAAAGTGAAGCAGCGATGAGTAAGTTAATCAAACATATCACTTCTAATGACCCATACGTCCCATAATTCTGATTGAAATGGGTAAATATGTGGTGTTGCAGGTACAATTTTAAGCAGAGTTCGTGATGTGGACCATAGCGATAGCGAAGCAATAAAAGATGCTTTAAGTGTTTTTTTTCAGAGTTTACCGAAATATAAAGACGTAGGCTGCACTCAGTGGCTCCGAGCTCTAAAAGATGTACTAAACCGGTATGTAACCTAAAACACAGTGTGGTACCTTATAAACGTTATTTCATTTGTAGGTTCTGTACCCTACCCAAATGGAGACCATCAGGTGAGATTGTGGTCAAACGAAGGTCTATAGACTACAAAAAAAAGTAGCCATTAGGACCCTAGTCCTATGCTAAGCCATCTGTCTGTCCGTTCGTTGTAGGCTTCTATCCAAGTAACATTCTATAGTTGAATTTTTCACAGAACACTTGTTGCTGTTGCCACTATGACAACAAATAATTAATAAAAATGCAAATTCTCATTTATAAACTAAATATCATATTAAGAAATTAATAAATCCCAAAAATTTACGATCCCGACGGGAAATTACCCAGAGTATAATAAATAAAAAACCTTAAATATCATATTATTTTTCGGAGGAGGGCGCTGACTCTGCTATACAGTTTATAACTTTAAGTCAGCCCACATTTGTACTCTATACAATGTTCTATTAATAATAAAGATTTTTTGTATTGTATTTTTGTTTAGAAGAAATATAGTTTGTATCGTGTGTTATGGTACCAAACTGCTACTGTTAAAAATTTGACTTCAAGTCAGATTCGCACTTGGCAGGCTCAATATTACAGATTATCACAATCATGGAATATTGTCTTTAATGCATTCATTTTGCAGATTTCCAAAGTACTGTGGCACACATCGGCCTGCAATCGAATCTTATTTGACTTACTTCCTGTGCTCAAACAACTTCCATAATGTCGTTGAGGCAGCTAAATGTGCACATGCAGTGCAGCAAGTAAGTTAATAGCTTAAATACATACCTAGATAGCAATAATTTAATTATTTTAACCATAATTGTTATTTGTGAATGATCAAAAAGTCAGAAGTCAATAACTTTATTTCTTTAGGCTTACAGAATAAGCCCTTAGACACTTAAGCACTGCACTTAGATCTTTCATAGTTTTATAATTGTGACAGGTAGTTCTATATCTTAAAAACACATCTGCATTCAGCACCATTTTTAATACCTAGCTTTATGCCCATGCCAAATTACAATAACCTTTCTTTGTCAGAATCAGGGCCCCTTCCTCATTTATCACATAATCTTTTATAGGTCAGACCAGCTCAAGATAAGGCAGCTACTCCAAAAGCCTGCTGGCGGGAGCAGATGGCGGTATTGTGTGAAGCAGCTCATAAGCTTGTAGATGCCTTGTTTGTAAAGGATACAAGCAGATATGGGAAGCAAAAGAAAAAGGTTAGTGTCATTATTGACTAGAAGTAACAGTAACTTTCTAACATTATTGTTTTCAATCTTTTCAGTATTGGTGGCTGAATACATAGATATTCTTTTATAAACCTTAGATAAAAGTAAATAAAACTAGCCAAGTACGGGTCGGACTCGCGCACGAAGGGTTCCTTACAATTATCTAGAAAAACGAGCAAAACCATCACGTTTGTTGTATGGGAGCCTCCTTAAATATTTATTTAATTCTGGTTTTTAGTATTTGTTGTTATAGCGGCAACAGATATACATCATCTGTGAAAATTTCAACAGTCTAACTATGACGGTTCATGAGATACAGCCTGGTGACAGAATGAACCTAGGGACAACACGAAACGATCAACCTTATTAAAGTAATACCAACTTCAACTCATTATACAATTTTTTTCAGAATGTCCAACAACCTACCCTCTTTTCAACATTACAACAAGCATTGATTGAGATTGACAGCCTCGCGGGACATAACGATAAAGCTCTCAACAAAACTGATGTGTTATGCACCAGGCTCAGAAATGTGCTGGTCTTTATTCAAGCTATGCTGGTGTAAGTACTTATGTTTTAAACTAGACCGCACTACGAAAAGAAACAACGTTAAGCTAAGTAAAATTGTAACGTGATAAAATTATCGCGCTATTAGTTATCACAGTGCGTCCAGCTTGAAAATTCCATATATTTTGTTAATTCTTGCTTAATATTCTCGTCATCATAAAAGTAAGATACATCATATCATTTGCATTTAAAAGGACATCATTGCGAAAGTGCTTCGATGAATCAAAAACAATCAGCACTAACAGTTTAAATTAATACTCATGTCCCTCGACGCACTCGTTTACCCGGAGCTCCATGTAGCAGCGGCGCGCCCTTTCGGGTCGCTCCGCCGCGTCGCGACTGGGCAGTGAATGTGATATACTAACACTGCGATTTTTGACCTCCTGAGGCTGTCTTTCTGTGACGTAGCTCCCAAATTGATGACTCGACATTAGGTACATCAGAGACGAGAGGTTGTCAATTTAGGTAGCTGACGATTTAAGATGTTGTCGTTTTTGAAAGTTGACATTCTAAAAAAGTTGTCGTTTTCGGAAGTTGTCGTTTTTAAAAGTTGACATTCTAAAAAGTTGTCGTCTTCGGAAGTTGTCGTTCTCACCCTGAGGGCGATTTAGTTTGAAAAATTGACGGTGATTTTATTGTGTGTTTATTTGCAGTGAAATATACCCAGTAGCAAAACCAGTCCAGCCTCAGCTGATACTTCAAGTAATTCTCCAAGCTCTGAGTGCATCAGGTAGTGAAGACTCCAGCACAGTAACTACTGTCAAGACACAGGCGTTGAGGACTTTAGATGCAATGGTTGCATGGTAAGTAGAAATAAGGAAATGATGGTAATATTCACACATCATCTGGCCCCAAAGTAATCATATAAATATTGATACAGATCATGCAAATATAAATACGAACGGGATTCAAACCACTCTTCAGGCTGGTTATTTGTCGACCTCAGTGGTGAGTAGGCCACACCACTGAGGTCGACAAATAACACACTTTCTTTTTTTTCAGTTTGGGCTCGAACCTGATTCCTTTCTCAGCGCTAATATTCAGATTCGTCATGCAAACTCTCAAGTGGAGCTCCGACAATCCTAGTGAAGAGAGCAGGTACCTATTGTATTTATTTAAAAATTAAATTTGTTATAATACTCATTTCTCGTCGCTTGAAAGTGTAAGTGTACCTATAGCTTAGCTTAACATGTAGCGAGGCAATGCCTGTTTTCTGGAATGTTCCCTTGATTAATAATAATCTCACTAATATTATAAACGTGAAAGTTTAGATGGATGGATGGATGTTTGTTCCTTTATCACGCCAGAACGGCTGAACGGATCTGAATGAAATTTGGCACAGAGATAGATTATAGTCTGGAATAGAACATAGGCTACTTTTTATCCCGGAATTCCACGGGAACGGGAACTACGCGGGTGAAACCGCGAGGCGCTGCTAGTAATTTATAATAATACTAGCAGCGCCTCGCGGTTTCACCCGCGTAGTTCCCGTTCCCGTGGAATTCCGGGATAAAAAGTAGCCTATGTTCTATTCCAGACTATAATCTATCTCTGTGCCAAATTTCATTCAGATCCGTTCAGCCGTTCTGGCGTGATAAAGGAACAAACATCCATCCATCTATCTATCCATCCATCCATCTAAACTTTCACGTTTATAACATTAGTGATAGTGATTAGTGAAGTGTAGTGATTTATAATATTAGTGAGATTGAATAATAATAATGGACGAAATATTTGGTACTACCTAATACTCAGTACAGACTTGCAAAGTTACTACGCTACACGCTAATATACCATCGAAGCTACCCGCAGATGTTGCCAGGGCCCAACATTCTTAGAAAATTGTATTTATATTTTTCAGAAAAGTCCGTATCCAAGCCTACAGCAGCCTGTCCCGATGGCTGGACATCCTGCACGCGTTCCGTCCGTGCATCGAGGCCCGCGCGCGCGCCTGGCACGTCGACCTCGCTAACCACATCTGTGCGGACGCGACGCCAGTCAAACATACTGTGCAACTAACGGTAATATACAGCTAATATCAGCAACAAGCCCGTCGTCGTAGCTTCATTTTTGTCCACGACAGGAAGTCGTTTATCATGGAGATCTTTTCGTTAGACTAGAATCGTACCTGATATTTCAATGTGGTACAAACAGGAGATCGTAATGAATGAAGAACTAAAAGGCTACAGGTTTCTTCGTTGCTTCTTACTAAAGTCTACATATCGTTTTTTTAAAGCGTTTTTTTTTAATATCTCTGTATTTCCATGTCCATTTTAATTTCGGTTTAAAGATCTTTATTTATACTCAAAAAGAACAGACAAGTCCACTTAGAATGAGTATACATTGGTTTCTTAAAATAAGTATTATTAAAGTAAAGTTCCGGTAGATCTACGGCGTTTAACAATCTAAATAACAAAGTTCACAAACACGTAGTAACAAATAAGTGGAAGGTACAAAATTAGGATTAAAATAAAGTGGGTAGGCGTAGGTAGATAAAATAAAAATTGAGTGTGCTTCGCGTCGTCGTGACGATTGTATGCCTGGCGCATACAATTATTTTCGCATTTTAAATAGGTTTATAATATAAATAACCAAACATAGGTAGCTACCTATGCTACCTAGCAATTTAAGAATTGAACATTTTCTAAGGGTAGCTCTATTGTATCTATGGAAACAAAAACAATTGGCACAAGTGTGTTTGGTCTTATCATACCTACCAATAAATAAAAATCCATTGCAGGTGAACGCCTCACAACCAATGAAAAACCTAAGCAAGAAAGCTCGAAAGCGCCTCGCAAATACAATGCTGAGAGAAAGCAGCATGGCTTCGCATATGCCGGGGAAGAAAGAAGAATTGAACTTGTAAGTTTACACCATACCACTCGGTGCGGAGACGCGTGATCTCCTACCAATCGGTAAGAAGACGTTAAGGCGAAATGAGTTCCAAACCCACGTTGTAACTGGACGGAAAATCAATTTTAAGGCAGTCAAACACAATTTTTTAGGGTTCCGTACCCATAGGGTAAAACGGGACCCTATTACTAAAACTCCGCGGTTCGTCTGTCACCAGGCTGTATCTCATGAACCGTGATAGTGAGACAGTTGAAATTTTCACAGATGATGTATTTCTGTTGCCGCTATAACAACAAATACTAAAAAATACAATAAAATAAATATTTAACGGGGCTCCTATACAACAAACGTGATTTTTTTGCTCGATATTGATAACGGCAACAGTTAGATGCCTGAAAAATTCACAGATGAAAATAAATAATTAAATTAAAATAAAACAAATATTTAAGAGGGGCTCTCATATAACTAACGTGATTTTTTGTCGTTTTTAACGATAATGGTACGGAACCCTTCGTTCGCGAGTCCGACTTGTACTTGGCCGGCTTTCATCATAATAAGCGTCTTGGCGACCTTGGCGTCTTCTTTGGCACAAACAGGGCAAATACCTGCTCAGGCACAGGTTCGATACCGTAGATTCGCTACGATTCTATCGGGTCGTGTCTTTGTAAAAGTATATAGAAATACCTTTAATTTTTGTTTAAAATGTATGCTTTAAAGCATAATATATATTTTTGTATGCTTTTAGGTCTGAAAAATCAAATGATGAAGTAGCGATTGCTGCTTTGGAGTGCGCGGAAACATTCCTGTCTGTTTGTGGGATATTTTTGAACACCGCTACTCACAAGGTATGTTCTCTCAAACTAATGATTTAGCTTCAAATATTCATGATAAAAAATTGCTTAGCTCCTTCCTTGTATCAAGTTGTATCATTCTACTCGTTTCAGAGAAATACTCGAACAGATAATCAGGTTCCCACAATAATCTACGTAGTCATGTGCCTCAGCGATCAAAAAGCATCTTAGCTTTCGACAAAACATTTATCATTTGTGCTTTTTCTGCATAAAGCATAAATTAAAAAAAATATCCGTTATCTTAGTACCCATAATGCAAGCTCTGCTTAGCTTGCGGCTAGATAATGATGTGTGAATTGTCCAGCATTATTTATTCAGAATGTAGACAATGAGAGGCAACAATAAATAAATAATGCTGGACAATTCACATATCATTATCTAGCCCCAAACTAAGCAGAGTTTGTGTTATGGGTACTAGATAACTGATATACATAATACAATACATATAAAGATAGATATTTTTTTGCTATACAAAGAAAACGACCAGAAGACCTGGAACAAGTATCTACAGATAGTACAAACATTTATCCCGAGGCGAGAATCGAACCCGCAACCTCCTACGCCGTAGGTGGAACGGCGACCACTACGCCACAAAGGCTGTGAAAATAGTCTCAATTAATGTCGTAAATGGATTTCCTGGCATTATGCGTTAGTTTTTGCTAAATTTTCGCTTTAAACCTAATCCACATTTATTCCAGCAATTCCAAGAGCTCCTAGTCCGCGAATGCTTCTCAATCATCTCGTACAGCACAGAGCGGTCCATGTGCCTCCTGCAAGCGTTGGAGGCGAACCGTAGGAACTGCTCCACCAAAGTGCCGCCTCCCACGCAGTACTGTCTGCAGCTGTACACTGTGCTTATTAACAGTCCTGTGAGAGAGGTTAGTGAAGTTATTCCGTTATTAATTTTGTACTTCCATGTATTTTTGAGATGTATTCGACACGTTTGTAAGAAATTTGACTGTACAGGGTTAGTGGTAATTCACTGACACCGTTTCGGCATCGTTTTCACCAAGGTATACCTAATACATGTATTTTACAAGTTTTATGTAATGTTTTTGTTTTCTAATGAAAAGTATCGATATGTACATTTCAAAACAGTTTTTGAAATTTCTGTAGTTTTCACACTTTTTGAAATATTTTGAAAGACGTCGAAAAATTTAACATTCCCCCCTTTAGGTATACTTTTTGAAATACATATGTTGAAGTCGAATAATTTACCACTACCCTCTATTCTCCTAAGTTTGCAGAGCGATCCATCTGAAAGGTACCTACTATTTTTCGGTATTAATTAAACAGCAGTTTCTATAACCGGTACCTTTAGTATTTGTATAATTGACAAATTTTTGAACCCCGATCTTGTTTGTAGTGAAAACGCTGTCAATGTATCAAACAATTTTGAACATGTCGTAGTCGTAAGTGTAAAAGCAGATGTGTTTTTTATACTTGTTGGCTACACAGTGTACACTAAATAATGTTTGAGACAAGTTTGTAACTAACTAGTTACAAACTTACAACTACTTACTAGTTGTAAACATGTTTTTTGGTGAAAACGAGGGGTGAACGATTATTCGAATGGGGGAGGGGGTGGGTAACTACTGTTATAGCCTAGACGAAAAATCGCTATGCTAGAGGGGCGTGTGTTCTAAGATTCTTAACTCTAATGCAATACCCACAGATATCAAAATTCTGCTCAGCCGCACTACTCGACATAAGACTACACCTACACTGCTCGCCAGCGTCTTTGAACTTCGCGCTGGAAGACGGGCCACTGAAGAAGGACAAGGATGATGGAAGGAAGAAGGTTTCCGAGAAGAATAGATCTGCCTTGGAGAAACTGCTTGGGGCTGATTGGTATGTACAAGTTTTTCTTGCATTTGATACAAATACAAATTGTATTTCTTCTTTTAGTGCTAAAAGAAAACATATATTATATAGGTTACTTGTGGTCCCCGCACTAGTTTCAGAACATGTATCGCGGGAGGCTGGCTTACAATTATATTAAGTAACAGTAATTGTCATTGTAAACTTGTTGTTGGCAAACATACCCCGTTAATTCAAGGAAACCAAGAACTGTAATTAGTAGGTTCGCACTTTCACATTTTATAACGCGCTATGGGGGCCTTTTCTCTGCAATAGGAGCTAAAATAATGAAGGAAAAATTTCAAAGATACATTTGGGGGAGTCTATGTCCAGCAACAAAGGTTGCTTGGAAGAGATCGCTGTTAGCAATAAGGCCAATTGCGCCACACTGAATATAATTAGTAAAGGGTTTTATATGTTTTAATTTTTATGTTTTAATAGTGCGGGTAAAGTCCCGTCTATGATGCTGATGTTAACATAGTTATAAATACCTACTTATTTTCTAGGACGAACGCCGAAGCTTCGACAGACATCATCACCATACCTGATGAACCGGTAGCAAAACGCTCGCGTCTTGGCGATGATAATGATGATGAAAAGATCACAGAAAACGTCAGCATTAGTTCAGATTCAGTCCACTCGGTCCAAGAAAACTCTGACTTAGATGATGTTATCATTGAAGGTGATGAACCAGGAGATAAGCCGTTTGTTAATGACAAAGACAAACATGCACTGAATTTAATCGTAGCGGAAATACATGAAGAACCGACAAAATTTGCAGCTAACGCTGATAAAGCAGATATGGCTGAACAAAACAAGGATAAACCATTGACACAGGTTGATCCTGAATCCACTGAAGTCAACAATGTGACAATTCACAGTGAAATAACCCAAATGCCTGTAATCAATATCGAGGACGATATTGAAGAAACTGAAAAGGGAATTGACGATGTAGAAGTTGAGAAGTTTATGAAGTCTCTATATTCGGACAATGATATCAATGAAGCGAAAACGCAATTGCTTCAAGATTCTGACGCGATTGATGGTAAAAGTCCTGTGTCCTTGGAAGTTGCTTATGATTTTCCAAACACGGGCAAAGGGGATGTCAAAGTTCTTGATAAAATGGATGATGAGAACCTGCCGTCTACTAACGATACTGATGATATTCAGATAACTTGCGGGCAAGTTGTTAAAAACTCGCAAGATTTGAGCGCTGAAAAAAAAGATGGCGACGTCGAAATGCCGCGTAACGGAGATATTGTTCCTAAAGTCAATGGAATAAAAAATGTGGATACTATGAACGGTGATGCAGCTGTTGATGAAGAAGCTACAAGCAAAAAAGTGCCTAGTGACAAAAATGTCACGGTCGAAGATATGTTGGCAGATTTTGTAGATGAAGTTAATGAGGAAACTCAGGCGTAAATAGAATAAAGAATTCAAAATGTCTAATGCCAAGCTTACCCTATACCTAAGTCAAGTCAATGTGAAGCATAGCATTATATTCCATTTCATTATTTAATAATCCTTGTACGTACGTTTGTGTAAAAAAACAAAGCTGATATTTTATAAAGCTGTCACGGTCGAAAGTAATGTAGGCAGATTTTGTAGAAGCAAATGAGGTATTATGGAATTCAACTTTTTTAGTGCCAAGTTGTTAAGCTATACCTAAGTCAAAGTCAATGCGTAGCATAGTATAGAATAGCATATATTCCATTTCATATTTTATAATATTTGTGTGTAGGTATGCTTTTTCATGAAGGTAGAACAATGATACAGATAGCAGAACAGTGCTATCTATATATTTAAAGCTGTCATAGTCGAAGATATGACGGCTTTAAATATATAGATATGGGGAAACACAAAATAAAAGACTTTTTGCGTACCACTTAAGAATTCCAATTTTGTAGTGCCAAGCCCTTTTTCTGTCATGCGGATTTCCGCCTGTGTGCGGATCGTGCGGGCTACCCGAAACCTAGTATTTCATTTATTATATGTATATGTCTTTCCTATCACGCGGGCCCGCTCGCACCCGGACGGACATTCGCATGTCAAAAAAAGGACGCGAAGTTCAGATTATACTATAGCCCTAAGATTTTTTTGTCCCGATTGTGCATTATAGCGTTAAGTATTTCCTGTATGTATTCCGTTTCACATTAAATCAATCTTTGTATCAAATGCTTGCATTTTTAATAAAAATGATTTGTTACGATTTTTGGTTGATTTTGTGGATGATTTCATGTTTTACAGGAGTTGTAATGTGAAATAAAATGTTACATATAAATTTTTGTTTTTATTATTCGTCCAAAGTTAAGACGAATAGTAAGGCAAATGACCTTGCGCATTTGGCAGCCGAGCGGGACACCCCCGCGCCATCTATGCAGCAAGGAGTGCATGTTTTCGATTCAAAAAACCGAGCGCGCGCGGTCCTGGAACCTTAGTCGATATACCCTATCCAAATAATACGCTCCACTGCCGTTAGATGGCGCGCACAAGTGTAGTACGTATCATAGAGTAATGGCGAACAGAGAGATCCTTGAGAGAAACAGTTCAAAGGAGTAATTGTATCAAATTATTATATGTGTAGAGAATGGTTAGGCTTAGGATTAAAACATTACTAAACAAAATATCTACGTTTTTATCTGTAAACTGCATAGGTGTAACAGTATTTTAGTAAAACGAATTTTATGAAACAAATGTTTTTTTAAGTTTTTATTTATCATCATCATCATCATCAGCCTATACTAGTTAAGTTTTTATTAATATTGATGAATACACTCTGCATGAAAATATAAAATCACTATCTTGTCATTTTTAGGGCTCCGTAACTCAAAAGAAAAAAAGGAACCCGTATAGAATCACTTTGTTGTCCGTCTGTCAACCCTCTTTTCTCAGAAACGTGTTAAAATTCACATCATTTATTTATTTATCATAATTATAACCACCAACAAAAGAATCAAAATCAAAAATTCTTTATTTCCATTAATACAAAAATGTACACCAAGAAAAGGTAAAATTCTTAAAATAAAAAAAGTACCACTTTATTATACCAGATTTAATTGAGACCGTTCCATACGTTTGGGAGCTACAATACTACAGAAATTCAAAATCAAAAATTCTTTATTTCCATAAATACAAAAATGTACACTTAGAAAAGGTCAACTTCTTAAATTAAAACGCTGACACGGAAATAAAGTGGTACTTTTGATTTCTGTCGCTTCGGTATGAAGACTAAAGTAAAGAAGCGACTAAGAAACCTTTAGCCAGTTAGTTGTTATTTTTCGAGTTGGAGCAAAACCCGTCCCAAGCTTTTTTATCTTCTAAATTATCTGATATTTTGTAGTAAGCCTTGGTAAGCCTCGCCATGGACCAAAACCTATAGGGCTAGAATCATGATATTGGGCAAGAATCAAGTTCTTTTATTTATATAATTAATATGATGTTTAGTTACGGAACCCTCGTTGCGCGAGTCCGAGTCGCACTTGGCGTTTTTATTTTTATTCATCTTTGTTTTCAGCGCTAGGTAAGAGGTTGGTACTTATGACGTGGTAAGTTGATCTGGAAAGAAGTAATTTACCGGAACCCTTTATCTTCTTTTACTGAAAAATAAAGAAATAAATATATTTATTGGCCTGCAAGAAAAAACATTCTCTAAGGGACATAGTAGTGCTTTGCGCGAAAAAAACAGTAAGTAGAAGTAGGCGAAACCCTTCGTGCGCGAGTCTGACTCGCACTTGGTTACTGTTATCTATAACAACGAGCAAAAAAATTACGATTTTTGTATGGGAGCCCCCTTAAATATATATTTTATTCTGTTTTTTAGTATTTGTTTTTATAGCGGCAACAGAAATACTGAAAGACAGAGTCTGTGAAAATTTCAATTGTCTAACTATCACGGTTCACGAGATACAGCCTGGTGACAGACGGACAGCGGAGTCTTAGTAATAGGGTCACGTTTTACCCTTTGGGTGCGGACCCCTAAAAATGAGGGTTAATTGGGATGCGAAAATCGTTATTTGAATGAGTAAAAATCAAGAGTTAGGTACTACACAGTATTGGCTAGGTACCAACCTACCTAAGTAGTAAAGGAATAAAAGGAATTTACAAAAGCCTCTGTAACGGCACTACTCTACTCCATGCATCGATGCATCGATATTAGATTATGCCTGACAACTTGATTATGAAGACTAAACAATTAGGTATTTATTACAGGTATAGCATAGTACAAGATAGGTTACTTACTCAACAGCATCACCCATTTGCCGAACTTGTGCTTTTAAAGCATTTGCATGCCGTGATCTACATTTTCGCAACCACTTCGATGGAACTCGACGTTTCTGTCCAGGTTTATTTCCCATAATATACTTATAGACTAAAACACAACTCCAGAATAAATACTCGATACAAACAACAACACAGAATTTTGGAAAATGAAATGTACTTTTAGAAACTGCTTGAGTGAGACTCACGCGCGCGATCATACAATCAATACACATACTGGTACTAAAGCAAGATCTGGCAACGTCGCTCATAGTGCGAGCCGGCGGTATGTACGGCCGCCGCGGCCACCGCACCGGTAGGTAGAGAGCTTGCAACGTCGCGTTTTCTCATAGCGCGCGCCGCGCGCCCCGTGTCGCCCGCGAGCCCGCGCCCTCCCTCGTCAGTTGTTGGTACTACAACATTGCCTGATCATATTTTGCGAGCAAACGTTTGTGGGAGAGTGATGTTTTAATAGGCGCAAATAGTTTTTACGTTAAAACTCCTTATTTTGACTTCATTTGAAAACAAATGGACCGGCAATAGAAGCGTACGAGCTATAGAAATAACTATACTTAGTTTGGTAGTAAACGAATAAGACACACCGTCAAAAAGTGTGCTCATTAATCTGAAGATATTGTTACTTCAACCTTGTGATTGTCAATGTCAAACGACACGTCAAATCTGTTTAACAATTTTCATTTTGTAAACACGAGAAAGACGAACAGAGAAAGTTAAATTTTGAAATATTCAATAAAAATCTTTATATTAATTATAAAATGGTGATAGCTATTGGTTTTGAAGGCAGCGCTAACAAGCTAGGAATCGGAATCATCAAAGATGGTGAAATACTCGCAAATTGCCGAAGAACCTACATTACGCCGCCCGGGGAAGGTAAGTTTACTTAGAACCAGCTTAGAACTTTGTTTACTTTTAAATCATTTAGCTATTTTTCCATCTTTCCTTGTCTTTTTATGCACAAGAAGAATCTGTTTTCTTTATTAATCTACAAAGCTCTATACACTTCTTTATTACTTATGACACCCTATCGCTCTGAAAATGATCACAAAGAATTCCAATAACTTCAGGTTTCCAACCCAAAGAAACTGCCGCACATCACTCCGAGCACATTCACGAAGTATTACAAGAAGCCCTTGACCAATCCGGCATCAAACCAGCGGATATAGATGTGGTCTGCTACACTAAAGGGCCGGGAATGGCGCCGCCGTTGTTGGTATGCGCGATAGTAGCGAGAACCTGTGCACTTTTGTGGAACAAGCCGTTACTTGGTGTTAATCACTGTATTGGGCGTATCCTTTTACAATTTTTAAACTTTGTATGTCTTTTTCAAGTACCTAATTAAGTTGTACACTTATTGAGGAAGCTGTGATCTGCATTGACATCTCGCTTTGTTTTGTGCATTTTGACCGTCCTAACTAGGCCTTGATCAGCCCAACACCTAGAAGTAACATAAATAAATATTGCTGGACAATTCACACAGCATTATCTAGCCCCAAGCTAAGCAGAGCAAATTTTATGGGTACTAGGTTATTATTATCACACTTAAAATAAAGTTTAAATGCAAAAGTTTTAATGTAGGTATGGATGGATGGACATTTGTTACTTCTTCAAGCCAAAACTACTGAACGGATTGGGCTGAAATTTTGTAGACAGATAGTTCTAGGCCCGGAATTTCAGCCTGATCCGTTCAGTAAATTTGGCATGAAGAGGTAACATACTTCCATCCAAACTTTTGGATTTATAATAGTGTAATTTATCATCATCAGCCTATATTAATCCACTGCTGGACATAGGCCTCCCCTAATGAGCGCCATAGCGCCCTGTCTTCAGCTTGCCACATCCAGCATCCGCCAGCAATAGTTAATAATTATTTTTATTTTATGTGTGTAATTTATAATAGTTTGTAATTTTTTCCCAAACCTATAAAATACCCAAAACAAATATTTGCAGATTGTAATTACAACCATTTGTCCAAATTCTTTTTATTATTAACCTGTCAGGGTATGTTGATAGCCTGGTTATTCATAGTTTCCTGAACATCTTACATAGACATAGAAATGGCCAGACTGATAACCAAAGCCACCAACCCAACAGTTCTCTACGTAAGCGGTGGCAACACTCAGATCATTGCATACTCCCGCCAGAAGTACAGGATATTTGGAGAAACCATTGATATTGCTGTTGGAAACTGCTTGGACAGGTGAGGCCCAAGATTTTTATGATATGGGTAAAATAATAATAAAGCCTTTGGTTCAGAAAAATATACAGTTTTACTTAGATCTACATAGTTCACATTTTAATTAATTTGTTTTTTGCATATTGTGTTATTTGTGTTTGACATAGGCCTCCTCCAACGCCTTCCTTGTTTGTCTTGATGTTGCCACTCTGGACCAGGCCACACCTACTATAGCTTGTTAAGAAATAAATTACCTATGATTAGTAATACTGACTAATGTCTTTACCTAAGAGCCATTACGCACCGTCGTCGCGTCGACTGGTTGCGACCGACGACCAAGTGCGTAACCCCCCGACCTATTTCAACTATAGTAAGTAACAGTTGCTGTTACTTACTATAGTGTAAGTAACAGTGCGTAATGGCTCTTAGAGGGAAATAAATAAAGACACACAGGCCTGGAACTAATATTTACTATTGCAAACATCTATCACGCGGCGGGAATCAAACGCGCTACCTTGGTCTTAGGGCCTTCGTTTTATTCACTGTGCTGCAGAGGTTGCTTAACCAAAATTATATTTGTATTTTCAGATTTGCAAGAGTGCTGAAATTATCAAATGCACCAAGCCCCGGCTACAACATTGAGCAAGCTGCTAAGAAGGGGAAGAAATATTTACATCTACCATACTGTGTCAAAGGTATTATTATGTTCCGTAGATATTACTGGGACATTTTTATGTTCCGTATACATTTTGAGTGGAAACAAGAGTTTTTTCGTCGCACTACGACGAATTGATTATGAATGTGTGCGTGCGTGCCCGGTCACAATGTCTGGACCTCGCGCCATACAAAATGTTTGGCGTGAGGAAGGAATCAAAAAATAAATTAAGAAAGCTTATGAAAGGTACAGCAAACTGCCCAATGGTTTTTTGAAAATATAATATCAAATAGGCGGCGGGCGGCGTGCGTCGGGGTACCGCCCTAAGAACTCTCCAGCGCAGTGTTTGCAGGGACGCGGAACGTTCGCGACTCGAACCGCACTCACCCTGAAGATTCCCTGCGGAGTGTGTGAGTGCGGTAGTTTTTACAACGGCATTCATAATGAACTAGCTGTTCCCCGCAGTTTCACTCGCATTAAATTCGAATTTCACATTTCTAGGGGGATTATTCCCGTAAATATCACATGGGAATTTGATGTTTTACCAGGAAAAAAGTAGCCTTTGTTACTCTCGATCCTTTTAACTAACTCTATGCCAAAAATAGAGTCATGCGTTGTTGAAGTTTGTGTACAGTTTTTAGTGATTCTTTAATTTTTAATTTTTTTATTAGTAACCTTCGGTTACTTTGTTGTTTCCTGTTTCGGTTATCAGTTTCTGCAATTTTTTTATTCATAACTGTCTTTGTTGTCATGGAAATCTTGGATTCTAAATCGGATTATAGCTAGGTATAAAACCAATAAACTACTTCGTGGGGCTTGCTTCGCGATGACGCTATCCTGTTGAACCGTTTCTACATGTTTTACTATAAAAACTATCGTAGTTTGACGAATTCATTACGGATGTAAGCGGGTTAACTACGAACCGCACTCACCCTGAAGAAGTCCCTCGTTAAGGGATGAAACGTTGGTGTTCTTCCAACACAAATAAGGTTGGTAGTTAACCCGCTTACATCCGTAATGAATTCGTTTCTACATAATTGTTTGATTGAGTCTAATAAAAACAAAAAAAACCATCAATCAAACCAATCTGAACCCACCTTCCTCTTATTTCAGGAATGGACGTAAGTTTCTCCGGTATCCTTTCGTATATGGAAGACAAGATTGATGAGCTGTTAAAAGACTACACTCCCGAAGACCTGTGCTATTCACTGCAGGAGACTGTGTTTGCTATGCTGGTTGAGATTACGGAACGGGCGATGGCGCATTGTGGATCTGATGAGGTACCTACAATGTAATCTTTTTTATCTGATCTTCCACCTTCGTAGCTTGATACTCGGTTTAATCGCAAGTAGTAGAAAAAGAAAAGCCCGTTTTCTAATGCTTTGTTCGTGATAGTTTTTTTTATTAAGTTTTGATGTCGTTAGTGCCAATGCACACTTGGCACTACCAACATCAAAACTAAACAAATAGGTTGGTTCGAAAATATACGCATATCCATTTGGGATTAAAATCTCAGGGTCAAATAGTCCGTTTTACAAGACCATCTAAGAACATAAAACTAGAATCATCATAAAATTGTCGGAGGCTGAAATGCTGCGAGGCTAGCCATTATAGTAGCTTGCCTCGCTTCGCAAATGCTTCCCAAAGAGGAAATGTTACCACGCCAATCAATCGATCGTCGATAGAATAGATCAATCGATCGTCGATAGAATAGATTAATCGACCGTCGATAGAACGGATTAATCGACGTCGATCGATCGTTTCCACCATACCGATGAAATTGATACATATTTGCATAGACTTTTTTTCTTAATCAATTATTTGTTATTTTATTACCTAAAAAAATATAACACCATTTTTTTAATTATGACGGAACAAAACGAAAAACAAAACTGCACTCGGTTTCGGGCATCGATCAAAAATGTCCGGCTTTGCCGGCCCCCCTTAGATTCACAATGCGCACGCCACAACCTTCAGTAGCAAAAGAGAAACATTTTGACATGTTAGGAAAGCTTTTCAACTAGTGTCATTTTAGCGTTCAGACAAAAAGCATGGGTACAAAAAATGCAAGAATCACTCGTCCAAAGTGCTGAAAAAGGATGGAATTTCTTATTTTCAGTAAGTTTATATATATTTTTTACCCGTATATTGAGATGTGAGTCATATACTTGTGAAATCAGCATAAAATATTGTTGTTTGGTTTGCCTATGTTAAAATATTAATTTTGTTCTAAATTGATAAATGGAGAGGCTATTTCTTCTAATTTTTTTTTTTCATTTATAGTATGTATTAATATATTTTTCATAAAAATAAGTTTAATATTACTAGTTGATGATTTTTAAAATAATTAGTTGGCCCGCCCTAAAATTTCATTTGCGTAGACTCTCTAATAAAAGAAAGACTAGGTTCTTACCTACCTACCAGAAGTATGAATTTATAAAACGTTTATATTTTTCCCGTAAAAAAAACTCGTGCAAAGCCGCAGACAGGAACCAGTTCTTTTTAATCTAGAGTGCCTGCCTGAAATTGTATTGTAAGTTTAAATTATTGTATGTCTGAAATGACCCTTTTGTATAAATACCTACTGTTGAGACACCAATTTATAGTTTCATCAATAAATGATTCGTTATCTTTACCTGAATTCTGTTAATTAATCCTTATAGAAAATAAACTGAGTAGGTAGGTATATAATTCTCAGGTAGGTACCTACCTACTTACAAAATAAAATAAAATGAATTCGACTCCACCAATCTCTTGTTCCGTATGGAAAAAACTTGTCAGGCTCTGCGCAAACTGTCTGCGTCAAAACAAAACGAACCCAATTTTGAGTGACATTTTTGTAAGGCTCTAGGTATCTACGGGGGAGGCCGCGAACTCCTTATTTTTGATCGAAGGTTTCGGGTGATAAAAACGCTGCCCTTTTTTGTGACGTCACCGTTCAGTTTGTCAACACACAGTGCTTCTGTTTCTTCAATCAAAATAAAATGAGAAATAAATAAATGATAAAAAGTATCATGTTTGTGTAGTGTTTAATAAATAATTATCTTGATTTTTTCTTTCAAAAAGATATTAAATATAAAATGTCTTTAAATTTCACAATAAATACATCAAAAAACACAAAAATAAACTAGCAGATATATTTTTATACCTATCAATAGAGAAAACAAACAAAATCGGCTTTTTTAAGTCGCATGCTTAAATAACCTATTGGCACCTATTGGTTAGTCGACGTTTTATGCAACGGTGTACGTCGATCAACCAAAGCGACCACCAAATGATCAATCAACGTCCATCGATTGGTGTGGTAACACCCTGATACAATATTTGCAGGTCCTTATATGCGGCGGGGTCGGCTGCAACGAACGCCTCCAAGAGATGATGGGAATCATGTGTACAGAACGAGGCTCGAAGGTCTTCGCTACAGACGAGAGATTCTGCATAGACAACGGAGTTATGATTGCCCACGCGGGGGCATTAGCGTTCGAATCAGGAACTAAGATGAGCTTTACTGATTCCACAATTACACAGAGATATAGAACTGACGATGTACTTGTTACTTGGAGGGATGATTAAATGTGTTTAATTGAAGTTTGCTTTTACTATTACTGGTGTGTCAATTCAGATGTCGCTTAAACTAATATAAAACCACTAAAATGTTGCCGTCTCTTTCATAATGAACAAAATGAAAATGATGGTATCATTTTTACCACCTTCAAAATGAAATGCTCTCCCCCTTGACATCAGTATAATCTATCGTTGTGGAACTAGACAACCTTATTTTTAAGTTTAAAAACAGTACGACCCTTTTAATAGGCCGTGGGAAAAATTGGTAAATAAACGCGATAAATAGTTTTTTGTTATAGTGCTAACCCACACTTTGGGTATCTCTAAGAAATGAAATAAGATCCCAAAACTCGAGTTACATTTGATTCGTTTAACGAATCAATATTAACAATAATATAACTTTGGTCGTTGAGCAGGTTTGCTTAAACTGTAATGTTACCCCTGTAGGTGGAGCCACCGGCACTATAGTCCGTAAGAGGTCCCAAAGATTTGAACCGACTAAGGGTTTCGTGGCTTAGTTGGTTAGAGCACACCCGTACTGAGGGTGGGGCGCGGGTCCGAGTCCCACCGAAACCGAAAATTTTTGGGAACTTATTTCATTTCCTAGCGATAAATAGTATCAATAAATGTGTTCAGATCGCGTAAGCTTAAAAATATACTAATTCTAGATCACAACTTGTGAATTTAGATCACCTCAATAGATCAAGATTCGCTACTGATCTCAGGACCTACTTATTGCTACTTCATATTATAACTAGCTGTTGCCCGCGGCTTCGCACGCCCTTTTTACGTAGCCTATGTCCGTCTCCAGGATACCATGTACCTCCCTACCAAATTTCATTAAGATCCGTTCAGCCATTTAGGCGTGAAAAGATAACAGACGGACAGACTTTCTTTCGAATTTATAATACTAGTATGAATCATTGCTTTTACAAGTCTTGAGCTTTTAATTCCTGTTTTGACTATCTTAGTAAGCCAAAATTCTATCGTAGGCTGACAGAGCAGATAAGCATTTTGATAGTTGTCTAAGATTGCAGGTAACATAACAAACTTACAGACATGTTGAGTAAAACAACAACGAAAATTCCAACCATTTATATTTGTTCAAATATGAATATCACTGCAAACTCGGGGATAATCACTCAAATAACAATACACACCAGTACACCACATAATATTGCTTCTTTTTACATCGAAGCAGGAACTGATTCACAAAATTTAACTTGGCTATTGTTGATCATGTAAGTAGAACACTATTTTTCATTTAATGCAGAATAGAAGTAAGAGAAAAACCTTTGCCCTTCAGGGAGAGAATGTTGACAAAACTCTTGTGAATAATCATATCTCTAAAATATTGAATTCTTGTTCTGTTAAGCAATTAATTTTATATGTATTTAGAGTTTCCAATTGAATCTTGCCAGTCAGTGCCTGCTAGTGAAAACAATAAGATTAATTAATACATTCCACTCTTTCACAGAAATAAATCTTAAAATAATTTAGGGTAAAACTTAACAAATATATGTATTTTACTTAATAGTAAAGTAAAGAAATGCAAAATTAAGGTTTTTTTACTCAGCACAGGGTCTCATGCCTAATGCTGATACAATTAAATAAATACAGAGTAATGTTGTACTTATATTCGTTTTTCATGGACATAATACTAGATGAAGGAGAGGAAGACAAAAATATTAATTCATAACTAAAGCAACAATAAAATACTATCTGAATTGTAGGTAACTATTTCCTAAATTACTTATTTATTTAGAATTTACAGCACTAAAGCAGATTTACACAGCAGAAATGAATTGCAATACGTGAGTACCTACCTATATTTTTACGTTTTTTTTAATATAAATTGTGTTAAACAGGCACAGTCTAATAAAATGTTTGCTTTAAAATGGATTAAACTATAATTTCTAGCCTATTGCCATAAAATTATCAATCCACACCAACATGTATCATTTAAAAGTAAAAACTAGACAAAGTGTCTAGCGACTATTACAACCAAAAATCTAACATCCAATCCAACACTGTATGTACAAGCTGTGATAGCTTTTGCATTTGAAACTGTTGCTTACTTGCTACAGGTTTGTACCCTCATAAATCTGAGCCGTGAAGTCCAGTGTACACAATTATCCATGTTACCTGGAAATTAAGAATATATTAATAATAACGAACGGTTTTGTGAATGTACAATGCAATGATTACTGTTTTGTTGCATTGACTTATTTTAAAGCATATCCTGCAAATGATCCACATATCACATAGGATAGATCTGGGTGCACCTCATCCATATGATAGGTCTATATTAAAAAAAAATAATGGTGGTTCAGTATATAAATGATAATAATTTATAATAGTCATTTATTTAGACAAAGACATTCATTTATTTGCTGCTGCAGTTCAAAACATACATAAAAAATATAGTTTGAAACAAAAAATAACTTCATATTTTGAAAAAAATTAAGTACAGTTAGAGTAATAAAATAACGGAAATTTATTTATACAATATCATTACAATTAATTTTAAAATAATTCTGATAATTAATTTATTATTAATAAGTATATAATTTATCTCTCGGCAAATTTATGCACAATACACTCTGATGCAAGATGTTTGTGCAGATTACAATTCCAAAAGAAAATAAAACTTATTTCATAAGTTAAATTGCAAGTATAAACAATGAAGCTTGATGAAGATTTATTTGTTTCCTATTAAAAAAAAAAGTTTCTTACCAAAAATCCAGCAAAAGATGTCATAAATCCTTCTTTTGTGATTTCCCATATTCCACCATATTCCTCTTCATCTATACTTTGGAAATTCATAACATAGAAGTAAAGAACACCAGCATTGACTAGGACAAATCTGCAAAAGGATTTACTATATCAAATAACTTGCAATGGGTTTCATTTCACATGTAAAATGTTGCCGCTGAGTAAAATGAAAAGTGTTTTAGTTATTTGGCTAAATTTAATACAAGCAAAACCAATAAAATTTAATAATAGAGAGGTACTCACAACAGAACGCCAAGAAAACCTCTGAATGGTAAAATACCCCAACCGAGTCCCAAAACGATGCCTAAAACTTGCCGTATCCAGTAAACCACATCGAGGAACTCATCCTAGAAGAAGAAATAACAATAATTCACTTATTTCTGTACATTTTCATTCAAGAATCAAGAAGTCTCGTGATTATAAAACTAACCTTGTCTGGCCATTCCGATTTCGCAACCAAGGCCTTTTTCCAAATCCCCTCGCCAGTTTTGGCTTTACTGGCATTTTCAATTAATTTGTTCTTGCTAGACATTCTAAATTAAAGGTTTATTTTTCATAAATTATCTTCAAATCATGAAATCAATAAAAATCTGTCTGTAAAAGGTCTGTAAGCGAGCAAGCACCTCGTCCGAATTACACGTCACGATGACAGTGACATGACAGACTGACAGCAGAGGTACATAACAAAAATCGGCTAGGACCCTAGCCTTTTAAGCCATTGCTCAACAGCTTATTTTTAATCGACATACAGGTGTCGATTTATTTATTTTAGGGACTTATAATAATAAATAAGACACGCTTACAATTACTAGGGGACCATCACTTGATTGTAACAATCTTTTTGATATGTTACCATCTACGGTTTTAAGTTCTATCGGAAGATTATACTCTAGCACTTTGGTCTACACAGCTAGGTACTATAGATCTGTCGTGCCTACACAGCGGGGTAGATTGTTTAGGCCTTGTTTAGGCCTACCGTACGACGACGCTTAAATAGTTCGGTGCGTCCTGAAAGCGCGCGCGGCAGGGCCTGGGCATTAAACAGGTAGTAAACTCTTGGTAGCCAGGCATAGAGTTAGAATAGTGGTGGTGTATAGAAGTTATACAGATTTAAAACCTATCACTGGCACCAGTCTCTCACCAACAGGTATATGTATTTTCTACGGAACGTAGGCTCCTAGGATCTCGGACGTCTAACTATAACAAATAACCTTTTGTGAAGAGAAAATAAATGAATTTACTATTACAGTACAATGCTTACTCTTAGACTGGAATTCTAGACAAGAATTCCTTATTCTATCGTTTGTCACGGTATGGATTTTGTAAAGTACGAAAAAACCACGAGCAAGAAAATAATAAAAACATTTATTAAAAAAAGTGTTCTTACAAACTAGACGCAGCCCTATTCTTAACCCTTCTCAGCCGCTCTGCTTCCATATCTTTGGTGATGTCCCAGCATTCTTTGCTCAACGTGTCCAGTCCACGGGACAGGCTAACTAGCCGCGCTAGCACTAGTAAACGATGGAGATCATCTGCAGTTACTGGATTCTCGCTGTCTGATTTCAAACGCATTTCTATGAAGTCGTCTTCTACGAACTGAAACAAATAACGGGAAAATGTTACGGCGTTTCATATGCATTAAAATTCTCAGGCCAGCTGTGTGATTACGCTAAAATCTCCATCCCCATTGAAAGGGCCATCCGGGGAGAATGGACTTAAATGATTTCGGTAGCCAATATGGTAGGTACAAAAAATACATACAATGTATGTATTTTTTACAATGTATGTATTTTTAATACATACAATGTATGTATTTTTTTAACTTTCTAGTGGGATGGATGCGATCGATGGCCGATTTTTTAGCGATAACGTCAAGATATAACAGAAGTCAAATTAAATTGTCAGATTACTCACACTTGACCCTTGACCTTTTTTTCGATTTCAGCAATTAGGATTCAAAGTTACAAACAGTTAATACATTGCAGTAGTTAAACGTATTCGAGCAAAACAAAGTCAAGTGTGTGTGAGTAACTTATGTACGAGGTTTAAAAGACGTAACATAATATGAAATTGAATGGGATATTTTACCGTAATCGCACTCTAGAGCAGTAGCGAACTCCGAATGGGTATGCGGTAATCCTACTGTCATTGAAATAAAAGTTTTTCTTTATTAATATACTCTACGGTATACCGCGGACCGCCCGAAAGCAAACACGAAATTCAAGCGAAACCTACCGCTACCGCTCTAGGTAGCGTATTCGCTACCTAGAGCGGTAGCGGTAGGTTACGCGGTATTCCGCGCATATCAGAACAGACCAGCAACGCAAAATTACTACTTTTTTTTTATTTTAATTTTTATTTAATAAAAAACCAGCCAAGTGCCAGTCGGACTCGCGCACGAAGGGTTCCGTACTATTATTATAAAAACGGCAAAAAATTAAGTTTGTTGTATGAGAGCCCCCTTAAATATTTATTTTATTCTGTTTTTTAGTATTTGTTGTTATAGCGGCAACAGAAATACATCATCTGTGCAAATTTCAACTGTCAAACTATCACGGTTCATGAGATACAGCCTGGTGACAGACGGACAGCGAAGTCTTAGTAGGGTCCCGTTTTTACCCTTTGGGTACGGAATCCTAAAAACGCTCCAATTACCTGCAAATCCTCGGTAATAGTGTACTTTACAAGTTTGAGATTCGTTAGGTATGCCCTGATGATGTTCATGATGTCTTCTTTCAAATAATATGTGGCAGCCTCAACTATGGCGTCGAATATTTCGAGCGACGATTCCTCCGGCTTGAGTGGTAGGTGGTAATCACACTGTAACAGTAACAGAATATTATAATATAACACTATTTCTGCCCGCGGTTTCACTCTCGTTTTTCTGCAACGATAATATAAAAAGAAGATCTCTAAATACTTGGAAGGTCTAAATATAAGATTCCGATCAAGATTTTATTTTTATACTGTGAAAGAAAAAATTTAAATTAAGAGAATCAATTTATAGTTTATTACGTAATCAATACTAATTAGATTCAAAATTTGACCTGTCATGAGCTTATTTTGTAAACATTAAGATATTAAACTTTTTTGATTTTATGCAAATTAAAATCCGTTCAGTGATTTCTTTTAGCGTTAAGAGCAAACGTCTATGGAATCTTTCGCATCACACATAAATTATAAATGCGAAAATGTGGCTGTGGATGGATGGGATGTAGGTACATTTGTTACTTCTTCACGCAAAAACTACTGAACGGATCGTGTTGAAATTTTGTATAGATGTAGGTAGGTAGACTTAACACACAGGTTATTCTTTTTATCCCATACATCAGTTCCCGTGGGTTAGAAATAACCTTTTAACATTTCCATACTAAAACGCGAGCGAATCCGCAGGTAGCAAGTACTTCATATTGGTATAGTATCCATAACACAAGCTCTGGTTAGCTTGGGACTATAATGCTGTGTGAATTGTCCACCATTATTTATTTATGAAAATAAAAAAATGGTAATGTAACATTGCTTGTATGGCTACTAAGGAACTCTGTGGTTATTTCTAGTGGGTCCCATATTCAAGACTTGGGATTTAGAAAGTGTAAAAACCAACTTTAACGCATTCACTGCCCGGTCTTGGCAGTGCAAACCGCTATGGCACGCCGCACCGCCCCACTACAAGGCGCTGCGGGGTATGTGAGTGTCTTGGGCCACGTAAGTTATTGGTTTGGTACTCTTTAAATTTGTTATATTGACTAGGTATTATACGACACATTTTTAGCTATTCAACACTCTAACTTCATTTTAAATTTCAAATATCGGTACTTTTACTGCTCTATGTTAAAACTTAGTTGTGCATCCATGTTTAGAAATTCAATCTAGTTATAATCTAGTTATAATCTTTACTACAGTGTCATGTTTCGATTGTTTTCTGTTTTGAATGCCAATAAAGTAAATAAATAAATAAATAAGTAAGTTTAATTTTTCGTTAACTAAGGTATACCGCCTACTTACCGGCAACAAAGTTTTCCCCTCCGACAGTATAAGCACGGAGATATCAGAATCAAACTGCATCTGGTAATACTTGAAGTCATATTCCACCTTCTGATCCTGTATCATTCTGCCCAAAGCTGCGATGTTGCCAACGCCGGTCGAGTCGAGGCGACCCTCCTCCATTTTAGTCTCGTCTAAGACGAGGTGCGTGTCTTTGCTTAGCTGGAGTATGCCGCTGGTTAGACGATTACAGTCATAGTCTTTCCTGAAAATAAAATGCAAACATGAGCAACCGGTAAATCTGGTTAATTAGCACATTGTAAAAACAACAAAAAAGGTGTAATTTGATATAATTTGCGCGCTATCAAGATGAGATAGAATGGCTTTGTTATATCTCAATAGCGCTTGATTTACTTTGGCAGGGTTCCAATGGCCCTGCCTGTGTCCCGAGGCGAAAATGGAATACGCAACGGATCTTCGCCCGTGTGTACTACCGACTCACTCTGCGACACCCCGAGACAGACCGAGCACGAGTGTGTACAGCGTTTACAGATAGGTACCTACTCCCCCTGACCCGACAATTGGGGTTTCAGTCTCGTAATTACATTGGTTTTGGTTAAAAAATATTAAATTTGTTGTTTTCTAAAGAACAGCTTGCTATCTTTATTTGACGGTGACGGCGGCGGCGCCGTGCCGTTGCACTGTGGCCGGTGCCGCACCGTAGACATGTGTCTACGGCCTAAGGGCCTCTTTTCCTATCATACAGATTTCCGGCAGCAAGCTATAATAATTGCATATAATGTTTTTCTATACCGTGATAGGAAAATCATATATGAATTTATAGGTTTCCTATATGTGAATTTTATAGGCACTATTAAATGCTCAATTCATAGCCGGATGGCTATGAATTGTGCATTTAATAGTGCCCTACTATTAAATGCACAAATCATAGCCACCCGGCTATGAATTGAGCATTTAATAGCGCGAGGATGTATGTTCTAGTGACTTCTAGGATACTAACACTAAAAATCTACTTATACTTACTTTGGTAACAAACAGAGAGTGTTCATATTCTCAATGGTCATTGGCAAGTAGTAGCTCTTAGTTACAAACTGCTTGATGATGTTGTAAAGTTGGTGGGCGTAGTTCGGGTACTTCTTGGTAGGCAAGTTGGATAGATTCAAGCAGAACTGACCTAGCGCCATTGTGTCTTGACGGAGGTACCTGAAATAAATAAATAATACTGGAAAATTCACACAGCATCATCTAGCCCCAAGCTAAGAGCTTGTGTTATGGGTACTAGATAACTGATATACAGGGTTATTGGTAAATTAGTGACAAACGTGAACTGCAGGTTCAGCCCATCATATACATATACTATATGTATATCCATATCCAGACAATGTTATAAATTCGAAAGTAATTCTGTATGTCTGTTGTTACCTTTTACGCCGAACATAGAAAACGACCGAACAAATGTCAGCAGATCGTACAAACATTTGTCCCGAGGCGGGAATCGAACCCGCAATCTTCTACGTCGCAGGCAGACTTTCGCCCACCGAGCCACAGAGGTCGTCAAATATTTTAATAACACTAAAAAGTAGTATTTTTATTTGAATACTGAAAAAAATTACGAATAAAACCGGCCAAGTGCGAGTCGGACTCGCGCACGAAGGGTTCCGTACCGTTATCTATAAAAACGGCAAAAAAAATACGTTTGCTGTATGGGAGCCCCCTTAAATTCTGTTTTTTAATTTTACCCTTTTATTCTGTTTTTTAGTATTTCTTGTTAAAGCGGCAAATTTTAACGTCTAACTATCACGGTTCATGAGATACAGCCTGGAGACAGACGGACCGCGGAGTCTTAGTAATAGGGTCCCGTTTTACCCTTTGGGTACGGAACCCTATAAAAATGACGCGATATTTACGCAAATTATGAACGATTATTTGGCAAATAAAATAGAGGTTATACTTACACACTAGCAATAAGATGACAAATCAGATATTCAGCAGCCAATTCGTCACCCAACAGAAGTTCTTTAAGTGCTTTTAGTAAGTGATCCCTTGCTGATTGAGCCTCTTGCAATACTGTCGCTGAAATATTACTAATTATATATTAACTTAAGGAGGAGTTAATTGTTAAATTTATAAAGTTCTGTTTCGGGCCGGATTCTTGTAAAAGTTGATTTAAGGTGATATAGGTTCGTATTTTCGAGACAAGGACGAGTGAACGCTGCGCGGTGAAGGCGAGAAAGGAAGAGAAGATCCGTCCGACGCGCAATTTCACTGGGTTTTATTTTAAAATCTGTTATTGCTCTAAAATAATAATCTTTCGCATAAAAATAAAACCATAATCGTCTAAAGTATCTATTTTTTGTATTTAAAAAAAGATGTAATTTGAAATATTTTAACTTGATTTAAAATATATTTAAATAAAGTAAAACATTGAGCAAAGAACTTTAATTATAATAAATTACACAATCAAATAATTTAGATTATAAGCAAATTCATTATTATTATGTTTGCCTTTGAAGCATACCTACATGAAATCAGTATTGTTACTGTGGTGTCAATTAAATAGTATTATTTGTACCTACTTAAGTAAGTTTTAATGTAGCATATAAATATTGGCATAACATGGCATACCTGTACCTACCAATTTGTTTATTTTGGTCTATACAAATTAATTGATAATGTGTATTAGTCGATTTTAAAAATTTTAATTGTACCATTAATTTGACGGCCGACTCGTGTGTGGGCTTCACTTCTTCACTTCACTTAGTTAGGGCGTGAAGGAAGGACAAACAAACAAACACACTTTCGCATTTATAATATTAGTTAAGATTGATTTATGATATTGTATAAAAGTATATCACTTGTCTAATACCCATAACGCAAGTTCTGCTTAGCTTGGGGCAAGACAATATACTGCTTAACATTATTTGTTAAATAAGCAATGAGATTTTTACACTCTTTACCTTGACTAAAACCTTCCACCAGTGGATTGCAATGCTCTAACTTCTTCACATAAACAGCATGCAGTCTCGGTACCAAGCTCGGCGGTGGGTTATGGGTTATAGTCTCCACTTCAGTCTCTGTCTCAGGTTCAACTAGAGGATTCTTCTCCTGCTGGAATTCACCAGAGAGTGCAGGATCTACCGAGAGGAAGCCAACTACTTCTATCATGGTGTTAAGTTTTATGTTTTCATTTTCATCATAGACCTGAAAAAGAAAAAATATCTTTTGATGCCAAAAGTGGATTGGATACCCATGTATTAGTATTTTTAACAGTTTCAAAGGCACAACATAATCAAATTACCTTGTAGTGATTGCTGGTTATTATATTGTTTTGAGTCGATGATTTTTGATAATTATACACTACTTATTTATCTAATTCTGATTTAATGATCTAATTCTGACGACCTCTGCGGCGCGGTAGGCGAAGGCCTGTTTGCGACGCAGGAGGTTGCGGGTTCGATTTCCGCCTCGGGACAAATGTGTGTACAATCTGCAGATATTTGTTCAGGGTGTTCTGGTAGTTTTCTATGTATAAATGTATATCAGTTATCTAGTACCCATAACACAAGCTCTGCTTAGCTTGGGGCTAGATAATGCTGTGTTAATTGTCCAGAATTATTTATTTTATTTTATTAATAAAAGATGATACAGTAAAATACACTTGAAGTCCCATCACCAAACCATAAATATATTTCAAAAATTCTTACCTTGACAATACAAGATTTGCTTTGTACATCTGGCAGTGGAAAATTGAGTAAATGCTCCCGTGAAACCACATTGGTAGCAGCACTAGCAGTTTCCACTGTTCTCGGCTCTTTGTTCCCATCACCTTCAACCTCCATAGCATCATCATCATCAGCCTCTTCATAACTCCTCTTCAGTTTGGAACTGCCAATCAACCTTTTTGATGAGTTAGGCTGTTCTTCTAAATGCTTCAAATGGTTATTTTTGTCTTCTAGATCTTGAGCCCAGTTGCTTAGACCAGGTATTGATATAACAACCATGGTTTGACGCTGCGCGCTTTTTAGGTTTTGTGTGTAGTTGATTTTTTCATTATCCTGCAAGTAATAGATTTCATTACTGATTCTTGTGATGCTCTTATTAGTGTTTTAGTTGAATATTATTAAACAGAGATGGAATACAAGATTACAATGCAAGTAGTGTTTTAGCCAAAATAAATACTTGAAATCATCATCATCATCAGCCTATATCAGTCCACTGCTGGACACAGGCCTCCCCTAATGAGCGCCATCGCGCCCTGTCTTCAGCTTGCCGCAGCCAGCATCTACCAGCAGTCTTCCGCAAATCGTCATCCCACCTGGTCGGAGGGCAGGAATACTTGAAATACTAGTCATAAAATAAAGATGTATTTTTCTATTCTTATTATAGAAATTAGTTACCAAAATATGAGCAGTATCCTTGTACTTCCCACTTTTAATTTTACATTCATTTGTGGTTGTGTTGTACACCTCAAACTCTTCAAAGTAAAACTCAGGGTTGTGCATATCCTGAACCATGCCTCGGAATCGTACTAGCGTTCCATCTGACAGGTTATGGGAGGCATTTGAGTTTATGAGTGGAATCTGTAATGAAAATTTATGACATTTTATTTGGTTAATCTAAATTCCATTTTTAGGGTTCCATACCCAAAGGGTAAAACGGGACCCTATTACTAAGACTGCACTGTCCGTCTGTCACCAGGCTGTATCTCATGAACCGTGATAGTTAGACAGTTGAAATTTTCACTGATGATGTATTTCTGTTGCCGTTATAACAACAAATACTTCAAAACAGAATAAAATAAATAATTAAGGGGGCTCCCATACAACAAACGTGATTTTTTTGCCCTTTTTATAAATAATGGCACGGAACCCTTCGTGCGCGAGTCTGACTCGCACTTGGCCGGTTTTATTGTCTTTAGGATGGCAGGTTCAGAAAGAATATTTAAATTAGGCATGTTATTCAATCTGTAATCAGTTTGTAACGAGAACCGAGGACACTGAGAGTTATAACTTTCCGAATAACCTTTGTCTGAACAAAGGTCATCAAGTTTGTTACTATTTTTATGAATGAAAACACTTACCTGGTACCAATTCGGCAATTTCGAAAGCTTTTCTTTCCATGCTTCTTCATTGGACATCCATAAATCCGGTGTAACAGTTTCGAAATCAGTTAGATCGTGCATGTTTACCATGTTGAATGAAAGACACCTTTTGCCAGCCCTAGGACTTTTGTTGAATTTGACAACGCGTTTTGTAATATCGTAGCACGAAAATTGGAAACGATGAGATCTTAACTCTAAGCAAACATATAATGTGAAAGGGGCACGGGAAAGGCAATATTATTATTTTCTATGTACGATATTTACTTTTACGTAAATTGAGCAGTGGGTTACCAGCTTGTAGCTATCTTATTACATTACTACTACCTTTCAATAACTTTTATCCAAGCTTTTATCAGAAATGTACACACATATATATTATTTAGTGAGAAATAAAAGCTAGTTCATTTAGTCTCTTTATAAACGATTCATGCCGTAGATTGAGAATTTAACTAGATCAGTGGCATGCGTGGCCGCAAAAAGGGACAGAGTAATACGAAGTGGTGTTGCCATACAATTTTGTTACCCTGACTTTAGGTTCGTAATTTCATGTCTGGTAGGTGGTATTTTAGTATCATACATCATTCATTACATTAGGTACCTACGTATGCGGGAGTAGGTAAACTTTTAATTTAATGAGCATAGAAATAAAACAACGTTCAGGTATCAATGTTAGGTTTCGTTTAAATTTATTACCACCGCCACATAATACGAGCTAACGTGTAGGTAGACATCATTTCAAATACTAAAATAATGTAATTTTGAAAATAATATTATTGCTAGATAATCAATTCAAACACTTACCAAGCAAGAACTTACAATAAAAATTGCACTTTGGAAATCACATTTCTTTTAAGTAATTAAATCTTACACATAAGGTATTGCTAAGATAAGACAACCATTATACGAAATTCAAAAGCACTTTTAAATTATACTTCAGGTAAAATGTGCAGAGAAAACCAAATTAAATTTTTTACACCTTAAACACAATATTACCTACGTCCTAGCCTATGTATCCAAATATTTTATATTCTGTTTTATTTATTAGGTATGTAATAATGACCATTGTGTGTGATGATCAGGGATCGGAATAGGTAGAGTTTTTAAGTACCAAATGACGTCATATACGCTACTACGATAGCTTAATATGGATATGCCTTTTAATCTCGGGATTGCTATACAATATCAATCCCGAAATTCTTCTAAAATTTATTTACGTACTTCAAACACGAAACATTTTCATTCCTAAAATATAATTAGGAATCTTAATATTATAAAAAATATAAAAGTGATTGATTCCGGCCCGGTAAGTCAGATAGCCGTTTTTGTTTCTCAACCCAGCGTGTGGACCGCGTAGACGTTATTTATTTCTCTTTCTATTGTTCATATTCCTACCGCTACAAGGCGGGGTGCGGGGTGGACGTTACGGGGTGAGGGGACGACCAGTTCAAAGAGAGGGTGGATATACATTTTGGTTCACTCGTCTTCTTCGGTGCGTTGAGTGTGGGTGCATTTATTTTCGGTATTGGATTTTCATATCACTGACCTTGGCTTACGTTTTTTTTGGATTGTACCTGCATATTTTGACGATTTTGGCTACGTTTATTGGACTGGGACTTTTAATTTTGATAGTTGTGTTGTGAACAATACTAAACACACGTGATATTTGCTCCTGTATTTGAATTCAGTTTCAAGATACCTACACATAAGGTGAGTTTCAATAGCTTTATTATTTGTATAATCTTGACTACATATAAAATTTCAATTTTAATGTATATTCTACATAAAAGCTAGTCTAGTTTAGTGCTAGTCTTTTCCGGTTAGTTCGCTGGATTTCCGCTATGCACGGATTTTAAAATACCTAACAAAAAGTGCCGCTATGCTCGGAATCAGATTCTTGTAATTTCGAAAGGAAAATGTTTATTATGTTAAAATATCACATCTTACATGTACTACACGTTGTGTTACTGCTAGCAAACCACATTAGTTTTAATCAACAAATACCTTACACAGTCAAAACCAAAACAACCAGTTTTTTAGGTAAGCTACAACAATGAACTCTTCCGGGAATTTATACCTGGTTATTAACTTTTAACTTTGAATAAAAAGAGACAGTAGGATTGCGGTTTTGGTACATCTTATAAATAATGAATTGTCCCTAGCCATGAACGAGTGCAAACAGGTACGAATTTCACGTCGGTACAGAATACTTTTGAAAAACACATTAGAAGCTTAAAAGATATTAAGGGCATTTTAATTTATCATTTTTTTCCTTCAAATTCTGTAGACCCAGACTAGCTTTAGGAGTATACTGTAGAAAAACTTTTCTATCGAACTATATCTTCCATTGTTGGAGTTAGAACTGAAAAATTCGTAGCATAGCGGCATTTTTCATTAGGTATTTTAAAATCTGTGTATAGCGTAACTAACCGGCTTTTCCTCTCTTTGATCTTTAGCTACATCGCTTAAACTGCTGTTAAATTAAAATACTTTGTGTTCACGATCTTCTGTTGTATTCTAGGTAATCCATTTCTACAACAAGAAAGCAACTCCTCCATTTTGTTTGTGCCATCATGGAACACCCAACTATAGGGAAGACGTTGTGCGGAGCTGGATCAACGACGATTCAAATTTAACCTACGACCATGCAAGTGGAACAATATTTTGTGCTAAGTGTGAAACTTCTATAAAGGCTACAAAAAAAAGCAATTTAGACCGACACATTAATGGAGCTACACATAAAGGAACCCGAAAATCGCCAATGGAAGACTTCTATTTTGATTTTATTGAATTTTTAATCATGTGTACCGTGGTCTCAAGTCAATAACACCGCATTCAAAATGTTTTTTGCAAAATATTTGTGTTGCAAATGCAGTGGCAGATCTGTACCAGACGAATCGTTACTACGAAAAGTTTACTTAGAAGAAGTTTACAGAAACAGAATTCAAGAAATTTACACCAAAATAGGAAACGCCAAATTGTGGGTATCCTTAGATGAGACAACAGATATATTAGGTAGATACATAGTGCATTTAATGGTCAGGATTTTAAGCCCCTTAAAACCAAATAAGACACACTTGATAGCTTGTAAAGCATTAGAAAAAGTAAATGGCAATACAATTTCTCTATTTGTTATAGAAACTTTTCAAAATACGTGGGGCGATTCTTTTGAATCTAGAGTAACTGATGTGTTGATAATGTGTACAGACAGTGTAGCATACATGTTGTTAGCTGGGCGTATTTTAAAAAGTAAATTTCCAAAACTTGTTCACATTATATGTTTAGGTCATGCATTGCACCGTCTCACAGAACAAATATGAGTTCAATACAAGAATGTCGATATGCTTATATCAAATGTAAAAAAAACATTTCTTAAGTCCCCAAGTAGAGTAAAAATTTTGAAAGAAAAATACCCAGATTTACCTTTGCCTCCACAGCCTGTTATTACAAGATACATCTGGCTAGAGGCATCATTTTACTTTGCCAAATATTTTGATAAAATACAAGACGTATTTACTATGTTAAACAACCGAGATGCACTTTGTATTAGACAAGCAAAACATGCAATGAACAATGAAAATTTACAAACACAATTGATTTACATGGAGAAATACTTTAAAATCATTCAATTAGCCCTGGAAAACTTGCAAAAGCATAACCTGTCTATTACGGAAGCTTTAGTAGTTTTTGACACAGTGAGAGCAGTCATTAATTGGACGGGAAATGATGCACTACAAAAAAACTTGAATAAATTATGAATCGAAATCCAGACTTGGATGTCGTTAGAAATATTAGCGAAACTAGCCACGAAACGTTGCTAGAATTTGCTCCGCTCACATTGGTTGATGTTGAAAGATCATTTTCAACTTTTAAGTGGGTGTTGCACCCATATCGAAACCGATTAAAAGAAAATATTGAAAAAATTATGATAATATATTTGAATTCTTTAGTAAATGATGTGGACGTGAACCTTTAGCTTCCGCCAGTATTTCTGAGATAGTTGAAATAGAAACTGATTGATTTTTTAATATTTCATTTCATTGACTTGTTAATACTGATTTGATTAATAAAAATTATATATACTTAATGACAACTTTGTTTCATTTATCCATGTCTCTATTCTTTCTGAACAGCAGGACAATGCAGTCAGCGTCTTGGGGACAGTTTCGACTGTATTGATATTTATCAGTTGAGCTACCTCTAGGTTGTTTGCAGTGAGCTCAATTGTAAATACTAGTTCTAATTTGATTCTATTATTTGACTCCTCCACCTCTCCCAGCCCTGGTCTAATCTCGTATCTAAAATTACTTTTTTTGTGTACCTATCCAAAATATCTCACTTATTTTACATACCTACATAATTGTGGGTATGTAAAATAAGACGACCTCTGTGGCGCGGTGGGCGAAGGTCCGCCTGCGACGCAAGAGGTTGCGGGTTCGATTCCCGCCTTGGAACCAATATTTGTACGATCTGCAAGTATTTGTTCCGGGTGTTCTGGTCGTTTTCTATGTATAATAAAAAAAAATATCTATCTATGTAATGTATTGTATTATGTATATCAGTTATCTAGTGCCCATAATACAAGCTCTGCTTAGCTTGGGGCTAGATAATGCTGTGTGAATTGTCCAGCATTATTTATTATTTATTTATTTATTTATTTAATTAAAGTTTGGGGGCCAACCCCAAAAAAAAAATGTTAAATTAGTATGATATTTTGGATAAGTACTACTGGAGGAAGGCCAGGTGTGGTTACGCTACCTAATTTGTGTTTAACATAGGAAAGAAGAAATTTAGAAGACAATAATATCAATCCCTGAAAATGAGAAAACATTTGATCAATCCTCAATCCAGGGATTAAAAAGGCATATCCATGTTATGTTATCCTAGGCTTTTTACAACATTAGGTACATAAAAACTCTACCTATTCCGATCCCTGGTGATGATTATGATTACTCTCCACAAATCATAGGATCACAAATCAATCAGTCTTTATTTCTATCAAAGAGCCTTAATCAATACCCATACACTTGAGAAATAAAATTGTACATACACTAATTAAACGGTACATAACTACTTACTAATTTACACTGGTGGTTTTATTTATACTGCGTTGTATTTCTCTTACAAACTCAAAGTTTTCATGATTTTCCTCACGTACCTTTTCCGTAGTAGGTATATATCTTACATGCCTGAAATAAAATATTGAAGCATTAATATGAAAATTATAAATAGTACTATAGTAATAGTAAGTTATATTAGTAACACCAAATCCCAATACCATTTAAATATTTTCGATTTAGTATTTTGATTAGTAGGTAGACTAAAACACAAAGTAGGTATAATTTTTCTATCCAAATCTCAAACAGTCCTTCACCCATCATCGTAGCACTGATTCTTTTTATGTATTTATTTATTTTACTTACCAGTCTTGGAACAGCATAAGAGAACAGATACGTTCACGTTTCTTTTTTGTTAACGATTTTCATGAAAATGTTTGAACAAATTACTAAATATTTTTGGGTTCCCAGTTTTTGCGACCCGTGGCTTCTATCCAAAGCAAATGTATATCATTGTTTTCGGGAAATCTGTAACAAACAAAATCATATTTTAAGAATGTATGTAGATGTAGGTATTCATGTCTCAATGCGCCACGACATTTGGGGAATTTTATTTTCGAGTGCAGGCAACCCTAAATTTTCGTAATTTTAGGTTATATTTATTAGAATTATTTTAAAACATAGTTTTTGAGTCTTGTCTGTACGGAAATCTATGAAACTATAAATTTTGAACCTTTTTTGAAGTCAAACGAGCTTGTACTTACGATTGGAATGACAAACTCGGCACTTTTCGTTCACCGTCACTTTTACATCCAAAAACACTGCACCGCACCATCGTTGCTTCAGATTTATATCGTTGAGAGACGCAGGAATGCCCGCAGAGTCACTTTCACACATTTAATTAGCAGAAAGTATCATTAGGTCGAAAAAAACAAATACTATGTGATGTGCCCGGCATGTTTGAAAACTGGCACACTGGTAGAGACAGAGAAACTTTCATTCTATCTCATTTCTTCTCAGGCTACAAGCATATTTTTATCTCTCTCTTGTGTGAATGAAATGGGTATATGCAACACCTCTAGTGGTATATACTCTAAGATTCATGCTAACTTTAGCAACTGTGTGAAAGGGACACAACAAACTGTGCGAAGCAAGCGACTGTTTGAAGCGAAGCGAATCAATCAATGTCGCATGTCTTACGTCGTTTCGTTCGTTCGTTATTGTATACTCTTTAGTCTTTGGTCACATGTAGCGTCGCGTCGCTTGTTTTCGTCCATTGACTCGAGTTTTCAAATTTTGTGTTGATTTGGTGAATTCCTATTTATTTGCCGCTAAAAGCTTGTAAAAGAGCATATATATGAGTGAACACTCATATATGGCATAAGTTTTTTTGTTCTATTAGAAGATTATACTGGTTGAAGACCAACTTGTTTTTAGGTTATCAAAAAAGGAAACGAGAAATCCCGCAAAATGAGTAAGTACCTATTCATTCAATCTTTCACTGATGTTGAGAGGTAGACTGTGTCTGCTGGTTGAGGAATCCACCAAATTACGTTCAAGCTCTACCAAGAAAACCCGATAACCCTTAATTTTGTTCTAGCGCTGGACATTCGGCCAAACCACACAATCTACATCAATAATTTGAATGAGAAAATAAAGAAAGAGGAGCTGAAGAAGTCCCTGTACGCAATTTTCTCACAATTTGGTCAGATTTTGGACATAGTTGCTATGAAAACTTTGAAAATGAGAGGTCAAGCTTTTGTTATCTTCAAGGAAATATCCAGTGCCACTGTTGCTTTGAGAAGTATGCAGGGTTTCCCTTTCTATGACAAACCTATGGTATGTAGCAGATTTCCAATATGGTTCAGATTATTCTCTCAGATCAATACATTTCATATGTGTGCATGAATAAAACACTAAAATGAGATTATTTTTATTTACAGAGAATCCAGTACTGCAAGACAGACAGTGATGTCATTGCCAAAGTCAAGGGTACATTCCAAGAGAGGCCCAAGCGTCCCAAACTGCCAAAAAGCATTGAAGATGCCAAGAAGAAGAAGAACAAAGATGCCGGCCGTCCCATGCCTGGGATGGCTGCTCCAAATCTTCTCAACAATGTTAATGTGGAACAGCCTCCTAACCAAATTCTGTTCTTGACTAACCTTCCTGATGAAACATCAGAAATGATGTTGTCTATGTTGTTCAACCAGTTCCCTGGCTTCAAAGAGGTCCGTTTGGTGCCAAACAGACATGACATTGCCTTTGTGGAATTCGCAAATGAAATGCAATCTGCTGCTGCCAAGGAAGCCCTACAAGGATTCAAGATCACACCAACTCATGCCATGAAGATTACCTTTGCAAAGAAATAGTCATTATAAGAATAAATAAATTACTTTTATTTAATAAATATTAAGACTTGAGAACTGTTTTAAGCATTGCACTTCGCTGAAACAGCTCTCTGGCTGTGATTAGTCATACATAAGTTTACAAGTTACATAGTATTTGTATATTATTTCTTGAAACTCCATGAAACTATCAGAATAGTTAAGAACTTTTATAAATGAGTCATCATACCTAGGTAGTCCCATCCCATCATCAGCCCTTGTCAACATGGGCACTTGGGCATAAGCTTGTATATTATTGCCTTTTGGCACGGCACGCTTTCGGTGGGAGGTCTAGTTAGCCCACAAAGGAGGAACATTCCCCCCCCCTTGGAGTGGAACACCAACAGTGTAATATGGGGTCCAAACTTTTTAAGAACTTGCCACATACCTAATAATCATCAGTCAGTGCTCCTTTCGAGTAAAAGAAATTACCAGTGTGACGGTGCAGCTAAACGGTGTGACCACGCCGCTGTACCACCATACATGTGCGTCGTGGGCCATGAAAGTGATAAAGTATAATAAAATACTAGAGAACCCGTAGATTGATTGGCTTGTTACTTTAGGAAGGGAGAACGGCGAAACCGGTGTAGCCATCGGTCTTGCTAACTAATGTCACATTTGCAATATTCCAGCTGCCAACACTGAATTATTATGCGGCAAAATAAAAATACTACAGAAAGAAACAGCAACTGAGAAAAAGAACACGCGAGGGATAGAGCAAAATTACTTCAAAATAAGGTCAACCAGTGCTGCCAGATCTAATGATTTAGCAGTAGAGCTACCTGATTTTAAACAGTTATCGATCTACAAATTTTTTTTTTTAAATTCAAGGTATCTGCCTGCGCTCTCTGAGAGAGACCCTTAAGATTTCACGATCGATTTCTAGTCGGTTTTGAATCTTTTGTTGCTGAACCTCTCTTTCTCTGATGAACATAGTCTCTTCATAGAAAGGACCATGGAACACCATCGTAGGTTTAAAATGTACAATAACTGCTAAATCTCAGCGAAAGCTGAGCTGATGAATGGCTTTGATCAATGCTTTCATGCATGAAGTTTCTCACAAACTTAAGTAGGTAAGTACAACACCTAATTTTACAAAATTTGAGAGCCATAAATATTATACTTCGCATCTTGGGTACTTTGACGAACGCTATCATAGAAAATTTAAACACACAGACTCGTACATAAACGATACTAAATCGGTTCATCCGTTCAGGAAATTTAAGGGACAAAAAAACGTATAGATTGATACTTTTACTCGCGTGTTTCGCGTCTAGGCCAAAAAAAATATTTTTTCTGCAATCTACTTATTTATTACCAAAAATAAAATTATAAATCTAAAATACTTGGTATAATACTCGACTCTATTTATTTTGTCAAATTCAATCTGGCAGCACTGGTCGACCATTGCATACATTACATTACAATTTTGTCGCACTATATATTATTTTTGGTGATTGCGAAAGTGTCAACTTCCTCGCAAATGAGATTTATTTTAATATTTTAACGCTCTATTTCAGTTTCTCGTTAATCGTTTTGCCTAGCAGTTACAGGCAATAGTGTAACAAACTAAGTGAAAGTTCTTCCATTTGAATAGGTGACGAAATCGCTCTGAAAACATGGAAGATATTTTTCAGTGGTGTCGGGAAGGCAATGCCCTTCAAGTGAGGGTTTGGCTGGATGATACTGAGCATGACATGAACCAGGGGTAAGTCTGAAGTACTCCCTTCATCTTATCGTATCTAGATCGCGTACGAAACGGCCAGGTGTTCTGTAAACGGCATTGGTAGTCACGCCCACAGTTAACATGGCCTTAGAATGCGTCAGCTACAGTAGGTCCGAATAACTGAGATCAGCATGCTTGAAAACGTACATTGTTGTGGGTATAGAGTAGAATTTACGAGGTTGGTAAACATGATTCCCACCATGTTTGGAAAAACCCATAAGATATGTCATGTTTATTTTGGTTATCAGGTTGGCCTGAGAGGATTAAAACCTATTGGATTAATTTAGTAAAAAAGCTCTGCTTGTATAAAAACAATAAAATATGTAGACTGAGTCATAAGTTAACTGGGTTGTGGTAAACTTGATATTTAGAAACCTGATTAACTGAACCAATTTCCTCCTTAATTTATAGTTATCTTTTCCTGGATTTAGTGTACCTTAATGAATGATTCTGGGGTGCTTGTTCCACATGTAGAATCTATAAGGTAAAACAATAACAGTCATTAGTTTTTGCTTGGGGGTCATTCCATTGTGACGGGTGGGACATTCTAACTCCTTTTTGCTCAAACTTCAAGTAATTTCTCAAAAACTACCAATGCTATCAGTTTCAAAATAATGTCATAACATAACCAGATAATAGCTTTACATGAAAACATATAAATGTAGTCCTGAATTACACAGTTGACTCAGTAAATTGACATTTACTAAGTGTGACGGGTGGGACACCCATGACACCCACCTATCTAAGTGGATGGCTTTGCTTCCCAAATTAAGACAAACCATCAACATTTTGCTAGCAGCTTTTTCATATGTTGTAGCTAGAAAGATAAGGTCCCATTTTAAATTAAATTACCATTATTTTATTTGAAAATTATCGAAATAATGCCTCATACAGTTTGTGACGGGTGGGACAAGTAACAATTACGTGCGATTATTTCAAGTCTACGACATAAATCTCGCAAATAAAACACACACACCTGCTTAGACAAGCATATTAATTATGCACCTGGATAGAAACACTAACAAAAGTTATAAAAGCGAAAAAAAGTGGTTTTAAATTTTTTCGAAACTAATTGGAAAAAAATCTTCTGAGGTCAGTCCACATCGAAATATAACTGTAAACAAGTATTTCTCACGTGAATTTAGCTATTTTCCCGACGTTTCAGCTGGTTTAGTCAGTCCATGACCACGTCTGAGCATAAATCTTCTGAATGGTCGAAAAAAATGGATATAAACGTGATAAATTCCCGTAAATCATAATATTATTACTAAAACTATATTTATGTGTCATAATCAAACCACTTTAACGCAGTAAATCACGAATTTATCAAGGCTTTTTTTGGTCCCACATGCCGTTGTGACGGGTGGGACACCGTTTGTAATCTCAATATTTCGTTAAGTATTTACTTGCGCAATGTTCCATGTAGCCAAAACCATTACACATAGCATAATTGTTACTTTTGCCAAACCGGAAGACAAAAGATGCTATATTTTTAGCTCAGGATAAAAAAGACTATGTTTTGCTGTGACGGGTGGGACACCCAATAAGCATTTTGTTGATGCTTTATAACTTCTCAACAAAATTACTCTCATATAATAACTTGCCGCTGTTTTAAACGCCTTGAATTGTATTTGTCTTAAGTCGAAACGCCTTTTACAGTAATACATTAGAAGGCAAAGAAAAGTATTACAAACATGAAGAAAAAATACCTTACCACAGGCAATCGCGCTACAGCTGTGTTCAAGATCAATCAAAACTGCGAAAATCGCAAAAACATTTAAAAAATTGGTCTATTCCTATTGAATCAATTCATTGGCTTTGCTGTAATGACATATTCAAGTACAAATTATGTAATTTATTATTTTGACCTGGGGTGTCATCTTCGCTGGAATGACCCTTGGGTTATTTTAATAATAATAAATTAAAGAGCCTAGCTTTTAATGCCTCAATAAAACTTTAGGATTCATTATGTCTATACAAAAAAGTCATTCCGCGGGTCAAAACTACACTTGTAAAGATTGTTAGGAAGATTTTTGATCTTTGGTAATCAAGAAGATTATGCTTTGGTTATTATGAAGATTCTGCACTTTTGAACAGGGTATGGCTGGTTAGGTTTGCAAGATACTTTTCTTTATGGATTAATTTTGAGTACAATTAAGGGAAGTCCTTAGAGTTATTAATTTCAGACAGATTAGGTACTTAGTTTGTAACAAATTAAACAAGCTTGAGCTAATTGTTATGAGTTTACTCCATCATCATTGTGTATTCTTAAATAATTGCAATTGGTGTGTATGTGTTACCATTAATTTTTGTTCTCTTTTGAGCAGTTCATCTTCCTTCCCTCTTGAATATCTCAGCAATTAGCACAACTATTAACTTGAAATTTAAAATAAAGAGTTGCTTTTGATTCGGACAAAATATATTGGGACGCAATGTCCCAGTTGTGTGACACTTGTGATTTTAATATTTTTGTTACTGTCGATTCGGATATTGAAAGGCGAATAAATGAAAATAAATAAAAAAACTAAAACTCTAAAACTTGAATAAATTTACCATTCCCCCCTATCTCCGAAGTTTGCATAGTGAAATGTGTCAAATGAAAGGTACCAGTTAGTACATCTAGAAGTCATTTTCGAAATTTCTGTTGATTTCTTACTTTTATTTTTTTAAAAAGCTGAAAAATAGACCGCTACCTCCTAATAGCCAGTTTGCAGAGTGATCCATCTAAAATAAGTACCTGCTATTTTTAGGTACTTAATCATTAAGGCGGTAGGTACCCCGACTCACGCTAGCGCCGCCACCTATCTTATTTTATTATTACATTAAACTTCAAAAAACTATTGAGCAGTTTGTAAACCTAGCTTTCTTTAATACATCTGTAATAGATTATTTTGTATATAATATAGGCAGAGATGCGAAAACCTAAATTGGTGGCCACCAAGACCACCGTTTATAGATAGTTCCTGTTTGTATAATTGGCAAACGTTTGAAACCCTCGGTGCGCGAGTTATACTCGCACTTGACGGATCTTGTTTTTATCTACAATCTTTTATAGGTGCCCTTTGTCAATGACCACATCAATTAAAGTAAAATAAATAAATTGGAAATAATAAATTAAGAATTGTATACCTATACCAATATTATTGTAATATCCAGAGATGACCATGGCTTCAGTCCTCTCCACTGGGCCTGCAAAGAAGGGCACCTCAAGATTGTAGAAATGCTGATCCGAAGAGGTGCTCGGGTCAATAGCACAAACATGGGAGATGACACACCACTGCATTTGGCAGCGGCACACGGACACAGGGGTATTGTACTGTTGGTAAGTGTTTATTGATGACACTGGATAGCTGAAATAGTAACATTTAGGCCGTGGCGACTGAATAAGAATCTGTTTATCCAAATCAGCCCGTAGATGTCTCAAGGACCAGTTAAGGGATCCTACCAGACGAAGGCAGGAACTTCCTTCTGTATATTTTTGGCACCTCAACTGGGATCACCAAAATGCCTGCCAAGTGTTAGGTACCGCACTTGGCATTCATGCTTGTGTCATACCTGGCGCAACCTACTCTTTTCGGGAAGCAAGTTCAGCATTGAAGTTATGAATGCCTAAATTAAGCTTTTTTCCGTGTAGAAACTGGTTTTAAAAATACCTATAGGTCATTGCTATGCCCAGGCCAGAGAGCAGAGATCGCCATAAGCATTACTTAAAAAAAATTGCTTGGCCCCATGGCGTCCCACCCATTGGTAGTTCATTGGGGAATGGTTTACCCACAGTGCATGCGTCATCGACCGAAATGTGATTTCCAAATTATTATTTTCCCCAGCTCCTACAGAACAGAGTAGACGTAAACTTCACGAACGAACACGGAAACTCTCCTCTCCACTATGCTTGCTTCTGGAACTATGGAGACATAGCTCAAGAGCTGGTGATGGCGGGCGCTCTGGTGTCTCTCGCTAACAGAGAGGGCGATACGCCGCTAGATAAGACTAGAGGGCAGCTGGTGCAGAGGTTAGTTATTTATGATCGAAAGGTAAAAGTTTCTTGTTCGCTTCTTTACTTGATTGAAGTGGACAAAGAATCAAAGTGATCACTTTATTTCCTAGTTTTACTTATGTAATCTGAGTTTTGTGACGTGTCCAAGAGTCCTGTAAGGTCTAAAGGCAATAAAGCACTTTGATGTTTGATAAGAGTGCGCCACTTTGGGAATAGAATAGACATAGAATTTCGCGTGCATAGTGGAGCGGGTGCGGGACAGAGCATACGTTTTTGGAACGGCGCGTAAAAACTGCATTTTCATTATTTTTTTATCACATTTTTTTCCCAAATGTTGTATTTTATGTAATTATAGTTTTTTACCACGGCTATCCCACGAGTACTGAAATATAGACCTAGTTTCACAACCAAACCCGTTAGGTTAATTTGAATTTTGTGACATGATCAAAAGTCTTGTAAGGATAAAGAAAATAAAGACTAATATTATTTTAAGCTTCCTAAAGCTTACCTTAATCACCTTCTTTCAGATTACATGAGATGGCGATAAACCAAAACCAAGACCTGAAGAAGATCCAGTTCAAAGACCAGTCCTGGATCGGCCTCAAGACCCGCAGCAGAGACGCCACTCTGTCCCGGCACAGGGGGATCAACATTAACGAGCTCACGCTGCACACCAGGATCGCTATCACACCTTCTGGTATGCACGACTTTGTTCTAACCTACCAGCTGCAGCGGCTTCGCACACCGATTTATGGATAAAAACCTGTTTGTTATTTGAAGGATTCTAATTTTACTTTTGAATAATGGAGAAGTCAAATCAGTGTCAAAAGTGAGTATCTGGCACAGCACATCAGCATTGCCATACAGCGGGGCAATGCAGCCAGCGTCTTGGGGACGCTTCCGACTGGTATTGATATGATATGGTTTCAACTGTAAATACTAGTTCTAATCTATTTATAATATTTGATGCTAGTAAAAGTAGGTTTTATTATAAGCCAAAAACATATTACTATGGTCTATTAGGAAAAAAAAAGAATTGGAAATGAAAACTGCAATATGTTCTGACACGTACTAATTAAGCTAATTTAGCCGTAGCAAATCTGGAAGAACTATATTGCATGAAAGAGTTACGTAGTCAACATCAACGATTCATTATTTCTTTGATAACTACAGTCCAATAAAATTTAAGAAGACATGAACTTTACCTGCCCCCCTAGCACGGGGATTGTTGTCTAGGGTAGAATAGACAATAATGACATTGCATCGCCATACATTGCGTTCATTATTGAAGTTGATGGAATGCATTTCAAATAATTTACGCATTGGATGACGAAGTGACGTAATTTTTCTCTATTCTACCCTAGACAACAATCCCTGTGCTAGGGGGCCTGATAACTATTTAGGTATTGAGACGAGAGAGAAAAAGACACTTGTTTTGTTGATTGCAGTCACTTTGATGACAAGTTAAAATAAAGAAGCATCAAGTGTTTTCGGTGATGAAATAAAAATGTTATCTTACGTTTATCTTACATTTATCTTTAGGCGAGACTTGGCGAGGCAGATGGCAGAAGAACGACATCGTAGCAAAGATCCTGGCCGTGCGGGACTGCACACCGCGCGTACAACGAGACTTTAACGAAGAGTTCCCCAAGCTGAGGATATTCTCGCATCCTAACATCCTGCCTGTGGTAAGTGTGACTTGACGGAGTTCCCCAAGCTAAGGATATTCTCGCACCCTATCAGCCTGCCTGTGGAAAGGGTGTGACTTGGCGGTCGCATCCGCCATTGAAATAAAGTGATATTTTTGGTAAAAAAAAAAAAACCTTTAGCCTGTGAGCGAGTGATTTTTCGACTGATACCATAATAAATTATTATTTCAGGTTGGATGCTGCGTAGACCCGCCCTCGCTCGTCGTTATATCTCAGTACATGTCGTGGGGGTCTCTCTATTCTCTGCTTCATGGCTCAGGCGGCGGCGGCGGAAGGTCAGACATTTATTTATTAATTTGTCAGCAAAATAGTTTTATGACACTAGGAGCAAGAAAATAAAATGATTATGATGTACATCAGAGTCATCTATGTAGCAAATTAATGTTAATATTCTTTGACAGATTTGTGGTAGACGCAGCGGCAGCGCTTCGACTGGCGCATGACGTGGCTAGCGGGATGGCCTATCTGCACTCACTGCCAAGGGACAAGATCTTACCCACTTTCCATCTCAACAGCAAGCATATTATGGTTAGTATAACATAAAGTAGTGATTGTCAGTAAAACGTCTCGCTTCGACTCATCCACGCCGGCGCATGACGTGACTAGCGGGATGGCCTATCTGCACTCACTTCCGAGGGACAAGATCCTACCCACTTTCACTTCCGACAAACGTCGGATGCGTTTAATTTTAATAAAATTACCTTGTTAATTTCCCAGATCGACGAAGACATGACCGCTCGAATCAACATGGCGGACTCAAAGTTCTCATTCCAAGAGCGCGGGCGTGTGTACGCGCCGGCGTGGATGGCCCCCGAGGCGCTCCTGAAGCCGGCCGCCAAACGCAACTGGGAGGCCGCCGACATGTGGAGCTTCGCCGTGCTACTCTGGGAACTCGCTACTAGAGAGGTACTAATCAGCCCAATATAATACACTGCTTAATACAGGCATCGCCTAAAGGCCGTTATAAAGACGATGCTAAGCCGCCATTCATCGACACCCCGCGACCGCTACAGTATCATCCGTCCATAATTTAATAATTTTTAAGCCTTTCCATCAGAAATGTGCTGAACATAGGCATCCTCAATACGACGTCATACACAGCGGTCCTGTGGCACCTCCATTCCTAATTGCACTATAGGCCTTCTTTCAGAGAAACTCCAGAGCATTGCTATGCTCGGAAGAAGAGTTCTCTCTCTTTCCATAGATTGCTGAGCGACCCTAAACATGTCAGAGCTCTGTAAATAAACGTGTAATCGATATTATTTTTTAAAACAACTATTCTGCTTAAGGTGGTTCGTTTCGTGTTGGCACAAGATTCAATTTTTTCAAGAAGTTTTATTCTAGAAAGAATAAAACTAACGCAACAGTGATTTGCCGCAAAATATAAACCATTTTCTATGATCCCATGATAAAACCAACCTTAATTAAATTTTATATTAGGACATGTTGATTTTAAACCCAAAATCTCTTAAATTCTCAAAAATACCAATCATCTCAGCTACTTTTCTTTTATACAATTTTTCCATTTCCATTCCATCCAGATTCCATTCGCCGACCTATCCCCAATGGAATGCGGTATGAAGGTTGGTCTGGAAGGCCTGCGCATTTCCATCCCTCCTGGCGTCTCGCCGCACATCGCCAAGCTCATCAAGATATGCATGCACGAGGACCCAGGGAAACGACCAACTTTTGACATGATCCTGCCTATTTTGGAGAAGATGAAACGCTAATGATGATGGGGCGTTTTATTTTATTTTTTGCGCGACTGCGAAGGAGAGTTTTTCGTGAGTATGTTTCATACAGTGGGTATACCTGTATGTGGTTGTGTAAGGCTCAGTTCATATCGAGACGCGACGTTGCGCGTACTTTCATCCAAAATATAACTTTATTTACTACGCAAAAAGGTACAACTTTTATTGACATAATAATACGAAAACTCCTCGCCTCGCTTGTGCCAATATGTATCTTTTTGCGTAGTAAATTAAGTTATATTTTGAATCAAAGTCTCGTCTCGTCTCAATGAGCTGACTCTAAGCAACGTTGGTTGTATTTTGACAAAATGAAGTCGCGTTGATTCTTAATCATAACATTACGATAAATATTGCTTTATTTTCATCTTTGAATGACAGATCAGTTCTCTGAATTAATCTGTCATTTCAGATGGCAATAACACACTAACTAAAATAATTTGACAGCACTAAAATAAATAATACTGGACCATTAACACATCATTAACTAGCCCCTAGTTAAGCGGAGCTTGTATTAAGGGTACTAGATAACTGATATACATAAATGATGCCATCCTTTTTATTTCGATCAATTCTATAGAATGGAAACATTTTAAAAGCTGTCAAATTATGTAAGTTAGTTTTTGTGACATGTGAATTGAAACTAAGATAATTAAATTTAAAAATGCAATATGACACAAGAAGCGCATTTCAATACAAAACCAACGCAGTCCGGATTTTTTGTTCTTCTAAATAAACACTTGTACACTTGTGGTATGTTTAGCAAAAGTTGAACATACCTGCAAACTCTTTGTATCTGATCTGATAACATGATGACAAGTTCAAACTATATAATATATACTTAGCTTTTTGCTTTATAGTGCGTTACTCGCACTGGGAAAATCTTCTATATATAATATATACTTAGTATATATTTATAATGTATACTTAGTTTGAACTTACATTAATATAACGAATGTAGAATAAAATCATGTTGAAAATATAAGGGATACTAAGTACTGTACTTACAAAGTAATAAAGTGCCATTTAAGATTTCCATAAGGAATTGTACCTGTCTACCTATCCGCTTTTTATTTGTTTTTAAGTTTAAAATACTGCCAGTATTTTATTTGTTGTATAGTACATAGGTTGTGTATTAATTGTAAACTAATCAATTAGAATTGGTGCTAAAATTCTAACAGACTTACAATGTAAAATATAATTCAATATGTCTCGAAAATAGTTCTTGAAAATAAAAATACCAAGAATCTCTTGTGCAATATACAATTACAAGTTGAGATTATTATATATATACACAATATAAACAATTGCATAAATTATTTTTAGAGTGTGTTTTATCTAATGCAACACAATTTATATTTAGTAGATTTATGTTAGATATTTTATATCAGATGATTTGTCTATGCAGTGAAATAAATCTGAAAATAACTTACAATTGTAAGTTGTTTTTACTGTTTGAACTGTAAATTCTAGTTCTAATTTGTGTCTATTCTTTAATTAAAGACACAAACTGCAGACTGTTGCAACTGTTGATCCATAAATAATCATTATTTCATACAGAATCATTTATTTTTGTATCCAACAAACAGTTTGCTGGGCAAGCCTACTTTGTAATAATTGTTGGAGTAATTTATTTTATTTTTAAGTATTAAATGTAATGTGTGCTTTTTGGGGTAATGAATGAAGTGCCTAAATAAATAATGGTTCTAATCTTAGCTTATCCTAAGATGCTTAATGTGAACAGTGCCTTAGTTTGTTGCCAATTTACCATTATTAAAAACCTAGTTATAATAATGTTTATTGTAACAAGCTTTATTGACGATGAAATTATGAACATATACATATACATATTTTTAAATACGTTATCGTTTTACAAGTAAATATTGTTTTTGTAAAACTTTCATAAAATGTACCTAAGTAACAACTTGCATAAAGTTGTATAATATTATAACTAACATTTTGTAATAAAGTTTTAAACGCAATTCCTACTTTGTTTTTATTCAATACCTTACAATGCCTACTTTTGTCAAGGAATTTCTACCCTGAGCGTAGGTTTTGTGAATACCAGTGTACGGCACAACAGCTTAAATCCTTACTAATATTTTAAAAAATGCGAATGTCTGTTTGTTCTTCCTTCACACCGCGCCCTAAGCAACCAATCGCAACTTGATTTTTGGCACAGTTCGTTAGTTGAAAGGATGGAGAGTAACATAGGCTACTTTTATCCGAGTTCAAAAAAGAAAGGACGTTCTCAAGTCACTAACAACTGAACGGGAAAAAATACCTTTTTGTCCCTCTGGAAATATGAAATTCGAATTAAACACGGGTGAAACCGCGGGGAACAGCTAGTAATATACCAGCTAGGGGGGAACTAGATTAGAGTCGAGGCCGGAGCGGGCAGGAGCAGTTTAGTACGGAGAAGTAAGTAGACGGGCCCGGACGGGACACGGATCATGCACTTTTTTTTAAAGTGCATGATGCGTTTTTAATAGAAACTGCTCCATACAAAATGTATGTAACGTTTCAAATCTGTGCACCATCCGGGCCACGTACACGACACGGGTTGGTCTAATATAAATCATCCTCCAGTCACATCTGGAAGTTAAGAACTAGTTAGGACGGACTGTCCGTCCGGATCTAGGTTTAGAAGTTCCTACATTACACTGACTATGGCACCATGGCACGCACGTCACGACACGGGTCCTTAGGGTGATTTTTTCCGTCCACGAAGTCAAGTTTGAGAAATGGGCATATGTTTGAGTTTGACGTACGTGGTACGATGTGGTTAAATTCATGTTAAATTCTCTTTGAGTTTGACATGACAGTCAGACAAAAACATCCATCCATCGGTGACTTTTTACGTAGGTAGTACCTAGGTACTCGATCGAAGAGAAAAGAACGAAAACAAAACATTAAGCAAATATATTATAATAAGTTACGATACTATACGTAGTTTATTATCCCTGTAAAAATCTGTGCTGTGACCCTACGTACGGCATCGGCAAGCCAGGGCAAGAACAAGACTTGTGAAATATATTTTCTATCCTAAAAAGGGATAATAGAATAAGTACCTACAGGGCTACAGGAAAACCTAGAAGAATGTATTCTAACATGCACTGTTAGACCTCTACCATACCATGGATCCCAGTGGGAATCAGAATGTGGGCGTGCTTCCCAACATTGTAGATGTTGAGTGGAAACTTGAAGTTACCACAAATTCTTCTGGCACTGAATCAGATAATCTTCTTTACACTGTGATACTGAAGACTGACGTAGGGGAAGATGTGGTGTTCACCTGTGGCAGCCAGCAGCTCCACGATTTGGTGTACAAGTTGAAACATTTAGTTCGGCATTGTGAAAAAGTAAAAACTGAACTTTCATAGTGGTGTGAAACATGAGATTATTGAGAAAATAATAACATCTGTATTATATTTTGTAAATAAAGCTGATCTGTAAGTAATTTGTGTTGCTACTCTCAGAGAATCTTAATCAGATTTGCCGATAAAGTGTTCACCACCCAGCTTCTGTGGTGTAACTAGAAGGGGCAGCTACACAGAACATGAACAGAAGTACAATAGTATTAAGGTCACTAAGGACATGCTTAAGCCATTGTTAAAGGTAATTTTATAGCACTAAGGAGTGTAGTCCAATACTGCTAATACCCACCACAAAAATGTGCATTCAAATATCAGCTTAAACTCGTTATCATTAGCTATATTTTACAGGGTCTAAAAGGCTTCCCACAAACTTTAAACGGGTGGTCCGTGAGCTGTCTGTCATACGAAGCCATCAATATACATCTAAATTTCACTAGATAAAGCCTATATTTGGAAGCCCCTTTTTTTGCTGCCCTGCAGCAATGTTTTCTGTATGCAAAAAGCTTAAGTCTTAAAAGGAAACAAGGAATAGTCTTATCGAATCTTTATTTCAAAACACAAGAGTTACGATAATACAGAGAGAACAAAATAAGTACTGAAAACAATTCCCTCACACAACAAAATCACAGATTTATAACTAAAACTTAAAATTAAATAGGTAAGCTGCTACCTCTACAAAATGTTAGCTTCTTGGGTCTACCTACAGATATTAAAGGTGACCTGAGAATATTGTTTAAATATAATGTACTGGAGAATGAAGTTTGTGTTATTATTTTATATAATTATTTCCAAAACAACAGATATTGCACTGGTATACTGGTCCTTTCTATAGGCCAAAGCTAATCTGAAGCCACCTTTAAATCTTAAAATATCACAATAACAACACCTAAATTACTACAAAGACTTATTTATAATAATTCAAGTTTTATAGCCTTCAGCAATTTTATTAATCGAATTGAACACATCGTTGTAGGTTTTAATTTATTGCTATGATTTTTTTATCTTAGCTGTTTCTGGCAGCTTAAGGTGGGGGCAAACCTCTGAGCTCCCATACAAACATACTTTCCGATTCATTTGGAAACTGTCCGATTTTAATGAAATTTTGCATACATAATCAGATAAGAAATAGCAATGTTTGTATCGTTTTAGTTTTTCAAAATACGTAATCAGCATTCAATGAGAGCGAAAGTAATGAAATCGCTTGAAAATGGATAAAAATGAGTTTTGGCTCTCACTTAATGATGATTATGTATTTCGAAAAACTAAAACGATACAACAGCTATTTCTTATACGATTATGAGTGCATAATTTCATTGCAATAAATGGTATAGTTCCAAACGAATCGGAAAGTACATTTGCATGGGAGCTTAGAGGTTCGCACCTACCTTAATATTATGTTACTATAAATTCACATTGTACCTACAGCTCTCATAAATAAGCTTAAGACTTAAAAATATATTGAATTCAAATCCTTGATCTGCCATAATGGCCTATTTTAAGAACATAACATTCATAAGTTGTTAAAATATTAATAATAAGTCATTAAATTCAGAGAACTCCTAGGCCCTACGAGAATTTAATTGTGCTGATACCTACTTCTCTAGTTTTAGTATTAAAATATTGCTTTTCCAAGCTTTTTTTATACAGCTGCAATATTTATTACCATCACACCTTTGAACACTTAACATAAGGATTACTTGACACAATAATACTTCTGTTGGGATTACGACTTGCATTGATAAACATTAAAACACATAATAATAAACTCTTAAATTAAATTTCAATATTGAGTACCTAGGTATGTAATTCTTGAATTTAATTTAGGTACTTACCTACTAAATCAAACAAACATTAGGTAAACCTACAATATAAAAAAATGCCTTTCCAAAAAGCTATTTAAACGAAATAAAGCTTTAAATAAAAATAAAACAACTCATAAATTATGTTCCAAGAACAGAACAAAAATCAACACAACTTTTTGGGCAATAACACTCAATAAAGTCAAATAGTTTCGACTAAGAGCCTTGTCACCAGAAATTACGAGCGATTTAAAAACGAAGCGACTGCAGCAAGCACGCGGCGGCCACCAGAGAGCTCGCAGCGTGGGTTCCGCATTTCGGACACGCGTCGACGACGACGACACGGCGCTAAATCGCGGCCAGTTCCCTGCAATTGCGCAGCTCGCTGTACACTCTCGTCGCTTTGAAATCGCACGCAAATCGCCACTGTGTAGGAACTAAGCAGCAGAGCTTACATCATTCTACATTTGGAATATACTACAATAAGTAAATATATAACACTCGCATTAACAATCATCAAGGTTTTGAATATCACATGTACGAGTTTTAAAGCATATTTCGTTAGTGCAGGTAAAAACTGACAAACTTAAAGCTGGTTAGAGTTTGGATAACAAAACATTAATTGCACATTGAACTGGTGATTCTAACCCGACTATGCATTTAAAAGGTAAGTAACATTTAATACAGGTAATGTCAATGTTATAAGCTAAATTTCATGTACCTAAGTCAACGGGAAGTAGTACCCTTATAGGTTTTGTTCCTCAGGAAATTTCGAAAATTTTGGGTATTTTGGCTGTAACTTTGATTGCGTTGACTTAGAAGTTTGATTTATATCACGGCTCCAAGAGGATATACGGACCTGAGTATTTGATGTTAATTTCAACTCGATACCTCAATTTCTTCACGCGTTCCTGAGAAAAGAGGGTTGACAGACGGACATATGTACAACAAAGTAATCCTATAAGGGTTTCTTCTTTCCTTTTGAGGTATGGAACCCTATAAATCTGTCCGGTGAACTGTCCAGTATTTCTGTGAATTCGGTTATTGTATATAGGTACCCTATACCCTTCATGATTACTCTGTGTCAGCCGTTACATAGTCGGGTTTTAAAAAACAACAAAATAGTTACTTACATAATAATTTTTTAAACTCTAATACTGTCATTGCAATTAACGTACCTACTACCGCTACTTTCTATTCTACTTTAGATCAGCTAACAGTACACGCAACAATTTTTTTTCTTTTTTAGTAATTTTTTTCAGTGCTTTTTAGTAACTAAATTATAGTAGGTACTTTGGTTTGCACCATCATATGCCGGGTACAGACCAAGCGAGCGAGAGCGAGCGAAGGCTAACGAACGAACGCAAAAGTACTAGTGTGGACGTCATTGCGAAGGCAAGCGACCCCAAACAAGGGCCTTCGTTCATCTTCGGCCGTGCTCCGGCGTCTGTCGCTACATCGAAACAATATGGAACGAACGTACCGATTGTCAAATCGTTTGCATTCGCTCGCTCTCGCTCGCTTGGTCTGTACCCGGCATCAGAATATAGGTATTCAATTTAATAGTTCATAGTCATGGAACATTAGTGATTGCAATTAACATTTAGGCCTGAGATCTCCTAACTTCAGTCACTTTATAAATTCTTTACATATACAATCCAAATATTCAGATACATGCATCAAATAATATTATTTTAACTGCAAATAAATAAATAATGCTGGACAATTCACACAGCATTATCTAGCCCCAAGCTACGCAGAGCTTGTGTTATGGGTACTAAATAACAGATATACTTACTACATGACACTATGCACTAGCCAAACTCGATGTAAAATGTTTGTAATCCACGATACAAATAACTAAAACACATGCTTAGCGTCGAGTTTCAGATATAAGTAATATTTACTGAAAGAACGATCTCAAATCGCCAAGTAATGATATTGCGTGTAGACACGGCAACAGATTGAATTTTAGGATAAAGTATGTGCGGTTAATTTACAAACATTCTACATCGAGTTTGGCTACTATATACATAGAAAGACATTTTTTATAGAAAACACCTAGAACGCTCAGAACAAAAAAATGCAAATATGCAAATTGTACAAATATTTGTCGCAAGGCGGGAATCGAACCCGCAACTTCCTGCGTCGCAGGCTGACCTTCGCCCGCTGCGCCACTAAGGTCGTCAAACAAAACTACTCCTTGTTCCACTCATAGTACAATTACTAAGAAAATATTGTAAATTAAAAAGCTGCAATAGTTACAGAAAACTTAAGCTGCTTGCTTATGAACTGAATGCTGAAAGAAATGAAATAAGTTCCCAAAATTTTTCGAAAAAACCCTTCGAATTGAGCAAAGGCAACATCACGTCACTCAACAACACGTCATTGACGAGAGAAAAATTACATGTAGTTCGTTTGACGAGTCGTCAAACGAACTACATGTAATTTTAGTCTTTGAACAGGTTTGGTTAAACTGTAATGTTATTCTTACCCCTGTAGGTGGAGCCGCCGGCGCTATAGTCCGTAAGAGGTTCCAAAGATTTTCGGTTGAACCGACTAGGGTTTCGTGGCTTAGTTGGTTAGAGCCACAGAACAGAACTTTTCTGTTCTGTGGTTAGAGCACACCCATACTCAGGGGGGGTTCGAGTCCCACCGAAATCGAAAATTTTTGGGAACTTATTCATTTCTTTGAGATACCTAAAGTGCGGTAAGCACTATAACAAAAAATCCTTTGAATGCTGAAACATTAATAAACAACTTATTTAAATGATACGTAGGTAATTCATATTATGCAAAGACAATTACAATCAAAGAACGGAAACAAATTAGAACTATTATAGTACCTATTTATCTTCAATTGAAACAACTGAGTTAACTGCAGACTGTTGGAAATTACTGTTGAAAAAGTTACCCCACCCGGGCTCATGTTGAAGCTTTACCTTATTTTAAGACCTTTATTGTACAACATGATGGCAAATAAAAATCTTGAATCTTGAACTATTCAGATCTTCATTTGTTTTTAATCTTCGATTGTAATTTTCTTTGTTCTTCTTTTATTAATGATTAATTTCATTACGGATGTAAGCGGGTTAACTACGAACCTTATTTGTGTTGGAAGAACACCAACGTTTCATCCCTTAGTGCCCCAGAGCTCGGAGGGACGCGGAACGCGCGCACCTAGAACCGCACTCACCCTGAAGAAGTCCCTCGTTAAGCGATGAAACGTTGGTGTTCTTCCAACACAAATAAGGTTCGTAGTTAACCCGCTTACATCCGTTATGAATTCGTCAAACTACGATAGTTTTTATAGTAAAATGATTAATTTATTTAAAAAATGTAATTGTAAACATTCAATACTGCACTTAATGATTAATTTAATGTATGTATGTCGCCGCCGCCGGGTCGTAGAAACCAATACAACAACGTCCAACAATATGGCTAAGCATCACTTACTTACAGTCGGTTTTCATCCGCTTGTTACAATTTTTAGGTTTTGTTAACAAAAAGGTTAAGCTATTGTCAAATTTATAACAAGCGGATGATAAACCGGCTGTTTGCCATCTCGTCAAATGAAATTAATAACGTTTTCCCAAATATCAGCGTTCGTTGCAATCAGCGTAGCCATTCTACAGACGGGCTGATTCTACGATCTGGCGGCGACATGTATCTCATGCTTGTATCCGATATATTGCGATTTTTATGTGGACATCCTGTTGCACGCCACGAGCGTTCTGACCAAAAACCGACTCCTGTATCTTAGTATATAGAAGCGCTTTATGGTGTGCAGGTATATGTTTAGGTGCGCGTTACCAAAACGCGGACTTTAATACACCTTCAGAGAAGAGTTCATACCACGTTCCATAGTTGTAGTTTAGAGTGAGAAGATCAGTTCATACCACGTTCCATACAGTCGTAGTTTAGAGTGAGAAGAACTTGAGGAAAGCTGCCGGGGGTACGGGGTGCGGGGGCAGAGGCCCGCCGGCTTCCTTCAGGCGCTCGCGGTATTCTGGGCACTGAAGAATAAATAGTTAAGAGTAAAAGATGTAGGTACCGTAGGTAACAATTTAAGTAATTAAATAAATATTGCTGGACAATTCACATAGCACCATCTAGCCCCAAGCTAAGCAGGGCTTGTGTTATAGGTACTAGATGACTGATATACTTCCTCCCTCATCTCAATAGCCTATAAAGGTCCATTGCTGGACGCAGGCCTCCCCCTGATTAGTCGCTTTGTACGACACCCACGAGACGATTTGGGGTGGTGCAAATTCTAAGCCACACGGCTATTTAGGATATACCTAATAGAATACATTAAATTAATAGACATTATTTTATAATACATAGAAAATACCCAGAACACCAGGGAAAAATATTTGCAGTTCGTACAAACATTTGTCCCTAGGCGGGAATCGAACCCTCAACCTGCAACCGTCACCATCGTCGTAAAGCAACTATGTAGTGGAAAGGAATCACTAAGTACCGACTAAATCTGAGGCCAAGCAAAGGGGTTGTTGCATAGGGGAAGTTGAATAATCGAGGATGATATCACATCTTCATTGGTACCAGATATTTTACGCATTCGATGGCGATGCGATCTCTTTTTTAGGGTTCCGTACCCAAAGGGTCAAACGGGACCCTATTAAAAAGACTCCGCTGTCCGACTGTCACCAGCGATAGTTAGACAGTTGAAATTTTCACAAATTATGTATTTCTGTTGCCGCTATAACAACAAATACAAAATAAAAAATAGAATAAAATAAATAGTCAAAGGGGCTCCCATACAACAAACGTGCTTTTTTTGCTCGATATTGATAACGGCAACAGTTGTAAAATTCACAGAACATTTAGTTATACACTTTAAAAATAAATAATTAAATTAAAATAAAAGTACTATTTAATTTCCCATACAACAACCGTGTATTTTTTTTGCCGTTTTTATAGATAATGGTACGGAACCTTTCGTGCGCGAGTCCGACTCGCACTTGGCCGGTTTTTTTTTCCAATATTTGTTTGTACAGAAGTGCTCTCTCTAGACGATGCCGTGTAGGTAGGTACACTGACCTGATCAGCGATGCAGGGATGCCCGAGCGACCTCCAGAACAAACACTTGCAGTGGCGACAGAGTGACAAAGTTTCAGCGTATTGTGCATCCTCATTTAAACCGTACGTTCTGAAAATAATAAATGTAAAATCAATTAACGTAAGTACGTAAATTTAAACAGTACCTACATAAAACGAAATCTTATCAAGAAAGCCTTTTACTCCATAGATGATTATATTCATGATGTTAATGCTTGGCCAAATGTCGCCCAGTTCCGCACCGACAATAGTATTTATGGAAAACAATCTTTTATATAAACATTGACCTGTATCTAAATCACATTACATATAGACTTAGATAGGCGAATAACATTGTATTACATTTTAAGCATTATACAAACTTACTAGTGGTTTATTTTTCGCTTCTTCCACTAGTGGACCAAAAATTGAAGCGAACAAATCAATTACATTTTGTCTTATTTGATAATAATTACTATTTATAAAACTGTTTGTGTAAAATTTGACTTGTCTAAGTGTTTATTTTGTAAGCCTAAAGAAATAAAGTTATTGAATTTTGTTTTTTTTTTAATTCCACATGCTGAGCCAAGAAAAACTTACTTCCTGAGCTGATGGAAGAGTTTCCTCCAATCAGTAGGCTCCTGGGGACACTTGGCTAACTCAGCCTCTGTCTGCTGCGGCGTGAAGTGGAACGTAACCAGGGAACGCCAGATCTGCTGCTCGCTGCAAACTGCCGCCATTACGTTCCAAGCTGACGATGCTGACTGGAAAGCAAATAACATTACTTTACACACACTTTATTCAACACATTACTTTATTCAAACTTTGAAATTATAGTTTTTATAACTAATACGACTGGTCTCGAAGAAATATTAATTACACTTTGCAATATTTTTATCAGACAATACGTTAGAATTATTTCCCAGTAGTAGTCAAGTAGCCTATTGTAGAAATAATGCAAAGAACACTTACATCTAGATCCCTGTGATCCGCTATCCTCAGCAATATTTCTCTGATGCATTCCTCTGGCATGTCATGCAGCTTAGGCACTACTTCTGGGCCAGGCTGAAAAGATAACAAAGCTGGTCAGTGCGCAGTGGCGTAGCTATCCCACGTCCCCTGTATCAAACCGGCCAATGGGACTTTCTTGTAACTAGCCTTCTATGTGCCCGTTACAAGGGTCTATAACTGCGCCCTTGGTTTTTTTATTCAGTGTTGCTTAGCTAGTCAATAGGGTATTTTATTATTCATTATCACTATACTAAACCTATATCAGACGCTTTTTAAAAATGGGTGTTTTGAAAAGTGTCTTTTAAAGGTTATATAGTTATTAAGTTATTCAATCAAAAAATAATGCAATTAATAAGAAAAAAAAATAAAATTATATGTACATATTTTCAAGTCGAGCGCGTAACTCGACGGAAACGCTGGACGCAGTGGACGTCATATTGCTCTGTAGTCATGACGTCAGTTGAATGCGAGACCTGAACAAATGCGCTGATGTTGCTAATGCCAGTTGATAGTTTTTAGTTTGCGTACACAGCCGTATGACGTAACAAAATTGCGCCTACTATTTCATGGCTTTTAAAATCAGATTTAAAAAACTGAACTTTGAATTGAATTTTAAAATGTATTTTGTTATTTTATGAACCAAAACGAACCGATTCGTAGTCAAAATGCAGCCAATGACCGTGAAAATAGCACATAACGAGTAATAAACTGACGCATACACCCTGAATTGACTAACAGATTTGCAATGTCGGTGAAATACAAAGCGGAGTCAGAATTCATTTATTGCGGGTATTTTCACGTCAATAATAACAGGGCCATAGCCAAGAATCAATTTTAAAGGGATTTAAGAGCCAACAGCAAAAGACTAAACGTTATCGGCGAGCGGAGAGAGCCGCGAAAATTTTGTAATTTTCTTAGTTATTTTGGTGTTCGGCAAACCGACCACAAACGAGAGATGAGCCAGATATAGGTTAAAATCATGTGCAGCGAACGGAGAAAATCTACAGCGGTATTATATCCCCCATCGATCTAGAATTCGGATCTACCGAAAAATGAAATTGAACGTAAATCGAACATCATCGTTCAAAAATATTATGCCCTATTTCCTGTATGGCATGAGCGATACGATGTATCCTGGCGATGATGGTGTGGTCGTGGTGGCTTGAGAACAATATTTGAAACAGTGATAGCCACAATCTATGTTATTTTCGACATAATATACACGTTGGATCTATAGAGAAATGATCGTGAACCTGAACATCACATTTTTAAAATGACCTACCTCCTGTATCCGTATGGCGTTAGCGATGCGATGTATCCTGGCGATGGCGTGGTCGTGGTGACCCCAGAGCGCGCGCGAGCCCAAAGGCCGGCCCCAGCACGCCGCGCGCTCAGCCTCACGCAGAGAGCTGAGGGATGTTAGGAGCGCTCGGAGCGCGTTCAGGTTCTGCTTTGATGATGCCACTGGAAATTGTATAACATGAAAGGATTAAAAAAACTTGAAACAAGAGGGGTACTGGTAAGTTGAAATCTGTGGGCGAAGCTTTCTCGTGGTAAGTGGTAGGTATACCTGTAGCAAATAGGAAGTCAGTTGGCACCGCTGGGGTAGTCGGAATACTGAGCTCGTACATAAAATATTAAGCTGGTTGGTTGGCTGGTGGTTTTGGTTTGTGGTACGAGCCAGTGAATGGAAGCTTTTGTTTGTCAGGACTTCAAGAGTCATGTGGATAAGGGCAATTAACTAACGGACAAAGCATGTACCACAAAAGACCTAAATCAGTACGGTTGTTTGGGTCCGGATCTTTGATCAGCTAGTTGCTCCACTGACAACGTGTTCACACGATTGAAGGATCAAGGGAGCCACAGAGTGGTAACTCATAGAAGCAATGAGCCCTCGAAGCAAACTAGTTGCCAGACGGTTAGATGGAAAAAACCTGGAATATCCCTGGTTCCTGTACCTTGATCAGCGAGTTGCTCCAACATAGACAGCAGCAGTTTCTGCGCGGCGCCAGGCAGGTGCGTCAGCCTCTGTCCTCCTAACAGTAGTTCCAATAACGCACAGATGTAGTTGAACCGTCGCACATCGCGGACGGCGGATGAGAAGTCTAAACGACGGACTGCTTCTGAAAGGCCGTTGAATCCTGCTATCTGGAAACGAAAAATAACGTACAAATATCAATTATTTTTAATTGCGTCGAGGAAGCCATAATACTGTACTTCAATACTGCGTTAAATTGTGCAAATGGAAGAAGGAACCTTCGCGATGTTGCAGAGCAGTGAGACAGTTGGGAAGTTCAACGTAAACCTGGACACAGTAATCAACAGCATCGTTCTACAAATGAACAAACAGTTTGGTTTTGCATAGGTACCTTAAAACGAGAAAAGAGTTCTTTGTCGTAAGGGCCTTGTGTAAAATTTGTGGCACGTGCCTTTGAAACTTCCGCGCGACGTTGAGGGCGGTAGTTGTAAATGCCCTCGAATCGTTGTTACATTTGGCAATGCAAGATGGACCTGGCGCGGTTCATCGGAGCATACCCTACATGCAGTATGGTATATGTTTGCAGATTTATCCCCTTGTAATCCAAAAGGGTCGACTCAAAATCTTCCTTGCTTTGCCTCGCTACACGGCAGCAAACATGGCTTACTACAGTGAGTAAGTGTTGTTGGCTGCTCAAGTAGTGACTGAAGTTTTGGCCACCAAGCTCAAGTGCTTTAGTCTAGAATCTAGATTATTCAAAAGCCAAAGACACATTATATTCTCCTAATCTGAAAATGAGTAAATAATAGGAACCTACTCACCTCTTTGGTGCATTTAATGGTAATGTGACAATGTGGAGGTATCCTAGACTGTAAGTCGTCTGAATTTTTTTCTGCATCCTCGTTATCGGACCTATAAATAAGGAAAAAAATATTGAATCGAAAAAGTATTTAAAAAGAAACATCAGGGCACTTAGACACTAGAAAGATCAGGGCACTATATCAGACCAGATCACATAGGTACGTTCGAATATCAATGGTAAATTTTGTAAAATTCGGGAATCCGGGATCTAGAACCTGGTTTGATTCTCGACCAAACTTCAAGCATTTTGCGAGTTTGAAATTGGAGTTAATATTGGAACGATTTTACGAAGTTTACATAATTCTTTCCATCCAAAGGTAGCCTGGAAGAGATCGCTTCTAAGTGATAAGGCCGCCCATTGTACTTGTCTCATGTCTTTTTGTAATGTTCTTTTTCTGGTGTACAATAAAGTGTTTTTGTATTGTATTGTAAGTTTACTCTTTACTATAGAATAGTAGTGAAGAAAACGTACTCTAATAGGGTCTGTCAAGGATTGTTACTATTGTAAGTCACACAGGATTTATTATTATTTCCATACTATGCAAGACCTATTTCCAATAGCTTTTCCAAGAATATACGTAGCAAAAAGCATTCCTTATTCCTAACACGCGAGGGTCTGAAATTGCAACGAAACAATGTCCGCAAGATAGGTCGTGCAGTAGATTTATTCGGTAAACGTGACCTATATAGGATGACCAAAGGATTTTCGTCGGTCAGTGTATATTTATAATTTGGTGGAAGGGTTTATCTGGCTGGTTATTTTGAATTGGGTCAACTATGTCTTTAGAAAAAATAATATAATCCAGTTTGCGTAACAACCGATATGGTAGGTAGGTCTTGTTACTAATATACCTAATGTAGGTAAACCCACTGTTACAATCAAATCTCAATATATCTACTAAAAAACCTACATTACATACCTACATTAAGTAATTAATCATTACCTTACATGTATTTACTTGAGTAGGTATAGGTTGTAAATTCTCGCTCTTAAGGCGTTACCCCGACCCAAACTAGCGCCGCAATATTTGAACAAAGAAAATTTTCTTCCTGTCATAATTTTGCGAAGTTGCCCTTGGTGGCCACCCTAAATCTATTTTCGCATCTCTGCCTAAACTGTACAAAATAAAACTAGAACAGAGACATTAAATAAAACCGGTCCAGTGCGAGTCGAACTCGCGCACGAAGGGTTCCGTACCATTATCTATAAAATCGCCACAAAAAATCACATTTGTTGTATTGGAGCCCCCCTTAAACATTCGTTTTGTTTTAATTTAATTATTTATTTTTAAAGTGAATATATAACTAAATATTCTGTGAATATTTCAAGCGTCTACCTGTTGCTATTATCAAAATCAAGCAAAAAAGAGCAAAAATATCACGTTTGTTGTATGTGAGCCCGCTTAAATATTATTTTTTCTGTTTTTTAGTATTTGTTGTTATAGCGGCAACAGAAGTATATAGTATCTTCGAAAATGTCAACTGTCTAACTATCACGGTTCATGAGTACAGCCTGGAGACAGACGGACAGCGGATTCTTAGTAATAGGGTCTCGTTTTACCTTTTCGAAATCAAAAAAATCAAAATCAATTTTTTTTTATTTCCATAGATACATAAATGTACACTTAGAAAAGGTCTAATTCTTAAAATAAAACACTGACACGGACATAAAGTGGTACTTTTGATTTCTGTCGCTTCGGTATGTAGACTAAAGTAAAGAAGCGACTACTTTGGGTACGGAACCCTAAAAAGGTTATATAATAGATATCACAAACTGCTCAAAGAAATATTCGCTATTTGGATCGGGCCTTAATAACATCTATTAGTGAGGGTTTTTATTGAAACATCTATAATAGAATTACTTTTGATAATAATCTCAGAATGATCTGTCGGTCATTTTCGGTCATTAGAAAGTTTTACGTAATAAATTGTAAATTGCGATTTTACGGAGACAATCTTGAGGCACGGCACATGCAATAGTGTTGTAAACCATAAATTGAATTAGGTAGATTAGCAATTGAGGTAGTTTAGTTTCGATTCACCAGTGGACGTAGGTGCACGTGTGCAGAAAAGCCTTTAGTCCCACCGAGAGTGTGTAAGTAGGCGACAAAGCGTAGATTATTTTATTTATTCATTAAAAAAAATCTACGCTTTGCTGAACATAATTTATTATGCATATTTAATTTTAATAAAGACACAAAAACAACAAAACGAAATAAAAAAATTACAATTATTAGTATTAATGTCAAAATCCATATTATTTTATTATTAATTTTATAATTTCGAAAGTAACTGTGTTACCTTTTCACACTTAAACGACTGATCAAAATGAAATTTAGTAAGGAGATATAGGTAAGGAGAACTAATACACAAAGATGTTATACGATAGGGGCACAGCTACTTTAAATTAAATTCATACGCTTCAGTAAATCATGAAAACAATTGGTGAGATTTAGATGATGCTGTGTGGATTGCCCAGCATTGGGTATTTACTATTTATTTCATATCGTAGTCCGTCAGACACCAAACGATTCATTACCAATTTATTTTTCTATAATACAGTTATTGTTGTCGGTTCCATACCTATAAACTATCTCTGTCTGTCTAGGATATCTGACCTTTTCAGTCAACCTGCAAATAGAAATCGTCACTGACCTTTCAGGCCTTCATAGGACTTGCAATGCAATCCATCAGCTTTGACCTTACTGTCAGCGACTAATAGATATTGCAAGTTCAACTGTTACAGTTATTGATATGGCCTTGAGCGACACCCGTTGATTCTACTCTACTGCAGTAATAGACCGTTATTTACTTCTGCGTTGTGGATAAGATACATTTAAATGCAATCATCTTCATCATCAGACTTCTTTCCGGCCCTTGTGGGGGCACGAATGGGGCCTCTTAAACTTGGCCTCATTAATTCGAGGGGTGTCGACCCCTCGGTCCTTGGGTCCTTGGTCCAGTTGCTCTTTTTGTCATATTTATTAAGTGTTTTCAGGCTGCATGCCTACAAACTGGTGTTTACAGAAATCAGGCTTACGACCAGGACAGCCGGTCTGAACTCACAAAGGTCCAGTTTCCAAGAAAACATTGCGTCTAATAACTCTGTAAAGAAAATCTCATGCAAAACATCACCAACATAAACTTAACTCTAAATGTGTTGATTTCCTCCAATTCCTCAATAGGTTGAGCAGGTCTTTCTCAAATAGTGGCTATGACTCGCAACAGTTTCGTAGTATTATTAGATGTTCCAAATTTTCAGTTGCAGCTACTGCTTTTGCGAAACCAATAAATGGGGTTAACTGCCTTTAAATGACTGGCGTTTTCTAATGAATCAGAATATTTCTTCAGTTCGGTAACTCACGAACACGGCCAGCTTGTAACTTAAGAATACAGGTGTAAGATGGCACCTATTACGAAGTGAAAACCGAAACTGAGACAGTAAAAAGAACTTGTAATCAAGTTTTAGTCTCAAATAGGTATAAAAACACCTGGAGGAAGTATTTTTTCAAAACCTCATAACGACGATAGATATGAGTAAATGAAGAATAACATATAGGCTACTTTTTATTCCAAAAAACACGTGCAAAGCCGCGGACAAAAGCTAGTGTTTTATAATTAACAAATAAAACAAGTTTGTCAATAACATTTCTAGGAAAAATTATAAATTTCAATGATACCATTAAACAAGGGCTGTGAGATTAAACAAACGTAAACTTAACTTCAACAAAAAAGAACTCGTTCAAATAGTTTATTCTTTTAGATTACAATATAGTAGGAAATAAATATGCAGTTGGTCGTTAGCTACTACTTATCACCATTTTTGCTTTACGGGCATACACGAATGTCAATAGTAGGAATAATTAGGTAATACAAAGCAAGCTACAGTTTAAAAAAATAGAAGAATGATGAAATTTAATATATTTACATACATATTCAATTACTTAATCAACAAAATACGATCCAAAAATTTGCTCTCTTTGGAACTGCTTCTAAGATACTCTCTCGTAAGTATTCAAACGATGACTCAAGACAGTAGTAGGCAATATCTATTCTGTGCTTGTAGATTCTAGACCACCTATAACGAAGACTAATAGAATACGCACCTTGATTGCTAAAAGGGACTCCACCTAACGAGCACTTTTCGCTTTCATTTAGTACAACGCAACGTGATTTCCTAAAACGACGCGTGTCAGTGAAATCCTTAGCAGCTTTCTCGCACAATCATATATAACATAATTGCAGTCATTAGGTACGGCAAAATACTTAGTCGAGGTCTTTAAGTCTTTGTAAATGCGGAAGAAACGTTTTCTGCTTTCTTGCAGCTCTATTTTTGTGCAGCCTTCACATTTTGTGGTTGCTTGCTTTGAAATGTCAAATCTGTTGCCATTTAAGCTTCAGTATTTCTCTTATTGTTAGGAAATCAGAGACAAAGGTAGATATAATATAGGTAACTGTTGTTTTGTTGTGTTACATTGCTACACATAGTATATTGCTCTACGCTCCGCTTCTGATGTTTTAACTGAAACTAAGGACTTCCTTTTTGTCACTTGGACGATGTTATTTTGCGTCAGAAGTTTATTTTAGCATTTGGGCTTATGGCGAATGGCTTACAAGTACAATGGTCGCAAAACGACTTATCTACTAGTAAAATACACTCTTCGTAAAGAAATCAAAATCAAAAATTCTTTATTTCCATAAATACAAAAATGTACACTTAGAAAAGGTCAAATTCTTAAAATAAAACACTGACATGGAAATAAAGTGGTACTTTTGATTTCTGTCGCTTCGGTATGTAGACTAAAGTAAAGAAGCGACTAAGAAACCTTTAGCCTGTTAGTTGTTATTTTTCGAGTTGGAGCAAAACCCGTCCCAAGCTTTTTTATCTTCTAAATAATCTGATATTTTGTAGTAAGCCTTTTTGCACAGAAAGGTTTTGACAATTTGTTTGAATTTATTTATTGATAGATTTTGTAACTCACTAGGAGTTTTGTTGTAGAAGCGTATACATAAATTACACATAGGAATTACAAAAAACGGGGTTTTTTATCTTCTACCCTGCCCCGCTAGCGTCTCACGTAAGTCACTTTCCCCCTTAAAGACAGTCGAGACAGAGATTTTAAAGTCCTCAGACATTCACTATCAAAAGAAGCCTTGCATCAACTGAATCACCTTTACATTGTAGCTTATTATACTCTGTATAATATACCTACTCGGATCTGAAAGACTAGCCGTCAATGACCGAAGAATTGTAAGACCAGTCTAACCAGAGCTGCTTCTTTCACTGCAAACTGTATTCCCTCCTTGTTTTAAGGTACATAAGGAAGATGTAAAGAGGTCTAGCCACTGGTAGTGTCGCAAAGTGCAACATACTTAAGTAATGTAAGAGTTAGGTAACATAATCAAGTCAGTTTTCATGAAAAAAAAAACTTGACTACACACTTCCATGCTTACCGAAGAAATGTTTGTAAACAGACCGCCTACTCTGTGGTTTTGATTTTGCGTCGTTGGTTTGTTTGTTTATGTTGATTCATTATTTCGAACTTAATTGACGTGGATAGGACCTGTGAAGGCTACTTCCCACTCCCACCTCATCGGGCACCAGGGCAATATACATATACGCTTCTACAATAAAACTCCAAGTGAGTTGCAAAAATTATCAATGAATAAATTCAAACAAATTTTCTTACATGTCCTGTGTAAAAAGGCTACAAAATATCAAATTATCTAGCTAGAATCCTCTAGCTAGATAATCTGATATTTTGTAGCCTTTTTGATATGTTGGAGCAAAACTCAAAAACTAACATTCTAACAAGGTAAAGGTTTCTTGTTCGCTTCTTTACTTTACCTTAAAAAGATTGAAGTGAACAAAAAATCAAAGTGATCTCTTTATTTCCTAGTTTTACTTAGGTATGCAATTTGAATTTTTGTGACATGTCCAAAAGTCCTGTAAGGTCTAAAGGAATAAGCACACTGATGGTTGTTTTTCTATATTACAACTATTGTAAATATTACGAACCGACACTTCAATTTTAATGTGTAGATATAATGTACATCGCTTCTCTATATTCTCTATTTCTTAGATGATGAAAATGTAGATATAGGATAGATACGGTGAAAGAATGCACACAAGGGCTGTAATCTGAAAAAAATACCGGAGGAGCTATATGTGAATGCCAATCACCACAGTCAAACAATCAGGTGCAAATGTGGGTGCAAAGCAAACAACAACAACACTGACCTACCGTTATATGACAACGAACCTTAATATACAACGTAAGTGGAGTCAACAACAATATAAGTGAGGTAAGCTGTTACAGCATTATTACAGCGATCTACACTACATCATGTACACTGACAAGAATTGACGACTTGCCAGTAAAAAGAAACAAAGACGCGAATGAACCTTTCAATACCGATCGACCGATAATGATACTTTAATATAGGTATATAATTATATCACAAGTTGTGCAAAGGAAATTAATATAGGTACTTGCTACGGGCCCGTTGACGTACTTTTACACAAAAAAAGTGGCTTGAGACATGCATGACAAAATCGAAGTCGCGCGTGAGTCGGACGTCAGATTTAATTTAAATCAATTAATTCATATGTGTCAATCTGAATAGTGCAGTGCCACTGCATTGCACGATTCAGATTGACTCATACAGTTCATGTAGTGACATGAACTGGAAGCAATGTGTTCAGCATGACCCGGGTAAATTTTTCAGTAAAGATGTCATTCTAGCCATTCCACCACAAATTCTCCTTGCCATTTTAGTCTGTTCTGCGCAGTTTCCCGCCACTTCCCCGCTTGTAGCTCTTGGAGTATCTAATGATAACTGCATCAGCCATTTCTGCCAAGCAAGGCGAGCCGAGATCTGGCTTCACGCCAAGGATTCTCGGACAACGACCAACCTTTAATCACCCCTTATGCGAGCACCACTTTTAGAGCTTCATCCTATTTTAGTTCTTAGCGTTTTATTCCTTTGACATTTAGAAAGAATGCCGCTTTGGCCACAGCACTTTGGAATAGACTATGTTCGGGAATTCGTGGACATATATTTTCCCATTTCTCTTTTGTTTTAAAAGGCATTGTGCTATTAGCAGACCAGGATAAAGTGGAAATGTCTTTTGCTACGACACTGATTGGTGGGTAGGAAAAACACATTTGAAATTGGGTTGCATTATGAATTTGGTATATTTTAAATGGAGATAGGGCTTAAGATCCTGCTACTACATGATTGCAAATTATATATACTTTGATAGACTTAAGTACACGAACATCACTTATGTTTTGATAACATTAGATTTGATGATGTCAACAATAGTGAGGGTGTAAGAGATAAGTACTGTAGTGAGTAAGTATTATCTTGTTTACAATTATCATGTATAATTGTTTGACATTAACGGTCTTAGTTTGGTTTATTATGATAATCTTGGAGTAACTCTTTCACTCTCATATTAAAACTCAAAACAATTATGTCGTTATATGAAACTGACAATAATAGTCATCGATCAGTGAAGTTAAAGCTGCTGACGGTATATGATATTATGACTATATAGCTTCGGGAAATAATGAGAATAAAGATGTTGCAAATAACAAACGTAGATCAGAAAGCGCACCGAAGGAAGTAAAACCAGCACTCAAATGTTTTAAGCGAAAGTTTGTGTGAACATATTTGGAACTTTAGATCTCCAAATCGTTCGAATCAAGATGAAATCGCCGTTCATAAAAGAACTTAATACGTGATATTGGAAAAGCGCGTGAGAAGATGCGTGCAGAAACTAGTCATCAATGAAACATGGTGCAAGAAAACAATAATGAAGTTAGGAAGCCTCAGAATAAAAACTCCCAAAAGATGACGATCCTGTCCATAATCGAGCCATAAATTGCCTATTTTTAAACTTCCGCAGATGAAAACATAAATAAACAGCACACGGGAACCAGCAGACTTTCACTCTCTAAACCGATCAGTAAAAGCATCAGCGATTTTAAACTCTAACAGAACCAATAAAAGTCCTTTTCGACCTAGCGCACTCGATGTGCAGCAATGCAAAACTCAGTTGATCACGCTTCTGATACTGATCCATGAGATCTGATTGCTTCGTAATTTCACCGGATTACCATAATGAGTTGATTGGTAAATAGCTCTTGAAAGATGCTGTTTCCGCTAGGTGGAAAGTACTGTTTCTTTAATATTAAAATAACGATCTGTTGTAATAATTCCAGGGATTTTGTATACAAATTGGCAGAGATTTGGTATGGGTATCTTCATTATGATGTGCAAATATTCATAACGAGCTCGTAAATGATGAAGCAAGCAACACTTGTAGCACATACATTATCTAGGTTCATTATTATGCTTGCTTGGGTAATAATTGATCTTGCATTTAGATGAGCAGCTGACCTATGTTTTATCGCCGTCTTTAGTTAAATTAGTTTTATTACCGCTCAATGAATATAATAATCTATAGCTTGATGAATCTTTAGGTAACTTTTAGGTAAGTACTTTCTCCAAAGGGGCACTTAGGTACAAGTACTAGGTATTTGATTTGAACTCTACACGCAAGGGCATGGTAGGCGAAGGGCGAATAAGGATTCGCCTGTATTCGGAGTGTCTTTCGTTCCTAATATTTAGTTTTATAAAAGACAGGTAGAGACGCAAAGAGACGGACCTCGTATAAGCCGGAAATCGGTGACACGATGATGATCCAACGATATAGAAAAAAACCATAGCTCTCCGACACTGTCGTGAATCCACAATGAATAATATTAGGGGAAGCATACTACTCGAACAAAAATGCTGACAGAGATGATGCGTTTTTAAACCCATATTTTTATGTACAATATAAAATATATAAAATATCTTCTATGGTTTTACTTTTTGTAATTTTGTTCCTTTTAGCGCGTGTTACACCAACGATATTTCTCCCTGTTACCTAGATTCCAATTAGCCCTTAGCTCTAGCCTAGAGCTAAGAATGTTAGAGGCAATAATGAACGGAATCCGTTTTGAGTTTCGGTAATCAATTCATCGGATGCGGATTGACCGTGAACTAAATTGTGTAAGATAATTTAACACATACGCGTCTGTTAACTTATATTGCCTTAAATTAATTAGCGGAAAAATTAACTAACCAAGTGAAACAAGTTCAAATACCTATACAAATCGAACATCCTACTACTACCTACCTACCTACTTTTTGTATTTTGTATTTTAGAAATTAACGTCTTCTGTAGTAGTAGTAGTAGAACATACGGTTTACGGTTTAAGAATTTAAGAAATACAGGATAATCATAATGTATATAGCATTTTGTGCAGAACGGAATTAACATAATTTTGGAGTAATTAACCTTATATTTTATTTTATTTATTACTCAGATGGCACCTTAAGGATCAACATTTAAAAAGACTAAATTACTCAACTGCCTATGGAAACGTTTCAGATTCACTATTTTTACAAAGCCAATGAAAATAATGAATTAAATAATGCAACAGTCTACGGTTAGCTCGATCATAGCTTCTAGTTCTAATATGATTCTATTCCTTTGATTGTATTTTTTTTCAGAACATAATTAGGCGCATAAGTTAAACCAGACAAATGTAAAAAAAACATAGCTTCCTATATTATTTATCTACCCAAATATCATAAACCCTCTCTAATGCGTTCAAAAACCATAGGCAATGACCAGCATTACCAACCAACAGAAATAAACGGAACTGTAATGAACTCATAACCTACTGAAAACCGTAGGTTATAGAGTTTAAATTTGGAATAGGTGTCAAATTCAAGTGAGTGTGCTATACTAGTATCTACATTCTAACTATAAATCGCACGACATTTTGATCTCGAGTGACACAAGAATAGTGACTTTGTTTGTTTTTCTATGATTTAAAAAAAAATACAGATATTCGAAACGCCGCCATTTCGAGCTGTCATTTATTCGTTAGCTTTTTATTTCCAGTTACGAGTAGGTAGACAAATTTTCTGATAAGTTGAATAAGTTATTTATTTCTGTCGAAAATGAGTGATAGTGACTCAGAACAACTGTCAATGTTAACTACCATTACTATAATAAATAATTTGCTTCTGTATGTGTTCAATTTATTTTTTATTGAATTACACTGGTAACAATGCTGGTCATTTCCCTATGGTTCCTGAACCCATCATAGAGCCCTTATGATATTTGGGTAGATAAAGTAGTGTATGCAACTGTACATAATTAGGCATTACAACACTCGTGTGATGCTATTAAGAAACTCGCCTTCGGCTCGTTTCTTAAACCCACACTCGTGTTGTAATGCCCTCCATTATGCACAGTTGCATAAACTACTATTGTTGGTTAAAAACTCGGCAGTTAGCTCAATTGTTTCAATTGTAAATACTAGGTTTAATTTAATTCTATTATTTGATTGTAATTTTCTTTGTTAATAAAGTTTGTTGGTTTAAAATATGTATCATATTACAAAATTGTAAGTTCAGTATAATTTCGTAATCTACATTAAAACAATTCAGCAGAGCTCAAACGCTTTGAGAGAATTCCACGTGTTTGTCAATTTAAACGTAAAATATGCGCAGAAATTTATGCGAACACGAAATTTGAGATGAAGAGGATTTTACGAAGATTAATCCCATCCATATTGGAGATTCAGAGCTCATTTCCATTAGCAATCTCTTTCATTTTCCAATCGGAAATGAGGTCTTTACCGATTTTAGGGTGAATGGAAAAATCCAAGATAACTGGAACATGAAAAAATCATTGGTAGGTACTTACTTAACAAAAACTTTACTCACCTCTTTGGCAAAAGGATTTCCAAGTATAATTGTCACTTTTATTTGCTCCAAAGGGTCAGTAAAAGGTTACGGGATTTCTTTACGACTTAAGGGCGTCGCTACTTTACTTGATCGATGTGATTAGGGAGTGGTAGCCATTACCATGGTCTCGACCAATCTATCTTGATAAGGCATTGTCAAGGGGCAGACTTGCGAATCACGCATCCAAGGTCATTGCTCGTATTATGAAGGTGTTAAACGAGAAAGACATGGGGTTACAGAAAAAATAAATTCAATTTTATAAAAAAGTAAGGCGTTAATTGTGAAGATGTGTTAATATGTAAACGAGGAAACGAGAAACAGGACAAGATCAAGTCTACTGATCGGATCTAGCTGAAATTTTGCATAGGTTTAGGTGGTTGTTAAATAAAACCGGCCAAGTGCGAGTCAGACTTGCGCACGAAGGGTTCCGTACCATTATCTATAAAAATGTCAAAAAAATCACGTTTGTTGTGTATGGGAGCCCCCTTAAATAATTATTTTATTCTGTTTTTTAGTATTTGTATAGCGGCAACAGAAATACATCATCTGTGAAATTATTAATTTCACCTTTCTAACTATCACGGTTCATGAGATACAGCCTGGTGACAGACGTACAGTGGAGTCTTAGTAATAGGGTCCCGTTTTACCCTTTGGGTACGGAACCCTTAAAACTAGTAGGTAATGTGTAAAAATATAATAAACATAGTATTCTTAGCTAAAATGTATTTAACAAATTGTTAAACACATTGAGTGTATTTAACAGATAGTTAAATACATTGTGTGTTAAATTGTATTAGTACGAGTCCTTAACTGAAAATACGGTCCCATCCTGAAGAAAGCATGAAACTTGGCATGAATGTAGCTGTCATATATGTGCTTCAATGTAGATATGGAAGCACTTCAAGAAATTGTTTTTCCCCCCACTCCCCCCCCTTTTTATCTCCCTCATTCTGGTTTTTCGAATTTTCTACAAAAACCATAAGACTGAGGAGTTTACTCTTCAGAGACCAAATCATTGTCGATAAATTACCTACAAAACGATACAATACAATACAATACAATATACTTTATTGCACACCAATTAATTACAAAATACATATATCACAGAAAACAAAAACAATAACAAATAATGTACAATGGGCGGCCTTATCGCTAAGAGCGATCTCTGCCAGGCAACCTTAGGATGGACAAGAAGTGATAGAAAAAGTATAGACGGTGGCGTGTAAATAGAATACTTTTAGAAAATATATATTCTATATACATAACTATTACATAGATACCAATATGTATACACAACATACGTATATATTATTATTTATCATAAAATATACTAAATAATATAATAATAAATAAATTACTTAAATATTTGATGTTGAGGTTAAGAAATGTTCGTAGACCATATTTTTGAATGTAGGGAGAGACTTAGCATGTCTGATGGAAGTGGGTAAAGCATTCCACAGCTTTATGGCGTATACAGTAAAGGATGAGCTATAGGAGTGGAAGGGGCGGAGAGTTTTCAATTGGAGTGTGTGGGTTGAGCGGAGGGAGCGATCATGGGTTTTGTGGAGGTATTCAAATCGTTCCTTGAGGTAGCGAGGTGTGTTAGGGATGAAAAGGATAGAATATAGAAGGGAAAGAAAGTGTACGTCCCGGCGATGACGGATGGGTAACCATTTTAGCTTTAAGCGGTACTCTGTGATGTGATCATACTTGCGCAGACCGAAGATGAAGCGTATGCAGAAGTTTTGAAGCCGCTCAAGCTTGTCAAGCTGTGCTTGGGTTAGATCAGGATAGCTGGCGTCGGCGTAGTCGAGGATAGGAAGTAAAAGTGACTGAGCAAGCGCAATTTTGGTGGATGTTGGTAAAAAGTTTCGCAAACGTCTGAGCGAAACCGCCGAGGCAAAGGTCTTTCGGCTAACTTCGGCCAACTGGGGTCCCCAGGAGAGCTGGTTATCTATAAGAATCCCCAAGTTTTTAACAGTTTTACTGATTTCAACCTGGACGTTATCAAAAAAGACTGGGGGAAGGTGAGCCCAATCAATTCTAGACATCATTCGCGAGCTACCAATTACGATTGCCTGGGTTTTCGTGGGGTTTACTTTCAGCCCATGTTTATTGCTCCAATCAAGAATGATGTTTAAATCGTCGTTGATCCTACAGATGGCTTCCCCTAATCGATCTACTGGAGCCTGGGTATATATTTGTAAATCATCTGCATAAAGGTGGTAGGAATAACCGATACTACATTTTATAGTGGTAAGATTAATATATTTCTGTATACAGCCACCAACGTATTATGAAATTGTAAAAACAGGCACACTTTTTTCTTTCTTGCTCCATTTATAGGAAAACGACAAGAGTGGTGATAAAATAGTCTAAAGAAGTTATATACCTTATACATTAAGCTACAAAATGACACTTATTTCATAGTCGTAGAGGCATTATTTCCAGAGTTACAGCTTACCGCGTCTGACTCAAGTACTCTTTTTTTTTTTCTTTTTACAATACTATCTTTCCAGATTTAAAGCTAGGGTTCAAGCAATTTATTAAAAACACAGTAAATTACAGTTTTAATCATATATATTTATATCAACGCATATCACAAGAATCTCCCCCACACTTACAGAGACCAGTACAGGGAAGACCAGACTTCCTACAAATGCATCGTCCTTTAATGCAGCTGCGGCATGAACACTCGTCAATTCCTTTACAGATGATGAAGTTTCTTTGTTTGTACTCCAAAATGGAATCCAAATTCCGTCTTCTTTCATCCAACCCCATTTCTCAAAGTTCGGATATTCAGGATTTGGTATCAGACTTTGACCGCAGATCAATCCTGCTTGCAAATAAGCTCGCTTTCCCCCTTCGTCTTCGTAATGTTGACATGCAGCTTCAGAGACTTGTTTCGAGCATTCCAAGACTCTTTTGTATGTTACTGACAAACCATGATGGGCTAATTACCCGACTACCAACAGGGGAGGGTTATGAGGTTAGCACCCTATGTTTGTATGTTTGTATGTATGTGGCCGATTTCTTTGTTCCCACGTAGCGCTGAAACTACTGGTTCGATTTCAACAAATTATGTATCGATTGATTCGTCTCAATACCCCGATGGTTATAGGCTATAGGATTTAGGGCTCCGACCCCGAATAAGCCTTCAAAACGCGTATAAAAGTTTAGGTAGCCGCAGGCTGCAGGCCCCATAGGGAAAAATTACAATACCTACGACCTATTTTCATTTTCAACTCAATGCCTATCAAATATGACCGATACGTCATTCTATTTTGTCAATCTAAATGTTTCAAACTTTTATAACATTCACGTAGTCTGGTTGTAGTTTTTAACTTTATCTTGTTTGTCTATTATTTTTCTCTGTCTAGTGTGTGTATGAACAAGAAGTCCAATGTACAGCGGCAACGTGGGCTCTTGTTTGGTTGTATGACGTATATTTGTTTGTGAAGGCGTTTTTTTTTGTTGCATTGAACATAACGAGTTGAGCTATCGAATTCGCAGCAACTCATCCTACATCTTCACTCTGGTCTATGATGCTTGGCCCGTGAAGAAGCATTTTTATAAGCGTTAACAGTGAAAGCGGAATTTCTGGAACATCTTTGATTAGGCTTCCACTAAATGGAGTGTCTTTCAAATTAAACATTTCAGATCGACAAGTATTAGCAACGTTCGTCATGTCCATGAAATGGTTGTTAGCTTCATGATCTACTGCAGAACGAACAATCCTACCAACATCTTGCTCAAAAGCAAGAAAAGTTGGCTTAGGTGGATCCGAATAACATCGAAGGCCAGGAAAGTGTTTCAATAGCCTCTCTTGTAGACGATGCGATGAAATGGACAATGCTTCATCTCCCTGCAGTTGTTTAAGTCTATCATTGATTATCTTTCTTAATTCAGACAGTTTGAAAACATTTTCTGAGCTAGACTCCATATACATCACAAGTTCTGTAAATGCAAGCTTTATAAAATCAGGTTCACATTCCGTTTCTTTATATGTGTGTGCGGCTGTTTGTATGAGAATGAAGTATCTGTATTCTGTACGTAACGTAGTACAAGTACTACGTTACGTACGTTACGTATACGTAGTGCTCTGCTGATACTACTAAATATTGCGTCATGCGGTTACGCGCAGCTATTTTAGGTATTTAGTACGCGTATAGTACTATCTTTAGTAAAAAGTTTGGTGTTATTAAACAAACTTTAAAGTTACATGTACATATTTTGTAAACTATAAGTTCTATCAACATACGTCCAATGACAATATTGTAGAAAATTTTATAGGGAACATATTGATCTTTGACAGTTTTCTGATAGCTGTACCAGTTTTCATAAAAATTAAAAAAAACCACGATTTGGCACATAAAAAGGGGGGAAATGGGGGGAAAAAATAATTTCTCGACATGCTTCCATATCTGCATTGAAGCACATACACGACAGCTACATTCATGCCAAGTTTCATGCTTTCTTCAAGATGGGACCATAAAACTGACTTTTGTTCGGACATGGAGCCGTACTATATGTATATTTTTACTTATAATGATTATAAAAATAAATGAATATTATGTAGGTATACCTGTACTGTACCATCTATTCTCATAAAATCGAACATTGGTATTAATATACACGCAGGGTAATCTAGCGAAACTAAGGAGATCAAAAGGGAACCAAATAATGTAGATGGAAAGGTTATCAACAAATATGTCACGATTCTGAAATACACACGACACATCATTTCTGTGACACACATCAAGTTTAAACTCAATAATATAGTAATGCATAAATTTGAACAGAACTGCTAAAAAATCTTCAGAAATTGTTTGACGTACTAAGTTTTAAACTGGCGTCATTGTTGCTTATAATAACAATGACGCCGGCTTCAAGATTAAGGAAGCTATAGAAAGCAAACACTGATTATAAGTGTTATATTATAAGTCTGCAAGCAAGCTGCACTTCCTATGTCCAAATAAATAAATAGCATGTGTTTAACATACGTAAGATGCAAACACGTGCATTTAATTTCACCGGCAGTTCACTTCAAACCGGAACACAGAATGAATACATTGTACAGCTGTGGCGTGTCTGAGTCAATAATTTGATGTATGTAATGCGTTGTGGTGAAGAACACGACTTGCATTTGTTCGTACCATATACATGTTGCAAACAGGGTGGAATAACAGTGACGTCAAAAAAAATGAATGCTTCACCCCCGGGGGTACCTGAAAATATCCCATATATGTTTCCCGATTTTTCGTAGTTTTCGAGTTATGATTTTTTTTTTGAAAATTGTCGGGGTAAAAAACCCCAAAAATTTACAAAAAAATCTCTTACATTTAGATAATTTGATTGGAGGGCTGTTTTGAGTTTAATTTGGTCCATTTCCTATCCTAACTAGCCAAAGGAATGACAAAATAGGCAATAACAAAGGCCGGCAATATGAAACACTACCTGTGTTTAATATTTCGATTACGTTTCTTTACATAAAATAATGGTTTTATAAGCTATGACGATTCATTTTGAAACAATAGACTAAAAGCCGCAACCGTGATAAGATAACGTATGTCCTTGTGCGACTCCCTAGCGAAGTTCCCACTCGGTTCCGTAGAGCCTTGACCCATTTCAATGCCGAACGCCTCAGAGCGTTACGAAAGCACTAGGAAATAGGGGTTTTTCTCAAACTTTGTAAGATTCTTTTAAAAACTACTAGCAGCGCCTCGCGGTTTCACCCACGTTGTTCTCGTTCCCGTGGGAATTCCAGGATAAACAGTAGCCAACGTGCTGTTTCAGACTATATTCTATCTCTGTGGCAAATTTCATCCAGATCCGTTCAGTCGTTCTGGCGTGTTTGAATAACAAACATCCATCCATCCATCCAAACTTTCACATTTATAATATTAGTGGGATTGTGGGATTCGCGTGCAAGAAACTTTTTGTGAAGGATTTTTTAAAGTTTTAACGAATACTGCTAAAGTCTAAGCTAGGATTAATTTTGGAACTGTAGAGTCTTTTTGACCTAATTCAGTGCTGAACAAGGCTTTGGCTATATGAATGCACTTGGAAATAGGGGTTCAACTCAAACTTGGTAAGATTGAGAATGTAGTTTACATTTAAATAAATACTGCAAAAACAAAACTGAGCTAAGAACAATATTACAAAATTTGTCTGTATTTTAAATTCTATGTAGAACAAAGATCTATCTGCTTGACTGGTAGCCCAGCCTATCCAATGGACTATGTATGACAAACAAATAAATAGTACAAAGAACATCAAAAAATCCCAACGAGATGAATACATAGACTTACTGTCAAAACAGCTGCACCGACTTTCAACAGTTCTTGATGAAAAAGAGCTGCTTTATTGAAACAGGGATTGGTTGATTGATTTGATACACAATTTTGGTACAAAGGCATTGAAGTTTTTAAAGGGGGTTAGGCCTTTGCCTGCAGTGGGACAAAACAAAGGCATTAAAGCAAATTTAAATAAAGATAATATCAACAATTTAATCAACCGCATATTAATCATACAAAATCATCCACTAGAGCGAAGATGAAAATCTTAAAGCCCCGACCTAGTTCAAAGTTTGGCAGCGCTGTTTAATCCTCAGTTGATTAAATGCATGAGTTTGTTCAACCTGGCGAATAGTGGTGAATCATTCGTGTTTATTCGTGTTTACTGGGTTTCTCGGAAGCTGAATAAGCGATCAGGTAAGTTACAAATAAATAATGCTGGACAATTCACACAACAATATCTAACGATAATTTTCATTATACATAGAAAACGACCAGAACACCCTGAATGTATGTAGATCGTACAAACGTTTGTCCCGAGGCGGGAATCGAACCCGCAACCTCCTGCGTCGCTGGCAAGACCTTCGCCCGCCGCGCCACAGAGGTCGTCGTTGTTTTGGTGATGTGATGTTACTGGCAGGTAGTGTTTTCAGGCCTTTTTTAAACTTCATTAAGAGACTAAGACAAGACACTAAGGTTGCTCAGTCATCAATCTACGCCTGAGTAACGATTTTCTATGGTACAAGCATAGATCTGAGACTGAGCAAGCTTTCATAATACGGGCCTTAGAATTACAACTACGTAGTAACATTCATCAACAACTCCATTTGCAATCTGAGTTCACTTCACCCACTGCTGGGTCTCTAAGCTCGTGGGCGTTGTTACATCCAGGTCACAGCCAGGCCTCGTACCTACTCGTAAAAGTGCATTTTATGCAACTGCCATAAGAGATGGTTGTGCACAAAAAAGTGACAAAAACTAATCAATCTAATCATAGATACAAACATTTATTTATTTGCTGCTGTACAGAACGTAAATAAAAATATAATTTGAAAAAAAAAAGTAACAGTTCAACATCGCAAAAGGAAACAATTGCACAAAATATTTTTCAAAAAGAGTTTACTGTGTTACAGCAAAAAGGTCTCGGCTCAGCATAAATGCCTTACCACTCAGGAGTAGATAGGCGCTTATATTCTGCCGAAACCATTATGATCTGGTATGAAACTTGTGCGTGTTTGACTGTGTGAAATGAATATAAATATAAACCTATTGATAATTAAACAAAGAAAGTTATATATATATATAGCTCATATATCTCTCTAGCTGGACTGCGTATCACAAAAAAGTGAGGGGATAAAAATCTATCGGATCTAGTCTATTCAATCGAGTCCATGCAATCTATAGATTGAGGGTACGTGGTACGTGTATAGATAGAAGATAGATAGATTGGGTCACGATTTCGATCAGTTCGCGCGTGTTCCATTTCCACTGCAGTTTAATTTTCAGGTTTGTTCACCCGTGAGTCACTTTTGTTTGTTTGATCTTTTCGTGCATTAGCGTTGCTGATTTATCGTGTTTTGGTCTTTGAACAAAGGTTTGATGGGTGTGCGTTCTCCATAAATGATTCGCATCAGTTTAAGTAAAGTGAATTTTTGTTTGGTTACTTCAGGGTTTAGATTAGACTTAGTTTATTATTTATACTGAGCACTGTACTGCATTTTTTTTTAATATTGGTGTTCTTCTTCTCCCGTTAAGGAAAATATTTTATGTCAACATGACATATGAATGAAAACTTTACAAAAACTGAACCCAATACCAGAAAACAACAAGGTAATCAGTAAAAACTAAAACACAAACTTCGACAATGCATAATCTACACGAGCGAAAAATGTTTAAATTTAAAATCGAAAACGAACGAAAGGTATAGGACGAATGAAAGATTTCATAACCAAAAATTGTTTTTGTGCTTTGCTTCGCTGATATCAATGTCGTTAAATATTTTCCACTATCCTTGGGTTTTGTAACCCCTTTGTATACAAAAAAATATCTAAGGTTTTTGAATCAGATTTTATTTTGTATAAACATAAATGACCTATTAATTTATGTTTATACAAAATAAAATTCAGTAATAGGTTCTGGCCCCTTTTCCAAACACTCGTCGATCGTTTTCGATCTAGGTTCACATGTTATAGGGGTTGCTACGGGGGACATACTTTAGATGTAGGGTAAAATTCTTTCGTCGGCTTGACGAGATGGTTAATTAAATTAAATTTATTAAATTGAACGACCTTAAGCCTATTACACAAATTAGAATTTAAAGTTGGATTCATGGAATGATGAGATGTATTGATGCAAGAAGCAGACGACAAGAGAAAGCGAAATGAAGCCAGTGACTGATCCCGGGCTAGTAAGTATCTTTGAGTACTACGACGTCCCTTTTCACATACATGGCACGGTAATTGCATGCAGGCACGAAGTCCTGAGCAGGATCATAGTCATAGAACGTAATAAACAACATAGCTGTACTCGGTTCAAGACTCCAAGATATTTTATGTAAACACCAACATTTATTTAAGAAAACTTTGATACAAACATATAACAAATACTGAAAACTAAGAGTGACAGCAAGGTAACCACGAAAATAAAAACAAAAACATTTAAACTACGCTTATTTGCATGATAAAGGTGCAAATTCGAGTTAAAAAACGGATGAAAGACAAATTAATTCATAAACGAAATCTAATAACACTAAAAAATAAAAATTGAGCTTCTGATTTGCTACGATGATTTATCAGTGTCAAAAAATATTTTCCACCTACTTTTCTTTACATTTACAACTCCTTTGTTTACAAATATTTATAATTTGATTGATTATAATCATCGATCAAAAATGTCCGGCTTTGCCGGCCCCCCTTAGATTCACAGTAGCAAAAGAGAGACCATTTGACATGTTAGGGAAGCTTTTCAACTAGTGTCATTTTAGCGTTCAGACAAAAAGCATGGGTACAAAAAATGCAAGAATCACTCGTCCAAAGTGCTGAAAAAGGATGGAATTTCTTATTTTCAGTAAGTTTATATATACTTTTTACCCGTATATTGAGATGTGAGTCATATACTTGTGAAATCAGCATAAAATATTGTTGTTTGGTTTGCCTATGTTAAAATATTAATTTTGTTCTAAATTGATAAATGGAGAGGCTATTTCTTCTAAATTTTTTTTTTCATTTATAGTATGTATTAATATATTTTTCATAAAAATAAGTTTAATATTACTAGTTGATGATTTTTAAAATAATTAGTTGGCCCGCCCTAAATTTTCATTTGCGTAGACTCTCTAATAAAAGAAAGACTAGGTTCTTACCTACCTACCAGAAGTATGAATTTATAAAACGTTTATTTTTTTCCCGTAAAAAAAACTCGTGCAAAGCCGCAGACAGGAACCAGTTCTTTTTAATCTAGAGTGCCTGCCTGAAATTGTATTGTAAGTTTAAATTATTGTATGTCTGAAATGACCCTTTTGTATAAATACCTACTGTTGAGACACCAATTTATAGTTTCATCAATAAATGATTCGTTATCTTTACCTGAATTCTGTTAATTAATCATTATAGAAAATAAACTGAGTAGGTAGGTATATAATTCTCAGGTAGGTACCTACCTACTTACAAAATAAAATAAAATGAATTCGACTCCACCAATCTCTTGTTCCGTGTAGAGGAGGGTGGCCTGTGTTGTGGTGGTTGGTAAATAACGGCAACACACGCTTGAGTTCACAGGCACTTTATTTAGACACTACAGTTAATATAGAAGGAGAGGAAGGTACAGTTAAATAGTCAGAGAGTTCACAGAGATAGATTGAAGAACGATAGGAAGAAAGGTAAAGCGATAGCGGTACGCGACAACAGATTTCCGACAAACATCAGGTGCGAGGTAGTGCGCGCGTAAAACAGATTCCATCGACTGACCCGGGTGACCACGGAAAGAGGTACGAGGCGCGGGGGGCTCCCCGCACACTCATACAATGCGCCGGTCGGCCGATGCAGGCGGCGGCCGAGTATATTTCTACTAGAAAAGTCATAGAGGGTAGCGAGAAGAAATGTGAAGTAAACATGTAAGAGTAGAGTGTATGAACAGAGTGTACGAGTATGAACGTTGAGCAAGATTGAAAGGAAGATTCCCACATCAGAAGATCAGAAGGTTGCGTGTTCATATCACGTCGGGGTCACCAGTTGTAGAGGAGGTGGCCTGTGTTGTGGTGGTTGATAAATAACGGCAACACACGATTGAGTTCACAGGCACTTTATTACACTACAGTTAATATAGAAGGAGAGGAAGGTACAGTTCAATAGTCAGAGAGTTCACAGAGATAGATTGAAGAACGATAGGAAGAAAGGTAAAGATTGTATGGACAGGGTATGAACATAGTGTGAAAAGTGTATGAACGTATAAATATATAATGTAGATATTATATAATGAATAAATAAATAAATAATATGCTTAAATAAAATATTTAAATTGAATATTGAGGGAAGATCCCCACATTCCGTATGGAAAAAACTTGTCAGGCTCTGCGCAAACTGTCTGCGTCAAAACAAAACGAACCCAATTTTGAGTGACATTTTTGTAAGGCTCTAGGTATCTACGGGGGAGGCCGCGAACTCCTTATTTTTGATCGAAGATTATAATTTATTAAGTTATTAAAATGTATAGGTATCTTTCTCTTTCTATTAAGATTGTTTATTTGATCAGTATGTTTTGTGTATTTCAACTTTTTTATTTATTTCTCTGTTCATCTAGCTCTACATGTATTACTTAATGGAGGATTTTTTTTGGTTTATGTATATCTTTAGTTTCGTAATTTTAAGTATAATGTACTGTTTATTTCCCAAATAAAACAAAGCAAAGCAAAAAATATCTGGGTATCTACAACCTAGTAGTAAGCTAGCAAGTATCCACTATGATTCACCATTGTTTACCAGGCACAGAAAGCGGTTTGTTCATGTGTGCTATTGACTACGGAGCTACTGCCTGCTGACCCAATTTGGCAGAATAGCATCGAATCCAGGTTTTGGCAGCACAGATCGGAAACTATTCGTATAGAGACTTTGTTCCAATTTCTCACAGTGAAGGAATGTGATGTATTTAGCGATTTATGATGCAAGTGACGACGACGGTATTTGAGCCCCTAAAAATACCGGAAGAGTTGGTACTAGGTATTTTAAGATTTTATTTGTGCCTAAAGTCCTAAAAATATTAGTTTCTGGTTCGCGGTTTCACACGCCCTAAAATGCGTATTTAAGGGGGTTATAAAGTTTATAAGATACCTTCTAATATTTATAAGATTTGAATTAAATTAGGGACTATTAAATCTGGCCAGTCTTGTTTAATTCTGATTAATAAAGATTTTATTACGCTAAATTTCAATTTTGAGGAAGGTCTTACTTGATCTTTGTATTTTCCGAGGGATTAAAGTGTGGTTTGATTTCAGGGTGACTTGTGGCCTCCAGTCTAAACCACCAATCACCGGAAAGACTAGGACCGCCTTAGAAACATAATCGCTATTGTGCTTATAGAAAATTTTACGTCTCCCTAAGATATGACTCTGGTAATTGATGTAATTGAAAAATTTCCATCTTTAACATTTACCAACGAGTTGCTCAAACATAAAACAGAACCAGTTGGCAGATAGGACAGCGCGATGATAGTTCAGCTCTAACTCTCTAATAAGGTGTTCTGGTCGTTTTATATGTATAATAAAAAATATCTATCTATATAATATATTGTATTATGTATATCAGTTATCTAGTACTCATAACACAACCTCTGGTTAGCTTGGGGCTAGATAATGCTGTGTGAATTGTCCAGCATTATTTACTTATTTATTATAACTCCTTCTCTGCCGTATTCTTCATTAGCCGCGTACCCACCTAGCGCACAGGCTCGCGCGGCACGCGGCTATTGATGAAGGTCGTGCCCGTCTTGGAAAGCTTTCATGGAGACGCTGATGAACCGCTTCCAGGCGAAGCGAGTCCAGTTATTGGTCAGACCAGAGCGGGTTGGTGAAATCTTGCTTTTTTCCTCTCTATCTTGCATAGTGCCACCAGTTTTTGAGGTTGGCTTCGGGCGATAGGGCCAAAATAGCTGAGGACTCGTTGGTAGCAGATTGTGGACAACCATACATAGACAACAATCCCCGTGCTAGGGGGGCACCCCTAGCACGGGGATTGTTGTCTAGGGTAGAATAGACAATAATGACATTGCATCGCCATAGGTACATTGCGTACATAATTGATGTTGAAGGAATGCCTTTCAAATAATTTACGCATTGGATGACGAAGTGACGTAATTTTTCTCTATTCTACCCTAGACAACAAACCCCGTGCTAGGGGGGCTGGTTGATATTTAGTTGGTCAAGAATGAATAATATGTTGGTTTGTTTTGCTCTAATAATTGACGGGTCGATTAGAAAGTAGGTAAGCTTGGTTGATAAACGCACGTGATCGCAGCAGGAGTCATTATGTGTTCACTGCAGTTTCTATTTGAATGTCTATCTGTCTGTTCTGTTACATTTGAGGGGTTCTCAGATTCTGTGTTAAGGTAGGTTATATTATATACCAATGATTATTATTATACCTAGGTACTAACATTACCTATTCCGTGCTTGAGCTTGAGGTTCAGGTTCTAACTTATTTTGAACTGCCGATTTCGGTTATTGCAATGTACCTATAGATAATCATCTATGAATTAATTCAATTAAGGACCTTGCTCATGCTATTTTAGCCGCATAATGGCTTGGCTGCAACCCATCGTATTAGGGTTTGGTGGACTCAGGAATTCCCGGTTCTAAATTTTCCGGGTATTCCCGAAATTTCTGGACGATTTAAGAACCGGGATTTCATCTCAATGATAATAATAAGTCAATGGTTTCACCTACCTCTCGATGGGATTTCTATCTATCTTATAAGTAGGTACCTACTTACTATCTAGCATTTATCCACGAAGGAGAGGGCGCGGGGCGGCGGGCGGTAGCTACCTACCTTCCAAACAGAACTTAAACACCAAGGGAACGAGGAAGCTGGGGTAGGGAGGGGCTTTGGCCTAGCAGCCGGACAATGCAATAAAAATACCTACCTACCACCTTCCAAGCTAGCAATAAGAGCGCAAACGTCGAAGCCTTACAAAGATTTGCGTTGCGCAAGTGGATTGCCTTAGATTTTTAGTAGGTATATTATTTTATCATGGATATTGTAAAGCAAGGGGGATTTTAAAGTGGCATTTCACTCGAGATGTGCTACGTAGGTCACGCTCACGTACGTGAGCGTCACTACGTAGCACATCACCAACGCATTTTTGATGAGAGGACCAACAGGACCAAACCAATGTTTGCTTACTTACATGATTAAATAATAGTAGGTAGGTAGGTTGTAAAACGATTATTATTTACAAAGTTTGATATAGGTAGGTACATGCTGCTGGCTATACGTTTGGGTACCTAGGTAGGCTAGGTAAATTATCTTGGTGAGTAGATGTAGATACGTACATAATAGGTATATCCATAGAAAGAAGGCACGCAATAAAAAAATCAATAATACAGCTGAGAAGTCAAAACAGGAACAGCTGATCCATAATAACAATAATACACGAAAGCACTTACCAAGACTTTTGATGGCGCTCATCAGTGTTAAAGTTAGTTATAGCGGGATATCTGTAATAAAAACACTCATTCAAACACAAAACACTACAAAAAGCGTTAGTTTACTAGTTAGTAATCATTGTAGTAAATAGTCCGAGGCGTTGCAAGCGAACAAAGGATCTTGTTTATTTTGCAACGCAACTTACCTTTGAGAAGTGCACTCCAAAACCTTCTTCTTTTCCCAACCCTCTTGAGTTTTCACCCACTCTTCACCAGGTGAACGCCAATCTTTCGAAATGAATGGCATTTTATTTTTTACAAAAACACAACAAAGTTCGATAGAAATGCGTTGTGTAAAACACACATGCAACCACTTCGTTTGAGTGCGAAACGAAAATTGACGAACTAACGAACGAAACGAAGGAAGTACCTACTCGACTCGACCGACAGACGACGAGTTGACGGTAAATTGCGAGGTTGCCAATCTGTCGTGTAAAACGCAACAAGTGCGAAGGAGTACCACTTTTCGAGAGAGAAAGCTGCGCGCATGCCCTTTGTTTTGTTTTTTCCGGAAATCAGCTGTAGTTTTGAAAACAAAATCATTAAAATCATCTCCTTTTTAATTTTCATTGCAAGTTTTTCTAAACTTTACTCACATAGTACAAAACATAATTGTACTGGTAAATTTTGACTGACTTATCTTATACGAAACTATAATTAACTTACAAAAAAAATAAAAAGATGTTATTTTGATCCGGAATGGCAACAACTTTTCGTGGACGCATACATTTTGTTCATTCTTTCTCTATGGGTTTTAATTGCTAACTCATTCATTCATTCATGTTTTTTCATTCACCAGTGAAATTCATAAATAGAGACTTGAATTTGAGGTTATATTTTATAAAAATATTTCGTAATGGGAGATTCGGATTTCAAGCCGAAAATCACCGGCATTAAACAAGATCCTGTTCTGAAGGAGGCGGAACTCGCTTACATGCGCATAATTGAGCAGAAAAATCGTGAGCGAGTTAAGAAACTCCAGCTGATCGCGAAGAAAAACAGATTGACTGGTGTGTCCATTGGTCTCGGGGTACTAGGTGTCTACGCGTATTCCATCTACGCAGTGAAGCAGGAGACATTCCTTGACGACTTCAACGAGCCTGTTAAGATTCAACAATAATGGCAGTAGCCAGGAAAACTTTACATGTAAGGTTGCCTCCCCTACCAAGCATCAAAGATGTTATTAGACTGTACAAACTTCGTGCCCTCAAGGAGCTATCTCAAAACTTCCTCATGGAGCCCCGACTGATAGACAAGATAGTCCGCGCGGCGGGCAACATCTCCGGCAATGTTGTGTGTGAAGTGGGGCCCGGGCCAGGAGGTATCACTCGCTCCATAATACAACAAGCTCCAAGAAAACTCATCCTGATAGAAAAAGATAGACGATTCATACCCTCGCTGGAACTTATTGCTGATGCTTGTAAAGATAATGTTCAAATGGATATTATCACCGGAGACATTCTGAAAACTGATCTTACGAGGCTTATACCTGCTGACACTAAAACAGACTGGATAGATCCACCACCACCCCTGAATCTAATCGGGAACTTGCCTTTCAGTGTCTCCACAATTCTAATAATTCGTTGGCTTGAAATGATGTCTACTCAATGCGGTCCCTGGGCATATGGGCGTGCTAGAATGACACTAACATTTCAGAAAGAAGTAGCAGAACGGATGGCAGCTCGCATTCTGAGCCACCAAAGATGTCGCCTATCCGTAATGTGTCAAAGCTGGTGCAATATCAACTACAAGTTTGATATTCCCGGTGCTGCATTCTTACCAAAACCTGATGTTGATGTCGGAGTTGTCACTCTTACTCCACTCAAATATCCATTGATGAAACAGCCTTTCAAACTGGTTGAGAAAGTTGTTCGCCAAATTTTCTCCATGAGGCAAAAGTACTCAATTAGAGGGGCTCAGACTCTATTCCCTGAAGAAGTACGGGTAGAAATGGCAATGAAAATGTACAAAATGGCTGACATGGACCCTGTCACAAGACCTTTTCAAATTGCTAATATGGAATTTGCCAGAATTTGTGAAGCCTACAGTGAAATTATCAAGAACTATCCAGAATTTGAACATTATGATTACAGAGCACCAAAAAACAAAACTATTGTAGTTGATAATGCTAATCTTAATGTGGAGGTTTAGTTTTTGTGTAAATATTATTTGTTTACTTGTAGTGTAATAAAAATACATATAATTTAAACAAATGTTTTATTAATACAAACACACACACACACTAAACATCAATAAAACCAAATGTGAGCATAGTGTCCCTATTGTAAAACCCATGTAAAACCCTAATGCTAATTTTCATTTGTTTCACAGTTAATTTTATCAACACTAGGTTGATTTAATTTTTCTTTTTGTTTTTTCAGTTTCAACACTTTATTATGTTTATTAGAATTCAAATGGATCGCATAAATATGATCGCCCAGCAGAATTCTATTACAAACATCACAAAAGTTGTAAGAATGAGCATCATACGGTTGGTTTCTTCGTGCTGTATGTGGTTTCAAAGGTTCAAAATCACAAGTTGACTTCTTGATGTAGCTTTCAATGATATGTATGGCTTTATTCTTCACGTTATCCTCCCACTTATCAACATCGGTTGTGTCCAACTCGTAAATTGGAGGGACCTGCGAAGATAACATAAAATTACTTGATAAGCTACATTCTACTCAACACTAGATGGCGCAGTTACCAGTTTCTTAGTCAAAGCGAGAACCATTACTTGAAGAACCTGGTTCAGTCAAAATATCACGGTCCTATGCTCGTAAGAACCACAAGTTCATAGAAGTTTGTCTACTCGCTGCTAGATGGCGCTGTTTCACCGTTGTGTTTTGAGAAAGAAAATTGGGATAATTAAGTAAAACGTAAGCCATAAAATGTTTCATTCCTTGAAAACGTCCTGTTTTATTACGGAGTAGGCATAATATATGGCCAATAAAAATAATAACACGCAATCCATTTAAGTGGGGTACATAAACAGAGGATAATAAATGAGCGTTGATCTATTGAATGTTTGTGTTACAATGAAAATAAATTATGTATATTTGGGCATAGAAGAACATACCATAGCTACTAGCTAGGTTCTAAGTAAATTATTAGGTAGTTTATGTTTTAAATGCTCAAAATAGTTCTCAAACCTGAAAACAAGGTAAAATTCGCCTATGCTGGGCATAGACCTCCCGTTATGAGCGCCATAGCACTCTTTCTTACTGTGTACAATATTTTTTGAGAGGGAAACTTGGTAAGTGCAATCGGACGTAGACGCACAGTGCAAATTTGGAAATGATTAAACTAATAAACTCAATGATATAGGCTATCTAATCTACACGTTATCCAAGCACAGCCAGCGTCAGAAAGACTAAGCGTTCATCCTAGCCAAAAATAGAACTTATTATATGGTAGTTAAATTCTTTAAGTATTTTGTATAGCTACTTAAGTTTATGTAGGTAGATACCTATCAACTGGTATATGGATCAGTTGAGCGACAGTTGATTGTTTGCAACAGTCTGCAGTAAACTCAATTGTTTCAATAGTAAATACTAGTTCTAATTTGTTTCTATTATTTGATTGTAATTCTCTTTTCTAACAAAGTAGGTACACCTACCTACGCTCTATGAGTAGATAACCATATTATCTAAGCATTTAAAGTTGTCAATGGTGTTTACCGTATTCAACTTTATACCTACGACTTTACGGTGCACTTAATTACTATGTCTCCTTTATAAGCTTAGATATTTATAATGTATGGTTACTCTGGTAGCGTAACCATACACTGTATCCTACTAGGTACTTACATAGAGTTTAACTTTGGAAAACTAGTATATATTTAGCTTGGTGGAACGCATTAATTTTTCTGTGGTTTTCTATACAACGTTAGTGAAGCAGCAGTAATTTTTTTAATGGACAAATTTATTGCTGTAGTCTATTAAAATGTAACTCACTTGTCGTGTAGGGTGCTCCAAAAATCTCGACAGCACCATCTTGTTTTGCCGTCTCGCAAATCGTCTTGTCCCTATCTTCATGCATTCGATGCTATCTTCTAGAAGTTTCTCGGCTTGCTCTGTCTCCCTCTGTTCTGGGGTAAGCATCAGGTATTTGTGGAACTCCTTGAAACCGAGGGTTTGGAAGATGCCTTTCGTGTAGTCAGGTGGCCTGGAATGGACAACGAAGAAATAATTAAAATTAAGTATAAAAAGTGTTTATTTATCATATCACATCATAATATTATAATATATCATAATATTATATATTAATTTAATAGTGACATTTTATAAATTTGTATTTAATTGTGTTATGGATTCGATTGTGATCTGAAATAAATGAGTTAATAATAATTATATTAGAAATGAGAATGTTTGAATGGATGGATGGATGTTTGTTAATTCTTCACGCCAAAACTATTGAACGGATCGGGATGAAATTTTGCGTACAGGTAGGTACCTAGTTCTGGGCCTGGTATAAGACCTATCCCAAGGTCGCCTGGAAGAGATCGCTCATAGCGATAAGGCCGCCTTTGTACTTCTTCTTGTAGCTTTTATTTGCGTACTGTTTTCTGTGTTTGTGTGGTACAATAAAGAATTATCTATCTATGTCTTATTTCAGGCGTAGAACTAGCTAGGCTTTTATTCCAAAAATCAGTTCCCATGGGCCAGAAATAGTCTTAACCTTCCATAGAAACCAAGCGTGCGAAACCGCGAGCAGAATCTAGTATTGACAGAATATCGAGAATCGCGATAGAGCGTCAGCCAAGTTCGTAAACACACTTAGCTGACACTCTATCACTCGACGACCGACGTGGCGCGGTGGGCAAAGGTCTGTCTGCGACGCAGGAGGTTGCGGGTTCGATTCCCGCCTCGGGACAAATGTGTGTACGATCTGCAGACATTTGTTCAGGGTGTTCTGGTCGTTTTCTATGTATAATAAAAAATATCTATCTATGTATTGTATTATATTATGTATATCAGTTATCTAGTACCCATAACACAAGCTCTGCTTAGTTTGGGGCTAGATAATGCTGTGTGAATTATCCAGCATTATTTATTTATTATTTATTTATATCACAAATCGAAAGGAACTTTTGGGTTTTAAACACGATCACCCAAGCAAAACCACGGCCAACAAAAGTTCCCAAAGTGTCAGAGCTGGCGTGAAAAGAATTATAACTGTTATGGTATCTAACACGTTTAGGGCAGGTGCACATTTGGGGTGTAAGGTGACCCCGGCATTGGCACTTCGCATCACGGCTAAATTCACTCCGCTGCGTACCACAGTAGCCTGTGACATGGCTCGTATGTCATTCAACTTGTATTATCTTGTTTACTTTTTGAGATAGAATTGATTTAAAGACCCCCCTTTAATACAGGGTTATTGGTAAATTAGTGACAATACGTGAACTGCAGGTCCTGCCCATCATCACAAACACGTTCGTGAAGGCGCCAAGTCTAAATTCTAGTCACCTCTGATACTAAATGAAAAAACATCTACGAGTTACTTAAGACTGATCTTTCACTCTCATATCTTCTGATAATTCAGGGCAGAGCTGTTTTTAAGTTTCAATAATCGTTCGTTAGAACGAACGATTATTGAATTGCGGGGGGTAGGTACCCATTACAAATACCAAAATTAAAAATTAAGGCCTGGCGTCTTCACAAACGTGTTTGTGATGATGGGCTGAACCTGCAGTTCACGTATTGTCACTAATTTACCAATAACCCTGTATGATAGTCACTAGAAGACATATTCAGTTATGGAGAGACTCTGGACCTGGGAGGCACAGGCATCGTTTATCAAAACTGTTTCTGTTTCATGTCGTGTACCAATAAACTATTTTTACTTTTTTACTTGTACTTTATTAAGTACTTTAGTAAGTATTATGTACTATTAAGTTATAATAATGACAGGCGTGCCATGCATGTATCAAAAGTAAAAAAAAACAGTGGAAGGAGTATACTATCTAAATGTATCTAATTTAGTTGTTTGGTCTTGATGTATTTTTGTGTAACTGATCTCGGATGTCTGAATAAAGAAACTTTTTATTTTTTATTTACAGGCCCAGCAGGACATGTGATTTTGAACTGATGATGAAGCACCTATAGGTGCACGGTTCTGGAATCCTCATTAAAAATTATTTGTATACTCCTTCCACGCACTTATTTTCTTTGTTAAGGAGGTACCCCGAGCCAAACTAGCGCCGCCACTTATTTTACCTTATTATTCGTTGAACGAAGGTAATTTCAAAATTTTCAATGGGCAGTTTGTGATATCTATTGTAAGCTTTTTTTAATGCCTTTGTAATATTTTTATTTTGTATAGTTTAGACAGAGATACGAAGTTGCACTTTGTGGCCACCAAACTCTATTTTCGCATCTCTGCATAAACTGTACTAGATGAAACTATTACAGAGGCATTAAAATAAAGCTTATAATAGGTATCACATATCGCCCATTGAAAATTTTGAAATTTCCTTCGTTAAACGGAATAATAAGATAAAATAGGTTTCGGCGCTAGTTTGACTGGGATATGCGTCTTTTGTACCTAATTGTTGACAGTTGACATTGCAGTTAAGTGAATGAAGACTGAACGACAAACTCAATATTTCAAAGACACGGTTACCTACATTTTAAACAAAAGAAATGAATCTGTCGACTCCAAAAATATCGGAACTTACGGAAGTTTAGATTTTTACCGAACCGACATAGTATGTAGGTAATAGTGAAGATTATTCTAGTAGTTTTTTTTACATGAAAACGTATTATATTGAAAATAGTACCTATACAAAGTATAGTTTACAATAAATCAGTCTGTTTTACTTTTTTCCTAGAAAAACCCATGTAATGCCGCGGGTAGGCCCATAGCTTATAAAACTACGACGAAAATATTATACGATTTTATGGTATTAAATAATCAGATCCTAGAAATAAAGTATTGTCAGTCAGTCGAACTACCAAAAAGAAAATAAGAGCGTGGACGGAGATTATGTACAGTCAACTCCAAAAATGCAAAACAGGGACAACCTTCCAAAACGACTGATGTTTTAGACGCGAGTTACAAAACTGTATTCCACAAAACCATAGACAATTTTATATCCGTTTCAAAAACAGAAAGCCATACTTTACATAAAAAATGGCAATCCATCAAAATTTAAAATTAATTAGAAAAACAATGAAGCAACAAACAATGGGAACTCGCTGTAGTCTCGCATGTAATATGAATCCATAGACCGCAGCGCAGAGTGTGGTTAAGTGATGACAATTTCTTATTTCACTCCTATCTACTCACCTTTACTAATCTTTACTACTAAAAAAAAACATGAATATTTAGTGCACTACTACATTTTAACGTAAACGTGCGTTATTATTTTCCGATTTTATAAACAATAAAATAACGACCCTTTTTATAATTCAGTCGTTATTAGACAATCACGGAATTGATATGGATCAGTTGAGCTGGATCAGTTGCAGACTGTTTGCAACAGTCTGCAGTTAGCTTAATTGTGTCAATTATAAATACTAGTTTTAATTTAATACTATTATTTGATTGTAATTTTCTTTGTTAATAAATATCACAGAATCAGTTTTATTAATCCTATAAAATCTCTCACAGCTGGGCAAATATCTCCTCTATGTCCTTCCACACCTTGTAGCCCTCATCTATCAGTGCTTTTTTTATTATAATTATTGGTTTAGCTGACCGGAACTCTATGGTTCTGATTATCACACTCATATCGTGCACATGCGAACCGACTATGCTGGTTGATTGACTACATTACTGACTGTGCGACATTTAGATAGTATACTCCTTCTCCTGTTTTTTTTTACTTTTGACATATGCATGGTACACCTGTCATTATTATAACGTAATAGTACTTAATACTTACTAAAGTACAAGTAAAAAAGTCAAAATCGTTTATTGGTACACGACATGAAACAGAAACAGTTTTGAAAAACGATGTCATCTGCAGTAGTTTATCACTGTGTCGCAGAATGACAACGCCCTCCTCACAAACCAGTAGGTACGATTATCTAGAAAACTCATTCTTTCAGAGCACAATCCATATCACATGTACCTACATACAAATTAATAAAATGTCACTAAAACCAAATAGAATTAAATTTAACTAGAAATAAGATTAAATAAACAAAATCGAAAAAATATAATAAAATAATTTTTTTGAATACCTAGGTACTAATAATATCCTAATGATCATTTAAATATGCCGTGCCGATATCGTATCTTTTAAAGGGTAATGTATAAGCTTCTACAACAAAACTCCAAGTGAGTTGCAAAAATTGACAATAAATAAATTCAAACAAATTGTACACATCCTTTGTAAAAAAAGGCCTACTATAAAATATCAGATTATCTAAAGGATAAAAAAGCTTGGGACGAGTTTTGCTCCAACTCGAAAACTAACATTCTAACAAGGTAAAGGTTTCTTGTTGGCTTCTTTACTTTACATTAAAAAGATTGAAGTGGACAAAAAATAAAAGTGATCACTTTATTTCCTAGTTTTACTTATGTAATCTGAGTTTTGTGACGTGTCCAAGAGTCCTGTAAGGTCTAAAGGAAATAAAGCACTTTGAATTTGGAATTTTTATAAAGTTCTCTAATTGTTGACAGTTTGTGAATGCGGACTGAATTAATAAATGCAATAAGTATTTCATACTTTGACTGTTTTTAAAGTAACGATAGCATCTTATTTACAATTTGTAATATATTTTCAATGTTGTGATATTGCAAGGAAGTGACGCAGGCCAAGACCATAGACCGCATGGCAGATGCCGCTCGGACGTTGACGTTCCCGCCATTTTGTATTTTGCGCGCCTTTTTTCACAGAGCTTTTTATTTTTTTCTCTTTGTTGATTTGATTACTTGTTTGACGAGAGAAGAGGAAGTGGGACGTAAATTAAAACATTCAATTAGTGTTTATGTATTCCAGAAACACCTATACCTTTCAACATCATCATCATCATCAACCTAAAAATGTTAGGTAGTATAACGCTTGAAGTCGAAATAAAGATTGTTAACAAGTTACAAACAGATATTCATTGAAGAAAGGATCTCAAATCGACAAGTAGGTACCTAGGTAGGTACTTACTTCAAATTGTGTTAAAAACTTAGATAAAAGCAAAAAAACGGGTCATAAAATCAACAATTTTGAGTTAACTAAGTACTTAGGTACTGCGATATTGTTTATCTTTTTTGCAGTTATCAAAACCAAGTATAGATTTTCTTTATTATAATATTTTATATGCACAATATTTTATACAATTTCAAACTATAGCATTTCCATTCTATTCCCGCATTGGGACAAATTTTTGTACGATCGCGATCTGCAGATATTTGTTCAGGGTGTTCTGGTTGTTTTCTATGAATAATAAAAAAAAACTAACTAGGTATGTACGTAGTGTATTGTTTATCAGTTAATTTGTATCCATAACACAAGCTCTGCTTAGCTTGGGGTTAGATGATGCTATGTGAGTGGATTATCCAGCATTATCATTTTGGATTCTCATCTTATTAAAAATTTCTTTAAACTAGGCTTATGTAGGTAACACTGAAAAATAAAAGTGGCCTTTGAAAAGAAAATACACAAAACTTTCCCAAGACACGATCTTGTCGTAAGTAGGTAAGTACCACAAAGTTTTTATTCTCGTCACGTGACTCACCACATTGTTTTAACTTTCGAGTTACCTTCCTATAAACTTTACGTCAAGCTTTTCCAAGATGGATCCCAACGTTTTATTTAACACCTCTAATTTCACGGATAATTTGTGAAGATCGAATGCCCTTTGTTTCGTGTAGATTAACTATCGATCGATGGCCATTTTGTTTTTTCTCTCAAAGGAAATCCAGCTGATGTTTTCATAATTAAAGTTAACAGTGTTGTCGTTAAAATACAGTGTACCTAGAATGCTGGCTGTATTGTATTGCTTGTGGCATTCTAATTTTAGGCTGTATGCTGTCGCTTTATTCTCTGCTGGTTGTGCTTGGCGTGGAAGTCCAGCAGCTCTCGTACCAGACCCTGCGCCACCATCGAGTGTCAGTGTCGTCAGTTGTACCACCATCGACTCCACTCGGACGTCTCTGGTCGATGATCTGTTAACTTACTTCCCATCCTGAATTCTCTGCTGGTTGTGCCTGGCGTGGAAGTCCAGCAGCTCTTGCACCAGACCCTGCTCCACCATCGAATCCACTCGAGCGTTTAGCCTCTCGTCGTGTATCTCCTGAAAAAGGTTGAAAAGGACGCCTATAATAATAAATCATTAGATCAGAAAAACTTAAAATCGACTTTGAAAAATATTTACGTCGTTTTCTAAGTTTTGCAGAACAAAGACTGTAGTTTATATATAATACAAATACTGTAATAATAATGCTCTGGGGAATATTTTTTTAATAGGACCATCTCGAGATTATTACGGAGTTTCTATGGCCGAACATAGAAACTCCACCTTTTGAATTTAAGTCAACTCCTACGCTCGTTTGGAGCCTGATCAGGTCTCGGTTTTTCGAGTACGGTAGACTCGCACAAGCCCTGATATGCACAATAAACTTCCATGTAAGATCAATCATCATCATATTTTAGCAAATTTATACAAAACCTTATTAATTATAAAACTTAACATAATAAACCTTTCTCTTAGATCACTTTGTCACTTTGTAACTTTTTTTTTGTATTAGGTAGTTCCACTATCAACCAACTTTTCTTGTATCTTTTTTTTCCATCCCAAGGTTGCCTGGGAGAAATCCCTCTCAGCGATAAGGCCGCCTTTTGTACTGTATTATGTTTATTTTAGATATAAGATTATTTATTCATGTTTATTTTTATTGTACAATAAAGTGTTCATTCATTCATTTTTTTTGTCTATGGTAAAAACGCGGCGGGGACTTCGTTTTATAATGATGTGATAGGTACCCAGTTGTAATCTCAGATTTCTGATTTGATTAACTACATTCAGTCAACATGCAAACCACCTACAGTTATCATTAGGGTCGCGCATGCATGTCCTATGACCTTAACGCATGCGTTCTATTAATACGAATGCAGGTGCAGACAGAGAATGCAACTAGTTGTGTACAGTCATACACACAACACAATTGACACATAGGTACACAATTTGACTGGTAGAATGCTACGGTCACATGTCTTTATTTGTTTGTTAGACTTGTACCTTTTCCACTTATTTATTTGTTATTTGGCACATGCACAACTATGAAGTTCCATATGGTACGAGAATGAAGATTGAATCATAGTATGCATTATTTCATAGACAGTTTCTTTTGACAGATAAAGATGCGAATCTGTCGTCTCGAAAGATATGGGCACAGAAAGTTTAGATTTTTATCGTACTGCCATAGTATGTAATAAAGATTCTACATGATTTTTTCATGAAAAAGTGTTGAAAATTGTATAAAAATTACAGTTCACCACAGTAACTCAATCTGTCTTACTTTTTATCACGGAAAACGAGTATAATGCCGCGGACACTAGTAGTTAATAAAATCTATACTTAAGTTATTATAGGTTTATTATTTTTATTTGCTACGAGATAATCATCAAAATCTATTAAGAATTAGCGAACATATCACCAAAATTGTTATAGCTAATCGTGATTTTTCAAAAGTATGTACATGTATGTGTATGTAGAGTATGTATTTTAAGCTTATTTACTAATTCCTCGGGAATACTTTTCTTATGAGACCAATTTTGGATAATTCTCTATACAAACACAAAAGATTTTTCAAAATCGGTCCATAATTGATGAAAAATCGACGAACATACATAAAACATGCCAATGTGTTTTGGTGAAGTATGTGACACTATTCTAATATTTAAGACCTTGAATTAAAACCATATTTCTTGCAATAAATGAAATAAATAAATAAAAAAATACATACAGCCGAAAATAAAATATCACATCACTTACGTCACTGACTGTACACACGCTATACAACTATCCTTGTACCAGATATGCCTGTGATAATTTTAATGATCGAAATTATTTAGTAACTACATACCTCTCTCTGCGTTTGCGGTGGCTTGACTATGTGTTAGGAACGTGAACTGTTCGCTACTTGACTACCTATTGGGAAATAATTCTAACGTATTGTCTGATAAAAGTAATGCAGTGTAATTAATATTTCTTCAAGGCCAGTCGTATTAGTTATAAAAACTAATTTTAAAGTTTGAATAAAATAATGGCGCGCCGGTAGTAGACGTGACAGTCACGGTGAAAGAATCGACACCTACATCCATTTTATTCCCGGATTTTATTCTGGATTTCATATGAGTCGAACTAACCACCAGAGAAAGGGTAGCAGCTTCGGTCCGTCTATTTTAAGAATAAGAATAATTTATTGTTAAATTGTGTGAATCATAGTTACATGAAGGTCTTATATCGAAATTATAGTAAGTATCACCCACTTTAACCTATTCGGACAAACAATAATATTTGTAAAATAATATAGGTTCAAAGTTATACCCATCTTATTTTCAAAATAAAAGTAACATAGAAATCAATCATAAAATAGGATATATTCCCAACCACCCCACGAACCTCCCCATCAATAGGGTGGTTGGGAAAAAAATACCCATCCACCCCATTACTCAAGTCAATTGATGGCATTTTTTGCCCCATTGACTTTTTAGATAGACATACTGAGACCTAATTGTTATTTTTTTTTAATAAACATTAATAACAAGCCTTTTCCTTAACATAAGTTTAAACATATTTCCATCAAGTTGTTTTATTTGTACTGGTAAATTTATTATTATTGATACTTAATTTTTTTAATACCTCTACTGCGACGTGTTCATTATGGAAGAACCCCCCCCCCCCCAACCCCCCCTTGTGTGGTTGAGGCATGTTCAGCAGTGGACATTATGTGTACTGATGACATAATACCACTTTTCACGTTCACACATTTGTCATAAATTCATAATGCTTTAAATTATAAATGTGAAAGTTCGGATGGATGGATGGATGTTTGTTACTTCTTCACGCCAAAGCTTCTGAACAGATCGTGCTGAATTTAACAGAAATGTAGGTCTATCCTTCGATAAAAGTAAAAAAACCTTTTTTACTTTTATCGAAGGGTCTATCCCTGGAATAAAAGGTAGGCTAGAAATAACCTTTGGACGTTAAATTACTCTTAAAGCGTCCCTAGAAACAACGCGTGCGCAACCGCAAGCAGAAGCTAGTTTCAGATATAACACCCAATACCTAAATCGTGAATTCCCAGATCACAACAACCACACCATTCTAGCAAGAACAAGTAGGTAGGTACTCTGTCAGTTGAACCACTCCTTGAACCCGCCGTTTGAGTTTACAATCACTATTGCATTGCATGAGTCACTTCAATTATGTCACTCATTGAGACGGTTGCAACGGTGCCAGTGGGTTGCGCCACAGAACACGACGGACAGCTGGCTCAATTTCTTTTAATTTTATTTATTAGTTTAGTTAATAGTCTAATATATTTGTGTAGTTTAGTTAATATACTAAACTAATTAACAGCATTCCGGTGACGGCTTAGATTTTTAGAAAATAGATTTAAGTGTAAATATTCGTTGTAATTATTTATCATCATCGCATTCACTGCCCAGCCTTGGCGGTGCGACCCACCAGAGCGCGCCACCGGCGCCGCCGCTACACGGCGCTGGAGATCGACTTCCGCGTCTTGGGCCATGAAGTGTTAGTTTAGTTTAGTATAATATATCGCATTCACTGCCCAGCCTCGGCGGTGCGACCCGCAGGAGTGCAACACCGCTACACGGAGCTGGATATCGACTTCCGTACTTCCGCGCGCTTTAAAACGTCGTCATTATGTTTAGAACGGCTGCATAGCTAAAAAAACTCAATGAATCAACTTTCAAAAAATAACCTAACCGACTCATTCGTTTGACAGCTACAACGATGCACTGAAAAACACATAAGTACCTACACACATCAAACTCATTCCTTTCATTTCCTTTTTTGATACACAAAATAAAGTTAGTAAAATTATTTAGGTTAGTTTTAGATGTAATTTAGTTGTATAATTGTTTATATACGGGACTGACCAATGACTCAAAGTCCCTTAAAAAAAACGAAAATTATAAAAAAAAAAAAGTTAACCAGCCATCCTACGGTCCCTGCATCGGTTCTCTCAATGGAATGGATAGTAATACCCATCTGGTAGTAGGTACCTAGTGGGTGTAGCGTGAGCGGTATCCGGACTAGAGTTAGAGGAAGTCGTTTTAGATGTGGTCCAACTTTACGAGTACGTTGTGGGTGTCATTGAAAGTAGGTGCGGCGAAAGGAGGCTCAAATCTGACCTGGTCTATCCAGTCAGAAAAGTAAAAGTGTGCTTATATTTCGAACAAAAATACAATCTAGGGCCTCTTTACACCAAAGCGTGGTAGATTACTTACCTAAATTCAAACATCAAAGTGCTTTATTACCTTTAGACCTTACAGGACTCTTGGAAACGTCACAAAACTCAAATTACCTACCATATGAAAGTAATTTGAGTTTTGTGACGTACCTACCATATGTAGGTAATTTGAATTTTGTGACGTACCTACCATAATGTAGGTAATTTGAGTTTTGTGACGTAAAACTAGGAAATAAAGTGATCACTTTCATTTTCTGTTCACTTCATTCAATCAATGTAGACTATCACAATCGAATCGAAGAAATAATGGAATGGTATCCTAGGAATGGGAAAAGAAGACAGGGACGTCTAATCATAAGATGGGAAGATGACCTGCCAAAAGGATGGATTAGACTAGCTCGTGACAGAGATGAGTGGAAGAAACTACGGGAGGCCTATGTCGAAGGACAACCTGACCAATAAACTGGTTGCTGAAGAACTTCAGCTATTTTTAGTGATAGATTTAAAAATTGCACCTACTTATTTATTTATTAATTGAGTAACTAACACGATTAAAACTAACCAATTACAGTAGTCACTTAAGATTAAATCTTACTAATATTATAAACGTGAAAGTTTAGATGGATGGATGGATGTTTGTTCCTTTATCACGCCAGAACGGCAAAACGGATCTGGATAAAATTTAGCTCAGAGATAGATTATAGTATGGAATAGGACATAGGCTACTTTTTATCCCGAAATTCCTACGGGAACGGGAACTACGCGGGTGAAACCGCGAGGCGCTGCTAGTATGAAATAAAAATAAAATCAAAATTATTATAAGGCTAAAATACAACATATTTAAATTAGTCACATAAATTATTTTAATCATTAGTTTACCTACCTGTATATGTAAACTATATACAGAGTGGAAAGAATCCATGGGCCCGGGAGGGGCACCACCCTGTACATAGTAATACCCCAGCCAGCTCATTTAACTGAAAGGAAACACTCCCTTACCTCTAAAAAGAAACATAAACTACTACTACTACTATAAATACAGTATTATACATTTAATGTACTTTTGCCAGCGAATAAAGGCTATTTTTATTTTATTTTATTTCTCGCAATCACAGTTTATGTTAAAACAAGCCCGACGGCCTAACCCGCCGGGTAAAGCTGTCGGGTCCGGCGTCTTTGGTGTGTATACCTACCTATGGACAATAATTTAAATACGTAATATACTTCTAACAATAGCATGGTGTTAAAATAGTCACCTAACTGTATCTACCTTTACCTTAACACTGGTATTTGAGATTCTATAGTTTTTCACACGTCAAGTTGGAATCCTGAGTGGCCAAGCTAGTTGTCCAACAGCAGGACCAAGTGGCCCACCCAACTCAGACACTGGTTTTCGAAGGCATTAAGGTCCAAGGAACTGCAGGTTCTATTTCTCTACAATCTCACTAATATTATAAACGTGAAAGTTTAGATGGATGGATAGATGGATGGATGTTTGTTCCTTTATCACGCCAGAACGGCTGAACGGATCTGGATGAAATTTGGCACAGAGATAGATTATAGTCTGGAATAGAACATAGGCTACTTTTGATCCCGGAATTCCCACGGGAACGGGAACTACGCGGGTGAAACCGCAAGGCGCTGCTAGTAATTCATAATTCTTTATTGCACTAAAAATAACCTATTTAGAAACCATAAACAAAGAGAGGTATCGCAAAGGCGAGCTTAACCCTAAAAAGACAATCCATCTGCTTAGCATAAAAAAATTGTTAATCAGAATAAGCATTCACGCTGAAACTTCCAACACTTAAGCTGGTCATAAACAATGTTTTTATTTCTAATTTATGAAAATGTAAGGGTATGGTACACTTCGTTTTATCAAAACTATGTACCGAAGCATTTTGATAGTACTAAATTCGAGTTTCAACTACAATTTTATACGAGAAACTCGTTGTAATCTATTGTAGGTAAGTGGTCTGTCTGTTCATTGACGACGGCTTCACGGCCCATTGAAAACTATTTATGATTATAGTCGGAATTAACTAGAAATTTTCATTTTAAACACATTCATGAAGTGCTTATTACGCAACTAAGATAATGCGTGTAGTAACGAAACGTTTTTTTTCGTCAAAGTAACACAAAACCTTACTCTACATTCCTGTCTATCAATTTTCCTTTCAGCGAGTCGATTTGAATTTGGAACGTGTTTGCATTCCAAATTCAAATAATCTTGACCTTGGCAGCTAGACGATTACCTTCGTTCGTACAACGCACTTTTAGGTAACTACCTACTCTACGATGTTAATGTTCTATTAGTATGGAAACTATGCAGTTCAATGTACGATGAACCGCGAAAATAACAAGGTTTTATGCAAATTATGATCTAGCGCATAAGCGCGTTCGGTTTCACTCGACTAGACTAACATACAAATTTGGTTTTATTCCATAAATAAACGTTAAAAAGTCCAAATATAATAGTCGGGTTTACTGACTTACCATAAAGTAAGTAGGTACAGAAATAAGAAGTAAATTACAAACATTAAGAATAATATGAGGGTACCTGACAATTAACTTTATAATCGCTTTACCGAATCATACGCTTTGGCGCCAAATGCCACCGTCCAATGAAGCATAGTTTTTTCATCATCCACGATACCTAATGTTTTTTAAATTCGTATTTTAAACGGTATTTTAAATTCGTTTATCGCCGGGTATGTATGCCCAGTATCAAAATTGACTCAAATAACCATTAAGAACTTGATGAGCCAAGGTCTTTGAGGAAAGTCTTTGGAAGAGACCATATAACTGCCTATAACAAAGAAGAAATTCATAATAAAGTCTAGTCAATTAGGATAATAGTCACAAGTGCTCCAGTGGGTAGTTTACCTTATTCCGATGCATCGTTCGAAAACGCGCATAGTTTTTATAACCTAACTAATTTCTTCCGTCACGCCTTATAAATCGTCTTAAACATCGAAGTGCGAGACTAAACTCAAAGGTCTGTCTGACCTTGGCATCCAGAAATTTGGTAAGTAAATTATGAACACCAGTCAGATACAAAGTTAATTTATGTAAAACTATAAAATGTCTACAAAATGTCGCTGGCAGAATGAAACGACAACGTTCGTTGCTCCAAAACTGAGAAAAAAAACACGGTGAAAGCAGAAAAAGAACTGTCAACTGTTAGATTTGAAAATAGAACGGAAAAGGAACGTAGTAAATGGAACTATTTAGATAAGATACACCATTTTATGTAGAGAGTCCTAGAAGCGTCATGTTGCAAAATACACGCACCTAGAATTTAAATTTAATAAAAAAGCACTGGTACTCTGGCTCGAAGAACTCATTTACAATATAGGCTTTACCCGGAATAAAGAGGGAAATTAATTTTCTAAAAACCTAACGGAGCCTTTTTTGATGAATCTCTTGGGTTTTAGGAAAAATAATTAGGTACGTCTTTGGATTTAATAAAATAATGTTATTTTCTTAGTAATTTTCAAGATCCCGCCACTTCCAGAGATAAACATTTTATGGCAATGTTTTACGTGGATATTCGGAGAGTTCTCTTTTTAAATATTTAATTTTGTTAACTACAGTATCTTTTGAAGGGAATTTTTATTTAGGCACAGAAAATACTATTCTTACATGGAATACTTATTTAAAAAATAAGAGAAGAAAGCTAAATAGGGTATTTATTGGTCCTGTTTCTATAAAATGTTTTCACTCTGATCACTAAAGATGAATTTTAACTATAGGATTATTTAATTTTACTTATAATTGACATGCATGAACCTGACATTAAAATTACCTTTAATTATATTAACATACAGTTTGCCATCTTATATAAATTCTTTTGCAGTGCCCTACAGGGTGCATGTACTATTGACCTAGGCTAACATTAATATCTAAGCTGTATACATGTACATGTGAGCAAAATAAACAATAAACAATAAAGATGAAAAAAATATGTTTCTATTCGGACCATCGAGCACATATTCGGACTTTTTTAACAAAAACTTCTACCTATCTCAACAGCGATTCAGGGTGACCATATAAAAATAGGGTTACCAGACGGCCTCTCCCTCATTTTTTCTCACGCTTTTCCTAAACGCAAACCTTGAGGCCTCAATAAATTTTCGCATCATTTTCCTAAAATATACACATTTTTAGACACCGCGTAGCTACTAACGCCTGACCTCGAGAGCGGTCGTGAAACTACTACCATAGACAATACCATAGTTACCGGCTATGTACTAGGTATTATCTACTACGATTATAAATTTATTAAAACTGTGATAAACGTTACAAAGTAGTACAAGTAATTAAGAACTTATATTGGAAATTAAAAATAAAACAAAAGAAATGTTTTATTAAAATAGAACATTTCTTGTTTTTTTTAATTTCAATACTAATACAAAATATAATAAACAATATAGAACTATATTGTAAAATACTCGGTCCTCAGTTTTTTATTTTATCGCAAAATGAAGAATTTTGGCTGTCTTAAATTTTTTTGGTAAATAAAGTTGTATATGGGCGGTTTGTTTACAAACATTCTACTTCGATTATGGCTAATGTATGGAAACAAATCTTTATCCAATTCAACACCGCAGAGTTCAATTTAAAACAATATCGCTGCGTGGTGCGTACATTTAGCTTGGATTAAAATTCAGTAGGAAGGCAGCTTGACCGCCCTTGACTTAGTCTCGAACCAGAGTTCTACCAAATAAACAAAGCAAGTTCACAACGTTGGTATTAACAGCTAATAAGTTTAAAAAAAATATGGCTTATCATATCAAAACTCAACGTGTTTTATTTCCTTTAGACCTTACAGGACTCTTGGACACGTCACAAAACTCAGATTACATAAGTAAAACTAGGAAATGAAGTGATCACTTTGATTTTTTGTCCATTTCAATCTTTTTAAGGTAAAGTAAAGAAGCGAACAAGAAACCTTCACCTTACCTTTACCTTGTTAGAATGTTAGTTTTCGAGTTGGAGCAAAACTCGTCCCAAGCTTTTTTATCCTTTAGATAATCTGATATTTTATAGTAGGACTTTTTACAAAGGATGTGTTTAGCAATTTTTTTGAATTTATTTATTGTCAATTTTTGCAACTCACTTGGAGTTTTGTTGTAAAAGCGTATACCCTTTAAAGGATACATTCTTGTGTAACCTAGTTGTGGGCACAGCGAGTTTAAAATATTATCCATTTAGCTAGAATTCGTAACGAATACATCCGACAGAGAAACAAAGTTATCGAAATAGCTCTAAGAATTAGCAAGCTGAAGTGGCAGTGGGCCGGCCATATCTCGCGAAGAACCGACAACCGCTGGTTTATACGTAATCTTGAGTGACCGCAACTCCGTAAACGTAGTGTTAAAATTAGTATTGTAGTGTAGGACGCCCTCCGGTCAGGTAGGATGAAGACTTACGGACGACATCAGGCAGATGCTGGATGCGCCAACCAGTTTGCCGTGAGGGCGCTATGGCGCTCGTTAGAGGAAGCCTATGTCCTCCTGTGGACTGATATAGGTTGATGATATGAATGGTTATAATATCAAGGGGAGGCCTGAGTCCAGCAGTGGACTAGTATAAGCTGTAGATGTGGTGTGAAGTGTGAGGGTGAATGAACCAGTTCCTCACCAGCATATATATATTTTACTATAAAAACTATCGTAGTTTGACGAATTCATTACGGATGTAAGCGGGTTAACTACGAACCTTATTTGTGTTGGAAGAACACCAACCACGTGGTGTTCTTTCAACACAAATAAGGTTCGTAGTTAACCCGTTAGCATATATATTATGCACACTAGGATGAGTGTTTTGTGTCGTATTCATTAAGTTTATAATTTATTATTCATCATAATTCATCGTAACATTATATTAAGGAGTGTCTAAAATAAATAAATATTGCTGGCACGGACCTCAACTATATTATTATTATTATTCAATAATAGACGAACAGCTGAGAGCTGATATGTCAAAAAAAATTCAAAATTCAATAACTTTATTTCTTTAGGCTTACAAAATAAGCACTTAGTCAAGTCAAATTTTATACATAATTAGTCTATGTCACAGTGCTTTTAGTATTTCACTAAATTTGCTTGTCTAGTATGGTGGTCAGATGGTGCGTTCGTAACCAGTGGTCCAGTCTGTTTTTGAAGCTGTTCACAGAGGGAGCTGATGTGTGTATGTCGGAGATTTAAACTAGAATTTATTTAACACGTTCCTAGTCGAGGTCATATTCAACAGGCATAACAATCATAGCAGCGATCATAACAGCGATACCATGGTCCTCAATGTCGATGGACCCCATCTTTATATTTTAAATATAAAATTATTAATTGCCATAGATCACGCAATTCTATTTTAAACATAGTATAAGTTGTACCTACTAAACATGATATGGATCTGTGACTGAAATAAAAAAATTTTTTCTAAAGGTGTTACACATTATAATCTACTTATAGTAAAAGAGTAACAAACTTAATGAAAAACATGCTGGACATTCGACACAGCGTCACCAAGCCACAGGGTACTTGAATACTGCCCCCCTAGCACGGGGATTGTTGTCTAGGGTAGAATAGACAATAATGACATTGCATCGCCATACATTGCGTACATTTATTGAAGTTGATGGAATGCATTTCAAATAATTTACGCATTGGATGACGAAGTGACGTAATTTTTCTCTATTCTACCCTAGACAACAATTCCCGTGCGAGGGAGGCAGAAATAGATAATAAATATAAACAGTGCTGGACAATTCACACAGCATTATCTAGTTCCAAGCTAAGCAGAGCTTGTGTTATGGGTACTAGATAACTGATATACATAATATAATACATTGCATAACATAGATAGATATCTTTATAATACGTAGAAAACGACCAGAACACCCGATACAAATATCTGCAGATCGTACAATCATTTGTCCCAAGGTGGGAATCGAACCCGAAAACTCCTGCGTCACAGGCGGACCTTCGCCCACCGTGCCACCGAGGATGTCACAAAAAGATGAAAGAAAGAAGTCCCAGAAAAATTCATTGCAGATAATTACAATATTTGTCCAGTGGAATCGAATCCGCAACGTTCTGCGTCCCAAGTCCACTGCGAACACAAACGGTAGATAAACTTCTAAATTGACAGCAGCGGTGCCAGCGAAGACTCGTAGAGAATTTTATAAGAACCAGCGAGTTATTTTTTAAGCCTTTGGTTTTGTTCATATGGACATAATTTGGTTACACTGTAATCTACAATTGAGAGCTAAATTCAATTTAATTGAAATTGACGAATTGCGTGCGCTGATTTGCGTAATCGAAAATGAATGTAGTTATTTTACTATGATGACCGTAAATAAAAAGTAAAGTTTTTTTGCAAGGAGAGAAAATAAGTACAATAAAGATATTCATAAAAAAACTAGTAAGAACACGATAACATTTACGATATTTTTCATAAAAATTTTGTAAGTATCTACATATTTATTAAAGTTTAGATTTAGACGAAAACAAAGAGCTTGTTTTCAAATTTCTAAGTAAGTATTATCTACACTATAATATTATAAAGAGGAAAGATTTGTTTGTTTGTTTGAATTGAACAGGCTCCGAAATTACAAGACCGCTTTGAAAAATTCTTTCACCGTTAGAATCCTACATTATCCTTGATGAACATAGGCGATAGAATATACCCGTGCGAAGCCGGGGCGGACCGCTAGTGTTCGATAAAATGCAAAGTCATAGAGTAAGAAGTAAGTTTTTTTCCCAAGACTCTATTCAAGCAGTCGCTCATTGAAATCGTGCCGAAATCAGACGTTATCAAGCGGTCTGGTTTTTGTGTGTGTTTACAACGCACGCGGGGTTTTTGTTATTGTGAGGTCCATGAACCGAACCTGTCGCTGCCTGTCCGAGCCGTGAGAGCTTTAGCACTGGAGCAAAAAAGAAAGCCTTCATTCTAGATGATTAACAAAGTAGAAAAATAATACAGCTGGTTAAGCTAATAAAAACATCACATAGCTCGGAGAACCGATAACCGTTCGGGAGTAAAGGTTCTCGAGTGGCGACCCCGATGCAATGCGAAACGGAGTGTGAGACCTCCCTATAAACAGACGATATCGTCGTTGGCTTCGGCCCCACGTATTCCTACCAAAGGACCGGGTCACTATACAATAGTATACAATTGTATAGCTCGAAATTACCACTACCACACAGTTTTTTAAGCTTCGGTAGTGTCATCGTTTCAATTAGCATCAATGATCCTTATGTAAAATGTTCTGAATAAAATGATATTTTTATTATTTTTTATTTTAATTATGGAAATGAAAAACAGATAATACTATTTGAAGTCGTGGCAAAAAGGATTAATATGCCGTTCAATAAAACCTTATATTGCCGTGTGGTGCCGACTTCGAATTTGCACCACCTCAACTCTTCCCGTGGGTGTCGTAAGATGCGACTAAGGGATATACACCGGGGGGCGGGCAGCAGCGCCTCTTGCAGAATGGATCTACCACCGAACTGCGATCCCTAACCCGCATGCCCAGCGTGGGGATTATGGGCATAACACTCCATAAGATAAAAGCCAATAAGAAGATTATCAAGGGGAGGCATTATAGGCAGCTCAAGTGAGGTGAGATCAAATAAAACAAATATAGAAAAGTTGAAAACTAAAGGCAGCATGTGCATCAATAAGTTTTACATATCCAATTAACAATGCATAAAAATGTCCACAGCATAAACCAAAGAAACGATAAACGACAAAAAAAATAATGGAATTCCTAAAAAGCAGGATGTGCAAAAAAATTACTTAAAGGTTAAATAAAATGCCAAAATGACCTACCATAACACAAGGCGGGTTGTTGGGTTACACTCGCCAAGTTAGGGTTAAATATGGAGACAAAGAATAAAAAAAGAAAAAAAAAACAGGAAAATCAGCAGGTGTTCCGCCGCAAGTTTTGTTTTGTAACTTGTTTCTACAGGGTGTTGCAAAGACCCATTCAACATCTGTCGAGTATCACATTAACTGTAGCAGGTAGAGCGATCGCAAAACAAATTGAGCTCTGTGATCTTAGCAAATCACCGAAAGTGCGCAGGTACAATCAATTTTTTTAATATTTATAGTTACCAACTACAACTAGCGACCCACCCCGGTTGTTTTACGATCACTCTACCTATGTTCACCTTATAATGAGGTACCTACCTAGTTATTTCTACATAAATATGTTCGTGTGTACGTTCAAAGAACCAAAATTTCATCAAGAAATATTTCTTGGGGAAGGTAAATCAACTAAAGATGAATTAATAACTTTAATTACATGGTGAGCTTTTCGTAAAAAGTTCCTTATTTTTCATTTGTTCATTTGATCGTAAAGGATACCTTAGTAATTTCCGTATTATTTATCCGATAAAAAACTTTTACTAATAGGTACTAGCAATATTTGCTCAGGTACCTACTCCGTGAGCAAATCCGAGCACAGAAACTTGTTCATCGATATAGCTATTAGACAACGAAAAAAAAGTGAAATAAGAAGGAAAAGCAACGAAAGACTCCTGTAGTTGCTTCATAACATGACTAGAAAAAAAAGCCTATTTTCTTTAAAATAAGATACAGACAAGAGAGTACCATACCGATTCTTTTTTGCTAACTAATTTCTGCCCACGGCTTCGCACGTATTGTTTCTATGGAAACATTTAAGGTCAATTCTATCCTATAGGAACTGATTTATGGGATAAAGTAGCCTATAAGTTATTCCAGGTCTAAACCTACATCTTTGCAATATTTTAGCCCGATCTGTTTCGTAGTTTTGGCGTCAATAAATATAAAACTATCATTTTCATAAAAAGTCAAAAGTCAATAACTTTATTTCTTTAGGCTTACAAAACAAGCACTTAGACAAGTCATTTAGACATACATCCATCCATCTATCCTTTCTTTGTAAGTTTATTGTTAACACAATAGGGACCGCCATGTTTTTAATTATAAAGGTTCGTACACTCAATATAAATAAATCAATAATGCTGGACAATTCACACAGCATTATGCTGCTATATGCCCCAAGCTAAGCAGAGCTTGTGTTATGGGTACTAGAATTTTTATTATACATAGAAAACGACCAGAACACCCTGAACAAATCTGCAGATCGTACAAAAAAAAATCCCAAGGCGGGAATCGAGCCCGCTACAATCAAATCCTGCGTCGCGCCACAGAGGTCGTTAATAATATGATGAAAAGATACATCCATTTATCCAAACTTAACATTAGTGTGTTTTATTATTTTGCTATTACAGATAATTTCTGAACAGCCTGTATCCAACTAAGGGCGCTTACACAACAGGTGGGCGACGAGCGCATGTCTCGCGTGCCCACAACAACAACGGCCCGATTTGTAGACCTGCCCTAAGTCCAACCTCCTGTAGGTGGTGTGCACTCACCTTAAGGTTTTACGACGAGGATATTAAAAGATTTTATGAGTTTTAAATTAAAACTGCACTATAGTGATAAAGCAAGACGATGACAGGTGGAGCGAAATGATTGAATGGTGGTCGAGGATGGGAAAAGAAGACAGTCGTAAGAAAAAGAATCAATAACAGTTTTTAAAAAAAACCAACAACTTTTCGATTTTTCTAAATGTCCGACCGGATAATTATAAATAAATAATATTATAAATAATGCAGAACAATTCACAAAGCATTATCTAATACCAAGTTATTAAACCTGAAAACTTTGAATAGAATTTTAATATTTATTTTGATTCCGACATCCGACAGAGAACCAAGGTTGTCGACATAGCTCAAAGGATTAGTAAGCTGAAGTGGCAGCGGGCTGGCCATATCGCGAGAAGAACCGACAACCGCTGGGGTAAACGTGTTCTTGAGTGGAGACCGCGACTCGGCAAACGTAGTGTAGGACGCCCTCCGACCAGGTGGGATGACGATTTGCGAAAGACTGCTGGCAGATGCTGGATGCGACAAGCTGAAGACAGGGCGCTATGGCGCTCATTAGGGGAGGCCTATGTCCAGCAGTGGACTGATATAGGTTGATGATGATGATGATGATGATGATTTATTTTGATTATTTTATGAACTAAAACTAACATTTTCAGTCTGCTTTTTGTCTAAGCTGCTATCTCAATAATACATAAATTTTAAGACATTTTCTCAAGAGTAAAATATCCTATTATAAAGTTTAGGCCTCTACCCAGCATTGATGTTAGTGCTATAAGGGACACGGATCATGCACTGTTTAATATTAACTGCTTCATACATAGATAGATAGATAATTCTTTAATCACCTTAAATTAAAAAGAAAAACAGATTGTGAAAAATTTAAGAAAGCAAAGGATTTGGCGGACTTATCGCTTAAAGCGATTTCTTCCAGGCAACCAGAACAATTGAGAGACAAGGAAGGGATGGCGGTGCTTAACATTTAAAGTTACAACATATATCTACATAAATTTAAACTAAATACTAATACACATAATACTTATACCTACATAAATCAAATCAATTATACTAAGTAACTCTATGGGACATGCTTAATAATCTAGCGAGACGTGACACCTAAATAATAGTTATACACTTTCATTTTGAAAGCGTGATGTGATGTGGCCTTCTTAATATCAACTGGCAAATCATTCCAGAGTCTGACAGCTTGAGCAGTGAAAGAGTCGCTGTAAAAAGATGTTCTCTGTACTGGAGATGCAAGGATGTTACATAATGTATGTAACATTTCAAATCCGTGCTCCGTCTGTGCCCCGTCCGGGCTACGTACACGTCACGCCCCGGGCACGACCCGATTTAATATAAATCACCCCTAATCAAAAATAAAATTGAATAGAGAACTAAAATATATCTACAGACACAGGCAATTTACTGAAAAAAGCCAAAAAAGGCTTTACACTGGGACTGCTAGCTTAAAGTCCTTAGAGACCAAACAAAGTTTCCCCTGCAGTTCCGCGTCCCAATTACTTGGAATTCCAACGGAACTCGATATTAAAGAAAACATTTATTTAACCAACCCATGTCAAGGGGTTTATATAAATATTTGCGGTTTGTTGATGGGGGCATCGATTGAAGGTTTTTTGTTTATTAGTTAAACAACTGATGTGGTCAGTAAAACGAAAATTTGATGGTTTTGAAAAAACGAAAACCTTAATTTTACACTGTTTTTAAGTTTTTCGGGACAAATACATATGCATACTTGGTGACACTTGGTCATAGAGTCTCTAGTCTTAGTTAAGTTTGGTCTAAGATTTAGTAAGACCATTTAAAAGTCACAGTACTCGGTGAACAGCAGGCCAAATAGGACTTTTGAAGATCCCCTTATTACGGGGATGCCATTATGATGGGAACGGGATCACCAAAAGTCTTTTTTAGCCTGGAGTTCACCGAGTGCTGTGACTTTTAAATGGTCTTACTAAATCTTAGACCAAACTTAACTAAGACTAGAGACTCTATGACCAAGTGTTACTAAGTCTTAGACCATAGTACAAGACTTGACTAAGACTATAAGAGCGAGTGTCACAAAAGTGATCAAATCACCAAGAACATTTACTGCTGCTAACCCTTTCATCCTCTAGAAGATTTACGCGCAATCGACTATAAACTCTTGTCTTCCTACATCCACTTTATTTTCTAACATGTCTATAAAAGACATTAGGGCCCTTATAAATTATTTTCTTATAAAGTTTAATGTCGTTATCAGACTTCACACGTCTATTTTATACGAAGGGCGTATTTATCACGGGGTCTATTAATTGGAAAACGCCTATACACCTGTCTTGGAGCGCAAACGCAACGCTTCCAATATGTGACTAGTTATAACATCCGACTTAGCTTGATTGACAGCTATGCCTTCGCAACTTTTGCTTTATGTTTACAGGGTGAGAAACTTATGACGGACATACATCATAAGTTTTTTACTTTTATGGTTATGAGCAAGAAAACAAATAATTAAAATTAATTGCAGAGAAGTTCTACAGGTTTCAGTATACAGGTAGGGATGAATGTTCAAACTTTAATCAGATTTAAGCACGTCTTAAGTTGAGATTTTTTGACAAACAGACAACTTGTCCAAAATACATCACTTAAAACACCAAAATCGTGTCTCATAAACATCACATTCGTCACTTGTCATCAGGCGAGTTTGTGGACAAAATGGCTACCCGCTACGATAAAAACATGGTAAATATCCCGTTGCAAGTTCTTTAAGGAACGGGTTGTTTATTTATTTCCAGACTGGGGTTCGCCTACTGCTTTCTTGGACTTCTTTTTGCTGCTGAGGCCCGGACGGAGGGCCGTCCGGGCCTCTCGTATCTTTAATACTGATGAAAAATTGCTTGCTAAAAATTTCAGCGTATTTAGAGTTCAACCTGCCATTATTCTAAAACCTTTGAAATAAATAAAACCCAATCCTGAAAGGATTTACCATATTTTTAGCAGTATAAGAGTATTATTTAGAGAATATTGTAAAAACTGACAAACTTTCACTTTTTATGCTAGTCCAGTCTGTACGTACACGCAGTACAGGAATATGTAAAACTAACTGCTGCACGCGGCTTTGCTCGCGCTTTTCAAGTAGCCTACGTCCCCAGAATATGCTGTTCAGGCGTGAAAGAGTAACATGCAGACAGACAGAGTTTCTTTCGAATTTATAGTATTAGTAAGGATTACCATCTGCTTCGACGTAAAAAAACAATTTCTATAAAAGTAATTGTCACATGCTCGGTCTATGCTCGTTTCTTTTGTTCAAGAATAACTACATTTGCATACAAACGCAGTTCGATTGTAGTTTTGTACAAAATTGATGGTACAACCTACGTTTACACAATGATCATTATTTTTAACCGACTTTAAAGAATTCCCCATTCCAAAATTTCTGGTTACATTTTGTAAATAATAAATACTTCCTGTGTTCTATGGACGCGCAAACTAGAGAGAACTTAGATAATGTTGTGATAACCCATAACATAGGTAAAGCTGTACCTACTTTTTTCGGTTTCGTTGCCATAACAGCTAAGGGAAACAAAATGACTGAGTGATTACTCATAGAACCTGGGTAGTTTATAAGCATAAAAAAAAAGTACTTCATGTTTAAACCCCATAGAAGTCTTCTTTTCAGTGGATTGGAGGAGTCTTCAAATGAAGTTTAGGAATCTTCAAAGCCAGATTTGTATCCAATATTCCAACTTCCGTTGCCCAAAAAAATGAGTCTTTTAAAAACTCTCTAGTTTTTGGTAGAGTTGTAGACGATTACGTTCTGTTGATTTTAAAGCCGGTACTGAATGATGTTACAAGGCGTAATGTAGCTTCATGTCGCACAGCGTGCGTTTGCGCAGTCAGTACCTACGGGGAAAGAAGGCGCACGAGCCATGAGCAACGAGACGGATTTTTGACGTTTCACGTTCGCTGCGAATGGTACATTACGCCTCGTAACACCGGTCAATAACCCGGCTTAACCCCTAGACTAATTGGCACTAGGGCATGTAAAAACCGGGTTGTAAAAAGAAACCGGGTTTTCGGTTTTTATTTTTTCGGTTAACCGGTTAACCGGTTTTTTCGGTTATTTTCGAGTTTTTTACTCAGATGTCTTAGGACTAAATAAAACCGTAAAAATTTGAATAAAAATGGTGTTTGCTTATTATTTTAATAAGCAAACACGTAAACATGATGAAAAACATGGTGTTTGCTTATTATTTTAAAAAACTAACTCGTTAAAGAACATTTGGTAATATTCAACTCACTCTTGTTCAGATAAAGTAAAGATACAAATCAACAATAATTTAGTAATCCCAATACATTGTGATAAATCAGTCATAAAAGTTACTAAATCTTATTCATTTTTAATATGATTGATTGTTATACCTACCTAGTTATGAAAAGAAATATCGCATTAGTGACAAATCTGCAGTGAGCCCTCTCTTATTTGCATGCCAGTAATAGCAAAACATGTGGATCTTATTTAATTTATATTTTAACATAATTGCATGCTCATACCATGTTAATACTCATGTTTTAAGCAAATAAATGATTCTTATTCTTTTTCTTCTTCTTATTCACTTTATGATTTGGTTTTATAACGTTTTCTCTTACTCAAATAAAGATATAAAAATCAACAAAATGAATAAGATATTCATCTTGTTGATTTTCAAAACATTATTGTAAATCCGTCTACAAAATTACTAAGTGTAATTCCCTTTTACTAAAACTCTCTCTTACTCAAATAAAGTTTAAAACATTTGGTAATATTCAACTCACTTTTACTCAAATGAAGTTATAGTTATTATCGAGTCCACTTGAAATTAATAAATCCCAAAAATTTACGATCTCGACGGGATTCGAACCCGCACCTTCCCCTTCAGCGCAGGGTTGCTCTTTTTCCAACTAAGCTACGTGATCTTATCTAGTCGACCCGTAAATCTTTGGGAGTTCTTTCGGCACTTACGCCGTCAGCGCCACCTACAGAGGAAACAATGAAGTTATCCAATTCTGCTCAAAGACCAAATTTACATTTACCCAGAGTACTATAATAAATAAAAACCTTAGAGTCCACTTGAATCAGCTGTTTTAGGGTTGGCTGTAGGGCCTTTCTTATTTCTAGCCCGATCTGGTCTTTGAGATTTATTATAAATCTGTGGTCCTAATATTTCCTGGTTCTGGTTCTATTTCTATGTCTTCTATTGCAAAAATTTTATTCTATCGCGTCTGACAAACAATTTGCCAGTTCAAACGAACAGTTCGACCGTTGACCACAGTAAACCACAGCGACGGTGGCGTCCAATGTGCTCATGCAACGCCGCCTTCGCTATCTTGCTTTTCTCAGCTAATAATAATAGCTTATTGCACGACGACATTCACTAACGACTTTTTATGCGGTCCAGAGAAAGGTGTTTGTTTGTATTTTAGTTATTTTAACGTAATTAGTGTTGTAAAATAATGAGGTGGATAAGATACTATTATCATCGTTTTAAATAAAGTCTGCAAATACTTTTGCGTACTTTTAAATGAATTTATCATTTATTACTCATTAAAAAAATCATCGAAAACCCGGTTATTTTGAGAAAAAAAACCGGTGAAAAACCGACGTAAAATCAGTCGGTTAATCGGTTTTTCGGTTAATCGATTAATCGGTTTACATGCCCTAATTGGCACCCAAATCAGGGCTCAGTTTCACGACTATGGTAGACCCTGATCACGGCATATGCGATTCTACCGTACCTACTCTAAAAACCAAGCCCTGATCAGGTTCTCGAATTAAGATATCCTGAACGTGATATCCTGTATGAAATTTTCGATATTTATAGTGTGAATTGCAACTGCAACACAGTTGCAGTTGCAAAATGCTTAAAAGTCCTATCACAATTTGGTAAATAAGTTCATTTACCTGTCAGTTCAGAAAATATGCCAGCTGTTCCTTTAAATACCTGAGCAATTCACTTATTAAATTAAAAAGAATAACACCGGCCAAGTGCGAGTCGATCTCGCGCACGAAGGGTTCCGTACCATTATCTATAAAAACGGCAAAAAAACACGTTGGTTGTATAAGAGCCCCCTTAAATATTCATTTTATTCTGTTTTTTAGTATTTGTTGTTATAGCGGCAACAGAAATACATCATCTGTGAAAATTTCAACTGTCTAACTATCACGGTACATGAGATACAGCCTGGTGACAGACGGACAGACGGACAGCGAAGTCTTAGTAATAGGGTCCCGTTTTTACCCTTTGGGTATGGAACCCTAAAAACAGGATTTATGGGAACAATTAGGCGTTTACGTAAATTGCCGACAATATCCTAATGTAGGTACGTTAAAATACTTAACGAAGGCCATCACGATTAAGATCTGTTGCCGTACGCTATTAATATAAGGAGTAGCACCAATTAGTAGAAACGAATACTATATTTATACTAGCTACAGCCTGCGGCTACGCACGTGTTGCTCCCTAATAAAAAACATCCAATATGTGGATCCTGCCCTAAAAATACATTTCCAATAAAAAGTTAAAAAGTTGCAGCTAGATCCACAGTTTGATTCACTACGAACTGCTTGTCATCATCAGGCCGCTGTCCCACCGCCACATACGCTGTGCACGGCCACGCGGCGCATGTTGGCTGCATGGGTACGTTTGTTTGATAACGTCGATTTACGTTTCCACTGCAGCACACACTATACACGCACGCTGAGCACGATTACGCGCCGCATTGGCGTGGATTTGTTTGTTTGACAACGTTGGTCTACGTTACCGGTTTACGTGTATTGCGTGCATAGCGTTGACAGCGTTGATCTGTGTGGGTGCCACATTCGAGCAAGCCACACGTGTATCAATGACTTCAATTAATTTCATATTCGTGCGTTGCGTGTGTGTGGGTTGCAGTGGACGTTATCACATACATTTTCTTGCAAAGCGAAGCGAGACACACGTGCGTAGCCTCTCCGTGCGTGGCGATGAGACAGCGGCTTAAACGTGCATTACGTGGAAAATGTCTTTGACTACACCAGAACATCCTTGGATAACTGTTAGACATCACCACCACCACCACACACAGCCACACGTAGTCTAGACTGGTCCACAGCTGGACTAATGCATGGTAGACATACAGATTAACAATTTTAACGTGGAAAGGACAAACATACAACCAAATGTTCCCATATACAATATAACGTTCGCTGCAACATTGTAGCCCAAGGCATGTGCAAAGGGTTATAAAGTATGCATTATCTGTGGCAAGGGTTACGAAGGCAAAAAGGCTGGGTTCCAAGACGCAGATGTGCCGGGCGCATGCGCCGCACCTGCCAATCACGACGCGCAGGTGCCGCGGTGTTTACGTTTTTTTTACCTAGAGTCCGCCTGTGTTACTAGTAGTTTTAATTCAAAGTATTTTAAATTATTAATGTTGTTGTTTCTAATCAATTTCTCTACAAAGTTGCCAATGTTGCCAAAAACAAAGAAGACATGCCAGTGGAGAAATTTAAATTGATTGTAAAAGTAAACCCAAGGAAATTACGAAAGTAATCCAAAGGAGGTTATAAAAGCGGAGTTTACCTATATAGTTTTTTTTTGTAGTTTTTGCCGCTATAACTTAAATACCCTATTATCGTCTTCCTGAATCACGATCCTGTAGTTTTGGCGACTAGAAAATGGCCGTCGGATATTTTGATGACGATGACAACCTCATAAATTTTAAAATGTTGTGATCTAGCCAACTAACCCCCGAACATCAATTTGCGACAGCTAGGATAAATGCTATTGATATTGATATTTTAGAATCAGACCAATAATTCCAATATTTTTTTAATTGCCTAAAAATGAATAATTACTTCTTTGTTCGTAAAATGTTTTTGTATTTATTTTCATAAAGACGAGACCACTTATCGGTTCTAAGTGCTCTAAGCTCGTGTTGTAGTTAAACCTACAAACGTTAAGCACCATTTAATTTTTTCTAAAATAATTGCTATTCACACTTTAATAATTTATCGAAGCTATGGTCTTGCAATTTATACATCCTTTAAAAAAAGGCCGCAACACCTGACTTCACCCTTCTTTGAAGTATCATTCTTTTTCATCGAGCGGCTAAGTACAAAACATTACCCTATCACGCGAACTAACCTTTCATAATCTTAACTAGAAACTAAATTAAAACCGCTCATCTAAAAAATATAAGAGTAATTATGGTTGTTATGAAGGTAAGTAATCTATTATTGCAATCGGAAATAGTCTATTTAAACTACTTATTGTTTAAATTGTTGCTTTGTTTGCGAGCGATGCTATTTTAGATATAGTATAATATCGTACCGCAATGTTTGAAAACGAAAGTTTTCAATCAGTGTGTCCTACCCGTCATGACCTACGGCGCTGAGACGTGGACACTCACGGTGCGGTAGGGCTGGTCCACCAGTTTCAAGTCGCTCAGCGAGGTATGGAAAGAGCTATGCTTGCAGTTTCTCTGAAGGATAGGATTCGTAATGAATACATCCGACAGAGAACCAAAGTCATCGACATAGCTCTAAGAATTAGCAAGCTGAAGTGGCAGTGGGCCGGCCATATCTTAAGAAGAACCTCCGTCTACGAGTGTAAAACTGCTGTGTGTCCATCCCAAGGTTTTCTGGAAGAGATCGCTCTTAGCGATAAGGCCGCCCATTGTGGATCTCTGTTATCAATTTTTTCCTGTATTTTCTTGTATTTTCATGGTGTGCAATACCTAAAGTTTATCGTATTAAGACACCAAAGTTATGATAATTTAGCATATCATAACATTGGTGTCTTTAAAAAAAAATTAACTTTTAACATCATGTAAACGATGGGAACGTGGGGGAAATATACATCAATACTAATATTATAAATTCTATATGTTAAGTATATGTATAGTAATGTTTCATCATCATCATCACCTGCAGTCGGATTTTACCCACAGCTGGGTATATGCCTTCCTCAGTTTGTGCCATCCACCACGGTCCTGTGCTAACTGCCTCCATTGACGCCCCCCGACGCGTACTATGTCGTCGACCCACCTTACACCTGGGCGTCCAACGATGTTTTGAAAAACGTTGGGGGCAATATTTAAAAACATTTTATCTTTTGGCCGTAGTACAGAGGGAAATTGCTACGCGAATGGAATAACTAACTGCAGAGTCGATCAAATCCTTAAGATAAATATGGCAGAATTTACCGTCGTTGACCGACCATCTTACCTGATCACACCTCAGCCAGAGTATGATGGTGTCGAACGGTTTCCGGAGTTCACATTCCACCTGCGCCTGTTCAGCCAGGATCTCGCTGTGCATCCGACCAGACTTCAGCCAGACTTCGATGGACCTGGAGGCAAACATACAAGGTACTGGTCAATTGGAAAGGAGTGGATAGGCCTTTGTGATACATTGTCGATGAATCATAATAACTTCTCAGGCTAGATTGGATTTAGACCAAAGCATTTCTTGGCAGTTTTCTGATTTTGCTCAAAAAGGAAATCTATTTTTCATACTCAGCTATACCATACTATGGGTAAGGTCTATTTATTTATTTAATTAAAACGAATAACAAAACCAATTACATTAATTAAACGAAAACAAAATTACATCATGTACGATTGAAGTATAAATAAACTTTAGTCTTTAGGGGAGGCCTATGTCCAGCAGTGGACTAATACAGGCTGATGATGATGAAACTTTAGTCATTACGATTTAAAAAAGATAAATGGCCAAGTTATTAACGAAAAACGTATACCTACTCCCTTCAATAAAACCAAGATGGCGGTTAAATTCGGGGTCGAGGTAGGTCGCCATTTTGAATTTAGACTTTCACTGACCCACCTAAGTGCTGATGCAAAAATTGCCGAGATGGTAATGCTTTCCGTCGTCTAACCCGACTAGGCTATATTGCAAGCGATACATTTTTACTTACCTAAGCTAAAGCAATTCAGTAGGTACGCGTTCGATCGCTGTCACTGTATTATATAATGTTTATTCACATCATTATCAATAAAACAAATTATTATCAATATCATCATTGTGTAGGGCGGAAACTTTACATCTTTATGGTTCTCCTATGTCCAGCGGAGGACTTATGTAGGCTGATATGCCATACTCGACAATAATTAATGATATTAATAAAACGAACTCCCAAGCGTAGACCGCCCCACTGAACCGTTCTTGGCTTAGATCCGTGCGTTTTGAATAGCACCAGTTTCCGAAACCGATTAGATCAAATCCTAAACCTGAATTATAATAAAATAATACTGAATTCAACTTTTTAAACTTCGGCTTAATCTCGCAAGTCACACAAAACGATTGCCTAACACCAATCAGAAAGTGAAAACAGAAAATGCAAAAATAATAGCATAAATTTCTAGCTTCCTACAATTTCCTGCACTTTACTATCGTTAAGCCATTTGACACCTCACCTTGCCATCAAAAACGTCAAAAAATAACGGTAAATTTTTGTAGTGTTACCAACTTATCTTTTCCGTTGTCGCAGGCGTTAAAGATGTCAATTTCATTAGAAATAAAGTCAAAATGAAGGTAACAGCTATAGTTTCAATTTTGTCCAGCTGAACATAAGTCGGTGGACGTTTTATGTGTCGAAATATTCTCACAGCGCGTCGTGTCATCACAATAATATCAAGTTACAAGCTACCACCTTTTGTGACAGTTTAAAAGGAGTAAAAACTGTAGTATCACATCCTCTCGACATTTCATACTTTGTCTAGTTTAGTGTTGATGCTGTGTTTAGATGCGACAGTAGGACTGGCAAGAAATGTCTATACACTCAAGTAAGTGGGAAATAAGTCGTAATTTTCTAATATAGTTAATGTTCACAAGTGTTCGATTTCGAGATTCATTTTAGGTGGACATATTTTTGTCAATTTTCAATGAAATTTTTGCATGCTCTGCGAGAGATTTTCTAGCAAGTGAAAAGAAGTGAAATTAATTAATCCTAATAATCTTATCAATTTCTAGTGATCGCATGAAGTCGATGGATGAAGGCGTCTCAAGATCACTATTTATGGCGTCATATGGAGGGTCCTATGTCAAGCAGTGGACGTTTGTGGGCTGATATGATGAATCTTTATAAGCACAGTGTGAAGCAGCTAACGTTTATGGAAAACTAGCTGTGCACACGGCTTCGCTCTCGAGACAAATCAAACATCATTAAAATCGGTTCAGCCGTTCTTAAAATATAAATGGTGTAGCTAACCCGACCTTGTTTCATTTATATATTATAGATGTAGGTATCTACCTTTTCGAAACTAAGTACCTAAAGGGTAGTCAAAGTCCAAACGAGGCATCAAAAATTTCCGTGTTAAGCCCGTGCCTCGAATAAAGACATTAAGTACGGCTCTCCACGGTATAATGACCACTTAAAAACTCGTAAAAACCAACTCTAAGCTCCACTACTGAGGTACTGATCTTTGAGCGAATCTATTAGATTAGTAAGGAGTTCTATGGATACAGAGTAGTTTTGTATCTAGATTCATTGATGCGTTTATGTGATAAGATTCATTCGAATCAACAACCCGTATATAATTACAATTATGCGTTTCCGAAGGTGTTAGCGGTTAGGTCAGAACAGAAGACACTATGCATATAAATATCTGCCATTCACCGCCTCTGGAATTGCAGCAATGGCTTTGCTTAATTTTCTACAGCGGTTTGTTAGACCTAACTCGCCTTTTCACTGGTTTGTTGATTTTAATCTTAGAGACGATGCCATTGCTTCTTGCTGTATGTGAACGTGCAAGGGCGTTAGTCCTAGAACTATGTCTAGTGCTGCAGATGGCGTTGATTTCCTACATTCAGGCCAGTCTTTGAACTTGCTCTAGTTTGTTAATGCTGGTGGCTAAATTTGTTCCAGGCCACCATTACTATAGCACCGTAGGTCAGCACTGGGCGTACCGTGGCTGTATACAGCCACAGACACAGCTTGGGTTTGAGGCGTCAGATCTTGCCCACCGCTCGCGTGCATTGTCATACATAAAACTTTGTTATTATAAGGTTCAGTTGTTTGCCCCACAATAGTTTACTGTCTAGCCATATGCCAAGGTAATTAACCTCCTGTGTTAGTGTCAGTGTTGTTCCTAACTTTAACTATCAAACTTTGACTCTTAGTGTCAGTGTTGTTCCTAACTTTAACTAACAAACTATAACTCTTATTGTCAGTGTTGTTCCTAACTTTAACTCACAAACTTTGACTCTTAGTGTCAGCGTTGTTCCTAACTTTAACTAACAAACTTTAACTATTAGTGTCAGCGTTGTTCCTAACTTTTTTTAATTAGCCTACTGTCTTGGTGTCAGTGTTGTTCTTAAATTTAGCAATTAACCTCTTTTCTTAGTGTCAGTGTTGTTTCTAGCAGTGAGGTGCGTTTTGTTATTAAAAATAAGATTAAAACAAATCGACAAGTGTCAATGGATGCCGGTAGCGCAGGATAGTGTTTGAAGGCACCAATTTCTTTATGCTTATAGAAGGTTTACTTTATTAAATGACCTATATATAATCCCAGTGATAAAGACCAGATATATTATCAGCTTTATTGAAATAAGTAGTCCACAGAACAGGAAAACGCGATGCTCTGTTTATTACCACTTCGTATTTTTCTCGAGTCTTAAGAAGCAGTACGTGCTCAAAGATCTAAGGACTCCAAAGACACCGTTTTATGACACTTCCCGGCTTATCTCACTCTCGTAATAAAATAGGGCATTTTAAAATCTTAGGTGTGGTAAATCACTTTTATGTTATGCATTTTATTGAGTCGTTTTGGGGATGTGAGGTGAGGCTTCCGTCAACTGGGACCGCTAGGTATTGGGACCGCGGTCCTATTCGCCGGATAGATTTAAGTTTATTATTTTTCTTCCGGCAATTGGGACCACTCTCGAGACGATGGAAAAAATCGATGGTTCAAAGCAAATAAAGTACAGTCAAAGGAAAAAGTAGGTATAGATAGTAATAATATAGAACAAAACTCTTTGATTGAAGATATTATTTATTTAAAAAAAATCAAATTATTCACAATTATTAAAAGAAAACATGTCTTTACTCTTTTCTTAGTATCTTGATATACCTAATAGAAATAAACACATTATAAACTTATTTTACAAAATAAATGATCAATGAACCTTAAATTCTAGTACGGAACGTTGGTTACGTTCCGTTCACCACCTTGTCAAATCTAAAGAATATTTTGAACCACCTGGTAAGTCAATGAAGACCAAGCTAAGTGTAGGGTGATCTAGAAGTTGGACCTACGAGATTTTAAGCTGTCGCACTCATTATAAAGCGAAAGTTTGGATGTTTGTTACTTTTTCAAGCCAAAACGACAAAACGGATAGGACGGAAATATTGCATAGATGTCGCACTGATCTTGGTATCAAACATACGCTGCTTTTTACTCCATAAATCAGTTCCTAATGTTCCTATGGTATAGAAATAACCATAGAAACAACGCGTGCGAAGCCGCGGGCTGAAACTAGTTTATCAATAAACCTGTGTATGTTATATCTTATAATAACTTTATTAACAAAGAAAATTACAATCAAATAATTGAATTAAATTAAAAGTAGTACAGTTACAACTCAGACTAAGTAAGAAATAAAGACGGTGCGCTGTCGTCAACGAAATGAAGCCGGTTTCGTAAACATGTGTGCACGTAGCGAGTGTTGCCGTGTAGTTAAAACTTATTACCCTAATATACAATACAATACAATACAAAACACTTTATTGTACACCAGAAAAAGAACATTACAAAAAGACATTACATAACACAAGTACAATGGGCGGCCTTATCGCTTAGAAGCGATCTCTTCCAGGCAACCTTTGGATGGAAAGAATTTTGTGAATTTAAGAAAGGCAGGTGTACTAAAGATAAACTAATAAACACATAAACTAGATATACACATAAAATATTTATAATATACTAAATAAATATTATGTAAGTACCAATATTCACTATTCTGACAGAAAAAATTCCTTGACGCGAGATTTAAAAACTGGTAAGAATAATAATATGTTATTATAAGCTAATATGTTATTGTCTAAGTACTAGCAGGATGAATGGATAAGTAAATAGATAAGTTATCATTTTTTTTATTGTAAAGGTACCTCTTTTAAGGGTGACCTAATATATAAGTATGTTTACTCCGACTAGATAGGGGAAAAATAAAACAATTTCAATTTCAATAACGTTTATTTCTTTAGGCTTACAAAATAAGCACTTAGACAAGTCAAATAATAAACTATAAACAGGTTTCTAAATAGTAGTAAATATCAAATAAAAAACAAGGTGTTCTTGATTTTGTCCACTAGTGTTACACACACACAATTATGGTTCGCAACTGCAAGGCTCACTTCGCTCGCCTTGCAGTGTGACGGTGGTCATTGCGGTTCGCATCCACGCCAACAGAATGCGAACACGAAGTGCGGCTCGCCTTGCTGGGTCACGGTGGTTGTATTGCTGCGACCTTGCCGTCATCAAATTCAAAATCGTCGACACCAAGTTAATAGGTAACGATACCCATATCAGATATTTTGGTTGGGGGCGGGGGGTTCAAGAGGGCTGGGAGCGTGGGGGGTACCAGCACGGCTCGCTTCCTCCTAACTTTTTTGAAAACCAATTACCTTAGAAATAAGATGGAATGTACCTACATGCAAGCAAAAATAAATAAAATATGAAATATGAAAATATTCTATAGTCTATGTTCATCAGGGATAATGTAGGATTCTAATGATGAAAGAATTTTTCAAATCAGTCCAGTAGTTTCGGAGCCCATTCATTTCGTCAAACAAGGAAACAATCTTTCCTCTTTATTATATTAGTATAGATATTAATATTATTATAATATATATAGTATAGATTTAGAAAATTCGATGACTGCAAGGAATGCCGCGTCTGTCGTGCTCCCTAGTTCGCGGTCACCTTCACTTGGACCCCGCTACCTCATCAGACCCCTAATTTCATCTGACGTCATATAGCCTATAACAACCGAAGTGTCGAGACGAATCATTAGACACCTCATTTGTTGAAATCGGACTTGTAGTTTCAGCGCTACGTGGGAATATAAAATCGGCTACATACAAACATACATAGGATGTCAACCTCATAACCCTCCTCCGTTGGTAGTCGGGTAATAATAGAAATAGGTAAACAAATGAACTGTTACATTACCTACATTTTACGTCACATGAATAACTTGCATAATAAACGGGAACTATTGTGACGCTTACTCGTGGCAACACTGGTGGAGGTTGTGGAGGTTTTGTGTTCCAAGCTTTCCTTATAATTATTAAAATTGATTGAATTGATTTTTATGTTTACTTACGTGTGAAATGTGGTTCCATCCTGCTTTTTATTCTTCGATGATTGGTTTCTACACCCTTTCACCACACAATTTGGCATTTTTGCTACAAAAATCGCGAATAACAATAACGTGACCTTGCGTGACACTCCGCGCGCCGGTACAGCGCGACTGACAAGGTAAGGCGTAGTTTCGTTATATGTGTGTGCGTGTAACTGTGTATCTACACGGCAAGGCGTAGTTTTACCGGCTTCAGTGTGGTTTTTCGGCGGGGCTCCGTCTTGATTTCTTACTTAGTCTGAGAGTTACAATTGAAACAATTGAGCTAACTGCAGACTGTTGCAAACAATCTCAACTGATCCATATCAATACCAGTCGGAAGCGTGCCCAAGACGCTAGCTGCATTGTCCCTGCATTGTGCATTGTGTTATATCTACATTGAATATATTCTTCATATGAAAATTAAATTAAATTAATATTAATTACGTCGAAATTTCCCATAGTTGTTAGACAAGTTAGAAGTAATACGACAGATAAACTTAAATTCCTCAACTTAAACTTTTAATGGTACTTCTGATGCATAAAAATGCTAAGGAAACTATTAAAAGTTGAATTTCGTCGCTGCATGTACAAGTTTTGCTGAATATAAAACTTGCAAGTATCTATAACTAGCCGGATCTACCAACTTAGAGTTCACAGGTAAATACAGAGAAGCTAGTGAAGTTACTACTTTTGTGCTTGGGCTGTAGTATCCCTTATGTGATATTTTATTTATATTTTAATTCTACATTAAAATATAAATGAAATTTATATTTTAATGTAGAAAATGGACAGCCTACAATGGTCCACTGCTGGACACAGGCCTCCCCATGATAATTTATATTTTACCAAACGCGAAAGTTTATAAATGTTTCCACGTAACCCAGCTATCGCCTTCCCTGAGCTACGTGTCACAAAAGATAAAAGCCGAGATTTGTTCCCTCAATGTGGATATCGAGGGGGGTGTGATCGCGAGGATTTGCAAGTTCAGAGGGATTCAGGGGTTCAGAGATCACGGAGTTCAGGGGGCTGAAGACAGGAGCGATCAGAAACTTTGATTGTACTACAGTGAAACATACAGGACTTTTTTGATCCAAAATGAGACAAATTATTATATTAAGGCGCAGTAGACATAGCCTTTCTGAATTGTCAATACCAGTGGAATTCTCCAAAAAACTCCAAAAGTGAATGAAGATGAAGAGACCCCCCTGAAGATTGAATGAATGAATGAATGAATGTACACTTTATTGCACGTAAAACATAAAAAGAACAAAACTTTATATCTAAATTTAAAACATGATCCAGTACAATAGGCGGCCTTATCTAGCCAAGGCCAAGATGTGCGCAGGACATATGATAGTGCATAAGTGTGTGCGCAAACACAGGTGCACCTATTCATTCACTCTCAATTCTCACAATCAGATGGGATGGCAGACCGACACGACCTGGGAGAGGTCGGGCGCAGGACCAACGCTTCCCTCCCATATAAAACCATCGCAATAATCCCCCACTCGATGAGACCATAATAAAGCGGTCTATAAGAGCCATTGCACAATATTACTTAGCGCGTAGTTTTTGTGGGATCACGCGACTGAGGTCGATGGTCTGGCACCTGTTGGTTACGTTTTTTAGGGTTCCGTGGTAAAAAAAGGGAAGCAAAAAGTTGTAAAGTGAATTCAAAGTTCCGCGCTACACCCCGCTTTTTCACTGATTAACAAGTGTCGCGAAGGCGAAGATATACTCAGTACCTACCTAAGTAAAAGGTAGGTTGAAAAAGATTTTAGCTAGCTCGCATGGAAAATACCGGTCGAGGCGACGACAGGCGGGCGCGCGCGCAGCGCTCTCGGTCGCCGTCGGACCAAGCATTTAGTCTGTGTGGAGACAGCGAGCGAGAGACATCTCGGTGAGTCGCTTTGAGTTACTGCGCATGCAATTGAGATCTTTGACACCGATATGTGAACCATTTTCAGAATATAGTTGTTGGTCTGTCTGCGGACAGGTCGATCAGTTTAAGAGCGAGGCTCGGGATGGCTATAGGGGAGGTTGGAGGCCATAATGGGATGCGTCCCCGTAACACTAAGAAACTGAGCACAGGCGGAATAGCCGTCATAGCTCAATGAAGGGGGTACAGACAGAAAAGCTGTCATAACCCAGGGTATGGAGTCCAGGTGAAATAGTCATCATAACTCCTAGACATGTGGCACAGGCGGAATAACCGTCATAGCCCAATGAAACCCAGCACAATGGGAACTGCTCCCAAAGCGTGATGAATTAGTCATCACATGCAGATGGAACCGTTACATTTCAGATGAATTAGCAATATAACCTGGTGGAGAACACCACTGAATTATTGCATGACCTTGTTGCAGCATTTTTTACTTACTTACCCATTACCTACATGTTTCTTACCTACATAAAATATTCGTCACAATCTATATAGTTGAAGGAATTGGCGACATGGTGGAGATGCAGGGATCTGACAATGATTCGAACCATATTATCTAAAAATAGAATACGCATAATAATTTTTAAATTTTCATGTGGGTAGTTTTACTAATACTGCTTGCACTGTCTGACGAAGTACTTAACTGGTCATAAAATATTTTACGACTTTGTTTGTGTTCCAATTTGCTAAGTAGACAAGATTTTCAAGCGTTGGATTATCGTGTGGTAGGTGAGGTACTGAGTTAGTATGCCATTATTCTGTGCAATCCTACGAATAAATAGTAAAAGTAATCGTTGTTTTTGCAGCAGTAGGTAAAGGAATTATGCAGATTTTACACTTTACCTTTGACTACTTGTAAAAGTTGGTTCTTATTTTACCCGACTACGCACTAGAGTAGGTGGTTAACATCCTTTTCATAAAGCTACTAAGCAAGAATTTGAATCGTTGGATGCAACCTGAGACCAAAACTGTGGCATTGTCTTTGAAAGTAAGCGTTAACAAAATGCCGACGCAAGCACACTACTGAGTGGTTAAAATTTGTGTTTTGTCAATAAGCCTAACTGATATTATTGCCTACCATTTATTTTGCAATCATATTGCACACATATTCCAAATAAAATAAAGGTTCTAATCGAAAGTTATAAATTTATTAACAAAGAAAATTACAATCAAGTAATGGAATTGAATTAAAACGGGTATTTGCAATTGAAACGGTTGGGCTGGCTGCAGACTGCTGCAAACAATCTACAAGTAGCTCGACTGATCCATACCAATACCAGTCGGAAACGTGCCTAAGACGCTAGCTGCATTGCCCCGCTGTATGGCAGTGCTGATGCGCTGCGCCAGATACTCACCAGCTCTCGGGTCACGCGTCGCAAGGAACAGACGCTCAGATATTTTTTGAAAGCCCGGAGAGCCTCGGTACCCCACGGACCTAGGGTCTCGACTCCAAAGGGGGCAAATGCGTGGCTATGGAGATCTTCGGCCAAATCTGCCGCCGCACCAGCCTTCACGGGAGTCCTAGGATGATAGAAAGGCGCGAGTGTATCGACGCACGTAGCGTCCTACATAATAGGCTTCCCTAACTCCCATGGGACGAGTCATACCGGTTGGGCCGCTTACCATCGTCATGCAACAGACCATTCGGTTCGAGAATAGTTGGTACGTAAACGGTGACAAAGGCCCGCCAGATGATGGCGTTAAGACTGGCATGGCGAGATGTCCGACCGGCAGCCCTAGTGCAAGATGAGCCGTGATAAACAAGCTGTTCGACAGCAGTCACCGCACTGGCATTGATGAGGCGCGCAACACCTGGTACCCAACGAAGACAAGTCGCGACACGGAAAGTCACGGGATCCAATAAGGTGCCAGTGTTATAATGAAGGAAGTACTTGCAACCAATGTCCTGAATCCGATCTCTGATTTAGAAACGGCCAGGAGACGAGCAAGAGCTGCAGAGCTGGAGCACGTTTGTAACAAACAATTCCGTGTCAAATCACACAGAGGCCCGTCCCATGGCCGTTGGGACAAAAGAGATTTCGGGGGAGCAGCAAGGGGCAAGCATATGCCAAACCGTTCGAGCTTCGTCTAAAAATGAAACTTTGAATGAAATTCCAGGGACCAAATGAGAAGGCTTTAACATTTTTCAACTAAAGAAATAGTGCTGTAGACGGAAGATAATAACGCTGGTAGGGCTACACGTGAAATTTTGCGAATACCTAAGTCTCTCAATTTTACAGGCAGGGATGCCTGCAACCATGCCTTGTCATCCAAATATATATTCAAAACCGATCATAATTTTTATTACCTTGTCTTAGCCTACCAAGAGCTCGCTATGTTTCCACAGTTGATAACATCTCAAAGAATACGTAAATTTAGGTACAAACTGGCAAAACCGAATAATTGTAAAAGCCATACATGGTTATTAATTTTGAGAAGTCTGTCCGAAGTTCTGTTCAAATGTTGAAAGGTTCTACTATGCCCCTAAAATAGAAAATGTGTGTCTAAAAAGTGTGCTATCTGAAAAACGCGGTCCAAGTGAGCGAGCTATCTCTTTTTGAGTGGCAACAGAACTGTGCGTGCCTATCTAGCGATTTGAATCTTTAATGCTAGGTGTATTGTATTACCTACACATTGTCATATACGATATAGTACAATCTGTGACTTAAGATATTAAAATAGATATTGGAATTTGGCGCAATGAACAGCCTTTTTTCTACCAGATAACCTTCGCGCGAAATAAGTAATCTATGCACTAGAGCCGTAGTAGGTGCTCGAGGGAGTGTGTAAGTGCTCGGAGAGAAGCAGCGGTACGCGTGCGCGTGGAACCGCGCTCATCCTGAAGAAGTCCCTCGTTAAGGAATGAAACGGTGGTGTTCTTCCATGACAAATAAGGTTCTTGGTTAACCCGCTAAGATCCGTAATGAACCTTAGGTGTTTTTTAAATTTTAGACACTGGTTTTTATAAATCTACCTTATATGTTACAAAACCACTTTGTAATAAGCCTAACAAAAGAATATACATAGATACTCATACATGACACAGTTACAAAACCATAACATTTTTGCAGATTCACTATGATTTTTGCTATAAATTATCTTATTTATCGGGCTTGAAAGTAAATTTGCATTAAGAGGGCGCAGTGCGCGCCATTTTGTGAAAAGGATAGGCATAGGATTTCGTGTTCATGGGAGTGGGACAGAGCATGAGTTTTGGGAACGGCGTAAGTGCAAAAATTGAGTATTTTCTTATTTAAAAGAAAACTACACAACTTAGGAAAAAACTATCTGAAGGAACCAAGTAATTAGTAATAGCCCACGAATCAAAACATAGGTCGTTTCAATAGATCGCAGTGTTCCTAAGATCTGGACCAAATGATGGGCAAAACGGTGCAATTTCATGATGTTTTTCTGTAGTATTTTTTCCTTAATCGTGTTTTCACGTTAATGGAACCAAAGATAAAATCTAGAATTGTATGTCATTCGAGTTTTTTACCACGGGAATTCCGTGAGTGCCGAGGTCTGTTCCTAGTTTGACAAGCACACGCGCTAGGTTCGCATCTTAAGTGACTTAAGTGACCTGCAAAATTAAAAACGCAGTAGTGCACTGCTTGATATAGGTCTGAATAAGGTTGCTGATGGTTAATTATACAATAATTAACTTCTAAATCAATTAAATGTTTTGGGGATTTAATAGAAACCTATTGTGGCATGTACATACTTCGGTATGTTCCTACCGAACTATACTTAAAATTTTGCAATCTTGAAATAAAAATTAATAAAGTCTACACTTTAAATATTGTCCTAATGCAAGAATATGAGGCGTTAGGAAAAGGCGGCGTCTCACATGAGGTGTTGGAAAAAACCACGCATGAGACGCTAGAAACAGCTAGAAATTGCTACCTATCTAGTAAAAACGGTAGGTAGGCAGGTACTTTACTGTTGACGGTGGAATTATCAATGAAGTAGATAAGTGATTGTACCTTCATTCCGTTCTTGAAGGCGACGCACGTAAAACCAGCCATTGAAGGATTGAACATAACTAAAACAAATTATAACAGATCTGTCCAAATTCTCAGAAAGGTTCGGTAAACCAACGGCGGTTATTAACGCGCATTAAGTGGCATCATACCGGATAAAACCCGTTGCTATATCTATAATAAAATAGAGAAACACCAGAGTATCAGAAAACATCTAGAATACATAATATCTGCTAAAGAAACCTGCAGAAACCTGTATTAGACTAAAGAGAGACACAACGAGATGGTTGTAAAGATTAGGGAAAGGACCAATAATGAAGGAATAGACGTGGCAGAAAACGTTACAACAAGTGCATTACTCATCAGATCAGAAGAAAAGACAGGCAACAGGCAATGTATTAAAATAGTTATAGAAAAGACAAACACAAAAATGATAACAGACCTTTTAGTAAAACGTAATCAAAGAAAAGACAAAACGATCAAAATCAAACATTCTTTATTTCCATAAATGCAATAAAATGTACACTAAGAAAGGGTCAAATTCTTAAAATAAAACACTGACATGGAAATAAAGTGGTATTTCTCTAGCTTCGGTATGTAGACTAAAGTAAAGAAGCGACTAAGAAACCTTTAGCCTGTTAGTCTTGGTAGTATGTCTCAAAAGGTTCTGATGAGCCACCCAAAAGGAAGTTTGTGAGAAAATATATAAATATATATTGTATTTAAGATCATTTTAATGTAATGAATTTAAATTCAAAAGTTTGAATTGTTTTCAAACAGTTCTATTGCAAGCACCTGCAAATATAATTACAAATAAGGGTATTACAGTGAAGACGGGGCGCATAACCGGTCATTGTCGTTAAAACAAATTACACAGCCAGCTGTGAGCAAAGTCTACTAAAACAGATATAGTTACGAGTAACAAGACAGTAAAAAACCACGGTGTTAAAACTTGCTGACTCATTGTTGATAGATCCGAGAAAGATTATCACTTTTAGCAGTTTTGCTCGATTGTGGAAAGTTACTCAGCGCTCGTAAAGGGCTGAGTCAACTACCTAAAGACTAAGTTGCCTGTTCGTTACGCATGTAATTACTGCAAAATTTCCACATAGAATAATGAGACCTAGAAGTACATTATAATATAAATAAATAAGAACAAGAAGATCTACTACTATCAAAGGTTGCCTGGAAGAGATCGCTTCTGAGCGATAAGGCCGCCCACGGTACCTATCTAATGTGATGTCTCTTTGCAATGTTATTTTCTGGTGTATAGTAAAATATTTTTGTATTGTATTGCAAGATCTTTATTTTTAGCTAAATAATTCTGAGAAATCCACACGGCATCGTCTAGCCCCAATTAGAGCAGAGCTTAGCTTCTTTTAGTGCTGCAAAAGAACCATTTAACTTACTGATACTGAGACAAGAATTGCTGGTCGTACTTATGTGTCTATGAACCCGCAGACTCACTATTATTTTTGTTTAAGTACACAAGTACACGATTATAATATTACCGTGACAAGTATGACAATGTAGGCCAATCGGCACATTCATGATTCACCGCGCGCCCGTGTTAAATAAAATCACAGGAGTTTGGACTTAAGTAGGTACAATAAAAGTAGTTTTGGCATGGTGCAAATCAGACAACAAATACAGCCATTTCTGCCGTGTACAATTATTAATTTAATAAAGAAAAAATAAGTCACTATATATCGGAAACGTACCTAACAACGAAATTATTCGTTTGGTATCGGTACCAGGGCAGACAAATAGAAGTATGTGACCTAAAAGGGGGCAGCGGCGTCGCATCGCTGTGCAGCATACTGAACTGTGAGCACATAAGGCAGCCAAAGTGTTTAAGTTAAAATTCTGGTCGAATTTCTGACAAAAGTCCTTATAGTGGCCAACTGTTGCCAAACATAATGAATTTAAGACTTATCCCTTGGTTGAGGAGGGTCTAACGAAAACAATGTTTTTCATCAGATATAAAATAAAGTCATATTAATAAAAATAAAAAAGTATATATATTCGTAGTGTGTATATTCGAAGAACATACAAATGAAACCGTATTAGAAACAAATAGTGTTGAGCCAACTTCTCAAGAAGAAATACTGGGTTTGGCTATTCACGTGCGCAAGACCGCAGCACCACATCTACCGTAGTTCATTGTGTCGGATAACTTCACATAATTAAAATCTACTGTTGATACTTAAAGGGCAACGTAAGCTGGAGGCTTAAACCAGAATTAGAGCCATGGTTAAGGAGAATTTTATGACCGCCTGACACGAAATGAGAAATAAGGTATAGAAATAACATAGCAAGTTAATCACAATCAATTGTGTACGTAAATATAAGCTTGAAGCCATTCTAAATACAAGACCGTTAGCCACGGTAGGCGCGGAGCTGAATCATGTGTTTACATGTTAAAATTTTCTGTGTAAATCATTTTGCAGTATAGAAACATGTTAACCAATAAATACCTTTATGAAAATATATGAGGAATGAGGGCGCAAAGAAGTATTGGACAAATAACAGAATTAGTAATAGGTGAATACGTAGATGAGATGAGACATATTCACTCGGTCAATTTATTCCCACTTGAAACTTAATGAGCAAAGTGTAGTTCCAAATGTTAATAAGAGCAAAGTGTAGTCCCACAATCAAAGCTCAAGGTTCCGAGGAACATGAAACCTACTGGCCTAAGGTTTATCAAGCTGCACAAGCAGAATCAGAAACTGATACATTAGATATCAGTAAAGGAGGCGGATCATGTTAGCCAGTGAATGAATGAATGAATGAATGAATGAATGAATGAATGAATGAATGAATGAATGAATTTATTTCTGTTCAACTAGGTGGTAATGTGTACAATTGGTCTTCAGTCAATCTCTGGTATCTCTAGTCTGCCATGGTCAGGCTTACAGCATTATGTACTAAAACTAACATGCAAATAAAAATATGATAACGTAGGTATACAATAAATTAAATGTTCTAGTAGGCAGCAAATAGTACCGTAGGTATAATGATTTATAAATTAGAATTTCAATAAGTAGGTACCTATAATAATATTAATAATGAATGTCAATGATAATGGAAATAAAAGGATGTCAAAATTAAATTAAGAAATATAGTTACAGTTTATCATTTAAGAATTCATCCACGGTATAGTATACTTTTTCCTCCAATAGATTGTTTAATTTGTTTTTAAATGCGATCGAATTACTTTCGGAGCGTATTGACAATGGGATTTTGTTGTAGATACTAGGTGCCATGCCAAACACACTCTTCCTAAATAAGGCTGTTTTACATGAGGGGCAACGTAAGGTTCCCTCACGTCGAGTGCCAACGGGGAACAGGTCAAATCGATCTAGATTGGTTCGGACAAAGTTTCCAACTTCGTATATGTACAGGGAAGCAAGAGTTAGGATTTTCCATTGTTTGAAAACACCTTTGCACGTGTCGGTCTGCCTAAGGCCGAACATTGCTCTAATGCATCTCTTCTGAGCTCTAAATACTTTTTCTTTATTTGTTGAGTTTCCCCAGAACATGACGCCATATCTTAATAATGACGCTGTATGCCCATAGTATGCTGCAAGTAAGGCTGTGGTGTTTGCTATTTTACTAAGTTTAAATAGTGCATATGAGTATTGGTATAGTCTATTGCAAAGCGTGTCTGTATGTAGCTTCCAATTTAACCCGCTATCTATCTGCATGCCCAAAAATCTTGTGCATTCAATCAATTGTATTTTTTGATTTAGATAGTGAATGTCCAATGTAGGCGAAGTAGATGTCCTTTGTTTAAAATTCATTAGGTATGTTTTAGTTAGGTTAGTGTGTAAATTATTATATTTCAGCCAATTAATTATTGATGTCAGTGAATGATTTATGTCAGATTCTATATTATTAAGTACGTCATTAGTAAAGAGTATCGTGCTATCATCAGCGAATAATGTCATATAGTTATTAGTTATCATTGGTAAGTCATTAATATATATAATAAATAGCAAAGGTCCTAGCACACTACCTTGAGGCACTCCATAACTAACTGTTCTCAACCTAGAAGTATATGTAGTCTCAGACAGTGTATATGGACATACTCTGGTTATTTGAGTAACTTGTTGTCTTTTACTCAGATATGACAAAATGAGATCTCTGACATTGCCGCGTACACCGTATCTCTCAAGTTTTTCAACAAGTATTTTATGGTTTACGTGATCAAATGCTTTAGACATATCCATATACAGTCCTATTGCTACTTGCCTCTTATCAACAGCTGCAACTACCCTATGAAGAAAGTCAAAAACAGCCATATTTATTGTTTTGTTTTTTCGGAAACCATATTGACACCCAGTGAATAATTTGTTGTTTTCAAAAAATATATTTATTTTGCTGTAAATTATTTTCTCAAACACTTTGGAAATAACTGGGATTAGTGCTACTGGTCTATAGTTATTAAGTTAGTTACTAAGCCAGTCAAAAGATCAAAGAGTGGACCACGCACTATTAAGACCTTTTCAGTAGTAAATTTAGTTGTTGTTCAGAGTCAGATTAAGTGATTTAGATATAAATCATTGTTTTATAAATATAATCATATTGATTATTTTTCATTGTCATTCTTCCTTGGAGGGGGGGAATGTCGCGAAGGCGAAGATATACTCAGTACCTACCTAAGTAAAAGGTAGGTTGAAAAAGATTTTAGCTAGCTCGCATGGAAAATACCGGTCGAGGCGACGACAGGCGGGCGCGCGCGCAGCGCTCTCGGTCGCCGTCGGACCAAGCATTTAGTCTGTGTGGAGACAGCGAGCGAGAGACATCTCGGTGAGTCGCTTTGAGTTACTGCGCATGCAATTGAGATCTTTGACACCGATATGTGAACCATTTTCAGAATATAGTTGTTGGTCTGTCTGCGGACAGGTCGATCAGTTTAAGAGCGAGGCTCGGGATGGCTATAGGGGAGGTTGGAGGCCATAATGGGATGCGTCCCCGTAACACTAAGAAACTGAGCACAGGCGGAATAGCCGTCATAGCTCAATGAAGGGGGTACAGACAGAAAAGCTGTCATAACCCAGGGTATGGAGTCCAGGTGAAATAGTCATCATAACTCCTAGACATGTGGCACAGGCGGAATAACCGTCATAGCCCAATGAAACCCAGCACAATGGGAACTGCTCCCAAAGCGTGATGAATTAGTCATCACATGCAGATGGAACCGTTACATTTCAGATGAATTAGCAATATAACCTGGTGGAGAACACCACTGAATTATTGCATGACCTTGTTGCAGCATTTTTTACTTACTTACCCATTACCTACATGTTTCTTACCTACATAAAATATTCGTCACAATCTATATAGTTGAAGGAATTGGCGACAACAAGGTCTAAATCTAGAATATAATATCTCTTAAGGATTTATTAAATTGCGCATCCCACACATAACACTTTACATTAAACGTTTTGTTTACCTATCTAAATGTAACTTATATTTGTAATGAATGAACTGATTGCGTTTAAGTTTTCTCTACAGAGGTTTTTTGGAAGAAAGTGATAATATTCTCTTATTTGTTTCGAAAGGATGAACTCTCCCCTTGTGAAGAAGGTACATAGGAAGGAACGTAGCTTTTCGTTACATTAAATTATTAAAAATAAAATTGTGTATTGTGTAGAAAAGGTCAGATATGGGTTTGTTACTCCTTCAAGTCAAAACTAAAATAAAACATGGTTTTTTGTTATTATAGTGCGTAAGCCAACATGGCGGCGCGTAAAAAAACATGGTGGTGATTTTGTTGGCACAAAACCCTCACACTTGGGGTACTTTCTAAGGGATCAAATCATTTCCTAAAAAATTGATTTCCGCACTACTTGAACCCGCTGCCTTAAAAAAATGAGATAACTGATGAAAAATATACTGTACACTACCCTCGATATCAGTAAAACTGACAATCAACGGAACAAGCATCTATGGTCCACATAACCACAGAATAGGATATGACCTAACTCTCAGTAGTATATGTATCTAACACAGTTATGCAGAACCCTTATTTTAAAAATGTGCTCGTACTTGCCGAATTTTTTGCACATATTTTGGACTGGACATTCATTTAGCTCAGTTGTAGGTGCCTCTCGTATTTATTGATTTAAACCGCTCTGCCTCTATTTATACCTTCTTTTTGGTAGTTCGACTGACCATAAAATAATCATGTTCTAATACTTTACCGATTCAATATTTTTATGACAATCGATTTTGTTTTTGAAGAAATTATTATAGATTTGTTATTGTTGTTCAACATTTTGTATTAAACAGACTTAACTCAAGCATCCAAATGACTTCATTTCTTGAATCAGAATAAACAATAGTATTTTTTTTGTTTTATTTGCTACTTACTGCCCACGGCATTAGACGCGTTTTTCCGTGATGAAAAGTAAGACAGATCGAGTTACAGTGGTAAACTAAAACTTTTATACTATTGTTAATACTTTTTCATGGAAAATATATCTCGAATAAATTCTACGATACATACCTACCTACCTACTATATCGGCTCGAAAGAAAAACGAATCTGTCGCAAGTCCCTATATTTTTCGTTTCGACAGATTCGCATCTCTACCTTTCTGTCAAAAGTAACTGTGTCTATGACATACTTCATTCTCTCATTCGGTCTTCATTCACTCACCTGACATATGACGGACCGCGAAGTTCCGGTTTTACCCTTTGGGTACGGAACCCTAAAATATGGTGGTGATTTTGTTGGCACAAAACCTAAACCTAAACTTACTACAATATTTTTAGGTGTGTTGTATTTTGGTGCTAACAGAATCGACACCTGGGTAAGATCTACTTTAAGGCGTCTACTTTTTATCTCGGAAAAATGCGTGCGTAGCCGCGGACAGAAGCTAGTTAAGAATAATTATCGCTTGCTAATACGCACACTAATTACTAATCCTCGTCCTTAATTTGCTCTTGAGGTCCTGACGACATCCATGTGTCCTCGGCAGGGATGGATTCAGGTGGAGCCTTTTGCGCTGACCAGGATAGTAAATTTTCTATGAGCTCATGATAAATTCAACTTCGATTCACTAGTTTTTTTTGGAGCTTTTAGGAAAATACGAAATTTTGTGCTAAAATGTACATTTTCGCAGATGCTCTCAAAATACAAATGAATCAAAGTTCATTTTATTACAAGTTTATGTAAATTACTTTTTTGCTAGTTATATTGCTTGAGGAACGCCGAAAAAATTCAAAACCACAAAAAAAAAAAATCTCGTGCCGACCCGCGTCGAATCACCTTAATGCATTGAGTTATAATAAGTATACGCTAGTAATAGTACTTCAGTGCCCTAAATTTATTTGGCAAGGCGATAATGTCTACTTTTTTCCAAAAATACGCGCGCCGGCACGACCGGAAGTAATTGGGAAATATAGCGATATTCATATAAGGGCTCCCCACTCCGGCCCTGGATCATACATTGATTAGACAGGAAGCAGTTTGTTACTCGGAGACAGCCGATGACTTCATTTTCTTTTCGGTTTGCAATCATTTTAGCTTTATCATTTAATTTCGTTACTTCTGAACCGGTAATATATTAATCGATCTCGCATAAGACGTAGTTTATGGATTTTCTAAAGACTAGATGCGGTCAGAAACCCATTGATTAGAAAATGAAAAAAAAATACAAAGTTCACTATAATTAAGTTCTGTCTATAATTTTTTGTTTTAGTAAATAAATGCCTTTTGTATTTTTTTTTTCACTTATGTACAAGTGTTTACATTTGTAGGTACTCAAGTTCTAAGCCAGAGTGAGGAAACCGACGAAAATCGCCTGTAAAATTAACTTACATACGTATTTTCGGTTAAGTTTTTTTTTGGTTTACATGTTTAATTTAACTATGTATTTGCTGCAAATTAATATTTACATTTTTATTTTATTTTACTGATGAGTTAAACTGGTTATGTAGGTAACAGTTACCTACCACTTAATGCAAGCGTATCAAGATTAAATATGATTTGCTTAAAAAAATACACAAATAAAACACAAAAATAATAAATAAAATACAGTAACAAAGAGTATTTTTTTTGTTAAGTAGGTATGCGTGCTTTGATTCCAAAAAAATCACATCGAAGTTGTCTGGAGTACAGTGCTAGCCCGTCACTTCCTAGGCAGGCCGTGCCTTCCTAGCTGCTTCCTAGGCAGGTTCGATTGCATAAGAACTGTCACGATTACGTCACTGCGTAACAATAGAATTAATCACAACATCAGTTCACGCGCCCAACAAGTTAATAAACTAACATTGCACATAGTAAACGTTATCTAGCAGTAGAAAAACACAGGCTTTATCATCACACCATCTTACCCAGAAGATGTCCGCAACTGTAAAAAGGCCTCACCCAAATCCCCAAGGCCCATTCACTTAGGCCGACCCTGGGCTTCCCGTATCCAGAGGTTTCCAGCGAGCTTCGCCAGCTCGTTGGTCCACGTTGTGTTAGCTTACTCAGTGCCTTCCGGTACATGATGGCCGTTCGAGACTTTAGTTGAAGAAAAAGGGAAACAGTTCCAATGTGATATGAAACCATTAGTTTAGCAGAATAGAGCCCCAGGCTCTTCAACCTTTTACTGAGATTCGATGTTTTCCGAGCCTATTATTATGACCACCATTTTTACGACATCGTCGACCCATCTCGTCTACGGTAGCGAGATACATACAACATTGCGCAGTTCGATGATACATTTTGCGTTGAAGAAAAAGGGAATCAGGCTCAATATGATGTCAAACCTTGTTTAGCACAATAGCTTCACTGGCTTTTCGACCCTTTACTGCGATACGATGTTTTCCGAGCTTATTATTGAAACCACCGTTTTTCGAAGTCGTCGGTCCATCTACGGTAGCGAGATACATACAACATTGCGCAGTTCGATAATACATTTTGCAAGTCCGCAAATTGCGATTCCCGTTCCCGTGAATCAGGAAAGACAGATAAGGCCATCCCTCAACAGCCTGAAATGGTCCACAGCTGGACGCAGGCTCACCTTGATTATCATCTTATTGGCTTTCATCTCATGGGAGAGTAATCCCCATAATCCCTACGCTGGGCATGCGGGTTGGGATCGCAGTTCGGTGGTAGATCTATTCTGCAAGAGGCGCTACTGCCCGCCCCCCGGTGTATGTCCCTTAGTCGCCTCTTACGACACCCACGGGAAGATTTAGCGTGGTGCAAATTCTAAGCCGGCACCACACGCCTAACATAAGGAAATATCGACGGTTTATTATTAATAAATCTGCCACTGGATCATCCATCTATTTTGATAATATTTTTATGACGACGTCTTATCTTGCATCTCAGTTCTTTCGGAGTTTTCGCAAGGCCACCAGTTGCGACTCTGCATTCCCCGGTACAGTGGCACGGTGTCGGCTCCCATGGCGCGTACGCATCGGAATGCGCGCGCAATCTAGACAGTTTTATTTGTTCCTTGCCGTTTTGTTCACCGAATTCCGAGAGTTGCTTTACTGGTTATTATTTTACTGTGTTTTAGGTATAAATGGCGTCAAGTTCTTTCTTGAGACCCTAGGGTTATGTTTATGTCGCCGCCGGATCGTTAAATCGGTCCGTTTGTAGAATGGCTAGACTGGAACTAATGCAAACGCAGACGCTTTTCAATGAGTCGATGATACCGATCGTATCTTCCACAATACTGAAGCATTTACGTTGAGATTAATATATGTTATAGATCAGGATTGATGCTAGAACTTGCTTCGAAAACTACTTACATAAATTTTGTAGCGGCAGCAGCTAGTAGACTATAAACAGCGGTCGCGGCGTCAGAATTGACCCCTACTACTCAGCCCGTGGATGTCGAATAGTTGTATTGTATTGTCGAAGAGTAGACTAAGTGAACCTATGTAGGAAGGGTAACAGATTCCTGTGTATCGGTCAGATCAGTGATACCTAGTTTTAAGCACTACTTGTTATCCGTATTGGTTTATGATTGTAGTTGTAAATAAATATATTTTCTTTCTTTCTTTCTTTCTAGATATGATGTAGTGTCCTTTTTAATACCTTCACTGCGATGGCCATTCTGCCTGGTAAGCTTTGTGGTTATGGTAACATATAACACTAGCAGCGCCTTGCGGTTTCACCCGCGTAGTTCCCGTTCCCGTGGGAATTCCGGGATAAAAAGTAGCCTATGTTCTATTCCAGACTATAATCTATCTCTGTGCCAAATTTCATCCAGATCCGTTCAACCGTTCTGGCGTGATAAAGGAACAAACATCCATCCATCTAAACTTTCACGTTTATAATATTAGTGAGATAGTGAGATAGTGAGATTATGCCTACCTCAACACCCCCCTTGTTTGAGGCAGGAATGTTTAGTGAATCCTAATTCTGACAATCCTTACTAATGTTATAAACGCGAAAGTGTGTTTGTTTGTTTGTCCTTTCTTCACGCCCTAACTAAGCAACCAATCTACTTGATTTTTGGCATAGAGCTAGTTGAAAGGATGAAGAGTAACATACTTTTTATCCTGGTAAAACATCAAATTCCCATGGTTTCTTTTGTAAAAATTCGTATATTCCTGTAACTCTCAGGAATATTCCAATTTTTATAAAGAAAACGTTCTTTACTCATGTCCTAACAAAAACAACCAATCTATTTAACGGGAAAAAATACCTTTTTATCCCTCTAACATGTGAAATTCGAATGTAACGCGGGTGAAACCGCGGGGAAGAGCTAGTATACAATAAAATACATTACCTAAATGAAATCGAACGAGTAGTTTCAGCGCTACGTGGGAACAAAGAAATCGGCCACATACATACAAACATACAAACATAGGGTGCTAACCTCATAACCCTCCCCTGTCGGTAGTCGGGTAAAAAGACAAGAAGTTTTTTTTACCCAAGAAAATACCCTACTCACTCGGAACCAATGTTTGCGGATCGTACAAACATTGTCCTAAGGCGGGAACCGAACCCGCAATCACCTGGGTCGCTGGCGGACTTTCGCATACCGAGCCACATCCAGTCGTCAAGTGCATATTCATTGTTTCGGAAAGCGTCAATTGAACTTGGACCATATTCTCGTTACAAGTTAAGAACTCTTTTCAAAATCCAATCCCAGTCCTGATTGGTCCCAATTAACCAAACATCGAGTCCGTTACGATATTTTTAATTCTTGGAATCGAATGTAACCCATACTTTGCCCGCATTCTGAGGGAATTCGACCCTGATTATTCATTAAATGGAATTGAATCCCAATAAATTTTTATGTGACCTTTACCTTTTAAATATAGCATTTCTAAGATCAATATACAAGGTGTAACAACAAGTAAGGATCAAACTTTAAGGGGTGGTTCAGACTCAGAGAAAAATTTATTTCAAGAATTCCAGACTAACTTTTGGAAAAAAATACTAAAACAAAACGACCACTTGATAAGGCAATGACTGATGCATGAACCGCGGAAAAATGTATGAATGTATGTATCATCATCATCAGCCTGTATTAGTCCACTGCTGGACATAGGTCTCCCCTAATGAGCGCCATAGCGCCCTGTCTTCAGCTTGCGGCATCCAGCATCTGCCAGCAACCTTTCGCAAATCGTCATCCCACCTGGTCCGAGGGCGTCTTACCCTACGTTTGCCGAGTCGCAGTCTCCACTCAAGAACACAATGTTATAATAAATGTATGTATGATTTGGTGCTATTGTCTAGTATTTTTTTATTATTTCGATGCAGTCAGATTATAAAATAAAAAAATCTCGCTTATATTTTACATGTAAAGAGTCCAAGTAAAAAGGTAATACACTTATAATAACTCTTATTTCATACAAATTGTATGCACATTGCAAATTCTTATCCGGGCACTGCAGCGCGCACTCAGCTACGATGTAGTTTATTACTGGTGCTAAGGCTCTGGCGGAACGTCTTACATACAAACAGAGCGAAACAAAAACAAACAACGAACTTTCATATGGCTGCTTCGGACTCATCAACTGACACCTTTCCTGATACCTTCACCTTTTCAGTTTATCTTTATGAAATACTTCAAATCAAAATCATTTTCATGGGTAAGATTATCGTAAAAACGGATCTGCCACTAAATCCGAACATCTTTGTAGGAAACCGTACCGTCCTTGTCTGTCATCCAAAAATGCGTAGGGATTACATTTTTTAAACCTTACAGGTTTTGAACATTTACTAGTACTTAGCTAACTAAAAGACGAGGCATAAATGCATAAATATGCTCACTCAAAATAATTTGGACAATTACTATAAGTAGGTTACATTTCTGTGTCATGTAACCAACTCATAGTTACTATAAGTAGGTTCCATTTCTGTGTAATTTTTTTTTCTATTTTATTAAATTTCCGTTGTGATTGTGCAAAAGAGTAATTTTATGAATGCACAATTCGCTGCGCTTAATCTTAATACTTGAGTCAGTTTAGTTGGCTGGTGAATGTTTACTGTTTTTATAGGAGACGATCCACCTAAGGTCGATGTTGTAAGTCAGACCCTATCTCTTTTACCTTGTGTGTGTTGAGTGAAAAATTGGGCAGTCATAACTAGTCTTTTTTAGGGTTCCTTATTGTACATACCTATTGTCTTTCAGTAAGCAGCTTGAGAAAACACCACTCTAGACCTTCTAGTTAAAAAACCCTTCGGAAACAATAATGGTAAATCACACATCGATAGTATTTTGGCTACTTTTCGGTGTGAAATCTTAAAATGGGACGAAATAGGAATGAAATGCGCGTTTAATTTGATTTTCCGTGTTTGGACTACTTGGGGCCAGTGGGACGAATGCAGAACACCTCTGTGATAGGTACATCGTCGGTCATATCGTCGTCGACACAAACTTACCATCAGGTGAGATTGTGATGAAACGAATGTGTATTCAAGAAAAAATAATTTAAAAAGAGATCAACAAAACGAATCATTTAATTATAGGTTATTATAAAAGTTAGTAGTTTATGGTCGGTTTTAGAATTTGAGATATGTTTTGTAAACAAAGGGATTACAAAGTCAAAGAAATATTCGTGGAGAATATTTTATACCACTGGATACCAAATTAACATCACACAATAAATAGATTATATATTTATTAATAGACGAACAGCGCAACCTGTGGCTGATGTGTCTATATCAGACAGTGTCGAATTATTTATTGCTTCATTTTTTTTAGTCTCGTAACCAGTTGTCTATAGGCGTTTAATGATGTGTCTTATAGTTATATTTTTATTTTTTATAATAAATACCCAGAACACCGTACAAAATTTGTTCCAAGGCGGGAATCGAACCCGCTACCCCCTGCGTCGCTGGCGGATCTTCGCCCGCCGCGCCACATTCGGTCAGTGGCTATAGCTTGAAAAAATCTTTCTAACTAAATACCTAACCTTGCTCTGCCACAAACGAACCACCTTAACAATATGACTTACACAACAAATAATTAATAAAAGCAACGACCAAAAGATACAAAAACGAAATCGCCACAAAAAATCATAACTAGAAAAACTCCGGTCAATGGCTCCACGGCCTACCGTTTTAGATCAAAAAATAATTAAGTACGTATTACAAAGCAATAAGGTTCTAAATTATTTTTGTATTGTCACCCGTGGCCTGTCAACTTCGTGGGGGATTAAGGGGATAAATAATTATATATGTATAAAATAGATGATCCGTCAGTCTGTCATTCAGTTGACAAGGACGGACGTGACGACTGAAAGATGCTGGAAAGAGATACAGCATCTTTATTATTGTACTAGGAATTGTGTTAAACAATCACAGTTTTAATACAACAGTCGAAAAAAACATGTAGAATGTTTTTATTTTTTATTATAGTCGATAGACCAACGTTTGACCACAATCTCACTTGATGAAAAGTGAAGATGTGGCTGACGGTGTACCACGAAGGTTTAGAAGATACCTATTCACTCTTGTCTTGAAGAGACCCAGATGGTAATTGTACTATACCAGGTAATGGTTTGGGTAAAGGTAATTACTTTATGCCAATAAAACACAGATTTGTTCGGTGACACACGTCCACTCGATATGCCGCACCTTGTGCGAGTGCATCCCCCGCGTGCCCCGCATGCCCCGCGGGATATACAGCCTTGTTAGACGAGCACATCAGATGGCCATGCACATTTAATATAAGTCAGAATGCTACATCTACCTTTTACAAAACAAAACAAAATATTGTTTGTGACCTTTCTATAAACATTATTCTTACAACTAAGATTATAAATAACTATCTGGAAGGTGTTAAACCAACATTGTTATTTACGTAACAAAAGTAATCGTTTGGTAATTCTTTACAATGGCAAGTACCACACGGTACAATATCAGCTAGCCGGGTACACCTTCAGCTGTTAATAAATTGTTAGTTGCTTAATAAATCTACATGACATTATGGTACATTGTTTACTATGGTAGTGATTGATAACATCAAAATCTAATCTCAACAAAATAAACTACTTATTATTTGTTAAGGAATATTAAAGGTACCTTCCTAGCCACAGCCTTATAATTATGATTTATTTTTTAATATCTTTTAAGTAGGTAGGTACCTAAATCACAACCGAAATTGATTTCAAATGAGGTAGATCTGTTGTTAACTATTTCTTTGACATCGCACTGCACAACCTTCTCATTGGCCAGTGGCCACCCACACGATTCAGAAAAACTAATTGTTTGCTGTAGTCGTTGTCTTTGCTCTGCAGGTAATTGAATCATTTTCAACATCTATTCTATCTTTATCCTTTCCAATCTTGTAGACTGTGTGTAGTACATTATTGAATGAAGTACGCAGTTTTATTTATCTGGCAACCTTCTTGAAGTAGACTTCTCTCCAACAACATTGTTTGAATCTGTTTTTTTTTATCTCTTTCTATCTGCTCATTTCTTCTCCTTCGTTTTCATTTCAGTTTTCAAGTAAGATTTATCGGATTGGCATAAACATAGTCTTTACAAATGTCATACTCGTAGTACTCAATATTAAAAGTTCTTACAGTCAATTCGCAGTGTTAATAACAAGTCCTGTGTATTTGACTTGTGGCAAGATGATGCTGTGCGGATTGTCCAACATTCTTATGATATTAACTGTTGACCATGGCCAGCTGTTAGGCCAACTGGTGTGCCTAACAAGAGATCATTTGTAAGTAAGTGCAAGCAAATTGCAAGCTTCATTTAATTTAGTATTTTTAATATCCTTTGTCAACTCAGATGATGTAGTGGACTGCGAAAGTCAATGTCTATAACAGTCCAAGGCTGAACTGGGAGAGTTCGCCTACTCATTGGATTAGAAGTGTTTGGTGTGAAGTACAACCATCGCTTTCGATTTTCGGCCATCTGGCGGTCGAGGTAGGACTTTTATTTCTTTAACACTTTCCTTGCCTAGCCTCTGCAGTGCGCCCCGAAGGGACGCGGCAATGAAAGTGATATATTTTAATTAATTTATTTAATCGATTGCAAAATTACTTAAATTAAATTGAAATTATTTCTTAACTTGTCACATAAAAACTGTTCGCATTAAAATAGCATTAGCTTTAGCATACAAAGTTCTTTTGAGATTATGTACTCTATAATTGAAAATGTTGCTCTGTTAGCATTCTAAGTAACACGTTAAATAAATGTTAGTCTTTATTTTTATATGCCCGTGATGCTCATTACAAATGAATTATGGGCAGTAGGTACTGCTCAAAAATGTATACTATTTTCTTATCAATTCTCGGCCCTTCGCGACGACGCGCGACGCGACGGACCGAACACAACCGAAATATTGATTCACAAATATTTTAATTATTTATTTCGGCAGTACCTACATAATTTTGAGTTTGTGGTCTATCATGATCAGATCACTTACAAAGCAATCACAAATAGGTATATTCGCAAAAATTTATTGTTAGAAATGTGACAAGTAAATCGGCTCTGGACCAATTTGTTATTCTGCATTTCAATCTTTTTGACATACCTACTTGTTTGTCCATTCGTATCTGTTATTTACTTTCATTGAAATTCACTTACGTAGGTATCTTAACCCTGTAAGCGTATCTCCTAGGAAGTAGGTGGATTAATTGTTTCGTCTTCGTGAGAAATATCTAGCGATGCATACCTGCATCTAATTTCAAACCTCCCTCACAGATCAGATGATTCCTCTACGCGCCAACCTGGCTCTAGGGCTCGTTTCCATTTTTCTAGCGTAGGTATGTCCAATGCCCATTGACACTGGATCGCCATGCAATCCAAATTCATTTAGTCATCCAGAAGTTATTTGTAGGTACTTTTTTGAGTTTTTTGACTAACCGTTTAAATAACAGCTCTTTTTGGTAGGTACCGTTCCGATTTTCACCGAAACTACCTCTTGATGTATTTTTGTATATCCAAGGATATTTAAGCGTGAACCGAGAGCATGTATCTGGCGCAGCGTGGGTAGGTACTTATTAGCCTTGTCATACAGCGTCTGGTATTATTGTGAATCATTTGAGCCGCCCCTAGATTGCTTACAACAATCTGCAGTCAGCTCAACTGTCCCAATTGTAAATATTTGTTTGTTGGCTGTTTCTATTCTTCAATTGTATTATTTTGTAAATCAGAACTCAACTCGGTACTTTATTTTCTTTAGACTTCAGGACAAAATCCAAGTCTCTCTCTCAAATTATATTAATAATGGGTTAGGTACATTTAGTTACCTTTTTTTTTTTACTACAAATTACATTCTATCAATATCTTCTAATCTCTTCTACCAATCCGCATGACTTGGTACTGAGATCAGGTAAACCAAACTAAACTGTTTTTTTTTCTTTGTTGTAATTTAAATTCGAGATTTTAAGAACATGTAAGTACTAATTGTTCTAAAAGCACGTTGTATTTATTAACTTGTATCAAGTAAAAAAACAACGGTTTTTTTACAAACTACCAAATAGGTAAATAATATTCAAATTAATATGATAATAATAATTAGAAGAATGAGATCAAACTTTGTTCTACGTAGGTACTACTTGTGGTTAAAGACATTTTGTTTCTCAAAGAATTATATAACAATAATTATTCGCTTACTGAGAAATGTTTATGACTTATTACTACCTCATGTAGTTTCAATTTATTGTCAGTATTATATTATTTTAATTCTTTCCATCCAAAGGTTGCCTGGAAGAGATCGCTTCTAAGCGATGAAGCCGCCCATTGTAACTGTTTCATATAATGTCTTTTTGTAATGTTCTCTTTCTTGTGTACAATTAAGTATTTTTGTATTGTTTTGTACTTTACAAACGAATTCGCATGTAAATTTATATTAGAATGGTAATTTTTAGGTAGGTAGGTATTGAATTTTTTATTGAATTTTATCGAATTAGGTACCTAGATGGTTTTACTTAGATGAAAAACCTATATAGGTACTTGCACACACACACAAATTGGCACATTGTGCTATTGTGGATTTTATTGGTTGGTATCGATCATTTGAACTACCTATATATTTATCATGGTGGATTACCGGAAGTACCGTTTGAACTTCCTCTAGTTAAATCTTACCACGATGGCTTTTGTAGGTACCGTTCGTTTGAACTACCTCTTTTTTTATTTTTATTTTATTTGCTTTTGGTGGCTTTCTTATCACTACAGCCATGATAGGCCTATTGTGATCGCCATTTTAATGTGTTTACCCCTAGGACAGAACTACCTCTTACTAGATTTTATCATGATGGTTTTCTAGTTACCGTTCGTTTGAACTACCTTTCATCTGATCTTATCAGAAGGGTTTTTTAGGTATCTACCGTTCGTTTGAACTACCTTTTATCTGATCTTATCAGATGGGTTTTGTAGGTACCGTTCGTTTGAACTACCTTTTATCTGATCTTATCAGATGGATTTTGTAGGTACCGTTCGTTTGAACTACCTCTTATTAGGGACCAACCAACTTCCGGCACCCAACTGTGTCGCAAACAGATTCGCATTACCTAATACCTACTTCTGCCAATAACTAGGTAAGTAGGAAAACTTGGTAACCTAGTTCAGCAATTGACTGAACCCAAATTAGTTTTTTGTAGGTTTTCACAGTAACATTTCAAAATTTTTAAGTAGGTACTCACAGATTTTCCAAAAGATTGATTTCATCTTTTCCTTAAACGTAGGTACATACTTACTTGAAACTATTGTTTACATCTCGAGCCCTTTTGAGGGTAGGTAAAACTTTTTACGAAAATTGTACAAGAAATAATTTATTTGTTGCGATGCGTATTTATTACTTTACACAATAACCATACGATTATCCATTGTATTTAATGTTCGAAGGGTATTTAAGTCTATAAAATTTGTAAAGAAAATAATTCTGCTTACTAGCGGAACACAGTTTCTTTATCACTGGGTAATTAGAGAATAAAATCAGCCGAGTGTCTAGTGAGCAAGTTACTCACGAGTTTCATACGCACTTTTTCAACTCAGTTGCGAGGAAAAACAAGTACCTATTGCATAAACCGCAACGCAAATTTACTACTCACTCCATTCAGCCCATTCTACCAAAGTATACTTACTAGTCTATGCATTCTACCATGGAGGAAGAATCAAACAAAACATCCAACAATGACCAAGAGACGCTTGCTCAGTTCCATTTTCAAAAATAAATTCGAACGAAATGTATGCTCTTTGTAAATGGAACACCAAAAAATCGATTATTTATGCAAGAGGGCGAATGTCTGGTAATGGCTGAGGATAATTCTATTGAGCACTAGTGTATAATATTATTATGCACGTGTGTGTTATAGTTCGGTTTATGGCCTAAGAACGTTGTTCTAAGGCTCACTTGAAAAATCTGTTTGCAACTCAGTTTAGGATGTCAGTTGATTTACCTTTGTGTATTTGTTTGAATTATTGGCACTTACCTTTTATTTTTATTTCACTGACAGGGTCGCCACTTGTACTATACCAGGTAATGGTTTGGGTAAAGGTAATTACTTTATGCCAATAAAACACAGATTTGTTCGGTGACACACGTCCACTCGATATGCCGCACCTTGTGCGAGTGCATCCCCCGCGTGCCCCGCATGCCCCGCGGGATATACAGCCTTGTTAGACGAGCACATCAGATGGCCATGCACATTTAATATAAGTCAGAATGCTACAGTAATAAACCGGAAAAACAGCAGCAGGGAGTGTGTTCCAAACCCCAGCGGTACGAATGATGAAGGTGGAGGAAAACCACTTAGTGCGAGTGGACGGTATATCCACCAAGTAGGGGTGGTAATGCGCTGTGCGTCTGCTTGTCCTGGAGTGGAAGGGGGATGGTGGAATCAGGTCATGTAGTTCTTGTGAGCATTCTCCGAAATGTATCCTATAAAACCTCGAGAGACAACCGATCTAGCGGCGGTGTTCGAGACTGGATCTTAGTCTCTGCAAGGTACTGCTCGTCAATGAGTCCGAAGGCTCTTCGTTCTATCGAGTCTAATACCGGGTACAGACCAAGCGAACGAGAGCAAGCCAAAGCTAACGAACGAACGCAAAAGTACCAGTGTGGACGTCATTGCGAAAGCAAGCGAGTCCAAACAAGGGCCTTTGTTCGTCTTCGGCCGTGCTCCGGCGGCTGTCGCTACATCAAAGCAATATGGAACGAACGTACCGATTGTCAAATCCCAATCGTTTGCATTCACTCGCTCTCGCTCGCTTGGTCTGTACCCGGCATAAGGCTGCAAGCTGGTACGTGGCCAAGCCGTCCCAAACATGGCAGTAAAACTCCAAACCAGACCGGACCTGTGCTTGATATAGGGAAAGAAGCTGCCCCGGTGCAATGTGAAGTATCGCTTAACCTTGCTTAGGATTCTTAGTTCATTCTTCATGGCTGCTGTTTTAGCCTTAGACTATCGAGTCTAAGGCCCGTATTATGAAAGCTTCCTCAGTTATCAATCGATGCTTGAGTAACGCTTTTCTATGGCATAAACGTCACTCAAGCATAGACTGAGCGAGCTTTCATAATACGGGCCTAAGGCTAAAACATTGGGAGCCTTCATCGGAAGGCTCCCAATGTTTGTAAACAAAACGCTCATATTGTACCTTAAAATCTGGGATCCCTTAGTGTTAACCTGTATTTTAAGGTTAGCAGGACAAATGTTAATTAGTCGGGAGTAAAAATTTTATGGGACCAACTCCGGATCATCCTCTATATAACTGCAAAAGAATCTTCCAAATCGGTCCATAAATCGACGGACATTATGTATATAAAAACAAACAAAGGCACATACAGCCGAACATAGAAGCTCCTTTTTTCGAAGTAACAATCACTTCGATGTAACTGAATTACCGAATATTATTTCATTGAATATATGTATACGCTTCACTAGCAAGAGTTGACTAGGACTTCTTTATGTGCATACAGCCGAAGATTTTTCCGTTTTCGAAGTCGGTTAACACAAAATGAAATATGACTTTTACAAATTAGACAACTTTTTATAAGCCGGAAATACCAAACGAATTAAACTTTAAAAGTAGAGCTACTTAAAATAATTGCAATTTATACATAATGTTTTCCTGTTCCGTTTACATGGGTACTCTAGATAAATAAAAAATGCTAGTATTCAAGTATAACTGTAGTTTCAAGTCAAGACTCTTGAATGAAGGTTCAGCGGAGCGTAGGCAAACAGCTCTGATGCCCAGATTGGCAGTTTGGGCACTTGCTCTGCTTTTTGCTGAGCTTTTTAACGGGGCATGTAGGGTTGCCAGAGCTTGTTTCACTGTGATTGTTAATTCTATTTGCTTTTTTTGATCATGACTTTATCTTTTGATCATTAGGTACTTTATTTGTTTTTATTAAGACAATTTTGTACAACTTAATTATGAAATTTACTGACCGTATTATATTATGTTAGACATTGTTCATTCATATGAATGAACAACTTAAATTTAAATTTTTGACATATTCATCTTCTGTTGACATTAATTTATTATGTATATTAGTTTAAATTAAATTTCATAATTTGACATTGATCACCAGTATTTAAGATGTATAATGTAATTTTTAATATTAATGCATGCTTCCAAATAAAATAAAATATTTTGATTGTTAATAACAATATTTTAACGTGTAATGCTTGTACGCCTAAGCGGCAGAATCTAGCGATCTACAATAAGTCTTAAGATATGACTTATTTTAGATAGCTGACTGTAAAATTATAATTCACAAAAAATAAAATGATTTATGAATTATTATTTTTTTACGAGAGAGATACATGTATTACTGTATTCTGCTTCTAAGGGCCATTAGGAAACAACATATTTACCTACTCATAAATCCTGACGGAAGCCGAGAGAGAGCCCTTAGAATTCGATAAGATTGACTCCTTATCTTATGGGGGTAGTGCATATAATACCCACTCTGGGCATTGTAAGTTCGGGATCGCAGTTCAGTGGTAATCTATTCTGCAAAAGGCCCGCCCCCCGGTGTATTTCCTTACGACACCCACGGGGAGAGTTGGGTGGGGTGTTGCAAATTCTAAGCCAGCACCACGCAGCTTGGAACCCAGTACCCCTTATCTTAGAAATGCTACAATTTCACTCCTTAGCTAACTTTCAGAGCTTGAGGCAACCCTACAAAAATCACAATTCTGTTACTAAAACACGACTCCATCGATTGATCAAGCCCAACAAGCAGCGCTAACAAGTTATGACATCACATTGAGTACTTCGTGCAAAAACTTTACGGGTGTTCCAAATACTACGGGTGGAGGAATGCCATACACGGCGATGTATCTACATTCTACGTATAGAACGATTATTTTCCACGACGCAAAAGATCGCGCTGAGGAGAATTAACTTCTAGTCACAAGTAGCATTAAAGAAGATATAAATATAATACATTTATTTAGTTATAAATTTATTAGATCAACAATGCCAACTTTTGTTTATAAATAATAGATTCAGGCGTTAGGTACTTTCCGGAAATCCATTGCAAACAATAGTTTCTCGTGTGTGTAGTGACTCGTGGAGAGACGAAACTAGTTGACGTCTTGCTTTGATAGGTATTTTTTCATTTTGTAGTTGGTGTCGTTTTTCATCTACAACGCGGACTACATTTTGGTAGAACTTATCGGAGAAGGTTTTTTCGCGGAATTGTTACTAAATATTTTCATCCTTATATTAACTTTTGTTGTTACTGTTGATCGAAATTTGGCACTCTAGCACAAGTCATCATCATCATCATCAGATATTAGTCCACTGCTGAACATAGGCCTCCCCTAGCGAGCGCCATAGCGCCCTGTCTTCAGCTTGCCGCATCTAGCATCTGCCAGCAGTCTTTCGCAAATCGTCATCCCACCTGGTTGGAGGGCGTCCTACACTATGTTTGCCGAGTCGCAGTCTCCACTCAATAACACAAGCTCAAGCTCTAGCACAAGTAGCTCTCGGAAAAGGCTTCGTTCTGGGAATAGCGCTTGGTATTCAACAAATTAAACAATTTTTAAAGTAGTAATTTTCGCATCTCTGCCTAAACTAAACAAAACGAAACTATTACAGATGCATAAAAAAAAGCTTATAGGTACAATATAATAGGTATCACAAACTGCCCATTGAAAATTTTGAAATTAGCTTTGTTCAACAAAATAATAAGATAAAGTAGGATGCGGCGCTAGTTTGGGACAGGGAATCGCCTTAAAGGAATGCAGAATAGGCACGTGCGTGGTTTTTATTATCGTTGATCAATGGTCCGAGTTAGCGGATGTCTTGAACGAGTTTCTGCTGTCGACGTGAAGAGTAAGGGTGAAACAGAGCAAAGTTTTGAGGGTTTCGTCAGAAAAAAAAGATTAGGCGACTGAAAAGGGTGTTTTTTTTGCCTGTTTGTAGATATAATTTGGCATATTTTAAAAAACTATAAATAGTCTTCAAATATTTTATGAAAATGAGATTGGGCGTACTTTTAAACCCTGAACACTTCGGTATAGCGACCTAATTCTTTTAAGAGGCGACATCTAGTTAAAATTCGAGTCTAATTTAGTTTGATGTGGTGAGTGCTGGATGACACATGGATATAACGACAAAAATTTTACTACTTTAAAAATAGTTTTTCAGTAGTAGACCTCTTATTTACGCCCGTTGTCATTACCGTGGAAACCATTTATTACCAGTGATTGTGAAAATTATCATGTGATGATGTTCTAGATGGGCTGCACCTGGCCCAGACTAGCGCAGGACCGAGGCGAATGGCATAAACATAGAGAGGCCTATGCCCAGCAGTGGATCGACAAGGGCTGATGATGATGTTCTAGATACGTTTTACGGCGCACATATCAATTCAATTCCTTAAGGACAAAACTTTTATAGGACCACCTCAGAATCACCTTCACAAAACAACGAAAAAATCATCAAAACTATTCAGAATTGGCGAAGATTTCACCAAAATTGTTTTAGCATAGCAGTCGTAATTTTTCAAAAGAATTATGTTGTTAAAAACCTTGAGAGGGATAAATACTAATCCCTTGGGAATACATTTTTTATGGAACCATTTCGGGATCTATAAAAAAGCGAAATAATGTTTAAAAGCGGTCAATAATTGACAGAGAAATCAACGAACACATTAAAGAAATACATGCAGCCGAACATAGAACCTCCCCCTTAAGTTTGATAAAAAGAAATATGTACATACATAGATGCCACGCAATAGTAACGGCCGTAACTTTAAATATCATTTGACCAAGATGGCCGCATGTTTGTAAAGTTACGCTAATAAAAATACCGCAGAGTGCTGAGATCTGTCTGATTTTTATTGTACCCAAAGGGTAAAAGCGGGACCCTATTACTAAGACTTCGCTGTCCGTCTGTCACCAGGCTGTAAGTCATGAACGGTGATCGTTAGACAGTTGAAATTTTCACAGATGATGTATTTCTGTTGCAGCTATAAAAACAAATACTAAAAAACATAATAAAATAAATATTTAAGGCGAGTTAGTCGGACTCGGCCGGTTTTTTAAAACAAGTAAAATGTAAAATTTATATTGTAAATATGTATTACAAGGCGCGGAACCCTACAAATGATTTCTTATGCCCGAGTTGTGGCAAACCTGACATTGATGAAATGATCTTTGTGTTATCAATGACAGGCTGGACTAGTAATTATTGAAGTATCGAAAAAAATAGTTAGTACCGTGTATGACCGCAGGTGTTGAACCAGACAAAAAAATACTCGGTGGTCTGGTTCAAAGAATGTTTCTAAATTTTATTCTGTCAATTCTTCTTAAGGTGGAGTACCTTTACATCCAGATCCTCAAGAAAATTGAGATGAGGTAGATGGTAACGACCTCTGAAGCGCAGCGGGGTAAGGTCCGCCAGAGGCGTAAAAAAAAAAACATTTATTTCAGATCCAGTTGATCCATAGATTTGATGCAAAGGTTGCAAAGGTTGGATGTTTGAGTCCTGCCGCGGGACAAACAGGTATTGTATGATCAGTAAATGCTTTTCCGGGTGTAAGTGATTTCTATGTATAATATTAAAAAAGTTTATGCAGAAGATTAGATTGAGTCGGCATCAAATATACATAACATACATATATATATGTAGATACATATGTAGCAACGATAGAGATAAGTTTAAAGCAGAAAAAGGAAAAAAAGAGCTATACTAGTTCATACTGTGTCAAATTGTTCGGCGTTACTAATATAATTTTTTTTTTAACTTTCGCGATTTATTGTCCTAAATTAAAGATTATTTATCGGGTATTAATCGCGTACCTTTTGCTTTCTCACGGGTTTGCGTAAACACAGGTGCACTCTCTTTTCCTTCACAATCATAATCCGATGGTATGGCAGACCAACATGACCGAGGAGAGGTTAAGTGCAGGACCAACTGCCTAATGTAACTTAATTTACTAATAAAAAAAACTAAAATTACGTTTTTCTACTCATCATCACAATGACTGATGATGAGTATAGCAACAGCCGCGCGTGTATTGCGTTAACTTCGACAAATGTTTGTATTGTTACGGTCTGCAGATATTCGTTCCGGGTGTTCTGGTCGTTTCCTAAAAAAACTATACATAGATGTTGTATTACAACTTAATACCAAAAAATTAACCGTAAGAACCTATCACAAGGTAATAAGTTTCAAAATTGCTGAGCATTTTGTCAAGTACCAACATCTTGATCTTCGCAGATAATAATGATAATGAGGGACCTATTCAAAGTACATTATTAATGATAATTAATTAAACATTAGATCAGTCCGTGAGGCCGAGTGTTCTAATAAGAGATTTGTCAACGAAATGATTGTGCGTTTTCGTTGTGCCACGACATTATCGTTTGTTACTCACGAGAATCTAAAGCGAAGTGTGTGTTTGCTAATTTTACGTCTTTAGGCATATTTATTTATAGTTACACTTTACGCTTACGTCCGTAATTAATTTAATCAGTGTTTAATTTCTTATCAGAATGTGTAAGTATTATATTGTGTGTGTTCCTAGGAACAAATAAATTTGTACCGCATCCAGCGATAAATATATATTATAGATAAGATAGTGTCTATGGAACTTAAAACAACGAGCAAAATCAATTAAACCAATTAAATGTACCACTATGAAAAAATATACACGAAAAAATAAAAATCTAGTTCGCAGGGGCGCGCCGCGCCGCCCAGCGGTGATGCACACGAACACGTGCGCCCAGGGCTATGGAAGTGTTAAAAAGTATTCACAACTCTATACAGCCAGTACAGAGAAATCGGAAGCAGGCTGTTTATCGTATTCATGCCAAGCCTTGGCGGCGTGGCGCGGCGCGGCGATGCGACTCGCAGACACTCGCCGCTGCTGTTTTAAATACCTGCAGATGGACATATGCGTCATGTCGTGGGCCATAACAGTGTTAAATAACCCATCCCACCAATCCTAAGCATCATACTTCAAAACCTTTCGAGATAATAAAAAAAGCCGTATCGTCTCGTACAATGGACACACCGATGGCGGAAGCTTCACATATGGCTCGCATGTGACAGGTGGCGACCACACTTACCCTATTATTACCTATCATCAAGTGGGTCTAGTATAGTTAACCGAGAAAGGCGATTATAACCTACTTTTGATGTTGCATTCTAAGTATTAAGAGATTTCGCGGCAGGAGAGGCCTTGGCTTAGGTCTACGTTGGTTTCATCATCATCATCAGCACGGATGAAATAATGTGACTTGGCATTCATCTTGGCCTATATTAGTCAACTGCTGGCAAAAGGCCTCGCTTAATGAGCGCCATAGCGCCCTGTCTTCAGCTTGCCGCATCCAGCATCATCTACGTCGGTCTAGGGAGGCAATTTTTATTTTCCATGTAACTGTAATGGGCTCGGCACACTCCTGTTTAAAGGTAGTTTAGTTTTATATGTTTAGGTTTACTTTAGGTACATAAACATACATAAAATAGTACATAAAATAGGGATATTAAATTTGATACGTTTATTGACTCATACATTTTATTTTAACATACATAAGTGGGTTTTTTACTAAGTCTAACTTACTGTTACGTTTGCAAAAAAAAGCTTTTACTGTATTTTATTGTAAGTATCCCGAACTATCATGCGGAGTAAGACCCAGACCCGTACCACAGGTTTTATACCCTCTCACGGGCACCAGCTTCCTGCAAAACAAGCTTTAAACTAAGCACAACCCAAAAATTGTAAAAAATTATCGTTTGCAACAGAAAATAAACACATTATTCAATTCCCTCGATGGAACGACAACATTGTAGCGGTCGCAGGGAGTCGATGGAGACAGCTCAGGATCGGTACTTGTGGCGTCGTATAGGGGAGGCCTGTGTCGTGACGTTTGTGTCTGATATGATGATGAACATATGTAATTCAATTACTTCGTAACAATCATAAAGTTCAACAAAAACCATATCAAGTCACGGCCATCGTCGGAATCGTTTCTACACGAGCTGGAATCCTTCACGGCTATCGTCACTCACAGCCGTGTAACATGGAATAATCGGATTGAGCACTAATGCGTATCAATCGTTAACGAGTCCATGTGTGAACGAGTAACAGGTTCAGAGAATCCACTTTAGTTTATGATATTTATATCGTCGTGTAGATAAAGTATACGTGAAGTGGACACTCACGGTAGGGTTGGTCGACCAGTTTAAAATCGCCCAGCGAGCTATGGAGAGAGCTATGCTCGGAGTTTCTCTGAAAGATAGGATTCGCAACGAATACATCCGACAGAGAACCGAGGGTATCGACATAGCTCAAAGGATTAGCAAGCTGAAGTGGCAGTGGGCTGGCTATATCTCAAGAACCGAAAACCGTTGGGGGTAAACGTATTCTTGATTGGAGACCACGACTCGGCAAACGTTGTGTAGGACGCCCTCCGACCAGGGGATGACGATTTGCGAAAGACTGCTGCAGACTGCAGACGGCAGATGCTGGATGTGGCAAGCTGAAGACGACGCTATGGCGTTCATTAGGAGAGGCCTATGTCCAGCAGTGAACTAATATAGGCTGATGATGATGTTTTTTTTAGAATTGTGTGTTTATTTTTCCTGTATTCTTTCTTTCTTTTGTATTTTTTTGGTGTGCAATAAAGTGTATTGTATTGTATGTAAGTATAAAATAAATAGTTATTTGTTAAACAAGAGCGCAAAGTTGCTTTTTAACCGCGTGTTAAATTTTGATGACCGAGCAAGCGAAGGATTCTAAAATTGAATCAAACATTCAAAAATTAGAATCCTGAGCGTTAGCGAGGGAATCAAAAGAGCACGAGGTAAAAAATCTTTGCACTCGAGTGCAACACGTAACTTTTCATCCCACCTCAGCGAGGAAAGAGTATTTTTGCTCTTCGATATGCGTATAAGAGTGCAAAAACCGTTTTTATCTGCTAGAGGATAAAAACGGCTTTTACACTCAGATATCGAGTAGCAAAAATACTCTTTTCGAGACGGGGGGATGAAAAAATATTTATTTAAGCAATGTAATGTATGAGGTACATAATAACAGTCGTAACCATAACACAAGCTCTTTGCTTAATGCAGGCGCCTCACATGGGCTATGTTGGCTCCAAGTTATACTGTTGGATCCAACACACCAATGTGAGGATCGATCTTTGAACATTATTGGATAAAAACGGAACATTGCGTCCAATAGCCAATGTCAACCCGACTTGTGTCGGTTTTTTGTACAAGTTCAAAGGCGAGGGGAGTGAAGTGTGTAGGCGCGGGGGGGGGGGGGGGGGGCAACTTGGGTCCAACGTCACTTCTCGATCCACACATTGGTTGCATCAGTACGCGCTCTGCCGATGCCGAAAAGTGTCCCGTCCGACATGACTTGCTAGCAATAAATTTGATGAATAAATGATACCTGCTCAAACGTCCAGCCTTCCAATGCTCTTGGCATGAGTGTTTGCCCAATTATATTGGAGCCCATATGAGGCCAAAAACTTGGTTGCAATTATTGGCCATTCTATTCGTAGCCAGCGTTGGAACCAAGTCATAAGCCCATGTGAGGCGCCAGCATAAGGCTAGACAATACTGTGAGAGTTGTCCAGCATTATTTATTCATACCTATTATAGTCTCTAGAAGGCGAGGTCTATAAATATAGTGTTTATAATTGTATAGAACAACAAAAGTAAATGTCTGGCAAGTCGATTTAAAACCAATGAGTTTACGTGTTCAAAATGTGTCGTCGTAGTGTACGTCGTAACCTTCAAAAACCTTTCAGAAAGTACCATTAAAAGCTATATTTTAAACTGACATTAAGCTCGGTGAACTAAGAGCTATTTTCAATTGACTCATCAATGAAGTGCAACCGCAAATTATCTGAAATCATACTTTAAGTGGAGTCATTTCCTCTTGCAATTTTACTACGAGCTCTCTTTAAGTTTAACTGCAGGACGGTCCCATAACAACAAAGGACACTTGTAGCACCTGAGTGCAAGCTGAGTAAGGCACAGTGTCAGCTGAGCTTAGTCAGCATTATGCTGAGTAAGGAGTGTAAGGACCTTTTTATAACAACTCTATGTTTGTATTTCTATGCTCTCTATAGATTATGTCTGTGTTTTTTTTTTCAGAAAATAATTCCAAACTGTTTTCATCCTAGTCAGTGACAACGTAACAAAGCGTAATCTAGGTGATTTTTATTAAAAATATGCCTATTTTAGGTAAAAAAAACGGGATTAAAATTAAAATTTTTTTGATGTATGATCGATCACGTGACCGAAAACGCTCTGCGTTTGGTTGGTTCGCTGGTGACGTCACACTATCACAGATTACAGTGTCAATGAGTTCTTCTTGTTAGGTGTGGTGTGGCGTGTGACGTCATTCCTCAGAGACATTAATTTTATTAAATTAATTACACTTGGCATTATTTTTATCAGACAGTTAAAATTAGGTTAAAATTATTTCCCAGTAGTAGTCAAGTAGCCTATTCAAGGAGGAGGTTCTATATTCGGCTATTTGAATTTTTTGATGTATAATATGTTAATCGACGTCAATTATGGACCGATTGTGAAAATTCTTTCGCTATTGTATAGAAAATGTTCCCGAATTGATCTCATAAAATATTTGTTCTTGTTCCTGATGGATTATTGTATTTGTCAAAAAAAAAAAAAATGCCCAGCCTCAGCGGCGGTTGCCACCCTTTTGTTTGTTTCTTCAAGTAAATTATAAAAAGTGAAAATCGTTTCGTTAATGTTGTCAGCATTTTTCCAATAACCCTGTATTGACATCGTTGTTAGCATTTTCGCATTAACCCTTGCATGAGGTTTTTACAAAATAACGTCAACTCAGTGGAAAGTGGCCTTATCCCTGTTCCTAGTTCGCAAGGCCATAATAATTACTATTTAACCTGTGGATGTAGACAGGGAAGGGGTCACCGTTCTGTGCAATTGCGGAAAAAAATGTCAAAGAACAATTAGCTACAGACAGACATAACGACGTCTTTCTATTCGCGGCCTCACTGAGACAATTTCGAAGATTGTTTGTCAGCTGTCAGCCAGAGATAATTAAATTAACTGTCTTCTTGTTTGTTTTGATGTATTCATTCCGTAGTTTAGAGTCATGGTCATGGACAAACGTTGACCGATCGTTGATCTTTATATCACGTGTATAGACTTAACCGCTGCCAAATATTAACCAGACGCTTTGGTTTTAGCTCTATCGTTTTCTATTTTAGTTTTGGCGTCATTTATTTCGACAAATTGGTTTAATTTAATTTTTAATTCCATAAAATCCTCTTCAGATAAAAAAAACTTGCGTCTTTTCGCGGCATTGCTCATGTCGCTTACATCATTCAGGGACTAGGGATCCAGTCATTTATATGTGTTATTTTTACAATTGGACCTGTAGAGTTTTCGAAGATTAACTTCATACACCCAAACATTATCTCTATATTTTATTAGTGTACGATTTAGATATAAATAAATTATACTAGATAATTCACACACAGCATTATGTAGTCCTAAGCTAATCAGAGCTTGTGTTATGGGTACTAGATAACTGAAATACATACACTTAAATACCTTTGAAATAGACATTAAGATGCGTTTACCCCAGGATTTCAGGGGTATTCCATAAAATAGCACTATTTATGCAGATGACCATCTGTAATGCTAGCAAACTACTCTTTGTAAAGACAACTTCTTTCTCTTTAACCCGCATGCAGTGTTCAATTTCAATTACCCCTTATCTTGAAGGAAAACTACGTGCGAGCGAGACACCCTTACTAATTAGCACAAGAGCGACAGAGACCGCGATACAAACAAATCGTAGGGCCGTAAAGTTGCCATATGTCTTGGTATGACAGATGGCTCGACCACGGCTCAGGTTGATTTACATCAAGGTGTAGTTACTTATTGAGAACAAAGAAATGGTATTTCACAATTTACTACGAGAGCTGTGTTAAAACTAATAAGCTTAGATAACGTATGAGCTTTTACAATAACGGCTTTACAATGCGACATTTAAAAAAAGTGGTTGCCATAGACTAAGATAGATGGCGCTTTATGAAACTCAAGTGTCAAAAATCTCTGCAGAAAATTATTTCATTGTTTATTTAATGACACTTGACTTTGACACTTGACTTTTATAGGTACAGCGTCATCTAATGACAAAATAAAAAGTGTAATTGTTTTTTTAAAGATTGCATTGAAAAACCCTCATTAAATGGGCAAGCCAAATAAAAGCCAATCAGCGATAGATACACAGTCTGTGCAAAAAGAGAAGCGTCTTCGAATTGAGGGCGCGCGTGTGCCAATTTTCTACTTTTGTTGCGTTGACAACACTGCTCTGTCATTGCCAGTACGACTACTTGGTAGACATCACAGACACCCAACTGTTTTCATCAATACTCGGGTGTTTAAAGTAGGTATGTACCTTCACATAATGCTGATCATACGCCTGTCTCACATTACCGCGGAATCGAATTTGCGGAGCCGCAACTCGAGGTCCGCAGCGCGTCCGGGACAGTTACGCATCAGGTTCCGCATCTCGTTCAACGGACAACGTCATTGTGAACTCTTGCAGCACCGCAACTACGGTACCGCGCGGTAATGTGAGAGCGCTCTTAATGTTAGTTCACCGTAACGCTACGACGACGGTTCTCTTTTTGCAGAGAATCTAATAGCTCGGAAATTAAAAGAGAATATCTCTAGATACTTTACACGGACGTCGTAACAAATACGTCGACGTGTGTATTGAATCTGAGTGTTTGTCTGAAGCATCAAAGTTGCGCTCCCAAGCGGCAGAACTATTTGATTTTGTTTTTAGGGTTCCGTACTCAAAGGGTAAAACAGGACCTACTAAGACTCCGCTGTCCGTCTGTCACCAGGCTGTATATCATGAATCGTGATAGCTAGACAGTTAGATTTTTCACAGATGACGTCTTTCTGTTAACAAATACTAAAAAACAGAATAAAAAAAAAATCACGTTTGTTGTATGGGACAACAAACGTGAATGTTTTGCTCGATTTTGCTCGATATTGATAACGGCTACAGGTAGACGCTTGAAATATGCACAGAATATTTAGTTATATTTATTAGTTACTTTAAAAATAAATAATTACATTACAAATATTTAAGGGGGTTCCCATACAAAAGACATGATTTTTTTGCCGTTTTTATAGATAATGGTACGGACCCGTCGTGCGCGAGTCCGACTTGCACTTGGCCGGTTTTATTTCAACTTGTCGGCGGCACTTAGCGCGTAGACTCCATTGCCTTGTATATTTTAAATGATTATGACAGTGAAGTAATAGATAGTGCACCCGTGTTTGCTCACATACTTACGCTCGTTGTGTTTCTCCGTTGACACTGGCCCCCATCTAGGCCGATTTTTTTTCTTTTTTTAAATTCGGCTAGGATCATCATTGTATGCCAAATAGATCATCAAAACATTTCGAAATGACACAAAACTATGTGTGCTGTGTCAAAGACCGTGAGAAACAATAACTTCAAGTACCGAAACTGACACCGCATCTAGTGTTACTTTTCGGTACCGACGGTGACAAATAAGGTGTTACGTTACGTTATTTATAAGATTAGACGATACAAGCATGTTGTGGGGCTTTGCTCGTATTATACTAAACACGGATCCTTAGGCGATGAAGACGATAGATTCTCAGGCTAAAAACCAATTGAGCTATTAAGAAAAGTTAAGAAATTTGCTATATAATAAACTAGCAGCGCCTTGCAGTTTCACCCACGTAGTTCCCGTTCCCGTGGGAATTCCGGGATAAAAAGTAACCTATGTACTATTCCAGACTATAATCTATCTCTCTGCCAAATTTCATTCAGATCCGTTCGGCCGTTCTGGCGTGATAAAGGAACAAACATCCATCCATCTATCTATCCATCCATCTAAACTTTCACGTTTATAATATTAGTGGGATAGTGAGATAAATAATGCTGGACAATTCCCACAGCATTATCTAGCCCAAGCTAAGCAGAGCTTGTGTTATGGGTAACTGATATGATTCATTTTGCATCTACGACACTTTGGTTCTAGGGCATTTGACGTCAAGGACATTTTGCGACAGAGCCAAAAGAACCAGGAACACAGAGATGGCACCTTGCGTTGTAAGATGGAACTATCAGTGCTAAATACAGCCGCTATCGAATTAAGCGGTCGATCCGCTAAGGAATGTGGAGTATTTGCCGAGGGGGTGGGAATGCACTGAGTGCAGGTGGATAGAATATAGGCTGTGGGTTGATAATGATGAGGTTTTTGCGGCCAGGTCATTTTGCTTCCATTAGATATTTTTTTAACTGTAAAGGACATTTTGCATCTAGCTAGAGCATTTGACTTTTAGGGTATTTGACGTCAAGGACATTTTGCAACAAAGCCAGAGAACCAGGAACACAGAGCTAGCACCTTGCGGTGTAAGTAGGAAGTTCTGGGATAAGAACATACTTTAAAAGCTTATGACAGGTATCACAAACTGTACGAAGGATTTATGAAATTTTCTTTGTTCAGCGTAGTAATAAGATTAAATAGGTGGTGGCGCTAGTTTGACCCATACCACAGCCTTAACCTGTCAAATTTAAAACCTCCTTTTTTGAAGTCGGTTAAAATACTTAGAGTTAGGTATAGGTAGGTTTGACATTGTGATTATGAATATTTCTGCATTCCTACCGCTCGTTTCTGCAATTGGATCTAATTTATTTGAGATACTGAAACTGACGCGTGTTTCATCAAAAACAACTAAGTGTCCTTTCGGTCGGATATACTCATCTCTCAGTTCTTTTCTAATAAATTAACTAGTTATGGATGCGGTTTCTAATTCTAATAAAGATACACTCCGTATCTGTCAGTGTGCCCCCTGCCTAGTACAATGGCGGCAGATTCGTGGAAACCCCATGCAAGACACATTTCCATAAACATTCCGCTAATTAAACATACATTTCACATGCAAATGATGCATTTCACTCGCCGGTACAGTTATGTCTGTCTGTCTGTTTGTGTTTCGTAAGGAGCTGAGTACGTTATTATGTTTTATCCTGCCGATGAGTAGTAAAGTTAGCTTAGTTAGTAACGGATGTTTGAACGGATGGATGGATGTTTGGTTTGATAGACTTTCGTTAATTTTTTGCGTATTCAGTCTAAATGTACTCGTAGGTAGGTACAAATTGATTCAAAGTTAAGTAGAAGTCCATTTCTCACTTAGTGTGCACCCTCCTTTATTTATGATCCTTGCTATTGGTTTCTAATATGATAAGTGACAGTATGCAGGCTTCTTAAGCCTTTGCAGTGAATTATCGGCGTGCTTCAGTGGGTACGCTGCTTTATTTTAATTGCGGGCTTTTATACGGCTTCTAAATATTTTTTTTAAATATCGTCTTATATTTTTATGCTTCAAATATATCATTGTGTTTTAAATCAACAAGAATGTTCTCTATAATGTTTATTTGATTTGAAATGAATTAGAAGATATATAAATTATTGTTCTAAAAGTTAACAAAAAAAAATTGGTGTTTAAAACATTAAAAATAAACTATTAAATGTTTATTAAACTTGAATTTTATTTATTTATAAAAACTCTAAACAACTCTGATTTTGATGAATTATTTATTATACTTACCGTCAAAAGTTTATTATCGTCAATTTCCACCAGGTGAGATACTGCCCAAACAAAGTTTCACGATAAAAAAAAACATGTAAGCGGTTTATCTACGAACCTAGACAAAATTAATATTGAGGAATAAAGAATTTATATTTAAGACGAGACTAAAGCCTATAAATAACATTCCAGAAATTTAATAATGTGGGTGCGATATTGCTAAGCAGTTCCATACATTAAAATTCCATGGTACTAATATCTCTTTATAATAAATGGAATGAGATTCGTGTTTTGCTGTTTATTCCAAGACTATACCATCGTCTGGACTCCAGAATACTTCTTACTTTTTAGACATAGATAGATAACTCTTTATTGTACCACAAAAAACAATAAAGAAGAAAATGCTGGGGAATCAAGGAAGTATAAAGGGCGGCCTTACCGCTTTGAGAGATTTCTTCCAGGCAACAATGGGATGGACTGGACATAAGAGAGTAATATAGACGGTGGCGTTTGAGTAACATAAGAAAAAGAAAACAATAATAATTATTTATTTATTTAGGTGGAAAACAAACAGCTTATAAAAACTTAAAAAGTTGTAACAGTGGTGGTATAACTTAAGCTTAAGAGTTTTCACTTAAAGAACGTAATATAATTATATTGTAGTTATTCGATATGTGGCGCGGTGGGAGAAAGTCTACCTGCGACGCAGGAGGTTGCGGGTTCGATTCCCGCCTCGGCATAAATGTGTGTACGATCTGCAGACATTTGTTCAGGGTGTTCTGGTCGTTTTCTATGTATAATAAAAAATATATATCTATACATTGTATTGTATTATGTATATCCGTTATCTAGTACCCACAAGCTCTGCTTAGCTTGGAGCTAGATAATGCTGTGTGAATTGTCTAGCATTATTTTAATTTATTTAAGTTATTAAATAGTAGTATATTCTAAGGTTATTTTCGCGAGAACTCATAATAAAACACTGTTTTTACCGGATTGATCGCGTATATTTTATATTTGTTTATAGTATAGTCTGCCTGTGACCATGGAAGCTGAAAAGCCTCCGAAACGTCAGGTTATAAACAAATATAAAATATACGCGATCAATCCGGTAAAAACAGTGTTTTATTATTAAATAGTGTAAAGATTGTCTTTAGGTAGTCTAATGTTCTCAGGGTTTCTGAATTAAAAGAATTCACGCACGATCAAAACAGAATAATAAGATAGAGAACACGGTAACAAAACACAACACACGGTAATTTACAAGACAACAGGTTAAAACTGGATAAAACTAATTAAAACTCAGCGCGTCGTTTGCACTGTCTACGGGCTGTCGGTCGACTGTGTCCCCGCGTCCTGCCTTGGAAGGGTCGTATCGTCCCTTGGCGGAGATAAAAGACGCAGCCTCCAACCCCTAGGTACCTACTGCATGAGGGGGCGCGCTCTCGAACATACTATTGAATCGAATTACCTACTCGCTAAAAATATGACTGCTACAATTAGTATTTATATTGTACTACGAAAACTTCTTAATAATATCCCAAAAATTTTTGATTTCGGCAGGATTCAGGATAAAAAGTTTTCGTAGAAGTTTTACCCAGTGCGAGATTGTAGTATAGGGACCAGTATCAGAGAGTACCAGAGACTATATACCAGTACCAGGACCTGTGTATAGACAGGCTCTTAAATAATAATGTATGTTTAAAGGTACCGGTAGGCGCAAACTACCTTATAAACTTGGGACTAGGTCGTTCGTTTTAAAATCGTTTCAAATTCGAACCTAGACGACCTCTGTGGCGTAGCAGGCAAAGGTGCGACTCCGACTCATGAAGTTGCGGGTTCGAGTCCCGCTTCGGGACAAGTGTTTGTTCCAAGTGTTCTATGTATAGCAAAAATATCTAAATGTATGTATTATACTATGTATCTCAGTTGTCAAGTACCCATACCACGAGTTCTGCTTAGCTTGGGGCTAGATCATCATCATCAGCCTATATTAGTCCAATGCTGGACATAGGCCTCCCCTAATGAGCGCCATAGCGCCCTGTCTTCAGCTTGCCGCATCCAGCATCTGCCAGCAGTCTTTCGCAAATCGTCATCCCACCTGGTCGGATGGCCCCTGGTCTGGGGCTAGATGATGCTGCGTAAATTGTCCAGCATTATTTATTTACTACTTATTTTATATCATCGAGCCTGCAACTTCTAACGTCGCAGACGGACTAACGTCCGCTACGCCACACAGGTCGTCGAGGTTCGGAATGCAAACAACAACTTTCCAGTTTCACTCGCTCGCTGCAGAACAGATCAAGCTCCTGATTTATTTCAAAACATCAACAACCTAGTTCCCTACCATAAAAATAATTACCCACTTCCCAAGTCGCCGGGTAAAAATATCATATGATATTATATTCCACATCAAAACAAATATGCGCCGCTTGCGAAACCAGCAGACAGACGTGTCAGACGGTTCTGAAATAGACAAATGCAGCGGAAAAACACTTCGGAAACTCCGGCGCAGACAAGTGAGGCATAGTGGACACTAAAGCGGTACACAATTTGTAGATCATGGGATCGTTTGAAAATAGTTATCAGACGATCCCATGACCTACATACAAATTGCTGCTTGTTTGGGTAGGCATTAGGGCTTTCGAATACCGGATTTTTTCAATACCGGTATTAATACCGAATGTTTTTTTCTAAATACCGGGATCCCGGGATACCGGTATTGAAAAAAAGATCTACTTTAAATTAGAAACCAACACATAATATCTAGCCAACAAAAGACATCTTAATAATATAATTTTTATACCTATTTACGAGTACTTTGGTTAACAATTACAAAAAATAAACATACTTAATAAACAATCTAATGATTAAAAAAAAAGCTTAAATCACAATTTTACTGTCACATCAAGCACGATATCATTGGGCTGCGGCTCTTTCTTCCTGAAATTGCGTTCTAAGGAAAGAAAGTAGTAGTAAGTACTTCTTCATCTTCTTCCACTAGTGGACAAAAAATTGAAGCGAACAAAATCAATGACATTTTGTTTCTTATTTGATAATCTATAAAACTGTTTATGTATAAAATTTGACTTGTCTAAGTGCTTATTTTGTAAGCCTAAAGAAATAAAGTTATTGAATTTTGAATTTTAATTTTGAAAGAGCATCTAGGCTTTTATCAGAGAGCGAACTTCTTAATCGATTGCATAAATATGTGACCGAGGAAAACGCTATAAGCCATATCAAGATACATTTCTCGGCCACCTTCAATACTATCATAAACACCCATTTCAACGCGTACAATAGAATCAATATCAATTACAGTGCTAGAAGAATCTTGCCGTTTAGCCGTCTTCTTTTGAGTTTTAGCTTAATTTTTTCTTCTTCATTTATTTTATTGTTCTGTCTATCTTCAGAAGCTGTAAAGTTATCCCAAACAGCAGTGTAAGGTCGTTTGTTTAAAAACTCTTTATACTGAGTCTTTTCGGATGTTGACCTGTAATAAGAAAAAAAGAGGATTCAAGTTGTATATGCGGGTTCGTATCGTACATCAAACATAATATAAAGAACTTGTAACATACATAAAACTAAAGATAAGAAAGTGTCTTTAAATGAAATCCATTTAAAGCACGTGGTATTTTAGCCAATTTAGTCAAAATATGTTACAAATAATATATCTTTTAAAGTAATGAAATTCACGTACTAAAACCTACCTACCTATAAACTAACCTACCTACTATTTATACCCTCAAAACATTAAACAAAACTATTGAGATTAAAGGTAGGTAATTAATATAAGTTTCAAAAAATCATAACGTAACACTTACTAATACTAAGCAAGTATGTTAATAATACTTTTATATAAAAAAAACGGATTTTAACTACCTTTACTTTAATTACATAAAATATGATGATTTGGTGTAACATTGAACGAATAAGGATAATTAGCTTTAGTAACTTACATTTTTACTTCGTTCGTTCGTATCCATCAAGCGTTTAGCACGAACAATAAGGTCACAAAGTTAAATCACTGATAACGCTGCAATTCCACTGCTCACTGTTTCACGTCTAAAACGGCGGGGACGCGGTAATAGGTCTCTTCCGCACTGTACTTAAAACAGCGCGGGACTTCCAGGAAGTCCGATTTAAAATATTCCAAAATAAATAAATAAATGGATAAAAATGTGTATATGTGTATGGTAGTGATAGTTTATTACCTATTTTGTGTTTTGTACTAAAATTAAAATAAAGTCACTAATACCGGGATCCCGGTTATGAACATTTCAATACCGGTATTAAAAATCTCGAAAAAATTCCGGGATCCCGGTATTGGCTGATACCGGGATCCCGGTATTGGAAGCCCTAGTAGGCATGTCCAGCAGTGGGTGTATGAGTATGTATGTTGATGAGATTGTACCTAAATTGAATGAAGAATATTTTTAATCCAAACATTTTCAGCTGAGTAGCTCGCAAAAGGATGATAATGTTTTAGTTTTTTTGTTTGAAAGGCGACTTAATACAAAGTGTTTTTGGCTCTGTTTTGATGAAAACCATTACATTTTAATGTTACGACGGTATTTATCTCAGGCTGTTCTTTCTCTAGTTCTCGTTTTTTATATATTTTTTGAAACTTGGGTACATACAGTACCCAAGTTTCAAAAAATATATTAAAAAAAAGATTCCAAATAAATTGACTAACTTTTTTTGGATTATAAAATATATTTCATAGACATTTATAACAGTAACTTTTGGTGAAAATTTGTAATTCACCACCGGCACTTAGTTGTTTTCCTACAATTAGCTAATTATTTCATGAATATCGTAAAAAAAAGGAAAGCTTAACTGATATACTGAGCTCCTATTTTCAAAACTTTTATTGTAGAAATTTTGAAAACGTGAATCACACGTAATGTTTTCAGCTGAACGTAACTAAATTACATACTTTACGGTTTATTACAGTTTTCGTCACGCCAAGGTTATGGCGATGACACGTTTGACAATATTTGTTTTTTAAACATGCTTAAAACACGCAAGAATCCTGTTTAAACTGTTACTTACCACTTCTTTTTACTAGAAAACATGACTCTTGCTGAAAACACTCCCTTAAAAATTCAATGACTGTTATGCCCCGAATAATCGGTAAACGTAGTGTAGGACGATGCGAAACACTAGACAGGGCGCTATGGCGCTCATTAGGGGAGGCCTATTTCCAGCAGTGGACTAACATAGGCTGATATTGATGATGATGATGACCCGGAATAATAAATAAAATAGCCTTTATTTCCTTTAAATTACAATTTAACAATAATATGAGTATTTTTAACGAATAATGTGTGTTATCTAATGGTCCTTATTATGATTAATTTGCAAATTTAATTAATTAAATAATTATGAAGACAAAAAATTTAGTATATCGTATCCTTCATTCGATTCTTGTAGGATCAACGCTGAAAAAGCCCCATTTAAATTCACGGGCTTAATTGATTTTTTCGTAGGTATTTAAGTTTGTGTTTTTTAATTGATAAATATTATCTTATCTTATAGAAGCACGGGGCTGTAAAATTGACAACTTCCACACCTTCGGTCATCAAAAAACAGTAGCAGTAGACCAGTAGGTCTACTGCTACGGTTTTTTCAAAAAACTACTGTCATCAAATAACTGTAGCTACTATTTTTTGATGACCGAAGGTGAAGGTTGCTCAAGACCGGTCATTGTGTCGATCTTTGGTGGGGTGACAAGCCGTGGACTTTTTCCGGTTTAGACAATGATGATGATAAAAACTAGAATGCGCTGTGCTTTGGTAGTCATTAGCCTTTAGAATTAGGTAGCGCCATTTCGAAACCGCTTTCATTTGTGCCCGTTTAAAAATAAAGGAGGAAAAAACAATAGAATAAAATATGTCCCACTTTAACCACGTGAGAACATAGCTATGTTTCACGTTCTACTTGGTATTTTAATTATTTCAAAGACAGGGAAATATTGAGGTAGTTTTGATTTATGATAGGTTAAATGTTCTTTGTAGGATTATTTATTGCAACGGCTTCTGTAGTGATGTACTGTAAGCTCAAAATCCTTTGAAGCTATGGATGTGTCATGTTTTGTTCTATTGTGTGGGATTTTACACGACACATAATTTCATCATAGTTTTTTTGCTAGGTACTGATTTTCATGTTTTTTGGCAAAGGTGATGTATTATTTATTATTATACACCATGTATAATAAAATACTTTTTTAAATTTTGTGTGATGTTTTTGTTTACTTGGGGCGTAATAACACAGCGTATCCGTTTTTACAGGGCGTTTTTATGTAACCTACGCTCCTGGAATTTCGCTTCTTTGATTTACTTTTTAAGGTAAATTATAGAAGCGAACAACAAACCTTTACCTTGTTAGGTTGTTGGTTTAGAGTTGGAACAAAACTCGTCCCAAGCTTTTTATCCTCCAGATATTTTGTATTACAAAAGATACGTTTGACAATTTTTGTTTGAATGATATTGTTTGAAAGTCACTTGTAGGTTTTTTAGGTGTAGAAGCGTATACATTGCTTGTCTTATCCATCCTTGTCACTCCGCACATCCATCTCAAGTTCTCCACATTCGCGTTTCCGCGCTGCATGGACAGTTTTTTCAACCTTCCCTTCCGTTACCCAACATTCGGACCCATACATGTATCAACGTGTAAGTAAATGATTGCAAAAAAAACTGAACCTATACTTGACGACTGAAGATGGTCTGCCTGCGACGCAGGAGGGGGGTGCGGGTTCGATTCCCGTTTGGGAACAACTATTTGTACGATCTGCAAACACTGTGTGTGTGTATTCCGGGTGATCTGGGTATTTTCTAAATATAACAAAAAATATCTATCTATGTAATATATTGTATTAATTATAACAGTTATCTAGTCCCCATAACACTAGCTCTGCTTAACTTGGGGCTAGATGATGCTGTGTGAATTGTCCAACATACATAGTTTATTCATTTATTTAAAGAAATGCTGGCTTTTTTGAAAAATGGAGAGAGAAACAACTATTCAATCCAACTAAAGCCAGTAACCGCAAATCAGCGTACCTTTTGAAAAGGGAATAGGTCAGGTTCAGTGTGAAAAGCCTATTCACAACAATTCTACCTTACTTTAAGCACAATACAACAACGACACGCCATGGACCATCCAGAAGGATCACTGAAACCCAATGTTCATAAATAGCTTTGACACACTTAGTGGCTTTTCATACGTCCCGTAACTTGAAAATGTAAATTTTCAATGCATTTTAGGGCACTTAAAAATGGAATAAAATTTTTTGTATTTCATCTAGTGGTTCATTAGCACTATAGAACCTAACAAAGTCAATTTCTCAAAAATCATCTCCTCTAGGGCTGTCACCAATGAGAATAGGGATTCTCATTGGTGACAGCCCTAGAGGAGATGTAAAACAGTCCATAGAATCTCGTTCATAATACTATGTCGTGATATGGCAGTATTATTAACCAACGAAACGAAAAACAGAAGACGAGGTCCTATGTTCGGTTATATGTATTTTTTCTGTAATTCATCCACTTCTCCGTCAATTATGATAAATAATTTCTTAATCAAATTTTATAAGACAGCAAAATTCACACTTATGAAATATCTACGTATTGATACTTACGGCCAGGCTCATGTAAACAATTTAAATTGCAATAAAATATATATGAAATGAAATGCTTAAGCAGTATACTGAGATTATCTGTACCGAAAAAGTTTATGTGACCCTACTGGAGCCCTAGCTTTTGCAGTCTATTATTTATTTCTCGCTGTAACACTGATCAAAATGTCTAGACTGAACGAACAGCCTCTGTAAACCTTTTCAAATCCATTGTGTGGAAGCAAATAACAAAAAAAAACCTGGCAAAATATATTTACCACACTTTCAGATACGAATTTACGAATTCTAGCATAAAAGATTTACTTTAACGCAAATGTAGCTCACAATTTGTGGAAAAACCAAACAGTTAACACACAACAAAGAAAATACTACAAAAGCGTTTCCACGAAAAGCCTAAAATCAAATGCTGAAATCAGTTTTTATTTGTGTTGTTTTTGTGGTTTAGATGCCTTTACAACATGGTGTAAAAGATGAAACATACCGTATTTTATTAAATGTATGTTTAAGAAAAATAATACGGTATAGATTGTAACATAAAGTTTAAGAGACTAGTTTGGGAAACTTGGGAAACTTTGTAAGTCACATTAATATTATTATAGGTGTTATAGTTAAGAACTGTCAATGTTGTTCTTGGCGGGTGGCATGTTTAATGTAAAGCTTAAGATGTAGATACGAGGCTACCTACTTTAGTGTGTTAAGTTTTAACTAGATGTTGCGATTAAAAGTGCACGAAGGCTGAATCGCGGTGACGAGAACGCACGGGTGAGGACGACCTCAATTTGAGATTTCAAATAAATAACTTCTACTGAAAGGGTCGTTTTATTAAGCACCTATCCTATAATTCCGATAATCGGAGTTGGTACTGTGTTGTTCAAACGTCTTGGGCACGCTTCCGACTGGTATTGATATGGATCAGTTGAGCTACTTGTAGATTGTTTGCACCAGTCTGCAGTTAGCTCAATTGTTTCAATTGTAATTTTCTTTGTTAATAAATACCATATTATAAATGCCAAAGTTGGGATGTTTGGATATTTGTTACCTCTTCACGCCAAAACCACTAAACCGGCCTGAAATTTTGCATACCTACAGGTAGTTCTAGAATTTGAATAAAACATAGGCTACCTCTCTTCCCCCTCCCATAAATAAGTTCCCATGGGATAGAAATAACCTTAAACAACGCGTGCAGAGCTGCGGGCAGAAACTAGTATCTAATTCAAGCAAGCTGAGGGTATGGCGTTCATTAGGAGAAGCCTATGTCCAGCAGTGGACTAATATATAGGCTGATGATGATTATCCAATATTCAAACTTACGGTTAAACATAATAATAAAAAGAGAAAATCTCAAACACTTTTTTGAACTATAACAGAAAGAAAATACATTTATTTGAAAACAAACATAACACATACTACGACACATTATGTACAATAATAATTAAGAACAAAAAGCAATATAAACAAAGATAAATAAAACCGGCCAAGTGCGAGTCAGACTCGCGCACGAAGGGTTCCGTACCATTATCTATGAAAATCAACATCAAAATCACGTTTGTTGTATGGGAGCCCCCTTAAATATTAATTTTATTTTGTTTTTTAGTATTTGTTGTTATAGCGGCAACAGAAATACAACATCTGTGAAAATTTCAACTGTCTATCTATCATGGTTCATGAGATACAGCCTGGTGACAAACGGAACGACGGACAGCGAAGTCTTACCAATAGGGTCCCGTTTTTACCCTTTGGGTATGGAACCCTAAAAACCCACACAAAAAATGTGTTACTAAAAGGGCCAAAAAGGCAGCATTATGCCGCTATAAACCAGGCAAGTGTGGTGACACTAAGCTAGATCTCCTCCTGTCTCCAGTTCGACAGGATACTAGAGAGAAAAATAAGAAATAAACAAATTTAAAGGTTAAGGTTAATTTGAGGTAACTATCGCACTGTCCTTTCCTTGCACTTACATCAAAAACTAATCTAAACTAAAAAAAAATAGTATTTGCACTTCCCAGTCCAAACATCGCAATCAATGCACCTGTCATACAAAGAAAAATACCCTGGGGCGGCTTTCGCATCGCCGACTTTTAATCCCTCCATCGTTTCCTCTACTACGCACTACACTACGCAGTTAGATTAGAATAAATGCCAGACGGGAGGGGCTGTCTGCTCCCTCGCCCTTTGCCCAGACCATAGAGTTGGTAGGGCGGGGGCAGATAGGGCGGGAAGTTAGGAAGTTATTGTTTATTACTGAGTCATTTTCAAAATATTCTGATATTGGTGCAAGTAGTCCTGGGATGATCGATCACTCAAAGCAAAGTTTTGTCTAGGCAAAATAGAGAAAAATGTAATGCATAAATTATTGGTTAAGTTTTTTCAAATATTTGACGCGTTCTGGGTACAAGTGTAAGTGGAAAAGTAGAGAGGATCGAAGCAACTCATGTTTTTTTTCCTGGAACTTTGAATACTAAAGAGTGGGTAAGCTATTTTCAGCAGTAAAAAAGCTACCTGCTTTTTCCACATCTGAAAATAGCTTACGTTGGTATACTAGTATTTTGAATCCGATGGTAAACGACTGAATGTAAAACTTATTTACAAATTATTCAGTATTCTATGAATTGAAAGCTATTTTGACCAACATTTGACAGATCACTGTCATAGTGTCCTCAATTAGTCAAAAGGCAGTAACCAGAAAGGGTATTATTTTTCTATCTGTCCCATCTACAGTCAAATCTCTCCCCGTCTGGCTCGGTACATACGCACCGAGCGTGCCCTTTCGTCCTCAAGGGCTCAGGAACTCAGGAACAGTCGAACGTACCGATGACATTGAGGGCTGTTTGCTGAGGTCCTGGGATAACTGGGCTGTCACGTGGTTTGAGGAGATTTTCAGGTATAGGTTTGGTATAATCTCACTAATCTCACTAATATTCTAAACGTGAAAGTTTATCTCACTAATATTATAAACGTGAAAGTTTAGATGGATGGATGTTTGTTCCTTTATCACGCCAGAACGGCTGAACGAATCTGGATGAAATTTGGCACAGAGATAGATTATAGTCTGGAATAGAACATAGGCTACTTTTTATCCCGGAATTTCCACGGGAACGGGAACTACGCGGGTGAAACCGCAAGGCGCTGCTTGTATATCATATATAGTAAATCAATAGATTCAATAAAACGATATGATGATAAGCAAAATCAATGATATGTCATGAAATACTATTTAACGGGTTTAGACTCAAAATCATTGAACTAAATAAAGACGTTGTTAAACAAAACTTACCCTCGGGATCTAGCCCTTTCTGCTGTTGTTTGTATTTTGTGGCCTTATTATGCGAGCGTCGGCGATATAGACAGTCGCCCAAACCTTAAGTTTGTAGAAACCATGAAGGTCGAGTACATTTTTGTCGCTTAAAAATTGCCAGATTAAAAAACCGGCTAACGCGTAAAAAGTTAAAACCACAATTTTTTTTATGTAGTGCCAACACGAAACCATCCACCATTAGCTGTATTCCCCTAGTCACTTTTATATTATGCTGGACAATTCACACAGCATTATCTAGCCCCGAGCTAAGCAGAGCTTGTGTTATGGGTAAGTACTAGATAACTGATATACTTACATATAATACGATACAATACATAGATAGATATTTTTTATTATACATAGAAAACGACCAGAACACCCAGAACAAATGTCTGCAGATCGTACACACATTTGTCCCGAGGCGGGAATCGAACCCGCAACCTTCAAACAAGCTGATGATTCTGCATTAGGCTATTTATTAATTTCATAGGCTGTTTCAATTCCATCTCTACCAAGAATAAGTACGTATCGAGGAGTTTACCAGACGGTCAAGAAACCCAGGTGTCTGCTACACCCGCTTTGTTGTCTGTGAGAGATTCAACACAGCGGTATAATAGGGAGTCTGTATATTGTTATTTTAATAACAATATGGCTATACTAAACACATGAATAAATAGTATACCAGTACCAGTTGGTTATTTGGTTATTAGTTATTATAAATAGATATTTTATCAAAAAACTTTTAAAGGCGTCCCGTAACCTGTTGAGTTAGTTATAATTTTTCTATTAGTTAGCTTCTAAACAGTGTTTAGTTTGAATCTACGTTTGTAAAACTTTTATGGTAAATAAAGAACTTTGGGAAACAAAAACAAAAAGTACCAGTTGGTTGCTTTTGTAGAGTTATGGGTCCGGATTTAGGTTGTTCTAGAACGCGGTATCAAAATAACAAAATGTTTATAAAACAATAGGGTATTTAACTCTTTATGAGAAGTACTAAAAATATATTTTTGAGATAGCTTTGACAAAAATCAGTCGGAAAATGTTAGTTTTCGTTCATAAACTAACAAAATAGATTTTAACATTCAATTTCAAGTATCCAGTTTTTAATCTGTTTTTAAATACCATAAAATAGTAGGCGTAATGTTGTTTGTTATACGGTTGAGTAGCCAAACTAAAAAGTATCAACTGTCATCAGCAACATCAGCGCATTTGTTCAGGGTCTCACCAGTTGTGAGACCCTGAACAAATGCCTGCCATTTTTGTGACTCACAACTGACGTAATGATCACAGAGCAATATGGCGTCCACTGCGTGCAGCGTTTTCGTCAAGTTACGCGCGCAACCGTAAATTTTATAAGTATTTTTAGGACACTTATCGATTCAGTAAAGATTGTGTTTTTTTTGTCGTTCATAAGCACTATAGAATCTAACTAGCAGCGCCTCGCGGTTTCACCCGCGTAGTTCCCGTTCCCGTGGTAATTCCGAGATAAAAAGTAGCCTATGTTCTATTCCAAATTATATCTATCTCTGTGCCAAATTTGATCCAGATCCGTTCAGCCGTTCTTACGTGATTGAGTAATAAACATCCAACAACAACAATGTCACACACATGAACAACAATGTCAAAGTTTGGATGGATGGATAGATGGATCTATCCATCCATCCAAACTTTGACATTTATAATATTAGTGAGATAAGTGAGATTGAGACTCTTTTCCAAATGGCTGTGATACCCTATTAAACCTTTTCTTAATCACAAACGCATACTTCACAATTGAAGAATATTTAAACGAAAAATAATATATATACAAACGAGTAAAATATACCTAACCTAGCAACAATAACGTCCTCCTCTCTCTCCATACATATTGTGTGTCCAGCAGGGTCTATATTGACACTTAAACACCCAAATTTTAAGCACCTCTTTACAACTATAGAATACAATAAATAATTGAGTATAACATTTCCTGGCAACGAGTAATAGACCTTCCTTTGGCCACAATCTCACATGATGGTAAGCGACGATGTAGACGGTGATATATCCCGAAGGTCCAGAGGATACATAGTCACTCGTCTTGAAGAGACCCAGGTTGTAGTTTGTTGGAAAAAACAGGGCCCGTACTCGTAAAAACGAATTCAAAGTTTCTGATTCGTTTTCGTAAAAACGCTAATCTTATGCAAGCATCGAACATGCATACATCGACCACTTATCCTGGATCACATATCCAACACATAAGCACATATCCGGATATGTGATCCAGGATATGTGCTCGATGTATGCAAGCGACATAAGTGTTTGTTTTGCACGAAAAATAATTAGAAACTTCGATTTTTTCTTTACCGTGTAGGCTCCCAGAACAGAGTTTCAAACCTTAGGATGATAATGATAAAGGTAGAGAAGAGTCTGTTAGTACGAGTGGAAATAATAAATTCTGTTTTCCACAAAATATAGTCACAAATGCACAGCGGTAATTTTGCCTTGATCTTAGGTGACATATTATCGCAGGCGACTATACTAGAACAAGTAATTGAAGGTACAAAGCATCGCAAAATGGAAAAGTTATCGCTGTACACAGAGGCCGCTGCCTCTGCCAACCCCTGAGGGAAATAGGCGTGACTTCTGTAGAAATCGTCCCGGCCGACTGATTTACATTTAATTTTATTTGCCTTAGCAATAGGAATAAAAATACTGTCTACGTCTGGCTAGGGTATAATAAATCTGTCAAAAACATTACCCTCGGATAAAAAAGGTGTATTTTTATTTGCTGGATCTTTATTGTAAAGCACTGACATCTTTTAAATGCAATTACGGTATCGAATAACACGATTTCCATACTTAAAACTCCATCTGCGTTAGTAAAGTCCCCGCCGTGCAATAATACACGGCAATTCATAAGCAGATGCGTTGAATGTCATAAACTCATAAATAACGATTCTCTGTTTTTTTTCTGTCACAGGAAAGTAAGGGCAGCTGGTTATAAATTTGCGAAAACTAGACATGTTTATATGTATATGTAGAAAACTCAATTATTTTTATTAATTCAGTATTTTGATTTTTAGACTGCAAAACGGCAACAGGTTACAATAATGCCATAAAACTGCCTATATTAGTCCACAGCTGGATATAGGCCACCTTTAATGAGCGCCATAGCGCTCTGTCTTAAGCTTGTCGCATCAAGCATCATTTTAGGGGGGGTCGAGCAAAATCTCACGTGGGGGAGAGGGAAACTACTGGACCGATTAGAAAAATTCTTTCACCATTAGAATCCTACATTATCCCTGATGAAAATAGGCTATAGAATATACCCATGTGAAGCCGGGGCGGACCGCTAGTCTTTTATAAAGATAGATATGGATGATATGACTTTTTTAACGTTCTGTACCAGCTTTTTGTAATTGAGCCTGTGTTTCCGTATTGCACTGGGCTTAAGCCGTAATAAATACGAGATATAATATTATTCGCGTCGTGTCTTCTAGGGCCGGCCTACGCAATCGATTCCTTGCTGCGTGTGGCTATGAAACGCGAGAGTAGAGTAGCGACTAGCGACACAAGACTACTCCAGGCATCTCGGTTCACTCGCTATGGCAGGTGTTAAGTTTCCGATGAACATACTTTGATTAAATTGCGAAACATTTGTTCCAAAACTAGTATTTTGATGACGTCATCGAACAATAATAAAAAACGAATAGAAAAAGAATGCCACGTTTTGCCCAAAATCATAAAATACATTGCATTTCATATTTAAATATTTATTCTTATTTTATGACGTTCACTAATATTATAAATACGAAAGTTTGGATGGATGGGCATATTTTGTTACTTCTTCACGTCAGAAACTATTGAACAGGTCGGGCTGAAATTTTGCATACAAGTAGTTAGTAGATGGAAACTGCACAAGACCGCAGGAAATGGCAAATTTTGAAGGAGGCTTACACCCCAAAGGAAAAAAATAGCTAAGAAGAAGAAAAAGAGAAGTTCTAGGCTTGGAACAAATCAATTTATCCCATAAATCAGTTACCATGGGATAGAAATAACCTTAAAACGATTTCAATTGAATCATTTTTTAAAATTTATTTAATAAATTTTGTATTTTTTGTAACACGAGCGAAGTCGCAGGCAGAAACCAGGTCTACTTTAAAAACTATCGTAGTTTGACAAATCTATTCCGGAAGTAAGCGGGTTAACTACGAACCTTATTTGTGTTAGAAGAACACCAACATCAGCGTCTAGAACGGCACGCACCTTGAAGAATAACTTCGTAATGGGATTAAACGTAGGGGTTCCTCCATGACAAATATGGTTCGTAGTTGACCGCTTACATCCGTAATAAAACAAACTCTTTTTTGTGAGATATGAGTGTGTGCAAAAGTGTTTATTTTTAAATTCTTGGGATTAGCGCAGATAGATTCGCAGAGCACGATTTTAGTGCGTAAGCATCGTGAAGCCGCGCGCAACTTTAAACTCTAAGGCCTGTACTGGTTTCTTCCCCCATGTCTGTATTTACCTACCTACCTTAACATACGGCAGTTTGCAGCAGCTGCTACGAAGGGTTCTGTACAATGACGACAAGTTAGGACAGGATATAGCTCTCAAGATAAATAATAACTCAGAATGGTAGTCGAATATCATTGTTTCGTATTACGTTAGTAGATTACTCGCCTATTTCTGTATTACTAGATTGGGTCTGGTGCTTTAATATCATGGCAAGGACTCAGTCTGTGATATATAGAATGTATGTAGTTTTTGTAGCGAAGTTTGTAATGGTTAATCACTGGATATACTGTCGGCTAGGCACATCGATTTTTGTCTATGGTAGAGAATTAAATACGGTAGGTCCTACTAGTCCACAGGTGATCGGAATGCTGGCTTTTATTTCGGTTAGCGAGCATTGCTACGAGCATTCTGGGCACTCTGTCTTCTGGTGACAGCTTTGATTTTTAGGAAATTTAGGAAAAAGATATGTGTCAATAAGTACTTGTGTTATTGTGAATAATATAACTACTTTTTGCCCCAGAAATACGCGTGCAACACCATGTGCCGAAGCTTGTTCGAAATTCAATGTTTTTTATTACTGTTGGTCAATTTTTTTTAATTAAACACTGACAAGGATATAAAGTGATATATTTTATTTCTGTCACCCGTCAGTTTTGTTGTAGAAGCTTATAGATTGTTTCCTTTTAAAATATACTTTAATTTTGCGTAGCCTAATTGTGGGCACAGCGAGTCTTTATTTATTCCTAGTATTTAATAATAATAATACTTTATTTCAGACCACAAAGAAAGAAACTTAATTAGGGCCCATACAATAAATACCTTATAGACTAACATAGATAAAAACATTTAAAATTAACCGAGTCATCGACGCTCCGATGACGCACGCGCATTTAAATTATTTAACATCGTTATTTTCAGGTAACCGATGGAATAATGTTATACACAATAATTTTTAGTACAGATTACATGTACACATTGTACATTCTGCTTATACAAACATGGTGTACACTTAGAAAAGTAATAATAAAAATTAGTAAGGAACACAATAATTCGCTAATTTCGTGGCCACAGCCAGTGTCGCGAGAATATCTCGACAGCGCGGATTAGGCCCGTGGGCCGAGGAGCCACGAAAAAACCGCGGTGTTATATCTCATAGATACGGCGTGTGAGCGGAATTCAAATGACTTGAATTAATACCTACTTCCGCGTCTTTTGACAAATTTTATATATTTTACACGGAGTTTTTGTTTTACTTGCATAAACTCACGACTTTACTCACCTAGACAAAAACCCATCCTAACTAATATTATAAATGCGAAAGTGTGTTTGTTTGTCCTTCCTTCACGCCCTAACTAAGCAAACGATCGACTTGATTTTTGGTATAGAGTTAGTTGAAAGGCTGGCGAGTAACACTAGCTTTTTGTCCTGGTGGAACACACACTATCCTGCGATGGTGCATCAACCCTGAAGCGAGTCGTGGCCTCCGAAACAAAAGATCGCCACCAGCTTCTGACCTCATTAAAACCCAACCCTGGAAGAAGAGATTTAGACTCGTATTATTAATGCTTGCTCAGTTATCAATTTGTGCGTGAGCAACGCTTTTCTATGGCATAAAGCTGAACGCGCTGTCGACGGCGCAGGAGCTGCACGCGCCGCAGGAGCTGTACGCGCTGCAGGAGCTGTACGCGCCGCAGGGGCTGCACGCGCCGCAGTCATCGCATTTTCTAAATCTTGATAATTATGAAATAGTATGCAACATCGCGCACCGGCCGCGCCGAACGCGTCGCATTTCCAACGGCGCGTATGACGTCATCCGGGGCCTGACAAGTCTTAGGCCCGTATTATGAAAGCATGCTCAGTCATCGAGCTCTGCTTGAGTGATGCTTATGTCTAGTTTTGAGTGAATACTAATTTTCAAACAATGCTTGGGAGCTTATGTCAAAATCTACACTCACTCAAGTAGCCGTTAAGAGCGGATTTCCTCCGTCCACGCCTTCGAGTAACTGCTTAGACATATTATTGAACGGTTACCAAGCATTACTTGAGTAATTAACGCTTGAGTAGAGATCACGTAATGACTGCTTAAGTAATGCTTGGGGAAGCTTTCATAATACGGGCCTTAGATTGCCACTTTTTTAAAAGACTGAAACAGAAGGAGGTTCGTTGTTCAGCCGTGTGTTAGTGTTTAATGTACTTTCGTCGATTTCTCCATCAATAATGGTCCAAATGATATTTTAAAAATTCAAATTCTTTCGCTCTTGTATAGAGAATGGTATCCCGTGTTTTATTTCCGAGGGATTAGTATGTATCCCGGAAACCTAGAAACAGTATAAAATTAAGGGATTCGAAATGGGTACTACTTAGTTACAAAATCTAATTATTGGATGTAACATTGGTTTTAATAATATTTCCTTGGATTTTTTAAAGTAGACTCCATTTTTATTAATCCAGATAGCGACAAGATTAACTGTTAACATTTTCTCGTAAAATCGTAAATTTACGATCAAATTGTAATTAATTAATGTAAAAATGTAACAGGTTCTCCAAATGGTATAAACTAAATACCAGTGCGGCAGGTCCGAGCAAGTGTCCTTTACAAATATATATCTATAACAAAGAAGCGAGAGATGGTCTGTTTTAAGCGATCATCGTTAAAAACGGTGTTAGGAGACCATCTATTCGATGGACCGACGCAGCGGTCGCAGGGAGTCGATAGATAGAGGCGGCTCAGAACCGCTATTTGTGGCGTCGTTGTATAGGTCTATGTCCAGCAGTGGACTTGTATGGGATGATATGATGATGATTAAATTAATTCAATAATATAAAAATAATATATATAATAATGCTGGACAATTCACATAGCATTATCTAGCCCCAAGCTAAGCAGAGCTTGTGTTATGGGTACTAGGTAACTGATATACACAATACAATACATTACATAGATAGATATTTTTTATTATACATAGAAAACAACCAGAACACCCGGAACAAATAACTGCAGATCGTACAAATATTTGTCCCAAGGTGGGAATCGAACCCGCAACCTCCTGCGTCGCAGGCAGACCTTCGCCCACCGCGCCACAGAGGTCGTCAAAATTAAGCAACTACCAGAAATACCATCCATAAATTTTATAGAAAAAATAAAAAAGTTGTACAATTGTAATTTGATAGTTTTTGTTTTAGTAGTCTTTTTCAAATTGTAATCTAAAATTTAAAATGCCACCAATCCAAAATAGTAATTTTCGCATTCGGATAAATAAGGCTTTAAAAAACTGCAATGTTTAAAAGACTTTCGTTGCTGACTGTACTTACAGTCAGCTATAAATTTACACAGTCACCTATTTGATGTCTATGATCAACTGTTTGTTATATTTGGGACCAAACTTATGAAATAAATGCCTATAAGATACCTACAACGAAAGACAAACCACGTGCAACTCCTAGTGACAAACGCTAGACACTTCCTGATCTATAAATGGTAATTTGTCGTTGATATTTGGCGACGCGACGGTTACGCCCCCTACCGTGTGTCATGTCATGACCATAGATAACATCGCAGATTTTGATACGTCATTTAATGCTATTTTTATGGACTCCTTGTGTTTTAGCTGTATATCTGACATCTGGTTCCCATACGTGATTGATACAGACAGAACACTTTATGGAGTCCAAAATTTGGGAGTAGGTAAGCTGTGTAGTTGCCTGTGTATTTTGTGGCATAAACCAATTATCTTTATTATGCAGAAATTGGAAATCAATAACTATATTTCTCTAGTGCTTTTTGTTATAGTGCTTACCCGCCTATGGGTTTGGGTATCTCTAAGAAATGAAATAAGTTCCCAAAAATTTTCGATTTATGGGCGGGTTCGAGTCCCGCCGAAATCGAAAACTTATTTCATATATTTCTATGGATCTATGGATAAATTATTATCAAGAAATAAGATGTTAACAGTTTTTTTATTTACATTTTTTTGGAAGAAACAAGTGAAAGAATGCAAATGCAATTGGAGCTATATAATATTACTAGCAGCGCCTCGCGGTTTCACCCGCGTAGTTCCCGTTCCCGTAGGAATTTCGGGATAAAAAGTAGCCTATGTCCTATTCCAGACTATAATCTATCTCTGTGCCAAATTTCATCCAGATCCGTTTTGCCGTTCTGGCGTGATAAAGGAACAAACATCCATCCATCTATCTATCCATCCATCTAAACTTTCACGTTTATAATATTAGTGAGATTGTTTTAGTAAAGTTAGCACCAATTTCATATCGGTGTAGAAATCGGAACATAATCGGCGCTAAGTTATTTATTAGCGTTCAAAAATTTGATGGCTTCTCTTGGGCCATATTCAGGGCCCTACCTCGCCGGGACGCCACGGCGACCGACATCGGTCGCTGGCAACGTATCCAAACTATTCGTTCTGTATTATATGGTAGCATACTCACTTGGCGACGGTTTGGCAACGACGAGTCGTCTGCCATATAGTGTATTTTAATGTATTTAAGTATGTAGTAGTATATGTAGTATATTCTAAGGTTATTTTCGCGAGAACTCATAATAAAACACTGTTTTTACCGGATTGATCGCGTATATTTTATATTTGTTTATAACCTGACGTTTCGGAGGCTTTTCAGCTTCCATGTCAGTCTGCCTGTGACCATGGAAGCTGAAAAGCCTCCGAAACGTCAGGTTATAAACAAATATAAAATATACGCGATCAATCCGGTTAAAACAGTGTTTTATTATGTGTAGTAGTCTATTAATTAAGTAGGTTAAATTTTAATGTTTTGTCTTGAATTTATACACATTTACCCACTTTTATAACTTTGTCGCTTCCAATAAGGTTTGCTGGAAGAGAACTCTTCTTAGAGCTCATACACACGAGCGGCACGATGTCGACGGCAGATGCAACTTCAGCCGTCGACACCCGTCAACGGCAGCCGCCGACGCGTCGACGGCAGCCGTCGACCAATAGCGTCGCTTGCAGTTGTTTGTGTTTGCAGCGTGCCGCGTCCGCCATTTTGTCAGTGGACTGCACATAGTCCAGGAGTGCGCACGCGTCGCGGTTTTGTAAAATGAGCTCCAGTGAGAATATTGATGTGGAATTGCTGATTGTAGCAGTAAAGAAAAATGCTTGTATTTGGAATTATAAACTACAAGAGTACAGTAACAAAACAATTAAAAACAGAGCATGGGCGGCTGTGTGTGAAGATGTTGTGAGTGATTTCCAAAATAAGCAACTGGCTCCTGTACAAAGAGTCGACGATGGCTGCCGCAGAGCTTCGATGTTGACAAGTCAACGGCAGCCGTCGACGCGTCGGCGGCTGCCGTTGAGGGGTGTCGACGGCTGAAGTTGCATCTGCCGTCGACATCGTGCCGCTCGTGTGTATGAGCTCTTAGGGCTTCTTCTTCTTCTTAAGCTCGCCTTTGACATATTTTTTTAGTTTAATGTTTTATTATTGTATATTTTATCGTGCAATCTATACCAATAATAATAATTGAATAAATATTATAGAAAGGAAAGATTTCTTTAAATGTTTGTTTGTTTGAATAGAATAGGCCTCGAAACTACTGGACCGAATTAAAAAAAACATCATTAGAATTCTACAATTTCCCTGATGAACATAGGCGATAGAATATACGTGTAAAGCCGAAGCGGACCGCTTGTAAGAAATAAAGAAAAATGAATGCAGTAGTCTGTATATTGCCAACCACGTCGCCGTGGCGTCCCGGTGAGGCAGGGCCCTATAGCTACCTAACTAAATACTGATGATAATGTATTCCAGTGCTTGTGTGTTTGGTGACGTAAGTGGGCGTCACCGAGGACGTCGCTAAATCACCATATTGAGACATCAGGAAGTATTAGCATTTTTATTGCTTTTCATTTTCGGCGGTCGCCATTTTAGGTCAACCGCAAGTAACTACTAGTGCCAATAAGGAGACATCATCATCATCGTCATCCGTAGCCCGTTTTACGGACTGGTTATAGATATAGACCTCAATAATAATAATAGGGTCTTTTTTTAGACCTACGTGAGACATAGGGTCAACTCACACTGAGACGAGATTGATTCAATAATCGGCCTCTTAATAAACGCTAAGGTTTGGATGGATGGATGTATGTATGGATGTTCGTTACTTCTTCCGAACTTCCATTACTTTGCAAAATTTTGCAAAGATCTAAGCCTGGAGTAAAACACAGGCACGTTTTATCACATAAATCAATTCTCATGGGATAGAAATAACCTTCAAACGTGTCCATACAAAAAACTATTCTTGAGTGGAGACTGCGATTCGGCAAGCGCAGTGTAGGACGCCCTCCGACCAGGTAGGATGACAATCTGCGGGAGACTGCACACAGATACTGGATGCGGCAAGCTAAAGACAGGGCGCTATGGCGCTCATTAGGGGAGGCCTATGTCCAGCAGTGGGCTAATATAGCCTGATGATGATGATGATCAGTTGTAAACGGTAATGAAACTTCGTAAAACTCCAGTATAGAATCAAGATTCAATGCACATGGCATGCTTATCAGTTACATGCGAGGAAATGTTAAGTACTCCCTTGTAATTATTTGATATTTTCCTGAGTTGATACTCGGTATCAGAAAAGTAAAAAATCGTCTTCATTGGACACCGGTATCCTATGACGATCATTTTTTCTTCGTATGATACTGGTTACCAAACTCTGGTATCATACGCGGCCGAAGGCGATTCAAGATATTTTATTGCGGAACATGCTGTACAAAGATCTTATAATAACTTATGGTATCAAGCATGCACCCTGCTAGGGCACTGCAATATTATGCTAATTCTTATACCTAAGCTTACACTAGGAATATAAACAACACCTGTATTTTCACCTGCTATTTCCACAAACATTAGGACCCGCCTACACATGACCCAGATCAGCTACTAGGAAATTAAAAATAAAAGAGATTTGTCGGCCATTACGGATGTTTAGGCTTACGGAGATGTGTAATGTGTTATACGCGCTGGGCGGATCAAAGAGACGGTGGGGACAGAGTACAGGTTATTATACAGAGAAGCAAATTATTAGGTACCTATACAAAGATCCAAGATATTTTATGTCAACAAAGGCATTTATGAGTTAAAACTTACCAAAAACTGATAACAATAACACCGGCCAAGAGCGAGTCGGACTCGCGCACGAAGGGTTCCGTAGCATTATCTATAAAAACGGCAAACAAATCACGTTTGTTGTATGGGAGCCCCCTTAAATATTTATTTTATTCTGTTTTTTAGTATTTGTTGTTATAGCGGCCACAGAAATACATCATCTGTAAAAATTTCAACTGTCTAACTATCACGGTTCATGAGATACAGCCTAGTTTTATTTCTCGTTCTTATTTCTTTTTCCTTGAAGTGGTAGAGTTGGTCCATCTAGCAGACCATATCAGAACCTATTTTTTTGCCAGTTTTTTCCCCATTTTTTCTGTCCTAAATTAACATATTATCTGTAGCACGATAACATCATCATCATCAACCTATAATAGTCCACTGCTGGAGGCTTCCCCACAATGAAAATATAAGCTTTGTAATTTGACTCCTAGTCAAACTTGATACTAAACATGAAATATAACAAAGATGCGTTACTGCTCCTAATATTTACTTTGGTTTCATTGTTGCTAGCACTGATTTATGGCATTTCAAAGTAATAAAGCGTAAAACGCTAAGTATTATATTGTTGCTATTTTTCAGGCTTCTCTAATTACTAAGTTTCCTAGAACAAAAGCTATTTCCTGAGTTATAGAAACAATATCTTGTTCTACGTTTCTCATTTAATGAACTTTATTGATTATCCATGAAACTATTTATTGGATTAACTATATGGATCAGTTGAGCTACTTGTAGATTGTTTGCAACAGTCTGCAGTTAGCTCAATTGTTTCAATTGTAAATACTAGTTTTAATTTAATTCTATTATTTGATTGTAATTTTCTTTGTTAATAAATGTTTACTTACTAATTACGTTTTGAAACTTTTATTTTTGGTAGTTCGACTGACAATCGTAAAGTCATGTCTTAAAGCTTTACCGATTCGATTTTATATGACTATCGATTTTAGTTATGAAGAAGTTGTAATCAATTTTGTTATTGTTGCTCAATATTCGTAAAAATCACATTATTTTTGAAATGAGAATACCTATTCAATAGAATAAAATATAATAGAATTAAATAATATTTTAGTTTTTTTATTTGCTACTTGCTTGTGCCCAGTACACGCGTTTTTTCGTGATAAAAAGTAAGACAGATCGAGTTACTGTGGTAAACTGTAATTAGGGTTCCTACCTCAAAAGGAAAAAAGGAATCCTTAAAGAATCACTTTGTTGTCCGTCAGTCAACCCTTTTTTCTCAGCGAGTGGTATCGAGTTGAAATTCAAAAATTCAAAATTCAAAGTGCTTTATTTCCTTTAGACCTTACAGGACTCTTGGACACTTGAAATTCACATCAATAACGTTCGTAACCTCTTGGAGACGCGATATAAATCAAAATTCTAAGTTACGCAATCAAAAGTTACAGCCGTTTATGCATATTTTTTAAAATTTCCAATGTAATTATATGCATCCAAGACCAAACTGAACCAAGAATACAGACAGCTAAACCAAAATAGGTACAGTTTAGAGGATAGGATTCCTAACGAATACATCCGACAGAAAACCAGGGTTATCGACATAGCTCAAAGAATTAGCAAGCTTTACCTCTCACTCAAATTGACACCTTATCTGCAAATTTTACAGCGGTTTTTGCAATGGACGACGTTTCACTGGACTTTTGAATGCATAGGAATGTAACAAATTATTGCTCAGCGGATTTCAGACGTTACCTTTTGAGTCATAGAGTTGATATTGTACTGTAACGTGATAAATTTAAGTTCTGAATGGGTCAGCTGGAATTTTCAACCATTGACAACGGGGACAGTACGGAAATACACCTGTAGCTGAGCGCGGGAAATAGTGGTCGTTTGTATTTTTAGAGTAACAGTGGATTATGTTTGAGAGCCAGTGGCTTTTTGGCGTTCTTGGTTCATCATCATCAACCTACAGTCCACAGCTGGACATAGGCCTCCCCTAATGAGCGCCATATTATTATTATTATTATTTGTTTCTCATTTCCATGATCTCGGGCCATATAGTGACCCGGTCCTTTGGGAGGCATGCGTGGGGCCGAAGCCAACAGCACAGAGGCCCTATAAGAGAGTTAATCTAAAGGCGAGGGCTACACAGAGCGGGTATCATCCTCGCTTGTACAATATGATACACTCGACGATGATATCCGCTAGGTGTACAGACTATTGCAAAGGAAAATGAAAGGAATGAAAAATCAGGCTATTGTGATGGGTGGATGGACTGGGTAATCGGGCTATGGGGGAGACTGCGGACACCTGCCATAAACATAGTCTCAAAACTGTTGAAAGCGGCAGGCGGTGGCTTGCCGAATGCTGGATGGGTTCCTCGAAATGCCGGCGTAATTACCGGAAAGGAACAACATCGTCGCAAACGACTGAGGGGTGTCGAGAGGTGCGGCCCCAATTTCACCATCACGAAGACTGCCCGTGAGCGGGTTTCCTCGTTATTACGCCATTAGACACTTCCACCCCCGAGTCTACATCCTAAGATGCATCTCTCGCGACTCCACTCAGACCGGCCAATGAAGGCAAGTAAGAGGTGGGGATCTGGTTCTCTTGGGATGCCACTCCGCAAGCGGAGACGAGAACCAGGAACTTCCCCAGGAGCACTCGGTACCCGTGGTGTCGCTACTCACCAACAGCTCGCCACAAGCTGCCCTGCGGGTTTTATTATTATTATTATTATTAACTCATTTATTTCAGATCACAATCGAATCCATAACACAATTAAATACAAATTTATAAAAAGTCACTTAAAATTACACAATAAAACCAAACAAAATAGAATTAAATTTAACTAGAAATAACATTAAATAATAATAGCCATAGCGCCCTGTCTTCAGCTTGCCGCATCCAACATCTGCCAGCAGTCTTTCGCAAATCGTCATACCACTTGGTCGGAAGGCGTCCTACACTACGTTTGCCAAGTTGCGATCTCCCCTCAAGAACAAGTTTACGGTTGGTGCGGTTGTCGGTTCTTCGCAAGATATGGCCGGCCCACTGCCACTTCAGCTTGCTAATTCTAAGAGCTATGTCGATGACTTTGGTTCTCTGTCGGATGTATTCGTTACGAATCCTATCCTTCAGAGAAACTCCGAGCATAGCTCTTTCCATAGCTGGGTAACTTTAAACTGGTTAGCCGACGTAATAAGATAGTAGGTACACAGACAAACAAACGATGTTGATTGTACTAAAACGGATGGACACAAGCTGTTTAAAAATTTACTGTGTTAGCTTTTAAAGTCCCAATTCGCGAGAAACGTTTATGTATTAGTAAAACCGGCATAGATACAAGTCGAAAATAGACACAGAAATGTTGGCCACATGATACAAATGTTCACAGTATTTAGGCTAATAGTGCTTTCATATGAAATTATAGCCCAACGGTGCGTGAGCTTTTGTAATAGAGAATTGTTTAATATTGAGTGGGACATAACTTGGCCTTTCCTCAAGTGTGGGCGTCGTCAGGTTAATTCTAAATATACCAATATAACTCCAGGAAACTTTATTCTCAAGTCTCCAGATTTATTCAGAACTTAAATATTTATATAGATAAAGTGAGCTTATGGTTTTAGCTTTGAGTTTTTTTTTTCGTTTTACAGTTTTACGTAATATATTGATTACGACGATGGTGTTGTTCTTTGAAAGTTGTTCGATGGTTGAATGACATAAAACAAATAATGTTGAAATTGAAATTAGACAATTGTAATGTACATCGTTTTACGTTTTATATAAAACAACAAATTAAATAATGTTAAACCAAAACTGATGTCATTGTTATGCCGGGTACAGACGAAGCGAGCGATAGCGAGCGAAGGCTAACGAACGAACGCAAGAGAACCAGTGTGGACGTCATTGCGAAAGCAAGCGAGCCCAAACAAGGGCCTTCGTTCGTCTTCGGCCGTGCTCCGGCGGCTGTCGCTACATCAAAGCAATATGGAACATACGTACCGATTGTCGAATCCCACTCGTTTGCATTCGCTCGCTCTCGCTCGCTTGGTCTGTATCCACCATTAGACCACCACGAGACTTCGAACCTGCCACAGGATCAGCTAACGAAGAACGCCACTACTAAGCCGAAACCGGATTCCAAACCAGGCCCAGCATATCAAAGGGAAATAAAAATAATCTTGTATTTTTACATCTGTTTGAAATTCTTTCTTTATTTATCTTTGAAAATAATAAAAATAATAACAGAGTAGATAGAGAATAGAGGCATGATACACAAGTCTCGAAAGTCAAAAGTAAATAACTTTATTTCTTTAGGCTTACAAAAAAAGCACTTAGACAAGTCAAATTTTATACATAAACATCTCTGGTTTTAATAAACATAGAACTGTATACGAGCGCCGAAGACCTTGCAATTCCGAGGGCAAGAACTAACCTCCTGAGGAAGTCCCCGTTGACACGGGCCCTTCGCGCTATTAATAGTTCATGTGCAGATGATGATGTTGATATAAATAAATAAATAAAAAAAACAGGAATGCGGTTTCAAGTTTTTTAGATAGGACGCATAGGAATATGTAATGTTGTTAATAATAAGCTATAGTATTAAGTTTATTAAGAGTTAGTAGCTTGTTGGTGTAGTTAAGATAATGTTTAGTAAGTGTATTTTGTATCGTGTTTATATATCTTTGCCGCTTTGGTACTGCACTTTATTGGCAATGTAAATATGTTACTAGACATATAAATTAAAAAAAAAACAGTAAGTAGTTTTTCAACAAGTAGTTTTTAATATTCATCTTTGAATTTCTAAGATTTTGTTTATGTTTGCGGCTTTTACTTATATAAACAGAACATTTTCTTTGTTAAGATACCTACCACTTACAGTAAGGCTACAGTCGTAGCAACTTCTACGAGCCCGCGCTACGTTTGCTACGAAGCAGCTACGAAATGAAGTCAACATACATACCATGCGCTGCGCTACAGTGTTGGGAAAAACAAATCAATGCTACATTAGTAAACTTAACAAGCAACCCGCCCCGGTTTCAGTTTAATTTACATTTTTAAGAGGAGCATCAAATTGTTTTTATTTAACTCTATCGGTTTACGCAGCGAATGCCAGCAAATAGCAGTCGGCATGATTTTAGAAATCGACATCTACAACAACAATCGTCATAAATCAGTCAATTTACACAAGACCTTCATGACAACTCATTGACGAGCAGTACCTTGCAGGGACTAAGGTCCAAAGTCTCGAATACCGCCGCAAGGTCGCTTGTCTCTCGATCATTTATAGGATAAATTCATAGAATGCTCACAGAAACTACATGACCTGATTCCATCACCCCCCTTCCACTCCAGGACTACTTGGTGGATATACCGTCCACTCGTAGTAAGCGGTTTTCCTCCACTTTCATGCTAGGGTTGGTTTGGAACACGCTGCTGTTTTCCGGTCAGTAACATCATCATCATCAGCCTATATCAGTCCACTCCAGACATAAATCTGATCTGAAGATTTATGCTGGACATGCTGGTCAGTAACAACCTGGGTCTAAACCGTATGGAAATCAGATCGGTATTTTCGGTATTTATTTATTGCGTTCAGACAGACAGACAGACGCGAGACCTTGTTACCCGACTACTTTTATAAAATATGAAGCGATATAACTACGCACTTATACTAAAATCACTGTAGTGTATACTCTACACTAACAGGAATCTAGTTTTATCTAGGCTTAAGCTGAAAGTTGTTTAAACTTTTAGCAACTTTTAAAAGTTTGCGATGTTTTGATGAAATAAACTTTTTGAAAGCCGCAGACAGAGGTAAAGTGTGGATGTGTTTAGATTTTAGTATTTTAGAAAAGGTCACCTAGTTTCTGTGGTTAATTTAGCATAGGCCTAGAATATTAATACAACCTCTGTGGCGCAGCGGGTGAAATGCCAAAATGTGTACTATACTATTGTTATGGTGAAGCAATTAAATTAGTGGAATTCGGCCCCAGGACTAGTGATTTATAGTCATAATAGTCAATTTATCTGTCTACTTGGTATTGCGCACGTGTTGGGAACGAATTCAATATTGTATACCTACTCCGAGTCCACCTCAAGGTGAATTCTGATGTAAATTAGGGCTGGCCGAAATTTCAGAGCCCATGACGCTTCAATTAAATAAAATTGTTCTATTACATAAAATGGTTCTATTAAATAGGTCACGCTTATTTTATTGAGCTAATTCAATATTATAGTGGTCAGACATCATTGGTATAGGTTGTGGGGGACAGAAATACAGTTCCCAAAAGGGCGCCCCCATCGCTGCAAACCGGACAAATTCCGGAATGAAAAACAATTCAAAATAAAGGCAACTATTTCACACCTTGTTACAAAGGCCCTAAACCTAAGCTGAAAAGTATTTTTAACCTTGAATCCTTAAAATTTTAAAACTTCAAAGTAAAGTTTTTACACTGAGATGTTAAGGTGAAATGAGTCCCAAAATCCACGTTTTGACTGTACGGAAAATCAATTTTAAGGCAATAAAACACAATTTTTTAAAATAATTTTTGATGAGGATCCAAAGTTAAGGATTTTTGTTAGTAAGTTATGGCAGTCGAAACTCGATTGGCTCAACTTGACTAGATACAAAAAATCGAAAAGTTTCCTCTAAATTTTCATTTTTACTACGGAAAACTAGTTTTATTTGCTAGCTATTCAACTTATTTTAATGAAATGTCGTCAAAAAAATACTTAACCAAATACTTTAGACGATTATGGTTTTATTTTTTTGCGAAAGAGTATTATTTTAGAGAAATAACAAATTTATCAATAAAAACCTGTGCTTTTGCCTTTCTTTCTCGCCTTCACCGTGCGGCGTTCGCTCGTCCTTGTCTCGAAAATGCGAACCTACTTCGCCTTAATTGTTTTTGTAGTTTAGTTTCCCCAATAGTTTTTTGTGTCAGGTTAAATAAACTATTTTATTCAATTAAGTCCTAACAGAAATTGTGATAACCCTGCGCGAAATCAGATTTCTTATTATCAAAATTCACTCAAAATAGCTTTTATCAACGTCGTATAAAGAGTAGATTAAAACACTGACGCAATATTAGACTTTATGACATCGGGTTAGAGGTTATTATCATGTTTCAGGTGATTTGTTATATAATAATATAAATAGTAACTGTGTTTGCAGGCGTTAATATGTTTGTATGTAAGTAGGTCAAGAATCTGAGCCTTGGGTTTGCAACTTATGATTTCAGGGAGGCCTTTCTTTATAAGAATATACGCAACTTTTTACGTATTTGAACATGATTAGATAGATTTTGACGTGCGTGATTAGTGTTGCTAACTAATTTATGTATTTTACGATAAATTTTCATCAGATTAAGATTTATTGTTTAAAGATTCAGAAAAAGTACAACAAGCAGGAATTGCTTTATATCTAAATGACTTTAAAAAAATCTACAACCAGGAAACATAATGTAACGGTTATCACATTTTTTTAAAGGTTTTTATGTTAGTAAAACTTTACTACTACTTATTAAAATGACTAATAAACTACCTACTCGTATAATAAAATTATTTTATGAGACATCTCGTAGGTTATCCAGATCCTAAAAAGATCAAAATTATCACCACCCCGGGTGATGAATCGCGAAATATAAAATACATTATCAAATCCGCCATTTTATTTTCATCACTCGTTCAAATTGATGTGTAGTCATTAGTTTGTCTTTTAATAAATTTGGTAAAAAAGGGACACGAGCCAGTTGGGATTCAATGTCGACAGGTCGAGAATATGTATGTTAATGTGTCTGCAGTACATATACACACATTTTAATATAAATAAAGATAGGGATGGCCTGGGTGATTTTATGGGTCATTCTATTAAACATTCTATAGGTCTAGCTTATCTAAGCCTGACGCTTGTGCCTACAAGCGTCAGGCTTAGATAGGCGTGTGGCCGGTCCGGTACATTTTCATGCGCTTGTTTTCCTTTCTACCATCTAGGCAAGTAGCTAAGCTTACTTACTAGCTTAGCGAACACTTAACTTTCGCCCACGGCAAGCAGTAGGTTGCAGTGCTTTAAAACATTAGTTTTAGTCGCTAAGCTACCTAGTTCTGGAGTTAAACATTCCTAGGACAGCATTCCGCGCTAACGAGTCCATTTCACGTGAACCCAAGATCAGAACCAGGCTCTCCACAACCTGCTTGCGCCGAGTGCTGGAGTTTTTCGGTTACATAGCGTGAAAGGATGGACATAACTTTATGTTTAAATTTAATGCTGATGGTAACTGGCAAGGTTGAGGGCAAGCGTCCGAGAGGTAGTTCTGTCTGATGGTCGGATCAAATCCGCTCTAAGTTTCACGATGGGCAAAGAAAGAAGTGGCGTAACATAATCAAGAAAATGATGACTCCATGTTCAGTGTGACGCCCTGCACATGGAGTAATCGACCCTCAGCTGATGCAATGAGGAGGAGACCAACTAGTATAATTTGAGGTTGTATTTCATTTCTTAGTATAATTTGATTATTTTGAATAAACTAAACGAGTTCGAAGTCGTTTTTAAGTAAAGTTTTGCGGGATGAATACTAAGCCATCGGGAATAAACCTCGGGATCATTATCTTTACATGAAATAAAATAGAACTATTTTAGACCGACATCAATAAAAGGAGGACGTTTTATTGAAGTCGGTTTAAAATAGTTCCGAAAAACGCAGTTTTTTTTTCAAAAATCATTTAAATAGTACGTCAGTTTGCTGAGCTAATGCAAAAATTTGTGAGAAGGATAGGCATAGGATTTCGCGTTCATAGGAGCGGGATAGAGCAAAGCAAAGTCAGTGCAAAAATCACGTTTTTGCTTATTATCTATTAATTATTCAAAATATAAGCATCCAATAAAAATACTAAACGATTACTTAAATAAAACATTAGTCTGGCTAAGTAATTCGTAAAAAATAATGTGGTGCGCTGTCGCTGATAATTTCGAGTATCAAAACAGTTTTTTTATGCAAATTTTGTATAGTTTTTTAATATGAAAATTTATGCATTTGCTTGATTTTTGAATTAGGCGCACTTTTAAGTAAAATTTTCCGAGATCATTGCCAAGTCTCGCTCGTTATGATTTACATAAACACCGACAGAACACTAAAATCTGTCAACGCCTCCAAAATAAAGTCTGTATCACCTTGTAATAAAGTCTAAAACTAAAGATCTATAATTAGGGGATACGTCAAGACTATAGACACCAAGCACGGACGTCAAATAAAATGTATAAAATATTTTTGACGCAAGCTTTTTGAGTTATTGCAATGTTTTATTCTGAACAAGCTTTGCAGCCGGTGGTAGAGGCCAACACTTTTTTCAATGACTTCCTATATGTTTGATATATGTAGTAATTCAGTTCTGTTCTATATATTCCCTCGAAAATATGTTCAGTGTAAAAAAAATCTTCCGCAATTAATTGCCGAAATCGTGGATTCAACCTTCAAGCATTTACTCGAAGCTTATTAGTAAGCCGGGAGTTAGAAACGGGACTATAAAAAGGCCTTTTGAAGGCACACAAGCATTTTCTCTGTAGCAAAAGTTTTATTTAGATTTCCTTGCATAGGTACCTATGCATAAACAATATGACACAAGCTCTGCTTAGCTTGAGGCTAGATAATGCTGTGTGAATTGTTCAGCATTATTTATTCATACAATATCGTGTACCTACATACTCTGCGATTATTCTTAGTTTTTGTACTATTGTATAAAAACGTAATATTTCGTTTTTTTATTATGAGTAACCTACCTTTGTATCTCTCCCTAGTTCTAGGGACTTCTCACTCAAAATACACCAATCCAAACTAATATTAGAAATCCGAAAGAATTTTGTCTGACTGTCTGTTACCTTTTCACGCCTTAACAGCTGAACGGAAGTTAATGAAATTTGGCAGGGAGATCAATGGTATCACGGGCATAGCATAGGTATTTGAAAAGTGCGTGCGAAGCCGCGGGGAGTAGCTAGTAATTTATAAAATAAAACTATAAATACAACACTGATAAATAACTTCATAAGTTCTAACTACGGCCTTTTCTGAAGCTTCTCTTAGGTTGAACTATTGTGAAACATACGAGTTTCAATTCGAAGGTTTTATACCTCTAAAAACCTGAAACGGAAAACATTGTTTCAAAATGTTACCTCTGCAAAATTTTAATCCTATAAAAACCATCTTCCTTTGTCCTTTAGGTGCGGTAGGTGCGTTATTTGCGTAGCAACAAATTATTACGCACAAAACGTACCTACTCGCAACATAATTTGAATATTAGGCAAGATAGTAAAACGCACGCGGTTTCACTTGAAGAACTATATACGCGTGAATGTGACTCATCAGGATTTTTTGACTCGGGTGTTATTATCTTGCGAGCCATTAGAAAGCGAGGCAATTGCAAAGCAAGCACGCCACGACGACGCAGCTAGTACGCCACGAGATGAAATCGTTCGCGAATCGTCAATAAGATAGATAAGGCTATATAGAACTCGTGAACCAACAAAAAACAATTGTGCAAAGACGGATAAACAAAAAAAAGACATTTATATATCTCTATCTACTATTGAGACTGCAGTGATACCTACCTGTTGTGTGGCTTTCACTCGTAGTCCGTACACAACAATGGCGCAGCCGGTTGGATACGACCTTACAGTCCCAAAGGGAATCTGATTTCTAATCAGACTACACTACACATGTACACACTACACATGTACACTTTGTTTAATATAAGGTACTTTCCTTGGAATAATGACAAAGTAGTAAAACATCCGCCAACAAACAGTCAAACAGACTTTCAGCATTCATTCTTATTCTAGCAGATATTATACGGAACTGCTATTATTAGCTATTTTGATAGTTATTCTATAGAAGTGTTCGCAAAGGTCAATCAAGTTTACATATTTATTGAGGCCACGCGATTATTCCTAGGTGAGAGTGGAGATATTGCACAGAGCTAGAGAGTCGGTTGAGGAAGTTCGTTAGGATAGGTCAGTCAAACTGACATGACTGAATGGCCAATTAATTAATTCGGTACTTAGACTTCATAGTTATTCTGTCTTCGTACTCTGTAGAGAGGATTTTGTTGCCCATCCTCTTCTTTTTTTAGGGTTCCGTACCCAAAGGGTAAAAACGGGACCCTATTACTAAGACTTCGCTGTCAGTCTGTCCGTCTGTCACCAGGCTGTATCTCATGAACCGTGAAGACAGTTGAAATTTTCACAGATGATGTATTTCTGTTGCCGCTATAACAACAAATACTAAAAAACAGAATAAAATGAATATTTAAGGGGGCTCCCATACAACAAACGTGATTTTGTTTTTTACAACTTGCACTTGGCCGGTTTTATTTATTAATTGACGTATGACCACAATCTCATCCGATGGAAAATGACGTCGTGGCCGACGATGTACTACGAAGTTCTAGAGGACACCTATTCACTCTTGTTTAGAAGAGACCCAGGTTTCAATTGGCCGCAAAAACATACAGGCAGCGCGTTACAAACCTTAGCGTAGCCAATGACGGGGCTTCTGAGATCAAAGGAGTTAAGAGTACTAGGTATCTACAAGGGCTCCTTGTCAAAAGGCTCGTCCAGAGAAGTACAAATTCCAGGCCTTATCCGTCGGCCAGCAGCATTGCTGTGTTCCGGTTTGAAGGGTATGATTGCCGGTGAAATTACAGTACATAGTAGCAACAATGCCCCTAACTAACGAGTTGTAGCAAACTTAGCTTTTTAGCTTGTGTGTCCTGCAAGAATACCTCGACAAAGACCATGAATGTGAAGTTCTTATTTTTAAGCAAGGCTAGGTTATATTCACGTAATGTCTGTTTTGTTCAGAAAGCGCGGTGGAAGTAGGCCCCCACACGCGTTGGACCGACGACATCTTGGTGTAGGTCACGTGAGACAACGCAGAATCGGTTATTGTGGCGGTCTTTAGGAGAGGCCTATGTCCAGCTATGGAGATCATATCGAAATGCTGATGATGAATATCTGTTACTACTTGTTACTATAGTGGTATCAATATTGTATCAAGCCAAGCTAGCCCTTAACGATGTATAGGTATGTAAAAAAAATTAAGAATACAGATTTGGCGTCTTCACAAAGGTGTACCTGATGGGCAGAACCTACAGTCATTGAATTACCAATAACCCTGTATAATAATGCAAATACCAAATGACGTATGAACATGGATTTTGTTCATACCGTAAGCTATTCTTACCTGATCTGATCATTATCATCACTCCAGTGCGTATATAAATTCATTCCAATTCATTTCATGGCCCTCCTGAACTGAAGCCTCACGTTAGGAACGTTGAAGGCTGTTAGCTGGTTTTAAGCAAGTCTGTCACGTAATCTGCCAACATTGACATAGTATTGCCGGAACAGACAACAGCCCCTCTAGCACGGGGATTGTTGTCTAGGGTAGAATAGACAATAATGACATTGCAACGCTATACATTGCGTACATTATTGAAGTTGATGGAATGCATTTCAAGTAATTTACGCATTGGATGACGAAGTGACGTAATTTTTCTCTATTCTACCCTAGACAACTATCCCTGTGCTAGGGGGGCAGGTTGTGAATCTTGCTTCATCACCATCATCATCGTCATAGAACTTCAAACCTCGAACGAAATATGAACTACTCAAGTTAAGAGTTTGGATGCTTGTTCAGTTCTGAAGAAAACACACTTTAATTATATAAATAACCTGATGCTGTAGCCAGTTTTCTCACGAGGGAACTTCGCACAGTTTAGTAGCATGGACATTAAAGAAGATTCGAATTTCAAAGTATCTCAAAAAAATAATAATGAGTAGGTAATAGATATAATAGAGGTACTAAAAGATGACATACTTCCAATATGCATCCATAAGGTATGACATATAAAAAATTGCTTTGAAAATTCGTTCAGGAGCAGTAATAATGTAGAATTATTATAATGCAATATTGAGAAATATTTAGCTTTCATGGCTTGAGTTCTTCATTAGTATAGGTAGGGAATTCCATAATCGAACTAAAGCTTTTTTTCACTTGTTCATCGAACTAATGAAAATTAAAACTTGATTTAAACTCGGTTCTTCGGGTTCGTGGGTTAGGCCCCCGGTGTGTGACGCCTCCGTGGTGGAGGCACCCGATTTTCAATTTAGGTATAACAGCCGATTTCGTTGGAATAAAAGTAATTTGTACCAGATACAGTCGACGAAAAAGTGTTTCTGAACTAAATCAGTATTATGCGTTATAGGTATAATTATCTGATTATGTAGGTATTTTTAACTAACAAAATATTAGACATTATTATCTTGAAGGTATGAATGGTTTTGCGAAAGTTTTACGCTTGCACTGTTAGCTAGATTAGGAATCAAAAATAACCCAAAAAAATAATTAAAAATAATGAAAGCGCTAACCTATTACGCCACGAAGTCAAATGACGAAGGAGTCAAAAACTCTGAGATATAAGATATAACTTAATAAAACCGGCCAAGTGCGCGTCGGACTCGATTATGAATGACTCGTATCGAATCTTACACGATTTAATACAGAAATATACACTACAGGCAACAGACGATACAAAGGGGTTCTAATGAAACCCCTTGTATATTCTGCTATTAATTAGTTTTCGGTATACAACTACTGTACTTTTAGGTAAAAATCAATCAGGATCGCGCAAATTTCGTACCTTAAAATAGTCAAATAAGACCTTTACGATGAATTCAGAATCAAATAGGCCTATGTTCAGCAGTATAACAGAATGATTTGAACCAAAGTAACTTATCAAATCAAATCGTGACTATTGTAGTCTTCGCATAACTTTAATAGTTAACTAGCAACCTTACATAAGTCGTAAAACTCATAACTACCCATTTATATATCTGCATATTATAGTTATACGATAAACTACAATACCTTTTGATTGAGTAATTTACATCATGAGACGGGCGTGGCATAATAATTCATTATGAAAATTTAGGGTGCATTTCATAATGCACCCTAAATTTTATTTTATAATCGTCACTTTTGAGATCAAAGACAATTTTATTATGCTTAGTTACGTAAGAAACAAAATTACTAAACAAAAACTATGTTTCTAACATTGTACGTTAAATTGTTACATAACGGATAAAATAAATAAATAAATTATTCTGGACAACTGACACAGCATCCCACCACAAACTAAGCAGAGCTTTTGTCTTGGATAAGTACTATATAACTGATACATTAATACATAACATAAACCGAAACGAGAACCCCCGGAACAAAATTTCTAACGATCGTACAAACTCATTACGGATGTAAGCGTAACCCGCTTACATCTAACTACAACTACGAACCTTATTTGTGTTGGAAGAACACCAACGTTTCATACCTTAACGAGGGACTTCTATAGTATAGTATAGTTATTGTAAAATAAGATCGTATAAACATTTTTTTCCGAGAAGGGAATCGAACCCTCAACCTCCTGCCTCGCAAGCGGACCTCCGGCCGCTGCGCTGCTGAAGTCGTCGATTTCAATTACAACGATACAAGGAATCAGTAAGTTTAAAACTTAAACTGCTACTAAAGGAACTCACGAGTACATTTCCTTTAGTCCATGTTCGTAGCTGATCTTTGATAACCAGCTACGAACATGGAATTTTTTTCTTGCTTGATATCCAGTTACGAGAACGGAATGTTTGACTAACATTTTGACTCTGCGTAAAGTCAAAAATATCTAGGCTAATCTAACAAGCAGAAGGTTCTGCTGCCTACCGACCAAGCCTAACTTGATCAAATATTTAGGTACAGACAATGAATCGAGTAAATTAATTAAACTCCGTTATCTAATTATTGCTTAAGGTAGGGAAGCAACCGAGCAACCATGAAATTTCAGCGCAACCTTGAACTAGAGGTGGGGTTCTAACGATAAAGTTATCGATGATTGCGCATTGACGTCAGAGTTTGCCAATAAGTATACGAACAATATTGCGTATGAATTGGACTTTTTATCTGTCAAAGGTTATATAATTTTGTCACGTCCTGTGTATGACCTCAAGATAATAAACATAATTGTTTAAATTTAAAATCTTGGTGTTATGTTGCATACAAAAAGACGTCTATGAACGACATGAAACCAACTTAAAGATTTAATGAGAATAATTTTCATTTTAATTTAGCAGTAGGTATCTCAGCTAAAGTTATATAATTTCTTCACATTTTGTTCTACATAAATGAATAACGAGCGTCGTCAACAAACATCGTTCCAAACTTTCGCTTTTAAAACATAGTGTGATATTAGGGCTTTATGTGTTTCGTCTACGCGACGATGGCGAAACGTGCTATTTTAATTTAAATCGCGTCGCGTTTTTATAATCACCAGTCGAGAGGTAGGTTAACGATCGTCAAATTTCCAGACAGTATAACAATATACATAACAATTTAGTTGGTGATGCAAAGTCGGCGACGACGGTAGGTATTTTTTTAAATAGGTACGAGAGAAGAATTTAAGTTGATTAGGCTGATCAGTGTAAGGAGTTAATGGCAATAAACTGGTATTAAAATAGTAATATGTGTGGGTACTGCGTGGTTTGGGATTGATGTGTCAAGGTTCCAAAAATAGCGGTCAAACGTGGGCATGTCAAAGCGACAGCAGATCATAATTATGTATATATATATATATACATGTATACCTATATAGGTCAGTTATAAAGTATTTGAATACTTCAGTGGCGTAGCGGGCAAAGATCCGCCTGTGAGGCAGTAGGTGGCAGGTTAAATTTCCGCCTTGGCTCAAATTTTTGTATGAACACTAGGTATGTCTTCTGCCTGGAAGAGATCGCTTCTAAGCAACAGCTACAGGCACCTAGCTAGGCGCGTTGCTCGCAGTGTGGCCACTGGTATAATATGCAAAACGTCTGTTCGCTAGGATCAGTCAGCCAGTCGAGCGAGCTCTTTTTAGTGTGGTATCAGCCTTGAAGCTCTACTTACTTTGTGGCCAGATTATGCTCTGTAAAATGTCCAATATTATTCAAGTATACATTTTTCATTTATTTGAGGAATATTGTGGAAACGACCAGATGCTAAATAACGAAGTGTTCAGACCTTGAACTCTTGTCGATTTGGACCAATCAAACGATTATTAATAATGCGACACATAATTCGAGATAATATTATGTGTGACATTTTAACCCGCCTGTGACTTACGATTATTGTGTGCCGATAAACTTGTTTAGGTTATTTATGATCGGTTTAAAACAGTGCGTATCAATTTGACATTTAAAGTTACACAAGAGTACAATGTAATACAAATGTATTTGAATCTAAGCGACAAAACCCTTGAATAAACTATAAAATATATTTCCACCACATTTGAACCATAGTGTTCATCACTTTAGATTAGACGGCTTTCGATAAAATATTGATGGGAGGTATAAACTTTGTTATTCGGACTTGATTAAATAATAGTATATCACTGTTATTTCACGCTCTAAGATGGATAGAATCAATTGATTTATAGAAGTTTGGTTAAACTGTAATGTAGGTGGAGCCACCGGCGCTATCCGTAAGAGGTCCCAAAGATTTTCGGTAGCATAGACTAGGGTTTCGTGGCTTAGTTAGTTAGAGCACATCCGTACTGAGGGTGGGGCGCGGGTTCGAGTTCCGCCGAAATCGAAAATTTTTGGGAACTTATTTCATTTCTTACTGATTTATAGAAAGTCGAAACATCGACATCGATGCAAAGTTGTGCTACATACAACCCTATAAATGAAATACTTGACTGAATGAGACGGTATTGTTTTAAGTTTTATTGACACGGCTCTAATAAGTAAGGACTTTATGCTAAATTAAGTACGAGAACAAACGTATTTTTGTCTTGCGTTGTGTGGACTATTATAGGATGATGATGATGATGAAATATCATCATCAATAACCACTGCTGGGTGGAGGCCCGAAGTTTGTGCCATCCTCCACGGCCCTGTGCTAACCGCATCCATTGTCGCCAAGCGACGCGTACAAGGGGTATGGCTGAGAAACCAGCGAGTTTTTGCTCTATGGGATTTAGGGTTTTATTTGATTAATTGCGTCAGTTTTCTAAGCCAACGTGTAAGAAAAGTCGCAGCACCACGATCTAGTTCCCCATTGGGTTATTGATGTGACGTGGACAGTTGACGTCATTCGCTTCAAATTATTTTTATCGATGGACTTACATAACAGAGATTGGCTTATATTGGCCAGTATCGAAATGTCCCATTTTTAGGGTTCCATACCCAAGTCAACAAAACCATTTAGGTACAAAGCCTCCGCTGTCCGTCCGTACGTCTGTCAGTGGAATAATGAACCGTAAGAAGTATACGTTGTAATAAATTTTCACAGTGTGCGAATGTCTATTGCCGCCATTGCCGCCAACAAATAATGAAAATAAAATAAAGTAGATAATATCAAATCGTATGCTTTCATAATATATATTTTTTTAAACGGGCGTATGTATCGTCCAGGACCAAAGTGCTTGGGGAAAAAAATCCAACGAACCTTAACTCGACGGGGTTAAAAGATTCGTAAAGGAGGTTCTATGGTCACCTTCTCTTCCATCATCAGACCAGCTCGATGGTACCACTACGTTTCATTGTCACGTCAACTTACATAAAGTATGCCAAATTTCAGCTTAACCAGTTGAGGATACTAAGGTTTTTATTTATTATACTCTGGGTAATTTCTAAGAAATTAATAAATCCCAAAAATTTACGATCCCGACACCCCTGCGCTGAAGGGGAAGGTGCGGGTTCGAATCCCGTCGGGATCGTAAATTTTTGGGATTTATTAATTTCTCAGTTGAGGATAACTGGCAAAAATTCAGTTGCAAGATTTAGAGTTAATTTTCTCACACATACCTACAAACATGGCAAGTTAAATAAATGTGTGTCAAAATGATGTTCATGGAACATCTTCGGAGGTAATACCTGTAAAAATAGTAGTAATGTTTTGAATAAATAAATAAATAAATAAAAAATCTGCCTGCGAGAAGGGCCAGGGTGTCTGCGACACAGTTTTGCTACATATATAATGTATTACGGCGGGCATCATCGGATGAGGGCTTGTGTGTGAGACTGCATGTCTTTAAAAAAAACAATCACACTTTTTATTTTGATACTAGATGGCGCTGCACAAAAATCAAGGGTCAATGTCAAGTGTCATAAAATAAACAACGAAATAATTTTCTGATTCCACCATTTCCACTAGACGATGGCAGATTTTTGCTGCCCTACATTTGAGGTTCATACAGCGCCAACTATTATAGTCTATAGCAACCACTTTTTTTTAAAGGTCTCATTGAAATGCCGTCATTCCAATAGTTATTTGAGTTTTCTTATTAAGTCAATAAAATTTGTACCTTTTTACGTAGTAAATAAAGTTACATTTTGAATCGAAATGCGTCGTCACGTCTCTGTCTGAGCTGACCCTAGGCGTCGGGTCACGTGTGTGAGCTTCACGTCTAACTAAAGCACGTGACTGAGACTGAGACTGTGAAGGCTGCTACCGTTCCTCTAATAGATTCCCGATAGCCATAATCGGCTCTTACGACATCCATGGGAATTACACTTTATTCATTGAATTAATAACTCGCCAATAAATATAAATTTTCCTATTGATCCTCATTAGCATATCCTATAAATTCCCCTTTTCCGTCATCAAGTACTGTATAATAATGTGCTTTAGTGGTTTTTAGGGTTCCCGTACCCAAAGGGTAAAAACGGGACCTTATTATTACTAAGACTCCGCTGTCCGTCTGTCACCAGGCTGTATCTTATGAACCGTGATACAGTTGAAATTTTCACAGATTATGTATTTCTGTTTCCGCTATAATAACAAATACTAAAAAAACAGGATAGAATAAATATTTAACGGGCCTCCGATACAACAAACGAGTTTTTTTTCGTTTTTGCTCGATATTGATAACGGCAACCGATAGACGCTTGAAATATTCATAAAATATTTAAATAGTTATTTATTCACCTTAAAAATAAATAATTCAATTGAAATGAAACAAATACTTTAGGGGGGCTCCAATACAACAAACGATTTTTTGCCGTTTTATAGATAATGGTACGGAACCCTTCGTGCTAGAGTGCGACTCGCACTTGACGTTTTTATTTATAAGGTCAATGTTAAGGAAAATCCGGCTAAGTACCGATAATGTTAATTTACAGTTAGTTACTATGTTGTTATAAAGGTACCATTGTTATTGGGAGAAAAAAAAATTGTACTAAAAACTGTAGATATTCGTTAGATCATGTAGTCAATCAAGTACGATGATACCCATAACTTTAAACAAAATCAATATTGAAAGTAGATAATGATTTATACCCCGTCCACTCTCTTATTTGCTAAGGTTTTTTTTGTTATAGTGCTTTCTCGCACTCTGGGTATCTCTAAGACATGAATGTGTACGTAAAATACCCCTGTAGGTGGAGCCACCGGCGTCCGTAACATAGGGTCATGCATGACTATTTGATTGTCAATCTTACTATCAAACAGCAAATATGAGAGTGAAATAACTACAGTGAGCATACTAAAAATAAAACACAAGACAGAACGTAAGTAAAGATCATGCAAAATCATCATAAGTACCTATACTTTTTACGATAGCATCAATATTATATTTAAACCCGGACCTATACAACATTGTAATAATAAATATGCATTTGCATACCTGTATCTAGCATACGAACTATTTCATTATCCAATACAATGTAGATCCACTGATGACCTTCTAGCGGAATCATCAGCCACGCGGCCAATCTCAACGGAGACTAGCCAGGTGCGTAGGACAAATAATAGTGCATAAGTGTTTGCGCAAACACAGGTGCACTCTTTATTTCCTCGCCCTCATAGTTCGATTGGACGGCAGACCGACACGGCCGGAGAGAGATCAGACGCAGTTCTACTAAGATATCTGTCAACTGAGAAACGTCACTCTTCACTCACTGTAAGCCATACACGCTACGGTCTACCACGCACGATGCTGTCTCTTTTGTTTCTTATTTTATTTTGATTGATGGTGAACGGTGACGTCACAGAAAAATGCTAACGTTTTTATCACTCGAATCGGAGTGCAATTTTATTTTTGTTTTTATCTATAAATAATTGATTTAAAATATTATGCAAGATATCTACGAAGGAACTGTGCATTTTTTAGGGTTCCGGTACCTAACGCCCAAAAAAACTAACATTTAATACGGACAGTTTAGAAAGATCTCAATCATTATTTAAAAAAAAACTATATGTATTGTACTATGTTATTTATCAGTTATCTAGTACCCATAACACGAGCTCTGTTTAGCTTCGAAATAGACGATGATGTGTGATTGTCCAGAATTATTTATTTATTTATATTTATTACATACCATATAATTATTATTACATGAATATTGTCACTCGATTATGAACCAAACGAGACAAAATGTACTCAAATAAAAATGGAACAAGTTAATATAATGTGAATTTAAACACATTTTACTCTCTGCCGGTACAAGATGATAATCTTAAGGTATCTTAAGATAATACATTATTATGTTAGGGTGGTACTCTTTTAGCAAATATTCATAGTAAATGGCTTTAAACGAAAGAAAAACTTCTTATGCGCTATCTAAATTACTTGTAGAAACTAGAAAATACTAAAAACCCGATTAATTTTCACGCGTCACCAACCACCTTAACATCTACATTCTCTTTCTCATAATCTCTCTCATAAGTTCAACTGCGTAAAACATAAATACTCATTAATTGAATCATTTAAATAAATTCAACACCATTGTACATTTACTAATGCCTCGTTCATAAATACGCCCATAATCGTTAATAATCCCACGTTGATTACTAATAAAAATAACTAAACAACTAATAAAAATAACTAACTAAGCAAATTATACTTACACAGCACAATATTTATTATTTTGGAAGGTGCCACACGACCAATGTAGGTGGAGCCCTAGATAAAATGTTATTGCTTATTATTGTGGACGATATGAGGGGCCAGAGGGCTCTGAAGAAAATGGTGTTGATAAGACCTGTAACTTCCTCAAAGATGAATCGAACTTAAGGAGTCGTGAGCTTTATGTAGGGTGACTATGATTTCGTTCTGGTTGTTTTCTATGTATAATAAAAAATATCTATCTGTGTAATGTATGTTTTATGTATATCAGTTATCTAGTACCCATAACACAAGCTCTGCTTAGCTTGGGGCTAGATAATGCTGTGTGAATTGTCCAGCATTACTTATTTATTTATTTGTCAGCCGATGTTGATAAATATTTTTGTTTTAGTTATGTTGAAAATATAACTAAACTCAGACACAACATATAATTTTAAAACATGCAACCGCAAAATCAAAAAATCTTCACAGATCTTTAAGAAACATCAATCTTTTGTAAACGGTTCAGCTAACGGCATATAACCATATTTCAGGAATATCCTCAACTAGAGTTATTCGTGGCCTACGCAGCTATTGAGGTCACTTATTGGCTATTCGCACACGAGGGTATTTATTAATAGTATGGTATTACGCACAAACTAATTCTATTATAACTCTTGTTGCGATATGTTATGTTATGTGTTTCAGGAATATCCTTTAAACCAAGCAAATCATGGCTCCCAGCACCTGTCGGGGCCACTTGTCGGCTACTTAGCGCGGAACTTTCAAAAGCGTCGGTTTGAGGCGCGCGCGGTATTGCGTGTGTAACTGTACTACACGCATGCGGTTTAAGACACAAGCTTACGACTCTTTTCCTGTAATGCGGATTTACGCCCGCGTGCGGGCCACCCGAAACTTATCCGCTTAATGATGAGTCGACGCCATTTTGTAGCTTTAAGGTATCTTATGAGTATAAACTATAAACTCTATGTACTAACCATCGCGAATATCCCTCAAATCAAGTAGTACCATAATCGTGGTCACTCTAAGGTCCGTATTATAAAAACTTGTTCAGTTATAGATCTATGCTTGAGTGACGATTATGCTATAGAACAAGATAAAGTTAAAAACTACAACCCGACTACGTGAAAGTTATAAAAGTTTGAAACATTTACATTGACAAAATAGAATGACGTATCGGTCATATTTGATAGGCATAGAGTTGAAAATGAAAATAGGTCGTAGGTATTGTAATTTTTCTCTATGGGGCCTGCAGCCTGCGGCTACCTAAATTTTAATACGCGTTTTGAAGGCTTATTCGGGGTCGGAGCCCTAAATCCTATAGCCTATAACCATCGGGGTATTGAGACGAATCAATCGATACATAATTTGTTGAAATCGAACCAGTAGTTTCAGCGCTACGTGGGAACAAAGAAATCGACCACATACATACAAACATACAAACATACAAACATAGGGTGCTAACCTCATAACCCTCCCCTGTTGGTAGTCGGGTAAAAACGATACTCAAGCATAGATTGATGACTGAACGAGCTTTCATAATAAATGCCTTAGACCCACCGCACACTTAGCATAAAACCAAATAATGTATATTGTCTAGGGTTTTTTGTTCCTATAGTGCGTAACCCCTGACACTCGAGGTAATCTAACTAAGGATATTAAATATTATCCCAAAAATTACCAATTTTGGAGGGACTTGAACCCGCGACCTGCCGGTCGCATCCATCAGTACGGGAATGCGCTAACCAACTGCGCTACGAAATCAAGTAACAGACAAATCGAAAATCTTTAAGACTTCCATTTTTCATATTTATTCTTTGGATCTTTGTTCTTTTTAAAATATTATTTGATTTCTTATATTGTCTATCCGGCTAAAACCAACTTTTCTGAACTAGTAATCGCCCCTGACTCGCACCACCCAGTCCCACCGCCTCACTTGTCATTACTTACCTGACTGTACTTATCGCGCCCCTAATTGCGATGTTTCACGGGGGGGCGGTCTTACGCGACTTCTTAGTTCATCTTTTAAAAGCTTACAAATATAACGTATCTGACGCACTTAACTATTTCATCAGCACATAAGGGTCAGCTCACACCGATACGCGACGCTGCGCGCACTTTGATTCAAAATATAACCTTATTTACTACGCCAAAAGGTACAAATTTAATTGACATAATTTTTTTTTTACTGATATACATAATACAATACAATGCATAGATAGATATTTTTATTATACATAGAAAACAACCAGAACACCCTGAACAAATGTCTGCAGATCGTACACACATTTGTCCCTAGGCGGGAATCGAACCCGCAACCTCCTGCGTCGCAGGCAGACCTTCGCCCACCGCGCCACATCGGTCGTCAAACATAATAGATAGACAGAGTCACCGTCTCAGTGGTCTCTGTCTCAGCATGAGCCACAAACGCGATTCAATAATAAAAGATAAAGCTTCTGTCGATAAGAGTTACAAAACGGTCTCTGGCAGCATGAGCTAGCTGTAAACAGGTTACAACCAACGCTGGTCTTCCGACAGAGTCGTTTGGTGACGTCACGGAAGATAACGCATACGATAGAAAACAATCAAAAATATAACGATAATACAAAACATAACCTACGGCAACGGTTGACAGATAGATACAGAAGATGTAGTGATATCATGATAACGCACACTATGATAGTAAAATATACAACAGGAAAAACCAAATACTCTACTGATAATGACAAAGTTGTAGAAAGAGAATGTCCAGCAGTGGACTTCTCTTATCCAGGAAAACTTTACATTGAGCTACCAAATAACACAAAAAAATTAATTTGGAAGGACACGTGTCAAAATTGTGAATTTGAAATCATTCTATCAATATCTCCGTGCAAATAACACCGCACGCACTATCTAGAGTTTCTTTCATCTATGTACGATTCTACAAAGACACCATTTTCATAATAAAGCGGTTGGTTTGCGAAATTCGGCCCTGGTCCGTTAAATTTCGTCCATGAAGACAACCATCAGTTAAATATAATAAACTAGCAGCGCCTCGCGGTTTCACCCGCATAGTTCCCGTTCCCGTGGGAATTCAGGGATAAATAGCCTATGTCACTCCCTGAAAAGTAAGCTTTCTAATGGTAAAAGAATTTCTGAAATCGGTCCAGTAGTTTTTAAGTTTATTCGTTACATACATAAATACAAAACTACAAATCTTTATATTTTAAGGATAGATATAAAATTATCTAGAAGCGACGTGAAAAATTTACAGTCAAGGAACCGAGACCGAGCTTTTAACGGAACAACTTCCTCAAGATAACAACTAATTAGACGTTCTCCGTGTTTATAATAACTAATATTTAAATCATATGATTTCATAGTTGGCTTGATATAAATTTAAGGTACGGGGTTATTTATAAACTAGATTTGATGTCACTGTGATATCCGAGCTTAGTACAGAACATGCAATTACATTTGGTAGACTCTGTCAATCTGATCCCTCGCTCTCTTTCTAACCACCTTCGGAATCGTAAGTGCGTGCTCTTGTTATAATAAAATATTAATTAAATTAGTGGTTTTCATCAAAATGTAACAGTTACGTTGTTAGTTAGTCTACAGAAGCAAACACAGAACAGAGGGGTCTTGTGTTGTGAGTAAGTGTGTACTTAAATTACCGCCGGATCGTAGATGCAGCCCATTTGTAGAATGGCTAAGCGGATTGCGAAACGGCGCAATTCAATTAATTGTCGACGCTGATTGTTGGAAGACCTACGTTCAACAATATGGCTAAACTGTTACCATGGTTACATAACCATCTTGTCAAGTGAAATTAATACGATTATCCCAAAAAAGTCAGCGTTCGTTTTGCAATCGGCCTAGCCATTCTACAAACGGGCTGATTCTACGGTCCGGCGGCGATATGTATATCTGTGTGCCCGATGAGCTGAATCCGTTTTTTCATGTTTAAAAGGTAAATTGATCTAGTGCTCTTTGAGATGTTCTATGGAAACCGGTGCAGCTGTGCTGATCCAAAAAGATAAATATAGATTCAAATATAATATATACATATGAATCTCCAATATACCAGAGTTTCCAAGTAAAACCCTTGACGGTTTAGGTTTATTGTGTCCTACCTAACCCAAAGACTTGGTTCATCACCCTTAGGTCATCTACAAGTTTGTTACGAGAAAGAACCATTTCTAAATGGTTTCATAAAAATAACATTTATGACTGATTCATTACTAGATAACATTATGTATGTAGTTCATAAATATTATTTTATTAGACTCTTTTTCCAAACATAATAAGCCGACCGTTTACTAATAACGTTGTTGTATGGACAGATTTTAATTGATAAAATCTATTATTTTAAGCTTAGCTGAACTTTCGCTGTTACATCTAAGATTAGATCAAAACGCTTCATTTAAATAAATTGGTTGTTTTTATATCAGATTCGTATTGGCGCGACATACAAATTTTTTTCGTTCTAAAAATTGGCAGGGCCACTACCGTGTCAAGTTTATAAAACAACGTAATACTTTCGAAAAATCACGAATAGCTACAACAATTTAGGCTTTTGTTTCGTGCAATCCGTCAATCGAAACTTCGTATTCGTACTTATCGGAGAAGGTTTTTTCGCGGAATTGTTACTTAATATTTTCATCCTTATATTTTGCAATAGACCTCCTTTCATTCGTCGTTTCATCCATGTGTCCATCACTCATAACAACTAAATTACTTGCAGCTGGTTTTTCATCCGCTTGTGTATTTGACAATAGTTTAAGTAAACTTTTTTTTAACCTGTAATGTGTATACTTGTGTGTGTGGTGAAACCAAGACTCGGTTCGTAAAACAAATAAACAAAACTTAATCAGGATAAGTGCTATTTATGCAATACTAGCAGCGCCTCGCGGTTTCACCCGCGTAGTTTCCGTTCCCGTAGGAATTTCGGGATAAAAAGTAGCCTATGTCCTATTCCAGACTATAATCTATCTCTGTGCCAAATTTCATCCAGATCCGTTCAGCCGTTCTGGCGTGATAAAGGAACAAACATCCATCCATCTATCTAAACTTTCACGTTTATAATATTAGTGATAGTGATAGTGATTAGTGAGATGAGATAGTGAGATAGTGAGATTAGTGCTTTGTATAGGAGTGTAGTCCCTCTGCGTAAATATCTCCGCTTGATTTTGTATTTTTACGTAAAAATACAAAATCGAGCTAGCAGGATGAAATGGCGATGGGCCGGCCATATAGCTCGCAGAACATTACACCCGCTCGGTAAAGATTCTCGACGTGGCGACTGCAACATTGCAGTCGTTCGTTAATACGAAAGGGAGTGTTGGAAGACCTCCCACTCGATGGACAGACGGTATTGTAGCGGTCGCAGGGAGTCGATGGATGGACACGGCTCAGGACCGCTATTCGTGGCATCGTATGGGAGACCAAAGATAAGTCTCAGCTGATGAAGCTGATGGCTGATGATGATGATGGCGAAATCCTCTACATTGGGAGACCTTCCACTTAAAGGACCGACGACACTGTAGCGGTCGCCGGGAGTCGAATGATGGAGGCCGCTCTGGACCGCTAATGTGGCGTCGTATGGGAGAGCTCTATGTCCAGTTGTGGACGCGTATATGCTGATATGATGATGATTGAAATGGTCTTGACCAGTTCACCTTCTCCGTGATACTGGATAATAGTTATACCTTGAGTGTTGTCTAACGCCTTGATCAATACGATAATGATAAATGAGTCAATTGTAATTTATTGAAATCCCGTCAGATAGCGTCAGTTTCACAACTTGTGTAAAGAATTCGCTTATTACCATTGTTCCATATGTCAGAGGTGCGCCATTGTGCACTGACAATGGCTGCCGAGGGGTAGAAACTTTAGTAGCTGTGTCAACTAGCAGTGCTCCGCGGTTTTGCACGGCTTTTAAAAGCGTTTATTTGCCTTATGCAACGATAGGAAGATAACCAGTATATTTAGAAGATAAAAAAGCTTGGGACGGATTTTGCTCCAACTCAAAAAATAACAACTAAGAGGCTAAAGGTTTCTTCGTCGCTTCTTTACTTTAATCTACATACCGAAGCGACAGAAATCAAAAATATCACTTTATTTCTGTGTCACTGTTTTATTTTTAAGAATTTGACCTTTTCTAAGTGTAATTTTTGTATTTATGGAAATAAAGAATGTTTTATTTAATTTGATTTGTATATTACGACGATAACGAGGATCGGACCGATCTTCGTTTACGTAGTAATTGGCGTACTATGTATATTTTCTCCATTAGTGTTGTAAAGATTTTTATGATCAATAGTTATTCTATGACAGTTTAGATATGTTCAGAAGTTCAGGTGTTTTATGCATGCCGCAATGCTTGAAAACAAAAGTTTTCAATCAGTGCGTCCTACAATAATCCCTAAATTTCAACAGTCTAACTATAACGGTTCATGAGATACAGCCTGGTGACAGACGGACAGCGGAGTCTTAGTAATAGGGTCCCGTTTTACCCTTTGGGTACGGAACCCTAAAAATATATCCAATCCATATAACAAACATCCAAACAATCGAATTTATATGAAGATAATTATTATAGCGATGGGTGTGGTTCTCAATGGGTAGAAATTGCATCTGTTCGGGTACGCCTTCTCTAAACAACTATGCAGATAAAGTACGGTAAGTAAAAGGTCCGTCTTGAAATATGTAATCTAAAGTACCTAATAGTAAAATATTATAACCACAATCGTTTAAAACCTTTGAAATATTATTTGAAAGATATTATTGTGTAAAGTGAGGAATTTATTTTGAATAGAAAATACGTTGTTACATGGAATATCAATATGATTCATACATAACAACGATCGCAAAAAAAAATATTAATTCAAAACATTAATTCAAGATTAGAAGAAGACCTTCTTATTAATTGAAGATTGGTTAGGCAGAATGAGGAATTTATTTTGAATAGAAAATACCTTGGTTACAAATGATTAACGTAATATTAATAAAAAATTATTAATTCAAAACATTGCATGTAGGCGACTCAAGCATGACAATCACATGTCGAGTGTGTTTGTTAATTTCGAGCACTGCTATCGAGGCGCCGTGGCTTAGTTGGTTAAAGCGCCTGTCTAGTAAACAGGAGATCACGAGTTCGAATCTCGTCGGGGCCTTGGTGGAAAATTAAATCACATTTTGCATTATTTTCCTTTTCCATACCAATACATTTTTGATATGATAACTAACTTCACGCATTATTATATTTATTATGTTTACGATCCATTTCCAGCTACAGACCCAAACAGAAAATTTGTACGAGTAGAGATTTGTTCAGATAAAAGAAAAACTGTGTTATATTTTTACGATTTTTCCCAGACATCGATAATTCGCCAGTTTCCATGGCATTGTGGTTTACGACGTGACTACAATCCCGCTGCCTAAATACACATAAACATTGTAATGAGGAGGGCGTTGAGGACACAAGTGTTGTGGACGTGGTGCCGCTCCACAAAAAGGTTAACAGTTTAAATTATTTTTTTTTTTTTATTTTTAAACTTACGCGATCTGAACACATATTTATAAATACTATTTAACGGGTATTTATCGCGTTTAATTACCTTATTTTCCCGACGTTTCGACAGGTTTACACACTGCCGTGGTCACGGGATGGAAAATAAGGTAATTAAACGCGATAAATACCCGTTAAATAGTAGTTTAAATTATGTAAGTAGAAACCTATATTGAATTTGTATGTGATTGGTGAAGGTTATGTTTTTCTCCATTTTATCTGGTCGTTACGCTCGTTACTTATTAATATCAGGAATTGCGATGAAGCGCTTTTGATGTATGAAGTATTAGAAAACAGTTAGAACCCACTGGCTGGGTTTTTGGCTACATTTTGTCGGTATCCTATAATGATAGTTGTTTTTAGCTGTACTCTAACAAAGTAAAGTAAGGCCAAAAGTAAAAATGTTAACACTGTATGTATGAAGGAAAACCGAACCGGTGTTAATGAGCTAAGGCCTATATTATCTACCTCATTAACGCCGGTCCGGTTTTCATTTATAGGTCAACAAGCAGTGATGTGATTTGAAACATATTGATGGAAGAAGTTGAATATAATACAAAATATTATTGATGTTTGTTCCGAGTGTTCTAAGTATTTATTATGTATAATAAAAATATATACGTAACTAGCTGCTGCCCGCGGCTTCGACCGCGTATTTCCCGTTCCCGTGAGAATTCCAGGATAAAACATAGCTTATGTCTGTCTCCTGGTTCTAAGCTACCTCTCCATCAATTTTTAGCCAAATCGGTTCAGCCTTTCTTGAGATATAAAAAGCGTAACTAACACGACTCTCTTTTATATATATAGATGTATTAATAAAACAAGCTCAGCTTAGCTTGGGGCTACATGATGCTGTGTGGAATGTTCAGCATTTTTTTTTACATATTCCATATATTTAAAAAATATGCATTTCCTAAGGCCAGTGAAAATGTCCATGAGTGAGTCCACGCACGGGTCAGACCAGCTATTCCAATCCTTGTTGCTAGTATTAGCAGTGGCGCTGCTCTAACGGTAGCTGTTGCCATGTTTTGAAATGGTTCACGGCCGAGTTAGCTGTTTAAAGATAGCATTAGCTACGTTAATATATTGATTATATTTTACAAAATCGATTGTAAGTTTACATTCGTATATTGAACGTATCCGACTGCTACTTACAGAAAAGAGTGAGAGAGAGAGAGAGACTATGCGCTTTGGTTTTATTTGTATGTATAATTATGACTTCGATTTCAGTTTATTCAGGGTTAATAGAATAGAAAAAAATATTGATTGGTTTCTCTCTTATAAAACGGTCTCATGATTACGTTGAGTCTATGCCCTATATATTGAAGTGGCAGTGGGCTGGCCATATCGCGAGAAGAACCGACAACAGCTGGGGTAAACGTGTTCTTGAGTGGAGACCACGACTCGGCAAACGTAGTGTAGGACGCCCTCCGACCAGGTGGGATGACGATTTGCGAAAGACTACTGGCAGATGCTGGATGCGGCAAGCTGAAGACAGGGTGCTATGGCGCTCATTAGGGGAGGCCTATGTCCAGCAGTGGACTGATACAGGCTGATGATGATGATGCCCTATCGAATAAAGTTAGTATTCCATAGAGCGTAGTTCCAAATACCCTAGATCGCTCTATAAATCTGGATGCCACGTTTTTGGCCTTTGTATTCTCAACAGTGGGATGTAAAAAGCTACTAGTAATTTAGGCCTTTACAGAGCCACAAGCAAAAGCAGCTCGTATCAGGGTATTCAAAGTGATTCATTTCTTTAGATCTTTATACAGGACCTATGGACATGCCAGAAACTTCAAATACTATTAAAAAAAAAACCGTAAAACTAGGACCTTATAGTTCGTTGACGACCGATGTGGCGCGGTGGACGAAGGTCTACCTGCGATATAGAAGGTTGCGGGTTCGATTCCCGCCGCGGTACAAATGTGTATACGATCTGTAGACATTTCTATCTATGTATTGAATTATATTATGTATATCAGTTATCAAGTACCCATAACACAAGCTCTGCTTAGCTTGGGGCTAGATAATGCTGTTTGAATTGTCCAGCATTCTTTTTTTATAGTACACTTACATTTTTGTTCACTTCAATTTTTTTAAGGAACATGAAACCTTTACCTTGTTAACTTTGAGCAGATAATATCTTAATTTGTTTATTTATACATTGAGTCCCTATTACAATGTCATAAGACTTATTCTAATGAGGTATAGTGTTTCAAACGTAACCTGTCCACGTAGACGCGACGCGGGAGGAATAGTGACGCGCGTGGGAAGGTAGCGATTAATTACCCACGTCGCCACGCCTTTGTACTTATGAGATAAGGGACGGTCGAAACTGGCGAACGGCGAGCGAATTGTCCAAGAATGTTCGTTGTTCGATCGTAAATGATAGAACCGTTATTTAACCGGAAATTTTTGGGAACTTATTTCATTTCTTAGAGATACCCAAAGTGCGGGTAAGCACTATAACAAAAAACCTTAGCGGTATTTAATCCAAAATTTTCATCGAATCAATATTTTCAATGATAAGTTTTTTACTATTATGCGTAAGCCTCGAATTGGGGAAATTCTCTAAGAAATTCAATAATTTCCCCAAATTTGACTTCGACGGGTCTTGAACTCGCAACCCTCCCTCAGTACGGGATACGCTGCCAATCGAACCAAGAGGTCAAGTGCCATAGGAGTCGAAGAGCTATCGGCGCTTGAGGCTGAACAAAGTCCCAGATTTTTCGATATTTTCATTTTTATCCAATAAAGCTTCTACGCCTGTCGAATTTTTTAATGATATTACTATTTATTTTCAAATAGGTTACAGGTTTCATTCTCCTACAGCAAAAAACTTAGATTTAAGTGTCAAAGTCCCTCGAAAAACACTGACCCTGTTGAAAGAAACGAACCAGTTGCGGAATAAATATTTGTAGGTCATACGAACTTTGTGGTGATCTTTTACTCGTAGCGAGGCCTATGTCCAGCAGTCTAACCCGTATACCTTCTCCCTCTCAGACAGACTTCGTCCACTGGTCCACAGAGGTCGACTTAGAACACGGTACAAACTATCTTAGACCCGTATTAAGAAAGCTTGCTCAGTCATTGATCTACGTTTGAGTAACGCTTTTCTGTGACATAAACGTCACTCAAGCATGGATCTATGACTGAGCAAAATTCATAATACGGGCATCTGTTTCTTTGAAAATGAAAAGCTTGTATGTACCGAGCTTTATTCCACTGGCGTCACCGATGACGACGGATCGTGCGTGTGTGCGCGACATGATGGAGATAGCACTTGATTTCCATTTACGAGCTTTTCGCAGGTTTGATTACTGATAGAAGTACATATCTACTACGTAGTATGTAATAAGGCGAGGCCTTATTCTGATAAAGTGATCGCTTCACTATGACAATGGTATTGTCACAGACGAGATGACAGATTCTGGCAAGAGGGTATTACACCCATTCCTAAAATGTCTCAATGAGATAGTGCTAATAAACAACCATAGTATTAATGCGTTCATGCCGAGGCACGGGGGTGTATAGTAGAAGTTCATATCTACTACGTAGTATGTACCGGGAAGGGGCCTTATTCTGATAAACTAATCGCTTCACTATGACAATGGTATCGTTACAGAATGACAGATTCTGACCAAAGGATATTTTACACCCATTCTTAAAGTGTCTCAATTAGATAGTGTTAATAAACAACTATAGTATTATTGCGTTGGCGTTCATTCCGAGGTACTGGGGTGTAACACCACCAACTTTCAGACTCCGACTTCCGGGCTGCTACTGAGAGTTTTTCTCAGAAGCAGATTTTCAGGATTACCTACTATATATTACCTTTCAACAAAAGGCGGATACCACGTGACACAACTGCGCGGTTCTCCGAAGTAAAAACGTGCTTTCAACACGAACTAAAATGAATGGGGAACGTGATTCCAGTCCACACCTTTATTTATTGGTTGAATGAATCCACAGCCCTTAATTATTAATTAGCACGTGCTTCTCACGCGCTTTTTTGGGAAAGTAGCATATACTAAAATGTAGGTTAGAACTACATCTGTGCAGAATTTCAGCCCGATCCGTTCGGTAGTTTTAGCGTGAACCAGTAACAAACATTCACCCATCCAATGAGTGTAATTTAATGTGATTTTATATAGTAAACGATAAATAATTGAAAACTTAAACAATTTTTAAACTTTTAAGCGAGGTGGTCCGTTCACTTACCTTTTGCACTATTTGGTTGCTTGCTTCTGACAAAAATTAACATTTTTTCAGCCTCTTTCAGATACAAATTAAAAGGTAAAAACAGTGTGTTTGAGGATTGACAACCCTATCCATAGCAACTGAAGATTCCCCATGTATTACCTACTTAACACGTGGTAACTGGTAGCCCTAACGATGTGCGAATGGAGGCAAAAGGTCATTTAGACGTAACCCTAACCGGGGTCTTTATAATAACCTTTTAAGCGACAAGTAAATGTGATCTCATTAGCTCGGGACCAGTTTTAACATGGGGGTTACGGTTTTTTATACGATAAAAAGTGATAATATTGCTGGATATCACACAGCATCATCTAGCCCCAAAGTAAGCAGAGCTTGAGTTTCTAATAGAGTTATGAAATGATTTAACTATAGCACTACTATGCTATATTAGACAATAATCCCCGTGCTTGGCCTAGGTACTGACACTAGAATGACACTAGAATGAATAATAATTTACGAATTTAAGTTGCGAGCAGCTATCGCCGGATCCATAATGTGAAAGAGTGGAACAAATAATCATATTTTCTAGGTATGTATATAATAAAAAAACCAAGCCCCGACATATTCCGATAAATTATTTATTCAAGATAATAAAGATCTCACCGAAAACCTACTACAAATAAACGCGCAATAGATAAGCTATCAAAATCACGAAAGAGGTCACGCTGCTTTCGGATTTATAGTTCAATTTTGAACCTTATTAATATTCCGTAAGTGCTATAACAGAAATAGGTTCGAACCTACCACAACCGTTAAAGTTTTGGCACGACGACGGTTGTGTATTCTGTGACTGGGTAGCAACGGGTCACGTGTGTCTCGGCTAACCATCTAAGTTATTACCATGTAGGTCTTGTCGTAGGTTTAGTTGGGGCTACGATAGTCCAAAACTTCCTCAATGGAACTAGGATTGTAATAATAATGGTTCTGGACAATTCACACCGCATTATCTGACGTTGTCGCTGCGGACCTCGAGTTGCGGTACGAGGAGAGGCGGACGTAAATTGGTGGATTGTAGGAAGCAATGCAGAGACCGCAGTACCTATAGTTCATAGTTCTTTATTGATAACTTAAACATGTTACAGGTCACTTATTTATGAGTTATGTAATTATTACATAAATTATTAAATAGAAATATAAATACTATTGCGAGTAAGGTAGTGTTCTACTAACAAAAGGATTCGATGTTGTAAGTTTTTTTGTTTTTCACGTTTTAGCGAATTGAAAAGATTCGAATACTCATGAAACATTTCCACACAATCATAATTAATCGATTGCAACATTATGAATTTTATTTCCTATCTGGGTAGATAACGACAGGCGGAGCTTGCACAACACGTCCTTGTCCACTAACAAACTCCTCACGCACTTGGGAGGAAACATAAAAAGTGTGCGTATAGGCACTTGGTAGCCATTGCCGAAACCCAAGGGCACGAGAGTGTACACTCAGCGAAGTATGAATGCCTGAAGATAAATCTAAGAATGGCGTTTCAGACGATTTATGCCACATTCGGCCCACGGTTTTTATATAGGCAAATTATAATAAATTTAGTACAGTTGAAGCAATAAGTCTTTTCTTGACTTTCATATTTTTATGATGAACAAGACTCAGGAAGGTCAAGCACGTTTTGCGGTAGTCGATGCAATAGACAGCTGCGGCAAATGACACCAAAAAGGCAAGAATTATGTTTTATTCCAGGCCTAGAACTACATGTAAGCAAAATTCCACCATCTCATTATCGGCCACCACCGTTAACAAACATCCATTCATCCATCCATCCACTTAAACATCCAATTAATTAAATTGTAGTTTTCTTTGCTGATTATTATTGCCTAGCTACGTATCCACACCGCTGACTGTACACGCGTACATCCCGAAGGGCGTCGTTATCCTAATATTTAATAGTCATGTACAGTCGTCGCGTCGTGTGAATGAAAAAAGTTTTATATGAATAGGTACATTAGTTCCACACATTAGTAAAAAGTAAAATGCCAAATTGTGTGATACTGAGTCGATACCATTGTTTTGGTGTAGAGATAAATTTAGTGGAATTACGTCCCGGTTACCATCCGACCCATACCATAATTAAACTGAAATTTATATACTTACCTACTGGAATGATTTCAAAAATTGCTTAGCATTTGTTTTTAAACAACTGAACAAAAAATACTGGCTGGAAACACTGTGGATAGGATACACTGAATGAGATTTGAATAAAGAAGAAGTGGAAGGTAAAATACAGACGACGATGGTGAAAAATAAAACGGGCCAAATGCGAGTCAGACTCGCGCACGAAGGGTTCCGTACCATTATCTATAAAAAAGGCAAAAAAAAATTACGTTTGTTGTATGGGAGACCCCTTATATATTTATTTTATTCTGTTTTTTAGAAAATTTCAACAGTCTAACTATAACGGTTCATGAGATACAGCCTGGTGACAGATGGACAGACGGACAGACGGACAGCGAAGTCTTAGTAATAGGGTCCCGTTTTTACCCTTTGGGTACGAAACCCTAAAAAATGATCATACTATCATTTTTTTTCATTGGATTTTGAATGTATGCTGAAGAGTTATCCTGGAGGGATAACTCTAGGGTTAGTTAACATTAGAAGGAGGATTCCCAGATCTGTGGGGAAAATTGTTTGTTTAGTTTAATAAAATCAAGTGAAACTCACAACCGGCGTTTTCATCACACTACAAAAGTTAATATATTAATATACCAGAAATTACCAAAGAATTCCAATAAAACTTATTCGTTAATGTACATGCGTTAAACCGAGTTAAGTATTCTTTTATTTAAATCGAAAAAATACATAAGTATCTTATGCAAAAATAATCGTCAACCAACAATAAAATAGTACTTACACGGCATTCAAATAAGGTCTTAAAACCGGCTTTTTTAAATTGAATTTTAAAGCTAGGTAGTATAGAGTTGAAGGTGGTAGAGCGTGGCGGGTATGAATGAATGTTCATGAATGGGCAGAGGATGTGACGTCACTGGCGCCGTAGATACGTGGCGTAAGGTTGGCATGTGTCTTGTGAGTAGGTATTCGCGGAATAGTTAGGTATGAGAATACCTAAATGTTAGATCATTTTTCCTTGTAATTAACACGTTGTCTGTCCGTGGGGTATACAGAAGACTATTTTAATACAGTTCGTCAACTGACACTGATTCGTACCGAGTGGTCGAGTTACATTACCTATATGAATCATAGTAACATTATTTTCGTTTTGTAACTAGTACCACTTTTTGTTTGCATTATTTTTTACGTCTAGTTAAATTTTCGGTGACAATAATTTTTAACAAAATATTTTACCAGCTGCATAAACTTTTCTGTACCGTGATCAAATAAATACACATAACCTAACGTAACTTATTTCTGATATATTAGTTGACGTCATATTTTTCCCGTCAAAAGTCAAAACAAGTGTCAACCCTGCATATTATGTCAATGTCAATATCTCACCGCCATGTTTAAGTTGTAACATGCATTATTGCAGCCGTCACGCGACACGCATAAATATTAATTATATTCAATTATCTCGAATTGTACATACCAACTATGTTCATTGATAAATTATGTTTCTTCGTTGATAAGAGAAATACTTAATTGAATTGGATTCCATAACATAGTTTGATTTAAACGATCGGAACGCTGGATAACACAATTTCTATCTATGACTGTATGACCACTTTATGTATAAAAAAGCACTATCTCTGGCTTGATTATTTTGGGTATTTTAGGAAGAAAAACTATATCACTCCTATCTGATATGGATACGCGACACATAGGAACATGCAGAAAAGAGGCCCAAGAGTGTCATTGCAATTCCTTAAATTTATTTCGTACGGAACCTATAGCAAAAATATTCATGCCACGTGTGCCCTTGAATGTTTTTCACAGTTTATAATATTCTGTTTGTTATTTATTATCTTGCAGCGCACGTGACAGGAAAGTTTTCGCATGTTTTAAATTTAATTAAAAAACTGCGATAAAGTTTGAGATACTTACCCAAAACATGATACTTTGATTACAAAACGAAAAATATGAAAGTAAAGGGTAAATTAGAGGACACTTTTAATTAGGCCAGCGACTTGACGGTGGTATTTCTGACACAACTGACAGCGACGGGCGGACGGAACATAGATTAAATAAGTTATAGGTTAGGGTATTTCTTGCCCGTGTGATATTTGGGTAACTTCTGAGCATTTTAGACATGCGTCCGGTTACGTAACATACTAAAAGACCAGGTTTTTTTAATTTAATATTTCATTGTGAACGTGAGCGGGTTAACAACAAACGTTGTTCATCCTTTAGAACATGTATGTATGTTGTCTATAAACTATATACATAAGCTACAAAAGCTTGTAGTAGTAATTACGTTTGTCCCACTGCTGAGCAAATGCCTGCCTCAAATCCTTTCCTTCCATACCTAATTTGGGCTAATTAAAGGTAATTTGTGCAAAAAAGTACATAAGCAATAAATTGCTAACAAAAAATGTCTTTATAAAGGAGAAGCGAAATTCTGAAGATGGAAAATTTAACTCAAAAGAAATATTCATATATTTTTTAATAAGTAGAAATGCATTCAATGATTTTTTTTCGATAAAGTTCAATTATTCCTTTCAATTATTATTTATTAATTATTTAGTTCAATTATTTTTTTATTTAGGTAAAAATTTAACGGATTAACCCCCTTATTGACAATAGTTAATACATTGCTAATTCTCACTCTGTCTTCTTCTATTGGCATAAGTCAGAGTGAGAAATAACACTGCTTAGCAGCTGTTTAAAGTTAACGGCTGAACGGATTTTAATGAAATTTGGCAGGGAGGTAAATGGTATCCCGGGCACGGACATAGGCTACTTGAAAAGCCGCTGTTAGCAGCTAGTTATGAATTAGGGGTAAGTCGGTAGGTTTTACAGTTTTAAAACCAACGTAAAACAAAACAGGAAAAGTTTCTATGAACTATATGAACTCTTTTATTGTTAAATACAATAAAAGAGTTCATATAGTTCATAGAAACTTTTCCTGTTTTGTTCTGTAGCGGAAAAGTTTCTATGAACTATATGAACTCTTTTATTGTATTTAATTACAGATACAGATTTCTTTATTGTCCTAAATCAGTCATTATAAAAAGTGTACAATAAAAAGGTTCCGTAATTATGCTGAGGCTATGACTCGTCGAAGTATTATTTATTATTGAAGTTTTCAGCGTGTAAGGTTCTTGTTAATTCAAGCGAAATTAAAACCCAGTGTCTAAACTCTACTAACAAATATACATATCTTTGCGATAACTCTTCAGCTAGGTAATTATTACGTAAAAAGAACGACTTCCGGCCTAAACCAGTCCAGACGAAAACGAAAAACGCAAAATTCTTACATTTCATCGTCCGTGACCATGAATACCATGATAGTGGCAAATGTAGTAATTAGAGATAATCTGAGTCATAGCCGAGAACAAGTTAGGCCGCGTTCACAGAGAAGAACCTTACCGACTGTAGGAGGAGATTCTATAGTCGTTATTAATTACTAAGCCTCCTGTCTGTCTGTCTGCCAGTCCGTCCGTCATCAGCGGACTGTATTTTATCAGTATTCAGGAATTTGAAGTCGGTTTAGTTTTTCAAACACGGTAAATTATTTACAGTTGGATCCTTCGCTATTGGAAACTTTTTTCCTGGGGAATGAGGTAGTAGGTATTTGTTCCAAGGGTGTTAATACTCAGGAATTTGCAAACTATCAAATTATCTATACTAAAACGAGGAAAGATTTGTATTTTTTATATTCATGTATGTAACGAATAAACTTGAAAACTACTGGATTGATTTCAAAAATTCTTTCACTATTAGAATGCTTTCTTTTTAGGAAGACATAGGCTATGTTTTATCCCGGAATTCTCACGGGAACGGGAACTACCCGGAGAAACCGCGAGGTGCTGCTAGTTTATAATAATGACAAAAAACTGTTAATGTATAAAATTTGACTTGTCTAAGTGCTTATTTTCTAAGCCTAACAAATAAAGTTATTGAATTTTGTTTTTTTTTTTGACATCAAACCAAAAACATAGTTTTTCAAATAATGCACTTACACTAATGACGAATAGCGAAACTACATAGCTAAATATATTTTTTCCCTAAAAACGTATATGTACTAGCAGTTTTTGCCTACGCGTAATATATTGTCCAAACACACACATTAACACACGCACATGTTAACTGTGTGTAGTCGGTGTACATTACATTACAATAAATCAGTCAATACACTCCGAATTCCTACAGAGTGGGGTATTCTCAAACTACATTATAATTTATCATCATGATTTATTACACACATCACTTCTCATTCTTCATCATCATGACATCTTCAACTTTAAAACAGACATTGGTTTTCGAGACGATATGTATTAAAATATGTAACTTCCCAAGAAGGTATCAAAAAACAAAGCAATAAGTCGAAGAATCATTAATTTAAAACATTTTTTATTGTTAAATCGTGTGTAAAATCTCCCATTCCCGTCGAATGTGGGCATATGGGGAGACTGAGTATAATTATAAACGGTTTTTTACATTATGGTAATTAATTTATTGCTCTAATTTAAGATGCTACCTACTTTGTACCGCCTGCGACGCAGGAGGTTGCGTGTTCGATTCCCGCCTCGGGAATCACAAATGTGTGTACGATCTGCAGACATTTGTTCAGGGTGTTGTGGCCGTTTTCTATGTATAATAAAAAATATCTATATGTATAATGTATTGTATTATGTACATCAGTTATCTAGTTTCCATAACACAAGCTCTGCTTAGCTTGGGGCTAGATAATGCTGTGTGAATAGTCCAGCAATATTTATTTTTGGTTTTTATTTATTTATTTTACTTTGGCATAAGTCAGATGTATTCGAGCGTATATCTACTACGTTTAACGCTTATTGGTGCATATATATTCTAGATTTTTTTCTGATTATTTAGTCAATAAAACAGGCCAAGTGCGAGTCGGATTCGCGTACGAAGGGCGCGAATCCCATCAATTTTTAGCCTTTGGGTACAGAACCCTCAAAAAACAGCAGAAGAAATGACGGACTCATATTTTCAGGACCTAAATATTTTTTTTTTTTTTTTAAACAGGAAGTAATCTAGGGCCAAAGTGATTGCGAAGACAAATTCAACGGACCATAACTCAACGGGGATAAATCATTTCGTTTAGGACTTCCTATGGCCACCATTTTTTCTGTCTCCATCATCAGACCAGGTCGATGGTACTCTGACAGTGCATTGTCACCGAACTTACAAATTTCAGCTCAATCAATTGATTATTCATTTAAAATTAAGTTGAAAGATTTGTCCCACACAAACAAACAGAGGAAGTAGAATAAAAGCTTGTTATATAAATAAATATAAAGACATACTTATTAAAGCTCAGTTATAATGCGTAATGTTTGAGAATAGCCCAGCGGCACGCATGGACAATTGAACACACTTCCTTATTGGTCCGGTTACGTCACTCGTGAGAGACAGGGTTCAGACGGGATCCTGTCTGTTACGGACCTAAAGGAAGGTGTTGTTATTCACTAGTTTCTTCTCGCGGCTTCGATTGAGTTGTTTCTTTAGCCACGTTTAAAGGTTATTTTAATTATATCGCATGGGAACTGAATAACAGGATATAAAGAAATCCTGTGCTATTTCAGGTCAATAGCATCAGTACATCTATGTAACATTTCAGCCCGATCTGCTCAGTACTTCTGACGTGAAGAAGTAACAAACTTCCATCCATCCATTCAAACTCTCGCAATTATATGAAAAAAGTGACTCAGTAATATTATATTATTTTCTTTACAAAGATTTCTAATACTCATGTTTTGACTGAAAACAGAAAACCAATTTTATGACGAAAAAACCTTGAATGTTGTAAATTTTTTTGATTAGATTAAGTTTTGATATTTTAGGATTTTAGTTAGTAATTTATGGGAGTCGAAACAAAACTTAACCGGACACAAAAAAATCGAAAATTTCCTAGGCTAAACGAATAAAACGAATTTCCAACAATCTGCTAAGAACGGATTTTTGGAAATTCGTTTTCTAAAGTAGTTAAAATGGTGACAAAGGTCATTTTTATAATAACTTCAGAACCTGTTAGCCCGTCAAAATTTGTTGCGTAGAAAGTTTACTTAAAATAAACAGACACGTGTATCAGGGTTTTTTGAAATTCACACCCTAAAGGTCAAAGGTGTGGAGTCAAAGTTAAGTCAAATACTGACTTATCAAGAAATCTCAGGAACTAGAGAAACTAAGAGACTGTTGCATGAAAATTTAGTTAAGGACATAAGCACCTGCTAAAACAGTTTTATTTAGAAATTCACAATCTTTGTTTATTAATTTCTATCTGTGGCTTCAACTGCGTGGAACTCGGGAAATTATACTCGCATGTACATTAGAGAGGTAGGTACTATTCGTTTAGATATATAAACGAAATGATTGAAAAACGTTCCAATAATCTATATTCATAAAAGAGAAGAGAAAACTGGGTGACACATCAAGAGAACTCTGAAACTACCAGACCTACGAAGCTGAAATTTTGCATGGAGTTTTCTTTTAGGACGTAGACACAATGAAATCGCGGGCGGGTAGCTATAGTTTAGCATATTCCAATGAAATTTCGTCTACGTGGTCCCTAATAAATATTTTAGACGATTATGGTTTTATTTTATTGCAAAAGAATGTTATTTTACAGCAAAAAAACAAATTTATAAATTAAATTTCACGCGTGCCAGCCATTCCGCGGCTCTAGCCTTTCTGTCTCGCCTTCTCTTCGAAATGACAACCAAATTCTAATTATGGCTCCACAGAAAAGCAGCGCTGTAACGACAATGTACTACTTACAGGAACCGAAATGCTACATGGATAAAAAACTACAACTGTTGTTGTTAACTGAGTTGCAGATCGTACAAACATTTGTCACAAGGCGGGAATCGAACCAGCGCCAAAGAGGTCGTCAAAACTCGTCAACACCAGTTTGACCTGGGTCTTTCCCGAGTTCTCAGCTAGTCTGCCTTAGGAATCCAATCTGTTTGATTTCAATACGTATTCCCTGTGAGACCATGCTGTGAATAAATTAATTAAATGGAATTTAATTATCGCTCTTGCAGGCCTACTTCCAACACATATTTCCATCGGGAATTTAAGGATAAAATTGTAAAAATGAATCGTCGAAGACTAGGGCTCTACAGTATTCGGGAAGAAAAGATATCTTTGTATTAGTAGGTACAGTGCGCGTCAGAATTAAGTATCCCCCTTGTCTACAAAATATTTTCTAACTTCTATTCGCTTGTGACTAATTTTCAATGCAAAAACGTATCAAGCCGCTAAGGATCGAACCACCCACCCTTTATATGGAGACTCGAATTCTCGGCATTAGATCAACTGAGCTATTTAGCTGATAGAACAATACGTCCAATTTTGTCTATCGGTCTAACTAATTAGTCCCTATTTTTAATGCCAAGTCTTACATTTTTTTATGGATGCGGGTAGGGTTTGACTTTGTCGTTTGTAGCGAACAAAGTAATTGTCACTCGTCTTATTCCGTGTGGTTTGCTTTGTGCATATTTTGCGAGAGATCGAAATATTGTTACCAATGTTCTTTCGTTGTAAACAAATTATTTTTGAATATCTATTATACAAAACCTTTCACTGTTTACAGATATTATTTGTTATTATGGTTTATCAAAACAATTATTTCGTTATAATATCATAGATTTATACGTAGTAGTTATTGTATAATATTGTAGACATTTATAGAATATTCTTTTGTGTAATTTTTGTTTTTTTTTCATTAACTTGCAATTAAGCCCATAAAGAATAATATCCATTTAAAATCTTACATATTGCAAAGAAAATAGATAAAAATTGATAAAAAAACGAAACACCGCTCACGAGATTCGAACCATGTCACTCTTTTATCTTGTCTTGCATTATTTTGCCGGTTACTACCGCAAGGCCAAGATGATACTTAGAGAAACCATCGAATTTTAAGTAAGGTTAACAAATTAAATGAAATTAAAATGAAACAATTTATACAAAAATTACATTTTAATGATACAGAACATACAATTTTTGTTGGAAACGTCAAAAATATGAAAAGAAAATGGAAAATTATAAAAAAACATGTAATTTTGATCACCCAATCTCCAACGATCGCTGACAGGATTTGAACCCACATACATTGAGATAGGGGGATACTTAATTGTGACGCGCACTGTACATAGTTACAGCGACTATTTGATACCCATAGCTTAAAATTAACACCGTGTTTCTTCAATGAGTGAAGAATCTTAGTTCTATCTATCTAAGTTAAGTGACGAAGTAGATAATTTGTTGTGGATCCCCAAGAAATAGTTTTACTTTTCGGGACACCATGTATACGTGTAAGGGAATGTTTTTAGGGTCAAGGGCACGCTCGAACATAACAGCCTTTTATCTGACATAGATAACTGATATACATAAAACAATGCAATACATAAATTTTATATACATAACAAAAATTTTGGTTACAGACTAAGCTCGGCTTTCGTAAGTATATTGAACGCCCTGAAATATGATTAAATAGTCCTTTTTAGTACAAGCAAGGCCAAGACAAAGTCAAAAAGAAAAGAAAGAGTTATTAATAAAGTTATTTTTCAACTTTATTAATAACTCTGCTTACTTTGAGGCAGATGATTCTGAATATTTAAAGCATAAAGCGTAACTAGTCCGGGCTAGAGCGCAAAAGACGTTAAATCATGTCATTAATTAATGTCGTTTTATATAAAATTGAATAAAAGTATTTCATATATTTTATACGCCCATTTAATGTAAATTGTTCTATTTTAAACATACTATTACGTCAAACGCTAATCCTGACCTACTCACAAATTTGAATGGAAAATACCAGCTTCTTTTTGTGTGAATCTTATACATTTGAATATTAATATGGTTTTACGATTGTCTATATCAATAATCACGTGAGTTTGATTTAGGTGTTTCAATGTGAATAAAAATGTAGAAAACCGTCGTTACTTTATGTAATCTTGAGAAAAATATGACAGAAGTCAAATAATAATTTTTGTCCAAGGATCGATCAATAGACTTGACAATTTATGAAGACAGAACCTGCGTAACCTGTCTCTGGTATTCCCATGCGAAATCGTTTTTGTAATAATTAATTCTTTAATAACAAATTGTTTGAAAAAGTTGAATGTCTATTAGTTCTTAAGTCTATGACGCGGCGGTTAGCAACAGAGTAACTGCTAAAGGATCTATGATCGTGACGTCATCTAATATAATTAAGAGGGCGGAAGGCCTCCCTTAGGACTTAGTTTATTAAGTCCCATGAAAATAAACAATTTTGAAGGCCAATGCTGCGATATTTTAGAAGGGCTACTTGTGGGTATGTACATTATGCTTATCGGTATGGGGTAGTCATTGTCACGCACGGCTTTGAGCGGGATCTACTCGTAAAAACGAAAATCGAAGTTTCTGATTCGTTTTCGTGTAAACGCTTTCTTATGCAAGTGACATAAGAGTTGGTTTTGCTTGAAAACGAATCCGAAATTTCGATTTTCTTTTTCGAGTAGACCCCGCTGATACAGAGGTTTTGTGTTTCCATCGCTATACGATTCTGATACTTTGCAAACAGGAAATAAAGCTTTCTGGGAGAAAGGCGGATTCTAAGTAGAGAAAATTACAAATATTTTCATAAACATGCCATATGTGATGAAATTTATATAAGAACGACACTTTTAATGTTGTTCTTTAACATTTTAAACGATATCTAGCCCGGAGTACCTGGAGCTTGTTTGATGACAACCAAATGACTTACGATTGATTGGATGGACTTACATTCATCCATTCTAATACTATAAATTCGAAAGTAACTCTGTTACTTTTTCACGCCTAAACGGCTGGACAAATCTCAATAAAATTTGTTAGGGGAGGTAGATGGTTTCCCGGGGACGGATATATACTACTTTTTATCCCTGAAAAGTGCGAGCGAAGCCGCGGACAGAAGCTTGTTCATTTATATAAATAAACATTATAAAATTATAGGTAATTTATTATTTTGTGGGCTACACCGGGATCAGACAAGCGCAGGAATAAGGCCATGTCATAAATATAGAGACTAGAGAGGCCTATGTCCAGCAGTGGGTCTACAAGGGCTGATAATGATAATTTATCATTTTAATAATAATAATATAATAATAATAATAATGCTGGACAATTCACACAGCATTATCTAGCCCCAAGTTAAGCAGAGCTTGTGTTATGGGTACTAGATAACTGATATACATAATACAATAGAATAGACAAATAGATATTTTTTATTATACATAGAAAACGACCAGAACACCCTGAACAAATGTCTGCAGATCGTACACACATTTGTCCCGAGGCGGGAATCGAACCCGCAACCTCCTGCGTCGCAGGCAGACCTTCGCCCACCGCGCCACAGGGGTCGTCATTTAATGGGGTCACAAATGTGATAATTGAGACAACTCCAAAATCTAGAGCAGTATTGAGGAAGTCTTCGAAACTAGGTTAGATAGTAACAGAATTCACACATAAATCATGCGAAGCCTGACGGATTGACGGATGTCACTCCATCCCTATCTAGGTCATCTAATGTGGGGCAGTCTAACCCCAAGGTCACGACATGCCCGCCCGCGCGTCCTGCGTCTTGCGTCTGCGTCCGGGGCGAGAACAAATCAAAGAAGTTGTTTGACTGTGCCTTAAGGCGCCGCGGTGCGACTTGCGGAAAAGTGACATAGAGCGACGCCAGTCGCAAGACGCAGGACGCGCCGCAAGACGCATCGCCCGATGTCGTGGCCTATGCCGTATATTTTATCTTCAGCACACAAACATTCACTGCTATGCCTCCTCACTCAAGAGGGGTTTTGCCATGACCACCACTCGGCAGGAGTGGTGATCGATCGCAGTAAGGGTGTTAAAATACGCAGAAGGAAGCTGCCTTCCTTATCTCTATGAATTCTGTGAACATAGCCTCGAATGCGAAACTGCGCAGTATCGGGCGCACCGCGCCTGTTTGGAACCTTGAAATACGCTACTGCGCAGCCACTTCCGTACGTACGTAGTACTTCCGAGAATCCATAAAGATTTGCGCGTCTTCATCTTTTTAGGCTAAAAAGAAAAGATGCATCGCTTGTTATCCCCTAGGTTCAGGAGTCCAGACCCAAATAACCTGTGAGTGGTACAGTTTAGTGTGATATTACCTTGATTCGGTTTGTTTTCTATACCTCGATTTTTATCTCTGGGGTAAATTTGGGGCGAGTACTTCAACAAAACATTATCTTTACCCTTCTGGTTTTGTCGAGGGTTAATAATAAGATGCCCGTAAAAACATCTTTAGAAAACCTACCCGTCTTTTCTACGGCCGCCCTCGTAACAGTGTTATTGCACGAGTCACGTTCCTGTCAAAAATATCTTCAGAAATACTAGAATAAAAACCCGCTTTGTGTGCAGATCGCACCACTTGTCCAGTAGTGGCGGGAATCGAGCCCGTTACATCCCAAGCCACTGAGGTCGTCAGCTACATTTTTTGCAGATATTGCTGATGATATTCAAGAGGACAGGTATACAGAGCGAGACCTGCTAAGGATTATGCAAAATACACTAATGGCTTGTTTGCAGAGAGCTAATACGCGAAAGGCGTTAAACTGTGGACGGAAATGTCTTAGGACGCGGTGATGGTGTTGCAAGAGGCAGCGGGTGCGAGATTTTCTATCCTATATAAAATAGATATAGAACCATCAAAAATCCACTCTTGATTGCTCTAGCGGTCATTCAGCGTTCGCCATGTTCTTCTTTTATCTAGTGATCAAATCCATAGATCCACAAGCTCTGCTTAGTTTGGGGCTAGATGATACTGTGAGAATTGCATAGCACAAACTCTGCGTAGCTTGGGGCTGGATAATGCTGTGTGAATTGCATAGCACAAACTCTGCGTAGCTTGGGGCTGGATAACGCTGTGTGAATTGCATAGCACAAACTCTGCGTAGCTTGGGCCTGGATAATGCTGTGTGAATTGCATAGCACAAACTCTGCGTAGCTTGGGGCTGGATAATGCTGTGTGAAGTGCATAGCAAAAGCTCTGCTTGGCTTGGGGCTAGATGATGCTTCATCTAGGATGCTTCGTGTATTGTCTAGCATCATTTATTAATTCTTTCTTTATTCAATCTGGTCGAGAGAAGATTCTCTCTGGTCAGACACCTCTGGCTATGGTTCCAAAATACACCCTATCCTATATCATCCCCGTAATACCTCATGAGCTTGTGAAGTCCACGAGGGTACGGCAGGGATATAATAGGATTATCAGGGGAGTCCAAGGAAAATCTGGGGCTTAAAACTATTTGTATGACAGTGATAAATTGTAGTTTGATTATGGGCTAAATCCTTGCGTTGTAGCCCTACGATGGAGACACAAAAAGTTCCGGAATCACGCGCAAAAAATACGCCTTTGTAAATTTTATTTTACACTCATTATTTTTACTCTAATTGACGTTTGAAAGGTTTAAAATAGGGGTTGATTCGTTCAAGACAATTCGTCATTATCTTGAGTAACTACAAGGATTTTGGTGTCCTTTCGAAGCTGGCGCCCCGCCCGGGGCAAGTGCTTAACCCCGCTAGATCCGACACTGACAGGATGACGAACTTTGAAAGACTGGAGGCAGATGCTGGATGCGGCAAACTGAAGATAGGGTGCTAGGGCTATAAGCGGAGGCCTAAGTCTAGTTGTGGATTAGGCTGATCTAGATGATGAAACAAAAGTAGAGTTCTAGTAGGCACAAGGCAATTTTAACTTCAGACCAAATTCGAAAAATATCTTCGGTCTCGTCTTTTATTGACGTCAAAGGGGCCCTCTACATATATGGTAATTCAGAATCTCGTATATAAATAATACTTATGTCTAGTTTGTCCGAATGTATAATAATAACATGTTAAACACATTCGGGGTTATCGAGAGGCCGCGCGATATAAACTGGGGTGACCAGACGTGAGGTTTTATAGAAACTGCCGAAACTACTAAGTACAATAAAAACAAATTTTGTTTTGATTTAAATAAAAACTACGGGGTTTTAAACAATATTTTAGTAAAAGGCTGGTTTGCTTCGCTCGTACGAACGAAACATAGGTATGGCAAAACGCGCCTCTTTATTTGATATGAAAGTACAGTCAGCTGCTCAGATATGTATACACTCTCAAGTTTTCATTTTATTCGGAACCTTTCAAATAAAAACCTACGCACACATTTTTTCGTAGAAAGTTGTCATCGTACCTATCAAAATGCGGTATATATGTCGCAGCCAGCCTAGCTTAATTAGCCGTTCAATCAACAGCCTAGCCCCTGGTTCTGCATTCCTACTTCACCTGTATGCGCCCATATGTCACACTGCAAGGCTCGCTCGATAACCATATCAAACAATGTATTTTGAAAATGCAACCAGGGGCTGGCTGTTGATTGAACGGCTAATTAAACTAGTTGGTTGGACATATACACTTAGGAAATTACTATTTAGTCAAATTGAAAACTGAGTGTATACATATTTTGGCAGGTCACTGTACATCTAAAAAGCATCAGACGTTTAAATAGGTACCTAAATAAGTTAATTTCCTAACTATTATTTAGAAATATTTGTCATTATAATTTTTTAAGAATGATTAAAAGCCAATCAGTGCCTAAACTTTTTTCTTCTCTTACCTAATCTTAAATTCAGTATGATGCAATATGGTATTGTAAGGATTTAATCATCCGAAAAATTACCAAATTTAACGCAATTTATCAATCACTGACTGCTCTGAGTCAGAATGTCAAGGTGCCAGGAGATAAAACTACTTGTTCAACTCTTTCGATGGAAATCCAGCATATTTTTTTTTTCGCTTCTTCCACTACCTAGTGGACAAAAAACTGAGGCGAACAGAAAATTAACAACACCTTATTTCTTAAAAAAATCGACATCAACGGGACTTGAACCCGCAACCCTCTTCTCAGTAGGTAGGTACGGGTTGCACTGCTAATTGCGTAATTGACATTATTTGGGACGTTATTAAATATCTAAGAAAATTACCCCAGTGAAAGGCTTACGCACTATAATAGCAAAAACCTTATTTCATATTTGATTATAATAACTTAAAATAAAGCTGTTTAAGGTACTTATAAAATATGTCTTGTCTATTTTTATAAAATAAGCCAGCAAAAATACAGTTATTGAATCTGAAATCTCGACTCTACCAAAAACCACCATATCATTCATAACTAGTACATAAAATAATGTTCATAGCCATAAACCTTTTTAAACTCTTTGACATAATAAGAAACCTACATCTCGATCGCGAAACAAATCGCCATCTTAGATTCACGATGCGCGACGCCATCTTAGATTGCGAATTACCGCGAAATAAATGGTTGTACTAGTGCCGGGTAGTAGCGCCAAGGTCATCTCTACGAAATCCTTCACAGCGGTCAGCGACCTACGGAAGTCGAAACGACCAGTATAACCAGACACGCCGACATCAATACACTTCCCCGTTTCTGTTGGCGAACGGATCGGGGAGGGGGGTCAGTTTACATGGTTCTTCGGTTTTATGTCATCATGCCATACGGCCTTCAATTTTGATGTTTATGTAAACCGCGTGAGCGTGTTGTGTTACTGGGGAAGATTTTTTTGCGTTTAACTTTCGGTCAAGTTTGCAGGTACTACGTGCGACCGCAGGTAAGTACTTAAAAAGAATTAGAGATAACCAAGCTCGTAAGAAATGTAACAGAGTACAACTATTAGGTATAGTAGGGTCAGTCGTACATAGGTAGGTTGAATAGATGTTGAAGCTCGTTCTATCTTTGAATGAGATTTATAATTCAGCTCCTCGATCAAACGAACAATTTCATAAAAAAATCTAAAATAAGATATAGGTTGAATAGATGTTGAAGCTCGTTCTATCTTTGAATGAGATTTATAATTCAGCTCCTCAATCAAACGAACAATTTCATTAAAAAATCTAAAATAAGATATGTATTGACATATCTTATTTTAAATTTTGACGTGAAATGACTTTCACGTATTGGTCATTTTGCGATTGGTTGGATTTTGCATGATGTTATTTATGATGCTTTTTTCATTGGTCATTATGCGTATTAGTCAATGTGCGTCTTAACGTTATTTTTAACATATGACAAAAAAAACACCTGTTTTCAAATTACATTTAATAGTCAGTGTCACTCGGGATAGTTCGTTTAGATTCTAACTAAGTACACAACATTCAAATCTATTCAGCCATTTAAAAGTCGTGGTTGAAAAAAAAACACGTATACATGATGAACACTGAAAACATTACACACCTCTTTTGGGAAGTCGTGTAAAAACAGCTAAGTAACAGGAAATTTCTACGATCCTGCAATAGATCCAGTTTTGAACACCTGTAGAATTTATATCGATCAATAGGTTAAACCAATCAAGTCTAAAATCCATCAATCAATATCAAAATGTGACAAAAAATATCACAGACCAACCGGTTCGAATACAAATGACAAAATTAAAACAAGTTTTTTAAGTAATAAATACAAATGGCCGCCATTCCAGGAAAAACGAAGAAGATACGACGTACGCGCCTAAATTATAACGAAACAGGAAATGATAAAGGTCTGCAGATATCGAATAAGTAGCTGCTATCTATGGCACAAGAAATATTTGATAATGAAGTTCAGAAAACCGGTGAAGAATAAGTTAGCATAATGACTTGAGAGTTCAGTACCCTCAATTTATGTATAAAAAATAAAACCGGCCAAGTGCGAGTCAGACTAGCGCACGAAGGGTTCCGTACCGTATCTATAAAAACGGCAAAAAAAACACGTATGTTGTTTGTTGAGATACAGCCTGGTGACAGGCGGACAGACGGACAGCGGAGTCTCAGTAATAGGTCCCGTTTTACCCTTTGGGTACAAAACCCTAAAAAGAAAACGTCTACTAAGTCTGGAATCTCACGGCACATAAAATGATAAATTATGTTCTGTGTTACTCCTAGGTATCGATCTTAGTCATAGGTGTACTTTTGTAACATTTGTACCTAAGATATAGACCATGTTATTGTATTTTTAGCGATACTTACCTACTTTAATATCAATGTTTGACTTTGTTTTGTGCTGTCTATGTTTGTGAACCAAATAAACCATCTATCAATAAATCTATCTGTGTAATTTTTTAACAGTCGAAGTGAAACAAGTTTTAGTTTGACATTGAACCCTAAAAATAAGAACTAACGTTCGATACTATAGTTATTGCATCATTCAATGAATATTAAATACATTTTACCACATTATGATAACGCCATAATGAGAAGATTTTTAGGTAGGTGGTAAAAAAATCATTTACAAAGTAACATTATCAATAATTAGAAGCCTGAACGAATACCTAATTAAGCAATAGTTTTAGCAATTAAGACTGTCAATTATTATAATTAGTAATTTATCAATGAAGGACAATTAAGTCTATTTAAACTTAATGGATAATAGCCAAAACGTCTTTGAACTCTTACATAATATGAAATATATAAAAGATAGACACATTAAACTACAAGATGAATTAGATTTTATTACAACGAATAAAGGACTTAAGTTGTATGAAGTCGATTGAGCGTAATTGATGAACGACAAAATGAACTCTGGCTTAAGATAACGCAATAAGAATGAAACACTAAATATAAACACCTAAGTCTTATTACAAAGGCATAAAACTGATTTTTGAAAGGTTTATTTAATTACAAACCATTCACAAAATAAAATAAACAAAACTGTTTCATTCATAAAAACGGAGCGCGATGATTTATTATTGACACTTTCGTTGTTTTGTACAGTTCCTGTTATTGCTCTGGCACTAAAGCAAGTTTTAAAGCGTAGGGTATAAAGGTGTAAGGTTCAAATTAACCTTCGATAAAGTCAATTCAGTACAAGACTTTTCAGCGTCCGCTTTACATAGTAGGTATACATACATACACTCTTAAACATTTAGGAAACACAACGATTTAACGATATCTTAAAACTACATTTAGGTTTGAATGTGGAGGATTATAAAGGGGAGAGAAGAGATAAGATGGATGGACTGAGTGAAAGAGGATACGGGTAAAAAAGGTGTATCTAGGTACGGAGATGACGGCTGATAAAGGAGAATTAAATGTTGCGGCGACCCCACCAAACGTAGGATGGTCCGTAAGAAGAAGAAGAAGAATGTCCTTTACGGCTTTATGAATGTCAAGTTCGGGAAAGTAATAAGAGCCGAGATTAGTTACAAATATAATACGTACATATACGAGCCGATACGATTGCTTATTATGAGGTTATGTATGTTAAAGTATTGACTATATCAAAAACTACTAATTTAAAAAGTAAGAACTGTAAATTAGCAATCTCCTAACAATGTTAACCGTAATGGAAAATTTTATGGGCGTCCCGGAGTGAATGAAATTATGAATATTGAAATGGCAAATTGTTAATTCTGTCACGGTGAGAGTTTTACGAATTGAGACGAATGTTCGCAGTTCGCAGGTACGAGACGGGAATTGAAGAGCTTACTAAATTTGCTTTATGGAGGCATATTATTACTACAGATATTATTTCCGGTTATTTTTATATAATTAATATTTTTATGTCTGGATTCCGAGTTTGTCAGAAAAATTCCTGGTAAATATTTAAAAATATCGTGGATTTTAATTATTCTAGAACTATTAATCTCCCCACGCTCTCCACAAACATCATAGAAAAGCGAATCACACTTATTTCAATCGTTTTTAACGAGTCAACAATCTTATTTACTTTCCTTTACTCAGGAAAGCATGCTAGAATAACAAAGATATTAAATATGTAGAGAGAATAATAAACAAAACTAAAATTATGACTTACCTCAAAACTTTTCTTCTGTTGTTAGGATGATGTCTCGAAGCCATTTCAGGATCAATCGCTTGCAATTTTTTGTGTAACTCTTCGTTAGTGAAATTCTGTTCATTATTAAAAAAATCTTGTATAGTTTTTTTGTTTAATTCTTCTTCTACTATATCATCAGTTGTGCATTCGTCTTGTTGTTCTTTGACTTTTGTGTTATCTTTGCTGCCTGTTCCGCTAGCTTGGTTTAAAGTTTTCTCTGTTGCTATTCTTTTGGGGGTACTGTCATCATCATCATCTTCGAGTGGTCTCTTACCTCTGCTGACCTCCCAAAGCAGTGCTTCATCGTTGTCCATGGGTTCAACAAGTATTTTGTAAACGATCGATTCTATGTAGTAATGCGTACCTCCGACAATTATCGGCATTTTGCCTTCCTCTGTTAGGTTATCAATCTGTTTTGGAATTAAGGATATTCGTATTTACGTATTTATAGAGTGACTGACAGCCTACACACACAATAACTAACACTTGGTTAAAAAAAACGTCAAATTATAACAAGCTGATGAAAAACCGGCTGTGAGGGAACTAAGGTTGCCACTTAGGACGGGATGCCACGATGGGTTGATGACAATCGCAAGGCCATGGGCAGCTCCTGGCCAAGACTACCCAAGGACGAAGATAAATGACATTAACATTTATAGGGGCCTTTGTCCAGTAGTGGGTTGACCAAGGCTCACGATGAGGAGGGAATTGATGTTTTACTTGTGAAAATATCATGGCCTTATATACCCAACAGTGGATATAAGATATGATAAGGCTAGATGAAGAAATCAAATACCACTCAAGTAAGATTAGACGAATCAAATTGCGGTAAATGTCCCTAATGACGATAAGCTTAAGGCTGACTGTGCTTACATTGATATCAGTACGACACACGTAAGTACCATAGTAAGCCGATTAAAGGTGAACGACCTCTCAAAAGGAAAGCCTTTGTAATTGGATTAGGTGGACCAAACATTAGCGTTGGAGTTGTGGCCGGCCCCTTACAAGTGATCGCTATCAGAGGGTGTGTAGCCAGAGGTTGCAGCTTTGATTCCTGGCGGAAAATGTTGACTCGATTGAAGACAAATTGGTTTTATAATTTATGAGAGCAATTGTTTCAAAGATAATCCAATACAAAGCCAGTCAACACACGTGCTTACAGGAGAGGCGCAAGAGCGTAAATTTAATAGATATCGCAAAATAACACAAAAGGGAGCTACGTAAACTTGCTGCCTCATAAAAAGTTACACTGTCTTTCAGAAAGCTCTAGAAAATCAGTGAAATAGTTAATACAAATAACAAGAAAAATTTAAAAAAAACCTGTAAACGTGGACTAGATCTATTTGATACTGTGTAAGATAGACAGCAGTCTATCAGTCTTACGTGTTTATAGTGCATCTGTCCGGCTGAGAGTTTTCTAACACGAGAAGTCACTCAACGACCGACCGCAAGATAAAAGAAATAGCTTGGAGAACGCAGAAACTATTACTTGGTGGACTATCGCTCGGACACAAAAATATCATTATAAATTTTAAGAAAATTTCTTGAGATAGTGATTACTTGCTTATCTTTTTTTTCAGATTGTCAACTTCCGGGGTTCCGTTCTGAAGAGAGCAAGCTGAGTTATGATTTTATAGGAAGGACACTGGCAATATAGAAAGCCGCATACCAGTAGATATGATAAATAAAACTTAATCGATCGGTACCGGAGGCCAATGCGCAACAGGGGGAGTCAACAAGCTGAGATGATGATGATGAATGCAGAAATATGCAAAGGATACAATCTTCAGCGTGCGATTCCGGAAGTCAATAACAGTGAACATCTGATTCGGCTCCAGGATATCCAGCAGATGGTGGGGCGCCGCTTCACGCTCCTGGCGACTGGCCTTAGCCGTCACTATATCCAGGCCTTTGTAGATCTGGAAAAATAGATACAGTTAGCTGTGGTATTCTACCCATTTAATATGTGTATTCGAGGGTAGGGAATAAAACAGTTGGTTCGTTGACTTGGTGTTTCCATGATTGAGCTCCCACTATTTATGTTAATAAATACCACTGGCGACGAGGATGGGATTTATTATCCGTCAAACAGAACGACATTACGGTTACTTCTTCATTTCTTTTCACTTAAATGATAGAAGTGAATAAAATAAAATTAGCACTTATGTTCGTAATGGTAAATATCATTATCGGTTATTATGAATAATTGAAGTCTTTAAGTGAACTGGGTGTTCTTATTGAAATTCACACTATCATTGTGATGCTCTAAGATCTCAAGAATAAAGCTACTAGTAAAGGAAAGATTCAGTTTTAATGGTACCAACGCAGACAGAGCTATGTATTTCACTGATTTAGGTATTGGAAAACCCTAACCTAAACCTAAGAAAATAAGGTCACGCATACTCAACTCAGTTTTACTAGGTACGGGACATTAAAACCAAGTGACAGAATGAACAAGATTTATTATATTATGAAGAATTTTGGGTTGAACGCACTCTTGTTTACTTAACAGTTCCAATCATAGGTGGTAGGTGTAAAAACATATTAAGAACGCCCCGGTTCTTTATTATGATGCCGGTTCCACACCATGACGGCCATGTCTTTTTGCCAACAAATGAAACATGCGCATGCGCCCTAGTGATTAGGCGGATCGCTTTCGCCATTTGGAGGAGAGCTCATGTATAATACTGGACCCTTTCAGTTCAGTTGTTCTTAATCTAAAATAAAAAATTCTTACATATCAAGTAGGTACATACACATTTATAAATATAGCTTAGTAGTACTTATGTTTTGTGATAGAACTAAGTAGAGTATAATTTTCTTTGGTAATCCTACCAAAAGTATTTTTATACTATAAATTACTTTTGGACAGTAAAAGATGGATGATAATGATGGCCCGCGAATATTGAAGCCAACCCGTTAAATTTCCAAAGAAGTGATGGCTACTATTGGGAGCTATACATATATCCATCCACTTTTTCATAGATATTTTTTACCATGCCTTTTGTCTATTTGAATGGGCAGAAAACAATACAACAGTAATTTCATTACTGTAGTACAGTACATAAGGCATACCTTAATATAGTCAAAAACTTCACTTTCTTATGTATATGATGAGGAGATGGTGGCCAAAGGCAAATTAAAAAAATATATGGGGGAAATAATAGTCCCGCTGTGTTAACATCCTTATAGATTTCAAAATACCCTGCCATTTAAAACAACAAAAATTGCGCAAAAGCACATTTAGGGGCCAATTAAGGTCTAGCAGCGGCCAACTTTGGGGCCAACCACTAGCCAATCAAGGTCACTAAAGCCGTGTGGAGCCGGCTGAATTTTCAAACACATTATCCATGGTCTACATTATAAGGCGTCCTTCTTACATACATTTCATACATCTTGCACAGATTTGCATAATCGTCATCAATGAGCCTTTGTTGTCAATGGTTTGAATATTTATAATGTAATTGTGAATTGATCTATTTTCTAGGACGGTTATTGACAGTTTGTGGTGTAGTCGATGGATGGGGTGGCACAAAGGGGGGTACTATTCCCATTAAGGGGCGATATATGACGCCACTTTGTCAAAAGGATAGGCATAGGATTTCGCGTATGTACAAATAGCTGCCCCCCTAGCACGGGGATTGTTGTCTAGGGTAGAATAGAGAAAAATTACGTCACTTCGTCATACAATGCGTAAATTATTTGTAATGCATTCCATCAACTTCAATAATGTACGCAATGTATGGCGATGCAATGTCATTATTGTCTATTCTACCCTAGACAACAATCCCCGTGCTAGGGGGGCTGTAGTGACTACAATTTCTCAGCCTATCGTCATAAGGCCACTCATAATATTATTTTAGGGTATGACAAAGATGGTCAACCGTCAAGAAGATGAAGGTGGTGACCTCAGCTATCTTCCACCTCTATGTAATTGTAGTAGGTACCAGCCGAATTAAACGTGACCTTATGTCAAATTAAGGACAAATTCCAGGCCGTTTAGGGGGTTGCTCAAGGTCGTTAAAACTTGGTCAGGTCCTATAACCGACTAAATTTTTAACTCAGGGATTGTGTGTTTAAACCCCTTTATTTCCCGCAAGAGGGATGGGGTGGGCGGTAGTTACAAGACTATAATAATGTCTGTATGTCTCTGCTGCAAATAAAACTGAATCAGAATGGGTTTATCTGCTCGGGGGCAGATAAACCCATTCTGATTCAGGTTTTTTTGTCTGAAAGGTAACTTCTTAATTAAAATTTAAGTGAAATTAGCTTGTTGTTCGCATAAAATGGAGCCTAAGTCCCGGGTTATTATAAAGAATCGACAGGCATGACACCTTGCTCATTCACCAAAATCGGAGTGTAACTCTCCCGATTTTGGGCGCTACGGTAGAGAATATACGTCAGCGAGTTATCTGGGTAGTTTTTGTATACAAACTGGTAACAGACCCCACGGAATATTGGAATTTTTTTACGACATTGGTATCATCGAAGCAAAGCACAGAAGCTCGAAACAATTTTCGATTTTGGAAGCTTTCACTAAATTTTCATTTATGTCTCGTTCATCTCCGAATTCAAATTTAAAAAAAAAACGGGCCACACGTGAGATTATGCGTTGCTGAAATTTTTGTTTTACTTAGTGATAACCTTGCTGTTACCTTGTTTTATCTGTTATTATTATCAGTTTTTGTTAAGTTTTCATTCATAAATGCTTGCTTTGCTGAGATAAAATATCTTGTATTTTAAATCTGAGTAAGGCTGCAAAATGATAACCGGGCAACATTAACAACAGGTACTTACATTTAAATTCAAGTTTTTGACAGAAGTTTTCATACATTAAACGTCAAAGTTTACCCACGAAGCTGTTAACTGCTCGATTTATCTTTTAGTGCACACCAGCCTAACTAAAGTATGTATTCATCAAAAGATAATCGGTTAATTAGGCAAGTTTTTCGTTAAACTTTAAAGTTAAATAATCGAAAACTTGTGTCAAAAACGTCAAAACCACATTTAACCACCTGTTGAAATCGGGTCTAACGCTATGTCATATTTACAATGTCGTTCGACGACAAAATCGTTCGCTCGCACTGCCGTACAACTAGTTGGTCGTACGACAATGCCATTGTGTCCAAACCACGAAGTGTCGTCAGTCGTCAAGATGGCGGTATCAAAGGCCAATTTGCTTTACCAAAGTGAAAACTGTTAAAAATAATTATACGTGGTACTCGTTCAGAGTACAACGTATAATTATAAAGGTAGGACGAAAATTGTCGAATTCCACCATCTGTACTGTTTTTGTAAACACACCACACGTGATTTCCGCGCGACCGACACGACAAAATAGAACAAGTTTGAAATTCAAACTCACCGACTAACCAATGCGATATTGCATGTCCGTGCGTGTGGCCAGTTAGGACAGCTCCATTCAAAGAATGTGTGTATAAACTTTGTCTTGTTCGTTGATCGGTTGGACAACAAAAGTTGTGTCGTATTGCGACGGCTAATTAGGACATAGCGTAAAGGTTGTCGATATAAATACGCAGATATTTATATCATCATCATCAGCCCCTAGTAGTCCACTGCTGGACATAGGCCTCCCCTAATGAGTGCAATAGCGCCCTGTCTTCAGCTTACCGCATCCAGCATCTACCATATTACATTTCTATATCAATAGAGAATCTAAATATGTATATAATCAGCGTTTTTGAAGTTTCATGCCGGGTACAGACCAAGCGAGCGAGAGCGAGCGAAGGCTAATGAACGAACGCAAAAGTACCAGAGTGTGGACGTCATTGCGAAAGCAAGCGACCCCAAACAAGCGCCTTCGTTCGCTCCGGGCGGCTGTCGCTACATCAAAGCAATATGGAACGAACGTACCAATTGTCAAATCCCAATCGTTTGCATTCGCTCGCTCTCGCTCGCTTGGTCTGTATCTGTACCCGGCATCATGCATGCCCTATTATCTCGAACATCACGTGTCCTCCCAGAATTGAAAGTCAAAAATTATCTCATTACGCCAACGCACCGAATAAAAACAAAAAGGCTAGAGGTTATCACTACTTATCGAACAGTCTAAAGTTGCATTTTTATGTTTCCTGTTGCTTGCTGTGAATGAAACAACTAATTGACTTTCTTTTTTAACCGATGACGTTAGTAAGATGTAGGTGCTCGTTTACGATTAATATTGCGCGCGTGAAAGGTAAAAGTACAAAATGCATTTTGTATGGTTTTTTTGCAATCAAAATCAAAAACTTTATATCCTTAGGTCTACAAAAAAGCACTTAGACAAGTCAAATTTTATACTAAACAGCTTTATAAATAGCAATTATTATCAAATAAGATGTTAATGATTTTATTCACTTCAATTTTTTGTCCACTAGTGGACGAAGTTAAGAATAAACCACTAGTAAGTTTATATTTCACATAAAAAGTAATAGATAATTATTTGCCTAAGTCTAAATATCATGTGATTTGGATACAGGTCAATAAAAGTTGATTACATCTGCAAATATTTCTTCCGGGTGGACTCTGGATGTTTGCCATGTAAGTATATTAAAACAATACATAACTGATGTAGGTACATAGTGTATTGTATTACTTATATACATCAGTTATCTAGTACCTACTCATAACACAAGTTCGGCTTAGTTTGGGGCTAGATAATGCTGTGTGAATTGTGCTTTATTATTATTTTTGGTTTATGTCCAGCAGTGGACTAGTATATACTGATGTTGATGATGACTGGTCCTACTCTGAAAATCCTTTCATCGATAGTTAACTAAGCCTATGGTTGTTAAATTAATTACCGAATTACGTATCACATGTGTAGTGTATGCAGGTTCTATATGTCATGCATACATTCACTATCTCGTGTGTCCATATATCGCCAGGCAAGCTGTCACTGTCATACGTCATTGACAGGTGACAGACAGTCGGATGACGTGAGTGTCAGACAAGGCCGGAGCGCGGGAATGCCAGATGATCTGGGGCCGCCGTGGGCGGGTGATGTGCTGCTTGGCGATATGTGAACAGTGGCGAGCCAGTGTTTAGGTAATTGTATTTAACATCGGACCTCAGACACAACATGTATGTTTGAGTAAAATCATATAAAAGCATACTCATTTGTATATGTAGCTATTTAATGATATGTTAGGTGTTAGCTAGCGGCACTTAACCTACGTACTTGCATAATTAACCGGCGCCTTGGCCAGTTCGTGACCTGCAGCAGGTAACTACTACATAAAACTATAATTTGCGTGTTACAATCTAAATGAAGATACACCTGCAGATTTGTTACCGCGGTCTCGATTCCCTGCGTATCGAGGTCCCTCCGTTTCGACCAATGACAGCTTTGACTTGACTTAGAGTACAGTTAGTAATAAAGTTTAAGTTTACTTAGAGTACAGTTAGTAATAAAGTTTTAGTTTTAAAATAATCTCACATTAAACGTGAAAGTTTAGATGGATGGATGGATAGATAGATGGATGGATGTTTGTTCCTTTATCACGCCAGAACGGCTGAACGGATCTGAATGAAATTTGACACAGAGATAGATTATAGTCTGGAATAGAACATAGGCTACTTTTTATCCCGGAATTCCACGGGAACGGGAACTACGCGGGTGAAACCGCGAGGCGCTGCATTGCAATTTAGCGGTTTTAATCGGATTTCGTAGTTTCCTTTTGTTATTAGTACTCATTTTATAAGGTGGTACTTATTCATAAATCACAACAGTTGCCACATATTATGAGTAGCTAAGTAATAATAACCCTACACAGAAATCTGATAAGTAACCTAACTAGCTGACCCGCCAGCGTTTTCATTCGCGTGGACTTTAGAAATACCCCAAATAATATTCGTTTCCAGGCAAACTATCATCGCAAAGTATTGTCTTCTCTGTAACTGTACAAATTATAATTAAAACCAGCCAAGTGCGAGTCGGACTCGCGCACGAAGGGTTCCGTACCATTATCTGTAAAAACGGTAAAAAAAATCACGTTTGTTGTATGGGAGCCCCCCTTAAATGTTTGTTTTATTTTAATTTAATTATTTATTTTAAAGGGAATATATGTTTAACTAAATATTCTGAGAATATTTAAAGCGTCTACCTGTTGCCGTGATCAATATCGAGCAAAAACAAGCAAAAAAATCACGTAAGTTGTATGGGAGCCACCTTAAATGTTTATTTTATTCTGTTTTTTAGTATTATTCGTTATAGCGGCAACAGAAATACATCATCTGTGAAAATTTCAACTGTCTAACTATCACGGTTCATGAGACTCCTCTGTCCGTCTGGTGACAGACGGACAGAGGAGTCTTAGTAATAGGGCCCCGTTTTACCCTGTGGGTACGGTAACCCTAAAAACCCAATTTTTATTTATAGGTTCCATTCTCGGTTAACGTAGTGTAGGACGCCCTCCAACCAGGTGGGATGACGATTTGCGAAAGACTGCTGGCAGATGCTGGATGCGGCAAGCTGAAGACAGGGCGCGATGGCGCTCATTAGGGGAGGCATACGACTAATATAGACTGATAATGATGATGGTTCAACGTTTTTTTTCGAGCATTTGTGAATTTGTTGAAAAAAACTCCGCATAGTAACTTAAATACAATAAAATCAATAAACTTGATTAGCTCCGCTCGCAGTCCGACCATAGTAATAAAATAATATGTTTTAATTCGCAGATAACAGAAATCAGCCAAGGCCGGGTGCACACTACTAACTACATAATGTACCACAAAAGTACCTAACCTACGAGGCTTACATAGTATACATAGTGATTGCCATGCCACGCTTCATGCAAATAACAGTGGGTGGTCTTTATAAGGGTTATTTCCAACGTCTCACGTGCGATGTTCCTATTCCCAACCTCTGACGGAAATTGTTCCCAGCAGCGTCTCACGAAAAGTCTTCCTAACGTCTCACGTGAAACTTTGCCTATTCTCAGCGTCTCACGAAAAGTCACAGTCTGCAGTTAGTTCAACTATTTAACTTGTAAAAATACCTAACTAGTGTCTTTTCTTTAGATTAGGTTTTGTGTTTTTTTATAAGAATTTCAGTTTTGAATGACAGCTGTCAATATAATTATCAGTTAATTATTTACTAGCTGTTGACCGCGGTTTCGCACGCGGCCTATGTCCGTCTCCGGGATTCCATTTCCCTCCCTGACAAATTTCATTTAGATACGTTCAGCCGTTTAGGCGTGAAAAAGTAACAGACGGACAGACAGACAGAAGAGTTACTTTCGAGTTTATAATGTTAGTACGGATGATTAATTTCGGCTTGAAGAAAGTGTCCCATTAAACACGTCTCCCACGAAGGTAGTTGGTGCCCAATTATTATTGCAATAGAGCAATAAAACCAACGAGAATAGTCTGCTCATCCCACAGAACTTCGATCTCGTTAGATCTAATGCAGGGGTTGTAAACCATTGACATAAATCTACACTAATATTATAAAGAGGAAAGATTTGTTTTTTTGAATTGAATAGGCAACGAAACTACTAAACCGATTTGAAATAAAAATTCACCGTTAGAATCCTAATTTATCCCTGATGAACCTAGGCTAGGCAGGGCTAATAGAATATTTAAAAAAAAGTTAGGGATACCTATATCTATCCGTGCGAAACCGGGGCGGAGAGCTAGTGTCACTATAAAGAAAAACAATCGTAGTTTGAAAGAATTCATTACGCATGTGAGCTCAGAGACGCGGCGCGGCGGTTTGTGCGACTTCTTCAGAGAAGTCCCTCGCAAAGGAATGTATTGTTGGTGTTTTTCCCCACACACATATAAATCACGTAGTTATTTCACTTACATACTTAATACATTTACATGTCTGCAATGAAATAATGATTTAACTGTCAGTCATACTATCGAATCGTTGAGAGCGCTAATTCCTAAACACGGAACGTTTTTGTCGAAATGTGAAAACAACACAGGGCCGATACTCAAAAGCTTCTTTTAATCAAGTAGTTTAGTTAAAATCGCTATTTGTTAACGGAATTGTATATTGTATCTGTAAAATTTTACAGCGACGTACGGTGACAATTTGTTTCCCAGTTGTTCCCAAAAGCTTTGGGCTACATGTATAAACATACCAGTTCATTATAAACGAATTACGCTTTACTATATTAATTAATCATACTTATCCTTTTAACGGACAGCTTTTGCGAAAAACTAATAGTTGGTCACCCCTGCTGTAAGCGAAGATTACCTAAAACAGAGCGATCTAGACTGCGTGTGGGCGGATGACGTCACGAGCTTTTTGTGAATGACTACTCCAGCAATGGATCTATGACTAAGATAATGACTTTATTATCACAAAACGATTAAAAGGTTTTTTGTGAGTTGAATGGAATTATGGAAAATTTTATGGAAATAGAGAATGTGTGAAAACAATTAATTATCTTTATTAACAAAGAAAATTAAAATCAAATAGTAGAATTAAATTAAACCTAGTATTAACAATGAAACAATTGAGCTAACTGCAGACTGTTGCAAACAATCTACAGGTAGCTCAACTTCAACTTCTTTTAAAAATGGCGCCGCTTGCTTTTCTACAGGTAGCTCAACTAATCCATATCAATACTAGTCGGAAGCGTGCCCAAGACGCTAGCTGCATTGCCCCGCTGTATGGCAATGCTGATGCGCTGCGCCAGATACTCACCAGCTCTCGGGTCACGCGTCGCTTCGACCAGACGCTCAGATAATTTTTTGAAAACCCGGAGAGCCTCGGCACCCCACGGACCTAGGGTCTGGACTCCAAGAGGAGCAAATGTGTAGGCTGTGTATTATAAATTTGCATATTTTTTTTCTATGTGTGTACTTTTAATTTCCCCGAAATTTCATCAGGATTACATAAATACCCGTTAATAATTAAATCCTACTTCCTTAGACAATTTAACCCGCTGTCAAACCTTTTCTTATAAGGCAAACAAACAAATAAAAAGTAATGGAAATCGTAAAGGAGGTTTTTACCACGCTGTTGTAACCACTCTATCTCCCAAAACTTTGTCTCTTGTCCGTGTTCAACCTTCAGATAAGGCTGAATTGAGGACAAGAGCTAGGTATGAAAAAGGTCAGTTTTTAGGGTTCCGTACCCAAAGGGTAAAAACGGGATCCTATAACTAAGACTTCACTGTCCGTCAGTCACCAGGCTGTATCTTATGAACCGTGATAGTTAGACAGTTGTAATTTTCACAGATGATGTATTTCTGTTGCCGCTATACCAACAAATACTAAAAAACAGAATAAAATAAATGTTTAAGAGGGCTCCCATACAACAAACGTGATTTTTTTGCCGTTTTTATAGAGAAGGGTACGTAATCCTTTTGCGCGAGTCTGACTCGCACTCGCACATTTCATTTCATTTCATTCTACAACTGAGGTGACCTGGGTGTCCTTCCCATCTATGTTTTCATCACCACCAAACTATAGTCCAATGCTGGACATAGGCCTTCCCAAATGAGCACTAGCATCCTGTCATCAGCTTGCCGCATCCATCATCCGCCTGCAGTCTTTTAAAAATCCTTATTCCACCTGCCCCGGCGGTTGGCTGAGTCGCGGTCTCCACTCAAGAACATGCTTACCTCAACGGTTGTTGATTCTTTGCGAGATATCCCAGATATGTAACAGTAATTAATCAATCAACGATAAATGCCTATTAAAGATTTCTAACAGTAAAGCGAAGTATGAAGCTCATATAACAATAGATAACAATAACCTAAATACTTCTTAAGTACATTCTACAATAACAACCAATATTAGCACATCACTATAAAATCGTGACGTCATAGTTTTATGAATGGGTGCGCCCACGTTTTCACTAAAACTGTCTGTCGTAAACTAACACACCGTGATATAAACTCAATCACCGAGGCAATACAGCTGAAGTTTAACCAGCAAATACTCGATGCATTTTATAGTTCGACCATTGACCAAAACGTGATAGCATTGCATAGGAAAACAATAAATTGTTTTCCAAACAAAAAAAAACACCAGATGGCGTTGAAGTGGATCTTTCGCGGAGGGGCGAGAGTTTCATGTCAAAATAAGCACGGTCTATTATGCCATGCTATTTTAATTTGACGGCCCCAAAAAATCCTTTTGAAGTTTTGAAAGTTTAGAAAAAACTAAAAAATGCATACACCTGTTGGTAAAACACGCTGCTGTCACAGAAGAAGGATAGTGTCGCTCTACAATTCTCTTGATTTTAAAGCCAAAAGTGAATCAATGACAAGCATCAGAGCTTTCACGCACACGATTAGGAAAATGAGACGATTTGTCGCATTTTTTCTGGCTACACATCGTTTGTGTCTACGATTATTCTAAGCTTTCTTCTTTAAATAAAAAAATACCTAAAATTTACTTAGTAATTTCAAATATTTATTTACACTGTTTTTTTAGTTTTGCGGGAAAATTACAGATCAGGGATAATTTTTTTATGGAATCATTCTCTATCAAATAATAGAATTTAATTAAAACTAGTATTTACAACTGAAACAATCGAGCTAACTGCAGACTGTTGCAAACAATCTACAGGTAGCTCAACTGATCCACATCAATACCAGACGGAAGCGTGCCCAAGGCGCTGGCTGCATTCTCTATCTATACAATAGCAAAATCGTCAAAGAATCATCAACATCCGTCTACAACTGACGAAGTAATCGGAGTATGTGCACAGGAAATTCACAAAAAAAGTTATAGTAATTGTACCTATTTGCGTGTACTTTGTATGTCTAATAAATTATTTCATTCATTCATTCATTCAAAAAGTTGTAAATGGAAGCAATATAGCTGATAAGCGTGTGATGCAGTCCGGGAATTTACGTTAGCTGGGTTATGTGTGTTTTCCAATAAATATAGCATAACTAAACGAGATATTAATATTGTTTTAATGATGTTGATTAGTCCACAAGTGATCGAAATGCTGGCGTTTATTCCGGTCAACGAATTAGCATTGCCATTCAACATTTAGGGTTTCGTACCACAAAAGGAAAAAAGGAACCCTTATATTGGATGGGGGGGGGGGTCACTTTGTTGTCCGTCTGTCAGTGTGGTAGTGACGCATGACCAGAGAGCCGGTGAGTATTTGCCGCAGCGCATCAGCATTGCCATACAGCAGCGCAATGCAGCCAGCGTCTTGGGGACACTTCCGACTGGTATTGATATGAATCAGGTGAGTTACCTGTAGATTGTTTGCAATAGTTTGTAGTTAACTCTATTGTATATACCTAGGTACTAATTCTAACTTGTTTCTAATATTTGATTGTAATTATTTTTGTCGATTGGCAAACGGATCTACAAAAAATAAACATAAAATACTAGGCTAGTTTGATAACATATTAATTTTAATTTAGATATACTTTAATTTTCTTAATTAACTTGTTATTTAGTTATCTAGAGATCCGAATAAAAGGCTATATTATTATTATCATTGTCATTAAAAATTTTATATTATTGCAAAGATGAGTTTGTTTTGTTGAATTCAATTCATTTATTTCCATTGTAAACAAAATACATTGTGTGCGGAAAACTTAATTCTAAAACTTCTGAGTACACAATACACTAATTAGACAATCAAGTCAACTTGAAAAACAAATTAAGGAAACACAATTAAAAGTATAATTTAAAAAACTATAGAAAAATAACTAATATAAAATCAAGGAAGGCATACTGAAAATGGAATTTATTCATTGGATACAATGTCAATTTGGATATTCAAATATCAGTCCGGATATTTTAATGTCATCCTGAATTTTACTATGTCAACTTGGATATTGTAATTTCAACTAGAAAATACATACCTAATGTCAAATTTTAAAGTTTAAATTTCGTACACTTCTACAGAAGAAAACTTTTAAATAACTTTTTTTATAGTCTTCTAGTTGATGCATAACTTCTTTGATATCTGGAGGCAGTTAAGTCGCCGCCTGTCGTTGTAGAATCATCCCATTTGTAGAAAGGCCGATTGCAAAATGGCACAATTCAATTAATTGTCTATGCCGATTACAACAACATAGCTAAACGACACACGACCATCTCAAAAAGTAAAATTTATTAGGTATTCCAACAAACCAACGTTCGTTTGCAATTAGCCTAGCCATTCTACAAAAGAGCTGATTTTACGATCCGGCGGCGAAATATAGATAAGGCAGCATTACAGTGACAGTGACATAGTAAGCGCCAGCCGCCCTGGCGTGTAGGGCGGTCGTGGGCGACGCGTGGGCGGCGCCCACTGGAGCTACAGACTTAGCAGTGAAAGTGTTACTTGATAGAATGAAGATTACATTATAATAGAATTATACGAATATTATAAATGCGAAGGTTTGGATGTTTAGGTGTCTCAAGGTTTTTTTACCTCTTCACTCGAAAAATTACTAAACATATCGAGCTGAAATTTTGCATATGATGTATATCTAGACTTGATAAACATGAAGGTTTCTTTTGTACCGGAAAAACGAATGCGAAGAAACGGGCAGAAGCTAGTAAGTAACTTATATAAGTTTTATCTCCGGTAGAAATATTCGGAGTATTTTACAGTTTTCCAAATATTTTTAAGTTCTCACTGTCGGTGGACTCATTTACTCGTCAGCCCCGATCAGAACTTTGTTTTACGACAATCGTTAACTCGTTTAAGCCCCGATTGGGGCTTTAAGTGTATAGTTTGTGGGCGTGGCTACCAGTTAAGGGATATTTAGGTTAGTAAGTTCACATTTGGATGAGAAGCCACGGGCAGAAGCTAGTAACTATTATAAGTTTTGTCTTCGGAAAAAATATTCCAAGTATTATACAGTTTTTCAAGTATTTAGTCAGGTTCTAACTCTCAGTGGTCAATATACCTATGACATCCTTTCACAGCATGTTATCAGATAGGAGAGTGACGTCACACAGCCTCCGCAAACACTGGGTAATACAACCGGTTGGTTAGGTACAGTATGTAGGTATTGATACCGACCGATGAGGTAGGTATCGGTCGGTCTCGATAATGTGTAGGCACAGAGAACCAAAGTATAAAGCAGCTTTTCAACTTGTTCTAGAGTGGAGACCACGAATTGGTAAACGTAGTGTAGGACGCCCCCGGTTACGTGGGATGACGACCTGCTAAAGACAACAGGCAGAATCATTATCATTTCAAATTTCTAGTTAATAGCCGCTGAAGTTACTGACATACATATTATAGAAAGAAGGAAGACGGACAGAGCGAGACCATAAGAGTAAGGACTCACGAAGCGGTTTTCACCCGTGCCCGCCGCGGTGGCGGAATGGAGTTTTATTTTCAAAACTCACGAGACCGGAGTTTTGTGCGGTTACGCAGCCGTCGCGGTTGCGATTATGGCTCGCAAACTTGGCGGTTGATAATCGCAAGACGGGCGGTTGCTAAATGGCGTCGGATTTCTAACCTCCCCCCGCTGTCCACGCGCGGTCGCCCACCAACCGACCGCAGAACGCGCGGGTGCAACCCGCCGCGGCTGCGGGACCGCGACCCGCGCCCGCCGGTACAAGATGACCGCCGGTGCAGCGGGACCCGCAAACAATCGCACACGCCGCGGGCGTAAAACGCGTCGTGAAATGTGCTTTAATTTTTTACATAAATATCTGTATTCTACAAAGGCTGCGGGCCCGCAACCGCGGCGGGCACGGGTGAAAACCGCTTCGTGAGTCCTTAGCCTAAGGTTTTCGAAACCGATCTCGAAACTCTAAAAATAGAACATCTGAGGACAATCGAAATGAGTTTCAATAGCGTATCATTTGCCAAATTCTGTCTTTTGCATAGACTACCACAAAACGTGCGCTTTATATAGAGTTTACCTACCTGAGCCTTGTTCATATCATAGAAATATAAAAGTCAAGTAAAGACTTATTGCTTCAACTGTACTAAAGTATTATAAAATTTGCCTATAGAAAAACCTTGGGCCGAATATGGAGCTGAAAAGTAGGACGAAATAAGATTTTCTAAAATAAAATACAATATGGGCCGAATATGGCATACATGTGGGACGAAAGCAGATTTTTTCATGTGGGCCGAACCTCCTAGGGATGAATATGAAATAAATCCAGATGCTGGATGCGTCTAGCTGAAGACAGCGCACTATGGCGCTCAGTGATCAGACTCTAGGGCAGGGTTATGTCCAGCCGTGGACTAACATAGGCTGATGATGATGATAACTGATTACATATCCGAAAAAGAACCTAAAGGCTATCAACCAACTTAATTAACTAGTTAGCTTGCTTCACCCAATTTTCCTTAATTCCGCCAAGAATGTTCTAAAGTTATCCTCAAAACTAGTAATGTTCTAGGAACACTCGTGGCCTCGTGGGTTTCCTTCCAAGAAGCGTGAGATATATCCAGCCCTTTGACAAGAAGATCCCGGTACAGAATTTATTGACCCTCAGAAATGCCGCTCACTCTATACAGGGTGTGTTCGAAAAGCTAACTGCCGGATTTTAGGTCACTCGGTCACACGGTCAGGAAATTTTGGTATGCAGGAACGAGTAATTTTTTTTCTTTTGTCCTTGGTGTTTGGATTTTTTATATTTATAATGGTGATAGGTAACTTAACTGATATTGGGTTTCGTACAAACGTGTTTTATCATTTTGTACCAGAGGTGATCTACAATAAAAAAAAAAAAAATCTGGCGGCTTCATGAAGCTGTTCGTGATGATGGGCAGAACCTGCATGCAGTACACGCAGTGTCTGGGGATTATTATTATGCTGAACTACCCACACCGTGTCATCTAGCCCCAAGTTAAGCAGAGCTTTTGTTATGGGTACTGGATTGGATAACTGATATACATAATACATTACATGGATAGGTATTTCATATTTTACATAGAAAACACTCAGAAAACACCGAACAAATATTTGTAGATCGTAAACTTTTGTCCCAAGGCAGAAATCGAACCCTGATTTTCCTGCGTCGCAGGAAGACCTTCGCCCGCCGCGCTAAATCATCGCTCGTCAAATTCGCCAACTTCGTGTTGGTTGATTGAAGCCGATTTCAAAATTAAACATGACAGAATATTCCAATCATATACTTAACAAACAAAATTCAATTCATGACTCAAAAGTTCATTGAAAACGACAGACCTACCATTCTATTTGTTTTTTTTTTCTTTATCTGAATTTTGTGTGGTACGAAAGTCATTTTCGCAAAATACCGTTACGTTTCCGTTAGCAACACACCCTGTATACGCCAACACTCTGCGCCAGTAACTCACAAAGGTAGGTCAGGATACGAAGAACAAAAGCCGAACCAGTTCTATGACCTCCAGACGGACGCCATATTGAATGTACACATCGCCACAAAAGTCTGTCATCTGTCAAAATGATTGCGCTAATATTTGGCGTGCAAATGTTTTTGATATGTTGTATGTGGATTGTAGGTAGTTATGGTATGCTATAGTCCGTAAGAGGTCCCTAAGATTTTCGGTTGAACCGGCTAAGGGTTTCGTGGCTTAGTTGGTTAGAGCACACCCGTACTGAGGGTGGGGCGCGGGTTCGAATCCCGCCGAAACCGATAATTTTTGGGAACTTATTTCATTTCTTAGGTTTGAAATGGCTAGTTGATAAGGGATGTAAAGATTCTATGAAAAAAATATAAGTAAAATTCAATAACTTTTATTTATTTAGGCTTACAAAATAAGCACTTAGACAAGTCATATTGTATACTACCCATATTGCCCTCCGACCAGGTGGGATGACGATTTGCGAAAGACTGCTGGCAGATGCTGGATGCGGCAAGTTGAAGACAGGGCGCTATGGCGCTCGTTAGGGGAGGCCTATGTCCAACAGTGGTCTAATATAGGAATAGAATAGAAAAGAATATAGAATAGAATATCAATTTATTTGTTAAAAGACTTACACATACTTACACTAAAATACACAATTAACTTAGATTAACATACAAAAATGTAAGCCCAGTAACAAAATGGCTCAGAAAAGGCTTATGATGATGATTGTATACTAGAAACAGCTTTATAATTAGTAGTAGTAATAATGTAATAGGTACCTCAATAGGTAAATGAATTCTGAATTCGCTACGGTATGATCAGCTCTACCATAGCACATGCTGAGTGGAGAACGATTTTGACAGTTTTTCTGTTAAATTAAGATTTATTTATGTTTCATTTCGTCTCTGTTCTGGAGTCTGTTATGAATGGAGCTCTAGACACAAAACAGGAACAGTGTATTTTGAAATACTTATTTACCTTATTATTATCTGAAGCATATTTAGATCATTTGAACAAACGAAAAACTAAAAAGGTATGAATTTTTTATGTTCTTATTCTATTCTTATTTTCGTCTATTTGGATAATCGATTTGGATAACCTAATAACGGAGTGATTTGCGAAATTCGATATTGTGGAGAATGATCCCGAGGTGGTTATTCCCGAGAGATAAGTATTTGTCTCTAAACTTAAAAACAGTAGGGATTTGAAGTCAGTTTTTAGATTTTTTCCAATTAAATTATATTTTATTCTTTATCAAAATACATTCAGCGAGCGTCTACAATAATATTGACGGCCACTGTGGCGCGGTGGAAGAAGGTCTGCCTGCGACGCAGGAGGTTACGGGTTCGATTCCCGCCTCGGGACAAATGTGTGTATGATCTGCAGATATTTGTTCAGGGTCGTTTTCTTTGCATAATTTGAAAAAAAAAACTATCTATGCTAGATGATGCTGTGTGGATTGTCCAGCAATATTTTTTTATATTTATTTATGTGTGAAACACTCGCATCAAGCATTTAGTATGAAATATAGACGAATAATAATAATTATGCTGGACAATTCACACAGCATTATCTAGCCCCAAGCTAAGCAGTGCTTGTGTTATGGGTACTAGATAACTGATATACATAATACAATACAATACATAGATGGATATTTTTTATTATACATTAGAAAACGACCAGAACACCCTGAACAAATGTCTGCAGATCGTACACACATTTGTCCCGAGGCGGGAATCGAACCCGCAACCTCCTGCGTCACAGGCAGACCTTCGCCCACCGCGCCACAGAGGTCGTCCTTGACTACTTGAATGACTTGAAATGTTAGTGTTCATCACAAATAAGGTTAGTATATTCTAAGGTTATTTTCGCGAGAACTCATAATAAAACACTGTTTTATTACAAATAAGGTTCATATTTAAACCGCTTACATCCGTTATGGACTAATTACTTTTTGTAAACATATAGAAATAAACTTTATAGAATTAGAATTAACTGCGAGATCCTAGTTCTATGCAAATTTATTACAATATCCTACGTAAGTACTACACTTCTAGAAATACAACATAGAATTATAATTCCAAGAAGTTTGCAAACACTGTTTGCTGTTTACATAAAGTGTGTACGAGTGTTTGTGTGACCGCGAATTAGCTATACAGCACAAATATCATTGAGGAAACTATAATATTAGCTAATTTATTATTTGCAAAGTGTACGAAGTTTAATTATTAATTTTGGTGGATGACGAAACTTCTTTAAGCTTTTGTCTTCTACGATTAGGTTATACTCGAGCCATTCTCAATGTACAATGTTTGTAAGCCACACAAAAATCGTAAAAATAAAAGTGTTCGTAAAAATAATGTCGGCGTTTACCTATACTGAAGTCAAGGCGCGGGTTCTAATCCAGCCGAAATCGTTTTTTATTTGGGACATTATTAAATTTTCGTGGAAAATTACCCCAGTGCGAGTAACGTATTATAAAGCAAAAGCTCACTTACTAGTGTTTTTCAGTTCTTCCACAAGTGGATAAAAAAATAAAGTGAATAAAATATAAATCCCTATTTCTTATTTGATAATAATTTATAAAGTTGTTTATAGTACTAAAGTTTGAATTGGTTAAGTGCTTATTTTGTAAGCCTAAAAAAATTAAGTTATTTATTTTGACTTCGAAGTCGCCGAAGCTTATGTACGTAGTACGTAGGTACCCTAAATGCAGAATGGTACCTTTTCGCACATTTTTCACCTAGAAAACAAAAATAGGAGTTATAGGAATCGCAACTGATCACGATCAAAGGAAGCAAAGACACGGGCTAAAGCTTGTCTATATTTCTATTCACTCAGCAAAATACTTGAAATCGAGCAACTTTAAGGAATTTTGTAAGAAGATATAATTTCAAAACTCAGGTATGCAGGTCGTTAGGAAATATGATATTACTTGAATGTGCCGATATTCATAGAAACAGAATGTTTGGTTTGCTGAATAATAGGTTTAAAGTCCAGTAGTTAGGCAACCTTCATGGCGTAGGTGATTACTTATGAGCTGTGTGAGTCGTTGAATGGGTTCGATTTCTGCCGCGAGTCAGAATTTGTGCAATATTATTATACAGTTATGATAATTGTTAACACTGTACCGAAACTGTGTCAATAAATTAGAGTAATTTAGTAAAATCTCTAAATAACATTATACAACAACACAATATCGAAGATTCAATAAATTTTCATTCATCATTTTTGGTATTATGGAACATAATAATTCACGAATTGAAGTTACGAGCTGCTGTCGCCGGATTCTATATATAGGTATCTATAACCGGTATATGGTAACAGAGTAGCCACGGATTTAGCTTCATTGAATAAAAGAAAACAGTAGTCATCCCCTGTAACATAAGAATAAGAAACCTGCAGGGGAGCTTGTGGCGATCTGTTGGTGATCAACGACACCACGGGTACCGAGTGCTTCCGGGGAAGTTCCTGGTGCTCGTCTCAGTGGCATCTCCAGAGAACCGGTCTGGGTGGAGTCGCGGGTGATGCATCTTAGGATGTAGAGTCGGGGGTTGGAAGTGTCTAAATGGCGTGATAACGAGGAAATCCGCTCACGGGAAGTCTTCGTGATGGTGAAATCCGGGACGCTCTCGACACCCTTCAGTCGTTTGCGACGATGTTGTTTCTTTCCAGTATTTACGCCGGCATTTTGAGGAACTTAGGCTATTAGGCAAGCAGCCGCTTTTAACAGCTGCTTTTAACAGTTTCCAGACATAACGGGAGATACAACCCACTGAGAGACGGACGGACAGACAGTCGAGGCTTTATAATAGGGTCCCGTTTTCACCCATCGGGTACGGAACCCTAAAAACGAACTATGAATTTTGGTACCATTCTGTATAACAAACAAAATACCATCATGTATTAACAAACTGGCGAAGGATCAGCTCATTAAGTATATCCGAACAGGAAAACTTATGACGCGAGTTATTATATTTTCCCATAGATTAACCCACAAGTCGTAATTAGGGACTGATAAGGGCTTTTATTTCAGCTATAGCAGGAAGCTGATAGTGAACCACAGATTATGCGGTAGTGGATACCGCAACCTTCCTGTTGTTATCGGTGGTCGGTACCCGTGGGATAATTATATTGATATTGACTTGTAGGGAATAACCCGTATCGTCGCGTACTAAGTTGTTTAACACTTTCTTATTGACCTCTGTAGCACGGTGGGCGAAGGTCCACCTGTGACGCAGTTTACGGGTTCGATTCCTCGGGAATTTGTTTTGTACGATCTACAGATATTTGAGCCGGATTTTCTGGGTGTTCTACATAGAACAATGTCTATTTATGTTATTAGTAGATGTGTTGTAATTAGTAGATCAGTTACCAAGTCGGTACCCATAAGCATAACACAAGCTCTGCTTAGCTCGGGGCTATAAAGATGTTACACATACATACACCCAATTAAGGCTGATATAAACAAACAAAATCGAATGTAAGTTTACATTCGTATATTCTACGAAACAGAATGCTACTTACAGAAAAAAGCGCTATGATGTGTAATTTTAATCCCGGATTTTTACCTAAAAAAGCCATATTTTTAATAAAAATCACCTGATTACGCTTTGTTACGTTGTCACTGACTAGGATGAAAACAATTTCCAACTTAAGATATTAAATAAGTTCCCAAAAATTCTCGGTTTCGGCGGGACTCGAACCCGCGCCCCACCCTTAGTACGGGTGTGTATACCAACTAAGCCACGAAACCCTTAGTCGGTTCAACCGAAAATCTTTGGGACCTCTAACGGACTATAGCGGCGGTGGTTTTTTTTTGGGAACTTATTTCATTTCTTAGAGACACCCAAAGTGCGGGTAAGCACTATTACAAAAAACATTAGAATTTGCAACTTATTTTTAATGATAGTCAAATAGGCTATTGAATTGAAAGATTATTTATTAAGTTTGTCGATAAGTGTACATTTGTAAAAAGGCACTTATGCGTTATATGTACGTAGTTAGGTACTACATAAAATGTAGTTGGAATATAATTAATTTAATTTCAACTGAAAACAAGGAAACCGGAAGCGTGACTGGCCTTCGCCGGTGGTTTTCGGTCTTAATACGAATTTGAGCTCAAGTATCATAAATCATAAGTAAAATAACTCAAAACCATAATCAACAAAACAGCTTCAGTTCAAGCTTCTTCAGTCATCAACTGCTAAGCCTCTGAGAGGACAGGACAGGACCGGCCATCATCATCATCACACTTCGAAGATACATGATCATAATAGTAGAAAATGGTTTACCATTAGCGGCAAATTGCTTTTCGGCCAGTTTTATTCATAGCATAACGCAGGAAAATTTAAATCTACAAAATAATTTAAATCTCGCGCCAACATGAAAAAATCAAGTTTACGATTCTTCTCGGCAGAGCCTACGCATTTGCTCCCCTTGCAGTCGAGACCGCGGGGTACCGAGACTATATGGAGTTTAAAAAAAATATCTGAGCGTCTGGTCGAAGCGACGCGAGACCCGAGAGCTGGTGAGTATCTGGCGCAGCGCATCAGCATTGACATACAACGGGGCAAAGCAGCTAGCGTCTTGGGCACGCCTCCGACTGGTATTGATATGGATCAGTTGAGCTACTTGTAGATTGTTTGCAACAGTCTGCAGTTAACTCAATTATTTTCTTTGTTAATAAAGCTCCTATTTCGTACGTACGCAATTTAGGTAAAAAGTCACATTTCGTGAAAACATCCAAAGAATTCGTGTGACGCACCTTGTACTTGCATAGAATACATTACACAACTCGAGTAGGTACCTACTTATGAGGTCAATGACCGCATTTTGTTTTGTCTTCGCTCAACACACATCCTGTTGCGTTAAAAAACATTGAGATGCGAAATCGTTCAGTGGCTGATGTTCATCAAAAGGTAACCGGACGATTAGCAGCTCCGTCGGTTAATTTTTATGCTTATTGTATGTAAGTTCTGTCAATTTATATGTAATGATAATGAGAGAACACATACCTAAGCACAAGACTGAATCTAGTACCCATAACACAAGCTCTGCTTAGTTTGGGGCTAGATGATGCTGTGTGAACTGTCCAGCATTATTTATTATCATTTATTGTGTTTCACCACACAGTAAATGATAATAAATAATGCTGTTCAGTTCACACAGCATCATCAATACAATAATAACATTGATGCCAGCAGAACACCCGGAAAAACAATGAGGTTGCAAAATCAAAAATTCTTTATTTCCATAAATACAAAAATGTACACTTAGAAAAGGTCAAATTCTTAAAATAAAACATTGACACGGAAATAAAGTGGTACTTATGATTTCTGTCGCTTCGGTATGTAGACTAAAGTAAAGAAGCGACTAAGAAACCTTTAGCCTGTTAGTTGTTATTTTTCGAGTTGGAGCAAAACCCGTCCCAAGCTTTTTTATCTTCTAAATAATCTGATATTTTGTAGTAAGCCTTTTTCGCACATAAAGGTTTTGACAATTTGTTTGAATTTATTTATTGATAGATTTTACAACTCACTTGGAGTTTTGTTGTAGAAGCGTATACATTGCCCTTTAAAAGATACATTAATCTTGTGAAGCCTGGTTATGGGCACAGCGAGTTTATGTTTATTTCTAGTATTTATATTATGTACATCGCTATTTTTAGGGAAGCTTTTGCGGAGGATTGCGGGAATCGAAACCGCAACCTACTGCGTCGCAGGCGGACCTTCGCCCGCCGCGCCACATCGGTCGTTAAATCGTATCATAATAATGTGAAATATCTACGTAGTTCGATTTGAGCGAAGCTGCGGGCACAATAATAGCAGATTTGCTTTTAATATATTTTACTACCAGATTGATATATTATTTTGACGTAGGTTAACACTTCAACTGCCACCGACTTCTAACTTCAGTGATGCGCTCCTTCCCAGGTCCGCATCGCTGAAGCTTACCAGTTAACGCGTTAAATACGGAAAATAATTGAATAATAGAAGTTCTGTAAATCATAATAATCTTCGTTGCAGTTGTAATAATTACAGCCCTATTGCAGTTCAGACTGCTAGAGTTAGGTAGAGCCCCTCTTGCTCACAAAAAAGCTTACAACTGAAAGATATTTTGATGGAATAAAATTGCCTCATTCGATGAAATTTAAGTTTAAGTGTGCAATATATGTATATATGTAGTGGCGATCATAATAGGCCTATCATGGCCGTAGTGATAAGAAAGCCACCAAAAGCAAATAAAAAAATAATGTATATATGTAAGTTATAACCCGTAGCTCACGTTTTCTTGATATAATAGTTCTAACAGTACCGAATCCATACTCATACCTTCGTCCAGCAGTCAACTTTTATCTGAAATGATGATGGTGCTGAAAAGCCGGCAAATCCCACTCTCTCTAGGTGGGATTTGCCAATGGCATGCGAGCTTATATTATAACTACATTAACACTATTCTATTTTAACAGGTTTTCCAACTAGAGTATGAAATATGAAGGCCACAAAATAATGATTGAAGTACATTTAAAGACCTGACTATAATGAGCGCCACCTACCGCGACTAGCCCCGGTAAACGTGTCACAATAACAAATTCACAATGTATGCTCTGTTAACCGACATAAGTTGATCGTGTCATTGTCAACCAGAATTTGACCATTCTGTGGGAACATAGTAAACAATCGTAAACTATTGCTAATATGTGGTGTATTAACGGTTTTCATCGTGAACAGGCGAACTTTTTAATTTGATTTTAACTCAGCTGATTTGCTAACTTTTCCAGAAAAACTAAAAAAAAATTGACTTTTTTAATACAGAACTTATTTTTTATAAAATCGAACACGTTACTCCTGACATGACTTTTCGATAGCTCTCACGGTTTCAGACTTCCCTTCAGTGGCCCTGAAAAAAGAAATCACCCTGTATAACTATCGCCGCGATTTAGAAAAAAATAATGATCAGCTAAGCATCTGTAGCGCTACTCAAGTCCAGACATTGCGTAGATATAAAAGTCTGAATACCGCAATCATAACAGCCTCTCGGGAGACCTGCGTGTGGTCTGTTCCGGGTATTTACCGGAAGGGACACCGGTATGGGCAAGCCCCGGTACCATCCTGTTAGACACGCTGGTGAAATGCGGCATAGGCATAACACATGACATGGTGGTTTGATGCGGGATAACGCCAGATTTTTTTTTGTTTTTAATTTTTTCTGCATTCCGCAAGTAATAAAACTAGCGGAACAGTAATTTGTCGCAAATCAAAAACCATAGCTAAACCATTTGGGAAAATGTTGATTTTAAGCCCAAAATCTTTCATTTTCTCAAATGCTCTAAAAATACAAATGAATCAAAGTTGGTTTTGTCATGAGTTCATAAAATACGGTTTAAGATTTGCGGCAAATTAATTTTCCGCTAGTTTTTTTGCCACAAAATAAATGATTCACGCTTCAACCCGCGTCGAACTACCATAACTAGAAAGATTATGCAAGACTTGGAAGATTAGACTGGACTTTGAAGACTAGACAAGATTTCTTACTTGGGAGGGTTACGTTTTACGCACTCAGCTAAACTACTCATGACTTAAAAGGCTAGACAATACAACACTTGATACCTGAAAACACAACTGGGTTCTCCCAGGGTTTGAGTTCCAGTTGTGTTTTCACACCCTCCCAGGGTTTGAGTTCCAGTTGTGTTTTCAGTTACATTTTGTAGGCTTTTGCCTCCTTATTTTGCGAAAAATGTAAACAAACAAGCAAAGCGAGGCCGGCTCGAGTTTATTAAAATATTTTTATATTTCGTTATCATCATCATCAGTCTATATCAGTCCACTGCTGGACATAGGCCTCCCCTAATGAGCGCCATAGCGCCCTGTCTTCAGCTTGCCGCATCCAGCATCTGCCAGCAGTCTTTCGCAAATCGTCATCCCACCTGGTCGGAGGGCGTCCTACACTACGTTTGCGTTTGTATTTCGTTATAGATCGTATCAATTCGTATGACCACAATCACACTTGGTGGTAAGTTAAGTGACGTCACGGGGTGTGGTCGACGATGTATTACGAATGTCTAAACAAAAAGATACTTCTTCACTCTTGTCTTTAAAGAACTTCCTGTTGCTTCTGTAAAAGCCATGTTATCTATCTGACAGTACGTACAAAGTACACTCAAGGACAAAACTATAAGCATCCCACTTTAAAAGGAATTCCACCGTTTATGCGCTCCAGATTCCGGCCATGGTTGAATTTATGGCGCCTTAAATTGTAAACGTTTTATATGCATTCTCTACGCGATTAGACACAGCTTTAAATGAGGTTGCTATGCTGAAATTTACAGCATTTAACATTATTATTAGAACTTCATTTTAAAACTGTTAATATTCATGAAGGGAAATTTACAGTATCACTTCGGAGTCTGGATTTTGGCGGTGTTACACCCTCGGTAAGCACGTTAAGCCGTTGGACCTCGCACCTGGATCGCACATGGCTTTAAAAAGGAAAATCGAAGTATCGTTTTTGTGCAACACTTAACTATTGCACTGGTTTTCATAATTTAGATATACCTAAGGATTATTTATGTTATTTTTTTTAAGTGCAATAAAGTATTCATTCATGCATTCAACTCTTATGACTTTCAAGTTATGTCACTTGCATAAGACAGCGTTTGCACAGAAATTAATGTGTACTCTTAAGAGTACGGGCTCAGGATCCTTCCATTTTTTCGGTATTACATTTCTCCACCTAATCCATACTAATATTATGAATTCGAAGGTAAGTCTTGTCTGTTTGTTACCTTTTCACGCCTCAACGGCTGAACTATCTTAATGAAATTTAGCAGGAAGGTAAATAGCATCCCAGGGACGGACACACGATACTTGAAAAGCGTGGGAAAAGCCGCGGGCAGCAGCTAGTAATGCTTAATCGTTTCTTCAAACTTTAAGTCAAAAACGACTACCAGTTAAGTGAGGAGTTTAACATAAAATTCCGCATTTTTTTTTTTAAATATTTTATCTCTATTTATAACTAGGTACCTATGTACTGTCTGTTTTACAAATAAATAAAAAGAAAAAATAAGATAATGTAATTGTAATTGCTCTACCAAAACCTGCATTTACCTAGTATAAATGAAAATAGCTTTATAACGTATTCTACAGAGTAATCCAATACTTCGAGATCCGTTGGTAGACTTTGTCCAGGCGGGATGACGTCACGCATTCCTTGCAAGGAGGAAAACCGTCCCCGATGCAATATTATTAAACCAACCGTTTTGAGTAAAATGCAACGACTGTGCGAAATTGAACCTTCTGCTGCTCTGTTAAACCAAGGTTATGAGTGTTTAAGCCTTACTAGTACCTATTTTAAGGTGTTATAAATTTACTAGTTTTTCAGATTAAAAAGGAGTCGATTTTTAGGGTTCCGTACCCAAAGGGTAAAAACGGGACCGTATTACTAAGACTTCGCTGTCCGTCTGTCACCAGGCTGTATCTCATGAACCGTGATAGTTAGACAGTTGAAATTTTCACAGATGATGTATTTCTGTTGCCGCTATAACAACAATACTATTAAAAAACAGAATAAAATCAATATTTAAGGGGGCTCCCTTAAATATTTATTTTATTCTGGTGGAGATGGACAGACAGACAGCGAAGTCTTAGTAATAGGGTCCCGTTTTTACCCTTTAGGTACGGAACCCTAAAAACGTAAAGATATAAATTTTTACAGGCGTTTTTCGCGTCTAGGGTTAAAAATTACATGTTTTATCTAAATCTTCAGATTTTTTCTGCAATCTACTATTTTATTACTCGACTTTCTACTGATTTCGATCTGGCAACACTGGTCAAAACCATTGCATAAATCTCTCCGTGCAAATAGCACCGCACGCACTATCAGGAGTTTCATGTATGGATTTGGATTCTACATGACTATACCACTTTCATAGTAAAAGAAATGGTGAGTAGAATTGGTCCCTTGGCCAGTACTATAAAGTTATTCAGTGCCCTGGCAAAAAGCCATCAACACCACCCCTATCTTCAGGGCGAAGACCCAAGGCATATGTTCTTCAGAAGGGCAATGTACTTACCTTAGATAGCATGTTCAAACACGTTTACGTATAAGGCTACATTTAACATGAATCGACAATAATGTTTGCATTGCCAACGTATATGAAGACATGACATGTGGTAAAGCAAATAAAGCGAAACTGGCTTTGATTGGTATGAGAAGGAATGTGGAATTCTTATGTTTTCTACACATTTTGGAAGGAACTGGCTTTCTGAAATCCCAGCCATGAACAGCGAAGAATGTTAGGTAGCTTTGAGAGGAAAGCCCTGTGTGTGATCAGATCACTGAGCAGAATAAATGATTATGAATAAAAGATCTTTATTTTCTAAACAGAACTAGGTACGCAATATAACAAAACCTAATTTAAGTTGGATGACTAGCAAGCTAGCATCCAAGGCTGATTTTCCGCCAGAGCCACTTGTTCAAAATTCAAAATTCAAAGTGCTTTATTTCCTTTAGACCTTACAGGACTCTTGGACACGTCACAAAACTCAGATTACATAAGTAAAACTAGGAAATAAAGTGATCACTTTGATTTTTTGTCCACTTCAATCTTTTTAAGGTAAAGTAAAGAAGCGAACAAGAAACCTTTACCTTGTTAGAATGTTAGTTTTCGAGTTGGAGCAAAACTCGTCCCAAGCTTTTTTATCCTCTAGCTAGATAATCTGATATTTTATAGTAGGTCTTTTTTACTTTTTTTTGTTGGCGTTACGGATAAATTACTCACAATAATACATTATAATTAAGCCAAAACACACAAAAAGCACCATAATACAATCAAACAGGTACACGTGCATTCAAACCAAAATAAACTAATAAAAAAATCTGTGGTACTCGTGAAAACGAAAATATAACAAGTAAAGTTTCTGTTATTCCGCAATCGCTATCTTATGGCAAGCCACAGACATTAGGAGAAGCCGCCGCGCCGTCAGCAGTGGACTAGTATGGGCTGGTGATTATGAAATTAGGCTCGATCATAAATCATACACTACTTATAGGTCGACCTTCTCTTTCAAGTCAGGTAATGAAACTCACAAAAGAGCTCTAGTTTCATACCGATAACGTAGCTCACAGATCTCATAGAGGCAAGTTTAGAAAGGTCATAGCGCATCCAATAATAGCCGAGGGAATGTCCGGTTCCGGAAGTCTGCCTTCTGCGCGTTCCGGAAAGGTCAGAGAGGCACCCAGGGGAACTTTGACCTTCGCAGTTTTATGCTGAAAATAACAACCAGCTGATTCTAGCCAAAGTTTAATTTATCACCAGAACTACTTATCCGATAACCAAATTATTTGACAAATAAATAGCTAAATCATATTTTATTATTAATAAAAATGGTTAATTTTATGAACAAAGAAAATAAATCAAAGTAACAATTATGAACTATTATTTAAAAAAAACAATTAATTCTAAGGTTTTTATTTATTATACTCTGGGTAATTTCTAAGAAATTAATAAATCCCAAAGGGAAAGGTGAAGGGGAAGGTGCGGGTTCGAATCCCGTCGGGATCGTAAATTTTTGGGATTTATTAATTTCTTAAAAACAATTAAGCTAACTGCCGACTGTTGCAAACAATCTGTACGTAGGTAGCTTAATTGTTAGTGATTTTTTTTTGAGGTACGGGACCGAAGCCGTGGGTCATAGTAGTAATTTCTAGGTAAATTGTACACGGAGGTTCAGAACTTGTGCGTAAGCAAAATACATAATTAATTCACCACAAAATAGGATATGGCTGCAACGTAGGCACCTAAAAGGTATAAGGTATTTCCTAACCAGGGTGCATTAAATTACAACCTACGTTTAGTCGTTTATTATAAATGCAAATAATGGAATATTATGCAAATCAGGAAAATTTGATATTCTTTGGCAAAACTGCCATTCCTTAATAATAAATAAATTGAAAGCAATTTAACGGGTTCCTTAAAAAACTGCATGTATATCTAATTATGGTGTAAAAAAGAAATTTTGGACTTTGCATTGCATGAACCCGCATTTGAGAATGCTAAATGGATGCAAAAATATAACAGTTACCACGAAACGGTACTTTAGTACTAATAAGTACAAAAACCTATTAGGAATTATCATAATTACCGTAAAAAACATTTCGTTTGTAGCACACGAGTGGGGAGAATACCGGAGCGGGTTTTCAAGTCTCAAAAAACTGTTTATTATTTATCTACTATTTTATTTTTTCGTTGCAGCAGTTTGCAGTTCCTACCTACTGCATAGAACAAAAAAAAAGTGATTTTCATGAATTCCATTTTCAGATTTTAACCAAACTTATGTATAGAAACATCCGATAGGTTCAGCTATTTGTAAAAAAACAATTGAATTCGGATCATCCCCCCATGGTCCTACCAACCTTGCGGTTATACGGAACTGTGAGAAAAGAGGCACTCGGGTAGCTCAAGGATTTACAAATCGTACGCACTTCTGGGGCATGCCTCATCACATCCCTGTCTTCATTGCCGGGCTACTGAATTGAATTCGGACAGCGTGTTTAAGAATTATTATCGTGTGATCGTTGAGTATCCACGTAAGTGCAGAAAACGAACCCTACATAATCCGTGCTTCGTACAGATGACGACGATAAAAAATTTCACCGTAGATAAAAAAAGATCAACTTTAAAACGTGAAGTCAGTATCAACAGCATAAAACCTAAGATGTCAAAGAAAACATGACAGGAAATGGACCCAGGTTAAGTTAAATATGTTTTATATAAAACACAAGGAGGCTAATCTATCTATCCAGGAAATCATACCTAATTTCCGCTCACGCTTCCGCTGCATACCTCGCCCGTACCCTAAACCACAGTACATACACAATCAGGTAAATACCTCGTTACTGTCACGGTTTTCCCCGATCGCGGTCGATATGCAAACTACCACGAAATGCAATCAATTGGCGCCGTTTACTATCTACAGGTTAAGATCCGTCTGGTACGTAATTTATACCGGGATCGGACACCGAAATTGGTTTGGTTGGTTTCTGAGTTTAATATTATAATTCCTTCAGGATAGGTACTGGGTAGAAGACCTAGGTAGATAGAAGCGCGAGACTAACTATATTTACCTTACCTGTTACACAAGACAAATTTAGAGATACCTATTTCTTTACCGTAGCTTAAAAGAATAAGAATGTTTTAATCAAAATTTGTTCTCTTTGGGATAAATAACCAATAAAATTAAAATACACAATGAAACTTATTGACGGCATTGACAGTGACATAAGAAGAATCCAAATAAATCAGTAACGACCGATTTCAACCAACAATTGCCGCCTGCCCGTAAACATCGCCGCCCTCAGTCGACACCGACCTTTACAGAGTGCGTCAAACCATCAATATACACGAATCTTATCGCCAAATCAATACATTTATCGCGCATACGTTGCACAAATACACAGCGTAAACACTGCAGTTTACAGCGTAGTAAAATAACACCGGATGTGATGTTGTAACTTGTGTAAATCATGTACCTACTTCTTGTAAAGATTGTCTAATCGTAACTTACATGCCTGAACATGAAAAGCGACCTGGATTTTTGTAACTACCTTAGAGATTCGACGACAGCTGTCCGCAACTTCAGTTCGTAATATTATTATGTTCCGTAACACCAAAAATTATTAGTGTTGTTATCCTGTACTAAGACAATATAAGCTATGTTCTTGATGAAACAAAACGTAAGATATTGTTGTTAGGTTGCTCAAAAAAATATGCAAAATTTTATTTTTTTGAGCATTTTGAAAAAATAACCTACCAGAGACTTATATAGACACTATTCGAATACAAAATATAACATAATACCACCATACGAGACAATCAAGTGTAGTGAAAATACGCTGCTAGCTGATATGTCTATGTCACAGTGCTAAAAGCACTGTGACATAGACATATCAGCTAGCAGCCATACCAGACATATCAGCTCTCTATTATTCAATAATAATAATAATAATAAGCTCGAGTCTATACGAATATTATAAAGACGAAAGATTTGTTTGATTGTTTGAATTGAATAGACTCCAGAACTACTTAAACGATTTGAAAAATTCTTTCACCATTAGAATCCTACATTATCCCTGATGAACATAAGCGATAGAATATACCCGTCCAAAGCCGGGGCGGACCGCTCGTTACAAATAGGTTTGGTTTGTATGGGCAATTCATCCGACACTGGCCTCTTATCATCTTGTTTATTTATTTACTAGACTAGATAGGGTTACACATACCTTTTCAACAACTTCCGAACATCATGAATTCCGAATCCGTGAAAACATGCTTCAAGTACTTTTTCGTAGTATTTTTTACTTTCAGAGCATCAACGCTGCGTAGAAATATTTTTTTCTTATTTGACTTAGTTACTACTTTTCTAACTTGGTTGGTACTATCTTCCTACGCTACTAACGTGTCACAAAACTAAAATAATAAAAAAAAACATAGGTAAATGTAATAGTTAAGTACTTTTGCTAAGTAAGTCAATTGAAATTCTGGCTTTCGAATTAAAAACAACTTCGATACGTATAATTTTTTTCATATAGACATATCGAATCGTACGGATGATTCGGTATCCATATGATATGATAAAATCTTCCTAATATCACAAGGTTCGAGCAATCTCTTCAGAGTATGAATGGACATCATAGCGCTTTACTTTTAAGGGTACCTCAAGTCTTTAAAATTACCTACTTGCTCACGTGATAGCAATAAAACCAGCTGTAGTACTACGTAAGTAATAAAACCACCTGTAGTACTACGTAAGTAATAAAACCACCTGTAGTAGGTAATTTTAAGGAGTACATTATTTTTGTAACGAGCTTGAGCATTTTGGTTAGATTACCAGAATGCTCAATGCCAGATTAGAACGGGGCTTGGCAACTAATCCAATCTTTTACAGTTATCGATTCGAAAACCTTTCCTTGTACGATTAGCATTATCTAAATTGATGAGATAGGTCATCGAAAATGACTCAGCCAATGTGGATTAAAGACGATAAGTTTCAGGTGTCAAGTGGACAGTTAAATGGATTATAGGGTGGTTCAAAATTCTGTTTCCTTTGACAAAATGTATTTGTTTTGGACACAAAACCAGCTATTTCCTCTAATCTGAAAAAAACGATGATCTTAAAGTTCGTTCATTAGAATATTGCAAGGTGGAATCCCAAAAATCTTAATCTCTTAACCGCTTCTGAAAGATCTTCTAATCGAAAAATCCTTATAAGACAGTTTGATCATTAGAATGTTGCAAGGTGGAATCCCAAAAACCTTGGCCTCTTAACCGCTTCTGAAAGATCTTCTAATAGAAAAATTCTCATAAGACCATACTGTTTGATCATTAGAATGTTGCAAGGTGGAATCCCAAATACCTTACCCTCTTAACCACTTAGATCTTCCAATTGAAAAATCCTCATCAGACCATACAGTTTGATCATGAGAATGTTGCAAGGTGGAATTCCCAAAACCCCACTAACATCTTTTAAGAATGCTAAATCCTCATCAACACCAATTTCTGGTAATGTATATCAATGAAATAAAGAATTTCATGATGACAAAATTATTACAAAATTGACGAAGGGCACTTGAAGACCTCGCATAGTGCGGTAAGCACAGATGTTTCCAGAATTCAGCAAGTCTTTGTGTAGAATGGGACACCCTGTAAAAAAACCGTTAAAGAGGACAGCGAAAGTACCACCCCTGTGAAGTTCTGGAACTGCCGTATCCCGCCCACGAGCAGCAATAAATACAGACAGATATGTTTACAACGTTAAACTAGTTACGATTAGAGATGGGAAACGAAAGGGAGTTTCCTGGTCGTCACTTTTTGACAGAAACGATACTACTCGAGATGGTGCAAAGATATGAGCCCTAGAAAGCTTGAATCGAAAGCATGGGAATTAGACCTAACATCGCGGCGCGAACCTGGAAGAGATTGGCGCAGGACCGTGTGGAGTGGAACCAGAGTTTGGAGGCCTATACCCAGCAGTGGGTGACGTCAGGTTGTGGATGATAAAGGACCTAGACACACGAGCACTTTGAAAAAGTCAGGATCTACTGTTTCAAGCGAAGCTGCATAATGAGCAGTCACAAATACAGTCTGTCTTCTATTTACAGACATACACTACATTATTTTATATTTTTAAGTATTAGGTACTTATTCTGTAATTAAGACTTTATTTTTTATCATAGCTTTAAAGCACGCCTTTTTGTTGTTGTTGACCTTGTGTGGTTGCCAAGTCATGCTGGGCCTTCCATGTCGCCTCCTGCGTTTGATTGTTCTATCAGGGCCTGGAAAATCTATACTTTTCTCCTCCCTAACCTAACAAGCACATTATTAAAATATATCGCTAAACGTGTGTCAGACTCGGAACAAACAAGTATTATGTTTTAGGGTTCCGTACCTCAAAAGGAAAAAAGGAACCGTTATTCGATCGCTTTGTTGTTCGTATGTCCGTCCGTTAACCCTCTTTTCTCAAGAACGCGTTGATGTATCGAGTTCAAATTAACATCAAATACTAAATTCCGTAACTTATCGCAGCCGTGATAGGTGATATAAATCAAACAGTCAACACAGTCTATTTGGTCGATATTTAGCAAGGAACAAGGTCTTATAGAGTCAATAGAGATAAATACCTATCAGTGGGGGTTGGGGGGCTGCGTCTAGCAGTGGACCACTATTAGGCTGTTGAGGATGAGGACGCTCTTATAATTATTATTTAGATTTTTAAACGGAACACTCTTTACGCGAGTCCAACTCGCACTTGACGATTTATTTTATGTATCAGAGCTTTATTAGTGTGGGAGATAGTCAGGTCTCAATGATTGTGATGAGTCGTATCGTAGTTTTTCAGGGGAATGTAGATAGTTGAGGTGAGGTTGAGTTAGCCGATAAAACTAATGAGGCTTACAAGATCAATCATTTACTTAGTAAGATTATTAAAAGACAGGAAAAGATTGACAGAATAATTTCTGAAAATTGTCTGTGAAAAGATGTTATGTTAAAATAAAAGATATAATGATCATAACTAACAAAGTAATACAAGATGAATTCTGACAATTGAAAAAAAACTCACATTTTTCCCTTAGTGCTTGCTACCTTGCAATATATTTAGAATGTAGCAAAATCTATCAAGCTTCAAAAGCTCGAAAGATTTCTAATCATACAGGATCCTCGGAATAATAATATCAGTTAACGCCACCGCATTATGTACCCGTTAATAGTTAAATCATAACATTAATTATTGCATTTAAAGCTTAAATCCGTGTGACTACAAGATAGCCAGATTTCGCCGCTATCTAGTACAAAAACCGCCTGACATTCCGACCCAGTTGGAAAATGAATGATATGTGTCGATACTAACCTACTGTAGGTACACACGATGTAGGGTACGATAACTAGTGTGCCTGGTAGCCGGGCTTGCGACATTGTAGTTTCAGTACCGTTGGCAGAATCAACTGCTGCATTTTAAACATATTTACTGATTTTACGTTCAAAACTATCGGAGTTTGACGAATTCCTTACCCTAAATGAAGAAGTACCTCGTTAATTGATGAAACATTGTTCTTCCAACACAAACAAGGCTCAAAGGTAGTCCGCTTCCATTCATTCATAATTATATTTTCAGATAGTATTGGACTTCGCTGATGGCCCCGGGGTTTCATCCGAAAAACTGTTCCAATCTCACCTAAAAGTAAAATGCTTGATGGTTGATTGATGTTATGAAGCTTATTTGAAGGAAATAGTCGTTTTGATTTCATCATCATCATCAGCCTATATTAGTCCACTGCTGGACATAGGCCTCCCCTAATGAGCGCCATAGCGCCCCGTCTTCAGCTTGTCGCATCCAGCATCTGCCAGCAGTCTTTCGCAAATCGTCATCCCGTTTTGATTTAGTTACATGAAAAAGCTGGTACCGCAGTAAGTCCTACCGTTGCTGACGCTACATCCGGTACATGAACGAGAAGCGCTGCAGTCCGTATTCACTTGTTATCTACGTTACGTAGAACGTACTACGCCCGTGCTTTCCGCAGGCACAAGGAAATACGTACACGTGAAGCGTGGATTTATGTCATGGGATTTCAGTAGAGAGGAACTAACTATACTCGAATCTGTTAAAATCCTCCTATCCTCTATCCTAGGGATTTATTATAAACAAAGGGGTAGGTACAAAACCAATTAAATATTGGTGGATAATATAATATAATATCCAGCAATATTTATTTATTATCAGAAGCGACGGTAATGGCCCTGCAAGTCGAATTAGCTATTAAACTGCATGAGTAGGACACACTGCAGCTTAGGAATAGAGAGCTAAAAATACACCGTCGGGGAATCCGGAAAGGGACCGTGCATTCTTGTGCACTGTGTAACGTGTTACATTATTCAACAGACACATTTCAGCTTTAAAATCTTTAATTAATAATAGCACGCCACGGTGCGAGCCGTTTTTCAGGGGGCTGCTCTCGTCGTCGCTTGAGCTCTAAGTCGCTCAGCGAGCGACTTTGAAAGAAACTAAGCTTAAATAATACAATACAAAACTCTCTATTGTCTATCACAAAATAAAGCAAAAGAAACAGACATTAACACGAAACATAAGAGTACAATGGGTGGCCTTATCGCTTAGAAGCGATTTCTCCTAGGCGAGAAATAGAAAATTATATGATAGATATTTGAGAATTTAAAAAAGGCGAGGTGTATACATACAATGAAATACATAATTAATTAATGTTTTTATACAAGAAGCAGAAGCATTATTAAATAACGTAAAATATTACTTTATATAAACTAGAGAATATACACGTAGTAAATAAATACCAAGTGCAAAAATAGGAAAAAAATCATTCTAGCTTATGCTCGATGTCTATAATCAGCGATTGTAATTTTTTGTAAATTTAATTATTAAACTGACATAAATACCGAAAGTTGCAAGAATTGCAACAAAGTAGTCGATAGCAACATAGCAACCGAAAATTTACAAAAAGAGATAACCTTTTATCTGTTCAGAGCAAAGACTAGGTCAGTTACGAATTTATCTGTGAGTATTCTAGACGTATGCGTGCGTAATTAACCTTTTAGTGCCAATTCTCAAAACAGATAATGTTTTGGCTGAAGATAAGATATTTGGTTAAAATAAAAAATTCAAGCCGTGGCGTCGTAAGAATAACTCGTCCAACACAGCCGTGGCCGCGTGGGTGTCGAAAAAGGAGACTTACGCCGCTTGTCCACCGCCACGTCAACGGTGACGTCTCATCGTCAGTTCGTTAACGTTGATCTGGTCAAGATGACGTGACGTCGATTGTCCACCGCCACGGGACGTCTATTTTTTGAGGCCGAGTTCAGAATGGCTTGACGGCGATCGAGTGCGTCCATCGCGAGATTCTCGGTAGTTTAGATTGTTGTAGCTCTTATTTATGCTAGATGCGTTTGAAGAATAGCAAGGTTGAACCGGCGACTACTTCTGCAGTTTCTTTACGTTCGAAGGCGTAGATGTAATAAAAAACGGATTCATCCGCTTATACGTGAACGATATATCACAGGAGCGTTTTTCGCCGATAGTGAAGAACCGGTCCGTCATAATCTCCGACCAAGTTGTAGCGGTCGCGCCGAACTACACATTTCTTCGTGGTTCGGATGACGGCGCTCGGGTGACGTGCGTGCCGTGGACAAGCAGCTATAGTAAATACACGTAAATGTATGTAACATTATTTCGTCGCCGTCATCTCGATAACGTTGACGTTCCGTTGACGTGGCGGTAGATAAGCTGCGTAAGGGAACCTTGGAGTAAGTATAGTACAAAAGGGAACCTACCCAGACACACCCAGAGGAAGGGCGGCAGCTTCCTTCTATGGCTTAACTCCTATCTACTGCGTTCACCGATCTATCTGCCAAGCATGGGGATTATGGCAAACCCCCATTGTTTTGGGGGGGGCAGTAATGGACATTTGAGTGCTGATAGGCAAGGCATACAATACAATACAATACAATACACTTTATTGCACACCAAAAAATACAAAAGAAAAGAAAGAATACAGGAGAAAAATAAATAACAGAGTTGCACAATGGGCGGCCTTATCGCTAAGAGCGATCTCTTCCAGACAACCTTGGGATGGACACGAAGCAGTTGTACTAGTATAGACGGTGGCGTATAACTTAAATATACAATACATACATACTATACATATTAGTAAAATACATACAAAATACAATATAAAATACATATTAATAATACATACCAACTTTGTAAAACAGATGTAAAATAAAAACTAGAAATTAATGACTAAAGAAAGATAGTGTTGATATACCATGTTCTTAAATATAGGGAGAGACTTTGCGTGTCTGATAGTGGTAGGTAGAGCATTCCACAGCTTTGTGGCACGTACGGTGAAGGAGGAGCTATGGGCATGGGAGGAACGGGTTGTCAGTTGGAGGGTGTCGGTGGAAAGAAGTGAACGGGAATGGGTTTGGTGGAGATACTCAAATCGTTCCTTAAGGTAACGCGGAGTATTAGGGATGAAAAGGATGGAGTATAAGAGGGAGAGAAAGTGTGCGTCCCGGCGAAGGCGGATTGGCAACCATTTAAGCTTATTGCGGTACTCGGTAATGTGGTCATACTTACGCAGACCGAAGATGAAGCGTATGCAGAAGTTTTGAAGCCGCTCAAGCTTGTCAAGCTGCAGTTGGGTAAGATCGGGATAGCTGGCGTCGGCGTAATCTAGGATAGGGAGCAGAAGTGACTGGGCGAGCGCAACTTTGGTAGACGTCGGCAAGAAGTTACGTAACCGCTTGAGGGAGGCAGCCGACGCAAAAATCTTGCGGCTTACCTCTGCCATTTGTGCATGCATGTCACGCATTTGTGCAGGCATGTCAGTTTTTAACTCCAATATTGGTATTAAATTCGAGTCTGTTGCCTCTATTGAAATAGAATTTCTTCGAAGTACAGAACTAAGTTACTATTTGTTCTTCTGTCATTATTAGCCCATTCACAGCGTGTGCAGTGCGTCTCGAAGGTGAGGCCACAGCTACACCACGAACAACAAGTACGTGGCGTCATAGGCAATGATAGTGTTAATACCTGAAATAAAAAGAGAAAAGATTATACCGGATGTTCCATTCATAGATGATCAAACTTAGTGACAAAAAGCCGATGTGATTCGAACCTCCCAAGGAGGTTTTTTTTTTAAGTTATTATATTCGATGTGATTTCGTCTGTAACAGTTGCTCATTTTCAAAGTCCAAGTTAGTCATGTGAATTATTATTATTGCTCAGACGGGATGGAACATTCTCAAATACATTTTAAGACAGTCTATAGGTCGAAACAATTCATTTTCATTCACACAAAAACCAGTTTAACAGGTTGTACGGTATGTCACAGGCAAAGTCGAAATTCAACATCAATTTAAAGTGTCTAGAATATTTTACTACTTAATATGCTACTTACCTACTACTTAATTTATCGACGATGTGATGTTTCTTTTTCAATTTTGTGTTTTTATTTTTATTTTGCGTTATTATTCGCTCTAACCTACGTATCCAGCTTTAAAAAAATATACGAATTTATGGTATATTTGTGTTGTACTTCGTACTCATAAAATCTGTTGTTAAATAATGGTTTCTATAATTTCCGTTTTTTTAGGTAAATTTCCAATCGCTTGCACTTTTAACAGCTTTAAAAGCTTGAAACATCATTATATTATTATTTTTAGCCCACATTTTCTTGAAGGAAAAGATCTTCCCGAGGGTAGTTTTCTATTTTTCGGTTCCAATGTAATAGAAAGAAAGAAAAAAAAATACATTTATTTGGAACCAGACAACTCATTACAATAATAACTAAGTACAAAAACATTATATAACCCAGAAAGACGGATAAAAAACAGATACAAAAAATGTGTTACTTATAGGACCCTGTCTCAGCATTATGCCGCTACAAGCCGAAGCTAATAATGGCGCTGATTTTCAGACAGGACAACAATTTATTATTGGAATTGTTTTTCAAAACCATTCTGATAATAAAATAAGTAAGGTTAAATAAATAAATAAAGTAAATTTTCTTCGATAATTTAGATTACTATTAAATAACTAGGACTTGTATTGTCATTTGTAACTTCCTTATTTTGTACTATTGTCCCCATAATGAAATACTTGTTTTACGGCTGTCATAAAATAGTTAATAATAAGGTGCACTAAGTTTCCACTAAACTGAGAGATATTATTAAATTTATTCAGTCGAGACTTTCAGAGATTATTTATAACTCGTCGTATCAGCATGAATTGTCAAGCATCAAAAAACGTGTTTTTTGAATGATGCTGGACTATTCAGACATCATTTTTTAGCCCCAAGCTAAACGGAGCTAGTGTGCATGGGTACTAGAAAAGTGATATAGATACTTAATTATAATGTATGACACAGGAAGACACCCAGAACACCCTAACAAATATCTACCAATAGATCGTAAGGACATAATATATGTTCGAAGGCGGGAATCGAACCCGCAACCTCTTGCGTCGCAGGCGGATATTCGCTTACTGCGCCACAGGAGTTGTCTACTTGTCACTTATTACAAAGACTTCAAAAATTATCGTATAAGTCGTGTCGTATTGGATGTCAATATCGCGAAAAAATATATATTGTAAGTTCGTAGACTGTTAAAGTGATGTATTACAATAAAATAATAGTCATTGCTTTACTACAGTTAGTTCCATAAGAACGATACTAAAACATCACATTCCCAATCCTGAGTGAATATTGGCAAAATTTTAAGACAGACTATATTTAACAAAATAAAAATCGTACTTCGACAGCAACATAGTACAAGTCTAGTAGACTATGTCTTAAATTAATCTTCTGAATATTCTACCATAAAATCGCAAATCCATGGCTAAAGAGTATTAGTGTTCGAGGGCGTCGACAAAAAACTGGTATTATTAAAATCCACATTAATTTCATGGTGATAATACATTAATTCAGTCAATAAGATCTGTGGGATTTTGTTGAACAAAAAAACTAACAGGTGATATTGGTAACTAATAACAGATAAAAATATAGTAAATAACAAACAATATACATAACATACAGACTATTGGTATAAACCTAATAATTTTATGATTTTTATAACCATAACTCTGTATTTTCTGCCTTTCTGATTTATAATGTGAATGTTTGTACCAAATTTACAAAACATATCAATAGTACTAAATCAAGTATAGTACTTATCCCAAAGACAAAACAAAAAATGTATCTAAAAAAATCTATTGAGATAGTACTTTGGGTTCTAGAGTGGTCCTCTTTTTCACTCTTGTCTTTTTTTCACTTCACAGATCAGCTCAAATATTTTAGTGCACCTTGTATAATATCAGGAAAAAGTAAGTAATTCAATTATAATAGTTAAGTTAGTAAATAGTTTTTAGTTAGATGCTTGTAACAATTCATCTCAACAAAAGTGTTAAAAGATAAATTGATTGATAAAACACTCATAATCAAAAGGCAACTTTCCATCTTAATTTCGCACGCTGTTAATTATTTTTATAACACAAATAACTTTTACTTTTTTCACTAAAAAACATTGACAGTACCTACTAACCAAACTAAAAATAAGCAAGCCAGCAGACAAATTACTCAATTACATTACACTGGCCTCCCAACTTACAAAAAAACTCAAGGACAACCAATCTCAGACGTAGAAAAAGTACCTAACCGAAACTTCACAAAACAAACACAAGTCCCACGGTTATAAAACCGTATTCAATAATAACATAATATTCCCCATAAAATAATTGTCCAATTCCGTTGGATATTGACAGGTTAGTCGTGTGGTGCGAGAGCAGTGGCTTTGTTTTTACTACATGTATTTTCACATTTTATAAAGTCACACTCACATATCACATGCTGCTCAGACTTTACTGGTCTAAGAATATCTTTATTTATTGTATCTCTTCATTATTATGTATATTTATGTATGTACTGTTTCCTCAATCCTCAACAGCCTACAATGGTCCACTTCTGAACGCAGAACTCCCCCTGATAATCGTCTGTAATAAATAATATAATGTAATTGATGTACTGTCTATCTTCCAAATAAATTAAAATTAATTAAGTTAATGTTCTGGTTCTTTGCAAAATTCATAATATTTTTGAAGCCGTTTCTGTCTCAGTCCTTTGTCTCCTTTTTTTCCACTACTATTGTCCAAATCTTTCAAGAGCCCGTCTACTTTCATCGACGTTTTTTTGAACGTGTAATATTTTTAGTACCTATTTAAACTGATCATTAAAAACTATTAGTAAAATTACTTGTTTATTTCTAAACCATATAAGTCAAAATTTTGTGTCCTTATAAATTATATCTACTGATGACCACAAGACAATCATACTTAACCAGTCAGACTTCAAAAAATAATTTAAAAAATACGCGTTGTCTTGTAAATTTCCATTTTATTTTCGTGTATGAATGAACGAATACCTACAGATACAATTTAAAAAAACGCTGCACACTATATTTATCAAATGTGATAAATATATGTGCAGCGGTCTCCTCGCCTAACGACAGGTTGGTGCGGTGATGTAAGTAGCAGCCAATGCCAAGGCTCGGGTCAATGACCTGCTTAATTGCAGTTGCCATGTTTGTGGCTCATTTCGGACAACCACCAAAATGAGAGCACATTTTGGGTGGTAAAAAATCTCGACAGTCACTGAGCAGAATCCTTATTCACTATAACCATATTGTAGATATGAACGCGGGATCCAGAGTGTTAGTAAAACACAAAATATATGTTCTGAACAAGTTGCGTTTAGAACATTTAGGTCATTTTGCGTTCGTAAATTATATCATTATTTATGCGTCGAGGGCAAAGTTTTTGAACTGTCAATGTTGCAACCGGAAAGCACAAAACGCTGTTGAACACTTTTCAAGCGTATGTTACAGAACATTTCAGATTGCAGGGCGCGTTACGTCATCGCGCGTTATTTCCACAACATTTTAGAATACAGCTTTTTATAATTATTTTTATGGACGCGTTTCGCAGTTTCGCGACAGTTAATGATAATACGACCGAGAAGCCATTGAAATATTTTCTGTGCGAATTAGTGAGCCGAGAATGGAAAGTTATTAATTTTGGTACATGGAATTGAGTTTTTTGCCTTTTAAAGTGATTTTGTTCGATTACGAAATCAAATAACATTTAATAAATAGAAGAGTTTAACCATTATTTTATAAGTTTTAGTCCAATTTGTTATTAAGTGAGCAATCAGCAGTAAAGTAAAAGTAAAAACTTAAAATACATAAAACCGGTTCCTCGAATGTGGCCAACTGGTTGCCTAAAATCGTGGTTATCCTACTAATTCGTCTTAATCAGACACCACTAACACGGCATTTACTCACTCGCCTAAAGTACATGTAACTCGCACTAAAAGTAACTTTAAGCCAGGTTATTACAGTTGATTTTGTGGTGTGCCTTCTGATACCAGTTTGCAGAGTATTTGATTGTACATTTTATTATGCAATTATGTTTGACGACTACATACCGCGCCTTACGCGCTGGAAATACCTAAGTTTTTTATTTTATTTTAAACGTATTTACTATTTCGTTTCTACAGATAAACGTGAAAGAAGGTATGCATGCCGGTGGGAACTTCAGATTATTGAATTTTAATTAGTTGTATTAAGCATAAAATAACATAAAAAAATTACCCTTTATCATTAAAAAAATGTTAGATAAACGGTTTCATGCAAAACAATTTTGATTCTGATTACTTACTACTACTTCTGATACTTGATTCACAAAATTTATAAGCTTTACGTTTCTAAATAATTTAACGTCGTAAAACGTAATTAAACTTTTAATAAATACAAAACATTTTTGATTGGAATAAGGAAATAAAATTAGAAGTAAGTATACTATTTGCGTACAATAAAAATAAATAATACATAGGTACTAAGTTACTAAATAAACTTAACAAACGGAATTTCATTTCATCGAAAATCATTTTATTGAGCTAAATGCCTTATTTATTACTAACTTTATAAGGATCATATAATATTTTGTTTTAATAGTCTAAAGACCTTCGTTTGACCACAATCTCACCTGATGGAAAGTAAATGTGGCCGACGATGTATCACGAAGGTCTAGAAGATACCTATTCACTCTTGTCTTGAAGAGACTCAAGTTGTAATTGACCGGAAAAACAGCAGCAGGGAATGTACTCGTATTCCAAGCTCCAGCGGTACGAATGATGAAGGTGGAGAAAAACCGCTTTGTGCTAGTGGACGGTATACCAATAATTAGGGGTGGTAATGCGTATTGCGTCTCCTTGTCCTGGAGTGGAAGGGGGATGGTGGAATCAGGTAATGTCATGTAGTTACTGTGAGCATTCTCCGAAATGTATCTTTAAAAGATCGAGAGGCAAGCGGACCTTGCGGCGGTGTTCGAGACTTTAGAACTTACAGTCTGGTATCTAATTAATATATCCTGGATAAAATAAGAATGTAGCTAAACTATTACTATTATGAATTAGTGTTAGAGAAGCTGCCAGCAAAGCTAGTGTCTATTATAAATCGGGAAACATTTTTCCGCAGATGACGCAAGATCACGTGAGGTTGCAATATAAACGACAGAATGTGGAAATATATCGAAAAGTATCTATCTTGGCCGTGACCTTTCTGCCGTACGTTAGGTAGATGCGAAGATGTTGGCAACCCCGCGTCAACGGGTGATTTCTCAAACTTCCGGGATTTATAATTTGTCTGCAACATAACTACTTTTTATTTTGTAGTTTACACGATAAAAATGTAGCATTTGGTGTCTTTGTAGATAAAGCGCGTACCTATCTTTAGCTACATATTGGAAAGGTTTTGGAAAATTAAATCCTTTTTTAATTTGAAGAATTAAAAAAAAACCACTAAGTCTTTAAGTTTCAATGATATGACACGAATTAACTAGCCCATGGAGCTGATCTGTCATCGTTGAACTCAGATGAACTAGTAATTGAACGAACCAGCCTCCTTAAATAGTGCGATAAACAATCGTGATACATCAAGCTTCGCCTTAAACGTTGACAGGTGACAATTGAAATTATGTATTTTAGCTAGGTGAGCTACCTTTACTTTAGCTACTCACAACACAAGAGAAAAAACATAATTTTAAGGTGCAGGTTCGAATGATGACTAAGGTCGCGCATTGCTTTGGGCGGCCTGGCCCACAATTCAAACATATGGTGTTTTAGAGTGCGAGAGAGAGGAGAGACGCCACGCCACACGTGACGCGCGACACCCCGCGTCTTGGCTATCTGCGGTCAACAGCATATTAGTCCATTCGAAAAAATCTTTTTTTCTGATTTTATTATTAAATGATATTATTATGATTTACCTACACACACACATAGACACATACGTCCACAGCTGATCGTAACTCCCACAAACAAGGGGGGTTCGGCATAATGACCACGCTTGGCAAGCGTATTGGTTGCAGCAGTAAAGGTGTTAAATAAACATAAGAAAGCTGCTGCTGATATTGACTCTAATACTGGATACACCAGTAAATGAAGGGGAAAAGTGATTTTAAAATAGATACTAGGTGTAAAGGACATTTTGAAAGCAATCGGGTCTGCACCGGGAACCAAACCAGCAACTATCCTTGACCTTGGACTACTGCACCACAGAGGCCGTCAAATAAAAACGAAAACAAAAATACACTTTGTATGAATTTTGTTTGTCACTGAACAACTTTTCATTTCAGCTGGCCCGCTTGTGGAGATTATGCTAATATTATAACCGTTTCCGCTTTTCATAGCAGGGAATCCTATTTGGGTTCCGTGATGTTTTGTTTGCGCTATCTTGTTTCTATAGGCACCTTGGGATGTTATACAGGGTGAGTGAAAACAAAATCTAGGTGCTGTAGGTACGTTTGGGCTGGTCCCGCGTGATGATTTGAAGAGTCAGGTTCAAGGTGTTGGCGAATGAGTATATTTGTTGTTAAGAGAATAGGCTATTTGACTACATTAAAAATAAGTCTCAAATTGTTTTCATCCCAGTCAGTGACAACGTAACAAAGCGTAATCGGTGATTTTTATTAAAATATGCCTATTTTAGGTAAAAAAGCGGGAATTAATATTTATTTTTATATATGATCACGTGACCGAAAACGCTCTGCGTTTGGTTGGATCGCTGGTGACGTCACACTATTACAGTGTCAATGAGTTCTTCTTGGTGTGGCGTGCGACGTCATTTCTCAGAGCACGGGAGCCATGACAAAGATTATCGTTTTGGCGCACCATTATTTTTTCAAACTTTAAAATTAGTTTTTATAAGTAATACGAATGGCCTTAAAGAAATATTAATTACACTTTAATTACGCATTATTTTTATCAGACGTTTGAATTATTTCCCAGTAGTAGTCAAGTAGCCTATTGAGTTAGAAACATGTCTTTCATGATTCTAACTCAATTCTCTTTGGACTGCAGACTGCCAAACTGCCAGATGGTAAGGCAGATGTCATCATGGGATTTTCCGGAAGGCTGTAAAGTGTAGGTAGACCAAGCTCGCCCAAAACTGTTGCAGCTGGCGTGAAATTACTTACGAAGGAAAATAAACATCAATTAGCGTCGCGTCGAGTCGTCTGGTTGTTCAGTCAATCAGTATTACCACTATAGCAACCTTTCATTTGCTTTTCCTTCGAATGAAAAAAAGACACCAATATTTTCAGTAAAGTTGTATTAAGACGAAATGGGCTCGCTTTTGCGAGACAAGGATGAGCGAACGCCGCGCGGGGTAGGCAAGAACCGCGGAATGGCTGGTCCGTGCGCTATTTCACTGGTTATTATTTATGAATTTTTTATTGCTCTAATTTAATAGTCTTTCACAATAAAATAAAGCCATAATCGTCTAAAGTTATTATATAGTATTATTATATTTATTAGGGAACACGTAGACGAAATTTCATTGAAATATGATAAATAACTAGCAAATGAAACTGCTTTTAGTACTTCGTAGGAGTATCTCTGTAAAATGAAAATTTAGAGGAAACTGCCATTGTTTGGAGTCTAATTTAGTCAATCGTACTTGACTCCTAACTAACTTACTAAACAAAATCCTAAACTAGATGCTCAGCAAAAAATATAAAAAAAATCAGTTTTCAAATTATTGCGTTAAAATTGATTTTCCGTATAGTAAAAACGTGGGTTTTGAGACTCACTTAACCTTAACTGAAACAACCTGTATGGCGGCACGAGACAACATAGGTGTCAGCAGATTCAGTATTATGCCGATGTGTGTTGACAGACAAATATAAGGTTGTTGCCACGCAGTATCTACTAATTCCCCACTAATTGCCTTGCTACAGCATATTTTATGCTAAATTTAAGTCAATTACATCAAATTTGAGTGTTAATCGAATACTGGATCGGTGCCTTGACACTGCGTAGTTTGCCTTTCGATTTTTATGCTAAGTTAAACATAGAATTTAATAGGTACATAATTTGGGTATTTAGATATATTTTAGATACCTACGTAATAATTATGTGTTTGTATAATTTTAATCTGAATTATCGGAAAAACGGGTTTGTCACGTGCCATTTTTTGTGTTGTTGAAAAACACTTATTTGGTAACACAAAATTGAAAACAGCCACTGCTGTCGCTGAGCCGGTTTTGTGAATCAAAGCAGATTCCATTTCTCCATACTTCGATTTAGAAACCAATATTATTTATGTCAACAAAGACATTTATGAATGAAAACTTAACAAAAACTGTAACATTAACAAAAACCACAAGGTAACAGCAAGGGTATCACTAAAAACAAAAATTCTAACTTCAACAACGCATCATCTCGAAAAAAGTTTAAATTTCAATTCGAGAACGAACGAGAGATCAATTAAATAATGAATGAAAGCTTGCAAGCCGGAGGGCGTACTACACTACGTTTTCCCAGTCGTGATTTTGACTATTTAATATCTCGCATTCGCAGACTGTGCCTTAACCCTCTTATGGAGCGGACCAAAAGAGTTCCAACAACACAATCACTTTAATTAGTTCTAATTCAGTTCGTGATCTGAACGACGATACGATGACTACGATCACACCTGTACATTACGTAATGTTGAACATGTTTGCAGACCAAAGCCTTGCTGAAAGAGTCTTTAGGATAATTACCTACTCCTGGGTTCTTGAATTTTGCTGAACCGCTGAACCGAGAACACGGTTCAACTATTTTGAATATATAGAACATTCAAAATAGTAAGTAACTTATGAACAGATTTGAATTTCATTTTCTGTTGGATTTTTGGGATTCTGGTAGAAGCGAGGCGTCCTCATGGCAGACCACCTGATATACGGTCAGACGATTTTGTCTGGGGGTCGGAAGACTGTGGGTGTGCCCCGCGCAGGACCAATTGAGCTGACGTGTAAAGAAAAGGCATGTATGCAGCAGAGGCTGTTAAAAGATTGACAGGTAGTCATGATGAAGGATTGAGCCCATGCAATCCGAAACTTAAAAGAAACACTACCGAAACGATTTAACTTTGAATGAGATTTAAAAAATTGTTCACCAGAAGTATTTCTACATCGATGAATTTCTTCGTAAATTAGGAAAATCTACAGAGATCTACCGAACAGACATTAACCATCGAACCAGAAGTCCCAATCCTGAGGTACATTAACCCGGACATTGACTGTTCTACGACTAAAAGTCATAGATTTTTATCTTATTCGCAAACAGCAATTTCTAAGAACCGAACGTCGTATTTTGCAATCTTCGCAAGTGATTAAGTCTATCTATTCTACTATTCTGTATCACAAGCCTTGCTATTAAAGACTCGAATTAGCAATCAACTAGTATTTACACACAACAGAAACAGTTGTTCTCACTGCAAACTGCTGTTGCAAATGTTGCAATCTAGAGACTAAGAAATGAAAAAAGTTCCCAAAAATTTCAATTTCGGCGGGACTCGAACCCGCGCCGCACCCTAACTAAACCAAATCCAAAGTGCGGGTAAGCACTATAACAAAAAACCGTAGCTCAACTAATCCAAATCAATACCAATCTGAAGCGTCAACAAGACGCTAGCTGTATTACCCCGCTGTATGGCAATGCTGATGCGCTGCGCCAGATACTGACCAGCTCTCGGGTCATGAAATAGATTGTGTGAAAATTCGTTGGTTTAAGGAAAACCGCGTTCGAAAGCACGGGCAGAACGTAAAAATCTTTACATACAATATTATTAATGCGAAAGTATAGAAGGATGGTTTGTTTGTAACTTTTTCACGACAAAAATACTGAAGACTACTACTGGAGATTTAGGTCTTAACCTGGAATAACACGTAGGTATGCTACTTTTCATCCCATACATCAGTTCTCAAATGATAGAAATAACTAACGTTTCCATAAAAACCACGCGAAGGCACGGGCAGAAACTAGTGTATACTACAGTGTGATTCGACAAAATGCCTCTCATGATTAGCAGCACTCAATCGAAGCACCTATTAAGAGCACTTCGCAGTAGATCTCGTGAACTAGTTCAGTTTTTAGTGAACATGACATGAATATCTGGTCATATTTCCGGAATTGTGCTAATAATTTTAGGATCCCAATAAGCTAGCACTCGATTTTAGGGCATGCTCACTTAATGTATGTTCCATATCAATTTTGATCCTTAATTATATTTAGAATGATGAATTAATGAATTATGAGAATGTTTTGCATTTTTGCTCGATTTCTTTAGAATTTGGAACCACCGACCTCGAGCGTTCGATTTTTAGAATTGTGAAGATTTACCAGACCACAGGCGGAAAACTGCATAGAACAGATTAAAATTTCGAAGTATTCCCCATTTAGAGCACTAATTCTAAGAGCACCATATCGAAATATGGTGCTCTTAGAATTAGTGCACATATTTTTTTACCACTTAAAGCATCCACAAATAAGTCGTTTCTAGTGATGGGGTTCGACTTAGCCTATTGGAGATCTTACAAGGTATTACAATAAGTGGTAATATATGTACCTACATATTATGTCATGTTTTTAATAAATAAATTGGTTTTTTACCATAAATGAAAGCACAGTACTGATGGAGGCACGAAAATCGAAAGTTTCAATGTTAAAACCATTATATCAATTTCTCCGTGCAAATAGCACCGTAAGCACCTTCTAGTTATAATTTCTTTCTTCTAAGGACTCTATGAGATGATTTTACGACGATACCATTATTATATTAAAGCGGTTGGTCAGCAGAATTGGGCCCCAGCGTGATTACGACACAAGCAAGTGATCTAAGCATCACTGCTACATATTGTCGGAAGGTGAACGATCTAATCGAGTTGAAGGCCAGCAATCGTTTGGCCAGGTTTTTTACTTAGCTATTAGTACCTACTTGCTTGTATGTATAAGCTATGGGCTGTCGACCTGTGCAAAAAGCTACGTACACGAAAATATTCGTCGGTTTCTTGTTTTGTTTTGGTCTGGCGGACTGCGCAGTGACTGGTGGGTTGAAAGTTATCTGGTTCGGATGGATTTCATTTCCATGAGATTCTTTGATAGATGCTTTGGGGCGCGATAAGAGATATTTAAAAAAATATTTGGTTATCAGAACTATTCAGAACAAACGTGTAAAATACTTCAGACGATTATAACTAACAGGCTGTCGGTACGTGTTTGCTAGTTTATTAAGTAAGGTAGATAACTTATTAATTTGGGCTTACTGGCATAGGTACGAGTAGGTTAAGTAAGATACGTTTACTTAAAAGAAAATATATCTATTGATTTTAGATTGAAGTTCGTAAAAAATATACTTTACATGCGTTTACGTGGCAAATAGGTATGCTAAGCTTAAAAATTGATAGTTACTTGAGGCGATTTTTACGGGAGGATGCTGCAGAACAAAAGATTCGAGAATTTTTCCGAATTTCCGTGACTACATCTTCCTTGTCCAAAACCAACTTAATCAAAATCTGCGTTGTTTTGATTCAAACTTATGGGTAGGTTTGGTATAAAGGGAAGACGCACCCCAAATCGGGAAGCCGGAATTGAATATAAAGCAGACAAGCAGAATTTCAATATAAATAAAATAATAGTAGTTTTGATGCGTATGTAGTTTGGATTTATTGCGCCAACCGGTGTCGTTGGGGTTTCATTTTGAATGTTTTTTTAGACTTTGGGGTCTCAATAACCGTGTTGAATTTTGCTACGCTGCAAGTCTAAAACTACTTAAGGCTGTGGTATGGGTCAAACTAGCGCCGCCACCTATTTTACGTTATCATTACGTTGAGCAAAGGAAATTTCAAAAATTCATCGTACAGTTTGTGATACCTAGCGGTGGTTTCGGCAGAATATCAGCGCCTATCTACTCTTGAGTGGTAAGGCATTTATGCTGAGTCGAGACCTTTTTGCTGCTGTAACACAGCACAGTCAGTCTTTTTCAAAAATGTTTTGTGAAATTGTTTATGTTCTCGATGTTAAGCTGTTACTTTTTTTTCTCAAACTATATTTTTGTGTACCTACTTATGCTTTGTACTGCAGCAGCAAATAAATGAATGTCTATGTCTATACCTATTATAAGCTCTTTTTTAATGCCTCTGTAACAGTTTTACTCTATTTAGTTTAGCCAGAAAATCGAAATTAGATATTGGTGGCCACCAAGGGCAACTTCGATATTCTGCCTAAACATAATAGAATAAAACTATTACAGAGGCATTAAAAAAAAGCTTATAACAGGTATCACAAACTGTGCGATGGATTTTTGAAATTTTCTTTTTTCAACGTAATAATAAGATTAAATAGGTGGCGGCGCTAGTTTGACCCATACCACAGCCTTAAAATGGCTTCGACATCGAATTTTAGATTTTGGAAACAAGACAGTATGCACGGCGCTCATAACGGAAGGCCTCTGTCCGTCCAGCAGTGAACAGGCATGAGCTGATCACGAAAACTGATGATGAAAAGAAAAAAGAATATGCTGAAGAAAGAAATGAAAAAAAAATAGGTACACAACCCAGCAATTCATATACATAAACTTGGGTGGCCGAAAAATGCTTGCGCTAACAATTAAATGCAAGCGTCACATTTTCGTGCGTTTACGCAGGGCTACGCACACTATTTCCAAACATAGCAACCGTATGTAGGTCGTATCGTGACTGCCTGAAGGGTCAAACTGAACTGAAGATGTTTTGTAATCTAGTGATGGGACACCTACACATGATAGTTATCGATACGATATTTTAAGTCATATTTTTACATTGCGATGCTCGGACGTCAACGTGAAGCATACGATCGAGGTGGAGAAGGACCTCTCTAATAACTGTTATCTCTAGTAAAATTGAAGAAATATTGATTTATTTTTACGAAAAAAAAAGCTATTTTTGTAGAAATGTTATTCTCATCAAGGAAACTGTACTTACTGCAAATCTAAACAAAACCGAACACGTCACTCTCTAATTTTAGCCGTACTAACCACAGCTGATTAACAAAATTTCCCACAGGGATAAAAATGCTAATTTATATAAATATTCATATATTATTTATTATTTTGAACATAGTGTAAATACTATTTGTAATTGTTTTATTCAGTTATTGTAATTTTTTTAGTAAATATCTTTTTCATTCTTTTTCATTCGATGATTTCTATTTTGAATAATTTAATTTGTATTCTTAATTTTGATTTAGGTAGTTAATTTATTAAAATTTAGTTTTAAAAATATACGTATTAATTGAAGGAACAACACCGCATGAAGCAGTCAAAGTTAACTTTGTGGTTGTAGTGGTAAGTTAATGGTTAATTCTAACACCTAAACCTTTTTAATTGGATTTCTTTTAGGTACGTAACGTACCTTTTTATCCTCAACGATCAGAGCGAAAGTGACCTAAATAGTTGACTGGGAATTACCGTTAAAAAGTTAAGCAGATGTTTCCTCAAATCGCGTAACCGCTGCTCATAGATATTCACGACACTACTTCACTAGTAGTAACTATAGTGTTAGCATTAAGTTCTAAATTTTCCGCGTTTTCTTTAACTTGCAAAAACATGCGAGACTAAAATAGCTAAGCAATGAAACTGTTTAGGTAATTTCATTTGATTCAATTTATTTACAACACTTTTTGCAGCCACAATTTTGTCAGATAGTGGAGATTTTATGTTACGTCCAAGTCCTTGTGACAACTTTAAATTGGCGTTCATTGACGTAACATGTCCGCACACATGCGCGGGTCTGTGCCGACATGTTATATGTAAATAATTATTCCTAAGACTAAGATTTCAGTTTTACTAACATATTGAAGAAAAAAAACGCTCGTTTGGAGTCTGATCAGGGCTCGGTACGACTACGGTAGACTCGCATAAACCCTGGTCAGGGTCAACCAGAGTCGAAAAACCGACCACTAATTAGGGTACAAACGAGTGTATCGATATCGATTTTTTATTATTTTTTACTTCACTAGGGAGCTGAGTAGGTACAGTAATAAACCGTCCAAATGCAAGTCAGACTCATGCAATAATAATAAGGGTTCCGTAAAAACATTTAAATAACAATGCGCTATGCAAAAAATCAAAATATATATATTGTTACTTTTTAATTTAGGTACTTTCTGATTTAATTTTATAGCGGGTTCTTTTACCGACTCCTTTTGTTTTTAGATTTTTTTCATTAGTTTCTATGGTGAATACACCTTCGTTTGACCACAATCTCACCTGATGGTAAGTGACGAGTGGCCGAGGATGAATCACGAAGGTCTAGAAGACACCCATTCACTTTTCATGACCCAAATTGTCGTGGTTAGTGGACGATACGATTACGGTTCTAAAGCTAAAGGCCCTTTTTTTTCTATTATCCTGAGGGAAATGCGCTAAAGCTAAAGGCCTACGATGATGCGACGTGACGAACGGACTGACAGGAGAATTAGGGTCCCGCTGGCACCACTGACACAAAACTTCGGACGCCCAGTTGCAAGGTAGGTCGACGCGATAATATGCGTCGGGGGTATCAATGGAGGCGGTAAGCCATCGGCACTTAGCACACGACCACGGGGTGGATGACGCAAATTTCGGGAGGCCTATACCCAGCAGTATGTTGCGGATGATGATGATGGCACCACTATAGTAGGTAAGTTAAGTACGGAACCCTAAAACCGTTTCCCTAGCCGTTCATGACCCACCGCCTTGACACCTCACAAATATAACTTAGAACCTTCACAAGTTGTTAAATTATGCGGCGCTTTGTTTTATTAGTAGTTTTATAGTAAATTATGGATAATTGGAAATAATCTTTAGTCTCGCAGGCGGCGGTCTTTGCTTAATCGTTGGACAAACCTCAATAAGACGTTTTCAAAAAATAAAACACCGAACTTTTGTACCTTAGAACTCAAAAGATGGCAAAGATACCATGAACGGCTTTTCAGTCTAGGCGAACAATCTTTATCTATTTTTGTATACATTAAAGAACAACAGAATATTTTTTAAGAAATCTCTATCGGAAACTACAGACAGACGACGACGGGTAAATTTAGTATTATCGTCCCGCGGGCATATTCTGTGTACTGTCACCTAAAAAGATTCAAATGAATAATATAATAATAATAATAATGCTAGACAATTCACACAGCATTATCTAGCACCAAGCTAAGCAGAGCTTGTGTTATGGGTACTAGATAACTGATATCCATAATATAATACAATATATAGATATTTCTTATTATACATAGCAAATATCTGCAGATAGTACAATCATTTGTCCGGAGGCGGGAATCGAACCTACAACCTCTTACACCGCAGGCAGACCTTCGCCCACCGCGCCACAGAGGACGCCAAATTTCAAGGTATAAGCTGTCTACGTTCCACAGCTTGGCAAAAGTCTCCCCATTTCCACCCACAAATCTTTGGCAGTACTTTCCCGTAGTACCTTTCCTACAAAGCGTTCTGTTCCACCCTGTAATTATTTTACACCCCAGCGACCTGTGAGCTACGTGTAGTGTAAATCGAGTTAGCGTCAAATGTGCTGTGAGTAAAGCGATTACACCGTCCAACTGGCGTGATGCGACATGACGCACTAGACTGTGTAGGAATTCTTTTTGTTAATTGTTAAGGTTTTATTATGGCTAGCTTCTGCGACTTAGGGTTAAAAAGTAGTCTATGGTCTTCCCGGGATTTAATATATCTCCTTGCCAGATTTTATCAGGATATGTTCAGCGGTTTAGTCGAGAATAGATAACAGACTGATTGACGTTTGCATTTACAAAATTCGTATCAGAATCGAAATCAAAAGTTCTTTATTTCCATATACATCCATACTAATAATTATGAATGCGAAAGTAACTCGTCTCTCGTATGAATGCGTTTGTCTGTTACCTTTTCACGCCTAAACGGCTGAACGGATCATAATGAAATTTAGGTAGAGGTAGATGGTATCCCGGGGACGGACGTAGGCTACTTTTTATCCAAATCAAAAATCAAATCAAATCAAAGGCGTTTATTTGTAACTAAAACTTATACTTATGCTTAAATCATATACAGTAACTTACTTTAACTAACTTAGTAACTTAATTCAACAAAATACGACTCTACATGAAATTATACAATATTAATGAACCTAGTTTGAGCTACAAAATGGTCCCAACTCAGCTTATGCAGGTGTTAAGAAAAAACCTGCGCTGGTTTTCTGTTGGGGCCTATGGGACCGAGGATAAACAAATTTAAAAATATACAAAAGCGGAGTGTTACAGCGATTTGTTTTGTATGTACAAGTAAATAAAACCAGAATCCAGAACTTATTTTACATTTATCGCCCCAAAAATAGCAGAACCAAAGATTTAGTCCGCACCGGGGATGACAATCAACACGTCTCAAATAGACCTTCGCCCACTACACAACAGAGGTCTTTCACATATTCTGTAAACTTCAGTATCCAACCATAGGTATACCGTATACAAAAACCCTTTCATATTTCCGTGGGGTTGCCCGATCGACAATGAAATTTAGATGAGTCGATATCATGCTGCTGGGATCCCCTCTTGAATGCTAAATTTCACGTGGCCATGTCTTTTGTAAAGGAATTTCAAAGGGTTCGTGAGAAAATTGATGCGATATAAAGGTTAGATGAACAACTATATCAGTTAGGTAAGACTTCGGAAAATTTGAAAGAAAAAGAGGTACCTAAGTAATTCAATATTGCAGTTTTAGAATAAGCGCTCCCGGCTTAAGAATTGACACCTCCAACTTAGGCCGTGGATGTAGCAAGTAAGAGTCGATTAACACTTTCGTAGCCAACGACACACACAGACTGGAATCTGCTGGCGGCGGCGACGCGGCGGCGCGTCCCTGTGCAGAGAGGCATGGCAATTAATTAATACAATTAATTAATTGATTATTAATCAATCACTAGCCTTAACCTGCGGCTTCGCTAACGTACACTGAAAGTCTCTTCCTCATCATCTGCCTATACCAGCCCTCTGCTGGAAATAGGCCTTCCCTAATGTGCACCATAGCACCTTGTCTTCACCTTGCCGCATCCAGCATCTGCCACCTGTCTTGGGAAGGTCATGGCACCTGGCTGGAAGGATCCTTCACTACGTTTGACGAGTCGCGATATAATACAACATAGCACTGGTAAATAAGAAAGCTTTATTCTACGTTACTTGTACTAAAGCTTTATCTTTAGAAAAAGAAACTCGTTTCTAAACATTATATTTCACTAGTAGTCAGCTACATTAGGGGAGGCCTATGTCCAGCAGTGGACTAATATAGGCTGATGATGAGGCAGCTACATCATTCTTCAGTATTATAGTATTAATCCTGGAGGGTAGACCTCCATATGAAAAACGAACGAAGTTGAAGGATGACGTCGGATTGCATGAAACGATCAACCTTACCACAAAGCTGTTTCGGGCGCGTACCAACGGACATCTTTCGTTTCGGATCTCTAAGAAATACATGTCAAAATAATTTTCATAGAAGTTCATCGAAAGAAAGGATCGGCCGGTTCTTCGTTATGTGCGATCCGGCGTCACGTCAACATCGTTTGTTTTTCAGCCGCAGTAGCAGCGCCTAGCGCAGTAGTCTATTCAGCCGAGCAAAATAATGCCGTAATTAATCCACAAAAAAGGTTCTTTATAGAACAAACTTTCAAGTCACAAACTACGAAATGACAGCATGATGATTACACTAAAAAGAAGCTAAAAATATAGGGATAATCAAACTTTCGTGGCCTTTATAACCCTACTAATATTAATGAACAACATTTTAAAATTGAACTAAGTAGAAGTTCTTCATCATCAAATACCGATTTTAGTGATTAACTAAACAATAATATTAGTACATATTTGTATCGTTTATAATAAATTTTATATAAATTCATTGTTTACGTTTATTTACTACAATTCCTAAAATATCCATACCTACACTAATATTTTAAAGAGGTAAAGATTATAAAGCATACATGCTAATAAAGATGTAGGCAAATCCAAAAATGCATACTGTATTTTGCCGTTAAAGTTTGAGAACCATTGATTCTTTGTTTACGTTATTTCTTTTGCTCGGATGAATGGGGTATAGATATTAGATATTAGATATTATTTATTGAAAGAAAGATTACATATTTTTGGTTCATAGTATCTTAAATCCTAAGATAGGTTTAACTAGACACTAGGGTTCTCTAAAAATAGAAATAAAAATATTTTGTTAACACGGTAAGCTAGACAGTTACGCACACAAACACAGCGGTGTCACAGTCTTGTTGTATGTCGCGGCATGCAGCACACAAGCGCTCCGCCAATCACGCGCAGCCAACGACCAATGAGTGACAACGCTGCGCCTAAGCCTAGCTATAGGATGCTCCTTTTTATGGCAAAGTAAAGTAATAAAATAAATATACATTTCACGGAAATTACTACTTAGTGAACAACGACATTTAAAATAAATTATGTTACGATAAATAATGTTTAATTAATATGGGTTTAATATTCTTTTCAGATATTTTATTTTTAAAATATTTATAGATACCATGTGAGCAAAGAATGAATGAATGAATGAATGAACTCTTTTTTGTACAATAAAAATAAACATGAATACATAATCTTATATCTAAATAAAACATAATACAGTACAAAAGACGGCCTTATCGCTGAAAGCGATTTCTCCCAGGCAACCTTGGCAAAGCAAAGCAGCGGGCATAAGGAAGTCTCAATAGGAAGTCTATTATTTATACATATAACATTGTTGTAACTTTTGTAACCAGATCCTCTCATACAGTACCTACCAACATTGAATATAAAGGCTTGTACACATTTGCTGACAACACCTTAGCGGACAATTTACTTAATATCCAGTTACTGTTAATTGCATCGATAAATTCCATATTTCTTGGAAAAATGCACCGGAACCTTGCTGACTTGCGCATGCATTTTGCACTTCACTTGCGCATTGTTTTGGCAGTGAATCCATATTAAACTAATCTATATCTATACTAATATTAGAAAATCGAAAGTGTGTTTGTTTGTTTATTTGTTTGTTTGTCCTTCCTTCACGCCCTAACTAAGCAATCAATCGACTTCATTTTTGGCAAAGAGTTAGTTGAAAGGATAGAGAGTAACATAGACTTTTTATCCCATAAATCAGTTGCTATGGAATAGAAATAACCTTAGACAATGCATGCGCAGCCGGGAGCAGCAGCTAGTTAAACATTATTGTAGTGTATGCAGGTTCTATATGCCATGCATACATTCACTAAGCTCGTTACTGTTCACATATCGCCAAGCAGCACATCACCCGCCCACGGCGGCCCCAGATCATCTGCCCTTCCCGCGCTCCGGGCTTGTCTGACACTCACGTCATCCGACTGTCTGTCACCTGTCAATGACGTATGACAGTGACAGCTTCCCTGGCGATATATGGACACACGAGATAGTGAATGTATGCATGGCATATAGAACCTGCATACACTACATCATAAATGCGAAAGTAAATTCTTACAGTGAGTACTTTTCACGACTAAACGGCTGATGAAATTGCCAAGGAGATAAATGGGAACATGGGATCCCGGACATGGATAACTTTTCGTGTGTTTGTACGATCTGCAAATGATGTTCCTGGTGTCCTGGTCGTTTCTATGTAAAATAAAAATATCTATACTATGTTTTATATTAGGTAGGTATATCAGTTATTTAGTACTTACCCATAACACAAGCTCTGCTTAGCGTGGGGCAATTTTTTTATATTTTTTTTTGTTTTAGGTGGCTTTGATGTCACTGCAGCCATGATAGACCTATTGTGATCGCCACTTTATACGTTCACCCCTGAAGCTGCAGCGTTCATAATTCGCCACTGACCCTTGCAGCTGCTAAGAACTGTAGGATTTTCTTCGGGGTTATGTCTCTTAGCTCGTCTGGGCTGTGCAGGTGCTTGCCCAGGTGGATGCTACGTTTTTGCATCAGTGCTCCGCACTCTCCCAACAGATGGAAAGGCGTTTCTTCCGCCTCCTCGCAGAATCTGCAGGATTGTGTGTCGCTTAGCCCTAGTTTGAACATGTGCTTGTTAAGGCGACAGTGTCCAGTTAGGGTCCAGTGTCTAGCTAGCTTGGGGCTAGATAATGCTGTGAATTGTCCAATATTACTTAGTTATATATTTTTCTCCACGGAAAATGTGTGAGAAGACGCGTGCAGGAGCTTATTATTGAGTTCTGAGTGAAACCTTCTAGAAAATTTGACACAAAAAATCAAAAACTCATAAAAGTTTTTACTATGTTGCAAACTTGCAATGCAACTAAAGCAGCCCTGAAAAATAGATCTACGCGGGCAAGATTTATTAGAGCTAACCTTAAAAAGGACAGCAGTGTTTTAAACATCCCAAAAAAACTTGGTAGGTTAGGCGAATACGATCTGATGATGATAATCAACCCTTCGCACATCAAAAAGCAACAAAATCAACAACCACATCATGTAGGTACCTTCGAACATTACCCATTTTGTTTACCTTTAATAAACATGAACAGATCTCTGTCCCGTTCGCGAAAACCCCCTTACCTATAGATACCCTTTTATTCCCCTATAACCGATTCTAATTTAATCCCAACCACCTTTAATAAAATTTAAACTTTATTACATCGGATCACGGATGAAAATACCTCGCGGAAGATGTAAACACAACGTTGGGCCTCATTACTTTTTATATCGGGGAAAAATAATAATGAAATGGAGTTTTAGAATATTATCGTTATTTGTAAGGGCACCCCTTTATCGGACAAGTTGTTGGCCTTATTCCGTTAGACATAAGGTCTGTTTTAAGATTAAAATACACACAGGATCCCGGAAGTGATCCGGGATGGGTAAGGTGCAATCTGGACCCGTGGGTTAGGTATGTAAGGTTTAATATCCCATGGATGAATTTTAAAGCGAAAGTTATTCAATAATTTCCCGGTTTGGAAGTACCTACCTACACAAACATTTTAAATGCGAAAATGTTTGTCACACCTGACGCTGCTGGGACTAGGCTATGCACTGAGTACCTAATCGATTGAGGGTAGAACTCAGTGTCTATCATCGACAGACTGATTCACTTAAGGTGGATCGATTTCCATTGCGCGGTAGATTAATTATTTTAGCGGTATCTAATTTCATTGCGTTCTACAGGGTGAAAATCCTGTACTTACCTAATCCTTTAGAGGAACATTCATAAAATAAATCATGTTTAAAATGACCCCGCATGCTTTCAAGGCCATGCTACACCAACAGTTAAAACCCGCGATTAAACTTATCGTTATCGGTCAAAGTCTAAACCAAACCGAGGTCAGTGCAGGTCCTATAACATTATCTAGACTTGCCAAGTTTGCCTCTAGCAAATATTGGGTTAGCAAATAAAATATATTTAACATTGATAAGCGGTAGGTAACGCAACTTTGAAAATTTTATTACCAACAAAGGCAAAAATCATGGTCAAAGTCCAATTACGGAATTGCGTGTACCAATCAGAACGACATAATAAAGAACAAGTAACAATGAATCATTCAAATCATTCCTAAAAAATATTATAGTCTGAGAAACTGCACATGAACTAGCACAGCCAATCACAGTTCAGACTAACCCCAAACCAGCCAATCACAGCCAGCATAGTCAAGTCAAGTTAACTATGTTGTCTGAAAAAAACTATTATTCATTCATAGCCTTAGCTAAGCCAGATAGGAACCAGAATAACGCGGGCACGCTACCTGAAATTCTAAATTCAAGGACTGTCTGAATGAAGATTCGCGCCTTCCTATTTCCGCAATAAAAAAACTCCACTTGCTCAGGCTTCTAAGATCGTACCTCATAAACGGACATTCTGGCCTTGCCGGGGTCGTTGCCTCAGACCTTGACGTCATACACGATTATAACATACCTATTATACGCTAGGCAACAGGGGCGCGACGCCCGAAAATGTGCGGAACAAGCTCGAAGAGAATCGCGGATGATGGATTATTCTGCATAACGAGATTCATATTTACTGACGCACACGCAGCTAAAGGTTATGTAGGTTAGGTTCATGACGCTAGGGACGATATTAATCATAGTACCTACAGATAACGATGTTGAAGATATCTAAATATTTAAGATAAAGCTCAACAGTGACAATCAAGCCGGAGCGACAGCTATTGTCCTACATGTCAACGGTTTTGAAGATCCTGCTATAAATTACGACAAACAAATCAAACCAAATAAATCCTAATCAGAGTAGACAAAAGAATAAGAATGACAATTACGAATTTCTTAAACGTAAAGACGCATTTGACATTAGTTCATGCTTTAAACCACCAGCAAACTTAGTTCGCTAATTAAATGAAAAACTAGGCCGTAGGTGATCCAACATGGACATGGGCTCAGGCTTCCTAACTCCACAATAGGATTCCCAAAGGCTTACTGAATTTAGGGCTTCCACGCAATCACTCAAAACAAAACTCTACAGCTTTGCCGAAATTGTTAGCGATTTACTAAAGTTTTTTTCATTAAATGCACTGGATGCGAGACAAAACATAAAAGTAAAAGAGGATAGTTGCGGAGGAACGTCTTCATAATGATTCCAAGTTAAAGATGATGCAATGATGATAGGAGATGACACTACAGCTGTTGAGGCAGAGAACAAAGATGTTACTATAGCGGTTAAGCCAGAGAAAACCTTTGTGAGCAATTTTGACACTGTGCGAAAATGCTATAAAAATACCATAGTACCTATTTATTTAAGAAGACAAACTCCTCGTGGATGAGCGTAAGGTGCTGCGTAAGATCTTTGGCCCGACCAGAAGACCGGATGGATCCTTACGAGTTCGGAAAAACCAAGAGCTAGAGGACCTGTATGCCAGACCAAATGTCATAGCTCAGAACCGGCCAACCTCAAACCTCTCCAGGCATCTGGAGAAGTCTTGTGTCGGAGGCCAAGATCCACTTTGGGTCGCTGAGCCATAAGAGTAAGTAAGTAAGTACCTATTTAATTTGTTTTTCGAAAATTTATGCGCAACTTTGCTAACCTAAACCTGACCTACAGTCAGTTTTAACTCGCTATCCTTGAAAATCTTCAGTGGAATTACACCAAACCTTTTCTAATAATCTTTATCATATATATATTTATCATAAATATCTTTACGATAAGTGGCATTTACGTAAGTTTTTACCTACATAATTATTTTTAATTTCTAAGACACTTGAGCTTTTTATGGGTCTACTAAGTGACTATGTTGATCAATATTGCTTTATCTAATCTACGATATATACATATGTATGTTATTTATGTGTCCATCTATTATCTGATCCTCATGCTTAACAAGTAGGCAGGTGGTATAGATGGAATATACAGGAGTTCTAGTTGCCTTTTATAAAGGTATAGCTGTTGTCAATATTAAGGAGTTTCAATATGATAGGTTTTTTCCTACCAAAAGTTAGATATTTGCTCATTTGATATACCTACTAACTTTGAATGTATACATTTTAAAATACAATCCCCAAATTCGAAAAACATACATAGGTACATACAAACATACAAACATAGGGTGCTAACCTCATAACCCTCCCCTGTTGGTAGTCGGGTAAAAAAGGATCATTTATGGGGTAGTAAGGTACCTAAATCGCAAGAATTGTTCTGAGAATACCTATTACCTACCTATATGAACTTGTTGTGTGTTCTGTGATCGCATTCGTTTAAAAACTTCAACTTCTTTCCTCCTTTTACAATACAAACCATTCAAAAACTACATACCCTAAGCGTGAAGTTTAAAAACTGTAGTTCTATAGTAGTTAAGCATCGCCCACACAGTATTGTGACCGGCAGGTAACGTGCGAAAGTGAAACTACGACCCGCCGCTGACATGACCTTGTGCCATGTAAACAAATACACCGCCATGAGATTTCATGGTTCGCCTCATCTATACGGGAAAAACTGCTGAAGAATATAGGAAAAATATGAGAGGAAATACTGAAGGTGGTAGATTTATATCGGGATATACTGAAGTGATAAATTTATGGATCACAGCCATAAATTTATCACTTCAGTATATCCCGATATAAATCTACCACCTTCAGTATTTCCTCTCATATTTTTCCTATGTTCTTCAGCAGTTTTTCCCGTATACCTTCAGTACTACTACCTTCAGTGTTCGGTAAACTAGGAATTTTTCGTCTTTTTTCAGGATCTGATCAGCAGTAGTCTTCGGTGCGGTCTTGTACCACCATCAGCACACTTATTAGTTTTTGCATTGGCAGTTTTTGCAAGTAACATTTAGTCAAAGATAATCTGTTTATTGACATTACCACAATCAAGGTACTACTTATCTAGACAAGTAACATTATTCATGAAAGATGTACCTTCGCAGAGCTGTCTCTCGGATTATGTATCTATAGAGCCTGTACTGTATGACATTATTTATATATTATTTTATATATTATATAAGGTGTTTCACTAAAAAAAATGTGCGGGCTGTTAAGTTCTTTTTTTAATCAATAGACCTTCGTTTGGCCACTATCTCACCCGATGGAAACTGAAGTTTGACGATGATGTATCACAAAGGTCTAGAAGATAATAATATGAATGATATGATATGAAATATGAAGATCTTGTCACTTCACTCTTGTCTTGAAGAGACCCAAGGTCGTAATTTAGCAAAAACCTTGATGTCAATACAATCCCGTCATGGGATATATTTTACCTCATTATACAATAAAACCATCTGTCCCAATGTGTTTAAAAACCTCGCCACATGTTACGAGATCCTGTAACAACAAAGTACCTATACAAATTCATGTATTCGTTGTAATTGTAAAGCTTGCGCGAAAGTGAAAATTCGAGCCGACATTGTGCTGACATGACCTTGCACGAGGTAAACAAATACCGGCATGGGAATCCACGGTGTGCCTTATCGGAGACGGGAAATTTATGAACGAGAGAAACGAGAAAAAAATAGCATTGAAAGAGTGGAACCAGTTTCAGCTACAGGGTTTTAATTGTTTACATAATAATGATTTTCTTTCTTTTTTCACTTCTTTTACACTTATCAGATATAATGATGCACCTAAGAGAGATAATATAAGTAAAATTGTATTTTTTTTATTAGAATGTTCTATTGAAGACCATTTTTCAGGCCTTGGGCTACCTTGTATAAAATGAAAGTATAAAAATTAAAGTTCATATTTATAATTATATTTTATGGTATAAAATTTGACTTGTCTAAGTGCTATTTTTGTAAGCCTAAAGAAATAAGATTATTAACTTTGACTTCTACCTTTTTAAAGTAACGTCAAATAAGTTTGGATTCGCAGGAAAATATTATATGAAATAGAAGACGAATGAGCGTCGATTTTCACAAATTTTCGCCAATTCTCGTCGATTCCACCTGCTTATCCTCATTCATTTACATATTCATATCGTCGCCTCTAATTCGGCAAGTCACTACGCTTAGGAATGTGGAATTTTCAGATCAACGCCGCCCTTTTTGTTTTCAACCAATCATCATCATTTTGTTATTTTCCTATATGGAATTACCTATGTTTTCGACAATCATATTGTAGTATTTTTTGAGCAACAAGATAAATATAACAAACGGCCAAATTGGAATTGATTTCAAGCGCCAAATTGCTATTCCCGATTTATCGTTACCAGGAATACAATTACTTTTACATATCTCTGTACAGTAGCACAATCACAAGAAAGTTTACGAACTGTGTGTAGGACGAATGAATAAAGATTTAGAGGAAACAATATGCTGAAATGATTTGGGAAAATGAAACGAGGACTATGGTAATATTATAGAAATTGTACTTGATTCTTGATTGAGAAAAATGTCACACGACACGTAAACTATTGAAGTCGTAAAAAGGGCACGGTAAAGCCACCTATATTGTTCACAATGAACCCATTTAAGATCATATGTTTGTTGAGATTCATAATACAACAGTCTCAATAAATTCGAAATATTTTACACATTCGATGTCAATGTTGGGTTCCTTAAAAAGGTACTTAAGGAACCCTTCTCTTTGACGTAAATTACGAAGTAACATTTTTTCATTTATGACGTAAGTGCCAAAAAACGAACTCTACATAATCTTTCGTGGATTAAAAGGTAGGAGAGAGCATCATTCTTCTTTAGACAAAATGCTGTCTAGCGTCATCTGATCATGCTAGGACCTAGGACCGCAGAATTTGCGTCTTACTTTCTTTCAAAACCCATGAACACATCTTTAGGTGAAGTACCTACGTAATCCTGCCTTAAGAATGAGGAAAATTCGTCACACCAGATTAGCATAATGTTAAGCAAAACAAATAGACGGTTTAGGAGTGAAGATGATTTACTGAAAGCTTTACTTAAGAAAATTACCTTTTCCCCTCATTACGTTTTCAATATATTTTTAGGGAAATTTGATTTCCAGTGTTTGCCAAACAATTTTTTAATAAAAAGATAATATTTGTTAATTTTCTATAGCCGAGGAGTAAAAACAAGAAATTATTGAGTTTATGTTGGTTCTTCAAAGAAATAAGTTGGATTGTTGTGAAAACAGCCCTAAGAGTGATTTTCTAAGGGTGTTTGTGCTCATTATGAGATAATATTCCACCGTCTAAGGAATCAACCGAAATCAATAACTTTTATTTCTTTAGGCTTACATAATGAACACCTACAGCAGTCAAATTAAATTTTTCATAAAAAAAGTCACTGTTGGAATAGCATTCTATACGCAGATATCCTCAATACGGTGTCAAATAGAACAAAACCATTGTTTGATACCAGTAGATAACTAAACAATTCTGACAGAGTCCTATAACGTCTAAGGGAGTGGCAAATACTAAGATCGATGCAGAAAAAACAATGGGTTTAACCATAAGTGTAATGTTTTGGCGATGGTGAAATTACCACCCAATAAGCGAATCTCTAAAAAGTAAATCAATATTTTAGCAATTAAACCTAAAAAAAAACCCCCAAGACTTTTGACGACGGTCACAAGCAAGCAGGTAGGTCCTGTGGAATTTTAATCTCTAAATGATTAAGGTAATGGATCAATAAACTCCGACAGAGATTAGAAAAATCTAGATTCACGAGATCATTGCCACCGAAGCTAATATAAAAAGTTATGTACTAATAGGTATAGAATTTAAATTAGGAACCATAAAAATAAATAAAATAGGTACCTACACTACACACAAGTCATAAAGCGAATTCGAGATCAGAATTCTAAATGAATTAGATGTAAAATTATATTAAGTCAGAACATATAAACGAAGTTTTATTGCTTTAGAGAAAAAAAAAGTAGATTAAGAGACCGTATTTTTTTCTCTGTACTGACTAATGAGTATTAAGACCGAAAAAACTTGAATGAAAATATTCGTAGGTACTGACTAAGTAGAATTATACAAATACACCTTCAGGCCGGGCATAATTATTATATCAGACTTGTTTTGATTATCTCGTGGCGCATAAAAGCAAATTTTATGATGCTAGGCAAAAAAGAAATTACTATTATTTTTTAGATGATAAGCAAAAACTAGATTTTTGCACTAACGCCGCTCTGCTCTGACCCACTCCCATGAACGCGAAATCCTATACCTATCGTTTTCACAAAATGGGGTCGTGGGTTAACCCCTTAATACTAAGAGTACGCAAGAAAATAACTTTCAGCACAAAAGCGCCAGCCTACCATGCTGTATATTCAATTGTAGATGTCACGATGACATGAATTTATGGTGATCAGTCCAAGGGCCAAATAAAACTTCTGACTCAAACCTATACCTGACACAATCTCTATTTTAAACTTTATAGGATTTTATGAAAACCAACATAGAAGCATCTTCACTTTGCACTCCTACTACATTCTATGTTTATTATACTGAATTGGGACTCAGAAAAATGCATTTTACTGCTATTGGCTTTTTGATATCTGGTCCCGATAACTAAAACTCACGCTGCTTATTTGGAGGCTTCATTTACTAGATGTAGCCTCAATATAGATGATGCTATATTAAATTTACAGCATTAAAGTAGTATTAATATGCAATAAAAAAATGTCTGACTGATGCGATCATCCTACCACCAACGTAACACTGTCTCAGCAGGATATAAGTACCTAAATGGTTCATCGCGAAAAAACGCAACAAAAAACGACACCTTTCCAACCGACCGCCAAGAAAAAGTCCACTAACTCAAGATCAATGTCTTTGTACAGATAGGTAGGTAGGTAAGTATATATAGCTAGTAATTCAATAGGTACGGCCAGACGCGTTATTTAATGGCACGGCCTCGCTAGGTCAGTGGCTCATGATGTCACAAAGCACGCGAAAAATTCCGCTTATTTCGGGGGCCTATCGTAAAAACTGGTATCTTGTATTGCGCACGGAGACTCTTTTAGGGCCGGTTTACTTCCTGGCTCGATGAATTCATAGACGAATTTTGCGATAACCTTTGTTTAGAACAATGGCGAACCTTCGAATTGATATGGTGATTAATGATTACCTAAAAATTTATTCAGCAGGCGTCTGATTGACATGAGGAACGATTTATTATTTAAAATATTCACCGTTTACGATTGTGCAATGAATCAAAGTTGGTTTTATAATGATTCCATAGAAAATGATTTACGATTTGCGGCAAATTACTTATCCGCTAGTTCAATTTTTTGAACAAATAACTAATCGCAAAAAAAAAACTCGCGCCAACCCGCGTCGAACTACCTTAAATTATTTTATAAGGTGCAATAAAGAAAAAAAAATAGCTATCTATCTTAATATACGTCCACAGCTGGACATGCCTCCCCCAACAAGGGAGGTTTTGCCATATCACGCAGGCGGATTGGTGATTCAAGTGGAGATGCTACAATACGCAGGAAGAAACTGCTCTCCTTGCTCTGGAACCTAAGTCTGGTAGATTCCCTTAGACATGTGACATCCATGGACTAAGGTGGAGGGGTCGATTATTACGCCGCGACGGCACCGGGCAGCGAGGAGCCCCATAGGATGCTAGAATTGTTCAGAATAGGATATTATACACATTTTATAATAATAATAATAATAATAAAACATTTATTTCAGGCAACGTTAGTCTAGTACAGGATGTAAAATACTTAAAAACTACGGCCCATATAAAATATATACCTTATTCTAACATACATAAAATATATACCTATTTACTACCACGTAGAGTCGGCGACGTGTGACACGCGATATGTGCTGCGACCGGTAATCGTCCGCGAAAACGCCGAAACAGCACATTCTTCGGCCAGAATTCTTCCTTATATAAATTATTCCTTATAAAAGTGTCTCAATAAGTTTCTAGTCGTAGTCCGGTTACTCAGTGCGTCGCGGACACTGTTAGTGTTGTGTGTCGTCCGAGTGTCATCCCTACTGTCGAAAACTAAGTGAGGGTAGTTTCAAGAAATGTTGACCCCGCTTCGCAGAGGCGGCAGCTCGAGTACGCCAGTCATCCCGTGACCACGGCAGTGTGTAAACCTGTCGAAACGTCGGGAAAATAAGGTAATTAAACGCGATAAATACCCGTTTAATAGTATTTATAAATAAGTTTCTACAGTCCTAATGTACAACTAAAAAAAATACAACATTTTTAATCAATCAATAAGTGCCCTAAAAATTTATTAAAATTTACATTTTCAAGTTGCGCGCGTAACTTAACGATAACGCTGGACGTAGAGAGCGCCATATTGCTCTGTGGTTATGATATCAGTTAGTTGTCTGGTACCTAACCAAATGCGCTGATGTTGCTGATGACAGTTGATACTTTTTGGTTTGCATACACAGCCGTATGACATAATAAAATTGCGCCTACTAATTTCATTGTGCTTAAAACAGATTTAGGAAGCTGAAAACTTTGAATTGAATTTTAAGTTTATTTTTTTATTTTATGAATTAAAATACATTTTCATACTGCTATCTCAATAATATATTTACATATTTGCAACAGTCTGCAGTAAGTTCAATTATTTCAATTGTAAATCCTAGTTTTAATTTAATTCTATTATTTGATTGTAATTTTCTTTGTCTCTTTAATAATATCTACATTTAAGATATTTCTCATATATGTACTTCGATCAAAAATAAGTAGTTCGGGCCGGCAAAGCCGGAAATTTTTGATCGAAGTATATGTAGAGTAAAATACAATTTTGTTCAGAATTGTCATGGTATATATACCTATGTTAATTTATACCTTGTTACATGTCATTTCAAGTTTCAAAATATAAAACAAAACAGCAGTTATGAACTAAATTATGTCCTACCTTTTCTGTTTTGAACATTCCCGTGTGAATCAAGGTAATTAGGCATAATATATTAAGATGTTCACGACATGTATATTGCTAAATCATATACCTAATTGCTCATGCTTTTAAATATACAATGCACGATTTGCATCTATATTGTATAAACAATGGTTATAATTAGACAAGTTTAGATGACATTACAAGATTGTACAAGTAGGTTGACAAAATTTAGTTAAGAGGCGAACCTAGCGTGTTTGCTTGTCAAACTAGAACTAGAACTCAGCACTCACGGGATTTCCGTGGTTAAAAACTCGAATAACATACATTTCTACATTTTTACTTAGGTTCCTTCAATGTGAAAACACGAAATTAAGAAATTAAATACGATAGAAAAAAAATATGCACATTTGGTCGAGATCTGAGGAACCCTGCGGTCTGTTGAAATGACTTAGGCTTTGATTCGTAGGTTATTACTTATTACTACTACCTTCAGATAGTTTTTTCATAAGTTGTGTAGTTAATATTTTTAAACTTACGCGATCTGAACACATATTTATAAATACTATTTAACGGGTATTTATCGCGTTTATTTACCTTATTTTCCCGACGATTCGACAGGTTTACACACTGCCGTGGTCACGGGATGACTGACTGTCATCCCGTGACCACGGCAGTGTGTAAACCAAATAGTATTTATAAATAGTTGTGTAGTTTTCTTGTAAATAAGCAAAAACTCCATTTTTACATTTTCGCCGTTCCAAAAACGCATGCTCTGCTCTCTCCCGCTTCTATGTACACGAAATCCTATGTCTATCGTTTTCACAAAAAGGCGCGCATTGCGTCCTCTTAAAGAGTAAGTATGTGTTGACCATATTTAGTTATATGAGATCTAATTCGAAGCATGTTCAGTGAATTCGCATGGAATTACTTAATTCATTTGACTAAGGGTCAGGTCATTCTAAATATAAAGAACTTGTTTTAATTGTTTTTATTTTTTATTCATTTATACCAGTGTCTACGTGCTAAGGTTGACCGAAAAAAATATGAATAGTTGGACTTAAAACTGAATATGTATGTAGTAGGTACCAATACTATACCTACCATGATTTGAAGATTTTGAGTTTTATAGGCGTGACCATGGTTGTTCCGTGATCGAGGTGCAAGCAACTCTGCCGAAATATAAAGAAACACAAAAAAGCGCACAATTTTTAGGGTTCCGTACCCAAAGGGTAAAAACGGGACCCTATTACTAAGACTTCGCTGTCCGTCTGTCACCAGGCTGTATCTCATGAACCGTGATAGTTAGACAGTTGAAATTTTCACAGATGATGTATTTCTGTTGCCGCTATAACAACAAATACTAAAAAACAATAACATAAATATTAAAGGGGGCTCCGATACAACAAACGTGATTTTATTGCCGTTTTTATAGATAATGGTACAGAACCCTTCGTGCGCGAGTCCGACTCGCACTTGGCCAGTTTTTTTGTTATGTGCTCATTTATAAGGTGCCTATATATTTTCTTTTTTCAAGAAGTTATTCAAAAAAGTTATTTAAACAGTTTCATCAATATACCTAATGATATTCCATTCATAATAATTCAAATAATTTAATATCCTTACTTTTCTATCAAAAAGGGGTTTTCAATAAATTCATTAATGCTACACATAAATTCATTAATTAATTAACATTGTTATTATTTTCATGATAGTTTAGTGTACACGCTAAGTCTAACTAAACAGATAACGGAACGCAACTACGTTCCGCTCCCAATTCAAAGAAAGCTTTATGAGATTTCTTTGTTTGTATTCGTAGCAGGCGCCAATATTTTGATTCAATTTATTTGAGCCACCTCATGAGCATTTTCCTTAAGCGAGCACACATCCCAGTTACCTTCCGAAGCAATATTACCCTCTTGGACTTAACGCACGACATACTGATCAACAGTAGGGTTACCTTTAACAATTACCTTTCCTATATTCCACTTGATGCCCTCACATGTTGTAGTTCTTTGTAGCCTATTCACAAGGTACATTTACTTGTATTTGTTTAATCTCACTGTACGGATCATATCGTGGTACGGAATGATTCCTAACCGTGGTCAATCTTTAGCCGTAGCGGTTGCTCCACCCCGCCTACCAAGCGTGGTGATTACGGCATACCTCCCCCTCCCCCCTGTTTAGGGAGGCACGTTCAGCCGTGGACGTAAGGCTAATAGGTAATGATTCCTGTAGTCATAACTCTTCATACTTCTGTCTGCAGCATCCACCGTGCCAGCAGTTTCCCTCTTGGAATTAGGAAAGTTTCTCCGAACTCACAGGAAAAAGTTCTACAAAGCAGATGTTCAGACAGCCCGTACGAGTATTAATAACTTGTTTATTGAGGGTAGGTGGGATTCAATATAGGAAATATTATCTGTCTTCAAGAGAACTTTCGCAGGAGATTTTAAGGAGTTTAAGGCCCATGTGATAGCTTTAATTTAGACATAACCATCATTGCTTTATTAAAGGATTCATCGGTCCTTGCCCGTGGTTCACCTACATAGTACACCTGGCTGTACCAGGGGCATTTTTTTCTTTCTGTGGTCCACCTCAAGATAACTGGGTGTTCCAGGGGAAATTTTTTCTTTCCATGGTCCACCTTAGTTCACCTGGCTGTACCAGGGGCCTTTTTTGGAGGTGCAGTGGGTGAAGGTCAGCCTGCGACTGGAGGTGGCGGGTTCGCGAATTTCCTCGCGAAAAAAAACCTCAATCATCTCCTTGGTTATGTAAATCAAGACAGTGCGAAGTATTTATTAATTTCACGGCTCACGCTCTGATTTCATGCGCGTGCTCCGAGCCGTTCTTAATGTGAACTCGTATGTTAGTTCCTGGAGGCGTTGCCATGGCAACTTATGCCCTGATTACACAATACGAGTACCTATCAGGCCTCAGTACGACATGTACGCATTATTTTTCGAATACTTACATCGAATTCGAGTTCTTCCTATACATTTAGCGCCTTGTAGCGCCCCTACCTGATGGTGATGGTAAGAATGTAAAAAATACACAGAAAGAAGCTGCTGCTCTTACTCAGGTAGATTGTTCCCTTAGTCGCTTCTTATGACATTCACGCAGTTAGAGGAGTCAATTCTTACGCCACGACAGTATACGAGTACTATACGAGTACTATGGATAGTTAAACTATACTAGGCTGCTGGAGCGGAGCAGTAATCAAAGTTTTAACGGCCGTTTTCAATATCAATAGGTAGGTACATGTACCTACACATGTACATGTACAGAGATGTATCTCTGGTGATGCATAAAGGTTGCAGAATTTCGAGATTTCCTTGAATTTTTGACCAGCTTTTCACGCGTTTTTCCAGGACAGAATACATACCTAGGCTATGCTCTTTCCCTAGGCCATAGCGATTGTGATCTAGGATAAATAGACAGAAATGACAACGAATCGTTGTAATTCAATCCTTTCAATAAGGATAGGGCCGCCTATTGCACTGCTTATCTCACTAATCTCACTAATATTATAAACGTGAAAGTTTAGATGGATAGATGGATGGATGTTTGTTCCTTTATCACGCCAGAACGGCTGAACGGATCTGAATGAAATTTGGCACAGAGATAGATTATAGTCTGGAATAGGACATAGGCTACTTTTTATCCCGGAATTCCCACGGGAACGGGAACTACGCGGGTGAAACCGCGAGGCGCTGCTAGTGTTTTATAATTGAGATATAAGGTTTAAGTTATGTTTTAAGTGCAATAAAGTGTTCATTCATTCGTTTATTCAACTTCGATAATTTACGCAAATTTTCTCTATTCTAGCCTAGAAAATACTGGTAAACAATAATATTTACGCTAGAAACAAACAAGTCCGCATTGTGCGATCTGGACGCTTGAATTTGTATGAAAACAGGTGGCCAAGAGACACACTTATCGTACGGCACGCCATCCGATGTTTCCTATACTGCGTCGCGTACTTTGCGAGGTGTGGGCAGTCGGTTCCTTTCCTACCATTATTTCCCTGCTAAATTCCCAAAAATCCGATTCTCTCCGATTCAGCCGTATATTCGTGAAAAGACAGACAAAATTACTTTTGCATTTATGAAGGTACCTCTGTGCTTTCGCATTTGGATTCCAGAAGGATACAGTCGACTACATTAAGATATCTTGATCGATATTTCAAAATCGATCATATAAATAAATTAATTATTCGTATTAAAAATATAACTAGAATAATAAAAATAACAGGTATAGTATCGCAGACAGGTTGACATTCGATTAAAATTTTATTCATCTGACGATTTAGATTCGAATCTTTTAGTAACCAAGTGGTTTTAACAAAATAATCAGAACATCATCGGATAACATTATTGTAATTGATTTGAATTATGCATCTCACCACATATCTCGCGAAGAACTAACAACCGCTGGCGTAAACGTGTTCGTTAGTGGAGACCGCGACTCGGCAAACGTAGTATAGGACGCCTCCGCCCAAACGGGATGACGATCTGCGAAAGACTGCAGGCAGATGCTGGATGCGGCAAGCTAAAGGCAGAGCGTTATTAGGGGAGGTCTATGCCCAGTAACAAAACGTGGACTCCCAAGACTAATAGAGTTTCATATTTTTTTATGTGAATAGGCTACTTGACTACTACTGGGAAATAATTCCAACGTATTGTCTGATAAAAATAATGCAAAATGTAATTAATATTTCTTCAAGGCCAGTCGTATTAGTTATAAAAACTAATTTTAAAGTTTGAATAAAATAATGCCGCGCCAAAACGATAAACTCTGTCATGGCTCCCGTTTTCCAAGCTATGACGTCACCCCGCCATACCACCCCTAACAAGAAGAACTTATTGACACTGTAATCTGTAAAAGTGTGACGTCACTTGCGATCCAACCAAACATGTAATTTTAATCCCGTTATTTTACCTAAAAAGGCATATTTTTAATAAAAATCACCTGATTACGCTTTGTTACGTTGTCACTGACTAGGATGAAAACAATTTGGAACTTATTTTTAATGTACTCAAATAGCCTATTTGTTTGACCTCAATCTTACCTAATTGTAAGTGACGATGTTGCCGACGATGTATCACGACGAAGGTTTTGAAGATAAAATGGAGGATGTCTTAACTCAGCAGTGGGTAGAAACGGACTGAAAATGATGATGATGATCAAATCTATGATGGTAACCTAGTCGTTCATCACTAATCCCTACCCTTCCGTGTTGATTTCAATCGTAATAGCACGGTCTTAAAGTTCGAGGTCCAATGCCAAGGTGTCATTTCATCAGTTAACTCAGGAACACCTTTGTTTTACGGATTTGAATAATGAAATGCAAGTTTTATTTAATTCAGGAGCGTAGAATTATCGATTGACATCATCGAACTGGTACGGTGGCCTGAGGTGGTGGTCGGATGACATGAAAAGTATTTGAAACCACTGGAATGACTTGCAGGAGAATGAAAAGCATAGCGTTTTATAGCGAGAGTACATTCGGCGGGACACCCCAAGAAAGGCCAAGCACGAGGTTTCGTCTCAGGGTCTCTCATAGTCGTAGGCCACAGTTGATGTGAGACAACGAGTGTGTAAATGGTGGACAACACGAACGCCCGAGACATTCAACGAGACCACTCGGCGAATGTGTACTACCGGCATTATATTGCACTTACTGCCCACACCTCTCAGCGAGTGTGTAATGTAATGAGTGATCTCTCGGCCGAGTGTCTACGACCGGCATTATATTGCACTGCCGTCCAGGCTATCCTAAGCGAAACATAACAGCATCATCGCCTGGAATGAAAAAACAAAACAAGGGGTGTTTTGTTTTTACACTCTATGCGTTGACGTGGTGGTGCAGAAACAGTTTACCAGTTGTCTAATGTGTACGACAAACCTAATATAAATAAATAATAATATAGATAATTATCTAGCCCCAAGCTAAGCAGAGCTTGTGTTATGGGTACCAGATAACTGATATACATAATACAATACAATACATAGATAGATATTTTTATTGTACATAGAAAACGACCAGAACACCCTAGACAAATGTCTGCAGATCGTACAACCTCCTGCGTCGCAGGCAGGCGTTCGCCCACCGCGCCACATCGGTCGTCATATCATTAGATATAACATATCTATCAACAAGTCTACGCTCGCACTGACCTTATTCAAGTTGACAGTGATATTGAGTGCGGACCGAGGGCACACTAACGGCCGAATACATTGTTTATTTTGTTTTTCATTAAGGTTTTTGCAATGAAAGGAACTTTATAAGACTGCCCGCGGGCCCCTTGCCAGCAACAAGTATTTTAAATACGAGAGATTAATTATTGATTGACTGCTCTTTCTCTTTCTCGTCAAAATACAATACAATACAAAAATTCTTTATTGTACACCAGAAAATAACATAAGAAAGAGACATCACATAAGACAAGTACAGTGGGCGGCCTTATCGTTCAGAAGCGATCTCTTCCCTGGGATGGAAAGAATTGTGAATTTAAGAAAGGCATGGAGTGTACCTTAGATAATCTACCATTCAAAGGGCTTTCGAATGTCACTAGGATAGGTGGTTTCTGCGTAATAGGCTAGCCTAAGTAAATCAGATTAGTCCGTCAGTTAGATTATGAGAAGATATTGGACATGTATTTTTTCTTGACTTCACTGACACGTCTGACACTGTGGTAAAACCCTACGAGCTAAAAACCACCTACGCGACTAACGCGGCAACCCGCGCGTTAAAGATACGCGCGCAATTTTTGCACGCGTGTTTTTAGGGTTCCTTACCTCAAAAGGAACCCTTATAAGGTATGCGTGAAGGTATCAAGTTGAAATTCACATCATATACTCAGGTTCGTGACCTCTTGGAGCCGCGATATATCAAACTTTTAAGTCATCGCAAGTTACAGCCTTTATGCCCATTTTATTTTTATTTTCTAATCACATGCACACTATATCTATAGGGTACCTACTTCCCGTAGACCTAGAATCATGGAATTTGGAAAGAAGCAAGGTCTTATAGCACAAATAAGAGAAAAATCCGAAAACTGTGATTGTGATTGATTTGCAGTTTATACACAGAGAAAATAGTTTTTGAATCTCGCCATGGACCAAAAACCTATAGGGTACTTCCGTTGATCTACAACCATAAAATTCGGCAAGAAGCACGGTCTTATAGCACAAGTAAAGAAAAAAAAACGAAAACCATAAATTTGTTGTTAATTCACAGACAAATTAATTTTTGAATATCGACATGGACCAAAAACCAGAAACCTATTGGGTACTTCTCATTGAGCTAGAATTATGATATTTGGCAAGAAACAAGGTCTTATAATTGTATAATTAATATGATGTTTAGTTACGGAACCCTCGTTGCGTGAGTCCAACTCGCACTTGACGTTTCATTTTTTAAATTGACAAGTCAGACGCGGCGCGTTCCATTTACATATTTAGAAAATTACACGGCGCGCGACAACACGCGGCTGGTCGCGCGACACGCCGCGTTAATTGGTTTTGGCACTAAACCGAGAGGATCTTGATCGATAACGGTAGGTAGATATATCGTACCTAAATTTTGAATTGGCCGTGGCGATCGCAGCTTTTGAATCGACCCCTTGAACACCGTGTTTTACAAGTGGTCCTGAAGCATATCCTCTATGGACATAACATCATTACCTACTTATATTTACATTTAGTGAACAAGTAAATTTATTTGTGCACAAGTAGCGTAACACTTACATCGCTTTTCGGATTAGTTTCCCGCATAGGGACTATCCGTTTACTACACACACACACATTATCAATCAATCAAAGCGTTTATTTGTAACTAAAACTTATATACCAAAATCGTATAGAATCACATAAACTTAAAACATATACAGTAATTTAATTTAACAAAATACGATGTAGAGAGTTATGAAATTATACAATATTAATAATTCTAGTTTTAGCTACAAAAAGGTCCCAACTCAGCTTATGCAGGCGTTAAAAAAGTACATTACATTACAGGACCGTTTTTTCCGGATCCTTTGTTACTGGAAACAATCGTTTACTGAATCCGGAATACTGTCTATTGGGTGCGTGAAATCGCTCCTACAATTACAACTACATATTATGCCATCACGGAAAAAATGGATCCTGTGAAACGGATGGTGTGTGAATGCGCCCTCAGCTTGGGGCTAGATGATGCTGAGTGAATTATCCAGCATTATTTATTTATTAATTTGAATATTTATTTAGTTTATTTATTGTAACACGGAACACGTCAATGGCGTCATAAATAGTATTTATAGTTTTAGTTTAATGTACAATATAAGGGTCTATACTACCTCAAATCAACTCCGCCGGATGTCCATATCTTTCAAACTAGTAAATATTTAACTTTGAAATTTATATTTGGTAAGTTCAGGACTTACTTACTCTATCTATCGTTTCCATGTTTCAGCATTTTGTGTCCAGTTAGTGAATCACACTAACTGGACACAAAAGACTGGACACACGTATGTCTAGTTGGTGAAAATCTAAATTAGTATCGCTTATTATTTCGTCATTTGGACAAAATAATGATTCCATAAAATTTTCTCGATAAAAAAAATATCGCAAAGTTACCTATTAAATTTTTACTAAAATCTTAATCTATACTAATATTATAAAGAGGAAAGATTTGTTTGTTTGAATTGAATAGGCTCCGAAACTACTGAACTGATTAGAAAAATTCTTTTACTATTAGAATCCTACATTATCCTTGATGAACATAGGCCATAGAATATACCCGTGTGAAGCCGGGGCGGACCGCTCGTTTCGCAACAAATACATACAGATGTAAAAAATCTTGAGAATAAGCCTTCGATCAAAAATAAGTAGTTCGCGGCCTGGCAAAGCCGGAAATTTTTGACCGAAGGAATAAGCATGGTAATTTAACTAAGTTTAAAGAATATTTTGCGTGTTGCGTTTTTTTTTTAAATAATGTCCTATTTAATCGGTAATACGCAATTTTTTTGGGCTTGCGATGCTCTGCCCTGTCCCGCTCCTATGAACTCGAACTCATATGCCTATTCTTTTCACAAAATGGCGTCGTAGTATAGGCCCTTAAATCAACATCATTAGGTATTTTATGTATAAACATTACTGAACGTGCTCTGTTTATTTATTTATGGTAATAATGTCGTGATTTTATGCTGTTCTAATTTGAATTATAAGTGTTTTTATTATACCGTAATAACAAAAACAAATAAAGCTCAAGCTTCCTCTGTGATATGAAGGCCTCTGTCCAACAGTGGACGTGTGAGATGTGGGTTGATATTATGATGATGATCATCTGTACTGTAATGCAGTGGGCGAAAGTCGGGCTTAAACGCAGAATGATGTGGGTTCGACTCCCGCTGCGAGACATGTATTTATTTATTTAGAACTACAGACAGAGAATACACTCATAGACACAGTAAAAATCACATAAGGCATCACCAGTTGTGACTTTCCCAATTACAGGTAGTTACAGCTTACACAAAAATAGTCTGGCTGTCTTTATGCCTAGACAAAAAAGCATTCAAAGTTGATGCCATAATCCCCACGCTGAGCATGCAGGTTGGGGATTGCAGTTCAGTGGTGGATCTGTTCTGCAAGGGGCGTGTCTGCCTACCCTCCAATGATTCCATTGGAGGGTAGGCAGACACGTCCTTAGTCATCGTCTGCAGTCCCGATTGCAGTCGTTGGCGTGCCGTTCCAGCGTTCAGTCGTTGGAACTGCACGTCAATGCAGTCCGCTTACAAGAAAGTCTCTAAGTCTGGATCTGACAAAGCCGGTTCTCACGAAATTCATGCAAACCGCGCATGCTTTGATCTTCCATATACCATTCGTATATCAAGCTTAATCGTGAGCTCAACATGTCCTGGAGTGGTTAAAATTTATGTTCACGCCCGGAGTTTCTCTTGTTCAGAGCTATGTTTTAACATGCATGTGCTAAGGGATTTTCCGTGAGTTGACTGGCCTGACCTGAGTGGCTAGTATGAGTTTGCATATAACAAAACGGAAAATAATTTAGAGTAAGTGATAAGTTAGTACCGCTGATTTGTGAAAGTTGTCATAGTTGTAACTGCCAAAATGCAACCAATCACTCAAACTCACTTGAAAACTTTAATCCATTTAATCCCACTAATATTATAAATGTGAAAGTTTAGATGGATGGATGTTTGTTACTCAATCACGCAACAACGGCTGAACGGATCCGGATGAAATCTAGCACAGAGATAGATTACAGTCTGGAATAGGACATAGGTTACTTTTTATTCTGGAATTCCCACGGGAATGGGAACTACGTGGGTAAAACCGCGAGGCGCTGCTAGTATTATAAATTCGAAAATGTCTCAGTTTGTCTGTCTGCCTGTTACCTTTTCACGCCTAAACAGCAGAATGGATCTCAATGAAATTTGGCAGGGAGGTAAATAATATCGCCGGGACGGACATAGGCTACTTGAAAAGCGCGGGCGAAACCGCGGGCAGCAGCCAGTCAGGAAATAAAAAAGAAACTATTGAAGAGAAACTATTGAATAGAAACTATTGAAAAATAGTTTTTCTCAGTAACCGGTAGGTGCGCTACAAAGCGCTAAATATATGAAAGGAAATTAAAACTTTTAGTTTTCGCCAACTATTCAAATCTCATACTAGGCTCTCTGACCTGTTGCGCGTGTATTGTGCTCTCGATTACTACATTTATCTAGTTTACTGTCCTCCGGAACTATTCTGATCCGATCCGGTCCCAATTTGAAAATACTTTCACTTTATAGATAGCTACATTATCGTGCTTTAGCTACGCTAGGTACCACGCAAGCGAAACCGCGGACAAAAGTTACTATTAAAGAGCACGCCATGCTTGGCCTCCACCTTACAAACCGAGTACCGAACACCGAGATCCAACAAAGGAATCCAGGATGTTGGTAATCAAGTCTTGGAGCTCAAATATGGAGTTGACCTGAACACATTGCAAGGCGAGGTGATGAAGAGCAAAACAGCAACTGATTGGTGGCCATGGGCAAAAGAGACGGCTAGTTGCAAAGTGGGTCGACAACATAGCACGCGTCGGGGGGAGTCAATGGCACAAACTTTGGGAGGCATAAGTGACCCAACAGTCGGCAAAATGCGGCTTTGGATGATAATAATATATCCATAAAATCCATAAATAGTAATTTTATACATGCGAAAGTAACTTTGACTGCCTTCTCTGTTATCTTTTCTACCGAAATGGCTGTACAGATGATAATGAACTAGGGCAAGGGGGTTGTCTCCCGAAGAAGGCCACTTGGTCACTTTTACTACGCCGAGATACAAACGTTGGTGTTCTTCTAACACAAACAAGGTTTGTAGTTAACTCACTTACTTTGAACGCGGAAGATAGTAGACTTTTTATCTAAAATGTTAACTTTGCTGTTTCAAAACTAATAGATATGATGTCACAAACAATATCAAAGTGGAGTTCATTCTCACCATGTTCTGGCACCGTCTGTGCTGGTGTGAACAACCTGCCGTCTAGTCTACGTGTGACGATATAATTAGCACTAGACATCCACAAATTTTTTACTTTATTTCGGCTCCTGACATTATTTAGCATTTAGGCTTATTTAACCAGACATGCTGTTTACCTATTTTATAAGAGATATGACAAAATGCTATTGGTTTACACTTTATGGGCTCAGCTTAGCTTAGCAGTGCTAACAGCTACCTGCTTGTCATTGCAGAAAGACGAGACACAGCATCCCCCTTCATGCAGAATTCGCCAAAGGTTCATAGTACTGTCTGTTAGATTAAGGACTGTCTACTATTTTACCATAAAAACTATCGTAGTTTGACGAATTCATTACGGATGTAAGTGGGTTAACTACGAACCTTATTTGTGTTGGAAGAATACCAACGTTTTATCCCTTAATGAGGGACTTCTTCAGGGTGAATGCGGTTCTAGGCGCGCGCGTTCCGCGTCCCTCCGAGCACTGCGCGCTATCGCTCGCTGCGCACGAGCCGGGAGCGCCGGAGGCGGGGGTGGTGGGGGGCGCGCTGCTTGTTGATGATGCCGAGGATGAGAAACATCTTCTCGCGGAGATATCAGATATGTCTACTACTTCTTTAAATGTTTTCGTTGTATGGACTGTGTATGCAAATTTTAAATAAAAAGGTATGCCTGATAAAAGAAACCAAGAGCATCGACGTCGTTTTAAGAGTTTGGTAAAAACAGATCTAAGCCAGCCCAGTGCAGGTATTAGCCATAGTTACCTGCACGTATCCTATGAAATGTCTGCTGTGGAACTACGCTAAAACTCATCCATATAATTGACATTTGAAAGCCATTTCAATGGCCTCGAGAGGCCTTTTAACGGCTTTGAAAGCCGTTTTAATGGCCTTCGCCATACAATTGCAAATTACGAAGGCCATTCAAAAAGCTTTCAAATGTCAATATACGATGGGTGGTTTTTGCGTAATTCCACAAGTGACTCGCTATTACGGTTACAGAGAAAGGTACCTATGCATTGCTGTGATAAGGCCCGTGACGGAAGGACAGACAGATAGACAACCAGCCAGCGTGAACATAGTAATAGGGTCCCGTTGGCAACCTCTGAGTACGCAACCTTAAACAGAGCGCACATATTTCATGGAATTTTAGCTATATTCAGCAACCACCTGAACAGTATGACGAATCAAATCGCAGATATTTCAAGAAATTTCACGTGACCGCCAACGTGATAGCAAGTACCCAATGCCATTGTATAGGAAGCGTGACGCTACGGTATTTGATGAATGGAGTAAAACATAACTTAGCTTGAAGCGTACGCGCAGTTTCGAGGCAAATGTTAAGTTTTTAATTGTGTAGTAGTAGCTATGCCCGCGTCTTCGCCCGAATAGAACACATTTTCATGGGATTAAGAATTTAAAAGCCTTTTCAATGGCCTTCGTAATTAGAAATTGTATGGCGGAGACCATTAAAACGGCTTTCAAGATTATTAAAAGGGCTTTCAAGATCATTAAAAGGGTTTTCAAGATCGTTAAAAGGGCTTTCAAGGCCATTGAAAAGGCTTTCAAGTGTCAATTATACGATAGGTGTTTTTAGCATAGTTGTTTTTCTTAAATGAAAATAGCCTTAGTTACCCGCTATAACACCAGCTATTTGATAGTGAAAGTTACGTAAAAATAGGTCCAGTTCATTTCGGGGATTAGCTTAAACAAACAGAGTACCGAGACACAAGGTTTTTATGGTTAAATTTTTTATTATAATTTTAATGTAAAATGTGATTGTTATTGTAATGAATAAAATATATAGGTATATAAAAAAATATTATTATTAAGATAACAGAACTTTTGTATACATTGACTAAGTACAAATTTCGTCAGTCGTTTTGACATTACAAACTCAAACACTCATGGCCCAACAATAATATGGTCCTTCTGCAGGTCTGCAGGTGAAATGAATCCCAAAACCCACGTTTTGACTATACGGAAAATCTATTTTAAGATAATAAAACACATTTTTTTAAATATTTTCGATGATCATCAAAAGTTTAGGATTTTTGTTGGTAAGTCATGGGAGTCGAAACACGATTGACTCAACTTGACTCGATTAAAAAAAAACGCAATTTCCTCTGAATTTTTATTTTTACTACGGAAGACCAGTTTAATTTGCTAGTTCATCATCATCATGATCATCATCAGCCTATATTAGTCCACTGCTGGACGTAGGTCTCCCCTAATGAGCGCCATAGCGCTCTGTCTTCAGCTTGCCGCATCCAGCATCTGCCAGCAGTCTTTCGCAGATGGTCATCCCACCTAGCCGGTGGGATGACGATCTGGATTAACAAGTTGAAGTGGCAGCTTCGCGGCTTCGCGAGATATGGCCAGCCCACTGCCACTTCAGCTTGCTAATCCTTTGAGCTATGTCGATAACCTTGGTTCTCTGTCGGATGTATTCGTAACGAATCCTATCCTTCAAAGAAACTCCGAGTTTAGTTTTTTCCATAGCTCGCTGAGCGACCTTGAAGTGGCCTACCGTGAGTGTCCCTTATTGTTTGAGGTTATTTGACTATTAATTTCCTATTTCATTATTCATTTGTGCGCTAGGGTGAGTCGTGGTAGATTAAGTTTATATTACACTACGACAAGACAATCACTGTTTTCTAATTTACGGGAAATTGCACAACACAGAGAAACTGGCAACACCTACGCCAAGAATCAAATGATGTCGAAACAAAGAAAATTCCTTGCTTACAGTGGCAACTCCGCAGTGGGCATTTGGCACAGATCAGAGTTAGCCAATCTTGGCAACAATTATCGTAATAAGGCATCGGGAACGTTGAGGCAAGGGTATCGATACTTGCGCAGGTGGTCTTTGAGAAACATACTAAATAAATTATATAAATGAATAATGCTGGATAATCCACACAGCATCATCTAGCCCCAAGCCAAACAGAGCTGTGTCATCTAGTACTAGAGGACTTATATTATCGGATCAAAATTTTATTATTTTCCAGGACCGTTTTCGCGTCTGTATCATTTTATTTACTTTTTTATCAATCTTAACATCATCAATTAATTTATCATCTTATCATCCCAAGGTCGCCTGGAAGAGATCATTCATAGCGATAAGGCCTCCTTTGTTCTTCTCGTTGCTTTTATTTCTGTACTGTTTTCTGTGTTTGTGTGGTACAATAAAGAATTATCTATCTTATCGCGCAAAATTTATTTTTTTTGACCATAACCTGCTTCTCGTTTTTTTTTTCTTCTGGGTTACCGTCTACGACCTTGCCAAATTTCATTTAGATCTGTTTAGCCGTATAGGCGAGAAAAGGTAACAAACAGGCAAACTGAATTACTTTCGTATTTATAACATCAGTATAGAAGCTATTATATATAAAAATACATGCATTGATAACCAGACTGAGCAGGCTGGTAGAAGAGCAAAGAGACCAGCAGTGGGTTATCCCAGGCTTATGATGATGATGATCCAGAAGCGACGGGTTTTCCTTATTGCCTGATGATGCTCATCGATACCAGGTTCCAAAATCTGTTTACTTTGACATTCCACGTTCGCGGCTGCCAAATCAATTCCAGTACTAGGAAAAGCAATGTTCAACCTGCACTGTTTACAACATAAAATAGATGTTAATACGTTCTGAGGTCTACTTTGAAAAACGGAATACGAAGCTTCGAAGACACGTTTTCCTGCTACGAAGATGTTTTAGGTTCGACAAACGATATCTACGTTCCTTTGATAAACTTACTAACTTAAACATCATAAGTTGTAAACTAATATGGTTATTAACGCTAAAGTCATTTACAACGGGATATTTACCATGATTTCAGTTTAGAACTTCGTCGTTCATCCGTGATCATGGCGCACGAAACTGTGCCGAAATATTGGAAAGCTCAAAACTCAAATCCTGGTAAATATTCCATTGTAAATGACGCCAGTATTCATACCCATGATAGTTTCAAAAGTTTAAGGTTTTTTGCTATAGTGCTAACCCGCACTTTGGGTATCTCTAAGAAATGAAATAAGTTCCCAATGCCGATAATTTTTGGGAACTTATTTCATTTCAAAAGTTTTAGTTTATAAACATTCTTTGAAAATGATGAATGAAAATGAAATTCATGACAATTTTGAAGCAGCTTGATGGTTCGTTTCGTTCTTGCGATCCATCATCCGATCTTCGTATTTCGTTTTTCAAAGTAGGCATCCAGTATATCGCGTGAATCACAATCAGTTTAGAGTCAGTGATGTCATCTGATGCGTCAATGATGCGGAATGGACTATCCAAACTTGGCTAGGCCCTAGGCATTGCAGGTCCTGTACTCAATTCTATAATCCATGAAAGTTTTTGTCAACAAATACATTTGTATATTTTTCTAGTTTATTACTTTGTCATACTTATCATAAACAAATACCAATAACAGAAAACAAAGCAAAATAACCACTAATAACAAAAACTTCAACAACGCAAAAATACACACACACACATCGAATATAGTGTAAATTCCAGTTCGAAAATGCAAGAGAGACAAACGAAATGCCCAAACCAGATTTTCTTCTGTGATTTGCTCCGATGATACTAGTCGTAAAATATTTTCCACAAATATTTATTTGATTTTGTAACCCGTTTGTTTACAAAAAATATCTATGATTCTAGATACAAGTGTGTTTACGAGATGCCTGTCCCACATTAGGTAGTAACTACCTTCGGTCTAATAAGTGAAGTCGATTGTTGGTGAAAAGGTTAAGGTTAATTATATAGAAATCATTGGCTTTGAAGAGTACGGGCGAGTTTTTTCTCCATTTTTAGGGTTCCGTAGCCAAAGGGTAAAAACGGGACCCTATTACTAAGACTCCACTGTCCGTCTGTCACCAGGCTGTATCTCATGAACCGTGATAGTTAGACTGTTGAAATCTTCACAGATGATGTATTTCTGTTGCCTCTATAACAACAAATACTAAAAAACAGTATAAAATAAATATTTAAGGAGGCACCCATACAACAAACATGATTTTTCTGACGTTTTTATAGATAATGGTATGGAACCCTTTGTGCGCGAGTCCGACTCGCACTTGGCCGGTTTTTATATCCTTGCTTAAGATTATGACATTATGAATCAAATAAGTGTATAATATGCTGTTTGTTTACATAAGGCATCTTCCATGGTTACTAACAGAATTTATGTTATAAATGTACCATAATTATGAGTGTGGTTAAAATCTAAAGAAATAATTCGGTTGCAATTGCCAACCTTGTCCCACACGTACATAGGTACATGTGCATACATACATAGTTACTAACAGGTTAAGTTAAGAGGGTGCTATGAGCGCCATTGTGAAGAGGATATGCATAGGATTTCGCGTTCATAGGAGCGGGACAGAGCATACGTTTTTGGAACGGCTTAAACGCAAAATTAAGTTATAGTTTATTTACGAGAAAACTACGCAACTAATTAAGAAACTGGCTTAGAGAAACCAAATAAATAGTAAGCTACGAATTAAAACAAATTAAGTCACTTCAATAGATCGCAGGGTTATTATGATCTCGATCAAATTATGTGTGAAACAGTGCATTTTCATGAGTGTTTTTATCGAAAAAAATTCTCAATCGTGTTTTCAGAGGAATCAAAGGAATAATGGTGAATTTTACGTAATTTTTTAACAAATAAAATTTTTTTTGGTAACAAAATTTCATCCGATTTCATCTGTGGCGTAGATCTCAATCTAGGGCCAGTTTGACAACCATCTCGTTATGTTCGCCCCTTACATAAAATAAAAGCTTGTAACTTCTGTTTAGCCGTTTAGTTGTTATAACTTATAATTATAACAGATAGAGAGACAGAGAGACGGATTTACTCACGAAATAATATTATTATTTTATTTGACGACCTCAGTGGTGCGGTGGGCGAAGGCCTGCCTGCGACGCAGGAGATTGCGGGTTCGATTCTTGCTTCGGCACAAACGTGTCTACAATCTGCAGACATTTAGTTCAGGGTGTTCTAATCGTTTTCTATGTATAGTAAAAATATCTATCTATGTATTGTATTATGTAAATCAGTTATCTAGTACCCATAACACAAGCTCTGCTTAGCTTGGGGCTAGATATGTGTGATGTGTGAATTGTCCAGCATTATTTAATTATTTTATTTATATTATGATTGGATAAACAAAATAATAAAGCTTTTCCTGCAACCCACTTGCTTAATAATAGCATCAGGTGAGTAAGTAGGTAGGTTATCAATGAACGTCGGAAAGGAAATAATTTGCATACGCCGTTCCGAACATTGCAGAGGTGCCTTTGACGGCTTCAAGGAAAATTATATAACCGATTTCGCAGTCTTGTAGGTAAAGCTATTGCCACACTGACGCGATTATTGAGATAAATAAATAAATAAATAATGCTGGACAATTCACACAGCATTATCCAGCCCCAAGTTAAGCAGAGCTTGTGTTATGAGTACTAGATAACTGATATACATAATACAATACAATACACAGATAGATATTTTTTATTATACATAGAAAACGACCAGAACACCCGGAATAAATGTTTGCAGATCGTACAAATATTTGTCCCAAGGCGGGAATCGAACTCTCATCCGATTGAGTGGCGACCACGATGCAAGATGCACGATGCGAACGGAGTGTTGGAAGACCTCCCAACTGATGAACCGACGTTAGTGCAGCGGTCGCAGGGCGTCGATGGATTGCGGCGGCGCGGCGGCTCAGTAGACTAATTCTGTAAAAGTTCGAATTCAAACTCGAATTCACTCAAGTGACCAAATTCGATCGCTCCTTTGTAACCTTTTATTTGACAAGTTCGAGTTTCAAGTATCGAGATGATTTGTGAATTTCATTACAGAATATCAATAGGCTATTTGACTACTACTGGGAAATTTATAATTCTAATGTATTGTCTGATAAAAGTAATGCAAAGTGTAATTAATATTTCTTCAAGGCCAGTCGTAATAATTATAAAAACTAATTTTAAAGTTTGAATAAAATAATGGCGCGCCAAAACGATAATCTCTGTCATGGCTACCGTGCTTTGAGCTATGACGTCACACGCCACTCTCATTCAACGTCAGTCAACTCATTGACACTGTAATCTATGATAGTGTGACGTCACCAGCAATCAAACCAAACGCAGAGCGTTTTCGGTCACGTGATCATAATAAAAAATGTGTAATTTTAATCCCGTTTTTTTACCTAAAATAGGCATATTTTTAATAAAAAAACATCTGATTACGTTTTGTTACGTTGTCCCTGACTAGGATGAAAACAATTTAAAATTTATTTTTGATGTAGTCAAATAGCCTATTGTAGGTCATTCTTTAGCGTAAATGTCAAATCTTACTCATCTTAGTTCATTTCATCACCACGCTCGTCTCCGGGGAGCATTATCGAGTTTTACAGAATACAAAACTTAAACTCACTGCGGATTCAGCTTAGTGAGGTTCGAAATGAATTTATAGAATGAGCCTGCTGGACCGGTGTTCGTGGCGTCGTCGTTTGAGGAAGGCCTGTGTCCAGCAGTGGACATATACGGGCTGATGACCTAGGAGCAAGACACTTCCAGCTGTCGATTAGCTTTTCCACAAAACCTCGCAGTGTTAACACCAGTCTGTCAAATCCTTTACAGCAGAGTCTAGACAAAACCGATACCTAGATGACAGACGAGATAATTATGTGAACTAATTAATGCGCATTTTTTTCTCATTTACCTGAGCAGGGAGCGACCGAAATAAAACTTCAAACTTTATAAAGATGAGTTTTTAATGTTTTGAATTATTTAAATGACATTGTAACGAATTGGTGCATTTCCTTTTTAAACTTATTACGTTTTGTGAGGAACGTAACTACATTGAAACCATACATCACAGAACCAAGTATAGGTACAGATGATTTAAAATTTACTTGTTATTTTAGATAAAGAAATCCTAAGACAGGGCATATCAACAACGGAGACAAGCTACATAATATGTAGATAGAATGAACCACTATCAAATAATTCTAAATACAGATAATTATTATTATAGCCCCTATATAAAGTCCCATAAATAGGCCTCCTTTAATTCTTGCTACGGCAAACGTAGTGTAGGACGCCCTCCGGCCACGTGGCATAGCGTCCTTCGAAAGATTGCTGGTAGGTGCTGTATGTGGCAAGCTGAAGACAGGGCACTATGGTGCTCATTAGAGAGCCTTTGTGCAGCAGTGGACTATTATGGGCTTTTGGTATCCTCTGTGCTGTGCTTTTTGCACTAATTGTGCTCAGCTACTTCTAAAATGTCGTAACAAATATAATATAGCTAGATTTTTTTAATTATTCTTTATTAACAAAGAAAATTACAATCAAATGATACAATTAAATTAAAACTAACTAACTGCAGACTGTTGCAAACAATCTACAGGTAGCTCAACTGATCCATATCAATACCAGTCGGAAGCGTGCCCAAGACGCTAGCTGCATTGCCCCGCTGTATAGCAATGCTGATGCGCTGCGCCAGATACTCACCAGCTCTCGGGTCACGCGTCGCTTCGACCAGACGCTCAGATAATTTTTTGAAAACCCGAAGAGCCTCGGCACCCCACAGACCTAGGGTCTCGACTTCAAGGGGAGCAAATGCGTAGGCTCTATCGTGACCTGCATATTTGCGCTTCTTGATATCTTCGGCCAAATCTGCCGCCGTACCAGTCCTCACGGAAGTACCCGGGAGATGGGAAGGCGCGAGTGTGTCGACGTATGTAGCGTCCCACAGAATCGGTTTCCCCAGCTCCCATGGGACTAGAGTCATACCGTCGGGCCTGTTACTATCGTCACGCAACCGACCAAACTAACCATAACATACCAAAAAAATCACATACACTAAAAAAATCTAGACCCACAATCTAACCTAACCTTTGAGAAGGGTAAAACTTAATAACTACTAGCCTAAATGCCAAGGTTCTATCAAAACCCGATATCTAACCTCTTATTTTAACCAGACGGTTTGAAATCTAATACGGTAAATTTATAACAAGACGTAAAGTTTCAAATTGGTAGGTCGCGGTCGAATTCTGACCAATTTTATTCAATTCAGTTTTAAACGGTAAATTCGTACCTTGAAAGTTATGTTTTTTTTTTTCAAAAAGTACTTATTAAAAGGCTCTCCAACGACAACATAAACCTATACCAGTCCACTGTTGAACTCAGATCTCACTCTAATAAGCGCCGTAAAAGCTCTTATTAGGGGTACCAATAGCCGCGTGGTGCCGGCTTATTAATTGCACCACTCCAACCTTTCCCGTGTGGGTGTCGTAAGAGGCGACTAAGGGACATACACCGGGGGGCGGGCAGCAGCGCCTCTTGCAGAATAGATCTGCCACCGAACTGCGATCCGCAACCCGCATGCCCATCGTGGAAATTATGGGCATTAAATGATTCTAAGGTTTTTATTTATTATAGTACTCTGGGTAATTTCTAAGAAATTAATAAATCCCAAAAATTAAATAAAAAAATAAAAAAAAATAATTTAAATTCTTTCGGCGTAAGTGCCGAAAGAACTCCCAAAGATTTTCGGGTCGACGAGATAAGATCACGTAGCTTAGTTGGAAAAAGAGCAACCCTGCGCTGAAGGGGAAGGTGCGGGTTCGAATCCCGTCGAGATCGTAAATTTTTGGGATTTATTAATTTCTTAGGCATTAAATGAGACAAAAAGCCAAGAAGGCGACTATCAGGAGAAGGCCTGCGTCCAGCTGTGGACTATTATAGACTGTCGAGTTTGAGGGGGGGGGAGGTTGAGGGGTTCCTAATGCCATAATCCCCACGCTGGGCAAGGGCAGCATAGGCACTTAGGACTACTCATTCCACCATCGAACCCTAAATTAAAAAGTGCATAACGACAGAAGCAGTACCGAAAACAAACTTGAAGACCCGCGGCTTTGAGAGCGGTTTTTTGGGTAAAACAGTGTTTTTCAAGCTTTAGGAAACACCACGATGAAAAGTTAAAGTCTACGCGTAGTTTCGTGAATTAGTACCTATATCAAACTTAGACAAACATCCAAACTTTCGCTTGGCTAATTTTAAAAGTTGCCTATCGTAGTTTTGAAGGATTAATTATGGACGTAAGCGGGTTAACTACGAACCTTTTTTGTGTTGGACGAATACTAACATTTCATTTCTTAACGAGGGACTTTTTCAGGGTAAGCGTCAACACAAATAAAGGTTTGTAGTTGACCCGCTCAAATTCATACTGGGGTATTAAGCTGGGGTGGGAACCTATTAACCCTCATACAAATGTAATTTCCGATTAATTTGAAAACTTCGTCCCCTTATTTTATTTTAATGACATTTACATCAAATAATAAATAGCTATGTTTGCATCGTTTTAGTTTTTCATAAAACAAAATCTTCATTTAATGAGAGCGAAAGGAAGAAAATCGCTTGAAATTGAATTGTACTGAATTTTCTTTTCTTTTATGAAAAACTAAAACGGTAAGTATCACAGCTTTTTAATAATATCCCAAAAAAATTCGATTTCGGCAGGATTCGAACCCGCGCCTCACCTTCAGTACAGCCGAAATCGAATTTTTTTGGGATATTATTAAAAAGTTTTCGTAGAACATTTACCCAGTGCGAGTAACGCACTATAAAGCAAAAAGCTAAGTATCATAGCTATTTCTTTTCCGATGACGTATGCAAAATTTCATTGCAATTCAGGGTGTAATTTCCAAATGAATCTGAAAGAACGTTTATATGAAAGCTTACAGGTTGCACCCACCTTCATCATCATCAGTCTATATTAGTCCACTGCTGGACACAGGTCTCCCCTTGATAAGCGCCTTATTGGCTTTTATCTCATGAGGGGTAATGTCCATAATCCCCACGCTGGGCATGCGGGTTGGGGATCGCAGTTCGGTGGTAGATCTATTCTGCAAGAGGCGCTACTGCTCGCCTCCTGCAGTATATTATCTTAGGGCACATCATCACTTATTCGAGTGAGATCAAAAAGGAGTGACAAAGTGACGATCACGTCTCGATCGTATCGTCAACCGGACTCGGGACTCAGGTAACAACCAAGAAGGATGTAGAAATAGAACATAAGGACACAGAGGCACTGCGGGTTTGCAGATACCACAGAGTACATAACAGTACGTAAGATAACACCACAGAATACACAATAGTACGGTATACCTACTTGACCTTGGCGCTGTCGTCGACCTGCGCAAGCGCCTGCCGAATTGCGATTCTGTAGTACAACGCTAATTTACAGATCTGTCTGTTTTACGCGCAGTTGGCGATTTGCGCAGTAGCTTAAGGTTTGATAAGATGTTAATCGTCAAGTTTTAGGTTCAAATGTTGTCAAAAAATATAAAAAAAACGAATTTAATTAATGTCTAATTTGCAACGACGACGACGGCTGGGTTGTAGAATTATAAATGATTCTCTCTTTCTTCAATAGGACTACATTGTGTTGTTTCTTTCAGCTTCAAAATGTAAAACAGCGACATCAGCGTGTGAAAATCGTCATCATCATCATCAGCCTATATTATTCCACTGCTGGACATAGGTCTCCCCTAATGAGCGCCATAGCGCCCTGTCTTCAGCTTGCCGCATCCAGCATCTGCCAGCAGTCTTTCGCAAATCGTCATCCCACCAGCCACCAACGTGTGAAACACTCGCGTAAAATTGTGTTTGAAAATCAAAACCCAGACCATGCCTACCTATATCGACAGCAATTTTTAACTCGGCACCTTTAATGTTCAACGTGGAACTATTACTTTTTTAAATCCTATTATGTCATTCACATGAATCATGTTAAGCAATGTTTTTTTTTATCTAAGCCAGCCTGATAAGCTACACATCTAAAGACTTTCGACAACCTCTGTGGCGCGGTGGGCGAAGGTCCGCCTGCAACGCAGGAGGTTGCGGGTTCGATTCCCGCCTCGGGACACATGTTCGTACGATCTGTAGACATTTGTTCAGGGTGTTCTTGTAGTTTTCTGTGTATAATTTAAATATCTATCTATATATTGTATTGTATTATGTTATCAGTTATCTAGTACACATAGCACAAGCTCTGCTTAGCTTGGGGCTAGATAATGCTGTGTGAATTGTGCAGCATTATTTACTTATTTATGTATGTCTTTAGGTCTTTTTGAGATGGCAGTGGATGGCCAAATCCGAAAACATCTGAGATAGAGAAAAGTAGTGAGAAGTCTCATGGGCTCAATCTATGATAAAACAAAACTATTACATTTATTACTAGCTTCTGCCCGCGGCTTCGCTCGCACTTTTCCGGACAAAAAGTAGCCTATGTCCGTCCCCATACTATCTACCTCCCTGCCAAATTTCATTGAGATCCGTTCAGCCGTTTAGGCATGAAAAGGTAACAGACAGAGTTACTTTTGAATTTATGAGTATCGATGTAGCTTTGAGCAACAGAACAAGCCTTATTTATTATGTATATATGTATGTTAATTAAGACTAAATTCTAGAGAAACAGTTTTCTTAAAAGTGGTTAAATAAAAATGAATCTAATGTAATCTTTGCTCGAGATTTAAATGTATTAATTTAAATTTAAATTAGGAGGGATCCATAACCTCACTTATAAATGCGAAATTGCAGATATACCTGTCTCTAGAGATTAAAAGCAATCAGTAAAATTATATTCTCTAAATTGGCAATCAACAACCAGATTTATGGAACAGGTGTTTCTATGCAAAGATCATGTTTGGCACGTGGAAAGTACAATAAGTAGTGGACCCAGAGCATCTCCTTGCCTGGCCGAGTTTGTCTAGAAGAACTTACATAACAGACGTACAGTCGGTGACTAAAGTACCTACACATTACAATAGCCCTGTAAATCTACGGCCCGTATTATGAAAGCATGCTCAGTCATCGAGCTCTGCTTGAGTGATGCTTAGGTCAGTAACAGGGTAGTTTTGAGTGAATACTAATTTTCAAACAATGCTTGGGAGCTCATGTCAAAATCTACACTGACTCAAGTAGCCGTCAAGAGCGGATTTCCTCCGTCCACGCCTTCGAGTAACTGCTTAGACATATTATTGAACGGTTACCAAGCATTACATGAGTAATTAACGCTTGAGTAGAGATCACGTAATGACTGCTTAAGTAATGCTTGGGGAAGCTTTCATAATACGGGCCTACATGTAGATATGTAGCAGGCATCTGCCGGTCGAAAAAGACCGACGACAACGACATATAAAGCATGAAAAGAAAGACCCGGTAGTGGATACTGATGATGTTAATTATGATGAAAGAAATCAGTAGGTATTAGCATATAAACAAATATGTATAGAAAAGTTTCTTTTTTTGACCCACAATAGTTGAGTTCTATGTGTTTTGTTTTTTTAATTAGCTTATTTTTCATTACGGATGTAAGCGGGTTATCTACGAACCCTATTTGTGTTGGAAGAACACCAACGTTTCATCCCTTATCGAGGGACTTCTTCAGGGTGAGTGCTGTTCCAGGCGCGCGCGTTCCGCGTCCCTCCGAGCACGTAATGAATTCGTCAAACTACGGTAGCTTTTGTAGTAAAATAGTTTAATTTTTGTTTGAATACGTACACACACACAGCACAGCATTATCTAGCCCTAAGTTAAGCAGAGCTTGTGTTATGGGTACTAGATCACTAATTAATAGGTGCTAATTAATTCTTAAACATGGAAAACAGTGTTTAATGTTTGACCATCAGAACAGGCACCCGAATTCATTCACTCGTAACTCAAAGATTATTCTAATTTTTATAATCTCTTCAAAAAAAGTATAAAATAAAAATAAAACCCAATAAATTATTTTACACGAAGCTATTTTCTCGTCAATGTCTTAATAAGATTATTAAAATTAGATTCTTATAAGCTCCTAAAAGAGATTTAAATAAAACCCGTAAAATTGTTATCCAAACTCAGGTATTTTTTTATTTAGATTGAGAAGTCAAAATGAATGTATAGAATAAATACGACGAGATTTCACAGAGCATCATCTAGCGGCAAAGTGCACCTGTGTTTGCGCACTCACTTGTGCACTGTGTCCTGCGAACATGGCTAGTTTGCGTTGGAACTGGCCGCCATGGCCGATATTCGGCTCGGAGCAAATAATCATTATCTAGCCGCATATTATGTATGACTGAATTACTACTTCGTCATCGGCCTTCTAGCACCCGCTGCTGGGCGTAACCCTCACTCCATATTAGCCATAGGCGTCGATCATCATCATCAGCCTATGTTAGTCCATAGCTGGACAAAGGCCGCCTTTGATGAGCGCAATAGCGCCCCGTCTTTAGCTTGAGCCATCCAGTATCTACCTGCAGTCTTTCGCCGATTTCCATCGCACCTAGCCGGAAGGCGTCATACACTACGTTTACCGAGTCGTCGTCTCCACTCAAGAACTCGTTTACCCCAACAACGGTTGTCGGTTCTTCGCGATATATGGCCGGCCCACTGCCATTTCAGCTTGCTAATTATAAGTGCTATGTTGATAACTTTGGTTCTCTGTCGGATGTAGGTATTCGATAAGAATTCTATCCTTCAGAGAAACTCCGATCATAGCTCTTTCTATAGCTCGCTGAGCGACTTTTAGTTATGTTAAATGGTGTAAAACAAGTGATTGATAAGAAAAAAATTAAAAAACGGAACCGAACTCTTAGAATTTCTTTATTTTCACTCTGATTTTTTATTGATGTACGAGCCAAAATAGTAATCTTTCCGGGAATATTTTTTTTATGGAACCAATCAAATGTTGTCTAAACCTACAGAAATAAAGTTTTTGAAATCTGAAATCATCCAAATCAGTCCGCAATAGACGGAGAAATCGGTGAACATACAAAAAGTAACCAAAATATACCTACCTACAACCGAGGATAGAACCTCCTATTTACGAAGTCCGCAAACAACGAGTGTCTAAACTCTAGTGTAGCAAAAAAGTTCTATTTTTAGTTAAATTTATATTTATTTATAGGATAAATAATAAAGAATATAATTTTTGAAATGAATTAAAAATTCAATTTTTGTTAATAGCAAGAGTGGCTATTTCAAACTACACATGATATGAGTAGTTTGAAATAGCCTCTCTTAAAACTCTCGGAAATAAAACTATATTATAGTTTTATAACCGACAGTACTATGTAGCCTTCAGCCAGGTCGCTGGCACAGTATATTTTTAGGCAATGAGACGCCCGCGCCGTATCAATCACTGTTTACTTTGTCAAATGCCTTATTTGAAAATTTATACAAGAAATATTGAGGCCTCTTTGGCGGACGGAACAAATAAACGGTATGTCGCAGTTTATTGTAGTTATCAATTTTTTTTTTAGTAAAAAAACGTTAGATTGACTTCCTAATCGACCTCGTTTTTTTAGTTTGTATGGTACGGAAAAAGTGACGCAGAGTAGGCCTATATTAAAAAATGATATCACAGTGCAAATGTGTTTTTTTATGTTACTAGCGCCTGACCGCTGTTCCGCACGCGCTTTTCCTGGAACAAAATAGCATGATGCCTTCTCCGGCATAATATCTACCTTCTTGCCAAATTTCAGAAAGAGACGTTATCGTCGATACGTAGTCGTGAAAGTTAACAGACATAAAGACACATCTTTTTTAATAATGATTATCATCGATCAAGATTTTCTCTTAAGATCGTCGAAGTGTATGTATAATCAACAACAATTTTAACCCTGATTGACAAATAAGTTTCAGAGTCTGTGGGAGTATAATCAGCAATTCCTCATCCACTATGCCCCAGATGCTGTTAAAAGAAATGCTCAGTTATCGACAGGCTGTCAAGACATCAGTTCAAGTCATAAATCAAAGTTAACTGACCGTATTAATGAATCACTGGCAACACCCACAAGTTTTTTGCGACTAGGCGTACAGAGAAACATATTAATATGACTACAAGTGTATGAATAACCTGAATTAGGCTGGTTATTAAGAGAATCAAGGGGCATTGGACGGTGCTAAAGCTTCAACCACACTATTGTGGTGTTTTGTGGAGCGTCAGGTTAGGTCAGGAAGCATATCCGTTTCATACATTTCGTATGGTAGAAACACATTATTACTGTGTTCTGTAGCTGGTATAATGTGTGTATCTAAATGTAAGAAACGCTTCTAACGGCAGCGGCTGCGGCGGCAGCGCGACGGCGGCGGCGGCGGCGAGCGCGGCGGCGCACTACACACCACACCACAGTAGTGTGGTTCCAGCTTAAGCTTTGGCTTGACACAAAATTGCGTCAGTACCTTATCAAAGTTATCAGGGTACTTATCGCTTAACTTTTTAGGTTTGTTTTCTACGTTTCAAACGAGTTACAGCGATCGCGGAAAACAAGCCAGCCAGCTTTTTTTTTGTGGTGCACTTGGAGTGTGTGATAATAAGACTGCTAATGCGGATAACATTAAATGAAAATGAAGCAATCCTATTGGTGGATTTGACACTAATCCATAACTCAGCAAAGTACCACGTCTATAGTGAACATTAACTAAATAACATTATCCTTTATTCAAAGCCCGAGTCTCTTCGCTCTCTACATCGCGTTAGGACAATCCATTTTGACATACTGTATACCGGTTTGGGGAGGGGCCGCTAAAACTAAATTACTAGAGTTAGAACGTGCCCAGAGATCTTTGATTAAAATTATGTACAATAGACCATATGACTTTCCGACGACAGAACTTTACACTACTAGCAATCTATTGAGTGTAAGGAAACTTTATGTACTAAACCTAATTATTGAAAAACACAAGACTATTCGTTGTGATCCTAATAGCTACCTGAAGAGAAGAATAAAATTTAATGACGATACATCTGTCAAGACCCGTTTTGCTGAGCAACAATTTGCCAGGCGATCTATCTTCCTCTACAAAAAGGTCCATAACATTCTAAATACCTATAATGCACCTATATTTGCGCTCAAAGCTAGTATAATTGAATGGCTAAATACGATGAGCTATGATGAGATTGAAACATTCTTACAGGTACTCAGTTAAATGTCTAAATCATAAACTTATATTACCTAGATAAATCAAAATAATATTCACATTAATTAAATATACATTAAAGTATTCTTATCATTATTATAACTATGTAAATATACACACGTTTAGCTACTTAACCTTTTGTAGCTCCTGTTGCCCGGACTCTTAAGAGACCGGTGTCCTCAGGAGCACTACACACTAACACATAGTTATAAATAAACACAATCACCAATTTTTCCTAGTAGCCCCCCTCTTAAGTGCCTGGTGTCCTCGGGGGCACCACACAACATACACACAGACATTCACACTCTCACAAATATTCCCTGGCTGCTCTTGTTGCCCGGGCTCTTAAGAGTCCGGTGTCCTCAGAAGCAGCCGGCAGACACACACAATACACACACAAACACATTTTCAACACAAATTCAAATAGGCATCAGTGCTACCTCTCTTATGAACAGTTTATTTGGATTTTTATTTTTGTATTTGTTTTTTTTTTTAATAATAATATATCATCAACAGGATAATATTCATCAACATGTATAATGATAAATTAGAATGAATGAAGATAATGTTGTGCGAAACGTCCAGCATTATTTATTTATTTAATAAGTAATTAATTTTATTTGTAATTTGCGTATAAATACCTAATCCTTAATAATTAATTTAGTTTATTTGTTAGATCCATGTATTTGTATGGAAGAGCAGGGCATCCTGGCACAAGTATATTTACATACTTAAAAGGATGTCCTAACAACTCTTTAGCTAGTAGATTAACATATTTTATACAAATAAACAATTTTCAATTTTTTCAATTTCAATTTTCAATTTTCTCTTGTTAGAAAATTCATAATTTGCAATGATCCTAGCCTACACATATAGTGGTAAAATTTGGGCACTCTGGCCTGTCTTAATGGAGACTAGCCATGTGCGCAGGACATACTATAGTGCACAAGTGTGTGCGCCAACACAGGTGCACTCTCTATACACTCACACTCGCAATCCGACTATATAATTTCCAATAGGATTACCTTACAAGTTACTTTTCACCATTTCTCATAGGGTTCCGTCTGCCTAATCGAAAGTTTTCATACATAGACCAGCTCAGCATCAGATCAGAATCAGATCAGAGCAGATCATACTCATTCATAAACGAGAAAGTAACTGTCGGTCTATCTCTCCCCTTTCAGGAGTGAATGGCTGAACAGTTCTTATTAAAATCCGGCAGGACGATAGGTCCTGCTTGGGGAAGGACATAGGCTACGCTACGTTTACCAAAAACCGCGTGCGAAGCCGGAAACAGAAACTAGTTTAATCTTAAACACTTAACTTTAACAGGGCGTTCAAGAAACAGTTTAAAATTCACTCAAAACCTTGCTAATAGTCCAACTCTCACGGTGTTTTTTCACACCGAAAAAATGCAAATTGTACTCATGACTTAAGTTTAGACTGGTCAGAGTCTATGGGTACCTACATGTAGGTATTTATGGTTAATCGCAGACAATAAAAAGGCGCGGCAGTTATTTGACTTGTGGGAATCGACATCAATTAATTTTGTTGAATCATATTTTAAGGCTAAACCCGCTTTGTGAAATCTCGCAGCGCGATATTTTTCTGGCGGATTATAATCCGCGAATCTCACACACTCTACACGCATGCTGAATAACATTTCTCGCGATTTTTGTTAGTTTCAACCCAGTTCTCAACTGAGATGCACGTCAAATCAATGGACAACAGAACAAGATTTATATTATGAGTGTTTATTATTTCTAGTTCGGGAAGAGTGAGACACCTTAGGACAGGGCATTAGAGATTTGATTAGACCTTAGGACAGGGCATTAGAGATTTGATTAGACCATAGGACATTAGAGATTTTTTCAAAACGGAAGTTGATGGTCCTGGTTCTGTATTGTATGTCATTTGGATTTTCGTCAAGACATCTTCAAGCAAATCAAGAATTATCGAATTCAAAGTAACGGGTTACAATCTGTTTAGTTTTTTATCTGAAAAATATGTCGCCAAATCTGTTAAAAATCCCCTAGATCAAGCGACAAAGTCTATGTCATATAAGACTGCAGACCGCGCCACGCGATTTTTTTCCGCAGTACGGTGACAGCCGACTCCAAAGTGCACCAAACATTCGCGTGAACTTAAATCGCAACTCGACGGCGGCGCGGTGGATTCTGCTCCAACAAACAGATTTGGTTCAGAAATTATTTCCGCAAGGGCGGCTTCAAACAATTTTCACATGTTACAAAATCCTGCGAAAAACCGCGCGGTGAGATTCCGCAGTGCGGGGTAAGCCTAAAGCTGTTTTCGAATTATTAAAAGCCTGTAACCATTCACATATTCACTTCTAGGGCTAGCTTAAGAAATAAACCTTATTTTAAGAGAAAAAAAATAGAAGTAAGCTCTCTTTGGCCTGCCTAAGGCCAAAAAGCGCTATTAAAGCTCGCGTTTGTCACCGGACTAGCTTTAATTTTTTTTTCTTTATTTATTACTATTTTTTGGTGCATTAAATAATTAAGGAAGGCGTACTTACGCCTTCTTTCTATAACAAGCATCCATCTCAAGCAACAGAGCTCCCTATTCGTAAATTTAAACTGTACATATGTGACAGAACACACGCCCTTGTTTTCATATTTTATTGTAAGTAGATAATAGGTATATATTTATAGGTTAGGTATGTATGTATTTATATGTATCTTATATATGAAATATTGAGTTAATATGTATACATTTATAATTAATACCATTAGATGCACACCGATCTTACCCCATATATATCCAATAATCCTATCCATACCAGGTTGTCTGGCAGAGATCGCTCTTGAGCGATAAGACCGCCAATTGTCACTTATATTGTTATTGTTTAATTTGTAAATTCTTTTTAGTTTTAAGTGTGCAATAAAGTATGTTCTATTCTATTCTATTCTATTCTATGTAAACAAGAAAGCCTTTTACTCCATAGATGGTTACATCAATGATGTTAATACTTGGCCAGATGCGCTCAGTTCCGCACCGACAATAGTATGAAAGAAAATCAATGTTGTAGTTAGCTATACATATATATTGACATGTATCTAAATCGCATTATATTTAGATAGGCAAAATAAACATGTATTAGACACTTTATGTGATATATAAATGTACTAGTGGTTTGTTTTTTACTTCTTCCACAAGTGGACAAAAACATTGAATAGAAACAAAAACATTGACAGGAAATCAATAAAACCTAATTTCTTATTTAATAATAATTACTATTTATAAAGCTGATTATAGTATAAAATTTGACATCTAAGTGCATATTTTGTAAGCCTACAGAAATAAAGTTATTGACTTTGATTCAGAGATGATATTGGTAGCTTTCAAGAATAATGTGCCAGTAGGAAGCTGGTTACGGCTAAACATGGAAGGAAATGGAGAAGACATTGCATTAGTGGCAAAAATATCAACAATTTCAGCTTATGGTGAACAACAGTGATCTATAGATAGATATTTAAAATAAATAAATCAAAGTTTGGTTTTAATATGTCAAGAATTGGATTCTAATAATAACTGACCTGTTTTTGAATAGCGCTTTAATATTGGTTTATTGATTTGAATTAACCTGTTTTAAGGATTTCTAAGATGATGTAATGTAATCAGGCATTTTGTAATCCTATAACCAGCATAACAAAAGGTTAACAAGAATGCATTATCTTCTCTTGTTAGTATGAATAAAGAAGACTGCACGAATCTCTATCTTCTCTTATTAGTATTCTTTATAAGCTGCTGTGGTGTCGTAAGAGGCGACTAAAGGACATACACCAGGGGGTGGGCAGCAGATCCTCTTGCAGAAAAGAAGTGGGGATGATTACCTCCCCGTGAGACAAAAGGCAATAAGGCGATTATCAGGGGGAGGCATGTTTCCAGCTGTGGACCATTATGAGCTGTTGAGGTGAGGAAGATTCTTTTAGAAGACATTCACTAGAGAAAATTTGTATGTTTGTGTGGGCACTCAAATTGATATAAAGGAAGTCAGTAAACCCAGAATTATAGATGCATGTTTGCCTGTTTTCTTTTTTTTTAATTGATCTCGGCCTAATTAATCAAGACATGTATTTTTTTTTTATTTCCTTTTGGTGGCTTTCTTATCACTACGGCCATGATAGGCCTATTGTGATCACCACTTTAATGTGTTCACCCCTAGGACACCGGCGTTTAGAGTTCGCCACTTACCCTTACAGCTGCTAGGAACTGAAGGATTTTCTTCGGGGGATGTCTCGTAGCTCGTCTGGGACGAGCAGGTGCTTGCCCAGATGAGTACTATGTTTTTGCATCAGTGCTCCACACTCTCCTAGCAGATGACATGTATTACTCAGAGTTTAGATGAAGAAGAAGTTAAAGGAGTACACTGACATAAAATTAATTGATTACAATGTGATTTTCACCAAGATTATTATCTATTTCTACTGCATATACTTTATTTACCAGATTATTCGACAAGAGAAACTTATCAATAAAGGATATTAGGTACTTGACAGTGAAATAAGTAATGTTGAGTTAAAGGCCCAAGCGGATGTTAAAACCAAACCAATGATAGCATCGACCACAACTGGCTAGGAATAGAGGAATGGAAGGAGATTATTATCCTGTACGGACCTTTAGAATAATAGATTATGGATGCCTTTGCTCTGCAGTGCAACATCTAAATAATTATATATCCATTCATACTTCCATACCAATATTTAACTAGCGGAAGTACCTACCTAACTCTGTCTTCACATCTATCGCTTACTTTTTCCCGACCTAACAACTGATTGGATTTTAATGGAATTTAGAAATGATGATTGAATCTTGGGAAGGGATACAGGCTTATCCAAGAATAATGCCAGCAAAACAGCAGTTAATAAAGAAAATTATATTTTTTCTTTAAATTAAAAACCCGAAACTCGTGTCATGTATGTTTCAAATTAGTTTGGTCCCTAATTTTAAGGGAAAATTGTTGTTTTTACAGTTTTAGGTTAGAAATTCGGACAAAATTTAAGGCATGAAAACCTTGGGTAACTATGTGAACATTAGACTTTTACTTATTATTATCAATTAGTTATGACATAAAAGGTACATAAAGATATAGGAATACATTAAATGACGAGGAAATACTTCAGAATAATGGATAGAACGATCGAGGTTAGACACCGCCATCATATTAGTCTGTATTTTAACATACCTGCATAGAATCCGCGCTGATGATTTCTCCACCGAATTTTTGGGCTAATTCTACACCCAATTTAGTCTTTCCCGTTCCTGTAGCCCCTAAAACTATCACCATTGGGAGTTTTGAAGAAATCACTGCCCGGAGAGCCATTGTTTTGCTCCAAACGCACGAAGTTCACTGTTGTTTTGTTTGTTTGACTTTGACGTCACTTCAACCGCTCTGATACACGCAGGCGCAGGAACGGATTACGTTCCAATTATAGTTTGTTAATCCCAAATGAATTTTAGTGACTTTTTTAGTGCCATTTTCATCTTTGGTAGGCTAGCTCTTAGAGTATACCTAGAGACGGCATACCTACGAAAAAAACGTGTATACCTAAACTTACCTATAAACTAAAATGGCTCCTTTCCGTAGTGCTGCCCTTTTGTACCTCGATATTTTTATCGAAACAAGTATTTTTGTGACGATATTTTAGCAGTTTCGTAGTGATTTTATTGTTTTCACCACGATTATGAAACAGAATTCTATAATCATATAGTCATAGAATGCTTTAATTAGAGATACAAAGTATGTGAATGCACGTACCCAACTATGGCTCGACCGCGCTCATGAGACGCAACCACTGAGAAGTTAAGAAAATGAGCTATTATAACAATGGTAATTTTTTCATGTATTTTCCGAGTCAAGACTCATGCGTTTAGACACGTGCCAGACCTCCTTAGAATTAAAGATCAAAGTTCACCAAACCAGTTTATTGAACAGTCTGCAGTTAGCTCATTTGTTTCAACTGTAGGTAAATACTAGTTCTAATTTGTTTATACTATTTGATTCAAATTTTCTTTGTTAATAAACGTTGTGTTCATTTAAGAAAAAAAGGTACCTACTGAAATGAAACAACAAGCTACTTAATTGCAAAATATATTGTTTGTATGCAACAGTGATTTGTGAGATAGTATATTTATATTTGTATAACAATATGGGTATAACAATGTGTAATCTGTATCTTTAGCGTAGACGCTATCTATGCTTATATTATAAATGCGAAAGTGTATTTGTTTGTCATTCAGTCACGGCTTAACTAAGAAACCGGAACCTAACAAAGAAAGGATGGAGAGTAACATAGGCTACTTTTTGTCTTAGTAAAATAACAAACTCCCATGGTAGAGTTACAGGAATATCCCCCTAGATATTATATGAAATTCGAATTTAACGAGGATGAAACCGCGGGGAACAGCTAGTATTATTTATTATTATAATATAAATCACAAAAAGATAGACACCACATTTTATAAGCAATTCAACAAGTCTCATTCATTTATTATATTATATCACAAATTTAACACAGACTCCTACATTTTTAATTAAACAAGCAATGTAATCCGTCTTATTCATTTACAGTATAAATCAAAAATTTAACACAGACGCCACCTGTATTTTCGATTGTAGAAGCAATGCAACAGTCTCATTCATTTACACATTTGCAATATACCTACCTAATTCAAAAATTCAACTAATACTACACCTAAATTTTCAATTTTACAAGTACCTAATGTAATCAGTCTCATTCATTTACAGTATAAATCTCAAATTTACATTATTTCTATTAAAGTACTGGATCGCGCTGGCACTAGTGGCTGAAACAAACATGAAGAATAAATTTATAATGCAACATTATTTGTCAGCCTACAATTATAGACTCTAGAAAGGTACTGAGTAGTTCAACTTTGAAAAAAAATCTAAAATGTTAAAGAAATTCTAAAAAAAAGGTGGGCGAAGGTCTGCCTGCGTTGCAGGCAGACCTTCGCCCACCGTGCCACATCGTTTGCGAAATAACTTTATTTTGCATGGAAATAATTTGCTAAGGGAGGATTTATGGAAATGTACATTTTAGTGGGGATTTGAAGTATGGTAGGCTTTAATATTACTTTGGGTCAGATTTATTTACTTAAAACTTAATATTCATTAATATCAAAATTTAAGCCCTTTAGAAAAATAAAGGTAGTCAAGTTTGTTAATGCATATATGCATTACTTTGCAATAGAAGTTTGTGGGAGTAAGGTCAAGTAAAATACTTACTAAAAAGATTCGTGACGGTACGGCATCCTCTCGCAGTCTTGTTATTTAAAGTTCGATTGAAGCAAGTTTCTTCAAAATGAAGAGAACGAACGAAAATATCTTTCGTACCAAACTTCAAATTTTCTACTCCAATTGAGTCCAGCCACTTTTTCTTTTACCGTAATTTTCGGGTAACCTAGAACGTAAAAAACCAGTTGAAAATTAATACACTACAATTTACACTTGAAAACATCGATACCTATGAAAAATGCCTTGAAGTACAACACTATCGCCAAACAAACAGTTTCATGTTTTCTTTAATTACACTTAAAACTTACAAAAATAAGCTACATTCGGTATGAATTTTATGTAAACTATTCCTATGAAAGCCAACACATAAGGTATTTATTGTATTATTTGGTAATTTAGCAAAATAAGAATACGTACCGGTGTAATGTTATGTTTGGACGATTTTCACTTGTTTTTAAGCCGCAACCTACCAAACTGCTGTTTGGCATCTTCCTATTAGCTTTCTTTCGCTTACTATATAAGTATTCACATGAAAAAGTCCCGAACTCAAATAATTTTAGCATTTTTACTGTAAATGCAACTCTCGTTGACAGTTTACATACCTGAAAGTAAAATGGCGAACCGGCCTCAATCATGCTTTGCTATGACGTCACGTTTCAATGTTGCCAAAAATAGGTTTCGCACATTATATTGATGTCTCTTTTTACATTGGTTATTGTAGGTAAGATAAAACGAGATAGCTATAAGTTTATGAGTACAATATCGATTTAGATCATATTTGTATAACCGAAAGTTCCTATAGAACAATACGCCGTCTCTATATACCTATACTCTAAGGGCTAGCTACTGGTAGGGTAGGTAATGCTTGCTAGGCATAGGTAGCGTTACTATAGTAGATAAGTACGTACATATACATTATGCTTACTCGTTGCTGGGCTACGTACCTAGATACAGCACAGAAAGTTTCAAGTGTGAAGTATCATCATCATCATCATGATTGTGTCCGAAAGAAATCTCAGACAAGCCGAAGGCAAATTGGAATCTGAACCGAACTCTAACTTGGCTGTCGTCACAAATATTTTAGCGGCTCTCTCCACTCATCGCTTACATGTGTTTTCTACTTGTATTTATTATTAAGGCCATGGCATGAACCCCATTTAAGGCCACCTGGCACCGCAAACGAATTACCTACAGGTAGGTACCACTTATAAAGAAAATTTAACAAGGCACACATTTTTTGGCGGCTCTAGGTACTTTACGGCCAAGAGAGACGCGCTTCACTCGTCGCGGCTTACGTATATGTAGGTACCTATATACTTTACCGCGGGTTAAGTTTATATGTAGGTCAGTACTCCCTCTAACTACCAAAAACGCGCATACAAGTGTGACCTGGGTACCTAACCTACCTGCTAAGGATGGAAAAATTATTATACCTCCTACACCTACAGAACTCATGTTTAATTTTCAGATTTCCATTTAAACGCACAGGATATCTTACCATACTTACCAACGCAACGGTTCCTTTGCCATCTGCAGGCACGGTCAGGCAGCAGCTTGTTGGGCATAGTGCCAAGTGCCAGAGATCGTGTGGAAGTGTTTCTTGTAAATTAGGTACCTATCTAGGCACAAGGCACCTACCAACTAAGTACTATCTACCTACACTGTTTTGTCTAGAACTAGCTCCCACCCGCGCTTTCTGGGATTAAAAGTAGCCGATGTCCGTCCGTCCCCGGGGTAGGTACCGTTTACTTATAAATCCCTTCTGCGCGGTATAAGCGTGAATGAAAAGGCAGAATTACTTTAGTTTTAATAATAGTTAGCTGAGATATGTACATACTAGTATGGATTAGCAAAGTACCTATAGGTACTTGTATTATGTAGGTGACATGACAGGACTAGGTACCTATATTCCTCCTGGTAGGTCTATCAATAGGTACTTAGGTAGGTACCTACCTATTTTCTGCAGAGTAGAAAACCATATTATTATAATGAACAAGTCGAGTAGAATGTACTCCTCTACTTGTTCAAATGTGCTTTAGACGGGTTTCCCCCTTCTAGATAGGACCTAGCCCGTGTTCGTCTCTAGTAGTCTAGCCATAAAACCCTTAACCAGATTCTGAAGGAAGGAAGAAGGTTCCTATGTTTGTTCGTTATTCCATGGCAATTTTGTGACCTACTTACTTGGCTAATAGTGGTAAATTTATACCAACCTAAATTAATCATCTACTCAGACTAGGGATGGGAAAGGGTCGAAAAATGAAAAGTCATCGATCTTTTTTTTTGTCAGATCAGATAGAACCCGGGAAGCTAACTCTCGAATACCACACAGGTACATAATCACAGAATCTAACACTGATTTCACTCCCATTACACCAAACAGTATAAAAATTATAATCAAACAACCAACAGCCCCCAAACTCTATTCCAATCCGACATTACTATTTATTTATATGTAATGATTATCTTAATGTTTCATACATTAATTAAGGAACAAAAACCAAAAAAAAACTTCTTTTTATATAATAGTATCCAAAAAATAGACGTGGTAAGTACACATGTCCTTAGATTATAACGCCGCTTCAAAGATTGCAGGGTACAACTTTAATATTAGGCGGAATCTATTTTGCGCCCTGCATTCTCTGTAGCGGTGTCGGTCGCCGCCGCCGGAACCCTACCACTATATTCATACATACAACCCGCCAAATCCAACATAATACAATAATTGTACATCCTACAAACGGCATTCCTTTCCGGCGACGGCTAGGTGGAAAATCCTTACTATAACGGATACTATACAAAGAAAAATAATAAAAATTAAACTATAAACATCACTTACCAACCTTATTTATAAAATGTACAAATAATCATGTGTTATGTAAAAACTTTATTGCGCCTATTTTTATATTTTGGCAGTGGTGGAAATGTGCCTTGTCACAATAATGTGCAGTTTTGATTCACTATTACAATATTATCTCGATTCGTCTGCCGATGTATAAAGCTGTCATTTCCTTATGATTAAACTTTTAACTACTGACTTTTTCTTATGTGAAAACTATTTTAAGACTGGTTATATATTATCACCAAGATGAAAAACCAATTTACATTTTGGATAACTAAAATTATCTTTAAAGATATTTCATGTCAAGATAAACAAAAAAAAAATAAATGCAGGTACAACATTCGAGAATTTGTAACTCTCCAGTAAGAAACTAAACAATTACTAGAAAAAAACTCGTACATTAAAAAAAAATCTTAAAGAAGACATACATACATCTAAGTTCTATTGTCTATTATTTACATTTTATGTCTAGTGGAAGATAAACTGCGAATCTTTAACACGATAACTATATCTCCTCGTGTACTACTACTTAGAACAACACTATTCCTACATAATATTTCTCACAAAAAAATATTTCTTGCAACTAATTCGAGTATAAACCTATTTTTCTTTTTCAAATTTACATATAGCAAGGCACATTCCGCACACAATTAAAGCCTTCGAACATACAAAACTGCTGACCATGTGCTTGATAAAACATCAACCTCTTTTGTAAACCTGAACAGAAAAATAAAAATAATACGCCATTTTTATCTTAATCACACAAATCGAAAACTGATCAAAATAAATCCGGTTGCATATATACCTATTTAAATAAGATATAAAATGATTTTTATTTTTCATATCAGGTTAAATATCGATTAATTAATAACTATCGCGAGTAGGTAAATCACTAACTTACTGCAATAATTTAAAAAATATATCGTAAAGAAAATGCAAAATTTACTATTCGTAGATACTATGAGGAACTATGTCTTGGTTATTTTATTTTTACCATCAGTTTAGAGTTTTTGATGTTGTTATCAAAATACACAGTCTATAAATATTCAGACGAAATTGTCACTGAGATTATAATCACTGTCAACTGTGTAAGGAGTAATTTAAATTTTTATTTTGAATCACATGACCACTGATCAAAATTAATAAGTAGGTATACTAATGATACAATTATGAATATTGCGATGATCGTACGAATAATTATGTTACTAATAAAAGTGCATGATCCAACCCCAGTAGCAAGAGCGTGAATTATAAAGAGAGTGCGCCACAATGCGCGAAATATCGATCTTGCTCGGAGTATCTAAAGCTCAACCAAATCTCCTATAAAAATACAACAACCGCTTTTGTGTGTGAAATTTAATTTAGCTGTAGTTAGCAACGAGCAAAATCGAACAAAGTATCGATAGAAAATGATATCGATATTCATCTGAGCTTCTCTTGCTGACAGAGTTGTGTATGACGTACAAATACATACAAGTCATTAAAATTTATATGTAACGAAATTTCACGAATCTTTTAATAATAGTTAGCCGATGTGCATTCATGATCGCATACAAATATTCCCGAATCGCTTCAATAATAATTATGGTCCAATAATGTCATACATTTCCAGTTATCGATAAAATAGTGACGTGAAGTTAATTGCGTGACTAAAATGTAAAAAATATATTCAGTGTTAAAATTTACAAAATAACAAAACACTACAAAAAGGAAACCGTAAGCGATCTATACCTAGTGTAATTTTAAACTTATTAATATCAAAGTTAAAACAATCGTATTGATATCACTGCCCCGCCCTTGTGAGCTAAGGTTTAAAATATATAAAATGCTACAATTACTCGGGCCGAAAACATATAAGTGGCCATACGACTCTAACTGTCCGTAAACCCTCCTACAGCCACCTCCATCGAGTCAGAGACGCGTTTGCCGACTACCCTCAATCTGATATTTACAGCGCTGACGAGCTCCCGTACCGCTCGATCAGACGTATGTCCCTACTTAGTACTAAATCCTCTAACAGAACCATTCATCATGGGACTGTAAATGCGTTCGGATCAATACTTAACTTTAATGGAAGGTCCAGTAAAAAAATCTTTATCCTTTTCAAAGCCAACATTCAAAAGTTCATACCTTTTCTTTCTGTCGACTTGAAGAATCTGTACTGTGGTATTCCCGACCACAATGTATATTTTAATGGTATATTCAAAAAAATTTAAGAGGTAAAACCAGTCTACTAGTTTACGAAGCAGTCTGTACTATTTAAGACATTTTACTGAAGACCTAGGATTTATTGTAATAACAGTTTTATGGCTCACTTTGGCACTGCAATACCCTTTGAGCAAAACAAACCAGCGGTTATTGCTTCACATTCATATTCCCGAAACATCGCTGCATCGCCAGAAGCAGAGTAAGCCGTAAAAGCTGACTTTATTATGACAACAAACTCCCGACAACTTTGAAGGACTCGTGCATACAAAAATCATCCAGCCGGCGGCTCCGCGACCGCCGCTAGAATGAAGGTACAAAACTGGGGCTCGAGTTCGTCCGCCGCAGGGGGCGACCCGGAGCCTCGGAGCAAGACGCTCGTACAGAAGCCGGTCCTGAAAGTGTCAGCGAGCTGGACTCAGCAGTTCCCGTGCGTCGCCGTGGGCGGCGCGACGGAGCGCGCTCAGTAAGCGCGGTAGCGCGCCGCCATTATCGTGCGGAGCTTCTTCAGTTTGGTCATGAGCTGGTTCTGCTTCTTACGCAGTTTCTCGCGCTCCAGGTCCTCGAGGTGCAACTTACGGCAGAGCGCGGCCGCCTCGCGCAGGATCACCACCTTGGGCGCGCGCTCCTTGTCGCGCGTCGCTGGGATCTGCTTCTTGAGCTCGTCGAAGAGGTTCTTTAGGCCAATGCGGCGCAGGCGCTCCATGTCATTGTGTATGGAGCGGCGCTCCATCTCGGGCGCCTCCGTCTCTGAGTCCGAGTCTGTATTGGAGCGGCGCGGGCGGCGTCCGGGCCCGCGCGCGCGCCGCCGGCTGCCAGAGCCGGAGAGCCCCGGCGGCGGCACGAGTCGCTTGCGTGCGACAGGGCGCGGCCGCGGCGCCACGCTGGTCAGCATGGTGCGCGCCAGGTGCTGCTGCTGGTGCGCGGAGGGCGCGCGCGGCAGCACGTCCGTGCGCACGTGCGGCGCCGCCGGCAGCACGGCCGTGGTCGTACCCACGCTCACAACATCGATTTCCTCCTCTGCAACAATACAGATCACCGTGAGTACCTACTGTCGGGAAGTTCCTATGCTCTCATTCATAAGAGATTACGCGCGCATCACCATAATAGGCGGGCATCGATTGTGTCGGTAGTGCGATGCGGTGTAGTATAGTGTAGTAGCGTGGAGTAGGTAGGTATTAGGTATGTTATGTAGCAGAGGGGCTAGACCTAGTCGCAGTCGGGGAGATGCGGCTGCAGTGTGCAGGTGCGGGGGGGAGCGTACGGAGGGGAGTCCGTTGACCCCGGCGTACTACCGCAGCGTCTGCCGCCATCGATCCAGACGCCTGACGTCACGGCGCGCCATTCGCGCCAAAACGAGAGCGCATGCGCGGCCCGCTGCCGCAGCGTCCGCACTCAATGGAGTTGGGATTAACGCGCGGCGGACACGCTTTCCGGCCTGTACCGGCAACCATTTAACAGAGCATTGATTCGTAGTTAGCTGTCACGCGAGAGTTGCGAGATATCGAGGGCTGGGGCTTGCACGCCGCCCCGCCAGCTCGGCGACCGGAGAGACCGGTATTGTCGCGAGGCGGCGGCACGCTACCGGTACCCACACTACATACTTAACTAGTACTACATACCTACCTATATACGGTTCCTGCATTACGATACGATACAATGTGAGAGGCGTACGGAGTTGCATGGCGTCAAGAGTGACTGCCTCAACACGGGCGCCTCTCTACTATGATTTTCCTGCTTTTTCTAGAACCGAAGCCATAGAGCGTGGGGTTCCCAAATGTACAGGTTGAGGGCCCTACCTGCTGCGGAAACGTGAGTTGGGACGCGGGAGCCTTTATTACGGCATACGGAAGCGACCTGAATTCCTAGCGAGTAGCGATTCGCACTGCGGCGATAAGGTGCGATAAGCGATAATATCGGCGGGAGATTGTATGAATGGGCTCGGCTAGGGGTATAGAGTGTACGCGATCGCATTGCAGCCAAGTGCGGATGCAGACGTTAGCGCTCGTGTTTACAGCGTAGTGAGGCAGTTCGCGGAATCGCATCGACCGCCGGCCGGCCGGCCACTATCCGGTTACACCAACAAATAATTATGTCACTGGTTCATTCTGATTAAAGGTTACCGGTCCGCAGCTATTTACGTACGCAACAAGGACGAGAGCCGCTCAAGTACTCGCTGTACTTAGCCACTAGAAATAGAAACAAGTTACGTGGGCAGCTGTTCTAAGCCATTACGAAACGTGATTCAGGGACATGCGAAATATTTCCTCGACTGCGGATTTTCTGAGCTAAAAAATTGCGCATCAGACACATTTATCGAACAGAGCGACGATAAATTTACACACCAACGCGATCTTTTTACTACATTTCCGCATAGTTACGCGGTCGCTTATCGTGGTTACGCGCCGTTCTAATTCGGGTATCGGCGCCTGTCGTCAAACATGCCTCGCTTACTTCTAAATCAAGGCGCGGGCTTGTTGCATCGCTATATCGAATGTTAATGCCATTTGACACACCCCGACCCCAAGAGATGAATATGCCTGATGATAAGTTTCTGCGCCAGACTCGAGTCACGCACTACAAGACGAGGTAAGCTGGATAACAAAGGGGACTGGCAACCCTAGCAAGTCGATTTCCATGTGAGGATTTTCTCCTGGCGCCAGCGCGATTAACGGACTCGAGTATTTGTTTCAGCCCCGCGTGTAAACCGATATGGGCGGTATTGTCGTGGTGTGCCGCGCCGCCGGGATCCGGTCTAGTGCATATCTATTATATCTCCATCACTCGAGACGCGATTCCGAGATACGCCGCCGTTCCAATTTTAAACGATACCAGAGATAATCCGCTTTTTATTGTCCGGCCGGCTGTGTTAGTAGAAAAGAATCGCCAGTTCTCTCCTTTTTATTACATTGTAGATATAAGTAGGAGAGTTTTTGTGGTGATGCCGGCTGATCGAAAATTGCTTCGGCGGAAATGAGATGACGTGACGTCTTATGGTCAGTCAGAACTAGTTGAAATTGCAAATTAGACTTATTAGCCAGACACAGCGATTCTATGTAAGTTAGGTAGGTTAGGTTCGCTAGGAACATGACCTGTCGTGAGAAAATACAAAAAATATAATATAATAAATAATAATATAATAAAATACAATTCTACCTATTTAGACATTACCGATGATCACACACTTGACTGGGACCGGGAAAACTTCCCCCAACAATAAATCATTCGGAGGAAGGAATTATCTCCATAACTCCTTAAGTCCGAAACGGTTTTTGAGGATCGCCGCTTGCCTCCGTCGAAATTGGAGTTAATTCGCAATTAACTACTGAATTTGGTGAAAGATGGGATTTATGTTGTAGATTAAACATTTTTGTCGGGCAACAGTCGGCGGGGGAGCTCGGGAAAATTTGGTAAACTTGTTTAATTAACGTGAACAACCCTAACCCAACTCTCAAAATGCGATTTCCACCGTTCCTAATATTCAACCTCTTAATAATTTAAACAAGAAACAACTCAACAAGCATCCGCCCGTTCATAATAGTGCATGCAACATTGCTCGATAAAAACATCGATATTTTTTAAACGTCGAAAACACCGTTGTGAAACTGACAGGTGTCAAAATAAACAACAAATTAGTTGTTTGAAAATGGAATGCGATGGGCACAATGGTGTCGTCAAGTGTGACCTGGTAAGCGGGGGCTGAGTTCACGCCTGGCTGGCCACGACTTCGAGGCCAAGTTCACTGGCATTTGAGCGCGATAATTAAAAATTATCGTGACGCGCAAGGCGCACGCTATCTTTATACAGCATGATTTTAAAATTTAAAAAAAGTTGTAGCTTGTTTATGGCACCGATGGCGCTGCGCGGCGCCGCCGCTCATGGACATGAAAGTATAGCTAAACTATACTATAAGCTAAACGTCAAATATAATACCAAATGCTGTGTGATGATAGCATTCTGTACATTATTTTTTATTTTAGGATACCAAACCGACGCGCGGCGCGGCGAATCTAAAAAGTGGCACAAGCATTTGATAAGGAATTATTGAACATACTCACTACCAATTTAACCTATTTATTTAGTTTGTCGCTATCACACTAGCTTTAATAGTATAAGAAAATTATTTTATTCATGGTAAGTTTATTATCTGGTTCATTGCTTTAATAAAATAAATTTTATATTAGAAAAGAAATTAAACAAAGCAACAGCTTTGAGGCATGAAATCGGCGTTAACAATGAATCGAGCGTGACACATGTTGCCTATTTGCTCAGTGGGTGCGATAGGCGCTTAGCAGAGATAGGCTCACAGGTTATTTCTGCTTTATTACGCAACCGCGAAAACTCGGTCATCTGGCCGTTTCTGGGCCACTTGTAGTGCGGACTCCGGCACTCGAGATTCACGTACAGCTGAAATAGACCAGGCAATTCATCGTTTACATTGTCGGATCGATGGGGAGTACATTCCGCGGTGACCTTGGACGGGCGGCAGCGTTCGCACGGAAGTTCACGGACGACGTGCGCATATGCGTGAGTTTGATTATGTGACGCAACATTTTTGAATACTTTAAACAAACTGCGAAGATCATGCGTGACAGAGTTCGCTCGATTGGTGCGCAATTACGTAAGATCAGGTCGTGATTATCGATGTCATTTACAATGGGGCGCCCCGCACTTACTGGCGTTTACTACACAGTGCTATTGACAGGTATTTAGACTAGGGACGTGACGTGAAATATCCGAATCTGATAAAATTTGTATAAAAAACTAAAGGTGGTTTATTAGTGTCAAGATTAAAATTAACTTAATAAATTTAAGAATTTTTGTTACTAGTCGTGCTGCCGTTACCATGCCCATCTCGACGACAGATTCAAACCGGATTGATATATTCAAATCAAATATTTTACCTGATTAACATTACGAAAGACTTCGAAAATGTTCCACGGTCATAAATACTGGGTATATTATGTTCCCAAGACTCAACGAAGATCGCTGTTTATAATAAAAGATACTGTTGAAGATTATCTTGTTGCGATGTTGTATTATTGCTTATCACAATCCAGCGTGTCTTTATGTTTTTTTTTCGTGATACTGATAAGACAATACAAATTTATGTTAGGGTGTCACGTTGTAGTATTACTATTGTTATCGGCATTGATAATGCGAAGGTCGCACGGAGGCCAAGATGGCGGCAAATCAACTTGGTACTCCGTTACAATCCGCCATACTCGCGTACCTACCTATATCGAGAAAAATCAACACATTCTTATACTGATTGTTTAAATATCTAAGTGCATAATTCCGTGAGCGATAACGCTCAAGGTCCTTTTCAAATACCTACTGAAATGCTTCATGCTGTGAAATTATTTTATCAGTTATGTCGATAAAATGTTCATATTTTCATATCTGACACACTAACCCAGTGATTGGAATGTAATTCTGCGTATAATATTTAACGTTAACAATTTAAATAATAATTGTTCGATAATTTAGTATTGGTACATTGATTGACAGGATTATTTAGGTGCAACTGTTGAAAATAAGTAGGAAGGTAATTATGGTTCGCGAATGCCATGGCAGTTCGTGGACGGCGGCGGCGACTGTCAGCGGGCTTAAGTTATTTAATCCACCATTCATCAAAGCTGGGCGAAAACGTCAAAATTCTCTCGAAAAAAATATTTTTTAATTGCAAATACGCACAATGTAGTATCACTCAGATTTCTTAACTACGCTCCAAAATTCCAACAGATATTGCATAGCAACCCGATAAAACTCCCCAACTAGATAAAATTAAGTAAGAACCTTCAATATTAATGTGCGTAGATAAACGAATATACAACTTTGTATAAACATTTCGTAATATAATTTTTATAGTTTGTCAAAGTAGGCTTAGAACTTGTTGATATTAGATATCAGTGAAAAGACCAGTAGTTCTGGCTGACTACAGTCTCTTGGAAACTGGCACGCAGCCTTGGCTCACTGATTGATACTAAAATGTTTAGGCCAACCGAACTAACCGGATTTCTGTGGCCTAAATTGCCCTTAAAGGAGCTTGTAATTCATAGGTAAACCAGTGCCCTACATTTACAACATTATAAGAAACTAAATGCCTTGTGGTCGAATAATGCGTTGCATGAATTTCGCCACATAAACAAGTGAGATAAAACAATATACGCCATCGATGTAGGTACTCCTACCGGACCTACTTACAAAAAATGCGCGAAATAACCGCGCCATATCTTATCTGAAATCTGCTCGTATCGCACTCGTACGTATCAAATGTAACTTTTTTTGCGTACCGTATTTCTTTTCTAGTAGTATAGTAATACCTAAATAGGGATGAGACACAGCTCAATTCGTGAAACCATATCGATCGATAGTTATTTCTTTCTAAAGGTACATGTACATAGTACCTACATACCTTAATGTCCAACAACAACAAATATTAGGAAACAAATATTGTAGTGTTGTGAGAGTGATAGTTACTGTTGTAAACAAGTATTGTAGTAACAAGAAAAATATTGGGAATTTAAAATCGTTAAGAAATTGAAGATATAAATTTGTTACAATACAAAACAAATCGCAGTTCACGATTATTGAGGCGCTGTCTATCAAATTGTCATCTAGCATCACTAGACAAGCCGCGTTTGAAACCGGTCCGTTGGCGAACCGAGCGAGCTTCACTTCAATGAGATTCCATTTCATTCCGCTGCATTCTTACACGAGTAACGGACTAGACAAGCCGAGATTACAGACTGAGCCAACCGTAAAGCAAACCTTGCCCACTTTAATATCTCCGTCAATTCTACGTTTAATTAGAATTTCAAACATGTTTGTTTTCAGTAAAAGCTGCGCAACAAGTTTAAATAATACGTATAAAATAGTTCGCATTCCTTCTCTAACACATGCCCGTCGCGACCTTACCCACTGCTATCGATGATAACTAAATTACAGTTGACTATAAACGTAGGTAGGTACAAAACATTGTAACGTTGTTGCTTTGACTTAGAGGTCGTCCATGATATTAAGTCACGTTCATGTAATAAGTATAGTAAAAATATATGCAACGAGCAAACGGTCAAAGATTTAAGCACGTGTAATTAATCAAAGAATTTGTATTCTAACTGCAATTTATTTTCGGTTAGCTTTACAAGTCTTATAAGTACGACACTGACTGCCAATCTAATAAGACAGTAAATAGAAAGTAATCGAGATGGAAGCAATTAAATCAAGAGGTCGGTCATATTCGATAGAGTGCAATTTATCATTTTAACTCTCGAGGATGTTAACCCTGCAGCTGGCGGGAAACGCCAATTCGCGTTCGGAGGATGCATCAAGGTCGGGACGTCTCGGTCGTCGCACTAACGACCTTACACGCTAGCTTAGGGGACCTTTATGGGGTAAAGTATATTAATCCATGTTTTAATTGAGCGGCGATCTCTAGAGATATGTGAACGAATGTTGCGCAACCTGACATTATGGTAGGTTGAGCCGTTCAAGGTCGCAATGGGCGAAGGTTCCGGAAGAACGGAATAGCGGGCGTCTAGACGTAGAGGGGGAAGCGGGATGACGGTCGATACTCGCAGTTTCCCGCGCTCGCCAAACGACGCCTGCGTCCTGGAACACTCCCGGTGAAGCCAACTTGCCGCCTACTTAGCGATATCTTAAAACTCGCTTGCCAAATACCGAGTTGAGACTGTTACAATACCAACTCATTACATGGATTTAGTTTTGAGTTTGCGAGGATTTTAATTCGAGGTGTAAAAGTCCGAAGATTTGATAGCTTGTTCGTTTTTGAGAGCGTAATATCAACCTACACCGCAACGCACTCAGGCGATTTAAGTATTGAATACTACGTATTACAAAAATAAAGAAACCGCTATTATTTTCCTAAAATCTAATATATAAGGAACTGGTTTAGAACTAGGTTTAGACAGGTTATTGAATTCAAATTGATATTACCTGCTCAGTCAAAAGGATAGTAATTTGAAACATGGTATCAGTAAAGTGTACATTACATACCTGATTCACCAGAGTCTGATGGTGTCTGTACGCCGAGGCAGTCAAATTGTTGCCGTGCTGTGTAGGAATGGTCAGCAGCCACCGCTACTACAGAATCTCTCAGCAGACGACGCGCTGTAGTCGCCATATCGACTGCGTGGCGGAACTGTGGGGGCTCATCACCGTCCAACGAAGGTGGAGTGTCAGGTCTAGATGGCGACATGTCTCGCCGTAGCAGGCTCTGTCCCGGCGGTATGAACTCCGACGGGACGAATGTGTTGCTCGGCTGCAGGTCTGTGCATGATCCAGCCCACATGCAGTCATGGAGGACTTTGATATCCTTGTGTTGATCGTCAGGTGTTTCTATAATCCCCCAATCTTCTTCGCTATCCTGAAGCGAGTCCGAGTAGCTAGCAGGCTGAACTATATCAAGCCCATCCGCTTCGGACTGCACTTGTATCCAGAACTCCGAGGTTTGAGTCAACCTCACAGACTCCTCATCGAGATTGTCCCATAAGTTAAAGTCCCACGGCGGCGACATTTTTACTTCTAGGTTTATAACTAGTTTTTTTAAAGCTAAGACGAACTCGTCGATTATCACAGGCAGGGCCCTCTTATCACAGGGACGATGCGCGCGATGGGTTCACACGCACACCGTCTGCAACAAAAGAAAATAAAATTTAGTCATCGTAATAATGAAACAAATCATTAGTTGGAAAATAATCTAAGAATAAAGTGAATAAAGTGTTTTTTTATGCAACATAATTACGTATTGAGATTTCTCAAAAATCTTCTCGTAGGTAAAAAGTTGCTGTGGAAACCTAAGTAAAACTAAAAATCTCGTACAACAATAAAATAATGATTCATATATATATTCATATATATATATGAAATATACTAATCACCTTTATATTCTATAGGTGGCTATTTTATAATAGTGGTACGACTGTTCAGAAAAAGATATTTAATAATTGATTGACATAAACGAAAGAGTCAAAATTGCACAACCGATTTCACAAGTGGTGAAAACAACAACAAATGCTCGTACCTATTGCACAATATTTTTCCTCAAATATTGCACTTGTGTTTGATTATAAAACTAAGTAGGTATTTATTTACAAACAATACGTTATGTTAATGACGCTTTCAAATTCAAATCGAAACTCTATGAGGAAGTGTACTCTATGGCGCCCGAAATCGTACTGAAGTCTGGATGCGAAGCCAAAGTATTTAAATAGTGCATTGTCCTTGGAAGCTCTCCCATTTCGGCATTACCGCTCATTGTTACAACTTCTGTGATTTTTATCGATATTTTATTTTTACCTGGACGTTACAGGCCCATCACTAATCCCACAGGCCTGCAGAGCTTTTGCACGCATCTCATCAGTGAAGATTTCCGTAAATGTTTTTGTTTACAAGCGCAGAATGGCGCGAACTGAATGTTTACTAATAAAGCAATTGAACGAGAAATTTTCCCGCTATTTTACGTCTGACTTATGATGACACAATGGGTGAAATACCGATCTTCGTACGTGGGTGATCAGATTTAAGGTCAATTCAGTAGTTTTGTATTTATGGGATAGGTAGGTATACCTATTTATTTTCGAATAGGTACCAAGTCAATGATACACTAGGTAGGTAAGGTACATAAGTAAGGGTAGTATTTAAACAAATTTTAATGAACTTCACGTGAGACACACAGTGACACGAAACGAAACAATCACGAAGAAGTTTAAAATTTATTTTCATCAAAATTTTATGTTTGCCTTTTCATAAGAAAGTTATACCTATCATAGGTAGAATTTGTCAAAAAATAATTTTTTTGTAAATAATTTTTTTCATGAAACGCAAATAAATTTTAAACAACGAAGGATCTCACAAAATCACATTTCATCACAAACTAGTACTGATACTAAGGTAGTCCCAGTAGGTAAGGTACTAGGTACCTGTCGAATTTATTTTATAATTTTCAAATAAAATTTTAATGCAAAGGCAAGATAGGTAGGACCCACCCACCTACCTACCGAGGTAAGGTAGGCTATCGTTTTTGTTATTATGTTGGAATATATAAGTATAAGTGCCAAATTTTGGTCAGTTTTTATTTAGGTAGGTGTTAGGCATTTAACTCCTTTCACTAATATGGCAAAATGGCGAAATTAAAAAAACTTGTTCATTTTAGGTAGGTACCTAGGTACCCATCTACGGTAGGTAAGTAAAATGGAACAGGCAAAAGTAGCGTCTGGTAGGGTAGAACCTTTTAACTAGGTAACTTTACCTACCGTTCGTTGCTAATAAATGCTATCTACCAAAGGTTATATAGGAACTTCAGTTTTCCTTCATGTTTGTGAGGAAAACTCATTTTTATTGTAGCGATATTATAATTTTCACAACAATGCGCAATTTCACCAAGTGCGTAGGTAAGTCGGTAACGCGAAAAAAGTTCAGAAAATAGGTATTGTCCGATAACTGACTAGGAGTAGGAACTTGCTTATTTCTATGGCAGAGTTTTTGCTACCCAAGCAGGTAGTTCTGCATGAAACATAAATGACAGGTAAAAGTACCCACAAAAGACAAAATGTCATAAAAATTATTATTTAGCTTTATTGCACTAAAAAGCCGGTCTCCATTCAGTGTAATGCGCCCAGTGAGGAATTTGGGTGCTGGCAATTCGCAGAAAAAACCATTACACTTGCTTGAGTTTAGCCGGCAACGCCCCGCGCAATCTCACCGCGGAATATAAAACACAAGTAGGTAAGGTACCAAGAAACTATGGAATTCCACAACCAGCTTTCACCATACAACCATAAAACCAAATCTCGAACACTCACCAAAAAGTTTTTGTGCAAAATGCAATCCGGCCGCGACCGGCGTATTTCACAATTTTACACAAAATTCTTCAAAATCTTCGACAAAGTTTTTTTCGTACGCACTGAGTAACACTCACTGAGAATATGAAAACGGATATACTGTGTAGATTACTAACGATACTTCTTCCGAGACCTCCGGTTGAGTTTGTCAAACACTGAAACATTATTCGGGAGCCGGCCGGGTCTAAAGGGAGCCGCGCGTGCAATTCTTGTAGCGCCGTGGACACGACTGAAGGAGCGAAGCGCGCGTACTGGCACGGCGGCGAGGCGAGGCGAGCGGAGCGGGCCAACCGCGGCTGCGGTCGCGGCGCCCCGCGTCCCGCGCCTGCCCTTCTGCCGGCCGGCGGGCGCCCCAAGACACGGCTGAATTCCATGTCATTCAACAAAATCATTATGAAAATAGTACTTAGAACAATCTCTGCCCACATAATAACTGAAAATCTATACCCTCAACGTCCAGAGAAGCTTTTTATAAAGCTTTTCCGTGCAAAATTCAGGCCGTTTCTTTGGCACAGTCGGCGATGAAGAGGCCCCCCTCCTGTAGAAGGATATCAGCATTCGAAGAATACGGCGAGGTTGTGTTGGTAGGATTTCATGGTGTGCGTGCGTACATAGATAAGCGCCTATAGCTGGAGTAGATGGGCACATTGGTAGGTTAGGTAGGTAGGTAGGTTTAGGGCGCGTTGTTGGTGACGCGCGGTATGCCGGCCGGCTTGGCTAGGCTTGGTTGGTTTGGTTGGCTGGCTTGCTTTGGCTTGGCTTCATTCGGCTTCTGGCCGCGGTTAGAGGAGGCCGCGTCGCTCTGTTTCTCGCAGCCGCATAACATCGAAGCTGACCGCCGACATTCCTAAGTCGGCGGGCGGTTTGTGGCGCGAAACGAGAATACTTGAGCGATTCTGATGAATTGCACTGCGTTATTTATTCTTCGGTAGAGAACCTGTCCGGCTAGGGAACACAAAAGGCTATCGTGTTGTTTTCGTTGCGAAAGTAGGCAAGGCAGGCAAAGATTTTTAAATCTTTGAAGGCTGGCACTTCTTGGTAACTTTTACCTACATAATGAGCATAAATTTGAGGATAGGTATCTTTAATTTAATTTTGTGTAGGAAAGGGATGTCACAGTTCAACGAAATACTTGGCATCCCTCTATCTAATCGTATGGTCGCATCCACAGATAGTTAGCACAGGTACAGTAACTGTACCTGTGCTAACTAGGTATCTGTGGATGCGACCAATCATGTTAATTACCCTAAGACTTACAAAAAACGTGATTTTTTGCCGTATTTGTAGATAATGGTAGTACCTACGGTACGGAATCCTTCGTGCGTGAGACCGACTCGCACTTGGCCAGTTTTGTATAGTCAATAGACCCACAATCTCACCTAATGGGAAGTGAAGATATGGCCAACATCTAGAAATAAATAGTACCTACCTACTTATTTTCTTTTGGTTATTCTTAGATTTATCAATATAGACAAATTTGTGTTGATTTTTAAGTACAATAGGTACTAAATTACCTATTTCGTATTTCAACAATTCCTTCATATTTTCTTAAAACCCTCGGAATACTGACAAATTACTAAAAATCATCCTGACATGTCAGGACAAACCCTGACATGATCTGGTAACCCTGCCTGGCCTAAAAATTTACTTCACCCCAGACGAGAACCTATGATAAGTACATTATGTGCACATATCTTACTCCGAAAGGTCTTTTGCATTAAAATAACAATAAAAATATACTTTCAAAGGTAAAGTTGCCACTTGCGCCTATGTTATGGGCATGCAGTTGAGAACAAAATTGGGTACGCATTACCTACCACTTTACCCAGCTGCAGAGGTCAATGACACCGTTCTTTTCAATTTTGCAAAAGAAGCATTCAACAACTAAAGCGACGACAGTGCCTACTTAGTTATGTAGTAAAATAGTAAGAACGTAGGTAATTAAGTCTTTAATTCTTAGTAGTGTACTTAGGTACATACCACTGCTGATTTTCTGCCCTTTATTAAAAGGTAATAATAACATTTATTGAAAAATAAATATGACTTAAAATTAATACAATCTTCGATCCCCAAACTAGGATAAACCTGTATCGTGGGGACCAATTATTGATTACGTTTATAATACGTACGTAGATTAGAAATAATCAGGACCCCTCTGTTTTGTGTTTTAGGTAGGTACGGTCTACCTACCTAGCTAGATAGATGGTTGTTATTAAGGGTTATTCCCATATGATCATATGATCAGATTGTGGTTGCATCTGATCAAACAAAAAGCTCCCAACGGATCATTGATCCGATGCAACTGCTTCTTTGCAGTTCTTTAGTATATATTTTGGCGTATGTATTTTTTTGTTAAGTTTCTCCGTCATACATCGTCAAAATTGTATGTAGATAATAATTTATTATGTAAGTAGGTATACTTACGTAATTTTTCCGTATTATTTTATTTCAATAAAATTTATCATTCGTACGGTACGAAAATCTATTACCTAACCTACCACTAGAAAAAAATCCGTTGTATTATGAGGACGATGTGACAAATAATAAATAAATTCCTTAAAAAGTGCCCAAGGGTTTCTGTTGTAATAATAATACAAGGGACCGAATTTCTTAAGTTGACTTGGCATAAGCTGCCTGTCACAAAAAAACCTTTACAAATTAGATCAAACTCTCAAATAACGGTACCTCATCCTTACCCCTTCAATTAATTTCACATTGATTCCATCCCCTTTGAAGAATAAAAAAAATAGATAGGTAAGCAGGAAGTATTGTATGCACACTTCCGAATGCAACTAGCTAGGGTTGCCTGTCATTTCAAACAAAAGCCACTCAATCTACGATTTGTGTGTTCAACGTAAAAATAATAATACGCAATTTCAAACTCTACAGCATACAAATTAAGATTACGGTTTTATGGTCAATGCATTTAACAAATAGGGTAACGACATCAAAACCCGTCATAATCCGTGGCATAGTCAAACGCATTTGTCTAGGGTTGGCGACCGTCAAGTTTTACGACATGTCACTCTATTATTTTGACAAGTGAAATGATTTTGATGATCAAAGCGCATGGCAGGTTCACTAAAACGGATTTATTAAAATTAAATTTAATGATGGGCTATATAAATTTAGAATGCACAAGGGTTGTCTTAATTATGGGTTCCATGGTGTTCCGAGCCGGATATAATTTTATGTATGGCAACAAAAGTCAGAATATATAGTTATAGAGTTATCATAAAACATGTTATACCATCTAACTCCTAGATAAGCATTAATTTAAATGTTGTTATTATAAACAATTCATTGCATTTACGACTTCACGATTATTGTAACTTTTGAGATACCATTATCAAGATCTCTTGTAAGTATGTCGACGACCTCTTTGGCGCGGTGGACGAAGGTCGGTCTGCAACGCAGGTGGTAGCGGGTTCGATTCCCGCCTCGGGACAAAATGTTTCTACTATCTGCAATATTTGTTCAGGGTGTTCTGGTCGTTTTCTATGTGTGGTAAAAAATATCTAAGTATTGTATTGTATTTGTATATCAGTTATCTAGTACCCTAAACACAAACTCTGCTTGTGTTTGTTTTTTTAAACACTATGATTTATGGTAACGTAGGTACGTCAATTTTCATTTTAAAAAATACGGTAGGTAGGGAAAAAACCTGTAGAAGTCGAGTAATCGAATAGAATTTTTGAAACTGGTGACACAACTAAAAAAAAAAATACAAAATTCACATTAGAAAAACTGTTTTAATTGAAATGCTCTAAATTATCAGCGACAACCTTCGATAAACGTAAAAAAGGGACCTTTTTTTACTTTTATCGAAGGCGACCACACCACATTTTTTTACGAATTACTTAGCCAGACTAATGTTTTATTTAAATAATCGTTTAGTTTATCTCTCTGCTCATATTTTGAATAATTAATAGATAATAAGCAAAAACTTTAGTTTAGCACTGACATTGCTTTGCTCTGTCCCGCTCCTATGAACTCAAAATCCTATGTCTATCCTTCTCACAAATTTTTGCATTAGGCGCGCTCTCTAGCGACTCTACCTATAACTATCCTACAACTAATGTGGCAATATTTGACGATCTATATGATTGGTAGGTAACAGTGTCCACCAAACGAGCACCTAAGTTTTCTTTTGACCAAAATCTAATATCGTAAAATTGTGCCGAAATAAGGTTAATACATTCGCCTAGGTACATTACAATAAAATTCAAAAACACTTTATTGTACATCAGAAAAAAAACATTACATGAGACAAGTACAATGGGCGGCCTTATTGCTTAGAAGCGTTCTGTTCCAGGCAACCTTTGGATGGAAATAATTAGATGAATTTTAGAAAGTCTAGATGTCAGAAAGGCAGGGGGTGTAGGTACGGTTAAGTTCAGTTAGTTTATTGATAAAGTTTATAATATTTAAGTATATTTTGTTAAAATAATGAAGTAGGTAAGTAATTTAAACGTCTTCCTTGTTATTATGGCAACTCTCTCGAATAATCAGTTTTATGTCTTTTACGACACATTAGCATAAGTATTCCACATCTAAACTTCCCTTCTCAAAAAGTCACCGTAATATTAGCATTATTACATAATAAAAAGTTTGTAAAATAATAATAGCGAGCACGGGACCCCAATAATTTAAACAAATCACGGTTTAGGGTGGCAACACTGGCAACCTATTTGTCACAACAGGAAGTAGGATTATCCTCATTATTGTAGAAGGTGTCGCTAATCCCTATTTATTATTTGGTTTATTTTTTCTTTACATATTTAAATGGTTACGCTCCGATAACGGTTAATGGGTACACGATCTGTCACTGTCAAATTAACGTTTTCTTACGATTCTTATTCCTTTCATAATCTGACAGAATCGGCGAGTCTTTGAAAAGCCGTCTTTTCTTGGAAGTAACCTCGCAAACCAAACAAAAAAATCAAGTCCACAAATCAATGACCAGAGTTTTCTAGGCAAGTTTAAAACACTACTGATGGAAATTATGGGTAGTGTGCACCTATTTTATTTCGCATACAAAACTCCGGTTTTTTTATGAACTCGATGGCTCTTATTCAAATAGACACACAATACAATGTTATCTCTACAAAAACTTACACCCAACCCTTCGTCACTGTACGTACCTACACCAAAAAGTACACCTTGTTTGAATTCTCACGATTTCGCCACAAATTGAATGGATATGGATACTTCCTCCATTGATCCTAAATCCGTAAGCAGGTGCGTTACTTGAACTCCCACGATGTCATTGGAGAGAGAATTTATAACTGGCTATCTCATACAATGGTTACAAAAGAGCTGATAATTTGGAAGGATTAAAACAACCAGCTAAAATAATTTTAAACTTAAAATTAAATAAAGAAAATTATAATCAAAGAATAGAAACAAATTAGAATTAGTATTTAAAATTGAAACAATTGCTAACTGCAGACTGTTGCAAACAATCGACAGGTACCTCAACTGATGACGCTGGCTGTAAAATTAAAACGAACTATACCTTTCTACTCATGATCCAAAGAAAAATGGAAAGTATGGTAGGAAGGAACCTATAATAAAATACAATAAATATATAAATAAAAATTTACAGGAGATCTTCAATACTCAGTAATATTCAAATTTTTCTAAAAAGAGACCCAAAAGTAAACCAAATAATTGTAATAATTGAGTAGGCACCTACTTGGTCTTATAGTATCAGGGCTTAAGGAAACTAGTTAACTAAAACGAAACTAACTCCTTTCAGAAAACTAGGTTTACATTTTTAAATATCGGCATTTCTATACTTATACTTTCTGGGTTATAGACATTTTTACATATTGACATTTGTAAATATCGTCATTTCTATATCTCGGCATAAATAGCCTTCGACAATTTAATTTAATAAATTCGACATTTTTATACCTAGTCATTTTTCCTGATAGACCTAAGTCGCCAAAAGGGTATATATTTCCACAGCAGCCCATGAAATAGTCGCCAGCATCCGTTTTACAGGATCCGTTTTCTTTTCCCTGATGGCGTATGAAGCTGTAGGGCTGAATTCACACACCAGACAGTAGATATTCCAGATCCAGTTAACAATTACTGCTTTCAGTAGCGAGGGATCCTTAAGAAACGGCCCTGTAAACACGGATCCGTTGTGTGAATGCGTCCTCTGTGGTATTATCTACTTTATGCACAAAATGTACCTTCAGCCACTCTACAGTTTTGTTTCCGGCATTTTTCATAGAAAAGCCACCGGGGTGCCTCCGTTCATTTATTTATGACGCCATGGAAATGGATGGTAGCAATCCCTCCCCCCTCCTCCCTTTCCATATTAGTATTCTGTCACCGTCTCTACGGACCTCTGAGTCTTAAGTTCGACGCGATGACAAGGGTAAAAGTGCTGCCATTGTACAATAATAACACTGCATGCAAATACTGAGTGCCTTGACTGAATTTGACGGCAGTCGTAGAAATCTGAGATGAGGACATCAGTCATTCCGTTACCATGATCGCTGCAACGCAAAAAAAGACGGAAAAAGTACTAAATTAAGTAAGCTTATGTTTCGGTCTGCAACCCGCACGATGATAATGTCGCACAGTGATAAGATATGTTTTGAACCATGAGCTAAATCGATGATTTTCTTTTATTTTAATCAAACGATACACCCCAAAATTATGTCTTTCGTGAACGTACTTTGTAGTTACGACTTTTTCCAAGGTTGTTTTTTAGGACCGATCCAATCAGTATAAAAGGGAGAGGACAAAACATGAATGACACCTGCCTGCAGCTAGCTTCAAAATTAAACTAAAACCGTTAGTTATAGAGCCAGTGGCACCATGTTAGTGCGTGGTAGTTCACGTCTTAATGACAAAAAGCGGTTGCAGGGTGACAAGCTTAGCTAAGAAAAAGCTTCCATTTATTTTGTTGCTAGGCTCTCCAATTTCAAGGACAGGGGAAAACATCAAATGATCAATTTTCTCCGTTACGGTAACAGCAAATCGTTGCAACTACAAGACGACCTAAAAGAAGAAGGCTCGATATGTGACGAGGTGCATTGGGAAATCGATGAGAAATCATCACATCTTACACTTAATTATCAACTATCTTCTACTCTCCGGGGGCGGGCAGCAGCGCCTCTTGCAGAAAAGATCTACCATCGAACTGCGATCTCCGACCCGCATGCGGGTATTATGAGCACTACCCCCCGTGAGATAGAAACCTTTTAATAAGCAGCAATGGACCATAATAGGCTGTCGAGGTACAAAAAGTGAGAAAAATAATTTTCAAAATTGTTTCACTAGTTCCGGATATGACCCTGTTCTCAAAAACAAAAACATACTCCACAACTCTTTAGTACGCACTAGCGTAAACTGATACTAGGCCAGCGGGATGGGTAGAAAACAGATATGGCAACCGTATTCCTCATCATCATCATCGTCATCGTCATAATTATGTTAGCCCACAGCTGGACATAGTCTCCCATAATGAGCACCGTAGCGCATAATAACAATAACCATGTCCTTGGTTTTTAGAATTAACTCTGTGTTATTGCATGAAATAAAATGCTTTTCAGTAACCATTATCAAGAATAATCAAGATTCACGGAACTCTTCTAGGCTACCGTAGCCTTTACGATAAGAAAAACAAATATTTGTATCTAGCGGAAACCGAATACCAACTTCATAATAGAACTATCTATACCTACTAAGGCTTGGCGAGAACGTTGAAAATCAAGATTAACACATCATGAAACATCACAATCTGACTGGCCAAGTGCGAGCCGGACTCGTGCACGAAGGGTTCCGTACCTATGTACGTATAATCTATAAAAACGGCAAAAAATCATGTCCGTTGTATTAGTTGTGTGAGTGCCCCCCTCCCCTTAAATATTCGTTTTATTTTAATTTCATTATTTATTTTTTAAGTGAACGGCAGGCCTTCGTCCACCGCGCCACAGAGGTCGTCATTTGAGAGTCACATTTGATCAAAGAACTTGGATGACTTCATCCAATTTACTAGCAACACCGATATATTATGATCAAAGATTTAGACACTATATTCTGCCCACGGCTTCGCACGCGTTGTTTCTATGAAAGTTAAGAGGTTATTTATTTCCCATGGAAACTGAAATTTTATAGATTAAAAAGTAGTGTATGTATTATTCCAGGTCAAGAGCTAAGCACAGTTTCAGCCCGATCTGTCCAGAAGTTTTAACGTTAAGAAGTAACAATCATCTATCTATCCATCCAAAATAGCATATAAAATATTAGTGGTGTGATTTCATTTCATTTGAACTGTAGTTGAGTCGCAAATTACTTAGGAATCTTGGACAAGAATATTTGACGAGTGGAATGGGCATCCGTCCAAGAAGTTTGGTCAAATATTGGACAAAGAAGTTGGACATAGATATTGGAGTGGAAAAGGACCCTTAGTTATGTAACAGAAACATAGACGGGTATGCTATTAGACGGCGGTGGGTGATCGAATCTCGTTGCATGAGTTACTTATCAGACGAATGCTGCGGTAGCGTCTTTAGGAAGGTCTATGTCTTGGCATTGGATGATGATGATGATGATGATGGCGCAGGCTACTTAGAAACAGTGAAAATCCTTCCTTATCAAACGAAACACATAATTGCATTTAGAAAACTTAGGCACAACAATAATTAGCACTTTACCTTATCATTTAAAACTCAACGTGCCCGATAACAGGTCCGTTTCGGCCTTTCGGGACCATCGAATCGTTATCACGTTATCAGAGATAACGGCATAATACTTGGTACGTAATTTATAAGTTATTGGGTTAAACTTGATAAAAAGCGGTCTGAGAATGTTTCGATATGTAATAATCATGTTTTCTTTGATAACTCTTTTTACAATAATCCAACAACTCAAAGCCCAAAGACCTAGAAATAAAAGCTCCTATGATAAGTTAGAGGAGCCCATTCCTAATGATGTCCGCCTATGCTATGTCCACTTCTGGACATAGGCCTCTCTTAATACGCACCGTCTTCGGTAAGGTGTCTGAAGTTGAACCCCCGTGAAAAAAAAACCCTCAAATCGAGAAATCTCTACCATGACAGTTTAAACAACCTAGAACTCAAAGCACTGTACATTGTGCACTGGCTCGGCCACTCGTCCGTAGCAAGAGCTCCATTTAGGCTGCAAAACTTGCTTTCCCTAAGCCCAAGGACCCAGATACAGGTGGAAGTACGAAGTGGAGAAGGACCTTCACTTACTTCAAATCACACTGTACTAGATGAAGGCGGCGCAGGACAGAAGCCGGTGACGATCTAATGTGTGGGAGGCTAAGACCCAGATCGGGGTTGTTGCGCCAGGATAGTACGTATGTAAGAAAATCCAATAAAGCAAGTCATAAATAAGTGTCTGTTTTTGTCGTTACCGGGTTAATAAAGCATCCAGCATTGTTTGCCGTTTAAAAATAAACTAAGATAACGTACCATTGACTCTCAATGCGCTAAAATCTAGTTACCTACGTCGCGTCGGTACGGTCGGCCTCAGATAGATACATATGTCCAGTTTAGGCTAAAATATACAGAACTTCAATCTATACAAATAAATAAAATAAAAATGGTTTGTAATGTTAAAATAACAGCTTTTTACTAAGCATTTGATAGTATCTAACGGTAGGTAGATGTATCTTTTACAAAGCACCAAAAATATTGGTTGTTTGAGCTAGTCCCCAAAACGGCTAGACCGATGATTATAAATATTATATACTTCTGTTACAGCGGGTACCCTAAGCTACTTTTATTTTAGAAAAATAATTAGGGTTCCGCGTAATATACTGTGTAAAATAAACTCATACAATCGTGAATTTTACGCTGGTGAAGCACAGCTATTTTTTATATAGATACCTTTAGCAGCTGGCAGCATTGATCACAAGTGGACCATGCCACAAGTCACAAGTGGTAGGTAATATCTTGCAGCTACTTACTTTTGAAGTGTTATACAAACCGTAGTACTAAATTATAATAGCAAGTAATTTTGGCTTCTTTGAAGGTTAAGACCTAACTAAACTGACACTGACTGTACTAGATGTATATTACCTTCAGTTGCTAATTATTGTGCAATGCTTTCTAATCCAGCATGGCTAAGATGCGCGCCACGAGAAGTGTCGAGAAGTCGTGAAAAATGGCGGCATCTCGACTTCTCGTTGATCCCTAGCATGCACAACCAAATAGTCGTCACGTCTCGTCACGTGAACGATAATAATGAATGTTTATCCTATCTGTGGTAACCTTTTTCGTCAAACTCTAAGATGCGCGCCCAATTTTCTCATCTCATCTCGACTTTTGACAGTTTTACACGAGTTACGAATCGTCTTCTATTACTACGACGAGATCACGACGAGATGGAGTCTTGAAGAAAATATAAATTTAATTCAGTGTTTATTAACCTCTGTTAATAAATATTTTGTAAAAATAGCATTACTGAATGCGAAAAATAGCATTACTGAATGTTGTGCGATGCTATTGATTTAGGTACTTACCTAAAATAGTCTTGGTTTCTCTAGTAGGTAGATAGGTGTAGGTAGAAAACCATCCTGCGTGGATATAAAGACGTGCTTTGTGGCATAGAAAAGTAATAATGGCATAATATAAACCTATATCTGTGTAGTACTTGATTTGGCAGTTAGTGCTGAATGTAAAGAAACGTAAAATCACAGAATTACGGCCATGAAAATTAGTAACCTACCTTACTAGGTAGATAGGCAAGTATCAGTGATAGGAACCTATTTATGTATATTCTGCACTACCCTAATATTATATACCTTCTTAACTTACCTATAAACAGGGGCTAATATTGTAATGCGATTATAAATGTAATTCTGTCTGTTTGTTATCATTTCAGGCCTAAAAAGGTAAACTGATATAAATGTGTCTACAAAATAAAGAACGTTTTGAATAATTGTAAATTAGTTTTATTTCCAATAAGAAGTAAAGCCTTAGATTCTGTTGCTTTCTAAAGCTCGTGCTGGTTTGATGATATACTGCGTCTGAAATATAGAGAAAACATATTATAGTCATGACTTAGGTACCTACTTTTTAGATGTAAGGTTTGAAATAGTATTTATATTATTCTGTTACAATTTTATTTGTTACATTTTGTTATGCCAGGTAGGTACACTGGTCCCGGAAACACATCACATTGTACTTACATTATATTCAGGTGCTCGTCTCGTAGCGTATTTGTGAGGTACTAAACCCACAAATAATGCTGCTTACTGTGAAATAAACAACGGGATGAACTAGCGCTTGTGGTGCACACCATGCCCAAACTCACGATATAAGTTCATTGAACACCCGTAACTAGTCGGTTCGTGCATAGTAATTGACACAATAATTTTGGCGCTTATTGTTTTCTTTGGATATCGTAGGTAATAATAAAAGTTTTCATAACAAGTTGCTAAGGATTTATCGAAAAAAAACCAAAAGTAAGTTTGATTATGTGCGCGCAAAACATTGAAATTGCTTCTTCTTCTTTTTATTTGTTTCGAGGCTTTTCTACTTTTCCACCATTCTGCCAGTGAAAAGTGCAAATTACCAGTATGGAGACGAAAACTAAGGAGGTTAATTTATGTTTCTTCCATGCAGCTTACTAAAACCAGAGACAATTTGAATGAACTCAACGAGTGTTGCGTGGGCGTGGCTTCATCTGCATGAGAACCTCACTCGACAACGAGTCTTGAGTCTTTCGTGGCGCGCATCTTAGAGCAAACGACTCAACAACTGACGACGACTTTGAATAGTCGTCTCGTGCACGACGACTTTTGTGGCGCGCATCTTAGCCATGCAGGTCTCTGACACCATACACGTGACGAGACTTGATTTTCCACAGTTCTCAATCAAGGCAAACGGGTTAAGATCAAGAATCAATAAACAAAAACTCATTTTTTTTATCCATCAATACAATAAAACGTACACTTAGAAAAGGTCAAATTCTTAAAATCAATACCGACACGGAAATACAGTGGTATTTTTTTATTTCTGTCGCTTCTGTGTGTAGACTTAAGTAAAGAAGCGACGAAGAATCCTGCTAGTTGTTACATATCTTCGAGTTCGAGCAAAACCCGGCCCAAGCTTTTTTATCCTCCAGATCTGATATTTTTTAGCAAGTCTTTTTGCATAGGTCTTTCTTTCAAAACCTCCAATATCCATGTTTCTGCCATATGGTTTGCGCAAAAAATATCTCGCATTAATACTTGTTTATTACGTAATCTAACGATAATATAGATCATGTGTTTAGCTGGACATCATAATCAGGGGCCCACGGTGGTCTTCATCAAACTGGTAGAATATCTTTATTATAGGGTTTTGTAGAAACAGGTGGCTTTGAGTTGTGTTAACTAGGTTATGTTTATAGGAATTCTTTATGTCATCGTTTCTTATTGACTCAGGTTACGTCTTATTCTTTCTGATGGGTATAAACAAGTATGTTCACCATAGTGTTTTCAGTGGAAAATTACTCGATCGAATTTATAGCACTTGATTCTGTAAACGGCGTCTTTCGCGGTTTTTATTAAAAGAAGCATTTACTACAAACTACATACGATAAATACATACGTCTATCCAAAATTTGAGTTCATTTAGTTCAGTACTTTTGGCGTAATCCGCTAAAATGGTTTAATTATAGATATCAATAAAAACTACCCAGCTGCCTTAACGATTATGTTATGATTGTGTTAAAATAAATAGATATAAAAAATACAAATTTTACTAGGGAATTTACTCACATTATTTCTAACTAGCTTCAGCCCGCGGATCGCACGTGGTTTTTGGAATAAAAAGTGTGATGATGTGTGCAAAATTTCAGATCGATCCATTGAGTAATTCTGGCGTTGTATAAAACCAAACATCTTCACAACGGCACGAACTTCCGCTTTTATAGTCTAAGAAGAAATTCACGCCAAAACTATGAGAGTGAGATAAAGGAGAGTGCACCTTTGCTTGCGCACCCACTTGTGCACTATTATAAGCCCCGCGCACATGCCTAGTCTCCGTTCAGACTATGAGACTGGCGGCAGCCATAGCAAAAATTTGGCTAAGCGGTCATCTCGCTAAAACTACTGAAGGGATCGGACTGGGGGTTGTTTTTGTCTTTAGTGACAAGAACAACCCTACTGCTAAAACATCAATTTAATTTATCACACAGTTAATTCATTCATTTTTGTGTTCGTTCCATTCTCCAACTCGAAAACTAACGACCTAACTAGGTAAAGGTTCCTTGTTCGGTCTTTACTTTACTTTTAAAATATTGAAGGAAACAAAAATCAAATTAATCTTAATTTGAATTTTGTGACGTGTCCATGAGTTCTGTAAGATCTAAAGTAAATAAAGCACTTTGATATTTCCATTCATTTTCTGTTTGTCTGTCATTCGTTCTTTTTCAATAACCCAGATTATCTCACTAATCTCACTAATATTATAAACGTGAAAGTTTAGATGGATGGATGGATAGATAGATGGATGGATGTTTGTTCCTTTATCACGCCAGAACGGCTGAACGGATCTGAATGAAATTTGGCACAGAGATAGATTATAGTCTGGAATAGAACATAGGCTACTTTTTTTCCCGGAATTCCACGGGAACGGGAACTACGCGGGTGAAACCGCGAGGCGCTGCTAGTATACCATACTTTTCGTAACCCACTGCGCAATGCGCATTCCAAATATATCTTTGATTTATTAAAAAAAGAATATAGCACACCCAAGCTAGGACCTGAACAATTCCAATCAAATGACCCAGCATCCCCCCATAAGTTAAGCAAACCAACCGCAGTAGAATCTCCCGAGAATCAGTCTTGTTTAAATCTGTCTAGCGAGCGCGGCGTCTATAATTCACCCCGTCTATTCCCGTAACTCATCCACGGACGGACCTACTAACCCGTAGACTCTACATTACGTATATTTCTATGCACTTCGTTCTCGAAAACGCTCATTGAGTTAAAGAAAAGTTAGGAAGCTTTTTATGACAAGATTATTATTGAAAGTATGTTACGATTATAATTTGATTGTTTAAAAAAGAAAAACCGACTTCTAATTTTACTATTACTTACTACTTATCTAGGTTATTTAATTTCACACTGTTTTTAAGGTTAAAAATTGTACTCCCGAGGGATTTGTCTCCCACAAATACAAATCCCTCGGGAGTACAATTTTATGTGAAAACCTAGGGATCATTCTCTTTAAAATAGTGAAATAATTTTCTAAATCGGAAATCAACGAACATACATAAAAAAACATTGTATTTAGCCGAGCATGCTTCTCCTTTTCTCCTTTTGTCTGTTATGAAGTGGATTCAGTAGACTAACACGTCAATAATACAAGTTTAGGTACCTGACACTATTTTGTAAGATTCCGAATCTCAATATCCGTTTTTAATGTCCCCACCAAACAGTATTGTAACTAACGGCACTATTTGATTATATGTCAACTCTCAAACAAAGAACCAATGGTATAACCAAGGTCCACAATCTCACCTTATGTGACTACCTGTCCTAACCTTATGTGACCAACGATGCATCACGGAAGACACATTATAACTCTTGTCTTGAATAGATTCAGGTAAGTGGGTTTATTATTTTAGCTACCTGTCTCCAGAGAGTTTTCTGACCATTCTCTGATTAGAAAGCTTTTGGAAGACAGACTATTTTCAGCTCAGCATGAACTAGTCTAAAACTAGACCAGTGCCAGTTCTAGTTCTGTTAGTTCTAGGTCTTGGCCTATCCTGGCACTGGGCGATCGATGCTGAAGCGGCTATTAGTGTTCATTTCAATTTCAATTTCAATTTCAATTTCAATTTCAAATTATTTATTGTAAGTAAGTAAGTTTACAGAGTTGTAGGTACATACGTAAACACACATTTTTACAACGTCAGGTACTTAAAGCTATGAAACAGAGAGATATCTTTATGAACTTATAGGTATAACAAAGACAATAATTTTACGTTTGCATAATAATATAGGTAACCGGTACCTACAATTTTATAGTTGAAAATAAATAAATTTATACACCTTTTTGCATTTCATGTGCCGAGCTCCCAGGCTCTTTTGTCATCCAGATAATCCCTAACACTATAGTAAGCTTTTTTAGAGAGTATATTTTTTACAATTTTTTTGAATTTATTTTCTGATTGATTTGTTAGATGGTTTGGTAATTTATTATATATTTTAATGCTTAACCCTATGAATGACTTGTTAATTCTAGCTAGTCTTGTTGATATACATGCGAGCTTATTTCTATTTCTGGTATTATATAGATGCCCATCACCTAGTTTTCTTTTCTGGCTATAGGTTTTTCTGACGTACATGATGTTCATATAGATTAGCAAAGAAGGCATTGTCATGATATCAATAGTTTTAAAGAGTTCTTTTAGGGAAACTCGAGACCCAAGTTTATAGATAGCTCTAATAGCTCTTTTCTGAAGAATGAAAATGGCCTCTGCATCAGCCGCAGTGCCCCACAGTAGTATGCCGTACGACATAACGCTGTGAAAATAGCTAAAGTAAACGAGGCGCGCTGTGGTAACATCTGTCAGTTCTCGTATTCTGCGTACTGCATAAGCAGCTGAGCTAAGTTTGTTTGACAGTGTACCAATGTGGGGTCCCCACTGCAGTCCCTGATCCACTCGTAGTCCTAGAAACACAGTATCAGATACTAGTTCGAGTTCCTTATTATCTATAAAAATGTTCAGAGCCTTAGAGTTCCTACAAAGGGTGAATTTTATACATTTAGTTTTTTGAGCGTTTAATAACAGGTTGTTTGCACTAAACCAATCATGTATGCTTGCCAGGACGTCATTTATTTCTGAATTAGCACCAATGTGATTTCTTTTTGTGCTGAATATTAAAGATGTATCGTCTGCAAATAGAACTATGTTTGTAAATCTTTCAACAAGAAAAGGCAAGTCATTAATGTATATCAAGAATAGGAATGGGCCTAGTATAGAGCCTTGAGGAACTCCAATATTTACTGGAGAAGCATATGATCTATTTTGGTTAATCACTACCGTTTGATGTCGCTCAGACAGGTAACATTTCAAAAGTTTAAGCGCTGAGGGCCCTACGCCATAATATTGTAGTTTTGAGGTTAGTATATCGTGCCGAACGCAATCAAAAGCCTTGGAGAGATCACAGAAGATACCATAAGCATCCTCTGATCTCTCCCAGGCGTCAAAAATAGTCTTGACTAGCGATACACCAGCATCTATGGTACAACTACCCCTAGTAAATCCGAATTGCTGTTTATGCAAGAGGCCTTCCGTATAGAAGTATGATGTTAGTTGATCTAGGAGCGTGCGTTCAAAGACTTTACTAATTACTGGTAGTATTGAAATAGGTCTGAAGTTAGAGGGATCCTTGTTACAGCCGTTCTTGAACAATGGGAGGACCTTGGAATACTTTAAAAGGTTTGGAAATGTACCGTCATCTATGCACTTATTTAGTATATGTGTTAAGTATGGTGCTAAAGAAACTATAATTTTGTTTATGAAGCAAGATTACTGAGAGCTTTCCTTTTGCCCATTAGAGCGTCGACATCTCACTTTATCTCTAATGATAGGTACCTTTCCTCCGTATCGAAGCTCGGAGGTGAAATTTCTTTTTTTCCACTCGACTTTACTAGGTTAGCCAAATTGTTTGCAAGTCTCTTTAAGTTTTTGTTATTTTACTGCGTAAGCGTTCGCACTCGGAGCTCTTAATAAATTTAAGAAAATTTAAATTCGCTAAGAAATTAAATAATAACCTAAACAATTTCGATTTCGGCGGGACTTGAACGACGTTAGAGTCCGCAGTAAGTCCCGAAGACTTACGACTCATCGTCGGTTACTTGATTTCGTGGCGCAGTTGGTTAGCGCATTTCCTTATTGTCTTTCTGTTCCTATCTTTTTGGAAATACGAATACTATCTACTTTTGATATAATGGATACTGAAAGTAAAGTGGTTACCTAAGTTCCGAACTCTTATAAAATCCTTTAAACTCTTCGACGTGAGAGCCTTTTTATTTTCGTCGGTTAAAAAGCCATTAAATCTTGACCTGGGTCAACACAATAACATGGCAATCTCGTGCAACCAGCACGTGATTGTTTGTAGAAAATATTGTACGGCAACAATGATTACAAACTTTGGTCGTTTTAAATCGACCACCAATCCTTCTGACTCAACTCGCACGACTATTCAATACTTTACGTCCCACGTATAAAACGTGTGAAAAAAATGCGTGACTGCACGTAAAAATATTTTAAGTAGACGTTTTCGGTTCCCGAACCTGGATCTAGTCTAGAAATACTGTCTTATCTAGGTCAGGTTTCAGATATTTCCGTCACCTTTTGTAACGGCTTGGCTGGGTGATAAGCATTTTTATCTGTCACTGTAGAGAACAGATTCTTATATTGTAACAGTGTTACTTCTAATAGCTTTGCTTTATCTAGCTTTTCTTAGAGAAGATTCGAACTGACGAATTATAAACTTTTGAAGTGTTGGATTTGTTTCTAAACTCTTTATCCAAATTCAATGCAATGAATAGCGCCGAGAAGTCTCATCATATCTTGAATTTTTCGATGATTCCACCAAGCATTTTAAATTCTATTTTCGCATATCAAACCTCAACCTTACAACCAGAAGCTGGGTTCCGACATTCCGTTTAAATATCTATATTAACCAGCCGGCGACATGTACTCTCTTTGATTCCCTAGCGACAGCTGTGTGGGTGTGGACACGATGCCAACTAGGCCATAATGATTTCGATTCTTCCTACCACCGCACCGTGCTATGTTTTCTTGGATAGAGTACATTGCTTTGTTTCAAATGTCTGAAAGTTACAGTAGTGAGAGTCCAACATCTGAGGAGGGCTAGTGAATTAGCAGTAATTGAATTTTAATGAAGCCAAGCCAAGCCGTTAAAAAAGGAGACGGAAATATCTGAAACCTGACCTAGATAAGACAGTATTTCTAGACTAGATCCAGGTTCGGGAACAGAAAACGTCTAAGGTTTTTATTTATTATACTCTGGGTAATTTCTAAGAAATTAATAAATCCCAAAAATTTACGATCCCGACGGGATTCGAACCCGCACCTTCCCCTTCAGCGCAGGGGTGCTCTTTTTCCAACTAAGCTACGTGATCTTATCTAGTCGGCCCGAAAATCTTTGGATCCGTCGGGATCGTAAATTTTTGGGATTTATTAATTTCTTAGAAAACGTCTACTTAAAATATTTTTACGTGCAGTCACGCATTTAAGTTTTTTTTATTTTTTTTTTATTTTACCAGATCCTTTCGTCGATCCGCGAAGGCAAGGGATTGCACCTACCTGAATACCAGATCTTTAAAGATCTCGTCAATTATGATGATTAGCGTGTCTTTATCAACTTTGAATTCATCGTAGGTTTGACCAATCGACTAATTTGAATATGGATGAATGTTTTTAGAAAAGCGTCAATGGACACGCTCCAACGCGAAGCACACCCGAGTTTTTCCCGTTTCTTATCATAGATTAGCAGTTTTCCATTGTTTTGTCTGTCGCGATTGTGCAAGCGGTCGTTAAATAATTCCTGGTTTGAGGAAATAGGCCGACTTGCTAATTGTTTCGAAATTAACTTTTCATTGAAATTTAATGTTTCTTATATCGTATCTCTGATCGGATCTCGACATTCGTCTGGCAACGAAGTTCCCGAACGGCTGAATCGGTTTTTATTCAAATAATAATTCCTGAACCTATTTTTTAAATAAGTTCTGTTAGTTTTTCATAGTTTTAGCTACTTAGATTTAAATGTATGGATGATCTATATTAAAAATTAGAAAGTAACTGTCTGTCTGTCTGTCTGTACCTTTTCACGCCTAAACGGCTGAACTGATCTCAATGAAATTTGGCAGGGTGGTAGGTGGCATCCGGGAGACGGACATAGGCTACTTAAAAAGCGCGTGCGAAGCCGCGGGCAGGTGCTAGTAAAATTATAATTATTTCATAGATTTACCCTAACTTCTTGCCAAGTGTGTGTCTCCGCGCCGTGACTGTCGATACAAGATAAACCTTCTCTGGTTTATAGTGTTTTGCATATAAGCATATTATCTAGTATACATTTTTAAACAATTCAAATTTTATTCAAATAACACGTTACTTTTCGGAAATCCTAATATTAACTCTACGTGTAAAGTACGTTCACGTAATAACTTTTTAATTGCTTTCGGGTCACTTAAAACCTTGCAAACAATAAAATTCGTTTTTGCTCCTTTAACAAAAAATAGTGGCAATTTGTAACAACAAAAGGTAAAACAGATAGCAGTCAGGTTAGAGGAAATATACGTGTTGGCGAATAGTGCTGGTTGGGTCGTTATGAGCGGCATCGCATGCATGCATCGTTATTGCATGCGCCTGCGCCAGTGCTATGTGGTAAGGCTGCGTTTTATTGGTGTAGCCGTCTCGTCCTCACTTTAGGCAGACCCATTGGTTCGAAAAATCATATTAGGTATATTTGTTTCAGTACCATAAAGCTCGAGTTTTGTTGGTTGAATACGACTAGGCTCCGTTTCATCATCGTCATCATCATCATCAGCCTATAGTAGTCCACTGCTGGACATAGGCCTCCCATAATGAGCGCCATAGGCTCCGTTTGCCCCGAGGATTTTATGAATAATCTCGCTCAAACTTGACAAATTTGTGGTGTGGTTTGAGAACTCATTAATGATTTTTAACCAGTTGTATATCTTTGTGCAAGTGGGGCTAAGTTTAGTTAGCTTAACTCACATATATTTAACTAACCTTTTGTGAGTGACGAATTAATGCTTTATTATTAACTACTATTTTGATTGAGAAGCTCGTGACACGTGTAACAAAAACTTTATGGATTGGTTGATAGAAAGTTAAAGTTCTATTACATTTGTCAATTTACGAAAGAAAAATATTAAAGAAAAAGAGTATTTTTCGTAGGAAGCACCTTAGTTATGATAATAATTTTACTGTATTTTTTATTTCATATTTTAATAAAATCCTAATTCTGTTTGCATGTTGTGTTATATGTAATAAATAATTTTCTTCTTCTTGTTTGTTCTTGCTAGGCAAAGTGACTTCAACGTCTTTTCTTTACCTGCCGTATGTATATATAATTTGTACCCACAGGTTTAAACCTGTGGGTACAAATTCCCCCATTTCCACACCATACACCTTTAAAACAATAAACTACTAAAAGTAAAAGTAACCTCCAACTTTCGGCGGCAGATATGAAGGAATCAATATTTATTGCATTTTAAGTGCCGCAAAACAATAAAAACGGGTTTACGGCTCATTGTTATACAAAAACAATTGTCTTGTATTACTTACCCTGGTACTGTACAGGATTTATTCCACCTGTGTACAAGGAAAATAACTTAAACTTAAATTATTATCACTTATTTGAAAAATCTTTTAGCAAGCTTTTATGTAGGTATATGACCTACATCTGTAGTTGTAGCTACGTCGTACGTAAGCTTACGTCATGTGTGTTATAATTATTTGTTTGAGTATACATATTTATTAATTGTGATTGAAACTGGGTTGTATCTAATCTACAGGTATGTATTTGTATAAGGGCCGATTAAACTTACCTAAGCTCAAAAGCCGTGCTCAAATGTAAACGTGGTTTTACCCAGAACGGCGCCAACGAACAACCAACGAGCCAAGAAACTGCTAAGAAACTTGGAAGTTACCATTAGTCGTATTAATACACCGTGACCGACCGACCAATTAAGATTATGCTATAGATAGGTAGTCTATGGAATTATGTATATGAATTATTTGTAACCTTTCGGGGTTTATTAGCTCCTGCATTTTGAGTTATGCCGTTGTTTTATATCGTTTTCAACGGACTGTAACCGTCAACTGCTGGCTTTTATTGGTGTCTGACTTTTGCTAGTTGCTTTGCACGTACTTTTACGGAAAAAGATTGCCTATGTTATTCCTCGGTTAATAAATTCACTAAAATTCGATGAGACAATGTCGTGCAGACCAACATACGTTTATTTCTTAGAACTTATATACAGTACAGGTTACAATTTCACTTAGAGTAAAGTCAAAGTCAATAAATATTTCCTTTGGCTTACAAAATAAGCACTTAAAACAAGTCAAATTTATATACTGTTAACAGCTTTTTAAATAGTAATATAAAAAATAAGTTGTTATTGATACTATTCACTTCAATTTTTTGTTCAAAAGTGGAAGAAGTGAAAAAGAAACCACTAGTACCTACCTTTTTTGTGTTCATTTTATATCTATCTAAGTCTTAATATAATGCTATTTAGATACATGCCAATATTTATATAAAGCTAAGCACAACATTGTATTTCTTAAATAATATTGTCGGTGCGGAACTGGGCGATATCTGGCCAAGCATTAACATCATTGATGTTAATCATCTACGGAGTAAAAGGCTTTCTTGATAAGATTTCGTTTTATGTACTGTTTAAATTTACGAATAAGGAGCTCAGTTGCTTTAGATGGAAGCTTGTTATAGAAGCGTACGCAATTGCCCATAAATGTTTTTCCTTACTTTCGTAATATTTAAGATGGAATGTGTAATTTGTTCTTGTTACTTGTATTTTAATTGTGAACATCATACCTTTTCAAAATCTATCTTTGTTTTTGTGTAGTGTGGTGGCCACACAAAAAAAAAGATAGTGCACCAGTGCACGGTTTCCCAGAAAAAGTCTATTTACTTACTCTTGTCCAAACTTGGTTGTGCCATAATCGACACTTGGCAAGCGGACAGGTGAGCAGTGAAGGTGTTGCTGTTGACTTAGTGAGTTACAAGGTGCAACAAGATGTGGTATGATGGTACAAGGTGCAATGATGGTGATTACGGGTTTTTTAAATCCTCAGACGAAAATATAAATGGCCGTTCTGCATTGCAAGCTGCATCTTCGATGACCTTTGGCTTCATCTTTTTGATTTTGTTTTTAATTATTAAAGTATATTCTAAGGTTTTTTTAAGGTTTTTTTTTGTAAAGACAAATGTCACCTCAGTCTGCCTGTGACCATAGAAGCTGAAAAGCCTCCGAAACGTCAGGTTATAAACAAAATATAAAGTATACGCGATCAATTCGGTTAAAACAGTGTTTTATTATAATTATTAAAGATTAAAAAAGAACATAATTCTTATGAACGTAGTCTTTATAAAAAGCCAAAACCAACACGACCTACCATTGCGTAATTATTTCCACAAGTCACACATACTGCGTGTGACAAAAGAATTAATGACTCTCCCGTCAGCGATTTGAACAAGTGTGCAATGATCGCCTTCAAATATTTGGAATATACCTTTTACAATGTAAATGACACGGCTAAGGCAAATTCGTCCACAGAAGCGGATGGAAGGGAGAAAACGGTTGAGTTTTGTAGAATCCTGCCAGTTTGGTGCAAAGGCTAGTAAGGCTAGGTACTCTACATTCATCAATTGAATCTGGAGACGAAGTAGGTATCTAGATATTATAGAAAGAATTGTTTTAATTTCTTAAAAATAATGCGGGTAGAAATTTGGTAGAGCAAACCTCAAGAGTTCACATTTTGTTTTACCCCCTTATAAGTAGTATAAAGTCGTCGAGTAACTCTCTTGCAAAATTTAATATGAGGTATCCTCCTCAAGTGTTTTGGTCCCCCCTGTATCATTAGTTTCGCAGCTTATGACATGCAAGATAGAGAAACTAGACAAAATAGCCGTGGGCAGGATTATCATAATAAACCTTTTCCGTATTTCATCCGGAGGGCGGTGATTCCGCAATTTAGCTGAATAAATAATATTTTTATGTGACTTTTATAATCGTTCCGGCGCGATCTTGGGGATTTTCATGAGTGTAATTTGTCAGGTGGATTATAAACGGTCTGTCTGACTGCTTGATACGAACTGTGTCGCACAGGAATAGACTTGTGTAGCTATTAAATGTTGGGTCACGTTGTTTTATTTGTCTGAAAAGTTCAATTCCTGTCTATGATTGAAAATTAAGAAATTCTATGAAAATAGTGATAATGTTTAAATTGCACTCAGTTAGCTCTGACGACTCATATTTTTGTTATAATGTGCAAGAGAAATATATAGATTTCTCTCTTACATTATAACAAAAATCGTCATAACAAATTAAAATTAAGATTGATGATTTGTTATTATGTTGTGTAAGCCCACTAGACTCGAGTTTACTGTGGACACTTAGAGTTTCTAAGATTTAATTTGTTGATTTAGGTATTTGCTTTATTTTTTTATTTGGTTTCTTATTTAAAACTAGCAGCGCCTCGCGGTTTCACCCGCGTAGTTCCCGTTCCCGTGGTCATTCCGAGACAAAAAGTAGCCTATGTTCTATTCCAAATTATAATCTATCTCTGTGCCAAATTTCATCCAGATCCGTTCAGCCGTTCTTACGTGATTGAGTAACAAACATCCATCCATCTATCTATCCATCCATCCATCCAAACTTTGACATTTATAATATTAGTGAGATAGTGAGATTAGTGAGATGATCCAAGCAAAGACATCCATCCCAGCAGATCATGTTAATTATTTTTAACATGAAATGGGGCGAGAAACAAACCCGCAACATCATCGCCATCACCTCATTCACCGCGCCACGTAAGTCGTTACGTTAACTACCCATTTAACACCTATTTTACGAAAGAGCACGCCCAGAACATATTAAAAGTAAACTAAATAGCAGATAACTAAATACAGACCGTTAAAAAAACAATCCCTCAATAAATAAGAATTAAGTAGTACAAAACAACTGCGCAAGTTAAAAAACAAAACGACCGATCAATGATTAACTGCAGTTAACTGGACAATAAATTGCAGAAAACTATTCATCAGGATAATCTGATGATTCATTGGCTCCGTAGATAGTCGCTTGACGTCACAGGAACTGTCGTCATGGTACATCCTTGCGAATTCCTGTGACAGTGTTGCCAACTTGACAAAGAGATTTTGCTAGAGATGCTAGTATAGGTACAGAAGTCAGGTTAACGTTTTAGAGCTAAGAACATATCAGCACTTTTCGTACCAAACAAGGAAGCAATGTAATTAGCAGCTTAAATAATTAATAACGCACCATGGCGTGGAAGAAAGAAAAGTTGCTGATGAGTAAAAAATAATTAGTATACCTTCATGTATCTGGTAACATATTTTTTTTCCACGAAACTCGATTCAACGACTGGTATAAAAAGTCTCAAAATAACGCTAGATCTAACCAAACCTACCCAGACTGGCACACCGCCGTACAGGGTGAGTGACTCTAGTCTACAGTCGGCCGGTACATTACAAAGTACACTGCATAATGAGCGCTGAAGGTGGGATGCGTGCGGAATACGCACTTGCGCAGACGCAGCGCAGACTGACGCTGGCGCCGTGACACTGTGACGCTCTTTCCTGTTGCAAACTGTAGGGTTGCCACCGTATATTTTTTGGTAGTAAACTAGAAAACTTCCTTTTAAATTTAGGTGTATTAATTACGTTACGATCCTCTGTTGGGTTGGCTTCGTCAAATGTTGCGTGCACTCCATTTTTTTCGTAAGGACTGCTGTTAACCTGAACAAAGCCTTCGAACAAACAATCAGTTGAAGCGAGATTTTACTTCCACTGTACACATTTCTATCCATATAAAATATGTCAAAAAAAAAGTCAAAAGTCAATAAATTTATATATAGTCAAATTTTATGTGGTTGTCCACCATCTCCGCTTTAGTTTTATTTTTCTTGTCATTTCCAATTCGTTATGGTATATACAACTACCCATTATACATATTCCATCGTCGTACATGAGAAAGAGAGCCGGATCAGGTGCCAAAGATTGTTTGCTCGACTACTTAATTTACGAGTATATAGAAATTTTGGACGTATCACCGAAAACCACAAGCGTGCGGTAGCCAACGCTGAATATCCATCGTTGGCGTTCGTTTGACCGGTACGCAGCATAAAACAGATAGAGCCGTCAATAGTCAACAGTATTGCAGGAGTTGGATATTGGAAGTACATTTAAGGAGTTCATTGGAGTTATTAATTTGTATCCTAGTTAAAGGGTGATGCCAATCATCATGTCACGACGCCTTCTTGTACTACATCCACAAATACATAAGCCGCCGCGCCGTAAAAATCGGTTTCCTCTCCTCCATCTCTTTGAAAGAAATCGATTCGTTGACTTTATCATGGTTACCCTACATACAAGGCACAATTCAGTCAATTTAGAAGTATTAAAGTCTAAATTTGACCATGCAATGTGTAGCATCTCAAATTTTGGAACAATGGGTCTAATTCAGGACACGTAAAGGAAGTCCCGGTCGGTGTTTTTGAAAATATTTTATTTACAATGCGAATGAACTTTTTTACGAGCTTCTGTCTGGCTGACCGAACCACTTCACTTCCCTTGAAAATTATTCCGAGAACAGTAAGTTATGAGTTTTTCATACATCATTAATCGTAGAGCGCCATATTTAATATTGATAATTGCTTATTGTTACAATAATTACAGTATTATATATGTATAAGGTGGTCGCTCGATGGTATTTGTTGGTCAAAAATTCGTTCACAATTACGGCCTTGTGTGAAGGTGCATTATTGTAGCGCAAAATCCAAGAATTTTCTTTCAACAAAACTGGCCTTTTTCGGCGAATTTGCTCTAAACGCCGCATGACATCATCATCATCATCATCATCAGCCTAGATTAGTCCACAGTGTAACATTTTCAGGTACTCCAAACACAAAATTCCATTGGCGATGCAAAATTTAAGACAAACACTTTGTTCGACGTTTTTGTCCATTATAAAATTAACAATCTCTAATTAACAGATGTAACTCCGCGCCAAAATGGAAAACAGTTGTGCCAATCTACCAACAAAAAAATACAAAAAAATTACGCTGGAACCATAAACAAATCATCCATCCCCGATGCTTTTTTGACTGAATGTATGTTATTAATAGTAACCTAGTCAGCGTTACCAACCAACAATTTCTCATTCATACCTGCTGTGTACACATGGGACAGACAAGTTATGTAAGCGATACACTTTGCAGGCAAGCGATCACTGCTTCACTGCCTGCTTCACGACCTTCTTGATTGACCTTTAGGAGAGTTTTATTGTGCACATCTTTGTCACTTTTATATTTTCACTACATCATTATTTTTACTTATCTTTCGACGACCTTTGTGGAGGCAACGCAGGAGGTTGCGCGGGTTCGATCCCGCCTCGGGACAATAAATGTTTGTACGATCTGCAGACATTTTTTCACGGTGTTCTGGTTGTTTATACTATGTATTATAAATAAAAAATATCTGTTTTGTATTACATTATGTGTGTAACCTAGTGCCCATAATACAACAGGCGTCTGCGTTGATAATTTAGGGCGTTACTTTAACGACCAGATTATGACGCAACGTGTCAATTATGTCACCTACTTCAATTGACATAATTGACCAGCGTCATCTCAATTTGAGCTTCCTTCCTACTTCCTAAACAAATTCCATCACTTTAATTATCTCACATTTTGACATAACGTTCTCTAGTAAATTCTACCATGAGAATTTTCTTTGGATGAGTTTTAGTTTGTTTAAGTTTTACTAAACTTAAAATACCTACAGATACTTTGGCTTATTGATCCAACTTCAAGAACAACTTCGCGACTCATTCTAGAGATTAAGACAAGATTTTTGGAATTTACCAACAGTTATGAGAAGGCTCTGTCAGATCTTATGCTGTAATGCGACATTGACTATTTTTAGACATCTGACTAAAGCTAGTTTTTGCTTTTTGTACTATTATTTTATGTAATATCTTCTATTTCTATGAATATTATTGCAATTTGTACTTGCCTATATCCAATGCTGTTTCATTACTATTCCTCAGCCAAAAAGTAGAAAGACTCTCCAATCGTAGCATCGTGATGTTCGACCTCTGATCTAAAACAAGACAGGACGGAATATAACATACATTAATTATAAATAATAACATATTTATACTTTATAATACCGTGTTTTTTTCGACATTCCCCCGATTCAAGATGATTAACTTTGCGAGATACTATGTTAGGCAACGGTTTTCTATGCCTATCTCTGAAGTTTGCTGGAAATAAACTCAAGTTGAGCTCTCCTATGAACAATTTGACATAATCCTGTTCTACTCTTTGAGTGCATTGCTAAAAAGTATTACAGAACAGGCTCTCGAACTACTAGGGAACTGTATTTCAGAAATCTTTCAGAATGATCTCTCCCATGTTGCATTAGAAGCTGAAATATCATGAATGAAGTTACCAACGAAGACCGCCTATGTTTAATATATCCCTTTGTCATCTGTGTATTTCCCCTAAACGATTGTTATTACCGAACGTATCATGATAGGTACCTAGAGACGCGAAAAAACAATGCTTTTAGGCGATTCCCATGATCGTTCTCCCACGGCCCCGCAAGGTTGGCCTTAGTGACATACTGCTGCCGCCAATTAGTGTCACATTCATTGTTGTGCTAGATTGTCCTGAAAGCAGTTGTGGAACCTCTGCAGATCGGCAGGTAGTGTAACATCCAAGATCCATAAGAACTCATACCTTTTCTAAACTTTACTGTCAATGCCAAGAAGTTTAATCTTCAGAAAGAGTTCTGTTTCCAGAGATCTAAATGACATTTGATGTTTGATGCGCACTGCTAAGCTACCAGACGTTATATAATGGTAAAAATAAAAGTATTTAACAGCCAAAGTTTTATCCCCTATAAGTATTAACTACCAGTGGTTAAGCATGTTTTTTTACAACAGTTTTACATCAAGATAATCTCGATCATTGGCAATTCAGTCCGCAATGAAATAAGCTCATCAAAAGTCAAGTTACGATCCTAGAAGAATCTTTTTATTCTTCGGTACAACCTTGATAGGGAGCGGAATGGCTGTTTGAAAGTCAACCGGGGCACATGGAGGTCGATTTGGAAACATCTCATCCGTTGTATCATGAGTTTTTTGACCCAAGCTCTGCCCTTGTCAAGGACCTAAAACAATGTAGATCATTCTTTTATTCGCTACCAGATCGGCTTTATACTCCCAACTCGATGTCATCATACGATAACACTCCGAATAAAAATTAATAAACCGAATCTTGAACTTGAAACTGATTAGTTTTGCGAAATATTTTAATGTGTCGATGCCGAAGCCTCAAAGTGTGTTTTATTTATAAAACATCAAAATATATATCAAGGTTTATTTACGACCTGTTAAAATTTGTATTGTAGGTGCTTCATTTGATTAGGCACTTAGGTAAATGACTGGCAGTGGTCGTTGGAAGGGATAATTCAATAAAATTTTGTTAAAGTGATACTTTATTCGGAAATATTGAAAATCACGACGTGTGGAGCCATATGGTAAAATAACCAACATTGGCTACTGACCCGTAATTTTGAGACACAATATTTTTTTTAGCGGAGCGCCGGAAAATTTTTAATCAAAGATTATTTTATACACGAGGACTTTTTGGTGTTTTATTTTACTTCAACTTAAACCAAGTTGAAGTAAAATAAAACACCAAAAAGTTCAGCAGTGGCGGCAGGACCTGGAGCACAGCCTGAAGAGATAACAGGCTTAGTATGATTGTTCAAAACACGAATAATAAAGTTTTCTCGCTCACACGTTCAAAAAAAATTAGATAAATATAATATTCCGTGAAAAAGCTCTATCAATCTCTAAAAACTAGTCGAAAACTATAATCGAGATCGTATAAAACTTTTCAACCGCTGTCAAACTACGAAAAACAGTTTTACATTTATATCATGTAGAGCCGCTGCAAGGCGCCAAATGTATGGAGAGACGAAAACTTTTTTCATAATCGTTAACGAATGCACAATTCATACTAAGGAATCAGATTAAATTACTTTCACGTCACGACGTCTGTCTGCAAGCGGCCGCTTGCGTGTTCGATTCCTGCCTTGGGACAAATAGTTGTAGATCTTCATTTAATTGTTCCGGTTATTCAGGGATGATTAAAATATATATCTATTCATTATAATGTACAATGTATATCAGTCATAAATACCGATAACACAAGGTCTGCTTAGCTTGGGGCTAGATTATGCTGTGTGAATTGTCTATCATTATTTATTTATTTTTGTTTATAAATTAGTTTAGTTACGTTTAATGAAAAATGAAAAGCCTATTGTTTCAAAGCCATGTTCCCATGTGATTCTCGTTACTAAGTAAATTATAAATTCAAACAGTCACGTTTACTTCCAACAATTGATTAATTTTCTTAAGAATCCTTCAAAAATTGTATGAAACATTAATTATACGTTTAACAATAGATTAATTTTCAAAGAACTTCCTAAAATATTTAAGGCATGAAATTCATATTACGAAGTTTTTTTTGTTTGGTTTGTAATTTTCTTTTGTCTTGTATAACAGCATTATGTACTTACATAAAGTAAGTCAAATGTTACATAAAGTTTGTACCTAAGTAGGTAGGTTATGAGGCCAGGTTACTACTAAGTTTCGTCAGTATAAAAGATGATTTTTTATACAAGAACATTGATACTTAAATTTATTTGATACAAATTATAATTTCAAGGAAATTTGCTTTAGATAATTTTTTTAAGAAACTTTTTCAGGAAGTTAACTAGGAACCGGGTTTGTAGTTTCATCTTTCTTAAGTTTTACGTACAAAATACTTCATAATTACTTGATAATTTGACAATGTACCTAAATGCAGAATTAACCGGCGCTCCCTTACATGTCAAGGTATGTTTTGTGTTCCCACATTACTCATAAGCAGTCTTAAATATAAAAACAAAATATGTACAGCTTCTTAATTACTTGGGACCATATTGAATCTCGCTACAGTGAGGTGCGTTCGTATTTCGCAGAATATTTCTGATGCCGTATAAGGGCACTCATAAAAGGTAATATACTTTACTTATCCCTCTAACGATAACCCACTTTGAAATCTCCATCTCCATGGCAATTTAAGTTTCCAAATTACGGCTGTCCCTGATGTTGGAATCAAGAAAAGTTTAGTGTTTACCAAAGCAGCGTGCTAAATATTGTTTGTATGGAACTTTATCGTGTACGTAGTGTTTAAAAATCTATCTGTTCCTCTTTTGGTAGAATTCAGACTCTTTTGAAAGATTAGTTTCTCTTGGCCATGCACAAATCAAATCTTTGTCGAGCATGGACATTCGATAAATTCTAATTGGTAGGCAGCAGGTGCAGGGTACGAAAAACGACAAATCGATGTTATATTTGTTAAAAAAAGCCAAGTCATTGCACTTACAAAATGAAGCAGACTTGCAAACCACGCACTGACGTGAATCGGAGGAAATCCGCGAAGCTCGGATGAATATCTGATCGACCATTGTGATTGTGAGCTTACACCGAAAGATGGCTACATACACCTACTTGCATATCGTTTGAAGGTAGCTCCTCACCTCAGGCTCAGGCTTCAAATATTGGAAAAACAAGGACAATTATTCTATACATATTTTTGGGTATTCAACTTCTAATTCGATGTGATGATATATTGACTTTATAAAATAACATTCAAATAATTTTATTTAAAAAAGTAAATTTATTATTATCATATGATAAATTGACTTTATAAAATAAAATGATTATAATTTATTATATTATAAACTAATAATAATATTAATGTTCATTACAATAAAATTATTTTATCATCACACCCCGGTTTCTTCGATATTATTTTCGATTATTAGAAAAACTCTCAAATAACTTTTTCCCGCGAGAAACGAGAGAGTGGTTGCTCAGAGATCCAAGAAAAAAAATCTGTATAATTTTCTGCAATAAAATGTACGCAAAAGCCGCAAATAACTTATTCATGAAATCAAAATAAATATTCGAATATTTACGAGAAAATAAGTTGTGTTTGTAAACAATACAACATGGACGTGACAAGGGATCTGTCAAAACAAACGGAAAGCTTCTCGGATTTTTCATGAGTGTATTTTCTTATTTCTCAATGAAGACTGGGATAAATAATATCGAAAATATTTCAGTAATATTCCGGGAATCGTGCAACAATAATTACTTTGATAAAAGCTTTGAGACTTACCCAAGGACATTCCCGCCAAGGAAAAATACATAAATCGCTTGAACCAATACACCCAGCTTTTTATTCTTCAATCACCCAATAGATGTCCAGTTTTTATTTACACTTTTACAGTTTTTAGAATTACTTTTACACATGAAAACTGAACTACCACACATAAAAACATAAAATAAAAACATCTGCGGACTTTTGTTGAACTCTACAATGAAATTGTCATTCAAATCACGCATCGCTTTGCAAAATTTGTTTAGTCCGGAAACGGGTACTTTTTTATTTTTCGTATGCCAACGCCTTGCAAGCGCATTCAACCTACGTGTTTTATTCATGAAATAAAAATATCAACGCAAGCTCGGAATGTACTTGTCGGACCTCAGAGTTATGACTCTCGCTTTCCATAGTCGTACTGCCGCCGAATGTTTAATAAAATTGCCCAGATAAACGGTTTTAAACAACTCTACATGCAGTTGATTAATTTTTAATATTGTTCGATCGGTGAACGGAAACGTTCGATTCCAGCCTTTTTAAATCAAACTCAAAGCTGTCAAACTCATAGATTGGCGGGTTGCGATCAATATAAATGCTACCGAACGGAATAATTTCAAATCTGGAATCAAGTACTGTTTTTATTTTTTTATTCGTAAAACTCTCATGAACCTGTACCTACGCTCCTTGCGAAAACCTCTTTTTGCTATTATTAAAACCAAACTTTTTCAAAATACCTTTATTTTATTATGTTTAAGCGGAGGACTTTTTAAGAGGATGTTTTTACAATACTAAACCGAAATAGAATTATTAAGAGAACTGTTTATCAATGATTCGGTAGTATAAACACACTTTAACTTAACATTCTATACGAGTGCTTATGAGTGTATAATAAAATTTTAAGTGGTAATTATTGTTTGCTTTTGGGATGATCAATAAAAGTTTAATGAAGGATTTATGATCCACATCGAACAACCTTCCTAATTATATTTGACTTCTATAAGGACTTAGCTGAATCTCATTACTCAAAAATCTACTAAGGTTCGTCGTTTTGACCATAATACCTAAATGAATACCGTCTGTAAATAGGTGAAGTAGATAATGTTAGTTATTTATTAGCTTCTTTTCCATTTAGATACCTACTACGCTAAGTTCTTACTTTATCATCAATCATCAATGATACAGTAGAGCTATACCCTACCTAATGTAAATAAGTGTTTTGTATTGCATTGACGTAATATCTATTTTCCAATATTGATATCATAATGACAAAAAACTTGTTTTTAAAAGAGTTCTTCGAACACCTACCTATATGATAAATATCTATGTACCTTAAGCGCCACATAGATATGTACCACAATGCTCTTTTTGAGCGGACAAAATGCAAAAAGAAATCCGCTCTTTTCTGTGGTGGAGGTCGCAAAAAATTATATGGTGCCTACAAAACTCAGAACAAATGACACAAATTAAACAATCAGTTGTTAACTGAAGACTTAATTTAAGCTATCGTGGCACAATTTTACACATATCGATTAGAAACTAGAGACGCCTCGATAAGCCTATATAGGTAAGTAGGTCGAATACGGCTCGGTGACTTTGCCATTTCACGTATCGACTAGTTTAGATTAGGTACTTTATTGGGTCAGTCTATATAATTTTACTTATTACATTTTTGTAGGTAAAAACGAGTAGGTAGGTATTTTCAAATTAATCGAATAATTTTGAAGTCTGAAACCATAGAGTTTTATTAATCGCTTCACTGAGATGTCGAAATGAATAAACCATGAATATATTTTAAAATTTTATTACCAGCGGATATTCCACTTACATTCGTCCGCTCAGTGTGCATATCATATTTATCGAATGCAACGGCTTATAGTTTGCACACAATTCCTAGGAATAGTGTGAATGGGCGGTTTTGTAGATAAAACCTATCGGTTATGATTTATGTTTGCTTGGTTTCTTCGAATGGGGAGAACAGAGCCATTGATAGAAAAGTATTTCGCAGTTATCATGGTTGAGTGAGACCTATTTACTCAGTCCACATTTGCCCACTTTTGGGTACAAACCACCTCTTTCTTACGTTATTCCTTCCGCCAGCTTCCGCCAATTTTTTTTAGATTCTGCAAACCCTATGTGTAAGGTATAGGTGCGTATTTTAAATAGGAATTAAGATTTTAATTCGTTTTTTAGCAGTGGTTGACTTGGACATGATTTGATAAAAATATATTATTAAATACCATAATCTTTTAGTTTCAGAAATCTATCCACACGCATTGCACTATCTCTCATTATACCCTCAGGTTTGCTGTAAGAAAACTCTTTTAGGGTTAAGCTCGCCTTTGTACATAGCCATTAATTGCTAACTTTATGTATTTATATTTCTTGTGTGTACAATAAAGAATTTAAGAAGAATTTAAGAATTCAGAGTTCTCTTGATGAGTCACCTAGTTTTCTCTTCTCTTTTATAAATATACCTAGATTATCAAAAAGTTTGTGTGCTATGGCGCTATTTAGGGGAGGCCTATGTCCAGCAGTGGACTAATATAGGTTGCTGATGATGATGAAAGTTTGTGAGGTTGTAGGGGGTAATCTCTGGATCTACTGAAGCGATTTTCAAAATTATTTTACCAATGGAAAGCCGTTATTTGTGATTGTCATTTATAGTAACCCGAAAAATGGGATACATGCGGTTGAAGTCGCCGGCAGCAGCTAGTTACCTATAAGTACATTGTTTATTGTTCACAGGATGACGTATCCAAAAGTATCTTTTGGGCACGTCACCCGTGAAAATGTTATCCAACCGTTGCTAAGCAAAATATTTATAACCGTATCAGTCAACAGCACGAAATATAAAAAACTAAATAACCCTGCGCTGAAGGGGAAGGTGCGGGTTCGAATCCCGTCGAGATCGTAAATTTTTGGGATTTATTAATTTCATAAAAAACTAAGTTAAAATATCACAATGATTTGGCCTGTTTTAAAAAAGTATAAAACGACTTCAAATTTCGGTAAATAGTATTCATTTATGTCTCGAACAGTCCCATGAGGTCGTTGCTAGTGGTGTAGCGGTAGCGGTAGGTGGTTTTTTTAAGTTTTACGGGATACTATATACTAATCCCTAGGGAAAAAAATATAAAAATATATGGGACCACCTCGGGATCATTCTCTATACAATAGTGAAAGAATTATCAAAATCGGACTACTCTGTAAAAAGTTATGCGTGGTCTAACATAAAATCTACGCGTCGACTTGAGAAACTCCTTCGTTTTTTCGTCGCTTGAAAAAAGATTCACATGTCCGTGTTTAATGCTATATCAACACTGTTTGACTTCCTGAAAACCGACCACTACTAAAGTTTTCTACGCGTATTTTGAACCTTATTTACTCCGAATGTTGTATGGTTAGCTAAGTCGGTTGTGTACTTTAAAGCAAGGATGTACGTACGGCGATAAGTTATCATAATCATAAAACGACCATGTGCGTATCTAGGAAATGATAACGCGGAAAGACGGCGCCAAAAATGATAACAGAATATTAAATTCCAGCCTTAATCCTTGATTTATTATTAAAAAAATAGTATTATACCTACTTTTTAGGGTTCCATACCCAAACAGTGAAAACGGGACCCTAATACTAAGCCTCCGTTGTCTGTCCGTGTGCGGGCTCTCTCTGTATCTCATGAAGTCATGACCCGTCAAAGGTAGATAGTTGAAATTTTGACGGGGTATACAACAAATAATAATTAAGGGGTCCATACCAAGTTGAGTACTGATCACTGAAGTTAAGCAACATCGGGTGTGGTCAGTACTTGGATGGGACCGCATCATGATTGCTTTTTGTTTTATTTTTAACATACAATAATACATGTGTGGAGATCTAGCGCTGGGGGTGAAGGTCTGTCTGCGACGAGGTTGCGGATTCGATCTCCGTCTTAGGACAAATGTTTGTCCGATCTGCAAATATTTGTCTCGAGTGTTCTGGGTATTTTCTATGTATACTAAAAAAAACTATGTAATGTATTCTATTAAGAATATCAGTCATCTAGTACCCATAACACAAGCTCCGTTTATCTTGGGGCTAGATGATGATGTGAAGATTGTCCAGTATCAATTATTAATTATTATAAAAAAAATTATCCGTTTTTTTCGGTTCCTTCTGCGATGTAGTTACGTACGATGGTACGGAACCCTCCGTGTGTGAGTCGACTCGCACTTGGCCGATTTTATTGAAGTCCATTCGTTATGCAATGGTAGCCGGTTAGCAATACATATATCTTAGGTATTTTGACTTCTTGGAATTACGAATTAGTTTCAGGTAGATATTAATTTTACTACTACTGTATAATGTAGGTTATAATTTTTTATACATTAGTTATCTCTCGACCCGATTGGGCATTGGGTTTTTTATGTAGGTAACATAATTAAGTATAAGTTGCTTCATTCACTCACCTTAGGGAACTTTATGATAAGATGTATTCGTTGCGAATCCTATCTTTCAGAGAAACTCCGAGCATAGCTCTCTCCATAGCTCGCTGGGCGACTTTAAACTGGTGGACAAGCCCTACCGTGAGTGTCCACGTCTCAGCTCCGTAAGTCATGACGGGTAGGACGCATTGATTGAAAATTTTCGCTTTCAAGCATTGCGGATGCATGGATGACGAGAAGACTCGACGTAGTTTTCCAAACGCTTAATAACGCTTTTCTGTTGAACAACAATCAATCGATTACACCCCCCTCCCCCCCCTTTGGGGGGTCACGTTCAGCATTGGGCGAACTAGTGCTGAATGGCCGGGGGGGGGGGGGGGTGATAAAATAGCTATAAATAGCCATCAGATCGTGATCTGGTCATTCAGTACTATGTGTGATTTATCTAAGCACATGTTTATCTGTTCTTTGACACGGGCGGGTGATGATCAGTGGGTCATGGACTAACCAGTAGGGTATTTGTCTAATATGAGAAAAAACAACTAAAATATATTATTGACACAATATTTGCAACTTTCTATCTTCCTATGACTTCCGTGAGGGCCGGAGCGGCGCCTGGTTTTTTTTTTTCATTTCAGCTTGTATCTTTCCGTGATATAACTCACAGCTTTCTTTCTAAGTCGAGGCAAAACGTCGTAGAGGTCATCACTCTTTCTACGCTGTGCAAAATGAGCGAGAGTTGAACCCAGTAAGCTAGGTGACAAGCTAACCAATGTTGAATCACTATAACATCAACTTGTCTTAAAGCTTCAAGTTAGGGAAACAGCTTTCTAAATTAAGACACCACAGTGGCTACAGGTGTCAGATATCTTTCAAAGGGCTGAAATAAACCTGAAATAGATGCCTAATTTCCAAAATGACGGATCTGATTCAGTTTTTATACTGTTTGGTAGCTAAGAGCTGATGATCACGTATCAATACACTTTAGTTATTTTTTTTTTCATGCGAGTATCAAGACATAACAAACAGCACCTGGGCTCGTGTCCGGCGTAAACTGTCACAGACTTTTGATAATGATGATGAATAAACATTAGTCACTAACAGCCGGTTTATCATCCGCTTGTTATAATTTGACAATGCGTGCGGCGGCAGATTTGACCGAAGATCTCAAGAGGCGCAAATATGCAGGTCTCGACAGAGCCTACGCATTTGCTCCCCTTGGAGTCGAAACCCTAGGTTCGTGGGGTACCGATGTACCGAAGCTCTCCGGGTTTTTTCTTTGTTTATTATGGACTTAGGTAACAAGGACTGTCCGTCGACCACACTCGATAACAATAACCCACGCCTCGCGGGTATTAAGGTAGGAAAAGCTCGGCACAGTTTCTTTGAGTGATTCCTGTTCAAACAGTCATTGTAATCAAAATGTTTTATATACATACGCAATGTGGGTTAATCACTTACGATAAGATAGCCGTGATAAGACAAGACAAGTTCCATTTCTTCGTTGTACTTACCTACTCGTTACTAGCGTAGAATTGTAGGTACGTATGATTGCATAGTGTAAAACGTAAAAATACTACTTTTACACAATCGGGCGTTTTTACAAAAATGGATTTAAAATTTCATAAAATTATTACACCAAAGAAAATTACAATCAAATAAAAGAAACAAATTAGAACTATAGGTAGTATTTTACAATTGGAACAATTTAGGTAACTGGAGACTGTTGCAAATAATCTGCAGGTAGCTCAAACAATCCATATTAATTAAATTAAATTTCAGCTTTTGAAATGTAACATAAAAAAATTGTTACCGATCCTTCTCATAACAAAGTAGGATTCATACATGGAAGATGGTTTTCGGTTCATAAAAGCTATGTGAACTAAATACCTTACCTGGTAGGTAATACCTTACTGAAAACTTTGAAACCCGAGAAAAACCGAGATTGTTGATAAACTTACAGGTTTTCGGCCCCACAGGTCCACAGCTGGACATAGGCATCCTCCATCGACGCGACACCACAAATATCGGTCCTGAGACGCGTGTACAATACATAATTTAACTAAACATAAAAAATGATATTATTATGACCCGCTTCCGACTGGTATTGATATGGATCAGTTGAGCTACTTGTAGATTGTTTGCAACCGTCTGCAGTTAGCTCAATTGTTTCAATTATAAATAAAAATCATTTAGAACGGGATATTTACCATGATTCAATTTTTGAGTTTTCCAATATTTCTTTTTTTTTTGTTTCTTTTAATAAATAAAAGTTCTAATTTAATTCTATTATTTGATTGTAATTTTCTTTGTTACTAAAGATTTATATTATTAGAAAAAACATACATAGAATCACATCCTTTTTCAAAGTCGATTAAAAATCGGTAAGATCATCAACTTTTACAAAGTAAAGAGACTCTCTTCACAATTATTGTATTTGCAAACTTTGATCCAAAGACTCTTGGACCCCTGTCTGTAGCACCCCAGGGGTTAACAATCTTGAAGTTCTCTTTTATGTGACCCCTGTTTTCTTTAAATAAAGGAATAAGCAGTTACTTTGCATGTTTAAAGAACTCTGAAATATTTTATTTATCGCTCTTGAGCAGTAAGGCCGCCAATTGTTAATTTTTTTGTTCCCCGACCCAAACAGTGCCGCCACCTATCTTATCAAGTTATTACGTTGAACAAAGGAAATTTCGAAAATTTCATTTTTCAATTTAATTACTTATTATGTTTAGTACTATTGTTTGATTATTGTGTAGATTCTAATTTTTATGTAACCCTGGACCCATGAAGTCTGAAATTAAGAATTTAATTTAAAATTAAAAGGTTTTTTTGGTATAGTGCTAACCCGCACTCTGGGTATCTCTAAGAAATGAAATAAGTTCCCAAAAATTATCGGTAAATTATCCCGCCGAAACCGATAATTTTAGGGAACTTATTTCATTTCTTAAAAAAAATAAATAAATAGTACTTTCGAATTTTTAAGAGCATGGATCATTAGTGGCTTAGTAGTAAAGCTACGATTATGCCAGTAGGTTAGTTACCAACCGACTGAAAATGTTGTATTATTTATTTTATAACTAGATTAATTATAATTAGGTAGGAAAACTACATATCAGGCGTAGTTCTGATAAAATACTTCCTAAAACATGACCTTGGCAACAATGATAACATTATCATGTATGTAATTTATTAGGTACCTATACATTACATACTTTGTGCAAAAACTAACACCTACTTATTTGATACAGGTAGGTATACCCACTTTAAATAAATAATTCAATTCAATACCTTTATTTCATATAAGTATGCTACATATAAATGTGATTCACAGGCAAAACAATTGAATAACCCTATAATAGGTAGCTACACTTATTAGGTAGGTACATTTATTCCACACAGGAAAATAAACACTAAAAATATTAGTATAAAAACTATTGTAGTTTGACGAATTCATTACGGATTTAAGCGGGTTCCAACACAAGGTTCGTAGTTAACCCGCTTACATCCATAGTAATGAAAAATTCCAGTGTTAGCTAATTCCACAATTATTCGTTTGTAAGTTACTTCTAAGTAAAAAAGTATATTTATCTATCTATATTATGGGTGTGATGAACAGCAAAACCATAAATTAACCCTAAAAAGGTCACGAAAACCAAACAGCAGCCAGCACCGGATGACAAATTACATAAGAAGTCAAATAAGACAATGACCGTACATCTGCATGTTTGCACTAAATTAACAACGCTGAGCACTTTTCCCACACACTAATGTAGTACCGACAGCATAATAAATTAAAAAGTCATATTGTGTGTTAAGGAAAACCCTAGTGCCTCATCTAATGTTTAAATGAACCTTATTTATTTATTTATTAATCACTAACACGTGTAGGTACACTTAAACTAGTTGGAGTTGCTTAGAGTTATTTAGGATTGAAGATGATACGATGCTACTCACAAAAAAAAATGTATGTATGGTCATTTTCATTGCAAAGAAGCAAATAATCTTTAAAAAAAATTATTTTAGCAAGTATACAATTAAATTAAGGGCTGGTACCTACCTAAATGTAGTGGTTCTAAACTAATGTGTGGTAGGCACAGCACAGTGTGCGAGCCACCAGGTTGAAAATAATTCTATTCAACAAGTTCTAAAAATTGATTTATTTGGCTCCTACGGCGCATTTCGCTTGTGTCCGATGTAAACTGTCACAGACTTTTGATAATGATGATGAATAAACATTAGTCACTAACAGCCGGTTTTTTATCCGCTTGTTATAATTTGACAATAGTTTAAACTTTTTGTAGTGTGTTTACTTGTGTGTGGAGAAACCAAGACTTGGTTTGTAAAACAAATAAACAAAACTTAATCAATATAAGTATGTACTATACATGCTATATTAGTACTTTGTATAGGAGTATAGTCCCTCTGAGTAAAGCTCGATTTTGTATTTTAACCAGGACTTGGTTTGTAAAACAAATAAACAAAACTTTAACAATATAAGTATGTACTATACATGCTATATTAGTGCTTTGTATAGGAGTATAGTCCCTCTGAGTAAAGCGCGATTTTGTATTTTAACCAAGACTTGGTTTGTAAAACAAATAAACAAAACTTTAACAATATAAGTATGTACTAAACATGCTATATTAGTGCTTTGTATAGGAGTATAGTCCCTCTGAGTAAAGCGCGATTTTGTATTTTAACCAAGACTTGGTTCGTAAAAAATACAAAATCGAGCTTTAGTCAGAGAGACTACACTCCTATATACAGGTTAGCAAAAAGTATAAACTCAATAGTCAAATTATAACAAGCGGACGAAAAACCGGCTTTAACACTTTTTATACCGAGTTTGCAAACCAACAAATATTTTCCTTAATAAATGTTTGTCACTTTTTTGCCAACGCTCCTTCCACAGGATGTTATTTCATTTTACGCTAAGTACTCAAATAAAACTGAAAACGGCTGAAGTAATGAATGACTGCGATCATGCAACTGTTGTATCTTAGCTTTACTTTTACTGGGTTCAGGTTCCACGATAATATTTGTGAATGGAAGAGCGTAGCGAGCGAAGATGAAGCACGGGTCCGCCTAGACCTGTGGTGAGGGGTTATGCTTATGAAGCATAGCGAGCATCATAATTATCTTCGTAACCTGGGGCTGTCAAATGATTGACTGCTATTTTTATAATTTTTGTTGTTTTCAAGCATAAAGTTTCTTGTTGTTTCTTTTTACCTAAAATATCTTGGATTCTTGAACTGTGTATAGTGAGAAAAAACTTGATGCTGATACGTGTGCGGTGTAAAAGAGTTTCGTGGAGGTGGTGCGGATCCGTTTTCGAGTGGCCATGTGTGCGACAACCTTTATCGATATGTAGAGTAGCGGCTGTCAACAGAACTTCTGATTCAATTAAATTGTAGATAAAAATAACTAGCTATTTTAGTCATAAGTTCTGTTTCCAAGGGAATTAAAATAAGTCAATTTAAAAGATACGTTTTAATTTTAAATCGGACACTCATAACCAATCGGGGGTGTATTCTGGTATTCGAAATGTCATATTCGAAATAATTAAGCCTGATAATTCGTTAGGGTATTATTATCTTTCATATACCCTAGCCTGTTTAACTGTAACGCGTGACCCGAGAGCGCATCAGCATTGCCATACAGCGGGGCAATGCAGCCAGCGTCTTGGGGACGCATCCGATACGAATCGATATGGATCAGTTGAACGACAACTGCAGTTAATTAAACTATTTCAATTGTGAATAATAAATACGAATACTAGTATCGTATTTATTAGTTGTCATTATTATGATGTTTATAGAGCCTCTAAGCATAAAACCTTCACACGATAGCTAAAAGTCGTTTCTTATCTTCCATAGACATAGTCAGAGTGAGAAAAAACACTTCTTTTCGACGCGGGTTTCATTTGCATTTTGGGAGCATTTGACAAAATGTTGATTTTTACATTTTTTACCAATATATCTCTTATTTTTCCAAATGCTCCAAAAATACCAGTGAATCGAAAAAGAAAAGCAAATTACTTTTCCGTTACTTTTATTGCTTGTTGAATGCGGAAAAAATTAAAAACCACATAAAACTTTAATATCACACCAGCCCACGTCGAACCCCCATAACAGATTATAAATTGGGCGAGCATTTCTACTTTCCTAGTACTTTACGTGAGATAAAAGTAGTTTAAATAAAAACCGGCCAAGTGCGAGTCGGACTTCACTCGTCAGAATAAGCCTTTCGCATTCTCAAATGTCCTCGCGTCTAGTTCAGTTTTCGTGACTCGCGCGAGTTAAAAAAACATAAAAAGGAAGCAACGTAACGTAACCAAGCTTCAAACAGATGCCAATTTTTTTTCATTTCCCGGTCGTTGACCCCCAGTGGGAGACTAGAAAAGTCAGTGACTTTGTGAAACTACAGATCGTCAATTAGTGTCAGTTTTAAAGTTTCAGCTTTTTTGTTGACCTATTTCAGGCAGCGTTTTTTAGTTTGGGTGGTATGGTATGGTTAACATGTCGTTTTTGTCGACATTGACGACCGATGTGGCGCGACGGGCGACAGTCCGCTTGCGACGCAGGAGGTTGCAGGTTGAATTCCCGCCCTGGAACAAATGTTTTTACGCACTGCAAATATATTTCCGGGTTTTTGGGTATTATTGTTAAAAAATAGATGTATTTAATGTATTGCATTAGTATACCGGTCATCTAGCACCCATAACGCAAGCTCTGCATAGATTGAGGCTATGTATTTATTTAAAAAAATGTTTTAAAAAACAGGCTTAGCTGCCATTAATACGTAGGTCCTGAGGCGGGAATTAAGAAAGTACTTTTGTTCTAAATGTATTTAACCCTGCGTCGATGAGGGTAAAAATATCAGGGATATTTTTGAGTGGCTTATTTATTTGACAGCAATTTTTTTGAATGCGTTCCCTGTTCCAGAAACAACCTTGCGTCATCGGTATTCGGTCCAAAATGGACTTGAAAGTTGAATTTAGAATAGGAACAGGTTTTCAACTTTTTCCTCTGTGGTCAACCGTAGACTTTTTACCTCTATGCACAGCCGCACCTTCGTACTACGTAATCTTGTGATCATGACGAGGTATTTATTGATTAGCATCTGTGTAGATGGATTTTTTTCCATTCAATCGGTCAATGTACTAATGAGTGGGCTATTGGCACCGGGCGGTCTCTACTGCCCATGTAGGTACAAATATCATAACATCTCGATTTTACTCGTTATGTTGGTAAATATGGTTATTAGCATGGGAAATCCCCTCGCATATTTCACCAACTGTTGTGGTGGTACGAATTTCTTTTTTTGATGTAATATGTTCCGAAATAAACTTAAAAATTCCTTCTCAAATTGTTTTGCATTTTATAGTTTCGCAATAGGTGCGTAGTGTCTGTATCTACACTTACGTGGTGAAAACGTTTTTTTTTAATTAACACGATTTCTTTTATGGTATTTTCACGATTATTAAATGAAATACTTTCGCTTTATTTTACTCTTAGTCACTTTTCTAACATCCTATCGTTAACAACAAAACACGTCACATCGTGAAGTGCCTATTTACATACCTAACGCATTGGGGTCGCAGATTCTATTCCCGGGTCAAGTCATTTGAATCCGTATGCGTGCTTGCATGTAAAGTCGTGTTTTTATGGGGCTCATGTGCAATTCGGGACTTCCGAGACGGGTTATGGGTAAGGTAGGGCCGGGTAGGGTTAAAAAGGACATGACATATAAAGGGACATGGAATGGGTGTTTGAGATGTTTTAGGATTTTACAACTTTTCAACATCGATCAAAAATGTCCGGCTTTGCCGGCCCCCCTTAGATTCACAATGCGCACGCCACAACCTTCAGTAGCAAAAGAGAACATTTTGACATGTTAGGGAAGCTTTTCAACTAGTGTCATTTTAGCGTTCAGACAAAAAGCATGGGTACAAAAAATGCAAGAATCACTCGTCCAAAGTGCTGAAAAAGGATGGAATTTCTTATTTTCAGTAAGTTTATATATATTTTTTACCCGTATATTGAGATGTGAGTCATATACTTGTGAAATCAGCATAAAATATTGTTGTTTGGTTTGCCTATGTTAAAATATTAATTTTGTTCTAAATTGATAAATGGAGAGGCTATTTCTTCTAAATTTTTTTTTCATTTATAGTATGTATTAATATATTTTTCATAAAAATAAGTTTAATATTACTAGTTGATGATTTTTAAAATAATTAGTTGGCCCGCCCTAAAATTTCATTTGCGTAGACTCTCTAATAAAAGAAAGACTAGGTTCTTACCTACCTACCAGAAGTATGAATTTATAAAACGTTTATTTTTTTCCCGTAAAAAAAACTCGTGCAAAGCCGCAGACAGGAACCAGTTCTTTTTAATCTAGAGTGCCTGCCTGAAATTGTATTGTAAGTTTAAATTATTGTATGTCTGAAATGACCCTTTTGTATAAATACCTACTGTTGAGACACCAATTTATAGTTTCATCAATAAATGATTCGTTATCTTTACCTGAATTCTGTTAATTAATCCTTATAGAAAATAAACTGAGTAGGTAGGTATATAATTCTCAGGTAGGTACCTACCTACTTACAAAATAAAATAAAATGAATTCGACTCCACCAATCTCTTGTTCCGTATGGAAAAAACTTGTCAGGCTCTGCGCAAACTGTCTGCGTCAAAACAAAACGAACCCAATTTTGAGTGACATTTTTGTAAGGCTCTAGGTATCTACGGGGGAGGCCGCGAACTCCTTATTTTTGATCGAAGCTTTTCAAGCTTAAATTTTAATCTAATTCCATTAAATCTGTAAAAGAAGGTTTTTGATAAGGTACCTAATAAAATAAATTTGTATTTGTCACTGAAGACTATTCTGGAAACGGCCCTGTCGGAAGACCAGCGTTGGTTGTAAAGTGTTTACAACTAACCCATGCTGAGACAGGGACCGTTTTGTGACTCTTATCGACAGTAGTTTTGTCTCTTGTCTCTAAATTATGTCTGTACCTATATGTTGATAAAGTTACAAATAAATAATATTCTATTCTATTCTATTCTATTGCTTTTGGTAGGTATAGCCACGGTATACTATTACTCTTTTTTTTAATTAAAAATCAATTAAAATTCACCTTAAGTAGAATACATTTTTAGAATTAAATTAACAAAATAAAGGCATCCATACTAATCTCTACAGACAGACAGACGTCTGTCTGTTACCATTTCACGCCTAAACGGCTGAATAGATCTTAATACAATTTGGCAGGGAGGTAAATGGTATCCCGGGCACGGACACCCAGTCGGACCGCGGTAGGTTTTAATTTTAATGTTCCCGTGCTTCGACGAAAATGGCGAGACAGGGTCACTGGAGAGGTTTTAGTGGGTACCTATTACCTTCTTAGGCCGTCGAGTCCCACATCGTCCTGGTCCTCCCAGACCAATCTATTCGTAAACGAATTTCCTCGCCGAAAAAGAAAAAAAAAGGCTACGTGAAAAGCGCGTGCGAAACAACAGGCAGCTGCTAGTAAATATATATTTGACGACCTCATCTAATCCTCCTCAAGAACTGCTTCGGCACCGATATTTATCCTTGTCGATATCACAGTGATATTCAAAATTCAATAACTTTATTTCTTTAGGCTTACAAAATAAGCACTTAGACAAGTCAAATTTTATACATAAACAGCTTAATAATAGTAGATAATTATTATCAAATAAGAAACAAAATGTTATTGATTTTGTTCGCTTCAATTTTTGTCACTCAACAGTGAAATGTGTAACCCCCAAGCCTGCCTAGTAGATACTAGAATATATTACATGTAAGTGTATGCCTACAGCACCTAACCTCAAGCTATTTGTCAGCTGTGATACTCCAGCACCGCAAACCGCAGTTTATATAGGTACCAACGTGTAAAATAAATATACGTGGGAAAGAGTTTAGTGAAAACCTATACTAGCCTAGTCTGGACTGGTGACCCTGGGTAAAAAGGTCTGTACGATACCCATGCAAAGACAAGTTCTCATAAATATATGTGATACTAGCTTATGCCCGCGGCTTCACACACGTTTTTTATAATAAAAAGTAGCCAAAATGTTATTCCAGGTCCAGATCTATTTGCGTGCAAAATATCAGTCCGATCCATTCAGTCGTTTTGGCGTTTACTTTGATCAAACATCTTAATAACGACACAACTCACAAAGTTTTGCCTATAATTAAAAATAGGATGTTTGTTACTTTTTAATTTCCGACGTTTCGACCGCTGTAGTGCAACAGCAATCGTGCTGACGGATAATGAAGTACCTACTCGATATTCCCTCAGAGAATAGCATATGACTTTAAAAACAGCTGATTATTTTTATTCTGTATTCTCTATTGACATAAAAGTAAATCTGCATATAATTTTTTTGTTTTTTTTTCTTGTGAAAATTAATAAGAAGATAGTTTGAGACTCAATCGCAAACTTTCTTAACGTGACGTCACCGTTCACCGTATGTCATAAAGCTTCAGCGGGATAGATTTTTTGAAAGAAAGAAATTAATTAAATTATTTACTAGACACAAATAAACATGATGGTTTTTATAATTAATTTGTTTCTAATTCTAATTTAATTGAAGGAACCGAAGCACTTTGTGCTGATAAACTGAACGGTGACGTTACAGAAAAAGGGCTGCGTTTTAATCACCCGAAAGTGAGTAGTTATTTTTTAAGTTTTTTCCTCAATTATTTAAAAAATTGTTGGTGTTATTTTTTTCGGTAATTTAATAAGATTAATAATCGAGTAAAATAATATATTAAGTTCTATTCATATACCCTATTGTAAGTTCTATTCATATACCCTATTGTGGGTAGTTTTCAAAAGCAAGAAAAAAAGCAGAAGTAATATTATTACCAAATAGCGTTAATCAATTTTAATAATGCTGATATATTTTAATAGAAGTCCAAGTGCGTTCTGGATTCATTCACATATCAGCCAGTTGATCAATTTATATTTTTATTATAACCAAACCATTTTGTTAAATCAACCTTCATTTGCATTAATACGCTCAAACAAAAATTAATTGCCATGAATAAGTGGCCCTAACCGCTAAATCAATCTCGTTTTAAAAGTAAAAATATTTTGATCAGAATACAAAAAGTATTTTTGCGATAAGCGTTTACAAGGTTTGAATTATTTTGAACTGGATTCAAAGATTTATTTGCTTTCTTAATTGTCCTCTTAGGGTTGGACCCTATTTAGGGTTAAAATAAAAAAGAGCTTGCTCAAAATTGTTTTATTAATAGTTTTCACACTGTAGGCTTCTGTGACATGGCATCACCAAAAACAAAACATAGGTATCATGACTTCCCGAGTCCCACAATCTTGGCTTATGAAGACTTACAACTTACTGAACAATAATTATCAGAATTGCTATGCAAATCCAGAAACAGATGGAGTAGTGCGAACTTCCTTCTGGGCATTTTTAACACGTCCCGATCTTTTTCACGATTAAGACAAAGTTTGTCAAAAGGCGAACAAGCACTTGAATCAATCCGACGGCCAAGAGTGGAGATTATAGAAAAAAAACATGTTTTGGGAGGTATGTTAAGCAGCGGTCATATGTGTGCTAAAAATTTTAAGTGGACGATGAAAAGGATTAGAAAAATACTGGGCAAGTGCTTATATGAGGTTCAACCCATCGATAACACCCAACTTGGCTGATTACGGTTCTTTGGGCTACCTTTTGGTTTACCTTTTGCACCGCTTTTAGTCCTTTTTGCGATAAGAGGGCTCTGATAGCGGCATCCTTTTGCGAATATGAATGGATTGACTTTAGATATTTTGTTTATGTTGTTAATCAAATTGATGTGATAGCAATCTTTATGTGGTCCGGATTTAGGAGCTGTAACCCAGTTTGACGGATGGCACCATAAACAGAGTTGTTCCTAATGTTTCTTTTCAGAGAGAGATCACCAACACCGTTCAAAACAGCCATAATAAAGACATAAAACATAAATGAGTGTTTGTTTAACGAGTATTAGTGAAATTAGCCAACGTCAAGGATAGCTGGAAGGATTTAAGCATTTGCCCAGCTGTACGACTCAATAGGTTGGTCAATGTAAAAGACAGTGCCCTAGCAGGGTGCATGCTTGATACTATAAGTTATTATAAGATCTTTGTACAGCATGTTCCGCAATAAAATATCTTGAATCTTGAATCTAGACCTAAGCTCTTTTAAAAACTATATGTAATACTCCCAATCCAATCCTAATTTTTATAGTAAAATATATGTAATACATATAGTTCTGCATATTTGCATATAAAAACTATATGTAATACATATAGTTTTAGTTATGTATATGGCCTTTAACCTCATCGATTTCATGAGCTTACAAAGCTCGCTGTACAAAATTGGTCTCGAAGACCCTACGAAACATATGTAGTGACAGTTCAGTTAAAGGTGTTCGTTCGTGTAAAACTAAATATATTCGTATTGAATGAATCATTGAGAACTAAATGCAAGATTGAAAGATCCATCATCTCGCATCGTAAATTGCAAAACGCTCAAATAACCGAGCCAATAAACGGTGATTAAAATCGAACGATCCCAGCCACCAATTACGGGCACCTACTCATTATTTTAAGGAAACATTAACTACTTAACATAAAATTTGAGAAAACGCTGCGCAATTACAGCTGGTACAAAATTGCAAAGTGTTCCAACCAGAGCCTGAGGAGCGGGCGTGTTGTGTAGAGATGCTGGATGAGACAAGAGACGCGAGATAAATGACTATCTACTGATAGTTTGTCCAAATCAAACACGCCGAAGAAAATAAATCTGCGACTTTGCCAAGTTTCATACCAGTACGAGTACATCTAATTGTATAACTTGAGGAATGTTTTTTATCAAATCCCGAGTCAATTGCGTCCGTGCGAAGATCTCCATTTTGACTAAATTGCCTTAGATATATGACTATGTGGATGGGTGTGACGACATAGAATACATTGATTTGGTGGTGTTAATCAGCCCAAAATTACAGATCTACGGGCCATTCATTATTACATCATTATCTTCATTTATAGTTTAAAATACTTGTCTAAGAGATTATTCTGTAAGCTTAAAGAAATAAGAAATTAATAAATCCCAAAAATTTACGATCCCGACGGGATTCGAACCCGCACCTTCCCCTTCAGCGCAGGGGTGCTCTTTTTCCAACTAAGCTACGTGATCTCATCTAGTCGGCCCGAAAATCTTTGGGAGTTCTTTCGGCACTTACGCCGTCAGCGCCACCTACAGAGGAAACAATGAAGTTATCCAATTCTGCTCAAAGACCAAATTTACATTTAGTTCTTTGACGAGAGGTTTTGCCGTTGCTTGATTCTAAGGTTTTTATTTATTATACTCTGGGTAATTTCTAAGAAATTAATAAATCCCAAAAATTTACGATCCCGACGGGATTCGAACCCGCACCTTCCCCTTCAGCGCAGGGGTGCAGGGCCGACTAGATGAGATCACGTAGCTTAGTTGGAAAAAGAGCACCCCTGCGCTGAAGGGGAAGGTGCGGGTTCGAATCCCGTCGGGATCGTAAATTTTTGGGATTTATTAATTTCTTAGAAATTACCCAGAGTATAATAAATAAAAACCTTAGAATCAAGCAACGGCAAAACCTCTCGTCAAAGAACTAAATGTAAATTTGGTCTTTGAGCAGAATTGGATAACTTCATTGTTTCCTCTGTAGGTGGCGCTGACGGCGTAAGTGCCGAAAGAACTCCCAAAGATTTTCGGGCCGACTAGATGAGATCACGTAGCTTAGTTGGAAAAAGAGCACCCCTGCGCTGAAGGGGAAGGTGCGGGTTCGAATCCCGTCGGGATCGTAAATTTTTGGGATTTATTAATTTCTTAGAAATTACCCAGAGTATAATAAATAAAAACCTTAGAATTAAAGAAATAAGTTATTGATTTCTGACTCTTTGTTTGCTGTATAAATTACTTGCTAGAATAGTAAAATATTCATGGATGTTATTGCATCCATAATGACTCAATAAATACGAAAACCCCAAAAAAACCATCACAGCACAGGGTCGCTTCTCCAAACTCTACATCTTTGCCCGACCTACCAGCGCGCTGGAACCCGTATGCACCTCGCAAAAACTCAGCCGCTCCAGATCAAATGAGATGCTCCCGGGGCGTATAGAGTAGCCAGGAACAGAGCACTTGGTGAGAAAGAAAAACATTCTTGTATTCGATTATTTATGTATCTACCATATTCATTATCTTATACTATAGAAAAATACAAAAAATAAAACTGCACTCAGTTTCGGCTGATAAAAAAAGCTGCCCTTTTTCTGTGACGTCACCGTTCAGTTTGTCAACTAAAAGCACTTCTGTTGCTTCAATCAAAATAAAATTAGAAATAAATAATTTGTAAAAACCGTCACGTTGTGTGAGTGGTGTCTCATAAATATGTTTATTTCTTTCTTTCATAAAAGATATCCCGCTAAAGCTTCATGACAATACGGTGAACGTCACGCTCAAAAATTTTGCGATTGAATCTTAAAATATCGAATAATTAATAAGCACAAGTCAAATTTTAGACCTACTTTAAAAAGTTTTTCTACTTTTCATTTTCAATGATTATATTTCACAATAAAAGCATCAAAATACAAATACAAACATGCTGATATATTTATTTGTATATCAAAAGAGAATATAATTAAAAAGAATCAGCTTTTTTGATGTCACATGCATGTACCCTACACTACTCTGCGTCGAAATCGCGTTTTATAATGTGTAAAGAAAGCTTTTCGGAGTCGATCATCGGCAGTGTGAACAAACTGAAGTTTCTGTAGGAGTCGAGGACCTCTCTCCGAACCTCAGTTTAACTCGTTCATTGATGCAAACGAGATTCAGGGGTATGGAATGAGGCTACATAGATACAAAAATGCTTTTGCACCATTGATATTATAAAAATAAGTAGATAGACCACTAACAACATAGCTTGGTCATAGAAATGTCTTCAATCGGTGCTTTAAGAAACAAAAAATTGAAATAAAAACATATGGGAAAACAGTTCACTCGATACCTGCACCGAATCTAAGTTTTTCCCTTGGGATCTATACTGGCCTGCAAAACTAAGTTTCACACCTACGTTTCACACTTTTAAATTTTAATTTTTCTTAGCTAAAGAAGTTAGAGATTAAAAAAAACACGTTTTACAGCAAATTTTATCAGCTTTCTTTTTGCATCTATCTTATTGTGTTATCTGGTACTAAGCCTACTGTTCGTTAATTTGAGTAAAAGCAAAATACATTTCGCGTAAGCGGCTCCCCTAAAGGAATTGACCGATAATGATCGATTTAACATTTTCGCGTGCATCGTGCTCCGAAATCGGAGCAGCGAGACAGGTGAAATTTTATATTCACGGCCATACTTTGTAGCATTTTCGAGCACTTACCGAATGTATTATGGGTTAGGTATGTATAGAAACGGACACGCAGTAGTTACAAGGATCTGTACCTACTTATGCGTCGTGGGCACACAAAGTGTTAAGAAGCATTATAGATAGATAGAAATAATACTTTAGTAGGTAGTGAGTAGTTAAGAAACATTATTCAAAAGAAATAAGATAAGAAATAAGAAGGAAATAGGGCGCGTCCCTCGTGACACGATAGGAATAACCGAATAACTCATATTTGGAGGTTAGTAACTGAACTTACCAACATTGCCTACCTAATCTGTGTACCGCTACCATATCTGAGATATATGTTCGGGCTTTAACCCTAAAAACTCTAAAATGAAAACTTAATACAAGTGAGAAAATGGCAAAGTAAATTGGCAGAGTTTGACCCTAAAAAGTATTTTTGCATTCCATGCTCACAGATATCGCAGCTTTATGTTTAAATAACGACAGTTGACATTGATTTTAAATAAGGGCCAATAAAAGGCTGACCAAATAGCCCGCGAAATTCCTCCATGAGTTATTCGGTATTAAACGTACTGGTTCAGAACTTTCGAAACATTTTTAAGATTCATTACGTGAGTGTTCGAGAGATAAAATAAAAGAAATCCTGCGTTTTTTGTAAAGATAGTGATTTCATCTTGTTGCATTGTTTTTTTTTTGCAGTTTACCTGACTCAACTTTTTAAGTTAACTTTTAAACATTACTTTTTAGAAGTTAAAGTTTACTTTTTAATGTAATTTTTTTTAAAAATGATTTGCCTTACAGTTACTTAATCATCTACAAAGTATTTTACCAAATTTTGAGCTCCAGTTTTTTTTTGCACAAAACATTTGAGCAGGATGCTGGTAGGTTCGGAGTCTTAAAAAATCTAGAAGAATTTGACGAAATATTCAAAGCCACACCTTTTTCTATAAGATCGAAGGGAAATCAAATCAATCGACAATTTATATAAAAAATCTTGCGTGAACACACCCTATTTGCGGAAGATATTTCCGTGAGAAAACTTTTGAAAGAACATTTATGTACATGATAACAGATAGATAAAGTTTATTGTCATAAAATTACACTTTTTTTGGTTTGTGCAACATCTTAAAAGTGTTAAATCCCAAATAAGGTTTATCGGAGGCTCTCTAAAAATATCAGTGCAGCAACCTATACCTAATTAATCTATAATTTGTACACACGCTTAAAGACAACACGTTGTACGTGTGTTACTTTAATACACTGACCTAAAGATCACCACCATCAGTGTCGAAGACTAAACAAACGATAAACGATCGTGTTCGAGATTCTTACATAGCAGGTTAAGCCTCATATGACCGCTTAGTACCTTTTGTATTTGTTACACCTCTTTCCTTTGACGCATTAGTGAATCAGAGGACTGAGGACCTAAAAGAGTGCCTAGTTTCCTGCTATAAGTTACATTACCACTTCAAGTTACGTAACTACTATAAGTTACGTTACTACTTCAAGTTACGTTACTACTTCAAGTTACGTTACTACTTCAAGTTATGTTACTATTATAAGTTACGTTACCACTAAAAGTTATTGTTTATTTGGTCAAATTAGCACAGAAACCTCGGTTATTAGGATGGCATAAAAACTTGCCAATAGTTATGGTCTGACCGTCAGGAAGCTGGAGTCATTTTACACGAGTACTACTCGTACTCGAACGAATGGTCCGATACGAGTAAATCAAACAATAGGAATAGTAGAGTCTGACAATATCACATTGTCAGAATTGTAGAAGGTATTTCAGAAATTTTCGAATCACACTCACCCTGAAGAAGTCACTCGGGATGAAACATAGGGATTATTCAAACACAAATTAAGTTCGTAGTTAACCCACTTACCCACAATAATGAATTCTGCAGTCTCCTTTCTTTTTAAAAGTAATTAGTTATTATGAATCCTCGGGGCTGAAAATAAAAAAAAAGAAATCGTCCGAAATTTGTGGTGCGCTCACGTACTCATTATCCTGACGTGAGAAAATTAAAGACAAAGCGGCTTTTTTTAAAGAAAATAATCGTGTAAAATAACATAAAATATTCATTTCAACTTACTTATTTCGGAAACCGTTACTGATTTCCTTGAAAGTATTGCTTAATTTTTAAACAGAAAAGTCGCAATTAACTTCGTTATCAACGTATTACTTTGGACCCAAACGACGATGGTTTTTGGTCAAATTATTCCTAAATGAATAATGTTTTTTTTACATTTGCCTTTTACTTTTTAGGTTTAATTATTTTCGTACTCACAATCTTTTTCACGACTCGCAGCAAAATCATTACACATCATTTAAATTAAGCAAATACCAATAAGGCGCAAAATTAACCTGATATTTTGGCACAATTTTGAAGCTAATTTAAAATAATTACAAAATGCCTGCCAATGATCATGTAATGGTTAATAGTTACGATGTCATATAATTTAACTTCTTTTTTGTAATCTCTCAGATTTTATCAAAAAGTCCAATGAATACTTTTATGAGTGTTGGCACTATTGGCAAAATATAATGTCAGAAAGACAGGATTATTCAATTGCAATATGACATGAACATTATTTTTTTCTTATTTTTAACGTATGTTTAATAAAAGAAATATTGATAATCTTGTATCAATATTTTTTTTATGACAATGACCAAGACACATTTGTTGATGAGCAAGGAAACGCAAAATGTTGCGAAAATGAAAAACACAGAGAAAATAATTTTATTGAACAATTTTTATAAATTACACGTCACTATTATCAATTTCAAAATTTTGAACTTTTTAGTCCAGAAATCCCCTTTCTGTTCCTTTTCTCCTCCCCTCGATGTTTTCCACACTTAATATTATAAATTCGAAAGTAACTCTATCTGTCTGTTTGTTATCTTTTCGGTACTTAACCTTAACGGATCTTAGTGAAATTTGGCAGGGAGGTAAACGGTATCTCGGAGACGGACATAGGCTACTTAAAAAGCGCGGGCTAAGCCGCGGGAAGCTGTAATTATGAATAATAGATACAGTTCACACAGCAAATAAGCTGAGCTTGTGTTATAGTTTTTTGTATGTAACTACTCCCAAACTAGAGACTCGAACACCTGGTACAATTCATAATGATGATGTCAACAATATAATTAGTCCAGCTTTAATTTCAAAGCGATCCGAAAGTACAATTAATTTTTTTGTACTTTTGGTAACAGTAATAACCGTCATACTTTTTACGACATTTCTAACCTGTTCTAAATTTGACAGATTGACGAGAATATACCCTGGGGCTACATGATGTCATGATGTCACTGATACAATTATAACACCTAATAGAAAAAGAAATAAGATCTAGAATCCATTGTCAACAGGGTTATACAAACTAACGTTTTAGTAATTGGAGCTCTGTATTAAAAGGTGATTAGGACGACAATAGATTGAGTTACAAAGGCGCGGTTAATGTACGTACCATTTTAACAGCCGTCAGATTGTTTTAAAATATCTGCCAATTTTGAAGGATCAAATATCGTAAAATAAAATTATCAATTTCAATTTTTTCAACTTTTTAGTCCAGAAATCCCCTTTCTCCTCCTTTTCTCCTCCCCTCGATGTTTTCCACACTTAATATAGATGGAAAGGCGCAAGTGTGTCATATCATAGTAAATAAATAAATATATAGCTGGACAATTCACACATCATTATCTAGCCCCAAGCTAAGCAGAGCTGGTGTTATGGGTACTAGATAACTGATAAATATACGTTACAATGCATAGATAGAACATGTATTACATAGATAGATATTTTTTATTATAAATAGAAAACACTCAAAGCTCCCGAAACAATTACCTGCAAGCATTTTTCCGAGGCCGGATCCGAACCCTTCACCCGCTGCGCCATTGACGTCGTCACGTCAACTCAGATTCCGTATAAGATTCCTTTTCGGCTCCACTCCACCACTTAGCAACTATTGTCGAACGATATAGTGCGTGATAACTGGCATAATCAAATGTCATGTCTGGCCAGTTATCGAGTTATATCACTATACGTATTGTATTGACAAGGTACTCCGTGCGTGTGCACAAATTGGCCTGTTAATTTTTTTTGTCACGTTGCCGATTGGTTAGCTTTTGTGGGTTTGGCTTCAACGGGTACAGATTGATGTTTGATATATAACCAAGATAGTTTCAAAAGTTTATATTTTATATAATATCCTGTTATCTCACTAATATTATACACGGAAAGTTTAGATGGATGGATGGATACATAGATGGATGGATGTTTGTTCTTTTATCACGCCAGAACGGCAAAACGGATCTGGATGAAATTTGGCACAGAGATAGATTATAGTCTGGAATAGGACATAGGCTACTTAAGGGGTAGTCTGGAATAGGACGAGACTACCGAACGGGAACTACGCGGGTGAAACCGCGAGGCGCTGCTAGTATATTATTATTAACATTTATCAGTCATTTATAACGGGATATGTACCATGATTTGATTTTTGAGTTTTCCAATATTTCGGCACAGTTTCAAGCGCCATGATCACGAATCACAAAAAAAAACTGTGCCAAAATATTGGAAAACTCAAAAATCCAATCATGGTAAATTTCCCGTTATAAATTACTTTTAAATAAAATGCTTTATTAAGTCTATGAAAAACATTATCATCTCCAGTCAGTATAAGATTTTATTATGGGATGCCAGCTCACCATAATAATCAATATGTTAGGTAGCAAAGGAGCCTCTACTCTGTGATTGTATTGCCAACTTTCTTTTTTTCAAATTTTTCTATGTCGCTATGGACGTTTTTATGTTTTATTTAAAACTTTGCTGCGCTTCTGCTCTTTACTACAAAAACAAGAGACTCACTTGTTAACAACTCGATAAATAAACTTAATAACAAAAAACATCGTTTTTAAACCACCCGAGAGCAACTATTTGAGATGTAAAGACAAAAGCCAATTTACGTTATAATGTAAAGCAATTTCTGCCGCCTAACCCTTTCGCCAAGGGCTTTTTTGGCCAAATAATTGTGGACCAGTTCTGCCCATATTCCGTGTGATTCCAAGCCGAAAACGCGAGAGACAATAACTCGTACTGCAAGGTAAAATATACCCTACGCTTCGTGCTTAGAGTTCTTTATAATATGGTCCATGCTTGCGTGTACGGAGATAGTGATTATGAGAGTGAATAAGGCCCTGGTCAATGACCTTCCGAGGTCTGGAGCGAAGGAATTTCGCCCGAATTTGGTCGAAAATCGCACGTCGTATCGTTGTTTTGCCGACGCATTATTATTATTAATTGGATCAGAAATGTGCAGTGATGGGAATCGTTAAGGTGCGGTCAAGTGGGAGGCAGATCTTCGAGTTCCGTATAATTTATTTTTTACATTTTACACAAATGACTATATTTTTTGCTGCTAGCTTCGCTTATTTTGTAACAAAAGTAACTTTTAAATTATAGGTTTCAATTTTTATATCCCTTCATGACTTTCGACCCAAGCGATTCTCTCAAACGGCGACATGGAGATCTTCACGTGAATTCCTCGAACGCTTAGGTACTTATTGTTACTTCGGTGCACAAGCCCTCGCATTGGGGGTAATCTCTAAGGAATGAAATCATATCCCAAAAAAAATCGGAAGGTCGCGGGTTCTAGTTCCGCTGAAATAGATTTTTTTGGGATATTATTTAATTTATTCCATATACGGATCAAGTTTCTCATCATGACATGACATATACCACGACTCTACCCCTGATTCTCTGTTTTGAAATCCCTCTAATTCAATGTTGTGCAACTTCTACACTGTCTGCAACAGACTGCAGTCAGCTCAAATGTTTGAAATTGTAAAAACTAATAATCTATTAGTAAGTTGTAATTTTTTTTTCTATGAAGAGTCTGCAAGCAAACTGCAATGCCGTTTCCAAATCCCACCAGCAAACCGATCACCAAAACTGCAAGCTACCCGCATAAATCAAACAACCCAGGTCGTATATCAACTCAACCAGCTCGAACGGCCACCTCAATTTAGTAGGATATACTTGTCAGTTTGCTCAGCGCCGAAAAGTGTTGGTCAATCGCGGTACCGGCACAACATACGTTATTAGTTGATACAATTTTGTTGGGTTATAAATTTTGGCTGGGCTCTAGATATGGACACAGCGCAGTTTTTGAAGGAGGTAAAGTCACGATTTACCTTCTACAAAAACAAATGAGTAGTAGTGGCAGTGGTCATATAGCTCGTAGCACTGTTAACAGGGCGCTATGGCGCTCATTAGGGGAGGTCTATGTCTAGCTGAAATGCCTCTCCATCTGCTAGGAGAGTGTGGAGCACTGATGCAAAAACGTACTACTCATCTGGGCAAGCACCTGCTCGTCCCAGACGAGCTACGAGACATCCCCCCGAAGAAAATCCTTCAGTTCCTAGCAGCTGTAAGGGTAAGTGGCGAACTCTGAACGCCGCAGTCCTAGGGGTGAACACATTAAAGTGGCGATCACAATAGGCCTATCATGGCCGTAGTGATAAGAAAGCCACCAAAAGTAAATAAAAAAAATGTCTAGCTGTGGACTAATATAGGCTGATGATGATGATGACTGTTACCCGCTGGGTATTAGAGGAGTGGCTACCGCGATGCAATGCAGAACGGAGTGGATGGATCGAGGGCTTTGTAGCGGTCGCAGGGAGTCAATGGATGGAGGTAGCATAGGAACGCTATTTGTGGCTTCGTATGGGGGAGACCTATGTCCAGCCGTGGACTTTTGTGGATGATATGATGATGATTAAGCTTAAGCTTGATTATCTAAAGACGGTTGAACAAATGTATAATTTTCCAAAGTAAAATTAACATTTTAAAACAATAATTTTGCGAATTTTTATATTTGAAATCTTTCCATTTGATTGATGTGTAATGGCGTCTAAGCAATACGTGTTGTACATAAAATGAAGTACATAGCTAAGTTATTTAATTTGTAAACAGAGAGTTTATGTATTATTGAGCTACTTTTATTACCTTCTGTGGTAATACGACGGAGTTATAGTCAGCGGAATAGCTTTGTGTTGCAAAATCAATTAATTTTTGATTATATTGGTACATACATTACATACTAACACCGAACCATTCATTAAATCTTGCTGATTAAATGTTTGTTAATAGTTAAATACAGAAACATAATTTTACCTACATGTGATGTAAAACGACGACGAAGCACCTACCTACTTTTGATGGAAAACACGTCGAAGTCGTAATCTTTATTATGATATTAATTGGTTTCTTAATCAGGACTATTTTGTTTTCAATCGGTATCCTATGTATATTCTGTTTCTTAATAAGCAGTTTTAAGAAAGACAAAAACTAAAAAAACACGTTAAATAAATTTCTAATTACACTGTCATAGACATGCGTTGATATATTTAATAAAATAGACAGAAGCCTGTTCAGATGACCACTAAATAACGCCAATAGGGGACAGTTGGCAGGATTATTGTGAATTATTCCCATCAGACACCCTGCCCTATCCCTTAAGGGAACAGTTGGAAAAAAATTCAGTCTATCCCCCTTTTTGCAACGGATGAAACTTTTATTGATTAAAAAGGCTCTCCTCTTACATAAATATTATATTCTGCTGCCAGTATTTAAAAAACCGCTGCTTAGCGCGCAAAACTCCTTAGACATCTTTCTGTCGAAAGTTCGCTTCTTATCGTAATGGAAAATACTCAGCTGGTCAATAAGGTGTATTTGTGAAGTGAGTCAATCATACTATTTTCGAAAGTGATTATCTGCATTTGATTACGAATAAAAATAATGGGAAATAAACCGATACCTAACCGGAGAAAATAGAAAAGTTAATATGAGTGATAATGATAACTCACGAATATATCTGAATTGACTATCTGGTTTACATATTATTATCTTCTTTTTTCTGTTTTCTCGATTTACAATGTAAACATCTGTTCTGCATCTTTCGCACTGTGGTACAACTTCCAGGAAAGTTTTGGGACCTGTTTTAAACCCTAATGAGAGCTCGCTTTTTGCAACTTGTGATATAATGACCGCCCGAGATTAATTGGACTTTTATTTGCAAAAGACTTTTTACCGTACAATGATAGGAAACGGACCTCACTAGTGACAGGCAGTCTTCTGAATCATGGGAAGATCTTTTACACATATTTAAAAGTAGGTACTTACATATTGACCGAAAGAGGATATTAATAATTCGACTGATTTTTTATGTCTCAATAAAAATTAAAAACCAAAATAATTATAAATTTCTTGAAGTAAAATAAAATACCGTCTTTATTATACTAAGAAAATAACAATTACTTAATATAGAAAAAAATAGAACAATTTTGAACGATTGAAACAGTTGAGCTTATTGCAGATTGTTGCGAACTATCTTAGAGATAGCTCAACTGATCCGTTTAAAACGGTTGGAAGCGTCCCGAAGACGCGGGCTGCATTGCCCCGCTGTATGGCAATGCTGATGCGCTGTGCCAGATACTCACCAGCTCTCGGGTCACGGGTCCCTCGGGTCACGCGTCGCTTCGATCTGATACTGAAAATTTTTAAACAGTTGCGATTAACCCATCGTGTTGGATCTTGCCTCATGCAAGTCTAATTTTGACCCCAGCCCTAAAAGCAACGTTCGAACTATGTCCTATACACACATTCTTACTTGATAAACATTGGCAACAATGTTGCAAGTCCTACAGGATAAGGGCCTTTATACACTCCGTTGTTATTCGGATACAAGCACGCGAAATTCAAAGCCATGGGTCTACACGAGGACTGCATTATTGCATTATCTTTTGGACCTGTCGAGATTTAGTAAAACAAGAAGATAAAAAATACCTTGGCCTTTCCGTCCGACGTAACAAGCAGGTACCTACAAGTAAAGCTGCTAATTTCACAGCACCAAATACAAGTTACAGGTACTTACATACCTTTATTTATTACAAGCCGGCAAAAAAAGGTTAAACTTTTTATATTTTTTAAGTGTTCAGCCAGTGTTAGTCAAAATAGAAATTATTTGCAATTAGTTATTTTTGACAACTTTGTGGTATCAAAATAAAGTACCTAGGCTAGATTATTTGATCAAACTATTTTGTAACAAAAATAAGAACTAGTATTTATACCATTCCAGCAATTTTAAAACATGAAAAACTATTCCTAACCATCACTCTGGTGGGACGGTTGATACTAAAATTGTGAAATTCCTCAGTAGTCACATACCTACAACCTATAAGTGACAAGGAATGCCACAATTCGCCGTCACGTTTATCGTGTCGATTGACGATTTAATTATAAACATATTTCATAATGGAATTATTAGAACATGCATTTTTTAATGTACCATTGTAACGTTTAGAATTTCGCCGACTAATTCGACTTCCGGTTCACAAATACCTCAGCCAGTTCTTAGAACTAACGGAGTCTAGATCTATTGATTGAGATTTCATCAATCCTTTCACAAATAACACACTTTAGGTACTATCACACTTATTTCTAGCCTCATAAAGTCGCTTTTGTGTTTTGTGACATGTCAAATTTTATCTTGTATACTAGAGACAGCAATCAATTGCATTAGTCGTTCTTATTTGTAGGACTATAAGGTTGATTTTATAGCTGGTTGCTGAATATAGAATTTTACTGCAAGCGAAAGCAGTTTAGTTTGAAGCTTATGTTTATGATTTGGTTTGTAATTATAATTCGTTACAGGCAAGCGGCCATGTTTCACTGGACAAATACACCTGGGGCCATTATGTTACGTACTTACCTGTATGAATTATTTTCAGCACGTTAGTAGGTACATATACAGGGTTATTGAAAATTAGTAACATTACGTGAACTGCAGGTTCTGCCTATCATCACGAATACGTCGACTAGATCCTGTCCAGGCAACATAAATGCAGACAGACTAGTAAACGAAGGAGCGAGACAGACCCAAAAAATACAGGACATCAGTCTTGATACCATTTCATGCAACAAAACATTATAACGAACGAAATATAACGAATCATTAAAAAGGTAATTTCTAGTTAACATTCTAGTTAAGTCAATTTATATTCCAGGCTTACACGAGCGAAACCGCGGTCAAAGCACTATATTGTCGGTCGACTATGAAATTAATATGGAAAGTTTATGCTAGTTAAATATTATAAGAACTTTTGGTGAATCTTGCGAAAACGACTTGTACCTCTCTTGTTGCAGAGAAGATTCTGTAAGCATTTTCATTTATTTTTCGGATTTGAATAGTCATTACCACTTGACTACGTGGATCAGCGACCCAAAGTGGATCTTGGCCTCCGACAACACAAGACTTCTCCAGGCATTTCGATTCTCGGTTCTGAGCTGTCTCTCGCCAGCTATGGGCGTCGAGTTCGCGGACGGCTTCGATAATCATCATTAAATTAGAGCGAAAGTAATAAAATCGCTTAAAAATGGATAAAAATTAATTTTCACTCTCACTTTATGATGATAAAGTATTTTGAAAAACTAAATCGATACAAACATATTATCCGATTACGTATGCAAAATTTTTCAAATCGAGGACGCAGTTTCCAAATGAATCGAAAAGTACGTTTGTATGGGAGCTTAGAGGTTCAGGACCTTCTTATACAATATTCAGTAAAGAGTGACTGCAAATTTTATTCTAGCTGTGATTTTTTACCTTATTTCAAGTTCAACTTGTCTCGTTTTTTTTTATTGTATGTTTTCATAAAATGCGATTGTCGAATCAGCCCCTTTATGTTTTAAACATTCAGTAATTGATTACGTCAAAGTTTATTTTGTCTTTCTGCTGATAAGTTTATATGTGCACCGTCAAATGTATCTAAACTCATTTATTTCATTCAATGGTCTTGGAATTGCTTTCCATGGCATAAATATAATAAATTAAAAATATAATTTTAAGGTATTATCTATCAGTCTGTCAGCGGGCTATATTTATTCATTATTCAGGAATTTTTAGTCGGTTTATAGATTTTTAAAACATTATGCCAAATAATTTTAAAATGCATTTTACAGTGACAAAATGCTTTCCCACAAGTTTCAAACGAGTGGTCCGCGAGCTGTCTGTCATCTGATACCGTCAATATGAAATGCATCTTAATGTTATAACGAGTTAAAGCCCATATTTGATTGAACATTTTAATGTTATATGGCAGCACTGTGTCTCTGATCTGCGACAACAATTTACTCGGAAAATCAACAAATTCCTAATCGTTTTCGTGCAAAACAAACTCTTATGTCCCTTGTATAAGATTAGCGCTTGCACCAAAACGAATAAAAACTACAATTTTGAATTTAAGAGTACGGGCAGGTCTTAAAAAAATTACAACGGTTTAGAGATACCATCTAAAACAACTGGACATCTAAATTGAACTTTGATATGTGACAGGCAAAGCCGGCTGCAATTAACTATAGATTTTATCTGACAAGTATGTTTGACAGATGATTTAATCAGTGAGAAGCTACTGGAGTGCCACTGACTTATCTATCCAAGTGAACGAAAATTAAACTAACGCTGTTAATTCAAAACTACTAATATTAATAAATAAACAACCTTATTAACAAAGAACATTATAATCAAATAAAAACTAATTAGAACTAGTATTCACAATTGTAACAACTGAGCTAACTGCAGACTGTTGCAAACGATCTACAAGTAGCTCAACTGATCCATATCAATACCAGTAGGAAGCGTCCCCAAGACTCCTTTCTTTTTTTAATCTTGAAAAGTGCGTAAAGCTGTCAGAAGAAGCAGGAGAGAAATATAATAGCTTTGATTTTATTGATGTCTATTATTTTAGATAATTTTTTGATAAAAATATCCTTTGAAACCTTCCCTTCCTGTCAGTAAAACTAGAAATAGTATCAGACTGCCATCTCAACAACTTCAATATTCAAGTACCACTGCTAATACTATAAATCTGGAAGTTTGTATGCATGGATGTATGTTTCTTCACACCAAAATTACAACGAAACCTCAAATCACACCTGGGCTACTTTTATCCCCTAAATCAGTTCCAATGGGTAAATAAGCAAGCATTCCATAGAAAAAACGGGTGCTAAGCCGCAGAAACTAGAAAATTAGTGTAAAATAAAATGTATTGTGGCGTTTTCATAGTGTCAAACAATTGTTGATAGGAAAAAAAAATCTTTTAGTTAGACATTATGGCATAGACCCTGCGAAGGACAGAAACATGTCACAACCTTTATTCTTCCGCGAAGGATCCCTGTAAGAATGTTAAAATATTGAATTACAATAAGTTTCTTATAAAACAATCCGTTTAGACGCACATTGACTAATACGCATAATGAACATAGGAAAAAAGTATTCACAAAAAAAAACTGTTCAGCTCTAAGATAAAAACGATGTTTTTTCATTTTAAGGAAACACCTGATTACAAACTTTTCTTTAGTATCATAACGCGATAAAGGTATTGTATGTATGTAATGTAATGTCACATTGAATATTGTGTTTTGCCGCTGTATCATTAATGGTACCACTTTATGGTACCGCCAAGATAAGCATTCCTTAGTACGACTGCATTTCGTAGAATACCTATAAAAATAAGTCTATTTTATAGGAATTTTTCGAAATGCAGTTAAAGAGATCTAACTCTAACTTAAGAGTTCTCACTCTTACGGGTTAGATCTCTTTGACGTTAATAGGCGGCAAGTTGCTCTAGCGACAAGGTAGGAAACTCACGGCAAACAAGTAATTAAAGAGTAAGTTACGTAAGTAATGGATTGTCTGTAATATTTACTTCCTTTATGGGGATTTTGATGTACCCGCGCGCGCTCCACTGCCCATACGTCAGACGTACCGATGGCAGCACAAGCGGTGTAATATTATCTGACGTATTATTTGACGACCGATGTGGCGCAGCGGGCGAAGGTCTGCCTGTCACGCAGGATGTTGCGGGTTCGTTTCCCGCCTTGGGACAAATGTTTGTACGATCTGCAAATTATTATTTACTACAACACAAATAAGGTTCGTAGTCAACCCGCTAACATCCGTAATTAATTCTTCAAACTACGATAGTTTTTATAGTACCTACTTACGTAATGTTAGGACGGATATTTTACTTAAAAGAAATGAATAATATGGGATTTATAAATATGGGTAACAATATTTAGATAAAAAGTAAATTATTTGTTTCCTTAAAAATCGATTATTCAAGAGTTTTACGAGAAAGATCTGTTGTTTCAGTTTTGCAGAAAAAATAACAATCCGAATTGAATATAATCCACATGAAATTGCAAATTATGCTATGATTTTTAAAAAAGGCACCAGTTTTATACGTATATATTTTTATAAATATTTTTTTTATGTTCTATTTATGTAGGTAAGATAAGTAGTCATAGTAGGTCATCCTTCTTAGAAACTTATCATAATAATTCCATAAAACAAAACTAGCAAAACAAGCTATCTGTACCTGTACCTACAAAAATCCTACAATTACTGCAGTGCAAAGGCATCTTCGTCTACTTCTAATGTTTAAAATGCGTTAAAAAATACACCAGTTTATGTTTTTTCTGCAATCAGTACCCAGGCGGTAACTCTCACAGACTGCGCCAGTAATGAATTTATTTTTTATGTTTTTTGTCTGTCTGTACTTATGGTTTGTGAGCTTTTTATCGCGTTACGCTTTCACTGCCCTCTGTCGATGGAAATCACTTATTTCCAATAGGTCTTACAGTTTATTGTTTACAAAAACGTGTTGGTATGTATGATAGTAAAGTTTTTAACAAGCTCTTTCCATTCCGCGCAAAAGATACCTATTCGTAAACTGATAATATGATTTCTTGATTCCTAATAACTTCTGTAACTTAGAACAATAAAATAAAGGATCTCCATTCTCCAGGTTTTGAAAACAATATCTGAGCGTCTAGTCGAAGTGACGTGTGACCCGAGAGCTGGTGAGTATCTGGCACAGCTAGGGATTGCATTATCTGGACAATTTTCTTATCCGGATAATATGGATTACATCATTCACAAATCCGGATAATCCGGATAATTCGGATAATTTGGATAATTTGAATAAAGTTCAACTTTATTTCAACGAAAACTCAAAAATGACAAATTACAACTAAGTATTTACACGTATGTACATCAATTTCATAAAAATCTAATCAGCAAAGGTCCCGTGACCGCAAACTCGTCCAGTGTGGCCGTTCTAGCGACTTTGTCGCTAGAACTAGAGGATTTTATCAATGTTTAGCGGACAAAATTACACATTTAGCGAGAAAAAAAGTTATAGTGACTTCTAGCGACTTTTAGGCTCAATATGTCGCTACAAGGGCAACCGTGAACTCGTCATTTATTAAAGCGTGATCGATTTTGGCACCTTATAAATCGCGAATTTTATCTTTTACCTTGTACTTATACTCATCATTCTAACGATTGATTTGTGGTCTTTCCCAGACCATGGGCCCAAGGCCAAACGCCGCTGATGTAGCTGCGGAGCGGGCACTTACTGATTGCTGTGCAAGATGTGAAGGCACTAGCAAGGGTATCTACATACGTGGCATCCCAAACTAAAGGCCGACCTATCTTTCAGGGAATCAGAGATACCGTCAGGTCTTTTACTATCATCTCGCATAGGCTACGTGGTTCAAAGGTAGCTACCACATTGACGCTGGTCCGAAAAATTATGTCATGATTAATTATCTGAACTTTATTGGTCATAAAAGTCTATAATAGTGCATATTTAGCTATTGAAAGGTAACCCTTTCATCAACATGTGCTAGTGTAGACTAGTATAGGGGCGGCATATGAGTAGATGTAGCTCTCTAACTTGACATTATGCCGCCCTTTATCAGCTAAGGTCTTCAACTGACATCCTCCAGCCATCTGCTAATAGTCTTTAACACATCGTCAGCCCACCTGGCAACAGGACGGTCTTTACGAGTTTAAAACAGCGTTGGTCTCCACTCCCCTTATACAAGTTTAAGACCAACTGTTGTCGGTTTTTCTTTGGCAGAGATGGCCCACTGCCACTCAGCTTACTAATTCTCTGAGTTATGTCACCAGCCTTGGTTCGGCTTTGGTGTGATTGGGTAGTTTAGTTTCGAATACGCATACAAATCCTAACCATCAGAAAAACTCCGAACATAACTGGCACTTTCCATAGCTTGCTAAACGACTTTGAACTACTGCACCAGTTGTACCCTGAGAACCTAACTCATATCCGTCAGTTGTAACGGGTAGAAGCACTAGTCCATAACTTTAGGAATGGATAACAAGAAGACTTGTGTGAGCCAAAGAGTTAAGCCTTCTAACTCAAACGCTGACAAGCCCTCATAGTTTCACTTACTCTTGCAGCTGCTAGGAACTGCTGTAGAATTTTCTCCGGGGTGATGTATCTGGCTATGCAAGTCTTTGCCCAGGTGAATGCTACTTTGTTGCATTCATTCGGAGATTTCTGCTATGCGCTAGCTTACCTTCGCTCGCATCAAGTGCAAGTGCTAGCCTGGCTGTCAGACTTGATGTCATTTGTTGGTGTAGCGCTTTTGTGTGTACCAGTTCAGAGTGGCTGTTCAACCAATCTTCTCTGAAAAGTGAAAGAAGGCAGCTCCACAAAGTTCCAAACGCCTTGGGAGCATAAACAGGTAACCGTGGGAGGCGCGGCGTGTGGTGTGACGACGAAAAAAGCCGAAGGTTATACCAAATAATATTATAATTCAAATTGAAACTTATTTACGATTAAATAAAATCGCGATTTAATTATCTTCCTTCAAAAAAAGATTTTGAACATTATCCAAATTATCCGGATTGGAAACGCCTAAATCCGGATAAAGAAAATTGAGAAATTATCCGGATAATTCGGATAAAACGGATTTTGGATAATCCAGATTGCAATCTCTAGGCACAGCGCATCAGCATTGCCATACAGTGGGGTAATGCAGCTAGCGTCTTGGGGACGCTTCCAACTGGTATTGATATGGATCTGTTGAGCTGTAGATTGTTCGCAACAGTCTGCCAGCTTTACTGTTTCAGTTGTAAATACAATATATTTTTTAAGGTTTTTTGTTATAGTGCACTTTGGGTATCACTAAGAAATGAAATAAGTTCCCAATTTTTCTAAATATTTTTTTAATTTATTAAATCATTTTCTTTGTTATTAAAAACGTATAGTCCTTTGACAAAAAAATGTTTAAGTTAATATGCCGCCACAATGATGTAGGTAGGCCAAATTCTACCACCATGCCGTCACACACCAAAGTTGTGTTTGGCTCTTTCATTGATTGCTTTGCTACTTAATTCAATTTAGTATTCATCGAACATCGACAGTAATGATGTAGACATTTTGCGGTTAAACATGCGCGAAGGCAACTTTCTATAGCACACTGGAATGCCCGAAATCAGGATTGGATGGGCGTTGTCATGGCAACGAGGCTGGTCCAAAATAAATTTCCATAGCCTGATAGCATCGACTCAATCGGCCACTTTGTTTTTTATTCTCAATATTGCATTCCTTTGGACTCTACCACAGTGGCGTTAGAATAGCTGACACACTAACTTAACACTAACTCTCATATCTTTAGTCGTTAGCTCGACCTCGACTCAACCTTCAAATGCGTTTCGGTATGCTTGATCGCACAGAATTCCTCCACTCGAACCTACCGTACAAAATTTTCTCATACGTGTGGAGAAAATGTACTGTCATCTCAAGGTACGTCGCGACCTACCTTGAACGCTCCTCAAAAGAGTTGATTTATGCCATATTCGTCCCTAGGAAGTTCGGCCCACATGAAAAAATCTGCTTTCGTCCCGCATTGTATGCCATATATATTCGATATGGATTTTGGAGACTGCGTATGCATTGGCTGGTGATTGTGTTTTTAGTTAGAACTAGCTTCTTCACATGGACTTCGTGCGCTATTTTAGGGAAAAAAGATGCCAATATGTTATAAGTTATCACCGGTCTAGAACTACATCGACGCAAAATTTCAGATGTTTTCGTGTAGTAATTTTGGCGTGAAGTGGTAACAAATATCCAAACATCGAAACTTATTTAGTGTGTTGCTGACGAACTGCGTAATGGATACCTAACGAATCGCTCATTGGACAAAACACGATTTGGACGATTCACGTTTTGGACGAACTGCTAATAAATCTGATATAGCACGAATTGTTTTAGCGGTTCTCTCCAGCCTGTGGGCTCAATGGTACCTTTTAAGCAAAAAGCTCATGAGACAACCTATCTCCAGCTCTGTCACTCTCGTACAGCCAGAGCGAGAGGTGCAATAACCAGAGGTGACGGATCCAGTGATTGGCACGATATTTGAATACCGTTCGGAGGTTATTAATTACTTGTGGTGATTTGAATCCTCGTCTAATGTAGTAGTTTTAGCCCGCGGGTTGGCTCGTATCTAGGAAGCGATGTGGCCCAAGATTTTTTCCTGACAGACAGTAAGTTCAAATTGATGTAGCATCTGGAAGCTAGAAATCGTGAACATGCTTATTATGTTTTAACTTACTTCAAAAATGGAGGAAGTTCTTTTTGTCGGCTGTATGTATTCACTGTATCTTCGTCCTTTTCCAAGGTACTCCGTCAATTGTGAACCGATTTAGATTTTTCTATGCTCGAAAAATAACAGCTAACAGGCTAAAGGTTTCTTCTTCGATTCTTTACTTTAGTCTACATACCGAAGCTATAGAAATATCACTTAATTTCTGTGTCAGTGTTTTATTTTAAGAATTTGACCTTTTCTAAATGTAGGTACATTTTTGTATTTATGGAAAAAGAAAATGATTTGTGTTTGTATAGATATTGGATTTTTGGAAGAATTTCGATTATCAGGGTTAGGCTTGCGTCCAGCTGTGGACTTTTGTAGACTGTTGAGGTGTATAAATATGTACCTATATAGTAAATACTAATTTTTATTTAATTCTATTATTTTATTAATATTTTCTTTTTTCTAGCATTATCTATACTTTTGGTAATTTATTTTAAATTTCCTCAACCGAAACAAACGCGATGCCTAAGTGGTAGAGTTAAAATACATAATAAAAACATGTGCTATAAGTAAATTCTGACGATTCGTTCAAGTTCACGCGGACTGTGTGCGAACTATCATACAATTTCATACGATGAATCCTAGATTCGGCTCCTTCGACTCTCTCGGCACGATCGGCTTTGATATATTCTCTTTCAGTCGTACCCAAAATCGTGGAGTAACTGCCAAAAACTAGAAGAACGTAAATAGGTATCCTGAATGAGATCAGACGTGGATGTAACATTCTAACAGAAGCGAGTTCTTTAACCCGCGCCCGTGGGTGGCACTTTGTAGCTTTAGAAACACATGCACCATGGAGTTGGAACAAAAATCGAGTTGGCTTCTATCAGCCGCGTTCTTAAATAATAGGATTGAAAGTGAAAAATCTCTCATGCTGTCCCGCTTATCGGATTCGAATGGAGCAGCGCCCTGAGGCCCTAGTACGACTTGTACGCATTGTCTCTCGAATACTTCCATCGATTTCGAGTCCTTCCTATACATTTTTAGCGCCTTGTAGCGCCCCTACCGGATCGAGAGGGACTACTTATCGTAGTTTGACAACGATCCAATCGTTTCATACAAGTTCGATGATAGTTTTCGAATGATTTTGATTGATTTGTTGCACTTTGACACATGTCAGCGGCAGTCGCGTTTGCGGCATTGATGTTATAAAAGAAAGTAGAAAGAGCACCTCCAACATAGCTTGGTCACAGAAATACGCGCTTCTAATGCTTCAAAAAAAACACACGGGGAAACTTTTCGCTGGGTACTTGCACCGAATCAAAGTATTTCCTTTGCGTCCTATGAGCGTACTAAGTCTAGCTCAAACGCGTCAATCATAGAGGTAAAACACGCTCACTCAACCATTCTCTTGATTTTGAAGGTAAAAACTAATCTATGTAAGTATGGGTTGACAAACATAATTACAACTTCAGTGCTTTCACGCATAGCACGAATACAAATAAGAAAATGAGACTTATTTATCGCATTGTTTGGCTGCACTTCGTTTGTGTCTACTATTATTCTAAACCTTTTTCGTGGAAGTCATCAATGGTTCTCGATAACGTTTATCGAATGTTGTTTTATATAAACTCAGACTAAGGCATCTGATGCCACAAAAATAATTGCTTCAATAACTATCCATAACAATGGTAACTGAGACGAAATATTACCATTGTTAGGTATGGATAGTTATTCCGTGATCATGGCGCAAAAAACTGTGACGAAATATTGCATAACTCAAAAATCTAATCATGGTATATATTCCGTTAAAAATAACTTTTTTATCAAGAATTTATTTCATATATGGATAAATTACACACATAGATTCTACGACGATACCATTATCATAGTAATGTGATTGGTTAGCAGAATTGAGCCCCAGGACAGCATGGGAGACGATGTCATTCTACAATTACCCACCCATTTGTAAGCAATACTGCCTAGTATTGTGGATCTGAATATTTATAATCATACATGAGAATGCTTTTAAAAAGCTTCAATATTTGCGACTGTCCAGTCGCAAAAATTCGTACCTAAGTCGGAGCTGAAAAGTAGGACTAACAAAGATTTTCTGAAATAAAATATATTATGGGCCGAATATGGCATACAGTGTGGGACGAAAGCAGATTTTCTCAAGTGGGCCGAACTTCCTTGGGACGAATATGGCATAAATCGAAGCATCATTTCTTTCAATGATATTTTGAACAGTTTCAATATATCTGAACTCCAAACTCACCGTGCTCACTCAGGAAATCACTTCCTAATCCCCTGACGACACGTCACAGTTGACAGCCGGAGCCCTGAACCAAAACAAACCCAGGCCTATTTCTGCAGAACAACCAAAATAGCCCTCCATTTAGCTACGTTGGGCTACGTTGGTGGCTGTTTAGATGAGTGGGTAGCATTATTTAAAATAAACACTTTATTTTAGTACTTAGGTAATTCTTTTTTTTTTTAAACTTAGCAGATAGCTCAATGAAGGCCACGAGTATGGAAGACGATCCACACGAAAGGTCATCATTCAATGTCTTATTTTTGTTGTACAAAGTCGGGCCCTGGCTAGTATAGAATTTTGCGAGTACCTAATACATAATTGATAGCAAAAATTTATATTCCCATTTAATTCGGGTAAAAGTTTAGTAGCTGCAACTAAAAAATGTCATCAAACAAAAATATCTCGTCATCTCGTTCAACGAATTAGCTTTGCCATTCCATTCAGGCAATGCTGCCAACATTCTGGGCAGTGACGGCTTAGATTTTAGGAAATAGATTCACCTAAGTGTGAATTTTATTTGTTATTGTTTAATTCTGTGTTTGTAATTTTCTTAATGTCATTTAGTAGTACCTATTCTTTGAAGTGGTGTGAATGAATAGTTGTTTTTATATTATATTGAGTTTTGAACAAAGACTATTCCTTGTTTGTGTTGTCTCGTTCTTTAGTGTTCTTTCAAACTTTATAGTAACAATAGAATAATTATTCTGTATATGGTGGTAAAATATCGAGAAAAAATAGCAATACCCACATTTCATAGTTTTTCACAAGCCCTGCTAACTTGGTGCATTGCAAGATCCTTTGAAAGTATGTTTTTTAGCTTAATTAAAATTAAAATGCCTCCAGTCAGTATACTCAAACAGCAAGGACCATGATTCCCGAAACACCTCATAAATTAGGTCAAGAAAAACCGCGGGAACAAAGCATGTCCCATTAAATCTCCCATATAAGCACCTGATATGCTCAGGCGCTCGCCATTTTTTGAGGTACCTGTTTGGGATGGTGGCTATTACACTGTACGGTCGAAAGTTAGGTTAGTATGTTCAACGTCGCTATTTAGTTTAAGAACTCATTTTTTCAAAGAGATAGATATTATAAATAAATACATAAAGCTAGAAAATCCACACAGCATCATCTAGCCCCGTGCTAAAAGGATTAATATAAAGTTAGACAATACTTAAGTCCACACGAAATAAATCATAAAACGAGTGACAACTGGTGAGAACTCAGGGCAGAAAGAAGAGATGTAACTTCTTCACTAAAAAATTTTATATGCTTCTTTGTTATATCTGGTCCTAAACTATCATTTTGATATTCGCAAAATTTTATTGGCTGACATTTCTGTAATATACAACTGAGGCAACTTTTCTTCCAGAGATTTATGCACAGAGCTACCAGTACAAGATAACTGGGAATAATCGAACAAGATGGTTGTCCCCACTGGTTGTGTGAAAAATAGACCTCTAAATATTATTATGTACTATTTAAATGATCTGTCCAAAAAAAGTGTTGATAATTTATCCCTATTTTGTGCTAAAATACTTTGTTCCTTCTATTTGGCGGCAGGAAGTATCTATACGATAAGTTTCGCTTGTCGAGCAAGAAGTACTAATTTGGGGAAAAAAACTGTTTATTATTTTTAATAATCTATACACATTTTTTTTGCACTTAAAATGATCGTATAGCAATGTAACCCAATATTTAAACAATAGGAGTGTTCAAATTCGATTATCATCCGTCGTCGATGATCATTATCGATTCGTGTAGGTGTAATAACACCGAGGTAGTTCCAGTTTTCGGTCCCAGTAGGGTCAATAACCAGGGCGAGTATTTAGACAATGCGAGTGTCATATACATACTTTGTATCTGTGAGACTGTCATGTAGGGTAGCCAGGAGTTTTGAGAAATGTATACCTAAAAAATAAAATAAAAATATTTCGAGAAAACTGTAAACACAAATCGATTTTGCTTAGCGTCAAAGACCAAGTAGATACAATTCTATTTTTTACTCAGTAATAAAAGGAATCAGTCAATCAGCTCATTGTCCGTAAGTTGGACATGAACATCTCATAAATCAGGTGAGTTGGTTTCATCACATTAAGAAGTGATATCAAAAAGTAGCAGAGTTCTGAAGAAACATTAAAAAATCTAGATGATTTATATTCTAAAAGAACCGACAACCGCTGGGGTAAACGTGTTCTTGAGTGGAGACCGCGACTCGGCAAACGTAGTGTAGGACGCCCTCCGACCAGGTGGGATGACGATTTGCGAAAGACTGCTGGCAGATGCTGGATGCGGCAAGCTGAAAACAGGGCGCGATGGCGCTCATTAGGGGAGGCCTATGTCCAGCAGTGGACTGATACAGGCTGATGATGATGATGATATTCTAAATAATATAAATCTAAAGAAAATTCTTTTTTACGTCAATTAACGCGATTTCTTAAACAATAAAAAGATACATTTTTTAATCATAGAGCAATAACTTGCATGAATATAGATCATGTAGGTTGGCATTGCCCACACGATAGAATACCATTTTAATTTGAAACGCGGTTTCCGGCCCACGTGCCCGGCGATAATGTTACATGTCAGGCAGGGATTGCCAAGCTTTTAGTACCTAGCGTAGGTAAGAGCGGGTCGCATTTTCAATGAGGGTTTTTCAATGCGATCTAAAAAAAAACATTCACGCTTTTTATTTTGTCACTAGATGGCGTAGCGCAAAAGTCAAGTGTCATAAAATAAACAACGAAATAATTTTCTGTTTCCACCGTTTTTTGAGACTTGAGTTTTATACAGCGCCATCTATCTTAGTCTATGGCAACCACTATTTTGTTTTAAAGGTCGCATTGAAAAACTCTTATTGATGTAAGGTGTACTTGTCATGGAAGGGTACAGATTTATATGAAACCATAACAGCCTGTAAGGTCATCATCATCTTGTAGCCTTTTTATCTACGAAGAATAAGTTTATGCCACTGGTTAGTTTAGCAGTGTTGTTCTCTGTGTGTGAATCTGTATAGGAAGGGTAATACAAAGCCTAGATCACGTCACGCTCTTTATGTCTTATAAAGACATACAGAGAGACACTAATATAGAATAAGATAAATACCAATAAACAATGGACGTAAAGCATTTTTTTTATGTGTCTAAAATAAATTCTTTTTATTTTATTTTATTTATTTATATGATACAGACGTCATTTTGATGATGGGTTAATGGTTTTTTCATCACTCGGACCGAGATTTTGTGCAGTTCCTGCAAAACTACTTCATCCTTGAAAAACGAGAAACAGATTAGCTCTTACCGCTAGGTATTTTGATTAAAAATGTTAATAAATTAATTCTTCTATTGACGAGCCATAGGTTGACGACATCTGGTAATTTTTCACGTTCTATGTTTTTGTCTAACTACCACACACGGAGGTGTCGAAATACGTATATTAATGAATCGCGAAAATCACCGAGTAAGACGTTTTTACCTCGTCGTAAAAAGTATCACATGTTCTGACTTGAGATAGAGTTTGATGACACTAGTGGAATTAATTTAAATTAATTACAAGGTACATTACACAAACACAGGTACTTAGTTTATATTTACCTACTAGAGATTTTTTTGTGCTGAGCGCTCCCATTTTCGCCTCGACATAGTATCTTTACTTAGAACAGGTCAACGTCCGAACGAACTCAGTAGTTCCACGTAACTGTAAAAACACTAAAAATATTAATTTTCCTTCGTATTTCATATTTTCATGCATTTTCTATCTCAGTGTTATTGTCCTTCTAATAATTCGCTAAGGCGACCAAATTATTAAACCTTTATACTCTATATCTCTACTATAATATTATACCGAGGAAAGATTTGTTTGTTTGTTTGAATTGAATAAGCTCCGAAACTACTGGACCGATTTGAAAATTCTTTCACCATTAGAATCCTACATTATCCCTGATGAACATAGGCTAAAGAGTGTGTTAAAATTTACATTTTTTGTTAATAACAAATTTTTATTTTATTAAATAGCATACCCGTGTGAAGCCGGAGCGGGCCGCTAGTTTATGCGAAACCAAATGCGAAATACCAAAAGTAAAATTGTATACACATAATATGTGTATACAATTTTACTTGGCAATAAAAATTAGGTTTATATATTATAAAAACCTAATTTTTATTGCCAGCAAACTTGAATATTGATTATCTCGTAAACTACTTTTTCACATTTATCGGGTATTATCACTGCACGCTCGATATATCACATTATAAAACAATTTTCTCTCCGTCTCATATTTTAAATGCTATTACCGTGGCCAGGAAGGTCCTTATAATTATTTCGCAAAAGCGAAATGTTTGCTAAACCAAAACAGTTTTTTTTCTGAGTATCTTGCTTAATTGTACCCGCAAATTAAAAGGCAACATTTATCATATTCTACTTTTTTGCTTGTTATAAATGAACTATCCCTAGTCAAAATATAAAAAAAATCTTTTTCCTTCACCCACTCGTGGTAGAATCCACGCCTCTCCTTTTTCCAATCTCCTCTTCACCAAAATATCCCATTAGGATCCAAAAGTGAGTACACCCGTCCCAAAACCGGCCCAAGGTATTTTGCATTACTTTCATTTCGCGGTCGCTAATTTTGATGAAACTGACCGGCCACTCCTGTGATTAAAGCAGATTTAACTTGTTTTTAAGGAGCTGGACTGTGAAAAATCGCTCTCAAATTACTCAAGCCTTAAACAGAATAGTTTAAGGTTCACATTCCTGCGGAAAATAGCGGGTGGCAATTGCAACCTACCTGCCCACATTAAAAGAAATTGGAGATTTGAAGGCGGTCTACACCAGTTTTTTGATCGACAGTGGCCGAGAAAAGATTCCTGTGAAAGACCCAGTATGAGATGGCATTAGGAGATTGACGGGATAAGGTACCTCATTCGTAAATTTGATTGTTTCTCTTTTTGCAAAAGGTATATTTCCGTGTTTTTGTACTTGTTCTGTTTTATATTGTTTTTTTCCTGTGCCTTCAGAAGAAACTCCTCTTTTCAACTCCTTTTGAAGATGGTTAGTAAAACCGACTTCAAAAAAAGAGGAGTTTCTCAATTCGTTTCCATGTTTTTTTATTAAGTATACTGTTTTATCGTGCTGCGATCTCTTTTTAATCTCAATACAACCATGAGAACATAAAAGATTTACTAAATACACAAAAACTTAAATTTTAGGAACATAAAACTAGACAGATGGCTGGAATCATGGCCTTTTTAGAATCGCAAGGACCAGAAAGAGAAAAGTAATAACTTTTTGCAGTAGTGCGAGGAGGTACATAGCCTACCTTCTCCAGTACCATAACCAAATCGAGATAATGTCGGGCGTCTGTTTTGGTTTTAGATGAAACCTCGAAGTTATTTGAACCACCCGTTTCGCTGAAACGGGATCGGGGTGGTTTTGCGTTGTTCGGTGTTTTCACCAACTTTATCTAAACTAAAACACTCCGAAAATTCCTCTACCCACTTAATATTTATCCTGGAGAATAATATCTACGATTCTTAGAAAGCTTTTAAAAGCTTCTGCAAATGGTTCAAAAATAGATGAACCATATTTTAATTTGCGTCTGCTCTAAATTGTCAAATATTTGATGTTTATCATCTAATCCCGGTTTGTCGAGATGAAAAGGAACGCATATTGAACCGAAAGATCAAAACTCTAAACGCTATGCAAACTAAATTAAAACAACTAATTAGGGATCGAAATAACGAAACGTAAACCGAAGCAGAAAAACTTGCTCGAATTTTACTGTATCGTTCGATTTTAAGCTTAAGACTTGTGAGCTTAAAGTTGTTTATTAGAGTTCGACGTAACACCTACGCGATTCGTCAAGTTTTCGTTTTTGCTGTAGTTCTTGTGATCGTTAAAATGTATTGAGATTGAGAGCAATGGACTATTGTCATAGATTACGCGGGTGTAGAGCGGCCCGGGAGTAGCAAGGTATGGATTATAGAAGGCTAGATCATTCTAAAACCATCCTTCATAGATGCAAAGGCCAGAGATGATATTCGTGATCATTTGGTATCATTTTATAAAGATTTTTGTATTTTTTGTATTTGTATTATTCTACGTTGATTTTATTAAGTGCCTCTAACTACATAGGCTTATAAACCTTTCAAGATACGTGCCTCTATAAACGCCTAGTCGTAAATGGTGGAAATTTTATAAAAAGGTTGATATATTTCTGCTAGTTAAGGATCCGGCGAAAGCTGCTCACAATTTCAATGTTCCGTAATACCAAAAATGATGACTGAAAACTTTTTGTATTTTCGACATTGTGTTGTTATTCTGTAACTAGACAATATTAGGTATGTTTCTTAGCAAACAAAACGTACGATATACATCTTCACAAAAACAACATTTTGATACAAAACGAATAGGACGAAAACATGTCATGTTAAAAATATGCAAAATCGCATTTTGCATATTTTTGCTTACATTGAATTATAGGTGTGTATTATTAATAAGAAAAAACAACCAGGGACCTAGATCCATACTATTCGAATACAAAAAACAACTTGATATGGTGGAAATATGCTCGAATTACAAATCACTTTGGTAGTAACTTTGTATGGGCAAATTATCATCCGCAGGGCCCCTTAAGCATAGAATAATTCATCTTCTATTCAGATTTCGCGCCAGATTTAACCCTAGTCTAAACGGCAATACACATCTTTTAAAGAAACCCCCCATGTTATAAAATGCCCAGCCCTATCGGACTTACTTTTATAAATACTTTCTTTCAGAGGACGTCAGGGACAGCATCAGATACGGAACCCTAATTACGGAACTACGATAACGAAATATTAATAGATAAGGAACTTCAAAAACGGAAGGTTCGAGATATTTTTTCAACACGCAAGATGTGATGTTGCAGTAGTCGTTAGAACCGGAACACTTTTATTTACCAAAAGACATTTGTTAGACCACAAAAAACATTATAATTTGTTTTTTGTTTCTTGTGATAAATATAATCTAGAAAACGCTTAACTAACTAACTTCCTATCTGTTGTTTTGAAGAGACCCAGGCCGGTAAAACCGCAGCCGGCTGCGGCAGCGCTTTCCAGACCTTAGTGTTGCGAATGATGGAGGTGGTGGAAAATCTTTATTTATTTTATTGAGGTGTAGTATAATATCTCAGTCTTACCTGAGATACACTTGATTACCTAGCTGTAAAACTATTTAAAATTTAAACCTGTCTAGATCAAAACATACATTTTTAAATTTAAATCGAAGAAATGTTTAGTTACTAGTTTTCCTCTAATTTTAGTTTTAGTGTTAGTTGTTGGTTGCAGATGGATAAACTCAATGATTTTTCCTCCAAGTGATAGTTTTATATAGTAAAACTCTTTGAAATTATAACTAACACGTAATTTTAGCACGTAACAAAAATTCGCAGTATCAAATATTCTCAAAACTCTGTAACATGATATAAACTAGTTCACTTGCCAAAAAACGAGTTCAACGGCCGGAAAATAATGTAAATATGTACACTACATACGTCAATCTCCGCCTTAATAAACCCGCCCACAGAGCGAACATACTGTTTACCTACATAATATTGTGCACCTACGCTGAAAGCTCTGCTTTTTCTTTATCTCGAAGGTTGCAAAGGTCTATGCGCGAGGTAACTGTTTGAATGACTTTAAAAAAATTATGTTATCAAACAATTAAACAATTACAATTGCATACGAATGTAGGTACAAGAGAATTAGCAAGCTGAAGTGCAGGTTCGCGGTTCTAGGCGCGCGCGTTCCGCGTCCCTCCGAGTCCCTCGATGAGGGATGAAACGTTGGTGTTCTTCCAACACAAATAAGGTTCGTAGTTAGCCCGCTTACATCCGTAATGAATTCGTCAAATTACGATAGTTTTTAGCATTATCATGGTAAAGCGCTTAATTTAGTGAAATTAGGGTCCCGCGATCAGTCATCTAGTACCCTAACACAAGGTCTGCTTAGCTTGGTGCTGGATGATGCTGTGTGATTAAATAAATAAATACTGTCCAGCATTATTATTTATTTATTTCTATTGTGGCCTTTGGTCTTGTGTTCAAACGAAGGATGCTTTTATCTAAACAACATTTTATCTATCTTTTACTTTTATCAAAAAAACATGCTAAAGGAAACCTTGCGAAACGACTTCTCATTAGGGTGTTGAAATCCTAGACCAGACAATAATGTAGGTCACAAAAAGCAGTTAGTCCTATTGTTCCTAGATTTGTTACTTTCAGCTGAATGCCAATTTAGGTCATATGTAAGGTTATAAGGTTCCGCACACTAAGCACATTTTTTTTGTCTGGACCGTCCTTTTCGTAGAACAATAGCGAAAATTCGTGATTTTCGCAAAAAAGATCAAAAACTGGTTTGTTTATCCACTTGGGCGGTTTTGACACCATTTTAGTAAGTTTTACTCAATGATGTAGGTACTATCCCTAGCTAGCCAAGGGGGCTCCGCGGTAAATAGCCCAACTTTCTCCTCACCGTTTTAAAGATTTTTCTGAAACTAATCTAATAAAAGCAATGAAACGAATCACAAAATATAACCAATATGTGATCTACACGATAAAATACTTCATTTTCACAATATTTTGTTGTTATTTTGTTTGTGTAGTTTTAAAGTAAATCACTGTAAAAAATCCACTTAATGAGCGCGGGGTTTTGACATCACATGAATAAAAAAAAAATCTATTTTTTTTCTTTTATCATTGTTGTCAAAAGCATTCGATTGCGTACACCATGAAACATTAATCAGGAAACTACATCACTATGGATTAATGGACTCCTCTTTGGATCTTCTTACATCTTACTTGAGTGATAGGATACAGAGAGTTGACATTAATGGGAAACGGTCTTCGGGGTCTGTAGTTAAAATGGGTGTACCGCAGGGTTCTATCCTCGGTCCTTTCCTATTTTTAGTTTATATTAACGACCTGCCTCATCTGGTAAAGAATAATCACGAGATTGTACTGTTTGCTGATGACACTTCATTAATTTTTAAAATGAAACGACAAAACACAAATTTTGACGATGTGAATAATGCAATCTCAAAAGTAGTCCATTGGTTTAGTGTTAATAATCTGTTGCTTAACGAAACCAAAACAAAATGTATTAGATTTATTCTACCTAATGTTAAACAAGTTAAGGCTGATGTAAACGTAAAAGGAGAAACGTTAGAAATTGTAGAAAGTACCGTTTTCTTAGGAATCACCTTAGATAATAAACTTCAATGGGGCCCACACATAGATAAGCTATCGAAAAGACTTAGTTCTGCAGCGTATGCAGTCAAAAAAATCCGTCATCTCACAGACGTGGATACATCTAGACTTGTTTATTTCAGCTACTTTCACAGTATTATGTCTTATGGTATACTGCTGTGGGGGAACGCTGCAGATATTAACACCGTATTTGTGCTGCAGAAGAGGGCTGTTCGTGCAATCTATAATATGGGTCCCAGAGAATCCCTGCGTGATAAATTCAAAGAAATAAACATAATGACAGTCCCCTGTCAATATATTTATGAAAACTTATTGTACACTCATAAAAATATCAAAAGCTTCCCTAAAAATAGCGATATACATAATATAAATACTAGAAATAAACATAAACTCGCTGTGCCCACAACCAGGCTTCACAAGATTAATGTATCTTTTAAAGGGCAATGTATACGCTTCTACAACAAAACTCCTAGTGAGTTGCAAAATCTATCAATAAATAAATTCAAACAAATTGTCAAAACCTTTCTGTGCAAAAAGGCTTACTACAAAATATCAGATTATTTAGAAGATAAAAAAGCTTGGGACGGGTTTTGCTCCAACTCGAAAAATAACAACTAACAGGCTAAAGGTTTCTTAGTCGCTTCTTTACTTTAGTCTACATACCGAAGCGACAGAAATCAAAAGTACCACTTTATTTCCGTGTTAGTGCTTTATTTTAAGAATTTGACCTTTTCTAAGTGTACAATTTTGTATTTATGGAAATAAAGAATTTTTGATTTTGATTTTGATTTTGATTTTGATTAAAACTACTAATTCAATCTTTCCTTTGAAATTTCTAGATTTTCTTTATTTGTATTAAGATTCAATATAATAATAATAATAAAACCACAAAAAACGTTCTGGAACAAAACCTTGCGAATTATTTAGAGCAAATTAATATTTTTCGAAAACATTCAACATTATTGGTCATATTTTGATATGAGGCTGGTTACATTTTGATATGAGGCTGGTTACATTTTGATATGAGGCTGGTTACATTTTGATATGAGGCTGGTTACATTTTGATATGAGGCTGGTTACATTTTGATATGAGGCTAGTTACATTTTGATATGAGGCTGGTTACATTTTGATATGAGGCTGGTTACATTTTGTGATTTGTTTCATTACTCATATGGGACAATAATGCAGCCAGCGTCTTGGGCACGCTTCCGACTGGTATTGGTATGGATCAGTTGAGTTACCTGTAGATTGTTTGCAACAGTCTGCAATTAGCTCAATTGTTTCAATTGTAAATACTTGTTTTAATTTAATATTTTATTTGATCGTAATTTTCTTTGTTAATAAAGAGTGATCTCTTACTCATTATTAGATTCGTTTCAGAAAAAAAGAAAAAAAACCCACGGAGCGCCCTATTAAAACTAAGTGAGTAAAAGTATGGTGTTTAATAATAAATATAATAGTGTGTACCATAATAAATTATGTTTTTATCATACAAAAGTAGGTATGACGACCGAAGGTTGACGACCGATGTGGCGCGGCGAGCGAAGGTTCGCCTGCGACACAGGAGGTTGCGGGTTCGACTTAGGACAAATGTTTGTACGTTAAGCAAATAATTGTTTTAATTCCGTTAGACTTATGACTTTTTTGTTATCCTTTTGGTCCTTAGATATTTCTGAATAAGTAATTTTTTTGTTTTTTTTTTTTAATTTGTTCCGGGGTATTTTTTAATAAAGGTTATTATTATTGTCTTATGTACAACTATAACACAAGCTGTGCTTAGCTTGAGGCTAGGTGGTGCTGGGTGGATTGGATTGTATAACGTTTTTTTTGTACCTATTTATTTGTATTGATTTTTTTTCAAGTTTTGAGTAAGACCTTTGCCCAGAATAAATAGGCTCGTAATTGTTTTTCCAAGTACTTACTTATTGACTAAGCAGTATCTATAATTTGTAAACAAAAAACACATAATTACTGCATTTTAATTTTTCGTTTGATCTACTTTAGTTATTAGCAAGAATACGCAAATTCCTTCACATCCTCGAATTACGCTGTTTCGATCTTTGACCTAGAATGCAATTTACTTTATATACTCGTCTATATTCATTCATATTGCTTACTAAAACGCTGACTGCCGAGTTCGCTGAAATAAATACTTAAATACCCATCCATGCTTTGTTTATCTGTATATTTTAAACTAGTATCTGGCCGCAGCTTCGCACGCGTTTTTTAAGGTTATTTCTTTCCCATGCGAACTGATTTATGAGCTAAAAAGTATGTTCCTATGTTGTCCCCTATCGTCCTGATGTTTTATTCCAGAGGCCTAGAACTGACTGTATGCAAAATCTCAGCCCGATCTGTTCAGAAGTTCTGACGTGAAGAAGTAACAAATATCCAAACATCTTAACATCCAAACTTTTGCTAAGGAATGGAACTCAATTTTTGAGTCAAATTTTTGGTACATTAAGATATATTTTTCTGTGCTTTTTTTACTTCAGCCTACAGTTTCGTTCAAGTGTTACCAAAATCTAATACATATTTTTGTTTTTCAGGTCACATACTTCAGCAGGAAACTGAACGTGGAGGGGGGATTAGTATAGCATCCATTGGCTGAACATGCCTAACAATGCATATGTATGACCTGTTCGACTCCCGCCTCAGGACAAATTATTTATTATTAATTCACTCAGCAACATCTAGCCCTAAGATAGGTAGTGTTATGGGTACTAAATAACTATCACTTACATGGGTCGATCTTTTTTGTACACAGAAAATACCCGGAACAAATATTTGCAGATCGTACAAACAATTGTCCCAATTGTCCAGCACTAAAAAGTTAATCTACATATCATGGACAAATATTTTTTAGTTCAGTAAGTCGGTATTTTTGTGATAAAATCTCTGTCTTAGTGAGAACAGTTGCTCAATGCGCACGCGCATTGTTTCGGGCGCGCATCCGTCAGCCAATTACAGATGCCGATGGACAAGCACGATTAACGAATATCTAGTCTTAACTTGAACACGAGAGCTAGAGAGTGTACCTACTAGAAGAGATCCTTTTAACGGATGTATCGAGAGATCATTTTGACGTCACGAAAAATATACTCAGCAGATCGGGCTGAATTTTGCATAGATGTAAATCTAGGCCTGAATTAACATATCGATACCATATGACTCAAAGAACGGAATACTTTCTTCCTAGGGTTCGTGTAAGTAGCTCAAAAACAACATTTTTTTAATTTAATTTTGAAGTATCGTATAGGATAATTGGTAAAATATTTATATTTTTGACCCAAAGATTTTGTGTGCTTTGCTTATACTTCATTAAATTGTGTTTCTTTATCAAAATTAAGAACTCAATTTCACCCATTGCTGGGTATAGGCCTCCAAACTCCTGTGCCATTCCAGACGGTCCTGCGGGATAAATAAATTGTGTTTAGCGTGACAGAAATGCCAGGTCATAAAGGTAATTTTTTCGAAAAAAATCATGAAACGAAATATACAGTTCGATAGAGAATTAAAAACTGAGTAAAACAGCATTATTAACTCAATTTTGACCACATGTCCTTTACGCCCTTTGAGCCCAGAGGTATCGATATAAGCTACTCTTTATCCCGGAAAAGAAGCTGGTTTACCTTAGAAGGATCCACAAGCCATATCTAGTCAGCTTTATATCTACGAGACCAACAAAAACCCGTTGAATAGTCATGTATGATTGATGTACCTACGCTAAACGCGACTCATTCACGATTCTATCGGTTGGGTAGCAAAAGCAACTGGGGACCGGTTTCACCAAACTCCTAATCTCAATTTGTGTTTAACCTGCGATTAGCACGGTGCACTTCTTCCGATTTATGAATCAATACTACTTAATTTAAATTTCAGTTTTTCTCGTACCATCTAGTAATCAGATTGCCGATTTTTGATTAAGAGTAAGGGTGCTATTACTCTCATCAGGAGAGGTATATGTCCAGCAGTGGACTAGTATCGGCTGACGATTATAATTAGAGCTCCCGGCTCGTGCGCAGCGAGCGATAGCGCGCAGTGCTCGGAGGGACGCGGAACGCGCGCGCCTAGAACCGCACTCACCCTGAAGAAGTCCCTTGTTAAGGGATGAAACGTTGGTGTTCTTCCAACACAAATAAGGTTCGTAGTTAACCCGCTTACATCCGTAATGAATAATTAAAGTAATTATCCAAAACAGATTTTTCAGATCTTTGAAACATTTGTCGTCGGAATATTCATAATATTAGTAATTATATTGTACGACGATAATTTATACAAAGGTTCTCATATAGATTAATAGAGATCTTAGTTTAATCATCATCATCATTATCAGCCCACACACGTCCACTGCTGGACATAGGCCTCCCCCATACGACGCCACAAAGAGCGGTTCTGAGCAGCCTCCATCCGTCGACTCCCTGCGACCGCTACAATGTCGTCAGTCCATCGACTGGTCTCTCGACATTTCAGTGGACTTACTAACATAGGCTGATGATGATGATGACTAGGGCATATCTAATTTATTCAGAATTTCGAAACGCTTCAACTATTTAGACTAAACTAATCTAAATTGAACCTTCCTCAACGTACTTAATTATCTAGGAATTAAGTTTCACCTTTACAATTTAGATTAAGAGCGGCCTTCAGACTTGGGTTAGAATTAAGACAGACATTTAGATTAGATCAATTATGTTAAATTATGGCTATGGGTATCGCAATGGGAAACTGATCGACAGTTACGCAAAATTTGGACTGGAATATAACTGGGAACAGCTGAGATCTACATGCTGATTCTCGTCACATTTTTGTACTAATTCATAAATTTTTCAAACATCTCTTTTTTTTTACTTTAGAAACTCTGGTATGAGCGCACGCGGACTGCTAAGCAATTTATTGATATTTTTGAATCTGATTTAGGGCGGAAGCTAGTTTTTTAACTATTATTGAAATTGTTCTTTCGGAATCAAAATGGATTTCTGTGTTTCCAGTCCAACGTGGTTAATTATTCTTTTGTTTTTCATGTTTCTGTTTATAATGTATTAGGGTACAATAAAGTTATGTATTGTATTATCCATTGCCATCAATTATCACAATCGATAGGATTCTTTAAAACAAAGATGATTCTCAGAACCGAAGTTGGGTTGAGACTAGACTTTCAAGAGCCGTCTCAAGGCTGCGTCATTTTCGATGAAACCAATTTGGTTTGTATTTTCTGTTGAGGCGCCATTGTTTTTGGTTTTCAATCTAATATCAACTGATTTTAGACTCATCTACTAGATCAATCCTTTTAAGCTTAGTCGGCTCATTTTATCTTTGACTTAAAGGAGGATTTGTACCAATTAAATTCTTAGAATAAGGCAAGATGTTTATTACAACCATAGAAAGTCTAAGGTTTTTAATTATATTATCCCGCCGAAACCGATAATTTTTGGGACTTATTTCATTTCTCATAGAAAGTCTGGTAGCCTAAGGTAAGTACTAAGTTAGGTAGGTACTTACTTTCATATCATTCCACTTTTTTATAGAATCACTTCAATCTAGTCACGTTCTTCACTTTATTAAAGCTTTTGGGTAAATATTTTTTTAACGAAAAACACTTTATTCCGTCTTAGAAAATAACGGCGGATCGGAGCATTACAGCAATATCCTACATATTGCTGTATCACCGTTGAAGCTAGACATTTATTAAGAAAATTACAATAACAGATTATAACAATTACAACTAGTATTTACACTTATATCTATTTCCTAATTTTCTAAAATCTAGGCCGTCACCAGAAGACAGTGTGCCCAGAATGCTGGCAGCATTGCCATTCAACATGGCAATGCTAATTCGTTGACCGAAATAAAAGCCAGCATTCTGATCACCAGTGGACACTATTGAGTTTTTTATTCCTTAACACGTTGACTGCCCGTGTATAACATATATTATACGTAAATAATGCATTTTTGGTCTGTGACGTTCGTAGGTAAATTACATGTAATGCATTATCCAAAGGCAATTCAACCGCGTTTCCTGGGCCGGACTTGTGAGCTAGAGCTTTGATTTTCTAGGGATGTATGCATTGGTAAAAAAAATTTTTTTTTTGGTCTTAATACCTCGAAATTTCTCAAAATAGACGGGACAGTCATCGTGTTAAATACAATTTTATAAATATATTACCAATTTCCTTGCATTTTTATTATGCTTAGATATTTTATTGTGCCTAGGAGGTCATTAGATTAACATAAGTATTTGTTTACGACCGGTGGATATTATTAAATCATTATAATTGACCGTAAATTCCCGGTTGTTCACCTGTCTAGGAAAGGTATTCGGAAACTTCTGAATGCCGTGAAACAAGTGGAAATAAATTATTTCAATTAAATCATATTAATGATCTTTAATAGTTGATTTTATCTCTAGTGGAACGCTCATGAGTTCGTTCGCAAGTTTATATTACGCATGAAAAAATAATAAATAAAGATAACAGGACATTTATATCGTATTGCATCAGATAAGTCACCGACAACCGTTCAGATACGTTTTTGTAAACTTGAAATAATAATAAATACTTAGCAATTAAATTTCAAGACGGTTTAAAGATCTGTGACTAAAAATTTATTTTCAAATAAGATTCCTTGCTCGATTTAGTTTAAATTTAGAATTCTAAGGTCCGTATTCTGAAAGCTTGCTGTCATCAATCTATGTTTGAGTATCATTTTTCTATGGCATAATCGTCACTCGAGCATAGCAGATCTATGACTGAGCAGGCTTACATAATACGGGCCTTAGTGTAGGATTCTTTGATAGATTCGGTTTAAATTTGGAACCACGTCCTTAAAGTATTTCGACTTGTTTTGGATTTTGAATTTTGATTGCCTATACTTAATGTTTTCAAGGTAAAACACAATAATCGAAAATAGGAAATTCTACAATATTGGTGTTTTCTTTTATAATCTACTACATTTCTACACTACAGTGTAGTATCATAGGATAATAAAAAGAACAAGTACTTAGGCTTCTTTCTGGGTAGGTAGGCATATTATTGGTGTTGCTGCCCGAGTTTTAAAGTCCCCCATGTCCGTCAACATTAAAAAGAAATCACAGCCAGCGTTTCCAAGATTTCTTAACCCGCTAATAACAACTGACAAGTTTAATTTTTAAACTGGTAACCCAATATGGCGGCGCGCAGAGACCTGACACTAATTCGCACTGTACGCGCACGCGCATTTACTGCGTCAATCATTTTTAGGGTTCAGTGACTGATGTGCAAAAAAATAAGCCTCTTTAACATTTTTTTCTGTTTAGTTTTGTTGTTGACACCGTGGTAGAAGTAGAACGTAACACGTCAACTACTGTCTTATTCGTCATTCCTCCTACTTATCAGGGTGCCACGGAAAGGATACATCGAGGGAGTCAGCGTTAGGTTGTACGATTTTTTGAATTTCGATATTTTTTTTGAAATTTTTCTTTATGTGTTCGTGGTTTTTTACTTATTCTCTTACGTTATTATGATTGTTTTGAAATTTCTAAGGATTTACTGTATTCTTTACAATAATTTCAAGAAAAAACACTGGTTCTGCTGGATATGCAAAAAAAAATGAGTAAAAACGAACGCGAATATGAAGAAAAAAACCTAGATTTTCTGCAAAAAAAACTAACTGAAATTAAAAAAAACGTTACTCATTTTTTTATTCCATGGCGTCCGAATCACCTTTTCGACTTTGTATACCCTTTCCGTGGCATTCTGCATAGGCGAAAGTTTGTTAAGATGTTTAGGAAAAGACAACGCAAAACTACTGAGCGCATCGAGCTAAGATTTTGTAGATATCGCCCTAGAAAAAGCATAAGGCTTTACATCCTGGTAGAGCGTGTGCGAAGCCATTGGCTTTCTAACTCAGGGGTTCATAATGGATAATGTAATGCAAATTTGTTGAAGACTATATTAACTAAGCCAAGCGCCCCTGCGTGTCGCATCTCCTAGGCGGGGCAGTGAACTACACTAACACTTTTATGCCCCAAGAATGACGAGAAACGCACATGTCATCCAGCACGTCCGTGTAGCGGCGCAGCGGCGACGGCGGCGGTACGCTCTAGGGCAGTGAATTCGTTAATAATTATTGGCAACAACAAATTTGCGTAAAACTTTCCTAGCTAGTTTTGAGTTAGGTCCAGACATGTAAAGGTCAGTAGACTAGACGAATAAAAACTTTGGTACTTACCTACACCAACATTACTGACATGCCGCCGCCGCCGCGGCCGCGCCGATGCCAGTTTGTTATTATGTATGTATGTAATTAAATTTAAAATGAATAATGTGAATGGTTATTTTTTATAAGTTGTAAGTGTACCCTATTGTAATCTAACTGTCTATCACCAATGGTCCAGACGTCCACGGCTGAACATGACCTCCCCATGCCACAAATTAATAGTAACTATCAATGTCGTTACGTCATTCTTTGCACAAAATAATAAGCATGTACAAAGTACGGCGTTTTTTAAAAGCTATCAAAATTCAAAATTCAAAGTGCTTTATTTCCTTCAGACCTTACAGGACTCTTGGACACGTCACAAAACTCAGATTACATAAATAAAACTGGGAAATAAAGTGATCACTTCCACTTCAATCTTTTTAAGGTAAAGTAAAGAAGCGAACAAGAAACCTTTACCTTGTTAGAATGTTAGTTTTCGAGTTGGAGCAAAACTCGTCCCAAGCTTTTTTATCCTCTAGATAATCTGATATTTTATAGTAGGCCTTTTTACAAAGGATGTGTTTAACATAGTCACATAACAGTATCAACTTGTACATGTATAACTAAAATAATTATTGATTACTAGCTGTTCCCCGCGGATTCAATTTGAATTTCACATTTTTCTCCCATGGGACTACCAGGACAAAAAAAGCCCATGTTACTCTCCATCCTTTCAACTAACTCTATGCCAAAAATCAAATCGATTGGTCGCTCAGTTAGGGCGTGAAGGAAGGACAAACAAACACACATTCGCATTTATAATATAGTTAGGCTTAGGATAAACCGACTTCAAATTGTTTTGTTTCGGATCTCTCAGAAAATAATTTTCATAGAAAGGTCATCGGAGGAACGGATCGCTCGTCCTTCGTTGTATGTGATCCGCAATCCATCAACTTTGTAATTTGTTTTTCAAAGTAGACTTAAAAGTAGACCAGGCAAAACATTTGTCACCAGTGATTGTGAAAATTATCATGTGATGATGTTGCATCATCACGTGATGGCGCACATATCTATTCCTCGAGGGTCAAACTTTTATAGGACCACCTCAAATTCAACCTTTATACAACGAAGAATCATCAAAATCTATTAAGTATTGGTAAAGATATCAACAAAATTGTTGTAGCTTGTCGTTCAACATTTTATGTTGGTTTGCTTGACGGGGTAACCACTGATTTGACACTAAAGTCGGACATCTTAAAAAAATCTGAAAAGCTTGAAAGATTTTTCTGTCTTACTTTAAAACTATCGTAGTTTGACGAATTCATTACGGATATCAGCGAGTTAACTACGAACCATAATTGTGTTGGACGAAGACCAAAGTTTCATCCCGAGGGACTTCACAGTGAGTGCGGTTCTTGACGCGCGCGTGCCGCATCTCTCCGAGCGCAGCGAGGGTACTAAGGCTCATAGCTAACCCACTAACACCCGTAATGTATTTTCCTAACCATGTTATGGTTAGGCTAGCTAGTGTTACGTTGAGGAATATTTCTTCCCAACCTTCACACCCGTGAGACAGAGCATTCTGAAGGTTAGTCGGTCGTCAACATTAAAACTTTTCCCTTATTCAAAAACCCATCCGGACACTTTAAGGTCTTAATGCAAAAAAAATATTGAAATTACGCATTGGAATGAACAATTGCGAGAAAAAACCGTAATTATTGATCTTCTGTAGTTGGCAAGTAGGCTTATCGGTACAATATTGTTTGGTGAGGGTTGAGGCACAATGGAAGATGCGCTATTCTGAGATTTGCTTCCATTCACGCAGCTAAAATAAATCTAAGGTTTTGTATTATAGTGCGTAAGCCGTCGCACCCTGGGTAATCTCTAATGCCGGGTACAGACCAAGCGAACGATAGCGAGCGAATGCAAACGATTGGGATTTAACAATCGGTACGTTCGTTCCATATTGCTTTGATGTAGCGACAGCCGCCGAGGGTTCCCAAAAACCGACTAAGGATTTCATGGCTCAGTTGGTTAGAGCACACCCCTACTGAGGGTGGGGCGCAGGTTCGAGTCCTGTCGAAGTCGAAAATTTTTGGGAACTTATTTTATTTCTTAAACATAAATCTTTTATGAATCTAGTAGGTACCTCTGTGCGAAAGTAACTAGTCAGACATTCGGATACAGATATACTATAGAAATTAATGCCTAAGCCTAATTTTACTTACTTACTGTACTTACTGGCGTGGCGCAGTGGTCCGAAGGCCGTTTCAGTCCAGTCGACGGCACGAAGTTCATGTAGGTCTTTCTTTACTTCGTCGCTCCAGCGGTACCTCGGACGACCAATAGGCCACTTGGGACGCCCATACGCTCTGCGGGCTGCTCGATCCTCCCCCATTCGGACTACATGCCCGAGCCATCGGAGTCTCGAGGATTTGGTTTCTCCTATAATGTTTGGCTCGGACACTAGATCAAAAAACTAGAAGAAATTTAATTCTTTATTTTTCGAAGTGCGCGTCCCATCTTCCCACTGGGTGGGTCCCAGAATTTTAGAAGCCTAATTCTAGAAGTTTGTAATAATTCTGCTCTATAATAATCAGCCTGCTAGATCCCATAGTTGGGCAAGTCTTCTCTCCTGGTCAAAATCACAGTCATTATTATCCACACATGTTATAAATACATAGGGTCTGGTAGGTACCTTATTCTTACGACATCAATGGGCTGAGTTGGAGGGGTCGATTCTTATGCTAGTCGCACACCTGGAAAGCACCGCTAACGTACAACACCAAAATCTGCATGAACATAGGACTTTAACTCGTAACAATTAGCTGCATTTTGTATTAGACAACTCGCGGGCCACTCGTTTGAAGCTTTTCTGAAGTCATTTTTAATATAACGACTTTAAGCCCATATTTGAATGCTCATTTTTGTGCTGTGCTGTAGCGGTGTTGGATTTATCTGCGCAGAGCTTAACGAGTCGACCGCCACGGATTTAACATACAGTAGTATTATTACAGAATTTACTGGAGAACCTACCTTAAATTCCGATATCCACAAGCACAACCCAATTAACAAGCAAATTTCGTAAGTTGTATGTATGAAAGTCTGTCGTATGACAAGTTTTTTGTATGTACTTGTATGTAGGTACGGCACGCGCAATGCCAAAGTATCATATTTATCGACCACTCCCAAGTTTGTACAAGTAAATTAATTTTACTTACCACTGAACCAGAACCAAAGGACAATCAGAATTGATAATCTTCTAGCCAAAATACATTAGTTTTTCTGGCCTATCTTTCAGAACCTGGACTAAATATATTTTAAGATCTAGAAAAAACGCAATAAAGTTCGTAGAGGTACTTCTCCGTCAGAGCGCTAAATGGCTAACAGCTATCTTTCTGCCTTGAAATAAAGGGCATCTCTTTCTACACTATGCAAACTGTGGGAGCTGCAGCCCCACAAAGATAGCTAACGCTTGCAGTGTAATAGCCCGGTCATACGCTCAGTCTTTTTTGCGCAGTTTTGTTTATGATTTTATGAGTGCTCCGTCAATCGCGCTCAGTTTAAAGTTATTTGCCTAGTTTTCTTATTTTCTTCAGCGTGAACCCCTTGGCTCTCGAGTCCCCTTGGACTGCAGCGGTAGGTGAGCGTGGGGGATTTGATAACAACGAGCAGAGCATTATGAACATTATTTCCATCAGTATAAGGCTCAAAGTAGATTGGTTATAACGAGTAAGGTATCTATTAAGAAGTAACATTACCTAATCTGTGATTTTATGAGTAGGTAACCTCGTCCGGGTACTACCGTAATGCCTGTTGCTACCACTGACCAACAAAATATATTTTTTCGATAACAATACTGCACATACACACTTGTGCACTATTGTTATCTGTTCTGCCCACATGCCGCCGCGCCGTGGCCGTTATTCGGCGGCAGGGATCGGTTTTTCGGTTTTAGCTCTTCAAACCGACCGATTCCGACGCTTTAGATACTTCAAAAACTGATACTCACATCAAAGTCCGCTCCGGCTGGATCCATAATGATAATGTTCTTCGGATCTGATAGGCGTTGGTGCGTTCCCATTAGTTCCGTATCATTTCATTACTTGGTTCGTTAAAATTGTTAGGTAATTGGATTTTTTTATTACTTATTTTTTTCGTTTTATCTGTGAATCAAATTATTTTTAAGAAAATTGGTCTATATATTTCAAATCTTTTTCTTAATCCTGTAGCAATTATTATCAGAATTATTTCTCTTTGTTTTAAAAGCATTTAACAAGTATTTTTATTCAAAAAGTAATGTATTTTAAACTTTATGTTTTTGAAGTTATTAATCAAACCTGACCTAGTGAAACATTACAGAAATTGTATCATTTTCGCATAGTGACAAGTCTCGACCGATTTAACCTTCTTTATTCATCCGAGGTACCTCTAGGAACCGTCTCATACAACTGTACAAATTCACTAAGCACACAGTGTCTGATCGTCCGGGAATTCGAGATTAATAGTTAATGAGATGAATATAAAGCATATTATCATTTGGCGTGGTTTTATCAAGTTATCAGAGGTCGGCATGTCCCGATGACATTGGATTAATTGAAAAATGACTTTTGGCGCGACCTCCATCCATTGAACGGTCCAAGACGCCGCCCGCGCCACTGTGGGAACAACTGTATACCCAAATACCTACCTACTTAAAAGATGTACCTAGTTCAACTCAAGAACCTAAATTAAAAAACTAAATAGTGGGTAAGAAAAAGACTCAGAATTTAAAATTCATGCCGAAACGTTTATTGATCTCTATTTAAAACTTATTAATAACAGATTGCATAATCAAAATTTTCATCTTAAAAAACTAGGAAAGCAATCCCCGGGTAATTTGCCATGCATAACGAAAACTCGAAATTAAGTTGTGATCTTTTAAAAACCTAAAATCAAGTTTCTCCAGCAAAGCGTACGACAATATACAATTTGATCTCGTTATTTAAACATTTGTTGAAGTAAACATAATCATAATCAATAAAAATAATAATTAAATAACATGTCAACATATGAATGAATGAATGTCTAATTGAACATCATTATAAATAATATTAAATAACACAAAATAATTAAAAACGTAAAATGTCATGCACACCCGCGAGTTGGTATATAAAATGTATTAATAGTCATGCTTTCGAAAATTTTAGTATTTGTTAGTCATTAAAATTGAAAAGGACAACACAAACAAAAACTAAAACTAAACCTACTGCGTGAACAAGTTTGAGCGGGAAGGAACACGGAAAAACGTTCAAGAGATCATCTGATGGTCATATAACTTATCACCTAGCTCATTTTTACCGCTCCCTCCTCGTTCTTACCATGACTGATGGTAAAAAGCATGTAAATGGTCTATAATTGGACTACTGCGCGTTACAAATTCAGCCTACCAACTGACGAAATTGCCGTGCAGCATAACCACGTTAGATGTATATGAACTAGAACATAATCAACTAGAACATTACAAAAAGATGGAAACATTATAACAGATATAATAATAATAGATTCAAAGGTTTCAGCGGTTTATACTGACGGCAGATTACGTAAATTCAAGATATCGAGGAGCTTATTGGTAAGTGACATATTGTAACACGAAGAGCCTATTAGTTATCGATGGACTGAGATCTTGCACCAATAATTCTGCATCTGACGTTGCCTTGGATCTGTAACAATACAAAAATAGGTTAAAACTGCACAGCAAGATATCTTTTCTGTAACGTAAACGAAAAAGTCAAAAAACTTATGAGTAATTGCATAAAAAGTAACGTATACCGTTCTTTTCGAGGTCTACTGGGATTATTAAATTTAACTATCTTCAAGTCCACCATATTTATTCTAAACTTGACTATAACTATAAAAAAATTATATCTAAAATGACCATCACACAATAAACAACAATTAGTGCAGATAAAAAATAAACGAACTATCGCGCTTGTCGAATAAAACCTTATTATGTTGGATTTTATGTACTGTGATATAATAAAGCGATGCGTAACTGGGCTTAAACTAATTTTTTATAGTCCACCTTTATAGAATTCGTAATTGTATGTATAAAGACGATTATGATAAAGGTCTCTTTATATTGGTGGTATAATGAATAATCCCCGAGGATACCTGAAAATATGTGTGTACGTTCTCCGATTTTAGTAGTTTTCGAGTTATGATTTTATTACGTTTTTTTTGAGAATTTTCGGGCAGAACAGATAAAACTGATTACAGAGTACACGCTTATTTGGAACCATATTCAGTAATCTGGTTCTAATAGGATACTACAGGCTAGGATATAGGAAGGATATAGGCTTGTATCACAGTGCGGCGGGAATCGACAACCTTTTGCAACAGATCAAAGGTTTACTGGGCCACAGCGGTCGTCAGGTTCACAGACTTAATAAATTTCAACCGTATTAATTCAAACTTCGGTTCAACCTAACCAAACTTCCCAAAATGATTCTAAAAATCATCCAACTGCAAAATAATACGTAATTAAAGTGATTCGTATGTAAAACGCTACCGTTACTGCGATGAAGGATCAGATAATAGCCTTCCCAGGGAACTAGACGCGACTTTGAGGAATTTAATCATATAAACCCGAGATAGCATCTCCTTTTTGTAAAATTAACAGTATAATTAATAGAAAAAGACAGTATGGGACGGAAGCAACTATAATTCAACAGAGGAAGGGTTCAGCTAGCTACCATAAACGTTCCATACAAAATGATGGCATAAGAAAAGCCGTTGTGTAAAAGTCATAACAAGATAAAACTTTTTAAATTTGTACCTTGGTTATTAACACTTGCAGTGTCTTCAGTTATTCCATGATCATGGCGCATTGCCGAACTATGCCGAAATATTGGGAAGCTAATATTATATCCTTATTAATAATATATCCCGCTGTAAATTACTTCAAGTGTTAATAAGAAGACCTCCACCACACCAAACTCCAAACTCATAGACCCAAAAATTCCTGGGTCCAGACAAAGAGGAACATCAATAAAGAATTAGATAGAAGTAATTCAAGAACTCATAGTGTTTCCAAGTCGTAGAGAGAGATATAGGCGGAGTGAAAAAACCGACCCCACCATCGAATGTCAATTTTAATCTCGTACTGGTATTTCGACGCGCGGTGGTACTTAAAAATATAATATATTAGACACAAAGTTCAAATGGTCAACCCACAGCTTCAACGATTATGGCATTAATCCATATCCTAATTAATTAAAGTATTTTTCCTATTCGTTTTTGTTAACATAACCCCAATCCGTTGTGACTACAACAATCCAATGCAAAAAGGACGTCTTTTCAGACAAAACCCTTGATTTCAGCAGAAACCCCTAAGTTCCAAGGTCTAGGTAAACTGGTGTTAAGAAGCAGGGTAATAGCCAAGGTGTGGGTGGAATCGGGGCCATGACGAAACGAAATTCAGATTGATAACGTTACTGACGTATTCTGATAACCACAGAATGTCTTCTACTACGTGTGTTGCTACAAGACTGAGTTACAGCAGTTGTCTTACTGGTTCTATATAATCTGCATTTGTAGAAAACGATGCAAAGTTGTAGCGATAAAATCGACAAGTACGTGTCGGACCTTGCACAGTGAAGCTTCCGTTGCAATTTGTTTGATCCAATTTTATATTTTTTATCAAACTGGAGAGTATTGGACCTTGCATACTGAAGCTGCCGGCCTTTGCAATTTGTTTGATACAATTTTATATTTTTTTCATATGACATTATGAAATATTTCATAATATCCAATTCACGAGAGTATTAAACTAACATGATCAGAATAAATTAAATAATACTAGGGTTTTTATGTATATTATCTTTATTGTTTTTTGTCGAAAGTTACAGTACCTCTTGGCAATTTTTTTATTGGTAGTTTGGTGGAGGACTATATATCGAGAGTATATCAAGTACCAGATTTCATAAATTACTCTCATTTCAGTAACCTATCATCTACAAAACTCTTTAGTTAAGTTTTTATACATAACCAACCAGCATAGTCGAAACCAAATAAAGTTTTTGAAAACTCATAGTAGAGGACACCAACAGTTTCTATGCGAATTTATGCCTAGTGATAGAGTTTCTTTATATCGCTTTCAGAAAAACCCGGAGAATTAGGCCGCGCTTATAACAGACTGATAAACTAGTCATATGAAATGACAACTTATTGCGACGATTACACAAAGGAAATGAAAACCAAAATACCTGCGGATAATGACATATCATCATCTCCCGCAGATTTTTACCAACAGCTGGGTTTTGGCATTCCAAAGTCAGTGCCATCCACCACAATCCTGAACTAGTCGCACCCATTAACGCCTCAGATCACAGTCAGCAGCATTGATACGTATACACTTTTGTACCTTGTCATACCAAGGTGCGCTTACTGACGGACCGAGTGAGTGAGGAGGAGTCAAGTGAGTCAGTTTTAAAGTACAGTGTATATATTGATACACTTGACTGCACTATTTCGTCGATCCACCTCGCAACTGAGCGTTTGTCTGTCCCAAGGATACATTTGTGGTGAGAGTAGCAAACTTTAAATTAGGTCCACTCAGCACTAATCTGGGTCTCTTTTTCTCGATAGCTGATCAGTATCGGTGCTAAATATATTAAAGGGTTCGAGAGTGGAATGACGGAGGGGGACTAAAGCACTGCGTGGTGGCTATTTAGGTAGTATTTTTATATGTGAACATCCCTAAATACCTGTGTATCACAAATGAATAAATGAACTTGAACTTGGCCAAGAGACTGTTGTAGGAATAGAGAACGTCCAACGGTGCGATGGGTAAGCGACATCCGCAAGACCGTGGGGTAAAACTGACCCAGACTAGCTCATGAGCCGAATGGCAGATTTATTGAGTGGTATGCCCAACAGTGGGGGGGGGGGACAAGGGCTGATGATGATGGTCCAATACTTCAGTTAGTCGACCGCTATACTAAACAATAGTAAAGACAGAGGGTTTCTTACAGTAGTATGTTAAAATGCATTTGTAAAGATCTCTCTACGCGCTAAAGCTCTACTCCACTAACGGTACAGTCTAACGGCCCCTTTACATTAGGTCGCAAGTAGTGCGGCAGACGACGACTTGTCGTGATTATCATCGCGGAGGGCAGCGCGGCAGCCGCGTGCGCCACCCTAATCTAAACAAGTGGCGCGGCTGTGCCGCCGCCGCCGCACTGCTTGCGACCTAATGTGAAGGGGCCTTTAGACTGTATTCATAATTTCCACGGAAACTCGCAACTACACGCTACCTTGACATCGATGATGACGGTCATTTCTGATCCATCAAATAAATAATATTTAATTGTATGTTTGTTTGAAACAGCGTTTGGTAAGTAATACACGATAATTATAAGAAAACACCAAACTGTAATTTTTTTATCAGTCTGTTTGTTTGAACGGATTTCATAGACTTTCACTGGCAGATTGATGATGTTATATCGGGTAATCTAGGTCTTTAATAACAAAGAAAATTACAATCAAATGATAGAAATAAATTAAAACTAGTATTTACAATTGAAATAATTGTGCTAACTGCAGACTGTTGCAAACGACTGTTGGTAATCTTAGCTTATCTAAGTTAAGATTTTTTTTTGTTTACGCCTCTATTTTTTACGTTCCTCGTAAACCACAGGCGTTTGTAGGTAATATAAGTATAACCTGCCTACTTAATACTAAACTCAAATTGAAATGCTTTCAGGTCTCTCTTCTCTTTCACTCTTCATTCGATGAAATTTCGCAAGAGATGAAGGCACGAACGATGACGTTCCAGTCCGAAATGCCGAGTCACTAGCCACATATCAATCTAAGGCACCCCTTTTCTGATTTATTAGGGATCGTCACACTCTAATGTTGGTAATTGAGAAGTACGGCGTTTCGCAGCTTTTATCAACTGTCGTTACACAGTTCAAAGATTATTTCTAATGACTTTCGACGCTTTGTCATCGATGAGCCTTTTACAATCTCCGATACAAGATTTTTCTGTATTAGTACTGAAGTATAGCAAAATATAAGGATGAAAATATTTAGTAACAATTCCGCGAAAAAAACCTTCTCCGGTAAGTTCTAACAAAATGTAGTCCGCGTTGTAGAAGAAAACGACGCCAACTACAAAATGAAAAAATACCTATCAAAGCAAGACGTCTATAGACGTAGATAGATGGCGTCGTTTTCTTCTACAACGCGGACTACATTTTGTTAGAACTTATCGGAGAAGGTTTTCTTCGCGGAATTGTTACTAAATATTTTCATCCTTATATTTTGCAATGGATTTCCGCAAAGTAACGCCTGAATCTATTATTTAACTGAAGTATAGCATTATTTCTTTAGTCGTAAGCAAGAGTAAATTCACAATGATTTAACTGGCATCAAGAATTCAACTATTTAGTAACTATTTTAATCGTTTCGTCTCTTGTATTACCTATTTAGTTTTAGTGGCGTCATAAGTGCTTTAATTTTAATGGAAATTTAAACAAGTTACATAATTCTGTTTTGAATATTTCTCCGTTTTTAAATGGCGGTACTCTCTGTAAGCCAGATTCCGGTCGAAAGATACCGATATGCTTTATGAGCACGATACGATTTTACCTTTTATTGTGTCGGATGATGTAAAACTCTCGATATTGAGTGCAGGGGCGCTTCAAAGATATTTTTGCGTGACTTTACATTTTCGCGTAGATTTTAATTGACTTCGTTGTTTGACAAGGGTCTTTTTCTTGCATTTTGCAGCTTGAGTCTATTCTCTAAGGAATTTGCAAGTGATGTGTTGATTTTATAGACATTTGAAGATTTGAAGATTCATTATAACTTAGAATGATGTTGTCATCGTGTCTTTTGTGACCCGAATGCTTTGGGAAATTTGCAATTTTTTTTCAACATGATGACGATTAACATTTGGTTTATAAAAATAAATGTTAACAATACGACCAGGTGCCCCAGATTCAAACTAAGGCAAGTGAATACAATCAAATGTAAATGAACAAACATTAATGACGTCAATGAAATTTGGGTGGTAGGCATTGTAAAGAACTTGTGGTTTCCACGCATTGTTCCTATGGAAATGTTCTTATGTTATTTATAGCCAACGGGAACTGATTCATGGGATAAAAAGTATGCAATAAGCCTTTGTTTTACTCCAGGCCTAGAACTACTTGTGTGCAAAATTTCAGCCTGATCCGTTCAGTAGTTTTGGCGTGAAGGAATAACATTCATCCATCCAAACTTTCGCATATATAATATTAGTGCGATTAGATTGGAGTGCACTGATGATGGAAAGGAATAATGCTTTTGAACGAAAAAAAACTTAAGGTTTCATTTCTCTCTCTCTCTCTCTCTCTGCTGAACGGATAGGGCTGAAATTTTGCATAGATCACTTGAATAAACCTAGACTATTTAAGTTTTTTATCATACAAATCACCATAAAGTTTTATTTTTGTTATGTTTTAAGTGCAATAAAGAGTACATTCATTCATTCATTCATCAGCTTCCATGGAATAGAAATAATATTTAAATATTTCCATATAAATAACGCACGCGAAGCCACGGGCACAAGCTAGTATAAACTAAACTTAGCTTTAGTCAGAAAGACGTTGATTAACCAAGTTTATGCAATCATACAGTGCAAACAGAAGTTCGAAGCAAACTGTTATTAACTTTGAGGATGCGCTATTGTCCTCAGCGGTTTCTTCCTCGACTGTGTAAGGCCGTGGACATATCATCGCGGTACGGCGCCGCCACCGTAAAACTACAAGGCACCGTGCCGTGCCGCAGCACGGCACGGCGCCGTGGACGGTGCGCCGCGTCTGGCTCCTCGACAGTCGATATTTTGGAGTCGTTGTGGTTAAACGGGCTTGTATGGATCGCGAAAGAGTTGGACACTGGACGCGGTCCATACCTAGACAAGCTCGTTCAAGCACAACGAATGCAAAACATCGACTGTCGAGGAGCCAGGCGCGGCGCACCGTAAACGGCACCGGCGCCGTAGCACGGTACGGCGACGGTGCCATGCCGTGGTGATGTGTCCACGGCCTAAGGCAGGTTACATTTGTGCCGTCGAGTTTGCTTATTGTATTAAAACTATATGGAAACAGACATGGTTAGCAGTAACCATAAAGTTTATTCTGAAATTTGTAAAATTGTTTGATTAACTTAGATACTAGCTTTTGTTCGCGGCTTCGCACTAGCTTTTCAAGCGGCCTATGTCTGTCCCCGGGATGTCATTTACCTCTCTGCCAAATTTAATTAATATTCGTTCAGCCGTTTAGGCGTGAAATGGTAACAGACAGGCAGTTACTTTCATTTTTTAAATTATTATGTACTTGCAGCGCCTCGCGGTTTCACCCGCGTAGTTCCCGTTCCCGTAGGAATTCCGGGATAAGAAGTAGCCTATATGTTATTCCAAACTATAATCTATCTCTGTGCCAAATTTCATCCAGATCTGTTAAGCCGTTCTGGCGTGATTGAGTAACAAACATCCATACATCCATCCAAACTTTCACATTTATATTATTAGCGGGATAGTGGGATAAGTATCAATAAAAAAAAGTTGATAAACTAAGAAATTTTCGTTACGGAGTTGATTCTCAAAGTAACAGAAAGTAGCAAATCTACAGTAACTAGATACTAAGAGCACTCTTATACTACCGCGCGGTACCGTAGGTGCGGTGCCGCAAGAGTTTCGCATTGACGTTGTCCGTTGTACAAGATGCGGAACAGATACGAAACTGCCGCGGACCTCGAGTTGCGGCTCCGCAAACTCGATTCGAAGTGTCACAGTCAGTGTCGAGTATATTTTTAGTTGTGAGTTTTATGAGCAAGCGCTGCCTAAAGTTAGATAATGTGATTTAATTTGTCCTTATATTATTTTTACCTTTTAAATTGAGCATATTATGAAAAATATTAATCCCGACAGTTTAAGACAATTGGATCATAATAGGAATACAAGTAAACTGTGACAACTGAAACTACATTTTTCAGAATCCCGAACCGAAACTAGAAAGCAAAAAATATTAACGGCGCAGCCCACGCAAATATTGAAACGAAACGAGCGAAGTCGAGGGCATCCGGCACTAAACTTTTGCAATATGAACGTTCGTAACTCAGCAGATGAAATGTGTTTAGCTCTTTTTGCATCAAACAAACAGTTTTAAAATCGGTAAGTGCATCCGTTGATGTACAAACTGAGCCAAAGGAATTTAGAGTTTATTTAATGAGGGATTGGGTTGGTTTTGATTAATGTGCTGGTAGGCCGTAGGGGTCAATATGCCTAAATATTTACTTTTAATAGCGAAATTCCCGGGCGTATATTTTATTTGACCAGCTCTAGCGCTGTGGCCGAAGGTCCGCCTGCGATTCAAGAGGGGTGGGATTCCCGCCTCGGGACAAATGTTTGCACGATCTGCAGATATTTGTTCCGAGTGTTTTGGTCGTTTCCTATGTATAATAAAAAAAGATTATCTATGTATTGTACTGTATTATGTATATCAGTTATCTAGTACCCATAACACAAGCTCTGCTTAGCTTGGAGCTAGATGATGCTGTGTGAATTGTCCAGGATTATTTATTACCATGTAAAGAATTAATATCAATAACAAAACCTGTAAAATAAATACAAATACTTAACATTTTAATTATCATAACCTTGACCGTATTAAAATAATATTCAATTTATGATACTACACTTACACGAATCGCTTTTTATAGCAGTTAAAATAAAACAATAAAATGCTATCGCAATAATAGAGCAGAGCTACCGTGCGGCCCCATTTATCTATCGATAAACCGTAGGGCGGGAACGGTATCGATATTATCTGGTTATCGATAATCGTGCGGCGAGGAAGAGCTCATTGCCTGATTACGGTAATAGAGAGATTTATGATGAAAAGAACTTCGCTTTCGAAGATGGAATTGAAAACTTGAATCACACTATTATTGTAAATGCGAAAGCTTGGATAATTTATCTGTTACAATCTGCATGAAAAAAAAAAACTTAATGGATCGGACTCAAATTTTCCATAAATGTAGTTTTTCCCTCCACGAATACTTGTCTTTTTATCCATGACTAATATTATAAACAGGAAAAAAAAATGTTTGAATGTAAATAGGCTCCGAAACTACTGGAGACCGAATTGAAAAATTCTTTCACAATTAGATTCCTACATTATCTCCGATATAGGCGATAGAATCTACCCGTGCGAAGCCGGGGTGGGCCGCTAGTTTATGATAGGAGTACCTAGCTAGTCGGTGGTAGTGGCAAGTAATAAATAAATAAAACCGGCCAAGTGCCAGTCGGACTCGCTCACGAAGGGTTCCGTACCATTATCTATAAAAACGGCAAGAAAATTACGTTTGTTGTATGAGAGCCCCCCTTAAATATTTGTTTTAAAATGAATATATAACTGAATATTCTGTGAATATTTCAAGCGTCTACCTGTTGCCGTTATCAATATCGAGCAAAAATTAGGTAAACTAATGTTGTTAATGCATTATAAAAAAAATATTATACATTGAAAACATCGAAAAAATATCTGCAGATTGTACAAACATTCGTTCCGAGGCGGGAATTGAATACGTAACCTTCTGAGTGACCGGCGGACGTTCGACCCGCAGCGCCACTGGCGTCGTCGCATAACACATATGTATATTAAGTCGATGAATATAATATGTAATATGCCTATATCAATAAAGAAATAAAGTGAATAAATAATAATCCCAGCGGAATAAACGCAAAATACTAAGGAAAGTAGACTATCTTTACGATAGATTTGTTTGATAGTGATCAGATAATAAAACATCGTAAATATTTTACCGTTGCCGTAAGCGGTGGATTGGCAGCTGATGAAGTACCTGAAACAGAGATACGTTGTATTAATTTACTGATAAAGTCAAAGAAATATTATGATTTTAGAAACGAATAAATAAATCTAGAATGTTGCTTTCCCAGAGGGTTGTATATTTCTTTATTAATCAAAAACTATTCTTATTTATTCAAAAGGTAAAAACATGCACGTGGCAAAAAACTGCAAATTAAATAATATAGGTACTAAAACTCTTTGGTTTAAGCCATTTTATAACTTCAGCAGATAAAGCTAAATCCTGAATTCGATAGGATAATCCGGAACTTATCCAATCTCTCATGGAAAGTCGTAGACAGTTTTGGGAACTCCATTCAGCAGAGCAATTTTATCAATATTTGCAATTTTAAATAAGTTCAACCCATACAAATATTACCAACAAGGAAACAGAGTAATCTTTATTTCCATAAGGCCATACATTTGGAATAATCAAGAGTCACTTTACAAATACTAGGACATGTCTATTTTACTAAGCCTAAAAACTTTAGTAGTTTGACAATTTCATTATCATAGGTCATTTCGTTCACTAAGTTCGTTGTTAATTCGCTTAATATTTGCAATTTTATTTTAAACTTAATGAAATAATAAAAAAATATAAGCTCGTTTGAACTAAAATATCACTTCTGTAATGCTATTTCTCCGCCCGGCGCGAACTGTCAGAAACTTGCGTCGCAATTTCCCGCCAACACATCGCAGCCCGACATCAGCTAAAAGGAATGCGGGGAAAAAATCGATAAAACCGCACTCCGACCTCAGACGGGGCGCAACACAACACAGTCTCCATTCACTAGTACTACACTACTGCAACGCACACAAGCACACTGCACAGTGGGTGGAGAAACGGCTGGGGCAGAGGAGGTTAAAGGTTTAATGCCTGAATGCAATGTTTTACGACCAAATTCATGATATGCAGTGAACATGGTAAATCGAATAAAACCCCCACCTACACTGAAACAATCGCACCAGGTAAATGTGTATTTTGTTAAATCGAATTTTCTACATGCTTACCTGATTGATTTTGAGAAGTTGTATCATGTTAGTAAAGTATGTACCCTGGTAGACCCTACCTACAACATCAACAGGAAAAACCCCAAAATGTCTAGTCAAAAACTTCAAAATCGCTGTGCTGGTGTGGCGGTATTATGTACTAATGACAAAATAATTCACGAAATTCCTGAATAGGTATTTTAACATGTTACAAAGTAAATGTTACTTAGAGCCTCTGAACGTAACATGTCTAAATGGGGTATCTAAAAGGTTAAGAACACCTCATACAAACTTCAGCGTTCAAGGCGAGTCAAGTTTCATGGTCGTAAAATGCGTCATCAATTTACGCAACTGCACGAATATATTTTGTCTAATTTCAGTCGTTGTTTCATGTCTACCTGTGTTATTTTCTTGGGCTAAATGAGTATTATTCATTGAAACACAGACCTTTTACAATAGGCAGGCAACAGTGCTACTGCTATCTTTATTATCATATAATGTCTTTGTCATTATCATAGTACCTAGGAAGTGAAATAATGCTGATTATTTAACAGAAGTTTCAATAATCACTATCGATTTTATCTTTCGTTAATATTGCCATGACTAAACTAGACCATGGCTGTAATTTAAGTTATTACTTAATATTATTCGAGTTAATAAACAAAGCTATTACCTAAAGATACAGATAATAATAGAGATCTTTAAACGCAACTATTTAGCAAGGAATTTGAAACTGAAAATGGTGAAGGTGTTAACTCCTAACCAATTACTTGTATGTATTTAAAACCTTTTGATATAAAAAAAAACATAAAACAATATATTTCTAAAACTTTTTAAACTATCATGATTATTAACATTAAAGTCATTTGTATCGGGATATTTACCATGATTTGATTTTTGATTTTGGCAGTTTCATGCGCCATGATCACGGAATAACTTAAGTCACTGCGAGTTGGTTTTAATGGCAGACATCATATCATAGTAAATATCCCGTTATAAATTACTTCAATATATTTCTATCAGAATTATGACCTTTTTAAAAAACCTCGTTCTCTGCAATAAAAAACCCAGGCTCGTTAGACCATTCATCATAGTTTTCTTACCCAGGTATAAAACTATTGAGTGGTCTAGCTATTTCGCCCTGAGCTGTGAATGCAGCGCGCCGCAATGCACTACAGACGACCGTCGCGTCTCACGCACACACGCGAGCAATACTACGACCGTACTATAAGGAGTACTATAAACGGCGGTTCATTTTCCCGACCCAACTCTGCCTATACGGAGCACTGACCTCTGCGCACAACACACAACCGACCTTATTCTCTGCTGTATTCAATTCAAGATCGTAAATCAGCTGCAGCTTCAAGTCTGCATTCAGCGTTGAGAACTTATCATCGTAAAATGGACTTTACGGTTGGGTTAGTTGAGTGGTTTTCTGTGTGCTGCGGTTTAGATATAGGATGTTCGGATTGTGCTGGCGATGTCTGCAAAGTCAGACATCTATTTATAGAGCATAGCGATTAAGTTTAGCACTCCGGCACAGAATAATGCAGCAGTGAGATAAACTACGCTATGATGTAGCAGTAAACGGGGAGACAGTTTGAAGGTGCACTATCGGGTAGTGCAATCGATGGTTTATGTTGTTTCGCGAGTGCAATTCATGTTGGACATACCAACTTCAAGTTTATCAGGCTTTTTGCGGGGCATACTTGGTTTATATAGGGTGTTTGGAAATAGGTTAATGTTTGGGACTTTTGGTTTAACCAGTGAAGGTTGAAATTTTTTGCCAACTATTCAAAGGAAAGCGAAAGAATACTTAACATGAGATTTTGTCATACGTCGTTCGGGGTTACTATGTGCCACATTTAGAGGTTTTTTCATTTTAACAAAAAAAAATACAGGTATTTCAGTAGGTATTAATAAATAAAATCATATTGGTAATATATTTATTTATGAGTTCTGAATAACAAAAATTAAGAAACAATAATACTTAGTCTAAGAAAACATAATATTGTTGGCATATTCTCACCTGCTTATTTGGGGTGAAAATGTGCCACGCTACATTTCTCTTTATATCTCTTAAAACAGTAGGAATGGCACATTGTCACCTATAGCTAATCAAAAAATGTGCATCTAGTGCCCTATTACACAGATAAAAAATATGTGTTGCCATACAAAAAAATATAATTATTTTTGGTAGAAATAAATTATTCTAACTCTACCAATTCGGTAATTCTGTACAAACCTCTTTTTGATACCAGAACTGGTTCGTTTATTGCCTGAATTATCTCTGAGTTGTCGTACCAAATTATATCAGGCTTGGAGGGCCATTTCCATATGTTATGCCCAGCTTTTTGCATGGCAGACACAAGAGCCGATTCAGGTAACTTTCTCAATATTTTTCCAGGATAAACGTTTCCATCATATTTAACAAGAACGTTACTTCCTTCCTCAACATCTAATGATTTGTTACCGTCTTCCTCATTTTCTTTCAAACTGTTCACTATGCTGCTATTATTTTCTTTCTCATTTTCTCCCCGTACTTCTTCGTCATTTAAATCGCACCAGTTAGTACTGCAGTCACTTTCTTGGAATGATATATTTGACGACGCACTTGTACTGTCCTCGTCTGAACCTACATATATTTTCTTTTTCTTCGATTTAACAACATATTTGCCTTTTAATTTAGCAGGTCCTTTCGCTGATTTTTTAAGTCTCGGCAGAGATTTCTTAGGTTTACGTTTTTGTGGTCCCCCAAAAGATGTACCTGGTTGCGGCTCGATGTTTCTTACTGCTGTCAAAGTGCCATGAGATTGCTCCCCATGTTTTGTATCTGCCATTGACTGATCCGTTTGGATTGAAGATGAGTGGATAGTTCCAATTATACTTTCTATTTCGCGTTGAGTAGATGATGGGGAGATAGTAGGGGCTACTATTCTTGTCTCCTGGTTGGAATCTACATTCTCGATGTTCCTTGATGTTCCCGATGCCTCCATAACAAATTCTGAAGATTGATCAGAATCCGAAAGAAGAGGAGACAAAATGATATCTCGACTTGTTGTTTCTTCTTCTACTAAATCTGCAGCTGTAATAATTCTTGTCTCCTGGTTGGAATCTATATTCTCGATGTTCCTTAATGTTCCCGATGCCTCCATAACAACTTCTGAAGATTGACCAGAATCCGAAAGAAGAGGAGACAAAATGATATTTCGACCTGTTGTTTCTTCTTCTACTAAATCTGCAGCTGTAATACTTTTACCCGGGGGAACGTTTACGCGTCTCCTTCTTCGATTAGCCCTTGTTTCAGTGACTTGCACTCTTGTAGATCTTAAATTCTCCAGAAAGCTCTCCCCTAATAATTCACGAACTGGGACAGTAGCCTCCAGCTGCTGATTTGGCATTCTTTGCAATACAGGATCTCGGTTTAAGGGGAACAAACCACACTTTCTGAAACCAGATTTTAAATTTTGCGAAGTTTTGGCTTCCATTTCTTGGATCATTTGTTTTAAGAGCATCGGGAACTGGTCATTCGGCACACTGGAGCTTCTACTATTACGTGTATTATTTTTCCATTCGTTTAATATCTTCCTCCATGCGATTTTCATAGGTCGAAAATATGCTACGTCTAGTGGTTGAAGTAAGTGCGTAGCATTTGGAGGCAGAGCAATAAACGCAATATTGTTGGCTTCACATAAAGAGATAACGTGCGGGCTTATGTGCGAGCTGAGATTGTCTCCAATCAAAACTTTTTTACCGGTTTGTTTTTTAAGTATAGGCAGCATCGTGTATTCAAACCAATCCTCAAAACAACGTGCGTCAAACCAACCAGATTTGGTACGATTGTATCTTGCTTGTGGAGGACCATTTTCTGCCCACGTCCCCCATATATTCTCAGCTTTATATACTACGTATACTGGGGCTAATTCGCCAGCTGCGTTTCCGCAGATCATTATCGACGTTGCTGCCTTAGAAGAGTTTTTAATGGTCTCGGGATACTTCGTCCCTCTTCTAGTCAGAACTTTTACTGAGCCTGGGTCATCAACCAAGCAAGTTTCGTCATAATTCCAAATGTTAGAGTCAGGGACATTTTCGGTTTCTTTTTCGTAGTTATCGAAAAACTCGTTAACAACAGCTTCGTTTATTTCTGCTCGACCATGGGTTATATTCCTAGCCACTCGATTGGACAACAGTGACTTGTGACGCTTTAAAAACGAATAAACCCACTCCTTGCCTGGCAAATTGTTAGCAAACTTCGGCACCTTTCTACCTTGTTTCTCCAAATACGATTTAGCAACGCAGCGTAGCTCTAGTGTTGTTATTGGAAATCCAAAGGCTGATAATGCAGTTATGTGAGATATCAAAGCAAGTTCTTCTTCCTCACTAAATACAGTTTGACCTCCGTGTTTTAATGGTGCTTTGTTTTTTAATTTTGATGCTAAAGTGTTTCTGTGAATGCCATATTTTTCGGATGCGGCCCGCCTTGAGATTTTACCTGATTTAATTTCATCTAAAATTTTTTTTAATGTTTCTTCTGTATAGTTTTTATAAGACCTGCATCCAATAGGCCTTTTATAATCTCGTGGCATGTTTCCAGTTCTGAAATAAATGAATTAAGTATACCGTTTAAGAATTTTTGTGAATGGTAGCATTTTATCATCGCCCTTCTAGCAACACTATGGTGGCACATTTTCACCTGCGAAATTGAGTTTTATTCTTAACACACCTGTTTTAATGTGATAACCAAAACATTTTGAATATGATTTAAATGCATTTTAATAAGGATTAATAGTACTATAAACTCAACATACCTTGATAACGATACGTGTGGTAGTTTTTATTGCATCACCAAAAGTTTACACCTAACCTCAAAACGTGACAAACCGGTTCTCTACTTCAATCACAGATAATGTCAAAAAAGTTGCCAGGATCATTAAAAAAAAATAGATAATTATTACGAAACTATCCAAAAATCTAATTTTGAACGAAACATGTGTTATTAGTCTCAGTTCTAGTGAAAATTGGCCAAAATGTATTAACTGACCCTCATTGCACATTTTCACCTGCCAGGCACATAGTCACCACGAACGACGTAATTGGAAAAAAATATGAAAATAAAAAATACTGTAAAATTCTCCCAGGAAAAAAGCCGTGGAACTACTCTGCTAATACCGAGCTATTTTACTACGTTTTAACGGAAAAAATCTTGTTTCTCAATAATTGATGTCCCCACCCTGTACCACCCTATACCTTTACTCTCCAGCTATTCTTTACATGGAGTGGGACGAAGTAACGTTTTTTTGTTTTTTAGAATGAAATGCAAAATACTCGCCGAAGTCGCCGACTGAAGAATTCCTCAGATCAATATTACGTTAAATACATACTTACTTTTTACGATGCTAAAATTAATCACCTTTTACGATTGGCCGTTTTGATAAGGTTAATTTATATACGTATATTGTGAATTGTTTTATTGGAATATAATAATAAAGTCGTACAGTAAAATATTTCTTAAATTCCATGTGCAGACAACGTGATCAATGAAATTAGGTAGGCTTAATGGTTTGCAAGGAACATCAGTGTGGGAATCGCTTGGAGGTCTGCTTTGAAAAATGTTCGGTGCTGACGGATGGCGACGAGTCGGATCGCACAAAACGAGGGTCGGGACAAGGACGGTCGATCTGTTCTTTCGATGACTTTATAAATGATTCTATAATTTATTTCTTAGATATCCGAAACGAAGGGCGTCAGTTGGTGAGGCGCCCGAAACAACTTGGTGGTAGGGTTGTTCGTTTCTTTTATCACAGGAGACCTCCACAGCCTCAGTGGTACTCCACCTACAGATTTTTCTTTTGCTATTTAAAGCTGGCGTGACTAAAAAATAGAAACAAAATAAATGTTTTCACCGACATGATCAGTCAGAACTAGCTTATGCGACTGCCGTGATAAAAACTGAGGAATTAGTCATAACTATCCTGGACTTGATGATGACGATGATTTTGGACTTAGGAGTTCTAAGTTCTGACCCATTAGAGCTTCGGACTTCACTCAGTCAAATAACCGATCAGCTGTTACTAAAAATCATATAAATTTCGACCTGATTAAAAATCACAGACCTCCTAACATGAATGTCACAAGGAAGAATGTCCGACAGCATCGCGTCAGATAGCGCAGTGTAATCAACTCTTGCGCAACTGGCGCCTGCGCCTGCCGCGCGCCTGCGCTCACAAAGATATCATTATCATTACAGGTGACACGTTGCGCAATGTCGTGCGCACATTAACTATGTAAAGTACATGTATGGTTTGCTAAACTCAGCTTGCATTACTTAGCATTTATTAAAATAATACAGGCATCGTCGCTGTTTTATTTTAAGAATAATTTAAATAAAAAGAAACTGTGAACAAAGGCAGATGACCACATTACTAATGGAATCTAAGGAATCTTGATCCGCTAATATTGGTAACGACATATTATTATGCAGCTTGGCAGGCATGCAGTATGCAGAGTTTTTTTTATATTTTTTCTAGTATACTATTGACAAACATATGCTCGACTTGGCGGGGGCACTGCCGTGCCCCCAGACAACATATTATGCAGCTACACGCACGACTCACACGCATTATCCCAACCGAATTGAGTTCGCGGGGGTGAGGGGAGCGGGGAATGCGTCAGTCAGGTACAGATTGTCTGTGAGTCGACAACTGAACCAATAGGCTATTTGGCTATTTGACTACATTCCAAATTGTTATGATCCTAGTCAGTGATAACGTAAAAAAGCGTATTTTGATGGCTTTTACCTAAAAAAGAGTATTATATTACATTTTTTTTATGTTCGAGCACGTGATCGAAAACTCTCTGCCGTTGCTGATGACGTAACAACTTCATCTTCAACTTCTTTACGGCGCCGTTTGCCTTTCGCCTCAACTCCGCCAGTGTCTGTTTCAGAGTGTCACACATAGAGTTTATATAAGTAGTATATAAACTACTATATTATAAAACTATAAACTAGTGTCTATCATACAATGTGGTGGGTGTGGAGCATAGAGTTATTATATGGCTAGGGCGCCGCGCGCAGCTAGTATAATGTCTGGGGGCTAGTACTATAATAACTCTATGGTGTGAAGTGTGTACCATCAAGGGAGGGGTGATTTCTTCCGTCCACGGTTGACATGGTGTTGGTTGACGAACGGAGTTGTGACGTCATAGAATCATGTCGCCGCCGGAGCCATGAGCGTTTTATGACGCCATTATTTTATTCAAACTTTAAAATTAGTTTTCACAGCGCAAATACGAATGGCCTTGAAGAAACTTTAGTAGCATTTGCATTGTTTTTATCAGACAATACGTAAGAAATAATTCCCAATAGTAGTTAAATAGCCTATTGCGACTCACAACTTAAAAAATTTACGCTCATGGCCTCACAGTAAATCACGTGTTACATGAATACACGGGAATACCCCTATCAGTCACGTCACATACTCTCAAGTACTGTTTACTTGCACATCTTGGAATATCTTTGTTACTCATTCTTATCTTATTTAGTACTCATCAGATAAAGTCAATTGTATCATTTATAGGTCGTTAATTTATTTCAATTTTCTATGAAAGAGAAATTAAGTCCATACAAACTTCCCGCCATGCTACACATAAATCAGACAGATACTTCTCTTTTCTTTGCCTTAGGTATTTTTTAAAGTAAGTAGAAGTAAAAACTCTTTATTTAGAAACTTAAACCAGGAGCAAAAAAAATATCTCAAAGGTCTTGACATATCTCGTTCTTTTATTGCTATTTTAATATACCAAATTACTCTGGCTGGTCCACATACAAGTTTTAAAAGCTTTTAAAATCACGAGGTTTTTTCTTTATCTACAGCCACCGACGCTTTTTTTTGTGTAATTTGCCTAAGATCATATCACCACCAAGACATAGATTTTACGGGGTAACCAGATTGGGTTGCAGCTAGCAAGACCCACAGTAAATGGCATATGGAATGGAGGCTTACGCTCAGCAGTGAAAAGTAAACGGCTGATGATGATAACGATATGCAGTCACGTTTGAAAACTCCCCTGGTTCACAGATAAGTAGACCACGTGTTTTGAGATAAAAGGAGATAATACTAGTAGGTATCTAGTAAGTTTATCAAATATGTGTCACTGGCCTCTAGTTTTGAGGTAAGCATGATTGATTGCGTTAGAATTAAGGCGCATACCCCAGTTGAACTAGCGCCGCCACCTACCACACACCACCTTATCTTATTATTCCGTTTAACAAAGGAAATTTCAAAAATCCATCGCACTGCTTGTGATACCTATTATAAGTTTTTTTTTAATGCGTCTGTTATAGTTTTATTGCATTTAGTTTAGGCAGTGAATCGAAAATAGATTTTGGTGGCCACCAAGGGCAACTTCGATTTACTGCCACAATAAGACACAATAAGATAAAGTAGGTGGCGCATGGCGGCGCTATGCTAGTTTGACTGGAATATGCGCCTTAAACGATAACCCTGTGGTCTAAGGAGCGAAGGGCCAGGTGGCACTGAACTGGGCGACTGAGTGGCAGAGCAAACGGCAGTGCATGCATTCGATTCCAGCACATAGAAAGATTTTACTTGACTGTCTCTGTCTCTAATCAAATCAACTAATGGCGTTAGCTGGCTTGATTTGCTGGTTTCGTTTATTATAAACGTTTGTTTATAACGGGTTTCCGTTTGATGAAACTTTCAGAGTTCCGCCTAGTAAGCTACAGAACCCTTTGAACCTTAAGCAAATATCATGCAAATTAATATGTAACAACATAATCGCAAATTCATGTTATTATCGGAATATTAATACCACCCACTTCAGCGACTTAATAATAAGTATGTTTAAGGAAAATTACGAGTTTTTCCTCTTATATTTACGAATAACATAACCTTACCGTACAAAACGGTGTGAATTATAATTTTATGCATGTTAATTAAATGATTTATTCCTTAGTTGTCGTTTTGTTTTAAATATCAGTAAGCGTGTCTGCGCTACGTTTGTTCCTATGTCAAATCAATGGTTATTTATCTTTCTAGTGAGGAAAACAGAAGTATAATAATATCGGGAAGTTTTGGTAGAGTTTGCGTGTGCGTCAATCACTGATAACATCGAATGCAATAACTCCTGGCATAATGTAATCAAGCATCCATGGTCAATTACCGATCCGACATCTCGTCAATCGTCATACAAGTCGGCTTATAAAAGTGCGGTGCGATTTCGTGCCGCGTGTGTGAGTATTTTAAGTTTAAAGCTATTATGCTATGTGGATGGTCACTTGTGGTCTCCAATCTAACCCTTGTGATTCTGTTATTAGATTCTGAATTAAATAAAAAATGTCTTTGCCTAGATGCAAATTTACTTTGGTTAGGTGAAAATAGTACAATGTTTTTCTTTTTGCTGTGGCTGGGACAGCACAACCTGATTAAAAAAACGGACGAGAACATCTGTGCTGTACCTTTTTTAAAATATAAAAAGAAATTTGATAAATAAATCGCGATACAAAAAAAATGCAGATTCGTAAAAATAAAACGTTTTCATCTGCGTTAAAAAAATCGCACCGCGTTAGTGTGTTCAGAGATCTCCTGCTTTTCTTTTGCCGAGTTTTTCTTACATTGCATCCGTTTTCCTGTTATGGTGGGTGAGGAGCGGAAAAACGAACAATCTCACTTTAGACAATGGAGAAAGTTTTTATACCTATGTCTTTTAGTAAATTGAACATGGCCGATTTGTTCCTAGTTGAAAAATATTCCTTGTTGTTGTAGAAACCATGTTAAAATACTAGGAGTAGTGTTCTTCTACATCAAAGATAATCCGACGAATATGTTTTAAAGTAAGTGCCGGCCTTTCGCAAGCAAGATCTTTCACGATGCTCTAGTAAAAAATTAAAAGTCAAAGTCAATAACTTTATTTCTTTAGGCTTACAAAATTAGCACTTAGACAAGTCAAATTGTATACATTAACAGTTGTATAAATAGTGATTATTTTCAAATAAGAAACAAAATGTTAAATGTGGAGGCTAATGTGGAGCTCGGAATTTCTCTGAAGGATAGGATTAGTAACGAATACATCCGACAGAGAACCAAGTATATCGACATAGCTCAAAGAATTAGCAAACTGAATTGGCAGTGGGCCGGCCATTTCTCGCGAAGAACTAACAACTGCTGGAGTAAACGTGTTCTTGAGTGGAGACCACGACTCGGAACTCCACATGAGCATAATAATTTGCCGATAATGGAATTTTCGTCTTCCTTTCTTAGACTCCACTAACTCGTTAGACCCCCAACATCCTCTGGCGTCATATAGCCTAATAACCATCGGGATAATTAATCGATACCGCATTTGTTGAAATCGGACAAGGAGTTTCAGCGCTACATGGGAACGTAAAAATCAGTTACCTACATGTCATACATACAAACAAACATACATAGGGTACCAACGCCAAGAGTAGGCCATTAAAAAAACAAGGTAGGTAAGATTTGAGTGTTAAGTAACTTCATACAATAAATTGAATCGAGTAAAAGAAACCGCATTGACGGCCTGCATAAAAATAAAATAAAAATATTTTGAAAATTGCAAGTCGTAACAAAACGCGTAAAAATTCGGCACCTACAGGTACTTTGCGTTACGATATCGTTAATTTTCGTGAAGTTTATTACGAATTTTTGTTAAAATGGTGTAAAAAACACATTTTGTACGAATGACACGGCTTTATTACTTGATACAGGGTGATCACCCCGATGGTGGTTTTTACTTTGATTCATTTGTATTTTGGGAGCATTTGGGAAAATGTAGATTTTACGCACAAAATTTCGTATATTTCCAATTGCTCCAAAAATACCAGTGAATCGAAATTGGTTTTATCATGAGTTCATAGAAAATGGCTTACGATTTGTGGCAAATTACTTTTTCACTAATTTTATTGCTTGTGGAACGCAGACAAAATTAAAAACCATAAAAAAAATATTCTCGCGCCAACCCGCGATAAACAACCTTAAGAGAATCTGTGTGACCTGAGTTTATACCACGACTTTCAATCTACCTTCAGATACTGGTTCAATTGCATAATGAAAACGGCATTGCGTCAAGCTTACATGAACCTCTTACAAAAATGTTCCTTCTGAGAGGTATAGAATCCGCACCAAGGCGCTTGTTCAACTTCCGTTAGAAGCGTACAATGTTAGGCATTAAAATCACTTTACAAAGATTTTAAAGAATCAGTTACCATCTGAAGTGTTTATCTCGCTACCATTCAATGATTTCTACTCACTGAAAGACAAGCCGAACGCAATCAACCAACAAATGCGATGAATACTAACAAACGTACCTGAGTAATCGATTTTAAAAAGGCTGTGCCTTCGTCTCTCGATTCAACGAACTGTCACTGTTTTCAATCCCAATAGCGAGTGACCGCACCAGATAACATTGCAGTTGGGACGCTCGCTAGGAGCGAAAAAAACTACTCGAAAATAACTGTCGTTGTCACGTATGCACGTATCACGTATCGGTACGGTACCTACCCATAGGTATTATTATAACACAAGCTCTACTTTGGGGCTAGATGTTCCTGCCCGAAAATGGGCAGCATAATTTATTACTATTGTAATTTTTACGGTTTTACAATTAACGCATGAAGCATCAAATTCCCTGTGAGGTTAACGGCTCACGCAGTAGTATCGCCAAATTTACGTCCCTCGTTCGCAGCCGGTTACTTCTTGGAAGCTCTATAAAATAACATTTAAGACCTCAAGTTTTGGGTCGAAGTTCCGTCAAAGGGATTTGTTTATCTTGTTGAAAATTTACAAGATGGACGGAGAAATTTATCAAAGCTAGCCCAGATAAATTATCTAATCAATGAATAAATCTCTGTGTTCAAACCCATTGCCGTCTTCCGAAAGGGTCTACGTTATTCCATCGTCAGTTCCCACGAAAGTACAGTTACAGGCCAAAGCATGTATCTCGTGATAAATGAGATGTCTACACTAATCACGGTACCAAAAAAAACAAACAAAAATCCTTAAAAAACTCCCACTTAGCACTTCGTACATTCATAAAAATAAAACTAATATGTATGTACAGTCGGCGATGTGAGACAGGTTGTAAAAAGCCAATTATTGCGGCGCGTTTTTGTTGAGCTGCTCGTGATGTTCAATCTTATATCTTGGTCAAATGGCTTCATTAAATTTTTTATTGTTTTTACTTTTGAAGGGGTTTATGTCGGTGCAGACATTGTCTTCAAATGAAGGCAAGTGCGAATTGACGGTGCTCATACCTACCTCTTATTTTAGGTGTATGAGATATCTAAAGCCCGTATTATGAAAGCTTGCTCAGTCATCGATCTAAGCTTAAGTAAGCTTTTCTATGGGATAAACGTCACTCAAGCTAGATAGATCTATGACTGAACAAGCTTTCATAATAAGGGCCATATCGTACTTGGGCCTCCTAAATCTTGTCAGAGCCAGAATTTTTGAATAAATACCAAGCAATCAATCATGTCAAAATTCAATCAAACCCCAATGTATGACTTAATGTGAGTGTGAATTTTGTACCTCAATGTACGCAGCTGAGTGTACAGCTATGAACCATTTGTTAAATCAGCAAAAATCAATTACAACACTGGTTTTAGACAGATCAGGTGAGTAACATGATCAGGTGAGTAACATGAAATGAAAAAGTGGTAACGCGTAGTGAAAAAGTGGTAACCTGCAGTGAAAAAGTGTTAATGCAAGACGATCTATTGTTTTTTCTGTTGGATCGCAAGGTCAATATCAGAGCTGATGTAAAAAACGCATCTCACGACTTCTGGGTGATTGGTGTTTGAGAAAAAATGTGGTAAGTAAGAATCGATCGGGTTCTGTTAAGGGTTCCGTAGACGGTTCTAAAACTAGTGTGTGAAAAAAAGTGTTGTCATCCATCATCAAAGAAAAAATTGGTTGATGTTGGATGACTTCACAGAAAATGCATACAAAATGCCATAATTTTTGTCAGAGGTATTGTGTGTGAGGAAGGTCTTTGTGTCAGTAAATATCAACTAACTCGTAATATTAACAGTAGTTTGGTAACTCCAAGTTAGTAGTTTGGTTGTTCTGAGAAATCAAGGCTAATTGTAAATCAACGTTTGTGGCTAACGAATCATTGGTCTGAGTCCAGAGTTCATTTGACGGTACGATGATCGTGACGTATCTTTTTTCCATAATCTGAGACGTCACGATCACATCTCGATAGTATCGTCAAATGGACTTGGGGCACTGTTGTTATAGACTATGGTAACTACTTAGCATCTGGAATTCAGGACTAGGGCATCTGCTGGTCACGCCACTAAGTAACTAAGTATAAAAACATTAAGCATCTCAGCGTCAGTGTTTCCAAATACTCTCAGGTTTGTTGAACCCTAAAATCTATTGAGCTTTAGTTAAAAAAAAGCGGCTCTCTTCTCGGAAGCAGAGCTTCGTGATTGAATCTTTCATTTTGGTCCATCACTCCATTGATATGACATTGGATAGTTTTTATCATTCGTATAGAAACGCAACTCACGTATGTAAAGTACAAAAAAAAAATTGGCGAGCTATTTGGCGCATTTAACGTTGATGAACCCAAGGCAATGCGATGCACGTTCTATATTAAGTGTTATCGGCTTTCAAAATTCAAAAACTTATTATTTTGAATTTTGAAACGAACGAGGCTACAGTTAAAATTTTGCTTGTTCCGTCCGTACTGAGAAGTCGAATAGTAAAAAAAAATGTTTGCGTCGAGATTCGAGTTTCATATCCATATCATACTTTATGGACAGAGTGATAGACGTATACTCACTTAATAGGTTTTTTATGGCTTTATGAACGCTTATTAGTTTTTTTGGTTCAGCGGTAGACGAGCTTCAGTTTTAAAAGCGATTGGCTGTAATACAAACACAATAATTCTCCTGGTAATTTACTATTATTACATAGTTGCGTGTTCTACTTCGATCCACGGTAGTTTATTGTTACCTCAACTATGTTTGGAAAGAGATCGAATCGTCAATAATAGACAATACTAAAATCGTAGAACACTCGAGATTTTTTTGTATTCAACTTAAAATTTTGAACCAAAACTTTCTAAAAATTAAAAGGATCCTCAAAATCCACCGTATAATTATTGTAATAGACTTTTTATCGAATTTATTAGAGAAGCAAAGGGTATTGTCATAAAGTTCAGAGTATCGAATTGATACAAAACACTAGAGGATATCCGGTTTTTTAATGGATGTAAGGGATCCCACGCCCACGGCAAAGTAAAATATCTTTTTTGTATTTTCTATTAGATAATACACATTCAAACGCAACCTTTGGGAGAGATCTTATCTGATTTTTACAATTGAACGTTTTTTCAGAGAGTCTCCTGTCTACCTGAGTTTGCACAAGTGTACAAGTGTACAAGCTTGAGCCTTGGGCACTTTCCTTTCATTACATTAGTTCAGCCTAGAGCCCGTCAAGGACCGGACATGCCCGTAAATCACAACAAGCAGAACATTTATCTAATCGGCGATTGTCAAAACACGCACACAAATCAAATCCGTCGGTGACCACACAACCGCCACAATGGAACTTCCGCCCTCGAACTGTCCCAAAAGCTGTAATCGCTCGAAAGTTGCGGTAGGACCATTGTGGCTATCTAGTTTTTCGACAACAAGCCGTATTAGGTGTGAAACGCGTTATCCCTTTTTCGGTCAGCGCGCACGCTCACAAAGCGAATATTGTCAATTTAAAAGCAGTAAAATTCCCTGAGCAAGAGTTATCTATGTTAGTATCGTGGTGGATGAAAGCCGGTGTATCTAAAATGCGCAGAACGGGTTCGGGTGGCTGGTGGCTGGCCCTTTCGAACTTTCACACGGACGCACATGTAGGCAGTCCGACGGATGTCGCCGTCGCAATTACGAACGGCTGCGATTATTATTGCGCGCTATTGTGCCGCTAAATTACAGCATCTCGGCTTGCCATCCGGTCTAACGAGTGCCCCACACTGATAATGGACCTTATGATGTGTGCGATATGTTATAAATCGGTGGAGCTAGCTAGGAGTATAGGAGAAGGTACCGATCGACGGCTAATAAGGGACGGACAGATTGCAGGTGAATGGAATGGAACAATGGGGCGGGGACAAAGCCGTCCGGCGCGATGATGCCGCGTGGACACCTGCGGCGCTGCTCCAAAGGTAAATTGATTTACGAAGTAGAATGTAAATGCGAGATACTGCACCGGAGAAAATTGCGCCTTTCGACCGTCACAAAAGAGAACTAGATCAATGCGCCCATCCGACTGACCACGCGAGATTTTGTCTTCCATAATGCAACTCTATTCAAGTCGCTCGAGTATTCTTTGCGCGCTGGGAATTTATGAATTATCTATGAATGGAGTGAATTCTGAGAATAAGCCATTCATGAGTGGTTCCGAAAGTTTTGCACAATCAACTTTGATTTAGTGCGCACCTGTGTAGTTTTTGTGGATAACCCAAGGGAATGCACATAAATTGCTATTTTTAATAAAATATGAGGTCTTCATCCCCATTATTCTTATATCACTCTAAACTAAAGTATTGAAATAAATATCAGACTTCGGAAATTTATTAGCTTGAGTGTCAAGCTAATAAATTTCCGAAGCCATTGTCGTCAGAAGCGGAGAATCAGTTACCTAACCATAATATGTACCAAGAAATCTATACTATATAAAGGTATCTTAAAAACGGCATTCTTGAACCCTAAACTAAAAAGGCATTCAGCGAGAACCAGTAACGTTCAGAACCTGGAGACATCGTCTGAAACGCAGCTTTATTCCCTTGACCCTAAAGGAGTCGAATCCATGATGAAAGCCGATGGAAACTGGACTGTAGTGTGGAAGTAATAAGAGTAAACTCAGGAGTCAGGAATGAGTCAGATTCCCCGTGACCTGGTTCTCACAGGACGGATAAGCTCGGTGTTATATGAAGCAGAATTTACGTGAATAACTTGTGGAACAGTACCCAGTTGGCTTCCGGATGCTGGGCCGCCAAAACAAGGACGACTGATAAGCAATAAATGGTGCCTAAAGTTACCAGGAATAGGCGTAGTGTATGACAATTGAAATATTTACGCTATACTTTGAATGGAATAAAATAATATCCCTGAGTTTAACCCAGCATTTTTAAAGACAACAAGGCAAGGGATGGTGACATTTGCTGCAAAATGCCTAGTTCTTCAATTAAATTAATATACAAAATAAATCAATAGAATATAACTTATAATTGATTGTATGATTTTACAAAATATAAAAAAGTATTCCTACTACCAATTAAACCTGAAAACTTTCGAACTAGTACTTAAACACACCTTTTATTAGTGTTAATAAAAACCTGACCTAGCCCAACAAATTTCTTATTACGAATAATGTTTGCCATATAAAGAAGTAACATAAACAGAAAGTCCTCAACAACCGAGACCATGAATTTGACCTTGGCGCTCGAATGTCTGACCGATTGACCACCGAGGCTGGCGGTTCAGTTTTCAGAACTCAACAATAGGCCCATTCTCGCGCTGAACAAGTTTTCGAAGCAAGCGCAACCGATCATGTTAGCGATGTTTTATGTACTCTCCGTCGATGATGATGAGACATAAAATGTATTTATGAATGAAACATCTTCTTTCAACTTCCAGCGTTTTCCCGTCAGAGTACAAACTTGGATTTTTCACATCGAGGTTGAATAACTTGGAGTTTTAAAATCCAGGGTAGCCAAACGCTTGACCATCACTAATAAAAAAAAAACTCTCCAGAAAAGCCCCTGCTTTGCGACCAGTATAGAGGATCTGACATTTAATAATCACTGTCACTGAAATCAGTTGAAAATAATCAAAGTGAAAGCACTAAAGCACTTATTGAACGTCATTCTGATACCATAATCCATTGATAAGTTTTATCAAAAGGTCAACAGGTATCAAAATGCCGCTGCAACAATGTAGTAGGATTAATATTAATGTGCAAAAAGTTATTGCTAATCTTCTGAAGTTCCTAGTATACCGTCTGGGTATTGGATTGTTTTAAAAACCGGTTCCAGTATGAATGACTCTTTGTCGTGGCGTGCGGAAATGCCTTTCAGAATTTGATGATTTATTCACTAGTTTTTTTTTTAAATTTCGGAGTAGAACATGATTCAGCTGACAAAATATACGTTTCCGTAAAACAAGGTACTTATAGGTAAGTAATGGAAGGCTTCAATGTGCGTAGCCCGGCACACCCTTACGAGATTCTAATGTTGATTCATACTTACCAGAGAATTTGATTTATTCAGTAGTTAATACAGCTTTTCACTGAAGATTTGTCGTTCAAATCATTTCACGAAAGAGTTGTGCCACAGTAGTGATCCAGTTTTATTCACTTTGCATTTAAAACTGAAGTTATAGCGACAAAGCTACAGGCATTTGTTTCGGGTGTTCTGGGTGTTATCAATTTGTGGGATAAAAAAATATATATCTACGTTATGTATTTATATTAAGTACACATATTGACGTGTTTCATTTGTGTTTTATTTAGTGCCCATAACACAAGCTCTGCTTACTTTGTGGCAAAATTATGGTGCGTGGATTGTCCAGCAATATTTATTTATTATAGCTATGCTAAACGAACATCGATAGCGCGCCAGCATTCCCGTTGCGGCCAAGGTCGGTCAGCATCTGCCGCAAAACCGGCACCGGTTCTGCATAGCCGTACATCGTCAGTTATTTGTCAACTAGTGCCTGTATGCCCGTTTGTCGATCCCGGGAAAATAGTCGCTTGTTTTATTTAGTTACTATGATCAATCACCTAGTTTTGAATATGTGTTATATCTGGTCTTGAAAATGATGAAAACGGATTAAAAAAAACGATAACGTAAACAATGTTACAAAAGGATCGAAAACTTAGAGACGCTTTTCAAAAAAAGTTGATTTGATGCTGCTTTATGTTATATATTTTCTTTACATATTTGTGATCTGTATCATATTGTAAACCTACACGTTATTAAGACCAACGTTGGATGCAGAAATGGTCACAAACTACTCATCATAACGCTGCAAAAAGAAAACAGTTTCGTTGGTATCACTATGAAACCTTTACCTTTATCAACATGTCTCTTTAGACACGAACAGTACCCACAGGTCAATAGCCCCGGCCTTGGAAGCATTCCTCGCTTTAAACACCATGGAAACTGAGCGAGCTCGACTATAAGGCCACCCCATAAAACTACAATAATTGGCAAAAATAAAAAATCTAAAATTAAATGGCGGCCTCAGGCTTAATCTACTGTACGCCGCAGGTTGCCATAAAGCGCACTGCAGGCTTCAGTTTAAGAGTTTCTAGCTCGTTTTGTACAAAAGTGCGTAAATTTTGGTCGATCGTAACTCGTACGTAGCTAAAAAGGTGATAAATGCTGGACGTTTCACACAGCGCCATCTAGTTCTAAAGCAAAAGATGTCGAAAGAAAGAACCTTCAATCGATTTAAACTTTAAAGGAAGTCTGAAAACCTGTGTGATAGACTTTAATATACATTTTTGAATCGACCTGCAAAGCTTTTCCAAGCATCAATGCACCTAACCAGTTAACTAAACAAAAAGTCAAACGTCCATCGCTCGCGTGAAATCTTCTGCAATTTGTTTTCAACAGATACCGCTCATTAGCTTAAAAGCATCTTAAAGCTTTATAAGCATCAGTGCTCGTTAAATCGAAGTACTCAGATAAAACTGCGTTTGTATGAATATTGAAGCTTGTAAAATTAAATTTTCAATAACGTCGCCGACCATTCACTAAAGAACTTTACAAGACTTCAATAAGATCGTTAAAATTATGTAAAGGGCACGCCGACATTAAACGAGTAGCAGGCAGATTCCGAACTGTACCACCAGGCTGCTTAAGGATGGTAATGAATTAATTATTAATTGAGTAGGTGGCCCGTGTCCCATACAAGCATCAAATAGCGAAACCGAATAAATATCTTAATAAGATATTCATTCACTTCTATTTCATTTTTAAACCTCTGTGGCGCGGTGGGCGAAGGTCCGCCTGCGACGCAGGAGGTTGCGGGGTCGATTCCCGCCTTAGGACAAATATTTGTACGATCTGCAGGTATTTGTTCTGGGTGTTCTGGTCGTTTTCTATATTATAATAAAATCTATCTATCTCTAATGTATTGTATTATGTATATCAGTTATCTAGTACCCACAAGCTCTGCTTAGCTTGGGGCTAGATAATGCTGTGTGAATTGTCCAGCATTATTTATTTATTTTATTTTTTAGACTGCTGCACCTGCTGGAAAGTGAAGATGTGGCCGACGATGTATCACGAAGGTCTAGAAGATACCTTTTCACTCTTGTCTTGAAACTGTCAACTTATATTTAATATTTTTTTTGTTATAACCGATTAAATCACTAGCTCAAATCAAGGCATGTTCTTGGATAGATAAATCAAACAATTACATTTTAATAACGAAACTGCTAATCGTCCAATTATACTTCGATTAACACCACCCTAAATGACTAAATCTAAGCATAACGAATCGGGAACGTGTTAAATGGTCGCTAAATCAATAAAATTGAGCACTTTCAGTTACTTACAGTTAAAATCATATTTTTTTCTCGTTTTTCCGATGTCGTCATTACAATCAGTGAATTGAATAAAACCGGCCAAGTGCGAGCCGGACTCGCGCACGAAAGGTTTCGTGCCATTATTTATAATAAAACCGGTCAAGTGCGAGTCAGACTCGCGCACGAAGGGTTCCGTGCCATTATCTATAAAAACGCCAAAAAATCATGTTTGTTGTATGGGAGCCCCCTTAAATATTTATTTTATTCTGTTTTTTAGTATTTTTTGTTATAGCGGCAACAGAAATACATCATCTGTGAAAATGTCAACTGTCTAACTATCACGGTTCATGCGATACAGCCTGATGACAGACGGACGGACGGACAGCGAAGTCTTAGTAATAGGGTCCCGTTTTTACCCTTTGGGTACGGAACCCAAAAAATTAGTGTGTCAGATTTTTGTGATTGAAAGTGTGCATTTTATTGATTTTGCGACCAAAACAACACGTTAATTCGCTACGCTTATATTTAGACATAATAATTGGTTAGTTAGCTGGTATGTTGACTAAGAGAAGAACCATCTTAGCGTCTGCCAAGGGACCATCGTTTGCCCATAACTTCACCTGATGGAAAAGGACGATGTGGCTGACGATGTATGACGAAGGTCTAGAAGACACCTTTTCTATCTTGTTTAAAATATAGATAAGGCTAAACCACCCCCGAATATACATTTATATAACGTTAGTTGCTGCCCGCGGCTTCGCCCGCACATTTCATGTATCCCATTTGGCTTATTCCCAGAGGTCCATGATTCTATTGTTTCCTATTTCCCAGCGGGTCCATGAAAATTAAAACTAGAATTTGAAATGTTCATACATGAACTCCCAACGGGTCCATGAGATTTAACTAACGTACGGTCAGTTAAAACAATACAAGAGAGTATTTCTTTAGCGTGTCTTCATGTCATTAGAGCGAAATAGACTACAGGTTTGAGCGAGAAAGACAGCATACAAGGATGCGGCGGAAGAGTTAGGTATTATTTTTTCAGGTTCATCAAGCCTATGACACTCACAAATAACGTGGCTTTCTATTGGTTAAATAATTTTCAAAATCGGTTCAGTAGATCCACAGATTACCCCCTACAACCTCACTAACTTTGGTTTCACAAATCTCTTTATAATATCAGTATGGATATTCTTTCAGATAATTTCTAAAAGGCTTTAATTAACGTTCCTTTTATTTAACATCAACAAACCAACTTTATCACATTACATTATTAGTATAAAACGTAGATTAAACGCACAGCGAGACGCACAGCTAATTTAATATCTCAACGCATTATAACTCTCAAATAAAAAAAAAACATTATTTTATTGTTAATGTGTTCAACGTTCCTCGAAAATTTAACGATATTATAAAAGATCGTATTTTTTATAATTATAGTACGTAAAAGCGCAGCTAGCGGTGACTTGTAATCTATTCCTAAGCATAATAACACTTATGAAATGGAATAGTTCTTTGTAGATCCAATAAACTCAGGGTTTGAAGGCGCTTGGTCGAACACCGGCGTTTTCACATAAAGAGCCACATGCTGGGAGGCTCTACGTTGCTTTTGTCGACTTAGCCTTAGCGTACAATAGGCGATGCGACAGCGGATATTATGTTGGATATGGACAGAAATCTCACGAATTTTATTGGACTCGCACACGAATGTGTACTACATTAATGTGGACTACGTTCGATAAAGTTGTTTTGTTCAGATGTCAGTTCAGATGCCACTGCGAAAGTCTGTCTGAGAGGCAGAAGGTTAGAATTCGATTCCTCCCCAACGACAGTGCTTGTAAGATCTGAAAGTTTATATAAAAGTAATTAAAATGTTACGTAGCAGATTTTGCTTAGTTTCTGACTTTAAGCGTTCATTCTGCGTGCGATTTGAACTTCACGCATTTAAAGATAAAGATAAAAGATATTTATTTGCAGCAATATCACATTACAGTAATAGTTATGGCACTTAATTCTTCCTTCATACAGACATTTAAAGGGTCACCACGAGTGTAATGTCCCCCATGTTACAGGCTTCTATTCGCGGCGGTAACCGCTTTACATCGGGCGTTGCACGCGCCTGTTTGCCACCTTGGTGGTATAAAAAAATACTAAGCATTATAGATATAGATCAATCAATCAGAATCCTGGCTCTCAACCAAGTTTATCAGAAGAATCATAATCACTGACGGCCGTCTCACATTACCGCGCGGAATCGAATCTGCGGAGCCGCAACTCGAGGTCCACAGCGCGTCCGCGACAGTTTCGCATCTGTTACGCATGCAACGGACAACGCCATTGCGAAACTCTTGCGGCACCGCACCTACGGTACCGCGCGTTATTATAAGAGCGCTCTTGAGTCTCTTGAAATTCGCGACGTCCTGTAAGGTCTAAAGGAAATAAAGTACTTTGAATTTTGAGTTGAGTTTTGAGTCCGTGGTCACTGACCCGCGGTTCACCAACCTGACAAATAGTCAAAAAGACGTCCATTTCCCCATACAGCGGCGCACAATAAATTCCTTCAAGTAATAACCTCGTGATATATCGGTTAGAGCTAAACCGGAACTGTTAACTTTCCCTTGCCAGCATATTTCTGATGTTAAATTGGAAACTGACAGATAAAGCAGATAGTTGATACGGGAATTTCATTTAAACTTGCCCGATGGCTTTTGGGAAACATGTTTGTAGTTTGTTTGATCGTTAATAGATCGGTTTTATTGTGCAACTATTTTACGGTCTTGGAGACATGGAGAAGAATCCATCAATACTTATAATATTCGAAAGTAGCTCTGTCTGTTACTTTTTCACGCCTAAACAGTTGAAAGCATTGAAATTTAGCAGGGAGGGGAAATCGCTTATTCCAGTAGTTCTGTGCTGTATTTCAAAAAAATTGGTACACAGAACTACCGGGAACTTTTGTCCCGGTAGTTCTGGTAATTTTTTTTTTGCATTTATGACATAAATGCAATGATGCATGGCAAATCAGCGTTCCGCATCTCGTACAACGGACCACGTCATTGCGAAACTCTTGCGGCACTGCACCTACGGTACCGCGCGGTAGTACGAGAGCGCTCTGAATGATGATGTCCTCCTAGCCGAGTTTCGGCTACCACAGCCTGACTCAACGGATATTAGCCATGTGTGCAGGACATATTGTAGTGCAAAAGTGTGTGCGCAAACAGAGGTACACTATCTAGTCCATCAGTATCACAATCCTATGGAACCATCAATATCGATACCACAGACTCAAAATATCTGCTTCACGAGCACAAAGTACATTTTCGATAGCGATGAGTCACCTTCCAAAAGCTCATGTAAACAGAAATGACTAACCAAAAAGCTAGACTTTATCAGTATATAAAAGTTCCATGAAAACTGGTGATATCACATTCAAGATTTTGGAGTATGAGTCACACAGGACGAATTGGTTTTCCCGGAGCTTTTAGTTGAGTACATGCTATTCAGTTGAATCGACGGCAAAATGTCAAAAACCTGATCTCTAAGGTACAGACAGCGTCATCGATACATCCTCAGAATCACTTTTATTTCTTTGGGCTTACAAAATAAGCGTATAGACAAGTCAAAGTTTTAAACAATTTTTTTACCAAATACATTTCAAGATTTTTTTGACTATGAAACAAAAACTGTCGAAGTAAAGTCCGCTTACGCTGTCATGGCCAATGTGGTACCATTAACAGTAATTTCGGAGAAAAAAAAATGACGAATTAATTGTGATTGTGACCGAGTCGCCCTGCTGCTTTTCGTTGGGGGATGAAAAGTTCTCTTCGAACATAGACGTACCTTACGTTGCTAACCCACACAACATTTACAATAATAATGCTGGACAATCCACACAGCATCGTCAAGCTAGCCCCAAAGAGAGATAGAGAGACTGAAAATAGATTTACATACATTTAATATCTTCCATGATTTGACTGTCCTTGTAAAACGATACGATAATGAACTTATACGTATCTTAATCTCAACAAATCTAAATCACCATCGAGTAGGTTTAAATTTTTTGTACCTTTGATGATTCAATAACTTATGGATGTTTATAAGGTACTTAACGAATAATAAGGTACACATGTTCCTTTACACCGTCGAATGGCTCCGTAAAATGTCAAATCATCATTACCTTGTAGGAATACAACCAAAGATAAGTAGCAAAAAATGGAACTGTGATGATTTTTTAATTTATTTGGGATGTCTCGGGGGATTAATGACAAAAGGAGAAAAAAGTTGTAACGGTATATCGAGGACGCAAAAAACGGTTCAGAGAATGCAGCAGCAAGCGATCGGAACAGAGTATCTTTCGAAGAACCGTTCTCCATTGATAAAACTGCTGGTAAGCTAGTAATAGTTGAAAATATGTAATAAGAAAAACACAATTTGCAATGAGAAATAAATCACTATAATAAATAATAGGGGAAATGCAGCCAGCGTCTTGAGCACGCTTCCGACTTGTATTGATATGGATCAGTTGAGCTACCTGTAGATTGTTTGCAACAGTATGCAGTTACCTCAATTGTTTCAATTAAATTCTATTGTTTGATTGTAATTTTCTTCGTTAATAAAGGTCTTAATCTTTCACCAATAAATAAATTTACTTTATTCGTTATTTACAGTTGCATATTAAAATCGCTAAAAGCAGAAAGGAGCATATATTTTCCTCTCATACTTAGGTATTTGCCGAACAATAAAACGAGACTTAAATTATTTTACGACCGTCCATAACGACTACGATCAAGTTATAAAACGTACTCCAAGGTTCCTGACCTAAAGTGGGGTGACCAAGATAGGACTTACTTCATTCACAAAAAATACAGAGAAGTGTTTATCTATACGGCTATCGGAAGTTATCTAGGGTCGCCCTCCGTTCTCGGAAGCAGCGGGTTATCGAATGCCCAAATGATAAGGGGCTCATTGAAAAAACTACCGATTTTGAACCAATGCGTGACGGTCTATGCTAAGACCACTCTTTAAGGAAGCGATATTTGACGCCATTTTGTGAAAAGGATTACCATAAGATTTCGCATTTATAGGAGCGGGACAGAGCAGAGCGCAGGGCGTAAGCTCAAAAATCTAGCTTTTGCTGATTATCTATTTATTATACAAAATATAAGCATGAAATAGAAAAACTAAAACATAACTGTACTAAAACATTAGTCTGGCTATGTAATTGGTAAAAAATAATGTGGTGTTGTCGCTGATAGTTTAAAGCATTTCAATGAGTGTTTAAAAATACACATTTTACTTGATTTTTACGTTAATCACCCTCTTAACGGTTTATGGTTTAGATACACTGCACGCGCGAGCGATTTAATGCCGGCTACTAGGTGCAAATCGGTCATAACTAAGCTAGCTTGTTATTTATAAATGGGACGTCTCGTGGTCCAATGCAGAATGCAGAGTAAGCTAACAGGTCCAAGAGGTCCTGTGATCGTTCTTTATCCAGGATAAAGGTCTATTACTACTAAGGTACTAATGTTGCCCTTTAACAAGATAATCGAACCATATAACTTTTCTAAAACTGTTCACCATGGCCCCCGCATCCAATAGAAACAGATAGAGGACTGATGAGGAAGATAATATTTCATTGAGTTCTTTAGCCACTAGGTACGCTTTAAGCGATAAGGCCGCCGAATCCATTGCTCTATTTAATATCTTTAATTTCATTTCATCTGTTTTTCTTTTTAAGGTGATGATTAAAGAATTCTCTATCTATCTATCTATTATTATTTCATCTGTACCTATTCAAAAATTGACAGAAAAAAAACTAACTACACATTCCGTTCAATAATACTTTTATGAGGACCAAATCCTCTGCCGCCCACCTAAGTCCATATCAATACGAATCACAAACAGAGGTAACAAAGTAACACCTTCCGAGAAACAGTTGACGATCCCTGCTAAAACGTTCCTATATTATCTCGGATAAGGATACAAAAGAGCACATGAAAAGGAAAGCCAAATAATGTCAAGAAAGTAAATGAACCGAATTTCAGGCAAGTTACCTGTCAAATGAAGAAAATAATTTACTATTTTGGCAATTGCTCGAGCGAACTAATGAGTTAAATTCTTCGTGAAGAAATCCGACGCCAATCGTATAAAAATGTTTGAACAATAATTCTGATCAAACGAACTTACTGAAAGATGTTCGTTATTAAGCCAATTGAATCTGACGCAATTGAAATGCTGTTATTTCAATTACTGTATAAACCTGTCGAGTCGTCTCGAGTGCATGACAATAAACTCTGCTTTTTAGCAAAAACTCGCCAATTCTCAGAAACTGCTAAAGCTAACAGGAAAAATGTTTGAAATACTCACTTGGGTGCCTTGTCGCATAGAGAGGCTAGCAAATATCTGCAACAACGAAAAAACGAGGTTAGATCTTGTTCGTAACGATATTTATTGACTGAACTTTTGGATTGTCCAGATGCAGGACAAAGGCTTTCCTACCTTATTTATTCGTAGTTCCTACCTTTTGAAATATCTCTTTTTGCTTAATGGAAGAGGAATCTTCTTCAGGGAATCCCTAAAACAAATAAACGCAAGTCAAGTGTTTACAATTTTAGTGTCTTTTATAATTTGTTCTTTGTTTACCTTTTACTTTTACACTGTCTTTGTAGATACGGGTGTTTACGCGAGACTTAATGCGAAGGTGTTTCATGCTTGACGTTTACTTACAATTACAATACTTAGAAATAACAAAGAAATAAGCTATCACAGGACATCAAATATAATTAAAGACAGAGTTTAAATTTACCACTATTTCAATAAGCTACAAAACGGTAATCAATTTACTTCCACGCAGGTATTAACGGCTTTACTAAATTAATTTCCAATGAACATAAAATAATAATCTTCAAACAGGGGAAAACTGTTAGTGGCGATTTCAATCAAATAGCATTGTTATACCCTCCCGACAGATCTACCGAGAGATATTAACCACTCTACCCGGATGTTGAAGGCCTAACTACTAAAATGTCGGGTACTTTGTTGCGCAGTGGTTCAACGACACAATGTTTCAACATTATGTCGTCGAACCACTTCTAGCGCTTCTTGATAGCCGCATGTAGATTCATGCAGAGCGTCTATGGATGCGGATAGCGCAGGACCACCGTAGAGAATACTACAAAGTATTATTCTAGCAGTGAGTTAATCCGGCTGCAGATGACGATGATGAAGATTACACCACGTAACAAGCAAGATAAGTCTGATGTTAAAACCTGATAAACGCTAAAATAAAGCATCGAACCATCCAAAACTCGGTAAATTATCTCTACACAGGTTTTATACCGAATGATCCAATGGGTTCACAAAACTAGAAGAACTGAACTAAAGTGGCTCGGAGCAAAACTTGAGTTTCGATCAAAAAGATGAGAAGATAGGAGTATATCAAAGGCTTTATGGTTCGTAGCATGCGTGGTCACTCAGTTTATTGATTTTATATGAATCATTCTGCACATACATAGATTTAAATGTGATGTATATATGCATTATATTGTCGTCAAAACTAGTCGTAGCCATTAGCAACTATATTCAGAGACGATAAACTGGAGCGGAGCAAAAAGAACAATAAAAAGTTCAGCGATCAATGCTCTATTACTAATCTCGAATGTTGTATAGATACTTATCTATCTAAAAATATAAAAGTGTTGTTGAGTGACGGGTGTGGTTATAAAGAGTTTAAGAGTTAATTTGATTGATGATGTCGTATTTAAATAGTTTATTCAGAAAAGACCCACCAGGATCTACAGAGGCGCACTGCAGTCAATACTGCGGCCGCATCTATCGTTCCTGTATAGGCTTTACAAATCAAATACGTGTCTTTATAAACCATCCTTCGTGAATGTAAGAACCATTGATGATGATGATGAGTAAAAAATTATGTTTTACGCGAAATTTATATCAAAACAGAATCTCAAAATCAATATGCGATAAATAAGCAGTTATTTCTGTAATCAAACCCATTCATTTACGAATTCTAACGTTTCGGAAGGCTGTTTATCCACTACGCCTACATGGCCATCAAATATATTGATACATTTCAATATACATTGATCTTCACTATCTACGAAATATCTCACTAATGCAAATGTAGAAAAAAGTCCCACACACTTTACATATGAATTTGAGTGCTTGTTTACAAAATGGGTATTTCAAGCCGAGTCAAAATGTCTTCATTTCAATAGAATACAGTAATATCACTTTGAAATAATTTCATCATAGATTATTAAAATGTTGCAAGATATCCTCGAATAGCATAACATTAAGATGTATCTTAGTAGTTAAGATTATAGAGAATTTCAATTAAAGCGTACCTTACTTAGATTACTACTTACTTTGTATCTTACTTAAATGCAAGTAAAATATTCAATACGTATGGGTCGATTGAGCTTGTGTGAAAAAGGAGATCTAGAAAAATATAAAAATATCTTTATATTTTACATATCGTATTAAGTATATCAGTAAAGTTATATCTAGTAATCTAGTACAGTACTAAAACAAGCTCTGCTTAGCTTGAGGCTAGATGATGGTGAGTGATTTTTCCAGCATTATACCAGATGATGGTAATGCTGATGAATCATGACTCAAATGTACATGTATAGCAAAGGTCTAATCTGTAATTCTAAGATTTCAATGTAAAATAGCGTTATCGTCACATCTATTAATATACTTGTCCTGGGTAATTTCTGTGTACAGGTTTGAGTCACATGAGTGTAATGAAAATGAGTACAGCGCAACACAGTAATATTTCCACCAGATTGTATAGAGTGTGGGGAATGCAATTAAATTTATTTGCTTTAAGTATGGTCACAACCACTTCGTCGTTGACTTACATACAATTATTTATGGAGTCTATCTACATCATCGACCTCAAAATCTACATTCGTTTTTTACACCTAATTTCGACATATGAATGTTTAGGTATCTGAAGGTCCTTTAATTATTATCATACTAACATAATTTTATACAAAGAAAACAGCTTTAACCAGAAGATATATTTGCAGATCATACAAACATTTGAGGGAATAGGAAGTAGGCCTTCGCCCAGTAGTGGGACAGTGCACATAATAATGATATTACAAACGTTTGTCCAGCGCAACGACAAACGAAAACCATCTCTTTATACACAATGAATCAGAATCCTACTTCCACTCATGAAATTTTGCGCCAACAACCAAGCGCACTTAATACCAGTAACACGATTGATTTACATAAGTTGGTACTCATCGGTATCAACGAATTGTTAGCCAATGATTCACATCACATGGCTCGGTGTATTTATATTGGTTCACGGAAAACTAATCACCAACAACCTGCTATAACAGCCAGCGGCAGTAACGCCTTCTTTAATCAAAACTTTGAGAGGCAGTTACTCATTGATAACATCAGGTAGGGCCAATCAGGGCAATCTTGAAGGTTTGGAGCAAGTTTTGCATAAGGTGGCAAAATAAATAATCTTGGATATGGTCATGGGTTTTTCACAGCGCAATACCGTGGCAATGCTTTAATAAACTTAACAAATCGGAAACTGGATAGCGACTGCTCAGACAAGCTAAAGGCAGGAAGATTTCGAAGCTTCTCGTCTCGACTAATTTAAAGCAGGCTTTACATAATGAAGAACACAATTTTGAAAAGAATGAATAGAATCATACTAGATATAGATTATAGATATATCTGCAGATCTCAAAAAGATTTGCCGGTTATCGAGAAGGTACAACAAATTTCTACCTGTTAGCAGTTCCATTCTGTCTCAACAATAAACGTTGACTGAACCGCAACGAATGTAAAGTCTTACCTACAGTGTCATTACGTCAAATTACTATAACATCAGTTACTTGTTACGTAACGGACATAAACAAACCAATTGTCAGGCAAGAGAGAGTCATCGCACCAGCAATACTGAGTAATTCGATTTTAATTCAGTTAACCACAGAGTTTGTGCGTTTGTTTGACAACAGTAAAACAACCGTCTGGTGAGGTTGTAAACATAAACACGTGAGGTAATGTGGATAAGAAGTGAAATAGATATCCATTGCCGACACTGGTGGGCCTTAGATGAATGGAAGAACGGGCGCTCAGCTGTATTTGATGCGCTCTTTTGTAGATATGGAGAACTACGAAAGCAATAACATGAGGTTTTGAATATTTTCGTACAATGCGTTTTAGGCGTTTTGTTTACAGTATACAGTTAGTCTATTCAGTAGCTCTACATAAGCAGAATACATTGCATTACAGTGCCTTCGATTTCTTAGCGCTTCTGCAACAATCCAAGCAATATTGGCAAGTTTTCAAATTTACAGACAACCAAAAAAAAACAAATCCATGAGTTTCGATTCTGCCAGAATCGAAACTATTTGTTCCTATTTGTTCTGTCCTCCACTATTACTCAGCAAGTCCCCATACATCATAATACCCTACGCGTCAACGCCTCCTAATTTAATTTAACCACTTATTTAAGGTCGTTCACCTAAATTTCTAGCTGAACGTGGACCTTTGACCTGGGTTTCCTCGGCGTATCGTTTGAACTTCAATGTTATTGAACCAACTGACAGACGAGCAACTCATTCATAATTGATCCTAAAAGGCAATAGACTACATCAAGATATTTGTGAAATTAGGAACGTCGTTCTAGTCGGTCACTAACTCTTCAATAATCTGCAGCAGTCTCGTGCTGTCATGTCACAGCACCAAAAGAGCCATGAACCTATGACAACCGAGAGCCGAATGTAGTTCAATTTCGGAAATATCACAGATATCTTTGAAGGACTACATTTTATTGCCATTTGGTAACAGGCAATTTATACAAGTAACGCTAACTCGTCATTAGCCAATCAAAATGTTCTATTCACATGCTAGTTGTTTTCTTTTCACAAACAGTATCTTGAAAAAAAAACTATTGTTCCAACCGGATTGATCGGGTATATTTTATATTTTGTTTATAACCTGACGTTTCGGAGGCTTTTCAGCTTCCATAGTCACAGGCAGACTGAGGTGACATTTGTCTTTACAAGTAACTTCTCTTACTTGTAAAGACAAAGTTTTAGTTTTATTTTATTATGAGTTCTCGCGAAAATAACCTTAGAATGTACTAACTATAGTTCCATTCAAACATGTTGACAGATTATGCCAATCACCAAAGTGGTCTAACACATTGCGAACTTTGGACTCTGACTCGCTCAACGGACAGCGTTTCTGGGAATGTCAGTACCAGTAGGTACCACATGATTCATTTGGATGCTGCGAGCGATTAGCAGCAATGACTCGATGATTTCAACAGTTAACCAGTTATCAGTACGTTTCCATTTAGAGTTCCCATACCTAGACATCAGAGGGGAACAAAATATACCAGCGAATGGTCTGTAAAAAATAAAATAGACAAAAATTCATCGATTGCCATGCATTGGGACATTTTACTATTCTCTGTTCTACTCTCGTCAAAAAGTGTCGAAGTACAGAAAAATTTACTGAGAAATTGCCTGTTCATGCCCAGCCTTAACTTAGTCCAGGTTGTACCAGTTCCGTGACGTCATCAGTACCTACCACGAATTGGGCCCATAAAATTTGAATGGCGTAGGACTGACCTTGTAGGGATGAATCACCGAAGCCGCCTACAGAGACGCATTGTTAGAATTTGTCACTTGCAAAGACATCGGACGGTCATGCATGTGTGAAGGACTCTTAAATGCTATTTATGGTTATGATGAATGTACTTAGTTCATAATTTTTATGGTTTCCGTTGGATGGTATGTCGCAAGGATGTGGAGGTCTTATAAGTGTGAATGGTAAATACGCAGAATAATTCCGTTTTCGAGTATGTCTCGCGTTTCTTATTGAGTTTATAAACAGGACATGACCAACGTGAGAGATTGGTTTAACATAATGTTTCAGTTATACAACTCACGAGCTTGCTGTGTTTTGGTTGCCAAAACCGATGGCGTTCTATAAGAAAGGGACTCACAGTTATAAGAACTGAACCTTATTTCTTTTTACGCATTCACAGCAGCGCCTAGTGTCATTAGTACACCTCCATAAGATGCACACATTACGTCTCATGGGCACTTAATGTATTAACCCGGAGATATATTCGTCTCTACAACAGGGAGCACAGACCCTATTTTATCAACACAAAGGTGTCGGAGCTATAATCTCTTGTGACATTTGACGCCAACAATAAAATTATCTTGATCATCCACTATTCCCTACGCGATACCATGATACCATGGTAATCCGCCATTCGTATTCAACAGGACCCCGGCATTACCTATTCCATCCACACGGATTATCCATTATCCGGGATATACTACAACCTGTTAGCTTTCACTGCGACTTTAGATCCTAATCAGTTCGTTCCACTGGCGATGGAGGATTCAGAGATACATTTTGTGTTAAAAGGTTCCGCTAGGTAAGCAACGAATTACAAAATACAAAAGGCCTAGCGATTGCATGACCCCAAATACTAAAACGCCACATATGAAATGATAATAATTAAACAGTTCTCAATGAAAATCTGTCAAAAAAATTGTGACGTCAAAACTGCGAAGAAGTTAAGTGTCAATGGGGCGTTTTAGCGTTCTATTGACGGGGTATTTCTATTGACGCAAGCTGTGAAAAGTGCCTTTCTTGTTGCTTGGTGAATACCGAATTTCAAAGCTTTCACATCGTAAATGGACGAAGATGGTTCCTTACGCAAAAGTACCAATATTGTGTCAAAGGGTCTAACAGAAGGGTTAGAATTAGAAACTCGATTAGACAGAAGTCCGGGCAATAAAAACACATTGTCACGCTCCTCAGGGGGCGCTATAACTAGGTGTGAACCAACAGACACACAAGTATAGAGCTTGTTTATTTTACACAACAATCGGTCTAAGGCCATCCGCGGTCGTATGCGGTCGCGGTGACATTATGAATGAACCACAAAAACCACAAAAAACTCGCATCAAAACTGTTTTGTCATCGCCCGTCATATGTAAGGATAAAACCTTTGTTGGGCGTGATAAATCATGAGAAGAAATTCAAATAAACATGACAAATTGGCTTCGAAAGTGGAGGGTTTGGGTTTGGGGTATGGTTGGGTCAAAGACGACTTCAAATGTGAAAATCAAATAAAAAATTACATCAGATGGGAACAGTTATCGCAATTATCGCAAAGGACATAAAACTGCAGATTGACGATCTTTTTCTGCTATGTAGTGCATTTTAATATGTACTTGCTACACAAACAAAATCAATTCGAAAGGGACAAAAACTCACATAAAGAAGTAAAGACAGAAACCAGCACAGCATCATTTAGCCAAAGAGTGGGCAAGCATTTCAAAACTCTAAACATCTATTGTCGAAGATGACAAGATGCTGCAAAATTTTGCAGATACATATCTATTTTTTAAACACTGAATAAACGAGTTTCACGGGCAGAGTGTAAACCTGTTGAAACGTCGGGAAAATAATTATAAACGCGATAAATATCCGTGAACATTTATTTTTATAATACCTTTACATGTTTTTATTTTATTCAATAGACCTTCGTTTGACGAAAATCTCACTTAATGGAAACACAATTACTAACAAAAGCTCTTGTGAATGCTGCAAAGCATTATTTCCACACATCATCATCAGTCCACTGCTGGACATAAGCCTCCCCTAATGAGCGCCATACATACTTATGTATAATCTCTAGATTATCCATAAGTCAGATCTCTGTGGAACTGCTAGCAACTCCAATCTAGAGATACTACAGCGGTTTCAAAACATTGCGCTAAGAACCATCTTCAGCGCACACTGGTTTGTAAGATTGATCTGATATAGGCTGATGATGATGATGATGTTATTAATATCAGGGTACCCTTCTCATAAAACATATAAAGGCTAAACAAATGTGAAGACATGATAGACAACGCAAAAACTGCTGACACTTTGCATAAGAAGTTCTAGGCTTAGAAGAAATCGCTTCTAAGCGATAAGGCCGCCCATTGTACTTTAACGTTTTTAAGTCTATGTTTCTTTTGATCTATTTTGTGGTGTACAATAAATTGTTGTATTGTATTGCATAATGTTTATGCAACTTTTAGTGTAGGAAAAACTTGATGAAAGTGCAGGCGAGATGGTAGAAGGTAATAAATATGTATAGGTAAAGTATATGTGTGAAATGGTAGATACATTATATAGCATATATGTTACGCATACGCAACGTTTGGTATTCAGGAAATAAGCAGTGTACGACGGCGGGCGGGTGCGGGCGTAGCGAATCGAATGAGTGACAAGGGATCGCAGATTGCATTCTTTTACGATCAATTGTATCGAGTATTTGGTCCTTCGAGCCGAAATTAAATTCTGAGATAACATTGGGAAACACGAGTAGCACTGCGGAAGAATTGCTGAACAAACAAGAAATACTTATATAGTTTTTAACACTCCCGAGAACTTACAATAGTCAAATAACAGCAAGTTATTACAAAAAACATTTCATCAAAATACATCATAAATGGCTGGAGGCTGAATCCGGCCAGGCGTACACAGCACAAAGAAGAAGAAGCTAGTAAAACAGAAAAATGCTATTATTTTGCATTTATTTCAACATAGAGAAAAAGAAGATACGTTTATTTATACGGTTATTAAGGTAAAACTCATGTATAATGCAGAATAAAGGTCTTTCTTTGTCCTGGCAGATAATGGTTTGGCATTTCCAACAATTGACTAGCCTGATGAGATGGTGGAAGCTATAGGATACTTATGTCTTGGTCATCGATAAGCACAAAGTAGTATCGATCAGTATTTTACTTCACAGCATCTATGCTATTAATCTACGTTCCTACGCCAAGCACAGTGCACAGAAACTTAAGTGTAATACATTAAATATTGGGCAACGTTAGTAGTAAGTAAGCTTCAACAAACGTAGTGTAGGACTCACTTCGACCGGTGAGATGGTGACCTGCTAAAGACAGCAGACAGATGCTGGATGCGGCAAACTAAAGATAAGAGTGCTATGGCGTTCTTTAGAGGAGGTCTATGTCTAGCAGTGGACTAATAAATGCTAATGATGATGAATAGTAGGCTTGGGGCTTTTGATGATCGTAACTAAGTAGTATCTATCAGTAGTTTTATTTTACCACATCTATGCTATTAATCTATGATCCTACGCCTAGGTTTGCGCACAGCGCGCAAAAACTGAAGTGTAACGACCGAGTGTGCGCCCTTGAACTTGTCACGTGCCGGCGGACAGACAGGATTAGCATTCAGAGCCACTTCTAGATGAGGAAGCGACAGGTTGCCGTGGAATGTGCGAGTATACTCATGAGTTACATGTTTTATAGCTTCTTGGACTGTGCGGTGAGCACTGTATTTTCTAGTTAGAGAGAGGCAAACAAAAAAGTTTCTATTTCAGGCTGTGGATACCGAAGAAGACAAAGTCTATAACAAATACAGGTGCGTAGACTGACCACTTCATTTTATGCAGCGTCGTTCGTAGGTTTAAGAAGACCCTGCGGGTGCTTTCTGAAGAAAATAAGGAGATGGTGCTTGTGATATCTTAAGACTACACGATGGAAGAGATATGACGCAGAAACTTTAAAAAAAAATTGAGTGGAGACGAGTATGAACATAAATTCAGCCTAAACGACCCCAGCGAGACGGTCCTTTTTCGTTCACAGTTCAGAAAAATAACAAGTTTTTCTAAAATTTGATAAGGAAATCGAAATGCAAGTAGGACCAGATGGTATAAAAGCTAAGTTTTGGCATAGCGCATAAACAATGCCTGTTCCAATGACGCGAACCTCGTCACAAGTTTCTCAACTCTACCGCCAAAGACGTCCTATAAAAGTTAATTATAGCGCATCTATGAAGAACGATGACTTCGATTACAAAGTTTTCATGAAACTAATTTGGGAGCTTGCTCGGCTTGGCAGCTGTATTTATTGCTAGTTAGCTTTTACTCGCGGCTTCTCTCATATTACCTTCCACTACCTTCTACGATATTTGAAGATGTGATCACTCGCTGTGAGTGATTACAACGAGAAGCCAATGAGAAACAATGCATTCATTACGGATGTAAGCGGGTTAACTACGAGTACGAACCTTATTTGTGTTGTGGAAGTTAAGGGATGAAACGTTGATGTTCTTCCAACGCAAATAAGGTTCGTAGTTAACCCGCTTACATCCGTAATGAATTCGTCAATCTGCGATAGTTTTTATAGTTAAAGAAACAATGCAACCTGCGGAAGTTTATGAATATGTTGACCGAACCCTACTCAAAAACCAGTCCGGATTGAGGATTTATTCATTTAGAAAAACAATATAAGTACTATTTGTTGCTTTAGGTAGTTTAGGAAAAAGAAAAAAGCTTGACGTAAATCTACCACTATGACCTGGTGCTACGTTAAAACGCGAGGAGTGGAAGAAGACAAGAACAGAGCTGATCGTCAGCGTCACTGTGAATTGTAGTTAGCCAGCGTGTTTTGCAAGCGTAACAAACAAACTTGTTATAAAAAATGTACTAACAATATATAAAAACAAGTTTCTGCCCACAGCTTTGCACGCGTTTTATATATGCAAACGATTAAAAGTTCTTTCTATACCACGAGAACTGATTATGGGATAAAAAGTAGCCTATGATCTGTTCCAGGTCTTAGAGCTACCCTATGAGGCCTACTACACGGGGCACTTCAATCAGTTTGTAGTTTGACGTGAAGAAGTCACAAACATCCATCCATCCAAACTTTCGCATTTTTAATATTAGTGTGATTTGTGAATAATCCACGACAAATTTCATTTCACATTTTTAGCAGATTTAACCAGCCATGAACCTGACATTAAAAAGTTGGCAAGAGTGATATAATGATGAATTTGATTGAAAGTCTTTTAGAAATGACTAAGAATGTTTATGAGGATATAACATTTGCAATGAGTCAGATAATCAGAATTAATACCCGGATGTGAAACTGATTTTATCGGTAGCAGTAATTAATATCAACAGTTGCTAGAAGGTATACATTGTTTAGAATAGTCATGTTAACTGATTTTGAGAAATAACTCCAAGATGTTTTATATCAAACATGACATTGCTAATCTCACTAATATTATCTCACTATTATTATAAACGTGAAAGTTTAGATGGATGTTTGTTCCTTTATCACGCCAGAACGGCAAAACGGATCTGGATGAAATTTGGGACAGAGATAGATTATAGTCTGGAATAGAACATAGGCTACTTTTTATCCCGGAATTCTCACGGGAACGGGAACTACGCGGGTGAAACCGCAAGGCGCTGCTAGTCATTTCTATAAATATGAAGCATCCAAGTAAAATTAATTATTAAGTTAACAAAAGCGAACCCAAACTTTGTAATTGTTGCGCCCTGACAGGTTTTTATGCATTGTGTACCTACTAACACTACCTACACCTAAGAACAATATGTATGCATAAAATCACAATAAATGAATCTGAATGTTTTCGACATATACTTAATACAATACAAAACATAAAATAAGGATTTTGAAGGAAACATTGATTAATAATGCAATTTTAATTTCGCTCTAAAAAGTTAGGTACAATACTAGTGGCGTCTGTCTATAACGTCACCGATGGATGAATGATGCAGAATAACAATAATATTTTTTAAACAGTTAAATGTTTAACACGTAAAATATACAAATAATTAGTTGTAAAGGGGCCTTAAATTAATAAGTCAGAAATAAAATCAAATTATAATACGGGCATGGGCATTTGGGCATTACATATTGTATGGGCATGACATCAAAAATTTGTATTTTCTGATTGGTGTTCAACGTGCCATGGCGGATTGCTGTATTTTGTAGTTTCATTTTATCAAAATAGTAGGTAATTAATCTCGATTCAAATCAAAATAATAATAAGTGTTTTTAATCTATGGCTCAGCTATAGATTGAAAATAATTCGGTAAATACATAATATTGGTGATTTTTAGTTACTGTCATTATCCCTTTCAGAATAGCAGTTGAATCTATCTCATCAGCACATAAGTTAGACTATGTTATATAACTAAGTATATTTTTTTTTTGTTAATTTTTCTAAGTAATAATTTTTGTTCGTTTATTTTTTAGGTATCGATTGCTTAAGTATCCATTGTTATTAGGTATAGTAGATGGAGTGAAACTTCGCGTCAAATCATCGAATGAAACACACTCTTCATCCAGATACTATACCAATCAATCATAAAAATTCCAACAGCATTCGATCGCTTTCTAATTTAATCGATAATTAACCAAGATTCAATAAACAAACACTACACGTACCTACTATTATGTATTCATAAACATAATTTACGAACGCTTATGAGTTTTTTCTGTATATTTTTGGATTCTGCTCACGTCGGTTCCCGTCACCAGATAAAATCTGTCTCAGGAAGTGTGCTCATCACGTAGACGTCTTCCTTTTTTCCTGCGTCACTTCAAAACAGTTTTAGAATAGACTTTATTGCTTTGACTTAAGACAACATTTGACACAGAAAATCTTGAGCACAATGAACCTATCACCTTTCTGCTGGACTCTTATATCTTTGGCTTAAGCTTCAACCCGGATGATATGTGCTATTCTTATCTTTAACTAAATAAATAAATAAATGTATTTATTTATTTCTTCTTTATCATCATTTATTATTATTTTCTTCTTTAACGATATGCACTAATACTGATGATAAAGGACATTTAAACTGCCTCACCATAACATGAGTCCGAATATCCAATATCAGACTGTAACTCGTTCCTTACATCAGAGGATATGAACGTCTCCCTGACGAAACTTGGTTATCTGTCGAGTACCAGATCCGAAGAGTGAATCTTCCATCCAGTACTACTACACCTAGCTAGATCATGATCCTACTGCTACGATGTCGATGAACCGCCTGGCTCGGATATTGTTATTTTTGGCTCTGAACAGACTGAACCCAGCCAGGGTCAAATGAAAATGTAGCTGTGAGTAATGTAATTGAAATATCGATATTTATGACGAGCTCCTTGAACCTTGAAGTTGAGGCACTGGTTACTGCCAACCACTTCCCTTCCGCTTATAGAAAGAAATTCTAAAAGTTATTTTCCAAGGAAACTTATTTACTAACTGCTAAATTTATATACAGGGCTTGGTCCTTCATTTTTGTTGCACCATGACTGCAAGCAAAGATAAATTTAAAAACGGAATATTGCCAACCTTTAAAATCTCATTTGTAAGGCCTAGTTCCGTGACATTTCAAAGATACATAGATATGTACGAGTATAAACTCATAATAAGAACGAGCCCTCCTTGTAAAAAGCAACTTCCTGTCTATCCTTAAACTCGTCTGGAGCCCAAACCTCACGCACATCCTCATTAAATCGCGTCATCTGAACACACCTTACGTCATCCAATCAAGAGAAAACCCCGAAAAGCTCTTGTTTAGAGAGCGCCAATAAAAGAATCAATAGAACATAACATGTATTATGGATCTCAAATAGCCTAGGACAGGTCCACTGAGAGAAGACGTCATTCAGAAACAATTCCAAAGGAGGAAGTAACAAGATTGATAATACAAGTCTCTAGACTAAACTGCCAAGGTGAAGTACGAACACCAAGGGCCGGTCTGACCATCCTTGAACCCGGGTCGATACAGAGACGTAATAACGTATTTATACGCCAATCGATCGGGTGAAGCCAGCGTTTTTCATTACCAAGGCCGGTGGAAATAGATTGATGACTTTTTTACTGCCGTTCGCGAAATTAAAGGATTTCATTGGTATTAGGTATGCCTTAGTAAGGGATAAGATGACGTCATCGCGCTTGGCTGCTATCTCTTTCGATCTACTGTCCAGTAACATCAGACTTCCTTTTCATTAATCTGTGTAACTTTTCTACCATTGCGTATCTGGGCATTTTGTTTAAATTACGTCGCGACTTCGCGAGACCCGTGAGTTCAGAAGCTTTAATGCACAAACAGTATTTTGCAACCTAACTCCATTCGCATAACGCCCGCGCGGGCACGTTATACGCAATTGATGAGTCATTCTCTCCGACAAGTTAAGTCTTTTCGATTCTTAGGATCACATATTTTACTCGTTTTTCATACAATTTTGAGCTTAAACTAACCTTCTTTTCACAACATATACCTACCTGCTATAAGGTATAACATTTCCTTTTGTATCATCAAACAATAACTGTATCAGTTGATTGACACATTCTAACGTATCAACTATCAATTGAACCCACTCTAGAGACATTGAATAGTGTCCCCGGAAAGCTGAGCCTGGTATTACGCAGTTTGCGATAATATCTACAGATTCGTATCTGTGAAGCAATGAAAGCGTAATGGTATCATCATGTTACACACAGATGTGTATCAGGTGTGGACTGAATCAGGAGGGGGGCATTTGCCGTTTACAGGAGTTCAATGTATCAAGTGAGAATTAATCTTTGCCCAGCAGGTAGATAGCTCAGTAGGAAGATCAGAAGATAAAAATTAATCTACTTAGCCTGTTGGATAAATGGAAAACTATTCTGGTAATGGATAATGGAATAACTCGTCTTCTCTTTTATCTTGGTAAAGTCGACTAAAACGACTGCATGACTATGCCAGAGCTCGTAATCTCTTATACCACCTAAAGGTCACCGAGCAGGAATTTCACCATACAAAAAGTAGAAGTAAACAAATGGTCAGTGGTACCACCTGGCTAGACACTGGCAGGTGAGATGGTCAGCGACCGTCGTCGGGCGGGAGGTCGAAGGAACCCGGCGGGAGGTCTGCTTGACGTCACAGATGGTAAAAGGCACCTGGCACCGCGCACCGCATACCGAGCTATATTTGTAAGAATTACTTAAACTGTCCCCTTCTTTTGATCCTCTCGAAATAGTTGTGTCAAAGATCTAAATCGAGATCACGTCGAAACATTTTATTTATACAAGAGGTAAATTACCAATCATTGCCATCGTAAATTATGAGTTTCAATAAAATAATAAATAAAAGATTTCTAGTTCTGTTTTACAACGGCAAAAACCTAGATTATAAAATCAAAGCTTGAATTTGACAAGAATACATTTTCTAATTTGGCCACAACACAACGCAAGGTATGCAAACTTGTTTTAAAATTCCACGTTTTATGGCATCATCGGCCGGATCAAAAACAGAAAGTAGCAAAACATTTTGAATGCTTTACCACTTTGCTTTTTTATACAATGCTCCACGCATTTTCAGTCTCGCTAATAGAAAATACTAGGATTAGGAAATGGGAAACTTTTTACCGGAAAAAGGTACCTACCTGCTTGCATAGACTTTCAAACCAACGAAATTATGAACGTTGGTGTTTTTCCAACACAAAAAAGGTTCGTAGTCAGCCCGCTTACATCCGTAATGAGTAACACGTAAACCATTGAAAAACTATAGGGTCTACGTTCCTAGTGTTCTCGGCAGCTAAATTAATAGGCAGAGATAGAAATATAAAACTTTAAATTTACTAAATTTAATACCTACACCACTTCCGTTTTTCAAAGCTTCAGTTTCCCCCCCAAAAACACCCTAGCTTCGTCCACTTCGAAGACAACATTGTAGCAACAAAATTGGTTCATCCATACTCACGTAACGTGAAATTAAAAGCTACGTTTGTATTTGTAATGATACAGTGCTGGTTGCAAATAGATGATGGAGCGTTTTTCCTGGGACGGACGTTTTGTTCTGAAAGAACTAATTATCACACAATAGTTTTGCGACAGAACATAACGACACAAAAGAATTTAAAAACGTTCGTGAAAAAGTGTCAAGTATCTATATGCTGGCATATGCAGGCCTCCTGCAGGCCTCCTAAGAAAAAGGATTTTGCTGCCTGATTGGGATATCTCAGCCACGAAGCAGAACTTTTTACTATCATACCCTCTAAATAATAAATAGAGCAAAGTATGCCTCAAGTATGTAGTTAAAAGCCATTTATTATTTGGTTCAGTTGAGGATAAGGTTGACGACATATCGACTTTTCCTACTGGAATGTTTTCGACATTCATTCACGAAACCTAAGCCGGTCATTCAGAAATTCTCAAGTACATTCTTAGCTTCAAAACACTCAAGGACAAGAACTCACAAATTCACTGACCTTCAAGCAAATGTTCAACGCAATAAAATTTTAAGTTATTGTTTGACCTTGACTGTCAAAACAACCTGCCCACGTACAGTATATCTCCAAATAAGGACAGTACAAAGCCTTTTGTATTCAATTATGACCTCTGTGTTTAGGGCATTAGACTGGTAGAGATAGAAAGGAGGACGGAAGCTCACTTCCCTTACGTAATAGAAGTATGATAAGTAGGAACTTCGGAAGTTGACTAATATTTCGATTCCAATAACCTATTCAGCATTCATACACTGTCTGATAGTGTGGTTAATGTAGCAGTAGGTACGTTAATTTGAATGGACGTGTGTTAATCGTTGATGTCCAATTACGTGATTTAAATTCTGGCTGGATAAGGCTGACAAAAACTTGGAGCTTTGACTTGTACAATCAGATCCCTCTTCATGACCGTCACGATTGCTTTTCGCTGGGTCATCATAACAAGGTATTCTGCTTGGGCCTTAAAGCGTTGACGCGTTCTAATTCGTATCCGTAGTGACTCCGATTTTTTTTGTTCACATATGTCTCCATATGTGAACAAAAAAAATCGGAGTCAGTGCGCAAAACCCCTTACTAGGTCATACGTCAACTTTAGTTCGTCTTCAATCTGTCAATAAGTTTTAATTTAACGGTACAATCTTAATGTTCTATCACTTAGATAATAGTAGATTATACACTAAGGGGCAGAGGCGGATTAATTGTCGACAGCGCCCTAGGCAAGTACCTCATTGGCGCCCCTCTGTAAACGAGCCGCGGCAAAGCTCAGTATTGGGGGTGGTGTTAGTAACATAAAGTTCCTCAGTGGGTGACAAAAAAGTATATAAGGCAGGTATAAACTAGAAGTAATGGCGAGCGAAGCGAGCAATTATTTTCAAGCTTTTGGTTAGCATGATAGAGGAGGTTGTCAATTGTCAAAGTTAGAGTCAAGGCCATATGGGTTTGGCGGGGTCAGTTAGAAAGGCAGGGAAAGAAAGATAACGGCGAGCGGAGCGAGCCGCGAATTTTTTGTGATTTTTTAAACATTAAATATAAGATAGGTATGTGAACGGTGAAACGCAAAACTTTTGTGGCTATCGGTATTAAAAATATCTCCAAATTCTTTAGAAATTATGGAAGCAAAATCAATAGAAATTACAGCAACAACGGAGCGAACTAGCAAAAAGGTTCAAGACTTTCCAGTGGTTTGATAGAAATTTTTACGAAGTTATAAACATCCAGACTACAACAGATAGAGAAGAGCGGCGAGCGGAGCGAGCCGTAAAAAATGTAGATTGTGGCGATCGGTGTTGTACGCACGCACGTACCACGCCCAGCTGCGCAGTTCGCTCCTCTCTTAGAAGTCACCATATAGACCCATCAAACTATTGCTTTTCACTCTAAATAGATTGTTTGAATAAGGAATTTGTGTTATGGATGCTTGGGCACCGCTCGTATGCCCTAGGATCGGCGCCTATAAACAGTAAAACATAAGATGCGGTATTAAAAACCCCTTTCAAAATCTCGCGAATCTGTGGCAATGTGATTTAAAAACTTACAGCCAGTTAATGCATAATGATTAAAGCGTCATTTCAAACAAATTTTTTTTTGAACGAAAACCGAGCGCTGAATCTTCATAGCGGACGTGCATTGCGCACCCGCAAAAGCCGCCCTTGATGCTAATGCATTATGCAGCCTAATGCCCATGATTGTTGGTGTCTTTCAAAACATATTAAAACAGATACCTCACTATCGCCGTGCCGGCGGCGGCGGTGGCGTCAGGCATAACAAGGGCGCATGGTCTGGGTTAGGAGGCCTGCGGCTGCCACCGGGGTGCATTGCATGGCGCCCCCTATGGTTCTGCGCCCATGTGCGCCGCTAAAGCCGCCTCTGACGCTCGACAACCAATATCATCATACTATACTCATCTGATTTTTGCTAAGTCCCTTCCTATGTTATTTTTTGTTCTACAAATAGAAAATAAAATCGACAGAATGAAAAACAATTACAAAATATAAACATTTATATTTTGTAAGTAGGCGGATACCTGCTTACTCATATAATTAATTTTATATGTAGGTATTACCTTACATAATTAATTATTTACTAGTGTAAAATTTTCCGCGCGCGCGCCCCTTGTAACCTCGCGCCCCTAGGCACATGCCTACTTTGCCTTGGGGATGATCCGCCACTGCTAAGGGGATAAAGCACTGTTTTATGTCACGGGAGCGAATTGAATCCCGAACGTAACGAAGGACTCATAATTTAACTCCTGAGCGTAGCGAGGGAGTTATAAGTTAATTCCTGAGCGAAGCGAGGGAATTAAGACTGAGTCCTGAGTGCAGTGAGGGGTTCAACCGCCCAAGACTAAAACAGTCTTATCCCCGAGGTGTATACTCTACTTTTCACACCTTATGCGAGACAAAAAAACAGGCTCAGTAGATAAATAATGTTTTCCTTTGACTTCTCTGGCAGCAGATTGTTGACAATGCCTATGGCATCTAATTTGATAAACTCAGGAGTCAAAACACTTTCATCACTCGACATTTTCAATATTATTTTTGAAATTAAATCTTCTATAGGCACCTACAAGAACTCGATTTGTTCGTCACGCGTGAACAAATGAAGGCGCGCGACGTTCCAAATTCGAAAGCACAAGCCGTGGTCCTAGATTCGAAATTCGAATTTCGAACACCGCGCTCCTCCGGACCGGGGTTCACACGGAGGCAAACTTCATTTATTTTGTCAAATCAAGTAGGCCATGGCCTAGGACAAATTGTGTTTAGCAAAATTAAACTTTATGCATATAGTAATAAGAATTATGAAAAGTGAAATCATATTATTAACCAGCGGGTTATAATGAAATTCAGTACAACATTATAACCCGGCTAATACCAAGGGATTTAATGTCTTGCTTTCGGTAGGGTTTACATGACCTATAATTCGGCATTGTCGAGCATGTGGTTTGAAAAGATAATTTATTTGCTTGAACATTATGTAGGATAAACAGATGATACAGAATTTTTTTAGTTTCAATAATGTCCTGCTAATACTAGCATGCAAATGTTACAGTAACTTATACCTATGATATTTTATCTATGCCTAGCCCTTACCGTAATTTTAAACAGAGTTGAGCTTAGAGTTTACTTATCAAGTATTGCTTCCTTATGCTTTAAAGATTATTTCTCAGAACTATCAACACGAGACTCACGTGAACTGTCTGTCAGTCTGTCATTACATTTGAGTCCATTATGATCTACTTTCCTTAATAGTAGTCCAAAAAACCAGTTCGTGCCGGATGCTGCTCCTCATTCTAACCTGAGACGGAGCCTGTGTCACTTCTGTAGCCTACAAACTCAATATGGACTTTATTCCTTCAACTGAAGTTGAAAGATACTCAGCAGTCCGGCGAGGATTTTGGGGTCTATCAACGCTGCAGCCTGATTTCGGCAAGGGATATTCACCGTTCACGCATAGGACTTAAGTTGCAATATCATTCGCGGATATTCTTGACTCGTTTGTTTCTGCGAAGTCAGAGAGAATCATCAGTAGGATGCTATTATTTCTTGGCGAGACGGGCCACTGCGTGATTTTGCATTTACTCCGTTATCGCGGAGGGCTGTCACTGCCTTGGTTTATAGCTTCGACACTAATTAGTTACGAATAAAGCTCTCCCAATCGTGGGAAATGATTTTGTCGTAAAATGAGCAAGTTTTGTCGAGTTGAGCCAAATTTTTACCCCATATGTCTGTTTTATCAGAAGATGTCGCGCTCTGTTAGGCGGAATGACAGTGATTAATTGTTAAGTTTTACGAGGTTTTTATTTATTATACCGTTAAAAGATTTGATTAAGACGTCCAGAAAAAGAGCGATTGAAATGTGAACTACCGAAACTATTAAGTGGTAATGGTAACTATTCGAGAATTTCAGGGAATATAACAAGTTCCCTGCCAAAAGATTCCCGAACACGCCTACGTGCAAACTACAAAAGTGCCATATCTAACAAGTGATCAATTCTGCGTAAGTTGCCGAACTTGATGAATCTCAAGTGGTAGCCCTGCTAAGACTTATTGTTCGGGTATCTATAGATCGATCGCGGGTCAACGACCCGGGAGCGATAGGTAAAACTACACGTGTCAATGTTTTTGCATTTGCGATGACGCATCTAGATGACGGGATCTATTGCACATGAGAAGCAAAGGCGTGGCGCTGTTCTTGAATGTTATGCTTATGAAGATAAAAGGTACTTACTTATCTTGGAAATTTTATGAGCGAACAGAAAACTATAAAAATACTAAAGATTTGCTCGACTTTAACCATCAAATGTTCTGAAGTTTAAAAGGTACGTATTTGGATCATTTTAAGTTTTAATCCTGGTAAATAATTCAATGAAGTGAACAAACAACACATGTTGATCAAGTGTTTTTAAGTACTATACTCCATATACATATAGCTACTTAGTGTAGACATTAAAACCCAAGACCGAGTTTACAAAATTCTAAAGCTGTACTGTGTGGTACAACGTCTCTTATTTTTTTTATTCGCCTGAGATACAGGTTTAACCTAGTTCAGGCACAAGAATTACCTCTAGAATGTAAGTTATTTTTATTCTTTTGTTAACCTTTTGTCCTAAGATATTTTTGAATAAAATTATTATTAAATTATTATTATTACCATATTCAACACATCTCTACTAGACTACACAAAACCTACTGTAGACAAAAAATACTTTGCTTAATCGTAAACTTCTTCGTAAACTTGAGAGTTTAATCGGTATTAAACAAACTCATAAAACCGTTTCCTATTCGAGTAACTTTTACGGTCTTTTGACTTCCGATAAGATCGCAGGGAAAAAGTGAATTGGCGCCAAAAACATAGGATTCCTGGCAGTTATACAGCATAGCATAACTGAAAATGCATAGCGGACGCGAAAGAAACGCGGAAGATATCCAGAAAATTCAGGTTTTTTTGAAGAATGCTCTTAGTTTCCCATGAACTAGGACTAGTAATCCCACTATTATCCCACTAATATTATAAATGTGAAAGTATGGATGGATGGATGTTTGTTACTCAATCACGCCAGAACGGCAGAACGAATCTGGATGAAATTTGGCACAGAGATAGATTATAGTCTGGAATAGCATATAGGCTACTTTTTATCCCGGTAAAATGTATGGTTCCTGTGGGATAGATTTGTTTAAATTTTTCATAGAGCAAAGGATCGACATGATTTTTTGCTTGAGTAGTGGTGGTTTAGGGGTCAGATAATGACATAGGGGAGGCCTATGTCCAGCAGTGGACTAGCATAGGTTGATGATGATGATTTATGGGAATAATCCCTTTTTTTAATTCCCAATTTATTGAAATGTAAAATTCGACTTTAACGCGGGTAAAACCGCGGGGAACAGCTAGTAATTAATAAGTATGGAACAAAAAGTAACTAGAAATATGAGAGGCGCAAATATGCAGGTCTCGACTGAGTCTACGCTCCCCTTGGAGTAGAGACCCGTTAATTTGTTTCTATTATTTGATTGCTATTAAAATCATTATCTATATCTATACTATAATATTAAGTAGTCGGGTAAAAAAAGGAAGGATTTGGTTGTTTGTTTGTTTGAATTGAATAGGCACCGAAACTACAGGACCGATTTGAAAAATTCTTTCACCATTAGAATTCTACATTATCCCTAATGAACATAGGCGATAGAATATACCGTGCGAAGCCGGGGCGGACCGCTAGTATTCTATAATTGATATAATTTTAAGAATCTACCTAGTATGATGGTCAGCAAATAGCAAAAATTAAGGTCACTTATTTAAGGTTACGTACATTTTTTTATAAGGCTGGAAAGGGTTTGATTGATCAATCAAACAAAGAGTTTGATAATTTTTGATTTGCTTATGAGAACTAGGTAAGCTAGCTAGCGGCAAGCTGAAGACAGGGCGCTATGGCGCTCATTAGGGGAGGCCTATGTCCAGCAGTGGACTGATATAGGTTGATGATGATTATGATGAGAACTAGGAGATTGTGAGGAGAAACTTAAATGAAAATACCGAATAAAAATACATCCTTAACGAATCACTAGAACTGGAGCAAGATGATGAAAATGAAAAACTTCTACAAACTATAGAATCAAAAAACACTCAAGAATCAAAACATATAGTTATAAAATAGCTCAGGCTGTAACTCTTACTACTCGTATGACATTTAAAAATAAACTTAAACATCTTTGATATACGGCACACGCTATGGTGCCAGATCATTAACTAAATACAAAAAATGTAGACGCAGTGCAACGTATAAATAAAACGTTAGACGAAGAAATGCACGGTCGAGTTGTAACCGTTGAAGAAAGCAAAACATCTGCAAAGAAACTGCTTATGTTTACAAACAAAACAACGTTCTAAGTAGATAACAATAGAACATCACCGTTGGGGTTCATTGAGCTTTCAAATGTATTGGAGAATGAATACCTACAGAGTCTGCTACGCGAACTCTATGCTCTTAATAGCATTCTGCCAGGGACTGCGTTGATCTACGCTTGGTATGTGGGTGAAATTTATACAGAGTAACGCTGTAATTTGAAGTCAAGAAGAAAGAAAGAAGGAGTAACGATCTTGAGAACTTCAACGGGGATTAGAGGGTGGTAAAACGATATAGGTTAGTTCATTAAAAGTAAGTTAAAAAAATATGTATTGAACATGCAATTACAACAGTATCTTAGCTGTTCCGGCCTCCAGGGTCGTTCCACCAAGTCTGTTTACTTTATAAGCTATTCAAGCATAAAGCCATGGATGGATGGGCCATTTCATAATAGACATATCTAACTGGACATTGAATTCATGAATAAATTTAGTACGCAGACGATACCTTCGTTAGAATCTCACACGTAAAAAAGTATTTCTTGCTCTTGAGAAATTTTAATGAATACTGATGTTATAAATATGACTGGAAAGTAAAATATATAGGCCTGGCTTGATTAGGATAGTGAGAAGAAACACATATTTAAAAATAGATAAAGATATTTTCGATCGACCACAAAACATCTAAATAATTTTATAAGATGCTACATTTTTAAAAATACCTACTTTTTTAAAAATATGTAGTAAATTTCGCACCAAAACAACTAGCAAAGCAACTCAGTGATGTGTGTAAGGTTTCGTGCGGCAAAATAAAAAGTTGCGAGGCAACCGGTGGTGGCTACGAGTATTTACAAGTAATACTGAATTCTTTCACAATCGGCTAAGCCTTTTTGTAATTGCGGGTAATTTGATATCTTGAAAACTATGCACCTCATGATACATAATATTTCCTGTTACAAGCACACGTAGTAGGGTTGCCAAACGTTTTGTTCAGCTGATTTGTCTAAGTTTTTTTTCGCTCGTAGAATGATATAGGTTTACGGACTACGTATACTGACTATAACGGAGTATAATTTTCTATACTGTAGGTAGATGAGGTCTGATAACTGGGAGTGGAAGAATGTATGACCTTAGCTAAAGTGGGATTTAGGAACGGAAGCTGATGATGAAGACGATGACGAGATCTACGAGCTCGCTATCTTAGTGGTTTTAATTAATAGTCCTAATAATAATAGTGCTAGACAATTCCCAGTACTATCGAGCCCCATGCTAAGCAGAGCTTGTGTTATGGGTACCAGATAATCTAATATACATAATACAATACAATACATAGATATTTTTTAGTATACACAGAAAACGACCAGAACACCCGGAACAAATATCTACAGATCGTACAAACATTTGTCCCGAGACAGGAATCAAACCAGTAACCCCTGCGTCGCAGGCAGATCTTCGCCCACCGCGTCACAGAGGTCGTCAAATAGAAATAAAGTGACACGTATTTACTATTAAAACTATCGTAGTTGACGAATTCATTACAGATTTGGTGTTGAAAGAACACACAACAGCGATTCATCCATGAAGGAAAGTGACACGTGTAGCTAATTCAAACACGAAAAGCCATAAGCTTACCTTTTCGACTGTCTTGACATGGTCCAATAGAATAAATTTAAGAGAATATAAATAGAAAAGTTCATATCTCGCCGAAAGAAACCCGGCCAATATCATACCCGAACAATCCTTTTTTCCCCAAGACCTTAAATCTCATGTTTGTATTTTGTCAGCCCTAGAACAATGTAAGTTGTAGTACGTGCCTCACGTCAGGAAAAACTAAGCTCGCGAGCGCTACTCGCACAAAAACGCGTCTGCGCGGTAATGAAGATCCGTCAAGGGCTGGTATTTATTAGCAGCGCGCAGTGGCGCGTGCGCACGCCTGTATGAGACTACGGCGAAGAACATAGGGAATAATTAAATACTAAAGGTAATTTAATGAGATATTTATCGTAGCACCAACTTAAAGGTGCCTTGCGAGAATTGCGAAGTTTTATAGACAATCAGTGAGATGATCATCATAATGATCAAGAGTATTGACGTTCTATTATTATTATTTTTTTTTAATCATATTTGTTGTTCTATTAATTACTAGGCGGTCCTAATAATTTAATGAAGGGTCTACGATGCCATTTTGTGAAAAGGATAGGTATAGAATTTCGCGTTCATAGGAGCGGGACAGTACAGAGCAACGCAAGCCCAAAAATCAAGTTGTTGCTTATTATATTTTCTATTAATTAGGGCATTATTTGAAAAAACGTAACATATAAAATGTTCTTTATACTTAGTTCAATAACCATGCTTATTCTCAAGATCTTGACATCTGTGTATTTATTGAAAGTTTTCAAGTAACATTGCGATTTTTTTCTATAGATTTTTTTTATGGAATCCTTTTATCGAAACATATGAACGATAGAGTAAGTTCTGAACTTTACCATGTATACATTTCAAAGTTAAAAGATTTAGTAGTTTGGAAGATATAGAGATCCGGCGGAGTTGATTTGAAGTAGTATAGGCTCTTAATAAAGAATCGAACCGCATGCATGCAAATGTGACCGCTCACAGGTTCGATTCGTACGGTCGTATACGACCAAACACCGAAAAGAATAACGACAAAGACGTTATCGTATATGTGATTCTTGAAAACATTCCAATAAATATCACCCATCCCGATAAGCCCTAACCAAAGTACGAGAACACAGGAACTTGGGCAAAACCAAACAGAAGTTATCAAAACAGATAGCGTAGGACAATAGCGTCATAGCCAAGCGTTGAGCACTCGACGCAAGGGGCGATGGGGACATTTAGTGGAAAACTCGAGGGCTCTTCACAGGTCGTGCCATTTTGCGGGGGGAGGGGATTAATTGGAAAAGTGAGGGGGGTTCAGAATGTGTTTGATCACTTGAGGCGCTTCATAAACTAAATATTATAAAATAATATAACTGAAAATATAAAAAGACATAATCGGAGTTATTTAAAAAAAAATGCCAGGTCACCCAGAAAGCTGTCAAAATCGACTAAACATTTTATTCCTTCGCTGGTTTAGCGTCATCTGATGATAATGCGTAGAAATTGTACCCTTTCTATTCCATCTTAAGCTTGATTAAAAGCGACCCTCTTTGGATCAAATTTCTAAACACAAAGAACAACCAAAACAACAAAGGGTCAGAAATTGTAATAATTGAAAGTTAACGTGCGTTAACAGACGGTAATTACTCGACTTGTTTATAATTAAACGCGTTATATTTCCGAAAAAAGAAACCGAAACACAGAATTATAGAAAATTACTACTTGTTGTTTGGAAGTTATCATTAAACCGAGAAAATTGTTCCTGGACCACCGTATTGATGAGTATCATTAACCCTGATCCAAATTGAGCCTTAAATATAACGGGATAGGATCTACTGAATGTAACAGGACAAGTGCACCTTTACGACATAAAATTAATTTACAAAAAATGTTGCGTGCTGTTAAGTAGCGGCCGACTTTAAGCTCTACATAGTGTGCTTTAAGATTGATAGTAATTTTGATGTAAAGGTAAATATTGTAGCAGAATAGCGGGTCAATTACCCTAAGGGCACGTGCACATGCAGTGTTTAAATGTTTGAAGTGGCCGATGTAAGGTGAATGAGAGTAATAATCGGCTGCCTACGTAGATTATAATCGAAGAAGGTGACGGCTGGGCGTTATACAATTTGTAACATCAACGGAACAAATAATAAATAGGAAATTAATAAATAATTGGGTATGTTAGATACTATAAAAAGAAGATTTAAGTAACAAAATAATATAGATATGACAGATCATAGAAAAGATCGTATCTGAAGAGAGTATGATACAAAAGCATGGCGGCGAATAGTATATGTCCCGTGAAATATCGAATGAATAAAAACAAATCCGGTTTTACGTACAAAGACATCAAAAAGAACAGTCTTGAATAAAAATTACACAAGTAACACGCGTACCAGATGTACCCAAGCGCAAAAACAATATGATTAATTTATAATTAATGCTTCAAACAGAAAGGTGATGCTTGATGGACAAAGATCCACGCCTTCTTCCGGGTCTACTGTTCCGAATACATTAAGGTCAAGGGTGCTGAAGACAGGTGTAGTTTAGATTGTTGTCAAAACAATATAAAAATATTACTTATATGTTGTATGCTGCGTCAAAACGGACATGCTTGCTATCTGAAGCCTGTACAGAGCAAGTTGTATGAAGTGAATACATCTAACTTATGGATCTCCTTATTTCAATTTCAATTTATTTACCAATTCAATTCAGATCGCTCATAGCGATAAGGCCGCCTTTGTACTTCTTCTCGTAGCATTTATTTCTGTACTGTTTTCTGTGTTTGTGTGGTACAATAAAGTTGTCTATCTATCAATTTAATAGGCACTTAAAACAATCAAATAACAATTATAAATAATAATGAACATTCCTTAAATTAAATAATATGTTTCCAAGCATCTTCATATTATTGTACTATGATCAGAGACTGACCATAGTACAATCTATAATGAAGTAGATTTAAATAAACCTCGAATCGTTATCAAATAACTATGTAAATAGTGATAAAAAAACATGGCGGAAACCCTTTCCCAACGATTTTTGGGAAAATAAAAAGGACTGCTTATTATTGTCAAACCATTATGACGCTCTTTACGCACTGAAACACAATAAAAATTAATATGTCAAAACAAAACCCATCAAAAACTATCAAAATCAATAAATACTTGAAGGATCGAAGGTAGAAGCTAGCATCTTTATGGACAGGTGCGATAGTCACCTGCTAGGGCCTGCTAGAGTCTTCGGATTTCGGAAAGCAATTCATTGCGTCCATAAAATAATGGCCGTGAATTAAGCAACAGGATACGTTTTTATTGATATTTTGATTGTAATTTATGTCGGAGCCATAATAGGATCGGGGGTGTAATTGTGGTTTGAAGTCTTTACTAAAGGTGTTTTGGTTTTATTGATAGTTTAATGTCGATATTAATGACGTATAAGGAATTTTATTTTTTATAATTAGGGACCAAAAATATGCCTTTGCCTTTATAATAATAATAGTCACCGTCTATATTTCCGTCAATATTTAATAACTCTTACAGCCTAGAATTATTAACACAATGAAGATATAGTTCAACGCACAACATTTGGTCCAAATCTGCCGCTACCTAGCCTTCACCAAAACCGAAATAAGAAATACTGCTGAGATATTTCAATAGTATAAGAAAGTCTCATTCTATTACTGCAACACGAGAGAACGTATAATGTTAATAAAGACGAGCAGGTAGATATATATAAAAAGATCAAATGATCCGAACAGAATTAAAGACAAAACACCAGGAAATGATTAGTATGATATCGAATAAAAAAAACAACGGAACATACAAAAAACGAGAAAAAAATAAACGATCAACTCTATTAGAGGGCATTAAAAATCCATCTTCTACATCAGTGTGGAATAATAGAAATCTCATTACCGAAAGGGACTGGAGATTTTATGATTACGATCTCAACTGTCACCTGCCGTGTTTTAAGATGAATAAATCACTGGCAACAAAACACGGTATGCTATTTGTCCCAAGACGATACACTGTGTTGTTCAAACAGCTTAGATTTAAAAAATACAATTTGTTGTGTACGGACAGTTGATATAGAAAACATAAAACATCATGTTGCAGAATGATATTGAATAGGTACACCAAATGAGATCCAGATCAAATTATCGATTAGGTACATAAATAAGATAGAACACACACAAATTAAATACATAAATATAGTATTTTATCAAATTGCTACAATCAATCATCAAATTCAAACAAATCGAAAGTCAATTGAGCACGTACCAAATGACCATCAGGTAAAGTGTAATGGGGAAACACAGAATGAGGCCATGGCAGGTGAGAGCAATTACATGGATACAACTGGTAGAGGACCACCTTACACCGCAGCTGCTTTCATTAGGCGAAGTGTCATAAACGACACATCAGATAATGCCAGTTCTACAATAGACAATAGGTTCCGTTCTAATATTATTTCAAGTGTAGAGCCGGAGCATTGAGCAAATAATCTTCCAAGAAAACGAAACGATTTGCGAAAATACAATGCCGGTAAGACTGGAGGAGATTTGTAGGAGATGAGACGATATTGTCTGATTACAGAAAACACACAATACAAAATTTAAAAAAAATACCCTTATTTCTGGTTTCAATCACTGACATTTTCGCAAGGAAAGGAGAAATAATATCGCAGAAAAATCATGTGCAAAGATTACATACGCTCTCTTGCGCTAATAGAAAAGACCATAGCAACAACTTTGGAAGCATTCATTGCGATCCACAAAAGCTGCGATCACAATAGAGACCATGCCTTTTGTGACCGTTTCTTGGTAGGTTTTGTTGTTTCTGTTAAATATTCTTTGGGAATCTGGATTTTACAAATTATTATATTTCGGTTACTTTTGAAAATTTGATTTTAACAACTGTTTGAATAGAAGGATCAGCTATGTATTTTTATTTTTCGGCAATGGCCCTACTTACTCGTACCTGCGAACGAAGATAGGTACACTTCCTTTTAATTTAAAAACCCGAGGAATGTAACACTCGGGTCAAACCCCTACGGGTTTAAGGAGTGTTATAAATTAAGTCCTATAAATATTCTTCTTAAAAAAATAATAATAATAAAATAATTTGTATAACGTTATGTAGACCGTAAACGCGTTTCTTTGACACTCCGTTTACGGATCTTGCTCGTCATTGTTTTGATTTTTTATTTAAAAAAAAACGTTTCTTTCTCCATTGATTCTGTCTGGCATAGTCCGAGGTTCATTGTTCATTATTCAAGGAACGTAAATTAAAATGACAGTGACACTTATCTGTCTTTGTTTTTGAAGTGTCCAATTGTTAACTTTTAAAGCGAAGATTTGTTGAATGAAAACAACCTTGGAAAGTTTTCAAGGGGTGGCGGATGGTAAATAGCTTACTATTGTTGTAAAATTTTGTAATCATCCAAAGATTGGCAGCAATTATTATATTTTTCATTTATAATATTCTCGTGCATTGTTTTTCGAAATAACAAATTGGTATACTAATTTTAAGCTAATGTTTCGACAGATAACAAACGAAGCAACAAAAACTAACAAAATAATGAACTCAGATATCGTGCACGAAATTCGCGCCAACTTTTTTTTGCTGCCGAAAGACGAAGGTAAATGTTTTTTAGGCGCCAAAACGCCGCCTTTCCGAGAACGGGAATGAATGAAAAAAGCCATAAACCAAAGAACTGGTAACCGACAAACGGTTTCACGTGCCGATGCACCGAAATTGTAGGCTCAACAATTTAATGACAGCAAAAAGTTTCGGTTTTTTTCCTCACAGCGCCTTAACTAACTCTCGGTGATAGGGTAAGATGCTTGGCTTTCGTAGATTTTTGGAAGTTTTTGTTTTAAGCAACCATTTTCTTGGGCTGACGTTGCGGCCGATGAATTTGAACAGCCGCGTAACGCAGAACGATAGGTACTCGTATCTCAAGACATGCTTTTTCTCGATTATTCAGCAGGTAAAGTCTGATTTAGAGTGCGCCATTTCAAAACATAATAGGTCAAAATACTTCTCATTCTCAAAATGATTAATCATTCCCGAAAGCGTCTCGAGATTCGATCGTGTATTGATGGCGGAATAATTGGCCTTCTTCTGCGCTGCTCAAGGGTCGGTACCCGCCACCTATGATCCTGCGCATCATTTGTCGGAGTCGATCGATTGCCTCGGAGGGATGGAGGAGTTTCGGGCATTAATTACTGTAATGTCATTATTACGGGCTACGGTCAGTTCTGACAAGCCGACATCGACATGCCAAGTATCGAGCTCTGAAGCAATAATTACGTGAGAATCAGGTTTTGATTTCGCGAATGCCAAACCCAAAAACGCATTATAGGGATCGTTTTTTATGTGTTGCTTTTGCATGTTTGTTTCGCAGCTTAATACGAAGGTTTCGGAGGTATTATTGTCCAATTTTGGACGAGCAATTTCAGGGTCGATAAATTGTGTCCAGTTACAGATAATCATGACATTACGAACGCTGCAGACGATAAATTCGATGTCCTAGTTGTAGCACACATCTTTGGTCTTGCTGAAAATAAGGCGTCTTGTGATGTTGCGGAGGTTGACTTGAAGCTATTTATTGCTGAGAAAAACAGCCATTAGGTACAAGTTTGGCTCGTCATCAAATTCTTTTCTAATTAAATTAAAGTACCCGACCCATTTAAAAAACTCTGTTTCGAGTACGCATTGTAAAGCAATCAAAAAAATAATTGCCCGCGCTGATATAAATCTGATCATACAATTCATATTTCACACAATATTATTTCACCCTTCAAATTTCCGTTGAAAAACAGAGGTATATTCCGCGCTATAACCCGCGTGCCTTTTTACCAGACTGTGGAACAATAACGTGATTAGCGCCCCTGAGGCGCCCCCTTTAAACGATAGAATTACTCCAGACTTAGTTACTGTTTTTTATAGCGGGAGCGGTGTTGGTGCCCTTTTAAAATGGTTTGCCGTTTAATTTGATGGTTTTTGCGATTTTTTAAGTTGAGTTACAAAGCGGGAAACTAACTTTTCCAGGAAAACTAACATATTCAGTAACAAATGAGTTTCTATGAACCTGACAAGGGTCAGTATGAGAACATATTGTAATGACTATGTTAGAATAGAAGCCATAAAACAGACTGCAGACAATCATACTCAGAAAGAAATCATTCTACAAGCCTCGATTGAAAACCTTAAGGACATACACGGCGATCGGCTTGTCATTGTGTCTTTAAAAGGATAAGCGCGTCAGGTACCCGTTACACTATTAACCAACTAATTGGAAACTGCTGGGAACAATATACTTCCTCAAAACATTTTCCCAAGATCATAAAAATTTATTCAGCTATTGGTTTATGGTCAAGAGTTTCTCAACACAAAACAAATCAATAGACGATAAATTGCATTGCGGTAGTAAGCCCTGACAGAAATGATTATTTTAATAATTCTGTATATCTTGCAACATTTTATTGTGTACTGTTGTTTTGTACAGTTTTATAGGGTCCTTTGGGACCAGTGAAGTTCGAAAAGATGGAAACTTCTAGACATTTGCGAATTACCGATGCAAAGTGCCCGTCGCTGAACTAATCATTTCTACGAAATCATCTACATCAAAGTGATCAAGTTGAAACTTTGATCTCAACAGCGAACGTTACTTCGGAGCCGTTTCACACGAGAACCAGGATACTGGCGCCAAGATCAGACACTGGCTTTGTGTGGTACAGAATTTCAACAAAGTAAAAGTTTTGACAGTCGGATGTCGTAAACAAGACTAGCTAGAATTAATAAGTAAAATATATATATAACAAATTACCAAAACCTATAACAAAACAATCAGAACATTAATTCAAAAAAATTTAAACTAAAATACTCTCTAAAAAAGCTTACGATGTGTTAGGGATTATCTGGATGACAAAAGAGCCTGGGGGCTCGTCACATGAAATGCAAAAAGACGTGACGTGTCAAAGAGACCAATGATGTCATTGACTTTAACACAAAACTTACGGTAGCAGAGTAAAAGAATACCACAGTAACTCGTGTTTAGTTCACATTGTCGAATAAGAAGATTTTAATACAAGCAGCTCACAACACAATATAGAAGCTTAAAATGCAGACATCATTAAAGAATTAATGAACCTGCTAGCACGCGCCGACAACCGGCTTTCCTTCCGCCTTGTACTGGATGTCAAGTCAAATGCATTATTTATCGAGTCTTCCAACTTCCCTGTTTAAATGGAAAAGTTGGCTTTTATCGTGTAAGGCGACACTATTGATGCTACAAAGTTTGGACAGAGCTTTGAATAAATCGATAATTAACTTACGGGTGCTGATCTTGTTTTGACATGTGACGTTTCATATGAGGCTTGGCTTAAGCTTGACAGACGGGCTCTGATAGGCTTTGAAAATAAGTAATAATATAATGATGAGCTGTAAAACAAACAAAAAAACTTTAAATCCTTTTGGCCAAGATGAAAAAAGGAAAATATGTGTCGCAGATGAGGGTCACCCTGTCAGATTTTTGACACATTATCGATGTTTTAAAGTTATAATACCCATCAAAGGAACGGCATACAAACACCCGAAAAACCACCATTCATCGCTCGTCGCAGTCGACTAATAAATTCATAGAATGGGGTCATTGACCACATCAATCAAATCATCGGTGAAAAGGGTTTTGAAAGGGTTTTTATTCAAATCATTAACTGCTCATTTACTAACGATGAAAGGGTTATTGATGCAAAGCACTATAAGATGAGAAACATCTTAATAAGAGACCTCGATCTTGATCGACGAAATTCCTTCCATAGCTATAAGATTTATTGAAATACTAGAATATTTTTACGTTCATATAACTAAGCAAGTATATACATAGTTTTAAGATTGCAAAATACAATCTTATGTGTATGTAAATTTGTCGATTCTCAATCTTAAATGCAGTCTTCGTCACCAATGCACAACAAACGACCGAGGATGAAAGGAATACAAGCATTTCTATGAATAATGTGTTCTGCTCGTATTATGAGTATCAATCTGGAGCATTCAAAGGCGATTTAACCGCCACATATCAATTGTCTCTCGGTTGCACAATAGGAAGTTCCAATAGTGGTACGGACTACGGAATTAGACCGGCAACGACCCGGCCCGAATTAGACATGTCCCGGAGACAAAAAGTAAAGAAATCGGCTACCGACTCCGGCGCGCCTAAACGACTTCTCTAGGCACCTGTTACACCGAAAGAATTATGGATTTCGTTATATTTCAGTAGTTTACTTGACGTTTTGTTTGGATTTGGATCTAAGCATAGTAAGGGTGCGGACTATACGATCGTACCCGCCTCGTCCATTGCCAATTACCTCCATGATTACTGTGTTACTTATGACAAGAGATCAAGTGAAACTCAGTCAGGTTTGGTTCTTTCTATTGGGATTAAATATTCTCTGAGTATCTACAATAAAAGGAGACAGAGAATCAGAGAGAGACAATCAATAAAAAGAGACAGAGATGCCTGAAGGTAACGCCAGTGACAAAGAAGCAGGCACGTAACATAATGAGAATGAGAGAAAGAGAAGAAAAAAGCAGGAAAATAATGACGAAGCACGTTTATAAATTGCTTTCAACTTGGTAATGTAATACTTCAGTATTGGTACGATTCTGATTGTGCCAACGTAAGGAGAGGCTTGGATAAAGCAAAATGTGAAATAAATTTAACAAGAGTTCTACCTTTTCGATGAAAGTTACAAGGTGCGTCCTACCGTGCAGCATATTTAATCCGACAGTGTGACTGCTGCAGACGCTAAATAGCAAGGTATTTTCGGCCGACACCCTACCCGTACCGTAATAGACACCTACAATGTTCGGGAGGACACTTGGCTTATTTGGTGAGGAAAAGTTATGTCACACGATTGAAACAAGAGAGCGTGATGGATGGCTGTAAATCACTCTTTGGGAACGAGAACGGGCTTCCTGGAAAAGTTCGGAGTTTCGGACTTTCTTTTGGTTTGCCGCGCTTTATTTGGCTCGGGCGGTGTAAGTGGTCATTCCTCCTGCTTGTTGGCTGTCAGAAAGTGGAATCTTTTTCAAGATTTTGATTAAAGACGGTTTCTCATTGGGTGCATTCAGGACCACCTTGTTTTTGAAGCATTCTAGAGGCAATACCACTCAGGAAAGATCGAATTCAAACTAGATCGTATTTGTTGATTTGTTTGTTATAATACCTACTTGCTTCACGTATAATTGACTAATAGAATGATAATCTGAGAATATTTTATTTTGCTCAAAGTAAAAACAAACATGATTAAAAATAACATATACAAAACCGACTTATTTTGCATTGAGTCACAAAACAGTCTCTAGTCTCAGCATGAATTAGTTGCAAAAACTATTACAACTACAATCAACGCAGGTCTTCCGAAAGGACCGTTTGGTGACGTCACAGAAGAAAACACAAAAGACGAAAAACAATTAAAAATTCAACAATTTGGAGTGTTTTAAAGACTAAATAAACCGACTTCAAATTCGTGAAAAGTGATAATGGGTTCGGAAGGAACACTTCAATAGCGCTATAATTTCTCAAGTAGCGACATCTAGTTAAAATTCGAGTCTAATTTAATTTGATGTGATGACTGATGGTTGACTTGACATATGGACGAAGTGACGAATGAAAAGACCTCTTGTTTAGTCCCATTGCCATGGAAACCATTTGTTACCGACTGTGAAAATTATCATGTCATGATGTTTATGATACATTTCATTTTCATTTGATCCTCGAAGAACTGATATGTGCGCGATATCAGTTCTTCGAGGATCAAACTTTTACGGGACCATCAAATCTATTAAGAATTGGCCAAAATATCATCAAAATTGTTGAAACTAATCGTGACTTTTTCAAAATTATTGTTGTTTTTTGAGTTTGACGGACTGAATACAAATCCGTCGGGATTTTTTTTATGGGACCAATTTGGGACAATGTCCTATACAAAAGGGAAATAATTTTTAAAAAATACATCAGCCGAACATAGAACCACTTCGTGAAGTCGGTAAAAAACATAATCTACGGTGATAAAGTGATGATTGACCAATCACCGATACAGATTTCAGGAACCTCCTGTTGTAAGTTCATACAATTTAGGTAAATTTGTAAGTGTACCTACTTACTGTTTTGCTACTTCAGATACATACATCAAACGATATACATGATAGTAACAATAATTTTGAAAATAAATGCGAATGAAAGAAAAAAGGGATTCCTAGACAGAATTACTGAGTTTTATGTAGCGATTAGCTCCGTGAAAGCTTTTAAAAAACCTTTCCTACAAAACTTATAAAGACAAAGAAGTTTTAATTATAAAAGATTCTAGTTTATGTATCCTTCCTCACGTCTCACATACAGAAGCTAAATAATAAACAATAGAAAACAACGCACGCACGTATATCGAATCCGAGTCGAAGACATTTCAAAGAGTAGGTACTCTTATATAAAAGCTCATTGAGACGTCTTCATTGGAAAAAAACACCGCCATTAGCAGCTAACACAGCACAGACTAATCACGCCTTCACCGAATTAGTCAATGCATTCACCTTGACACCGGTATGCAGACAGACAGGCAATGACCGACCTTTGCATTGACAATGAATAACTGTTGATGTTTTGAAACATCACGGCCGTTGCGTAGTTTCCTGCTTAGATACAAGATCTCACAAACAAGTTGAACTACATTGTAATCCTAGTGTAGTATTACAAGTAATAGTGTTTGTTGGTCGTCTTACGAGAAGATACAATACGGTTTCTCAAATTTTGAACTAACTTTAAGACTTAAGAACTTTCCAAAGAACAGAAAGAACTGTAACTTAAAGACATTGTAAGGCAGCATTATATTATATGAACTATGATTACTGCTGATTTTTAGGGTTCCGTACCCAAAGGGTAAAACGGGACCCTATTACTAAGACTCCGCGGTCTGTCTATCCGTCTGTCACCAGGCTGTATCTCATGAACCGTGATTGTTAGACAGTTGTAATTTTCAGATGATATATTTCTGTTGCTGCTATAACAACAAATACTAAAGAAACGGAATAAAATAAATATTTAAGGGAGCTACCATACAACAAACGTGATTTTTTGCTCGTTTTTGCTCGATATTGATAACGGCAACAGGAAGACACTTGAAATATTCTCAGAATATTTAGGTATACACTCACTCTAAAAATAAATAATTAAATTAAAATAAAACAAGTATTTAGGGGAGGCTCCCATACAACAAACGTGTTTTTTTTCCGTTTTTATAAATAATGGTACGGAACCCTTCGTGCGCGAGTACGACTCGCACTTGGTCAGTTTTATTTAACATTCAAACCGCCAATCAATCAAAGATGTGCGAGCATTTAAAACCGAAAGCTATTGACGGATAGGTAGGTGCTATTAGAAACAAGCGACGCTATTGGATCTGCGTGTATTTGATGCTTTTCTTAATTCATTCGTAATGGTAAAGATAAATGAAACGTAGTGAAACTGTCATATCATGGTGTTAGCACTAAAGCATTGCTAAACCATAAAGTTGGTAATATAGTGTTATTAACTCCCTAGAATGTAAAGAAAACTGACTCGTTTCCCATCGGCATGGCCACCCACCACTGTACAATACAAACGCAAAATTGTGCCGTACGTTATAATTCGTGCGTTAAGAGAATGGTATGGAACTCCGTCTAAGTAAAATATGCGTGTCCAGTCAGTGATCTCGCGAGAATCGATACGAGTTTGCTTGCAGGCGCTTCCGACCGAACGTGTTAGTGTGTAAAGGTCCCATCCCCATACAGACCGCGCGCGTATTATACCGTAGACATAAAAACACGGGCAGAGCCATTCCACAAACAATGGACATGCAAGAATCTTTACGATGTTTTTACTACAGCGTAAATAAGTAAATATACCCTAACTAGTGTAGACGGGAAAATATACGTTATTTTGTTGGTACCTAGTTCCTACGGCTTTTGGATAACACACCTCAGCAAGGTGTGTTCTGGAGTGGATGGTGAGATTGGAGATCGATAGGACCCGGTGGTGTCATTAGTTGTGCAAGCATGTTGGAACTATACAAAAACGCATGGCCAAAGACAGGAAGAATCACGATTTTTGCGTATGGGTACCTTAAAAGGTATATTTAAATTGTCAAATAGTGAATTTCAAAGGCAGGGCTAAAACGGACAGAACATTGAAGATATCATTACATACCTAGTATAAAAAAGTCGCTTCCCGCTGTCTGTCCCTATGTATGCTTAGATCTTTAAAACTACGCAACGGATTTTGATGCGGTTTTTTTTTAATTTATAGAGTGATTCAAGAGGAATGTTTATATGTATAATACATGCACCCGTGCGAAGCCGGGGCGGGTCGCTAGTTTAAAATATATTATAAGCGTGAATATCTGCATATTGCGAAGCTTACGTTACTTCTCACACTCATATTTGAAATGGCCTGAGTACACCTGGGGCCAAATTTTACTAACCAATTGCTTTACTATGACAATGGTATCATCGCAGAATCGTCCATAGATGAAATAAACTCTAGCTAGATAGTGCGTGTGGTACTATTTGCAAGGATAGATTGGTAAAATGCTTTCAAGCTTGACATTTTTTACAAACGTCCTTCATTCTGTATTTTCTTTCATCTAAGGTAAAATGCCAAAATGTGTCATTCTGAGACGATTCTACCATTGTTATGGTGAGGCAATTAATTTAGTAGAATTAGGTATCTGAGAGGGGAGGTTTGGTATACCGACATTAAGACTCAAAGACCGCCTTCAACTTCTGTTATAATAGGTACCTTCGTACCAAAAAAGCTAAAGCAGACTTCGCATTTACGTGTAGGAAATAAACATTACCTTCATAGTTTTGTCCATCGCTTAAGAAAAACATCTGTCTATCTTTCGACAGCAGGAAAACGCCAAATCGAACTTCATTTTCATAACATTAACACAACAATAATACTTAGAACCGTTAAAAGTACGTTGGCCACAGATCTTTGGAATTTATTCACCCCACCAGTCTCACCGCATAAGATCGCATTTCCATTCGCACACAACCGCATGGGGGGAATTATACTCGTATGTGTACTTCAAGTAAATTGAGATTCTGATGGGATGTGTCCAATAACATATGATTTTATTGGGCGAAGACACTCAAAATTTCATGAAAATGGCGGAGATGCGAGTGTCATGGCGTGTCTATTGTGCTTATTTACGTGCGAGAGACGACTTTGATTGCTGTTTCCCCTTCACCTCGAAAAGGATTCAAAGGGAACGATTCAACGGGCGAGCGTGTTGCAGGCGATAGTCACGTGCCACTGAGAAATGGAAAAGTTTAATTTCGAACGGGAGAAAATAGGAAACGATACGTTTGGCAGAAGATATATACTGCATTTACAATAGTACATTGTACACCTATGCGAGAACGTACCTGATTCCTTTCGAGTGTGTCATTTGCTTAAAATACACGAGGTAGGAAACGCACTTTCTCCCGAGTGATACATAGTGCTTTATACTACACCCACGAGGAAAAAAATTCAAAATCAAATAACAAATGCTAAAAAGCAGAATAAAATAAATATTTAAGGGGGCTCCCATACAACAAACGTGTTTTTTTGCAGTTTTTATAGATAATGGTACGAAACCCTTCGTGGGCGAGTCCGACTCGCACTTGGCCGGTTTTATTAGTTTCGAGGGTACTAGAACTTGACAGATCTGATTCATTTGAAAAGCGCGGAAACTCTTTTCGAGTACGACTTAATCTTAAGTACAGCGCTATTCCCTATCAATCGATCACACAAACACCGCGCACAATACCAGGGGTTCCGTAGCATTTTAAGGGTCCCTGTGATTGTGCCACGGTTCAGTAGTTCAACCAACGGTCCTGATTTATCGGCAACGGCCAAAATTGATGTATTATCGGCGAATGATACAATTTATGTATTTTTTCTAGTAGGCCACATGTCTTTAGGGTAACGCTGAGGCCCGCATGGGGTATTGCGAAACAGTTGTTCTAAATTAAATGGATTTGAGGTAAACACCTGGGCTATATTTTTTTATACGTGTGAATTTCGGAGCAATGGGTGGGATTTTATATCATGATTTTCAGCATTTGCTACTGCAGAGATAATAAATAACTTAATTAACAAAGAAAATTAAAATCAAATCATCATCATCATCACCAGCCCTTGTCGACCCACTGCTGGGCATAGGCCTCTCTATGTTTATGCCATTCGCCTCGGTCCTGCGCCAGTCTGGGCCAGGTGCAACCCACGGTATTTCGAATGTCGTCGGCCCATCGCGCCGGCGGACGTCCGGAAAATCAAATAATAGAATTAAATTAGAACTAGTATTTACAATTGAAACAATTGAGCTAACTGCAGACTGTTGCAAACAATCTACAGGTAGCTCAACTGATCCATATCAATACCAGTCGGAAGCGTGCCCAAGACGCTAGCTGCATTGCCCCGCTGTATGGCAATGCTGATGCGCTGCGTCCACAGAAATCATAATAATAATGATTTTTGTGGCTGCGTCCGATACTCACCAGCTCTCGTAATAAATCAATCTCGTTAATGAATTAATTGCTCAAATTCCACTCGAATGTCGTGTTGATACAATTTATATTTGTTCGTTCGAAACATCTGTGTGGTAGGTATACTTAGCTGTCAGCAACTGGCTAAAGGTTTTTGCGACTTTAGTTTACTCTTACTTAAAAATATTGAAGTGAAGGGAATTGTTATAGACAGAACTTTAATTCGAAGTTTTCGTTTCAGATAGACACAATAATGTTGATCCACCCGAAAACAGAATAAAAAAATACGGAATGTAATGCCAAGAATAGTGGAAGAAAAAAGAGCGACATTATCGCTATGAGCGACAGTTTTATATAAATAAAATAAATACTGCTGGAATATACACATAGTATCATCTAGCCCCAAGCTAAGCAGAGCTTATGTTATGGACATTAGATGGCTGATGATATACATCATGCTTCATTATACATAGAAAATACCTAGAACACCCGGAACAAATATTTGCAGATCGTACAAACATTTTTCCCACGATGGGAATCGAACCCGCAACCTCCTGGATCACAGGCGGACCATCGCCCGCCGCGCCACATCGGTCGTCAAAATACGTAAAATCATGATAATTCTAAATCAACATCTATTCCATTCAGCAACCAAACATCCAAACTTTTACTTTCACGATTCTGTGTATCCATTCCGTTACATAAAAACGATGCCCAAAATTACCTAGCAACAAACTCAATGAACTGTAGATAGGGATTTTATTGAATTGCCAAACATTTTAATAGGTTGGTACTTGGTAGTTACTTACGGTATCGCCAGCAATCGGATACTGAACCCAGATCTGAAACAAGAACGTGGAATATTACTAATCGATTAGGGGTTATCGTACATTCAATTTTTAGGTGGGAGATATTGAAACCTTTGACACATTTATGGTGGTTCGACGCGGGTTGGCGCGATATTTCTTTTTTCAAGTTAAATCTTAGAAGGACAATCTCACTAATATTATAAACGTGAAAGTTTAGATGGATAGATAGATAGATGGATGGATGTTTGTTCCTTTATCACGCCAGAACGGCCAAACGGATCTGGATGAAATTTGGCACAGAGATAGATTATAGTCTGGAATAGGACATATGCTACTTTTTATCCCGAAATTCCTACGGAAACGGGAACTACGCGGGTGAAACCGCGAGGCGCTGCTAGTTAATGATAAACCTAATAATTAGAGAGAAGTCATAATCAGTTTACTTAACTAAAAAACTGCGATTGTTGACCGACAAGCTTATCTTCACACTCAATATTCAATCTTCAGAATCATAAAATTTCAAAGGCGTTCCCATGCCATATTAAGTAAACCATCTACCAAAATAAAACTGACCTTTGCCATCAACTGAGTATTTTATTACTGGCAGGTCAGTATAACCTGGTCATTTTCATTTTACCAGATAAAGGAATTTTAACATTAAAACCACGCAAATGAGTCCTAATTTGGATGAAAGGTGTAACATAATATGTAAATAAGCACACCGATTTCATTCGTCAGTGCGTTTCCGACGGATTAAAGCTCGGAAAAGGTTTTCCGCTGTTGGAACACGATATTATAATTTTTAAGTAGTTGTAGCGATTTACATAGAGCATCCTGTTCGACTTCCACCTTCTCGGCGGCGCATCGCGTGTATACATTACAATAACTGATTTTGCGAGCTGTACTTTCTGAAATGGCAAGCTACTTTGAGAAATTGGAGATTGGAATATTTGTGAGAGCAAGGGCTTGCTAGCAAAATTACAGAATAGAACAAAAATTGGATATTGACAAAAAAAAAGTGAACTATTTTTCAGATATAAGAAATTCATATTTTTATTTCTTTAGGTTTACAAAATAAGCACTTAAACAAGTCATATTTTTTTACTATAAATTATAATCAAATAAGAAATAAGCTGTTTCTTTATAATATGTCATTTTTAACTATAAATTATAATCAAATAAGAAATAAGTTGTTTCTTTATAATAATATGTCTATACTATAAATCACGTTTTTCTATTACAGACAAACTAAATAAAATACAATTCATTCTAATACTTTATAGATAAAAATTTGAATGCTTATTAAGTGTTGTGTTTATCTTGTCTATTGAAGAGTATAAAAAAGGTCTACTAAGAGAGAGAACTAAATGTACGCTAGTTACAAAAAGTGTGTCACTCCCTAGAAACAGATAGTAGTATCAAGTGAAGAATTCCGATAAAAACGATCAACAGTGCAACGACCCTTGCTTCGGCTGCCTCGACGCAGGCCATCTATCATCTTACGTCAAAATCAACAGAAGTCGATACGAACACCCAGACTGATTTATCACGTTGTGGGAGAAAGATTAAGAGTTCACAAGATTCATGAGGATTTGCTTATTTTGGTCGTTATGAATTAAGGCCGTGGCGGTCGGATCGTTAGAATCGACCCGTCCAACTCAGCACCTGGATGTTGTAAGAGGCGATTGAAGGAGTCTACCAGAGGACGGGCAGCAGCTTCCTTCTGTGTATTTTAACACCTGTACTGCTATACCTGTGCTGCGTTGGTGATAGCACCAATCTGACTGCTAAGCGAGGAGATTATGGCATACCCCCAGGATTGGGGGATGCACCTTCAGCAGTATGAACGCTAATTGGTACAATTACAATTACAATACAATATAATACAAAATTCTTTATTGTACACCACAAAATAAATCAAAAGAAAAGACATAAACATAAAACATAAAAGTACAATGAACGGCCTCATCGCTTAGAAGCTTTTTCTTCCAGGCAACCTTTGGAAAATTACTAGATTTGGGGGCCGTTTTTCAAGTGGAACGGATATATGTAGAACTAATCAATATAATGTCGACAAGGTGCCGTGATGGTCATGTGACGCTTGAACCTGATATTATAAAGGTAAAAATAAAATTTTAGACTATAATATCAGCTCATACACACAGACTTAGGCATCCCCATACGAAAACACAATTAGCGGTCCCGAGCCGCCTCCACCCTCTCCCAGCGACCACTATGTCGTCAGTATATCCATCCAATTTTGGACTATGCGTAACCAATTGGCATACATACTCGTATAAGAAATGAAATAAGTTCTCAAAAATTTTCAGTTTGAGCGGGACTCGAACCCGCGCCCCACCCTCAGTAAGGGTGTGCTAGAGCACACCCGTACCGGTTTTGTGGCTTAGTTGGTTAGAACCAACTAAGCCACAAAACCCTTAATCGGTTCAACCGAAAATCTTTGGGACCTCTTACTACTGGACTATAGCGCCGGTGGAGATACCCAAAGTGCGGGTAAGCACTATAACAAAATACCATACTCGTATAGTTGAGAAAACTCTTCATCAAAACATTATGCCACAAAAACCAAAATTTTAAAAAACCAAGTCTTGCAACTCAGTTCTTCTACCGTAAAAAGTGAGATCCATGTAATACAATTCTTGACGACCGGCGTACGGCCGTGCCGTTTTTTGCTCCACTTGGCAGATGTTCTGGTGCCGAAAGTGGAAAGCAATCAGATCTGCATATTTTGGCGCTGCTGAGAGTACCTACAAGACGACCTCTGTGGCGCGGTGGGTGAAGGCCCGCCTGCGACGCAGGAGGTTGCGGGTTCGATTCCCGCCTCGGGACAAATGTTTGTACGATCCACAGATTTTTGTTCAGGGTGTTCTGGTCGTTTTCTATGTATAAAAAAATATCTATCTATGTAATGTATTATATTAAGTATAATCAGTTATCTAGTACCCATAACACAAGCTCTGCTTACCTTGGGGCTAGATAATGCTGTGTGAATTGTCCAGCATTATTTATTTATTTTTAGCCAACATGAAACTACCTGGCCTAATAAAGTCCAGCTAATTTCTAAGCAGTGGAACAAGAAGAAATATTCTGTAGAAGTCTTTATTCAATAGAACTTTTCCACTACGCTCTCGGATGCCTTGAAAACAGTTCTAGACTTCCCCAAATATCGCAGTACCGATTACTAGCAACACGAAATTACCCGGCCTATTATAGTCCAGCTTATTTCTAAGCAGTGGAACAAGGAGAAATATTCTGTAGAAGTTTTTATTCAATAGAAGGAACTTTTCTACTACGCCCTCGAATGCCTTGAAAACAGTTCTAGACTTCCCCAAATATCGCAGTACCGATTAATAGCAACACGAAATTACCCGGCCTATTATAGGCCAGCCAATTTCTAAAGCTTTAACAATTTGGCTCCCACATAAACAAACTGTAATTTAGCGTCGTAGGGCCGCGGAATACACCACAGTCTGGTACAGTCGACATCGTAAGTGAATTAATTGAATAATGCTGCACATTTTCGCACGGCAAGGCAGATAGATAGATAGATAAAAAAATTATTTGTTACTACAGACACACATAGGTACAATTAACATTAATATACTTATAACTAATCAATATACAATTTAAACAGAAACAATACTCTAGCAACATTTTCATTAATATACGAACAGAATAAAAAAAAAGTAAGTATTTCTTTAAGAGTAACATAGTGTAGGAAACTTTGTGTGTGCTGCAGCAAGACAAAAAGGCCGTGGCTCAGTGAAATTTTTGCTTAAAAGCAAACACTGATTTTCAGCCAAAACCAGATCGAGAGCGAGCAGAACGAGTCACAAGACAATGTGTGCCTAGCTATGAATTATTGTGGTTGTGGCAGATCATATCCTCAGTAATATAATAAGTAATAAATCGTTTATTTCTCTTCACAAAAGGTCATCTTATCGAATTCATTGTAAAATCAACGTACGTACTTACGTTATGGGAATATTATTACAAGTTTTGTAAAATATAGTTAAAGAGCTGTAAATTTTGTTTGATTAATAAAAATATAATACTATTGATGGAAAACCAACGGTAGTGCAAGTATATTTCGGTGTGATGTTTTCTTTTAGAAATGTCTGATCAAAATAGTATATCTCTAATTCAGCCTGGATTATCCTAACGCGGCTCTTCAGATAAACAATGCAGTATTTTGAACCTAAAACCATCTGAACTTTCGCACATAAAACTGCACAAAGATAAATAAATCTTTATTAGCATTAGCGGTTCAGTTTTGTGGCTGGCTGTACCGCAATTGGTAGTGCCTAGCGCATCGTAGACGCCTAGTTTGGTGCAATGCGGTGCGGCGGCGCGGTAGATTTTTGTGGCCCGCTCTTGGACGATGCGGTGCGACGGAGTAGATTAAAGCCTCCTTGGGCAGCTTGTCATAACGCTATCGCGGACGAGTTATGGGGGACTGGTCTTGGCTTTGCAAGACTTAGAATCTAGCATTTAATTGCAACGTCATACGGGATATAGGAGTTTGCGACGAGTTTGCTTCTAACTGCTTCTGGCTGCAGCTTCTCACGCGATTTTTCTGAATAAAAAGTTTATTGGTTTTAAATAATACGCCACCGTTTATTCTATACGTATACAACTGCTTCGTGTCCATCCCAATGTTGTCTGGAAGAGATCGCTCTTAGCGATAATGCCCCCCATTGTGCAACTCTGTTATCTTTTCCTGTATTTTTTTTGTTTTTTCTTGGTGTGCAATAAAGTGCAGTATATTGTATTGTATTGGTTGATTATTATATAGGTACTTTTCTAAGTTTGATAAAGATACGTTCAGCTTTGAATAGAGTTTTTATATCCGTTGGATTATCAATTGATAAGTATTTTATATTTGCATAAAGTTTATTACTACATTGTCTTTATCTTAGGTGCTTTGGATGAGATCAAAGTCCGTTAGAGAACCAACCATTACGTTAAAAACAAACACTACCTTCGGACAAAATATTTAACAAAAAACCACTTCTTTGGTAGTCGGGATAAATAGCCAGATTTATAAGCAGAAACCATCAAAAGTAAGTATTAACCCTTGAAGCGTGAACTGTAATGAAACCCCAGAGCGGATTCGATGAAAGTTTAGACGGGCAATGTTGCATGCGCGTGGTAATAATACGTACATTGGCCAAAACAAATGGCGTGATGAAAAGTGGACATAGGCCAGGGAGAACCGCTGGATCACCCGAATTTATATCGACCGAAAAGTATCATAGCATGTTATGGCTGGTTTAAAAGTAGTGTTCAAATAAATAATAGATTCAGGCGTTACTTTGCGGAAATCCATTGTAAAATATAAGGATGAAAATATTTAGTCATTATAAATTTTATAATATTTAGTTTAGTTGGACGTCTTGCTTTGATAGGTATTTTTTCAGTTTGTAGTTGGCGTCGTTTTCTTCTACAACGCGGACTACATTTTGTTAGAACTTATCGGAGAAGGTTTTTTTCGCGGAATTGTTACTAAATATTTTCATCCTTATATTTTAGTAGTCAAATAGTAACAACTTTTTTACTATATAATAAGCGACTTTGTTTGTAGTGCTTTTTCAAACGTATTAAAGTAGATAATTTCTTTAGTTGACTCACAATGGACGATCAAACTTTACTAGTCCATTTTAATTAAATTCACTTAATTGTATTTTCATCCATTCCAAACGCGTCAAGTGACAACACCCACCTACTTACCGGAAAAATAGAACGAATCTATTCTGCTCATCAAGTCGGATAATAATTAGTCGGAAACTGACCACTAAATAAACTGTACACAATATACGCATTAAATTCAATAAAAATTACGTTAAAATTTAGTTAACAATACGTGTAAACCACTCCTACAATATGTGGAATTAGCTCGCCAACTAGCGTTGCTGTAATTTGGTTTGAAATGTTTGGTTTTCCATGAAAATATAGACACCTGACGCTCAAAACTAGTATGGATAAAGTTGAAAAAGACACAAGAAACCTTATTAGATAACAACTATGGTTCAGAACTGAAGGATTCTGACCAGCGCAAAGTCATTTCATATCCAACTTTCAAAGGTTTAGCAACTTGCATTATGTGCACATTTTATGAAGTTAGGTTTTTTTTAGTTTTTACTGTCAAACTGCTGGGGAAAACCCTGTTTTATGGAAGTTACGGATAAACTCAAATAAAACAATTTAGGGCGTAAAATAAATAAATAACGCTGGACAATTCACACAGCATTATCTAGTCCCAAGCTAAGCAGAGCTTGTGTTATGGGATTAACTGATAAAAGTACATAATACAATACAGAGATCGTTTTTTTACTATACATAGAAAACGACCAGAACACCCGGAAAAAATAGCAGATCGTACAAACATTTGTCCCGAGGGGGATCGAACCCGCAACGTCCTCCGTCGCAGGCAGACCTTCGCCCACCGCGCCATGCGCCACAGAGGTCGTCAATAAAGACAATTTACATTACTATCGCCTACACAGGTAAGTTCAAAAGTAAACCAACCCTCTAGAAATAAACTGTACAATTTTCCTAGCGTGTTTTTATAGTACCTAGTAGAGTAGAAAATGTTATTCGCTACGCAGAGGACAGCTCGAGGTGAGTGCGGTGAACCCGTTTCTTAGAAAAACTAGACAAAAACACTTTTTGGCACGCGGACCAACTCAAATTAGCATGAGAAAATTGCCGCCTAAACTAAACGTGAAGGAAACTAGACAAAGCAGAAATTGTAAACATAAATTGGAGTAAGTATTTTCTTATTAAAACTATGCCTTTATTTCTTTAGGCTTTCATAAAAAGCACTGAGACAAGTCAAATTTGATACTATAAACCGGTTTCTAAATAGTAATATATCTATAATATATAATAAATAGTATAGGTTTGTGTAGGATTAAAAGGTTTTTTCGGCTGTATCACATTACGGCCACCGCGTCCCACTGCAGTGCAATTAGTAATATATTTTTGGAGCACAGAACTTTCAGGACATTTTATGTACTAGTAGGACTACTTATTCCAGTAGTTCAGTTCAGTACTGGGAATAAAGGACGCTGTAGGATTCCTCTCGCTTATAAACGTCCGCTTTGTTTGTTGCCGAGCTGAACAATAAGTTATGTTAAATGCCATGCATACTACTACGTACTTGTTTTGCTTAATTAATATCTGAACTGTAAAGTTGAAAACTGAACCAGTTTAAAATGTTGTGTCTAAATGTCTCAATGTGAACCGTATGACCAAAGAAGCAACTAATTTTATCAAAGCTTTCGCCTATTTACAGACCCAACAGTATTAAATTACCCAATAGTATTCAATTACCCAATAGTATTCAATTACCCAATAGTATTCAATTACCCAACAACCAAGTTTATATGGGTACATGGCTACATGGGTCCCACTAGGTTTCCAGTCCCTGCCCATTAATCAACCAAAAAAGGTGGTCTACCTCTGTCTAGTCTAGACAATTTCATTTATGTAAAAAATAATTAAATAAAATTTAATCAACCCCCGAGCGGCTAGCGTTCCTCCCTTCTGTTACACACTTCAAAACTTTGGGTTATTTAGTAAATGTTTAATAACCTCAGCTATGGTCAGGCTTAGAGTTAAGACGCTGTAAATCAGAAAAAAAAACTTTTTAAAGAGATAAGATAATTGCTTTCTTTTATGTATCGACAAGAGGATCTGAAATCGACAAGTGCTGTTGCGTTAAAAATCAACAACAAGGAAGTTTATTTATTTGCGGATTATTAAGAAATCACGGTATACATCATTATTTTGTACAAGATTTAACAAAAAATAATCATCATCGAATGAAATAGTTTTTGGAAAATCCTGGTTGTCACAGGCTCTATAATATCGTTTCATTACTAGCTACGGCTGCAAGTGCTCGTACGTGGTACCTCTTACAAAACTTGAGAAGGCTTACCAAAACATCCATAAATTGAACTAAAATATAACTAAGCTACCATAACAGAATCATAATAATAAACAAAGTAGATAACACCATAGATCTCAGAAAGGTCAAGTTTATGAGGGTCTTAAAACTCTAAATACTAAATTACACGTCTTATTAAAAGGGGCAACAGTATTCTGCGGATTTACTCAAAGAGACACGAATAAAATGAAAATCGAAATCGAGATGATAGAAATTTAACTTTTTAATATTAATTTAATCAAATACGTAACCTATTTCCATACTGGGTTGTTCGTGACATATTCTATGACGCGCAAATAAACAGGACTGATTTTATTATCATCTCAAGTATTATCGCTTGCCAATATCTCTCAAACAGCAATTCTATAGACAAATCTAACGACATTTCTCACATTTCAAACTTTTAATAAGTTTAAGATTTACTTTACCCAGGAATAGTAGAAAAGTCGAAAAAAATGTGATGATCAGAAGTCCAAGAGGGTACGGGTGCTGTTGGCATGATAGGCCAACAGCAGATAGCCTCGACGGTGCGAAACGAAAGGGCGCGCCTACCCTGGTATGGTGGAACTGGAGAAGGTGCGAAACGAAACGGCGCGCCTACCCTGGCATGGCGGAGCTGGAGAAGTGAAAGTGCATTTTGGGCAAATAAACTGTTAATTGGAAACAAATGAAGGCAGAAACAGTATTTGAATTAAATATAACAAATAATTTAAATTATTTCTGCCCGACATCTTAGCTAGACAATAAAGACTTAAAAGCACTTCTGAGAAAATAAGTTTAAGGAGTGCTCTGTATCTACACGTCAATTACCCTAGCACCCGAGCTTAGCCTCAAACCAGGTTAATTTATACACCCAGCCTAATTGTGATCAATTACGATTCAATTTGCGTGTCACAAATGTGCACATTGCTTTATTTTACAGGTCTGTTTGGATGGCTGGTATTTTCAATTTGAAAACAAAAATAAAAAAGTACCTACATAATATTGTTTTAAGGATGAGACAAGAAGCAAAATTTGGGTACTTAGCAGGCCCAATGGAAGAATGCGTATCCGTAGACATCTAAGGGCACATTTCAACTGGAATTTCAAGTGAGCGGTAAACTCGATAGCGCGACGCGAATATGTAAATGCGTCATTTCTATTAGTCCAGAAAAGATTTTAACAAACGGCCCAAAAGGAACTCAGCTGTTCACCATGTCCTGTGCCGCAGAAGACAACAATATGCACCGGGGCCCAATAACAGTCAAAGGGCTTGCGTAATTGCCACCAGAGTTTGTAAATGCGTCATTTCTTTTAGTCGAGTACCTATGGATTTTAACAAACGGCCCAAAAGGAACTCAGCTGTTCACCATGTCCTGTGCCGCAGAAGACAACGATATGCACCGGGGCCCAATAACAGTCAAAGGGCTCGCGTAATTGCCACCAGAGTTTGTAAATGCGTCATTTCTTTTAGTCGAGTACCTATGGATTTTAACAAACGGCCCAAAAGGAACTCAGCTGTTCACCATGTCCTGTGCCGCAGAGGTCAACGATATGCACTGGGGCCTGAGAACCGGCGACAGGCCCGCGTAATCGCCACCAGAATTTGTAAATGCGTCATTCTACGTAGGATTAACAATGTCAAGTTCAAGTTCGCGGCAAGAATTTCCGTTTATTGACGTGCTGTATGGGTGTGTTTGTTTTGACGTGTTCAGGATTCAATTCTGAGATTGGTTGTAGTAGGTATTGTTTAAAAAAGGCTTTGCTTGCGGATTCGGTTACGTAATAACTGATATTTTTGAGACTGACGGCAGCATAATAATCTATAGTACCGGTATTTTTGGTACCGGTATCAAGCTCTGGTTCTTATGCAACAACAACTCATGTCTCATCATCAACATCAGTAACATCCCGTACAGGGCGTTTAGTCGTGAAAAAGATAGACAGACGATTTTTTTGTTTTAGGTACCTACATTGATTAAAAGTAACTTAACACCTTGCAAAATATCCAAATCAGAGGTGAAACACAACTAACAGAACTTACTCCCTGTTTAATGAGTCATGTAAAAAATCTGATGAAAATAATATACCTATATAACTTCGGGAGGCCTATACCCAGCAGTGGGTAAAATCCGGCTGGGGATGATGCTGATGAAATAATATACATACATAAATAAATATAAATAATGCTGGACAATTCACACAGCATTATCTAGCCCCAAGCTAAGCAGAGCTTGTGTATCGGGTACTAGAACTGATATATATCTGATATATATTATCCATTACATAGATAGATAGATATTTTGTTTTTTATTATACATAGAAAACGACCAGAACACCCTGAACAAATGTCTGCAGTGCGTACACACATTTGTCACGAGGCGGGAATTGAACCCGCAATCTCCTGCGTCGCAGGCAGGCCTTCGCCCACCGCACAGACGTCGTCAAAAGAAAAAAAAAGAACATTTTGAATTAACTCAACAGCAATTTAGTTGGCCACGAATAATAAAATCACAAAGTAAGATAGCGAACACAACGCGCACCAAAACGATTTACCTTCACAAAATACACTCGGCAAAATCGTTTTATTTTGCCATTTCTAAACAATGTCAAGTTCAAGTTTCCGTTTCTTCCCTGCTGTTGTGTGTTTGTACCACTGTAATGGGATACGCGAATCCCGCAAACAATAGGAGGGTAGGGGGGTGATTAAATCTTAAGCCTCCCGAAATCGGATAACTCCCGAAAGTCAACCCTGAATCTACGGTAGGGATTTGCTTCTGAAGCTTTCGACCGAGTGTTCATTTCGGTAGAAGGGTTGGTACTTAGACTGATTAGAGTAGGTACTTGGAAGGTAGGTTAGGAAGGTACAAAGTAGTAGGTTAAAAAAGTAATGCTAAATCTATGTGTATTTGAATAATAGTCTAAATTATTTGGGCCAGATGATTCTGGGAAATCTACATAGATTTTTGAGTGTCTAATCTGGAAATCTGTGCCTGAGAACTTTGTATTTTGCGAGTACAAAAAGTTAAAAGTCAATAACTTTATTTCTTTAGGCTTACAAAAAAGCACTTAGACAAGTCAAATTTTATACATACACAGCTTTATAAATAATAATTATCAAATAAGAGACAAAATGTTATTGATTTTATTCGCTTCAATTTTTGTCCACTAGTGGAAGAAGCGAAAAATAAACCACTAGTAAGTTTGTATAATACTTAAAATGTACCAATCAATAATGACCATCTACTGGATGGACCAACGACATCGTAGCCGTCGCAGGGCGTCCAGGGATGGAGGGGGTTCAGGACCGCTATTTGTAGCATCGTATGGGGGAGGCCAATGTCCAGCAGTGCACGTGAGTAGGCTGATATGATGGTGAATTAATAATATCAAAAACGGCAGATCAAGGCGTCGATGGAGGGATGAGCACTTCACCAAAGACTCAACCACAGCGGTAAAAAAGAGACGTGTTGAAGGAGAGAAGGGTTGATTTAGGCTGATTTATTGGGGCCCTATTAATTTAATTCGACGAGATAGCAAAGTGACGTTCAGCCACATTTTTGAACCTTGATTGTTTTACAATCGGCATTGGTTAATCCGAATTGCACCGCCCGCGCCGGTCTGCTATCGGCCTAGAAATTCTACAAACGGGCTGCGGCGACATCGTAACATTTCTTATAAGATTTATACTATAAGCTTCCGCCCGTGGCTTCGCATGTAACCATCTCGACGGCAATTTACTCGAAATTCCAGTACAGAACTTCATGCGTGCAAAATTTCAACCCGATCCGTTCAGTATTGGTGTGGTTTTGATACAATATCACGATTTCCTGATACCTACAAAAATAGCTTTTATTATATTAGTAGGATTTCAGCGCTTTAAAGCTCTATTAGATTTCCGCCTTAAACGAATAGTTAATATTCCATTCATAAAATATAACTTTATCTTATCTCAGCTAAGCAATGTGGTAATTTAACTCTAATTCGAGTATATCTCCCAAGAGTCTCGACTCAATTACAACCATAAACTAAAACCATTTAATCAACAACCCACACCATTTTCATTATGGCTATATATTACTTTCTTGATTCAGAATGTATCGGTCGGCCCACTACTGTTTTTTTTTTATTTAAACATTTGAACAAACGATTCAATAGATAGCAATTCAAACATCATGGACTAGCATAGGCTATGCTAGTTCAAACCTGGACATAGACTTTAATAAACGCAAAAGCTGACCGTCTTCAGCTTGCGCTTGCAAACATAAATGAAAACAAGTGTGAGAATTTTCCTCGAACTTTCCACTACAATAAACTTGTATGTTTGTAGAGCTTCCAAAATACAAAGTGGAAACACACATTACGATGCACTAGCCATCTAGATAACTTCAGATGTGCATTTGCCAACTCCGTACCAGTGTGTACAGTCAGATGCACTAAAGTGTAGTATGTATAGTCACTTGAGTGCCCTGTCAAAAACGCTTATGGGCAGGTTGTAAGCTTTGGTAGAGAAAGTCAATATTAAGGCGTCTTCCAAACACGCATAACGGACCAACTTGAGTCTTAATGCGGACAAAAGAGTAGCCTAACCGCCACCCCGTACAGGGGCGGTGGCATCTAGGTCAATTTGGCAAATGTGTTGTCAAAGGCCGCGTCTGTCTGGGAGATGCCTAGCGAAGGGACCTTAGCGACATGGAAGGTACTAAAAAATTTATAAACTTTAGTAGGTACTTTGTCACAGTGAAAAAGCTTATTGGCAAGTTGAAAACGGTCGTGGAGCAAGTCAACTTTGATGATAATTATGTTCTCCAACCCGAATTTAAACAAAGATGTACGTTCTCACTCGCATCATTGTTATTGGTTACTTAAATCTATATCATATCTATAATAATAAATATTAAAAATACAAAACATTTCGATTGGACAGCAGACCGACACGACCGGTGAGAGGTCAGGCGCAGAACCAATAGCTTAACGTGCTTTCGAAAGCACGAAGGTGCAACAACATCAACTTCCTGACTCCGGGCTGCTACTGTGAGTTTTTCTTGCTAGGAAATCCCACTAACATTTAAACGACATGGTACTAAAATGTTTACTAGTGCAGCTTAACATCATACCGACTGTACATGTTTGCACGACAGTCCTAAATGTAATATCGCGTAAGGATATACATTATACATACCACGAGGTTTGTTTACCTTCCACGCCCAAAGGCAAATAAAAGTGACATTGTCTGCCGCCCTTGGGATCGACCCGGTATCTTAGTACAGGACCTATAGCTACTCTGGTATATCAGTATGGATTCCGGCTTGAATATTGGTCCCTTTCGTCGAACTGCAACCAAACCTAACCAATTTAAACATATTTAAGTATTTTAAGTAGTATTATCTGGTACCCATAACCCAAAATCTTTGTTTATTTTGAGACTAGGTGAATGTATGGGCTACGTGGATGTACAGCATTATTTATTTATAGACAATATCCAACATACAACAGGCTTTGTAGCGCATAGGAAAAAGCTCCCCTAAGACGCATGAGGTTGTGATTCGATTCCCACCATGGGATATTAAAGAGCTTTTCCATGGTCATTTGGTCATTCACCATGGACAAATTCTTTCTAATTTAAAATTCCTAGATAAGAATGGTAAAAAGCGGATGTTTAATTTAAGTTAGACACGTCAATATGCCAATTTTTACGCGAAAATTGCTTTCGAAATTCTCTGGAAATTTCCCAAACGTCGAGATTACTTTACAACAGGGAATATCAAAGTTGGAAAGCTACCTATTCAATTAGATTAAGACGCTTAAGCTTAAGATTCCTGCTTTCTAGCTTCTAGACGTTCTCTTGTTAAAACTTTTTACTTTTCAAGTTATAAGTGAAATTAATTTCAATTAGATAAATGAAAGCTGAAAGTAGCCTTCTTAGAAAGACTCATAATATTATAGTTATAAATTGTTTTGAGGAAAGTTAATTAATTATATTTATTATATTACAAGTTTATGAGTAGTCTACTTGAGGTTTTTTTATCATAGTGCGTAAGCCCTCGTACTCTGGGTAATCTCAATCAATCAATTAAATAAGTTCCCAAAAAATTTGATTTCGGCAGGACTCGAACCTGCGCCCCACCCTCAGTACGTGTGCTCTAACCAACTAAGCCTCGAAATTTTAGTCAGTTTGTAGTGGTTAGTAGTTTTTGTTGTATCAGAGAGCCGTAAGAAGTCGAGTAATCGAAGAATCTAGAATCTAGAATTTTTAAATTCTATCCCATGGGAAATGATTTATGGGATAAAAAGTAGCTTATGTTTTATTCCAGGTCTAGAAATAACTACCTGTTTTTGTGTGAATAGGTAACAAACATCCAAACTTTTGCATTTATAGTATTAGTTACTTAGTGTGATATACAGAAACATAAAAATTTGTGACAAAGTTCAATTGTTTTGTTGTTTATTGAGCCTCACTGCAAAATCGAATACTGACTTATACGTATTCCTAACTTACTTGACTTACGACTACTTACTGGGGTGTGCCGATACTCGGGGGACACCTTGTATATTGTCTGAAACTGCCTAACCCTAACTCTGAGCACTGACAGGAAGATCGTCTGAAGGGTAAAAGAAAACTAATATTGGGTTTCACTAACGAGGGCGTACGAGTACTTTTGGTCTCAAAAAGATTAGTTTGATATTACGTATCCAGGGTATTTTGCCAGGTCGGGTAGGATACAAGATCAAGTAAAAGCTAAACTATGTTATGGAACGAGGCTTTTCATGTATTATTTGTACTTTTTTGTCTTAATGGTCTATGGTCTCTCTTTTCTCTTAAATCTGTTGATATGTGCGCAGAAAATAATTGCTAAATATGCGTTCCACTCTATATATTTTAGTGTCATTCCTAAACACCCAGAACGCGCATACCAACTCCACTTGGCAAAATTCCTGAATTTATCCGTAAAAGGTTTACTGCCCATTTGGAAATTAGAGCCAGTGCTTTATAGTCGGAGCCACCGACACTCATAATGCTCCCTTTTATCTATAAGTCAATCGCGCAAATGGCCACCTACGTAGTGATGCGACTTGGAAAACCGGAAAATATGTGGACATTATTTGAATACGGAAAATACTTCATTTTATTTATTTTCATTATAAGAAGTGCGCGCGCGCTATTCCGCACCTTGACTAGTTTTTACACCACTGGCGACGTCATTTTTAAATCGCAAAATTTACTCGTGGAAATATCGATGGTGTAGGTAGAGGTTACAAAAAATGATAGGAATTTAAAAATATTAAAAAAAGGCCATCGTTATCTGCTTGAAGCTAGTGCACACCCAAAAAACTAGCTAGCGTACAACCCGAACAACTAAGAACCTGCACTGTTTTCATGAATAAAACTTTCATTTAGTAGAACAAATCAGCTACGACATTACAAAACTTTTACGTTCGAATTGGCCTAAGATAATATCTGATAATAATTACCATCACAAAATACTACGACGAACACAGTTTCGGAATATGTTCTGGTTTTGAATAAATTTTTACAAAAAAAAACAAATTCCGCAAGATTTTTCTATTATTTTCCAGGAAATCCACCTACTTCCGACATCACTAGTGCACACATAAAACAACATACGACCAATAAGGGTGTAAAACATGGCATAACGTATTTTTAGTTCCTTATTCGGCAATTACGTCTCTTGATGTCAAACCAATAATAGCTTTATTTGTATTATGTTAGAGAAGAATCACGTTTACATGGAATAGTCATGTCATCTTTGGATCATAAAACGTCAAGGACATTCAGGTATCATCGTCAGGTATAGACAGCGTAATATTGGTTTGACGTATATTTTGTGAGATTGGTAGCAAATAGTTAGTAGTAATTAAAGCACAAAACCGCAAGCAGAAGATATAAATAACTTTAGTACATTTTATCTATAGTCAATTGGATACACAACAAACCGTACAGTTTCCCATCACTACTCATAGCTTTCAAGATCAAATAGCTTTCACTACGCATGGAAGCGGGCTAACTACGAACCATATTTGTGTTGGAAGAACACCAACGTTACATCCCTTAGCGGTAGCGCGCAGAACTCGGAGGGATACGGTACGCGCGCGTCTAGAACCGCACTCACACTGAAGAAGTCTCTCAAAGAGATGAAACGTTGGTGTTCTTTCAACATGAATAAGGTTCGTAGTTAACCCGCTTACATGCGTAATGAATTCATCACTACGATAGTCAAAAAGCTTTAGAACTTTTTAGTTCACAAAACTGTCGTACCTACTCGAAAGATTTTTCCTAAAGTTATTCAGAAAGATACCGTAATATTCCGAATAGCGGTATCGGTCGTCAGCACAGCACCCTTATCGTGCAGAGATAACTATGGGAGGTCACGACAAAACTTCGTCACTCTTTATGTCGACAGACGTTATCGTAGAATGTGAAGAAATTAATGCGACTGTGGTGAAAGCATTTTATTTGACTAATGAGAATAGATTCAGATTCAAATCGTTTATGGTTATGCAATGGTTAAACAAGTACTACCAGAGTGTTAACATCTTTATGGTACCCTATGTTGACGTACAAGCACATTATAAATAATATCAATTATTGTATATATTTTAGTACTAGCAGCGCCTCGCCGTTTCACCCGCGTAGTTACCGTTCCCGTGGTAATTCCGAGATAAAAAGTAGCCTATGTTCTATTCCAAATTATAATGTATCTCTGTGCCAAATTTCATCCAGATCTGTTCAGCCGTTCTTACGTGATTGAGTAACAAACATCCATCCATCTATCTATCCATCCATCCAAACTTTGACATTTATAATATTAGTGAGATAGTGAGATTATGTATAGTATGTAGGTATTGTATATTTAAGTAATACGCCACCGTCTATACGAGTACAACTGCTTCGTGTCCATCCCAAGGTTGTCTGGAAGAGATCGCTCTTAGCGATAAGGCCGCCCATTGTGCAACTCTGTTATTTATCTTTTCCTGTATTCTTTTGTATTTTTTTGGTGTTGCAATAAAGTGTATTGTATTAAGTAAGTAAACATACAAAAAACATTTAACTTTTAATAGGTACTCGTGTTATGAAACACAGAGATAGAAAAAAACATGAGTAGCATAATTATGTTTGCGAGGAAGCGTATAAAAATAAATGCTTCATTCAGATGAAAAGAGTTCATTGAAACCATCAGCCGGTCAGTTGTGATTATCAAATTATTCTTACGGCAATTTATAAGATAAGTAGGCAGTTTAAAATCTAGTGATTCATAGTTGAAGGCAAAGCTCCGGCGGTCCACAGTTACTATGAATGGCCAAAGAAATCAACACAAAAACAAAAACTTTACAAAACTTTACGGCTTAACCTTTTTCATGCTAATTGTAGTTTCGCAGAAGGACCGTGTTGACACTGGACCGTTTGTTTCCGGATTACTTTTTATACGTTTTTAGGGTTCCGTAGTCAATGCAGTCAACAATTCGTAATTAAGGGGGCCAACGTCCTTACCACGTTGAGTACCGATCACTAAAATTAAGTTTTTGTTTTTTTTTCGATCCATCCATAAAGTCTGTTTTGTACGATGGTACGGAACCCTTCGTTTGCGAGTAGACTCGCCCTTAGCCCGTTTTTTTAATCCGCTCTTGTTTGCATAGGAACGTGAAACGTTTTGGCACGATCGTGACGAGTAATTCCCATGGGGAATGTCTGCCGCTAATGTATTGACTTTGAAAATGATAGTGCGACTGTACGCAGTAAAAAGCGGTTGATAATACCCCTAGTTTTTTTTTACACTCAATTCATCTCTAACAGGTTTAATGTTAAATTCCCTAATCTCACTCACAAATCACAATATTTTCAACAAAAGCAATAATGTTATTTTTAGATTTTTATTTTCAACCTTATATAGCGTTAATATAAGTTACATAATTGAATGAACGATACCAATTTGGCAAGCTTTTGAGCGAAGCGTGCTCACACAAAGACAAATAAAGCTTTAAAATATTTGAAATGAAAAAAATATTAGAGATGGGGTCCGATTCTGTGGTTCGTTAGAGGCGCGTGGCCACATGCGGGCTCCATTTACAAACATATTTTATTGTTTGTAGAGAAAGCCGAGGGATGTGTGTGACCAATGTGGTCTAAAACCGGAAAAATCCGGACAAAATTGGTTTAATAATACGTAAGTTATAAATAAAATAATGACGTTTTTATTATTTTTATTTTAAACAGACGATAACGGTTTGAACTGATTATTGATCACCAATCCAGAAATTCTAGTTAGATAATGATTGATGTACCACACAAACACAAAAAACAGTACAGAAATAAAGGCTACGAGTAGACGAAGTACAAAGGCGGCCTTATCGCTATGAGCGATCTCTTCCAGGCAACCTTGGGATGGACTGGGTATGTAAGAAAAACAATGAAGGAGGCACTTCAAAAAAATACACTACATACTTATTATAACTACATAACCTACAAAATTAAACTTACGGGAACTTATTAACAAACGTAAACTTACAGGAACATAAAGATAAACTTGTCTAATTTTGTTCTAGTTAAAACAAGATACAACAAAATTAGACACGCCTTTGTTGGTCCCGTAATTTTACCCAAGCGAGTCATTTTCACACCAACGCTATCGAACTTTACGAAGTAAAGCGTCAGTTTCACTTTACAAACAATTAAATAAATTATTGAAGACACAATATCGTTTAATATTAGGAGACGCCTTGAGTCCTACAATACAGCTAAGGTTGTAGCCCGGAATCCTGCGGACTCAACACACATTATAATGTATTGTAAACATTTTATTCTACCACAAATAAAATAAACGATTAGAATACTAAATACCCGTTTCCCATCACTATCTTCCTAATAACTTAATAATAATTGACCAGTCATTTCGAGTGGATGAGTATTCTCACACTCGGCTACATACAGCTCACACTTTAGTAAGGGGGTTGGGGATAGGGGATTATAGTCTTAGGGAACGAACACACGAGTGCAGTAATGTTTGAATGCTCAACATGCACTAGAAGAATCTTTTTTAAAATTTGTGTGTTGTTTGGGTTCAAAAAATATTTTAAGGGGAAAATATTTTTAGTGGGAGTTACGGACCTCCCACTAAAATTATTTTCTCCTTACCTTACCATTAAGGTAAAGGGGTATACAGATATTAGTAAAGGATGTCTAAGTGCTTATTTTGTAAGCGTAAAGAAATAAAGTTATTGACTTTCGAATTTTGGTATATTTAAGTACTAGCTGTTGCCCGCGGTTTCGCCCGCACTTTTCAAGTAGCCTATGTCTGTCCCCGGGATACTATTTACCTCCCTGCCGAATTTCATTGAGACGTCTACTGCTGGACATGGTTGACACACCATTGTTGTTTAGGGCCGCCGCGCGCTGCCTGCCAGCTACACGGAACCGTGCGTCGCGGGCACTCAAAGTGTTAAGATCCGTTCAGCTGTTTAGGCATGAAAAGGTAACAGACAGACAGACAGAGTTACTTTCGAAGGTATAATATTAGTCTGGATATACGTTTTATGCAGGTACTATGTGAGCAAATCTGCAACCAACTACTTCATTGAAATAAGTACGTTTGAATTACAATGTTTTTTTGTCGGCACCTGAACTAACTAGCCCGAAATTATATGCGTCTCTTTTCGAAAACGAAAACAAATCATTATACATTTATCGAGTTTTGTTTTTAGCCTGCAATTTTTTTTTAAATCTTTACACTTTCGAACTAACTAAAGTAATAATTTTAGTGGGAGGTTAACTAGCCGCTAGATTTGCTTTTTATATTAAAAGAGCCCATTAGATCCCACAGATAGGGTAAGGTTTCTCTACCTCTATTCATCTCGAAATCTCATTTTACAAAATTCAATAGGTACTTATTAAATACTTGACTTGCGTGCGGCGCGCTACAACAAACAAACCAGTGTAACGGACCCCTAATGGCGTATTTATTTTACAATATGTGTGGCCCGCATAACTAGAAAATAAGTATAATTTAACCTTTTTGTGAATTGTTCAATCCAAAGGCAATTCATAAATGTAATTCATAGCGCAACGATAGGCTTGACGAATGTATGAATTGGTGTAAATGGAATGGAGTTTTGTTATGGGAGTTGGATGGAATGTTCACTCGTAAAGTCATTTCAACACAAACCCCTCGTAATACTAAGATTGGATTGAATGGGAAAGGATTTTCGACGACCGATGTGGTGCAGGAGGTTCCAGGTTCGATTCCCACCTTGGGACAAATGTTTGTACGATTTACAAATATTTGCTCCGGGTGTTCTGGGTATTTTCTATGTTTAGTAAAAAACATCTATCTATGTAATATATTGAATTATGTATATCAGTCATCTAGTACCCCTAACACAAGCTCCGCTTAGCTTGGGGCTAGATAATGCTGTGCGGATTGTCCAGCATTATTATTTATACATATGTAGGGGACGGGAACATCAAAGTATGTCATAGAATGTGTGAATAGGTAGGTTATTAGAAAAATATGATGGTAGTTTAGGGAGAAATTGAAGATATAGTTTTTTGTAAGATAACCGAATAATTCTTTATTCGGTAACAATGAAGGTTATATAGAACTACCTTAACAAAAGCACTAGGTATCCGATTTTGTTTAGTTGTTTAAGGGTCCGCTATTAGTCAAGTATAAGTTTATACCGTGCCGCCTACCGATACCTTTGAGGTAATTTAAAGGGCGTATTGTAAATACAAACTTAAAGCAAACTCTCAAAAGTAAATAAATAAACCAAAACCAACAATATTCAAAACATGATATCGGAGTATCAGTAGTTTGGATAATTTAAAGTTGATTCCCGATCATAATAGTTTCGTATATAATTTTAAACTCGATCAAACCATCCCTCCGAAATTGTTCCGAAAGCTTCGTGTCCGAAATAGCGATAACATCTCAATTGGCGGCCTTATCACAGTCCCCAATTTATACTTCATTAAAATCATTTTACTCGTAAACATAATTGGGAGCGAGTGACTCACGTAGCGATGTGCAGTTTGTGTATTTTGCATGGCACTTTTGACATATGACAAAATGAAGTTTGAGAAAAATATGTATTTCTAGTTTGAAGCATGAACTCTTAAAAAACAATGGAGGTTTTTGCTATTATAGTGCTTAAGTCTCACACTGGGTCAATTTTCTAAGTATAATAAATGTTAGGGACATTATTTAATTTCTTAGAAAATAGTATGTCATCGCCTTACAAAAAAATGGATGGTTAATTCAACTTCAATATGAACTATCTAAGGTCCGCGGCTTCGCACGCGTGTTAGGAAAGTATAGCCTATACGTTATTCCAGGTTCAGATCTTGATGTGTATAAAATTTCATTCAATTATTTTGGCGTTTACTCTGGCCAAACATCTTTACAACGTCACTACACACAAACTTTCGGCTTTTTTATATTAGTAGGATTATCTTTTGTATCAATCCAATCAACTATTGAGGTTTCTCAGCATCTTTGCATCCACGAAGGCTTCATTTTGTATTGATATTTACAAATCAAAATAAAAACTGAAAAACGAAGGTCTATCTAAAATAAGATATTTGTCTCAGTATCCACGGTCTCACGAGGCAGATGCTGGATGCGGCAAGCTGAAGACAGGGCGCTATGTCGCTCATTAGGTCCTATGTCCAGTGATGGAACAAAATAGGCTGATGATGATGATGATCCACGGTCTTAGCGCCACACATTTGTCAAAGAGTCCTAAATATGCTTCGTATGCCATGTCAACTTCCGGCCTCTATACCCGTATATGACAGAAAAAATTGGCAAAACACCGCACGGCATATGTGGGCAGTTATAATTTGCTAACATATTATTATTCTAGGGATGTATGAGGGTGATACGATGAAATTCTGCGATAAACCTCGAATAATGTTGAATTATTATGTGTTCTACTAAAATAATGGACTCTGCTTTAAAACGAGGGGTGTTGTAGAATGTTACAGTATATTGTATCCATTTATAAGCTAAAAGCTGGTTTTATCTTTTGTTATTTATGGCAGAAGGTATAAAAGTTAAAAGATTCTTAGGGGTTTTGAACTGGACGGTTATAGTCCATTATTTGTTGGCTTACTTTTTAGGGTTCCGTACCCAAAGGGTAAAAACGGGACCCTATTACTAAGACTAAAAAACAGAATAAAATAAATATTTAAGGGGGCTCCCATACAACAAACGTGATTTTTTTGCCGTTTTATAGGTAATGGTACGGAACCCTTCATGCGCGAGTCCGACTCGCACTTGGCCGGTTTTATTTTAAAAACAATACCCTTAAAAATTGATTGTTTTGAAAGAACTTAAAACCGACTACGAATCAGATGATGCTAATAATGATGATTTTCCCTCGCAAATAATACCATAAAAGAAACGGTTCTACCTATAAGGAAGTAAACTTCGTTAAATTACTGAAGCTGGTGACAATACAATAGGGTGGTTTTCCAATATCGTACGTCATTTGTCAAGTTTTTAGGGACACACGTAGAATAGCAATGAATAACTGAGGTCTAAAGTGTAATCGGGCGCGATAATACTAACGTTTAGTTAAGGATTCGGCGACAGCTGCTCGCAACTTCAATTCGTATTAATATTATGTTCCGTAGAACCAAAAATGTTGACTAAAACTTTTTGTATTTGCCACATAGTGTTGTTATAATGTAACTAGACAATATAAGCTATGTTTCTGATCAAACAAAACGTAATATATTAGTTTTTAATACAAAACAAATAGGACGGAAACCATAGATGAAAATATCATTTTCGACGTAAAAACATGCAAATTGCGAAACGCTTACATTTCATTATAGGTGAGTATTATAAAAAAACCGGCCAAGTGCGAGTCGGACTCGCGCAAGAAAGGGTTCCGTTCCATGATCTATAAAAACGGCAAAAAAATCACGTTTGTTGTATGGGAGCCCCCTTAAATATTTATTTTATTCTGTTTTTTAGTATTTGTTGCTATAGCGGCAACAGAAATACATCATCTGTGAAAATTTCAACTCTCTAACTATCACGGTTCATGAGATACAGCCTGGTGACAGACGGACAGCGAAGTCTTAGTAATAGGGTCCCGTTTTTACCCTTTGGGTACGGAACCCTAAAAATTAGACTAGTATAACTAGCAATAGACATAGTCTCTTATTCACTTTTAAAACTCACATAAAGCATGAGCCTCAACCAACTTTCAAAAGCATCAAAGCAAACAAATGTAAATGAATCTAAAGCTTTCAAAACATATTCTCTAACAACATTCAATTTAACAGGTTTCAACCGGATGTGCGAAGTTTAACCGCCCGCCCTCGTTCGCCGCCCAACCGCGGAGGCGGGGGCGAGTTACCTATTGTTATTGTTATGTTACACGTGTTTGCTTGCGTTGTTTAAAGTAAACTATACCTGCAACCTTTCCATTAATAGTTTTCTATGAAGGTTAATACCTTCATATGTATAGAATACATACGGCCCTACGTAAGTACATGAACGGATGTTAAGGTGGTTCGTCGCGGGTCGGCGCGAGATTCATTTTCTTGTGGTTTTAATTTTTTTTCTGCGTTCCACAAGCAATAAAAGTAGTGAACAAGGAATTTGCCGCTAATCGGAAACCATTTTCTATGTACTCATGATAAAACTAACTTCGATTCCCTGGTATTTTTAGAGCATTTGGGAAAATACTAAATTTTGTGCTAGAAATCTACATTTTCTCAAATGCTCCCAAAATACAAATGAATCAAAGTTTATTCTATCATAAGTTCGTAGAATATGGTTTGCAATTTATGGCAAATGACTTTACAATACAATACAATTACTCTTTATTGCACACCAAATAAAATAGAAACACGGGACAGGAAAGAACTTATACAGATTACGTTATACAATGGGCGGCCTTATCGCTTTGAGCGATCTCTGCCAGGCATCATTGACTTTGTAGTTTTATTGCTTATGGAACGCAGAAAAAATTCAAAATCTCAAAAAATTTGAATCTTGCGCTGTGGTCATGGAGTAAGGTGTTTTCCAAAATATAAAAACCCCTTTTTACCTTAGAGCGGATGTGTTCCTAGAGAGGATGTCTCATTACCATTAGGTATCTAAAACGTCGGTCAAAGTCAAGAGTCTAATATTTTGTCTTGTTTCGACTGAAAACCTGAGTCACGACCGCATTTATCCGAGAAAATGCTTGGTGGTTATAAATCGATTGGCCCTGACTCTGTTTTAGAAAAGCATTAAATAAAAATATACAATTAATGAGAAATAAATTAAGTATTTTTTAATGTTTTACCTTCTTTGCGTTAAGCTAAAACCCTGTGCCTTGCACCAGCCCCCATAAACAGGACAACCGGCACCAGCGATAACTATTGCATTTTCAGCCATTACACCGTTTACCGTTTACAATGATTAATGCTGCACCGCCTTTGTTGCACGCCAAGGACTATGAATAATTAATTACCTACGTACAGCAAATAGTGCATTGCGTATTTGCATAACTCTGCCTCGTATACAGAATGTTGCATTATGAAAGTATCAAACGAAGTGACCCCATCGGGACTTCGGGGATTCCAATCAGCATCGAATGGATACCCAGGTCTCCTTCTCGACATACACTAACTTTACATCTATTTGTTTATTGTAGATATATTTGGGTTTAGAAGTTTGAGATAATTTTGGTAATGATTCTAGAGAGCATGCGTTTCTGGAACGGCGCAAGTGCAAAAATGGAGTTTTTGCTTATTTACAAGTACACAACTTATGAAAAAACTATCTGAAGGAACCAAGTAAGTAGTAATATCCTACGAATCAAAATCTAAGTAATTTCAATAGACCGCATGGTTCCTAAGATCTCGACCAAATTATGTGCAGAACAGTGTGCAATTGCATGTTTTTTTTTATTATAAACTTTTTCCCTTAAGAATCCGGCGACAGCTGCTCGCAACTTCAATTCGTGAATTATTATGTCCTGTAATACCAAAAATGATGACTGAAAAGTTGTAGAATCTTCGACATTGTGTTGTTATTCTGTAACTAGACAATACAAGCTATGTTCCTAAACAAACAAAACGTACAATATTGTTGTTTTTAATACAAAACAAATAGGACGAAAACATGACATTTTAGATGTATATTTTTGCTTTCATTTCATTATAGGTGTGTATTATTAAGAAAACAATTAACCAGGGACCTAGATATTCAATACTATTCAAATACAAAAACAACATGATTTATGGAAATATGTTCGAATTACAAATCATTTTGGTAGTACGTTTGTATGGGCAAATCATCATCCGCAGCGTTGAAGGAACCAAATAAAAAATTAAGCACTTTGTAATTCTAGTTTTTAACCACGGAAATCCCGTGAGTACTGAGATGTTGTCCTAGTTTGACCAGCAAACACGCTAGGTTCGCCTCTTAATTTAATAGATAGTTGACGGTTTTACCACGATCTTGACCGTTAATCTGCTTGTGCCATACAGTACTACAAAAATTAGGTGAAGGTTTGTATTAAGCTATTTAATAATGTATTTAGGCATACAAATAACAATGTAGTAACATAAATAAACGCAAAACGGAGGAAGTTGCAAATTTTCTTTGTACGTACAAGTGATGTCACAAATAGAATTTAATGTTTGCTGACGTCAAACCGCGTTCACATTTAGTAGTTATTAAAGTAGTTTTTTTATACATTCGCAATTTTTTACCAAATTTTTTAGTTTTTTTGAATTGAAGGGACTTTAGAGTCATTGGTATGAAATGATATATACTTAATACTAAATTATATCAAAAACTAACCTAAATAAATTACTGCCGCATCACTCAGTGGTGCAGGCCAGAGTTGTTGCAAATATCAGCATCAGCATCCACTGATGTGTCTAAAAACGGCATCAGCAACAACCCTGGTACAGGCTTACCTATATAATTTGGTCAACACCAGTATCATCAATAGTAATATTGGTCAATAAAGTTATATTTATCATGTAACTTACTCCTTTTATTTGCTGACGACGTTACAACAGCCAACAATTATCATCATCAACAGCAAGCACCAAACCACTGCTGGACATATGCCAAATATAGTGGTCAGGTGGTCACGTAATCCCTTTGTGAAAATTCACCGGGGGTAAGTACTACGTGTGATACGAGAACATAATTAACTTGATTGGTGGTCACAAAAGTAAGCTCCTGCCCTTCCTCTGGCAACTTCCCTAATCTTAAGACATCCACGACTGAGCTGGCGGGGTCGATTCTTACACCGAGACCGCCACGGCCAATTCCATTAGCTCACTAGTAAATTGGAATAACTGACGTTTCCTTTAATCTCCGTATTGTAGTTTTTAATAATGGCGGTACATTGTCTTCTATTCGTGTACCGTAATCACCATTGGCCTGATTTAGCTTTGGGCTCAGGCCCTGACCCAATCTTGTCTATGATCGATGCTCGTGGGTTTTTTTGTTCGTCAGTCTCTCAAATGATATTAATGTTTATTAGACTTAACCTTAACGTATTATGATCGTCTCATAAAATAACTGTAGGTACCTATGTGTTTTATATTCATTTTTATTATTTATCATCTATTGCCTAAAACATTTTTATGGTAATTTGTAGGGAAAGAGTCACAGCAGCTGATCTATTTAGAAATAGTCTTAACTTCCTTTTAGTTTTCTAAATAGCTCATTTCTCCAACTACTAGTCCTTCGGTCCGAAATCACTCCTTAAGTATGTATAATTTTTGTATTCTCATTTTAAGGAAACTTCTGGATAGAATTAGGGCCCTATCCCAGGTGGCACCACCGCTCGCGCCAGATACCAAATGTATACAGCGGTATGGACGGTACCTCATCTGGTATCAGCTTGGTTGCGCAACCAAATTGTTACCGCAATCAAATGATAGAGCTATTTGGCGTCTCAATCCACCACCAAACTGGTGGTATTTATTTTGGTGATTCTCGCTTGGTAGCTCAAGACATCACGGAGGCGCGACCACCGGTGGCGCCACCATAGTGTCCTAATGAAATAGGGCCCTTAGAAAGAACATATTGCACTGTACAGAACGAGTACTTACCGCTTTCATACCCTGCACAGTCTCATTAATGTTTTTATTGTGAAGAATTTATTTCAAGTGGTTTTTACAAGCTCGTGTCAGACCTAGTCACAAAATAGAACGCTATAAAAATAAAAGTTTAATAATAAGCATCGCAAGCAGTTTTAATGGCATAAAGCAGGTTAGAACATAGACTATTCCACAGCTGGAGAAAAACCTCCCCTAGAGAGCACCATAGCGCCCTGTGCCGCATCCAGCATCTACCTGCAGTCTACACTACGTTACACGCTACACAATTTCCAAACAATCCAAACTCCCTTGAAATCATACAAACATAGAAACATGGACGCCTAGAAACGCACGATTACGATGTAAACAAAATAGCAGTTAAATCACAAGCGAACAATACATACATGAATGATTTGTACTTGGTCTACAAAACTTATGTTATTACTACTATGCCAACTATTCACAGATACGCAAAACTCAACTTTTACTGCTTGGTTTGAAAGGCGAGTTTGTTATGAGCAGGCTTGCAGACGGCTACATGTCAAGGTTTTGACGATCATAGATTTAACTAAAAAGCTAGAAACAATGTTTACAGTATTTATTTTCCTATTTGTGACTAGTTTCTGCGCGCGGTTTCGTTCGGTTTCTACTATACGATACATGAATGTTAGGCAGTGATATTGTAGGTATTTATTAGTAAAAGAATTTTTTTATCTGTCCAAAAGTAATTTTAAGTAATTTTTTATATTATAAATAGTAATTATGATCAAATAAGAAATAAGGCGTTGTTGATTTTATTCATGTTGACATGATGCAACACGAGACAATTTACTGCCCTAACCCGACAAGTCAAAACGCATAATTTCCTCCGTCAGTTCCTCCTCTGTCCATAAAGAAACATTTTAATAACTCTCCTCAACTCGTAATTGCATAACAAAAACAAAAGGCCGCGCTTAAGGCCCCTCAGGAGCAACAACGTAAGTCCGGGTGAGCAATCCTACAAGTCCACTCGGCCCTCCCAAGTGCCCCAAAGTCTAGACCGGATACTCGTTGGCTAAATTAATTGTCTGCGCGGGACGGGCTGTTGCCAGATCGCTGGATTTCCCTAAAAATTGGGAAACGAGCTTTGAAGAGGAAAATGGAAGGACAAATGTGGAGGGCGAGCGGCGGGAGAATTGTCGTTTCGTTTCCTCCTGAGAGTTTTTCTAGTTGATTCTTAAAAAACGGTGTTGCGGAATAAAAATTTGCTAAATAAAAAAATTATGCAAATGCTCAAGGTTTAAGGCAGGCTTGATTGATATTCTTGGTTTTTTTTTTCTAATTTGAGGGAAAAACCACGTATCTTCTACTAGAACTTTCCAAATACTGGCTAGGTCGGATGACTTAATGATAATACCGATTTCTGGTGTCATATTTTAGATAAGAAATATTCTCTATCTAGCTTGGGAGGAAAGCCCGGTTTGTCTGGCAACACTGAGAAATCTGGACCATAACAACTGTTATTAAAGATGTGGTTGGGGAACGTATGAAGCCGTAATAGTCTCTTTATGAACGTTATGGCTGCATGTTGATTTATTTAAGCACTGGAACGTCTGGTACTAGAACACGGACTGTTCCGTTTTAGTCATGTTGAAGTTGAAATGGAATATACTCTAGAGACTAAGGGAATAGACTAGAACCTCAATTACTAGAGCTTTGCTGAAACGACTTGATTTGATAGTGATCGATGAAATTAAAAGACGAAAAAATCTAATTTATAGTAGTAAGGAATGTTGAAGGTGTGGAAAGTCAATCCAAACGATGTATTGATTTTCATATGCCTATAATGCCAACGACATCATGACCGACCATGTAGAAGATGACATGACGAGACGAATTTGTTTAAAGCCTTACTGGCTCTGCAGCCGAAGATCTTGAGAATTGGAAAGAGGGGCCTGCAGTGGACCTGCAGTGTCATGAAATGTCCATCCATTTAGTTTAAGAGCTACGATGGGACAGACAAGCGCATGGCTAGATGTTAATCAGTTGTAGATGTTAATTAATTAGTAAATTAGACAAAAGAATGTTTTCGGGTTCTTCAATTTTAAATTAAGTTTAACTAGAAACAAGGTTTGTCTAAAATAGCAAAAAAAGAAGGAACTTAGCTTTAACTATAAATACTATCTTAGTTTGACGAATTCATTGTTCATGAATGAAGTCGTTTGTAAATAGAAACTCCTCTTGCTCCGATGGTAGAAAATAATTACCAATGCCGCAGGGCCTAGACTTCTTCAGAACATCTCAGCATCCAGCCGTCTACAAAGTGCATTACCGATGACATAGCCAATTTGCCGCTAGATCTGATAACGAGCTCTGATAATGGCAGGCCGATCCCAGATAACCGTTCAAATTGAATCAAACTAACCAGGGATAATACTTTTAAAGGATTAAATTGGCTTTTTATCTGTCTACCTTTTATCTTGGTTTCCTAACGTAGATCCAAGTAGATCCTGTCAGAGTAGAAATTTGTTGTGTATGAGAAACACTTGAGCTTGAGTAGCACTTTTTATTTTAAACAGACAGCGGCGGTGTCTGGAAGCATGCACGCAAAAGGATTCAAACTGAAAACACTCCTTGGTTACCTTGCTTTCTACTTAGCAAATATTCGAAGATCACACTAAGCTCTCAGCAAAGCTACAATAAGGTTTAAATAAGACGAAGTGAAAAGCAAGACCAAACCACATTAATGCCAATCAGATTCCCTAAAACAACGAAAAAACTAACACCAATTTCACCCCTCAAAATGCAACAAATTGTATCAAAAGAAAATCTGTCGCGAAAATGAAAAAAAGACACAAAAAGGGGCGGAAGCTCATTATCTAATAAGCAGCGGGATCCGCGGACGTCATAAAGAGACCCCATATGGATACGTCACTGCCGGGGTGGCCATAAGTTGGGACCTTGGATATTAGATCTGCAAATTGGTCGTGTTATCTTCCGCCCTCGCTGTGGGGTGACCATGGTGTTTCGTTAGATCTCGACCAGTTTATGTAATAGTTTACGACGAAACGGTCAAAATGCCCAAAGAAACATTTAACACTACATAGAATATACTGTGTTCCAGTTTGAATAGTACTTCAAACTGGAATACATAATACATGATATACTTTAACACCAAGTTATGCCTCGGGTTGTATGTAGGAGGTAAACTCCGAAAATACTGCCACGATTTTTATTTCTTTAGCAGATACACTTTTTATCCAGAAACCACGTGATCAAAGCTACATGGAAACATAAAAATAGTAGTAGTGGCTGAAGGAATACCAAACTATTCTAAAATCTGTCTTCTATCTCTTAGAATATTCGGTTCAAGAATAAAGTCGCCATTTTTCTGAAAACCCAACCTCATGGTGATCGCAAGTGACCGTCCCGGACGATGGCAAACATAGCGCCATCTAATAGCATTATTGAGCCCACACTCCGTTGCATGCATCGCCAGTAGGCTCACGTACGACATGGAATAACTTGGAGCGAAATTAACTAAATGGACGAAAATGACGCCATTTCTAGGGGAGATTTCGGTGGCACCTTTTTATTAAAGATACAGATGGTCATGTATTAGCGTAATGTTTTTATTGGGACTTTTGTGGTCCGGTAATGGTTGTGGAATTATAGGTACGAGTAGCTTAGTAATTCAGTACTTCTTCCAAGTAAATAGCCTTTTACGGAGTTAAGTCGCGAAGAGTGGAAGAAGGGTAGGGCGGGGAGAGGCTTGCAATGCAGTGGGACAGGAGTCTCCAACTTTAAGTACTGGGCAAGGTTTAAACTTTTTTATAGAAAGTTTTACAGAAACTTTAGTAAAGCCTCAAAGAGTCTGTAATTCAGAGAGAGACCTATGTATATCCGACTACCCAATTAAAATACCAGTATTTAGATTAAGTTCGTTTGCATGTTATCTACCTGAAGTTTATGATAGGTTGTTAGCTACAATTTGGTAGGTGATGCTACGTTGACATTCCACAAGATCTAAAAACCAGGTAGTCATTAAACACATCATCTCATCCCAATGATTCGCGGTCTACAACAATAGTCCTGGCTCAAAGCCAGACCACCATTATTACATAACGCGCGGAAAGTTACATTTCCTACAATAAAACTATCATTTTTCTCGGGATTTCTAGATTGTCACGTTCTCTTGTAGCATGAGAGGTTGTGTGGAGTTTTCTATTTTATCGCGTTTCATAGGGTTTGGAAAATTTATAATGAGGTCTTTGGATTAACTGATAAGGAGTTAACGCGGTTGGCGACGCTTCGGAAAAGTAAATTTGCATTTTTTTTTAAAGTAAAATGCAGGATATTCTTTTATTAGGTAGTTTGAGATTGGTCATCGATTGTCAATAAGGCAATTATGAGGGATTATTAACAAGATTAATGTAGTTACACTAGTAACATAACTCGAGGAATTAGTAATCCCCTACAGATAGTTGTAAACCCCTGTTTAAAAAACATAACACTCACAAGCTTGTACATTCTGGAAATTGCGCTATTTGTTAGGAACAATCCCAATCTGTTTCCCCGAATGTGTGACATTGTAATTAGGAATAGAAGGGACAACAATAGATTAGCCAGACACGAATCAAAAACTACTCTGTTGAGAAAGAGTGTAGTGTGCATGGCACCTATTATCTATAATAAAATACCTAAGAGCTACAAAGAGTTAAATGTAAACTTATTTAAGACTAAACTTAAAAAACTTTTATGTGAAAAATGCTACTATAATATTGATGAATTTCTAAATGATGTATTCTAATTTTATGCTAGGTATACTAAATTCAAATCGATTAATTAATATGCTTATAAATCTGCTGTTGCTATGTACAATTAAATTAAAACCTGCATGCCTTACTCTCTAATTATTTTTGCACACCAATGTATGTTGGTCAAACATGTTGACTCTAAAATAATTATTTATCACCTTTTTACACGTGTTTTTGCAAATAAATGACTTTTACTTTTACTTTACTTTACCGCTTACTACTTGTACTTATGTTTATTAATTTAATAAAAAGTTCACCAACCACATACATATCAAACACTTAAAACAAGCTTAAATCAGGTCCTGTCCTGATATAGGTACGTGTTTTTAACAGGTATGTTAAAGTAGACATGGACGTTATATGGACATGCAATTATTTTGTACAAAAAATACTGAAAAATGCACTAGGTAAAGGTAATTGATGCCAGCCCTCGAACTTGCAATGTTCGACACAAAAGATATACGCTAAAAATGCACAGCGATGAATCTCTCAGACTGGTGCAATAAAGAATGTCGAATCAGAGATAAAAAGCAGCATTATGCAATGACATTGCTTTTCGCATTATTTATCGAATGACGGAATTGGCCGAGAGCCCGTTGATTCCAATGAGTCACAAAACTATAAGAAATCTTAAATAATCTTTTGGGAAGAATTTTTTTGAAGTGTCAATTTTTTTTAAATTGAATGTAGGATTATTTATACTAACTTCTTTTTTTTTGTAAGCCGAAAGTATACGAATCTTCTGGAAACCTCTCAATTCATAAGAACCGCACTAACCCTGAAGAAGTACCTCGTTAAGGGATGAAAATTTGGTGTTCTTTCAACACAAACTAGGTTGATTGCTAACCCGCTTTCATTCATAATGAACTAATAGCACTGTCATGTCAACTTTATGTTGACAACTACGGAACTAGCTATATGATGCTGTTCGAAGTTTGCCATTGCATACTGTTAATAATAAAAAAAAATATTATCCCGTGTAACTATTACATCATGATTTCATCAAACTTGAGAATTTTGTTTTTTTTTTTAAGATTTTGTAAGTACTAACAAACTATGGATCTATTGTGTTGTCCGAAATAAAAGATTTTTATTTTATTTTATTTATTTAGAAAATCGCTACTTATGGGTTAAGTATGCCGTAACTATATTTGGTATGTAAAAGACTAAAAAAAACACGGTTCCAAATCAGTAGCACTGCACCAACGTCTAACACTTCAAGCAAACAGACACTCCATTAGTAAGTCTCCCATAAGGACACAATTTCTTGTTCACCCCGCTACTGGGAGAGTACAGAGAGTCAAGGCATATAAAATATTATTATTTTTATAAACATTCCCTATGGTTTATTTGAAAACTAATGTACAGAACTAATGAACATCAACATTACTTGAGAACGGCTTCATCGGTTTTCATAAAATTTCATAGCTAAAACTCCCACAAATATTAGCTTTCTTAAAAGAGTCTAGATATAAATCATCCGCACTAACACAGAAACAAACTGGGTAGTTTTTTTTTCTTTTTGTACGGACATCAAAAGTTCGATAGATATGTATGCAATACATTACGTGGTGAAGATCAGGGTCAATCAAAATTCTGTATTTTTTATTAGTTTCTCTGTGCCTCGACCCAAAGCAGTAAAGGAAATGTCACAGGCTGTGATTTGGTTCTTAGACGGCAATGCGCATTACTGCATTGCGACAGAAATAACTGATAAAGATGGACCACTGGGAGATCTGAATCAAACATTCCGGTGAATCACATGATTACGAGTGTGCTACAGGTTTTTATAGTAACTTATTTATTCTCAAAGTGCGCTAAATTTTTAATATACCTATTTAGATCTGTAATGTTCATATGGGTAATTTGTGGTTTGAATCCTTGTGAAATCAAAAACTGGCCAGTTTTCAAAGCGGAGCGAATATGCGTGATGCAATATCATGGTGTTGAAATTTCGTCACACCATGTCAGATGTCCAACAAATATAAGTCCCGGGGCGGGAATCTAACCCCCTCCTGCGTCGCAGTCGGATTCGCCGCCTGGGCCACTGATGTCGCCTACTTGAAATCTGCCACAAAAACGAATACCGACACAAATCGCCTGAAGCCAGTAATTAAACCACATCCTTTTAAAGGTATCTAAATGAACCAATGATTTGTATGGAAATCCTGACCCCTTCATATGCACATACATTATATAACATTCAGTCAGTCCTTGAAGCAATGCGGAAGGTGTCGTTGCGTGCGCGATAAATATATGGAAATAGATTTTTATCGCGCATGGCTGTTGCCTGGGATGAGAAATGCGAAGATATTACAAGGTCAGTTTTAAACAGAAAGGCGTAAAAGCACCAGCTGTTGATTGTAAAGATGCGATGGGAAAATGGCGGACATATCTATAACTGATCGTGACAGTAAGGAATAGTTCCAAGACACTTGGACGGTTAGTCCAGACTAATGTGCGATAGAGGAGGCTGGGTGAGCAAGAACCAGGAATGATCCAGGACTATCACGAATATAATAATGATGACCTACATATCCGTTGAAAAAACAACATTTTGACTGGACTGGATTAAGTCTTGTTAGCAGTATTATGATGAAAAAATTATGAATAATGATACTGACGCAAAACTAGCGGGAACAGCGGCATGCAAAACGCGTGACACTAGCAAGACTGTCATGTAATCTTCAGACGCTGCACTAATAATAGGAGTTTGGTGAAATACCCCGACGATTAGCAACGCTTGGCATGCCGTGTCATGGTATCCGACAGGTCTCACCACATTTATCCACGCGGAGTCGACCTAGCCTGCTCAGACAAAACGATGTCTAAGATATTATTATTAAGATATTATTTCTGCACGGCCGTTCAATTAGGAAAGTGTATAAATTGGCTTTAATTCTTGGGCGAGGTGATACAAACGTTGTCTCAAATCTGACATAACTACCGTGATTCACTAGTCTCCCAGACAAATTTAATTGTCTTCTCACTAGTATTCAATTGTTTGTCAATTTAGTAAATACATCTAGTCTAATGGTGGTACACTCATTCGTCATGTTAAGGAATATATTGGCATAGGTATCAAGCTAACAGCTTATATCCTTTTGTGCAATTAGGTACTTCGAATTCTTTAGTCACTTAACGCAAAAATCTGTAAAACTCGACGGCGTGGGCGATGAGCCGACAACTCTGAATACTCCATGGATATTTATTTTGACGAAAAGTTTCGAGATCTATCCTATAGAATAAAGAATTGACGATCGATGTTGCGCGGCGGGTGAAGGTTCGCCTGCGACGCAGGAGGTTGCGGGTTGATTGCCGCCTTGTGACAAATGTTTGTAAGATCTGCAAATATTTGTCCCGGGTGGTCTGGGTATGTTCTATGTACATATAGTAAAAAATCGATATAATGTAACATATTGTATTAAGTATATCAGTCATCTAGTACCCATAACAGAAGCTCTGTTCGGGTGTGTTGAGGGTAGATGATGCCGAGTGGAGTGTCCAGCCTTCTTATTTAGTTATACGGCATATACTTTCATCGAATATCGGTACTTTCAGCGCTCGATAAATATAGTGAAACCCTAACTAATGGCTGTAAAGTACTGTGTAGGTACGTGGCTAAAACGCGCGCGAATACGTAATCTGTGGATCTCCGCGTGACTGGCGCGTGCGCCGCCGGTGGCACACTGACCGACATCTACTTTTTAGGGTTGCCATGTCGCTGAAATCATGAACTATTGATTTGAACGTTGGCTTCTGTCGACTTCGATCATGTGGTATTTGAAACATATCCAACAGTCCTCGCGCGAGAGCGAGAGTAAGCGTGAAGGGCGAGAAAGTAACAAAAATCCCATTTTCGGCCTTCTAAAAAGTATTTTCACGCACGTTCTTGACGTGGATTTATAAAAATGACGTGAATTGGGTTTCATTAAAATATTTTTTCAAACAAAATACATAATAATCTATGCAATACAAGGCAGATCCTCTTCGTTAAAAAACTATTTTAAATATCAGAAAATAATTGTGCAAAGTACCTACCATCTATTTTCTTAGTTAATACCTACCGTTTTTCTCCTAATTCACAAGATTTTTTTACTGTCATCACTGTATTAAATAATAGAATACCAAGAGAACCTTCGGCTTATTTTTGCAAATAAGTGTCCTAATTAATAGATAATCAGCAAAAACTTGATTTTTACGCTTACGCCGTTCTGCTCTGTCCCGCTCCTATAAACGCGAAATCCTTTGCCTATCTTTTTCACAAAATGGCTGCATATATCGCTCCCTTGATATCACAGGAGGATAAGCTCTCGTGAGAGCAACTATAGACGAGATCATGTTGTTAACACTTTTGATAATATTTTTATGTTTAAAAAACATACGAAGCAACCTAAATATACCTCGCTTTGTGTAATATAAATAGAATCGATTATGTTATCAAACGTAACGAGCTTCGAGAAATTCAATTGACCTGTTTCAGCCTACATGTAAATTAGAAACGTGACCAAAATATTCCAAATTGGAGTATTTTTCAATGGAAAATAGAGATGAATTTGTTCGGTCTAATAATTACAGCAACCGTGTTTAAATTGGAAACGACCTCTGTGGCGGAGTGAATGAAACATTATGGTTGAGAGTTATTGTTTTCTAAGACTGTTGGAACGAAGTTCCTTATTTTTTTTTTATAAATATACAAATAAAATATGTATTCAGGTAATCCTAAGGTTATTATGTTGCAGAGTAATTGATGTCGCGCCTAAAAACGTGTGGCTATACGTCATGATGATTTGCTATTTAAATGGCCAAATAAATGAATATCTGAATATAACTATTATCCCCACGATGGGTTTCCGAACATATTTTCTCATTCATCAACGGATGTCTGGTTTGTCAGCCCTAGTTCTAGCCGGCGCCTACCTACGGGCAATGACGCAACGTCTCGCAGGGCGCCTAGGGTCCCACCACATTTATCGACGAGGATCTGCTCAAGCCGGTCAGAAGAAATACATATCTAGAACAAAATAACGTCATTAATAATCTGTCCGTGACGCCTGCCAGGATTCAAGAAGATTCTGCGCTATTCGAGGTTAGGCTGGTATAGTAAGAGAACGACTACAATTTAATCAATTTAGGAGTTCAAATGCGGTTAGTACACATTTCTACCTCGCACTATTACCCAGCTGTAGCAGCATTCTGTAAGGCTAAACCCGCATTGCGAAATCTCTCCGCGCGATTTTTTTATCTCCTTACGTCATTTACATCGGCCGGAAGACAGTGACACCCGAATGTCACAAATAGATAAACAAAGCCTATACCAGATAAACACGGCCTGCGGTGGCGTTCAGTACAATTTGACCAATGTGTTTGAAACTACTGGGCCGCAAACACAGGCAGCGTCTGTCTCGAAGGGGCCTGAAGCGTTTCCTGTCAGTTTCTGGGCCGTGTCGTCTCTTGCCGATTCTGAGACTAAGCCGATAAATGAGATACAACCCTGAAGGCACCATCCCGCCAACGCCCAGCACAAAAACGTTCAGTGCCAAATGGCTTCGCGGAAACTCCAGGAAATATACATTTGTATGTATTTCAGATAGTGGTTCCTTTTGTTTTGAAGATGTCATTACTTTTCTCTAGTTAGTAAACATAGGGTGGAAATATCTGTATGTTTTGCGCAAGCTTTTTGTGATAAGGAAATAGTGATTCCATGATCATAATAGGTACGAACCTATTGAGTACCATATTGAGATAATACAGATCATTATGTAAAACCTAGCTTTTGCACATGGCATATGCAAGCGTTTTCCCGTTTTAATTTTTAAAAAACTTAAGTTACTTATAGGCCTAAACATAAGGTGTAGAACTACTTTGATGCTTTCTTTCAGTAATTTTGGAGTGAAGAAGAATCTGTTCACCACATAATACGATTAATTTCACAAATACTTCAACACAAACTTTTGATAGTACCCTGACGTCATAGGTATTATAATAAGATAGATACCCCAGATCCGAACACAATACCCGAGTCTTGTTCTGCCTCACCCCACAGCGTCCAACCATGTGACAAATACCAGCTTAATAGCCGCTAGTAAGGGCTAATTGTCTATTGTAGACGTAATACTATGGCAGAATATTAATCACCTGTTGGCCATACTAACTGAATTGCCGACGGGTCTATTCTGGTGGTGACATTTAGATTGTGGCTGACATTTTATTCAGAGCGATTATTCCGGCTACTTGGAGATTTGCTTGCAACTCGTGGAAGAGGATTAAAGGGATTGAGCAGGGAACAGCTGAGAAATTTTCAGAGAGATCATAATAAACAAGATATTTGACATGATTTGCTTTGGAAATATGACAGTACTAATACATAAGACACATGCGATCAGAGTTTATAATTACAGCTTGCCTTTTTAGCTACCAGTTTTTGAGGCATTTTTCTGGATAGAAATTAACCTAAGCAAACTACCGAAATTGGTGAGCGTTACTCTCTGTCTGTCAGTCTAATTATGTCATTCACTAACACATTTGAACTCATCATGACATTATGGCAATTACATAGATTCCTGGAGATTCAGGTTACTTTTTATTCAGGAAAAATGCGGGCAAAACCACGGGTATACTCAAGTATTATAAGTTTAAAAATACATGCTCAGAAATACTGCGTGTACGCACGTGCGTGTGAGTTGCCAATTCGCGACCTTGCGTGTTTACGGATGGTCTGGTTAGTGGCAGTTGGTTTTATCTAGTTTCGGGGGGCGTGTCAGGTTTACTGACCTAGTAACCTAGTCACATCTGAGGTTATGATAGGGCTGCCATATTGAAAAGCATTTACAGGGCTCTACTAAACAACTATAAGCGGTTTAACTGACCCATTATAAATTCGGTGAATCGTAGGTCAGTTTTTTTAGTCACCTAAAATCTAGAACAAAAAAAATCATGTTCGGCGTTTAATTTAAAATAAAACCTACATTCTGTATCCAACCGACAATTGTTACCGAAACCTTGAGATACATCTACTAACCGACATAAACGCATTATTCAAGAGGATTAAAAGAACATTTAGAAACTTAATGTTCAAATATTTGATACGCGATGAATCTCGACAAGGTTGAGTAACTAAAGGCATAGGATATGAATAGAGCAGTAATAAAATGACGAAATGGAGTTAGCAACAGTGCGTGAATAAATACACGCAGGCTTTAGAACATTGTTGCGTCAGCCTCGATCGCGAAAACTCGGAACATTTCTTATCTGTTATCTGTAGACTTTATCGCCGTTGGCTAAACATAACCAGCGTTGGCCCCGACGTGTGCGCAAACAATTGCTTGTCATCTACGTACTATCTACGTAGGCGCCTAATTGGATTCAAACTGCGACTATTCGACTTTGAAATTGGCGTGTCATCCCAACTTTGGTATGACACGACAAAGTAGCAAATGATGCTAGTGTGGGGACGACTTAATTACCTAACCAAACAAATTTCATTAAGAGGCGAACCTGGCGTGTTTGCTTGTCAAACTAGGACTACATCCATATACCATACAAGATAAAGTTAAAAACTACAACCCGACTACGTGAAAGTTATAAAAGTTTGAAACATTTACATTGACAAAATAGAATGACGTATCGGTCATATTTGATAGGCATAGAGTTGAAAATGAAAATAGGTCGTAGGTATTGTAATTTTTCTCTATGGGGCCTGCAGCCTGCGGCTACCTAAACTTTAATACGCGTTTTGAAGGCTTATTCGGGGTCGGAGCCCTAAATCCTATAGCCTATAACCATCGGGGTATTGAGACGAATCAATCGATACATAATTTGTTGAAATCGAACCAGTAGTTTCAGCGCTACGTGGGAACAAAGAAATTGGCCACATACATACAAACATACAAATATACAAACATAGGGTGCTAACCTCATAACCCTCCCCTGTTGGTAGTCGGGTAAAAATTCTATTTTTTTTCTTTGGTTCCTTCTACGTGAAAACACGCTTGAGAAAAAAAAAATACGATAGAAAAAAAACATGAAATTGCACTGTTTTTAACAAAATTTGGTCAAAATCTCAGGAACCCTGCAGTCTATTGAAATAACATATTATGTTTTGATTCGTAGGTTATTACTAATTGGTTCCTTCTCTCAGTTTTTTCATAGGTTTTGTACTTTTCTTGTAAATAAGCAATAAGGCAAAATGCAAACCTTGCGCCGGTCCAAAAACGCATGCCCTGTCCCGCTCCTATAAACGCGAAACCCTATGCCTATCCCTTTTACAAAATGGCGCGCATTGCGCCCTCTTATACAGACATATTGAAGCTAATATTGACTAAATAGATCTTATTAATACCAATTAATATTCATGTAAGCAATTGCTAGTAACAAATAAATTGATATTTATTTATCTATCGTATCATATAAATCTGGGTATCATATGTAACGAACAAGCTACAGATATAAGAATTTAAGAAGCACCTAATAATCTCAGTTGCAAATTCCTTGGTAATCTACCATAAATACACACAATCGTTAAACAAATCTTAAAGCAATGCGAATTTACTAAAATAAACAGGATTAGCAAATCGCACAGGTGATAAATTTCGTAGTTTAAACAATACAAACGTGAAAGTGATTGAGGAAATGTCAAATAAAATACAATAGATGCTTAATGAATCAATCTTAGTATTTCGGGAAGATTGCAGACGCATTACTTCTTGGCAGATGTATGCAACACAAACACATTTCTGTGGTACAAACATACACTTGACAACAAATACAACCCTGATTTTGCGAGACAGTATTTGGTAATATTGTAATGACGCTAGTCAAAGTATATTGTGGATAGATACAGCAATGCTCAGTAGTGCCTCGAGCACAGATTTAAAGATCCTATCATCTTCTCTACAGCAACCACCTAGCTTTGTAATTTTATAACACCATCACAGATTAGTCATCTGAAGAGCAATAGGGGTGAAGCTTGTAGCTCACTTAGTAAGACCTCGATTCTAGTCAAGGAACTTCATTCAGATTGTAAGTTGCAAAGTCGGAGTGCCCCCTAGGCCAACAAAGCTCTAAAGAACCAATTAGGATTAATTAATGAACAGAATATTTCGAGAAGCCAGCACAGGCAAAGTCACTGCATGCTCTCTTGGCATGAACCACCAGATTCATACTTCGTACTATTTACTACATTGTCACATTAATTACTTAGTAGACAGAGTCTAAGTGTGACTTGCACTAATTGTGATAAACAAAGGAATTAAACCAGTGCAGGCTATCTGATTAGAGAATAAGAACAAGATAATGGTTTAAGAAAATGGGGACATAATATTTGACAGGTTTACAGATAGAGGAATCTAAATTTTAGCAATTAAATTTTGGCTTCTGGGGTGATACGACCATGCCGCCAAGCAACATCATGTCAACCCGGGTATAAGGTCATGGTCATCGGTGAAGTAACTGGCACATGAGACGTAGCACATTTAGATCAGGTTGACAAGTGCGGGGGACAGTGCATCATTAACAAAGTACTGTAGAATGTGCTTTGCTATGGGCGATAGTTATACTACTTAACATAATATCATAGACAAGTTCAAGTGTGACGTTCTCCGCTGGCTAGGACACGTCGAGAGAATTGGGACAGGATAACGGAAGAGGATCAGGCTGTCAGGAAAGCGTAGGTATGAGGGAAAACCATCGAGGCGTAGACCAGTCGGACGCCCTAGGTATCGCTGGAACGAAGTTGAAGCCAATCCAATCTACGCGAACTCGACGCACTTAGCTGGCGAGAGACAGCTCAGAATCAAGATCGCTGGAGAAGGCTTGTATCGGAGGTTACGATCTACTTTGTGTCGCTGTGCAACAGGTGTAGGTAGCAAGTAAGCAACATCTTAAAGGACATCTGCTAATATCAAACATTAGCATAAAAACCAGAAATTGAATCACATTTTTTTAAACCTGTTATACGTTACGCAGATTTAATACCCTTAAGTTCATGTTCAGGTTTCCGCCACCACATTCTTAGCCACGGATGGTCACAGGTCAAGTAGTCAACACAATACTAAAATATTCCATTACCTTTTAAACACGGAATCATTTGGAAGTTTCAAGACTGCTGACACTATTTCGAAAGAGTCAGTCAGTGCATTCCTGGGGTCAGTACTGTACTGTTGGGTCTTGTTATGTATTTATTCAAGTTATGTTAGTTGCACTTTACCGTTTGTAACAGTAAGTTGTGTTTTTTATCTCGCAGTCATTGAATAGTTGTACTGTTGCATCAACATTATCAGTGAACAGCCGGATCGTTAGGTCCTTAGGTAAATAAAAAATAAATAATGCTGGACAATTCACACAGCATTATAGTTATATTACCCCAAGCTAAGCGGAGCTTGTGTTATGGGTACTAGATAACTGATACAATACATTGATAGATATTTTTTATTATACATAGAAAACGACCAGAACACCCTGAACAAATGTCTGCATATCGTACACACATTTGTCCCGAGGCGGGAATCGAACCCGCAACCTCCTGCGTCGCAGGTAGGCCGTCGCCCACCGCGCCAGAGGTGCTGAAGGTTAGCAGTCAGCTCAACGAATGTTTTTACTCTTTGATATTTCACAACCACAACTATTTTATCCAGCATTTCTACTATTGTTCCTGGGTCTTTCCAAGGCGTCGGAGTCGAATACAGGGTCTCGCTCGCGGTCAAACCCGGAAGAAGCAAAATTCCATAGCAACAGAATCATGATTAAAACGAAACAATGTTTATTCCATTGCTAAGTAGGCAGGTACTTGTATGGCTATATTCGCTCCAGCGGCTCGGTTCTTGTCGATCGGCACATTGTATTAGCAGTAGCACGCGGAAGATCAGTAACGGATGGGTAAACATTGAGGTAGGTTCAGACGTTTCCTGGTTTAGGATTGGTGGTGAGATGAAAATAGGAGTGACCATTATCATTAATATTAGCCGGCGTTGTCCCACTGGACAAATTCTTCCCTAACTTTTTCAGTTTTATCTGTCTCTTGATGTTAGGATCTGAGTACGATTAGCTCTTTAGATTTAGAACGAGATCGTCGAGAGTACTCGTAGTGAACAGTGGAGGAGAATAATCAAACTGACCCCACTACGAAGAGAGTGAGATTGTCGGAAAATTATAAGAGAGTGAGAGATTCATTACTTTTTGTACCTAGTAGATCGTGACGGTGGTTTTTTGAAACCAATGCTTTACATCTTGGTGGAAAACATAGCAGAGTGGACATGTCTATGCATATCTATAATATGTCTATATGCAGGTTTGATACTTTGATGGAATTCGTCAAACTACGGCGGTTACATAATGTACGAGGAATTAATGCACGGCTATATAATGTACACCCCAATAATCCACGTACAACACTATAATTGGAAGCGGTTTTGACACGGATTATTGCGGTGTACATTATATAGCCGTGCGTTAATTGGTCGTGCATTATAGTGACCCACAGTATGATACTGAGAAGTATGATTTGTAAAATGTTTCTGAGCCCAATTGTTCTAAACCGGAACAGTATGAAAGGAGTGGGCCGACACTGCTATCTGACACATCACATCCATTGTACAGTTTAGTACGAGGGCGTAATATTGTACATTAACAATAAAAACACGTGTGTCCAAATAACGTATTGTAAACCTTATATTCCTAACTTAGGGGCCAGTTACATGGTTATTACATTTCGTTATAGATGATGTCAGCGTGTTGAATTAGAGATGATCCTACGTACGTAGGATCATCTCTAATTCAACACGCTTACTTATAACAAAAGAGACGGCCCAATTTGGTCAGAGACGCCTCAACGTCGCAGAAACTGTCTTGGAATAAAACTCAGCAATAAAATAGCGTAATCTGCCCACACGATCAGCCGATATCTTCCGCTCCTACTAACCTATATTCACCCACTTATCTCGGAGGACTTTGAACATACAAACCTCAAGAAATTGGCACGTAGAATCTAAATTCGCGACGCGACATTGAAAATAGTAATTTGTGAATCCATTCATTTTTATAGAGCAAAATTGGCTTAAATAAAACGTCAAGTGCAAGTCGAACTCGCGCAACGAGGGTTCCTTAACTAAACATTATATTTATTACATATATAATGATAAGACCTTGTTTCTTGCCAAATGTCATGATTCTAGGTAAACGGAAAGTACCCTATAGGTTTTGTGTGCATGTGATTCCCTTGGAAATAAAATGGACATAAACGGCTGTAACTTTTGATTGCGTCTATTTAGAAGTTTGATTTATATTGCGGCTCCAAGAGGTTACGAACCTGAGTATATGATGTGAATTTCAACTCGATACCTCCACGCGTTTCTGAGAAAAGAGGGTGGACAGACGGACAACTAAGTGATCCTATAAGGGTTCCTTTTTTTCTTTTGCGGTACGGAACCATACAAATCGATTGTCGTCTGGGCGGTTATTTTGTTTCAGCGTCAACTGCGCGGAAAAATCAGCATTATTTAAGAATTTATTTGAGGAGCTTCTACGCATCACATGTATTTATAATTCGCGATACCGCGTTCCGTTATCACGTGAGTCACGTGGCGGTTTATCAGTTAGGCACATTTCGGCGTCTTCGTTGCTAGGCGATCTTTAGACTCCGCACGTTTCTATCGATATTTACTTTCTAGGAAAAACAATGCAAGCGCACCCGCGGGTTAGTCAGCTTCGCTCTTTCCTTTATACATGACAAGCTGAGAGGAGTGAAATGGGTTTTGAGCCAGATCAACTAAGACGTAGAATACAACCCCACAGTGCCTCTACGCCTCTACAGTGTAAATGTCTTCACAAGTGTTCCCACGTCACTAAGCCCATTGCGATTTGCCAATCCCGCTTCCATTGTCGCGTCTCGACTCGTGTCGCACAATGTGGCCTGACCATCCGCAAGGCTCAACTAATCAGTTCCTGTTCTTAAAGTTCAGCCGAGGTCGTTGGGTGGTATTCATTTGAACGCATTCTTCTGCCATCAAAGAGTATGGGAGGGACAGACGGCTTCCCACAGTTTTGGAACATCCTTTCGATGGTCGATAGATTACAAGGTCATGCGAATTGAACCCGTTTTATTGGGCTGCAAATCTTTATGGTACTTGATTCGTTGTGAATTGATTGATGGTAATTTCTGGGTTCATAAATATTCGATTTCTGATTCAATGAATGATAGCATAACGGTCAAGATATCCGGATCCTAAGATAATAAAGACTTCTAAATTGAAGTTCGATTTCAATAGTAAAAGTTTTCTAAATTACATTGTTATTTTACGATCCTGCTGAGCTGGTCCCAAGATTCGTTGGAGCCTATCAGCATCAGTTCAGCTCAGCTTCCCGAGTTGAACGATCTGGAAACCAATGATTGGTAAGAGACAGTGGTAAGTTCTGGTACCGGAGACTAGTCTTGTATTAGTAAACTTTTTTCTTTCTTTTTAATAAGGCGCGATAGAATAGCACCATGTATTGGGTAAGTTTCTATAACAGTAGATAGAATTCAAGTTGAATTAGTTTTGAGGTATGAAGATTACCGCTCGAATCGACACACAAATAACTCGAAAAACAGCGGTAAGCTGACTTTTATTGGAACAACATTTTGTTGAGACAGGGAGATTTGGTAAAGTAGACATTTTTTGCATTGTAAAATCGTATTTACCGCTGTAATAAAAAACTATAGGACCCAAAGAGATATCTGCAGATGCTGCATTACAAGTACCAGCTGTTGCGGAGATCGAGAGTGGGCGAGTGAGTCAGCCGGTTATTCCGACATCCTGGCCCAATTACCGCGCCGGTTAAGGGGAGGCACGACCGGCTAGGCGAGTAGGCAGACGGGAGATTACGAGAGGGAACTAATGGGACTTTAGGACTTCCTGGTCAAGATATTGAGGAGACTGGACCTCGGAGTTTGATGACACTGACGCAAAAAGTTTTTCATTGATATCTGCTTACTTTAGGGCTAGATGATGCTGTGTGAATTGTCCAGCATTATTTGTGTGTCCAGCATATGAAAATGTTTTGGTAAAAGAAGCTGCTGTATGTATTTTTCATCACTGAAAATTTGAATATTGATATTTGTTTCTCTAAATGGAGGTCAAGACACGCGTCGGGTCGCTGAGCTGTAGGAGAAAGTAAGAGAATATTTGCATTATCTTAAGGAACAGAATGCAGCCACAATTAAACATTCCCAAAGTACGCGAACGCCTCCTTAACATTCCAACTAACGTAGGCAGTAATGAAGACGCTTAACTAAATATACTTAGTTTATATTAGTTATACGGAAGACACATGCACTACGTTGAAATTGTTCTTAGAAGATTAAATTCGATTGATGATTGATGCACAAAAGATTTCTCTACAAACTAGGTACTGACCACATCATCTGGTTGTGAAATGTAACCCTTTATTATACCGTGTCACCTTCGGCTTCAGCTAATGGATATCAAAATAGTAAGAAATACAAAAGTGTTGAGTTATAGCGCTTCGGAAAGTACTGATCCACAGTGATAGCTAGGACCTGCGGCTTCGCGACGCGGTCTTCCGCCAGAAAAAAGGCGGTCCATAGTGTCCATCAGATGAGATTGTGGTCAAATGTAGGTCTATCGACTATAAAAACATCGATCGATCCATTTCTTTATATGCCAAATTTAATTAATGTCTTTAGCGTAAAAAGGTAACAGATAGAGGTCACTTAACATCACACTAATATTACAAATGCGAAATCTTGGATGTTTGGATGTTAGTTACCTCTTCACGCCGAACGGATCGGGCTGAAATTTTCATTCAGGCAGTTCTAGGCCGGGAATAAAACATAGACTATCTGATTTTATCCCAAAAATCAGTTCCCTTGGGATATAAATAACTTTAAAAAGTTTCCATAGAAACAACGCGTGCAAAGCCGTGGGCAGAAACTAGTTTATAATATTTCTATGAAATTACTCCGAAGGGCTATTAGGTAGGTTTTATTCAGGTACCAGGAAATTAGTTGACGTCTTGCTTTGATAGGTATTTTTTCATTTAGTTGTTGGCGTCGTTTTCTTCTACAACGCGGACTACATTTTGTTAGAACTTATCGGAGAAGGTTTTTTCGCGGAATTGTTACTAAATATTTTCATCCTTTCCATTCATTTCATCATTTTGCAATGGATTTCCGCAAAGTAACGCCTGAATCTATTATTTATCAGGTACCATATTATACGAGCGTGGCCACAGGGCGTTAGTATTATTCAAGGTAACATCATACGAATCCAAACTTAACTGGCTTGTAAGACCTAAGTGGAAACGACAGTTGCGGCAGGCAGATGTGTTCTGCTTATAGCCGTGCGGTAACTGACCTAGCCAAGAACTTGCATAAGATGGAGGGACAACTTCTCATACACTATTTTACACAAGCTTATTTACAAATACACCGGAAACAGTGCCTCCGGCAGATATTTTTAACGACCCAACTGCGATATCTAACCTGCATGCCCAGCGTGGGTATTTTGGGCATTACTCCCAGCAGTGGACCAGTGTAAGCTATAGATGATGTTATTTACAAAAATTACAAGAACCCCGAGTCGTTCGACAACACACACCAAAAAATTCGTCCCATCCAACGGTTGCGAGTTGACGAATCGTATAAATTCTATACTCTTCGCAAATCGCACCACTTTTACTTTGGATACATTTTACAATCAATCGAAAATAGTAAAAAAATGGCATACGGTTTTACTTTACAACTTCGGGTAGTGAAATGAATACTAGAATAACAGTATAGCATTAGGGAAGCCGTTACACCGATTTTCCTGAAACATAAGCGTTAGATTTCGTTCAGAACGCTAGTAGGTAAGTGGCGCACTTCAAAACGTCTAAAGACTCGCTACCACTGGGTCGTGAAAGTTGTGCAGAAAAAATACCATTGACACGCCACGCGACCCGACGAAAAGCGATGTGAGTTGAGTTGAACCAAATCGTATGAATATTCTAAGACCACAACCACATTACTAACACCCCATGCGACACGTCGGGTGTTTACAATGTGGTTCTGGGCATAGAAAATAATACGATTTAGTTCAAGTGAACGCGCATCGCGTTTCGTCGGGTGGCATAATGTCGATAGTTTGTCGGAAGCCATACTGTGATAGTGATAGATTGTCAAAGCAATGTCATCAGTGGGCGCCAGCCAGCGATTATGTAATTACGGATGTAAGCGGGTTAAATACGAACCTTATTTGTGATGGAAGAACGCATCCTTCCGAGTACTCAAGTGTGGAGTGCTCGGAGGGATGCGGTACGCGCGTATAAAACCACAGTCACCCAGAAGAAGCCCTGTCTAAGAAGTGGTGTTCTTCAACACAAATAAGGCTCGTAGCTAACCCGCGTACATCCGTAAGGAATTTGTCAAACTACGTTAGTTTTTATAGAAAAATAGAGATGATGTCGTTCAGAGCGCTCTCATACTACCGCGCGGTACCGTAGGTGCGGTGCCGCAAGAGTTTCGCATCTGTTCCGCATCTCGTACAACTTGTCCGTTCAAAATGCGAAACTGCCGCGGACGCGCTGCGGACCTCGAGTTGCGGCTCCGCAAATTCGATTCCGCGCGTAATGTGAGCGGGCATCAACGATAATTTACGGCCACGACACTGGTTCGCGCTCTTTTGTGTACTCGCTCTGAATCGCGGAAGAAGTCTCCGGCGGCGTCCACTGTATGACATAAAATCTGCGTAGCAACAGAACATGAATGCGAAACCAGTTTTTATTCTGAATCCATTCCGTGACCTGTTTTATTAAGAGGGCTCTGCGACAAAACAGCGGAATGGTAGACAAGTAGCTACGCACCCAGTCCAACTGCAGTAAAACGTACGACGTTATGTGTGAGACGAGATGGGGCTGTGTTGTGTATATGTCGCCGCCGGATCGTAGAATCAGCCCGATTGTAGCATGGCTTGGTCGTTTCCAAAACGGCTTAATTCGATTAATTGCCTTGCTGCTTGTTGAACGATCAACGTTCAAAAATATGGTTAGAGGTCGCTTAGCCATCTCGTCGAATGAAATTAATTTGGTATTCCCAACAGATCAGAGTTCGTTTTGCAATCGGCATAGTCATTCTACAAACAGGCTGATTCTACGATCCGGCGGCGACATATACGTTGTGTTAGAAGGAGAAGAAACTAAAGGAGTCTTATAAGCAGCAGTGGGACCACGAGGATGATAATAATTCTGAACCGATTGCGAACAAAAAGGGTTATTTGCCATAGTTTGAAATAAACTTCGAAATACAAAAGACGCTTACGTACTTTGTAGATATAAATATAACTCGTACATACCTGCAACAGAGACAAAATGAACATTATTATAAGTAAAATATTTGTCAACAAAATTATGATATTCCAAAGATATAGGACAGGTTTCTATGGACATAAAGCTGAACACAGCGGATCGGACATTGAAAAAAGTGTATAGAATCTTAAACAAAAATTAGTTGACCATAATAATTAATCTGAATTTTGGGTTTCCAAAATGCCTTAATTATGCCTTAAAATGCCTTATTATGCTAATAAATAAGGCATTTTTCTGCGGCGAAATGGTTGTCAAAACATCATTCAGTAAACGTTTATTTTTAATAAAGATTATTTAAAAAAAAAAAAGATACCTAGGTTAGTGCTTCAAACTAGTACCTAGCTTTTAAACTACGTATATTCATCTTAAACAAAGTTACAGCTACTTATATTAAAGCCCCATCACTAGAAACTACTTCTTTGTGAATGTTCTAAGTGGGAACAAAATAAGTGGTTTAAATGTACTGCTCTTAGAATAGGCTGCTTGACCACTACTGGGAAATAATTCTAACGTATTGTCTGATAAAAATAATGCAAAGTTTGATGAAAATTTCTTCAGGCCAGTCGTATTAGATATAAAACTAATTCTGAAGTTTGAATAATTGACGCACCTAACGATAATCTCTGTCATGGCTCCCGTGCTCTGAGGAATGACGTCACACGCCACACCACACCTAACAAGAAGAACTCATTGACACTATAATCTGTAATAGTGTGACGTCACCATCGATCCAACCAAACGCAGAGCGTTTTCGGTCACGTGATCATGTATAAAAAATGTGTAATTTTAATCCCGTTTTTTTACCTAAAAATAGGCATATTATTAATAAAAATCATCTGTTTACGCTTTGTTACGTTGTCACTGACTAGGATGAAAACAATTTGCAACTTATTTTTAATGTAGTCAAATAGCCTATTGGTGCTATAAATGGGAATCAAGAAACTGGCTGATATTGAAGCTAATTTGACACAATGCAGGCATGCATTGTGTCAAATTAGCTTGGTAGTTATTTTGTGTCTCCACTCCGGCCATAAGCCTGCATCTTATATTGCCAAACAATCATCTCGTATCTAATTTCTCTATCAGACGCAAAGTACACTCAACCAAACAAACATAATAAAAACAACAATATAGAGGGTGTTGTAACAAAATTAACGTTTGATTGCCGTCGACCTCATTACTTATTTATTAATCTCGGTATTGATCAAGACTCGTTGTTCCATCCCATTCAATATTTACGCTACGAACAGTGCGCACCCTCCAGGTCACGATTTGGATACACCCTGTAGGTATAGATAGCGTGAAGCAGTTGTTACGTGTTGTGAACGAAGCCGGAATTCAGGTAGAATGTGAAGAGCCTAATAATAAAACACTAAAAAGAGTTAGTGAGACTGAATTGTGTGTAAAGATAAAAATAAGGTAAACCTCCTACAGTATTAATTGAAGATTTGTTTTTTTGTCTTTGTCTGTTAGAGATCGCTCTTGAGCGATAAGACCGCCAATTGTCACATATGTTATAAGTAAGTAATTGTTTCATTTGTAAATTCTTTTTAGTTTTAAGAGCGCAATAAAAGTATTCTCCATCTGTTTTTGATGTGCCTACTAACTATATGAAGGGCTTAAAAACAACAAAACATTGGATACACCACCTACACTTTTAACCATTAGTTTTAAAGTAATATTAAAATTAACGATTAGTAACACAGAACCTAATAACGTTTATTTATTAAGCTTACAAATAAGCTCATAGACAAGTCAAATTAAAACTAAATTATTATCAAATAAGAACTTTAAGTGGTAACTGATTCTCTTCACTTCAAATTTCTTGTTCGTATGTGCTTATTATAATAACAAACTTTATCAAAATAGTCTCCTTAACTTCCCCAAAATTCCTTGGGCGGGTACTTCAAGCCCAGCAGTATATTATTAGATAGTAAAAGATTATTATAAATTCGACGGCACCTTAAGTGGTGATTAGGTACCGTCGAAATGGTTTTCAACGGCGAAGAGGCAAATAAACAGTGGTAATAGTCATATTAAATAAGTAAAATGGTGCCTCACCACGACAGAATTCTATAAATTCCAATGCCAAGGTGTGGACATGGACAGTATACCCGGAAATATTGGCTGTAGACAGAAATATACCAATAAGAAGAATTATATTAGGTACCTTTTATAATAAATTACTCGGCTCTGATTTTAGATGTGTTCGTGGTTTTATTTCTGTTTGTACCTACATATTTAATAGGGGAAGGGACCGTTTTTGTCATTTTTTAAGTTTTTTTTGCATACTATGTGTAGTTTGATTATTTTGATATTGTACTGTAACTACATAGTTAAGTTCAACTAGAAAATGAGATGAAGCTACCGCATTAATGACGAAATATTTCCGAGTTTTCCGGGATCAAATTAGTTTGCAAAACGCGGTGAAATCCCTATCACTCTAGATACGTCTTATTAAAATGATAGATTGCAGAGAAATATTCTCAACGGGGCAATATTTCTCTTGCAACAAAGTAACGCAAATGTATGCATTTCTATTTCCAAAATTATTCTACATATTCAGGAAAGACTTCCTGTTCGTCGTTGAACGAAGTTAAACAACATGATTAAAACATTTAAAGATGGCCTATAACTAAGGTCTCGCGAGGTCTCACAAAAATTTTAGACCTTAGGCAAATCTAGTTATTTTACGATCCACCTGAATCTACATCGTCCTGCGACAGAGAATCGGATACACAAAATACAAAAAGCTATAAAATCACTTGCCCTGTGCATATAATTTTTATTCAGCTCATTTTTATTGCACTCGCTCACGCATTTCCGACGATATTGTCGTAAAAACTGAGCACCGAAACAATAACAAACAGAAAGATAATCAGATATTAATACGAGTACTGTGCCATTTGTGAATTATTCGTAGAAATTATCACTAAAACAAGAAAAGGATCTGGTGGAAAGTACAATTTTTTTTTCATGTGGCCTATACCCTTAATATATCAAATCAAATTCGGCTTTATCCATTCATGTAGTTGTATTTCATAATAATTAATATAAAAACAAAACTACACGAGTAAATACAAAAAATTACACATAAGTATTAGTAACTTACAATAGCTTTGTCGGATAGACGAATGTAAGCGTTATCTTTATCAAAAGAAGTTATGTATCATTTGATAAAACATAAAAGCATAAAAGGCCGATAATATCTAACATGTTTCACATCGTTACTAGTTTATAGCTTTTTGTGTCCGGGAAGGGAACAGTACTGCTAGTATTTAGCCAGGGAATGGTATTTCTAACGGTGACGTAGTAAAATAATGGTTGACATTTCAGAGCTGATGCTGTGTGAAGTGGCGGACCTTCGCGCCAATGAGGTACGATCTGCAGATATTTGTTCCGGGTGTTATAGGTGTTTTCTATGTGTAGTAAAAAATCTATCTTTGTAGTTTAATGTTTATTATTAAGTATATCAGTTATCGAGTATCATAACATAAGCTTTGGTTCATCATCAATTTAGCCTGGTATCACTCAATGCTGGGTATAGGCCTCCTTTCGCTTTAACCAGCCTTTTCTGACCTGTGCTTTCCGCATCCACGTATGCCCTGCGACCCTGGTGATATAGTCAACCCATCATGCGAGAGAACGACTTAAATGCTCTGGTTAGCTTAGAGTTATTATGATGCTGTGATTAATTATCCAGAATTATTTATTAATCTAACCCCAAAGTAAGAAGAGCTTTTGTTATGGGTACAAGACGCCTTGTAATTACCTCGGAACCGCCAATAACCTTGGAACCTTTCAAAACCTTTACCCCAATGAAAAGGAAATAAAGCAAGCACTTGTTATTCTCTGCTTCCATTAACACTGAATCCCGAAGATTTAATCAACGAGAACCAGACTCTTAATGAGCACGCCAACACGCCAGCAGGAATAGATCTGCGGATAGAGTGATCAAAATATTCAATTAACGCGAAAGGTCAGTTCTTGAGCTTTATAAATAAGAGACTTTAAATACTGTAGGTACGTAAAGTTTTGGTATCTTGATCACCACGCAGTACGTGGCGTAATGTCACGTCGACTGACAGTCGCGGAGAATCGGTCATTTATTCTGAAATCTGTGTTATCGTGATAACACAGATATAATCGTGATAACAAAGAAAAAGTTAAGAAGAAAAGCTGACCGCTTTTCTCCACAGACAGTCGTAGTCGTATGCAGCGAACTGCGTGGTGATCAAGAGACCAAAGCGTTAAGGATGTGTAGACGTCGCACTGAAATTATTCAAGCTAGGCTAACAAAGTTCCACCTTATGGTGCTTAGCATAGAATTTGCACCACTCCAACTCTTTCCGCGGGTGTCGTAAAATTTGACTCGACTTGATCTCTTGAGCATTGCACAATACGCTGCGTACTGCGGTGTCGGACACATAGTCGTATGAAAAATGTCCAGAGAGGTCTTCTGTTCCGTCGTTACTGCGTTATGATCAAAAGATCAAGGCTTAAAGGATAACCACCGGGGGACCCTGTTTATAGTATAAAATTTGACTTGTCTAAATGCTTATTTTGTAAGCCTAAAGAAATAAACGTTATTGATATTTGGACGGGCAGCGCCTCCGGTATAGGCTGTAGATGTAACAGATTATAATAGTGATTTTCATTTCACTACGCCTAGTTAATTTACATAAAATAACTACTTACGTCACAGACGAACAAAACTCTCAAAAATAATCTTCAGATTGAAGAAATTCGTTACTAGTGCAAAATCAAAGAACATGTACTTATCGGAAATGAAACCAAACCCTAAGCGTTCGGTACCACCCGGGCTGCTCAAAAACCGGCGCTGCAACAAAGAATCTTCAAAAACGATAACCCAACTCATTGATGGCAATCACACGGGCGATTCATTTAAAATTTATGGCCATTCGAAATAGATACTATTTGGAAAGCGCACCCCACAGGAACGAACAATACCCTGCCTATTGACGATAACCAATAACTCTTTTGAATGCGACTGGAATCGGGCGCGAACACAATAAACACCTAAGATCTTCACAGCATCAGGAAGAAATTGACGACCGAAAGGTGGGCTATTGATGCCCAAAACGTTGCCTATTGGCGCTCGATTTATTTTCAACTTAATAGTTAAGTTTATTGCCAGTAAATAAATTCAACTTTCAATAGGTTTCTGCGTTCAAAAGTCGTCGTATTACGAGCGGAGTTTTGCAACTTTGTTCACATCAGCGACTTGAACGCTGGATGCGAACAATGTGGCGAAAGTATGGATTAACAACTTTGTTGAAAATTGTTACTGATTGGATGAAATCTTTTATGTTGTGCTATAAACACGAGTGGATAATTTTTAAGCTCATCGACAATGTTAAAAACATATGAAATTTATTATTTTTGCACCAAATTTATCAGATACGGCAAAGTTCCTCGACTACTCGGCTAGGATAGTAAATTTATCTGATTTACTTAAAGAGTCGATGATACCTGAAATCAGCGTCAGCTAGAATATCTTCCATAATACTAAAGCATTTTTTTTTTCACTTTGAGATTAACATTATGTTATAGTTCAGGATTGAAGCTAAAGCACGACTGCCTACATAAAATTTTCTCGATAGAAAAAAAGAAGTTCGCTCTAAACTGTACAATAAATAAATATAAATAATAATAATGTTTGTTTTAGATTTTAACAGTGTTTTAGATTTTAAAAATTACTATAAGCAGAAACTTGATTTTTGCACTTATGTCCCTCCGCTCTGTTCCGCTCCTACGAAAGCGAAATCCTATGTCTATCTAAATTACCCATAACACAAACACTGCTAAGTTTGGGTATGAATTGTCCAGCATTGTCAATATTATTTTTCTTCATCTATCGCAAGTAATTTGCTACCTAAGTATTTTGTTGATATCCATAATCCATACTAATATTATAAATTCGAAAGTAACTCTGTCTGTTAGTTACCTATTTACGCCAAAAAGGCTGAACGGGTTTTAATGAAATTTTCCCGGGGTAGACGGTTTCCCAAGGACGGACATAGGCTACTTGAAAAGCGCGTGTCAAGCCGCTAGAAGCAGCAAATAAACTATGAGTTTAACCTTTTTAACATTTAAAATTCTCAATCACATAACGGTTAACTACCAGATGGTTTATAGCGCTATGTTTCCGTTGAGCCTTTTGAATTCCCCGTAAGGGGTGGGGAGAGTGCAATAACTTTAAATTACTTATTTCACGCTTATTACATTTATGACTCGAAAGTTTGATTCACAGAGTAATTAATAGGTGTGACATGAATGGCACTTTACTGCGTGCTCTTAGAAATCTTGGATTTTTAATAGATATGATTTGGACCTTTGTTTAAGTTAGATAAAGAAGCAGAACGTGTTCTTAAGTGGAGACTGCTACTCCTACAACGTAGTGTAGGACGTCCTCCAGCCAGGTGCGATGACGATGTGCGAAAGACTACAGATGCTGAATGCGGAAAGCTGAAGACAGGGCGCTATGGCGCTTATTAGGGGATTCCTATGTCCAGCAGTGGACTACTAATATAGGCTGATTGTGCTGAAAGATAACTAGATAATTGAAAACTTATTTAGTTGTAATTTAATGTGTTGAATATTGTACGGTGAATGGAAAATGTAGATTCGGAATAAACTTGTTAACTGTAGTGACAATAAGCTAACATGTTATGTTTACAATGGAAACATAAAGTTGGAATCTCACAAGATGTTCTACGATGTATTATTTAGTAAGTTAACATTGAAAAGATCAATTACCATAGTTTTATATTCCAACTATACCAACAAGAAACAAAATTTCAAGAAAATTTATAAAGTAGGTATCTAACCTAATAATTACTCAAGGCCTTGAAAGTGACATTTACAAACGAAATTGTTTATTATAAACGAAAATTGAATAAAGTCCCAATAATTTTCGATTTCGGCAAGCAAAATTTTTGGGACATTTTTTAATTTTTCACACTGTGTGGTAGAGCGAGTTACGCACTATAAAGCAAAAAGCTAATTGTTTATTATGTTTATTTTCTATCTACTAAAGATTTGACTCCCGAGCAGTCAGACGTTACTAAAACAAATAATATATTCATCTCTTTTACAGCATTACTGAATATTCATAAAGAAAAATAATAAAAGATTAACGGCTTAAACATTATTGTCGTTAAAAATCCTACACGCACCGCTAACCCGACTAATTACAGGATAAACCAACAAACAAAAAACTTTTAATTTTTAATGAATCCCTTGTAGAGTTTTAAGTAGTTGTACAATTTATTCGAGTAAGCAGCGTTAAAAACGAACCAGACGTACGGTCTGGTGGACACGAGCAAGACAACTTTGTTTAACTCATTATACAAGCAATTGATATGCTGTTGCCGGTTGCGGGACTTTTGATACATCTGGAGAACCCACTTTAATCTATCTAATTTTTGTAGATTTTTATAGCTCAAAGAATTACTGTGGATGAAATTAGCACTGGACCGATTGAGATATCGTGCAAAAGAGGATTCTTATACCCAGTTGGTATGTTTTGAACAACGATAGACCATGGCCATGATCAGCAATAAACTTAGATTTAAGTGCATCTAAAAGTTTGCTTAAGTATGTAGATAACCTAAAAAGCTTGCGAGATTTTATGATTTATTAAATGAACGACTGTAGGTAGTAATATTTTTTGCTATATGAATGTACTAAACGTGCCGAAGGTCGAAAATTCTTGAATCCGGGCTACTTTTACGCAGTACTGGTCAAAAACACCTAGTATTAGCTGGCAACATTACATTGATATGCTAGTATAAATGTTCAAAATGGCAATTGCATAGAGCACGCCACGGTCGGCGCCTCGCAAACTGTACAACGAGCTTTTGAATGTTAATCAGTATCTTTTATTGCATCGCTGGTATGCTTAACACGGGACATGGGCATATACGGTAGAATATATTCGCAACAACAAGGCGGAAAGCATGAGACGACTGACCGAGTCGATCTAAATCTTCAGAAGCGTAGAAGGCGAGATGCAAATACCTGGATCTCAATTAGGCAACCATAAACGAAAAATACCATACCATAGACGAAAAATAAACGGGCACAGAGTAAGGACTCTTTCCTTACTCTGTGCCCGTTTATTTTTCGTCAGTGGGAGTTATGGCTGTTTGGTGGCCGAGGATGGGCAAAAGAAGCATCAGGCAGGAACCTAATCACGAGGTGGGTCGACAGGATAGTGCAATAGATGCGGCTAGCGCAGGGACGTGGAGGATGGTACTAACTTCGAGAGGCCTGGTAGGTACCCAGCAGTGCTTAAAATTCTGCGGGTGATGATGACGATGGTGACACGGAGAAATCTACCACAAAATGAACCCCAAGAGGTAAGAAACGACCTTGCGAAAGGCCAAAGTAATAGATATAGCTCTATTGATACAGACGAGCTAAAAATGGTGGAATATAAAGAGAAGCAGAAAGAGAAGAGGTATTTGCATTGAAGAGTAAAAGCTCGTAATTTGCATAGTTTCGAGCAGTAAGATACTGTGTGAAATATCCAGAATACTTTACAACCATAGCAGGCAAAATCCCCACAATTCTTTACTCTCCAAAACAAACATAGATGTTTGTTTGTCCGTCCGTCTGCGGCGCCGGATGTTTTGTGTGCGTATCGATGTTTGTCCCGATAATGCTGTAGATAGCTACCTGGCCGCTTACCTGCGCCGGCGTCTTTCGAATGGTTCTTTCAGGTCACTCTTCAGGTTATTGAACGGGATGATGACACTGGCACTATATTAGTGACCTATCAGGTATCTGTCTTGGTAAAGGAGGGACCGTTGCTGTACAACTACGTCTTAATAATAAGCTCCAGTTTTACCCTTTGGATACGGAACCCTAAAAATAAAAAATCGACGACAGAAAGTTTGACACTACCCGAGATCTTTAAAATTAAAAAAAAAAAACTTTTAAATTCTTTCACCTGTAAATAGATTCCATTAAAGATATTCGATCTTCATATTCTTCTTTCGGAAGACCAGAATTACATAACGCGACCAACATCAACATATGCTAAGACAGGACGCACACAATGAATCCTAATTCTATTGCAAACCGGTCGTAATTCCTTCTATTGTCTACAGAGGATTTGCATTCCACTAATCTCCGTACAATATACTCGTAACTCCTATCCTCAGATCTCCAGACTCCCTGTATCCAGAGATACGCCACGTGCACATCAATTATGCAAGTCTACGTGTACGTACCATAGATCAATTATTCACGGTTTACGATCGCGCACTGCAATAACTAAGTAGCGCCGTCAAAACAAACACGACATGCAATCCATCCGATTTGATAACTGCTGTGTGGTATGGTTAGGGTGAAGATACAGTGAACGTTTCAATTGTTGATTATTTAATTTTCTTGTAGCATGACAGGTTTTGTTGGTGGAAGACAATGTCGCATGAATGTAACATTCGACGTATGACTGTTATGGGGTGTAGCAGTTTTAACTATTTTTCTGAGTTTATCAGACTATAATCATCAATTGTAAGTGTAAATAATGTTTACGAGTTGCTATTTTTTTTGTTTTTGTTACTATTAGTAGCTGTGGCAAAGGCAAAGGCTTTCCGCATTCATATTCATTTATTTCATTGCAATCATTGTGTACATTTTTCAGGTCTTAGTATTGAGGTAATGTTTAAGAGACACAATGGTACCCAAATAGGGCGTAGCAAAAGGTACTGAGAGTGGAAGCGGACCGGGTTTCTAGAAAAATCTTCGGTTAGATTTTAGCAGAAAAATGTAATTCAATAACTTAGTTTTTAGTTGATAAGATAATTATATATCGATTTTGGTAAGTAGGTATACAATGATGTATATAATTCTAACTCGATGGTAGGTATTTATTAAATGTTTTTTTTGGTAGCAATGTATGAAGATATAGTTAAAGTTGGTTTTCTTTTTTGTTATTATCATTTATCGTTAAAAAATCGTTTAAATTATAATAGCATTTATGTAACAGGTTGTTTTAATTTAGTTTCAAATATATTGTCTTTTTCTTCGTCTTTTAGTACTTCCGGTATTTTATTATTAATTTTTGATGCCATTGCGTTTGGTCCAGAGCTTCGCATTTTTAGTTTTGACTCGGGTAGTGTGATTTTATGTTTGTATCTAGTCGGATAGCGTCGCGGCAGATCAGCAGTTTTTTTTTAAAAAATGAGGGTATTTTCAGATGAATTTGCAACATTTCAATATATAAATACAAGTCAGTGTCAGTATTTTAAGTTGACGAAAGTGTTCTTTGCAGCTCTCTGGGCTCTTTGCATTCTCTTCTGACCACAATTCCAATACAATACAATACAAAAATGCTTTATTGTACACCATAAAATAACATTACAAAGAGACATCACATAAGATAAGTACAATGGGCGGCCTTATCGCTAAGAAGCTACAATTTCAGGGTGTCAGACAACAGGATCTTGTGATCCTGAGCGACATCTGTCTATCAGCCAGGGATTTTGACAATTCGTCTCAGTTATGCATTGAACAAACACATTCATCATAAGAAAGTACTTCTAAAACTCACCGTCAGAACTGTCAGTTAGCAACGTCTAAAATTGAATGAGCTCGCGTGTTATGTCTCCACCTAAGCACAGAGTCGTAAAACCCACCCCCAGTACAAATGTTATTGACCGAATCGTTCATTTTAGTGTCGCATATTAAATTCGTCATGAAAACTCTATATTCGATAGCGCGTGACTTGATCGTTTTGCAAGTGAATTGAATTTTTTACAGTCACGTATTCCGGTTATGGGGTTTGCAGCACAGCAATGGAAAATATTTATAGGGAGGACAGTAAACTAAGAGAAAATATTTGAACCGCTTTATCGTAACCCAATGAATTCAATAACATACCTACATATGAGAAATTTCATTCTACCGGCGATTTTAAATCATTTCATTTTTAGGGTTCCGTACCCAAAGGGTAAAAACGGGACCCTTTTACTTCGCAGTCCGTCTGTCACCAGGCTGTATCTCATGAACCGGGATAGTTAGACAGTTGAAATTTTCACAGATGATGTATTTCTGTTGCCGCTATAACAACTAAAAAATAGAATAAAATAAATATTTAAGAGGGCTCCCATACAACAAACGTGATTTTTTGCCGTTTTTATAGTTAATGGTACGGAACCCTTCATGCCCGACTCGGGCATGAAGGGTTCGACTCGCACTTGGCCGGTTTTATTTATTTTTGTTTTGGGTTACATAAAAATTGTGATCGTGTAAGAATAACAGTAAACGTAATGTCAGACGCCATGTAGTCAGGTGGTGATGACCTGCAAAGTATGTTTGATGCTGAAAACAGGTTCCTATTGCAGATTGCACAGAAAGGGAGGCGTGCACTCAGCTGTGATACTCCCACTGCCGGACGAATGTCACCCCTAGCGAGACCGATTATAACAACAGGACACATCACAGATGTATCAAATTCGAACAACTTTAACTCATTCATTACGGATGTAAGCGGGTTAACTATGAACCTTATTTGTGTTGGAAGAACAACAACGTTTCATCCCTAACGAGGTACTTCTTCAGGGTGAGTGCGGTTCTAGACGCGCGCGTACAGCGCTTGAATAAATTCGTCAAACTACGATAGTTTTATAGTAAAACTTTAACTGTCATTTTACACATCTTTGATTGACTAGAAATCGTTTTTCTAATTATTTTGAAGATGCCTAGTTACTAATGTTTCAAATTATAGCTATGTATGTATTTATATTATAATCTGTATTTATGTATGAATAAAATAGTGTGTAGGATTAGGTTATGTATAAAGTTTTCGAATTTGTAATGTATGTTATTTGTTTGAAGTATGTAGTTAAACTTTATACACATAGATATCACCCCATGTGAAATCCAGCGTTCCTATCCATTCAAGGTTGTCTGGGAGAGATCGCTCTTGAGCGATAAGACCGCCAATTGTCGCTTTATCTATAGATACCGTATTCCTCTGTACATTATTTCTAAGTAAAGTGCAATAAAGTATTTTCTATCTAGTTTCTAAGTAATGTTCGTGTCGTATAAGTCAATTTAATCTCAAATGCAAATAAAACAGGACGCACAGAGGCATTAGATAGATTAAAGTTTTATTGCGAAGTGATGAGGGTTCCGTGCAAGTTTCATTAGCTTTAAATTTAAGTACCACTCATGCATTTACTTATTCCTTGTATCGATTTTCGCTAAAAGGAATACCTTCTATTTATATTGCAGGCGGTATAAAATCGGTCATTAATTGAAAAATGATTCAATTTAGTCATTCTTTTATTAGAAAAATATATCATGGGGGATTTATTTGGAAACTGCACCGTTTATTGTAAATAAATTTTGCATACATAATCGGATAAGAAACAGCTATGTTTGTACCGTTTTAGTTTTTAAAAATACATAATTTTCAATTGAGAGCGACAATTCATTTCAACTCATTTTCAAGCAATTTTATTTCATTTTTTTTTACTTTAAATTTTGCACCTACCATAAAGCTTGGGCACAGATTTGTGACATTTAGTGTAAACAAGAAGAAAGCAGGAAACGTGGTTAATTTTCTATAAACAAGAAGAACGTAGTATAATTATTAATTACACATATGACCAAAATATTGAATTCACCCATAGTAAAAGTGGTGTGAGTTGCAGAACGAAGAGTATAGCTTTTTTACGATTCGTCAACTCATACCAGTTGGGACGAGTTGGATGGTGTCAGTTGACGAATGACTCAGAAAATACCCAGATAAAAATATAAAATACAATACCCATTTTAAAATAGGCCTTCTATGGGCTTTGATGTTAATTATTAATTACACATATGACCAAAATATTGTCTCTTATAACGTGTATTACACGCATTATACTGCTTTTACAACAGTTGATAAAATCAATTGTTATTTTTATAGCAACCAGGTGACCATACACGCTCCAGTGGTCGCTAAGCGGTGCCATACAATCAGGTGTTTATTGCTTTGCATTCGCTATCGTTTTGTGATCATTGTTTTGGTGCACTTTGGAAGTTATAAGAACTATATGCCCTTTTGGAAATGCTGTTGATGTTGAGTCAGTCCCAGATTTATTGACTAGTACGTAATTACGTATACACTAGCCAAACCTGATGAGGAATGTTTTGTAAACAAACCACGATACCAAAGCTAAAAGTCACTTGCTTGAAGTCGAGTTTCAGATATAATTGGGAAGGATCTCAAATCGACAAGTAATATAAATTGAAACAATTGAGCTAACTGCAGACTGTTGTATCTACTGTTGTAGCTCAACTAATCCATATCAATACCAGTAGGAAGCGTGCCCAAGACGCTGGCTGCATTGCCCCGCTGTATGGCAATGCTGATGCGCTGTGCCAGATACTCACCAGCTCACGGGTCACACGTCGCTTCGACCAGACGATCAGATAATCGATCAATTGTTTCAATTGTAAATACTTGTTTTAATTTAATTCTATTACTTGTTTGTTATTTCCGTTGTTATTAAAGATATGTCAATTGCGTATAAAAAGACGCGGCAACAGAGAGTCAATTTTAGGTCAAAGGGCGATTTGTTTACTAACATTCAATATCGAGTTTGGCTAGTCTATAGTTAGGTATAGGTACAATTAAGATGGAGCTGGATTATAAGGTGCGACGATGAACTGATTATGGAAGGGAGGCCGTAGCCCAGCAGTGGGAATAAAACGGCTGATGAAAAAGATATTAAAGGATGTTTTTTAGAAAAAATATTTTTATAAAAATAATTAAGACAATATTGCACCATTTAACGAACGTTGTCGTAATTGGTGCCGTATGAACCTGATCCCTAATGTTGGGACTTGCGAGGATGGTACACGTGTACCTACACCGTCATTCACGTCTCTAAATAATCAATTTGAATAAACCAGTCAAGTGAGAAGCACGTCTTGAATGATTTCGATTTCCGAGAAGCTGCTAGTATAATAAATCTTACAGAAATTCAATATTTCCTTGAAAATCGTGACGTACCAAAAGCAACACCAAAAAAAAGTCACACGACCTCTGACTTTTACTGCGCCCTTTAAAAGTTCAATCAACCTCATGCTGAAATAAATATTTAGGCATAATCGGCTCGGATATTGGGACCTATGCGTTGGATCGAGTTTAAAGTGAACCTTTCTAAGAAGCTATACAGTTCAAATTCAATTGTGCCGAAATCATAAAAATAGGAAACATTTATTTAATAGATATCCTTTTGATATGATAAGTTACTGAACCATATTTCAGTATCTTTTTAAACAATAACATTTAGAGAAAACAGATTCTACCAAGAATTCAACTGGCAAATTCGAATACCTACTATTCGACTCGTGAGGGGTCCTATTCTGGTCAGTAAATAGAGATAATTACTTATGATACCAGTATTTGCTGGTTTGGATCTGAAGTTAAAAATATCTCATTAACGTAAGCTTATGGGATCAATACTCATAGAAAACCGAGTTGAATATCAACTTCTAGGTCTTTATGGTTCTCATATAAATTCGAAAACTACAGTATTTTGAAACCACTCCAAGGGACCTTATTACACTATATAAAACCAAGCGATTCTGTACACGATTTTTTTTAAAGGTTCATTAGTAACGTAAGCCGGTTAACTAAGAACCTAGTTTGTGTTGGAAGAACACCAACGTTTCATCCCTAAACGAGGGACTTCATGAGGATGAGTGAAGATTACGACGCGCCCGTTGACAAAAAAAGGACAAATAATAGTAGATTGTTTTACAAGGGACTAAACCATCCCATTATATACGAGGTTGTTATACTCCCGAGCGTAGCGAGGGAGGATGACAAGACCGAGTTATAATGGGTGGTTTTGGCCCGAGTAAAACACTCTACTTTTCACTTCGATTGCGAGAAAATAAAACAATTCAAAATTAGACAATTTTCAGAAATTTTATTAAAAATTAAATGTGCAGTTAGAGCAATTTTGAATGTTTAGTGATATGTTTTTCCCGGGCAATTTTATTTCGGTTCTCTGTGATTGGGATGTGTGTGTAATATTTTGAGTTGATTGTTGTGGAGTAAAAGTTGGAGAGACTCGACTCATGCTTGAGTTTCGTGCATTATTAAGATCTGAGTGCGGCTTCAGCTGAGTTGACATATTCATCCAATCCCGCGATGTAGATGCTTGGGGTTCTGTAATGTTTGGTAGAATATTGATTCCTTCCGTAATCCGCTGCGTGACGTGATACTTGTTTTGTATAGAGTCCTCTATATAACCTTCAGCCACTTGATCGGACCTCCATCCACCGTGCCGTTTTAATGTCGTTATATTCGCACCCGAGTCCGCCAACAGAGTCGCGGATGTTCTGCGGAAACAATGGCCCGTGTAGAGTTCCGGATTTGGTAATTTTAGATAAGTGGCAATATCTTTAGGCATGTTACCAAATTTATTTTTGCCTATGACTTGCCTTGTGCATTTACCATTTTGATAATTTAGAAAAAATCTTCTCGTTGAAACATTAGTGGGACGTAACTCCTGATAGGCTTTAACTATATTAAGGTATTCTCCACTGATGACAAATTTACGCTCTTTGTTTGTTTTCGTGTTCGGCAGACTCACAGCTTGTAGGTTTGTATCCGTTTCTACGTCTTCTAGCGTTATATTAGCAAGCTCTATTCCTCTGCATGCACCGCTGATTCCATAAATTAAAGCAACCTGTTGAACAAAAAAAGAAGTGTGTTATTAATCGTAATAACCTAGGTACATAATTTAGGTATGTAGGTAGGTATCTATTTATTTAGTTTGAGTTGAGTACATAAGTAGTAGGTTACCTTTGTTGCCAAGTATTGTTTATTTGGAGCGTTATTTAAAAATGTTTCGATTTCTTGTGTCGTCAAGACTTTAGATTTTTTTGCCTTGTATCCAGTGGACAATTTCTTCAGTAAAGCCGTTAAATTTACATATTTTTTAATATCGACGTCGTGTCTCGTTTGTAAGGGGTCATTCTTAACATTGAATATGTGCTCCAAAGAGTCGACGATTTGAATTTTTTCGATAATTCATCAAAATAAGTGAGAAAAACCCCTTCTGTAAAAGAATCCACACGTTTCTCATCTCTCCATTTCATAAAATTTTCGTAACTCTTTAAATATATTCCACGTGATTTTGTCGGCAACAGATTCATAATTATTTCTTTGCCCTTTTCTTCCATTTGCATATTAGCATCTTCACTATCACTTGATGACATTTTTCACGTTCACAATTTGGAAGTAAAAGTCAGGAAGTTAAACGTAAAAGTTTGTGATTTGGAATGAAGAAAATTCTAGAGATTTAGCGCCAATACCATCTTTTTTTTTAAATCTCTATTAAACCCGCAACGAAACAGTTCGCATTCTACCGTGAAGGGAAGAATCAAGCTTCATAAAACATCACCAAGAAGGTTCTATTTTCAAAAAAAGATTGACGGAGCACCAAGAAGTCGAGTTTTTATGTAAGAAAACGAATGCTTTGTACTGGCTGATGATTTTAGACAAAAATTAAAAAGAAAAATTACTTTTTAGCCCGAGGGATTAAACTCGAGTTTTAGGCCTGCTAAGCTACACTATTATGATACACTTTTCGAGCAAGAGAAGTGAAAATGCTTTTTTTTTGCCACTTTGGACTGGTGATGTCTGGTATCCACATCGGGTCATTGGGCCATTTATTTATTAAAGAAGACAAAAGTTATAAAAGTTTATGAACCAAAGCACTAACTATCCGCCATGTCAGTCAAATATCAATAGGTATCGACATTATATCGCAACCTCTCGAGAATACAGTCCAAAGCTAGTCGATCGCATACCATTACAGTCCGATTCCCGGAATGCTCTCTATCAATATTTGGCATGGGCATTAGATAAGCACGATCGGTTTGCCCAGGATCAACAACCTCGATTCATGTCCTTTTGACGGGATCAAGCCGAGTCTTGGGCAAGGCTGATTGCCAAGCCCTTTCAGATAGCATTATAATCTCATATTCTTTAAGTAAGTGTCAGTGTCAATATTTTACATTTATAATTGAGAATAGTGCTTTGTATTGTGTAATCGAAATTCGTCAAAAATAGGCTACTTGACTACTACTGGGAAATAATTGTAACGTATTGTCTGATAATAATGCAAAGTGTAATAAATATTTCTTCAAGGTATTAGTTATAAAAACTAATCTTATGTATTAAAGGTTACTGAAAACGAAGTAAGTAATAATAAAAATTGATTTTGAAGTTCAATTATTTTGGTGGACATTTTGGTACTGGACGTTTGCGGTAAGTGGAGATGTTTCATAAAATCGACATGCTTCAGAAATGTAAACACTTATTAAGTAACGGAAATTGGCAAAATTGTAACAAATAGTCGTACCAGCCACGATCAAACAAGAAATTAAACTACTCAATATTATAAAAACATAATACTATAAAATATTTGAGTCCCCACGTGACCACGATCGCTGTAACGCGATAAATAAAATAATCTTCAATATCATAAAATATTGTCTCTAAAAGGTTTCTTAAAATGCAAATAATGTTTGTTTAATAGTAAACAAATCATTATTATCCGAATGCTAGAAATTTTAGGAATCATAATTATCAGGCATATCAATATCGAAATTAATTTCATCCACGAATTCAGCTAGCGCAGCATCTTGGAGAATCTTCTGACGTGTTAGACATATTATTGTTTTGATATGGATCAGTTGAGCTACATGTAGATTGATTGCATTAGTCTGCAGTTAGCTCAATGGTGTCAATTGTAATACTAGTTCTAATCTGTTTCTTTTATTTGATTGTAATATTTCCTAATAAAGTTTTTTTTGTTCATACGACTAACTTTGTCTGGAAAGATAATATATTGGACGTTATATTACACGCACTAGCACTTACCATAAGACTTGTACGACAAAGAAAACATCGAAATAACAGAAAAATGACATACAACGGCTATTAAATTTGAATCAACTGTACTTTATCTTTGATATATTAATCCGGTGTCTAGACAAAATTGTTTATTACACCCTAATTTAGGAGATTTATAATATCAAAAATGTCCTTGAATGGGGGAAGAAGGTGAAAAGTACATATTGTACGTTACCAACAGACGTAGTCGTAAAGTTGGTCAATTAAATTGTGCGGAGGAAAAGTAATGTTGCCAACGCTATCATACGAGTAAATTAAATACTGGATTGGGATTTAGACTAAACTACACTGTAGAATAAGGGCCTTCACAAGGAATGTTTCGCGATAAGTCATGTAGTGTGTGAGTTTGTTTCTTTAGTTTAGTGTTTTGGTGGGTTTTTTTTTGTTTGTTTTGAAGGGAATCCGCTTAAGCATTCTAGGAGGGCCTCAGCATTTACCGCCCTTGTCTACATGTAACGAATAAATGGACGAAGTCGCGATTTAACAGCTAGTATGAATTTAAATAAATAATGTCGTTTTTGTATTTTGTCTCGTAGTGATTAACAATATTTGGACAAAAACGATTCCCCAGTACCAAAAATATATTAAACTGGCAATACCTAAAGCAATAAAGGCTAGGGGAGAGCGCGCGACAAGCCAGACAAGCAAATGACTAAAATAAGCAATTAGATCCATTACATGCATGCTATTGACTTCACAAGGAGAAACTACTTAGGCGGCGGTTCACAGTCGTATTATTGCCAGCGACGATGAGCATCGAGAGGTAAGGAGATAGGGGAGAATCGGACAAGTTAAACTTAAGAAATGGTAAGTAAAAAGTACGACGATACTATTACTCTCGTGTCCTAGATATGTTTTCTAAACAAAGGGGTTACAAAACCAAAGGATATTGGTGAAAAATATTTGGTATCATTTAAGCAAATATCGCTCGGTGTTTTTTTTTTCAAAGCTTAAAAGCTGAAAACAAAAAAGAACGTTTAATTCGTCTCTCGTCTGTTTTCAAACTTGAATTTACTCGTAAGTGTTTTTTTTGCTGCACATGAGCAATTATGCGTTATTGTGTTTTTGTTTAGTTTTTATTCATAAATGTTTTACTTAGTTGATAGACAGGGTGTCCTGAAACTCAATGTCAAGCCGAAAGCGGAGCACAGGTGAGTTCATGACGGACGACCCAAAAAAACCACAGATTCATGGTTCTATCACCAAAGGTTTCAGAGTTATAGAAAAATAAATTAAAATGAAAACAACAAAACTAATATTTTTTTTGAAAACTATGGGCATGACGTTTTTATGTCGCAGTAAAATTAATGAATGAGTTATATTTCAGTTTGTACTTAATACAAAAACAAACATCATAAAATATTGACATCTGAGAATTTTTTCTGCCAAACAAAAAAAAAGTTCGGCGCCGGGCAGAGAATTTGAAATTTTCAGTAAAAAGCGTATAACTCAACCATTAGATATAGAGCCACGAATTTCACAAAACCCACCTGTTCTCCGCTGTCGGCTTGACGTTGAGCTTCGGGATACCCTGTATAATATCTTAGATTCTAGAAGGGAGTAGGTAACGTTATTCTGTGGCACGACATAAAATAAAACATACATAATAATGGACTGAGTAAATTATCTGAAATAAAAATATGTAATTAATAATAATAAATAATAATAAATAATCGTAATTATCACGTTCTGACTGGTAATAAACTTGCTTACTAACAAATCAGTTATTTTATCACGTCTGGGGTTTATAAATCGATGGCAATGACACAGTTCGGTGTCAGTCATCAAATCACGATCCCTTTGCGTCAAAACCAAGCAAATTCTATGAAAACTCTCGTAGCAAACAGTGCCAATCTTTTAAACAGCATTTCACAGCATAACTTCAATTTAGCAACAAGATGTCACAAATATCCGCCTGGCAGTGTTGCCAGCATCCAAAGAGCTGTGCCTTGTTTGTCGATAAAGCTGCTAGAGCGAGACTAAGGTATACTTTAAGCAAGTTTGTTCTGATTTCCAGAGTAGAGATAGTTATAAATAAATAATGCTGTACAATACACACAGCATCATCCATAGCCCCAAGCTAAGCAGAGCTTGTGTTACCAGATGACTGATGTACTTAATATACATAAAATAGATAGTTTTTTTTTTATTTTACATAGAAAATACCCAGAACAAGTATTTGCAGATCATACAAAAATGCGGGCGAAGGTCCGCCTGCAATGCAGGAGGTTGCAGGCGGACCTTCGTTCACCGAGCCATATCGATTTGGCAGTCTTGAATACTATAGATACGCACACTATTATGGATCTGATTCACTTCAAATTTGGAATAACCGACTCGGCTTTTGATCTGATAAAAATTGGGGCATCGAGACGGAAACTGTTTTAAAAATAAGCTCTCCTTCATGCGGCCGGGTCTTGCCAGTCGCATCCGAGACTTGCAACTTGCCTGCAGCTTTAGCCAAGTGCACTATCCCAACACTTGGCAGACACAAACGCGCCACCCAGCTTTAGTGCTTATCTCCTAAAGATGGGGTAGCCGCCGTCGCGTCGCTGTATTCAAATCCCTCGCGTTTATTGGTCCATAACTCACAACTGTTGGTAGCTTCCGACATTCCTCCAAGATTAAACCCTGCTGGATGCTCCTAACTGCCCAGACGTGACCGGAATCGGAGCAAGTGCCTGCTAATTCTGTACGCTCATTATGAGGTCCAAAAAAGAACATGAGTGTATCAGTCTAATAAAGTCCAAAACATTTTTTTAGTACGATACAGTTCTCTGGATTGAATACCTAGGGTTTTTCATTTACTTCCTTTGTTCAAGTTATTCAGACCTGATCTTTTGCAAATTCGATTGCAGCAAGAACTGTCCAAAAAAAGTAGTTGGCGTAAATCTGAGACTAAACTGTATGTCTATGTCTATATTACGTGCACTTTCTTACCCAATCTAGCTGGTTTTCAAGCTTTGCTTTTAGGATTTCCTGGTTGACAAGCAGCGAGTTTAAAATAAGGACATTCGCCGGATTTACTACTCAATTTCGAGGCGATTACATCATGGACGGAGAGGAACGGCCGTAACTGCATATTTTCAGGGTAAGTAAGCAGTAGGTTTATTTTTAGCGAGGTTTATGAAAATTTGGAGGCCGAGCGACTATAATAAATACAAGACAATGTTTCATGGAAACTAGAGATTAAATGGGTAAAGCTATTAACTAGTAGCAGTAAACCCAACGTAGATACTAAAGGAAGAGTACAAAGAAGAAGAGCAGTAAGGTTTACAGTACACTGAAATATAGATTAACTTTACATAATAAATTATTTTAAAAATTTGCTAAGACATAATTAATTTATCCCAAGAGATTCTCTATTTATTCCAAAATAGTTGAATTTACAGCATTCGTTTCTTTTTCGTAAAACGAATTCAATAGAATTACAAAACCCGAGCTAGATCAGAAACGGTTCAACTTCAATTCAAGGCGGTAATTTCATTGAGCGAAATCTCGTAAGGCATTTAGGACCCAATGGCAAATAAGGCCCAATGAAGTCTTTTAAAGCGATGAAGGGTCGTAGAAGGTTGAAGCACAAACTTTACTCGTGCGACTGGCAAAACTATAGGCATTTCACTTGAGTAGTGTTTATTTAACCTATATATTTTACTTCGTTATACTGGGAAGAGAGGCTAATTAGACTCTTACAAGTAAAGAAAAGGCAGATAGAATAAAACTTATCAGATCTAGCCGATTAGCTAGATCGAGTATAAGGGTTATAGGCATAGGACAGCGTACTTACTTTAAAAACTAAACTCAGCTAAACAAGGCTTATTTTCGACTGAAAGTCTATCTGCGTGCCATGGACCCTTGAAGCCCTTCACATTATCGTTTCTACGTGACAACGTTGCCCGATCAAATAAAATTGTTGAACATACAATAAAACATACCATTTTCTGCTATTTACACGACTTTATTTAAAGGACGCGGACGGTTAGGAATCTTGACAGACTGAAGGCAGTTTTGCTGAACCTTTATGGCGGAATAGGGGTTTTATGATCATTGAGAGTTAAAATATCTAATTTTGTTTTTTTATTTAGGCATTATTTGTAAGCCAGAATTTTTATGTCAGGGTGCTCTATACACCCTTTCGGTACAGTCTAGTTTATTTTTTATTTTACCACCAAAGTGGCAAAACAAGCCCGCCTCAGGAATATTACATGCGCGTTGCCAGCCTTTTGAACCAAGCTTGGTCAATGCAATCACCAAACAATCATTCATCTTTTGAACCATTCTTCAGCGCGGTTTTAACGAAATAAGGAATCATCAGCTCCTACGATCTGTAAGTTCTTGCAATGGCAAGAACTTAGAGATCCAATTTAGTAATGCCATTGCAATAGTATTCTACAAGACAAGTACTAATCTATCACTGTATTTATTAGAAGGAATATACAACACACCAAACTACCAGTCACTAGAAGTCACTAACCTACAAAATCAAAGAGCAAGCAAACCCCCTAAAAAAAGCAAAGCATCCATAAAAGGGTATCCATAGCTGCCAGAAGGCAAGTTTTTGTAGCAAACTGGCTGGTGGAGTGCCCTCAATCGCGAGGACTCTCGAGAACAGTAGGGGATCTACGAGGCGGCTTCTTTGCATCGCCACAAGTGCATGATATGACGTTTTTTTAACACTTCTCAAGGGTTGGAAGCTGAAAGGTTGGCGGGAAAAGCGCAGGGCACTTTTTAGAGCGTCGGTCATTAGAGGAAGCTAATTTAGCTGGATCGTTTATCGATAATGCTGACGTTTACAGTACCTATACAAATAGATAGGTATTAAATTGTACAAAAAATCCTGCATCGCAGGAAAAGCTATTACTTATAATTAATTATATATTGTACTTTTATGAAAACAAGAACGGGATAATGTGTACAAAGATGAAGTTGCACAGCCTGTAATAAGTAACATCAATGTCAGGTAGATTAAGGAAATTACAATCAAATAATAGAATTAAATTAAAACTAGTATTTACAATTGAAACAATTGAGCTAACTACAGACTGATGGAAACAATCTACAAGTAGCTCAACTGATCCATATCAATACCAGTCGGAATCGTGCCCAAAACGCGACATTGCCCCGCTGTATAGCAATGTTGATGGTAGATTAATGTTTCTAGAAGATCGAATTTATCAAGAAATTATCTCATGATAATTTATTGCTAACTAGCGGTCCGCCCGGCTTCGCACGGGTATATTCTATAGCCTATGTTACTCAGTGATAAACTAGCTTTCTAACGGCAAAAGAATTATTGAAATCGGTCCAGTAATTTTTAAGTTTATTCGTTACATACAAAAATACCAATCTTTCCATAATATTAGGTGTAGATTCATTGCGTTATTTATTAAGCATCTTAATATTGTTTGTAAATAATCAATTAAGTATCTTCGTTCGTGTTTTGTTTCCATTGACTTAGAGATATTTAATTGTTTTTGGTATTAAAAACAATTACTCATACTCATACTCATTTATTGGTAAAAATCATACACGTCAAAAGTTTATAAATTTAGGTACAGTCTCAGTACACAATCATAGTTTTTTTACAAAAGTTAATAATAAAAGTCAATAATAATAAATACCAAAACATTCAATTGAAATTAAATACATGTCATTAAATTACTCATTAAATAAATAAAATCCCTAAATTATCCTTTAATGAATTCTTCAAAGCTATAGGGTGATTGCTCAATCAACCAATTTTTAAGCTTGTTTTTGAATGATTGCGTGGATGCGGCATTTTTTAAATTTAGTAAATATTATATAGTTAATATATAGTTAATATTATACAATTAAGTAAATATCCCTTTTTAAGTCAATAATTAACATAGAATACTTAAACATCGAAACATCAAAGATAGTACCAAAAAAATTGTCTCCCAAAAATCTATTTCGAGAATTCGATACCCTTCTTACCCTCGATAGGAATTCAAAATCATTCGCCGATAATCCCGATATTTATAACCCATAATAAACTTTCATAAAATTTATTCCACCTTTATATATGGGGTACATTTTATTCCAAACGCGAGGGGCACATTACTTCACATATGTATGGGGTACATTTTTTAACTGAACTGCTCGCAAAACACGTGTTGTCAAGAAAAAATTACCTTAGGGTGGTGCTTTCGTGTATCTTATACGCGATTCTTACGGTACGGTTGTTATGTATGGCGACACTCGGTTGTGATAGTTTTAGGACATTTTATAACTACTGATAATAATCGATAGACATATACGGTTCACAAAATATGTAATGTTTTGAACGGTGGTTAGAGTGATTAAATAGAAATATTAACAGCCGGTTTCTACGGTTATTATTTTTGACAATAGTTTAAACTTTTTGTTAACCTCTAGTATGTGGAGGAACCAAGACTTGGTTCGTAAATAATACAAAATTGAATTTTCAGAGGTTTTCATTCGGAGGAGTATAAGAGGGCGCAATGCGCGCCATTTTGTGAAAAGGATTTGTATAGGATTTCGCGTTCATAGAAACGGGGCAGAGCATACGTTTTTGGAACGGAGGCAAAATCGTTTATCTACAAGAAATCTACGCAACTTACGAAGAAACTGGTTCAAAAAATAAGTAATGACCTAAGAATCAAAACATAAGTCGTTCATCGTCATACGACGTTCCTGAGATATCGAACAAATTATGTTTTTTTATTTTATTATTGGTGATGGTCAAGTGTTTGGCCACCACCTCCCTTGAATAAGTGATGATGGATTGGTGATGGTCAAGCGTTTGGCCTCACTTGAATAAGTGATGATGAGACCTAAGAAAGAGCACCCTTTCCCAGGAGGAACTTATTCACCCTGGATTTGAAGACTCCAAGATTGTACTCGGGCGGGAAAACAGATGCTGGACGATCATGTGCAAAACAGTGCGCTTTCATGTCTTTTTTTATCGATATTTTGTCTCAATCGTGTTTTCATTCAAGAAAACAAAGAAAAAAAATTGCATTTTATGAAATTCGAGCTTTATACCACGGGAATCACGTGAGTACTGATCTGTACGGAAATCTGAGGCCTAGTTTGACAACCAAACCCGTTAGGTTCGCCCCTTAGACTGTCCTCGTAAACTTATTCATGACTGCTTGCTAATTAGCAAGTTATATCGGACCTCATACGAAGCTAGAACGTCGGTTAATAGTAACTGCTTCAAATTTACATTCCTCGGTTTACTACCTGATTGTTTTAGATCAGTTTTACGATCTAGTACGCAATAACCGAGATTTAAGATCAATACTAGTTTATCTCCGGTTTCATCATGGTGGGTACCAAGCGAGCGAGAGCGAGCGAATGCAAAAGATTGGGATTTGACAATCGGTACGTTCGTTCCATAAAGCTTTGATGTAGCGACAGCTGCCGGAGCACGGCCGAAGACGAACGAAGGCCCTTGTTTGGACTCGCTTGTTTTGGCAAAGACGTCCACACTGGCAATTTTGCGTTCGTTCGTCAGCGTTCGCTCGCTCTCGCTCGCTTGGTCTGTACCCGGCATCATAATTATCTATTCATATACGATGGTGATGGACTCCTAGTCGAATGTCGACCACGCAGCCAGCCTCAAAAGAGAATAGCCATGTGCGCAGGACATAATCATAGTGCACAAGTGTGTGCACAAACACTGGTGCACTCTCTATTCCCTCACTCTCATAATCCGATGGGACGGCAGCCCGACTATATATCTATGTATCACCCGACTTAACCTTCTGGGTATAGAATACGTCTCTTGTGGTATGTCGACCGCTAGCGTCGTCATCTCTGGTAACAGTTAATGAACTAAAATACCAATGGTGGTAATAACGTACGTTGATTCAAAAGTGTTTGGTACAGCGGAAAGGATTAACAAACGGTCCCGAGGAATCAGACTTGTTTGGTCACATTAAGGTGGAACGCCTACATACAAATAGTCAGTGCACATTACTGATAACTAAAAATTCGAAACAGAAAAAATCGGCTTAAATAAGAGTATCTAACGGAGTATTTTGTTATGTGTGCGAAATCAATAAAATTCCAAAATTCCTGTCGTTAAAAATGTCAAGTAAGTCATTTTAGAGAAGGAATTTTAAGAATTAACTACATTTTAAGAACAGAAAAGTATTCATTTTACGACCCTGAAAATTTTAAAGTTATCTGGCACATAAAACCTGGTCTGGTCATCTAAATAATACTACATTTATTTAAACCGAAGGTTAAGAACTAGAATTTAAATCCTGTCATTTGAGAGAAGGTTGCTACTTTCCTGATGACCAGTGTATGTCATCATCATCATGATCATCATCATCATCATGATGATGATGACCAGTGTATGTATTATTCAACTATTTATTTATTTTCAAAGATTTGCTGAGTTCTGGATACATCTGGGCCCACCACATAATGCGACGTCTCAAATGCTGTCCTGCTAAAATCATGAAATTTATCCATTTAATTTATCTAGCAAAAAATGTGCAAGGAATAGACCAACAGGAATCGTGCCACCTTAAGACGCCGGCTGCGGCAGATGGCCACTGAGACACTCCCTTTCAATTGCCCATCTCCAGGCCCCTAGTTTTTTGCCCTAGTTTCTTCCTTCACCTTTTTCTACTCATTGTAAAGCCAAGCTTTGTACGACCGGCATTGTTACCGCCAATTCTAAGATTCCGCGCCAAACAAATTGCAATTTCGATTTTCTGCGAATCTCTGCGAATTCACGTATTTAGTTGTGGGAACGCAATTACGGATTAGGATTGCGAGGGATGGCCATTGTTGTCGGGGATTAGCCGCGTATTATACTGAGATCGAGCGATTAGATCATTGATACGGCTATTAAAAACTTCAGGCTGTATAATTTGAGAACTTAAAGGTGAAAGAAAACAATGGCACACGGGGCAGCGTTGAATAAAAAAAAACTAGGTCGTGTTTGTTCGGCTACGATGATTTTAACTTTTGTACGAAACCGAACTACTAACGATTCCAATAAAACTAACATAATAAATAAAAATAATTTTCTTTTTCCATCGCCAACAACCAATTTCATTGAAAGGAAATGAAACGCAGTTTTTGTTCGTTATATTTTATAATAACAACTGAGTGGCGAAAACCGCAAGGAGTTTCAATTAGATTCCAAACAGATTCACCTCTCACCTTTACAAGTAGCTAACTGAAACTTTTTTTTGTCCAAATTAAAATTTATTCGAGGCTGAGAATAGTTTAAAAGTTCGTTGACACAACCGCAGACTTGCCAAGAAGTACTAAAGAGGTTCGTGACACAATGATTCAATATCCATTAACAAGAAAAGCAATACAGTTTTCCTTCTACAGAAGTATACTATTATAAAAAAGTATAGGTATAGCTAAGTAACAAGCAAAAAAGCTGATTGCAAGTGCCGAGTTTTTTTTACATCTCGTTCATTCACATTCCCGAACGTGGTAATTCGAGACACGCCTCGGGCGGTTTCTCACGCGTTCTCATTTCAAATTTAGGCGCGAAGCCGAGCTGTCAGAACGGGCAGGGATGCGCTGCGGTGAACACTAATGAGTCGTTTGATAACTTTATTAAGGTGGTAGCTTCTGGAAAATACGACTGGTTTGTAACTAGATAAAGATAAATCACATGCTACCTAGAACCCGCGTTTTAACGGCATAAAAAAAGCTTATTATGTCCATCCTCAGTATAATAAGAGATTTGAGTAAAATTCGTTGAACCGTTTCGACAAAACAAAAATCTTTTAACGACGATACGGTCGTACTGCAATAAGAGCGCTCTCATACGGCACATCATGCGGCACCGCAAGAGTTTCGCAATGACGTTATCCGTTGTAGGAGACGCGGTACAGATGCGAAACTGCCGCGGACGCGCTGCGGACCTCAAGTTGCAGCTCCGCAGATTCGATTCCGCGCGGTAGTGTGAGACGGGTGTAAAAACATTACTTTCGTTTATAATAAAAGTAGGAATAGTCTGAATAGTAGGTGCAGTCTAAGCCTGTTTTCTAAAATCTTGTTTGATAGTCCTCCATCAATGCTTAAGTATTTTAGTAACGATTTTCTATAGCATAAACGTCATTCAAGCTATGCCTGAGACAGCTTTCGTAATACGGGCCCAAGATTCATTAGGAATGCCTATATTTTTGGTAAAAGGGTGTGATCGATATAATTATGCTATGTCATGGCAGCTGTAGTTTGATAAATGCTGTTGGTATTTCATTAATTAGGTATAATTAAATGTAATCTTCTTAGATTACACAGAAATTTAATTTCCAATCTAATTAGAATCTGTAATCCTTGGGGTACTGGGTAAACACTGAACAGCCCAGATTAAATCGATAACTTTAATTGAATAATTATCACAATTACTCGAATTTATTTGGATCATTTCATGATTGGATCACAAAACTCAAGGCCAAAATTAAAATCTTATAACGACTCTACGTAACGATGTCGTCATTTAGCCAAATGAATTAGAGGAAGTAAGAACAGCCACTTGATTTTCAAGCGCACTGACGTATAACCTATAATGTTATTTCAGATCTTTAACTATGCAAATTACGACACGTTCAGTAGTTTTCGCGTTGTCTTTGCCCAAACATCTCACAACTTTGCAACTGCACAAAGTTTCGCCTTTATAATGATTAGTAGAATCAGTAGAGTTAAGTCACATGCAGAGTTCGCGAAATTTTTTATGAATTCTTTGAACATAGCCTCAAATGCGAAACTGCGCAGTATTGGGCTCACCGGTGAGCCCTATACTGCGCAGTTTCGCATTTGAGGCTCGCTACTTCGCAGCCACTGCGCGTACTCTCGGGAACTAATAAAGATTTACGCGTACTATAACAATATAAAACAATGAAAAAGAAGCATGCATCAACAACGGCCGCATGCCCGCACAAGCTAATTGCACTATCCCGCCAAACCGCGAGTTTATTTACACACGTTAATTCGAGCCGGATCGCGCGTTTTCGTATACACACGTTTCGAACGCGGTTTGGACCCCACACGCCTTTCCTAAATCAGTGTTGCGGAACTTGGAACTGCGGTTTTACTTGTTAGCGTTTTTGTAGTGAATAATGTTGTATCTACTACACGGTAAACTACAGTCACCGGTTTAGTATTCAAATCTTCCTCGCACACAAATTATGTGTCAGATAAGAGAGATAAGACTAGATAAGTTAAATACACCTTGTATAGTTTTATTTGCAAGGTATGTTCGACTGTAACTTCCGTCCATAGCTTCGCACGTACTTTTCCGGGAAAAAAATCATCTTTATCATCAACCTATATCAGTCCACTGCTAAACATAGGCCTCCCCTAATGAGCGCCATAGCGCCCTGTCTTCAGCTTGCCGCATGCAGCAACTGCCAGCAGTCTTTCGCAAATCGTCATCCCACCTGGTCGGAGGGCGTCCTACACTGGGATAAAAGTAGCCTTATGTTATTCCAAGTTCAGAACTTCATGTGAAATTCTTGAAAAAATTCACGGAATGATTTTAATATACGATGATGATTCGATGTGTTTTTCTTTATTCTACAATGTCTAGGGTTTGATGGACTAATCACATAGTCGCTGGGGGCGAATTCCACGAAATTAATATCTTCACCATAACAATGGTATCATCCCAAAACGAAACATATTGGCATTTTTCCTTTGATGAAGGAAACGACAGATGGAAGGACGCGTGTCAAAAGTGTCAAAGTTAGAACCATTCTATCAAGCTCTCCGTGAAAATAAGCACTGTACGTACGCACTATCTACATTTTCTTTCATCGATGTAAGTACTTTGCTGCGACGATACCACTGTCATAGCAAAGCGACTGGCCAGCAGAATTCGGCCCCTGTCATAGGTTGATAATTGTTTATTATTCGCATGCTTTAGAGTTCATCACAAATGGTCAATCGGTGATAAATAATTGATTATGCAATGGATATCAGAATCAGACGCGCCGACTGTGTCAGGAACTCGTTCGAAATGTTAAAAACATTTATGTTGTCTGTTAGATCTTAGGTGCAATGTCCACTGAAGCGAAGTGCATTGAGTTTTTTTATTAATGAATTATTGCATTAATAAAAGATCGCGTTATAATGTTAGGATCTTTGCCCAGAAGTGGAACCTTCGTTGATTAGAAGTAGAAGTGATTTGGGTAGCTATCAAAAGTGAAAAATATGCCTGAATGAACGCATTTCGAATCTGTTATTTTTCTAAAGTGAATAAACCTTAATTTGACCATAATCTTGACGATAAGTGTGAATGTGATAATGTGGCAAACGATGTATCTCGAACATACGGTCTAATCAATCTAGCCTTGAGAGAGAGTGTTGTAATTGAGAGAAAAACAGAAACCAGCCAGCAGCGAACTCAAAATCTTATCTGTGACTAATATGCTATAGTGAACAATACCCCTAAAATAGTTATGTCTTCGTTACACATTAATAGGCGATCGTTAGCACACGCAGCTACGGCTAGACAGGAAATGCGTTGTAAAGTTTTTATTGCCAGAATATTCTCCCTTGGAGTTGCCATTTCCCGAATCATATCGCCATTTCGGCGCTCAGCTATTCACAACACATACTAAATTAAATACTTTAAGTACCTACTAATCCATCTAACAGAAACATACTAACAGAAACAGTTATGACAGTTTATTTATTATTATAATATTTTTCACGCCTAAACGGCTGATCAGTTCTAAAATGAAATTTTGAAAGGGGATAAAATAGTCATCATCAGTCCACTGCTGGACATAGGCCTCCCCTAATGAGCGCCATAGCGCCCTGTCTTCAGCTTGCCGCATCCAGCATCTGCCAGCAGTCTTTCGCAAATCGTTATCCCACCTGGTCGGAGGGCGTCCTACACTACGTTTGCCGAGTCGCGGTCTCCACTCAAGAACACGTTTACCCCAGCGGTTGTCGGTTCTTCTCGCGATATGGCCAGCCCACTGCCACTTCACGGATAAAATAGTACCAAGGGGTATTTTTCAACCATGTAAAAGCGCGGGCTAAGCCGCGTGCAGAAGCTAATCAGAGGAATTCCGGAGTTTCCGGTCCTCGGTTGGATAGCCGGTTCTGTTACAATCATGACTGCATATTTAATGCGAATTTATAGTAAAAAATTCTCTGACGCAAATTGAAACTGGCATATTCATAGGGACAACAGACAGGAATCAAACATGTGGGGAAGTGTCTGGAGTGAAAAAAAATAGTATAAAACCGGTTTCGGATATACGATGCAGTCTGCGATGAATTTGTATTGGATATTATTAGAATAATAATAAAAATACCCTTAAGGAATACGAACTCCAGACAGACCTTATTCTTCGGTGTCCTGATATCTTTAAGTTTAAAGGTAGTTTTAATTCTAAATTATCTGAATTTAATATTAAAGAATAATATTTTACCCGTGCGTGAATTTGATTTTTAAATCTAAACCTTATTTGACAGCATTAGTACTTCCCTTGTATATTCCACATGCATTCAATATACAGTTATTTCTTAAGTCTAGTAGCTGGCTCGATAGCTGATGTTTGTTTTAAGTGGCTATTAATGGAAACTGTCAAAAAATGCATGCCTTTCTTTAAGCGAGTATTAAAGTATATATTACACAGCGCATGGTTTCCAAAGAAAGGCTTTTTCAAATGGAATACTTGAAGCACAAGCCGCTCAAATATCTTTCTTTAACATTCCTTCTTTTTTAATACTTGGCATCTGCAGTGTTGCATTAATGGAATAACGGCTGAGGTAAAAACCAAGATTAATTTTACTTGAAAGAGCACCGGCGGTTCTTGCTTGTTTTTAATCTATGGTTGGTATTGAAGGAAAATTAATGAAAAACAGGAGTGTTTTGTAGGAAATTGTTTGCATAGAATGGAAGGTTTTTAATTTGTTTTGGAAACAATATGTTTTAAGCTGATTCAAGTTTTCGTTTAAGTAGATATAGTATTCATAATTAATATATAGTACTTACTTAGTATATATTTACAACTGAATTTGTTATTTACTTAGGTAGATTGTAAGTAACTAAAACATTAAAGCGAAAAATATTAAATGGACGTAATTCTTCATTTGAAAGGATTAACGATTAGGAAGACATCAAAAAAACGCACATCATAATTGAGGCTTTTAAACTCCGCAATAAATTGAAAGCATTACCTACCTACATCAATCCGGGCCTTTTTTTATCAAATGGATATTTAATTTAGTCAACACAACACATCAAGTCAGTCATCGACCTCCCGCTGAGTTTTATACCGCGTAATCTCCATTCACTCATTCGTTCTTTTCTGCGCGGGAAGTATTGTTGGCCATCGGGTGATTGACAGATTGACGTTGTCACTTTTGTGATTCGAATTTCGAACGCCCGTCAAAACCGCTCTCACGTGTGTTTGATCGGCGCATTGACGGAAAGACGAGTCAATTCGCAGCCAAATTGAATAGAACATTTTTTGTATCTTGTAATGCAAGTGTTGCATGTGCAGCAAAAGCTCGGGCCATATTTCTCGGAATTTTCAACTGCAACATTGTTGAATTCATTTACATTTACCGTGTTAACATTAAATTAACGAACGCTTTAAAAAGTAAATAAATGCACGGATATCGCCAGGCAATATATCAGACACCACAATCGTAGAAAAAGACGTCTGCTATGAATTTTTAAAGAGGATTTAATATTCAAAATCGATTAAATAACCAATGAGGCGTATTCGGAAACAATATCACGTAGCTTACGCGATTAAGCTAAGCGTGAGTGTGGCTCGGTGAGCTTCGTCGACTTTGTAAAAAAACCTATTAAAAGCGAAGCGGCACGCGACTCACCGGTCCAACGGTCGCAGACTCTGCATTCAGCATGCACTAGTTTTTTTAGGACCCCCTTTTGAATAACACGTTTTTGTGCAAATCTTGCACGTATTGTTCGAAAGGAAACCGTTCGCGATTCATGAAAAAAAACCCGAGTCACACCTGGCCAAGACGCCGCCGCCCGAGCGACAAAACGTGCTAACCGCCGTTCTATGGAACATCATAAATCAATACTGCCCCACTATAAATAAGGGCCTAATTTCTTAATACGGAACTAGGGTTGAACCAAATCCCGCAGACAATGCAGTCTTGAGCGTACAAAGGAGGAAGACATTGAGTAACATGACAAAAATACGAGGGGATCTAGTTTTTTTGTGCAAATGCAGGTGATAGCGATGCTATAGAAATCGTAAAATACAATTATTCGCCCATTGATGGTACTGGAGCGTTTCCAATTCTGTTGCCATGTGAAATATAGAGGTAGGGAAGCGACGATGCCTACGGCTGTTTTCGTCTGTAAAAAAACATAAGAAAACTTTTAATGGCAACGCTTTGAAAAGTTATAATTTGATTCACAGTTAACCATTGTTAGGTTTCGACTACAATGGACATTGCAAAGCGTTTTGTTTTCCAATTTCAAAACACACTTTTTTACTTTAAAAAAGTTTATAACAATAACAGTAGGTACCCGAAGATCGACCTTGTTTTCCATAAATAAACAAGTCAAGTTGTTGTTATCGTTGTTTTGTTACATAATTTTGTTTACCTGAAGTGCTTGCTATTGAATAAAAAAACCCGGTAACAGAAATTCAAGTTTACCAGACAAGTTTATCCATTGAGTTCTGGGTATATTATAAACGCACCCTAAGGTTACCTTTCTTTTAAGAGGTGCCATAAAACCTACCACTTTTGCAAATTGCCCATAAATTACGAATAATAAGAATCCATTGAGAACTTACTCTATTATACTATTATCAGATCTTGTTACTCAGAAATGCAGTCGTAAAATTTTTACTGACGCCGAACAATCCAAACACAATAGTTAAGTTTAAGTTAAACTTTGGGATGCTAGGTAGCTTTTGAAATTTTTATAGCTTATTATACTAAGCTTAAAGATTTTATTAGTGTGTCATAGACGTGTGACACGATAAAACGATCGTAAAACTCTAGTTGTAAGGGCCGAATAGTTGAAAATGGCTTTAATGTGAGCTTCCGATGTTTAGTTTGACATAGCGCTACAATTTAACTGTTCGTAGCACATTATAAAGTTGTAAAACTCCTGTGTGTGGTCTACTACCTATTCGAAAGGACAGAACTTTAGCTATAACTTACATTGTTGTTAATTTAAGTACCTAACTAGGATTTAAACGATTCGATGGAAAGCAAAATCTCAGCCCCGCTTGCAGAACGAACTTTTACGTGTGTAATGTGTAATCATATTTAAGTTTGACGAATTACAAATACGTCGTATTCGACGTATTACGAGTACGTGGTTGGACAACTCATCAATCCTATTGTAGCAAGTTAAACTTGTGAAAGCCGATCTGGATGAGAATATAGAGCTAGTAACAAATGATGCAGTGTTATGTTTTAAAACCAGGTTTGCTACCAAGATAAACAATAATTATACACGCATCACATCACGAAGCAACCCGATTTTTACTTTCTCAAATATATTTTTTTTACTTCAGGCTATAAAACAAATAGGGTAACCCTACAGTTGATATTTTGAAAAGGTAAAACTTTCACAATAATTTTGTTGTAACTGTCCACGGAACAAATGACCGCATTTCATTGCAATTCCCTCCGAGCACGTCAAATAAACTTAATTCAGTTTTATTTTCCTCCCGGCCAATACATTTTAAGTCCCAGGTCAGAATTGCCCATTGTTAAGGCATGTGCATCACGTGCCGCTTAACATTTAAAGCTGTTTTTATTTACAAACAAAGCATTTTCGGGTTAACAATTTAACATCACCGGATGGCCGCAGTTTAAGTTGTATTTTGTATCTGAAATCGGAGGTTTATTAAAGTTTATACTGTGCCCTTTTGGTGGAAGTACGCAAGTGATCATTTCAAGAATTCATATTGTACTTTGATTCGGAAGGTCGACGGCCTGCTTTGATTTCGATGGTTACATTTCTAACATAACGTTACTCGTACTTCTAACATACGTTTACATACGCAAAAGTATTTTTTTGTTTTGAAGAAAGTAGCAAAACCATACTTTTAAATCGAAGTCAAAACTTTTAAATCGATACATTTAAATATCAATAGAGATATTTAAATATAGGTATCGATTTAAAAGTTTTGAATGCACCTACAGGATGTTATCTAGCGAGACTTACTAGCTCTTAACATGGTTACGCTTTTACTGGTAAAAAGTTATCAAATCTCTGGACCACCCCAATGAGCCAAGCGCTGACCCTACTTCAAAACTCTTAAGTATAAGCACAGTAGAGAATACACTTAATACATCCTAGATAGATCACATAAATGAATCACTTGGTTATCTGACGATCAGTATAATATCAAAATCAAATGTCCCGTGGCAGAGCAGAGAACAACAGAGTTAGAACCGAACCTAGTGTAACATGATAGACATAGCAAACAGTCATATCTACATATGTATACGTCCATAGATATAACATAACAGAAGCTTCGTATTTGCCCCTTTTGTTCTCCCCGGCCCTAGTCTCCCTAACGATCGATTCAGGCAGACAAAATGTGCAATATATATCCTAGTAGGTATGTGGATTGTAATTGCAGCAAAGGGTGAGTCGATTCGTCGATCTATTGACTGTCTTACGACAAAAAACAAAGAACTAAGTAATCAAATACTATCAGTAGAAAATTTCGGTATTTTTATTTTACTACTAGTTTCTGCCCGCGGCTCGCATTGTGTTTATAGAAACGTTTTAAGGTTATTTCTAGCCCATGGGAACTGTTTTATGGGGTAAAAAGCCCTGGAATCAGTTACTTTGTTTGTTATACGTGATGGGTTACCTACGGAACTAACGATAAGCGAATGTAAAAAATAACCATTATTAACCCAGAATCCGAATTTCATTTGTATGATTTTGCTACTACTTCTTACTAAAACTAGTGAGCGGTTCGGGATGAAGTTTCGAAATGTACCTAACGCTAGGTTATGCCAAGTTTTCTAATATTTATTCGAAACTAGTTACATAACCATAGTTTTCTTGTAAATTATTAATGAAATATTATGTTTTAACCCTGAGGTTGAAGGAGGATTTGACGATAAAGGTTTATAAAACAATTCAAAAGATTGAATAAGTAGCCACTTATGAAAATTTGACTCTGTCTCTGTTCTATTTTATCTCAAGAAGGAATTTCAGGTTATAGAAGCCAATTGCAACATTCTTACAAGAGTGGAATGTCTTGTTTGAATAAATTTTAATTTCGTCTTGATTCAATAGAACAAGAGTTACCAATTCATTTCTAAAAACCAGTTCAAAAATACCTCATTTACGATTCCACTTAGATTGGTTAACTCCGTTGAATAACCAAGAATCTTTTTCGTTTAATACACAAGGTGCTTCATCTTAGAATAAGGAAATAAATACGACTCAAAAGTAAAGCGAATGAATGTACCTAGGTGCCTATGTATGTACCCGATGTACCCGTAGATGAAAACTATACAAAAGGGTAACAAAACCCAAGGAATATTGGTAGAAAATATTTAACGACATTGGTATCATCGAAGCTAAGAACAGAAGCTCGAAACAATTTTTGACTTTGAAAGCTTTCATTCTTAATTCAATTGATCTCCCGTTCGTTTTCGAATTCAAATTTAAACATTTTTTGCTGAAAATGTGAGATTATGCATTGTCGAAGTTTGTGTTTTAGTTTTTATTTTAGTGATAACCTTGTTTTTGTTTTGAAGTTTTTATTCATAAATGTCTTTGTTGACATAAAATATTTTGGATTCTAAATCGGAGTACTTGTAGTGTTATTCACGGATATAATTACTAATGCTAATCCGTATTTTTAGCTTCTATACAAGTACATACAATTTGGATTTTTATCATTTTTGGATATTACCATAGTATTGCAGCGGCAGCGAATGCATTAACTAAAATAAAACATGCCATGAACCTTTTATTAAACAGTCAATCCAACTTAATTGACTTAATTTTCAATTCATTTGATTTCATATATTTTTATTTTATTTCCTGTAACAATACTTATTACAATTTTGTATTCGCTACGAAAATTTTACATATAAATTGGTTTTATCAATAAAATGTTTTTCTGTATTTGTGAGTATCGAAGCAACTACTTACTTACCTAACACAAAAAAAGAATGTTTCCCGGTAGGTCATAGTTATAAATAATTATCCTGAGCTTGTTAGGGATTCGACCCTAACTTGCCTAGAAGTTTTTAACCCACTGTTGCCCATACTGGTCTAACCATAGAAAAGTGAGTCGGGGTTCAAGGGCGAATGAATAATCTGAGTTGCATAACACTAAGCTATGTAGGTATTTACAACGTTTCACATGCTTTCCGGCCAGACGACGCCGACTGTGAGACCGGTCTCGAATAGGTAGGTAAGGAACCTTCATAGTCTGGTATCAATGGTCAACGGACCTGAGTATCTACCCACCTACAAGTATGGTGGTTGATACTCTAGCAGAGAGAGTAGAGTATCAACAAAAACAAATGAAAAAATCAAATGACTGAATTTAGGAACACTTCTCAGAGTGCTGAGAAGTGTTCCTAAATTCAGTCATTTGAAGCAATCAAAGTTAGGTTTTCGCAATCGTTAAATTCACGTAAGTAGGTACAAAAGTTACATTTTACTAGCGGTCCGCCCCGGCTTCGCACGGGTATATTCTATAGCCTATGTTACTCAGTGATATAACGTAGTTTTCTAACGGCAAAAGAATTTTTGAAATCGGTTCAGTAGTATTTAAGTGTATTCGTTACATACAAAAATACAAATTTTACCTTGATGTATTATTAGTGTAGATAAAACCTGCTACCTACTGAGTCACTGTTATACGTTAAAAGAATTAAAGTAATTTCAATTACTTATTTATTACGCATCATAATACATTTCGTCCACACGCAGTTTCAGAACAGGTAGCGCCATCTACAGTATGAAGGCTAAACGAATAGTTAACAGCTACTCGTTGATAGATGGCGCATCAATCGCTCAGATACGGAACGCCATCTCTTGTAAAGATATGGAAACTTACCAGCGTCATCTCGCGGTGAGTAGCGGAACCAAGACGCACTTGGCCAGCAACAATCCAACAGCGCCATCTTTAGAACACTGCATCCAATTTCACACTTCATTGAAAACACTGCCCACTGTCGGCAACCACATACAAATTTTTATTTCCACATTTGAAATATCTTTTTCACACATATATCCCATATTGCAGCACTGATTGATTTTTAGCACTGATTTTACACTTGCACATGTGGTTTTTCAACATTATTGATGCTGTTATCTGAAAGAAAGATAAAGTTCAATTATTTTGATGAATTTACTATCCAAAAATGCATAGATGTAGGATTTATTTCGTGTGTTTTCAGGGATTGACCAAAACTTTTTTTTTTAGTAGTTCAGGTTACTGAACTGGCTTGTGGCTGAGCTGAACCTTTAAAAATTTATTTTTAAATAGACAATCATAGAAAAGAATTTGCTATGGTAGGTGGACACAAATCACAATACTATGGGGTGTGGTTACCATATCATTTACCAATCTTACATCATCATATGCCCCCCGATACGTTTTTAAGCCTGTATTTCTTTTAAATGAAATATTAATTTATGTCATATTGTTAAACAAGATACATATTCAATAAAAACCTTTATTTAATATGTACATATTACCCTCACTTAGTGAAATTCAAAAATGACAATACAAAATTTTCAATACCAAATTCTGTATTGCATGTTAATATTAATAGATCATTTATTTCAGACAAGAAAGAACAGATATAGATTTTAACTTATTCTACGGTCCATAGTCAATTATGTATACCATAAAACTAATACTTAAAATGTAAAAACTTAACTGTTTCAATTATAAATACTAGTTTTAATTTAATTCTATAATTTGATTGTAATTTTCTTTGATAATAAAGTATGTTTTTAAAACTTAATTAAAATCATTATTGACTTTGACAAAATGTAAACATGTAAATCATTGAAGACAAGCAATCAATAATGTGTATTTCACTTAAAATACCAACTCTTGAATATGTAGCACACTAATCATCCCAGCATGTGCTTTGCTGGCCATAGGACAAAGTTATTAAGCTCTGCTTAGCTTGGGGCTAGATAATACTGTGAATTGTCCAGCATATTTATAATGTATTATGTTATATTATTGGAGACGTTGGTTTATTGCACATTAATCTGTTCACCATTCGAGTGATATAAATTGAATGAATGAAATAGCACAATTAATTTATAACCCTGTTTGTTATGATTTTTTCCTTTACTTATTCTGTTCTTTACTTGTTGAAGTTTTATTACAAGCTCTAGTCACATCACATATCTTTAGTAATTGCATCTATAAGAGGGAAATACCCTAGTAAGGTTAAGATAAACAACATGGCACCTTACCATTTAGAACACTCAGAATTATTTATAAATTATACAAGATGTTATAAAATCTGTCTTAACATAGATATATAACCATACTTCGCTGTAACGTCACAAAATGCACCTTCACGTGAAAGAAAATGACCTATAGAGAATGTCATTAAACTCATATTTTATATAAGAGAAAACATTTAGAAAAACCACCTAAAATTGGCGAATTACGTACCACTATCACTTCATCCAAAGGAGCCTCCATCCAATATCCAGGATACAGCACAGTAACAGGTGGAAATTAAATAACTTTATTCCAACCTATAGTCCCAACTTCGAACCCCTTTCAAACGCACATTTTATCGAAAAATCCGGTAAAACTAAGCCTATACGCGAGAGGTATCACTGCCAGTACTATACGCTCTACGATAAATACTTTTCTAGACCACAAGTGCACTGAAATAGGGAAATTAGCCTGAAAAAATGTAAGCACGTGCACATAGAAGTGGCTCCACGTTTTATTTTCTAAAATGGTTTGTCAGGACGGTACAACGTTAAGTTATGCTGGGGCCGCTAAAAGACATTTATATCTAAGATTTACATGGCATTTAACACGTGAACTTTCTAACCAATTCGAATTACAGCGGCTGAAAAAACTACACAAAGAAAACATATGATCGATCGAAATGAAAATGAAGTGAGTGAAATGCACATGGGATCGTCTGTCAACTAGATGTCACTGTCATTTCACCGTTCGGGAACGATTGTACGAGAATGACCATAACTTTATCTATTTATTTTATATTAAAACTCAACCTCGATAAAAATTAAAAAGAACCTTTTTGTACTAAAACGGTCATTGGCAAAATTGTATCAAAATAGATACAAAGCCATATAAAAGAACAGGGTTGCCAACTGTACGAGGTTCCTCGTACAAATACGAGATTTTTGGTTTTCCGTACGAGGTACGAGGGCACTATCAACCTCGTACAATTATGTACGAGATTTTGACATAACATAACACTTGTCGCATTGGCGCGATGATTGTCTTCTCTTTTCATTCGCTCGCTATCCCATGAACCAAGAAATCCCCGAGAAATAAAACATTTCGTTCTTCGCATTATTTGTCTGTCGCCTTGATCACACATGTCATAGCGCCAACCAGAGAGGTGTAACTTCACAAAATAAATAAAAATCTCATGCAAAAATAAAAAGAAAAACGATGCGAATGAGGATGTTCCTGATATAATATTTGGAAATGAAAACTGAGACTAGAAGTACATAGTTACCTATGCAAAGTTTTCAACCTACAAACAAATCTCGTTCATTAGTTATTTACGATAGTAATATTAAGGATTATTTTAATACAAAGTGATGTTTTATTTAGTAGAAACTTGCAATAGTTTATTTCGTTGTGTAAAACGTCCTAAATTCAACAGTTTGATATGCATTAATTTTGGTTTAGTCACCTTGTAGAGGCAAGTACGAGGTTCGAAAGCCATAATACGAGATTTTTAGCTGCTTAGTACGAGGAAAAAAATTCTATGGTTGGCAACCCTGTAAAAGAAGTTGAAGTTGAGAATGACCATTTTGTTTATGGTCGTTCAGCACTTTTCAGAACGGGCAGTGCTTCTCAACAATCTGAGGCAAGTTTTTGTGGTAGTCCTTGATCAGCCAAAAACCTATTTTGGACGAGGGATGGACGTTTTTCTTACCTATAAAGCTGCCGACAGCACCACCTGAAATTGAAATTAAGATTTTTAGAGACATCACATCATTTAAGGCGTGTCATGTTGTGCACAAACATGTTATTCTTGGATTTCATTCGATATATATTTTTATTTGCTTAGCTGAGCCATAACGTTTGCGGGACGATCTCAGGCCATTGCCCACCAGTGGGACAGAATAAGCTGAGAAAAGTTAATAAAGAAAAAATAGGTTGCGCCTGCCAGGATATCTTTGCACCAAATCGCATTTTTTTTGTCGCTAAGTAAAATTGTTGCTTTAGCGGAATTATTGACATCCAAACGAGATGATAAGTGTTGGAACACTTTTTTAAATAAAATATCAAGTCATTAGAGTTTTTTTCGTTGGATTAAAATTTATGGCGAAAAATTAATCTAGTTCACTGTATGCATGCCAAGCATGATTGTTGATACTTTAGTTACATCTAATTAATGATATAATGACATAGGTAAACTTAATATAATGCATGACAATTCGCACAATTGTATAAATCTACTCAGTAATACAACTTACCGATTCTGTTTCTACCCATAAGCTTTCAAATTCTTTTTCAAACTTTCCAACGATATTTGGATGAGATGTAACGATGACACTCTCGTGATTCGAAACCATCGCTTGAGTTGACCAGTTAAGCGATCCAGACATAACGAAACCCCTGACTGGTTTCGGTTTTGGTTGCATTTTCACACAAGTTGGTGTATATTGAGCGTGCACGTTAAGTTTTTCAGCATAGGATTTCAATATGTTCTTTCGTCTAATGGCCCTGGGCCCGTCAACAACGCAAAATTTATGATGCATAAGTATTGATTTTTTATTCGTCTGTACTTGTATAAAACCTGAAAATAATAAAAAAATTTAGATTATTATTACTATATCAAAGAGCAAAAAGCTAGTCGATGAATAAAATCATCATCATTGTCATACAAATCACAAAAATGTATAGTAGTAGTATAGTAGTTACTTACTATATTCCCTCAGTTTCTTGATTTGTGATGGTGGCGTATTTGCCATATCACTGTCAACTACTACTCTCACTAAAACATGTTTCTGTCCAAGTCTTATTATTTGTTCGGCTATCTCGTTACTTGTTATCAAATACATACAAACATCCAAAGTTTCTCTCGCCGATTTTATGTATTTAATCAATTTGAAACAGTTCAATTCCCTGCTTTCACATATCGTTAGGTCCTTGTTTGGTGGTACTCTTATTGTGTGACGAATTATATCGTCCGAAAATAGAATCACGTCGTTGATCTCTCGATTTTTGAGATTGATTAGCTCTGTAGATGAATCGTCGCCATCAGTGATCAAATCTGATTGGTAACATTTTTTTGTGCTAAAGAAATACCTGTACAACTTCTTTGCTACTTGTGAAGCGACAACAACTGTGGCCGTCGATGCCAATAAAAACTTTGCACTTTTCCAATTCATATTTGCGGTATTGATTCATTCAACACAATTTTTATCCACCAAAATTATCACAAATTAAAAATAAAATACTTTAGTCAAAAGTCCACCGTAACGTCCACGCATGGTATAATTTTAAGTCCTGTGTGTACTACCCTTATTTTTTATTTTTATCGAATCCAGCTTGTTTCTACCCGCAAACTAGATAAATGCCGTCGAGTATTGCTAATTATATGCCCAACTCAACACTTCATCCTAAAATAAATTGGTGTTTTATTAGAGAAATATTGAGTTTGGATCAATCGAAAAAATATTAAAAATAGGTTGAATATTCTTTTTTATAGTCTGTTCTTAGTCAATCATTTCAGTCGTCTGAAGTTTGAACAAATATAATTTTCATTCAATCACTCACTCTTTCGTTCGTTCGCTCAAAATAAAAATAAAAACAAATTTGGAAGATTTCTCAATTTCTGTAAATTTCTTGTTATTTCTATGTGATCTACGTAATTTTGTAAAGCTACATAATTTTGTTAATCTTAGCGCGAGAAAATGTGAAACTGAAACCTTGCACTACCCCCGGATCGATCTTAGCTAAAAATAAATTTTGCGTCGCATCTAATCGCGAGCAAAATGCCGAAAATACATTACAAACCGGAGAAATTGGACGAAAACGACGAGGACTATGAAATAGTTTCGTTTGAGGACTTCTGTGACAAATCTCCGGGGTCTAAAACTGATTTATTGACACTAAACGATAACATTAACTATCGTCTTTGTTTCGGCAATGATAGTGGTGCTAAGGCTACAGAATACCCTGAGGCGGGGGAATCCTCGCAGGCCCCCGAGCAGTCGGAGACATCTCTCAGTGGTCCGAAGAACATGAGCTACAAGCAAAGAGTTCCTAAGTCATTTGCACCCTTTGGGAAGTACAATGGCAAAGGCGGCAGGGCTCCACTATTTAGCGGCATTATTCCGAAGCCCAAGGACGAAGGAGCCCAATCAGAGCGTTACACAGAACACAGGTTTGTTATATCTAAACTATTTTGTATATCTTGAGGTTTACCAATTGAACCCAGCAAATAGTAATGTGCATTATTAACATCATTGCACAAGCACAGCAAATATTCAAATGCTCAACGTTCAGGTTTGATAAGCAGTTAATCTAACGCATCTACTGCCAAATTCTGCTAACCATCTTCACTATGACAATGGTATCGTTGCAGAATCATTTATTGATAAAAGAAACTAAATAATGCATGTGGTGCGTGTTCGCACGGAGAGATTGATAGATTACTTTCAACCTTGAGACTTTTGACAAGCATCCCTCCATTCTTGTTTTTTCAGCTAAAGGTGAAATGTGTCATTCTGAGACAAAACCATTGTTTTGGTAAAGCAATTAATTTAGTGGAATTTTACCCTAGGGAGGTGAAGTAGGCCTTGTGTGTCATGGGCACTGAAATTGTTATAGTTATAAGTCATTTATCGGTAGGTACACTGTTTTTGTTTCAGCAACAGTTGTTTTAACTGACGAAGATAGCAAGCTTTTTACATATCTTTAGATAACAGACCAGATTGCCACTAACAAAGAATCATCATCTGTTTGGTAATCATTCCACATCACCAACCATCATCAATTCTACTTTCCTATTCTGCAATGTTCAAATGATGTTGACATATTAATTTTGTAGTAAGAATATCAGTTTTGACAGATGTGTCATCTAATATTTAAAGCTCAGAGCGATCTGTCACCCATAAAGGCGCGTCACGACATTCATTACGACGCAGACACTGACCGCGCGCGCTGTACTATCGTATCCAAAGAACAAAAAATAACGGACTTTTTTTCGAACCACATCAACCCATCGCGCATAACGAACTGCAGCATATTCCTGTTCCAATCTTCACAACCATCCGCAGCCATCTCACCAATCAACAACCCATCGGTGGACGCCTTCGTCGCAGAGAGCCATAGAGTTATTATAGTATTACTAGCCATTATAATAACTCTATGCAGAGAGCAGTCTGAGGTTAGTGTCACATTCTATCTTCTGTTTGATTGTTATCGTGTTGGACATTGTAGATCATTCTCTAAATTAACGTGAGATCAGCAGAGCTGGTCTTCCCAAATTAGCATTTCAAGTAAGCGAACACTACATCATCAATCTATAAATAAATATAGCAATCTTATTGTACCCTGACCTTATGACCAATATAATCCTTTGACTGATGCATGATAAACCTAGTCTAGTCAAATAAGCAAAAAAAGATGTCAGGTTCAGAATGAGAGTTAACAAGCTGTAAACTCGTATACACCTTCATTTTAGTGTCATAAAAGTTGTCTCATAAAATCTCGTGTCTGCGCCGTAAGTTATTCAAGGTCAAAGGTCACAAACATTAGTTTTTCGCGATTATCTCGGTTTCTACGTGATAAACGCTGGCCAGTAAAGGTTCTCGAGTGGCGGCCGCGCTGCAACGCGAAACGGAGTGGTTTGGAGTTGGGAGATCGTCAGCTCGATGGACCGACGACATAGTAGCGGTCCCAGGGAGTCGATCGATAGAGGTGGCTCAGGACCGCTCTTTGTGGCGTCGTATAAGGGAGGACCACGTCCAGCAGTGGACGTGTATGAGCTGATATGATGACGATGATGATGATGAATGACATTTCAATAACAAAGAACAAAGTTTGTTGCAAACTTTTTGTTCTACAACTTTATAACAGAAGTTAATATCATTAGAGCTATAAAAACCGAGATAATCGCGAAAATTAATGTATGTGACCTTTGACCTTGAATAACTTACGGCGCAGACACGAGATTGTATGAGACTTTTGAGACAACTTTTACGACACCAAAATAAAAGTGTATATGAGTTCACAGTTCTCATGTAGGTATCTCTCATTCCGAGGTGAAACCCCTAATTTGACTGGGCTAATACTATAGAAGCAATATTTGTACAGATATCATGGTGTAAATCAAACAGCTCGGTAAATATGTGTCTTCTATATAAATGATCTCTGTCAAAATATTAGTCGCATAAAAATAATTATATTACTTTTCACTTCTGCTTATTACATATTGAATTTTAAAATTATTATATTTTAAAAACATGACTTGTCAAAATAACATTACTGTAAAAAATCATTTGGAATTCCTGTGTTCTTATCTAATTTTTAAGATTCTTTAGATTACACCTACATAGAAAAATGTATCAGTAATAATGTCTTTGACTTGTTGTGATTGCAGCTGAGTGACTGGGTTGTATTTATTTTGTACATGTGAGGGTATTTTTTTAGTTGTTCTTTCCCTAGATATTTGTTATCAGGTAACCTCATAGAAAAACTCAAAAAGATAACCATGTTGTTACCAGGTAATAAAGAAGTATCAGATACACCATTGTCTGACTCTATTAGCTTCAATCATCCAAATAGCTGGAGCGATTTCGATGATTGAGATGTCAATAATCTTCTGAACTACGACATGTTTTTTAGCTACATTTTACCGGCTTTGCCCTCTCATTTACGAAAAAAAGGGAAATAAAACCGGCCAAGTGCCAGTCGCCTCGCACACGGAGGTTTCCATACCATCCTACAAACATCCATTTTCAAAATTCCATTTTTAGGGGTTTATTGCAACCTCTAAAAATGGAATTTTGATGAGTTATTCTAGAATCCTGACTTGCGCTCGGGATTCCCTGACACCTGTGACGTAAGACACTCACAGCCCTCGGTGCCTATTATTACATATAAATAGTTCAAAGAAAAATTGAGGTTAATAATAAGTGATTATAATTATGATGTTCTTTAACAGATACGAACTCTTCTCCCACGGTCGCTACAGCATGCTGCGAATCGTCGCCCTTCTGTTCGGGCTCGCAGCATTCGCTGTCGTCACCTCAGAGTTCTGTAATCAGGTCGGACAATGGTCCGATGAACGTTACAAGTAAGTTGCGAGACATCTCTACCACAGATGCCAAAGCTTCTCCCAGCATCCATACATCGCGCCTTCATTATACCGCGTGAGCTGATGATGATGAAGACACTGGCAGAAGCTAGTAGGAAAATCATCAATTTATTTAATAAAGGAAAATTACAATTAAATAATATAAACAAATAAGAACTCGTAGAGTATTTGTTTGTTTTCAGTGAACTTCGGGAGCGCGCTCACCCTGAAACTGTCAAAGTGACTGTATCACCTACGAAAATTGAAAAGGTACATACTTAAAATTCCCTTTATTACAAAATTTTATTTCTACATTTATTGCAAAAAAAATATCCAAATTGTACTAAGCCCACAAAAGACGGAGCTATAATATAATGTTAATATAAATCATAGCAAGGTATATTACGGTATATTTTCTATAGTAATCGGCGAGTGACCACAGACGCAGCTATAACGTATATTTTTATTACAATACTAAAATATGTCGATAGATATAGCACGATATATTTTGGTATAGGAAGACATGTCGGCCGCAGAGATAATGAGTGCAACAATATAATTATATTATAGCATAGCCACCGTCTGTGGCAGCTTGCTATACCGTAATTTGATAGGGCTGTCCGTACCAATTCATTTTTGGGGAAAGTTCTCATTTAATAAGTCTCTAGCTATGTGACTATTTGACCCGGTGCTCCGTCCTTTTGAAAATAAGCTCGTTATTTTACTTCTGCTGATATTTCTCCTAGGACCTCTAAAAGAATGTATTGAAAAAAGGTTATTTCGAAAACTTACTAAAATAAATTGAAGGATATGAAAATAATGCATTCATTTTAGACATCATGTTTCATAGTTACATTTACTGCTTAAGACCTACACAATCGATCAAAAATATATATACAGAATATATATATATAAATATATATCGATATCGAAAATTTCGACTGTCTATAACTATCACGGTTCATGAGATACAGCCTGGTGACAGACGGACAGCGAAGTCTTAGTAATAGGGTCCCGTTTTACCCCTTGGCACAGTGAATCGCGTAGAACAAGCTAGCTGGACAAAAGTCATACCAAAATTTCGCCTAATTAGTGGTGCGCTATCTTAGATAAAACCCCCCAGGTAACGAATCCAGGTAAAAAGGGTGACAAACATTCATAGTGTATGAGTCATAGACCCCTAAAGGTAAGTGAAAAATATTTGCTTTAACGTAATTCGTTTTGTTGCATTTTTGCAGTGCTTTCATTAACATCTCCTAAATTTTGTGGTTTCTAAAATAGTTTTCTCTGTGATGGATTTTACTTTAGAAGGTATGTACTTTCTTATTTTGTTAAAACAGATTCTAATAAACAATGATAAAGTCCTGTAGGCATATAATAAACTTGTAGAAAAATACTGGCATAATATGAAGTTCTTAAACTTTCATGGAATGTAACTTTTTGTATCCAGATGTATCCAGTCTAATTTTTTTGTATGTTATAGATACATTATTCAGCTTTAAAATGACATAAAATTTGGGTTAGCAAACGTGTGCCATTTTTTTTTATTTTTTTTTTCAGAACATACCTATTCAGTTACAAAAATGCTACGCGCATTGTCTTCCGGTATGACATAAATTAAACGTAATTAAAAAAAACTTGCGATGGAACTAGGGCCCTCTATTTAAGTTTGTATTTGTGATATTACATGCCTGTTACTGTGCATAAAATCCTCGTACACAGTACTGAAGTAGTAACAAAATGCATTGTGCCAATTGGTCAATTGTCGGAAGAAACTCAAGAGGCTCGAAATAAGGACTGCAGAAGATTTCGAGAGCATCACACACGGAAACACTCGCGTATTGCCACGAATACAGATTTATTTAACATGTTGTTAATCACGTCTGATCCGGTTATTAACTCACTCAGGGAAGTACCAAAAAAAAGCACGACTCTCTATTAGCAGATGTGCTATATTTGATTGTCCCTCCTTCAATACCCACAAAAAAATAAAAAAAATGTAAAAAAATAATGTTCCCCCACGTGACGATAACGATTACGTGGTACCTGATTCGTCTGAAAGTGAGAGTGATGAAAATTATGACTATACATATTATTATGACTAATTTTGTAAATATTGTTTTGTTTTTCGGTGAACGATGTAAATATTGTTTAGTTTTAAGTTTTTATATAATTTAAGTATTTTCTAATTTAACGAATATTTTGTTATTTAACCTATAGATGTAATTTTTTTTTCTATTTATGACTTCATAAAAAAAATCATTAATATAACTTTTTATTTATTATATACCACCTCAAAAATCACGAATATATCAAATTATGATTGCTCACGGCTAAAACAATCAATACACAAAAAAAAATGTTTTTGTCCAGCTAGCTTGTTCTACGCGACACACTGTGCTTGGGTACGAAACCCTAAAAACTATTATTAAAAAGTTTTGGATGAGCTGACCACTAAACATTTTGGATTGACCAACTCATCCAAACTGGATGAAATCAAGTGGATGAGATGATCACCTACTCTTCCACTTAGATTGACTCTTCCACGTAGATTGTAGAATTGGTCTTACGTCAAACCACAGACGCTACCGTTCCGCATGAACCAAGCGCATTGGAACATCAATAATAATCAATAAGAAGGTTCACTTTCACTAGTGGAAATAGAATGTTAAACCGTCAATTTACCTCCGAAATATCTTATATTCTTGTAATGAATACCTCACAGGTGAACACAGAAAACCGGTACCATGATCACAACAACCTCAGCGTGAAGAATCGCGGCAACACAACCAAGGACAAGTACAAAAAGATATTCACTGAACGACCGGCCGATGAGCTGAAAGCTGTTTGTGGGAAAATTACGGAGAACGCGAGGTTTGACTGCTACCCGCAAGGGGCGAGCGAAGCCGGGTGCAAGGCACGAGGTGAGTTACATCATCAGCTTTTGTTTTTCCACTGCTGGACGTTGCCTAACTTAATAAGCGGCATAGCGCCAAAAAAAATTAATCGTGTGTATCTCAAAGTAAATGCATCAGTATTATGGAAGATGTGATCGCTGACGCCAAACGGTTTCAGGTATCATAGACTCTAAGGCCCGTATTATGAAAGCTTGCTTAGTCACAGATCTATGCTTGAGTGACGTTTTCTCCATAGAAAAGCGTTTCTCAAGCAGAGGTCGATGACTGAGCAAGATTTTATAATACGGGCCTTAATCTTTTTGCGCTTGCATCTTTATGCAAGCGCAAAAAGAGCGGGGGTTTAATTTATTTATTCGTATTACTTAAAGAAGTAATAAGCCCCCGTATATAAAATAACGTAAATAACCCCCCGTGACTAAATATTATCGTTTTTCCCAGGATGTTGCTGGTCTGCCACCCCTACTAAAGGCGTCCCCTACTGTTTCTACCCCTCACAGTACGGAACCTTCCAATTCGTAAACATGACGGAAGATCATCACTCGATGTCTGTGTTCTACGCGAAAACCAGACCTTCGACCTACCCGGATGACTTTAACCTTGTGAGGATGGACTTTAAGTACATGTCTGATGATGTGCTTCAAGTTAAGGTAAGAAATAAGAAACTTAACTTTATCATAATACTCACATAATAGTAATGTAGTTGAAGTAAAAGAGACCGCATTCAAAAGAGGAAATTAGAGAAAAGTGCATCATTGCACCGGCAAGAATTATGCTTTTTATCACACTAATATTGTAAATGCGAAGGTTAGATGTTTAGATGGATAGATGTTTGGTCTTCACGCCCAAAATACTGAACTGAACGGGCTGAAATTTTGCATTAAGGTAGTTCTGGGCCTGGAATAAAACATAGGCTACTTTTTGTCCCATATATCAGTGCCCATGGGATATAAATAATCTTAAAGGCGAACCTAACGGGTTTGGTTGCAAACTAGGCCTAGATCCTCGGTATTCACGGGATCCCCGTGGTAAAAAACTCAAATATCGATGCTGGTTTTTTGTCAGGAATTTCTTGTTGTCCATTCGGTGTAGGTAAGGCTCTACTTTTTTCTTCACTATTATATTAAATACATAAATAATGCTGGATAATCTACACAGCATCATCTAGCCCCAAGCTAAGCAGAGCTTGTGTTATGGGTACTAGATGATTGATATACATAATACAATATGCTATACATAGATAGATACTTTTTATTATACATAGAAATACCCAGAACAAATATTAGCAAATAGTACAATACAAACATTTGTCGCAAGTTGGGAATCGAGCCCGCAACCTCCTGCGTCGCAGGCGGACCTTCACCCGCCGCGCCACATCGGTGCACATAGTGTGCGTTTATCTGTATGGTGGCTATAATTATCATTTTTGTTGCAGATCTACGACGCAGAACACAAGAGATTCGAGACGATGTACCCAGAAGTAGCTACGGTGCCCAAAACACTCACTAAGCCGAAGTACAGAGTTTCTGTCGTGGGTTCCTTGACGGGTTTCAAGGTTATACGGAACTCGGATAATGTTACAATGTGAGTTCACGTATTTTTTAAAAGGAATTTGCACTAGTTTATGTCCAAGGCTTTTGCACGCGTTTTTCTAGAATAAAATGAAGCCTGTATGGTATTTCAAAACAAGAAATAAGTCTGTGCAAAGAGCAGACCGATTAGTTTAGTATTTTGTCGTGATGATATAATAAACATACACCCAATGGGCTGATAATGATGATGATTAGTAGACTCTGTGGCGCGGTGGGCGAAGGTCCGCCTGTGACGCTGGAGGTTGTGGGTTGGATTCCCGCCTCGGAACAAATGTTTTTTGCGATCTGCACATATTTTTTACGGGTGTTCTGGTCGTTTTCTATGTATGATAAAATGATCTATCATTGTATTGTATTATGTATATCAGTTGTCTAGTACCCATAACACAAGCTCTGCTTAGCTTGGGGCTAGATGATGCTGTGTGAATTGTCCAGCATTATTTATTTATTTAATGCTGATACACCATTTTGGGCGATTTTAAACCAAAATCAAGAGGGCGTAAACAAAAATGACGGAAGCTTATTAGGTCAGAAATACGGTAATGACGGAAGTCCTACTGTAAAATTAGTGTATAATTGTGAGTCTGAAAAGGCAAATAAAGTCATTATCTATTTATCCCACTATTGTGCTTAATTATGGAGTCTCAGGAACACAGTTTTTTCCATAACTTCCGTACTTTCACTTTTTTCACTGTCAAAAACAATTAATTTCAGCTTCAACGCCCAGGATGTAGGCGGTCTTATCCTCTCCGACAAGTTCCTCCAACTGTCAGCCATCCTACCAACTGACCATGTGTTCGGACTGGGCGAGAAGCGAGCTAGGTTCATGAACGATGTAAACTGGAATACCTTCGCTATATTCAACCGGGACCGAATGCCTACTGAGGGGGTAAGTAATCACTATAATACACAACTCTTAGACAAATTCCTTCAGCCGGCCGTGCTACCGACACACCATACATTATACATTACTAGCTGTTCTGTAAATTCGAATTTAACATTTCTAGGGGTATTATTCCCGTATATTTCCCATGTTAATTTGACCATTATGATTAAAAAACCTAAGTTAACCAAAGCTGGAGCACTCGCTTCTTAACACAAAATTCGACTTTGCAAGAGCGAGGAACTCATTACAGAAGCCGGGGTCGGCGGTAACGGGTCTTTTTATAAAATAAAATAAAAAAATATAATAAAAATGCTTTATATCAGACAACCATGGGTCCATATGTTTACGAGTACACATTTACACATTACAAAATACAAGAAAATAGAAAAGAACCTTGTCCAAATAATCCTAAAATTAAATCTGTACTTAAATATTACCTAAAAATGTTGATGTGTACGTCAGATGAAATAAATATTTTTATCCGTTTTTTTATATATTTTTACTTATTAGTTCTATATCATACTAAGTAACATACTTAGTAATTATCCCCGATTACTTTGAAATCACAAGCAACACAATTTTACTAAGAAAATTACAACAACATAATAAAATAATTACAACTAATATATGAGGCGCGAGGATCTACAGTTATTTTTGAAAATAATTTTAGTTTTTATGTTTAGTAACTTTTTTATTGAATAACATTTATATTAAATGGTTAAAGGTGAACCTGTACGGAACCCAGCCGTTCTACATGGCCGTGGAACACAACGGCAATACACATGGAACGCTCCTAGTGAATTCCAACCCGATGGGTAAGAAATATAATATTCTCACTCACTCACACATTTCATATTCTGCCTGGCGTCTGCCTTTATCAGCCACCTCAGGCGGAAAACAAGAAAATATAATTTTGAGTTTTCTAAACCGACCTAAAATTTCTGTTTTTTTTTTTAAGTTTAGCGAAGATTTTGGAACATCATTGATTACATAAAGTAATCCCTCGGAATTAAAACTTTCATTGACCTCGATCATTCTCTATTTAAAATAAAAAATCAATAAAAACATACCCTACATCCGAATGAGACCTCCTTTTTTTTGAGTAGGTTGAAAACATTTTGTAGGCAGAAGAGAGGCCATTTTTTTGCTACAATTTGACATATTCTAATTTATTTCCTCAGACATAGTCCTCCAACCAACCCCGGGCATTACCTACCGCACAACGGGTGGCATCCTCAATTTCTTCATCTTCCTCGGTCCGTCGCCCAAAGAGGTCGCTGCGCAGTACACGGAGGTGGTGGGACGCCCTTTTATGCCGCCTTACTGGTCGCTGGGGTTCCATCTTTGCAAGTAAGTCATTAGCCTCCGCCCAGTCCGGTGAGAGTCCGAATGACTTGAAGTTAGCGAAGGTCCGTCTCCACTTGGATCTGGGTCGCCTGACTAGTCATCGGCCGATTGGCGCTCCAAGGGAAGCCCGTTTGGCTGCCCGATTCTCCTCCATTACTATCATCACGTGGCCAGCGAAGATTATGTGATTTTATTTAATAAAATTAAAAAAATCAGTAACTTTATTTCTTTATGCTTATTAAATAAGCTCTTAGACAATTCAAATTTTATACTTAAACAGCTTTAGTAATAGTAATTATTATCAAATAAGAAACAAAATGTTATTGATTTGGTTCGCTTACATTTTTTGTCCACAAGTGGAAGAAGCAAACAATAAACCACTATAGTCCGATTGAAAACCCTGGAAATTTTTTGTATACAAAAGACTTCACCTTCACGATTGGTATCATCAAAGCAAAGTACAGAAGGCCGAAAAAATGCTTGGTTTTGAAAGTTTTCATGCATTATTTAATTTATCTCTCGTTCGTTTTTGAATTCAAATTTAAACATTTTTCCTGCACATGTGAGATAATGTGTTGTTCAAGTTTGTGTTTTTTGTTTTTAATGATAACCTCACTATAACCTTGTTGCTTTCTGTTATTGTTATCAATTTTTGATAAGTTTTTATTCAAAAATGTCTTTGTTGATATAAATTATCTAGGATTCTAAATCGGAGTATAGTAAGTTTATATAATACTTAAAATGTAATACAATATTATTGACCTATCTTAGTCTAAATATAATGTGATTTAGATACAGGTCAATATTTATATAAAACTAACTAAGCTTAAGATAATTTTCCTTAAATACTATCGTAGTTGCGGAACTGGGCGACATCTGGCCAAGCATTAACATCATTGATATAATCATCTATGGAGTAAAAGGCTTTCTTGATAAGATTACGTTTTATCTACTGTTCAAATTTACGAAAAGGGAGCTCAGTTGCTTCAAATCGAAGCTTGTTATAGAAGCGTACGCAATTGGCCATAAATGATTTCCCTATTTCGCAGGAGGTTGATGCCAACTGTTGTGAATAGAACCATCACCGCTTCCCATCAGGTGGGCCGCACGCCTGTTTGCCACCTTGGTAGTATAAAAAAAATAGAAGGCGCTGTTATACGCCAAAACAAGGACAATACAAGTCACGTAACATGTGTACTAAGCCGAAAGGGAGTGATTCTGGACCCTGAGGGGAGAGGGGATCAACTAGTGTTTTATTTCCTTCCTATTCCTGTTCCATTACACGCACTCTTGCATTATATAACATTATAAAATATTTCACAAATGTTTTTTTAGTGTTATTTTCAGCACAACCAGAATTTTCATGAAATTGTACTTAAAAAAAATAAGGGAATCCTTTAAAATTTTAAAACAATAATAATAATGTGAGAATGCACGTAAAATCACGAATATGAAGAGCAAAAATCTCTCTTTTTTTTTTAAGTAAAAATTTACTCCTTTCAAAAAATCGTAGAATAAAATTTGGTCCCCTCGGGATCCAAAATCACCCCCTTTCGGCTAAATACATGTTTCGTGGCACGCTGTATACCGAAGATCGAAATAAATATCATTCTATGTTATTGAAATTTACCACGAAATCAATTAACCGACGAATCGTAAATCTTTGGATCTGTTAGTTGGTAGTACCTAGTTAATTATAACTGTAACAAACAAGACTTTATCTTAGCTACAATCTTATTCTTATTGAATGTAAAAAAAACTTGGTTTCAGATTCGACTACGGCGATTTGAATACTACAAAAAAAGTGTGGCAGTCTAACAGAGACGCAGGAATACCTTTTGTAAGTAAATTAATTACTAATACCCCTCTTACTCTTACTTTTAAGCAACTCGGCCCCTTTAGCCCCTTAAGCCAGATGAGATGATCAGGGGCCCTATTCTGCTAATCGCATGACTATGACAATAGTAGGATATAATATCTCTAAGAAATTAAATAATATCCCAAAAAAATCGATTTCGGCGGGACTTGAACAAGGGTTCAAGGTACTGAGTACTCGTGTAGTGTAGTGTACTTGTACTGAGGGAAGGTCAAGGGACCTTCCCTCAGTACGAGAAAGCACTAACCAACTGCGCCACGAAATCAATTAACCAACGAGTCGAAAATCTATGGGACTTCCTACGGACTCTAGCGCTGTTACTTGATTTTGTTCCGCAGTTGGTTTGCGCATAGCCATACTGAGGGAAGGTCGCCGGTACAAGTCCCATTTTTGGGATATTATTTGATTTCTTCACACACACACACAAACTCACACGCACCGGTGTCATAAGGAGCACGAACACATGTACTCAATACACAACACACGCACTCGCACACACACATGGTGTCTCCTGTTGCGTGGACTCTTAAAGATGGAACTGGAAGCCGGGGATCAAACATAGATTCCTTTTTATCCTATAAATCAGCTCCCATTGGATAGAAGACAACACGTGCGCAGCTTCGGGCTGAATCTAGTAAATAAATAATGCGACTATGACGCGCGACCTCGCCGTACTCAATAGGCTATTTGATTACATTAAAAATAAGTTCCAAATTGTTTTCATCCTAGTCAGTGACAACGTAACAAAGTGTAATCAGGTGATTTTCATTAAAAATATGCCTGTTTTAGGTAAAAAAAACGGGATTAAAATTGAACATTTTTTATATTATGATCACGTGACCGAAAAAACTGTGTTTGGTTGGATCGCAAGTGATGTCACACTTTTAAAGATTACATGTCAATGAGTTCATCTTGTTAGATGTGGTATGGCGGGGGGACGTCATTGCTAGGAAAACGGGAGCCATGACAGAGATTATCGTTTTGGCGCGGCATTATTTTATTCAAACTTTAAAATTAGTTTTATAACTAATACGACTGGCCTTGAAGAAATATTAATTACACTTTGCATTATTTTTATCAGACAATACTTTAGAATTATTTCCCAGTAGTAGTCAAGTAGCCTATTCTCTCCTGAACGTGCGCGCATCCTATTTTGTTGTAGTAGTAGTTCCAGCAGTGTTTTGCGGAGCTAATCATTTGTCTATTTCAGGACGTTCAATGGAACGACATAGACTACATGAAAAATCATAATGACTTCACTTACGACACTGACAAATACGCTGGGCTGCCTGAATTCGTTAAAGAACTGCATAACGAGGGCATGCATTACGTTATTATTATTGGTAAGTGTGAAAATTACAACTAAGGAACTTATTAAGGAACGGAACAGGTACAATTAAAGTGCCTTCACGCTCTGCAGCAAAGTATTCTATCGAAATAAGTACCCAAATTTGTGATAGATGGCGCTATCTGAAATGTTTGACCACTCGAAGTGACCAGTCTACCAGAACCAAACATACAAGACCGAGCAAACATACATAACATACCTAGGCTTATTAGTTCCCATTGGATAGAAATAACCCTTAAACGTTTCCATATAAACAACGCGAGCGAATCCGTGGGCAGAAACTGCTAAGCTATAATTGTCTTAGTAAAAAGATCCCTTGTGTTATGTTAGTCTGGTAGAAGGAAGGTAGTTTTAAGAACTTACCTATCCTATCAAAACTTTCCTGCAATAAAGTTTAATATTATAATATTTTTCTCTTTCAGATCCCGGCATTGGTGCATCGGAGCCACTTGGCTCATACCCTCCATTCGAGCGCGGGTTGGAAATGGATATCTTTGTCAAGAACTCCACTAACCAGCCTTTTATAGGACAGGTAAATCATGGATATTAGTATTATCTTTTACTTTTTATCCCATAGAACAGTTTTCATGGTTTTGTCACATAGAAATTAAACGTTGCCTGTTGTTAGAAACAACGTGTGCGAAGCCGCGTGCAGAAACTAGTATATTATGCTAGTTTATTTCTATGGAAATGCTGGAAACGTTTTAAGGTTATTGCTATCCTATGAGAACTGATTTATGGGATAAAAAATAACTTGTAATGTTTTTTTCCATGCCTAGCATGCAACTACCTGTATGCACACAGTACAGTAGTAGTAGGTACAATGACATCGGTGTAGAAAATGTAGTTTTATTCAGTGTCAGTATTGTAGATTGTTGTGCCTTTCAGAATAGGCCTCCCCCAGATTGTTCCTTAGCAGTCGGTCATGCGTTATCCTCCATTGTGTGCCCGCTGTAGATTTGAGGTCATCCTCCCAACGTAAAATTCTAATAATATGATAATATTATATACTAGCGGTCCGCCCCGGCTTCGCACGAGTATATTCTATCGCCTATGTTTATCTGGGATAATGTAGGATTCTAATGGTGAAAGAATTTTTCATATCGTTCCAGCAGTCTTAGAGCCTATTCAATTCAAACAAACACACAAATCTTTCCTCTGTATAATATTAGTATATATATAAAATTCAAATTTTATACTTCTTTCAGGTTTGGAACACAGGACGGACTGTGTTCCCCGACTTCACTCATCCAAATTCAACGCCGTACTGGGTCGAAATGATGTCCAACTTCCATAAGAAGGTAGCTTATGACGGCGCGTGGATCGTAAGTACTGTTTCAATAGGGTCCATCTTCCAAAAAAGATCTTTTGTTGGTTTTACGCTTTAGCCAAATTTCGCGGAAATATAGCAACTTCTTTTTACCTATAATAATTTTTTGTTCTGTATGCCTAAGCTTTTTGTTCTTTCTTTCTTTCTACTAATTCACTTCTCGCTGATACATCTCTCATCTATCTACGTATGTAACATCTCCTCAATTTTGTATTTTACCTATCTTGTTTGTGTTTGTCTGTGCAGTTCTTGTTGAGTCAAATAAATATAACTTTATCTTTAACTTCTGCCCATTCTGTTTTTACCCGACTACCAGGTAATAAGACAAAAAAAGAGAGATATATCGAGGGTTTACTGCGAAAACCGACTAAAGTGACAATTTTGATACCTAATTTTTCACGCTCTTTCGACTGGTAAAACCAGCTAACCGCTACGACAACACGGAAACGAGTTATTCAATAGTAAAACCGACTAAATGAACCAAATAGCCCAATACTCTGTATAAAATTGCCTAAATACCTTTATCTATATCAATGTTTTTTAGATTATTCATGAAAAATGTACTAAAAGCATTTGAAAACAATACGAAATAACTGGTCAATTTATTTCTATACACTGCCGCAGAAATTGTACTGTGAAAACAGTCTTTATTGCAATAATCCTAAATGCTTGGACAAAATATTAATAATTTTACTCATTGTTAACATGCAAAACCGACAAAACAACAAAACTTAGTCGTTTAGTCGGTTTTTGTCGTTTAATCGGTTTCGCATAACTGCCGCCACCGTTCGTCACTCAACGAGAAGGAAGAAAAGTAGCACTGAACCGAATACACCTATCATTCCTGTCAACCATCAGTTTTCGGACAAACCAGCACCATCAAGAGCAGTTAAAAGCTAAGGAAATAAATCTCATAACTCTGTATATAGAAGGAATTATAATAATAATAATAATAAAACATTTATTTCAGGCAACGTTAGTCTAGTACAGGATGTAAAATACTTAAAAACTACGGCCCATATAAAGAATATACCTTATTCTAACATACATAAAATATATAACTATTTACTACCACGTAGAGTCGGCGACGTGCGTTATACCAGAGGAGCTTCACTGCTGTTATAAAAAAACTAAAAAAAGAAGTTTGGGAAAAACAGGGATTGCTGCGCATGGTGTACGGGCTCACGGGCAACCCCCCTAGGGGGCGCCGAGTGGCCAAGTTGACGATCCGGCGCTCGGGGCCCCTTTAAAGCCTATATTATACCGGAGATGGATGTCCGTCCCCGGTATATCATTTACACGCGCATTTCAAGTAGCCTACATAGGATACTAGGCAGCTATAGTAGTGTATAAATTTGTCCACATACACAACGTGCCTTCTGTTCCCTCACTCTCATAATCCGATGGGACGGCAGACTACCACGACCGGGTAGCGGTCAGGCGCAGGTTCAATGACTTTACATGCTTTCCGAGGCACGGGGGTGTAACACTGCCAACTTTCTGTTACGTGCTACTGTGAATTGGGATTTATTTATCAAATCATCATTGTAATTTACGTAAATTTCTTTTACAGGATATGAACGAACCATCGAACTTCCTCGACGGTTCAGCGTACGGAGCGTGTGCCCCCGAGGTATTCCCATACAAACCTACCACGCACGACCCGGCACTGCACGAGCACACGTTGTGTATGGAGGCGCAGCATTTCGCGGGGCCGCATATACACATACACAACTTGTATGCGATCGCCGAGGCGCAAGCTACCAACTTGTAAGTTAATTTAGGCACTTCAAGAGATCGCGCACATTAATTTTATGGTGGTACATTTTTTATGAGTTTGTTTGTGAGTAAAAGATAATCTCAGGTAATGAACCAATTTTGAGAATAGGGTATTTTTTAAGCCCCATTTTTTAAGTGTCTCAATTAGAGTCTATAGTGCTAATGAACCACAAAAAAATACAATTTTTAGGGTTCCGTACCTCAAAAGGAAAAAAGGAACCCTTATAGGATCACTTTGTAGTCCGTCTATCCGTCTGTCAACCCTCAGAAACGCGTGGAAGTATCGAGTTAAAATTCACATCATATACTCAGGTTCGTAACCTCTTGGAGCCGCGATATAAATCAAACTTTAAGTCTATGCAATCACAAGTTACAGCCGTTTATGCCCAATTTTTTTTCGAAGGGAATCACATGCACACAAAACCTATAGGGTACTTCCCGTTTACCCAGAACCATAAAATTGGCAAGAAGTAAGGACAGACAGAAGAGATGAGAGGAAAAATCCGAAAAAAGTAAATTTGTCGTTCATTCACAAAAAAAATTTTGATTCTCGCTTTGGACCAAAAACCTATTGGGTACTTCCCGTTGACCTAGAATCATGAAATTTGGCAAGAAGCAAGGTCTTATAGCACAAGTAAAGGCAAAAATCCGAAAACCGTTTGTAAGCGTTCAGAAGCTGGTAAACAATTGTATTATCTTCTTACTTTGCTACTGTTTACTGAAATAATAAACCATGACATAAACAACGAAATAGAAAATAATGTAAAATCTGACATAAAAATAGTAAACAATTCAATTCCCCAAGGATCTGTTCTTGGATGCCTACTTTTTTTATTATATATTAATGATCTGCCTAAATCAATCAATACCACTACTATTTTATTTGCTGATGACGTATCCCTCCTCTTTTCTAGTGACTCATCAATCGACTATTTACACATAAACACTGTATTTAATGAATGCCTCTCATGGCTAAAAGACCACAATTTAGAAATTAACCTACTTAAAACTAAATTAACCCAATTCAGGACATATAAAAGAACCCCCCTCAACCTAAGCGTAGTATCAAAACACCTTTCCATAGACGTAACAAATGAATTTAGCCTATTAGGAATAACACTTGACACAAACTTAAATTGGAAGGCCCATGTACAGAAAATTAAAACTAAACTATCACAATTCGTTTACGCCCTTAGTATTTTAAAAGCCAATACTAACTACGAGACCGCTTTGTCTGCGTATTATGCGTATGCCTATAGTTGGCTGAATTATGCCATAATTTTATGGGGTGAAAGTGTAGAATTCGAACAACTATTCGTTATGCAAAAGAAATGTGTAAGAATTCTTACCAACACTAAACCACGGGATAGCTGTAGGCCGCACTTCATCAAGAACAAAATTCTGACATTACCATCCATTTATATTATGCAAGCCTCATTATTTGTTAGGAAAAATAAACATTTTTTTAAAACCAAGCAGGACTGTATTATTGACTATAATGGACGGCATAAAAATAAGCTCGTAGTACCTCCAACAAAACTTAAACTTGTTAGTCAAAGCCCATATCATAGATTGGCAAGAATATACAATAAAATACCTGAAAATTTAAAAAATGAAGAAAAAGATACGCTTTTTTGTAAGAAACTAAAATTATTTTTATTAGAAAAATGTTACTATTGTGTTGACCAATTCGCTACTGACAAACTAAAATGACGTGACCTTATGATGAAACAATGACTAGCTGACCATTCTGGCTTCTAAATTCAAAATTCAATTCAATTTAATTAATTATATTTATTATGTATTGCATGAAATTTATGTTATTGTAAAATTCCATTGGACAATGTAAAAATAACTGTTTTGCAGTGCCCTTCCAGGGTGCATGTATGTACCTAGTGATAACCAATTACCTTAGAAATAAGATGGAATGTACCTACATGCAAGCAAAAATAAATGAAATATGAAATACTTGTGTTATTTTGTTGACAGTGCCCTAGCAGAGATCCGCGGGAAGCGTCCCTTCATAATATCGCGAGCTACGTTCGTGGGTTCCGGCCAGTACACGGGCCATTGGAGCGGCGACATACTCAGCGATTGGCATGACATGAAGATGACTATACCGGGTGAGGACCAGATTAATTTACCCTCAATCTTTATTTCCTACTAGCGGCCCGCCCCGGCTTCGCACGGGTATATTCTATCGCCTATGTTCATCAGGGATAATGTAGGTTTCTAATGGTGAGAATTTTTCAAATCGGTCCAGTAGTTTCGGAGCCTATTCAATTCAAAAAAACAAACAAATCTTTCCCTTTTATAATATTTGTGTAAAATATAAGGATGAAAGTATTTAGTAACAATTTCGCGAAAAAACCTTCTCCGATAAGTTCTAACAAAATGTAGTCCGCGTTGTAGAAGAAAAACGACGCCAACTACAAAATGAAAAAAAAACCTATCAAAGCAAGACCTCAACTAGTTTCGTCTCTCCACGAGACATCATCAGGACACCACAATACTCGACCTTAACACTGAGAGCGCCAAGCAACAAGGGCAGAGTCCCACCAGAGATTTTGCCGAGCTGCTAAAACTTATCGGAGGTTTTTTCGCGGAATAATTACGAAATATTTTCATCCTTATATTTTGCAATGGATTTCCGCAAAGTAACACCTGAATCTATTTTTTTTTAGTGTATTGTTTGTAGATATAATTATGTCCGAGACATCGTAGCTCCCTAACGACAGGCGTGATACAATTATTGTCCTTTTTCCTTAGAACTACTAAGTTTCACCCTATTCGGCATCCCAATGATGGGCGCCGACATCTGCGGTTTCAACGGGAACACGACGCCCGCGCTCTGCAAGCGCTGGATGCAGCTCGGGGCCTTCTACCCCTTCTCGAGGAACCACAACACTAATGAAGCGAGGGTGAGTGTATTATGAAGAGTTATGTATGTCCCAAAAAATCTGGTTGGCTATATTTCGCGTGGTGCGCTGGCGGCTCGCTTCACCCAGCACGACAACATATTGTTTTTCACTATAAAAAAATATCTATCTAGGTAATGTATTGTATATCAATTATCTAGTATCCATAACACAAGCTCTGCTTAGCTTGGGGCTAGATAATGCTGTGTGAATTGTCCAGCAATATTTATTATTATATTTACATAGAAAACCTTCGCAACAAATATCTGCAGTCCGTACAAACAATTAACATGAGTTGTATTAAAAGTGTATATTTACCCCAGCCTCAAGACCCAGTGAGTCTCGGTCCAGATGTGGTGGCAGCCAGTATAAAGTCCCTCCGCATCAGATACCGCCTGCTGCCATATTACTACACGCTGTTCTGGAGGGCGCATGTTTACGGAGAGACAGTGGCTAGGCCGCTGTTCTTTGAGTAAGTTATTTAATTCAATCATAGTCCACCGCTGGACATAAGCCTCCCCTCCTGAGCGTCGTAGTGCCTTGTCTTTAGTCGCATCCATCCAGCATCAGCCCGCAGTATTTATAGAGCGTCCTATACTACGTTTGCGGAGTCGCAGTCAAAATCATGCGATTTTATGAACACGTTTAACCTTGCGATTGTGAGTTTATCTTTCAGTAAAATAATTAATCTGCACTGTTATTCCTGAGGTAAATTATTATAATACAAAAATCCATCTCCCAATCTTTATTTGAAGTAGGTGAAATAGTTTAATTACATTACACCAATATTTTTTTCTCAGATTACCTGACCAACCCGAGCTTCACGAAATAGACGACCAATTCCTAATCGGCCCTAACATAATGATCACCGCCATATTGGAAGATGGCGCCACCAGTAGGAAGGCGCAATTCCCCAAACCGTTGATATGGTACAAGTTGGATGGAGAAGTGAGGCCCGCGGTGGCTGATATAGACGAGGATAACTATGTTTCTGTTAAGGTAAGGTTGTAGTTACGGAGCCATAGCACTTGCGGCCTAAGCATCGACCTCTTGAGCCGTCGTAAGAGCCGAATTAGGGAAACATTCTTTCCTTCTTCGCCCTCCTTAAAGGGCGAAGCTTGCTTTTGTATATTTTAAAAGCTCAACTGCAATCCACCTTCCAGGTGATGATGGCTAGACCCAAGGGGTGTTGTTAGTGTAGGTGGTAGGTCATAAACAAACAACCTTGTAGCTAAGTTCAGCCCACGTTTTCAATCGGCCCATCACAAAAAGATCACCGCCATATTGCAAGATGGCGCCAGTAGAAAGGCGCAATTCCCGTAGATCAGGGGTCACAGCAGTGGCCCTGCCAAGTCTAGAAGACGGCCGCCAACGGGAACCCTTTTCTCGAACCATCTCAGGGTACTTTTCAGCTATATCTTAGTTACGAATGAAAACAACTGTCTAAAAATAGTTATAGGTATTCTTCGTAGGGTAGTTAACTAACTCCTAAAATTATTAGTATCTGCTCGATTTAGTTTAGGAAATATAGATCATCAAAATATCGCTGTTTCGTCATCACTCACTCACTCACTGACGATAATAAAAATGTTCAGGTATTTGTAGCAGACCTACAAACATAAAATTTTGAATATAGTTAGAATTCATGACCAAACTAAAGAGAAAATTCTAAAACTATGATTTTTATAGTTCCGTCATCAAAGAAAAAGGAAGGGTTTTACTTCTAGCGTGCCTACAGAAAATAAATAATGAGGAAGATAATAGGAAAAAAAATTATGCGTAAATTCTAAAATCATGATTTTTAGGGGTCTTCGAAAAAAGAACCCTAAAATTTCATCTTCGTTTTTACTTATAGCAAACCTACATAGTCTTAAAATTTGAAATTTAAATTGCATGTTCAGCTTGGGGAGAAAAACATGGGAAAATTCTAAAATCTATTTTAGGGTTCCGCAGTAAAAAGAAATAACTCGGTACCTACATACAAAAAACTCAAACTCAATAACTTTATTTCTTTAGGCTTATAAAATAAACACTTAGATGAACACTTAGGTACATAGGTACCTATAGTAGTTTAGGATAACTTTCGTGTATGTAATTTGCCAACTTCACAGTCGAAGGTAATAAAATGGCTGACTTGGCTCTACTCATGATCTCAAAAATTTTTACAACGGAAGTATTACGAGCCGAGACTTTTTCACATTTTACCTACATTAATGTTTTGTTCTGATAACAACGTATTTATTTTTGTTAATGTTAGTTTGCAGAGTAAGCGTCTCTTACGAACATTCAAAACTATTATTCAACCTGATAAAAGAATATTTATTTTCTTTGTAAACTCATCCTTTTGGTTATTCCAGGGTGGAGCAGTGTTGCCACTCCAAGAGCCGGCTAGCACTGGACCAGTCAACACTGGCAACACTCGCAGTTTGCCGCTACAACTGCTGGTCGCTCCCGACGCCCACCACACAGCGCATTCGGATCTTTACTGGGATGACGGAGATAGTATCAGTAAGTACCAGACAAACTCGGAAACTCTTTAAGGAGACGGACGCTACCAAGAGCTGATTCCACAAGCTGCTTACTATGTCAGTAATCACCTTAATGATTTCCCGACGTAGGCTGAAGCTCACAACTATCCCACTAGACACCGTCGCCAATTAAAGCTAGCCAAAACAAGATTAGCGAAAGCAACGGGATAAAAAGTAGCCTACGTTTTTTCCCATGCTTAGAACTGTATGCAAAATATCACCGATCGGTTCGGTAGTTTTGGCGTGAAGAAGTAACAAACATCCGGCCCATCTAAAAACTGTCACATTTATAATATTCGTGTGATTATGGTATTTTCCAAGGCACGTATGCAATCATTCTGATCTAAACTCTCTTCTGCCAACAGATAGCTACCAAGAGAAGAAATACAGCCACATAGAATTCGTCCACAACAACACAGAATTTCGCAGCAACGTTCAATGGTGGGGCTTTGGCGTGCCATCCGTCAACAAAGTTATATTCTTCAACCAACCACCAATAAAAGGTGTCAACATAAACTCCCAGCCTTGTAAAAAACCCTGTGAATACACATATAACACACAGACAAAAGTACTGGAGGTTAACGTTAATTTATCTCTCGATAAGCAGTTTGTGGTTAGCCTAGTTTATAAGCCAAAAATAATGTTTAAGACTGGAGCTGTTGTGCCGGGGTATGGATGAGTACTAGCGTAAATTACTATTCATATCAAAGAGCGAGTTCTGAAATTTAAGAAGGTATAAAATATCCAAAATGTTGTTCTTAAACCATCTGGTTTTTTAAGATGAATAGTTAGCCATAAGGTTTATTTAAGTATCAAAATGTTTGTGTAAAAAAATCCTTAGATAGCACAAATGATACGCACTTTTAATCTTATTGTGTAGGTTATAAACCAAAATGTATGTATAATTGAATACCTAAATATTAATGAGGCATATTACAATCACGATATAACGATATTATTGATAGTATGATAGGCCGTATCGCAGTATCGTGATAATATCACAGATCATCCAGAAATCTTGAAATTCGCGATATGATACGCGATAATATTGGGGCATGTTACACGGTCATCAATATTATCACGATATCATGTTAATACTGATAGTATAATAGGCAGTATCGTGATAATGTTAATATCACAGATTGTCCAGAAATTTTAAAATCCGCAATATGACACACGGTAATATTTAAAAGAGATCCCCTTCAGTTCAGGACCCATCAACGACTATAAATCAATGATTTATTCTCGTACGAAACCATAAACACGACTTCACCCTAGTTAATTCAAAGACAAACTGATGATATTATCAGACGTCTAATAGCCCAATTACAATACTTGCGATTCTACGATACTAGGATCGTGATATTATTGATTATGTAACACGCCCCATTTAAACTTAATTTTTTTATTGTTTAGAAGTGTTCAAATAAAGTTAGCTACATGTTTTAGAGTTTGTCCAAATGCATGTTAGTTATTGATTGGCGTTTTTATACAATTATTTTAAGTCTTGCTGCCCTCAATTTAAAAATACTATCTTGAACTTTACAAAGTGCTTATTATATGCATATTACTACTTGTTCCTGGACTGCTTCCCGCAACTAGGCCACAGATGGGCCCTTTTGCGTGATAATATATGCATATTAATTCTATGATATGTTTTATATATATTTTTTTCGCTTATCTCATACCCTGCTCATTTTTATTATATAGCGTGCAACAAACGAATACTACCTGAAGGATAGATACCCGAAATATTCAAGAATTTTACTGAAAGGAATCATTCCTTTATTTTTAAAAATATGTATAACTGCATTTACAGCATTTTGGAAAACTAATTGTCTTATCCAGTATAGACAGCAAGCAGGTAACATTCGTTTGTAACACTCTTAATGGTAATGAATTAACATGTTTTGGCTATAGGTACATATTACAGGGAGACGTGAGAATGTATGCCAATTATACCATATTATTACTAATCGGAAAAGTTGAGACCGAGAATGATGCATATAGATGTCATAGATGTGTTTTTAGGGTTCCGTACCCAAAGGGTAAAACGGGACCCTATTACTAAGACTTCGCTGTCCGTCTGTCACTAGGCTGTATCTCATGAACCGTGATAGTTAGACAGTCGAAATTTTCACAGATGATGTATTTCTGTTGCCGCTATAACAACAAATACAAAAAAATGGAATAAAATAAATATTTAAGGGGGCTCCCATACAACAAATATGATTTTTTTGCCGTTTTTGTAGATAATGGAACCCTTAGTGCGCGAGTCCGACTCGCACTTGGCCGGTTTTATTTTATGTTTCAAAGTGCCAAGAAAGCTAGGCGTTTGAAAAAAAAGAACTGTGTTCCATCACCTTGAGTTGTGTCATACTAGATGCAAAGCCATAGTCAAAAGTTGAAGCTAATCAATTTGTGATATTTCATTTTGATATTGTGTTACCGATTTAAGTTTTTAAATGTTTAGATCTCGTTGAATATTTGTGATTTAAGTGGCGTGAGATGCCGAGAAGTAGTGATCCTAAGTGTAATCTAGTCTAATTGCACTAATAAAGATGACTAAGCACATTTTCTGTTTTATTTCATAGGATTAGCAACATCATCAGGTATAAGAAGTTACAATGAAATTGCTTTACAAATAAATCTATGATCCAAGAATACTGGAACAACTTTCCAAAATTAACAGGCAGGATATTAAAATAACCATGCAAAATAACTATAATAAAACTTTTTTTAACAAATCATTAACAGAACAACCATTATGCATCCTTCTGTTGAGAATCTGTTATCAAAAACTTCATATATTGCTCCTCAGTCATAAGACTCTCCAATTCCTCCGGTTTAGTTAGCATAAGCTTAAACAACCATCCATCTTCATAACATGATGTGTTTATGAGAGCAGGTTTGTTTTCTACGTTTTTGTTCTTCTCTATCACAGTACCGCTAATAGGGGAATATATTTCACTGGCAGCTTTTACACTTTCTAAAGCCCCGCATTCATCACCTGCAAAGACTTTGGTACCTGGTTCTGGTAGTTGAGCGAAGACAACATCACCTAGAGATTCTTGAGCGTATTTGCTGATTCCCACTGTGCCGATGCCATTACTCTCTGTGACCCATTCATGACGATCGGTGTATTTTCTGGGTGCATTGCTGCTGTATCTGTGACGGAGTTTGCAGTATGACTGACTGTTGCTTTGTAGGAGGCATCTTTTAGTTTGGTACTGCTTAGTGGCATGGAAGAAGAAGCGCTGTAGAGTCATCTGAAAATATAACAATAAGTTTGGTATTTTTACCCACTTAAATAGAAAAACTGAATGACTTTATTATCATCACCCTGTTAGCATCCCATAGCAGGGCAAAGGTAGATCTTTGCTCTGCTGTGTGGACTATCTTTAATAAAAAAATGTATTTTATAACAGAGCTGCCTCACCTCCAAAAAAATATACATAAAATGAATAGACAAATGTTTTTATACAGCTATGTGAAAATTTAAATCTAAACTAAATTGTTGTATTGTATGTTGTTTGTTTCTTGTTACAGAAGGTAATCTACCAAATGGACTATAAATAAACAAAGTAAACCCATTTAGATATGACTTAGAAGATAAAGGTTTGAACTTATGATCTGTGTGTTGGTATTGTATCAAGAACAACACAAAATATTCGCAGGGTGTGTTGTATTTTATTAATGTTACAATAAAATTTAATACTAGAATTAAGTATCAACTATTCTATAGACCATGGTGCTTAGCAGCCAACCTTTGGATAAGGATTTAGCAGACATACAGAGAAACCAAAATAGAACAAAATATTCGACTCGAACACAATCACGAAACAGGGAAATGTAAAAGTTACAAGATTCTCCGATTGTTACCTGTAATTTACAGAACCGCTTCTTTATTTATTGGTTTAGCTTGATATTTTATGTAGCGCAGTTATTGTAATACTCTCTCAAGTAAGGCTATAAATTTTAATACAATGAACTGTAATTTTCGAAAATTATTGAAGTTGAAATTTTCTTTCGTTTTCTTTTCGTCCAAAAACTGACGAATGACATTGACAGTGCCAGGTGCCAGACGCAGGTCTGTGATCTGTGGTCTGGTTCTAGTTTCCTAAACCCAAAAGAGAAAAAAATTTGGTAATTGTTAAAAAAGAAATGCGAATAGGACAGAATACATATATAGGTACTAAATAAAATTAGGTTGCAGTTAGCTAAGCCACGGGCAGCAGCTAAAACGACAGAATCCGCAAATTTATTATCTGTAATAAATTTTATATATTCTAATGCCGGGTACAGACCAAGCGAGCGAGAGCGGGCGAATGCAAGCGATACGGATTTGAAAATCGGTACGTTCGTTCCATATTACTTTGATGTAGCGACAGCCGCCGGAGCACGGACGAAGGCGAACTAAGGCCCTTGTTTGGACTCGCTTGCTTTCGCAATGACGTCGACACTGTTACTTTTGCGTTCATTCGTTAGCCTTCGCTCGCTCTCGCTCGCTTGGTCTGTACCCGGCATAAGATTGCCAAACTTTCACCCGAAAATTTAGAACTATTTAATGAGGATAGTTAACTGGGCGCTGCACCTACAGAACGATTTAAAAGCAGTTGAAGCACCCGTAAAAATATATCAGAATTCGGTCAGGCATCAGCAACTATTTCATTAAATGTTAAATTAGGATGTTAAATATTTTTTTACTAATGGATCTCATGGGTTGAAATGAAATATAAAAATTAGAACTTAGACCCTGGCTACATTTCAATCATTGGACTTTAGGCTTCAATCTCAAAGAGAAGACAGTACTACTTTAATCTTGCGAGACCTAAATCTAGTTAATCCAACTCCAAAATCTATCGATAACAATCACATCACTAGTTTCGTGTGCTACTGCAATGAGGGGTTTTCGTTTCGTATTAAAAAAAAAAAAGCTAGTTCTAAATATCTCGATAGATGGCAGTGTGTCAACTGGCGATTAGGGTATGTCTATGTCAAATGAAGGGAAAACCAACTTTTTCTGAGTGTTGCCATTTACGCATTTTTTTAATGCTAAAACTGGCAGATTTTGTGATCGGTTCACCTTCTAACATCAAACCGATGACGGGGACATAATTAAGTCCCGTCCCCGTCGGTTATGGTACGTAAAAATCGTAAAAAACGGGGACATAAGTCCCAATTAAAAATATTTTGGTTTTGAGCTTTATTTTGTTCAAATGAAGAACTCTTTTAATCAGATGTATTTTTGAATGACGATGACGAGAATGAGATGAGATGTATTATTACTGAATAACGTAACGAGTCACACAATCACAAAAAATCTCCGCCATCTTAGTACAACATGTCGTCCCAAACAGCTGCGCAAGGTCAGTAACCCGAGCCGGCGCGGCGGCACTCGAGTTTCGTCTCAAGGCGTGAATGATTTGTTGTTTTTATAAAGTTTTGAAAAAAGAATCGAATAGATCTGTGAAGGTTATACCTAAAAATGTCGTGTTTACCTGTAAATAGGTAAGTAACTTGCATATCAGAAAAGGACCTATTTCAGTTTTTAATACCTAAGTAGGTAAATGAAAAAATATGTAGGTAGGTATATTGTTGGTAAACCTTTATTATATAAATAAATGAAGGCGTCACAAACACACTATACATTTTATACGTTATTTATGCCTAGTGATATTAGTTTTAAAGGTGATTACTGTTCCTATTTTCAGCTTGCAATATATCATTTTGCAGTTTTCCGGATATTTTACGAAACATCTTTTAGTCATATATTTCGGACAAAATTTAAGTTCGGTTTGGAGTTTTTTAATTTTGACTGTGGCAACACTACATTCGTTTCCTATTTTTGAGAAACCAAAATAAATTCAAGATTTTCTTCAAGTTTTTAGTGGTTTCCCGTCCTTCGTCAGTTCTGGAATCGAATGTTCTTTCTCTGGCTGCGCCGCCGCCGCGCCGCCGGTTTTTGCTGTTGGTGAAGTTATATTCTACCCGATAAAGTTATCTTGCTGTGTTCGAGTTATTGTTAATAACTGGTTGTGTTTGTGATGATATGATAAAGAGCCTGACTCTGAGCCTATGAAAAACTGATGGTAATTAATGTGTACAAGCAGACGTACAAGAATTGGCTTAAAGGTGAATATTGGTAGCGTGTGTCAACAAAACAGCCGAGCTCTTGGGAATATCGCAAAGAAGTGGTTATAAAAGAACACAAATCTACAGGAACAATTTCTTCGCCCAAAAAAAGGTCGCAAAACCAATTTTAACAAAGTATTGACAATTTCACGTATTCTGCTATATGAAGAATCGTCCATTCGTTTTTTCGCTGAAATGAATTATCTGCTCTAACAAAGGTAAGAATTGAGTTAAGTATCTACCTCATTTCAAAGAGAAGTCTATTTAGTTATTAGTGTCTTTATTTAAAAAAAGTAAAAGGATAAAAAGCAGCCTATGTGTTATTCCGGACTATAATCTATCGCTATGCCAAATTTCATACAGATCTATTCATATGAGTAGAGAGTAACGTACATCCATCCATCAATCCAAACCTTCACCATTATATTATTAGTGGGATAAAAAGTACTTTGTGTTTGCGCTGCTGTAAGCCACTGCACATTAACATAATGTCAGGATTTGATTTAACGTTTTAGAGCTTCTCAAATTAGTGGTTAACCAAGCACACCTACTGCATCTGAAAAATGACTTGTATCACTCAGGCATTATAGCTTCCTGTGATCTGCATGTAAAATATTTGCTATTTTGTTGCAGGCCATACAGTAATAAAAACAAGGGTGGATACCGAGGTCAGTCATCGAAATAAGCTTTCTTGGAACGCTTAACAACAGGCTTGAATACTCCAACGGGAAAAGGACAATAATTGATATTCAGCTGTAATTATAGGCAACGAAGAAATAAAAAACAAGAAATGTATTTGTTTATATTTATTTCTGATGTCAAATAAATAATGCCTTTGTAGGACTAAGGTATTAGTAATTTAGGCAGTGAAAACTAATACCTATAATGTACCTATGAATAAACCTTCTTTTAAAAGTACTTCTCTATTAAAAAAAATGCACTTATTTGTTTGTTTTATTTACTCTCTGAAAGGCACAACCAAATGTTGCTTTGCTTTGTTGTTAGGTACAAGCATAGTGAAGGGTGGTGCGTGAGCCTAGTATTATTATGACTCTCAGAAAAGACCACCAGCAGCGCAGCGTGTAAAGCTCTGGACGCTTAACTAGCGTGTGAGATTGAGCCTTGTGAGATGAATGGATTTAGTAAAATAAATACCTATAGCTTTCTTCAAGAAAATTTCCTGCTCAAGCAAAGCCGAGGGCAAGAACGAATGATCCATAAAAGTTCAAGGGTTTGCTTCACTGTCTTGTCACTTTCATAGTGACATTTCTTTGTTTATTTGCAGCATTTGAAAAATCAAGTTTGTTTTGTTTTATGTCTAAACAATGAAAAAACTGGCACGATGGTTGTGACAGAGAAACATTCATTCTATCTGATTTCTTCTCATGCTACAAGCATATTTTTATCTCTCTCTGGTGTGAATGAGATGGGTATATGCTAGTGCATATACCCATCTCATCCACACCGGTAGAAGGTACTAGAGGTAGTCCTCCAGTACCTTGTTCTTTTAAGCGATCGACCGATTATCATTTTGACGTTTTCTTTCATGTGACATTAACATACCATAGTGCCTTGTTCCTCTAAGTAGGAACCCAGTTGAAGCCCTGCCATCTATCGAGATACATGGAACTAATTTTTTTCTTTTTAAAAATGTAAAACGAAAACCTCTCATTTTCGTGAATTTAAACTATACTTATTGAATGCAAATAATCGTAAATAACATCATAAAAAAGTTGTTATTGCACGTGCTAATAAGAATTCAAAATATTGCAAGCAAACGTAGTATTAATATCGGCAAAATTCACGTCAATACCTACGATAGATATGTTTTGGTAGTTTTCACATATTGCAACTGTGTGGCTTTTGCAGCCTACAGCTACACAATCCATTCTAAATAAGGCTCTATGTATATAGGTTCCTTGCTCTATGTTTAAAACCAGAAGCTCTGTAAATTTTCGGGAACGTAGATGGCAACATAATCTGTCAAAATATGTCAAACGTCGTTGTTCGCCAGCCATGACTGAAAGATGTCAAACTAAGTTTACAGAAAAATTTGATAATTCCAATTATATTATTTATTTAGGTATCCTTTGCACCTCCGTCGCTGTACTTTTATTCTACAGGTTAGTGACACAACCAGGTATTTTTCTACGTTCTCGTTTCGCGGCTATGTAGTAACCCACTTTTGTTTTGGTTGCAGATTTCACTTCACCGCGATAGGGTTTTGCTATGGGCTGGGATGTCTGGCTTGTTTTTACGGTATAAATTCCAGTATTCTGGTCGAATACGTGGAAAAAATCAAGCTCCATTTCTTCGGACATAGCGCTGTCAAGAAGTTAGAACATGCGCCAAAAAAGGTGAGTTTGACAGTGGCTTGTTTGTTTTTATGGCCTTGTATCATCTAAATCCTGTGCTTACCTTCAAGACACTAAATAAAGCTTATATAAACTGAGCGTGTGAAATGCTGTACCTAACAAACCAATTGTAAACTTCGTAAGTTTTATAACTAAATAAACAACCAACTTTTTTTCCAACAGTGTAGTGCATGTGGGTCCAAGGAGTGTGAGCGACATGACACAGGAATCTCTACAGAACCCTGGGTAGGGCTTCAGATACACAAACAACTGGACCAAGCTATAGAAGATGTGAGTATGCACTTTTGAGACACAAAAATATCTCAGAAACAATCTATCTCAAATTTAATTAGACTAATTTTAATGTGCAAGATAATAGCCTCCCTCTTTCTCGCTAAGTTGTCTCTGTCTGTACTTATTGTCCTTGATCCACCTGGCTTTCATACCAAATCAATATTTCCTGCTATATGTGTGTTTAATGCTGTTAAGGTTGTCAGTCAAACTAGTTTGATGTGAAGGTGAAATTCTGGTTTTAATTCAACGGATCACAGAATCGAAAATGTATGTTTGCAAACTAACATTTTAACATGCATTGAATTCTAATTTGTAAAGAATATTTGTAATTTGTTAAATAGTTAACTCATGTTGATCATTTGCATGACTCATCTCTAAGTTATTGTCCTTGCATGAATAGATCTGGCATTTCTTTTGTTAGCCTTCTTATTAACAAGTGACTTGACTTTTCATGGCCCTGAATACCTACCTAGTTTTCTAATCATTATAATACTAATCAGTAGCAATCAAAGTTATTTAATTAGGTAGCAAATCCGATTAAATCTGTCTTTTTTTATCATTTGGGTAACAATAATATGTTTTATTCGTTCTGAAACTAATATATTGATTATAAATTGAAACATCCATACTAATATTATAAATTGTATTAATTTAAATGATTTCAAAAATATGTATCTATGTATTGTATTTTAGTTATCTAGTACCCATAACACACAAGCTCTGCTTAGCTTGGGGCTAGATGAAGTTGTGTGAATTGTCCAGCATTATTTTTTATTATTATTATTATTAAATTCTAAAGTGACTCTTACTGTCTGTCTGTTAGCTTTTCATACCTAAACATCTGAACTGATCTGAATGAAATTTAGCAGAGAAGTAGACTGTATTCTAGGGATGGACATAAGCACACATAATTTTTATTATAAAGTGCATGCACACTTTACCGGGATAAAAGAAGCCACTGTAGATTAGATAGTATAATATTAATAATAACTACATATTTTATTTTTCTTTTAGGCACAAACAGTTAACAATATTCTTAAAATTAACAGTATAATATAATATAACTATGTAACTATGTATACACCAATCAAGATGCCACTAACAGAAACATTATTTACAAAAAAACACAACAACATTACAGACACTTATTTGGAAAATAGCAATAAACAAACAAAGCAAAAAAGACAAATCATGCATGAATTACACAATATCAGAAAGTTAACATAAGAGAGAAACTTGTTTTTAAACTTATTCTTCGAGAGCAAAAATATGTCACATTCTGAAAATTGTTCATTGTGAAACATGCTTACTTTAGGAATAAAAGAATGACCTGCAAACTATGTTTGTACGTTCATTATAAGTAGCCTGTTTCAATTTAGTTGAATAAATACTATAAAATTCTGTCCGGTTTGTACGTCACCTAAGAGGTGAATGCCTTCATTATATTCTTATCACTAAAGAGAACATATAAGATTCTTTGCTTCTGTAAACAACCAATAATTCTTTGTTACTGAGGTAAATAATAAGTTAAGTTTCTCTCTAAGTTTGTTTGTTCAATAACTTATTTCAACTTAACTATGAAAAGGATGTGGGGAGGCTGAGATTATGTTTGCAAAGTGTTTTCCTTTTCTGTTTTCTTTTAGCTTAACTGTGTTGGCCGTGTATCATTCATGTAACTCATAATCGTGCGAATTTCGACTGTTTTGTTTAGTTTTAGTAGTTTTAGTTACCTTTTTATATTGCATTTTTATTTTATTTTTACTGTAGTGAGCGTTTGGCTGCCCTTGTTAAATCTGGTGCCTAAGTGTAAACATGTTCTGAAGTTGTCAAATGCTATAATATATATTTTAGGCACTACCATGCACTACTAAGTTATTTAACCAATTTTTTGTGAATAAATTATATCTATCTGTCTATATGAGTCTACAAAGAAAGAGTTTTAGATTACTTGATTCACGATAATATTATATTTCGTTAGTGCATCACTATAATCATTCATAGGTCTCTTCAGCCGTACACGAAAGTGCTCGGCTGACTCCCAGCCGAACTGACGCCACTAAATCATCTTACGTCGATGAAAAATGCCAATGATGATGATTCGTGAGCGATGATTTAGGCTCAGCTCACACCGAGACGCGACGCGACGCTGCGCGCACATTGATTCAAAATATAACTTATTTACTACGCAAAAAGATACAAATTGGCGCAAGTGCGGTGCCGTGGGGAGTTTTCATATTATCTACATATTTTATGGCAGTAAAATTTGTACCTTTAGTAAATAACGTTATTTTTTTAATCAAAGTGCGCGTCTCGGTGTGGCTTATCCATAAGCATCGTATATTCGTCATATAAATCGTCGCGCGGCTACTTGCAAGGTGGGTTGACCTAGAACCAACACTATGGGGGGTGTCAATGTACACTCTCTACCAGACGTCTTTCGCAGGTCGTCATTCCACCGGTGGACGTCCTACACTACGTTTGCCGAGTCGCGGTTTTAACTGAAGAATACGATTGTCCGTGTTGTGTATTCATTACAAACCGTCGTCGATCTCTGTGACGCAGCGGGCGATGGTCCGCCTGCGACGAAGGTAGCGGGTTCAATTCCCGCCTCGGGACAAATGCTTGTACGATCTGCAGATATTTGTCCTGGATTCTCAGAGTGTTTTCTATGTATAATAAAAAATATCTAGCGATGTAGTATACTGTACTAAGATAACAGTTATCCAGAACTCAAGCTCTGATCAGCTTGAGGCTATTAATTTTAAATATTCAAATTGTCAAATTTATCAAAAAAAATATGATTCAGTGAGAAATTGCGTCAAGCATTAAAAAAACACCTTTATTTCCAGTTCTACAACACGATCTTAGAGCAGTTCATTAGCTCGTGGTACAACAAGATCACTCTGCAGCCGTTCTTCGTGGACGAGCTGCGGCATCAGCTGAGATATGCCTCCGCCTGCTTGCTGCAGAGAGCTGTTAAGGTGAGGACATTGCAGAAACTGTTTCAACCAAGCTTATTCGTAAAAAAAAAACAATAACGCCAGGTGTCAAAATAGCATAACATAACAAACGACACAATAATGAGTAAGGGAATACGTAAATTTAGAATTCAGTGGCATAATAATAATATTTATTTATTTATAAAAGTATACATAGTTTAGTAAATATTGCACCATTAAACCAACGTTGGTTTGTAGTGGTGCTCACACTCGTATTGATCTTATATATTAAGGTAACATTGCATTTGGATAAATATTGGCATAACAAAATAAAACAAAACAAAACCTCAACTGAAAAAAATAAATAAAAACAAAAATCTGTATACATGTAAGTTGTTATAGGTAGCTTCCTTCTAGTCACTCTGCAGCTGTTCGTGGTAATATTTTTCAAGCATACGTTTATAGTTTTTATCATTTACTTTTTCTTTGAAAGTTTGTATGTTTGCATGCAGAAAGTTTGCATGTTTTCGAGCAATTCAATGCAGAGTATCTAAAGCCCGTATTAACTGCCCTGCCGGCCACGCTGCTATGATGGCCTCAAGCTAAGCTTGCTGTGGTCTCGGCCTTCAGGCATGGTCATCATTGCAGCCCTTGATGACCGCGCTATAAAGGCCTCGGTACGACGGACGTTCGGTCTTGGCCTTGGCCAGCTTGTCCATCAGGGGCTGCAATGCTGACCGCGCTGTGATGGCCTGGATCTGCGCTACGCTGCGCTTTCAGCCATCGTCATCGTAGTCAGCAACCCACCCATTACTGACTTTGTCAGTAATAAATAAATAAATCCCAAAAATTTACGATCTCGACGGGATTCGAACCCGCACCTTCCCCTTCAGCGCAGGGTTGCTCTTTTTCCAACTAAGCTACGTGATCTTATCTCGCCGAGGTGTAAATCTTTGGGAGTTCTTTCGGCACTTACGCCGTCAGCGCCGCCTACAGAGGAAACAATGAAGTTATCCAATTCTGCTCAATTCAGAGTACTATAATAAATAAAAACCTTAGAATTTGTCAGTAATGTTTAGACTAGATGATTCTGAGTTAAACGTCAACTATGTTTTACCTTTCAGATAAACTACTCTAAATTCCTCACCACCCGTCTAATCCCATGCGCGCTCCAGCACTACAGCGCGCAATGCGCGCGCCGCGTGCAGCCGCGCGTAGTGCACGTGGCGGCGCGCTCGCGGCACGCCGAGCTCAAGTACCTGAGATGTGTGGCAGAGAGGCTGATGCCGATTGTGCTGAGGGATGGAGAGGTTCAAAACCCGTGAGTAAAGTGAAAATAACTAAATACTCGTTTCTAGATTCCAAGATATTTTATGTAAACAAAGACTTTGATGAATGAAAAATTAACAAAAAAGTTATAACAATAACAGAAAAAAACAAGGTATCGGGAAGCAAAACACTAAAAATAAAAAGACAAAATTCAACAACGGATAATTTCACCCTGAATGGGTACATATTGTGTGTATTACCTTTTAATTATAGTTAATAAGTTCTGACAAATTTGATGTACCATAATATGATGCAATAAATAAATGAAATGAGCTATTAAACTAACGGTAACTTTGCATCTGCAACTGACTCCGCTCCCACATTTATATATATGTACTATAAACTATAGCCGTCTCTTTGTTCACAAAATGTAAAGAACGGCGACATGGTGTTGATGTTGTACCAAATCTAACTATTGTTTTCTTGTCCACAGTGTATTTAGAGTGCTAATACGAGAGATATTCTCCGGCTGGGTGCTGCTGTCGCTAACCGATGTGTTGAGCGAGCCGTTGGCTCTCAACACTCTCATCGCGCTCGCCACGGGTCCGGAGACGATGGCGGCGCTACCCACTACTCCTAATTACAAGGTAAACTGAACTTTATTAACAAAGAAAATAAGAATCAACTAATAGAAACAAATTAGAAGTAAAATTTACAGTTGAAACAATTAAGCTTACTGCAAACTGTTGCAAACAATCTACAGGTAGGTTAACGTATTCGTAAATTTAAACAGTACATAAAACGAAATCTTATCAAGAAAGCCTTTTACTCCATAGATGATTATATCAATGATGTTAATGCTTGGCCAGATGTCGCCCAGTTCCGCACAATAGTATTATAGGAGAACAATCTTAAGCTTAGTTTTATATAAATATTGACCTGTATCTAAATCCCATTATATTTAGACTTAGATAGGCGAATAACATTGTATTAAATTTTAAGCGTTATACACTTACTAGTGGTTTATTTTTCGCTTCTTCCACTAGTGGACAAAAAATTGAAGCGAACAAAATCAATAACATTTTGTTTCTTATTTGATAATAATTACTATTATTAAGCTGTTTATGTATAAAATTTGACTTGTCTAAGTGCTTATTTTGTGAGCCTAAAGAAATAAAGTTATTGAATTTTGAATTTTTAACTGAAGCATATCAATACCAGTCGGAAGCGTCCCCAAGACGCTTGCTGCATTGCCCCGCTGCTGTACACTTTAGTTATCAAAATACCCAGCTAGGGGTTTCGCCAAAAAAGTATGATCAATCAGGGTTCCATGTCTAAATAAATCATGTTTGCAACAGTGTGCAGTTAGCTCAATTGTTTCAATTGTAAATACTATTTCTAATTTGTTTCTATTTTTTGATTGTAATTTTCCTTGGTAATTCAGATACGTACTTGAACTTAGTGTCACTGTGGCTGCCAGAAGTTAGTCATCGATTCCGCCGCACGCCGCGAATACCGAATACTTGCATGCAAGACCTTCTAAGTATTTCGACTCGTACCAGGTTTTCGTACTTGCAAGCAATTACCTGGTATAAAAACCTGGTCGAGTATATACCTCCCATCCCTCCCATAACACATTGCACAATGAGGTGAGACAGGGACAGGGAGACACTGTACTTCGAAACTGTTCTCATTGCGTTACAAGATTTAAGTTTATACTTTTGTACTGAGACAGGCTATGGCACCAATATCAATGGTGATTACATCACACACCTTTGGTTAGCTGACTGTCTCAATATTTATTTATTTATTTATTAATCACAATAATAACGTTACAGATTGAATAATCCAATGCATTATTTATGGCACACAACTAGCACAATAGAATTCTAATAAATTCTGGTAGAACCTTACTAACTAACTACTAGGTGGAGCCACTGGCGCTATAGTCCGTAAGAGGTCCCAAAGATTTTCAGTTGAACCGACTAGGGTTTCGTGGCTTAGTTGGTTAGAGCAAACCCGTACTGAGGGTGGGGGGCGGGTTCGAGTCCCGCAGAAATCAATTTTTTTTGGGAACTTTTTTCTCAAAGTAAACTATTTCAAGGATGTAAGTGGTATCCTCGGGAGGATCCCTGGTACTGTCTTTGTTGACTTCAAATAACGTATCTATAGGCAAATTTTTATTCCCAAAAAACCAGACAAAGCCGCTGGAGAAGCTTATATAAATAAATGTTTAAAAACTACAACGATCCACGCTAACGTCATGAATCCAGGCCTTTAGTAGGTATATGAAAATCAAAAAGAGTTCGCGTCAGCTGTTAAATTTTTACCATAATTAATGTGTAAATTTGTTCGTAGGTGGAGTTCTTAGAAACGTTCGCTCGTCAGACTGACTCCATCTACGTCCAGCGGTGCAAGCTGATGAAGATCGACCTGGACCTGGTGATGAGCGACCAAGAATACTTCTATTCCTTTATGCAGTACCTCAAGACTACCAATCATATATTCCTGCTGCAGTTTTATAAGGATATCAGTGAGTGTTTGGTTTATTTCATGTTTTTGTATATTTTTGATTGCCATGCACGCAAACGCTGATAGGCACAGGCGAAGGTCCGCCTGCGACGCAGGAAGCTGCAGGTTCGTGTAATGAGGGATGGCATAGATGTCTATATCACAGGCTTTTTAAGCCTAACGTAGATATCTAAGGCTAGCCAATTCAATCAACGCATACATAGATTTAAAGTATGTAACTGTTAGCTAAATGTAGAAAAATGATTGTTTTCGGTATTTTTTTGTCTGTGTTTCTATGCAATAAATAAATTTCATTTCATTTTAATCCCATAAATCAGTTTTAATGGGATAGAAATAGCCACCAAACCACTCTGTTTTAATGTTATTTCGTGGCCAAAAATATTCATAAATTATAGAACGTTTTAAGTTAATTTCTATCCCTTGGAAACCGATTTATGGGGTTAAAAGTAGTCTTTGTTTGATTCCAGGCTTAGAGCTACATCTAAGCAAAATCCGTTCAGATCCGTTCACGCTAAAATAATGGCTTGAAGAAGTTACAAACATCCATCCATCCAAACTTTCGCATTTATAATAATAATGTGATGAATTAGATGTTCGTGGACGAATAATGTATCGATAGGCTACTTTATATCCTGAAAAAAGACGTACATGTGGAGACGCCGAAGAAACTAATACCTACTTAATAAATGAGAAACAAACTCGTTTTTCTAATCTAGCGATCTTAGTTAAATAAATAAATAAATAATGCTGGACAATTCACACAGTATCGTCCAGCCTACTTTTATTATACATAGAAAACACCCAGAACAAAAATCTGCAGAGAACGTGTATCCCAAGGCGAGAATGATCCGTTCAGTAGTCTTGGCGTTAAAAAATAACAAACAAACATCCATCCAAACCTTTACATTTGTAATAAATAATGTGAAATGTTTCAGAATCATTCCAAACAAAACTACTGAACCCGGAGCTAAGTGAAAATGAGAAGAAATACCTACAAAAAGAAGCGAGCGATATTTACGATACCTACCTACGAGATGACAGCGCAAGTCGGGTGCCTCTACAGGACAATATTAGCGAGGAAATGTATGAACTGTTGCAAGCTGAAGATAGTATTAAAAGGTAAGGTATCAACATCATCAGTATGCTTGTTCACTGCTGGACGTCGTCCCCTAATGATCGCCATAGCGTCCTGTCTTCAGCCTCCAGCATCTGCCTGCACTCCTGTAGTGTCTAACAGTAAGGTACCCATCGTCATCAGCCCCCCTAGCACGGGGATTTTTGTCTCGGGTAGAATAGACAATAATGACATTGCATCGCCATACATTGCGTACATTATTGAAGTTGATGGAATGCATTTCAAATAATTTACGCATTGGATTACGAAGTGACGTAATTTTTCTCTATTCTACCCTAGACAATCCCCGTGCTAGGGGGGCTGTATGCTTTATTAATGAACACTTTATTGTACTAAAAATTTACTCTCAGAAATGTTGGTACGATTTGGAAATTTTTGTTACGGGTGTTTTCATGTACCCAAGATAAAAAAAAAATATGATTATGTAATGTATTGTACCCCATTAAATATATCAACTATCTAGTACCTAGTAACACAAGCTCTTTTTAGCTTGAGGCTGGATGATGGTGTGTGTGAATTGTCCAGCATTAATAAATTTTAGTGAAGGTCGCATAATATAGCTGGATGCGGGCAGCGCAAAATCAGTCATTCTAGAGATCCATAGAGGAGGCCTATGTCCAGCTATGGACGTCAATCGGCTCATGATGATTTATTTCTAAATTTATTTATTTCTAAGCTGCATATTTTCAGAGACGCACCAAATAGTCAAATACCTCGTCTATTTAGTATTTTTATTTCAGGCTGCAAACCAGCAGAGCTCTGTACCAGGCAGCGAGGCAGTCGCATGCGTTTCTAGAGAAGATTTTATTACCAAAGTTCCTGCACAGTGAAGAGGTAGGTATACTTAAATACTTCAATAGGAAGCTAGTTTATCCGACTTAGAAATAAGGAGGTTTTATGTTCAGCTGTATGTACATAATGTTCGTAAATAATGAACCGATTTTAAAAACTCTTTCTCTACTGTGTAGATAATGATCACGAGGTGGGATTTATTCTCAAGGGTACTGTCGCACAAAACTTTAAAACAGTCTAAAATTAAAGGATTCGAAGTCGGTATTTAGTCTTTTCAGAACAAATAAATTATTATTGTTTAGTGATTATGTTCATAGGTATAAAGGCTTTTACATTTTCAGTTCTACAAATTAATGATTGGAAGCAGAATATCCACAGGGTATCAGAAGAATATGGCGAAAAAGTGAGTATACTGTGTATAACTTTTAATTTATTCAAGTGGCGCAACAACTATTTTATGTAATGACTACTGTCATGATAGTGGAGATGCAATATCAACGTAATTATGTATAGGGTACTCTTCAGGAAAGAAGTCCCGCGGAAATTAGTGGAACAATTTTTTTTTCTACGCTACATTCACTTATCTCCTTCGGTCACACTGCTGACAGCGCCGCAAAAATAAGTTCCAAATTGTTTTCATCCTAGTCAGTGACAACGTAACAAAGCGTAATCAGCTGATTTTTATTAAAAATATGCCTTTTATTATATATATTATATATATTCTTTAAACTTACACATCTTTTTATATATGATCACGTGACCGAAAACGCTATGTGTTTGGTTGGATCGCCAGTGACGTCACACTTTTACAGATTACAGTGTCAATGAGTTCTTCTTGTTAGGTGTGGTATGGCGCGGTGCTGTTTTAGCGTGGCATTATTTTATTCAAACTTTAAAATTAGTTTTTATAACTAATACAACTGGCCTTGAACAAATATTAATTACATTTTGCATTATTTTTATCAGAGAATACGTTAGAATTATTTCCCAGTAGTAGTCAAGTAGCCTATTGAATAAAATCTTCGCTCTGTTCCAGTAGACCAATGGAATTGATCAATGGACAGGCAGCCTTAAGTTTATTTCGCTTCCAGGCCACACGAGCACCTCCTAACATCAGCCCTAAAGCTCGGCAACAAGTTAAAAAGCGCGCTCAAAGCGAGCTACCTCGAGGGTCAGCTCATGGAGACGCTAGCCAATGAGAACGCTGAGCTAGACAACGTTGGGATCCTGAAGTATTTGGAGACGCTGGCGGCGGATGAGATGCAAGGACACGATCTCACGAGCTATAAGGTGGTGCTCACCAATGTGGAGACGAGATTGGTTAGTAACCTTTTTTGTCACTTTTCTCCCATTTGCATAGCGCATTTGTTTAGGTACCTACACAGCCAACTGACGTCATAACCACAGAGCAATATGGCGACAACTGCGTACATTTTAAATGTATTTTTAGGGCATAAGTGCCCTGATTAACCGATTGAATATACATGTTGTATTTTTTAAAGTGCTTTATGAGCACTATAGAATCTGATAGACACCTTTTCAAAAATAGGTGTAATACCCTATTGTATTCTCCAGGTGGCGCCACCCCGACGCGGCACAGTCCGAGTGTTCACTCTAGCGGTTCACGGCGCGCCTGCTGGCTCGGCCCCCAGGCTGTGGTCCGTAGAACGCAGCGAACATGACTTCCACCTGCTGCGAGGCAAGCTGCTGGAGTTCCACGGGGAACAGCTCCTGCTGGACCTGCCTCTGCCATCTAGAAGGTACGACAGATGGTTCTAGAAGGCACATACAAGATCGGCCTAGTATAAAACTTTGGAACTTTTTGTTTTTTCTTATAAATAACGATTTTGAAAGGTCCAGCATCTCTTACACAGGATTTTACATAAATATGTTTAATTTATTACGTATCTACAAGATTTTCCTTGTTTTGAAGCTTGGCAGTTACATTTTCGTACTCTAAAATCACCTAATCCTGTTTGAAATCGAAACAAGCATGGAATTGATCACAACTCTGGCTGTATAATGTGTCCAAAGCTATTTTAAACCATAGACTAGCTTGATAATTCTTAAAAAACTGTTGGTTATTTCAGAGACAACAGCCCATTAGAGACACTTCGCTACAAATACGAAGATTTCCTGCAGAGGTTACTGCAGAAACGTTTGCTACAAACGAGTGAGATGCTCAGGATATTTCTAACGGATGACGGGGACTTCTCACTAGTTATACAGGTAAGAACTCGAATCCAGTCGAAGTGGAGTCTTATTTCGTCCCAATTAGTTTTCCTGCTAGAAATAAAACAATCATCTACTTAGAAACGAAGTGATGTGATGGAGCTAAGAGCTAACATTATTATGCCGTTTAAGAGAAAACTTTCTTCTGTAATATTTGGATAAGAACACACGTGATATGAAATAAATGTTTTGTCTTTAGTGAGTATAGTGTTAGTTGTGTTTAAATTACAATAATAGTAACAGAAACTCCTCTTATTGAACCAAATGAGAACTCTGTGTATAGTTAAAGAACCTACCTGTTATGACCTCTTTTTGAACCAGGTGAGAACTCTGTGTCTCGTTAAAGAACCTACCTGTTGTGACCGCTTATTGAACCAGGTGAAAACTCTGTCTCTAGTTAAAGAACCTACCTGTTATTACCTTTTAATTGAACCAAATGAGAACTCTGTATCTAGTTAAAGAACCTGCCTGTTATGACCTCTTATTGAACCAGGTGAAAACTCTGTCTCTAGTTAAAGAACCTACCTGTTATGACCTCTTATTGAACCAGGTGAGAACTATGTGTCTAGTTAAACCTGACCATAGGCTTTAAGGAACATCTAACTTAATTACTTAATTTGTAATTCTAAATATGAAAATGGTGGTGATACTGGTGGCATCAAAACCTGAAACTAACTGGCCTAAAAACGTTGCCGTCACTTTTTTACCAACGAAAAAACAGGCAGGAATGGCTTTAGGCTAGTTATCCAAGTATTGTTGCCAGCCAACAGAATCGACACTACAAACTACATAAAACTCATGAATTTCCAGCTGATCTTTCAATCTATTGTCAAAACATCTGTACCTACCGTTTTTCTCAACTTTTTTGTTCTAATCTGTTCAATGCTGTTACAGGCAACAACCCTGAGCGCCAGCACTGACCTAGTGAACATTTACCAGAACGTGACGTATAAACTGAGGAAGGAGAAGGGACAGCATCTGGAGAGCTTTATGACAAATCTATTGGTTTCTAGTGATATTGAGCGGTATCAGGCTTTGTGAGTATCTATGTTATGTAAGAAATTTAAAAATATTCAAAAAATTTACGACTTTGACGGGACTTGAACACGCAAAATTCCATCAGTGCCGTCCAAGTCGAAAAAAAATTGGTACTATATTAAATTTCTTAGAAAATTGCCCCAGTTGTGTGTGAGGCTTACGCACTATAATAGCAAAAACTTTTATTTTTATTTTTTGATAATGGTTTTAATAGTGGTTTGATTTTTCACTACTCTTGTACTCTCTAGGGTCCGAGGTCTCTTTCGAATCCTCGATCGAAAAGGGGAGTGTGGGTTTAAGATTCTGAAATGCGCGAGTCCGACTCCCACTTGACCGGTTTTAATGGGACTATCTCTGGATTATTCTGCATGCAAAAGCTAAAGGATCTGTTCACACATGCCTATGTTGGGTAGAATATAACTGGACGCATTATAATTTGAAGACCTACTTTGTATTTAACATAATATTCTTGCAAATAAACATTTTTTATCTTTAACTGACGAAGAAATTGGCAACATATAGAATAAAAAAAAACATACAGCCAAACAAAGTACTACTTTTTTGAAGTTGTTAACAAAAAATCTATAGCATACATTTTTTAAGTAAAAATTTTGATCAAGTAGGAAACATTATTTTACTTACAAAATAAAAACCTATTCCAACAGGTTTTTAGTAAGAGGGTAAAAAATTGTTTAAAAAATATTCATGTGATATTCTTCGCAGAAAGCACGGTGCCCTAGAAGAAGCAATAGAAGTAAGCGAAGAGGTAGAAATCTCCCACACCAGAGGGCCCCAGAAGCGCAACATTGTCGGCGGGCTCTTCGGAAACAACTTTGATATTGACGACGAAACTGTGTCCATTGTAGACAGACAGTACCAAACCACTGTGGTCGGATTCACGCAGTGCTTCATGTATCTATGTAAGTACTACGATAATAAAGCTGAAGTGGCAGTCGGCCGTGCATCTCGAAGAACTAACCACAATAAATGTTTTTTTTTATAATTTTATGCAAGCAAAAGAAAAACTTATTAGCAGTTTTCGTGTTAGATAAAGATAAAAAGTTTATTTCCAGAAAGCTTATATAAACACTATAAGAACTTAACATTACATATTAAGACTTCAGTGGTGACATTTTTTTTGTGTTTGTTGTTAATAGCTTCCGTATGCATGCGCGTCTTAAATCCACCGAAAATATGCGGGTTATTCCCGCTCGTCCCCTCGCTTTGTCCCCGATGGGGACCAACGGGAACTTTTATTCCCGTTCGTCCCCACATTTACATACATGGGGACGAACGGGAATAAAAGTTCCCGTTAGTCCCCATGTATATTAATATGGGGACGAATGGGAAGTAAAGTTCCCGTTGGTCCCCACTAAAATATTAACATTTACTTATTGTAATTCCTTAAAGCTACATTCAACTCGCTCAATTGTTCTCCCAGATGCCGTAGTTTATTGGAAAAACTATAAATGGGTTTGTATAGAGAGTGGTTGTGTGATCTCCAGAGATTATCGTAAGATATTCTAATTATTGTTTGTATGAACATATAAATTATAATGAATTCATTACACGCAAGCTTTTGAAATTCAAGAAATGGATACCACTTACCAAATTACTTACATTGTTACTTAGTAGATAGGAACGAGAGCACTCAAGACTAACCTACCTACTTGTACCTGTTTGCCTATCTACCTGCTTTGCGCCATTGATCCACCTTTTTTGTAAAAAACCGTCGTAAAAATGTCGTAAAAAAGAACGCTCCAAAATGGTGCTATGGTGTGGGAGTGTACCCAACGAAGAAAATTAAAGTGCTCAGGAGTGGTAAAAATACTTGAGTACATACTCAATTAGTTTATATTTTATAAATACCCAATTATTAAAAACAAAATAAATGAGGACTTACTTAATTATTTGGTTTATTTTTCTTTTATTTGTTATACAATTGCACTTAATTAATGCACCTAATTAAGTGGTGGTAGGTCCATAATTATAGGTAAGGAATATCTATGATAGGTAATTATCTCATCATTTTCAGGACAACAACATAATTGACGAAAAAAGTCACAAATGTACGCCTGACTCAATCAGAAATGATTAAGAAATAGCACTTCATAAATGCAAAGAAGACATAACTTCACCTGAATTTCCAGCAGTTGCTCGTACATATAGTGCAATGGTATGGTGGTGCAATAAGAGAGATACCGTCATTTAAAAATAAGTAAAGTGCAGCCAAAATGTAATGAATTTCTTTTGGCAGACTATGGTTCAGATGGCATCCAAGTCATTGTATTTTGTAACAATGAAGCGAGAAAACTTTTACCAGAAGTCAATGACTATTTTAGTAATAAAACTTTTCATTGCTGCACAGAGCCATTTGATCAGAGAATTTTTTTTTAGAATGTAATTTTCTGATATATTTTTTTGTTAAAATATTTTAATAAAAGTTGATTACAAAACAAAATATGATTTTATTTAAAATTATCCTCATATAATTTAGTGGGGACGTACGCTACAAAAACTTCCCGCTGGTCCCTTCGGGGACGAACGCTACTGCAAAACTTCCCGCTGGTCCCTATGGGGACGAACGGGAAGTAAACTTCCCGTTGGTCCCCATCGGGGAGATAGCATGGGGACGAGCGGGAATAACCCATGCAACGTCGCGGTAATCGCTTACCATACCGGTATTTTAGAGCAAAGTAGATACTGATACTTCAAAAGTTTCGATACTAGAATTTATCGAAAAGAAAATACCGCTATTGTACCGCTATTATTCTCACCTGTATCTAGCCCTGCCTACAACTACATACGCGATCACGGAAAAAAACGGGTGACGGTAAAACTGATGGTGTGTGAATGCGTTCTTAGTTGACTCTCAAACAGAGCGGGAGGCCTATGTCCCTTACCAGAACAAAGGCCTCCCCCCAAAGAATGCCACGCCACGAACAGCGATCTTCAGCCGCTTGCATTCATCGACTCCCTGCGACCGCTACATCGTCGACGATCCATCGAGTTGGAGGTTGTCCTACACTCCGTTTCGCGTTAACTAATCTGTATTCCTTAATTCCAGTGACAAAAGTGATAAAAGCGCGAGCCTTCATCGTCCACATACTAGGCACCGTGCTCGGCTTCACCCGTGAACTGGTCGACGACAGTTTCAACAGGTTGCTGAATAACGTGTTGTATGAGCTCGTGTCTGAGAGGCGGCTGGCGCATTTGATTAAATTGGGACATGGTACGTTTTCTTTCTCACCTTAACTACATACTTATTTTATATAGTATGATATTTTTCACCCAGCACGCTCGAAAACAACGTCTGATGGAACTCGAAATCTCGCAATAAATTTTAACTGCGTGCGAATTTTTTCGAAAATCAAGAAATTTTATATCTTTGTAATTAAAAGTACTTACGACATTTAGATGATTGCGAAACAAGCAAATTTTTCATATAATGTGCGTGTATATTTCACAAGGCAAATTTTACTTTTAAATGTTGTTCCTTGAAATTCTTCACGAGAGACTGCTTTGCTCAGGATTTAATATCGTGGTGGTCTTTGTGAGGGTGTCACTAATAAACTCTTTAAAAAGAAAATTACAATCAAATAATAGAATTAAATTAAAACTAGTATTTACAATTGAACTAATTGCAGACTGTTGCAAACAATCTACAAGTAGCTTAACTGATCCATATCAATACCATACTAATAAACCAAATCCTAAGGAAACATGTAGTAGTAATAACTGCGTCCTATGTATATTGTTTATTATTTTCCAGTCCTGTTATTCAGTAAAAAGCCGCCAACGCACCAAGACCCCGACCAGATGCGAGAGACGGCCAGAGCGCAGCTGTTCGCTTGCATCCCTAAAAGCGCAACAGCCCTCTTTGGTCCCGGGCTGCCCATCTCTGTGATGACGGCTTTCGACTTGATACAGCAACCGCAGCTAAATAAGCAGGTAAGAATACTCGAAATATTATCTTAAAATCTATCAGCATCATCAGCTTAGGCCAGTCCACTGCTGGACATACGGGCCATTCAAGTATTACGTTAGCACCAAAGGGGGTCTTTGATCATTGCTTTGCTTATTATTGATGACATGGGGAGGAGGGTGGGATAGGGATTACGTCAGCAAAGGTTTTTTCAAATTAAAACGTGTTTCTATCTGTAGCATCGTAGATCCGATGAACCATTTTTATTTTAATGGTGACATTATCGAGTGTTTTCAACTTTTAAATTGTAAATACTTGAACAAGACAATTAGTTTCCGGTCATTATAAAAAAAATTACGTGTTTATAATACATGTTTTTCTTTATTTCAGCTCGTCTACAATCTTCTAGACCTCTGCCTAGTGGAACTATTTCCAGAACTGAACAATGAGAGCGAGAACCCGACGTGACAGACAAAGTTTCTGACGTATTCGTATTGTAAGGAACAGTAACCGTCTTAACGATATTATTAGAGATATTTTACTATAAAAACTCGCAGATGGACGAATTCACTATGAATGTAAGCGGGTTAACAATGAACCTTGATCGTTGTTAATCCGCTTACGTTCATAATAAATTATTAGACCTATGTTAGACCAGTGAGGTTGGTACAAAATGGTACAGTCGATACTGTATGTATGCGCTTTAATACCTTGTCGATTTATAGTTGGTTTCTTGACGCCCATAATGACAAAGTACTAAAATGCAAACATATCACATTCGACTGTACTGTCAGCGTCAAATTGATATGAGCGTCTAGTGTAGTCAAAATGATCTGAAAAACATAAAAACTATTTGATATACGCAGTTCGAATCATCGAATTATGGTAAACACAGTGTTCAAATATCTTACTACTCATTGTTTCAGTCATGATCTTTGTTTGCTAAGATAATTTTGAACACCCTGACTGCTCATATAAATATGAAACAATGAGTAGATATTTATGATAATTTAAGATATTTTGAACAACTTGGGTGCTTACAACAATATGATAATTCGAACTGCGTAGGTATATCAAATTGCTTTTAATTTGTTTCAGATCATTTTGACTACTCTAGACGCTCATATCAATTTGACGCTGACTGTATGTGCCTGCCTACTCTGTACTTTTTTTTAGCCCGTGTTAAGTGAGCAACACATTAGGTACTTAAACAAACCGTAAAAATAACTTTGCGCTATGTTGTTTACTTTAAGTTGCTAACTTAAAGTCGGCCGCTAGTTAAAGTTGCGATTTTTTGTCAGTTTTCAATGAAAATCTGCTAAAAATTGGCAATTTGAGACGTGTTTAAATCTGAGTTGCGTTTGAGTATTCGGGCGTCAATCTCCCAAAATATCTTTGAAATAAACGAAAATAGAACTTCATAATACAATGCATGAACGAGCACTTCATTCTACTAGAAATATAAAATGTAATTCAGTTATATATATCATAACTGTAATATAAAAACTATCATAGTTTGATTAATTAAATACGGATATAAGCGGGCTAGCTACGAACACTACTTTATTAAAAATAATGTTCGTAGTTAACCCACTTCCACCCATAGTGAATATAACTTTACCCCCGAATACTCGGAACCTAATTTAGATGCACGCGTCAAGTCGTGATTTTATCAAGTGACTAAATATCGCGACTTGAGACGTCCTTAAAAATGAGTTCCGTTTAAGTAATCGGGTGTTAGGCTCTCAGTTGCTTGCTTGCTGTCATGTATATTGCTACTGGTTAGCGAACTAGCAAATCTGTAGCGATGGACATGTCAGCAACGCAGAGCCTAATATACAGGGTTATTGATAAATCGCTGACACTGCGTGACCTGCTGGTTCTGCCCATTATCACATTTTCATTGTGAAGACGCCAAGTCCTTATTCTCAAATTTGGTATTGGCAGTACCCCCTCCATTCTAAAATCGTTCTTTATAGGCTTTATTTGAAACTAAACTCATGGCTTTGTTCTGAATTAACAGTACGTGTGGGAATGGGATATCGGTCTTTAGTAATTCATTGGGTTCCGTACAAACGTGTTTTTTCATTTTATATTAGAGTATTAACATTCTTTGCTAACGTGTTCGTGATGATGGGCAGGACCCGTACTTCACGGAGTGTCAGTGATTTGCCAATGACCTTGTTTATGTAGTTCTATTTTCGATCATTTTTTGGGAGAACTCTACCATTCACACGCACTGATTCTGAAATTACAAAAAACTCACGTATTGTTTAGTTATATTCACGCTATCGTAATGAGCTTAACACTACCGTTGCCATAATATTTTATAAGTTTACGTACTTACGGATGCGTATGGCAGCAGATATTATTTATTGTATTCAGTATTATGATGATCTTTACTTGAGTCCTTTTTAAAACGAAAAATTTAGGAAAAATTATGTCTAAAGTATGTATTTGGACTCGAGTAATTCAATAATATTAAGTTAAATATGTATGTACTTATTTGTTATTGTATTTTCCTTAAAACTGGACCGCACATACTTAAAATAGTTTTAGACATTTATTGATTAAATTCACTTACCTACCCCTTATTATACTATAAAATACGTATTTTTGTTCTTCCAACACAAGTTAGGTTCGAAGTTTATATTAATTATTATGCACTTTACTGTAAAAATACGTAAAAACGCATGTATCTTACGTATTTCTAGCGACTCACAAATGAAACTCAAACAGAAACTATATTTAGTTCAATTTCAAATATATTTATTTTAAATCATAGAAAATGTGATTACATATACAGACATATCATATCATTAAACATTTAACATAAGATGCCTAATGTTTATTTGACTTGTAAAGAATTTCAGTAATATATATGTAAAAATAGTGCCTGACATGAGTGTTTGCCTTAATTAGCTGTTAATACTGTTATTTTTATCATGAAACCATACCAGCAAAGCTACGGGAAAAGCTAGTTGATAGAAGCTAGGCAAGCAAATTTCACTGAAGGGTCACCTCTACGGGCGAGGCGATAGTTGAGCTGTAATAGCATTTAAGGCGAATTACGGGTGAAACTTTCACAGTTATTTATTGAATTTCTTTTAGAGGCCAAGAGCAATTCAACGTTTTCTGCTTAATTAGCTTATAATAATGTAAAAACTTACAACTATACACGGAGCCACGAGACACGTGTACAAACCCAAAAGCGGGTGATTCTGGACCCCAAAAGAATCGTCTTTTGTTTTACGATTTTTTTAAGTTAGTTGAATTTGTCATTGACGTGCCAAAAATAGCCCGTGAAGGTGAATTCTTACTAGAATCATATATTTATTTAATATACGGAAAAAATAGTCTCATGAACTCAACGATTACTTATACTATTTAAATGTACTTTGTATATTTGTAAAGCATTATTATATTTTTATATTAATTTAGATTAATTAAAGCAATACCTACATTATGCAATGCACCAAGCAGAAGGTTGAGGTTGTAAGATGTGAGGAGGATATTTTTAACGTAAAAAGAAACTGAATAAATTATTTTATTATTATTCGTTGCCTTTTCTTCACCTACTTAGTTAGATGCCAGGTTATGTTCTGAAGTCTTCCTGTAACATTATCCTCCAATCCTACTCATATTTTAAAGGCCTGTTTGGCAAAAGATAAAGCCAGAACTTGTGAATGGATCGAGTTGAAATTTTACACAATTAGATCTGGACCCGAAATAACTTAAGGCTGCTACTTATTTAAAACAAAAACGGTAGCGTAGCCCCGTGAAGAAGTTATTTATAACAAGGTATTTATGTCAGAGGTATATATACTTGGCATAAAAGTAGTACAGTAGGTCATTATTGTCTATTCTACCCTGAACGTTAAGGTTAGGGTCAGCCTTCGATATACAGGGCGATATAGCGCCGTCCGTCGCCGCTGCCGCTCACGATCGAAAAATATAGGGTACGCTCAATAACTTCATGGAAATATCCAAGAACAAGAAATAGTGTGATGTTCCTGAACGTGTCTCAAAATTTTTTCATGTTGCCAAATCATGAAAACTGTTTTTGCCATGCCAGTCAATAATGAGTAAATAAAAGCTTCAGTTTTTGGGAATGATGTCCATCCATGTACCATGTACATGATTGTCTGATGATTTACTTACTGCATATCAAAAACAGAAAGGATGGCATAAAAATTGTGCTTGAGCCTAAAATTATAGGTAGTAGTATTCCGTGAAATTATTTTATTTTCAGTTATTCGACTGTCAATCCATTTGTCATGTCATGTCCTAACGCTCTACCGATTTTATTTTTTATCACTATTTTGTTAGTAAAACTTTTGAAACTATCATGGTCATTAACATTAAAGTCATTTAAAACGGAACAATCAAATCATGAACAAATTTTTCAAATTGGTCCTGTTGTTTCGGAGCCTGTTCAATTCAAACAAAGTATATAAATATGTAAGTATCCATCGAATTATGGGCATTATAATATAAAGGAGTGGCCGGGGCCTGCTAGTCTTTTTATGTAGTTTTTTCGCAAATTGAAGGTTTAAAAACTATGGTGGCAGCACCAAATGGCGAGTGTCAAAGTGTCAAAATCCTGTCAAGTTATTTTTTTTATTTTACATCATGGCGGATAGCAATAGGGGTCGGGTGTGTGTTGCTTTGTTATTTTTATTTTCGTAAAATAGGAATTAGGATTAGGTAGCTGTAGAAAAACGTAAATATCGTAGACGTAAATCGTTCTGTATCTTAGAAGTAGAACATTAGTGCGTTAAAAAGTGATTGTAGAACACGAAAGCCCATTGTTTTGAAACAAGTTTATTTTTCTACTCACGCTAACATTTCGTATAATTTCACTGATGGATTTAGTTTGTTTGTTATTGTAATGTGACCTAGTGACGTCAATCTTAGACTGTGTGGAGAACGAGTCAAAACAAAAGTACCCAAAGTGCACAATGAGATTCCAGTGTAAATATTGTGATGGATGTGTCTGCTGAACATTTTTCGAACTCGAAATGGAAACGGAGGCGTCAGGGCCGTGCCAAAAGGGTGGCATGCGCCTCAGCGAAGCCCTCGACAACATGCAGCTCGCCTACAACCCTATCACCAAACAGCTCCACTTCGTAAGCCCTAAAGTAGACAAGACACGAGAGGAAATCTTGGATGAAATCGACAAGTTGTCTAAGAAGAGCAGTTTCAGTGATGAAGGGAACTTTTCTATATCAACCTGTGAGAAAAGTGATACCAGTGACTCTCCAAAGAGTACTCTTCAATGGGGTGGCAGTGTGGGGCATCAAAGAGGGAAAGACGGTGGCTCCTTCTCCAGTACTGTTTCTAGTTTATCTGAGTGCTCACTTGGTTCTGCTGCATCGAAGGATGATGATCTGCCTGATGTTGCAGCTTTTCATCAGGATGAAGGGAAGTTAAAGAAGAAAGGATTGTCTGGATTTTTTAGTCGGTGAGTTTTAGACAAACACCTTTTTATTATTTTTGATTAAGTATTTCAAAAATGAAAATCTTCTTTTTCAAGCCTAGTTGAGAGCAAAGTCAATTGATTTTCTTTGTCCATGTTAATGATGCAAAGATAATTTCAACATGATAGATGTATCCTTGCTCACATATCAATGTTTATGTAACAGGTCACATAATACCCTACACTAGGACACTAGGAAGTATTGCATGCGTATTGGGAATGCTGTAATTAGCAAGCGAGTAGACTACTTGATTTACACCTTCAATCTGTAATGTTGCCAGACTAGAATACTTTAACAATTGTTTTTCATTTGTAAATAAACCTCATTGTTATTGTAGAGGTCAATGTTCTCCTAATCTTTCTTGCAAGATTTGTCTTCAAAAACATTCCGCGCACTCAATTCCAAACAAACATCTCTATTCTGTGGGTTGTTGACATCAATTAATATTCAGAAAGGCATTGAAAATTTAATACCTAGTCCCTTTTAAGATTTAGATCTGCTTTCTTAAGAAAAAAAACAACAATAATTTAATCAATAATTTATTTGTGACTTTTCATATAATTTCTATGCAACTATTAATAAGTTTCCAATACATGAAAATACCAAAACCTATACCTAAAAAGTCTTGTTGGTTTACAAAATACTAGTAGCACATTTTCCTAAAATACTACTGACCATAAGAACTGTTTTCGATGCCAACCAGCTCACAAGAAATCTCAAACAATTTCTTCTGGTGGTCGACATTCTTAGAAAACTTAGAACTGATACCCTCAACACAGTTACTAATATAGAGACCACCCTTTTTATCTAGACTTTCTTCAAAACAAGCATAAAGGATAGACACAGCTCCTTTTGCTGGTGTTTTGAAAAATATCCTCATAGCCCATGGGAACACCTTTTTGAAAAGAGTCTTATCAAAGAGATCAGTGTCTACGATGCCTGGGTGGACGGCAAAAGCCTTTACTGGGTAGTTGTTTTCTTCCATAATATTGTTGATGTGTCTCGCAGACATCAGCTGAAACAAAGATCTTAATTAATAACCCAATCAATAATATATTAGAAAAAGAGTCTTTAGAATAGTAGAAAATAGAAGTAAAGTTATACCTGAGCCAACTTAGCCTGGGAGTATGCAGCTGTTGTGTCATAATATTCCTTCATATTGATATCATCAAAGTAGATCTTGCCAGGATAATGCGCACATGAAGTCACATTAACAATCCTCGATGGTCCTTCCACAGCTCCGCCGCTTTTCAGCGCTGGCAACAATAAATGTGTCAAATAGAAATGCCCCAAATGGTTGACGGCCAGTTGTGATTCAAAACCATCCTCGGTGACCTCATAATCTCCGAACATAACTCCAGCATTGTTAACAAGTATGTTGATCTCTGGGTATTTCTGTACCACTTTTTGTGCGAACTCCTTTACAGATTTCATAGACTTCAGATCCAGTTTAAAAGCGGTTAAATTTTCAGCGTTTTCCATTGTCTTTGATATGTTTTTGACATCATCTGGATTTCTTATCCCCATAACAACTTTCACGTTCGCTTTGAGCAGTCCTCTGATGACTTCAGTACCAATGCCTCGGGCTCCGCCGGTGATAACGGCGATTTTTTTCCTTGCATCTGGCAACACTACCTTGTTTCTTCGTATATTGACCCAGTCGTCTATTAAACCACCGACGCCTGCTCCTTGCATGTCTATCGCGTGTTTAAGATCACTCAGGAGATGCTTTAGGGGTTTGTGTCGGTTGAAGTACCAGTAGATCGCCGCTGAGGCTACAACAACGGCAGAGATGACGCTCACAGACATTGTTAGGTTATGTTCGTACTGTCGTTTGTACGGCCGCTACGGTCTGACTGGGCGCTTTCACTCCGTTGAAATCCTCGGTGCGTCGCTTTCTCTCGGTGTTTTGTGAACCGTTAGTCCTGGTATGTCTATGCGCGCAGGTAGACTCCGATCCCACAGTACAACTTCTGAAACATAAACAACATCATTAGGGACAATAGACAAAGCACGAGTATGAAATAATTTTCGGATCAAAGTCTATTCTTCAAATAATACCTACCTATAGGTACCTAGTTATTACACGAACACTTTGTAACCATTAAAATGATTCGACACATGCATTGTGTTATACGTACGTTTTATCTGGCCACGGCCTGAGCACTGACTGACTGAAAATGATGTAATGTTTAATCTCAATTGCAAATTTGCAAATATTTGAAATCTATTTCCCACTGTTTATTACCACCATTACTTCTTACTCAACGTTTGATCTTCAACAGATTTTATTGTTCAATGAAACATGTTTTAAAGCAAACCTATTTCGTTTAAGTATTAGGTAGCTTAATCGCGCATGCGTATTACGTGTCTGTATTCGCTCTTGATTTCTAAATAAGGCAGAAGACTGGTTTTGTTCCGAATGCTCTAATAATATGTAAGTATTTCTGCTTTGTATTAACACCAAAAGTCAACAAAATACAGGAAAATCTCGCTCTGTCATATAATAACATTGACTCTGTCACAGTCTTCTATCAAAGACAAAACATATAAAAGTGAAGTGTCTGTTTAGATCGTAGCTTTATGAAGAGGGGCCGGGGAGCCAACGTTATATTACATGCCATCAACGGGCTTCTAAGAATTTCAACCTCTCAGCACATCACATCACATCAATGCAATAAGAGATCCCTTCATGGAATCGAACTGGACCAAACAACACGCCCCTCTCCTTCTAACACAAATAGTTCCACATAGTCAGAATGAGACGGTGCTACATTACGCTGGATTAAATCATAGGTAGCCGTTTTCATCGGTAGTCAGGAACTTTAATAAAGGGTCTTTGAACTAAACCACAGTTATGTTAACAGTTAGTAAAGGCTTGACTGAAGTTTGTAAATCGGTAGACGAGACGTCTGATGATGCGCATCGAGACATGACGTGATGCACTGAATGTACCAACACCAGGTAGGTATCTACCTACCTACTCGATCAGCAAGAAAGAAAGGTTTTATTTACCAACGAATAGTAGGACAGTTAACTATTCAAATGCAGGTGTCAGTGAATCGCTTAAGTGTCTCAAGTCTGTCTTCTCGTTCACTCATAAGATCTTGGAAGATTTTAATGATTGGGGGGGGGGGGGGGGGGGCGATGACGTTCATTAATTAAGTACTTATTATGTTCCCTAGACTAGACCCTAATGATTTTGTTTACAGTGTAAAATCTTGCTTGGTTATGTATAAATTTAAATATATATTGCGATGTAGAAAACCCAGGACAACCTTTGTATTTAGATTCTTATTTACAATCTTTCCAAGCACGCACGTATAGGCTATCGTAACATAACACTAGATAACAAAAATGAATGAGACTGGAAATTTTGTAATAACTTTCAGATTAGACTCAATACGTTAATCTTATCAGGACCGTTGGACAGCTGTTCCGTATCGACCTATTTGTTGTTGAAGTGGCACAAGTATGTTTACAAATCGTTAAAATAATTGCTTGACAAACGCTCCTCTTGGACCCACTAGAAGGCAATTAACCTGATAATTAACATTCAATTCACTTATCGGCTCTACGATGACTTAGAAAATGACTTTTATCTCAACAAAGGTATTCATCGTGATCGCGTGTCTGTCCTTTTGTATTAATTAATTTATTTACACCATTGTTAAAAATCTAAGCGAAAACTTGAATGGATTTGTTTTGAAATTCTTAACACGAAGAAAGTTAACCTTGTGGTTTCCACACGCAAATCTTGCAACGGCAGACCGCAAATTTGTACAAGCCCACGAGTAAAATAAGTTAAAGGAAAAAGAAAGTTCTAGTTGTTAATGCATAAAAAACATTTTTGTACGTAACCTCCATTCCATAGTAGGTTAGGTCGGTGTAGGAACTTACAGGTTAGTTTCTGAACTTTGTAAATGTTAGGTATAATAGCATGCTTAGTCTGGCACTTTCGTGGTTCGTGTATCAAAAATGCAGACTTCTGATGCCTTTACATTAGATCTATTGAACAAATTCTACAAAAAAAATCCGCGTAACATAAACACACATAAACAATATGTCTGTTGCGAGCTTCAAAGGAATCTAAAGAATTCGCAGTGTAAAGAAAACAAACAAAATGGATGCTCAAGTTGAACTCTGAACCAAGTACCATTCACAATACAACAAACTGTAAACAGTAAACTCTTCCAGTCCCTATAAACTAGTATTTATTTCTTAAACCTGTTCTTGGAAGCTCAGACGCTGTGCCTGCGACCCTAAACCTCTCACCATGAACTTGTTTCTGGCTTCCGAAACCATTGCCGGCTGTGCACACTATCTCTTCTGCAATTGGCTTGTGGTGCCAGCAATAGCAAGCTTGGATGATCTTAGCGTCAAAGCCATAGTCAGTCAGCTCCTTTGCTTGCTTGCTTTTGGTGCATTCGTACTCGACGCACTGACGCAAAAACCTTTGAGCTACAGTCTAAAGTGTTTATAAATTTCCAACGACCAGTTCTAAGAAAAAGCTAAGTTATTGCATATGTACCTTGCCGTTACAGGAATACCTTGTGCGAATAAACACATTCACTCTGTTTAGAAAACAAACTAATGGAACTGGTTTAGGAGTTGATTTAATGTTATACCCACCTGGAAAGTTGCGCATCAGAGATCCGAACGGATTGGCGAACCCTAACCTTGCATCGAGTTGCGTCTACAAGTCTAGTTTGAATGTTTTTTCGATCCACTGATGTGTATAGTTGATCGATATGTATTTTATTATATAAATTCAGTTCCATACGTAGAGCGAAATTTGTATACAAGCCTGAGCATTGTTTTTAATGCCGTTATTTACCTACTTGATTTTACATGGTTCAAAGTAACTATGTATATTGGAAATTTTATCAAATGTTTTTTGCTCTCTTCTAAATGATTCTCCATAGTCACAGCCACCATAGGATCCGAGATGCACCCTGTCTCTTCGATCAGCATCAGCGATTCTCTTTGTTCGCCAAGTATTAAAGTTCATTGAACTAATACAAGGCTTTTGTTCACAATCACAAGTGCATACTTTGCACTGAAAAGGCTGCAAAAAGAAACGACACCACAACACATGGTTCACTTCACACATGTCGCTACACATGACACCTGATCTCGGAAGCTTTTTGTGCAAGCGTCTGATCTGATTGCATCTTAGAACCTTGAAAAAACCTGTTATTTTGTCAAAATTTACGCTTACTTTTTACATCCAGTGTAATTCTAGTCGTACTACTTAACTAGTCGTCGCTAAGATCTTGCAACGTTTTTCTAGCTTATGTCTTATATGCTGCAGATCTTTTAAAACGTTTCAAAATAAGCACTTGGCACAACGCCTTGACGTGAATTTGGCAATGTCAATTCATCCACATGCGTTTGCTTGCCATCAAGTAGGTACCAAGGTCCAATTCCGCAAAATAAACTGTTTCGTCATTGTGTCGTTCTAACTAAAGAGCTTTAATTTACTCAATTGAATATTTGAGGCACGAACGGAATTCTTTTGTGATATTATCAATTGTTGGAACTTGTAAAGCATTACATTCTTCTCACGTACGCTTTGTATTACTTTTATGTGCCAGCAGTTGTTATTGTTTATTGATTACTACGTAATATATTACTTTTAACATTTATGGATTTTCTTAAATTTGCATTCATCTTTGATACTTGTAGCTCAGTCAGTCCCACATGCAATGTCAACTTTTCTATGTCTTTTCGCAAGATTTTTAGTTTGATCTTCAGTACTGCTGTTGTCTACTTGATTTGCCTTTTCTGTGGCTCCAAATGCAACTATTTGTCTAATCTGCACTTTTCAATTTCTATTGTTATCGAATCACAATGTAACAGATACTAATTCCCTTTGTAATTAACAATGCCCGGCGCTGCTATTGAGTCAGCTGTTGATATGGGCTCCAGAATAGTATGTTCTACCATGTCATTCATTAATACTTCATCAGTGACGTCACAGCCGGTGATAATAGTTCAGGAATGTAGACCTGTCATGCATGAGTATCATGAAGTTTGCTTGAAACAAACCTCAATTAGCTACTGACGTAGTTTCCTTAGTTATGTTTGGTTATTATCTTACATTCTTTGCGTTGGCTAGGTAATTTGTTTATTTGCATGAGTTTTATCATGATTTGCTTGAAGATTTTTCTTTCGCAATCTTTTAGAGGCATACATTGTAATAGCATAGGTCCTTTATCATCGCAAATTCATAACCATAACTAAGTACTTGTTTTAAGGAAGCACCGAAATTCCTGCTTAGATTAATGACTCATTACGAAGTGTCAATTGTCTTGTGAATCATACTGGTATCGTAGATCAATTACGATTATGGCAACACTGGTTTTAGTAACTTGGGCAAGTCTGCAAATACTGTGAGTAATGTTTGAGTCACAAAATGTCGTGCTATAAACACCATAACGAGTCGAAAGGTGTTATGATGGCTATCTTTGTAATCTGTTTAAATAGATATCACCTTTCGAAAAAGAAGAAATGTAACCAGTTTTTCTACCTTTTTTGTGAATGTAGAAGCATAAACAAACCTTTTTGTCTTTTTAAGACGGGTTGGCTGAAATAGTTTCTTTTTAATCAGATTCCTTATGTTTGTTTCAACAAGCTATAATATGTCGTTGCACAATGAACTCTATAAATGTAACACTCTGATTAGAATTTTACTGTTAACTAAAATTATTTCCTAACTTTTGTTTAATTAAACGAGTCTGTAAGTACTGTAAGTAGGTACTTAAAGTCAGTTCGGTATTCAGTATTATCTAAAACTATTGCGTAAACTGAAGATAAAATTGTTACGAAACCATTCGTTAATATTGTATGTACTTGAAATAAATCGCGTGTGAAACTTTAACATCGTGATTTTGAATTATTTTTAACAGTTTTCAGTTCCGTGACTTTGAAAACAACGATGTGAAGACTTAGATTTTATATTTTTTGTCTCGCTGTTTAATTCTTTGTACTTTTGTCTCGTTAGATCTTAATATTATCTATCAGTCAAGTAGTAGGTACAAGTACTTACAACTTTTACCAAGAAAACCACACTTGCAGTTTGTAACGTTCAAGCTAAAAAGGTGGGTTTGTTTCTTTGAAAATTTTACATCAATTTATGTTCTATTGTATTTATATGTTTATTATGTTCATGGAAGGACTAGGCCATCTTTGCCTTTTTTCTCTTTGCCTTTCTATCTATCTATATAGATCAATAAAAAATACAGAAAACTTGTATGCACTAGAGCAAAGGTAGGGTATAAGAATAAACATAGGTTTATTCTTGTCTATAGCAATCCAGGCTCCAAATTCTAAAATAGTATTGTTACATGCAACATTGCTAAACTGCTTTGTAGAACTGACCGGTTATTTAATTTCGATCAGTGAAAGTGTGAGATCTGACAATTTTGTTACTTAATCCATATCTCGGAAGTTAACTTTCTTTACTGTGCTGTTAAATTTTTACTGAAGCGATAAATTGTTTAACTACTCGAGATCAAACTTAAACTGCTTCTGAGATAAAATTACAAAAAAAAACCTTCCAAGAATTGATTTGGTATGCTCCGAGTTATTTTGGTTTTTATAGCATTCTTTGCATCTTTGGTTTCTATAGCATTTTTTGCATCGGGTGGATTTCGTAAGGTTTCTTATTGTGCGATGGCTTCTATTATTCATTGAATGTTTGAATTCCATTGTATTTTATTTTGTATGATTACGCCAAACAACCAAACCTATATTTGGCCCTTGACGTTACACTCGAGTCGCTCATATTTCCATACAAACGTGGAAGGGTAACTATTTGTTGACCATCCAAAACTAAGGATAATACCTATCAACTTATCTCGTCATTACAATGTTTGTATACACCCAAGCCGTTCAAAAAGTATATATTTTAAAAATACAAATAAAAATGCTTCCAAACTTTCGTATTTCAATACTGCCCCCCTAGCACGGGGGTCGTTGTCTATGGTAGAATAGACAATAACATTGCATCGCCATACATTGCGTACATTATTGAACTTGATGGAGTGCATTTCAAATAATTTACGCATTGGATGACGAAGTGACGTAATTTTTCTCTATTCTACCCTAGACAACAATCCCCGTGCTAGGGGGGCTGATTTCAGCCCAACTTTGGGAGAAAATCCTAATCCTGACTAATATTATAAATGCGAAAGTGTGTTTGTTTGTTTGTCTTTCCTTCACGCCCTAACTAAGCAACCAATCGACTTGGTTTTTGGCAGAGTTAGTTGAAAGGATGGAGAGTAACATTGGCATACTTTTTGCTCTGGTAAAACATCAAATTCCCATAGGAGAGTTAAAGGAATATTCGAATTTTTACACGAACTTAACGCGGGTTAAACCGCGGGGAACAGCTAGTAAATAATATACGGAAAAGGAAACTCTTAAAGTAAAGCCCGGCCGTTCCGATTCCGACATAGTGAAGTTTGAAATACCTATATTTTGGAAAGATATACTCAATAGTTGTTTAATTGACTGTACCAAGTCCTCTTCGGTCGTAGATGACACATCCGTTATATCTGATTAAAGTCTACTGGAAACATGATTTGACATTGGTACATCTTTTTATCTTACGTCTTGAGTTTCCAAGCAAGATTATCTTTGTCAGTTGGATGTCAGTCTAATGCGAGATAAAACATCTCTTGCCTTCATCTTGCAAAATAGAAAAGTGTCGACGCGCGAAAAACAAATTTAACAATGTTATAATAAATTCAGGTAAAGAAATAAAGAAAATGATTAGTTGGTTGGAGGAAATATACCGTGATTTGGCCACGGTGGTGGTGGCCGACTTAGTTGGACGATAAATCAAAACAAACGATTTCCTAATGATGATTGTCTTTGGACCTTAGATGATTCACCAACTTTATTTCCTAGTAAATTAGAATCTACAGCTTGTACAGTCAGTCCTTCTTTCTGACTAATCTACTGGAATATTACCTACCTGCTAGGCAACGAAGTACAAAATGTACTTCGTTGATATTTGAATCGATCCTAATATGCCTTTGTAGGTTAGCCATAAAACTAGTACTTTGTAGGTACAAAAATCAACGAAGTACAAATGTACTTCGTTGATTTTTGAATCGATCATATTTTATGAACTTTTGTTACCTAGAATCTATCAACAAATTCCCCAGGAAAGTTATATGTTTTTTTGGAATCAATTTAATTTGCGAACTTTGTGGACTACGTTACCTCACACTTAATGAAATAAACTGTAATATATTAGTATTATTATTAGATTTCATTAACTTTTTGTTAATCTTAAGTTGGTACCTTCTGTGTTAACATACTCAGAACTTTATTTGTCTTTGTATGCTGCTACTTTAAATACATAATGCCTCCCGCGGAATGAGTACACTGGTGACCTGCGCGACAGGTTTTTCATAAACCTATGACAGGCACCAGTCTCTCACAACACGGAGGATAAACTGCTTTTAGTACCTAATACATGTATTACTCTTCCACCAGTAATGTAAACTAAGCTCCTACATACCTACCATATAATGTCGTACTTTTCTTTGTGAGAGAAAATAAACGTTTTATTTATTTTATTTTTTATTTACTTGTCAGAAAAGCTCAAATTAACATCTAAGTCAGAAAAACTTGCACAAGGACTTGAAAATTCATATAGAACTCTAGGCCGTCTACCGCCCGCCGGCGTCGTACTGAAAATGTAAATAAACATGACCTCACGATCAATGCGCCAACTTTCACCTGCCTGAAGTCTGAAACCAGCTCTATACTAATACACTTATATTTTTTTATTGAATATTCAACAACTCTATTCTCGGTCACTCGATAGAATAACAATGGACTGACGTACTTACCTCAAACGCACGAATGACGAAAAACAATACGCAAGTAGCAGCAGGAAACAATACAACAGAATGCCTCGTGTTTATAATGGATCTAAGTGTATGTAACAATGACGTACGAAATAGATTATAAGAGAAAACATCTGGCGCACAAGTGGAACTTATTTCGAATCATGAAAGAGTTACTCGTACAGTCAAAACAAGGGTCTTATAAAGCCAAGGCACTAAATTTATTCAGAATTCTTATCTCGCTCGGTCAGTCGTGCGTTGCACTTATGAATAAAGATGATGTCATCGAGAATTCTCGACGTACTGACCATATTATTTTAAATTACTTGCCAACTTTATATGCAACGACTCGATACGAAAAAATAAAGGTTAATCAACTACACCAAGGTTTTCATTATAACATTTATAACAGTCATATTGTGAATATCATATTTTGCACGATGAGTCGACATTATCGTTCACGAGGCCATTATCATGGCCCTTATTAATTGTGGATAGTGAAACGATAGCGTCCTTGAGTTTCAAGCTTCTTTATTTTAAAGAGTCATACATTATCCTTTAATACTAGTTCCAATTAAGACTGGCATGTATTTTCATTTTAACCGCCTGTTAACTTATTTCTGTCAAGTAGCAACAGTTCACTCTTTCTCTTTGACTCAGGGCCAGTTCAAAGTATGGTATTCCGCGCATTTTTGTATTGTCCAATACTACGTTGACATCTTGAATGTCGACGATGTTTACGTACAAAATCAACTCTGTGTCCATTGTCCATTATATTTTGCGTATCTTACATAACCTCCTCGCAAATTCTTTCTCAACTTTCGTTCTTACAACACATTTGTTTGAATTTGTGCGTGTTTTGTCGGCATTGAGGAGAATCGTAATTTATATCATTGGCGTTACAGTAACAATGTGCATGAAATATTAATATGAATGGAAAATTTTACATTTTATCGGTGTGTTGTCATGTACGTGTTTAAGTAGGAACATTTCCGAGACAGGTGGCACTTCTTAATTAACTAAATTACCCAGTAGGTACTATAGAATGTTTGTGAGAAAGCATCGAAGTTTCTTTACAACTTAAGTCACATTTGACAAGCAACATTGCAATGGATCCCAAATTCCTGAATTTTCCTCAATAAAGTCTAAAAATAGCTTGAAGTTCCACTCAGTCGATTAAAGCTGATATCATATAAGTGGGTACTAGACTCTGGATAGGATCTTCACGGGTAATTCAAAACTCTTGGCATTCAAGGCTATCTCAATTGAACTCTCCCGCTGTGATGTTTCATCTGTTCGTTGTGATCGTGGTCGTTGTTCTGCAGCATTATATCCTGCCTTTATTTCTCTCAAATATTTCATGTTATGTATAAAATAATTTTATAAACAATGCTGGACAATTCACATAGCATCACGCAAAGCTGAGCTTGTGTTATGGGTACTAGATAACTGATATACTTACCTATCTGTATAGAAATGATTCTTTAACATAAAACTACTCAATACGATTACCAGCTTGAACGCGTTACAAACCAACACCACCTGAAGTTTGTTCGCCTTAAATATTAATGTGATCCATATTGCGTCGTAGATTCAGTCTGCCATTTAAATGTGTAAAATAAAAATGTCTATAATTCATCGTTTCATTTCAGTTACATTGTCGTTTTGTGTGTGAATGGTGTGTTATGTTGCTGGTTTCTATTTATTTATATTATTTGCAAACTTCACACGTATCGAGGCCGTTTGATAATATGACTGCCAAAGCTATGTAAGTTGTAATGACTGTTTTCATCGTTAACAAGAAAACATTCATAAATACCGCACATATGTTTTTCATATCTTTTATTTCTAAACCTTAAAAAACATGGTCACTTAAGCATTTATCAGGGCATTTTCAAAGCCCTCGACGCACTTGTTCATCCGGAGTTCCGTGTAGAGGCGGCCGGCCGGCGCCCCGGCGCGGGTAACGCGCCACTGTTGCGGTTTGCACCGCCTAGACTGGGTAGTGAATGCGTTGATGGGCATTTTTATACCGACCATTCCGAAAACTTCGTTCAAAATATTCCATACATTTTTGATTTCGATATGGCAAGCGCTCGCTAGCTTCCCCTTTCATGAGTGCAAGCAAACTGTGCAAAGTAAATATTAGCATTTCATTCGCAGAAGTAAACTCTGGGAGTCGGCCAAATGCGTAAATAGGTCTCGGCCAGTCTCCAGAGATTGGCTATAGTTTTTATATTTAACGTGTTCTCGTCGTAACATTCATTGGGCTTTTTCTGTGCTTCAGAATGTCTACATTTATTTTAATTTGTTTCTTTTTATTTCTATGTTAATTATTGTCAATTAATTTGGAACTGACATAGTTGTTCTTAGGTGCACCTCTTTGGTAGTGTAGTCAGTTGGTAGTTGTAACGTAACCTTGACATCGCTTCCGTAATCAAATCGCTCGTATAATTAGACTCATAAACGTTTTATTGGAACCGATTCTCGTGTTGGTAGGTATATCGTTCGTTTTGTGAAGTCTATAGTATTCGCAAAGAAACCTAGAGTTAAATTTTATGACTTTTTATTAGACTTATTTTGGTATAGCATGATAGATAACTATCGCCACTTTAGTATCAAGTAGCTTCAGCTCACAGTTTCGTTTGCGTGATACCTGGATAAAACGAAGGCTGTAACGTAACTCAAGGAAAATGTAGATAAAACCTTTGAATCAGACCAGTTGTTCCGGAGATTACCCTTCACAGAGATACTTAAGTACAAACTTTACCTGTTTCTTTTAATGCTGGACAATTAGAGATATTGATTAAGATCTTTATTTCTTCCACGTTTCCGAGTCCGGATGTTATTGGCTTTTTTTATCATCAAGCGTGTATGTCAAATGAATTGGCTGTCAGGATTCTTGTGTATCTAAATTACCAGTTCGGTTGGTTGGTTTTCTGATGAGTGTTGTTCATCATGTTTAATTTGAAACCTGTTATTGATAAGTAAACGGTAAAGCAATATAGATGTGCAGATACGATTCTTATCGCATTGTTGTTATGATAGTTCCAAGGTAACAAGTGCTATAAAAAAGTACATCATAGAGCAATTATGAGGTGCCAATCTGACATCGTCATCGTCTGAAATCACCTATTCTACCGGCATATTATATTTTGTTCCTATGAATTTACTCGTTCTTAGTCTTACAGTTCTTTTTACCTTATATCGTTACGGTTAACTAGTGAGAATGATTGTCTCATTCATAAATCAAATTCTCGATTAGTCACATCACATCGCGTTGTTGTCCTCAAAATCAACTGCATCATCTATCGAACAAAATTAGATCTTCATTCTCAGTCTTAAGGTCACTATCTGCAGCCGTCTTCGCATTATCTACAAGTTCATTTCAAGCGTCTCTATCAAAGGAATTTGGAGCTTCATTTATTGTAATAACATTACTAATTAGATGTCTGTTTGTTGATGTTTGCGACAGAGCTTGCGTTCACACGCTCGATGTCGCGGTGTCGTCGTGAGATCGAAACCGGAGGTTGGGAAATTTTGCTGAACTAATGCCGCCGTTTATTCTACTTATGGCAGCCGCATTATACATTAGTAGAGCCAGTGAAATTACTGTTTATTGAATTGGTAAGAAATAAAACGACAGAAATAAAAATGACAGATTTCTGAAGTGTTTTGACTTCGAAATTGTAGAGTCAGACCAGAACATAGATGAAATTCTTCAAAATAGTAACAAAAATGATTCGGCTATTTGCGTTACGAATTGAATAAGAATAAGCTAGGCAGGCACTCCAATTAAATTTTACGACGTTAGTTTCTAAGAATTAACTGATAAATTTTCTAAACCTTGCTTTGAGTTAATTATTGTATTAGCTACGTAAACTGTTTTATAATCAGTGAGTTTTCCTGCTTGTTTTAGGATCCACCTTCAATCTTCATGAAATAACCAATTTTAGATCACGACTTTAACCTTAAGAGTTCTTAGAAGACGGTATTGCTTTATTGCCATTAAATCATATTCGATATGGGGTTTTTGTTATGAATTCAAAATAATCACGAACTTATTTATTTTTAACCCACTTTGAAAGTGCTTTTCTATTTTTATTTTCGTTTATTTTTATCGTTTTATAAACATCTACAGTTATGTTCATCAAATATAATATAGTCTGTTTACATTCCAAAGTACAGATTAGATAACTTTTCTCAGAAAGCTTTCTGCTTGTCGATCGCTTTAAAAAGTTGTTTATTATGGCTTGTTCGGACCGGAAGGATAGCAAGATGAATATAAAGTGATAACACTTGGCCGGAATTATGTGGGCGTAGTATTTGCTGTAACAAATAAACAGACAAATTCTAATAGTACTATTTATTAAGGTCGCCAGGTTTGGTGGAATTCTTATAGCTATCGGAGCGTATTAAACCAATCAGATTTCGGAATCTAAAAGTATCAATGTTTTCAAGGCAAATCGATTGTTTAAACAATACGTTTGGTCTAGGACAGGTTCGCTAGCCAATGTACCAAAGCGGATTGCTGTACATTGAGTAATGTAAATCATGCTGTGTTTTATTCAATTCAGTTGGTTGTTTAGGTTAACATATTAAAACAAAACTCCAGTAAAATGTAGAACATAATAGTCTAGGTAAACACCGCCTTATTCATAATGGTATGCTTACTTAAAACAGCTGCTAAGCAGTGTTATTTCTCACTCTGACTTATGTCAATAGAAGAAGACGGAGTTAGCAGACTATTATGAGTAAGGGGGTTTGAGTATACCTACATTTACACTGTTTTTTCCTGATTTTGCCCAAGGTTTTTCAGGATGTTTTAAATAATCTTAACACTTGTATTATTAAACAGAATGTTCGGCAAAAGGTTTGTTATATGGAAACTAGGGGTAGGTGGAATCAAGTGCAATAGCTTGGCGACTTTTTTAACCCTGAAAAGTATCTCGGCTATTGGTAGAGTTTTCCCAAATTTGAACTATATAGTGCTGTAACTTTATTCATACAAATACCAGGGTTTAATTTTTGGGGTTAAAAGTTGTGCCGAACATCCTGTATATTCTCTGCTTTAAGTCTGCAATTTTAGAAGCGTGAAAATTGAAGGATACTTTTGGTGATGAAATATAATAATAATCAAAGTCCATATAGAACGAAAAATTACAATACACTTGGGGGAATTTTCCAACTTATTTTCAGAAAATGGCACATTTACGATCACAGATTTGGACTGCAGATTGCAGGCTGATGCTGGATGCGGCAAGCTAAAGACAGGGCGCTAAGACAAAAGCGCTTATTTATTAGGCCTATGTCCAGCAGTGGACGCATATAATAATATGTTGATGATGATTTGGAATAGACTATAATAAAGGTATGGTAGGAAAGGCTTATTGAAAACAGCAACAAAGCATAGATTTGAATTCCGATGATCCCAATTGGGAACCATAATCGAAACATCAGAAGGTCAAGAACACAATGGAATGTTAGTAACGCAACAATGGATGGCATCAGCGTGATTTGAATACATTCTGATTCGCCATTCGTTTTGATATTCGGTCTAATATTGTGTGCATCCGCGTTGGGTTTGGTCGGGAAATTCAATGGTTACGTTCTTGCTTCATTCAACCCATTTTTAATCCTTTACGGATTGCGCTAGTGCTCGTTTTTGTCAAACCCCTATTTACAACCTTTATCGACAGCATCCTAGATCTGCAACCTGACTTCACTGCTGCTTTATTTCTCTTAAATCTCATGTTCTTTCATTGCCTCCATCTTTTATAAATTTAAATTTACTAGTGATGTCCTTTCATAAAATCGAGTTTGTAAATTTACAACCAGACACAGCCTCCGTAGTTCTCCCTCGTACATATTTACTTGCATTGCGTTACATAATTAGAATTAATGTCGGTGTTTCCTCACAAAATAAAACCAATCGTTTGGATAAAAACGTCAAACATATACAAGCTATTTCCGGACCCCGTATGTAATCTCTTGACATCAACTTTCAACACATTTCATAAGCCCCTTGCGTGTTGATAGCATCGTATAAACTAAGAGAGTTCTTGACATTTTAATGGCGAGAGAGCTTCCTATTCTCGGCACAAGATTATCTTAATCTGCATTCAATAAAGAGGAAATCTGTACTGTTTATTTTATAAAATTAAATTTGTATGTTTTCGGTTGGTAAGTAATTAGATCATTCGGAGTAATATGTCCGGTTAAGAAGGTTTTGTCAGAAGGCAGTAGAAAGATAATATTCATTACTGTCAGGTAGGTCGACCTACGAAAGCAATAAATAATAAACAGCTTAAAGATTTTTCAAAGCAATCGTCTTCACATTGCTCACACGGTCACATTTACTCCCTGACCCCACATGACACGATGTTGCATCCATGCCACTGCTATTATGTTGAATCTGTCTGAGGTCAAATATTTTTTGTAGGAACTATACCGAGAAACCGTTACTAGTGTCGAATTATCGTGAATCTATTAAATTTATCTGTTTAAATTCTGTGTAATTGTGTGTGTGTGTTCCCATTGCACTTGTCTCATGTAATGTCTTTTTGTAATGTTTTTTTTCTGGTGTACAATAAAGTGTTTTTGTATTGTATTGTTCTGTGGTAATTGAGTGACTTTATTTACTGAAGATCTGTCTATCTTATACGTCTACACAGCTTGCTCTATTATGTGCTATTTGGCCTGTGCCACGTTTATCCACTCGTTCTCGGCTATTTTAACGATGTCATTTGACCATCCCTTGGTGGACTGTCTCTTTGTCGTATATTTTGCTTACTTTTTGTTGTCTGTTCAACTCACATGTTGAGTTAGTTAAGTCCTAACTGCTACTGATGAATTTTATCAATCATATTTATCATACAAGTTCATTATCTAAAGTGTCATAGATCATTGGTTGCATAAGACCGCCTTGGCCGAGCGATGGTTCGTGAGCGAGAACCAGTTCCAAGTTGCTTTGGTTTTTACGAAGCTGATCTTCATTGCTCTGTGGTTTTTCCCGTTAGCTTTATATTTGTTGTTCATTTAAAAAACTTGTTTTGTTTTGAAATTAAATCTCACGTTCTACACATAGTCCCTTATTCTGACTGATATATGAATAATGTTAGGTTTCCTGATTGTTTTGTATTCCGAAAAAAAGGAATAATTTGTATTTAATTTTTATAATAGGTAATATCATAGTTTAGTTTCCAGTAGTTCTCTGATGTCAAAAGTGAATCGCTGAAATATATTCTGGAAGACGACTGTAACAGCGAACTCTATAGTTAGAGTTAGACAATTGTACCATCACTGTTTAATTTTTCATGATTTTTTTATTGAAATATATGCTTCGGCCGGCCGCAAAAAAAAATTAAGTGTAGGTATGCATGGCGACTATTTGAAAACTTAAAATATACTTACCTTTGTTTAGTTTAAACATCACGTTCACGATTACCTTATCGATAATGCACCTGACGATGTGTTTTACGTGTTTTAATTTGCAATAAACATAAGAATAACATTTTAAATAAAATAATGGGTATCCTGGTTGTATTGGTTCTTGTTGTTTCAAATATAACAAGAACCCACTTCCTTATTTGATGATGTGTCAATAGCGATTGTGTGTTATCTCATAATCTGTGTCCTCAAAACTTGTCAATGGGGTTTTATTAATGTTCTCTATCATAATTTTTGACTTTTTATAATAATTTAGTCCTTTCTTCGAAAAATTGTGTGATTACGTTTGGTATTAACAGAATTTCCATTATCAACAAAACTATTTGCTTTTAATTTTTTTCTTACGGCGCCTTGGCATTGTTTATAATAAAATCTACGTCTCGGTTCTTGATATAGGTATTGTAATATCAAATCGCAAAGCTATATTTGCATTTCATCTACAGCCGGTAGGTATGTATGTCCTACATCTGTACGTAAGTCAACAGGTCGTTCGTACCGAGCCGTGCCAGACACCGCCGCTCGCGCACGATTCCCGCACTTTTTACGAGTACATTCAACAGTTCGCAGCTGCTAGAACAATTGTAGGAAACATGCACTTTGACTTGCGTAATTCCATGGTGAACGATTTTGTAGCCGGAATTTCTATTTGACAGTGCGAAATCGGATGTAGAGTTTGTAGATGGCATAAGAAAACCAAGCAGATGATTGAGAAACAAATGATGATTGAGACTTTTTCTTGACAATGGTCTAATTGACTTAATTTCTTCACCTTTGACTGTTTTAAAGTATCTATTTGCAATGACGATGAACTTGTTTTGGTTTCATTAGGATTTACGTTCTAATCTTGTTAGTAAACGTCCGTTCACTAATTGAATTTATGCAAGCTAGATCCGAACTGGCATTGACTTTATCTTTGACTCTGAAAAGTTCAAGTAAAAAACGTGTGGGCTTTCGACAACCGTATAAAGTATAAGTCTTTTTCCTGTCTTGAGTCATTAAGTCTGTCGTTCATTTCCCTTAAATCTTCGTCGAGGTTGATCGTAGATTTTATATTTATAAAAATCTTAGTCTAGTTTCAGTTCCAGTTTCAATCCTTTGCGGAGCAAAACTTTGGTTTTCCCATTTCATTGTACTTAATTGTTTTTAATCGTTTGTGTATCTAGTATGTCGCATAATAGTTTCACTGCTTACAAAATCCTACTTCATATTTGAATGTGAACTGGGTTTTTACTTCATTGCTATAACATTTACAAATAGCTCAGCGTATGTACCACGTAGATTACTTTACACAAGGACACATGTGTTTATGATTACCATGGTATCATTCCCATTAGAATTCTATTCAACATCAAATGCTTTGTCTTGTTTAAATGTGTCATGCGTTGTTTTTTACTGTCACTCTACATTTTTAGTTTTTCGAAGGCCTCTTAAGTTTCAACTTATTGATGTGTATCTGCATCTGGTTTAGCACAAATCTGCCAGATTACGTTTCAAGATGCATGGTATCAATACGATGGATCTTAAAACTGTATTATCTTTCTGTATTTTTTGCCTTTGTTTTGTTAAAATTATATATATGCGTTGAATCTATATTTGGGTTTGCAACGAGTGTTGGTAATAAGGATAACCTTGTTTGATCATCTTTATTTAAATATCATGTAGAGTGCAGAGTCCACTTGAATGTCTACTATGAATTATTAGTAATGGGTTTAAGACTGCATCAAAGGCTGTAAATGCTGTTATGTCGTGTTATAAAAGAAAGCGTGTGACTTATATTGATATGTCTACTCTAGCTAGTCAATCTATAAAATAATAACATTTCACGGCCCCCGTCAGGAATGAAAGGAAAACATTAAGTGCCTACGTATCTAGTCTACTACCACTGCTTTCTCTACATAATTTACTACTTCTGTACCTGCTGTATATAAGAACCATACAGGGGTTTATTTGTTGCTACAAATATGTAAGTATGCTTGTAACTCGGAATCCGATCAGCAGTGAATCCGAAAAATCTTTCTCTAAATAGCTACATTATCCTCTGAATACATAAGCTACATTGATCTAGGTATCTACCAACTAAGTGATGCCGTGATCACATATTATGTAGTTTATTATTATATATCATACATAAGGTTTAAAAATTCGATATCCTTTTGATTATTGTTCTGTGAGTTCATTGAAACTGTATCATTGAACATTATCTTATTTCGACCCACACACGCTCCATCCGAATGTCACTCTATCACACACATCCAGTCTGGTCTGTGCTAATATGATTAATACACGTAGTATTATTAAAAGTCAGTAGTTTACCCTATTAATCTTAATATTATTTTGACAGCTATACAGCTGTCTTTCTCATTAGTAACTATTATTTTTGTAGGTCAATGAAAGTGTTTACGCCTAATCTAATGAAGTAGAGAAATCTACCAGGGGACGGCTAAAAACTTTTTTGTAAATTTTGATCATATTTTTGTTAAATATCTTACGTTATTATAATGAAAAGTGAAAGGTAAGGATTAAGAAAATTGCTTTCTTTTTGTGCGTTGTTGTTGATAGTCACGGTTTCTGCCTCCGTGTTGATTATGTCATTTATCATAAATCTTATTTTAATTAAATAATAATTGCGTGAGAGCGTACATCGCGTTTTCAAACAGGTGAGATTATTGGTCATATTTATTTTATTACTGATGCTAAGTAAACGAAGGCGTTACGTGTTTTTATTTTCAACTGTTTTCGCGATTTTATTCGCATATTATTTAAATACATGGCTGTCTTTTGGATGTCTTTTAATATTATTAAGTGAAGATGTTGTGAAAATATACAAATGGAAACTGTAATATTATTACCGTTTCCATTTGTATATATTCACTATACTTACACACCTACATGGAATCTGTAATTTATCCAGGTCATCACACTTAGGGTAGGTATCTATCTCAGACATTTTCGTTAGTGCTGAAAATAAAGATTTATTTATTATTACCATATAATTTAATAAAGACCACAGGCTTCCAAACCATCATGTTTAGTTTCCACACACCATCAATCTCGCTCTATTTGTTATTGTTTACATCCAACTAACCTGATTGTTTGCCTCAATCATTAAGTCAGTGATATATCTTCTGACTTCTTTATTATCTATCTACTGTTTCAATTGTCATGTTCATAACTACTACGTATTTGATTTATGAGATTTTAGATTGCCATGTTACTTTGAACCTTCGAATATCAGGTTTATTTTATGTCCGGGAGTCGGTTTCATTATTTTTTAGTCAGCAAATTACAATTAAAGTAGGTATTGTTTAAAAGTTCACACGCACCTTCTTGACCTCTCCGTAACAGAAACCATGCGTAGTTATTTAAATATTGAATAAGAACGTTATTGTTTATGTTAACCACCCAATACTCATACCTATTTGGCAACTATGCCATGTTTTAAATATTATTTGTCTTTTAATATCCCTTTACCATAAAATTCTTTACCTAAGAAATCCCGATGGACCTGCAATCCAACATGGCTATTTGAGTCTCCGATGAAATTATCTTATGCCCGTATTGCCCCGTATTCTGAAAGCTTGTTCAGTCATCGTTCTATGCTAGAGTAACGATCTATAGCATAAACTTCACTCAATCATAGATCTATGACTGAGCAAGCTTTCATAATACAGACCTTAAGTTTGTAGTTTTCCCTCGACGATGTCGCTCTGCTGATCTTTGTGTTTATTTCACCAGAATCTATTGAACCGTTTTTGCATTAAAGCGTAACAAACAAACAATAAAAATGATCAAACATTCAAAATATAATTCTTTCTTGTTACAGAGGAGTATTCCCATGGAAGAACAGCTCATCTAAAAGTCAAGACTCCGCCCCAACCACGTGGAAGCTCTTCAGCAGCAAGTCCCAAGTCAACCTCTCCAAAAACCTGACCTGTGAAACGCAGAAGAACTCCCTGTCACCAACATCCTCGGTGTCCAACACTCCTCACCATCACAGGCGACAGGGGAGCTCCGCCAGTGAGAAGCAGTTCGAGGATCTGGTGGCCAGTTCTATTGCGCTGATACAGCATGATCGGTGAGTTTGGTTCTTTCTCCTTCTTAGTTTCACTCTTAGCAGTGTTGTACTGATTACGATTTGTTCTTAATGAAAGATTGCTCGTGCAACACACCTCCATCTGTCCCTGTGGGGGGCTTTGTTTATAAGATGATAAGGTTTGATTTTCGGTTCAGCCAATTGTAGAGCGCCTATTAGATCTCTTTTACCCTCATATCCTCTATTTTGCGTTGGACTTAACATTTTTATTTTAATACTATACTACTTTACGTTAGGTATGTATAACCTAACCTATGAAACATCCTTATCCGGAACAAATACATAGGTACTTCTTAGATGCTGTGTGGATTGTTCAGTGTTTTTTATTTACTTGTGGATCACCTGTAAACTCCCCATTAAGTTGGGTAAATAACGATTATTTTTACCCAATTTCCCCGAAGAGCCGGTATCAAGTCTACGTAAAGTTCACGAGGTCGTTCCGTAGGTGTGACCGACATCGGATGTCCCAATAACTGTTTCACGCGCTACGCTCTGCTGGCTGGCTTTACTCGCAGTTGAATATTGGTTTCGGAACCATAGATGAGGCCCACATTTTGTGCTTGCAACTCTAGTACAGTTTTTTAACGAACGAACGACGAAATATCGACGTTTCGTGTCTAATCTTAAGGTAGAACATAATATATTGTACTAGCCGTCCGCCCCGACTTCGCACGGGTATATTCTATCGCTCATGTTCATCAGGGATAATGGAGAATTCTAATGGTGAAATAATTTAATTTTTATAATTTTATTTTTAGTGTTAAATATGCATTTTAGATTATCTTTGGTACACCCCCTGCCTTTCTTAAACTCATAATTCTTGGAAGAGATCGCTTCTTAGCGATAAGGCCGACGATTGTACTTATCTTATGTGATGTCTCTTTGTAATGTTATTTTATGGTGTATAATAAAGCATTTTTGTATTGTAATTTTTCAAATCGATCCGTTAGCCTATTCAATTCAAACAAACAAAAAATCAAATTGTTCCTCTTTATAATATTAAAGTGTAGACAACATGCTAATATTAACACAAATAACAAACCAACAAGCTAAAACTAGGTAGATGGTCGTTTGACAATCTGTGGTGCGGTGGACGCAGATCACCATGCGACGCAGGAGGTTGCGGGTTCGATTCCCACCTCGGGACAAATGTTCGTACGATCTGCAGATAGTTGTTCCGGGTGTTCTGGTCGTTCTCTATGTGAATAAATAACATATTTGTCTATGTATTTTATTGTATTATTTATATATCAGTTATCTAGTACCCATAACACAGACGTTTAGTTTGGGGCTAGATAATTCTGTGTGAAAGGTCCAGCATTATTTATTTATTGAACGTCACTTCTTAACTGTAGCTTAAAAATATTGAAGTCTATAAAATCGAATCAAATCTATGTATGTAATGAATAAAACTTATTCAACTTTCTAATTCTAATGTTTCTAGAATGGTCTTTATGGGTCTGTGGTGGCGGTCAGTACAATTTGACGAGGTGTTGTCAAATTGTGCTGACCGCTACCGCAGGCCACGTCAGTCTGTGAGACCCATTATTCAAAAGGTCGTTATCGAATGAAGGTAAAATAAAAAGCCACAACAATATCGAATTTCATGAACTCCAAAGCAGTTTGCTGGCGAACAACATTCGCCTTTGCCGGGCTAAGCAGTAAATTCAATTACCAGCCCAGTGTTCAGTTATTGATCTGGGTTGAACCTTCCCGAGCGTTGCCTTGCTATGTAGATTTTGAAGGACATTACTGAAATATTGTAAACTAGCTGTTATCCGCGTCTTCGCACGCGCTTTTTAAGTAGCCTATGTCCCCGGGATAACATTTGGCTTCCTGCCAAATTGCATTACGATCCGTTCAGCCGTATAAGCGTGAAAAGATTAACGTATCTTTTAAAGGGCATAATAGTGAATAATTTGATTTTTTTTAAATAAATAATGTCTTCAATCAAAGAGTTTTGTTCTATATTATTACTTTCTATACCTACTTTTTCCTTTGACTGTACTTTATTTGCTTTGAACAATAGATTTTTTCGATCGTTTCGAGAGTGGTCCCAGTTGCCGGAAGAAAAATAATAAACTTAAATCTATCCGGCGACTGGGACCGCGGTCCCAATACCTACCGGTCCCAGTTGACGGAAGCCTCATGTATACGCTTCTACAACAAAACTCCAAGTGAGTTGCGAAAATTGTCAATAAATAAATTCAAACAAATTGTTTAACACATCTTTGTAAAAAGGCCTACTATAAAATATCAGATTCTATCGATTGATTTATCTAGAGGATAAAAAAGCTTGGGACGAGTTTTGCTCCAACTCGAAAACTAACATTCTAACAAGTTAAAGGTTTCTTGTTCGCTTCTTTACTTTACCTTAAAAAGATTGAAGTGGACAAAAAATCAAAGTGATCAGATCACTGATCACTTTATTTCCTAGTTTTACTTATGTAATCTGAGTTTTGTGACGTGTCCAAGAGTCCAGCCCCCCTAGCACGGGAATTGTTGTCTAGGGTAGAATATAGACAATAATGACATTACATCGCCATACATTGCGTACATTATTGAAGTTGAAGGTATACATTTCAAATAATTTACGCATTCGATGACGAATGCGTATCTAGACAACAATCCCCGTGCTAGCTCACCTGTAAGGTCTAAAGGAAATAAAGCACTTTGAATTTTGAAGGTAACAGACAGACTGACAGAGTTACTTTGAATTTATAATATTGGTATATATTAAGTATGTATACATTAAAATTTGTTGTATTGCTTGTAATGGGTGATCTCCGAAACGACTGATGACTCCACTGATCCAATTCTAAGTTTTTTCTTTTTTCCTCGGTGCTTTTTGACACTATTTTTTTTCTCTATCATGCCCTTTTGCACTGAATTTTATCATGATTTCGTTGTTCCATAATTTAGCGCGTTCCTTTTCTTCATATTTTTTGGGGTCCCATACCCAAATGGTGGTGTTCCTACTCCTAAGTCTGTCTGTATGTCTGTCTTTCCATTCATCATAGCCTCTATGGTTAAACCTCGAACTGAGGGGCCATCCATAAGTTACGTTACACGAATTTCAGGATTTTCGGACCTTTCCCCCGTCCTTCTTATTTTATTTTATTTTATTTTATTTTATTTTATTTTATTTTATTTTATTTTATTTTATTTTAGTTTATTTTATTTTATTTTATTTTATTTTATTTTATTTTATTTTATTTTATTTTATTTTATTTTATTTTATTTTATTTTATTTTATTTTATTTTATTTTATTTTATTTTATAGCTGGTCACATTTATGATGCCACTCCTATTTTCGTAAATTGATAAAATTTTGCGTTTTAATACTTAGATACCTGATGTCGCAATAGTTCTGACCCCTCCCACCCCTTGTCACACTTCGTCGACCCCCACCTGCCTCTCTCTTAAGGTGTGACGTAATTTATGGATAGCCCGTAAGTCCAATCGACACACCACACAATACGAAGGACGCACGTGTTACAGGTTGACATAAGCTTCGTGAAGGATTACTTTTCGAATTTATGTTCAGATATAACTAAAACATACGTCTAAGCCACGAATGTGTTCTTTACATAAAGTACTTATAACCACGATCGCCGATCAATACCACGTTGCTCCTAACGTGTGGTATATCTGGTTACACGTGACGGGTTGCGTGTTGATTTATTGTTTTGTAATTTATGTTTTATAGCATTAGGTCGAATTTAATTAGTGGGAAAGGTTGTTGGTAACGAATCGAGGAAACGCGCAGTGAGCGTGGTTAATTGGAAAATAGTTACTTTTCTACCTATTTTTCTTTTTGATACTTATTAAATAAGCATTTCTTATTCTTACTAAAGTAAACCATAAACCTCTTTCTCTTTATTGTTTTGGCGTCATTATAAATACGTCTTTAAAGCTTGTATTATCTCAATCTATGGTTGAGTAACGCTTTTGTATGGCATAAACTTCACTTAAGCATAGATCTATGACCGAGCAAGCGTTCATAATACGAACCTAAAATTCTAAAAACGATGTTAAATAATTTGGCGTGTAAAAAAACGATAAACCGACTTTAAATCCCTAAATAGTGAAAATGCGTTTGGAAGGAACACTTCGATAGCGTGATGTAATTTATCAACTGGCGACATCTAGTTTAAGATCTAGTCTAATTTAGTTTGATGTGACGGGCGATGGATGAATCTGAATCTGATGACACATGGATGAAACGACGAATGTAAAGACCTCTTGTTTATGCCCGTTGCCATGGAAACCATTTGTTACAGATTGTGAAATTATCATGTGATGATGTTTTAGATACGTTTTACGTCACACATGACAATTCCTCGAGAATCAAACTTTATTAGACCACCTAAAATTCAAGCTTTATACAACAACGAAAGTATCAGTATCAGTAAAAATACATATATCCGAACATAGAACCTCCTCCTGAGTCGGTTAAAATACAAATTCTTTGTAATCGACAAGAACTATGTATGCGTAATCCTTATGTACTCGAATATTGCACCTGTGCTTAGTACGCTCATAAACAAGCAAATAGCTGGCGCTCGAGCAGATGTTTTAGTGGAACTCTGTAATTAAGAACCATAATTACATTTACAAGTTACAACCTAGTTTGATATGGGCAGATAAATTCATGATAAAATTGCACTTAATCACTTTATTTTTCTTGCAACGTTTTGCGTAGCGGTTGTTTAACTGAATTCGTAATTCTATTCGTAGATTTCACACTTTCCTGGGTTGGAATTTTTTGGATTCCGTATCATTTTAAGGGGTCGTCTATATTGGGCCACTGTAATCCGGGTCATCTTCACGCAAGACGCCCAGGGTGAAGTAATAGGCACTTGAGTGTGCGAAGACAGAACAAGCTGGCCTATACTCGGTAGACCTTACTAAGCCTCCTCTTAGGCCCGTATTATGAAAGCTCGCTCAGTCACCGATCTATGCTTGAGTGACGTTTATGCCATAGAAAAGCGTTACTCAAGCATCGATTGATAACTGAGGAAGCTTTTATAATACGGGCCTTATTATGCCAAGTAAATCCGTCAGGTCCTGTTCCTACACTTCTTAAGAGGGCGATTAACGCGAAAATCAAGCAAAATATGTATTTTTAAACACTCAGTTTTATGGTAACAAACGTAAATGTTCAGATTAAAAAAATACGATTGGTAGGGAAAAGACCTGTAGAAGCTGAGTAATCGAATAGAATTTAGAAAAATTAACTGGTTTCTTTAATAAAAAAAATATATATTTCGCATGAACACATTTCGCATAAAAAACAGTTTTAATTAAAATGCTCTAAATTATCAGTGACATCACATTATTTTTTACGAATTAAATAGGCAAGGCCTATGTCGAAGGACAACCTGACCGATAAGCTGGTTGCTGAACAATTTCAGCTATTATTAATATTAGATTTAAAAACTACCTACTTTATATACTGTACTAGACAAGTAATGTACTTTGGTCAGTGAATAAAGGCTATTTTTATTTATTTATTTATTTATTTAAATAATAAAACATAGGCTTGCCGCCTATGTTTTATTTGAGTAATCATTTAGTTTTTCTATTTTATACTTATATTTTTAATAATTAAATAAAATCCCACCTAAAATTATAGCCAAGAGCTCAAAGCCATCATTTCCTTCTACCGATTTTTTCCAGCGTTAGGCGGACTCTTAAATCCTTGTAAAAAACAGAATGAGAAAAAATAAAGCCAACCCATTACGTCAAAACCAAACTACCATGCAATCTATCCCGCAATTTTCACCGTCAATTTAAAACTTGACGATGAACACCGTACCGCATAGGCTCAGAAGCGGAAATACCTGTGTAATAGCCCCTCTGAAGCCTGCAATTTGAGTGTCGTGACCGCTAGAGGGCTCCACTTCTGTTAGCGCTGAAATGTAATCTGTGCGTTGCGCAGAGTGAGAAAAATTTACATAGAAATTCACAAACATAACACAAAACAAAAAAGTATCTTGGTTGTTGACGGTCTCAGCAATGACATCTTTTGCACGTAGTGTCTTAACCCTTTAGTATTCTTTGTAACCATATGGGGCACGAAACATTTCCTGCCTTCAAGCAAGAAATTTTCAAAAAAAGTACTCAATAAAAGTACAAAAGAAGTCCCGAAGTAAGTAAAGCTTGTATTATTGATCAAAAGCAATGAGTTTGGAGCATCCAGGCGATAAGAACTACAAGATACTCGAATTCAAACATGACGAACATTGACGGACGTGACGCACCCTTTTGCCCACACATCAGAAAACTCAAAAACCCATTTTAAGAGATCGTAACATAGCTATACTCGGTGACAGATAGCTTGACAATACAGGTCGTTGACCTATCTCCTTCGCGAAATCAAAATAAGACAACTCAACATTTTGTATCAACTTATTATTATCATCACGCATAAACATTATAGACATGTCATTTTGATTTTGTAAATGTTTCGATACCTACTTAAATTCTTATGTTACACACAATTCATATGTTTTTTAGTCATGTTAATGTAATTTGGTACTCTTAACCATAATATTATTCATTAATTTACTAAAATATGACCGGCTTAAAATGATTACGGTATTTTAAAACATTGAAATACGTGAATGTTGTTCGTCTTTTGCTTTCCAGTAGGTACGCTTGTACTACGGTACTCCAGCGACACTGGTATCGTTTTAGGTTTGTTTGGAAAGCGACAGAATAGCGTTATATTTCAATACATTTTGCGATTTCGTGGAGGATGAGACGAACTACCTTATTTGGCACTTATTATAGTAACAACTTGTCTATGGCCCTATATTATAAGAGCTTGCACAGTGATCTACGCTTGAGTACCGATTTTCTATGGTAAAAGCGTTACTCAAGCATAGATCCATGACTGACTATGGTTTTATAATACGGGCCTAAGACTCTTGTGAGGTAATAAAGGAAATAAAGCACTGAGTTTTTTTATAATATTTCGGCAGATATCTACAACCTTTGCTGCATGTATGGGTTCAAGGTGTTTTTGAAAGTCTACGAGGAATTTCTATTGTAAATTAAAGGGATAGGAAGGCCCATCAAAAAGTCATCAGAGCCTTCTTCTTCATAAACAAGCAAGACCCTTTCACACGAAAACAACATTTAAGCTGGATCTGATTGAAAGTAAATTTAAATACCTTCTGCGACGCAAAAGATTGCAGGTTCGACTCTAGCCACGGGACAAATGTCTTTATAATGCGCAGATCTTTGTTCCGGGCTGGGTGTCTAAGGCCCGTATTATGAAAGCTTGTTCAGTCACCGATCTCTGCTTGAGTAACGATTTTGTATGGCATAAGTGTTACTCAAGTATAGATTGATTACTGAGCAAGCTTTTATAATACGGGCCTAAGTATGAAGTGAAGCCTAAGTATGTGTAAGTTATGTGGATAGCGCAGTGGTCTACATTAAGAATATCTTTTAACTTTAATATTATTTAATGTATTTATACATATGTAATATCAGTGTAATGTAGTCGTTTGTTATTCCTTAAATAAATAAGTATTGTGTATATCAGTCAATACATCTGGTACTGGTACAGTACAAACTGTATCCATAACACAGGCTTTGTTAACTTTGGGGACACAAAATGCTGTATGAAATGTGAATTTAACAACTCAAAAGCACTATCTGTCTAATCGATGCTTGCAGTTCATACTCTAATGAGCCTATAGCTCTTATTGTTTCTCTGTTATACCTTTATCCGCAAACGAATAGGGGTCTGAGCTACTCAGGATTCTTATTTGCCTCAAAATGCGAGAATTACTCAGCCGTAGCAGAATCTTTTATGAGGGCTAATGGACCACTATAATTTGGCTGTTGCTCGTAAAAAATCACGTGAGATTTATGTATGAAGCTTGAGATTTTGTGCTTATTGTTGTGGGTAGAGATGGCGGGTCGTATTGGGTAAATTCCTGTATTAAATCTTAAGCCTGGGCTTAAGATTGCGATGTCTGGCCGGAGAGAATGGTCTAGCGAGCGACACCTATGCTAACAGACAAAGTCAATTTGCCTATGCTAATTGACTTTGTCTGTTAGCGAGACCTATGTCTCGCTCGCTAGAAAAACATCAAAACCTAATACAAAATATAGTTTGTAAGTTTGCAAGTATGGTTACTGTAGGTTATCTAGCTGGAATTACTGATCCGAATCGGAAAATAATTTCACGCGTTCACTGCCAAGCTTTAGCGATACTGTGTACGGGCGGCGCGTCGTCGCTGTGCAACGAGCGGTCTTACTTAGGTATGCGTCGGTGGCAGGCAAAGTGTTGATGGGTAGCCATAGTCACATAATTTCTGACCTCAGTATTACTTAAAACCCAGTAGTAACGTAACGTAGTAGTAGGCTACGTTTTAAGTACAAAAAAACGAAGCCGCAGGAAGAAGCTAATTGTTCTCTAAAGTGGTAGATAGAGATAAAGTTAAGGTGATGATGGTAGCCTCGTAGATAATCGCGTGAGATACAACAATCATTTACTACAAACAAACTAGACAATCCTTCACCTGATAAATTTTCGTGATTGGAAACTAACGATCGAATAATTATTCAAATAAACCAATAAACAACGTTTGCGTGCATCTTGAATACTGTTATTAATTAAATTCATTGCCAGTTATAGCATAGATAATAATCTTCACACTAGGTTACTTTGTATCCTTCAATTTATTTTATAGAATCAACGAAAAGACAAAATATGGCATACTAGCTGATGCTCGCCGCGCTATGTATGTTCGTCTCCAAGATACCATTTAATTTATTTCTCTGCCAAATTTCATTGAGATCCGTTTAGCCGTCTAGGCGTGAAAAGGTTACAGGTCTGACATACAGACGAATTCTCTTGAAGAATTGCTCAATGAAGTTACATCGAAAAACAGACGCTACCTAAGCGCTTCAACGGATATCCGTTAGATGTCGGCATCAACTGTCGGTCGAAAGATCACCAGGCAAGTGGACCAGCTGGGTCGGCTTGTTTTCTACCTAATAGACTATTTGAGGGAATTTCCACCTTCTCCCCAAACCCCTTGTCCGAACAAGGGGTTTTGTTTTAAACACCACGCTTACACGGATTGGTGATCGGAGTTGCTAAAAATACACAAAAGGATGCTGGCGCCCATCCTCTGGTAGGTCAGCTCTTACGACATCCACGGGCTGAGTTGGAGGGGTCGTTTCTCACGCCGCCACCGTCATGGCAATGGTTGTGACGTTCATCGTCTATAACAGAACAACACCTGGCATGGCACACAAGCTACGATCTAAATAGGTTATTACACCCATTTTTGAAAAATGTCTCAATTAGATTCTAAAGTGCTAATAGAGAACAGAGAAATAGTGCTAATAGAGAATAGAGACAATAAAAAAAACATCGATAAGTGCCATAAAAATGCATTTAAATCTCAATAATATATTTTTTGATTTTTGCTTAAAGAGTAAAATATCCTATTCTCTGCCTCGCACCCGTAAACCTCACTAAGTCAAAGTTTCTGTTATGCCTCAATTACCAATTTTTTATTGGCATCCACCATTTAAACAGAACACAGTAATGCAGTTTTGCAAAAGAAAATGGCATTGAACTTCTTCGGTCGAGTCGTTTAACAAGGAGCCCTGCTACTCGAAATACAAATTATTATAAAGGAGAGAAGATATGAAAACTTGTGTTTCTTACCAGAACTCCGAACAAGATTGAAATATTAAGTTTGCGTGTCTCTAATAGTTTCTTCGATTAACTAACCATTCAGGGATTTCCATTGGAAATTTCGAAAACAACAGTAAAAGGAAATTCCATGGAAAAACCCACCCCTCCATATTAATGATGCTTTATGGAGTGGGTGGGGTACCCAATAACAATAAATTAAGATCGAATAAACAAGTGCTTCCTTTAATAAATCTATCGGAAAGCTAAATTGATGAATGCATTCATTTATAGTTTCTGTCCCTACCCCTCAGTAAGTTTATTGGACATTAAAATTGATTAACACAGTGCTTTTATTGTCATTTTATTGCTTACTGAGGGTTGAAATTTTGCGTTGCATTCAACTGCGTGAAAATATTGGATAAGAGCTAACTGATTGTGACAAAATATACAAAAGTATTACAGTAATTTCACATGAGCATCGTAATGGCAGTGCCATGGCTCTTTTGGTTTTAGGGCTCTGATTTAATAACGGAACCTCCGAACATTCGTGCGTGTCCGTCTGATCGCTGGAGTTGGAGCCTTCGCCACGTGATTCCAACTCACACTTGACCGGGTTTTTTTAACTCTATGGTCTAACTAAGGATAGGCGAAACCATAAGACGAGGCGATGCTAGTCCGTTTCCCAGTTAAAATATATGAAATACGTTAGCCTATAGACACCTCAACTGCCCATAATGCTGGCACCACACGGCTAGCCTAAAGACACCTCACCTCAACAGACTATAATGGTCCACTGCTGGACGCAGGCTTCCCCCTGATAATAGACACACTGGATATAAATTATATGGACTTTAGACATACGTATCAAAGTGTTTTGTACAATCTAATATCACACAAATAAAGCTTTTTGATGTTTGTCTCATGTTGTCTCATCTTTTCAGACCTTCGAACCTCCCAGCGAAATGCGCGGAAGAGGCACTCCGGCACAAAGAGGAGCACGCTCGCATGGTGGAAGCGGCGAGGCGGCGAGTGGAGCGGGAGGCGGCAGCTAGGCTTGCCAGGCTGCAGCAGTCACTGCGGTTGGAGGAGCGGCTAGCGAGGCATGCGCGGGAGTGGACGCAGAACATACTACCGCACTGGCAGACACAGTAAGTACGGCGAGTGGAGCGGGAGGCGGCAGTTAGGCTCGCAAGCTTATGCTTGACTGGCACTCAGTGACTCGCAAGTCGCATGCCAATAAGGATATACACAGTTATACACACACACACGCACACACACACACACACATATACACAGTGCGGCTCGCTTTGCTCGCCACTCAAGATGTTTGAGATTTTGGCATATAGTACCTTTCTTCCAAAGTAGGGACTATGAGTCCCTACTGCAATCTTTTTATTTCGTACTTAATAAACATTAGATTATTTCAAGTCCCTTCCTCTAACACTAACCAAAACGAAAGATGTTTTAACGCAGAAGAATAAATGACATCTAACATCAAAATGAAGTCTCATAAGAAGCTTAAATTTTTGGGTTCGTGGGTTAGGCCCCCGGTGTGTGACGCCTCCGTGGTGGAGGCACCCGATTTCGTTTTAGTGCGATTAAATGTATAAGTTGAATATTTTTATCCAAAGTACAGTCAGATAGCAAAGTGTAACCTATTGTAAAAATGTTTATAACTGTTCACATTCACGGTTAACGTTGCAAGTGAGGTAGGTAATAATTTAGTTCAAAATAATGATGTCATCTTATCTCAACCTCTATGCCCACGTATCACCGTACACAAACCATTGTATTCAACAATGCCTTCCAAAGGTGGCTGATTTATTTACATACTGCATTTAGTACATGTAAATTTAGAACTAACTACATTTCTCGTGTTCCTAACCGCAATGTGGTTATGTGCTTTACGTCGTTTATTATGGCGATTTCAATGTTTTCCGTTTTATAAATTTGAGATATTTGCTTGGGAATTCCAGTTTTAATCTAATAGTTTATTCGTAAATATGAATAGAAAGTAATTGAAAAATAATAAAATTGTATATCAGTTAGAATGCAGTTTAAGAGAAATGGTGTCAAATCAGATGTCGCCAAACTAAACTAATTTGACAGGAAATTATGACACTCTTTCTAACCGGCGAAACGAAAACCAAAGAGGAACAGGTTCTATTTTCGGCTGTTTGTATTTTTTTTGAATGTTCGTCTTTTTTTCCGTCAAACTTAAAGTACAAAATACTTTAAAACTGTGTAAATAATAAGGAATTTGAACTCGTCTCGATTTTAGACTCGTCGGTTACTTGATTTCGTGGCTCAGTTGGTTAGAGCATTCCCGATCCCGTACTGAGAAGGTCGCGGGTTCATGTCCTCCAAAATGTAAAAATTTTGGGATATTTTTAATTAGTCTGTTTTTAGTTTTTTCATAACAATTTAATATTTTTTTTCGTTATGTATCAAACAGACGCGACGACACGGCACCATTTTTAATGCTGTTAAATTACTTTGGTTTAGTAAATGCGACACACCTTTATTGACACCAATATCATCCTAAAAAGTTGTCTCTGTTGAAATTAGGCAACTAATAGGAACTGAGTGTCAAATGTATGTAGGTACTTCCGTTTGCTGCATAGTAATCTAAATAATACCCTAGCTTATTTAGATTTATTTCTGCCGTATATTACCGATCTGAGTGTATTTAAGTGTATGATACTCTTAATTATTGCACCAATAACCTCTGTTAGATCACTGTACAAAAGGTCAAAACGTAGTATGAAAGGATGTAAAGGTCACTGTAAACAAGGGCAGCAACCCTGGCCTTAACCACGGTGGAATATAATTGAAGTGACCCCGTGCCTGTTATCATTAGAGGTCGGTTATCATTATCTAGCACTATTTATGGTAGTAAACGCTAGTTTTCCTATTTATAAACACATTGTTCGCGCCGTTAATCACAAAAGCTACCTACTTAGTCAAGAAGCTTGGAATAGCGCCATCTACTGGACGTGCGATATAACAACACATCAATAAATTCACGAATTTCATAAACTACGTTGGTAAAGCAGAGCGAGCTTCCTGTGCAACACAGCTATCGGCGGCTTAGCCACCATCTTTAAAAATTGTATTCCTTCTTGTCTTCGACGCAAAGCACCTCTGTTAACCTAGATTATAGAAATATACGTTTTATTCAAGTTTAAATAAATTTTCATCATTGAAGACGCACCCGATGACCCCCGTAGCTAACATTTTGGTCCTTCGAGCCGGATTATTGCTGCTTATGCTGGGAGAAGATTCCATCTTCAGCCTGCTCGTGAGAAGTCACAAGTCATCCAGAGACGTCACAAGGACCTCGGAAACCAGCACCCTAGACAACGGTCAGGTCATTGATCCCGTCTAATCCTTCCATACGTTCCCATTTGTGCTAAAATTGTGTCGTTTGTGCATTACAGAAAGATACCAAGTGTCGCGTGGCCGTTACCGTTACATTTCCCGCGCAGTTCAAAAACGTGAGTACCTTATCTTATTCTTTACATAGGCCTTCATAATGGGTAGTGAAGATAATTTAAGTGTCCCTAGTAATAAAACTCCTCAAGTTTCTCCGACTAGTAGGCGTTCTGACGATGAACTTTCGATTCTCAGACGACAACGTGGTAACCTCAAAGGTAGGTTGACTCAGTTTCAGAATTACCTAGATCTTTTTATGGATACATGCCCATCTAAACTACAAGTTAAAGAAATAAAGTTTAGAATGCAGGCGTGTCAAGACAATTTCAAACAGTTCAATGAAATTCAAAGTAAAATAGATTTTTTAAGTTCAGAGTCAGATGCCGTTTCTAACAATGAATATGTTCAAATGTTCGAATCTTCATATTTTCTTGTTTTAGCAATAGCTGAAAGTTTAGTCGAAAGTGTAGAAACTGGAAACAAGTGTACGAATATTGTGAGAAATAGCGGTTACCGTTCGTTACCACAAATCAAACTACCTACCTTCAGTGGGAAATTTGATGATTGGCTTGAGTACAAACATGCATACGTTACCATGATCCATAACTGTCCCGATCTAGACGAAATCCAGAAGTTTCATTATTTGCGTTCTTCACTATCTGGTACCGCCTTAGAAGTCATAAGTTCTTTCGAATTCACGCCAAGGAACTATGTTCACGCATGGGAATTATTGGAAAACAGGTTTCACAATACTAGGCTTCTAGTTCAGAATCACATGAAGGCTTTGTTTCAAATGTCGGCTTTGAAACAGGAATCATCGTCACAGATTAGAAAGCTGATAGATACCGTCTTGCGAAATATTCGCTCCCTTACTTCTCTAGGGGAACCCACTAGTACCTGGGATACGGTAATCATTTACCTAGTACAAACGAAGTTAGATGCGTCTACTGAGCGAGAGTGGGAAATAGAAAAAGGTTCTATTCATGCTAGTTCCGATAGAAGATTAAAATTAGACGATATGCTTTCATTTCTAAAGAAAAAGGCAGACATGTTAGATTCAATTAGCTCAAGTCACAATAAGCCACAACAAAAGTCACAAAATGAATCAAAGGGTAACTTACAAAAGAACAATGCGTCTGCACACAGCTACGTATCGACTAGCGAGTCAGGAGCTAAAAGTAAGCCTAAACGTAAAGGCTTTACTTGTCATTTATGTAACGGTGATCATGCGATTTATACGTGTTTCAAATTCTTAAATATGTCCATCAAGGATAGGTTAAAAGTAGTTGATGATAGGAAGTTATGTAGAAATTGTTTGCGTGCAGGTCATTCACTTTCCGATTGCATTTTTGGTCCATGTAAACAATGTCAGAACAAACATAATTCACTTTTGCACCTCAAGTCGGGTAACGAGGAGTCAGCAGCTGAGAGTTCGTCTCAGACCGCTCCGTCGACCGCGTTGCACTCCTTATCAGTAGGTAGTGTAGGTACGTACCACGGCAGTGTAGACGAATACGCTAACAACAGTGGCGATAGTTCTACACCATGTAACGTATTGCAACCGGTATTGTTATGCACGGCATTAGTTGAGGTAGCAGATAGTAATAACTTTTACCATACAGCCAGAGCCCTTCTGGACAATGGTTCTCAACACTGCTTTATTTCAGATAAATTACGAAAAAGAATCAATGCACCTCTAATACAGTCCACAATACAGATTTCAGGTGTCGCACAATCAGTGACACAATCAAATCATTCATGCGAATTATTTATGCGTTCAAAAATAAACGATTACAGTACGAAGGTTAAATGCTTTGTCTTGCAGCGTATAACAAACAGTTTACCCACGACAAGCATTGATACCGAGCTTATACGAATACCGGACAATGTATACCTAGCCGATCCTACTTACAATATTCCTTCGGAAATAGATTTATTGATAGGTGCGGATTTGTTTTGGGATATACTTGACGGGACTAGAATCCGATTGGTAAACGGACCATTCCTTCAGAACTCGAAGCTAGGATGGTTACTTTCGGGTCCTTTATGCGTTTCTAAGAACTTAGATAGCCATTCTAAAGTTCACTGCAATTTCAATCAAACCTTAGGCTTAGGTTTAGACGAACAACTTAAACGTTTTTGGGAATTAGAGAATGTACCTCAAGTAGATAAAGTTCTTTCTAAAGATGAGCAAATTTGTGAGGAATTATTTACTACTACAACTAAACGCGAATCAGGGGGTAGATTCTCAGTCCGCATCCCGCTGAAAGAATCGCCTCAAGCATTGGGTGATTCATACAATTCGGCTAAAAATAGATTTTTGTCATTAGAACGTAAACTAGAGCGTTCACCCGACTATAAACGAATGTACTCCGACTTTATGAGTGAGTACGTGGCCTTAGGCCATATGAGTCGGGTAGACAAAGTCGATGTACCTAATTATTTCTTACCGCATCACGGTGTAGTTAGGGAAAGTAGTTCTACTACTAAATTACGCGTTGTTTTCGATGGTAGTGCTGTGACAACTTCGAATAAATCGCTTAACGATATACAGTATCCAGGTCCAGCACTACAAAACGATATATTTTCAATACTGTTACGCTTTAGGCAGTATAAGTACGTAGCTTGCGCTGACGTTGAGAAAATGTTTAGACAAGTTTTAGTACAACCAGATCAAAGATCACTCCAGCTTTTGCTGTGGAGGGATACACCAGCAGACCCTTTAGGTATCTGGTCCTTGAACACAGTAAGCTACGGCACTGCGTCAGCGCCGTACCTTGCAATGCGTTGCATACGTCAGTTAGCGTTGGAGTGTAACGATGACGTCATAGCTAGGGTAATTAGTCAGGATTTCTTCGTTGACGATCTTTGTACAGGTCACGACGACTACCATGAACTTCTAGCTATATGCGAGAAAACGTCCCAAGTCCTACATTCAGGGTGCTTCCCACTACGTAAATGGACATTCAACGCTGACGTAAGTAACGAATCTTGCGCTCATACATTTGTCGGTGAACATACGCAAAACAAAACGCTAGGTATAGGCTGGCAAAACGTTCAAGACGAATTGCATTTCACTACAAAAATAGATTGCGATAACAAAAATGATAAGTTGACGAAACGGGGTATGTTATCAGTAATTTCACAGATTTACGACCCGTTAGGCCTACTCTCTCCTGTAGTCATTGTAGCAAAAATACTCATTCAAAAATTATGGCTCGATAAGATAGGTTGGGATTCCGCCGTTTCGAAAGATCTCGCATCGACATGGAACAACTTCATCAGCACGTTAGGTTGTTTACATAAGTTGCGCATACCTCGTCACGCAATCGGCGATGAAGCTCAATTTACAGAGCTTCATATATTCACAGACGCATCTCAAAACGCATACGGTGGCTGCGCATACATACGATCTTATAGTGATGAGTCTCGAGTTGCTGTTAGGTTGTTGTGTGCAAAAAGCAAGGTTTCTCCACTGAAAACTCTAAGCATCCCAAAATTAGAACTGTCGAGTGCTCTAGTGGGAGCGAGGCTTTATAAAAAGATAATCGACTCGTTACGGCTAACATTTAATCGTGTATACTTCTGGACGGACTCGACTATTGTTATTGGTTGGCTACGTATGTCTCCGCATTTGTTAAAAACATTCATACAAAATCGTGTTTCCGAAATTAATGAGTTAACAAATGACGCAGACTGGCTACATGTTCGGAGCAAAGACAATCCGGCCGATCTATTGTCCAGAGGTATGCCGCTCGATTCACTAATCGACAGTACGTTGTGGTGGAACGGTCCATCTTATTTACAAAATAATAATCATAATTTTTCAAACAACAAATTGCCCAATGAATCGATTATTCTTAACGAACTTCCCGAATTAAAATCGCAATCAATTAATTTAACATGTAATTCTAGTTCAAATGAAATTATATTATTCAATAAATATTCATCGTTCATAAAACTTAAACGCATAAGTGCGTATGTACTACGATTCATTTCAAATTCGCGCTCGAGGCGTGAGGACCGTATAACCGGTTCCTTATCAGAAACCGAGCTCGATGCATCGCAAATGATGCTAGTTAGGCTAGCGCAAATGCATTCCTTTCCGGACGCGTACAGTAGTTTGCTAAATAACATTCCTATAAAAACAAATAGCAAATCTACTAATCGTATTTCTGGGTTAAATATATTTTTAGATGATAATAAGTTAATTAGAGTCGGTGGTAGACTAGGAAACTCAACAGAGTTTTGTTACGAAAAGAAACATCCATTATTATTGTGCAGTAAACATTACTTGACAGTGCTTATAGTGCAATACGAGCATAGACGTTTGCTTCATAGTGGACCGCAGCTACTGTTAGCAACATTACGTGAATGTTGGTGGCCGCTGGGTGCTAGGAACTTGGTTCGTAAAATTGTGCGTGAATGTGTTACTTGTGCGCGAGTCAAAGGTAAAACTTTACAGCCTAGAATGGGCAATTTACCTTCTACTCGATTGGATTCTGGATTTCCCTTTGGTCGTACAGGAATGGATCTAGGAGGCGTGTTCTATGTTCTTAACAAAAAGGGCAGAGGAGCACGTCTTAGTAAAACGTATGTATGTCTGTTCGTCTGTTTCCTAACTCGTGCGGTACATCTAGAACTTGTTTCAAGTTTATCCACTGATGACTTTATTTTGGCTTTAAAACGTTTCATTAGTAGAAGAGGTAAACCTGATTCTATTTATTCAGATAACGGAACAAATTTTGTAGGAGCTGAAAAGGAGTTCTATACTTTTTTAGATAAAAATTCTAATCAAATAATAGACTACACAGCTAACGATGGAATTAAATTCAATTTTATTCCACCATATTCACCCCATTTTGGAGGCCTGTGGGAGAGTGGCATAAGGTCTTGCAAACATCATTTACGTCGTGTAGTAGGTAACGCGAAACTTACTTATGAGGAATTGAGCACAGTTTTAGCACAAATAGAATCTGTCCTCAATTCCCGCCCTATGTCCCCTCTGTCTCCAGATCCTAACGACTTCACTCCGTTGACTCCTGGTCACTTCCTCATTGGCCGACCGTTGACTGCTCCAGCTCCACACGATGACCTCACGGACGTCCCGATGTCGCGGCTGAACCGGTATCATCGAATCGAGCAACTACGTCAGCACTTCTGGCAGCGGTGGTCAAGGGAATACATTTCGGAGCTTCAACAGAGAACGAAGTGGAAGTCCAACCAGAAGGACATAAGCCTAGAGAGCTTAGTTCTTATCAAAGAAGACAACCTGCCTCCGCTGAAATGGCGCCTGGGTCGCGTCACGAAAGTATTTCCGGGCACGGACGGCGTCTCACGAGTTGCCGAGATACGAACGGCAAGTGGAACGATACGGAGGGCGTTCTCAAAAATCTGCCCTTTGCCACTGGAACAAGCAGACAGCAGCCATTGATCCACGACTATCCCATTGTTGGAAGCCGGTGCTTCCAAGGCGGGCGGTATGTTCGCGCCGTTAATCACAAAAGCTACCTACTTAGTCAAGAAGCTTGGAATAGCGCCATCTACTGGACGTGCGATATAACAACACATCAATAAATTCACGAATTTCATAAACTACGTTGGTAAAGCAGAGCGAGCTTCCTGTGCAACACAGCTATCGGCGGCTTAGCCACCATCTTTAAAAATTGTATTCCTTCTTGTCTTCGACGCAAAGCACCTCTGTTAACCTAGATTATAGAAATATACGTTTTATTCAAGTTTAAATAAATTTTCATCATTGAAGACGCACCCGATGACCCCCGTAGCTAACACACATAATAAGCAAATCATTAGCGAGATCCCGATGTTTTTTTTATGTTCATTATATCTGGTTACTAGTATGTGTTTGAACACAGATAAAGTCCAAAATTAATAAAAAAAATTGTGCCACATTTTACTCTTGCTTGTCTCTGGATTTTTTTCCGTAACTAGGCCACAGGTGGGCCCTTTTTGTGTGTCTTATATTTTTTGAACCCTATAAACATCCTGAAGAGAAATACCCATAAGGTAACCCATACTTTCTATTGCAGAAAGAACGCAAAGCGCACCCTGGAACTCTGGTGGTCGGGTCTGCCCCCAGCCATCCGCGGCCGAGTCTGGCAGCTGGCGATCGAGAACAAGCTGAAAATAACACACGAACACTATCAGGACCTGGTCGCCAAGGCAACGGAGAAACTGCACGAGGCGCAGATGAAGAGGAAGCGGCTCAAAGTTAACAGGTAAAGTCGTTTAGACGTGAAAATGAAACAGATATATAGAATTTATAACATTGGTATGGATGTACTGTGACGTTTAAGACAAAATAGGCTCGCTTTTTCGAGACAAGGACGAGCGAACGCCGCGCGGGGAAGGCGAGAAAGGAACGCAAGAGCCGCGGAATGGCCGGCCTGCGCGCAATTTCACTGGTTTTTATTTATAAATTTGTTAATGCTTTACTAACATCTGCCCCCGGCCTCGCACGCTTTTTTCAAGTAGCCTATGTCCGTCCCGGAGATATTGTTTACCTCCCAAATTTCATTGAGTTCCGGTCAGCCTTTAAGGCATGAATTGGTAACAGACGGACAGATAGACAGACAGACGACTTTAGCTTTTATATTATTAGTATGGATATTGTGTGTGAAGAAACTATTAAGGCCTGTTCCATTTGAGGTAGGTATTTAACACCGTGTAGTACAGTAGTTCACAATTCAGTATTTTGTATTTCAGGAAAGAGGGGTGTGCGTGTAAAAGTGAAGCTAAGAGCGAAGATAGGGCGAAGACGGATGATGATTGCAGGCAAGAGGAGAAACGGATAAGTTTGCCGAGGAATTACAGCGAGCAGAATTTGAAATCTCATACGACGGAGGAGGTAAGGAATTGTTAATATATTCATGTGACAAATAAACGATTTACTTAGTTACACATTATTAACCAATAATATTTATTTTACGCTCTCGTTTTTTCAGGATGAAAGTATTATGCCAGCTTTGGAATTACGCAAAACCCACCCATCCTATATTGACATTTGAAATTTTTCCCTGCCCTTTGAATGGCCTTCGTAATCTGAAATTGTATGGCGAAGGCCATTAAAAGGGCATTTTAGGCCATTGATGGCTTTCTGATGTCAATTATAGGATGGGTGGTTTTAGCGTAATTCCACAGCTGTTAGTCTGAAACTTCATATATTCAAAATATTTGAATAACTATTAATAAAATAAAAAATAATGCTTGATAATTTTCACAGCATTGTCTAGCCCCAAGCTAAGCAGAGCTTGTGTTATGGGTACTAGATAGATAACTGATATTTATATTATTCAATGGGAAAAATGTTTGTTCGATCAGCAGATATATGTTCCGGGGGTTTCTGGTCGTTTTTACTGTAACGAATATCTATGTATTGTATATTGTTTTATGTATATCAGTTATCTAGTACCCATAACAATGCTCCGCTTAGCTTGGGGCTAGATAATGCTGTGTGAATTGTCCAGCATTACCTAGTCACTCTTGTCTTAAAGAGACCCAGGTTGTAGTTGGCCTAAAGTTATCAATCATATGCATGCATGCATCGAAGCCTATGAAAGCTGATGATGACTTGTCTATGTTTTACCCAACTAAGACGAAGTAGGGATTATTATTTTATTTTAGTCCTCTATTAAAGCTTTAGCTCTAAGATTAATTATTTCTTTTCCAGGTAAAGTGCTGTTCAAAAAGCAACCCTAACCTACTAGAATACAGCGACGAGTGTTCGATGGAGTTGATCCAGCTGGATATAGCTCGGACGTTTCCACACCTTTGCATATTCCAGCCGGGCGGGCCTTACTTCAACGTGCTATATCAACTGTTATCTGCCTATGTGTGCTATAGGCCGGACATTGGCTATATCCAGGTATACTATCATTTGATGTTTTTATGATGACAAACCGACTTCCTGAGTGAATTCCTTAAATTCTCACAAAAAATTTGATTCTCACAAACACTAGAGGTAAACAAAAAGTTTAAACTATTGTCAAATTACAACAAGCGGATAAAAAACCGGCTGTTAGTCAGCTATCTTCTTCATTCAATTATAATGACTATTGAAGGGTGTAACGTCGGAAAAAAAAGGAAAATGAACGCGATAAATAACCGCGAAGAGTTATTATTATAACGGGCCCTGAACGCGAAAGTTTAAAATACTAGTCTTTTTTTTGTTGTAGTGCTTTCCCGCACTTTGGGTATCTCTAAGAAATGAAATAAGGTCCCAAAATTTTTCGATTTCGGCAGGACTCGAACCCGAGGGTGGGACGGGGTTCGAGTCCCGCCGAAACAGAAAATTTTTGGGAACTTATTTCATTTCTTAAATACTAGTCTTTAAAAATCTTGTATTATGTCTAATATTAAGTGAAATTTTTTTTTTGTTCCAGGGCATGTCCTTCATAGCCGCAGTACTAATCCTCAACATGGAGGCTCCTCAAGCGTTTGTGTGCTTCGCGAATCTGCTCGACGGACCCGTGTTTCGAGCCGCCTTTACGAGAGACGGCGCTGCTATGCAGGTCAATTGAAAAACAACTCCTAAATAAATATGAATATAAATGAATTAATTAAATGATATGAAGATTCAAACAATTTCGCAAAGAAACACACAATTCTGTTATCACTAATCAACCATCGCATCGTCTTATTCGCACAGCGTGCAAAGTTTACCCAAAACATCGGAAAGGGTTCGATTCTCACCGCGGGACAAATGTTTGTACGATGTTCAAATATTTGATCCAAGTTTGGGTGTTTCTATGTTTTTTGTTACCAAAAAAGCAGTATAGCAGTCAGCTGGTACCCTTATTTCAAACTCTGCTACTTTAGAGCCCCTGCGGAAATGTTCACCATATTTTTTCTATATTTCCAGCGGTTATGGAAAGCCTACACCACCCTACTCCGCCACAACCTGCCGTCTCTCGCGGACACGGTAGCGCCCGAGCTGTATCTCCTGGAGTGGCTGTACACAGCGTTCGCTAAGGCGATGCCTTTGGACGCGGCCTGCAGAGTCTGGGACGTGTTTCTACGAGACGGTGACACTTTCCTCTTCAATACTGCATTGGGTATGACATACATTGACAAACAATTGAAATCAAGAGAAAATTATACAATAACATTAATGTATTTTTTTTTCATTATCTTGCTTTATTTCTTCTTTACCTTATTTCTTATTTGATAATAATTGAAAGTATAAAGCTTGCCTTGTGTAAGTAATTTTGTAAAATTTTGTAAGAATAAAGAAAAATGAAATAAGTTCCCAAAAATTATCGGTTTCGGCGGGATTCGTACCCGCGCCTCACCCTAAAACCGATAATTTTTGGGAACTTATTTCATTTCTTAGAGATACCCAGAGTGCGGGTTAGCACTGTAACAAAAAACCAAAAGTTATTGATATCTGACACAGCTCAACGGATTATCATGCTGAAGTGACATAGGCTAAGTCAAGTCTACTATAACTTATAGTATACTTATAGTCTACAAGTATGCTCGAAGTAAATCCGCGTAAGAAATTTTAGGATTCATTGTTAATCCGAATTTTTAGGCTCTAGGTTTCATTTGTAATAAAGATGTGCCTCGAGATGGTTCGACAAAAGGGTTCCCGGTGGCGGGCGTCTACACGACTTGTCAGAACCACTTCCGTGACCCCAGATTAACCCATCCTCCTGCTGTTCTTGCCACTATAAGAACAACTCCCATTTTATACAGAAAACTAATGTCTATTTTATACTTCTTATGTTAACCAAAATTATATTTCTAGGCGTCCTTCACCTATACCAAGAAGAACTAAAAGACATGGACTTCATATCAGCCGCGCAGTTCCTCACCAAACTGCCCGAGGACCTAGACCCCGAAGCGTTGTTCAAGAGCATATCATCCGTGGCCATGACTCTCGACGGTATGTCGTTTGAGGAGCTGGCCTCCGCCTGTAGCGACTGCAGCCTCGATGATGATGATGACGACATCCGGTTATGATATACGGGTAGCCGGTTCTGGGGGCTGGTCGATGCTCTGGCTTTTAGAGTGAAAACGTGAGTGATTGTCGTTTATTCTAGGTGAAGTGTCTGTTTAACCAAGATATTGTGAAATGGCTGAAAAATGGTTGTTGTGTCGACCACTACAGTGACGCCAGTGGTAACTTCGTAAGGTTTGCTGTACTATTGCTGCCAAAAAGCCAATCATTGGTACCGTTCCGTTGGCACCAAACCTAAACTAGCGTAAAAATGCTGATGTCCCCTTATTTTCGAACAAAAAAAAAGAGACGGCAAAAATTTTCGGCTAGTCTAGTTAGGTTTTGGTGCCAACAGAATCACTACCATTGACAAGATATGTTGTGGTATACTTTAAAGCTGTGCGTCCACTGCAGCGTACACGCGGTAAGGTTTGGTCCCGAGAATTTTCTGTTATAAATTTCCCGGGAATTCCCTACGCTCCGAGGATGGCAGCGACGCAACGCGGCCGCGCGACCAATCGTCTTTTATGTTTGTAGATAAAGCTTAAAGGGTCGCTTCCGGCCACTGCCAGTCTGATGTGAATAGCGCGATGCGTTGCAGCAAAAACAATTAAAACTACGGCAAGCAATCCTTACGGATTTATTCGGGCAATTAGTAATTTCACAGTTATTTTGGTTTAGCTCTAGAAGAAATGTTTTAAGCGTCTTATTCTAACAATTTATTATGAAGCTGATTAATACTTCATAGCAAGTTAGCTTATACAACTGGTAAAAATAGTGATCCGAAACGTGAATAATACATGTTTAATAACTATTATTGTTATTCTAAGTACGTCCAATAATTAAATTCTATTGAATTGTTCAAATTCTCTTCTCCCAATTAAAATGAAGTGAGCAGTTTTTTATAGTCATAAAAAAATACAGTTAATTCACTTAAAATATTCCAAATTCCTAAATTGTTTAAGGTATGTGTTTTAAATGAGAGTTCTGCTGCTAAATATCATAAAAAAGCAATAAATAAATCGGCTGAGCCGTTATAATTTAAATCAAATCATGTCTCTATATTTTAAATAAAATATGTAAATATAGTATTATTATAGATTATATTTTTAAAAAAACTTTCAATAATTTGAGACTGCTGCGATTGAACCGAAATGGAATGGTTTTACAATATGTATCGTCGGCTTACTGCGAAAACCGAATAAGTGCACTTTTTGGCTGAATTGACTTAAAAATGCAGTTATACTTATTTTTTTCCGCTCTATCGACTGGTAAAACCGAATAAGCGCTACGACCATAGCTGCCAGAGTTAGCTAGTTTGAATACCTTATAAACACCATAATAAAAATGAAATTATACTAGTAATACATCATAAGTATACTTAATGCAAGAATCCGATTAATATTAGACAGGTAAAGTAGTATAAATAAGATTACGCGTTTTGACATGTAGTAAGTTTCATAAAAAGCATGGCATATTTTCAGAAAGAAAGTATTAAAGGCATTTACAATAATGGATCCAAGTTTATTTGTACAGTTAAAATAGTATAAGGACATTTAATTTGTTTTACCGCTTGTAAATTTTGTTCTATGTCCTACAATTCTTCTACAGCAAAAACCTTATAAATGCATATAAGTGGTTTTAAATGTATCAAATTGGTAAGAATAAAATACCCACGAATCAGCTCCGTGCGAGGTGAATTGTACTTTATTGCGTCGTCGTTTGAGTCGCTATTCATCTATTCGTTTTCACAGTGTTTTATTATTGTTTATGAATTGTGTGAATTTGTGTGTCGTTCATTCATCGCTGAGATTGCTTGCTTGGATTAATTGTTTTGCTAAGATTTTTGTGCGCGACGTGCTTGTAACTACTCCGTAAAGAAAATAAGAAGTTTTATGTATTTAAAAACGGTTTAAAACGATGAATGGTGGGTATTACGAGTAAAATGGAATCCAGAGGAAAACAATTGGTATCTTTGATAAAAAATAGACCCGAAGCAGTGCCTGAAGGTATGATATTTTGTTATTATGTTTGTTTCTATACAGTAAGTATATAGTTAGATTTGACTTTATCTCGCCGGATATTATGCGACAATGATGTTTGAATGATTTGGATCAAAGATCTAATAAGTAGGCACTTTATTAGTTTCGTTTATAACATAAAAAGTTCGAAAACATTTTTCAAATGAAAGGAACATTTTTGTTGGTCTTTTGTTTTTACCACTCTGTATTTCATCATCATCACCATCAACCTATAGTAGTCCACGGGTAGACATAGGCTTCCCCTAATAAGCGCCATAGCACCCTGTCTCTGTGTCTGTATTTGACACGTATCTACTTATTAGTACATAATTTAGGTATTCCTTTAACGTAAGTAGGTATCATAGAAGGATCTTTTTATAATTGAGATTTTATTTTTAGATGATTTGGATTCAAGACCTAGTACTTCAAAACAAGGATGCAATAGTCCGACGTCGTACTGTTCTTCAATCTTAAGCGAATGTAGAGAGAAAATAGCCGTGGAAATGGAGCGTATATTATTTGACAGTGATGACTCTGTACAGGATCCCACTTACGACCCGAATCCAGACACACTGATTCAACCAGAGGAATTGTTTGAAGTATTGGCAAGTAGAAAGGAAGAAGAGATACAAGATAGGGATTTTTTGCGATTTTATGGAAATAATACTGATTATACTGACGAAGCAGTTTTAGATCATGATGCTCAAGCAATGGTAGCACAAAAGTTACCAGACTCTGAATCAATTCAAGTCGCAAGTTTTTTTTGTGAGCTCTTATTAAAAAAGAAATCAACTGTGAGAGATGTTTCTGTAAGTGTTATACTATTTCTTCAAAAGAAAGAGAGGAATTGTGTCGTAACTACTGGGATTTGAGCTTTGTTGAGAAGAAAAATTTCATTTTGAATAACGTGACAGTTCAAGCTCCAAAAAGAGTTCTTGCGATTCGTGGAACAAAGAAAGAGCGCAAATACACAAAAAAATGTTTCTTTTTTCACAAGGGAGAGAAGAAACAAGTATGTCAAAAGTTTTTAGAAGAATACTGTACCTCAAGCCAATCCTACTCTTGTACAATCGAAGCAATTTTATTATAAACCTTTACCCATAAGCGAAGCCAAAAAAAAGGATCTCGTTTGTTGTCGTTCGTTTTGTTGTATGCAACAAAAAAATTAGTCCAGAAGAATACCATGGATGGTACTCATCATTGCCCACGCATTCTGGAGCAGAATAAGTTGGCAATACCCGGCCCTGCTGTAGACGAAGAGTCAGCTGAAGAATGAACGAATTTACCGTATTAATTACCTTTATGATTAAGTTTATTCACCACGAGAGCTTTTCGATCGCCATACCTTCTTAAAATAATATTATTTGCTTCAGATACCTACTTAATTAAATTTCTTTATGTTAAAAATTTATCATTTGTTTTATTCAGTGATAGTTAAATGAATCAAACCGAAATCAAGTTTATTTCAATCTATACCTACTATTAATGTCAAGCTAAAAAGTTTGTTTTACAGTCTAATCTCTAGAACGGCTGGACTAAGTTTGACGTGACTTTCACTGAAGGATAGCTGATTTATTCTGAAATGACGTAGGCTATTTTATTTTCTCCATTTCTTACGGGAACAGAAACTATGTGAGTAAAACTGCGGGGTGCTGCTACTTCATTCATAGTTTTGTATGTACGAATTGTAATAAATAACATTCATTTTCAAAAAAGTCTACAGTTAAAACCAGGTAAATAAAACAAAACAGGGTTTTTTGAAGTCAATGTTCAAAAATTTTTGATTTCCGATACTGACGTTGACAGAAATACATACAACAATTACCTGAATGCTAAAATCAGCTTTCTAGTATGAGTAAAAAAGAAGATAGGGCACATTTTCTAATTACAGGTAAAACCAAATAAATGCATCACCCTCTGAACATGAACTTTAATTTTATAGATTTTTTCTATAACATCACTATAACATAGGAATATATATTTAAAGACAGATAACAGTTGCATCACCTTGTATAACTTATTCCACACTTGTTAAGTTTTAAGTTGGTAAAATTTTATCTCAAACTTTAAAATGCGATTTACTCCACATGACTTAGAGTGCACTTAATCGGTTTTCGCAGTAAGCCGACGGTATGTAAATATGTACACAATACTAATTAAATTAAATTAATTAATTTGGAATATTAAATTTAAAGTATGTTGGTCGCTCTGACTACATAAACATATCATATTTATTAGGATTAAGTACTCATGTCGTACCTGTTTCGTATGAATATATTTAATGTTTAATGTTATAATAAAATATAACACAAATGAGAAAAAATATTGATAATCATTTTAATAGTCCTCAGTGTGTACGTTCGTTGGAACTAAATTGCGTGTGTATTTATTCAATTTAATTATTATGTATCCTATTTTAATTATGTTCTTTAAAATAAATATGTATAATTATAATAATTACTTATAACATACAATTATAAAATTTCTGTCATTTATGTGTGATTCCTATTCTGTAGTTAATGTGTATAATACATTTATGTGAAACTTATCAACGAGTAGTAAATCGGCCTAATAATTAATTGAAATACTATCGTAACTAATTTAATATGTAATCTTAATTTTGTAAATACAAAATTATCTGAGTTATATGAAATTAAAATTTATAGGATGTATAGCTATTGTGAATAAAAAGCTTTAAATAACAATATAAATAAATATTGTTGGTGTTTACATACATTTCTTGCCTGATTTACAAGCTATTTGAAATTTATATTGTTGTTAGAACATGTATTTTGCTGTTTTTAATTTGCACTTATTAATAAAACACATTTTTTATCAATTTAAATCAGGGCTTCTTTTGATAGAATTTTAACCTTAAATGAATGGATTCCAATATAAATTGAACTATGATGTAAATACATGTACATTATAGTTAAAACGGTAGGTAAGTATATAATAATAATAGGCTATTTGACTACATTAAAAATAAGTTTCAAATTGTTTTCATCCTAGTCAGTGACAACTTAACAAAGCGTAATCAGGTGATTTTTATTGAAAATATGCCTATTTTAGGTAAAAAACGGGATTAAAATTACAAAATTTTTGATATATGATCACGTGACCGAAAACGCTCTGCGTTTGGTTGGAGCGCTGGTGACGTCACACTATCATAGTTTACAGTATCAATGAGTTTTTCTTGTTAGGTGTGTGTGGTGTGGCGTGTGACGTCATTTCTCAGAGTACGGGAGCCATGACAGAGATTATCGTTTCGGCGCGCCATTATTCTATTCAAACTTTAAAATTAGTTTTTATAACTAATACGACTGGCCTTGAAGAAATATTAATTACAGTTTGCATTATTTTTATCAGACAATACGTTAGAATTATTTCCCAGTAGTAGTCAAGTAGCCTATTCAGCTATACCGGGTTCCAATATTGTAATTACAAACGGTTTTTCTCCAGAATACTGATAATTTCTATAAAAGAATTATCCGAAACCGGCGTCCTTAGATTATTTTGACATTCTTTAGACACTTCCATGACAAACACCTCAGGCAGGACTCGTAGAACGATATTCGTTGAAAAATGTTTCGTTTAATAATATAAGAATCCGGAATAAATATAAAACAAATATTCTTTCGGAATGTGAAATCTACAGGGATTGGTTTATCATAACTAGACCTAACGTTTGTGTGTGTATGATGTTAAAATTATGGAAATTTTATTTAATATTGCAAATTTCATCGATAAGATATTAATATTGATAATTTAGGGTTAAATAATATAATATCTTTCTCATATATGATTTTTCGGTTTTATAACTTATATTTTTTAGGATTCCACCCTTACAGCGGGATAAACTTCAAAATTGCAATTTAAATGTCACAATTTTCAAATTGTGACATTTAAATTAAAATGCAACAATTTTAAAATTGTGACATTTAAATTACAATGTTACAATTTTCAAATTGTTACAATACAGATCATTGACGTCCTGATATATTTGCTTTATTAGGACTCCTTATTAAATATTTGAGCATTGTCTGTGTTTAGTGAATCACCCGGTATTATGATAAATTACAGTTGTAAAATGGGACTGATATTATAATGCCATCTCAATTGTTTTTAATAATTATAAAATATTTGTAAATATAAATAAGCCCCAAATCATTAGATTGATTAGATATCTGATTATGAAATAAATATTATTTGCAAACAATCTAAAGTTTTTTTGTTGGACATAGGCCTCCCCCAACGAGCGCCATAGCGCCCTGTCTTCAGCTTGACGCATCCAGCATCTGCCAGCAGTCTTTAGCAAATCATCATCCCACGTGGTCGGAAGGCGTCCTACAATACATTTACCGAGTCGTGATCTCCACTCAAGAACACGTTTACCCTAGTTAGTAAGTAAAGTTTTTTACTTCATGAATTATTCACCTATAGCTAGACATTTGCCCAGAAGTGGGATAACATAGGATAGAAGAACAATATGCACCTATTAGGTTTAAAACGAAAAACTCGTCAGATGATCTAATGCAGCGCAGCTGGGGCCGAATTCCACTAAATTAATCGCTTCACCATAGCAATGGTATCGTCTCAAAATTACACTTTTTAGCATTTTACCTTTGGTGAAAGAAACTACAGATGGAGGGACGCGGGCAAGAGTGTGACCATTCTGGCTGTAACCATTCTATCAATCTCTCCGTGCAAGTAGCACCGCGCGCAACTATCTATAGTTTTTTGTAGTTTTGATAGTTAAGCGGTTGGTTAGCAGAGTTTGGACATTTCATCATCATCATCATCAGCCTATAGTAGTCCACTGTTGGATATTTAACTTAACCAAATGTAACTATTTTTACCGACCTCAGGAGGAGGTTCTTTGCTTGGCTGTATGTTTTTTTATGTGTTTTCATCGATTTCTCCGTCATTATGGACCGATATTAAGGCGATACCCGAACAAAACTAGCGCCGCCACCTACTTCATCTTATTATTCAGTTTAACATAGGAAATTCAAAAATCCATCATCGCACAGTTTGTGATGCCTATTATAAGCTTTTAATTAATGTCTCTGTAATAGTTTTATTCTATTCTATTTAATTTAGGTAGAGAAACGAAAATAGATTTTGGTGGCCACCACGGGCAACTTCGATTCATCGATATTACATAGTAAATGATTCCTAATGGAATCGTGATTTTTCAAAAGAATTATGTTGTTTAGTAAGCTTGACGGGATAATAGGCGTATTAAAAGAACATTTACGAAAGCTCTACACAATTTACTTCAAGCTTGCGTCATAGATACGCCTACAAATCTCTGACGTCAAAGGTTTGGGCCGTGATACAGGATGGTTACTTTCTTAGGGGTCAAAAATTAGTCTTGTTGATGAGGAATGGGATTATTAAAGACGGTGACCAAGAGTCCTGTAAAGTATAAGGAAATGAAGGGCTGTGATGTTTGAGTGGGACAGTATGCTGTCTCTACACGACTTAAGCAAATTTAAACTTGAATAAAACATCAAACAACTGAACATAATTTAAAAAAATTAAATTAGTAAGGAAATCTGTATTCTGTTCGACTGCACTGCACCGCCGTGTTTATAATTTGAAGTGGGTATATATAAATACTACAGGATTATAGTTTTCCATTTAATGATTTTTTGTTCTGTTTTAATAATCATCTAACCTAAAATTTATTTATTATTCATCATTATCACATTCCTGCTTCTCACAAAATTACTAATTATTTCTAAAATTAAAAGGTTCCAAAATGAGTTGCAGTAAGTACCTACCGCGAAAACGTTGAAAATCTTAATACCATTCGATTTATTTGACTAAATCCCAATGGATTTGGTCAAATTCTTATAACATACAGGGTGACTATTGAGTCACCCTGAGAATTTGACCTTTTCTAAGTGTATATTTTTTTATTTATGAAAATAAAGACTTAAAATTTTGAATGAGCACTGTTTGGGAATGGTAGAGCACATAATACTGAAATCGAGACTGCCTTTCTTTGAGTTATAATTATAACAGCAGTGTGGTCTCGCGATAGCATGACCTTAGGTTATCATATTATTATCATGCTTGCAACACGAGAAGATAGAGTCAAACCAGAGTCATTTGGGTTCTGTAGATCTTCACGCAAATATATGTAGGTAAATGCGAAAGTTTGTATGCAAATGCATGTTTGTTACTTTTTTATGCATAGGTACACTACCTACAGAAAGTGTCGGCTACAAATGAAATACCTAACTTATGGAATTACATATTTGTATCTGGTTAGCAAAAATCTGTCGTATTAAGGTCCAATTACACCTTTGCAATTGAACGAGACCAACTTAAGATAAACTCAGTTTAACGCTTTAAAACTAGTTCAGCGCATAGCGCACATTGATCTGGTTCAAGCATACTTAACTTAGGTTAACAAACGGTGATATTGGATCTAAATGATGATGTGACGTGACTGTCAGAAGTCGGTAATAATATAATGTAGCATAGAGAAAGTAATCGACCAGTACGAGATTGGTAGTGATTCTGTGTCGTAAAAATGTTTCTGTCCCCTTTTTTCGATGGAAAAAAAGGGGATATAAAAGAGACGGCAAAATTTTTAGGCTTGTTTGGGTTTTGTGCCAAATGCCAATAGAATCACTGCCATTATTAATTGACTGCTTCTTTCACATCACTCTTCACTGTTTTTTGATTGTTCAAAGTTATTACTCCATTGTCGCTATTTTGTCTCTTAAATTAGATTCTACAAGCGACCATGACCTACTAGTTTTGTAAAGAGCAATTTCGCTGATTTTGATCTTGAAATACATGTCTAATAAATAGCTAGCCTAGTAAATTATCGAAATGAACACAATTGTAATTTCAATAAGCAAATGTGGGAGGGTTCGATTTGCTTACAATTGTTTACCGGGTTCCGTAAATAAAGGTGGAAAACACGCGTCATAGCAGTCATAACTCTAATTTATATTTGTTTGCATTTGTCGTGTTCTGAACGGAAGGTAAATAGGTCGGACCTATATTTAAATGATCGCCAACATGATTTACCATCGATGTAGAGACTCTGTAAATGAGAATGTCAATAAAATCCGCTGACAAAGTTATTCAGCTCGAGAAATATGCCACATGCTACGCTACATGCCAACAAATTCAAAAGTTAAGGTCAGCGTCCATCAACCAGATCAGCACTACCTCACCTGTCACTTTTCAATCGAAATAATGGCACACTAATGTAAAACGAGCTGTTAGGCACGTCTCGCGCATTTTTGTTTCATTAGCAAATATACACACACTTTAAGGACTAGGTTAGTCTTCAATTATTTTCACATAATAAACATAAATTTGCCAGTCGCGCACAAATCAGATGATAGGTACAGTTTTAAGTTCGTAGCACCTTTTGTAGCGTGGCCCGACTAATGGACATTGTCCATTATCCGACAGTCGACACTAATGCGTGAGTCAGGACAACATCCGTAGGGGTACATACAAAGATTGCATTGTAAGGATTTGTATGATCAGTACAATAAAAGTAAGGGTCTGTACCGTGCGCGCGGACCCCTAAAAACGGTCATGTCTATTCTACAGATTAAATAATAAGCTCGCTTCGAATAGGGGTCCAGACTCAGAACGCAAAACGGAGGGACCTACCGCGCATGCGTCAGGGGTGACAGAACTATCCACGCAACCGGGGCTGGAGTAAACATTTCTGATTCAGTTTTGGTTATTTCTTTTTTTCTGTGATCAAAATGGGAGAAGAGAAGATGTCTGGAGAGAAGGGAGAGACCATGGGACTGCTTGATAAAAAGGTAAGCGGAATTATGTTTTAGATTACAATTTTGGGGTAGTGATGTAATGTCATGTAAAGGTCGTTGATTCGGGGTGGTTTTTTGGAACTTACTGCCTTGGTTATAAGAGTCAGTTTGGCTTGGTAATCCGTGAGGTTATTTTTAGAATTATCCTTTGGTAGTACCTACTAGACCACGTTGGAAAATTATTCGTATCTACTTCTTGATACGATGTAGCTGTTGTAAGGTGCTAACAAGTCGTAATAAGGTGTCGTTTACGAGTTTTGTTTGATTATCCATTAGCATATCGACAAAGTTGTCAACAGTGGTAATTTCCACAATTAAGTATATCCTCCTTAAATAACAAATCAGGATTAATTTTAAATATCTAGTAAATTTACACTTGGGTAGGTATTTGGATAAGTAAGGAAAGCACTGTTTGAAGCAATTTCCATACCTATATTGCTTTGCATCACAATACTGTCAGAATAAGCAATGAACATGACCTTTGCCCTTTTCGTAGTAGATGTGTATCTCTATCTATTAAGTACTTACTGATAGTGCCATATGACAAATATTTTAAAATCGTAATTTCTTTGAGCATACACCATCATATTCTTATTCTTAGTTGTGCAAGACAATGTTAATACAGTTTTTCTACAATATTTTCATATGTTATAAATTAATTATACTCCCTGTCATTAAGTTAAGCCTAGATTGAATAGGTAAGTATTTGCAGAGTTCAATAGTCTACAATAGGCTACTTGACTACTACCGGGAAATAATTCTAACGTATTGTCTGATAAAAATAATGCAAAGTGTAATCAACATTTCTTAAAGGCCGGTCGTATTAGTTATAAAAACTAATTTTAAAGTTCGAATAAAATAATGCCGCGCCAAAACGATTGTCTCCGTCTCCGGTGACATGACTCGATGACGTCACGCCTCACACCACACCTAGCAAGAAGAACAATACGCACTGTAATCTGTGATAGCTGTGACGTCACCAGCGAGCAACCAAACGCTGAGCGTTTTCGGTCACGTGATCATAATTATATAAAAAAATGTGTAAATTTAATTCCGTTTTTTACCTAAATAAAGCATATTTTTTAATAAAAATCACCTGTTTAAGCTTTGTTACGTTGTCACTGACTAGGATGAAAACAATTTGCAACTTATTTTCAATGTAGCCAAATAGCCTAATGATTTTCCCGGTCGTATTTTTCCAACAGCACTAATTCGATTACCTATGCCACTGCGGCGGCGCGGCGGCGGCGCCCTAATTGTCTTAGGTCAGTTAATAGCTACTAATTTATTCAATAGAAGATACATGCTAGAGTAGTACATATGTGCTTACTAGGCAGTAAATTCATTCCAGTGAATGGATTAGATCATTTTATTTAGTGTTATGGCCAAAATACGTTAGTTTTTCTAGCCTATCTATCTGAGCCTGGAAAGAATACATTTTAGATTATAGAAGCAACGCAATAAAGTTTATTTCAGCGTATAGTTCTCCGTCAGACCGCTGAGTGTCTTATTTTGCGTTGAAACAGAGGGCAGCTCTTTCTACGCTATGAATACTGAGCGAGACTTCAGAGCCACAAAGATAGGTAACGTGCTTGCGGTGTAAAAACATTATTGAATCAGATTAAATCAAATGGCTTGTTTTGTCGCTCCTTACAGCTAGTACTAAGTTGATAAGTAAAATAATTCTCGAAAATATCTTATACATTCATTGAGACCGTAAAGGCTTTCCGTTATTGTTTTATCTTTATCTGCTTAGCTTGGGGCTAATTGTCCAGCAGCATTATTTATTTAAAATTCAGCACCTTAACTGTAAATACTTACCTCTTTTGAGAGTTACCGTAAAGATGTGGTGGGCGATGACCTTTGCGCCGATGAAACAAACAGTCGGAACACTTCGGAACCTTACGTCATCAACATCATTTTGGCCCGTTCGTTTGCACCTACGCATCCACTGTTGGGTTTAATATCCCCTTTCTTGCCCATGGGCAACATTATCTTATCTGTGTCCATGGCTCGAAGCTGCTAATTGTTATCTTTTGGTGAACTACCCTTATACATAACAGCATTGAAATTGTTTATGCAGGCAAGTAGATAAGATTACGAATTGTTTTTAAGAATGATAAGATTTCTCAGTAATTGCATACTCCCTAATTGGCTGCAAGGTTACAACCCCATCCACTGATAACTAACAGCCTTATCATCACACTGGCGATTTGCGAGCGATTATAGAACGATACGCGGCGGCGTGGCGTGTCGCTGCTCAACATTATTGGACACCTTCCTCTGGTTAAAAAAATGACAAATGTGCAGTTGAATTTTTAAAAATATTTTTGTGTTTTTCCGATATTTGAACTAAGTAGGTACATATGTATGTATTTAGTGCTATAACTTTGTACGCAATAACTTAGCTGAGTACATTTTCCTTTTTATTTATCACTAACAACTTAAAAAGTTAAGAGAAGTAAGAAAAAATTAAAACAGCAAGCGGAGCGAGCCTCTAAAGTTTTAAAGACTGCGGTGGCAGATAAAAAGCTGTGAATATAGATAACGGCGAGCGAAGCGAGCAAGTATACTTACCTAAATGTAACTTGGTACATAATAGGTTAGGGATTGAGGTAAGATAGGGATCAATATTTATATAACAACCATGTCAAGTTTAATTTATTGATCAAAACAGCTTTTAATCAGTGACCTCTAGGTTAATGATACCTAATTGGTTTTTATAAGTACATTATAATGTTTATTAGTCTATTATTTTTATTTTATATTAATTTTATCCTGGCAAGAAATGCTAATTTCAAATAAATATTTCTCCATATTAAACACAATTGGGCAATCGGGGGATCTACTCTAACGTTTGAAATAATTACATCTATCTATTTTTGCCAAAAAAAAAGCCGATGTCCGATAAATGGTCTCCACGATACATTGTGACGCGCCGTCATTTTTTTTATTGTTGGACATTATATTTGGATACATAAAAGCGAACTCAACCGCAGACAAAAACTAGCACATCTATATTTAGAGGTAGGCAACACAATAGCAATCTTCTAAACGAGACGCATCCGGCTCGAGATGGGCTGAGTTTGTTTAATGCGGGAATGATTGAATAAATGTTTGATGGGAATCTAAATAAAGCTTAAATTGTAATAAATGGAAGCGTTATTTAAGTAATTTTCTTGATTTATTCGGTCACATAGTTGTTATGACAAACATAGGCTGAGGCCATAGAGCCACAAAGGGAACGTTATTCAGAGCTCAAATCTGCGGCAAAGATGTGCGTGTAAATACTTAAATAGCTGATCTAGACTTGTCTCTGAGTTAACGTAAACGTACCGACCTAGGTGTCTAAGATGTCTTTATCGAGGTACCTACCTACCTATCCACGAGAAAATTTAGGTACTTTCTTAACCTTTAAGGGCCACAGCTACCTAAATCGAGTTTTACCGAGGGATTCAGATGCAATTTGTTACTAACCGGTTTAACCTGCTTTCCGAGGCACGGGCACTATAAAATGCGGCGACAGCTGCTCGCAACTTCAATTCGTAATACCAGACTGAAAACTTTTAGTATTTACGTTATTGTGTTGTTATTCTGTAACTAGACAATATAAGCTATGTTCCTTATCAAACAAAACGTAAGATATTGTTGTTTTTAATACAAAACAAATAGGACGAAATCATGTCATTTTAGACGTAAAAACATGCAAAACAGCATTTTTTGAATATTATTAAGAAAAAAAAACGACCAGATAAATACTATTCCAATACAAAAAACAACATAGTATGGTGGAAATAGACTCGAATTACAAATAATTTTGGTAGTAGGTAGGTACGTTTGTATGGGCAAATCATCATCCGCAGGCCCCTTAAGTACATATTTAGTTATTCTGTGGTGAGTAAATATCTTGATTTCTACCTATTGATTAGGTAAGCACTAGGTACTACTTGTACTATCTTTGTAAGAATATAAACATTTAATATTTTCATATAACCATTCATTCATACCTACGTATCTCTAGAAACTATTAATTGATGGCTCCTACCCGAATTTCGACCACGGGGACATAAGTGTACAAGTGCGCAAACACAGGAGTACTCTCTGTTCCCTCGTTCTCATAATCCGGTGGGACGGATCGACAAGTCCGGGAGGTCAGGCGCAGGACCAACGGCCAAGGCACGGGTACTATAAATGATTCCATTATGGAAAGGTGATAAAACTGGTCCAGTTAAATAGGAAAGATAAAGGCGATTGTGTGAAAGAGGACATGGGTAAGGAAGGTGCAAGTACAGAGATGATGGCTGATGGAGGAGAGTAGGAGAAAAATATTATGTTGTGCCGAATCCTAGCGTGGAATAAGGACGTTAGATAATTTACCTACCATCTACTCTACCATTTATGTATTAATTGGTAGATAAAACATACATTTTTAACTCGGGTATTTCTTTCGTTTTTAGTTGCGAGAGAGAGTTTCCCCGTCACTAGCTAAGCAGAACCACCTTCCTACATTAGGTACAGTGCGCGTCAGAATTAAGTATCCCCCTTGTCTACAAAATATTTTCTAACTTCTATTCGCTTGTGACTAATTTTCAATGCAAAAACTTATCAAGCCGCTAAGGATCGAACCACCCACCCTTTATATGGAGACTCGAATTCTCGGCATTAGATCAACTGAGCTATTTAGCTGTTGGAACATTGCGTCCAATTTTGTCTATCGGTCTAATTAGTCCCTATTTTAATGCCAAGTCTTACATTTTTTTTATGGATGCGGGTAGGGTTTGACTTTGTCGTTTGTAGCGAACAAAGTAATTGTCACTCGTCTTATTCCGTGTGGTTTGCTTTGTGCATTTTTAGCGAGAGATCGAAATATTGTTAACAATGTTCTTGCGTTGTAAACAAATTATTTTTGATTAAATTATCACAATCTATTATAAAAAAACCTTTCACTGTTTACAGATATTATTTGTTATTATGGTTTATCAAAACAATTATTTCGTTATAATATCATAGATTTATACGTAGTTGTTATTGTATAATATTGTAGACATAATTATAGAATATTCTTTTTTGTAATTTTTGTTTTTTTTTTCATTAACTTGCAATTAAGCCTATAAAGAATAATATCAATTAAAAATCTTACATATTGCAAAAAAATAGATAACAATAAAAAAAAAACGAAACACCGCTCACGAGATGCGAACCATGTCACTCTTATCTTGTCTTGCATTAATTTGCCGGCTACTACCGCAAGGCCAAGTTGATACTTACAGAACCTATCGAATTTTAAGTAAGGTTACCAAATTAAATGAAATTAAAATGAAACAATTTATAGAAAAATTACATTTTAATGATACAGAACATACAATTTTTGTTGGAAACGTCAAAAATATGAAAAGAAAATGGAAAATTATAAAAAAACATGTAATTTTGATCACCCAATCTCCAACGATCGCTGACAGGATTTGAACCCACATACATTGAGATAGGGGGATACTTAATTGTGACGCGCACTGTACATGAAAGGAAACTGGTCGAAGCTACGTGCTTGGAGGCTTGTCCGACACACCCTTGACTCAGGGACGAATCCAGGCCTGAGCATTGCATCATTACATTCATTACGTAGGTCATGCATGAATCATAGTAATGACGCAAATCAAGTGTTAGTCAAATGTGTTATTTGGGGCTTTTCCTGACAGCAAGGAAATATTTATCTAGCCACCTACCACGAAATGCAGGAAAGAGATGTGCCCTTTATGATTTTAATTACAATAATGTTATTGTTATCCTTAATGTTGTTGTGATGAACTTTGGCTTACAATTACCAGCACGATACGACCTCTCATTAAACTGATTTATCAACATATTTAGTTGATGGATATAAATCTAACTGAGACGAGAAAACGGTACCCCAAAACACGGTGAATTTTTTAATTAACTTTTAAGTTTATTTTGGGGCCGCTTTTTCAAGCAGAACAAGTTTATACGAATTCAAGAGCAATAATTCTTTACATACTTTGCTCCCTTCATCGTTTCAAAAATACGTCCCTGCATAACCAGATTGATGACGCTGCGCTGATTGCACATGCACTGTCATCACAGCAACTGGCCTCAAATGACCGTTTTTACAATGTTTTTACCGCTACCTCAGATGACTGCGTAATCGCCAGGCGGTTGATGATGGTGAAACCAGTCACGTGAACAAACTTTATTCTAATCTGTGACAGGGGCTCGTCATGTACATACCCACTCGGTGATTCAGGGTTGAAATCAGGAGGGTAAGTGGGAAACAAATCAGGAGGGTCAGTGGGAATCGAAATTTTGAGGGAAAATTCTGGCTCAAACATAAATGTTATGTTAACGCTTGGTAGTACTAAAAAATATAAAAAATTACATGTGATTTTACTTAAATACAGGTATTTAACCACCTATTTACTTTGACACCTACATCGTTTTTAGAATTTAATGCATTATGAAAGAATTTATATGTAGTTTAGTTTCATCAAAGATATTTTAAAGCAGCAGTACCGAACGCAGCTTTACTGAATATTCGCGTTTTTCCCTAAATTTTATCAAAACTTGTATATGTAGAGTTCTAAAAATATGAATCATTAGAATCATTTATTCATTTGATAAATTACGATAAGCGTTCTTAAATGTAAAAATATGAAGGTCGCGAAAGTTTTGCTTACCTTAAGTGAACTTTAAGTAGTACCTACCACAAAGTAGTTACTAATCGATGAGGTCTACTGAACAATGAGTGTCCGGGGTTTCCCCACTCGCCTCAGTCCGTCACCGCGTCAAGGCGGCGCACTTTCTCCGTCCTTGCACCTGCCCTGCATTCCGGTGCATTGACCAACAATACTAAAGCTGGGGTTTTACGTGAAAAGTACTAACTCTCAGGTTTTATTTGACGTGGAGAAAATTACTTCCTTACACAAAATTAATGTATCTTTTATAGAGAATGTATACCTACGCTTCTACAACCAAACTCCTAGCGAGTTGCAAAAATGAAAATAAATAAATTCAAACAAAGTGTCAAAACTTTCTATCTAACAAGGTGTACTCAAAAACGTTTGATTATCTGGAGGATAAAAAAACTGAAGCGATCTTGGCTTAGGCCCGTGCGTTTTGGATAGCACCAGTTCCCGAAACTGAGTAGTTTAAATCCCCAAGAACGAAATACGAAATCGAGCAAGGAGTCGAAGAACCCAAAATGAGAGCGTTTTTCAAAAATGGTATGGTACTTATTAGAACTGTTATATTTAGTGTAAATAAAACCGGCCAAGTGCGAGTCAGACTCGCGCACGAAGGGTTTCGTAAAATCATCTATAAAAACGGTAAAAAAAGCTTATTTGTTTTATGCCCCCCTTAAGTATTTGTTTTATTTTGATTTCATTATTTATTTTTGAAGTGAATATATAAATTAATATTCTGTGAATATTTCAAGCGTCTACCTGTTGCCGTTATCAAAATCAAGCAAAAAAATCACGTTTTTTTGTATGGGGCCCTTAAATATTAATTATTTTATTCTGTATTTTAATATTTGTTGTTATAGCGGCAACATCATCTGTGAAATTTCAACTGTCTAACTATCACGGTTCACGAGATACAGCCTGATGGACAACGGAGTCTTAGTAATAGGGTCCCGTTTTACCCTTTGGGTACACGGAACCCTAAAAATTATAGATGGTAGAGTTATGTAATACTTTAAGTGTACATTAGTCAAGTCTTTGTTCATGTGTAACGACATGGGCGATTTCTACAATTACCTACCTACCTACTATCTGATTGCTCTACCTAGGTACTAGATAGAGAATCAGGAAATAACCAACTTAATACCCAAGTATATCCATCTATTTCTTCATAACCACGATTGTCATAACAATGTCGCAAATGTAAGTAGAAGAATTATATTTTTTCAAATGATTGCTATTTATTAACCGACGAAAAAAACTAAAAGAGGAGGATGTTCTGGCTGTGTGTAGTTTTATGTATGTTCGTTGATTTCTCCTTTCGCTGTAGTATAGAGAATGCTTCCGAGGTGGTCCCATTACCATTAAATTTTATTTTATTCCCAAGGGATAAGCACTTGTGTCCCATAATAAAACACTGTTTGACCGGATTGATCGCGTATATTTTATATTTTGTTTATAACCTGACGTTTCGGAGGCTTTTCAGCTTCCATGGTCACAGGCAGACTCAGACTCCCTGTGCCATGGAATGACGATGATGTCTGCCTGTGACCATGGAAGCTGAAAAGCCTCCGAAACGTCAGGTTATAAACAAAATATAAAATATACGCGATCAATCCGGTTAAAACAGTGTTTTATTATGAGTTCTCGCGAAAATAACCTTAGAATATACACTGGTGTCCCAAAAAACTTAAAAACGGTTAATACTAATGTTTTTTTTGTTATAGTGCTTACCCGCACTTTGGGTATCACTAAGAAATGAAATAAGTTCCCACAAATTTTCGATTTCGGCGAGACTTACCTTAGAATTGAGCAAAGGCAAGACCGCTCGTCAAACGAACTAAATGTAACTTTGGTCTTTGAGTAGGTTTGATTAAACTGTAATGCTACCCCTGTAGGTGGAGCCACCGGCGCTATAGTCCGTAAGAGGTCCCAAAGATTTTCGGTTGAACCGACTAGGGTTTCGTGGCTTAGTTGGTTAGAGCACACCCGTACTGAGGGTGGGGCGCGGGTTCGAGTCCCGCCGAAATCGTTTAGGTGGGTCAGTTGGAGTCTAAATTCAAAATGGCCTTCATCAATCATACCGCGCTGGGGGTTGGAACACGCTCCCTGCTGCTGTTTTTCCTGTCAATCACAACCTGAGTCTCTTCTAAACCTACGTGATAATCCTCGGCCACATCTTCACTTCCCATCAGGTGAGATTGTTGTCAAACGAAGGTCTACAGAGTATAAAAAAAGAAAAACTATCCCGACTGGGCTATTTTTACCCGACTACCAACAGGGAAGGGTTATGAGGTTGGCACCCTATGTTTGTTATTTATCAAAAACTGAGCAGGCATTTTAACAGCAGTGGTTAAACGGTCGGAAAGACATAAAATCCGGCATGCCTAAGCGACCGTGAACTTAAATTGTTACATAATCTAGGCAGGTAAGTACTAGTTCACATTCTATAGCTTGCAACTATTACCAAGAAGTGAAGTGAAGTGAGTTTAGTCGCAAATCGCAATAGTTATAGAAACACAGTTATCCGTGACTAAATACTAAAACTAACTAATGGTGACTATTTAGTTGTTACCCACTAGTCTGAAACAATTATTTAAAAGTTAATTATATTAATGAAGTTATTTAGCGACTACATCGCTCATACATGACAGGAAACAACAAACAATGAAAAACAACAGGATGACAGCAGGAATTTAGACACACGGGACATATTAAAACAAGGTAATTATTTAAATAATAATATACTGCTTAGTCAAAGCTTATTTCCCTGAACCTAATCAAAAACCTTTATAAAGGTCGAAGGGGATAATATCAAAATGTGCCACAAAACAAATGCACTTAGTCGGAAGGGGATGTTTTGGACGCCGCGCCGCCGGGGCCCCGGCATCCAAACCAAAGTTTGGCCCGGGGGGACCAACTTTGGTTTCACGACATATGAATTTTTATAGACGGATAGTTTTGGTATATCTACGATTGCTATATTTATTATATTGAAATAACTCTAATATAAAAAAAACTCGAGTCTGTAGGTACCTACTTAACGTACTTAAATAAACTTTTATTATTACTTTTATATTACCTACATATTATACAAATTTAGTCGTAGAACAATCAATAATCATGGTCGAAACCTGAACGGCTAGACTAGATGACTGAAATGTTATCATACAAAGTACAAACACTTCATAACTTCCAACGCAGTATCAATTCGACCACGCTTCTTATTATTGCAATAACATAAATTGGCACGAGAACGAGAATCGGCTTCATGAATTCCGCCACTTGTGTTTTTAGGTTTCCGTACTCAAAGGGTAAAAACAGGACCCTATTACTAGGACTTCGCTGTCCGTCTGTCCGTCTGTCACCAGGCTGTATCTCATGTCATGAACCGTGATAGTAAGACAGCAAATAACAACAAATACTAAAAAACAGAATAAAATAAATATTTAAAGGGGCTCCCATACAACAAACGTGATTTTTTTACCGTTTTGTAATGGTACGTAACCCTTCTTGAGCGAATTCGACTCGCACTTGGCTGGTTTTATTTCAATTACCTCGTCGACACGACGTATTCCACCTGCTCAGTTTACTTCGTGCTTGGATGAAAGGCAGTGCTTCTCCCGCGCACAGATTGTCAAGTTGACAGCGGTTTTGGCGGGAGAGTCTTTTTTAAACTTTTAACAGTTTCTACTGACGGATTTTTAGTCCAAATACAATTAAGTTTTAAACTTCTACAATAGGCTAGACATTAAATATTATAAACTGTTAAATACGCGATAAACAATGTCGCTGGGAAGTGTAAAAGACAAGGAGCAGTGTTGCTACGACAACACAGGATTTGTGATGACTGAGCCGCGTGCGACAAAGGATGAGCAAAAGGTGAGTACCTAATTTTAAGAACAATTACTGGTAATAACATAGAATATGGACTGTTGTGTCGAATTTATACGAGGCTAATCTTTGTGTTAAGATGGCGTTCAAATAATGAGTTTATTGGGTAAAACAGATACCTAATAACTAATATAAAACAGTGATATTGTGTGACGCTGTTTATAGTATAAAAATTTACTTGTTTATGTGCATATTTTGTATAAGCTAAAAGAAATACAGGTATTGAGTTTGAATTTGATATTATCTATCTCTCAAGCTCTATCGTCTACGGAGAACTACCTTTTTAGCTTAAACGAGACTATATAAAAATTCTGAAATACCTTTAGTTTTCATGTAGCCGTTTCATGTAACTGTAGGTTAACGACACAAAGGCGAATTTCACTACATTTTTACGTAAATTCGGTCTAGATATAAAATGTACTTGTGATACAACGATAAAAGAAAGAGAACCAAGCTGGCTAAGGTTTTCTTCGTTGGTTAAACGTTGGTTTAACTCGCCTATTGCACTAATAATAAAAACGTCAAGTGCGAGTCGGACTCGCGCAACGAGGGTTCCGTAACTAAACATTGTATTAATTATTTAATAATAGACCTTGTTTGTTGTCATATATCATGATTCTAGCTCATCGGGAAATAGGAACTCTATAGGTTTTAGTCCATGGTGAGAATCAAAAAATGTTTTTTGTACTTTGACTAAAATATTACAGTTTTCGGATCGTTTCCTTTGATTACGCTATAAGACTTTGCTTCTTGCCAAATTTCATAATACTAGGTGGACGGGAAGTACCCTATAGGTTTTGTATGCATGTGATTCACTTGGAAAATTAAAAAAAAAATATATAAACGGCTGTAACTTTTGATTGCGTTGACTTAGAAGTTGGATTTATATGGAGGCTCCAAGAGGTTACGAACCTGAGTATATGATGTGAATTTCCACTCGATACCTCCACGCGTTTCTGAGAAAACAGACAGACAGACGGACAACAAAGTGATCCTATAAGGGTTCTTTTTTTCCTTTTGAGGTACGGAACCCTAAAAACTGAACTAAATTGTAAATACCTGAAAGCAAGGATTTGTAAATTATTAAACTTAGCCCCGACCTTGCGTTTCTGCCGTCATGAAGCATGACGAGTGTTACGTTAATTTAACAGATTGATCAGAATATAACCTTTTTATAGCCAATAAAGATACGAATCGATAAGATTAAAAAAAACAACCTTACAAATTTGATATAATGAAGGGAATAGAAAACTGTTTCATCCCCCTGGCATAAGGATACAACCCTAGCTTTTCTAGCAAGCTCGTTTCACTAAGGTAGGTACGCTAGGTACCTACCTATTGCCTTGATTTACCTAAACTTCAAGTGATCGTCGGTTAAGGTGGGTGCGAACCTCTAAGCTCCCATACAAACATACTTTCAGATTTATTTGGAAACTACACTGTTTATTACAATGAAATTTTTGCATAATTGGATAATAAAATCGCAATATACCAACCAGGACGGTATAAACGTATGTTTTTGCACCTTGCCTTAATTAAAAAAACTCCTAAGTCCTTTTAAATACTAAAATATTAATATTACAAATTCAAAAGTGACTCTGTTTGTTTGTTACACTTTCACGCCTAAAGGGCTGTAGTAAGGATGGAGATAAATGGTGTCCCGGGGACGGATCCAGGCTACTTTTATCCTGGAAAAGCGCGAGTGAAGCCGCTCGTAGAAGCTGGTTAGTCATAATACCCATCTTATCTCACTTCTCACTAATATTATAAACGTGAAAGTTTAGATGGATGGATGTTTGTTCCTTTATCACGCCAGAACGGCTGAACGGATCTGGATGAAATTTGGCACAGAGATAGATTATAGTCTGGAATAGAACATAGGCTACTTTTTATCCCGGAATTCCCACGGGAACGGGAACTATGCGGGTGAAACCGCAAGGCGCTGCTAGTCCTTAATAAAAATAAATAATGAATTATTCATGATTGTGACTGTAAGCAGGTGCGTTTTAATTTCTGCTAAGCACGAAGTAGGTAGAACAAATGTTGCAGAAGTCCTATTGCGCTAACCATATCGCGTGTTTCTTTGTTTTTTTTAATTGAAGTATCTTTTTAATTAGTCATAAATCAACTTGTTAATAAATCGGAAATTCAAGTGCTTTTGTGCCTTTTTATAAAATTAATTGAAAAAAACTGTATTAATACAAGTCATGGGCATGGGTTAATTATGATAGAATTTTATAGATCTCTCAATTTGGAATCGCTTGCGACTTAATTATTTTTTAGGGTCCCGTACCATAAGACTTTGACCAGACTCTGTGGTCCGTCCTTAATCTCTTGGAACCGTGATATAAATCAAACTTCTAAGTCAACGCAATCAAAAGTTACAGCAAGAAGCAAGGTTTTATAACAAAAGAAAAAATCGAAAACGTAAATTTATAGTTTATTCATTAAAAAAAATAGGTTTAATTCTCGCCATGGACCAAATCCTTTTGATTGGGTACTTCCCGTTCCGAATGCAAGGTTCTTAAAATAATACGGAACCTTCGGTGCGCTAAACTGACTCGCACTTGACGTGTTATTTACCTACTACATGCAAAGTAACTAACTAGCATTGTACCTACGCGTTTTTCGGAAATAAAATGAAGCATTTTCTGATAATCCAGGTCTAAATAATCTATGAAATATATGAACTTCACCTACCTACATGGCAGGAAATGCTATATTAATTCGCTTTCCCTCAGCAAAGTGTACATTCAACAGTTCTGCGCAGGTCAGAGGGTTGTTCGGGATGCTCGGGACATCCCTACTGCGACCTCTCGCTGCCTTCTATTCAACCTTTTGATCTTCCACATTTAAAACGCACATAAACAAAAAACCTGCTTAATAAAAATAATTAAACTGACAAAGAAACTTAAATGTCAAGTTATAAAAAAGTAATAAAACCTTTTTCGACTTTGCATGAAATTTATCTAAACGTCGCATTCGGGTTGCTAATGTCACTTTGGGAAACCGGTCGAGAATCATGGAGAGATCGCTCCACCAGCTCTCGGATTAGGTTATTGCGTTCCATTTCGATTTAGAAGTGTAGAGTAGTAGAGATACCTATGTAAAACGTTCCAAAAAATAATAACAAAACGACCACCACCGTAACGGAGACATATCTAATCTATTCATTTTAATTCCTTTGTTTTTTCGATTACTCTATTCGCTAAAATGTTTTTTTAAGCAGTTACCAGATGCATAACCAATCGGACATTCAATACCGGTTGTTTAACCACCGTTGTTGGCTGCCTGTGCGTTGCAAATAATACATTAACAAATAGCTCTTTATAAGCTACTAGCTACGGCTCGCGGCTTCGCAGGAATTGTTTAAGGTTATTTCTATCCCATGGGAACTGATGAATGGGAAAAGCCTATGTTACTCTCCATCCTTTCAAATAACTCTATGCCAAAAATCAAGCCGATTGGTTGCTTAGTTAGGGCGTGAAGGAAGGACAAACAAACAAACACAATATGCATTTACAATATTAGAGATAGTATTTTTACGAGCCTCAGATGCATGAGATGCAGTAGTCTAACTAATTGGTTAGATTTGAGGGTCTGAAGCAGCCCCCCTAGCACGGGGATTGTTGTCTAGGGTAGAATAGAGAAAAATTACGTCACTTCGTCATCCAATGCGTAAATTATTTGAAATGCATTCTATCAACTTCAATAATGTACGCAATGTATGGCGATGCAATGTCATTATTGTCTATTCTACCCTAGACAACAATCCCCGTGCTAGGGGGGCAGGTCAGAGTAGAGAAACCAATCATTTGAGGAATCTGGTATATACATTTACATTACATATACATTTACTCTTAAACAGCTATAGAATCACTAAATCAGGATATTTACAAGCAAACATTAACAACCACCATGTAAAACCATGAAACACCACAAAATAATCAATTAGATGGTTTTTATGCAAATTGTCCAATACTTTTCCAAAGTTATATTGAGTGACGGATTAATCGTCTCCCTTTTGCTTTTCTAATCGTTCGACAGGCTGTCTATGCTCTGTGGTCAAGGAGTTATCCTAACAGTAATAATACAGATGACACTAACAAATAACGTGGCTTTCTATTGGTAAAAGAATTTCCAAAATCGGTTCAGTGGATCCAGAGATTACCCTCACAAACTCACAAACTTTACCTCTTTATAATATAAGTATAGTTTAAGTCTACCTAAAATGTTAATTTGAATAAACAAGACAAACAACAAGTAGGTTTTACCTGTTGTTGATCTTTTTTTCAATTTTGTGTTATAGGACTTAGTATATTCTAAGGTTATTTTCGCGAGAACTCATAATAAAACACTGTTTTAACCGGATTGATCGCGTATATTTTATATTTTGTTTTAACCTGACGTTTCGGAGGCTTTTCAGCTTCCATGGTCACAGGCAGACTGAGGTGACATTTGTCTTTACAAGTAATTTGAATTTTATATAATTATCTGCCGTCAATTATACAACTTTAATTATAACGTTCCGTATGTACGCAGTAATCACTAACGTATATATTATAGGACTTACCATAATATATGATCCTACTTACCATAATATATGATCATAAATTTTGGCGAGCATAATATTTACCGGGGAGACATGAAATATTTTTTCCACGATTTTCCTTCAATGATTTACTTAGTCCGTCTACTTATTTCGCACATTAGGTACATAAATAAGGTAGTAGTTGGAGGCATAACATAATTAGGTATGTAGAGATGCCAGTACCCACGCTACATACATAATGTACTTAATATAGTTTTTTTAATATATAATAAAAAAAATACAATCAAATTATAGAATTAAATTAAAACTAGTATTTAAAATTGAAACAATTGAGCTGCATACTGTTGCAAACAATCTATAGGTAGCTCAACTAATCCATATCAATACTTATATATTATACAAATTTAGTCAAGAACAATCAATATACATATCATAGGTCTTATAGTTAGGTTAAATACATACTAATATCATAAATTCGAAAGTGACTCTGTGTATCTGTCTGTCTATCTGTTACCTTTTCACACCGGCTGAACGGATCTTCATGAAATTTGGCACATATCCCTGCTTTAATATATTATAAAACAACGTTTTATAATTGAACTGGGTTCATCATCATCAAATACCGATTTTAGATAATATTATTTTTATTGTTTTTAATATATACTTATAAACTATAAATCCTAAAATATCCATACCTACACTTCAACACTTATATTTTAAAGAATTAAAGATTATAATGCATACATGCTAAAAATAAAATATAGGCAAATCCAAAAATGCATACAATGTTGCGTAAAAAAGTTTGAGAGCCTTTGTTTACGTCATTTCTTTTGCTTAGATGAATGAGGTTGGGGAAGATTAAATTCACAAAATACCTACGTCCGTCTGTGTCATTGTCAAAAATTTAAAAATAAAACGTTCGTTTTTCTAAACATCTAAAAGCATCCATCCAGTAGGCAGTAAATTGATGTTGTACGTATTACAAGTGAGAATGTCAATATTTTCAAACAGCAAGAAGTCAATTTGCTTGATTGAAACAACATTGATACGTCAAGCAAGTCTCACCAAACATCTTTGTGGTTGTTTTGATCAAACATAACTATGTCGTCCATTGCAGTGAGCATAGGTCTTGCTTTGAAAAACAATTCTGCCTAGGTAATTATTAGCTACTGCTCTCAACTACGCACGTGTTTCCGGGATAGGCTTATTGTCTAGCTAGAACTAAAAGAAAGAAAGAAAGAAGTTTTTTTTATCCTAAGCAATACACAAAACAATATCTTAGGACACAAAACATGTCCTTTGTAAAAAGGCTTACTACAAAATATCAGATTATCTAGACGATAAAAAATCTTGGGACGACTTTTGCTCCAACTCGAAAACTAACATTCTAACAAGGTAAAGGTTTCTTGTTCGCTTTTTTACTTTACCTTAAAAAGATTGAAGTGAACAAAAAATCAAAGTGATCACTTTATTTCCTAGTTTTACGTATGTTATTTGTATTTTGTGACGTGTCCAAGAGTCCTGTAAGGTCTAAAGGAAATAAAGCAATTTGATATTTGAAAATTAAACCTAGGTTTTGCTGCTCATTTTGTGCGCAGCAGGGTTTAGGACAAAAATGGCCTACACTGAGCATGTGATAGACACTTGTCTACCAAGCGCTGATTTTCAGTGCAAGCCAGAGAAGTCAGGTCACGTCACGACCATCTGTGGTAGTGTGCTATTTTACAAATTACAAAGTGAAACATCATGTAAAATGTATATAGATACTCTAACACTACATCTTAGCATACAGGAGTCATAACCAATTCTGTGTCCCTGTCACACAAGTTGATACAAAATATCGGCACTAAACGAAGAAAGAAAGGGGGTGATTTCGACCCCTATTTATATGAATGTTAAAATTTTAGGTTTTATTCATATTTTATATTATTTATGTACAATTTTCTACCTTTGCACACAATTTTTTGTTTTTCTGATTTTTTTTTGAGAAAAATTTACAATTTTTTTAAAATTTTTCTCTTTTATTTCAGAACGAAATTTCCAACTTACTTAAACATTAAAAAGGTAAAACTACCTACCTATATAGAAACTTACTAGTTTATAGCGTTTTAACCTTGACATAGACATTGTTGGCTGCAACCGGCTCTGAATGCCACAGTTGCTTATTAACATGTCCCATACACTATGATATGTTATTATGTATGAGAAAAAGTTGTATGGTCATTCTTCGTAAGTACAAAACACGTGCTTCTGCTATCGTATGTATCTAACAACAAGGCTGTATTTCATCATCTCGAAAAAAATCTTATTTCATTAAATTGGACTAAGATAAGCTGCTGGTCAATTCAAATGTATTTTTGACGACCTCTGTGGCGCGGTGGGCGAAGTTCCACCTGCGACGCAAGAGGTTGCGGGTTTGATTCCCGCCTTGGGACAAATATTTGTACGATCTGCAAGTATTTGTACCGGGTGTTCTGGTCGTTTTCTATGTATAATAAAAAATATCTATCTATGTAATGTATAATATTATGTATAAATCAGTTATCTAGTACCCATAACACAAGCTCGGCTTAGCTTGGGGCTAGATAATGTTGTGTGAATTGTCCAGAATTATTTATTTATTTGTGGCAACATCTCTGGTGGGACTCTCCCGTTGTCGTCATTCTCAAAATGGGACGAGTCCAGAACGTTTTTAGCATTAAATTTCTGTTTCTTGACTCGTCCAACTGGATTCGGCCCAAAGTGGGACGAGTCGAAAACAACTCGACTCGACTTGACGTCTTGCTTTTATAGATTTTTTCATTTTGTAGTTGGTGTGGTTTTTTCTTCTACAACGCGGACCACATCTTTAGATCTTATCGAAGAAGTTTTTGCGCGGAATTTTTACTAAATATTTTATCCTTATATTTTGTATTGACTAAGACTCGGTCACCTATGCATTATTTACTCCATGACTGAGAGTCCCTCAGGGCTCCGCACTGGCACCGTTTCTTTTTATGCTGTATACGAGCGACATAAACTATCCCGATTTGCTTAAGCTGGATTTAATCTCTCAGCAAAAAGCACTATCTTTCGAATTCGATTGAAATTTAAATAGCGATACCTACTTTAATTGAGTTCCTCAGCTGAATCCGAGATGAACGAGTGACGCCCAACTCTGTGCCAGGCTTAAGCTTCATACAGCAAATTTTAGAGTCCGATATCGATATCGATATTTGGTTCTCTCGGCTCGGATAGATATGCGTTCCCCTTTACCTGCAAGAGTAAACACCTACCATGACCACGCACTTGAACTCAATTGAACTTGTGGCCTTTTGCGGACAACGCACTTAGGCATGTAGGTATTGCGCGATAATGCTGCGTTCACCACGGCTAACAGAAATTGGTATTGTGATGATGATGCCTAGCCGATTTCCAGCCATGGCGGCCAGTTTCAACGAAGACTAGCCAGGTGTGCAAGACATATATTATGGTGCATAAGCGCGCAAACAAATGATCACTATCTATTCCCTCACTCTCGTAATCAGATGGGACAATTATGATTGATATTGTGTTGGGTATTTGGCTATGTGGTGGTCGGATTTCCCCGACGAGCCCTTCAAATGGATCTCCACTACTAGGTACTTTTACTAATCTCGGATCTTACAGAAGACTATTTGTTTTGTTTCCTGTATTTTTGTCTAGAGCCTATGCACTTCTCTTTTGTAGCACTCTTGTCAGAGAGCGGTCAGGGTCATCACATCACCGAGTTTCTTGTTGCTTGCACTTAGTACTCAGGTACTCATTTGAATGTCAATAGTAGTCTGGCCCGGTACAGGGGCGAGATAAATAAACAAATAAATAATGTTGGAGAACCCACACAGCATCATGTAGCCCCAAGTTTGTGTTTTGGGTACTAGATGTCAAAAGTCTGTTCAAAGATTTTTTTAAATATTTTTCCCTTGTTCAGTGATCGAAGCTGAATCCCTTTGAATTTTAATTTCATTTTTGTTACACCCTGTAAAGAATCTAACGTGTGTTCCTACGGATGAACAAAATTTAAATTTGTGAGTACTACGTATATATTTTGATGACTATAACATTTATGAATTTACATCATATTTTTTTAGGTATGTATTTTTTATTTATTTATAGGTACTGTTTAAAAACCTTGTGCTTCAAGGGCAATGCTGATACATTTTCATGACAAACACTGTGAAAATCCGGTCAAGTACAAAAGGCGCACCTTTTCCGTTAATGTCCCCTGCTGCACCCATAGTGAAACTGTTATTTTACTGACAGTGGATAAAATACAGAACATTAACAACGACACTATGATTTACTTAGTAGGACAATAATCTCTTTTGTATCTAACAAATTACTATGGTTTTATTTATTGACAAGTCTGTTAATGTGCACGCTGAGACGTCTTTATAGAGACACAGAGATTTAAGAACTATAATACTTGTTACTAACTAGTCTTAAGTGATCTCATGTTGGATGTCCTATTAAAAATAAATGAATAATATATCAGGGTGTACTCGACGCCCATAGCTGGCGAGAGTCAGCTTAGACCCGAAATGCCTGGAGAAGTCAAGTCGAGATCCACTTTGGGTCGCTGAACTACACGAGTAATTTAATTACAGTAATGGTCGCCATCGGCAGAGATATCATCCCTATACCTTAAAGACATTTAGTTCGCGGACTGTTAGGTTCATGAGGACTTTCCTCCCGCGAACAGTCAGGTTGTGGAATGATCTCCCTGCCGGGGTTTTCCCTCTGGACTACAACATCGGGTTTTTTAAAAAGGGCCTTCTAAGGGTCGGCAACGCGCGTGTGATGTTCCTGATGTTACAGGCATCCATAGGCTGCGGTAACCGCTTCCCATCAGGTGGGCCGCATGCCTGTTTGCCACCTCAAAGTAACCAAGTAATGGTTTTATATAGGTTTGGCAACCTCTGAGTTAAACGGTTAAACATTTTAAAATTTGAAATGCGATTTATAATTAACAGACAATAATTAGGTATGTGTCACTATATACATATACATATGTGTGTGCGTGCATAAAATTTATGAGTCGACTGAACAAACAGCGATATCAAACAATGTAAGCATGTGGCACTTTCTTTCATCCTTTACCATGAATTGGCTATTTATAAGTATCAAGTAATTAATTGAAAACAATGAAATATAATTTTATAGTCAGCACTACAGGTTTGTTATCACCAACAACAGCGATGTTCAAAGAGTTATCAGTCGGTCTTGTTTCTGACGTTTGTGCATCATATCTAGATGATTTACAGTTTCAGCAATTTATTAATGATATAGATAAATTATATTAGCTAAATAGGGGGTAATGGAGAGCGATATCAGTAAATTTGGCCGGGCATTCACACACCGCCATCAACATCTATCTCATCTTATCTATGGTATTTATATTCATGTAAGATAGTCGATGTAGAGTTCGTTTTTTTTTCAATAATTCGCACGCAGATATTCTGTACTACATTATTAAGACCTGGCGTCTTCACGAACGTGTTTGTGATGATGGGCAGAACCTGTAGTTCAAGTAGTGTTACTAATTTAACAATAACCCTGTATAAGTATGTATTATGTATATAACATAGACCTCGTGGAACTAAGTGGAATAATCCCCTTGGAGCCGAGACCCTAGGTCCGCGGGGTACCGACCGAGGATCTCCGGGTCTAAAAAAATATATCTGCGTAGCGTCTAGTATGGTCGAAGCGACGCGTGATCATACCGGTATTACCGCTATTGTACCGGGGTGTTATCACTATTGCATCGGTATCAAGCCCTGCCCGCAGTACCTAGTACTCCTCAAATGCCTTTGTGACGCCAGTCCAGATATAACCAAACAACCTCTGAGATGTTTACATTCTTGCCACGTCCAACATTGTTACAGCGTTGTCCAGATCTAAGACCACAGACCATTGTTGTAGCGTGATTGTCGTCACGTAGGACTTCCTTCTTGTGACTTTTTGTTGTTGTTATGGAAACACGCGCATAGGTACAATACTCCAATTTATTTTTATAAGTTGATCACTTCCTTTGAGCAGCGCAGACAAGGTTTTGTTTGGTTAGACATCGTCATCATCATCATCAGCATACGTTAGTCCACTGCTAGACATACCTCCCCTAATGAGCGCCATACCAAGACATTGGGCTAGATAGACAAGATTAGAAAATTAAGAAATATCCTAATTTCAATCGTGAAGACGGTTTCAAACTCTCTGCCTCGTGGAATCCAGTTATAGCAAAATGTACTCGTCGTAGACCGGTTTCTCAGTGCGTCGCGGACACTGTTACTGTTGTGTGCCGTCCGAGTGTGCAGATGGATGTCCATCTGCACACTCGGACTAGGACTTTTTTAAACTAGGGATGTCCCTAGTTTAAAAAACCTAGTGAGGGTAGCTGCAAAAAATGTTGCCCCTGCTTGGGAGAGGTGGTAGCTCCAGTACTCCAGTCATCCCGTGACCACGACAGTGTGTAAACCTGTCGAAACGTCGAGAAGTCGAGAAAAATAGGTAAATAAATGCGATAAATACCCGTTAAATAGTATTAATAATTAATATTAGAGAAAATTTTCACACAAATCCGTAGTTTAAAAATTCTAAAGTAACCCTGTCTGTCTGTTACCTTTTAACGCCTAAACGGCTGGACAGATCTTAATCAAATTTGGCAGGGAGGTAGATGGTATCCCGGGGATGGGCGGCTAGTTACATAATAATGAAGCTGAAAGTATTTCTTTACGTTTTGGTTACTACGATGATAACAACAGATAAGTTTATTTTTTCATTCCTGACAATGAGCAATTTTAAAACTTTTGAATCTATAAATAATAAGTAGGTATTTTTATGCAGTATTTTACCTGGATAAAAAGTAGCCTATATCCGTCCCTGGGATATTGTCTACCTCCCTGCCAAATTTCATGAGGATTGGTTCAGCCGCTTAGTCGGGAAAAAGTCCCAATTTATAATTTTAGTACGGGTATCGCTGTACATGTACAATGGTATATTAGATACACCACGACATCTATGTACATGTAGTTACAAAAAAATTACGTAGTTACCTTACACACTTATTATAGCCGTGCCACGCGAAGAAGCTCCACAGAAGAAGTACGTGAGTCGTGGGCACTGAAAGTACTAACACGTGTTTAATAGTGATGAAAACAAAGGGAGGAAACATCCAATTATTATGAAATCTACTTCGTACCTACTTAGATTAAAATTGTAAGATAAATTTATCTTAAAACGGTGTGAAACTTCATATTGTCAGATTATGTTAAGGAAAATCTATTTATGCATGGGGAATTCCCGCGAAAATTATAAGTAACACCATAGATATTAGGCTATTAGGACTTTCAAGGTTTTTCTTTCCGAGGAAAACAAACGTAAAATTGTAGGACAAGCTATGCATCTAGCTAAGCGTAGATTTAATGAAAAAAAAGAAATTGTTAATGGAAACAACGAAAAAAAATGAAAATGGAAAAAAAGAAAAAGGAAAAAACCTTACAATACAATACAATACAAAAATGCTTTATTGTACACCATAAAATAACATTACAAAGAGACATCACATAAGATAAGTACAATGGGCGGCCTTATCGCTAAGAAGCGATCTCTTCCAGGCAACCTTTGGATGGAAAGAATTGTGAATTTAAGAAAGGCACCCAGTGACCTTAATTACATGTAAATGAATTTTGGCAGGGAGGTAAACACGCTAGATTATTAAGCATGTCCCTTAGAGTTACTAAGTATAATTAATTTGATTTATGTATTAGTATTATTAGTTATGTCCAGCAGTGGACTGATATAGGCTGATGATGATGATGTATTAGTATTATGTGTATTAAGTATTTAGTTTGAATTTATGTATGTTATAACTTTTAATGTTAAGCACCGCCATCCCATATTTTTCTCACAATTGTTCTGGTTGCCTGGAAGAAATCGCTTTAAGCGATAAGGTCGCCAAATCCATTGTCTCTATTTAATATCTTTAATTTCATACAATCTGTTTTTCTTTTTTACGGTGCTGATTAAAGAATTTTCTATCTATCTATCTAAACAATTACCTTCCACGTAACCGCGGCCCTGCTAAATTTGATTAAAATCCGTGCAGCCGTTAAGGCGCGAAAAGAACGACAGATAGACAGACAGAGGTTCTTTCGCTTTTTTAATATTCCTATGGATTATAATTAAATATACCGGGGGTATATTTAATAATGCATGTCTCCGAGATTTTGTTATCCCGGAGACGGACATAGTCTACTTGAAAAGCGCATGCGAAACCGCAGGCAGAAGCATGTAGTATAATAAATAATGCTGTGGTTTTTTTTGTTATAGTGCTTACCCGCACTTTGGGTATCTCTAAGAAATGAAATAAGTTCCCAAAAATTTCCGGTTTCGGCGGGACTCGAACCCGCGCCCGAAATAATGCTGTACCAACCATACAGCATCATCTAGCCCCAAGCTAAGAAGACCCTGTTATTACAAGGTGTTCTTAGCTTGGGCTTACAGTTATATACTCAGCTACAGTTATTTTAAATTGAAAAATCAAATAAAATACCTTTTAAAAACATGAGGTAGGTATTTGTTTGAAACTAATTTTAGGAATCAAGATCAGACTACATGTATGATGTTATTATTCATTAATGCGCCGTAGACCACCTGACCAGTACAATTAAAATAAAGACCTCAGGGACAACGGATTAATAATACTCAAAATGTAACACTGGAAAGACCTCGAGGAAAAACTTTGGAATAACCCGGTGAATATATTCCACTTTGGAGCGTCCGTGAGCGCAGTTCGACTCTAGCTTTCGAGGCTAAAGAGTCCTTTCAAAAAATTGCGGATTGTTACTTCTATAGATAACCTACCAGTTTTTCAAATTTCGAATCATAGACGTTACTTTTTTCGAGACTACTAGTAGACTACACTGAGACAAGTGATTTGAAAAAAGAACTTCCGTTGTAATCATGAAGGAGGACAATGTGATTGGAGTGGCTGCCAGGTGGTGGAATGACGAGGTTTTTTTTTTTTTGTTTTTCATAAATGAGGTCGTTTTTATCTTCGATCAAAAATTTCCGGCTTTGCCGGCCCCTCCGAACTACTTATTTTTGATCGAAGGTTTTTATTTATTACAACAATTTAAACTGGATAGGTACATTTTGAGAAAACTTATTAATTCTACTAGATACTCACTTACCTATGCTAACGCCCATTCATTAGTCAGAAGTAAAAACAAAGTTTTCTTGTTATTTGTACAATGTGAGAACATTTTGCCAAATATCTCGTGTACGATTGGTGTAAGAGGACGCGTAGCGCGTTTAAATCTTTTGTACAGATTTTTGTTCGTAGCAAGTGGCGTAGCACGGTCGTAGGCGGCTACGCCTGCCGTAGCCGCGACCATGTTTATTGATTACGTACTTTCTTGATTTATCGGAATTTCATAATTATTGGATATTAAAATAGAATGAAAATAAAATAGATTACTACTTTATAGTACCACATGAATACAAAAATAAAACCGGCCAAGTGCGAGTCGGATTCGCGCACGAAGGGTTCCGTACCATGATCTATAAAAACGGCAAAAAAATCACGTTTGTTGAATGGGAACCCCTTAAAATGTATTCTGTTTTTTAGTATTTGTCGTTATAGCGGCAACAAAAATACGTCATCTGTGAAAATTTCAACTGTCTAACTATCACGGTTCATGAGATACAGCCTGGTGACAGACGGACAGACGGGCAGCGAAGTCTTAGTAATAGGGTCCCGTTTTTACCCTTTGGGTACGGAACCCTAAAAAACAATGATAGATGTCACGATAGGAATAATTAAGAAAAAAAGAGTTTTTTAACGTCATAAATTAACTGATATCGTATTTTGGAGATTTTAAAAACGTTGTCAGTACGATTGATTGATTTTTTTATGAGGAAAAATAGTTATGACTTATGGCTAAGGTCATAGGTAAGCACCACTATACCTATTTAATGAGTTTAATTTATATATGCTAATATTAAATAAAAATTTACCTGATTTAAGACAGAATCATACTTATTTTACTAATATTTTTTTTTTGCGACTCGGCAAACGTAGTGTAGTACGCCCTCCGACCAGGTGGGATGACGATTTGCGAAAGACTGCTGGCAGATGCTGGATGCGGCAAGCTGAAGACCGGACGCTATGGCGCTCATTAGGGGACGCCTATGTCCAGCAGTGGACTGATATAGGCTGATGATGATGATGATACTTATTTTTGTCATGAAAAACCACATAGCAATTCAACATACTTTATCAATTTATTATTATAATGTCGTTAAGTTATTATGATTTTCCTTAATCATTGCGACTTAAGTGGGTTCGGTATACTTAGGCGACTTTTGTTTACCTACATATGGATGGACATTTGGATAAACATACATTTTATCGTTTCATTGACGTTTATGTACTCTACCTATTGATTTCAAATTCCAATAACTTTTTCAGGCATTTCTTTAATTTCTTAGGCTTACAAAATAAGCACTTAGACAAGTCAAATTTTATACCTACTAAAAATTATTATCACAAGAAATAGGTGTTATTGGTTTTTCTATTCACTTAAATTTTTTGTCCACTAGTGGAAAAGGAATTCTATTGAGTGGAACCGGTTGCTTTTTAACGGTTTTTCATAACTTCCATAAGTAGTATTGAGGTACTTAGGTACCTATTTAAGAAGATACCTACCTAATTACAAACTGCCTAGTTAAACTGTCTACTTTTAGTTGGCTAGAATATTAAGAAAATTGTAAATTAAGTTTTTTTCAAGACTATCCAGGACTAATAATATTAAAGTATCTACATATTATATACCTACTGTATAAGATAATCGAAAAAAACGTAAATAATTATCACTTTTTATTAGAATCACATATTACCACACAATCCCACTTCCCACTAATATTATAAATGTGAAAGTTTGGATGGATGGATGTTTGTTACTCAATCACGCCAGAACGGCTGAACGGATCTAAATGAAATTTGGCACAGAGATAGATTATAGTTTGGAATAGAACATAGGCTACTTTTTATCCCGGAATTCCACGGGAACGGGAACTACACGGGTGAAACCGCGAGGCGCTGCTAGTATTATATAAAAATGAAAGTTTTGATACCTACATAGATGTTTGGATGTTTGGAAGCTTGTTACTTCTTCGTGCCAAAACAGAAAACTACGAAGCAGACCGAAATGAATTTTTGCATACAGGTAATTCGAGGCTTCGAATATAAAAAGCAACTTCTAAAATTTATCTATTATTTTATTTATTGTGATATATATCACATAAATCATCTTCCATGGGATAGAAACAACGCGTGCAAGGTCGCAGGCAGACGCTAGTGTTTTATTATAGAAAGACAAAGTTATGTTATCAAGGCGATATGCAAAAACGATAAAATTATCTGATCCGTGAAAATCAATAAAATGCTGTGATCCAAATAATCACGATAGTTTTGATAACTAATCAATAATGCGATGCCATTGATATGTTATATTATTCCTATAAAACACATTTAATACCTACTTTTTTTACTTAGTCTAAGAAAATTAAAAATAATAATAATAAATCGTTTATTTTCTCTTCACAAAAGGTCATCTTATATATATATACGTTTAATTGTTAACTAGCTAGTGATGAAAGTACAAATAGGTACCTGAAAATTACTTATATTATAGCCGAAAGTTAGTGAAAAGTGAATTTTATTTTGCATTGCCATACAGCAGTGGGGCAATGCAGCCAGCGTCTTGGGGACGCTTCCGACTGGTATTGATATGGATCAGTCGAGCTAAAATCTACAAAAAAGGCGGCCTTATAGCTTACAAGCGATTTCTTCCAAGCAACCTTAGTAATTTTGCATAAATATTGTTCTAGGCCTGGAATAAAACATAGGCTACTTTTCTTTATTCCATAAATCAGTTCCCATGGGATACAACGCTTGCGAAGCCGGGGGCAGAAACTAGTGTCAAATAGAAGAAGTAGGATAAGAGATATAAGAGTTCACAAGGAGAAAGAGAGAAAAGTCTACGAAATAAGTTATCAAAATCATTAAAACAAATGTGCCTTTTGATCTTATGGCACATTTTCATTTAGACATTATTTAAACGTACAATAATAATCTTTATTAACAAAGAAAATTACAATCAAATAACAGAATTAAATTAAAACTAGTATTTACAATTGAAACAATTGAGCTAACTGCAGACTGTTGTCAGTTGAGCTACCTGTGAGAGTATCAATACCAGTCGGAAGCTTCCCCAAGACGCGGCTGCATTGCTCCGCTGCATGGCAATGCTGATCAAAAACGAACATAAATCGAGATATAAGTACCGAATGTTATTGCTAATTGAAACCTAGGTATTTCCTGTAAACGGGACAATAAATTATACATACTTACCTAATACCTACTGAGAATTTTATCTACATAACCAATTAATTTATAATGTATACTAATGCTTACACATTAAACGCGTAAGCAAGGGAAATGTACTGACTTCTGAACTGTCGACCTTTGATAAAATAATACATACAAACAAACAAACTTACAAAGTTTGATCCTCTCGAGTTGGCGCGAGTTTTTTTTGTCTAGGTAAGTTGGTTGTATGATGGATTTATAGGAAATGTTTTAAGATTTGCGGCAAATAATTTTTCCGTTAGTTTTGTTATTTGTTGAACGCAGAACAAATTATAAACCACAAAAAATTAATCTCGCGTCATCGCGAAACGATCAACCAAGTACCGCTTAAAAAAACAAATTCTTTATTATGTATTAAGTTCTCACACGGTTTAATGACAAATTATCTGTTCTCCCATGCCGATAGTTGTAAAAATACAGAAATTTAAATAACAAAGGTTCTGAAAATGGTGGAAAATCATAATAAACCTAACAATGTAAGGAATGACAGAATTTAACTAAACGACAATACTCAATAGATGAAATAATTAAAACGTCAAGTGCGAATCAGACTCCCGCAACGAGAGTGTTCCTTACTAAACATTATATTAATTATATAATTGTAAGACCTGGTTTCTTGCTAAACTTCATGATTCTAGGTCAACGGGAAGTACCCTATAGGTTTTGTGTGGCTGGGATCCATATGGAAATTTAAAAAAAAATGCCTTTTACGGCTGTTACTTTTGATTTCATGTTAATTTTAATTGATACCAGGAACGCGTGTACGTTCCTGACAAAAGAGGGTTGACAGACGCACAGACGGACAACAAAATGATCCTATAACTATAAGTGTTCCTTTTTTTCTTTTGAGGTACGGAACCCTAAAAATATCGATTCAATTCGAACTACAAAATATGTTTGTTTACATTAGCTAAGTTAGTACTTAAAATCTTGCAAAATTCCTGAAAATTACATAAAACAAGACAGTGGACAGTGTTTTAGGTATACTTGTAGGTACCTAGGTATGTAAAATGTAAACAAACTTTCGATTTTAGCCGTGTAATTAACATGAGAACGGAGTGGTTAAACTGCGGGTATGCTAAACCAATGATAAACGATGTTTTCTCATTTTCTCGGCTTTCAGAAGAGAAAATTGTACCTGCCTACTTTACTCTCTTAATATTAAATCCAATCTTCATCTCCACTATACATATATATACTACTATATACTACCTATCCTATATATTAAGTTTTTATATACTTAGTATTAGAGAATTCCTACCTAATAAAGACCAATCTATCTAGACAACTTATCTAATGTATCGACGAACACTGGCGCGGCGAGCGAAGATCCGCCTGCGACACAGGAGGTCGCGGGTTCGATTCCCGCCTCAAGAAAAATATTTGTATCTGCAAGTATTTTCGGGTGTTCTGGATGTTTTCTACATGCATTCTGCTTATTAAGTACCTACCAAGAAGGCTCAATCAAAATTCAAAACACCAACGCAAAATACACTTTGTTTGAAAAGTAAAACGAAACAAACGCAGCGAGTAAAGCCGGCAAACTACAACAACATAGACAAGTTATACGTTACGCGCATGCGTCACAAATATGTCGCATACATTTCCTGTAACAGCTTTGTTCAGTCATTTCCCCACACTAGCCGTCAGTCTGTCGCCGGAAATCAGGAAAATAGGCCGCAACCGGCCTTTGCCTGAGCGCGAAATCGAAATTTAAAAAAAGTTCGATAATTGAAAATTCCGCGGGAAAACAATTTCTAATCGTTGCCCGTGAAATTGTGGAAACAATCGCAGATTCTTCGAATAATAAAAACAATCGAAGTCAGCTTGGTGAGTTTGTTTTCATTCTTTTTCCAAATATTTATACCATGTTTATTATAAAAAAAAAGTATTTTAATTAGGTTGGTATTATTTAAGAGGTAAGTTTGCATATATTGTCGAACTCAAGTATTATATGAAGTAGATACTTAATATGAAGGTGAAGGTTCCTCCAATAGGTTTTCATTAGATACTCAAAAAAAGTTACCTTGTCTATTGTTTTGATTATCACTAGACCTTAATTAGACTAATCATGAACTAAGGAATGTTTGTGATTAATTAAAAAGCAAATAATACTTCAAGTTTTCATTGTCTATTTCCACTGAGTGGACAATAACTCTCTTAATCTGTTACGCGCTATTTACAGAGAGATTATGAATTACAGAATTTTAATGACCAATTTCTGTGGTACAGGGAAACAGCTGAGATGCAGGTTCGATCCCCAACTCAAAACAACGCGCAATTAATAACATTTTAATACCAGTTCATAAGTTAATGTGCGGAATAAAAAAATCTTAATTTATTGTTTGGTTATGAAGACTTAAAAAAAATTACTGGGAATTAAAACCTTATTTCGTTAAAATATGCATAATAGGCAATGAATTCATGTTTAAGTAATATAACATTTTAACATGATAAAGCTATAAGTAACATAGTCGCTTATCAGTGTCCAGCAGTGGGCTAGCACAAGGCTGTAGATTATGACGAACATAGTCGATTGAAGCTGAGGTATTCTCTTGGAAAAAAGTAAATTACAATCAAATAATAGAATTAACAAAAAGTTGGTTTTTGAGATATTAATAACTAGCAGCGCCTCGCGGTTTCACCCGCGTAGTTCCCGTTCCCGTGGGTATTCCGGGATAAAACATAGCCTATATCACTCCCTGAAAAGTAACCTTTCTATTGGTGAAATAATGTTTGAAACCAGTAGTTTTTAAGTTTATTCGTTACATACAATAATAAAAATCTTTAATCTTTATTAGTGTAGATAATAATTAATTGTATCTTGAGATAATAATTTAAAGTGGGCTTATGCAGTACTAGAGCCTAATCTTTATACGTTACCTCCTAATAAGAGAGTCCTTATCACTAAGACTTAGGTATTTGCCTTACCTACCTTTATCAGCGCAATGGCTGTATCACGAGCAATTATTAATATCGTGTGGGGTGTTGTTATTAGTTGTGTCGTGACTTAAGGTGGTTCGACTAGGGACGGCGCGAGTTTTTTTTGTGGTTTTAATTTTTTTTCTGCTTTCCTTAAGCAATAAATCTAGTGGAACAGTAATTTGCCGCAAATCGTAAACCATTTTCTGTGAACTCATGATAAAACCAACTTCGATTCACTGGTATTTTTGGAGCATTAGGGAAATTATGAGGTTTTGTGCTAAAAAATAACATCTTATAACATCTTATATAGATAGATAATGACTTATTTACAACTTCAGACACACACATACACAAGATAAAGTTAAAAACTACAACCCGACTACGTGAAAGTTATAAAAGTTTGAAACATTTACATTGACAAAATAGAATGACGTATCGGTCATATTTGATAGGCATAGAGTTGAAAATGAAAATAGGTCGTAGGTATTGTAGTTTTTCTCTATGGGGCCTGCAGCCTGCGGCTACCTAAACTTTAATACGCGTTTTGAAGGCTTATTCGGGGGCGGAGCCCTAAATCCTATAGCCTATAACCATCGGGGTATTGAGACGAATCAATCGATACATAATTTGTTGGAATCGAACCAGTAGTTTCAGCGCTACGTGGGAACAAAGAAATCGGCCACATACATACAAACATATAAACATACAAACATACAAACATACAAACATAGGGTGCTAACCTCATAAAACCCTCCCCTGTTGGTAGTCGGGTAAAAATACAACAATAATACAGTACCTACTAGTAAAAACAAGCAATAATAAAATATATAGTTGACTTATAAAAACAAAACACTAATTAAATCTTCCCAAATGCTCCCAAAATACAAATGAAACAAATTTGGTTTTATCATGGGTTTATGGAAAATGGTTAACGATTTGCGGGAAATTACTTTTCTGCTAGTTTTATTCCTTGTGGAACGCAGAAAAATTTTAAAACTATTAAAAAACTCGTACCAGCCCGCGTCGAACCACCCCAGTACCTAGTAAATCTGAAAATCTGTTTATAGTTCACACTTCTCTACCTAACCTTTGACCCTTTACCTAGCCCTAAACTTAGGTAACACGTATTTTATACTTTACAAGTTTTTCCCGCGTTTGCACACGCGATCTTTGGAAACGTTTAATGATTATTTCTCTCCCATTCGAACTGATTATTGGGATAAAAAGTCATGTATGCTAAATTTCAGCCCAAAGCGCTCAGTAGTTTTGGCGTGAAGAAGAAACAAACATCCATCCATCCATCCATCGAAACATCCATAATTTCGCTTTTTTATATTAGTGGGTGATATTAATTACTATTAATTTGATTAAATATCTGTGCTTGTAAGTACCTACTTAAATAAAATTAAATTTAAACCACGACTCGTACCTACCCCATTTAGTTTGACTTCGACCCATGGCTAACATATCCACTAATCTATACATAATATTATAAATTTGCAAGTAACTCTGTCTGTCGGTTACTTTTTCAAGTCTAAACGGCTAAACGGATTTTAATAAAATTTGGCAGGGAAGTAAATGATATCCCGTGGACGGACATAGGCTATTTGAAAAGTGCGTTCGAAGCCGCGAGCAACAGCTAGTGGATAATTAACAATCGGATGTTAATCCGTTATATTGTATGACTTGTTCACAATGTTTCGACAGTTAGCAATCTGTCTAGATTTATTAAAAACTAACGGTCAACTATTTTAAGGTGACACGGTTATTGTAAGAGCTAGCCAGTCTTGTTGGCATGGTTTTTTAACACTTACACCCACCCATAGGACAGATAGGTACCAGATAAAAACTTTGTAGGACATTTTGCAAAAATGTACATAACACTCACTAATAAAATCAATTTATAGCCCTTTTTAAAGGTCCTGTTATAAAAGCTGACCATTTTTTCTCGATATAAGATCTAAGACCTTTTTTAAAAAAGTACAATCTCACTAATATTATAAACGTGAAAGTTTAGATGGATGGATAGATGGATGGATGTTTGTTCCTTTATCACGCTAGAACGGCTGAACGGATCTGGATGAAATTTGGCACAGAGATAGATTATAGTCTGGAATAGAACATAGGCTACTTTTTATCCCGGAATTCCCACGGGAACGGGAACTACGCGGGTGAAACCGCAAGGCGCTGCTAGTAACAGAATAAAGCAAATACAACTACATGAATTAAACTTACATCTGTTTCCTAAAATCTAAGCCGTCACCAGAAGGCCAAGTGCCCAGAAAGGTGAAAACCCTAGGTCCCTGGGGTCCTGGTGCACACGCAATACATAAAGACCTAACAAAACTCCTAATGGAGTCCACAGATGATCGGAATGCTGACTTTTATTTCGATCAATGAATTAGAATTGCTATACAACGTGGCAATGCTGCCAGCATTGGGCCTCCTGGTGACGGCTTACATAGATACCTCCTTATTGATTTTTAGGGTTCCGTACGACTTCGCTGTCCGTCTGTCCGTCTGTCACCAGGCTGTATCTCATGAACCGTGATAGTCAGACAGTTGAAATTTTCACAGATGATGTATTTTTGTTGTCACTATAACAACAAATACTAAAAAACAGAGTTAAATAAATATTTAAAAAAATTACGTTTTTTGTATGGGAGCCCCATACAACAAACGTTATTTTTTTGCCGTTTTTATAGATAATGGTACGGAACCCTTCGTGCGCGAGTCCGACTCGCACTTGGCCGGTTTTATTATTGTTTTTCTCGATAGATTTTTTTGTCGTCTACAATCACGAAATGTATCTATCGTTACATTATTGTATGCACATAACATGCATTATCAAAACCGTACGTGAGGTAGCAACATCAAAATGTAGCTAACATACGAGGCTATCAAAGATCTGCAACTATCAGTTGGTATCTATCTGTAACTTACGATAAAAGAAACGATAAATTTGATCTAAGTGCCAATAAGAAATGCCGTGCGGCGGTGGTACTATCTAATCTGGGATAGACAAGAGAATACAGTTGTGATTACTTATCATAACATTGAGTTTTTATCACGTTTATATGTTTACTCGTAAATGGTTCAATGACAAATTTCGGATAAAATGTCAGGTTTATATAGAAACCGGGTTTTATGTCAGGATTTTCCAGTGAGGCATCTGGTAACCTTAGGTACCTACTTACAATAATCCCAATGGAGTCAAAACCACACAAATTATTTCCTCTACCCAGGATAATTCCCGTTTTTCTAACACAAAATAAGTTAAAGTACAAAAAGAAAAAAAGAGCCTGTAAAAGTAGAGCTGTATTACGAGCTTGTTTGATGCACGTTCCAGATCGAAAATCAATAACTTTATTTCTTTAGGCTTACAAAATAAGCACTAAGATAAATAAAAAATTAAACTATACCTATCCAATAAGAAGTAAACAGTGTTGCGAGTTTCTTCTTCACAAATTTTTTTACCCGCGAAATCCGCTATAGATTAATGTCGCGCGCAACGTGACTATACCAGAAAAACGAATAGGGAGAGAGAAATATTGGTTTTGCGTCATGACTTTGATCCCAAGTCATTTTGATCTCATGCTAGTTGCTCTGAAATGTTCTTAGGCAGTTTACACAGGTCAGTCACACATTCCAAATACTATGTTGGTTTTTTCGGAAACAGGGCAAATTAAAATTAATACTCATACCCGAATATTTTAATTCTCGCAGTCTCTGGGTAGCTACTCATGACTTGTAATCACGCGTTGCGTGACAATTTTAAAACAAACTAGAAGTAGGTACCTAAATTATCGTTTTTTATACCTATGGCTATGCTTGATACTTTGTAAAATTACGACAAAAAACAAAAATTGGCCGTGTGACTAAAAAAACACCGGCTAATTAACATCTAGCTTCTGTCTGCCCCTTCGCATGCGTTTTTTCGGTATAATAATGCGTTTTTTCGGTATAATAATGTGTTTTTTCGGTTTATTATACATAATTCCCTATACCTATATTATGTTCTCCTAGGCACACACTGTCTCCGACTATCAATAGTCTAGTTTTGGTATCGGAATCTATTTATTTAAGCGCCAAACCACAGTCACAAAATAATGTAGTAGGTACTACAAATTAATAATAATAAAAACACCTACTAAGATGAAGTAGGTAGGTATTCATATTGACTACCTACTTCATATATGTTTTTCAAAATTCTGTGAATGTAATTATTACCGCTTATTTTTTTAATTATGGGAATGTTTCCTTTTATTTCCTTTTACTAAAATTTGCTTTTTTCAATATTTCAGGTAACGTTCGTTTGTAACGCCCTGTATACAGACGAAAACATTTTTTCGAAGTCTTATAAAATAAACATAAGAAATGAAATAAGTTCCCACAAATTTTCGATTTCGGCGGGACTCGAACCCGCGCCACTTCAAATCTTAGAGATACCCATAGTGCGGGTAAGCACTATAATAAAACGAAAAACCTTAAAAATTAACTTGTTCAATCTTCTTCTTATTTACCTACTGAAGTTGTTTGTTAGTTTAACAAAACTAAATGTACCTATGCAAAACCTATGTACCTATGTATAACCTGTGTAAACCATGTAAAACAATTTGAAAAATGTTTTCAAAATGCGGAACAACTTTGACTTCCGGCCGGAAAAGGATGTTAGTGAAGAGAAAGGTCGACTGGATTCTCGTTACTGACAACGTATTAAAACTTATGATTACCTAGGGTCCGACTTAGGGATGTCGTAAAATAATTAATACTAATTACCTAGTCTAAACAGGTATCTCGTCAAGATTTATGTTATGTGCATGCGATGGTAAACGAGTTTTGTTTATGTGATGCTAAAGGTATCTTTATGTTTGACAATTATTTCCTACCTACTGACATTCAGTGGCGGCGTAGCGTGGGCTGGCACCCGGGGCGTTTTTCTACCAAGCACCCCCCCCCCCCTTGGGGATCGGTTGTTGGACTGTCCGCACCCTCAATTTCTAACAACAGAAATTATAAGTAACGGCAAGCGAAGCGAGCCGCGATATTTTTTTGGATTTTCGGATGTTAGGTGAAAAGTAACTAAGTTTGTCATAGATGACCTTAATAATTGACTTAATTGTGACCTTATTAATATTAAATATGTGAATTTAAAGGTGACCTATAATTTAAAAAATAAATTTATCAATAACTACGGCTAGCGGAGCGAGCCACAATAGGTAATTTCGGAGTTCGGTGAGGTTAGCAAAAATAACAGTAGTATTCTAAAACCACGACGAAATTTTTTTTTTGGCGATCTACAACAAAGCTTAAAACGAACCGGCGAGCGTAGCGAGCCGCCGAAATTTTTGTTACTTTTTCGGGTGATCACAAACAAGTTAAGGAGAGTATGAAAAAAATCATAACAGCGAGCCCTGAAACGTTTGGAGAAATTGCGGCGGCTGCGAAGATTGTTATGAAACAAATACAAAATAAAAATCACCGAGTGGAGTGAGCTACAACCTGTTTTGAAATTGGTGAGGCATACTTAGCAAAAAAAGTAAGCTATGACAATGAATGAGAAAATTTTTTTTTACGATTTACAACAAAATAAAGCACAGTACAAAGCAATTACTCATTATTGCACATCAAATAAAATAGTAACACAGGGCAGGGAAAGACTAATACAGATAAAGTTGTACGTACAATGCCTTATCGGTTTGAGCGATCTCTGCTAGGCAACCTTTCTACACCCGATTTTAAAGTATTCAAGTATTTATTTTGCAATCATAATAAAAAGCAACGGCGAGCGAAGCGAGCGTTCAAGTATTCATTTTGCAATCATAATAAAAAGCAACGGCGAGCGAAGCGAGCCGCAATTTTTTTATATGTCTGCGTGTGAGTTTTCGGTATCACCCCTTCGGATTCGGATTTGAAGTGCCATCCGCGCTCCGAGGGGTGCCGAGATGGCACCCCTTGGAGCTCGGTACCCGGGGCGGACCGCCCCTCCGCCCCCCCCCCCCCTTACGCCGCTAGTGCTGACATTATATCTATAAGTATAGGCAGTTCATTTTCTTACAGTTTGTGTAACATAATTATTTTACTTATGAAGTTATCGGAGTACTAGTAGGTAGGTATCTACTACCTACCTACATAACTAGTAGGTTCCTACCCACCAATAAAATGTTTGGTACCATCCGAATGAAACTGAATTATTTAGGTAGGTAGGTACTACTTTTTTATCAAAAAGGATAATTATGTGACAACTTTAGCCTACATTTCTTTTTGGTCAAGCGTGAGCAGAGTCTAAAAATAAGTTAAAAAAGATGAAGTAGTATGGTATTAACCCAGAGGTATATTATGTTAGGTAAGCTGATAATGTGCCTTAGGTTGCCTTTTTAAAAAAATAATTTACTGTCGATCTCTCGGGATGCTGTAAGGATTCTAACGAAACCTACCCCGTAGTTTCAAATCTATTCAGGTATATAAAATTAATTTATGGTGAAGTAAGGAATGACACTTATTAAGATATAGGTACTACTGAGTTCTGAAAAAGATTTCCCTACCTCGGTACATTGTAGAGCAGTCGTGTAATAATATCTGACGGGTTACATATACGCCCACTTTTTATGTAGGTATTCATACTTGATTGGTAGGTACGTACATTATCCATAAGTACTGAAAAGTGTTATTAATCTTCATCTACCAACTTAGGCATAATTTAATATCTAAAACCTTATGAGGTGGGTATGTACGTATGTCTATACCTTACCTACTCTATTTTAAGATAAATGACTGTTCAGAAGATGAATATGTAGGTAGGTACTTCAAAAGCTATCCTATTGTTGTTTTGCTGTATTTATCTCTGAGAATTGATGTTTCCTAAGATAAAATCAATCTCTCAAGTTTATATTTGGTGGATTGCAAAATAACAAGATTAGTTCTCTTCTAACTCTTACGTAATGCTCTAAATTCGAGCAAACAATTTCGCAGAAAATATATATATCATAAATAGTTTAATTTCACGATAACAAACCGCGAAAATATAAAAAGATTCAATCGGGAAAAGAATTTTTATTTGTTTACGTCGTCGTTCGGTAGTTTTTTTATTTGTGGACAATGTTCGGCCCCTGTGGGTCCTCGTTCGGGGGATCGAACACGCTGACAGCAGTGGCACCATGGATTTTGGGCCCAGGAATTATTGCGGGGATAGTGACCACTAAAACGTTTGCTACGGTTATGGTAATTCCTTTTTTATGTACCTACCTAAAGCTAGCTTCAGGTCACGGCTTTAAATATATTTTTTATTTAGGTAAATCTCGTGCGATTTTCTTTTGTTCTTTTTCATACAGTTATCCACCCTGACGAAGTCACAAATCCTGGTCTTCAGACAGTTTACAAAAATTAAAAAGGGATAGCTAATATTAATCCATAGCCATTTGATATCCATAGGTACATACTTCCATACTAATATTATAAATTTGAAAGTAGCTCTGTCTGTCTCTCTGTAATTTTTTTCACGCCTAAACGGCTGAACGGATATCAATAAAATTCGGCAGGGAGGTAGGTAGTGTAGGATACCGGGGATGGTCATAGGCTACTTTTTATCCCGAAAAAAAACGCGTGCGGAGCCACGGGCAGAAGCTAGTATATCTATAGGTACTTTTCGAGGATAAAAGTTACCAATGTCCTTTCCAGTCAAAGTAGCTGCTACTAGGCTGGTGGTGGTGTGGACCAGGCGGCCTAAGGCTGAATCCATAATTAACATGCTCAGTCGTTTAGTTTTAAAAACGTAACATGCAGACAGAAATTCTTTCGCAATAAGAGATCAGATTCATAGCAAAACTCAATGCTTCATTTCCATGAGACCTTTGGTACTTACAGGACAATGGTCACACCAGAACAAATTACCTGCATAAAGTAAACCTGGGAAAAAAGGGCTCGTGCTCACTTTTCTTGAGCGAGTGTGCATGGATTGGATTCAGCATGGATAGACAACCTATGAAATCCAAGGAATAAGTTAGCAATGCCAAGTTCATTGCCTAACTAACGCCTTGTGTCGTAGTTCACACGCACCTAATCGATGCATACTTATTATTGCTTTTTGGTATGTTTGTACCTATGTAGGTACCTAGTAGGTTTTGTATCGATTTGGTAATAATACTTATTTCCAACAACAACGGAATTATTCCTTCTTTATCCTAGCGTCATGGAATAGGTGTACCTACCTACCTAATCGGATTTCGGAAGAATGGGATAGATAATTACAAACAGACGATGTTCTACAGAATATTGACTATTGACCTGTGAAAAGTAAAGCGCTTAAAAACTTAAAATTTTGCTATTGCATTAATCAAGGAGCCTCGCACAGTATGAGGCTCCTTGGTTAATCTATTAGCAACGTCCCTAGGAAAGGAAAGGAAAAACTTAGGGGAAAAAATATTTGTAGTGGCAACACTAGCATTCGAATTCCTTGTGACATTGACACATTTGACACTGGCATTTCTTATCGTCGTGTGCGTCAGCTGATTGTTGTTTTGATTTTGGAACGTTGTTGTTGTTTTGTTTACGTACATAATTTTCAACTCGATCCATTCCACGATTACTGCGGCTAATACTCAACAATACAGTCGCGTCGTCGCTCGCGTAATCTGTGTAATTTTATTCCGTCCACAATGAGGACTTCCTTGTTTAGACGAAGATCAAGTCCTGGTGAAACAGAGCCGCTTTTAGCCGCTATACCTGCTGCTGGACCGAGCAGAAATTTCGAAGATGAGGTATGAACGATAAATTCAAAACTTTTAATTTTAATTGTTTTGCGTTTGAGCGGAATTAGGTATGTCCGCTCAAGGTTACTTGGTGGTCACTGATGCAGTCTGCAGCGTGTTCCTAATCTATGGTTCAGAGGAAGCATATTGTAGCAGACTTTAACCTCCATGCTATTAATAATATTCATTTTTAACAGATATAAATCCATAGCACAATATTCGAATCATAAATACTTAAAATTACACACAGCATCAAAATCAAAAGGAATCAAATTAAGTACCTATCAACAAATACAAAATGTACATAAAATGTCATGAGAAACTTAAAAATTAATATAATATTACACAAATAGAAAAGACAAAATTAAAATGCCCATGCAACAATCATCTGCAAGATGCTTTTGCTGCTGCTTTTTGCACGCTGGAGTAGGGAAGCGATTTTCTTGCAAATGATTGTGTGAAAGCCATCCGTGCGCACCTCCACGACTTAGATAATATGTAACTATTTATCCAGAAAGATTATCTTGCCTAGTCACTAGCCTAGCCCAATAATATTGACAGGTACAGGTAGGTACCCAATTAAACTTACTCTAATACTTAAGAAGCTGTAGTAGATTTCTATTAATGTCTGGGATATTAGAAACCGGTTCATACTAACTCATAAGTAAATCATCATCTTCCGGACCTTATCCCATGCTAGGTGGGGTTCCCACGATGTGTCCTCTTCCTTTACACCTATAATAACATCAGATGACAGATGCCGATAATAAATAAATAAACAATGGCTATTCACACACCATTATCTAGCCCCAAGCTAAGCAGAGCTTGTGTTATGGGTACTAGATAACTGATATACATAATAAAATACATTACATAGATAGATATTTTTTATTATACATAGAAAACCACCAGAACACCCGGAACAAATACCTGCAGATCATACAAATATTTGTCCCAATGTTGGAATCGAACCCGCAACCTCCTGTGTCGCAGGCAGAGGTCGTAGTTTTATCTTTTAGTAGTATTCATGTGACTAATTTTATTTTATATGTTAAAACAGTAGGTATGTATCAACTTGTATGATATAGGGGTATGTAACGTTTTAGACCTTAAAATTTTTAAAGAAATCTACCTGTTGCTTCATGTGTGCTTTCATGTAGGTAGCCAATACTACAAAAAAATATTGCAGCTGCCTTACAGTAGAATAATTTTTAAATTGGGTCAGGCTGCCTAACTGTTGAATAATTTTTATGTTGGCCCAAGCTGTCTTATAGGAAAATAATTTTAAATTGGGCCGGACTGCCTAATAGCGAAATTCTTTAAAATTTAGTCAGGCTGCCTAACAGTAGAATAATTTTTAAATTGGAGAGTTTACCTAATATAAACTAGCTAAGGATTTATCCTAAAACTATTATGTTAGTTACATTACAGACATAAACAGATTCATAATTTCTTGTAAAGATGGAAAAATATGGCCTTGTGTTAGAATAAGGGTATGACTTCATTAGCATTAATTATCTACTACTTACCTGTTACAGGTACCTACAGTAGGTAAATAGTAAATAATCACAGACTATGGATCTGCAATTAATAAAACTGACTATCCTTCAAATATCAATAACGTTTATTTCTTTATGCTTACAAAATAAGAAACAATGTGTTATTGATTTTGTCCACTTGTGAAAGAGGTGGAAAATAAACCACTAGTAAGAGTAACAAGTAACATCATAAGACCTTATGTCTAAATATAATCTGATTTAGATACAAGTCAATATTTATATAAATCTAAATAGCATTATCTTCAGCTATTGTTGGTGCGGAACTGGGCGACATCTGGCCAAGCATTAACATCATTGACGTAATCATCTATGGAGTAAAAGGCTTTCTTAATAAGATTTCGTTTTATGTACTGTTTAAATTTACGAATAGGGAGCTCAGTTGCTTCAGATGGAAGCTTGTTATAGAAGCGTACGCAATTGCCTATAAATGATATCCTTACCTTTTGTAATCTATATGATGGTATATGTTAGTTCGTCCAGCATTATTATTATAGATGTATTGCGATATTACTGTCAAAATATATATATCTTTAAAGAACTCCCTCATGGCGCGGCTTTAATTTATAAGTTGCGCGTATAGTCCTTTTGGAGTACAAAGATAATCTGGATGTCGGCTGCCGGTCCCCAAAGCAAAATACCCTAAGACATTTCTATGGAAGTAACTGAAATAAACTAACCTAGCCGTATCTTCATCGGTAATATATCTAATTGTTCGAACAGCATAGGATGCTTAAATCAGTCTGCCTGCGAGAGCTTCAATTTTCGGTCTGCATTGAAGAGAGGAATCAATATGTAACTAACCCTAGTAAAACAGTTGAGTCTACAAGGTCAACAATTTCATCCTTTAGGATTATCTTAGTTTTGAGTTCTCTTACATTTGGTAACATGAATTTTATGCATTTGGTTGTTTTAGCATTGAGTTAGAGGTTCTTGGCGGTGAACCAATCTAGTATTTGTGAAATCGAACTATTTACATCGTCATAATTATAATTCTTTCTGTCAACTTGAAATCAATGAACTATCATCAGCAAATAATACTATATCACGAGATCTTTTACTAAAAAAGGGAGACATACACTAAAAATAAAAAGGCTCCTAATATTGATCCTTGTGGGACGCGTAATTCAATTTCAATTTCTTTACCAATATCTACTTGTTAGATTCTATCAGTTAAATAAGATTGCATAAGGTCCAGTGCCTTGTTGCCAATTCCATAGTGTTTCAACTATCTAATTAGTGTATCATCATGATCTACACAATCAAAAGCTTTTTTTTTATTTGCTCTTGATGGCTTTTGTATTAGTAGTGGCCATGATAGGCCTATTGTGATCGCCACTTTATTTGTTATTGTTTTGAAATATTAACCTCTGAGGGGGTTAATATTTCAAAGTTACAAAAGGGTGGTAAAGTTTCTAGGGAAAATGATTATTCCTTGGTTAGATTCTCTCAAAACTCGGTAAAAATAAACTAAAAAGTAAATGATTAATAACGTAGGTACTATTTATGTTTTAAAAACTACCCCTAGGGTGTGTACAGTAATATTATGAAATTTGTATGAAAAAAAATTATTTCTTTATTCGTTCAGGCTAGGAGAAAACCACCGATACGAGACGCACCGGGCTAAACAACTCTCACTGATGATAGCACACAAGCTGACCAAATCAAAAAAAGCTTACTCATATCATGTGGCCAGACATCTACAACCGGATACCTAGTTCCGTTACAGCGGCCCAACTTAAACATGTTAAAGTCAAGGTTAAAAAATTGGCTTATCGAGGAAACCTTCTACACGGATGATTTGAATTTTTTTCCCTCAAGAACAGGCATTTTGCAGTGTTGCAGACTTTCTTAAATGTTTTTGAGTAGTCAAAAGTCAATAACTTTATTTCTTTAGGCTTACAAAATAAGCACTTAGACCAGTCAAATTTTTGTAGTTGGTAACGTACAAAAGAAATGCAGGAACATGAAACATAGCTTCTCTAGCATCATAAAGATCGTATAGTCTACATATTCCTACTTTTATAAATTCCAGGAGTGGCCCAATTAGTAAACCCGACCTTGTCTCTCATTGAAATATATCAATAATTTTCAGATAAATTATAGTAAAGGACATTTTATTCATCAACTACTTAGCTGGCCCGGCAAACTTTGTTCCATCTTAGAATCAGAGATGGGTGCTACGAAAAATTATGAGAAAACCATTTTCTTCATATTTTTCCCATCGTGATTTTTTAAATATTTTTAATTACTACTTAGTTATTCTGCTATTGGGGATGGAGACAAATCTAACAAATCAAAGATCATTAAAATTGGTCCAGCCGTTCTTGATGGTTCAACTAACCGCGTGTCAGGCGGTCCTTCGCCCACTGCGCCACTTATGTCGCATTTCATTCTTTAACGAAGGCTACGTTCAAGAATCTTATCCCCTCTCTCTCCCTCTTTGTACAATTTCTTATGAACTCCCTATCTTTCTTTCCAGCGAGCCGAAGCCACAAACGGAAAGATGGCGGATATGGGTGTGTCGTCAGCTGAGCTGGTGGAGGGGAGAGGCGGGGAGGCGCGCAAACTGCCGCAATACATCGCAGCTCTATCAGGTGTGTACGTACTTAGTCCTATCCTAGACCATTAAAAAAGTATTTCATAGTCATGGGTGTAACTACTTAGAGCAATAAAAAACTCTTTATGTTTAGGTACACATCCACTGCGATGCCAATCCCGAATGCCCAGCATGGTTTGGGGATTATGGCATTACCCCATAAGATAAAACCCACTAAGTTGTGTTAGGGGAGGCCTTTGTCCAGCTATAGTGTTGTAGTCTAGACTAGGCTGTAGAAGTAAAGGGCGTCATCACTTTAATAGTACTAACAAGAGCTGCTCACACTTCTGTGGGTGAAAAATCTGTCAGTGGCAGCTTTCGCAACATATGAAAAAAAATGCTCGCTTGGAAACATGTTTTCTTTAACGCAAGTTGCGATAGCTTTTGCTGACAGTAGGTATTTCCTTCTCGCCGCACGCATGCGCAGGAGGTAAGTAGCTCTCCCGTGAGGACCAAGTATGAGCAAACCTATCTTAAATTTTCGTACATCCTTAAAAACAGAGCAAGCAATAGGGTACCTATGCATAGTTTCTATTATTTATTTATCAATTATTGATGTTATTACTTTACCGAAAAAATATAACGCCGGCAATTTTTTCAATTATTCAGTTGAAAACCGAAAAATGAAATTGCACTAATATCTAGCTTTCAATTATAAACTTTCAGTAAAAACAAGTCTACAAGTACTATCGAGCGGGACGTCATCGAAACGTTCTATTTTTGTATGTGATTTACGTAGTCGCTCACAGAGGCCTGTATCAAATCCGTCCAGAAATCAAAGTACTCTTATATGCTCCGTTTACAAAACTTCGATTAACGATCTCTTCCAAAGATCACATCACCAACTCAAAGTAAAAAAACTCAAAACATCTCAGACATGATAGAAAAAAAGTTATTTCCATCAAAATACTAAATAAACATTCATTAACCGAATGTGTCTCTCTTCCAGCAACTCTGGGCGCCCTAGCTATGGGAACAGTGCTGGGCTGGTCATCTCCAGTCGTCTTCGCCATCAAGCAAGAAAACAGCACCGCCTATGATTTCAGCGTATCAGACACCGAAGGAGACTGGATGGCTTCGATCGTCAATCTCGGAGCCGCCTCCATCTGTTTCCCCATAGGGCTTATCATGGACGCTATAGGCAGGAAGAAGACTATGTTAGCTCTTGTCCTACCCTTCACGGTTGGCTGGCTGTTGATCGCCTTCGGATCCAGTGTTGCCATGGTCATTGCAGGGAGGTTTATTACCGGTTTAGCTGGAGGCGCGTTCTGTGTAACCGCCCCGGCTTACACCAGCGAAATAGCACAGGATTCCATCAGGGGATCCCTTGGAGCATATTTCCAACTGATGATAACGATCGGCATCCTCTTCGCTTACGCTGTAGGAAGCTACACGTCCGTTTTCGTTTTCAACATCCTCTGTCTCTGCTTCCCGATTATTTTCGGAGTCGTCTTCTTCTTTATGCCGGAATCACCTAAATATCTGGTCGTGAAGAACAAGAATGAGGAGGCTAAGGAGGCTTTGATCAAGCTGCGAGGCAGGAATTACGATGTGGATTTCGAACTGAACATCCTGAAGCAGAAAGCTGAGGAGGCGAGAAACAACCCTGTTTCCTTCTCTTCTGCTATTACTAAGAAAACCGCGATCAAGGCGCTGGTTATCTGCTACGCTCTAATGTTGTTCCAACAGCTTTCTGGTATCAACGCTGTTATCTTCAATACTTCGGAGATCTTCGCCGGGGCCGGCGCGTCTATAGCTCCTGCTATTGCCACCATCATCATCGGAGTCATTCAAGTCGTGGCCACTTTCACTGCTTCTCTTGTAGTCGACAAGCTCGGTAGGAGGATTCTGCTTCTACAGTCTGCCTTGATCATGTGCTTGTGTTTGACTGCGTTGGGGGTGTTCTTCTTCTTGAAGGATACTCATGGTGATGATTCCTCTGTGGTAAAAGCCATTGGCTGGTTGCCGCTGGTTTCTCTGTCTCTGTTTATGATTGCTTTCTCCCTCGGTTTCGGTCCTATTCCGTGGATGATGGCTGGTGAGCTCTGCTTGATCGACATCAAGGCTTTCGTCGGTTCGACTGCTGGCACACTTAACTGGCTTCTGGCCTTCACTGTTACGCGCACCTTCAACGCTTTGAACACTGCTATCGGAGCTGGCCAAGTCTTTTGGTTGTTTGCTGGGATCATGCTTATCGCCTTTGTCTTCATGTTCTTTGTCGTCCCGGAGACGAAAGGAAAGAGCGTCGATGAGATACAGTTAATGTTGGGCGGTGAACCTCCCAGGAATGACGAGGAAAAGAAATAGACAAGACTGAATCACAAAGTATTTTATAGACTTTATTTCGTTACTGATTGAGTTCAGTTTTTCATTTGCAGTTTTCATTTATCGGGTCAAGAGACCAAGATGAGATGAAAAGGCTATGGAGTCTTGTAGCATGAATGTGGTTCACCCTCGCTTCTTTGGGGTAGCATGCTTAAGATAAGCAATATTATAAAACCAAAGAATTGTCTGCTTTTTCCTCGATATTTTAAGGTGAGCGTTAGGTTTAAGTTATTTAATGTTTATTTATATTAACTGTTAAAGTAGCGGCAGCTACAAGCTACGTAATATTAAGTAGAAATGTTATTTAAATATTTATATTACAAACAATTATAATCTATACTTTGAAAAATCCATCCACTGACTGTAATTTTCGTAGATCATAATACAGTAGAATAATTAATGAACTTTTAAGTTGTTTTTTATATTAAATCAATTTTGGCCAGTAGTCTTAAAAACATACAAACATTCCTATATTTATGTTTAGATATATACTTATTTACCTATTTCAATCTATTTGGACAATAACTATTATGTTTTTGGTATACCTATTTTATTCATAAACCGTTTGTAACTAATAGCTGATTGCCATAATGCTGACATTGTAGATAAAGTAAAATATAATTAGAAATAGTATATAATATATATAATTAGTAATATAATAAGTGTGTTTTAAATTCATAATCATAGACTTATCGTATGGTTTTTAAATACTTTATGGTAAGGTAAGGTGTAATAAATTATAATTTCGATAGCTAATTTAGATCTAGCGACACAAAATGAATTTATTATAATAAAATTTGTACTACCATTAACGGAATTATAGATTTTTTGCTCAATGCTTTCGTTCTGTAAATTCATATCTTATAAGTTTGTATGTGCGCTTGCCATCTTAACTTATTTATTTATTAATGTGAATTATTAAGAGCATTTTAACTTTGGCACTGTGAAGTTGCAATTACAACACTGTGGAGTAAAAAAATAACGTGTGCAATTTTAAGATTTATAAGTAAGTAACATTTTTGCATTTTCTATAACCTTAGAAAAAATCACTATGGCTGTATATATTGTATTGTTTGTTACTATAAATTATACTGATAACCAATAAATCAATTGAGTTATGTACTGATTTGACTATTTTTGTTAATTTTACCAGCAACTACGTATCCAACTACAGAGAGACATGTGTAGAAAAAAAACTGATGGATTACCATCAGTTTTTTTTTGCGCCCATTTTGCCCTATTAAGGGCAAAATGGGCGCTGCACTACGTGGTCCGTGGTTGCAAACCTATCTCCTTTCCCAAAGATAGGAACGGAGGAAGCTTCGTTAAGTCTAGGGGTTTTCATAGGTAAATTAGAGACATTTAATTAGGAAATTATATTTTTTTTTTTTAAAACTCGTCATAAGATATCTTAGACTAGGTACCTATGGAGGAAAACAGAAAATATGAAAATTATAGGTATAATGAAATGCATAATTTTACAGCCTTGATTTTTTTTGTACATCGTTCATTTTCGCTATCTCGTATGCTGTAGGTAGGTACCTACTACCTACCAATTTTCCTATTGGTTTTATTTCTGCTCATTCTGTAACGAAATCATTTTTAGTTTGATAAAAGATACCTATAGCTTTATGTATTAAGATTAAAACCTAGCAGAACGATGCGTAAGTGTACAGTGAATCGCGAACCACTGAGTACCTACACAGTGATTCAGACCCGCCCTTGACCATAGGCCGCCGATTTAAAATGCAAACAAGAATTACTAATTCTTGTATTCTGAATTAGCCTGTGGTCTAAAAAGGAATAATTTTCCTAACTCCTACACTCGTTTGGAGCCGGATCAGGGCTCTCATATCAGCTCGCAGGTCTGCCGTAGCCGTAAAACCGACCCCTGATTTGGGTACTAACGAGCTAAATTAGGTTCAAATCATGTAGTGTGAACGAGGTCAGTGATAATTATCAACAACTGATACCTAGTGTTTAATAAAGTAAATAGATAATAATACCTACCTAATAGAAATAGTGGTCGCGGCGTAAGAATCGACCCCTCTTAGTCTCTTAACTCAGCCCGTGGATGTCGTAAAAGTGCACTAAGGAAATGGCAGCAGCTTTCTGCTGGATCACCAATCCGCTTACCAAATGGGCCAAACAAACTCCCTGAAACTGAGGGACGCACGCGATTCCCCGAGCGAAACTAGCGCCGCCACCCATTTTTATCCTATTATTTCGTTAATTTTTAATGGGCACTTTACGAAACCCATATAAGGTTTTTTAATATTTTTATATTGTACCTACAGTTTAGGCAGACATACGAAGTTGCACTTTGTAGCCGCCGAGCTCTATTTTCGCATCTCTGGCTAAACTATACAAAACAAAAAAAACTATAACAGAGGCATTAAAATAAGCTTAAAATAGGTATCACAAACTGCCCTTTGAAAATTTTGTAATTACCTTTGTTCTACGAAATAATAAGATAAAATAGGTGGCGTGGCGGTGCTGATTTGGCTCGGGGAATCGCCTTCAGAGGATGAATGCTGAGAAAATAAAAAATGTAGCTGTAAAAGGTACTAGGTACAACAAAGTAAGAGTTTACGACCTCGGTGGCGCGGTGGGCGAAGGCCTGCCTGCGACGCAGGAGGTTGCGGGTTCGATTCCCGCCTCGGGACAAATGTGTGTTCGATCTGCAGACATTTGTTCAGGGCGTTCTGGTCGTTTTCTATGTATAATAAAAATATCTATGTATTGTTTTATATTACGTATATCAGTTATCTAGTATCCATAACACAAGCTCTGCTTAGCTTGGGGCTAAATAATGCTGTGTGACTTGTCCAGCATTATTTATTTATTTGACTTATCCTCCTAAGTTCACCTACTGTAGGTATATAATGAATGATGATAAGTCTGACCTTGATTAATTCTGTTCAGGGCTTTTGTTTAGCCTAGAATAACAGTTTGCGGTCATACCTATACCTAACCTAGATAGGTAGTCTAACCAGCGGCCTAGTAGGTAGGTATCTAGGCGACCTCGCATACTGAGTGAAATTACAAACTACTGTGATAATTGCGGTGATAAAGCAAAACAATACGATGTATACAAAATATTTATTCATTCTTCTTTACAATATACAAAACAAATAATTGATAAGTTATTAATTATACTTATGATTATGCATTGAATATAAACTTAGTAAGTAGGTACATAAAGTACATCTTTTGCAAAGGTCTTTGTTATAATTTGTAAGGTTCTTTTCAAGATCGACAGCATGTAAATACCACATGAGTAATTTAGCTATACTACGAAGAACCAAAGGAAAAGTTTCAAAAATAAATCTTTGGTGATTTTAGGTAACGTTATTATGGCTTACAATGCATGTAAAATAATTTACATTATTTTGCCTTCTCCGGAGTTTTCATTCCATGCCCTAATTAAAATTGCGCCACATTAAAAACTATATTTAATTCATGCATATAGAAAATCTTTGATTACAAAATGTAATTTAAACTTGTACAGTAAGAACATAGAGTTCATATGACTTCAGCTGCCTAACAGCATTGTGAAAACACAAGATAAGATCTTATAACTTAAGATAACACTGATTATTTACATGACATCTATTAATATTTACTAATTAAATATATAAGAGCCTACAATAAATTAATAGCGGAACCTCCTCCAATTTTAGAGTATGCACTGCGGTAGAAATTACAACAGCACAGGGAGTTCATCATCATATTCAAAGATGATGAACTCTGGGTTCTGTAAAGGCCTGAAGATACTTCTTCAAAACTCGCTTCACCGATAAACTGGTGCAAATCACTCTTAGGAAAACCATCATTATAATATTGCTTGATTGTATCATAAGCATCCATAATAACAGAAATGAACAAACTTAAAACAACATAGATATACAAGCTTATAAATGAGTATAAGTACACTCTGCTGAACCACCAAAGCATTGGTGATTTCTTTGACATTATCGAGAAGGTAGCGAACATGTCATCTCCATTTATTAAGGAAAATAGGCATTCAGAGGTAGTCGCTAAAGAGCGGAACTTCATGTGGTATGGACCAAGTATCAACCATCCACAGAACATAAATCCAGCATACAGCAGAAGAGCACAAATGGAAAACCTGAATATTTTCGGAGCAGCTTTTTTCAATGTAAGTATTACAACATTGTATGTCTTGAAGAAACCCAAGTATCTCAGTACTCCAAACCAAACCAGCAAGTTCCCTGTTCCTAAGAATAAAGAACAAACATTCCATTGGTCATTGGTGAACTGGTTCCGTTCAATTTGCTCTTTTATAGCAGACCCCAGAATGATTAGGAGATCGTTGACAATAATCATGATGTACCAAATATTCAGGAACTCCAGTCTTCCATCTAAGCTAAGTTGTTTGTTGTACGCTCGCTGAAAGAACTGCACTGTAAGCTCCTTTAAGAGTTGAGCTCGGTAGATAGCTCGGCTGCATAGTATAAAAGAGGCAGCACAGATGATTATGACCAAAATGTTCAAGATGCTTCTTAGTACCTGATCAATTTTATTGTCAGAAATGTAGTTTTGGTCCCCTCTGCAGGACAGTTTGTAAGGTTCAGCTTCTAAAGTCAGTGACATCTGTCCATCATGGTCCTCATTGTCAAACACGATTTCTACATCAAATCTGTAGCAGTCAGGAGGAGTGATAGGACCGGCTGCTCGGAAGTTAATTGTCTTTAAAGAGAACATAAGCTGAGCCCTCACAAGAGCAGAAAAACTGATATTCAACCCTGCATCTTTGAGATAGCGATGTGAATTAAACACGCTACCATCATTTACATCTTCCAAGGTGAAATTTATACATGTTTTCACTATTTCCGAGTTGAACTCATAGCTTTCGTTAAATCCGTTGATGATTCCTTGCTTGTAGCTGTACTGACAGAATACTGGGTCGGTTCTGTTGTTGTCTTCATTGTTGTAAGAGTAAGGTCCGATGGCATTTGGGAGGTTACAGTAACCAGCAATGGCATAGTCCAGTGTGTCATAGAATTCATTGATCTTGTAGACGGCTAAGGGTCCAGCGGCCGGGGGGTAGGCATTAATCTCTCTGGTGGAGTCCCATCCGAGCATGAACAGATGAGAAAAGCTAATCCGATTGTCCCAAGTGTAATTTACGTGATTATACCTGTTATGTGCGAACAGACACAGCTGAAAAGTGACGAGGACGATCTTTATTACCTGAACGACGAACTTATAAGGAAACTTGCGTTTAGCACGCCATTTTTCAATCGGATTCATGAAGAAAAACTGCAGTTTCCGCCTCATTTTTTCTTCCATTTGGTTCAGCCCAAAGAGGTTCGGTTGTGCGAAGCCCGGTTCGCCGTCGAGGTCCGCTCGGCTGCTCGCTGGTACCTCCGTCTCGGATCCTGTCGTCTCCTCCGGTGATGAGATAATATCCTTCATTGGTAGAACTGCTACGATGATTTCGACGGTAATCAAAGGTCAAATGATTTACGTTTTCTTTGTCATTTGCGATTCGATTGTTAACACTTTTACACGATTCACTTTATACTGTAAATGGTTTCCTTTGTCTGTACCTGTAATACGACGCAAATATTTTTCCACTCTCGCATCTCAAAATCTCAACTCAACTCAGTGTGTGTTGCCGGCAGTCGAAATGAATAAGCACCGAACCGGACGCAAATTTGGTCCGAATAGTGACATGACAAAAATATTAGAAAAATAGCAAAAGCTAAAATTATAATGAGTAAGCATTTCTCACAGTAATATTAAAATAATAAATGTACGTATGTAAAAGTGTGTGTTTGTTGCTCCTTCACAGTCACAGTTCACACACAAAAGCAAGAACGGATTTGAATGAAATTTGGTACGAGGGATAGCTTTTAGGAGTTACAAGTAATTCACTAACACTGCGTGAACTGCGGGTTCTCCCCATCATAACGACCACGTTTGTGAAGATCAGGTACAGGTCCTTTAGCCTAAAATTTTGTGTAAATCACCTAATGCCGAGTACAGACCAAGCGAGCGAGAACGAGCGAATGCAAACAATTAGGAGGACATGACAATCGATACGTTCGTTCCATATTACTTTGATGTAGCGACAGCCGCCGGAGCACGGCCGAAGACGAACGAAGGCCCTTGTTTGGACTCGCTTGCTTTCGCAATGACGACAACGCTGGTACTTTTGCGTTCGTCCGTTAGCCTTCGCTCGCTCTCGCTCGCTTGGTCTGTACCCGGTATTACATGCGAAATTAAAAACACATACATATTTATTACAATGGTTTAAAACAATAGTAGTAGCCAAAAAAACTTTAGCATAACATGATCGATGTGTAATGTACAAATATTATGTAAAACGTTTCCATTTCAGTAACCTGCAAGAAATCTTTGTTATTATGCCCACAGAACAGAAAGTTCTGTGATTATGCCTGACAGGTGAACTTATAATTTCCATATTTGGCGGAGGCAAAATGTTGTCTACGAACTCTAAAAATTAACAGAAAATATCATTACATACAGTGACATGGCGAAAAGTGGCGCACGTAGGAGCCCCACTTCTCGCCATATTGACAAAGAGAGAGAATTTCATAATTTTGACTCCATTAGTTACGTTCATAACCCCACTTTCTATATAAAATAAAACCACTTCAGTTCCATGGAGAATATTTTTATTTATTTATTATAAACATAAACATCCAAAAAACTAACAAACATTTCGAGGATTACAACTGGTTACTCACCCGCTCTTCTTATTGTTTTAGATAAGATCTTAGAACATTTCACGACCCTCCACAAAAATGGCTCATAGGTCAGAAGTGAAGTTTATCACATTACAGTTGTTCATCGGATTTAGTGTTGCTAAATTCAATATTTTATATTCCGTGCATCTGAAAGTCATTTATTTATTAAAGCCTTAATTGCAACGCCTGGAAGTCCCGAATGGCCAAAAAGGGGTCATGGTTAATGGCTTAATTATAATTAAGCCATTATCCATGACCGTAATTAGCTACAGGTATAATAATTATTATACCTGTAGCTGATCACTCGCTGCTACGTTAGTAATGTCATATTATTCTATGCTACAAATGTGCACACTACAAATAATTAATATAGTGATATGCCGTTTCAATAGGCGTTTTGATCCGAAAAGATTGGCAGAGCGTCGCGTCGCGGTTGGCAAAAGATCCGCAGAGGTACAAAAGAGTCCAAAACGGACTAAAAAGATCCGCACCATACATTAATCAGCTAAGAATATAAATGAGTGGATTAACTTTTGTCTGGTGTTATTCTGTCTGACTGTTTCGGTCAAAAATATCGATAAGAATCGACAGAGAAACGAAAAATACGTAGTCTTAGAATTCTAAAATAAAAAATAAAATTCTACCTACCTACCTAACCAATAAATTGCGTTGCGACATTTGCTAGTAGGTACCTACTAGATAGTAGAAGCTGCCAGTTGCTACCTAGAAATGTGTGCCATTCTTCTCCAACTTCAAATAAGGAGGAGATTCTCAAATCGGCTGTCTGTTATTTTTTATGCATACATAAAACGTGTACAACATAACATTATGTTACTTGATATCTCCATCGTCTATGGTAAACTGATTTTGCTGATTTTTTACTATTAAAGAAGAGACTGATTTCGAGTTTGTGTTGTGTTATTGAACACTACAGCATTTACTTTTATATTTATTTATTTTAATTTTTTATAATTATGTTTTTATTTTTTTATTTTATTGCGGTTGTTCACCATAATTGTTAGTACAAACTACCTATATACTATATTAGTTACCTTACCATAAAAACAGATTTCAATTATGCATGTCACTATATTGCAAATTAAATCAAAACACATATTTCATATTATTATCATTTTCAATCACATTATTGAAAATTATTTTTATTACCTGACGTCACACCCGGTATCAATACTCCAATATCGCCATGCATTAGTACATACACATTTTGCTTCCAGCTAGTTACACATACCACACGGGTTGGCATGCAGATGTGTGTGATGGATAATACTTAAAGCTTAAAGACCCAGTTCAAGCTGTATCACTTTCATAATACAATACAAAAATGTGCCTCTCGCGGGATCGAACCCGCAATCTACAGTTCTGCACTGCGACGTCATAAAGGTATACCGAACTTGCGAGTTCCAACAATTTTACTACTTCGTTGGCAGTACTGTTCTGTTGCAACAAGTCAATGTCAGCGTTATGACAGTTGCGTTCTGTCAGCCCGAGGCGCGGGGTAAAAAGGTAGGTAGAAAAACGATTTTGAATGGCAGCATGACCCATGATTTAAAACGTGCTCAAGAACATCGTTGGTCGCAAAAACCCCGACGACGAGCAAGACAAATAATCAAGCATTAATAAGTCGACTGCTAACGAGAATGACGCGATTTTGACAGTATTTGTATGAAACTGACTGATGCACTAAGCTGATGCACGCAAGTTAGCATGTTGTGGATCTGTGGCATGTTGTTAGTTGAGTTGATTGAGAGGTGGGTGGATGGATTGGAAAGGATCAAATCAAAGGAGGTTTCTGATTGTTTGTAGTGTAGTGAGTGTTGGTCTGTCTGTGTAAAACAAGGAAAGAAGAAAGAACACGAACGAATCATCACGATTTTTTGAGGATAGGAAAGCTTGAAATAGCACTTTACTCGATTTCTCTAGAAAGTAAAACTCAATATCGGTTGTGTAAATAGTGTCTAGAACAATCATGCCACTGACCGTGGATAAATTAATGAACGACGACAGGTAAACCACACTACGTGTACATACTATCAGTTTTTGTGGAAAGTTTGTCGTCAACGTTGGTTTTGGCCACATCCAATCATTTAGAAAGTTATTGCAAGGAACAGGCCTTGCAATAACTTTCTAAATGATGCATAAAATTCAATATCTGTTAGTGTTCTAGCCACTTCACGATGTTTTTTTTTTGCTATACCTAGTTTTGCAATCTGGCTACTGAAACAGACTTGCCTCAATGACCTTATTGATGTTAAACGTATATCTACTGGAATGTTGTTCCAAATATCTGTGCATTTCCTAGAGATTATTCCATTCCTTAAATTTGCATGTCATACCAATATTTTATCTGTTTTAAATACCTAAAGCGAAACCAGCAGTCCATATAGGTATATGTTGTGTATTGCCTTTTTCGAATTACTATACTAAAGGCTTTTAAAAACACCTTTTGTACATATTCTTAAAACCACACAGGTTTGTTATCCAAAGAAATTATAGGCACTTCACTCTTCTTTACCTACTCTGCGTCAAAAAGGTTGAAGTAAAGATAATATGTTTTATTATACATTTTTATAGTAATAGATGACCAGCCTGTGGCTGATGTGTCTATATCACATTGAAAAGCGCGGGTAGATTAATATACATAATATATAGCCTATGACACTCGCAAATAAGGTGGTTTTCCAGTGGTAAAATAATTTTCAAAATCAATAGATCCAGAGATTATCCCCTACAGCCTCACAAACTCACAAACTTTACCTCTTTATAACATTAGTATTGATTATTTAGTAGTTTAGTTTTAAAATTATTTGACCTTTACTTGATGCACACACAGCATTTTCCAGCCCCAAGCTAAGCAGAACTTGTGTTATGGGTATTAGATAACTAATTTACATAATACAACACAATACCTTTAAAGACGGGTATAAGCAATATAACTGCTGCTATAATAAAGGCTAATTTTAATCCAGGATATCTTATTTATGCATACATGTAGATGCATACTTTATATACATATGCATAAGGAAATAAACATTATTTATTCAGCTTCTTGGTCTTAAATGGATTAATTATATTGCAGGTTCTGTGGTGAGAATGTAATCCAGTTTCTACTGTATTTGCCGTTTGGTATAATCCTGCTATGTGTGCGTACGGTCATGGCGTTGATACTGTGGGTGGCGGCTATCCTGCTGCCTAACAAATGGGCAATTCGGCAGATGTTGTCAACACTGGCTTGCTGGACTTTCGGTGAGACTTGCAAAAATATTATCACAGATAAAAAATATTATTATTATTTATTATTGTATTCTAAATAAAAGTAGGTGCTCCTAAGTCCAAGTACCAGCAAACCAAGAGAGCACATATTGCCAAATCGCGTTGTGAAGACTTGGAACCGGTTACCGGAATCAGTGATCAGTGCCCCCTCAGTGAACTCTTTTAAAAATAGACTGGACAGACATTTAAAGTGCACTGACAAAGACTATGATATGCACGCATCAGCTTAAGAGCTGCCTGTGTATTCAAAAAATAATAATAAGTTAAATGAATCATGTGGAACTTAACTGAGAATGACATCAGACAACGTAAATACTTAATTTTTTTTATTTTACTGATATTTTTTTTTTATTTGCTTTGGGTGGCTTTGATGTCACTGCGGCCATGATAGACCTATTGTGATCGTTTACTGATATTAGAATATTCTCAGAAATAGTAATCCTGTCCCAAACCTTTCGCAACTGGTTGGTAGCTTAGCTATGGTATCCTCATAGGCCTTTTCACCGTTTGTTAAACTAAGTTCAACTTGATCTGGATCACCCTCGCTAGGCACTGAACATCGTTCAAAGAAAAAAACTGTTTTTATCTTATGTTGAGTGCATTCAATTGTAACTGTGAAATTATGCAGTTAGAGATCTGATGACGTTGCCATCCCTCTCGCCGCACCGCCGCAACGCCCGTCTTCTCGCGCGCCACTGCGCAGCTCACAGCTGCCATTCGGGTGTGAATTGAGCCTACGTTTATCAAGTAGTCATCATACAAAATACAATCAACAATATAAAGAGGATTCTCTCTTACATGAATGCCTAGAATTGCATCGCAGGAGTACTAAGGAAGGCCTTATCCTGAGCGTAACCAGGTGCAGAAGGTAGTTGATAATTGCATAACTTATGATTGGTTCCAGGTGTGTATGTCAAGCTAAAGGGCAGCAGAGATCCGCGCTGCAGTGTGCTGGTGGGCAACTATGTGTCGTGTTTAGACTCGCTGGCGGCCGCGCATGTCTTAGGAACTATTAGTGTGAGTATCAATGCGAATTCTTCTTTGAAGTGGTTTGATTTCCAAAGAAATAGGTTTTGCACATCCATACACTAGCACAACATCACTCTAATATTATAAAGGTGAATGTTTGGATGGATGTTTGTTACTTCTGCACCCCAAAAGTACTAAATGGGCAATGGATATGAATGGATACCCCTACATATCCTTAATTGCTATATACTCGTATATGTATATATACAATGTGCTATTCATAATAAATATTTTTGTATACATCTATACTTCTTCTAGCCATAGGGCTGGAAGCATAGACGCAGATATAGACATAGAAAAAACAATACTGGACAATTGATGCAGTATTATCTAGCCACAAGCTAAGCAGAACTTGTGTCATGGTCCTAGATAACCAATTTACTTAATACAATACATATAACAGTTATAGGCAACTGGAATAAAATATAGGCTAATTTTAATCCAGGAAATCATTCAGATCAGAAATAAATATTGCAGATTAAATATGATACATAAATATTATATATAAATCTCACTAATATTATAAACGTGAAAGTTTAGATGGATAGATGGATGGATGTTTGTTCCTTTATCACGCCAGAACGGCAAAACGGATCTGGATGAAATTTGGCACAGAGATAGATTATAGTCTGGAATAGGACATAGGCTACTTTTTATCCCGGAATTCCCACGGGAACGGGAACTACGCGGGTGAAACCGTGAGGCGCTGCTAGTATTATTATATATTGAAGCCTGGAATTGAACCTGCAATATTCTGCGTCAGGCGATTTTTTGTCATATGCGCCACAGAGGTCGTAAGTAGGTATACATTTTGTATGTTTTTCTTGCAGCTAAGAAAATGGAAGGTGCCACCATTTTTCGCGTCCACTCTTGGAATTAGGAACGCAGCGCAGTTTGCGAGAAAGTACGTAAGCATATGTATAGAAGTTGGGAACGGTTGGGGCTTTTGCCATCAGTTGGTCTGATTCCTATAGTAAGTATTTGATTAGTATAAGAAACAAGATCTGGCTTAAAATATGTTTATCTTCAAAATTTCCATTTTCATTCCCAACTATACATTTTTTGAAAAATCTGTGACTGGGAATGATAACTTTTCGAAATTCTTCTCTATTAAAATTATGGAGACTACTAACTGCTATGGCTATTTTTATGTATCTACATTGGTTAAGGCCCACCAGTTTAAAGTCGCCCAGCGAGCTATGCTCGGAGTTACTCTGGAGGATAAAATTCGCAACGAATACATCCGACAGAGAACCAAGGTTGTCGACATAGCTCAAAGGATTGGCAAGCTGAAGTGGCAGTGGGCTGGCCATATCGCGAGAAGTACGACAACTGCTAGGGTAAACGTGTTCTTGAGTGGAGACCGCGACTCGGCAAACGTAGTGTAGGACGCCCTCCGACCAGATGGGATGACAATTTGCAAAAGACTACTGGCAGATGCTGGATGCGGCAAGCTAAAGACGGCGCTATGGCGCTCATTAGGGGAGGCCTATGTCCAGCTGTGGACTAATATAAGCTGATGATGATTGGTTAAGGTGAGTACTTCACCTTCCCAAAAAACCACACTATGACTTGAAGAACAAGGAATTCCCGGTGCTACCACTTTAATGTGAATATATTCGCTGTGCCCACAACTAGGTTACACAAGATTAACGTATCTTTTAAAGGGCAATGTATACACGCTTCTACAACAAAACTCCAAGTGAGTTGCAAAAATTGTCAATAAATAAATTCAAACAAACTGTTAAACACATCCTTTGTGAAAAGGCCTACTATAAAATATCAGATTATCTAGAGGATAAAAAAGCTTGGGACGACTTTTGCTCCAACTCGAAAACTAACGTTCTAACAAGGTAAAGGTTTCTTGTTCGCTTCTTTACTTTACCTTAAAAAGATTGAAGTGGACAAAAAATCAAAGTGATCACTTTATTTCCTAGTTTTACTTATGTAATCTGAGTTTTGTGACGTGTCCAAGAGTCCTGTAAGGTCTAAAGGAAATAAAGCACTTTGAATTTTGAATTTTGAATTTGCAGGCAGCATTTCGCGGAGTGCCCGAGCAAGCCCGTGTTGCTCCAACCTGAAGGAGGCCCAACCAACGGGAAAGGACTGCTCAAGTTCACGGACTGGCCTTTCCAGATGGGCAACCGGGTGCAACCTGTGGCTATCAGTGAGTTTTGTATTATATTTGAGCTGGTTTCTTGCATAAATTAATCACTTGAATTTTCCACAAAATTATTTACCATTCATAATTTCATGCTAAAGTTTCACTGGTAATTTTATTAATTTAATGACGAAATCTCTTATTATCTCGGACATACGCATGCAAACTCAAAAGCAAATCAGATTGAGAAAAAATCTACATTTCAGATCTTTGCTTGTTTGACAGTATTGATTGAAAATCTGTAAAACAATAACATTTAAGACCTCAAATCTGATTTGCATTTTTTTACTCGAATACTCAAATTTGAGTGTGGGTTAGTGGAGTGTCCTTTGCCACTCAGTCAGTTCGGACGCCTGGTTACTTGGGGGGCATCCAGAAATTACTTTAGGTAATAGGTGATAGCCTATTTACCCAGCAAACGAATTTATCAGTATTATTTCCACAGCCGTAGAACGCCTATTCACATTTGTGACTGTCCACCGAGCGAGCGACGCTCGAGACAAGTTCCCCTGGTCTGATGCCCTCTGGTTCCTGTGGACACCGCTCACAGTGTACACTCTGCACACGCTGCCGCCGGTCGAGCGACATGATGACGATGATGACGAGCTGGCGGGGAGAGTGAGGCAGAGGATAGCTGACGCTCTGAAGGTGAGTGAACTAGCCATAGTCCTCTATTGCGCCTCGGAACAGAATTCGAACCTATTCAATGCGTATACAGTGAAGGGTACAAACTTCGGTGTACCCACTGTATACGCATGCCTATGTCCAACCTCGGGTAAAATCGGGCTGCAAATAATGACTATTCACGACGACGAACCAAACTTTGTTTCCCATCCCCAGATAGAGCTAACGGACTACACATGGGAGCAAGTGAACTCTGCCCTCGTGCCAGCGAGCCCGGCGGCCGATGGCACCGGCGAGCTGCGGCGGCTGGCGGCGAGAGTGCAGGAGGTGCTGCCACACGTGCCTCTGCAGGACGTCATTAGAGACCTGGGTATGTGAGCGGACAGTGCTCAATGTGGCCATTGATCATGACTTTGGTTTTATGCATCGTGAGGCTTAAGCTAGGCCGTCCAGCATCTGGTTCAGCTCTTCCAGCGACTCCACCATTAAGACTATGTCATCAGCGAATCGCAGGTGTGAGATATGACGCCGTTTATGTTGATGCCATTTCCTTTCCAGTCCAGCATAATAAACATGTCTTCCAACGCTTTTTTGAAGAGGGTTTTATCTCCCTTCTTAAAAAAGAGCACAACAAAACTCTCGATCTCGCAATTGAAGTTTACTATCTAAGGTTATTCCTAAGAATACGGTACTGTCCACAATTTTTACTGATTCTTTTACGTTTACATCACCAAGGGAACCTACCAGAAAAATGGATGGAGTTGGAGGGTCGATTCTTTCGCCGCGATCGATATGGCCTGTACAACATGTACATTTGTACATATTGCACTTATCAACTTGTCTTTAGCACCCATCTGTTTGTGCGTTCAATGCGTACGAGTATGTTCTTGTTATGTTTTGTTGTTGTTCCAGCGACTACCCGCAGCGTGGACGTGACGATAACTAACTTCCTGGAAGGGATCACACCCTACACCCCGGAGCCGCAGCCACAACCTTCCACATCCAGCTCACTGCCCAGGTAACATATTTATATTATTTACATGCCATCAACCAAACTGTCATAATTTATCTTACTGCTAGATAAACAAATGTACGATTGAAGGTTACCTACAACATAACCTCAACCTGAACATCCTTTAGTGGTCCACTGGACGCAGGCCTCCGCGTGATAATCGCCTTACTGGGGTAGTGCCCATTATCCCCTCGCTGGGCATGTGGGTTGGGGATCGCAGTACGGTGATCTTTTGTCCGAGGCGCTGCTGCCCCCAGTTGTATGTCCCTTAGTCGCCTCTTACGACGCCCACGGGAAGAGTTGGTGTGGTGCAAATTCTAAGCCACCATTGAGTAAAATTGGCTACAACTTTACATGAATATCAAATTCAGACAACGTGCAGTCCTGCTGTCATTTATTTTTTTGGCATTTTGTAATACCTGATCTTTATCTTTACAACATATAGATCTTACATAAGTCAATATACCATCCTTATTATATAAAACATTCTTTTACTCGTAACGTATGAATTTCTTTTCCTCAGATACGTAACACCAGCTCCAACAGCAGTCTTCCCCAAATCAGCGAAGGAACGCCAGCTCTCATTCCAAGAGAGGAAAGCAGAGATGATCGCTGAAGCAAGAAAACGGTACCTCGAGAAACACCACCTCAATGTCGCCCTCAACTGTTGACATTGACAGCTGCTGTCATACACTGACATTGTCAGTTTCTGTAATTCAGTGACATTGACAATTGTCATTAATGTGTCGTGCGTGCTGCCAATTTATTTGTTCAAGATCGGAAATAAGGCTACGGAAGTTTCTTTCTGATTTTAGTTCCATGTTTTAGACGTTTGTGATAACATTCTAAACCTCGACTCATCTTCTTAAATTATGTTGTCAAATTCATACAAGAGTGGCTTATGAATGGCTACATAAGTCACTATGAACAAAAAGAAACCACTAGGTTTCTTTTTCACGTCTTCCATTTGCCTTAGATTAATAAAGCTAACAGAAAATTTGTTAAGACTTTATTTCTTATTTGATAATAGTTTTAAATTTTACTTGTCTAAGAGCTTATTCTGTAAGCCGGAACAAATAAACGTTATTTATTTCTGATTTCTTAACAATTGTTCCAAGTTATATAAGATGCTATTTTGAAACGGACTCAAGTAGTAATTGTGTCACTCGTGAGACAAAAGAAAGAAAGAAAAGAAAAATTGTGTCCAAGTAGATGACGAAACTGAAATTTTGGTTATGAGTCGAGATGGTGAAAATTATGCGAAATATCTAGAATATGGAGAACCGATTTTTACATAGCTATTCAGAACACCAGTTTACAAGCTCAAATCACCAAAGAATGTATTAACCATATAGCGACGGTGCAGTCAGTACGGGAAAAGATGCGTTCGCAACGAGACGGATTTTTGACGTTTCATGCTCGCTGCACATGATGCATTGCGTCCCACAACACCAGTCGGTCGGTACTCTGATTTAGAGAAACTTAAATTACTATATTTTTTTGACTGAATAACTGTTTTTTTAGTAGTGAGCAAATAAAATACTCTCCGCTAGTATCTACGCTGTTTCAGTTTCTACAGAACAAATAAGTTGGTGAGACTGTAGTTTGCAAAAAAGGCTTTAGTTTAGGTTCATAAATATTACATTTCTTCGCAACATAAATAAACATTTTTAAAATGTGCGCAAATCAAGAGAAATAAAGCAAAATGACCGAGAATTAAAATGTAAATATTATGTCTTTCATAAAATCTTGTAAAAAAACATACCTCACTTCTGAACTGTTGCTTGCCAAAGATGTAAAACTTACAGTAGTAATACAATAAGTATTTACAACACCGTGTTTTTACTCTATGGTATTTACAGTTGCAAAATTGGTTCTAATTTGCTTTGGCAACTGCAGGCACACAACTATTATTGGCAAGTACAGGAATTATTATAATGCTGTCTTAATGCAGAGCAATAAAGGTGAATATGGCATGAATGTGTCTGTTTTGTTGTGGGCTAGAATTCAATGTAGATAAAGAAATTGTAGGTTAATGAAATAAACACAAAAGTAGTGTCTGATTGAATTGAGTGGCAGGTATTACCGGTTAACAGAACTTATCTTTGGTCTAATATTGGAAGTAGGTTCTCGGAAAAAAATTCAGCACGGATTGGATTCGGTTGGTTCCAAAACTAAATTCCTTTATTTTATTTTTTCTTTATTTCCTAGTATAACTTAATTAATTGGTATAGGCTAGTTTCTTAAAAAAATCGTATTAGTCCGTCAGTTAGATAATCAGAAGATATTGGACACTTATTTTTTCTTTTGTCAATCAAACAAAAAATGACAAAGATACAGCTCGTCAAAGTTTGGCAGTGGGGGCTCATGACGTCACAAAGTCGCTAAAAACTCTCGCCCGGCGTGACGTCACGTGGAACTTTAACTGGCTATATCTTCATTATTTTTTGTATGATTGTCAAAAGTAAAAATACGTGTCCAATATCTTCTGATAATCCAAGTAACGGACTAATTCGATTTTATAGGGAAACTAGCCTATTATCTGACGTGTCCAAAACTTCTGTCAGGTATAACGGAAAGGAAATATAGCACCTGAGTTTTGAAACTAAATTGACAGCAGTAAACATTTTACGTCCCTTTTCGCTCAAAATAAAAAGGGTAGTGACATTTTACGTTGTCACTACCGTAAAATGTCACTGGCGCTGATTGCCCCCCGGGGAGACATCTGGATTTACCAAAAATAAATAATTTTAGACCCCTTATCGTCTTATTCCGTCAGTGTTAACACATGACTCTGGGTGCAATTATACATACACACACCCTTTCAGTCACAGAGTCGCCACGACCCCCCCGTTTCGCGGGTGGGACGCCTACAGACGATTAAGAGGGTAAGGGGTCCAAAATTTTTTTTTTGGTAAATCCTGATGTCTCCCCGGGGAGGGTGGCAATTAGACACGAGTCTGTCACTCATTTTACTGATGTTAAATTAGTTTATTTCAGTATTATTAGCGTATTTCAACCGAATCGACACCATTTTCTATAGTTTGCACTAAAACAAAATATTTTAACGCTAATAAAACTGAATTGAAAATATTCCACACTTGGCACAAAAAAATACAAGTAGCACGATACTGCTTGTTACCAAGAGTTTAATGATTTATAAGACCAAGAGAGCCACAATTTAATTTTATCAATTGACATTTTAAAATCGCATAATTAGCACTTATAGATTTTTACGTCTTAATGACAAATGCAAGACTTTTTTATGAGAGAAGATATTTTAGTCACAAACATTTTCAAGTTATTAGTAAATTGTTGCGCCTTAGATAATAATGCATTGTTAATATGTAAATTTGCGTAATGAGAGATATTTTATGCGACATGCATCGAAAATTATCATTAGATATATGGTGGGTCGTTTCTCAAACAGACAATGATGGAAATTCACTGGCTTACTTAAAAATTTGCCCTCTTATACCTGTCTCAACTTCAAGTTCACGAGTTGTAAATATGTCAAATTTGATATTTGACATATTCTGACTCATACTCGTTATTTCGTGGTTAGGTAACCAAGTGAATGTCCAAAAACTATTTGTATGGGAGAAAATCCACCAGAAATAAACATCGTCCAAATATTTTCGTTATTTAGTTATTCTTATGATACGTACATAAAGGGAAATAAATAAAACAACAAATAATAGTGCCTATTTACCCAGATTTTGATGTAAGCTGCAGAAAAAAAAGAGTATTTTTTAACTAAAATTATATAGCATTATATTAGGACCTGTTATATTAACAGTAACATCAACAGAGAAACAAAAGACAGCGTTAACTTTTAATATTATCTACGATAAGGTTACTAGTATAAAGTTGAGTTTTGAAATCTCGCTCTATTTCTTTCAATCCTTACCTAAAAATAGACACATAAAATCCAATATTTTTAATATATTCGTTGTGCATTATTTGAGATCAATTTCAAGATGTTTTGTGACACCACCTCGAGCGAGCGGCTGTATCGCTGGCGATGATCTTGAAGCTAGGGTATAGAGTGCCACCCTACAGGTGTCCAGAATTACCCCCTTTCGGCTTAGTACACATAATTATTAGTACTAAGGTTTTTTTATTATAGTGCTTACCCGCACTTTGGGTATCTCTAAGAAATGAAATAGGTTCCCAAAAATTTTCGGTTTCGGCGGGACTCGAACCCGCGCCCCACCCTCAGTACGGGTGTGCCACCGGCGCTATAGTCCGTAAGAGGTTTCAGAGATTTTCGGTTGAACCGACTAGGGTTTCGTGGCTTAGTTGGTTAGAGCACACCCGTACTGAGGGTGGGGCGCGGGTTCGAGTCCCGCCGAAACCGAAAATTTTTGGGAACTTATTTCATTATTAGTACTATTTGGTGATAAAAACCCCCCTTAAAGCTTAGTCCTTCAATTTTGTTACACCCTGTATAGTACACATGTGACGTGGCACCCTGTACAGGCGTGTCTTCACGCGATAATTTGTTTCGGCTCTGCTAGATATTAGCCCTTGTAGCTGATGCCTTATTTCACACTCTCTTCCGGATTCTTCCAAATCTCTTTCAACTTTGAAAACATCTAATACTTACTTAGAGAAGGTATAAGTAAGAACCTACTAAGATGCGGTATAAGTAATAACTTTACTTGACTTATATTCTTGTCAAAAGCTTACTTATGGTGGTAGGTAAATCACGCGTGAAAAAAAAGGGATTTTTACTATTGTCTAGGCTCTCCAAGTAACTTAGATAGCGGATAAGAAGTTTTGCGTAATTTTTTTTCTGTGAATCTGCTAAAACCAATTTTAAATCATTTGTAGTTTTGGAGCCTATCGACATTAATGTTCATTTTATTTAAAAAAACATTAATCTCGGTAGACTCCAAAACGAAAATTGATTCATAGTTTGTTTTAACTATGGTCCATAACAAAAATTCTTATCTGCTATCTGAATTAGGTATATTTTGTAGAACCTAAAAAATACTAAAAACCTGATTTTTTTCACGCGTGACCAATCACGTAAAACGTTATGGTATAGAAAAGTTCTACCCATTTGAATTTTAGCTATGAAGCTATAAATTAAAGGTGTATATTTTACTAAAGTTTTGGTTAGAAGGTTGTCGTAAGTGCCTAATTTAGAGTATTTTGGGTTACCCCATTCGCACATTTTAACTGAGTTTAAAAACTTTAAATCATGAGAGAAAATTTTGCTAGGTAAGAAAGGACAGGCAGGCTGATTAGCTTAGATCGCGATTTGTCTGGGATAGAATATAAAAATGTACAATGCGTAATAAGTGTCGTACAAATTTCGACTGACAGAAACCTCGACCTTTAGTCAGCAAATTGATAAGATTTGTCGCATGATTTTTAGTTTTTTCACCAGATCTCTGCACCATAGATAGCTAGAAATCGAGAATTAACAAGCGATTTGAAAAATTGTGCTCTTAGATTTAGTTTGAGGCTGTAATTGGGTGAAACTAGTGCCACTCACCAAAGATAACTACAAAAATACTACAAAGCCATTACTTATTGCTAGAGACCGGATAATCTGCGATTGATTATGGTAATGAATATTGCCCATTTTCATCGGTTATTGCATAGTTTACTTAAAATCGTGTGATGATGCATATTTTCGCTTTATTTTCTGGATAGGGTAGCAGTAATTAGCAAATGAAATTCTTCGTTATATAGCTCGGTAGTGCCTAATCGAACGAAAAATGAAATTTCGGACGAAGATGATTTGGCTTTTCATTTTGAAATGATGAAAGTACCTTACCTACCTACCTATATTTTTCATTCTATTAGACACTGAAATTTCGGTACTATATTAAAAAATTTAATAAAAAGGCTGAGTGATATTTTTCAATTCGTGCGAAAACAGCCCTTTCGTAAGTTAGTGCGAATAGCTAGCGATCAGAGTACGGTCGCAAAACTCAATTTTGCGACCGTACTCTGAACCTTTGGAACAGTACCTGATTGTGAACGTCTACAAATATACAATAATGTTAAATAATTGTTAATTTACTTCGATATCCTACTAATTGTATGTGATTTTTAATAAAAACGCTTGACACTTCGATCAAAAATAAGGAGTTCGCGGCCTCCCCCGTAGATACCTAGAGCCTTACAAAAATGTCACTCAAAATTGGGTTCGTTTTGTTTTGACGCAGACAGTTTGCGCAGAGCCTGACAAGTTTTTTCCATACGGAACAAGAGATTGGTGGAGTCGAATTCATTTTATTTTATTTTGTAAGTAGGTAGGTACCTACCTGAGAATTATATACCTACCTACTCAGTTTATTTTCTATAATGATTAATTAACAGAATTCAGGTAAAGATAACGAATCATTTATTGATGAAACTATAAATTGGTGTCTCAACAGTAGGTATTTATACAAAAGGGTCATTTCAGACATACAATAATTTAAACTTACAATACAATTTCAGGCAGGCACTCTAGATTAAAAAGAACTGGTTCCTGTCTGCGGCTTTGCACGAGTTTTTTTTACGGGAAAAAAATAAACGTTTTATAAATTCATACTTCTGGTAGGTAGGTAAGAACCTAGTCTTTCTTTTATTAGAGAGTCTACGCAAATGAAAATTTAGGGCGGGCCAACTAATTATTTTAAAAATCATCAACTAGTAATATTAAACTTATTTTTATGAAAAATATATTAATACATACTATAAATGAAAAAAAAAATTTAGAAGAAATAGCCTCTCCATTTATCAATTTAGAACAAAATTAATATTTTAACATAGGCAAACCAAACAACAATATTTTATGCTGATTTCACAAGTATATGACTCACATCTCAATATACGGGTAAAAAGTATATATAAACTTACTGAAAATAAGAAATTCCATCCTTTTTCAGCACTTTGGACGAGTGATTCTTGCATTTTTTGTACCCATGCTTTTTGTCTGAACGCTAAAATGACACTAGTTGAAAAGCTTCCCTAACATGTCAAATGGTCTCTCTTTTGCTACTGAAGGTTGTGGCGTGCGCATTGTGAATCTAAGGGGGGCCGGCAAAGCCGGACATTTTTGATCGATGGCTTGACACTAAATTTTTTTGTTATTAATGTTGCAAATTTTGAAATTTTTCATGAATTTTGCATGCATATTTTGAGTTTTTTATGTTGCGTATAATCCGGTCTCGATACATAATAGGTATCAAAATTCTAAAGGCCTTTGTATCATATTTTAGACATAGGTAAGCCTAATAATTAATATCTTTGTAAAGCGTTCGCAAATTTATTGGTGGCGCTAGTTTCGCTAAATGCCATTAATACGTTTCACTAACAAAGTCCCGCCATAATAAGTCGTGTAGATTAAGAACGGGATTAAAGATGATAGCGGGACAACATGCTGTTCCGCCGTCATTTTAATTCTGTAACTACACTACTCTAAAATACATTTCTTCAAGGCTAAACAATCGCCGAGGGACCTGTTTAATGAAACGCATAGTTTTAGATCTCAATATTTGCTAGATCTATCGCTCGCATTGTGAATAATGTAAATATAATTATTAGATTTGCGGAAAATTCGATTAAAACAATTCGACTAAAACACAGTTCGGCTAAGTAACAACTCGTCTTAGGTGCCAGTCCACGCATCCAATATCTTCGTCCAATGTACATTTGATCAAAGAACTTGGATGACTTCTTCCAATGTACTAGCAGCACCGATATTTGATCAATGATTTGGACACGAGTTTCTGTCCGCGTTTCTATAAAAACGTATACAGGTTAATTTTTTCCCATGGAAATTGAAATTTTATGGGTTGAATTGTAGCCTATGGTTTATTTCAGGTCAAGAGCTACACCTATGCAAATTTTCAGCCCGATCTAGTAAGAGGTTGTTCTTTCTATCCATCCAAATTTTCGCATTTTTAATATTTGAGTGATGTGATGTTATTTCATTTAAAATCAACTACGCAAATTACTCAGGAATCTTTGACAAAGATATTGAATGAGTGGAATGGGCATCCATCCAAGAAATTTGATCAAATATTGGACAAAGATATTGGATGAGTGGAATGGGACCCTTGGAACAATTCGATTAAAACATGTGTAAATGTGCGATCCGTGTAAGGAAGGGATTTTTGATAGGAAAGTTTTCTGGGTGATTAAAAAAAACCACCCTTAAACTTCTAACGTAACCATCCATGTCTGTTCGATCAGCAGATCGGTTTAGACGCGGTGTTACTAGGTGTTCCTATGATTGATGTTTCCACGATTTTTGGGATATCTGTCTGGAAGCCGTTACATGGGCTAATAATCAGGTTGATACACACATAATTAGGTAAACAAAAAATACAGTCGAATTGTTTTTGTCGGTATTTCCGTTGAAGAATTATTAATTATTACTAACCGTTTCGAGAGCAGGTAATAAAGAAAGCAGTTACCTATGTAGATTTATCGAGATGCAATGATTAGAACCATGTCGATTTAAAATTTCATGACGGTGTACCTACGCTAATTGCCTAGTCATTTTTAGTTTGACATGGTACTAAGTAGGTACTTCATTTTCGGTTGTATATGAAGCTGGTGTTTTCTAGCAAATTTAATACTGTCCCAAAAACTAAGTTTTTCGACTCGTACGTCAATTGACATCGTGGTGCAATAGGTAGCGCATCCCGTACTGAGGGAGGGTTGCGGGTTCAAGTCACGTCGAAGTTGTTTTTTTGGATATTATAAAATGTCTTAGAAATTACCCCAGAGTGAGGCTTACGCACTATAATAGCAAAAACCTTAGAAACTGGTATAAGACCCTGAATGGATGAATAAAGCGAAACAGTACATTCAGTACCTACTACCTGTTAAAATAGGGTACGAATTTACTGGCGGGCTGAATCTATTAACTGGAACATATAAGGATAAATCTTCAAAGGTTCTATAAATCTGCTTAATTTAAATTAATGTCTACTTTGTTTAAAAGCTTCCTACATCTAGACTAGATTCTATTATTATTAAGTTTGTAATAATACGGGATTATTTAATAAAACTATTGTTTCAAAGAGTTGATTTTATTTCATTCAATATTGTTCACCAAAATAGACATGACAACATTCATAAATTATAAAATTATAAGATTTCTTATCAACAATTTGTTTCAATATAGAAATCACAATCCGTAGCGTCTTAAAACAGCTACTTTGTACTTTTCGTACCTACAACATTATTTTTATCATAAAATCTCCGAAGAGTAAGTTTTACTTAATTATCTAAGAAGTAGCTTGAGTTGAGACCTTGATCAGTTCATCACAGATCAGCGACTATCATCACAGATCATGAACAGAACAAATTGACGTGATCAATACGCCTGTTTGAAAATTGACAATTCAGCATTTTTTCAGATAAAGGCCTGAGCACATACATACAACTTCGCTACCGCGCAACACAAAAACAAGCATTCTAATATGCCCTTATACTCGTTATCTTTAGATACATTTACAGTTTCCTCCTTTATTCGCCTGCGAGCTGTTTGCTATCTGATGCCGGTAATAGGTATAAAATGCATCTATATAAATAGTACGAGTTAAAACCGATATTTGAATACACATGTTTATGTTGTGTTGGAGCGGTGTTGGACGTGTGAGCACCAACCTTTAGGCAAGTTAGTTTTTATCCGCCGTAAGATCTTTTTTTAACCTTAGTACTGATACGACCTTATTTTGAAGTCCGTTCAAAGACACGAGGCACGCAACGTGTTTCGTGAACAGGTCCAGTCATAAAACATTTTAAAAGTTCTTACGAACACTAAAACACTTAACGGGATAGTTACCATTGTTTTTGGTGTTTTGCACGAGTTTCCCGAAATCCATACTAAGACCATAAATTCGAAAGTAATTCTATCTGTTACCTTTTCAAGACGAAACGGTTCAACGGATCCATATGGTATGAATTTGACAGGTAGATAGATTACATCCTGGAGTAGGATGTAGGACATAGGATACAATTAAAAAGTGCGTGCGAAGCCGCGAGCAGAAGCTAGTAGTAGTATAAATTAATAAACAATGCTGAACAATCCACACTGCTCATTTTGTACTAGATAACGATATGTTACATTATATTGATATTTTTATTATACTTAGGAAACATCCAGAACAAATATCTGCACATTATATATTTCATTTCTTAAATATCTGCACATCGGGAAAAGATTTGTCGCGAGGCGGAAATCGAATCCGCAACCTCCTGCGTCGCAAGCGAACCTTCACCCGCAGCGACAAATCAGTCGTCCAGATGTTGGTCGTCATGGTGCATGCGCATATGCCTAAATATACAAGAAATAAAAACACAGTCAGTAGGTACTTTATGGTAAATATCCCGTTGTAAATGTTTTTAGGTCAAATACATTACTTTTTGGCACAATTCGAAACTTAGATGAGATCTTGCGTGACCATCGTTTTAGTTTTACTCATACTCGCTTCTGGAACCCTAGTATTTTTCCACCAACATTTCTTTTGTTTACATAAAATATATTGGATCTTAGAATCGAGTGTAAGTCATTCGGCAGTATAAGCATATTCCATAAAATTACGATCTTATCAAGGGGCATTTTCCCTTTTTAACCCCCGACTTAATAGAGACTGAATCACAATTTAGATGCCATGTTTTTGAATAGTCTTTGATCCGTAAATCGGTATCTACTTAGTTAAATCACCGATTACACACAGTAACCGTTTTCTTTTTATATTTCTAGGAATGTTTAGCTCTACGTTTAATAATAATCGGATTGTTTTGAAATAACTAAAACCGACTTCAAAATTCTTATACTGTTATTTAAGTTTTGCAGAACAAATTCAAATCAACAAATCCACAAAATTTAATAAATTTATGGGACCATCTTGGGATCTTTCTCCATATAATATCAAACGAATAATCTAAATCAGTGCACTATTGACAGAGTAATCGACAAACATACATAAAAAAATATACATACAGCGGAACATAGATAGGTGGTCCTCCTTTTTCTTAGTCGGTTATAAACGGTTCAGCCGTTCATTGTGTTGGTATGGCTGATGAATACATCAGCTCTGTACCAGAAATATGGTGTCAAATCGTCGGGGAGTTTCCTTGTCTTCAATCTAACAAAGATACACTTAGGTACATACACCTCTAAGATACTTACAACTACATTCAAAGCCTACTGAGGAACCGTCTGCTGAATTAGCGACCTCTTGAATAATTGGAAAGTTAGATATGTAGCAAAAATCTAGTAATACACCATACCTGCCCCCCTAGCACGGGGATTGTTGTCTAGGGTAGAATAGACAAAAAATACGTCACTTCGTCATCCAATGCGTAAATTATTTGAAATGCATTCCATCAACTTCAATAATGTACGCAATGTATGGCGATGCAATGTCATTATTGTCTATTCTACCCTAGACAACAATCCCCGTGCTAGGGGGGCTGATGGTTTTTATAGCTACATTATAAGAAGGTTGTCAGTATGTCAAGTTTTTTTTAATTTAACTACCTACAACCCAAAAGGTTCTTCTCCTGTTTTTCTCTTTCTCATCTCCTATCTTCGTTGAATTACATTTATTTAACTAACGCATATTTCTGGTGTGGCTAGTACAGCCGGTGTCTGTTTAGGCATGTTTTTTTAAACATTTTTATATTTTACAGACCTTTGTTTGACCACAATCTCACCTCATGGAAAGTGAAGATGTGGCCAACGATGTATTTTTTTCGTTATGTGTAAAGCCCTGGGCCTAAATTCCACTTAATTAATCGCTTCACTATAACAATGGTATCAAATCAGAATGATACATTTTGGCATTTTACCTTTGATCAAAAAATACTACAGATGGAAGGACGCGTGTCAAAGGTGTTAAAGCTGAAACTATTATTTCAATCTCTCCGTGCAAATAGCACCGCACGCAATATCTATAGTTTCTTTCATCTATTGCCGATTCTACGACGATACCACTGTCATAGCAAAGGGATTAGTTAGCAGAATTCGGCCCGTGGTGTTGCTACTTCTAATATAACCTAAATTATCAGAAGTGAGATAGGTATCCCACTTTTGTGAATTTTCACAAAACTTAACAAACCATCTATAAGTGGTCCCGAATGCAGATTCTCACAACCAAAAGCTTTCAAATACGCGCAATGTTCAGCCATAATGCTTTTCCATAGGTTTAATTAAGTTTTGCGTAAATTCAAGGTTCCAATAAATCATAATTCATACCACAATGTCTGATATCTTTAGTGACACGTCCTTTTATGACACGTATTCTCTTCCAGCTATATTAATTTATTCAAATCTATTTTAAATTCATAACTCCCTATATTTCGCTAAAAAGTTGTGGTTGAAGCGGATCTGCGAAAGCTACAAGCCTGGCCGGTAACTGCACAGACCACGCTGCCATCTAAGACATTTCGTTGAGCCACAGGAGGTTAGCATATTTCTAGAGACCTAAGTCCGGGTGTTTCCACCTCTTGCGTGACCGTCACCTGCCATCTCCACGGTTCATAGTCTGTCTTTTTACTAACTACGTTTGATTCCTTAATATTTTCCCACTAACGTCTATATAAAATGTTTAAAATCTTACATGTTTATAGTCTTAGCCTAACCGGCGCACACCTCACATGTTGGAGCTCCGGTGTTGCCACATCCTACTACCACCCTACCTCATACGTAACCGGGGCATAATGAATCCCACTTCATGCGAATTAAGTGTAATATTACCCATCTTGGGGTTATTTCCAACGTCTCACGTGAGACATTTTTTATTACTCAGGTAATTTTCTTACACCGCTGCCGCAAAACCCGAAATGGAAAATGTGCATTCTAACTTAGACTTTAATTGTAATATTTAGATGCACATCATATTGAAGGCATTAGATAACAGACAACCGCGGGCTAGAAGCTTGCGGCAAGCCATTTTGTCTCTGTAAAATGCATCATAATGAGTTTAACCTAATATATTAATACTTATTTTTGTAATGTGCGGTAGCGGTGCTGGATTTATATGCTTTGTCCTTACCTTACTTATAAGTTTAGTAATTAAGGTTTTGTCATTTCTTGCGTGACGTCATTTTTATCCCACTTTTGACGGTTCCTATTATGTCGTTATTTTTAGTCTTGTCTCATATCTCTAGTCAACTTTGTAAATGTTTATGTTTTTCGATGTCGTCTCATAAGACTAGATAAAAAAAATGAGACAGAAGCCCATTACAATATCAGAACGCGTAGCGCCTTCGACGATTGCGTCTATATCTCTATAGACGCAATCGACTTACAACCAAAAGACAACCAGTTTGTCGTACATGCCTAGGAACTGTAAGTTCCAGCCTAGCCGGCGTCCGTCGCGGCGTGTTAAGTCCCGGTGTTGCCACCTCTTGCGTGACCGGCACGTCCTCGTCGCGCTTCTTGCGGTCCCCGCAATCTTGTGCTCGGCTTGTTTCATCACATCCTCCATCCTTTGGAGTTACTTTATTATTTTTACCTCATAGTTGAGTTTGAATTATATCTCTTGCGTCTCGAATCGAAGTGTCGACGTCTTATTAGCAGTTTTTTAAATACTGAATGTATTTTTAGAAATAGATGCACTATTCTGTTTACTGTTTACCAGATGGACATAGGTTCTCGATGGTGAGTCCGGTGTTGGAAATGTAAACCAAACATAAAGAAATGTCTATGAACAACTGTCATAGGTGACGCTGCTCACCGTAGACTTCATCACTTTGTCCTATACACCTAAGATGGCGAAACACATCGTTGTATTATGGTTTTACTGAATATACTTCGTCCATTAAATTCAACCTTGGTTTTCCTAATAATCCATCATCCGGGTGGTGCCATCGCACTTTCTACGGTCCCTATTATACAATTTTTGATACTATTGTCTGATATATTTTTTTACTTTGAAAATGTCAACCATCATGTGTTATGTTATGCCTTTAAACTTATTACTCTACAGTCCCAGCCTAGCCGGCGTCCGTCTCGGCGTGTTAAGTCCCGGTGTTGCCACCTCCTGCGTGACCGGCACGTCCTCGTCCCGCTTTTTGCGATCCTCCGCCATCTTGTGCTCCGCCTGTTTCATCTCGTCCTCCATTCTTTGGAGGTGTACAGCTGCTTCTTTGCGCTTGTCGCGGTTGGATCTGAAAATATTATTAAAAAGATTTAGATTTTTATAAATGCTAGGCATTAATGGGGGACCAACGAGCTGCAGAAGGTCACGGGAAATTGGATGCAGGCAGCGAAGGACCGCTCATGGTGAGGGTCTTCGGGGAAGCCTATGTCTAGCAGTGTGCAACTGATTTATTGATGGGAATTTCACATAGCATCTTCTAGACTCAAGTAACCAGAGCTTCTCTTGTGGGTACCGATTGTTGTTTTACTATAGATGTTGTTGGTTATATTAATCTTTAATATTTAAAGGGTCGGCTACGGTTTTTGGATCTGGATGTAGCGGAAAACCTGTATAAAAGACGCGCTCTTGCAGATAGCACCACTGGCTGTAGCCGTTTTATACTAAACAATTATTTGTGTACTGACCTGCCTACTCGAAAGGCATTATGCATAATGACTGGTTTGAGAAACTACTACTCTGAAATGTTTTAAGACACCTAATGAATTTAAAATAAATGTCAGCAAAAAAAAAACAGAAGGAAAAATTGCTTTTAAAAATGCAATATAAATTTCGCTCTAAAACGCTAGAATACTAGTAGCATCTGTCTCTGTAAGAAAGTCAGACCTTTACCATAGTCATTCTGTGCCTTTACTTTACAGTACATTGTGACGGCATGACGTTACAGTTCTGTAATGCTCTGATTGGTGTTCAAAGTGTCATGGCGGTGTATTTCATTGTTTTATTTTATCATTTTAATAATTTATTTCGAACAAAATATTTTTTTTGTAATCTATGACTCAGCTATAATTAGGTTAATACATAATTTTGGTGATTTTTATGTATCGTCATCATCCCTATTCACACTCCACTGTTTCAATAAATTGGCCTAATGTGCCGTCAACAAGTCAGTTTTATCAACATACTTACTTGGCAGTCTCCTTAACGGAGAAGAACATCGGCCCCAACTCAGCGAGCCAGCGTCCGTCGACCGCGGTGACGCAGTGCATGTACTCCTTGGTGGTCATCATCAGCTCGTGGTACACCACGTAGTCGGGGCTGTCCCCCAGCCCGAAGAGTGCCGATGTCGGGTGCAGGTGGCACTGCATGCCTGTGCGCGAGTTTACGTACTCCCCGATGCCTTTTAAACGGGCGGCTTGTTGGAAGTATGCTACAATGGATAAATAAACGAATACGAATAATTAAGAATTTCTTAAGATAAAAATCGTCAAACTGACATAAACTATTATTATCATCATCATCATCATCAGCCTATAGTAGTCCACTGCTGGACATAAGCCTACCTTAATGAGCGCCCTGTTTTCAGCATGCCGCATCCAGCATCTGCCAGCAGTCTTTCGCACATCGTCATCCAAACTGGTCGTAGGGCGTCCTACACTACGTTTGCCGAGTCGCGGTCTCCACTCAAGAACACGTTTACCCCAGCGGTTGCCGGTTCTTCTAGAGCTATGGCCAGCCCACTGCCACTTCAGCTTGCTAATCTTTTGAGCTATGTCAATGACCTTGGTTCCGAGTTTCTATCCTTCAGGATAGAAACTTTCGCAACGAATACATCCGACAGAGAATCAAGGACCTACATTTAGTTTTATTTACCAACTTTATAATGTTTACAATATGTATTTTTAACACCTCTACTGCGATTAACAATCTGACTGCCAAGCATAGTGTTAATGGCTAAACCCCCCTTGTTTGGGGAGCCAAGTTCAGCTGTGGACGTATGAATACTGATGAAGTAAGTAATTAAGAGTAAAAAGCGTAAACTTTACATCAGCGGCCTCGCCTGGTTAAAACGTAGTGTAAAACATAGTGCTTTGTACAGTACGTTTTTTAAGTTTCGATGTTAGAGAAAAGATAATGTTCCAAACTGTCTGGACCGACTCTGTTTCTTTTTCTTCTGTTCGATTTTTATTTCAATTCAAATCATAAATAATTTTATAAAATATTTTTGATTTAACCTTCGGTCCTTTCTATCATAGTCAAACCGAAAGCGTAAAGTGAAAACGACTATAGCTCGACACGTTGCTGTAAAATGAAAAGTGTTCAAATAATAACCTGCAGTGGTTATTATTTGAAAACCTGTCCTCAATTATTTGAGACTTTTCTCACTTATTTCCTGAGCTTTCTTACCAATTTCCTCACTCACCTGAACAGATACACTTCCGAACAGTGTCCCAGTCGGTCCCACAGGAGACTAGAGGCAGCCTCTGTTGCTGCATTATGTCTTTGAGTTGTTGCCTCACTTCCCTGACTTTCCTCATCGCTTTCCCGTGTACAAAGTGTTCGGTGCACCATTGCCCAGAGTAACTGGAATAGAAATATGGACATTAATTAATACTTGAGACCGATCTCGCACTTAGATAGATAGATAGATAGATAATTCTTTATTGTACCACACAAACACAGAAAACAGTACAGAAATAAAAAAAAAGTACTTATAATTGTAGGTGAGAATTTAGCTCCTCAAACTCAACTTGTTTGCTACTGGCACAAAAAGAGAAAACACTGCTAGGCAATATGCTACTTGACTACTACTGGGAAATAATTCTAACGTATTGTCTGATAAAAATAATGCAAAGTGTAATTAATATTTCTTCAAGGCCAGTCGTATTAGTTAAGTATAAGAACTAATTTTAAAGTTTGAATAAAATAATGGCGCGTCAAAACGATAATCTCTGTCATGGTTCCCGTGCTCTGAGGAATGACGTCACACGCCCTAACACACCTCACAAGAAGAACTCATTGACACTGTAATCTGTGATAGTGTGACGTCACGAGCGAACCAACCAAACGCAGAGCGTTTTCGGTCACGTGATCACATATCAAAAAATGTGTAATTTTAATCCCGTTTTTTTAACAAAAATCATTTTAATAAAAATCACCTATTACGCTTTGTTACGTTGTCACTGACTAAGATGAAAACAATTTGGAACTTATTTTGAATGTAGTCAAATAGCCTATTGCGATAAAATGTTGAATGGATATTTGTAACGTCTGTATGGCGCTGTAATCGCGCGCTGCACGCCGCGCCGTACCATGTACGTACGAGCGAAGCGAGTCACGTACCACGTTAAACCATGTAGGGACACTCACTTGTTGGCCTTCCACTGGTTGTAGAGATGAAGTAAGGTGAGATGGTCCGACTCCGGCACTTGGAACTTCTCTTTGACAGAGTCCGCTTCCTCCTCTCTGCCTTGCGGCCGGTAGAACACGGACGGGACGGATAGCATCGATACTGGAACAGAGATCATTCTTATCTATATTAATCTAGTTTCTGCTATTGTTTCTGTGGAAACATTTAATGATTATTTCGATGAAAGCTGTTTGTTTCCAGGCTAAGGGCTAAATCTATGCACAATTTTAGCCCGATTCATTCATAAGTTTTGGCGTGAAGGAGTAACAAACAACCACCTATTCAAACATTCACATTCATAATATTAGTGTGATTTCAGCCCCATCTGTTCAGTCCTTATGGATTGAAGTGGTAACAAACATCCATCAAAACATCCAAACTTTCGCGTTTAGAATATTAGTGTGATTGTCGGGAATTAGTGGATACAGATATGTAGATATAGCAAAGAGGCCTATAACCAACAGTGGATGCCCACGAGCTGACGAAGATTTTACAGCATTTTCTTTGTTTTTGCACAACATTTTTGAAGAAGCTCGACATTTTTGAGATAATTTTAAACTATGCTATTTGTTTTTACTCCACGGCTTCCGAAACTTGAGTTCATTGTCCTCTTGAAATGAATGTTGACCTATTTTATTCGAGTGTACAACTCACCAATAATAAGTACTTCATTGCTGCACCCCATCTTGGCTGACACGATCAGCATGTGACACTGAGGGGGGTCTAACGGAAACTCGGCCATTTGTCGGCCAAGTGCCGTTAGCGCCCCCGTGCCGTCGAGAGCGCCTAGGATCCATAGCTGGTACATTGAGTTGAGGATAGTGTCCTGAAAGTATGTGTAAGATGGAATAATTATTGCAACACAATACATACAACAACACTTTATTGTACACCAGAAAAATAACCACCAAAGACATTACATGAAACCAGTACACTGGACGGCCTTATTAACGCTTAGAAGCGATCTCTTTCAGGTAACCTTTGGATGAAAAGAATTATATGAATTTAAGAAAGGCAAGGAGTGTACCAAATATAAATTAAATAAACATGAATATAACAGAATACTGAAAAGCATAATTAAAATAAATAAAACACTACTTGTGTCAACTTTTCCCGGTCCGGCTACTCTACTATGCCATACGATAGATAGATAGATTAAGACTTTATTTGCAACTTCGATACCATACAATATCTATACAACTATGCTATACCTGAGGCGGCGGGTCCATGAAATGAAAAGCTAGCAGATCGGATACTCCCAAAGACTTTAGCAGCAGCACAGTGTTGGCTAGGTTCGTCCTCTGAATCTCCGGTACAGTCGCGGCCAGTAGCTCGTGCCCGTACTGTCGTTGCGTGTAGAGACAGAAGGCTTTCCCCGGTCCGGTACGACCGGCCCGGCCGGCGCGTTGTCGTGCGTTGGCTTGGCTTACTGGGTAGATCTGTAAACGAAAATGGAATGTACTGAAGATTTCCCACTGAATTATTTAGCCACAAAGTAAGCAGAATCTTTTTGGATCACATTCTTGAATTTCAGATGGGCTTTCGCCCGTTACGTTACAGAGGCTAAAACACATCCTCTGACTATGGGCCCTATGGGGTGTAAGTTGGACTCCAAAATCTCGTCTCCCAAGTCAACCTAACCTGCACTTGGTGCACCCTGCTTGATAACGAACTAGGCTCTGGTGAAAATATCAAACAATCTTCATAACTTGATAACTCACGATATTTACTTCCATTACTTGACACTGGTAGAAAAGTGTTCAACCAGAGACATATTGCCATTAACAAAGAATCATCATCATCGATATTGCTAAAGTAACTCTGTTATAAATGTTACAATCAATTGGAGATCGTTGCTTGTTTGGTTAAATAAACACACCGCTAATACCAGACATTTATGCCATACACAGTATGGGGTTGTATGGCCAAATTGGAATCGATGAGAAACAGACCAAAGTACCACAAACAAGTTAAACACGGCAGTATGTGTGCATTTCTTACCTGAAGAGCATCCATACCAATCCTAGGGTTGTAAACCTTCAGTTTGCAGTATCCACTGTCTATCACGTACATAATACCGTCGACGGTAAGAGACGTCTCTGAAAAAGAAAAAAATATGATAAACATACTTTTTGGTAAAACATATATATTTATAAGGTTTTTGTTAAATTAGTGCGTAAGCCCTCACGCTTGTGGTAATTTCTCAGAAACTATCTTTCTCGAATTTTATGTTATCTAACGCCATCTAGTTTGAGTACCTACCAATCTGGTGCAGATGGTAAATACATATAGTAGGCGAGAAATAAGTAGTCTGGAGCATTTATAATCAGATTGCCTGGGAGATTTCGTTATTGGCGGTAATGTTTCTATTATTATATTTTTAAGCTACGGTGTACAATAAAGTCACACTACCTAAGTTTCACGTTGATTCCTAATCACACCAATAGATGTCGCACACAAGCAATAATACAATACACTTAATCTGGCCAGTTGGCACTCTCTAAAAGATCTTGCTTGCGCCGTAAGTTACAACGTAATTCTTCATCACACTAACAGATGTCGCTTACCAGCAATATTAGTAGCCACAATACACTTCCTCTGGCCAGGGGGCGCTCTCTGAAAGATCTTCGCCTGCAGATCAGCTGGTAGCTGCGAGTATATCGGTAGGACTGTCAACGGAGGCGCACTGTCCAGGTCTGCCAGTCTTTCTGTTAGTACCTCGCAGGTAACCTCGATGTCTTCTTGACCTGGCATGAAGATTAGGATGTCACCTTCGTCGGGTTGGAGGTGGATTTGAAGAGCCTGAGGATAAAAATATAGAATATATAGGTAGTTAAAGCTAAATGTTTTGTGTTTTAAGGGTAGTCTCCAGAATCACTGGTCTGATCAAATCATTTATTTAACTGGTAGGTATCATAATTATATGACATAGCAGAGTGGAAGGCACTAGGTCGCGAGGAAGGTCACCCATTGGACCGACCAGATTAGATCCGCAATGGGCGACCCCTTACACGAGTGCAGTAGGAAGACCGAAAATAGAGGAAGATGGCGAGACATCGTTAGGCGAATCACAACAGCCACCCAACAAGAATAAGCATGATGACCACAACCGCTCGAGTGTTACGAAGAAGAGGTAGCATATTACCCCTCCCGAATATAACTGGTACGAATATAATTAAATATTTTACTGATGCTATCTGCAGATGTAGCTGTTTAGCTACATCTACAGATAGCATCAGTATCTTTGATTTTAAATCGGAGTTTTCCGATAAAATCAAATATTATGTCAACATATAGATATTTTATGTCAACAGAGACGTTTATGAATGAAAACTTGACAAAAACTGATAACAATAACATAAAACAACACATCAAGATTATCACAAAAAAAAACTAAATAACAAACTTCAATAACGCCTAAACTCACATGATGTGCAGCGAAACATGTTTAAATTTGTTTTGAAAACGAACGAGAGATCAATTAAATGATGAATGAAAGCTTTCAAATCAGAAAATTGTTTAGAGCATCTGTTCTTCGCTTCGATGATACCAATTGATGTCGTAAAATATTTTCCACCAATATTCCTTGGGTTTTTGTAACCCCCTTAAGGTTCTACGAAAACTTTTAATAATAACCCCATAAGGTTTTTGAATCGGATTATAGCTACATTATTCCTGTTTCATTGTATCCTCGTAGTGGTATCCATATTGACGTTGATTTTCATAATCTATCGTCTATACGAGGCATCTACTCTGGATGAAGTAAGATTAAGGGCGCGACCTATGACGCCATTTTATGAAAAGCATAGGCATAGGATTTCGCGTTCATAGGAGCGAGACAGATAAGAGCGCTGCTGCTGCCATAAGCGCAAAAGTCAAGTTATTGCTTATTTTCTATGAATTAGGACATTTATTTGCCAAAATAAACTTAAGGTTTCCTTGGTTTCTAATATGGTAACCTTGGTATTGTGTAGGTAAGTACTGAATACGGCGATGACAATAAAAAAATCTTGTGATTGATAGTTTAGGAAACAAGATCCGTTCAGTGCGAGTGTAACTCGCGCGCCGAGGGTTTCGATTCGAACATTTACCAATTATATCAACCTGCAAGTGCAATGCAAAGTTTCTTTGCTATTTAGTTGAGACTGTACATTTTTCTACTTTTTTCAAAATATTTCGAAAAGTATGAAACCTACAGAAATTTCGTATACTGTTTTGAAATTTACAAACTAATTTATTTACAATACCTTTCATTTGATACCCCATAGGTCTATTTTGAAATTTCAACATCACAATTTGTAGGTACTGAACATTTTAATTTTTAACTTTTTTTCTTTAAATCTGTAAGGGCGCACGAAATGTATTATTATTTTAAATTTCAAGTAAATAGCTGAAGTAGTTACTCTAACTCAAGAAAGAACGGGGACGGACAGAGCGAGACCATAAGGGTTTCGAAACCGATCTCGAAACTCTAAAAACGGTAGTAACTAAGAAAAAAAAAAGGTACTTTGCACAATCATTTCTGCTATTTCAAATAGTTTTTTCATTTTTGTTACGAAGAACCTTCCTTGTATCTCATAGTATACTATGTATGTTTTTGGAAGCTTTCTCGACAAAAATTACGGAGAAAAAAGGTTTTAACGTTACCCTACTGACCTCAATGCACTACATCCACGTCTTAATGTTTTACAGGTTTATCTATCAAACTAGGTACCTATGTATAGTATATATATACCACGGTTTCCTGAGATTTACATGTGTGCGCCAAAGATCAGTCTTTGTCTTCAATCTTTATCAATTCAAAACCGTGGGCAGTTATTGAACAAAGAAATGGTATAGGTAATGGTACCTATACCCTTTCTTTGTTCAATAACTGCCGCAGGCTTATCTTCAAATACAAATATTATTATCTACTAACGTTGCATCTAAAGTTACGTCATGCGTTGACAAATATGTCAATAGAGATTAGATAGGTTGCTAGGTAAATACTCGTTATAAAGTTCAATGACCGACAGGTAAACAAGTCTATAAAGGGCTCTAAGGGAATTCCATCTAGTAGCTTATACGGGTTATAAATAATTCAAACAATCTACGTGGTTTTCATCACAACAAAATCATTCTTCGTCTCTGACAATTTTGGCAACAATATTTCTGTTTATTGTAATTATTTGGGCCCGAATGATTTATGAAAATAAATTAAGATAAATCCAATAACTTTATCTTAACAAAAGATTTACGTTAACCCGATATCTTTCACATTAATCTTAAAATGAGATCATCTTTGTTTCATCAAGAGGTCGTTCCTCCATTATATTATAATATAACTCATGATATTGCAATCCAAAGAATTCAATTACAATTCTTCAACAAAATGGATGTGTCATAATAATTTCTTAGTTGACGTCATGTTTATACGTTATGAATAGCGAAGGTTATAGGATACGTCCTTGAGGTAACCTACAACGTTTGATTGTCATTTTATGGCCAGTCTCGACATTTTTGATGGAACGGAATGTTCGATTTTATTTAAATCTATGCCCCTTTACAGCAGCAAAGATTTTCCTATTTGTATACCTATATAATTTTAATGAAGTAGACTAGAACGACATCAAGTGTATCGACAGATACCTACGGTGGAATAAATAAATATACAAATATAATATGACAACGGTGTCGGTGCGTCAGAAATTTAAGGTCTTATTTTCATGGTGTGTTGATATTATCCTAAACGTTTGAACAATCCAAGTAAATAAGCAATGATGAAAATTCATCAAAGATATCAAAGAACACAGTAATAAACATATAATAATTGTTCAAACACTGGTTTATAAATCAACTAAACTAAAAAATTAGATTTAGATTTTTGCTGCGCAAATTTTTTTTTTTTGAAACATCTTAAATAAATCAAATAGAAAATGATTTCGTTGTCTCTTCAACTAACAAAACAGTCACTTAATTTGTGTTTTCTTAAATTGCAGAAACAAAATTTACTTATTACGTCAAATCCTCCCTAAGTAGTGTAGTAAGTGGTAGGTACGTAATATCAATCCACTTAAAAGCTACGGTGTTATCTAGCAGGTTTATCTAACCAATATTGTCAGCTATAGCTATAAACTGTCACCACTTAGGTACAGTGTCTGTTGCTGGCTTGCCTGATACACCCCCGCCAAATCATATGTCAAAAAATTATAACTAGGCTTCTAAATAAGATTCTTATCATCATCAACATCAGCGTATATTAGTCCAGTTCTAGATATAGGACTTTACTTACAAAGCGTCACAGACTCTGTCCTCAGTCCACCGAATTTGGCATCGGCCACCAGTCTTCGCAGACCGTCATCCGACCTGGCCATTGAGCATATAGCAATAGTAATAGGCTACTTGACTTCTACTGGGAAATAATTCTAACGTATTGTCTGATAAAAATAATGCAAAATTGTAATGTAATTAATATTTCTTCAAGGCCAGTCGTATTAGTTATAAGAACTAATTTTAAAGTTTGAATAAAATAATGGCACGCCAAAACGATCATCTCTGTTATGGCTCCGGTGACACGACTCGATGACGTCACACCTCACACCACACCTAACAAGAACACGTACTGTAATCTGGGATTGGTGTTACGTCACCAGCGATGCAACCAAATGCAGAGCGTTTTTGGTGACGTGATCATTTATAAAAAAAAGTGTAATTTTAATTTAATTGTTTTTTACCTAAAATAGGCATTTTTTTTATATCACCTGAACACTTTCTTACGTTGTCATTGACTAGGATGAAGACAATTATCAACTTATTTTCAATGTGGTCAAATAGCCTATTGGTAGCGCTACAAATTTAAGTAGCAGATTGATGGCGTTGACATTCTGATTGAACGAAGATTGAATGTGAAACCCAGTTTGAACTGGTTTACTTATACGGGCTTTCTTAAATAGTAAAAGTTTGTCTGGACTGATTACCTGCTGCGTAACTAGTGAAGCTGTATTTCTTGTTCTTCTAACAAGTCAAAATAAACCATAAATTGCCTGATGGCAATACTACTAAGTGTGGTGGTACTACTATACTATGGTGATCCATAGTAATAGGATAATTTAATTGAGAACAGAGTGTAATGTAACCCTTTCTCGTTGGAGGCCGGATAAAAATGGCCACCACTCAGCATTTGCTGAAAATGTCTATTTTAGATCTCTTCACTCGATCTTTACTAATATTATAAAGAGGAAAGATTTGTTTGTTTGTCTGAATTGAATAGGCTCCGAAACTACTGGACCGATTTGAAAAATTCTTTCAACATTAGAATCCAACATTGTCCCTAATGAACTAGGCGACAGAATATACCTGTGCGAATCCGGAACGGACCGCCAGTTAATAATAAATATTAAAAATCATTTATTCAGTTCTTTTTTATACAAAGAATCATTGATACCTATAGAAACGATGACACTACCAAAGTTTACAAGCGAAAGTAACTCTGTCTGTCTGTTACCTTACCTTTTCAAGCCTAAGCGGCTGAACAGATGTTAATAAAATTTGGTAGGAGGAGAAACGTAAACAATATTCCGGGGACGGACATAGGCTAGTTGAAAAGCGCTTGCGAAGCCGCGGGCAGAAGCTAGTAGGTACCTTATATGTTTAGGTTTTTCAACAAAATATAGGTAGTTCGTATCACGCTGTAACTTTGAATCATCGTAGGACGTGAACTCCCATGCACCAAACTATAACTTCTCTAGATTGCTTTTTTAACCTCAAACCACCCCCACCCTAACCAACTATCCAATAAAGTGCGAGTTTAATTAGTGCTAGCCCATCCCTTGCCATATAGGCACGACAAATGACAAGCTAATGGATTGGATGCCTTTCGTTGTTGACTATTTTCTGGATGTGGTTTCATTCGAGTCATTATAATTTAATAGTTTTGAAAAAACTAAGAACATACTTAAAATGCCTTAGTTTAAAACCAGTTTTAAGTTTTGTGGGAAAAATACTAATATAATACCCCAAATTTTTTTGAAATTTGTTCGAATTCGAAATTATTATACTCATTCGATTTTGTGGCATGAGGTGTCAATTGATTTGTGATTTATTTATGTAGACTGCCTTTATTGATATAAAAATTTATCTGAAAGATGTTAAGTAGATTTTCAAATGCGCCGAGGAGTAACCCAACGAATTTGGGTATATGCATGAGACTTCAAAAAAGCTGATTATGTTATTTGTATTTTCTATATAGATATCAAAATATATCTTCATATTTATTTTTGATGTTATTATTGTGAAATTTAATCATTGAAAACTAGATATTTTAAGACTTAATCGCCAAATTTCTAAAGTTGACGTCACCGTTAACCGTACCTATTGTCATGAAACTTTTAGCGGGATATCTTTTTTGAAAAAAAGTAAAATAAATGTTTGAATACAAATACATCAAAAATAAAGGTTTTTATCATTTATTTGTTTCTAATTTTATTTTGATTGAAGGAACAGAAGCACTCTGATAAACTGAACGGTGACGTCACAGAAAAAGGGCAGCGTTTTTATCATCCGAAACTGAGTGCTGTTTTATTTTTCGTTTTTTTCTTTATAATTAAAAAAAGTGGGTGTTAGATTTTTTTTTGGTCATAAAAACTAATAATCGACTGAAAAAAAAATATGCATAATACCTACCCTGTTCAAAGATTTTGATCACTCCTCGGCGCATTGGCCCCGTAGCCCCTTATAGTATTTTGTAGCATCATACGATCATATCATACGATAGATTACATCAAATTGTAGCAGTTTTATTTAAACGTGTTCCTACAGAATCAACAATTTAATTGATAAATGTTTAGTTAACTAGTCTTTACTACTTAGTTACAATATAAGGCCACGCGCCTTACTAATAAAAAATAGCAAATCTAACATTACACACCCCAAAGTTTTTTGCTTGTATAAAACAAGCAAGAAGCCAACAACACAAGATATCACTGACTCAATTAAGCACAACCGCTTTACTCGTATTGCATTGGGTATAAGGCGGTGGGGGGTCGAAAGAACGTTGACACTACAATCTCCTTGTATATAACCTAGACAAGACTGATCTCATCACGTTGTAAGAATCCGTATGTAATTTGCAAGAGCCAATTGTCAAGTCACTTGATCAGATGAAGTGAAAAAGATTGGTTTGAATTTCACAGTTGTTATCGTATGTATGGGATATATTCATGTGTTGCAATAGCTGGTCCTGGTACCTATAACGTTTTTGTAGGTACTAATAAAAACAATTTTTATTTATTAATTTAAAACTAGTTTCTGCCCGCGGCTTTGTACGCGTGGGAACCGATTTAGGGGATAAAAAGTAGGCAATGTTTTATTCCGGAAAATTCAACCCGATCCGTTCAGTAATTTTGGAGTGAAGAAGTAACAAAGATCCATCCATCTAAACTTTCGCATTTATAATATTAGTGTGATTAGACCATTGAGCAAAACCACGGGAAACACTAGTCGTAAAACTAAACAAGTAAACGAACGAAATCTGGGTCAATCATGTTATGGTTCGTTCACTATCGAACAACGCTCAGCGAATTGGTTTTATAGTGTTTACGAGGGAAATGAACTCTATAGGTTTAGCATAATGAGTCTAGCTTTAATGGAGTAAGTAGCCTACTTCCGCAGCTTTGCACGCGTTTATCCGGGATAAAAAGTGGTTTTTGACTGGATATAATCTTTTTCTTTGACAGAATTAATGAATATCCTAATGTTTAGTAGTAAAAACTGTGAAGGCAACAGGCAGAGACACAGGCACAGATATACAGCCTAAGGCTTTCCTTAGGCTGTATATCTGTGCTTGCTTCATACCATAGGTTTTCTGTTTAAGCAAAAAATTGTACTCTGTAGGCAGAGTACACATTGCACCGGCGATATAGTCCGTAAGAGGTCCCAAAGATTTTCGGATTAGGTTGAGCCGACTAGGGTTTCGTGGCTTAGTTGGTTAGAGCACACCCGTACTGAGGGTTTGCTCTAACCAACGTACCCGGTTCGAGTCGCGCCGAAATCGAAAATTTTTGGGAACTTATTTCATTTCTTAGAGTACAAATTTTTACTTAAACATATAACAGTGTTGAAGAAAACTAAAGTAGAGTAGACCCCTGTGGCCCGATGGGATAAAGATCTGCGAAAGATCTGGCAGATGCTGAATGACACAAGCCGAAGACAGGGCGCCTTGGCGCTCATCAGGAGAGGGAGACCTATGACCAGCTGTGGACTAACAGCTGGTCATAGGCTGATGATGATGAGAAAATGGCAATCAACCAACAAACAAATAGGAATCCAAATCATACAAAGGCAAATAAGATTTCTTATTTGTTTGGCATAACGTTCCATTCTAGGCAAGGGCCATGGAACGTTATGGGCAATATCTCCCTGGCGACATTCCAAAGCGGCTCCATTTATTACGTGACCCATTTGGCCGATGTCGTGTATAAAGTTCAAGGCCTGCTTCTGCTTGTATAAACTCTACTTTATTACCCGATGTCGCGAAACGAGTTCAATAGCCAGAATTATGATTCGCATTTGTGTGCCAAAGTACTTTTTCTACGGCCAAAGGCACGGAACCATTCCAAGAAATTTATGAATTTAGAGAGAAAGCCATTTATTTATTTTATCAAGCTGGATATTTTGAAACAACATCATCAAGCCTCAAAGAAAGTTGAACTTGTGTTAAGATGAGCATTGGTCTTGTGTTAAGGTGCACTTAGCTACGTTGCTGTTTCCAGCCGACCAATAGGATTGCTCCATTATCGCGTCATTTTCATAGGTGACATGACGCGATAATGGAGCGCTCCTATTGAACGGCTGGAAACATAGCAAAAAAGCACATCTCTGGTGGAAAAGCACCCTGAAGATGGAGAGATGTTTTAAGTAGTATATAGGAGACGGAAGAAAAAGCTTGTAACTGAAGTTGTTGAAAACTCTATTTTCTTATCATCATGCTGGTCAGGTTGCAGTAACCAAATACAGTACTGTGGTCGCAGTGAAGGAATTTAATACTTTGACTACTGCTCATCCGTTTTGGCTACGTTTAGGTAAGTCATCTTCTAAGATATCAGAAAGAATCATCAGTTTTGGCAAGCATCAAATAAACAACTACATATACGCTGATAATTTAGGTGATGCACTGATCTGACATTGACCATTGACATTGTTTCAAAAAATATTTACCAATTTTTAGAAACAGTAACCCTGGTCTTACAGTGGATTACTTTTCATCAGTCTACGGTACATGCAATACTGCATAATAATGTCTACTTGTTGGTCTGTGTCGTTGACTTTGGAGTATGACTCCGAGAGATAGCATACCTGCTTAACTGCGCCGTCGACGTAATCCTCACAGACGTTCTTCGAGAAGAAGGTCTCGACGGGGAAGGTCCGTCCCGGGATGTTGAAGGTGGGAACGTTTCCGAAGAACGTGGAGAATTTGGACGAGTCCATGGTCGCTGAGGTTACAATCAGCTTCAAGTCGGAGCGACGGGCCACCACCTGGGAAAAGGATAAAATTTAAATAAGTATTGCGATAATTCACACGACATTATCTAGTCCCCAAACTCAGCAGAGCATGTAGGTTTTCTTCTTAGCCTGCCTTTTCACCAGAGATGTTCTCATGGTAAGCCTCACAATCCGGCACTATTTCTCCCGTACCGCTCTCTTCATACCTATGTCTTGCAAAACGAAAGACACCTAAGTTCATCCGCTGGATACTGACACCAATTTTTTGAATCTGTCTTTTCATGAGCGGAAAATAGACATTTCAGGGCGCATTCACACAGCATCCGTATGTAGTTGTAGGAGCGAGTTCATACACCCGATAGTATTCCGGATCCAGTGCGTGATTGTCCCAATAGCGAAGGATCCGTAAAAAACGGTCCTGTAAAAACGGATCTGCTGTGTGAATGCGCCCTTAGTCTTAACGAAGTCAAGTGTGACGCGGTCATTTTTATTCAGAGTATGCTAATAATAATAACACACGAACAGTGTTTTGAGTGTTCATTTTGCATGCGAAAGGGAGAGATATTTCTTTTTCTACTTTGATGTATATATAAAACAAACTCGGATCTGCCAGTGCCAATAGCTAAATATGTATGAGGAAATATAAACTATCTAGGTACTCTACATACTCGTTCTACCTATACCAACTAATGTGTCACACGGCGCTCTCACTGACGCGTAACTGAATCATTTTGATTTACGACATATCAAAACATAATTATAAAAATAAATCCCTCACCGCTTCTGTCTGTATGTCTGAACGGACCTCGGACTTTGATACATTTCATACATTTTCACCAATTGACGGAATACATTAATGTAAGCGGGTTAGCGGGTTTTGGTCCAAGAATACCATGCACAGTTTCATCCCTTACGAGGGACTTCTAAATGGACGGAGTAATTCATGAGGAAGGTTTAGTGTATAGATTATTAGGGTTTTGTGTGAATTGGCTGAAATATGAAGATGTTCGAAGAAATCATGGACTGGGAGTTTTTCTGGCGTAGTGCGCCGCGAAAACTTATAGATATAATTAAAATGAATACGTAAACCCAGGTGCTATCGGTGTTACGGGGCTTATGTAACACTCGCATCGAGGATAATACGTTACAGTAGTACCACGTTTATAAGTTACACCTGCAGATGTCTTTATTTTGGTAGGCGCGAAAAAATCCTACACAATCATAAGATTTCTCTTTCTATGTGCGCGAAAGGTGTGTGTTTGTTATTGGCTGATGGCTACGCGCCGTTCCTGGCGCGTTCGGCGATGCTATCTCCGTCCGTTGCGAGTTGTGGGATGCATTATGAAAATACGTTTGTCGTTTTTTTGTCTTCCCGTGCACATATCATATGAGCCAGATAGCATGAGCCTCTGTTTTTGTTGACTTAATGGCTTAACGCATCGCACTAAAGTCTATTATTTCAACGGCGTTGGCATTCGTATTCAATCGGGTTGAACTGGTCCCTTCTGTGCAGACGAATTTTGCCGAAGCGCTAATAAAAGTGGTAGAACTGTACGCCGTGTGCTGAAATACGTCGTTGTTTGTTGCAAGCGCCTTCTTTCCCCGTACTGACAGCACGAATGCTCTGTGTGACTCTTTACATTCCACCTAGTACCACCGGTCAGCACCCTGCTCAATGGAACTGTTCTGCTACACGTGCGAAGCCGGGGCGGGTTGCTAGTAAGAGTATGATTCATATGTTTCACTAGCGCATGCCAAGTACAGGTAATTATACCGGTGTACAGCTATTAAAGTCTATAAATAGAATCGCAAAATCACTTTATTATTGAATCAATTTTCTGGCTGAATGCTCGGCACGCCATTTTCGTTACACAATGGACCTGATAAAACCATTTCAGTTTTTACTAAGCTAGTTTCGGACAAAAGCTACATTAAATATAAAAACTGTAAGAAATAGGCCACAAGGTCTATTGTAGAGTCTAAACTAGCAAGAAATAAGTCGCAGTCCTGAATGACTCAAATATTATTTGCTTGTTAATAAGATGAAGGCTAATTTGTGAATGTTATAATTAAGATAAATAAATAATGCAGGACAATTCGCCCCAAGTTAAGCAGAGCTTGTGGGATGGGTACTAGATAACTGTTAAACATAATACATATAATACAATGCACAGATTAAGTGCAGTATTTGATGTTTTAAATTAAATTGTATTGTAAGTTAATGTTATTTATAATTGTTTATACACAGATAGATATTTTTTATTATACATAGAAAACGACCAGAACACCCGGAAAAAATATCTTCAGGTCGTACAAACATTTGTCCCAAGGCGTGAATCGAACCTGCAACCGCCTGTATCGCAGGCGGACCTTCGCCCACCGCGCCACAGAGGTCGTCACTAACGTGTCACCTATTTTTTGAATTATTTACCCCAATTTTTTTTGAAACCAAGCTTTATAGCCAACAATAGATAATCCTTATTACAAAATAATGATATAGCACCTAATATCGCCATAAAACTTAATATCCGAGCTTAACGTTATAAAATCACCCGAGCGACGTAAATAGGTATGATAGAAAGGACACAAAATTCTGTTATCTACTCCCACACCGTTTCACGAGCTGCTTGCCATCCCAATTCCAGCTCAGTATCCGAGAAATTGGTTTCAGTTTCCACTTCGCAAAGCTCACTTTCTATTATTTATTGCTTTGTGCTTCAGATATCGAATCAGTATAATTTAAATCGGATTGGCACTGCCTTATGGCGACGAACCATTTAAGGACAGATCGGATTGCTTGTAGTAGGACGGTAGTTGGTAGCATATCTGTCGACATCTGTGGAAGTGGGTGTTTTGTCTATTGCTTTTGATGTTTTACTATTTAGTTGAATAATTCGAATTGAAAAGATTAATGAAAAGACCTCTTGTTTACGCCCGCTGCCATGGAAACCATTTCTTACCAGTGATGTGAAAATTATCATGTGGTGATAAATCGTTTCAAATCTTGCATCTTGTTTGCAAGATTGTCAGTTTGCGAAGATATCACCAAAATTGTTGTAGCTGGTCGTGATTTTGCTAAATAATTATGTTGTTTTTTAGTATATTTGTATAAATACCTCAGGATTTTTATGGGCTCAATTTGGAATCATTTCCTATACAATAGTAATTGTTTTAAATCGGACCATATTGGACAGAGAAATATACACCGAACATACAAAAAAAATATACATACAGCCAAACAAATAGCCTCCTTCTGAACTTGGTTAAAAATATCTGCGATACAACAGTCTGTTTTCGTAACGAACAAGAAGACAATGAATTAGTTACACGGTTGCGTTTAGTATCAATAACACATTGAGTGCAATAGAAGCACACGCTGATCTGCTCGGAGAAACGAGAGAAAGAGATGTTATCTCTCGTTTCTCTCCGGGTAGCATCGCCGAAGGTAGGTAGAAAACGCGTTAACACTTTCCTGTGAGTCCTGCGTGGCGGCGGCGGCGCCGAGGCTGTACAATGAATGCGATATACTATAAGCTTTTGCTTTTTTAACTATAGCCTCTTGGATCCCTTAGTCGCCTATGGCAACATTGACCAAAGCATCATCAGACAGTTTTCGTATCGATCAAACTAGTGGACAGTGGATATATCGAGATAGCAACGTGAGACTGGTGAAGTAAAGCCCGTGCTCTGGTATCAAGTATCATTTCATCGGAAATAGTTCATCAGCATTCTAAATCTACTACGCTACATCATACATAGCTGGCATACAAGACTAAAAAGTAATTAGATTAGATATGTAAGGTAAGGCTTGTTATATCCAAGTGCAATAAACATAAAAGCAATTGACACAAGTCGCGCATAACTCCCATTGGCTATGGCGTGCGCACACGCATCGCGGCATGCGACGTGCCATTGAGCTGTAGCGTCGAGGTCTGCCCTTGCGATTTATTGCGTTGCATAAGTAGCTGTTCATTTACGTCTAAGAATAGATCAAGTAATGCATTGACAGCCTTCGTTTTCATTCAAGTTACTGGTACGTATGTACATATTCCTTCTGTAAATACGTCGACATAGCTCAAAGAATTAGCAAGCTAAAGAGGCAATGGGCCGGCCATATCTCACGAAAAACCGATAACCGCTGCAGCGCTGGTAAACGAGTTGGAGTGGAGACCAAGACTCGGTAAACGTAGTATAGGGCGCCCTCCGGCCAGGTGGCATGTCGCCCTGCGAAAGACTACAGGCAGATGCGGCAAGCTGAAGAAAGGGCGCTAAGACGCTCAACGCTCAGGAAAACTAGCCAATTGCATCCAGCCGACAGATTGGGCCATACCTATCATAAAACACTGAGCCCGGGAATGAAGCCGCGGTCGAGATCAACTACGGTAGAGTTGGCGAGACCACTACAACTGAATACCTACCAAGAAGATTGGTGGGAGATCGCACATAATGGTGGCTAGTGGAATATTTGAAATTACTTAAAACAAAACATCAAGGCAACTCAAACTGTTTTTGTAATGTGTTTTGATTTTAGCCGTTTTTGTGTCAATTATGTAGTTCAGATTTTTCCGTCTTTTTTACTATAATAAATACGGTACCTACCTAAGTTTTATTGCTATCAGTGGAAACTTTATTAATAGCTAACATGTATTTACGAAGATTTTCTATTTTTAGTTTGAATAAAAAAAAACTGATTCCAAAATACTAATCTCACTAATATTATAAACGTGAAAGTTTAGATGGATGGATGGATAGATAGATGGATGGATGTTTGTTCCTTTATCACGCCAGAACGGCAAAACAGATCTGGATGAAATTTGGCACAGAAATAGATTATAGTCTGGAATAGGACATAGGCTACTTTTTATCCCGAAATTCCTACGGGAACTACGCGGGTGAAACCGCGAGGCGCTGCTAGTATTATTATAATTAAAAAGTAACTCTGTCTGCCTGTTACCTTTTCACGCCTAAACGGCTGAACGGATCCCAATGAAATTTGGCAGGGAGGTAGATGGTATCCCGGAGACGGACATAGGCTACTTGAAAGGCGGGTGCGAAGCCGCGGGCAGCAGCTAGTCAATAACAGAAAAACACAACGACTATTTGTAACGATCTTATTCTGATGATGTCCCTGGTTAAGGGATGACACGTTGGTGTCCTTCCAACACAAACTAGGTTGGTAGGTAACTTAACCCGATTACATTAATACTGAATTCGTCAAACTACGATAGTTTTTTACCGACTTCAGGAGGAGGTAACTACGTTCGGCTGTATGTAACTTTTTATGTGCATAATGGTAGGACGCCCTCCGACCAGGTGGGATCACGATTTGCGAAAGACTGCTGGCAGACGCTGGATGCGGCAAGCTTATCATCAGTGATGATCTGAGGATCAAAATTTTATAGAGACCACCTCAAAATCAACCTGTATACTACAGCAACGAAAATAATTGTAGCTTGTCGTGATTTTTCAAAAGTATTATGTTGTTTTCTAAGTTTGACGGGATCATCACATGTTCCAACCCCTGGTAACAAATGGTTTCCATGGCAACGGACATAAACCAACTAAATTATAACAAGTAGACTCGAATTTTAACTAGATGTCGCCACTTGAAAAATAAGATCGCACTATCGAAGTCTTCCGCGTTTAAAACTACTTCCAAAAACATTTCCATTATTCGGGAATTTGAAGTCGTTTTATAGTTAACTAGCTGTTACCCGCGGTTTCACAAGCGTTAAATTCGAATTTCACATTTCTAGGGGGATTATTCCCGTAAACCTCCTACGGGAGTTTGATGTTTTACCAAAACAAAAAGTAGCCTATGTTACTCTCCATCCTTTCAACTAACTCTACGCTAAAAATCGAGTCAATTGGTTGCTTAGTTAGGGCGTGAAGGACGGACAAACAAACACACTTTCGCATTTATAATATTAGTTAGGATTACGATTAAGGCGATGCAGCATTTCGTGCTACTACATTGTATCAAACAAAACTGCCTGAAAAGAAATGTACGTTCATAATGATCTTGCGTTATTTTCACCTCTGTTGTCACATCTATTTGCAGAAAATTTGCGGAGATTACTTCTGACGTCATTAGCAATATCAAAGTCAACACAAGAAAGTGGTATTTGATTTCAGTTCTGTAAAATACTTTTAATGGTTGAATAATATACTGGCAACACATCATAAGAAAAATAAACGACATGTTTGAAGACGTGCATTTTGTTTTTCAAGCGGCCAGTATTTTTTGCGCACCCTTTGCAGTTCGGATACTCCTGTAGGTGACTGGCTCTCTCGCGATGACTATGAAGCTTGACGCAAGCCTGTACTAGTCCACGGCTGGACATAGGCCTCCCCTAATGAGTGCCATGGCGTTCTGTCTTCAACTAACCGCCATCCAGCATCTGCATGTCTTTCGGTCGTAATCCCACCTGGTCGGAGGGCGTCCTACACTACGTTTACCGAGTCGCGTTCTCCACTGGAGAATGCGTTTACATTTGATGCAACCCCTCTGAATGATAACAAAATAGAGTCGACAAGAATAGCTAGCTATCACCGGTCACAATTTAAAATAGGAATCCGGTGCCGAGCCCCCAATCACGTGACTGTATTTAAAATTAAACGTTCTGAAAACAAGCGTCTGCCATTGGACAGTTTAAATTTACGTTACGATGTCCCGGCGTCTTCCTAACAGTTATTTAACGTTATTATCACACCAGACAATAGACATAAATCTGTTCTTTATTATTCTATTCATGTTTTGATTTTGCTATTTCTGTGACGGGAAGAGTGTTAGGTTTGAATGTGGAGGAATATAAAGGAAGAGGAACACCGAAGAACAGATGGATGGGGTGCGTTAAAGAGGATATGGGAAGAAAGGGGGCAACAAGCACAGATATGACGACATAAAAGATCTTTCGATCCAAATTTGAAAAATATCATAAATTTGAAAAATAAAAAATGAATTTATACGGCCGACGAAAATAAAACTTCTGTTATCAAAAGCTGAGACACGTTTCGGGTTGCTGAGTAGTAGTAATTTCAATATCTGGGTATCTATTTATCATATTATATTATGTGTATAGGTTATCTAGTGCCTATAACACAAGCTCTGCTTGGGGCTAGATGATTCTGAGTGAATTGTCCATTTTTATCTAGATTACTATACATATTATATCTATCGATTACGATTTAGAAATAATGTTAAAGTAGCTACATTTAAATTATTTCTAAGTGTCACTTAATGGGTGGGCTTAGCTTAGTCTGCCCGCGGGTCCACTCATGGTGCCTAAGCACTATGAGTGGACCCGCGGGCAGACGCTAAGCCATAAGGCATTGTTGGCGAACCATCAAAGCTTTTAGTAAATGAGCTGGTGGATCGCCTGGTGGAAGTTTAGCGAAAGTGCTGGCATATTCGTCGAGCTATCTCGTGTTTTCCTTTTAGAATGTTATTGTTGTTATTGAGTGCAAGGCCAGGATATTGGATTGTTATTTGATTAACTATATATAGAGACAGAGAAAATAATAGAAATGTGATTCATTGCGACGACATGTAATTAATTATTGGTGTCTGAGACAACAATATGACACGAACCCGAAACTTTTGTAATCAAAACATATTATTATGTTGTTCTTTAAGCTGGAATCGATAAATACTATTCACTCGGGAATAATTTTACTATAGGACCAATTCGGGATCATACTTTAACCTATACAAAAGCGAAAGAATTTTGAATCGGTCGATAATTGAAGGAACATTGTACCAATTAAAAAAAACTTGCAGCCGACCATCAAACCTCCTCTTGAAGTCGGTTTAAATACTAATATGTCAAGATCATGTTGGCTCCAGTACATTTCAGATAGATTGAGACCAGTAAGCGAGTAGACGCTCTAATAATGCTGACTTGCATTGCAAGTGGCACAACAAGTGTCGAGAAAACGGCACAAATGGATCAGACATGGCGCACGATAGCGAATCCGAATCGAAACTGATTGTGGTAATAAATGAACAGTTAGATGAAACTGGAGCACAGATAATGATGATTGGAAATATCATCGATGTAGTCATGACACCCTGTCAGATTTCATCATTTAACAAGCGCTAAAGACATTCGCGATAGTAACAATTCATTCAGAATATGTCTGACACTTCTTTTGACAGATATATCCCCGCTGAGGGAATTACTGGACTTTTAGAGTTTAGCGATGGGCCGGCACAAGCTCACGTGAGAATAAAAACATCACTAAGATGAGCAGTAATTATAAACAGCACAGAAAAATACTTTTAAAACCCAACTCAAGAAGAAATTATCAGCCCTTGCGAAGAATTTACGGCACAAAACAAAAAACAAGACAATAACTTAAAGTTTGGGACATAATAATGAGAATACGCAAGTTGTTTGTAATGAATCTTGCGGCAGACACGCCCACGGCATTCTTTGGCAGTTTTGGCTTGATGCGGGAGTACGTGACGATGTACGAGTAGATGGCAGGAATTCGACATTATCATCAAACAATAATTAGCAGACTTTTAACACGTAAAAAAATGTGAGGACAGAGGACAAAGGTCGGGTGAAAGAGCGACGAGTCGATACCATTGCAAATGTAGCTGGGCCGGCTTTTATTCGAAAAACCCAGACCGAAGAGGGGCTTGGGAGACGATAGAAGGCCAGCAGCTGGTGACTTAAAGGTTGAGCTGATGATGATTGAAGATCATTAACTACAATGATCTTTATTAGTTATTGGATAAAGTACAAAACGGCTGATTCCAATTCCTAAAAGAAGGTCGGGTATAAGATAGTCAATCAGTAGAATAGTACCTCTATAAAATATTGGACTCTACTAATTCCTGTTTTCATCCCGTAGGTAGCCTGGTCACCTTCAAAGATCGTTCCCCTATCATCCTCGACCTTTCCTGTGTCAAGGTCTTTTGAGATAACAGCAATATATCACTTTTGCATGTAGACGTACTCGTTATACTTCATGGAAGTAAAACGTAGTAGTATAATAAGAAGTTTGGCTATTTGCCATGACAAACGCTAATGTTACGGAAATTTTTATCAAAACAAAGTTTTCAAGCGGATAATTGTGGCTTTGATTTTTTGTGTGAAGTGGTGTCATTATCATCATTCTATGAAAACTTATTTAATAATATCCCAAAAATTTTCGATTTCGGCAGGATTCGAACCCGCGCCTCACCTTCAGTACAGGTGCGCTCTAACCAACTAATACATTATCATCATGATTTCGGACATACGGATAAGCTACATTGACATTTATTTAGTGAGTGATAGATGCATATAAATATTTTTTCTGAATAAAGGCTTGAAATGAATGATATTGCATATATTTTACACAAGAATGCTTACCACCATCGAATAATCTTAGAAACGTACATAGAAGCAAGGCTTCATCAATCTACATTACCTTTTAGTCGAACCAGGACCACGCAAGCAAGAGAGATTCTGCCGCTTTCATAAAAAAAAAACATGAAGGCAACCAAGCAAGTGACTCCAGGTTTAGGGTGTTCTTCACAGTTACTCTAGCTAAAGAAATTGCATTTTAATTGACGTTTTTAACAGATGTTTTCATATATACGTTAATGTTAACTGACGAAGTTGCTGATACCGTAAGATGAAGATGTGATAACCAATCAAGTAAAACAACTTGCGAAAAATATACCATGTAAAACAGTGGATCGTATCTAGTTGCATTGTATCCATAAAATAAAGTTAAAAACTAAAACCCGACTACGTAAAAGTTATAAACAAGCGTTCAAAGATGTTCCGAATAAATATTAGCGATTGAATATTATCCATCGTTGCATTTTCATACTCAGGTAGTCGGAGGCCTTTGTAGGTACATACAGAACTCCTAGCTTGGGGCCTCCGACTACCGAGTATGAAAATGCAACGATGGATAATATTTAATCGCTAATATTTATTCGGAACATCTTTGAACGCTTGTTTATAACTTTTACGTAGTCGGGTTTTAGTTTTTAACTTTATTTTATTTGCCTCTTTTTAGTTATGTAGTAGCTACCAACTTTAGTACCATAAGTCCGCGGTTTCTGAGGCGTTTTTCCGGACTTAAAATTAGTCAATATCCTCTCCATAATCCTTGACTGCCTAGTTTGTTCAGTGGTAAATCCCGAGTTGGGCTAAAATTTTACCTAATTGATATTTCACTATCAAGATAAAACCACAGTAGCAGCTAGTAGTGATATAGGTACCCCCATGCCATCGGATTATGAGAGTGAGGGAATAGAGAGTGCACCTGTGTGGATAGTCTCCGATGAGACTGGCCCCGTGGCCGAAATTCGGCTAGTAGGACATCATTATCTATCTCCTTGCTATATCGCCTTGTTATTTATTAGTATAGAGTATAATAAAAACTATGGTGGATGGCATTCGAAATTAGAGGGGGGGGGGGGCTCAGCCCTCTCCTGCAGCTTTCCCCTTGTCATTTTATATCTATAGTTTCTCAAATAAAACAATATTAGTATCACACAATTTTACTAGCACATTCACTCTTTATTATAAATAAGTCTAGAACTTATGTTTGTCGATTGTGGTTGCCTTGTAAGGTGCTCGATGTTCCTCAATCTTCCATATTATGTTTTCTATTTCAACCGCACACAATTTATTACATTTTACGTGCTATAGCTTAAGGAGGACGCGCAATGAAACGGCCACAACCCAAAACCCATCCACAAGAACACACACCGCATACTGGTAGCACTGGAAAAACTTTTAGTTTATCAAAATCGCAGTTGGAGAAAGGTTCCAGTGATGCAGCAGCGCAAACCGCGTTGCGGCATCACTGGAACCTTTATCACTGTTGTTCCAGACGTTCTGATGACTCTTTCATCAATATGCCTCAAAGGATATGGAGTAAGGTTCAGGTGATGTCGTAACGATTCACCATCGCAGTTCGCTGATGTGTCCCACGAATGATTGTTTGTTCAGTCACAAATTATAGAATTTCAAATATTTTTATCCAGTTTCGGGTTCATATTAAATATCTGATATGATATAAAATTATCCGATTTTGCTTTCCTTCATCTCTTGTTTGAAATATTTACATTTACATTGACAAAATAGAATGACGTATCGATCATATTTGATAGGCATAGAGTTGATGAAAATAGGTCGTAGGTATTGTAATATTTCTCTATGGGGCCTGCGGCCTGCGGCTACGTAAACTTTATTACGCGTTTTGTAGGCTTATTCGGGGGCGGAGCCCCAAATTCTATAGCCTATAACCATCGGGGTATTGAGACGAATCAGTCGATACATAATTTGTTGAAATCGAACCAGTAGTTTCAGCGCTACGTGGGAACAAAGAAATTGGCCACATACATACAAACATACAAATATACAAACATACAAACATACAAACATAGGGTGCTAACCTCATAACCCTCCCCTGTCGGTAGTCGGGTAAAAAGAGGGCTTTATAATGTAAAACCCAAAAACAGAATCACCCTGAGATGAACGCACCCTCAAGGTGAATGGTGCAATAGCGCGGGGACTGATCCAAATCTCAAGGTCCTTTGTAGTTTCCAAGGTCTTTAGGGTGGCAGACTGCGGGTGACACTTTCAAGGACGCCAGGGGTTTTACGACATTTACATTTTAAATTGCGTCTTTTCCGTGACGTTTGGTTATGCTTGCATTTATTATGAAACGTTAAACATATGATGTGAAAGAAATTACAAGAAGCAATAAATAGTGATTAGAATTTACATCTATGCAAAATTTAGCCTGATCTACCAGAAAAAAAATTGGAAATTTTTTTTAATTAAAAATTAGCAAAAAAAAACGCACTTATGATATTAGTTTATATTATATTTAACGGAGTAGGATCATTATTTGTTAACTGCGGGCGTATTTAGGTAATGCCAGATGGAAATACAGCTCCGAAACACAGACCCACAGGCTTCTAACTACACGAATCGCGAGACCACTTTTACATGGATTCTATGACATTCTTGTAGAAATCTGCTACTGAAACTGATCAACTCAACTTCTTTTTTTTGGCTCGCTATGCTTTGCTGCCACAACTCTGCCAGTGCCCATGTCAAAAGAGTAGTAAACTTTAGTAGAGGAAACGGAAACTGATCTTGAGTTCCACTTAGCTGTTTCTCTCCTTTTCTTCTGTTCTGTCCTCGGTAGAATTGGTCTAATGTCAAACAGCAGACGTTTGAGATAAGCATAGAGTAGAATTAGGCGCATTGCAAATGATTAAAGTTTTAACTCCGAAATATTTATATTTTTAAGTGTGATTCGTATAAAGCATACAACCATAAATACATTACTATATTGAAACTTCCTATTTGATTTACATAGTGATAAAACATCATTCAGGAAGTATTGGTGTGGATTAGCATGAGACTATAATTATAATTATTTGGTTCTCATACGTTATACTAATTTATTTATTTTTGATATTCCGTACCGTAACCAAAGGGTGCCACCGGTGCTCTATAGCTAATTCTCCGCTATCTGTCTGTCCGTCCGTTAGCGCGTCGTATGTCATGAACCGTAATAGCCAGTTGAAAATTTTACAGATTGCGTATTTCTATTGCCACTATTACAAGAAGTAACTACTTAAATAAAATAGATAATTAAAAGGGGTGTGAAACGTTATTTATTAGGCAAGTTTTACTCGACCTTAACAATCGCTGTAGGCAGTAAGTCTTGAACCGTATAAGTAAGATATGTACTTGAAATTTCCACACAGTGAGTATATACTAAACTGCTGATGATGATGATGATGGAAGCCAGCCATGAATAAGTTCTAGCTACATCCGCAAGCCATAAGAACTAAGTCACGTGGTGTTATACGTGGACAGACCGCGCCGGCGCCGGTATCGCTTCGCTGACCACCCCCGACATTTGAAACCACATCGCGACTACATCATAGAAATGGAAAAAATATATGAATCAGGTATGTTTAATGGGACGATCAAGCCGCGGCGGTCGCGGCGTAAGAATCAACCCCCAACTCATCTCATGGATGTTCCTTTTATTTGGGGGGGAGGCAATTTCCGCAGTGGTCGTTTACATCCTTTCCGTCCAACATCCAGCGGTGGAATAATGGGGCCCCATTGGATATTTCCGCCTCATAGGCGTTCATTTCTTCTCATTAGCACACAAACCAGGGGACCGCCACGTTTAATGGGATCCATCCATTCATATAGGATCAAGCTAAATGAGGATCTTCGAATCGAGTCCAATTGTCTTTTACGGTTTTTCAGTTGAGAAGTTAGCGCTTATTTCACCACGGTCTATGCCATTTTAAAAGGAAGAAATTCTTCTTTAATCTTTCTTCAACAACTGTGCATTTTTATCTAACCGATGGAAGATTTCTATGCCCTGCAGGCAAATGGCAGGGTAATATCAGAGACTCGTCTAGACTGCAGACCAGACGACGGCATTCTAGAGTCAATAAATATAACTGGACATTTAATCACAAACAAAGCCTTAAAACAAAAGTATTAATTGATTTGGAAAGAGCTATGCTCGGAGTTTCTCTGAAGGATGAGAAACGTAAAGAATACATCCGACAAAGAACCAAAGTTCATCAAGTTCAACATAGCTGAAGTGACAGTAGATCGGTCATATCTCGCGAAGAACCGACAACTGCTGGAGTAAACGTGTTTTTGAGTGGAGACCGCGCCTCGGCAAACGTAGTGTTTTATTGTAAATTTAGTTATAGTTATCGAACTAACTAAATATGTGTACTTTGTATTGTCTAATAAACTATTTCATTCATTTATTAATAGTGTAGGACGCCCTCCGGCCAGGTGGGATGACGATCTGCGAAAGACTGCAGCCAGATGCTGGATGCGGCAAGCTGAAGACAGGGCGCTATGGCGCTCATAAGGAGAGGCCTATATCCAGCAGTAGACTAATATAGGCTGATGATAATCAATTGATTTTGAATTAGATAAATCTGCTCTGATAATCACAATATTATATTGAATAGGTAACAGCAGCTATCTGTGTGTTTACTCGCAGGTTTGCACAAGATTTTTCCATGATAATAAGTATGTTACGGTCCTTCCCCAGGATTTTATACATCTCCTTGTCATATTTCATGAAGTTTTTGTTCATTTACGAGAGAACTTATGAAGAAATTGGTTCAAGGACTAAATAATTAGTTATAATAACCTACGAATCAAAACTAAATTAATTTCAATAGACCGCAGGGGTTCCTGAAATCTTGACCAAATTATGTTCAAAACAGTGTACTATCATGTCTTTCTTCCTATATTTTTTTAAACGTGTTTTCACATTCAGGGAACCTGAGAAAACAAATTGAATTACATGTATCGTAATAACCGAGATCTAGGGCTAGTTTGACAACTAAATCTGTTAGGTTCGCTTCCTTCCTTATCCAAATAAACATAATAAGAATGACCCATGACCTTCAACATCATCAACTTTATGTACCCATGACCTTCATGATCCTAAATTTTAAATAATCTCAGTTTTCTACGTTAGTTTTAAAATAGAATTATTTATATTACTAACTATGTAAGTCTGTAAAGTTTCGTTCAAGTTGAATACAAAGCTCATATCATTTCATATTAATCAGTATGGCGGCGATCAGAGGCGACATTATTCTTTGAGTTTAGTTAAAGAGGGCAGGCATCACTAATTTCGTTACGCTCCGCGCTCCATTGTCTGATGACGTCAGAAAGATACATTATCGAAGAAATCAGGACAGGGCCTTGACATAAACACACATCCCATACATCATGCTTAGCTAGGCTAGGTTACTAGACAATGCATTTAAGAATTACAATAGATACAGAGATACGCAGAGACATGACAGATACGTACGACAGTCAGCTTCAGTAATATGTACACGCTTTTGTACCTGAATTAGACCCGAGTTCACCAACAGAATGGTTAAATTTTAAACTGTTGTTTTAACGTTTTTGACATACGTTTTCATATATTATTTATATACTTCAAAGTTAACCGACGAAGCTGCCTAAGTTTTTGCCTTTTGGTGAGCACCAGTCTAGAGCGTATCTCCATTAGGTATCAAGTTAGATACGTTTGTTACGAGGAAAGTTAGGGGTTTACATTTTTACTAATACAAAATATACAAACCAAGAGGCAATTTTAATACGAATTGACGAGAACAATTGAGTGAGTCAACTTTACGAAACCGTCGCACCGTTGCTTAACATTATCACTTAAAACGTGAGGACCTTAAAATCAGACGAGAGAGATTATTGGAACTTTCTAAGGTTTCCAATATAAAATGGAGATCCAAGTTTTAGATGTACATTTTTTATTTTTCTAGCATGCGTAGATGAATAATATGTATAATCAGTCCAAGTCTAGACACATAGGTATACTTACACACATATGATACATATAAATAGGATAAAGAACGCATAATATGCATTTATTGCAATAAATGAGTTCTATTTATAGAGAGGAAACAACCGATAGCAAGTAAATGCACTTCCCTTGTGCGCAGTTATTTGTGTGTTAGTTTGTGCCCGCCGTTTCGCATGAGCACACATGGCACGTAGATAACGGTGGCAATATGATGCCGGCTTAGAATTTGCACAACAAAAACTCTTCCCGCGCGTGTCGTAAGAAGCGACTAAGGAATATCCATCGGGGAAAGGGCAGCAGCGCCTGTTCCAGAATAACTTTGAACTCGCATCCCCAACGAGGGGATTTTATTTATTTACCCTCTCCCCATATGATAAAAGCTAGGATAAAAAGGCAATAAGGCGCTAATCAGGGGAAGAACTGCATCCAGCATTGGACCAGCATTGGCCGTAGAGGAATGCTGAAGCTCTATCAAATAAATGTGCATGAAAGCACCGCCAAAAAACAAAAATATATTTTTGTTTGGTGCGAGCTGAAAAACGACGTGAAACATTATACATCAAGACACAGAGCATGTTTATGAACTTTATTAGGAAGCTTTCTTGGTGTAAGCAAACACAGTCACAGAAACCATCAGCAGCGGACCACTGAAACGCCCTGAAATTTTAAAAACGAGCACACTTACAAATGCGAATGTGCCCTACTTTAAATCAGCCGCCCTCCACATTAAATAATATGTTATTTTTGAAGAGTGTATCCGTATCGGAAATATTTAAAATGCTGTTGGTTACGCTCTGCGTTCGCACTTTCGCAGCCTGTGGGCGCAGCGGAGCTGTTTGTAATAAAAGGCAAGCAAACTCAACTAAGGAGCCATTTAATGGGTCGCGGGCCAGGGGTCAGATGGCCATGTTATACCAACAGTTAATAAAATACAGCAATGGCCAACTGAATTAACGTATGAAAACAAAACAAGGGATGAAAGAGCGGTACCGACATAGCACCTGGCAGCACGCCACGCGGCGCCTAGCCTGGTCGGGCTGGTCACCAAAATAATATCACACATTAAATGCATTGTTTTCATTGCTACTGCCAAAAGGATTGTACTAATGTAATTCAATTGATGTGCTTGATCTAATGAGTGTAGAAGCTAGAATGAGCAGAATACGTCCTGCCGAGGGCATTTATAGAGCAAATATTGTTTATATTAATAAATCACTACTAGGTTGCTTAAATTTCAGTCACATCGGATGAATACGAAAACATATTTAGTCCCTATTTGAACCGGATATCTGTATATACATATGTCCCTCTCTGAATCTCGCATTGTTTTTAGATGGGTATCAGCCAGTTTACTTAAATTAAAAAATATACCATTTCAAATCATGAACATAATCATAATCAGCACTATATTTAAAACCTAAAATATAAAATACATTGGGGTCTATTTGATGCATATTGGAACCCTCATCGAGCTTCGTTTGGTTCTCTCAGATTGAAAGAATATTTTTAGTCAGATTTTGTAAAAATATAAATTATAGTTTTAATTTTAATACATAAAAAGCAACATGAAAACATTTTTTCTATTAAGCGACATTCAACTACAGACAGAGCTCTACTCTCGAGTCTATATTTAGAGCGGTCACATTATCTGGATACCACGGAGCCTGTCTGAACAGTGGCCCTATAGAGACAACACTTAGAGCTATTTTAAACCCCAAGAATGCTCGTCGCTAAAGCAGATGTTTATCTAAGAGATGGGAAGGGACACACATGTTTAATGACGTTGAGCGTGAATTCTCCTATTTAAAGAAAATTTTAAAGGACCAATCCTTTTCCGGAGTGAGAATGATGGATCAATTCACTTCGCGCTTGAAAGCTCGTCAACATAAGATATTACAACTGAGTACATAAGGCACCTGTAACGTGTTCAGGTTTTAAGTAAATGTATGTTGTTCTTTATTTCATGGAATGTTACACCGAAACTGATAATCCTTACTATAAAAAAAATATCACAGAGTTTTGCAGAGTTAAGGAAACTACCAAAAGCACTATGCAATGGGCAATGAAGAGTCAGGCTGATGATGTCATCATCAGTCTGCACCAGCATGCAGACAAAGCAGAAGAAAGGCTTAAAACTACGATAGTCGAGAACACTAAAAGAAGTTGATATATATCATGATTTTGATGACAATAAGAGCCTAGAGCACCACAAGGGAATTCATTAATATTGTGAGCAAGGCGCATTCAACTATGTTGAATTATAGTACAACTAAAATCACCCCATCATAATTGCTTTTAAAGTTGAAGAAGAAAGTCCCGAAATGGCACGAAATCATACAAAAATAGATTCTCCGCTAGGAACTACGAGTAGATACAACACTCTATCTGTGGAGTGCAAGACAGATCAAAAGAATCACTTTCAAATACAGCAAGCACCAGTGATGCAATTAGCCTTATAAGACGTGCCTCAGTGAGCGATGACTGCATAACAGCTATAAATGGAGACTTGTTCACTTATAGACTTATACGGCATAACTGCATCTCAGTGTAGAGATATTATAATATGTATATATGTAGTCAGTAGTCACGGAGGTAAACTTACGGAGTACGAAAGTGCGAGATATTCTAGAGATGTATTACGCTGAGCATTGCCTTGTAATAAATATTACTGGACAGTCCAGACAGCATCATCTACTCTCATTTTACATGGTTTACATATTTTATTAGAAAACCAACCATCAGGTCTTTGAACGACCTTCGTTAGCTTGGCTAGTATATTCTGAAATTAGAACAAATGCTGCGTACTTAATAAAGATTTAGATTCAATTTATTTAGCAACAAACACGTGTTAAATAAAACAATTAAATTACATTAGTAACTTTAAACTTATAAAAAAGAACCATATAGCATACCAAGACCTTTTAAGTCTAGGACCATTTGCGAGCCTAAAACCATAATATAGACTTCAATCGCAAAGAAGTCAATTGCAAAATATGTTTACAAATGGTGTAGGAACATGTAATGTACTGAACGGTGTATAAATAGTTTAGAAAGTAACATGCTGTATAATGTGGTATGCGACTGCCATGAGAACGAAGACCGGTTCAGGTCTCAGCAGTTAGAACATAGTTTATAGTTATAGTAGATAGTTTATGACAAAATAAACAGTGTAGTGTAGGTGCTTCTGAATTAGTTTCACAACATGGATTACTACTGCACAACATGGATTCTCACGGCAGCTTCGCACGTTTACACGAATTAAGTAGAACCAAATGAAAAGAAAAAGGAAAAGATAACGACATTGCTAATACCAGTTGTGGAATGGTAGAGTAATTTGATTAAAAATATATTCCACTTTTGGGTTTTGAAAATACATGATTATTGTAGAGATCAAAATGCGTAAACTGACCTTAGTTTTAAACGATTATTTGGTATCGAACGAAAAAATGCAGAATGAAGAATTCTTCCTTTTAGAGTTGTTTATTTTACACTATAAAATAAACATAGAGATGTTTATTTTACACTATAAAATAAACAATATAACATAAACATCTCTGGCTTATTTAACTACTAACCCCAATAAACTAGTTTAACCAAACCGACCGACGACTACCATTATAGGTAATTGTTTGCCCGACTTCACCTTGAGTGCTCGGGTACATCCTGGCAGACACATCCTAGTCAACATATTATACCTAACTCTTAAGCGCTACAGCAGTTAGACATTTAATTTAATATAGTAAATACAGTGGCAATCTAGTCTTAATTGATGTCATTACTAACCTTTGTCAATGTAAGTCCTCTTTGGTACTTGTGTTTGTTAAGAAGGTTTAATAAAATAGAGACGAGTTATTTATAAATTGGCTATTGTATCTTCAGTTATAAGTAGTTTATATGGTTTTGGAACTACTGAATTCCAGTTGAATATTTTATAGTTTTTAATACACCACCATCAGATGAGATTGTGTTTAAGTGAATGTCTATTTACTATATCAAAACTAGAACGTCAAGGGGAGAACAATAAGGTATTTCTGTTTTGTAGCTGAATCATATATAATGCTGGAAAATTCACACAGCATTATCTAGCCCCAAGCTAAGCCAGGCTATTATAGGCACTAAAGATAACTGATATACTTACATAACATAATACAATAGATCGATAGATAATTTTATTATACCTAAAACGACCGTAATACCCTGAACAAATATCTGCCGATCGTACAAACATTTGTCCGGAAGCGGGATTCGAACCCGCAACCTTCTGCGTCGCAGGCGGACCTTCGCCGACCGCGCCACAGAGGTCATCAATAAACTGAAGTAGCTTAACGATAAATAAGTAAATAAAAGTTCAGAGACTATGCACAAGCGGATCTCGGAGCGACGCTGGTAAGCATACCATAATTGTCAAAGTTAAGCACTGTGGACTGTGTTGTCTGAAATAAAAATATATTCATTAATTCATTCATAACCAGTTGACGCTAAACAATAATAGCAGACAAATCAGGGCAAGACAATGCCAACTGCGTCGACTTTAACGAGTTCAACAAAACAACACCGTCATAAATTCACAGCAATGTAAACGAACCAAATTTTGCAACGTCGATCTCTAAATACTTCACCTGAGGCTGCCAACTTGCATAATCGACTATTTGAATGACACTTATAACTAGTGCATAAGGTTGAAAACTAACTGCACAGTATATGCGACGGTTGTAAAAACATGTGACATCTCCTACCGAGGAGCAAGGTTCAGGATCTGAAACGGTGCAACTTACTTTTGTTTTTTTGCAAATAATGTCGTAATTAAAAGATAATAAGCAAAAACTTGATTTTTGTAACGTTGCTCTGCCCTGTCCCGCTCCTATGAGCGCGAAATCTTATTCCTATCCTTTTCACAAAATGGCGTCGTGGTATAGGCCCATAAGTCTCTTATATTTGAAATATCGCTGAACTTATATAAAGTTGCTAGTAGCCGGTAGAATAATTTGCAAGCCTTAGCTTTGTTTGTTTTTGTACTATTCCTTTAAAACGCTACAGACGTTCGTTAACGGGATCGCAGTCATGCACAATAAACATTTTCAAAGGCGGAAAATCACAATGTCAAATATTTGATCACCTCAAGATGCTTCTACCGTATTAGTCGTGCCAAATTTTCTTCCTGTGTTTGAGAAATTAGGAGTTTGATTTCCGTGTTGTAGCACTTATGAAGACGGACTAAAGTCCAAGACATCAGTATTCGAATCTTGAGAGCGAAGTAGAGATTTGGTGAAGGCAGGTGATGACTCCCAGGGGAAACAGACGCAGTGCTGGCAGATCACCTGCTAGATCGGTTCACGATATTATAGTTGCAAGAGCTCTTTCCACTTTTTTTTAACCGACTTCAAACAAAGGACAAGGTTCTATGTTCGGCTGTATATATGTTATTTGGGATGCTCGCTGATTTCTCCGTGAATTGTGGGCCGATTTTGATGATTCTTTAGGTTTTGTATAGAGAATGATCAGATGGCAGAAAGGTAGACGGTATCGTGGGGACGGACATAGGATACTTTTTAGCAAGTAGAAAAATAAAATAAATGCACATTGCAACTCGAAACAATTTAAGTGTTTGTGAAGAGTAACTTAGTTGCATATTTAGAACAACAGAGCGGAGCGGAGCCAGATAATAGAAAACAAACTAATTAATATTTATGCGCAATGTATCGTCATTTAATCATGTTTGTTTTCGTTTTAATTAGGATACGGAAAACTACTACTGGTAACTAATGCGACTAGAAATTTACAATAATGTATAAGCAAATTGGGCGAATTTGGGTTACATTAAAACATTTTTTCTCCGATCTTTATCGAAAAAGGTTCGAAAAAAAAACATAATAATCTATGACATACAATGCCTTTTCTTTACAAAACACATTTTTAATAACAAAAATAACTGTGCAAATGACAATCTCTTTTCTTAGTTATTACAATTTTTATCCTAAACTACCAAAAGTTTTTTTTATTGACATCTCCATCTTAAATAAAATAATACCAAGGGGGTTTCCTTGGTATTCTTCTTGGTATTTGGCTTTCAGCATTTGGCACTGACGTTGCTATGCTCTGTCCCGCTCCTATGAACGCGAAATCCTATGGCAATCCTTTTCACAATTTTGTGCATTAGGCGCGCACTTAAAACAAATGTTTTTCGGCGTGACTTTAATTATTGAAATTAACGACAAGATCACGAGCCCTAGTGATTAATCACAAAGCGTCTTAAAATACTTCCGACCTAGTTATGGCACACGCTAATGATACGTCGATATAGTACGCCTATACTATATTGACTTATAAACGATAGTGTAATCGCACAGGGGCGTGTAAATAAACAAATCGTGGGCGTATTGCATAACATCATAAACCAGAGGTTACTTAGACCTACAATCATTTATACGTCAGTCTTTATAATGGATAATAAAATAATTGCAATAACTTGTAGTTTTATTGTATGTGGAATTGAAAGAAACGATATAATGGTAATTAAACCAGCTGGCGCGTGTCAACCACTTCATAGATACCGCTTCCCAGCGTCATTATGAAACGGCCCCAGATCACTACAATCCCTTGATATTTTCCATATCCGATTATCCTATAGACGATTCTCCCACGAGTTCTCTCCTCCGTAGACCGAGACACGTTCTCGGTGACCCGGTTAATCCAATCACCGACGCAAAAACGGAGGTGACGACAAAACCTATCTACCGATTTGCTTCCGCGCACTATACACCCGATGACCCGACCTAAAACCGACTCGGTCGGATGCAGGGTCGAAGAATTCCCCACTTCCACCCACAGGCGCATTAGTGCACCTAGACGAAACCTCCATACCCCTCTTGTAGCATCTGGCAACAGCCCAAACCGAGGCTCGCACCTAAGTGGTGGTCCTTGTGCGCGTTGCCCGAACCTAACTTTACCGGTGTGGCGGCGCCTTCTGCGCCTGCCAAAAGTTCGGTAACGCTGTCATGGTCATCTGCGATTAACAGCATATTAGTTAGTACATTCGAAAAATGGCGTCGCAAAATGGTGAGTCTGCTCACATTGTATAGGTGCGGTACAAAAGAGTGAGAAAATGGATGTGACAGCTGAGAGAGAGGGTTCTGTCTATATATCTCACACAGAACGTGAGCCCTTACTGCTGGGTATAGCCCCTTCATTACGCTAATCTGTCCGGTTCAGTGCCGACCTTATCTTCTCCTTCCTGGTTATCCTAACGATGTCGTCCGACCATCGGGCTGTTGGTCTGCCTTTTAGCGTTTATGGGCCACCAACTCACTCCTTCTCTCTAGTCTAGACAAGTGTCCTGCCCATTTCCACTTCAGACTTGCGATCCGCACCTATGTACCTCTGCAACTTCAGTTTAACGTCGTATTTACGTTTGGGTATGTTATCGAGGAGGGAAAATAATGGCGCGATGGATTCATAAAAAATATTAGTTTTTATTTTTACCATTTTAAATTCGTTGAACTCTAAAAATAGGATCAACAACGTAGATAAAAAATTTGTAAGATTTTGAGATAGTAGCGCGACAAAAAAAATCGTGGTTTTGTCGCACTACTCGAAACTAAACGGTAGTTTATGAAATCTTATTGTCAAATATGGCAGCTGAGAGAAGTCTTATGATAATATTATGGTTAATCGTCGTCTGTTTAAGATGTGAGAGAACGTCAAAGGTATATTATGTAAAACTAGGAGTATCCGGTTAGACACGGAGAACGATGAATGGAGAAGTTTTAGTAGTCTGGTATCAATGATATTTATTTTTATGAATCGGCTTTGAGATTCCACAGTAGGTGAAGAATTGCATGACACGCATTGTAAGGGTTTACGTTGACACTTTCTGAAAAAAGTCATGAAACATTCAAGTAATTTCTGAACATCTGAAAAGCTATGTTAGTGTCGTGTTTTTCTTTAAGAAAATCCTTTACTGTTTCCCCTCTACCCTTTGTGTGTGAATAACTGAGTATGCGTGCTTTATAACGAGCTTATTTCTCTCCCCCCTCTAAATTTCAGGATATTTGGAAGAATTAACGCAATGACGAATTCCGTCAAAGGATCTAATCTGTCTGTGTTTCGTAGAAGATTTACCCAGTGCGAGTAACGCACTATAAAGCAAAAAGCTAAGGATGTAATCTGGTTGAAAAGCCGTGGATAAATGCTAGTGTAGAATATATTCAAGCCAATCGCGAAAGTTTTTTTCAGTCAATAGACCTTCGAAGTTTCTACGAATTGACGTAGATGCAACAATATTTATTGTTATTGGATCTAACCTAGATTTTTATAATCCAGGAGATGAGATTTCTATGCATCTGATTCAGACTGAAACAATTGGCAATATAGCTTATGAATTCTATGAATGCTTTGAGCATTGTTAATCATTGTTTTTTCCTACTTTTCTGTTAAACAAAGGACTATTATTTGATATTTGTAACTAATCAAGCGTTGTTTTCTTTGTAGGTTATCATTATATTGTACATATACCAACTATGTTAATTTGTGATTTTAGTTTGTTTTGTTATGGTTGTTTGTTGTCAAACAACCTAAGGCTGTTTGACTAAGTAACTTATTACATAAGGCTCTAAAACCTCACCACGTATCTCACCAGAGAGGATAGGGGTTAAAAATTAATAAAAAAAATCACGTGAATTGAACAACCCTTTATAATTTCGTACCTCCAAGTAGGAAAACGGCCAAAGCGGTTTTTTATTGTAGGTATCAAAATGTTCGTCTGGTCATTTAAACGGCTCTTATAAAAATTTGTATGCCCTCACCACATAACTGTACAGGGTGGCTTTTTGAGATGGGAGTGGATGGCCAAATCCGAAGTCATGAGAGTAAGAGAAAAGTCGTGAAAGTCATGTAATCAGTTTATGACAAAAAAATAATTGCCACCTTAAAAAAAACGCACTTTTCCGGGATACCAACTACCTCCCTATCAAATTTCGTTGAAATCAGATCAGATGTTTGGGCGTTAAAAGGTAACAGAAACAGACACATAGAAAGAGTTACTTTCGAATTTAAATTATCAAATTATTTATATTTCTTTGTATGGATAACCCGCGATAAGACGCTCTTATTTGGTGAAACAAAGTGAAAGAGTCAGGAACGAGTCGGAGTTTTAATTTGTTCTGAAAATAAACTGTTAAAATAAATAAAGCTGAACAGTAGAAACAGTGTTTTCAAATATTAACATGATACAACGTTAAAAACACTGGGAAATGACATTAAGAATTTCACGATAAATCGGGAAGGATTTCGCATTTTCGAGTTATCACATTTACTTTGCATTATTTTATCAGCTGACTAAAACTGTATAACACTGTTATGGCGGCTCCGCCGTAAATTGCCTAATTCTGTCCTCACCGGTCGAAAGATTTCTCTAAAACTTATCTAATTAAATTGATGAAACTAATCACAAAACATGAACAATAATCTGACCTACGCGATAAATTTGTTTTTTTTTTTACAATATTTTGTGTAGTGTTTTAATAAATAACTGTAGAAAATACATAAAGTGAGCGCGGGGTTTTAACCTTTACAGGAAACAGAAAACACCAAATGAATAAAAAAAACAAAACAAATCGAAAACTTTTATAAAAATGTATGATGTTATCTTGCCAGTGTGGCCAAACCTTTAGAAAATAGCTAATCTCAACAGATTGATAAACCTTATCTACAGAATCCTATCTGTAGGTTTGGGAAGGATTATGATATGAAACGGATAATCAGCTGGGATATTAAGATTTGGAAAGTCCAAAACGTTATAGTAGTAAAGATACCTATTCTCATATTAATTTACATTGCTTTTTATACTCGAGTCTAACCAATGTTATTTTTATTTGTCATTAGTTAGCTATTTATTATAGAAATGAAATAAGTCCCAAAAATTATCGGTTTCGGCGGGATACCCGACCGATAATTTTTGGGACTTATTTCATTTCTTAGAGAAATCCAGAGTGCGGGTTAGCACTATAACAAAAAAACCTTATTTATTATAGAGTTTGGTGGCCAAAAAGTGCCACTTCGTATCTCTGCCTAAACTTAACGTTATGGCTTACTACAATCTGAATCTGATCAAAAAATGACAAAACCAATCACACTTCCCACTAATATTATAAATGTGAAAGTTTGGACGGATGTTTGCTACTCAATCACGCCAGAACGGCTGAACGGATCCGGCTGAAATTTTGCATACAGATGTTCTAGGCTTTGAATTAAACATAGGATACTTTAAATCAGTTTCCATGTGATAGAAATAATCTTAAGGCGTATACGAAGGCAAAAAAACGAAAATTATGTGTTTTTGAACCCGCTTCCTGACGAAAACATTGATTGTGGAGCTTTGAAATGTATATATCCTGTAACCAATATCTTGAAGCGTTTCTGGAGGTCCCAAATGCTTGCCGTTAATTATAGTGTAAGTAATAGTGTGTTTAGTTGCTTCGAACCCACTTTTTATCGGTGTCTCTAATTCAATTAGTATCAAATTCAGTATAGTGATTCACATTATGTAGTTCATACCTATTACTTGGCGGTCCATTAACTTCGAAAACCAGTCAAAATAACGACATTAAACGTAAAAACTTTTGCGCCTACAAAATTTGTGATACAAACCTGACCAGTGACACGACACCTAACTGCGGAGGATCGTATTATTTGGTTGATTATGCCACTACATGGTATGCTGTATCGAAAACCAGCACTCTTTTCTGCATGTAGGCGCGCGGGCCAATATTACATTTTTTGGGTTAGGTTCACCTTATACAACGCGTACGAAGCCGCGGGCTGGAAATAGTACTTATATAACATTATTATTATTTTTTGTTTCCACCCATGTTTTTTCTGAGATTAAAATATAATCAATAATCCGTTTAGTCATGAATTTATAACGTACAGTCAGACAGATTTATAATATTAGATACTAGGAACACGTGCCGGTATTTTAGAGCAAAATATCGATATTTTGTACATTCTATTATATGTTTCCTGTTGTTATATCAGACTTCGAAAAAAGTGGAGGTTCTATGTTGCTTCTATGTACATGTTTTTAAATATGTTATGTACTATTTTCGTAAATTTTTCCGTCATTTATGGATCGGTTGATGGACCAGGTTAATCCCATTGTGATGCCATAAAAAAATACTTGCGATGATTTATCCCTTAGAACATAGAACAGGTTAAAGTTAGGGATTTGAGGTCGGTTTTAGTTTTTGAAAAACAATCAAATTATAAAAATAGGTGTAACTGAAAATAAAAAATACTTACTAAGAAGTAACCGAAAATAATCGCAGAAAAGACATGACTCCCATATACGTTCTCTGATTTTTCACGCAGATGCATTCGTTGCAGAAACCCCTGGACACTTGTTGCAGTCTTTAGAATGGAACACTGTGTACATTTAATGTGGTATTATGGTAAATATCGAAGAATGTACGACACAGTTGAATAAACAAACTAAACTGCGAAAGTCGGCTGACATTGACAAAGCTGTAAAATAATAATCCAATATAAAATCCGCATTTTTACACTGTTGAACATAAATATCTATGCGCATGATAACTGACTTTCTCCGTCATTCTTTCTTTTGTATAAACTTGTGGGTAACTGGTACAAGGATTAAAACGGTTTCCACGTCCATAAAAGTGGAGAAGAGAGCAGAGAGAGATTTCTGTTGGACTATAATAACGTGACGTTTAATTTTTCTATGGGATTTGGTACAGAGCGCCTCTACCGTGCGGATATGGAACTATGTAAAACCCATCCAACAATGACACGTCACGACGACGTACCGATATTATCTTCAAAGCGAACTCAGAACTCAAATATGTCACCAACCAATAGAATCTCGAATACATGTCATGTGACGCTATTTCGACACTACTCTACTGTTTCATTTTAAATTTCCAATCTGCAGTACTTCAGTGGAAACGGGCCTAGATTCATCATCTCATCAACCATATTACAACAGCTACAGGGTCCCTTACAGCAAACAAGTCACCTAGCGAAAACGAACGTTCTAGAAGAATGTTCGCACTGCGCCCTTGGCTCCTTCGCTAGTCGCAAAACGGTCATAACCAGATGTTAAGTCACTAGGCTCTAGGCGCTAAGCAAGCCGTCTGTCAGTCCCTACATAACCATACCGTTTGAAACGCTGCACAGATAATAAATAGTCTAGTTAACTAAATTCATAAAAGACAGGTACACATGTACCTGTCTTACAGATCCAACATGAAACGACGACCTAAATGTCAGAGGTTGTTTGTTATTGATCCAGGACTATTAATAGATTCAGTTCGCGTTCAGTTATACTGAATAATGTATGACAACGGAATAAATACGTGAGCACGACGTGAATTTGTACAGTTTCGATGGGCACGGTACGGATCAATGCGCAAGGAAAGTTGCTGCAATGCGGACGAGTGGGGGTGTATTGGAATTTTCATATCTGTGGTTTACTCTTTCATTTCTTTGAAATAAAGTGTAAATTTAATTGATATTATTGCATAAATATACACTGTTGAAACGAACAATATAACCTACACAAATTGAACAAATAACAAACTAAATTATGCAAAATTTGAGCGCACGGGGTCTGAAATGACCCCCCCCTTCAGTATCGGCCTTACAGCTATTTAATACCACCTTGTGCTAAAGATATTGCCGTAGTAGTTTTTGGTCTAAAGAAGCGACTAACAGATGAACCCGGGGAGTGGGCTGCAGCGCCCCTGCAGAACCAATCCACCACCGAACTGTGATCACTGACTAGCATGCCCAGCCGTGCGGATTATTGCATAGCGCCCTATGATACAAGCCATTCTGGCGCTCATCAAGGAAGGCCTATTTCCAGTAGTGAATTAGCAAAGGCTGTAGAGGCAGTTTTCAAAGATTTGTTTTATAGTCAATTGACCTTCGTTTGACCACAATCTCACCTGATGGAAAGTGACGATGTATCATGAAGGTCTGGAGACACCTATTAACTCTTATCTTGAAGAGGCCCAGGTTGTAATTTGCCGCAAACACAGAATTAGCAATGATTAGGTGTCGCTATTAGCACGGTAATGTTATCTATACAGAATTCTATCTTCATACAAACGCCCGGAACGTAAGTCATACCTGTCACCTCGTGTGCGGATACTCTCGGTGTACACGATAGGGCTGTCCGCCTGCAGTATTTTAATTTCATCTCATAAATTGACGTCATTACTCCTTTCACGACTCTAACTGACGTGTTTTCGGATTTGGCCCTCACCAAAAAACCCACCCTGTAAATTAAAATATACAATCACAAAACTAGATTGAAATTCAAGTAGGTAGATGAAATTAAAATACTGCAGGGGGGCAGCCCTATCGCGTGATTTCGTTTTGTTTTGTTGATAGTTATTTCAAGGACAGAGTCGAGACACAATATTGTATCTTAGATAACATTACCGTGCTATTAGCAACGTAATAACTTACCCTTGATAACTTGATTATATCTGCCCCAGATTGCATTTATTAACATCGTTACCACTTACCTGAAACAAAATAATAGAAAATGTTTAGCAGAAGGAAGAAGTACCTTATAGAGAAGCTAAGCTTTAGAATAAAGAATGCACATTCCTTCTACCTCATTAGTAGTCAAACGTGTAGCGCCTCGAGGCGATTTTTCTCAAAGAAATGCTTTGGTATAGATAGTAGATCACTAAGCTGACCGAAAAGAGACCTAAGCCCTATGTACAAATAAACCATTCTTAAAATGCACGCCCCACCACAAAATCTGATCATTTCCTCGAGGCGTTTGAGTACTAATGACTAATGAGGCAGAAGGAAGAAGTACCTTACAAAGAAGCTAAGCTATAGAATAAAGGATGCACCTTTGACTATCAGCTTCGGATTCCGGAAGTTCTTATCTTTACGACCGCAGGTGACCACAATGCAGTAGGTATGTATCAATTCTGATAACAGATACTTACTAATGAACTTGAGTCTCGTTAAAAAGTCGTATGCTTATGAACTAATAATCACTTAAGGTGACAAAATGTTTAGATATCTATCCGTTACTATGTCCTGTGTGTGTATGTACTGTGTCCCGTCATGATGACCTACAGAAATGAGACGTGGGCACTCACGGTAGGGTTGGTCCACCAGTTTAAAGTCGCCCAGCGAGCTATGGAGAGAGCTATGCTCGGAGTTTCTCTGAAGGATAGGATTCGCAACGAGTACATCCGACAGAGAACCAAGAGGATTAGCAAGCTGAAGTGGCAGTGGGCTGGCCATATCGCGAGAAGAACCGACAACCGCTGGGGTAAACGTGTTCTTGAGTGGAGACCGCGACTCGGCAAACGTAGTGTAGGACGCCCTCCGACTAGGTGGGATGACGATTTGCGAAAGCTCGCAGGTGCTGGATGGGGCAAGCTGAAGACAGGGCGCTATGGCGCTCATTAGGGGAGGCCTATGTCCAGCAGTGGACTGATATAGGCTGATGATGATGATGATCGCTTTAAGACGACTGTTGTATGCATGCATGAGACGGATGTGGAGCGAGTATATTTTTAAAATCAATATTGATAGATATAGGATAAGAGGTGGGTAGTGAGCATGTGGCCTTAACGTATAAATAAACATATGTATTCGAGCACAATTTAGAGGCAAACATTGCAGGGTGGGGAAACCTAACCAAATAATCGGCTTTGTTCTTAGCGAATCCATCGTAGTGGCTTCAACAAGGCTTCTGTGTCACCTATTTACGTAGCTATTAAATACAGTACAAGCAAATCAGGACACGGTTCTATTCCCACCATAGGGAGCAAATACTAGCAAACAAATTTAACAATAGTTTTGACGTTTTTTGTAAATAATAATAATAATAATGCTGGACAACTCACACAGCATTATCTAGCAACAAGCTAAAAATGATAAATCGTTCTTCATACATTAAGAAAGTTGTATATCGTATCGTATAGCTCAGATTGAGAGAGGAACTTTATGCCACATAATGTGGTTATTTGCTTAAACCATCACAAGAACTAACAAAATTTTGCGTTAAAGATGTAGGCACTTTGGCTGTAAAAACTAGAATAATATATAGTAATATAATATATAATAGTAGAATAATTCTTTATTTAAGTATGACCGAAAAAATCGTATAATTAGTGCGTATAATTAGGCATTAAATAAATTCCATGTATTGAAGGCATTCATGTTTTTAATACAGAATTCTCATAGATTAGTAGAGATCGGCAAAGTTGACTAAAACAAATAATTTCTTCAAAATATATTTGCCTGCCACTGAATTCGACGCCGACACTTTATGATTTAATTGCTACAGATAAAAAAGATTTTGGTGTCGCCCATTGCCAAAACGCTTATTAATTTGATCCAATAGACAAATACAACTAACATCTGTGGAAATATTTCGATTTATTGATTTTAGCCAAAGTTTAGCAGTGTCGGTAATCTTGGAGCATTTTACGATATTACCTTTGTATGGGCAATTCACCGACGCTGGCCCTTAATCTCATAGCACAGAGGATAAATGTTGATACAACATACAATGTTGTAAACCTACCACAACAAGAAGTCAGCGACTTTCTTACATCCCACGCGTGTTTTAAACGACACTAAACAACAAACTTTGCAATGTAAAATTTCACGCTTAACTAAAACCAACTCTGGTAGCACAGATTTAGAGCATAACAAGAAATAAATGGCACAAAAGGGCTCGACAATGATACAGAGATAAAGTAAAAGAAGTATTACAAAGCTTGAAATAAGGATCAGAATACGCCGAGCAGAGGGGCTCAGAATGCTGATCTGCTTACGTGACCGTCTGCACGAGTCTACGCTAACGTAAATTAAATACGTAGTTTTTGGCAATCAGGCTTTAGGTCGACAGGGAAAAGATCACGTAGACTGTAATTTGAATAAAACAAGGTCCTTATAGGTTAAACAACAAAAACAAACAAGTCCCTACCAGTTTGTTATTAATGATTTATGATTCAATTGACCGCCCGCCTCAACAAACCTTCAAGAAACTACCTACTTCCTAAAAAGACCTTCTAGGTCAGACGGGTAAACAGTTTAGTTTGGATAAAAATACCTATAGAAAATAGGATTTATCAAATATATTTATCGTGTAACATCCAACCCTAGTGTAACCGGATAGTACGTTTGATAATTCAATAGGTACCACTCTCCCACGCTCTGTGGGATTAAAATCCATAGTCTTCACTGAGAACTCAAATAATTAACGATGGGTAACAAATGCTGACATAATTATATAGTTTAGAAATATTGGTGTATTTCTCAAGAATAATGTAGGTATTCTTCTCTTGCTTCAGGGCGCTCGCGATATGTCTTTGTTTCCACCATCCTGCCGACAACGCATCGCGCAAGCGTTATCCACGGCGGCGTACGTACCTACTAATACATGTGCTAATAGGTACCCCGACTCGATTTTGAATAGCAATCTGCGATTGCTATCCATACAGCCGGTTTTACGGTTGTTATTTTTGACAGTAATTTAAACTTTTTGCTAACCTGTAGAGCAACTCTAGTGTGTGGAGGAATCAAGATTAGGTTAGCTGATAAATAAACAAAATTTAGTCAGGATAAGTGCTATATAAGTGCTTTGTAGAGGAGTGTAGTTCCTCTGCGTAAAGCTTGATTTTGTACTTTTAACGAACCAAGTTTTGGTTCCTTCACACACAAGCAATAATAACAGCTAACCCAATCTTGGTCCCCCAACCCTAAACCCTACGCTAGAGGTTAACAAAAAGTAGAAACTATCGTCAAAAATAACAACCGTTTGAAAAATCGGCTGTTAGTGTTCCATATTTCAATAAAACTGATATTTTACTATAAGATAATAATAAAACAAATAAGGTTCGTAGTGAAAACTGATATTCTTCGCTCCGGAATCCGCTTGCTAGATGCGTCATCCTCATTCACGGAGTAATAACAATAGAGGATACGACACTGAAGTCACGTTGCCTGTGTAACGTTGATTTGCGTAATTGCAACGACACTGGATTTCCTGACCTCAACCGTACTTAACGTAAACAAGGATAAATAATTCAAACTAACAATCAAATTGTGGAACCTACTAGAAAGGTGTAGATGTCGATATAATAAACTAAATGGGCATATATCAATATATGAAAATATAGGTAATGGAAATTGCGGGATACAACGATAGTGAAAGTCTATCGTTTTTTGTAGAGAATCTAAATTATTTCTCTTCGTTACCTACGCACAGTGAGTCGCGTAGAACAAGCTAGCTGGACAAAAACATTTTTTTTGTGTATTGATTGTTTTAGCCGTGAGCAATCATAATTTGATATATTCGTGATTTTTGAAGTGGTATAATAAATAAAAAGTTACATTATTGATTTTTTTTATTAAATCATAAATAGAAAAAAATTACAACTATCTATAGGTTAAATTAGAAAATACTTAAATTATATAAAAACTTAAAACTAAACAATATTTACATCGTTCACCGAAAAACAAAACAATATTTACAAAATTAGTCATAATAATATGTATAGTCATAATTTTCATCACTCTCACTTTCAGACGAATCAGGTACCACGTAATCGTTATCGTCACGTGGGGGAACATTTATTTTTTACATTTATTTTTATTTTTTTGTGGGTATTGAAGGAGGGACAATCAAATCTAGCACATCTGCTAATAGAGAGTCGTGCTTTTTTTTGGTACTTCCATGAGTGAGTTAATAACCGGATCAGACGTGATTAACAACATGTTTAATAAATCTGTATTCGTGGCAATACGGGACTGTTTCCGTGTGTGATGCTCACGACATCTTCTGCAGTCCTTATGTCGAGCCTCTTGAGTTTCTTCCGACAATTGACCAATTGGCACAATGCATTTTGTTACTACTTCAGTACTGTGTACGAGGATTTTATGCACAGTAACAGGCATGTAATACCACAAATACAAACTTAAATAGAGGGCCCTAGTTCCATCGCAAGTTTTTTTTAATTTCGTTCAATTTATGTCATACCGGAAGACAATGCGCGTAGCATTTTTGAAACTGAGTAGGTATGTTCTGAAAAAATCAATAAAAAAAAATGGCACACGTTTGCTAACCCAAATTTTATGTCATTTTAAAGCTGAATAATGTATCTATGTCATACAAAAAAATTAGACTGGATACATCTGGATACAAAAAGTTACATTCCATGAAAGTTTAAGAACTTCATATTATGCCAGTATTTTTCTCTAAGTATATTATATGCCTACAGGACTTTATCATTGTTTATTAGAATCTATGTTTTAACAAAATAAGAAAGTACATACCTTCTAAAGTAAAATCCATCACAGAGAAAACTATTTTAGAAACCACAAAATTTAGGAGATGTTAATGAAAGCACTGCAAAAATGCAACTAAACGAATTACGTTAAAGCAAATAATTTTCACTTACCTTTAGGGGTCTATGACTCATACACTATGAATGTTTGTCACCCTTTTTACCTGGATTCGTTACCTGGGGGGTTTTATCTAAGATAGCGCACCACTAATTAGGCGAAATTTTGGTATGACTTTTGTCCAGCTAGCTTGTTCTACGCGATTCACTGTGCTACGTCTATCTGTGTTATGGGGTTACCACCACTGCTGGAAAACCGAAGCAAAATATATCAAAACGAGTAGACCAATGCTATACTTTGCAATTTTTGATATGAATAATAATAACCAACAATGACCTAAAATACGCGGAAATTGACAAAAGAAATAGGAAATACTTAACATAAAGTATTAGGATGAATCACGAAACAAACTAGAGTAAGCAATCAGTCTACTTAATGATATTTACAAACATAATGGCGCTTAACTAACGTTGATAATAATATTAAAACGAATGACCTGAGCGAATCAAATTTAATTAATTACCACATTATGGCTTAGTTTAAATGTGTTGCGTGACATCTATACTAATATTATAAAGAGGAAAGATTTGTTTGTTTGTTTGTTTGACGGGAATAGGCTCCGTATTACTGGACCAAAATTCTTTTACCATTAGAATCCTACATGAAAATAGGCTATGGAATATTTTCAAAAATATTAAGGAATCCGTATAAAAACTTTGATAATGTAACCCAAGGTGTGAAAAAAATACCATAAAAGATTCTTATATCCCGTACGCTGCGGAAATTATTGACAATACAGCAAAGTGATGTACTACAGTTTTATAGAAGACATTTATATCTACAAAAAAGTCTGAACACCATGGGTCTAACTATTATAGTTATGTCACAATAACGACCTACTTTTACTTTTTTTGTGAAAATCCTAATTTCTTTGTTATACTCAAAAGGTTTATACAATTCGCTAGATAAGACAGTGTTTTTGAAAGACGGCTGTATAAGATAAGTAGAAACACGTGTAAGTATTACTTAACGCTATTAGCAAAAATATCTCATAAGCTTATTAAGACACAAAATATGATAATATAACACCAAATTACGGTCAAATCATGATTTATGTTTCCATATCTAATCGAAATAAAACAACGCAACCAATAGACGCCGGCTTAGAAAATGCGGACGAGAACATTCTAATAATTTCTAACCTTTTATTGTTATAGATAATACTAGTTAAGAACCTCGTGTCAACTTATCCTCATATAAATAATAATACCGGACAATTCACACAGCATTATCTAGCCCCAAGCTAAGCAGAGCTTGTGTTATGGGTAGACGATCGTCTGCTTTCCTGGTTTAGTTGTAAAAATAACACTGTACAGTTGCACAAAGAAAATGTCTTGATAAGGTATGAATAATGAATCTTAGAATTCTGCGACGTGTAGAGTACTTAAGGGGGTATCCATTAATTACTGAGGCGATTTTGGCAATTTTTCGAGCCCCGCTCTCCCCTTGGTGATATGTCGTAGGCTCTTTAGTCGACTGGCCCCGGAAAAACTGGCCCTACGGGGCCAGTTGACCTAATTTTGGTCGACCCCCCAATAATCTCACGAGAGATCTTTCAAAACGCATCTGTGCTTTATTGTATTGGACTTAAGACTTCTAAAAACGTAATCTATAATCATAGTGACAAAATCGAACAGTAAAATACTTAATGAAGATCAAGAGAATAGAATTTCGCGCTAACACGAATCGAAGAACTGCTTAAATTCGCGGAAAAATTATTACGTGATATATGCCGAGACCCCCCTCGTGAGATTAGGTGAGATTTGGCTCCCCCCTATATGCCTCACGTAATTAATGAACATCCCTTAAGCATTCAAGGACCTGAATATAAAAATCAATAACAGATGATTCAAATAACGATGAGGTATTTGTTTCCTTGAGGGAAAATGCAGTATTCCTGAATCATTCAATTCAATGAATTGCACGAGGTATCGAAAAAAGTACCTAGATAATCTTATCATGTCAATAAATATAAAAGGAATTATGATACCACTGATAAGAGTTAGATTATACAAAACAGAACAAGGTGTAATGCAGCTAAGTCAATTAAAGAGAAAAACATTGTGTAATTTCATAATAGATGGCCACCCTGAACCACGAAAAATTGGCCCTCCAAAAAAAAAAGTTTAATCAGAAGTAAAGTTGGGAATAAACCTAAACACAACTAAAGTTTGTTATATTATTTTACACTAGCTGTTACCCGCAGTTTCACCCGCGTTAAATTCGAATTTCACATTTCTAGGAGGATTATTCCCGAAAGTCTCCCCTAGGAATTTGATGTTTACCACGACAAAAAGTACACGATACTTTCAACTAACTCTTTGCCAAAAATCAAGTCGATTGGTTGCTTAGTTAGGGCATGAAAGAAGGACAAACGAACACACTTTCGCTTTTATAATATTAGGATTATGTAAAAAAAATTGAACATCAAGGCGTGAAGGTATAAAAAAAATTAAAAAAAGGCTTCCCTCAACATGTAAACATGATTGTAAAATAGTTTTTTATCAGTAAATTCTTTTAAGAATACGCAAACAATGGTTAAATAATGGTTCACATACAAGGTAGAATGCGTGGAAGTCACCACCAAATAGCATGTTAACTAAATTAAACTTCGGTTCATGATCCGTGTTATTTATAAGTGTTTAAGGTGAAAATGATACCTTATACTTACACAAACACAGGGAACGCTGAGGATTATTATGATAGCTTATAATTATAATTTATAACTAGTCTAAAGAATTAAGCCAACTAACGAATTAATTATGATTAACACTTAAGATAAGGTAATCTACGGAAAATCCAGCTGTAGCTGATGTGATAGACACAATTGCTTGAAATAATCATTTTGTTATGATCCCATAACTTGACAGAATACATAAAACTTGATTATAGACTACAAAAAATTCCATCATTTGAATTTGCATTGCATAATCTTCCTGCACTATCTTCGACTCATTTCCAACATCTCCGTCAGAGATTTGATCTAGATATGCAGATCAATATCCTGTAGAAGTTTCTAGATGGAAACGTTGGTGTCACCGCAAGTTGTAAACAATTGATATACTCTACGATTATCACGCAAACGGACAGTTTTATCTCATTTGATTGATCGCAGAGCTTAAATCTCTCGGTAACTTTCCGTTTGAAATGGGGACGCACCTTGGGATTTACAATAGGTGGTAAATCTTTTTTAACGATTGTACTGTAGACGATGAATGAGTAGGGGAAAACGACTTAACTCGTAGCGGTCACTGTAGGTAGCTGGTGTATTTATTACGTATGATATTAGAATATTTTTTGAAACGATCTTCCCTACTTTCCTATCCCAATGATCAAGAAGTTATTCGGATAGTCTTATGTTTTTTCTGGGCTTAAACATTCAGAATGTTTGGAATTAGTAGAAGTACGTATAACTTGACAAATGTAGTGAAACAAAATCCGCAAGCGTGCTATAGATTAAAAGAAAGAAGAGCCGTGATATGAGTAAACCTTGTCGTACACCAAAATTCTACACGTATAAAACAAAGATGTGTTAGTAACACCATTTATAACTCAAGAACGACTGAACCGATTTTAACGGTCTTTGATTTGTCTCCGTCCCTAATAGGAGAATACATCATCTTCATCATCAGCCTATATTAGTCCACTGTTGGACATAGGCCTCCCCTCATGGGCGCCATAGCGCTCTGTCATCAGTTTGCCGCATCCAGCATCTGCTAGCTGTCTTTCGCAAATAATCATCCCACCTGGCCGGAGGGAGTCCTTCACTACGTTTGCCGAGTCTCGGTTTCCACTATTATGGGTTTAGACTGCTGGCCTTGTACTAAGCAGATTAAGTACCTAATTAAATATATGAAAAATAAAAAATATGAAAAAAATCGATATCTCATACATTTTTCGCATGTAACGCCATCGCTGCTTCCAAAGCGTAACAAAATTTGTCTGGTCAGCTAATTGTGCATAAAGCTCAATAGATATTACTCGTACTTTAACAAATTGTCGATCTATTCACAGGCAAGCGGTAAGCGCAATTATTGTTAAATCTATAGTAACTAATAATGAAGTTCTAACATTCAATATCGATATTTTGTGTCAATAGACACGAAATCGCTTGTATTGAATTAGACCGAATGACATACTCGTAGACATAACGTGTGCAAATAGTACAACGTTTGTGTAAGTAATTAGAAGGGAGATACATAAAGATTCACATGCCAATTTTAATAATTTGTTACAGCAGCGACTCGCACAGGTAAATAAAGAGTTTATAAAAAGAACAAAGATAGATTCTGATCATGCTAGTTAAACTGTAGTTTGCTATTTTGCCTGAGATATGCAAAGGTGCTTTGCTTTACCGAAAAAAATATTTTGTTTTAGTACAGAAGCTGAAAGGAACACGGTGCTGAATGGATTGGAGCTTTAGAAATGGAAGCAGAAGATTTTGGTACAGTGGTATACATTCTGACATTACTCTGATAATACTCTCACACTAACAAAGGTATCTAGTATTATTTGTTCATTACGTCTCTTTCTCGTCTTAAATTTAACAGACCCCGTAAAAACCTGAATATTCCATTGAATAACAATAATATAGAGTCACAAAAAGGTATTTTTAGTTTCCGTACCGGTACCGGTTCCGTACCCAAAGGGTAAAAACGGGACCCTATTACTATGACTTCGCTGTCCGTCTGTCACCAGGCTGTATCTCATGAACCGTGATAGTTAGACAGTTGAAATCATATAATGTATTTCTGTTGCCGCTATAACAACAAATACTAAAAAACAGGATAAAATAAATATTTAAGGGGGATCCCATACAACAAACGTGAATTTTTTGCCGTTTTTATAGATAATGGTGCGGAACCCTTCGTGCGCGAGTCCGACTCGCACTTGGCCGGTTTTTTAAACTATTGTCAGTAAGTGATTGTGATTCCATTGGATTGTTACTCAATGGAATATGCTGATGCATTCTTTCAATTTCAAAAGCTGTGTTATTTTAGCATACACAATTTTATAACACTTCTTTAATATAAATTAAGTAATAAATTTTAATCAGTAAGTGTACGTGGTTATCTGCATAACCGTTCTAATTAAATAAATAAATTGAATTAGTCCCGCTGCAGACGAAACTCTCGACCTTCAGATTTCAACAGCAGAGCTAGACCAGTACCACTTATCTTACAGCGTAAAGGTGAATTAACAAGTACTAATATGTTTAGTAAACCTTTGGGTTTGATTACATAACAAAGTATACTTCTTGGTAAACCGTAGATTTATCGATAGCGAAGTTGCATTCACTTTACGCCAATTTTTAAATGTATTTTTTTTTCATCTACCTTACAGAAGAAATACATGAATATTGAATCTCTTCTAGCCCATTTCCTTGAAACTTCATCATCATCAGCCTATATCAGTCCACGGCTGGACATAGGCCTCCCCTAATGAGCGCCATAGCGCCCTATCTTCAGCTTGCCGCACCCAGCATCTGTCAGCAGTCTTTCGCAAATCGTCATCCCACCTGGTCGGAGGGCGTCTTACACTACGTTTGCCGAGTCGCGGTCTCCACTCAAGAACACGTTTACCCCAGCGGTAGACGGTTCTTCTCGCGATATGAAACCTTGAAACCTATCAAGCCCCTTTTACTCTTTTCGGTTCCTGTAGGGTCTTTAACCTCGCGTTATACAATTTGATGAAATTATGAAGACTTAGTTAAAACACTCGTCGGAATTAAGCTGACAAGCTGCTGGGTTACCTTCTTTATTATGATAGTAGTAGGTAGGTATAAGGTCAGTAACTCCAGCGGGATATATCCAGATTGATAACAAACATTGCATCGCTGTGACGAACCTTGAAAACGGTTTGTTGTTCTCATTGCGTAACGTGTGGAACGGAAACAGATTTAGGGCACTTCCCTCTGAATTTATTTATGTGTAGTAAATCGTATATTGGACGCAGAATAAACTAAAGCTACTACAAGAAATATCAAGGTGTCGACAGAGATTAACTAGACGTGTGAAAGAATGAACCATCATTCCGTAAGAGATAAAAGAAAATAATGTATTTTTTTATTTTTCTGTGCAATGGGACATGCTTGGGACACTACAAGCATTATTTTAAATGCTTGCCCCATAAATATGATCGAAGGCTAGTTAGCTCACTACACTCAATAAGATGAAAATATCCCAACCGATTTCATAGCCGAAATCGGTTGGGATATTTTCATCTTATTTAACACTAGCTGTTCCCCGCGGTTTCACGCGTTAAATTCGAATTTCACATTTTTAGGGCGATATTCCCGTAAAACTCCCATGGGAATTCGATGTTTTAACTAAATTTATGCCAAAATCAAGTCGATTGGTTTGAACACACTTTCGCATTTATAATATAAGTAAGCATTGACTTGTACTGATAAAATTTATTAATACGTTTTGTTCTATTTACTAATGGGTAAGTAGGTGACTGACACGTGTTAGAGTTCTGTGGGGTTACTTCTTTTAGGCAAATTATCGACACTCCGCTTTCACATTATCTCAAAAAGGCGCACATATTATACACTTGCAAAACACCTGGACCCTATTACAATCGAATACGAATGCAAATGTCTCGGCGGTTTCACCCGGTTACATCTGGTACACGATCCGGTTCGTCCCAGCACGTTTGGAAACTTGATCTTTTGTGGATTCCGCTTAAGCGCGCACACGAGAATTTCCTTTCCGAGAAACGCATACGAATTAGAGACTCATAACCTGAACAATTTGACACTCCTTTTAAAAAGTAGAATAAAACCAGTTTTGACGTATTCGTTTGACGTCAATGCAAAAACCCAGATCATGTTTCTTAAGGTCTTTAAATTTATGACTTCTATATTTTTTTTCGGTTCGCTAGATCTTTTTAATAAATTAATAAAATAATGCTGGATAATTGACACATCTAGCTCCAAACTAAGCCGAACTTGTGTTATGGGTAGTGTAGGTACTGGATGTATATTTTACTAAATACAATACATTACATAGGTATACCTAGATATTTAAGTTCTGCACAACACTTTAGGTAGGTTCAACAAATGCAGAGCGAAAATTTGTCATATCGTGAGCCTTGAGGGTTTGCACCTCCAGGCTTGATGCAAACCCTCAAGGGATAGATAGAACGCACGTTCTACGCGTTAGAGCAACTGCGCGTAAACTTTGACCAACACATCAAAAAGCCGCGCTGTTCCACTGATGCCTTGTGTGTTCTATCTATCTCATACGATTCCATACAAAAATAATTGGCAACGTCGCGTCAAATGAGGAAGCGGTTCTATGTAGAAGCGCCTGTATGCATTTTTGTTAAAGATCATGCATTTTTGTTCGTCAATTTCTCCGTCGATTATGGATCGATTTGGAAATTCTTTCTTGTACGAAGAATGATCTCGAAGTGGTGGGGAGTTTTTGTTTCTCAAAACAATCAAATTATTGCCATATTTATTGGATTTTACAGTGTTTTTTTTGTCGTCAAACGTATTTTCAAACGTCACAAATAAAGATAAAATGAATAAGCCTATTAATGATTCATTCATCAGCCCAAATTATGATGATTAATCAAGTGCAGATAGACGTTAGAAAAAAAATACCGGATAAAACAGGTTTTGATTGAGTACATTAACTTGAAGCATGCATCAGAGTTACCACACACGTCTCGCCTACTCGCAGGCGTGTTAAAAAACGTGACATCGAGGCCGTCAAGAACCAAACCATTTTTGAGAGGCTTTTTTTATCAAATACGTTACAAGGTCGAGTAGTTCTTTGTGAATGGTGTAATGATGACACTGTAGTAACATAGTAAACGCTGTAGACTACGTCATAATGAGGAATTAAAGGCTTAATTTGCTGCGGCACGCTGCGCTTTACTGATTTGTATAATTTAGTGACTGTCAAAATTATGCTGTCGCTTGGCTCTCCGCAATTGTGCTGCGTCAAAATATCGATCAGTATCTTCAGGTAATGCTAAGTTTTCAATAAACAATTTTATTGGAATGTGGAACAACTAGGTGAATGTTTGTGGTGAAAATTAATACAACTACTGTTTTTAACGCCCTATTTTAACACAGGTGTGACAGAATTCGAAAGCGTTTCATTCGTGTTCGATCATTCGCGTAATTTTGTGTTACCGCACGAAGCGTAATGTTTAGGGTTCCGTACCTCAAAAGGAAAAAAGAAACTTTTATATGATCACTTTGTTGTCCTCTTGTCCGTCTGGCAACCTTCTTTTCTCAAGAACGAGTGGAGGTATTGAGTTAAAATTAACATCAACTACTTAGATCAGTAACTTCTTGGAGCCGTGATATAAATCAGGCTTTAAAGGCAACGCGATCAAAAATTACAGACGTTTATGTCTAATTTTCACATGGACACAAAACCTATATAGGTCAACGGGAAGTGCCCGTTGACCTAGAGCCATGTCACATGATATTTGGCAAGAAACAAGGTCCTATAATTATACGGATTCTCGGTACGCGAGACTCGCACTTGACGTTTTATTTGATACCGCAGAACTCACAGAAATTTAGATACGTGCATTTCTGTGATCTGTAGACAGATAACATAGATTGAAGGGAAACCTATATTAGTTACATTACAGCGACACTGATGTCACTTAGGGTTTGTTCCCGGGAATTCTCGTCCCGGGAATTCCCGGGAAATCGGTCGGTCTCGTACCCGGGAAATTCAGCTCGAGAAAAGTCGAGACATCGAGAAGTTTAAATAAACATTTTTACGCTTAGCTTTCTTTGTAAATGCGAGGCGGCAGCGGCATCCTTTGACAGCACGGCTCGTGTCTGTCGGTATCCTTTGTTTTTGCCGACAAACGCAAGCGCGACGCGGCCCCAGTTGTATTTTGTTCATTCGTGTTTCAACTCCCGCCGTGTTCGGATCGGTGGGATCATAAACCCAGCATAGTATTTACTATTTAGTGACGCACGAGTAATAGAATCGCAGAACAAACAGGTAAGTATTGTTATTATTTATTTAAATAGTTCAAGTGTTTGTTTTGTTTTGTAAGTACTTTTGTATTACCAAAATAATATTTTTGTTTAAAATGAATAGGTATGTTAAAGAAATAAAACTTTTGTTTTTAATCAAATAAGAGAATTGTTAGTGCATAAATATTACCGATTTCATTAATTGCATTTGTATTGCAGATGTTGTAATAATCCCACAAAAGCCTAAAGTTCTAAACTAAACACATAATATTAAGACGTTGTTTTATGACAATTTATCTACTACAAATAACACAAAACGTATCCAACCAATAACTGAACAAGACAGCTTTGCAGCTCAATTAGAGAGAGCAGTAAAAGGTGTTTCGAGAAATGGTGAATCAACTAATGCTGTGGTGCTTTCCAAATCAATTATAAAAAAAGAGTTTTTGCTATTTGAAAAAACAGGCAAGAGGACCCCTAATCTGGAAACACTATACAAAGCATTAATTTCAGTCAAGCCGACTTCAACAGAAAATGAAAGGGTATTTTCCATATCGGGAAATGTGGTCAGTAAGATTAGGAGCCGGCTGTCTGATAAATCTATTAATGCTTTGGTTTATCTTAAGGCATATTTCATAAGAATTAATAAGCAGGCTTAAAGACAGTTATATTTTTCGTATTAATAGTAGATAGATATCTCTTATTTAATTACATTAAAACTGCCAAAAATTGTGATACCATACCACCCACATAGTGAGATTAGTGAGTGATCTTTAGTTATGATGAGAAAAATTATGATTGTTTTTAGTTAAGATGTTTGTTTTAAGCTGATTGTTAACAGAGATTTTGTTTTTTATTACAGATTAGTGAGATGAGATTAGTTATGATAAGGAGAAGAAGTATGATTGTTTTTAGTTAGCAATTTTGTTTTGAGCTGATTTTTTATTGAGAACTTGTTTTTTTTGTTAAAAATTATGTTGATTTTTTTCATGTAAAATAAACACCGTTAAATTAAAGACTCTTTTTATTAATTAAACAAAAATTTAGACGTATTTTATTTTTTCTCGACAACCCGAGAAGACCCGAGAAATCAGGCTCGAGAAGTCTCGACACCCGAGAACTAAAAAACCTCGAGAAATCGGAAACCCTAATGTCACTACATGCGGCGACCTTATTTATAGGCACGTTTCATACGTGAATGATAAGAAGCAATGTCATTTAGATCGCTTGATAAGGTATTATATCAGTAGCATCATGAGCAGTTAAATAAAGTAAATATTAATACTGCGTCGTCTGTTTTCATTGACGACCTCTGTGGCAGGCATAGATGAAGGTTCGCTTGAGACGCAGGTTGCGTGTTTGATTTGACCGGTATAAATATTTTTTTTCATCTTTATATATTATAATGGAGCTTTGTCACAAAGTGACTATGTCACTCCCATAAGAGATCAATCTCACTAATATTATAAACGTGAAAGTTTAGATGGATGGATGGATAGATAGATGGATGGATGTTTGTTCCTTTATCACGCCAGAACGGCAAAACGGATCTGGATGAAATTTGGCACAAAGATAGATTATAGTCTGGAATAGGACATAGGCTACTTTGTATCCCGAAATTCCTACGGGAACGGGAACTACGCGGGTGAAACCGCGAGGCGCTGCTAGTTCTATATAAATAAACATGGCAAAACGCTATATAACTCGCAAATTTACACGTGAAAACCTTTTAAAAGCCTTCTGTTTCCATTTTTTTATTGTTATATTTGTTGTATGTGCTGCTGGTTTTTCTTTAATAAATAAATAAATAAAACTTAACTAGGATTTTGGGCTCCTCGGAGTACGGGAAAGTCAATATGCTATTACAAAAACCGACGCTAAAATCATAGAAACATCTAAACTCTTGTCGACGTGCCTCGTTACGGACACATTCCGTCAAAACATGATGTACATCTTCTATCATGTTACACTCTGGACGGGATAAATCTTCATACTCATAATTTGCGAATGTATTTCCAATATACTTTTCATGTTTATTGGTTATCCGATGCTGAAAGTTCTTGGTAACTGATAGAGGTAGCGAAAACCTACAGCAGAGATGGTATCGCATATCACATTGCACGGAGTAAAGACAAACAAATCGTGATATCGAGGTCAACCACTTAGCTTCCGGCTGCGCGATCGGAAGACTTTTTAAGCAGGTTCAGCGGAAAAGATTAATGTTACTTAAAATACATTGAGATGCAAAATATAGAGATTTTTCATGGAGAAATTAAATATCATCGACTTCTTGGGCTTTTTTAATATTAATCAAATAGATAAATAATAAAAAGTATTCAAAGAAAATCACGTTAAATAAACAAAACATAATTAATAATAATTACTATAATTGTTGTTAATGAGTTGAAAGTGTTGTTAATTTTGATTCTCTGTGGTTTGTCTATCACGTAAATCACTTACGTGATAGACAAACCACAGAGAATTGCCTCCCTGAATAAATAAATAAAGAATACTGGACAATTCACAGCAATAGCTAGCCCCAAGTTAAACGGTTGTATGAAGGCCAACGATAGTTTGCAACAGTCTGCAATTAGCTCAATTGTTTGACTAGTTATAATTTAATTGTATTATTTGATTGTAAGTTTGTTTGTTAATAAATAAAGTATTTTTCACTTCTCTTGCTCGAAAAGTGTATCATAATAGTGTAGCTTAGCAGGCCTAAAACTCGAGTTTAATCCCTCGGGCTAAAAAGTAATTTTTCTTTTTAATTTTTGTCTAAAATCATCAGCCAGTACAAAGCATTCGTTCTCTTACATAAAAACTCGACTTCTTGGTGCTCCGTCAACCTTTTTTTTGAAAATAGAACCTTCTTGGTGATGTTTTATGAAGGTTGATTCTTCCCTTCACGGTAGAATGCGAACTCTTTCGTTGCGGGTTAAATAGAGATTTAAAAAAAAAGATGGTATTGGCGCTAAATCTCTAGAATTTTCTTCATTCCAAATCACAAACTTTTACGTTTAACTTCCTGACTTTTACTTCCAAATTGTGAACGTGAAAAATGTCATCAAGTGATAGTGAAGATGCTAATATGCAAATGGAAGAAAAGGGCAAAGAAATAATTATGAATCTGTTGCCGACAAAATCACGTGGAATATATTTAAAGAGTTACGAAAATTTTATGAAATGGAGAGATGAGAAACGTGTGGATTCTTTTACAGAAGGGGTTTTTCTCACTTATTTTGATGAATTATCGAAAAAATTCAAATCGTCGACTCTTTGGAGCACATATTCAATGTTAAGAATGACCTTACAAACGAGACACGACGTCGATATTAAAAAATATGTAAATTTAACGGCTTTACTGAAGAAATTGTCCACTGGATACAAGGCAAAAAAATCTAAAGTCTTGACGACACAAGAAATCGAAACATTTTTAAATAACGCTCCAAATAAACAATACTTGGCAACAAAGGTAACCTACTACTTATGTACTCAACTCAAACTAAATAAATAGATACCTACCTACATACCTAAATTATGTACCTAGGTTATTACGATTAATAACACACGTATTTTTTTGTTCAACAGGTTGCTTTAATTTATGGAATCAGCGGTGCATGCAGAGGAATAGAGCTTGCTAATATAACGCTAGAAGACGTAGAAACGGATACAAACCTACAAGCTGTGAGTCTGCCGAACACGAAAACAAACAAAGAGCGTAAATTTGTCATCAGTGGAGAATACCTTAATATAGTTAAAGCCTATCAGGAGTTACGTCCCACTAATGTTTCAACGAGAAGATTTTTTCTAAATTATCAAAATGGTAAATGCACAAGGCAAGTCATAGGCAAAAATAAATTTGGTAACATGCCTAAAGATATTGCCACTTATCTAAATTTACCAAATCCGGAACTCTACACGGGCCATTGTTTCCGCAGAACATCCGCGACTCTGTTGGCGGACTCGGGTGCGAATATAACGACATTAAAACGGCACGGTGGATGGAGGTCCGATCAAGTGGCTGAAGGTTATATAGAGGACTCTATACAAAACAAGTATCACGTCACGCAGCGGATTACGGAAGGAATCAATATTCTACCAAACATTACAGAACCCCAAGCATCTACATCGCGGGATTGGATGAATATGTCAACTCAGCTGAAGCCGCACTCAGATCTTAATAATGCACGAAACTCAAGCATGAGTCGAGTCTCTCCAACTTTTACTCCACAACAATCAACTCAAAATATTACACACACATCCCAATCACAGAGAACCGAAATAAAATTGCCCGGGAAAAACATATCACTAAACATTCAAAATTGCTCTAACTGCACATTTAATTTTTAATAAAATTTTTGAAAATTGTCTAATTTTGAATTGTTTTATTTTCTCGCAATCGAAGTGAAAAGTAGAGTGTTTTACTCGGGCCAAAACCACCCATTATAACTCGGTCTTCTCATCCTCCCTCGCTACGCTCGGGAGTATAACAACCTCGTATATAATGGGATGGTTTAGTCCCTTGTAAAACAATCTACTATTATCTATCACAATGTTTAATCATGAACAAATTTATTTCTTTATCAATTGCACGTGCCTTTTTTTGTGATAACTATTAACAATAGAATACCTAAACTTATCAAGGAAAACAAGATTATTCAATTTCACTAAGTGCTATTTTTATTAGCGAGATTATTAAATTAAAGGTTTTTTACGAGATAACATCATCATAAATTACTTATCGTAAGGAAAACTTTTTGTTAAATCTTATAAGATTTGATTTTGTAATTTACTACGGGCAAAGTGTTTCTGGTCGAGAGTCGATGGAAATCAATTATTTTACGAATGTAAGACAGCCTAGTTCCCTAAGAACAAAATATCTTCTTCAACCTCACCTCAACAGCCTATAATGGTCCACTGTTGGACGCAGGCCTTCGCCTGTTAATCGCCTTATTGGTTTTTATCTCATGGGGGGTAATGCCCATAATCGCCACGCTGGACATGCGGGTCGGGGATCGGTGTTCGGTGGTAGATCTATTCTGCAAGAGGCGCTGCTGTCGCCCCCCCGGTGTATGTCCCTTAGTCTTACGACACCCGTGGGAAGAGTAAGGGTGGTGCAAATTCTAAGCCGGCAACTCATCAAAACATCTTAGTACAAAACGAAATTTGATTGCCTCAACTCAAAGAAGTCCCATTGCACCCACCCTGTATGTTCATTCCGAAAAAAAAGCGTGCAAAGCCGCGGGCCGGGCAGACGTATCTTTAATTAGTAGATACGTTCACTATTAAGACCTTTAATTATTAATTACTTTAATTATTAAGTACCTACCATTTAAATCTTTATTGTCATTAAAAGGGCGAAACAGGCCGCAAGTAGCCTAGTTTTAATATTCAACCGGTCGGCGCGGCGCCGCCGGCATGTAGCGAGGGGAGACGGGGGGGTTTTAGTAGGAGGGGTACGGGGGGAGGCAAGTAAAGGAGAGAGGGGTGGGGGAACGAGCCGCGGGGGGTGGCAGGGAGGTCAGACCGGTGCATCGGACTAGGGATGGGAGGAGCTAACGGGTGTTGGCGTGGTGATTTTAGAAACTGCGTCTACTTTATTTTAACATAAGGATCAGTTGAGCTACTTCTAGACTGTTTGCAACAATCTGCAGTTAGCTCAACTATTTCAATTAGTTCGATTTCTAATTTGTATTTCTTCATAAATTGTATATTTTTTTTGCTAATAATGGTTTTTATAGATTGATCATAATCTCAGAGTATTCAAGGATGAATAAGATCCTTCTGGAAAAAAAGCTCCATCTTATTATACCACACCTTCAGTTATCAAAGTGAGTGATGGGTTTAGCCGGTAGGAGTCCGGCATAAATCCATGAGGATTCCCCCACTATAAAAACAAGATCCGTCAAGTGCGAGTGTAACTCGCGTGTTGAGAGGGTTTCGAACATTTGCCAATTATACAAATATGTATTATAGGTACCTACCGATTAGAGACTTTGCTATTTAATTCAAAGCTTCAAAGCTGTAAGTTCTTCAACTTTTTTCAAAGATGTATTTCGAAAAGTATAAAACCTACAGAAATTTCAACAATTGTTTTGAAATGTACGAACTGACCTTTAATTTGATACTCAATGTGTCCCATAGGTTTCTTTTGAAATTTCAACATCACAATTTGTACTGAAAAAATTCATTTACATATTTTCTTTCTTGTAATCAGTAATGGCGTACGAAATGAATTATTATTTCAAATTTTAAGTTAATAGCAGCGATAGTTACAGAGATATTCAAGAAATAATAGGGACGGAAGCGAGACCATAAGGGTTTTGAAACCGATCTCGAAACCCTAAAAAAGGTAGAACGAATTTCTTTGAGATCTCGAAACTTCTAGAGTCTATAGGCAGTGCACCGGATTATGTAAAAGAATGATCCCGACCTTCCAAGGACTATGGGAGCGCTCACACTGCAAGCGATCAGTCGTACGTTTACTTACGACGTCTCTGACGATCTCTCTGATGAGATCTCGAAACATCTAGAGTCTAGAAGTTTCCAGATCTCATACCTGTAGAATCTAGAGGACCTTGTTGAGTCAGACAAAGGGTTATGATCTTGAAACCTTTATCTTTATTCAGATGCTGATTCTATTTATAGTTTCAAGTCATAGTTAGGGCCAACCACGCTACGCAGTTACTGATTATACAAACCAAGGTTATCTTAAACCACGAGCTTTACTTGAACGAAATATTTCCGGGACATACAGTAGTTACAGTACGTAGGTGGGTACAGTTCTTACGATAAGGCGCTGATTATAAGTAAGTTTTACGGGGATTTCTACATGTGCAGGTGAATATGAATCTTTACCCCCCTGAGATAACAATGTTACTTGTAACAAGTGCACAAAAACAGCGGTACCAACAGGTTCTGATAAAAAAGATACAAAAAGTCCTTCGACAAAAAGGTGTTTTGGCGCCGCCATAGTTTTATCATCGCACAACACTAGTGAGGTCAGACGTAACCGGCGGGGCCCCCCGCAGCCCGCGCCGCCCCCGGCTCAGTATAAAGCATTGCCCCCACGCGCGCGCCGCGTCTAACGTTACAGCGCTGCCGTATAGTTCGGTCGCGCTACGATCGTGAACACACGCGCTTACAAATTGTGAAAGTGTCAGTGAGAGTACCGCGCTAAGCGAGAATCTCAACCAAGGCGAGGAAATTGTTTCGTTAATTCACCAACTAGTGGGGTTCAATGGAAGCGAGATTCGTGACCTGCCGCAGCGCCCAGCAGATCAAGCCGCCTGAGAAGAGCCTCGCGCCGCCACCGACGGTGAAAGGCCTCTTGTCCCGCTTCGGGAGCCAGGCCCAGGCGCTGTTCGCACCCAAGAAACCACGCTTCGGATCCTCGGTGGCCATCCACAAACTCCGCGAGAGCAAGTGGTTCAAACACGATGAACAGAACATTCTGTGCTCGGTTCTCGAGTCGGGATTCATCCTCGAGGTTCGCGCGGAGGACAACCTGCCGGAAGATTCTACCCTGTCTCCCGACTACCACATGTACGCAGTCGCCATGTGGAAAAAGGGCAAAGGTGAGTTTCGATAATTTTTTAATTTGTGTAAGTGAACATGAGAATTTATCGTTTATCGTCGGAATGTAGGACGTGCGATAACAAGCATTCGGGGCGAGCCTCAATGCGAGACTAAATAAAGTTGGCGCGCTACCACGGACGCACGTAAGCATCGAGTTCACAATAGGTTGTAAGTAAATAAATTATGCTAAACACCCATGTGCATACTTTTAAAACTGGTACAGCGCATGAATAATAAATCAGCAAGGCGATTCGGCGCCAGTTAAGAATGCGATTCGAAAGGGCGAAGACCTTGATTTTGTAAAGCAGTTAGGCTTTCTCAAGGATTATAAACAAGTCCTAACAGGTTGAGATGAATCATGCCGAAAACTCGCGACCATTGACATTGCTAATGTGGTAATTTTGTCGGCAGAAAAAACAAAGAACCCGGAACAGATAGACATCTACACGGTACAACAGAAAGGTGTTAGAAAACGTGTTATTAAAACCACAATGAGTTCTTTCTGGAAGAAGGACTCTGTGATACGCATCAACAATGTGGACGACAAGCAGGAGACGCCAAACATCGAGAAGGACATCAGGGCCAAGGTAACTGTCGACACCACGGGAGATACACTTCGTTTCCAATTCAATCATAACTTTCCCAAACTTCCGAATAACGTCAGTTGCGTAATGAGCACTCCCATAAAATGATTGATTCCATGATCAGTAACTTTCGAAACACTTAACTTGAGTATCAATGACATAAGGCCTTCGTAAATGCATAATCTGCAGATGAAAAGGCTAGATTTCTTGAAGTTGTCGAAGCATTTAAACAGTCAAGACCTAAATTGTTCGTTTTATTCTCGTAGACTTGCTACATACTCTGAGATGGATTAAATCAATGACCTCGATTCGATTGCAAATCGCTGTTCCAATTCAGGACTTTGACAATTTGGTCTTGATTTTTCTAAGCACTTCCTAGTTAATTCTCATTCTAATGCATGAAGTTCGAACCTTGATGGGTTTCTTCTCTATCGCGTTTTTTCACAACCGTAGGTTTGCGTCAGAATTGGAAACTCTCTTTACAGATAGCGAGGGTCGTTAGACTCTCGTTGTTGGGCAACTGTGGGCACAGTTGAACAGTGGAAGCTACTAAGGAGGTTCCTCTACTGATTGCAGCTGGATATGGCAACTAAGTCAAGGTTCGAGAGGAATTGGCACAATACCCTGCACTTCGTTCATTGGTGCCGATATGGAGAGACGCCACAAGAAGCTCGCATGAGACAGGTAAGAACAATCTAACACTCTCGAACCCTTTTCACGTGATGCGTTGTTATAAATCAGCGGAAAAACCTTTCGACTTTGTTTTCTGATCATTTTCGGTTTTAGACTTCATTTGTATAAATTCAATTGCATGTTGCGTGTCATTGACCGGGAAGCAAAGCTGCCCTTGCATTTAATGAGTCTTGTGATGGCAGTTTTACATCATTTACACATTACGTTCTAAAGAATCCAATCGTAAATGCATTGTTTCATTGGCTTTGTGTCTGTCTGCCGTTCATTGTTTATTTTTCTAAGGAGGCATTGGGAAGTGGGCACATAATGGGCGATCATGTACCGCATGGGCAGTGGGAGAGTACCAAACGATCGCAAAACGAAGCAATTTTGTTACAGATCAGCTTAACGACGTCGAAAACACCCATGATTATCATCTTTTGATGGTAATTTGAGGCGCTTTGGACTATCGGCTGGCGTCTTAGTACCGGTGAGGTTTTTTATAATGTACCGGAGTTCTATGTGCCCCATTTTGTGTCTGTTTACTAATGTGATGTGTACGCGTTCATATACTGATCATATTGAACTTCTATGGCAGTGTTTCAGCCGTCAAATCAATTGCACCTATACCTACGGAAGAGGTGCGAATGCAACTACGGTACAATACCGAACCAAGTCGTAGATTGTTTGAATTCAAAGTCCGTTCACCTTACCTAATTGATCGCGAAGAATTGCAAAATATTTAGTAACATTGCGTGTCTGTAATTATTTGAAAGAACGATAAAAGATTATCGTTATTTAAACTTGCGTCGTATTTGAATATACGACCAAACATATGTCGTATGTAACATCTTAGAATCAATTTAAATTTGTGGGCCATATTGTAGTAAATGTGGTAGTGATTGGCATACGCGCCATTTCTAGTTTTTCTGAGTTTTCATAATCAATTAAATCTAATTAGTGAGGACATGACCGTCTACTGTTATTATTTGATTTATTCTGTTAGAATAACATTCCTGGCTTCGCAATGCCACTTAGTAGACACACTTTTATTTGATTTGATTCATTGCTTTATGTTATGTCGTGTTTAATATTTCTATGCCTTCAGCTTCGTAGGTATCTATTAAAGAATCATTAAGGTTTTATAATTCACTTGCTGCTTATAATTTGTTTCTTTTGCATTATTTAGTTATAGTTATGGACTTCACAGTTGGTCTCGGGTTAAACTTACAGATCATCGTAAATTTTATATAAGTAAGAACATACGGATCAAAATAACTAAACTTTCGATTCCTTACTGCAGACGAATTTATTTCGAAAACACTGCATAATATCAGTAGTACATAGAATACCTACTGCCAATAAGTGCTTCATTCTCATGTTAATACCCACTGGATCGACGTCAACCGTATAGTATTTAATTGTTTCATTGCATAACAATAGAGTCGTCCTAGTTAAATCAGGTTTTCCTATACCTACAAACTTTTACCTACAAACTTTTTGTTATAATAAAGGTTTAGCTAAGTAATTCGTACAATGACACTTCAATTGTTTTATATTAATTTCAGTGAGGGGTAATCTACACTACAATATAAATTCGTAAATATTAATCATTAATTTACATTATCAACGATTACCTACGTTAGCGCCTGGCAACATAAGCATTAGTGAAAAATAGATATGAATATGCATTTTTATCGTACGTTTCGTGATAAAGTTCGGAATGCATAGCTACCGGAATTAGCGCTATCATTCGTATAGAAACGTGACAAAAGTCGACCTCTACCGATACAGGCTTTGGTTATGTGTTCACGAATCTAAAATTCCTTAGATCTGGCACGTAGATCGATACGTGTCTTTCTGAAATACAGTAATGTTCACATCTTTTTAAAGACAGTTATAGTTTTATATAGTATATATGTTTAGTAGTTAGTAGTTTTAATGGTTTTATAAATGCGGATGATATTGAAAGTAGTCAATAAGTAGGGTTGACATTTAACCCAATTTTGTAGAATTTATAGTTTATATTAAATTTGATTTGTGATAAATAAACAAATAAAAAGCCAATGACTACTTATCGGGTATTATCACATTACTTTTCTTTTATCTTATGTTAACAAATCGCGAAATTTAAAAGTTTAAACAAACGGTCCATTCATTCAGGTGAAGGGTTTTGTAAACCAGTTACTCAAACGTGAACAACCAAATTTGTAGGGCAAATCGAATCAATGACACTTGAATAAAAAGTTTGACATTTCTAAATGCCATATTTGGTTTTAAGAATCTTCATTGAACTTTTGTATAATGAAGTTTCACAAATCGGAAATCAATAACTGTCATTTCTTAAGGCTAACAAAATAAGGTCTTAGACGAATCAAATTTAAACAATAAATTATTATCAAATAACAAATAAAGCGTTGATTCATTCGATTTTTCATTTTGGTTAGTATTGCTTAGCAGGTAGCTAAATTTCCAATTCCTTGTTACAGATAAGCGAATCGCTGAAATGGGGTAACATCGGAATGAGTATGGGCGTTATGCTAGTCAATCAGCATCAGGTACGGGAGAAGGCTCGCTCAGTCTGAGGGTGGGCTTCCAGTGGACCCCCTACCACTGGATACAAGTGCTTCTGCTTTGGGCGGCGATCGCCTGTCGACTATGTTTAAATCTAAGCATAGGACGGGGATATGACCGTCATCTAAGCATAAATTTATGGCGTTTTTAACGTCATTTAAGCATAGATTTATGGCGATTTGACCGCGCTCTAAGCATAAGTTGATGGGGATTTGACTGCATAAATTTATGGCGATTTGAACGCCATCGCATATATATGTTGAAAAGCATACTAAATTGTTTCGATATAGACTTTCCCCCCATGTTTATTGTAAGCATTCTACATAAATAATTGTCCGGACACTTTTTTTTTTTTAAATTCTGAGATATTTACAGTTTCAATACTCCAGCTCTATTTAATAGTTACCTACTTCTATTTTCTATCTATTACTTTTTTTTGTTCTGATGATATTTATTTGTATCTTTCTTAGTATACTATCGAATCGTAAAGATTTTTGATTCAAGCTATAAAATGTTTAAAACCCTACTTCTTATCTATGCTTTTTCTTTAAATATATTCAAAATTGTGATGTAAAGGGAATAATGGAGGAGCTTTCGCATAAAATTTGAGAATTGTAGAAAATTGATACTGTTTAAAACATTCCTATATCTTAGACAAAAGACGCCCTACGGCTGAATATATTTAAATCTGTACTCTAGTAATTTGTTAATTACGTAAGAAATTTATGTGAAATCTTGTTCGAGTGGCACCTAGTCTGCAAGTATTTCCGTTTTCTGATATAAAAGACTGCTATCTGATTTTCTGTGAAAATTATTTATAGACTACGAAATTTCTTTCGGAATTCGCTGTCAAATTCAATGTTACTAGTATTGAATTGATGTTATTTGACCACAGAAGGGTTTTTGTTCCCAGATAGGGTCAAAGGTTAAAAAGTATTTTATTTATATTATGACCTAATAATTATGTAAGACAGAAAATGTGTTGACTGTTGTGAAATATCGTACATGTGTAAGTTTTAATGTTCTATTTATAATAAAGCATTTTTTAAATAAATAAAATGATGATATTATTTGATGTTTTATTTAACCCAGAAAACACACACTTACACGGCTAAAACTTTCCGGTTACGAACATGGGTAAAAAGTTCAAAAGTTAGGATATGGAAGGTATAATCTCCGACCGAAAAATCCTATATCGAGAAATATTGCACAAAAAGCTAAGATAAATTTCAGAAGTTAATAAATTTATTTCTTTAGGCTTTTAAAATAAGCAGTGGCAAATTTAGATTTTATGAAAATGTTTATCTGACATACATTGCTTAAAAACAAATATACAGGGTTATTGGTAAATTAGTGACAATACGTGAACTACATGATGATGGGTCCTGCCCATCATCACAAACACGTTCGTGAAGGCGCCAAGTTGAAATTAAAAAAAAATATAAGTCATCTCTGATACTAAATGAAAACATCTTTGTCTGGAACCCAACGAGTTACTTAAGGCCGATCTTTCACTCTCATATCTTCTGTTAATTCAGGGCAGAGCTGTTTTTAAGTTGAGTTTCAAATAAAACCTCTCTAACGAACGATTATTGAATTGCGGGGGTACCCATTACCAATACCAAAATTAAGAATTAAGACCTGGCGTCTTCACAAACGTGTTTGTGATGATGGGCTGAACCTGCAGTACACGTATTGTCACTAATTTACCAATAACCCTGTATATTTATTTAAAGAAAATTACAATAACAGAATACAATAACTACAACTAGTATTTACACTTAAAATATAAAATACTTTCAAAAGCATTTCACGTAAAATTAACAAAATAATATTTATTGGTATAACGATTATGAGGAAAGATTTGTAACACATGGCAACAGCACGTTATGATAATGTAAACAAAGTAAATTTATTTTATATTGTATATAATATATACATGTAGAATATTCTCGAAACGATATTCCTCGGAATCAGCTAATTGAGTTATGAATGGAAACAACCATTGCCAGGTCAAAGCGATAAATATTTTATTGAATTGATAACTATTTATAGATTCACAGATAGGGTGCAAAGTTCAGCTTTGTAAAAAAAAATCTCAGAATAACTGTCACTTAAATAGTGTAAGTTGCCTGCCGTGCCAGTCGCGGCGTAAGAATTGACACACTCAACTCAGACTGTGAATGTAGTAAGAGTCGACCGTCGATTAAGGCTGTTGTATGGGTCAAACTATCACCACTACCTATTTTATCTTATTATTACGTTGAACAAAGGAAATTTCCAAAATCCATCGTACAGTTCGTGATATCTTTTTTAAGCTTTTTTTAAATGCCTCTGTAATAGTTTTATTCTATTTAGTTTAGCCAGAAAATCGAAAATAGATATTGGTGGCCACCAAGGGCAACTTCGATATTCTGCCTAAACCTAATAGAATAAAACTATTACAGAAGCATTAAAAAAAGCTTATAATAGGTATCACAAACTGTACGATGGATTTTTGAAATTTTCTTTTTTCAACTTGATCATAAGAATAAATAGGTGGCGGCGCTAGTTTGACCCATACCACAGCCTTAAGGGAATCTATCATAGGAAGCCAGCAGCTTCCTTCTGCTATTTTGAACATCTGTACTGCTAACACCAAACCGCCTGCCAAGTCATATGGCAAACCCCCCCGGGGGAGGCACGTTCAATAGGGTATTCATGCACAGAATCCTTATAGGATCACTTGTCCGTCTGTCAATCCTCTTTTCACAGGAACGCGTGGAGGTATTGAGTTGAAATTCACATCAAATACCCAGGTCATCTTGAAGCAGTGATATAAATCAAACTTCTAAGTCAACGCGATCAAAAGTTACAGCCGTTGACGCCCAAATTTTTTGAAATTTCCGATGGAATCACATGCACACAAAACTTCTAGGGTACGTCCCGTTGACTTAGAATGATATTTGGCAAGAAACAAAGTCTTTCAATAAAATATATGCATTGTTTTTTTTTTATAATCAGGTATTAATGTCGTTACCACAAAAAAAAACCCCACAATTTTTTCAATAAATAAGAAAGAAAACGAAAAAAAGCACAGTTTCGGGTGATAAAAACATTGCCTTTTTTCTGTGACGTCACCGTTCAGTATGTCAGCTTCAGTTCCTTCAATCAAAATAAAATTAGAAACAAATAAATGATTAAAACCATCATGTTTGTTATTTATGTGATGTCTAATAAATAATGTGCTTTCTTTCGTTCGTTCTTTAAAAAAAGATATCCCGCTAAAGCTTCATGACAATACGGTTAACGGTGACGTCACTTTTTGCTGAGTCTTAAAGATCTACTTTTTAATGATTAAATTTCACAATAAAATCATCAAATAATATGCAGATATATTTCTGTATCAATAGAGAATACAAATAAAAATAATCAGCTTTTTTGATGTCTCATGCATTTGGAACACAATAAAATTAAACTAGGGGCCGACGGCGGCGCGCGGCGAGGAAGCTCCGTCAGGTCCCCCCCACCCGAAGAGTGTCCATTCTATACGTTAGTGTTATTATGAAGGGTGTTTGGCAGACCGGGTGCCATATGGTAACTGGTGGTAGGTGTAACTAAGTCCAATAGCTTTATGGCTTTTTAACCCTGAAAAGCCACTCGGTTATTTTTAAGATTTTTAGAAGTCTCAAAGAAGTCCGAACAGCATTTCAGTGGATAGCGATCGCTCGTGCGCTTCGTCCAAAATGATAGCGCAGTATTGTTCCAGATCCGGCTCTCTCAGTCACTCGCGCAGTAGTATACCGTCCGCCATGGACTATCTATAGACATCTTACAGCTTGTCATGTAACACTTACCTCTCTCAGAAGTCCGAACAGCATTTCAGTGGATAGTGATCGCTTGTGCGCTTCGTCTATGATGACAGCGCAGTATTGTTCCAGATTTGGCTCTCTCAGTCCTTCGCGCAGTAGCATACCGTCCGTCATGGACTATCTATAGACATCTAACAGCCTGTCATGTAACACTTACCTCTCTCAGAAGTCCAAACAGCATGTCAGTGGATAGGGACCGCTCGTGCGCCTCGTCCATGATGACAGCGCAGTATTGTTCCAGATCCGGCTCTCTCAGTCCCTCGCGAAGTAGTATACCGTCCGTCATGTACTTTATGACTGTGTTCGGGGATGTGCAGTCTTCGAAACGGATTGCGTAGCCTACTTCTTCGCCTGTTGATAACAATTTAAAAGTCATTTTCTCCTATCGTTTTCATTTTAGAGAACACAAGGGAAATTAATAACGGGATTCACATTATAGTCAATTGTAATTTTACTGTGGGTAAATCTGCCTGAAACGGTAGGTTGATTTAACGTTGATCGAACTTTATTTCTCAATATCTTTGAATGAAAATTGGTAGTACAAGACAACGTTGCTTTCTGTGGTTGAGAGGTTCCCAGTTATCCGTAAATAATTTGATACCAAACCAATAGATGGCGCTATAAACTATTTGCAGATAGAACATTTGTCCCGCGAAGAAGGAAAATATAACCCGCTACCTTCTTCGCGCGTCTTAGCCGGTCCACTGCGCTACAAAGTCGCTATAGACAACACGCTCACCTAGTTTACAGTTCATTTCGTCCGACACGCGCTTAGCCACCGACATCGCAGCCACACGACGCGGTTGTGTACACCCGATCATTCCCAGCTTACTGTATCCTTCTTCGTGGAGGTACTGAGTAAGTTGGGTTGTCTTGCCGCTGCCGGTTTCACCTGGAATTTCATATTTGTTAATTAACCACATCTCTGAAGTTACGGTACATATTAATTTATTGAATATAAGTTCAAAATTTGTGAAAATATTACTAAGTAATTTTTATTTATTTTCAAACAATAGTTACAATTGTGTTGGAAATTATTTTGATATTAGGTGGAAATTGTTAGGTGCACTAAAGTAGGTCTAAGCTAAAAAAAGTGATTCGATGAAAATAATATCACCAAGCTATGGCGTTCATTAGGGGAAACCTATGTCCAGCAGTGGACTAACATCTAATAGGCTGATGATGATTGAGAGGAGTAGGTATACTAAAATTTACATATTTTTTATCGTACAATGATTCCGCAGGTATCGCCTATTTTCATCTATTCTATCTACTAACCTCATCGAAGCTAACTTTGGCTTAACATAGAGTTATAGAGTTAATCTTGTTATTGCGACTTCTTTTTGAAATTTAATTTCATCATACTGCGGAACATGCCTCCCCAAAAAGGGGTGATATTGATATTTGATAGCAGTGGGGGTGTTAAAATGTCGTAGTCGATTTTTACGACGAATTTCGATCCGATATCAGATTTCATTCATAAATGACTTTGTTGACATAAAATATATTGGATTCTAGAACCGAAAATACTTATTATATCTACTCACCAACAATAATAACGACGCTGTTCTCCCGTATAACTTGCATCAGCTCTTCCCTGACCGCGAACGCTGGCAGGAACCGCCTCTGTTCGGCTATCGTCTTTTTGTTTACGAAGTCCGATTTGGATTTTGGTTCAGCTTCTGCCGCCTCTGAAATGTCAATAATACAATACAATACAATACACTTTATTGCACACCAAAAAAATACAAAAGAAAAGAAAGAATACAGGAGAAAAATAAATAACAGAGATGCACAATGGGCGGCCTTATCGCTAAGAGCGATCTCTTCCAGACAACCTTGGGATGGACACGAAGCAGTAATGTCAATGTTAGGATTAAAGATTTTAAATTATAGGAAAAAAACTTGCAGCTGGTACAGTAGATGGATAGTGTCGTCCAACATTATCTTGATTTTTGAGGAAAAAATTTAATTAAAAATAAATAAAATCATTTATTCTTCTCTCGACAATGAGTTTAAATTTAAAAAAAAAAACATAAAAAGCAACGCACACATGCGGACATACACGAATACAAACTGGACGCATTAAGCAAAAATATTCAAAATAGAATTTTGCGTTTTTTTACGTCGAAAATGACATGTTTTCGTCCTATTTGTTTTGTATTAAAAACAACAATATCTTACGTTTTGTTTCTTAAGGAACATAGCTTATATTGTCTAGTTACGGAATAACAACACAATGTCGAAGTTGCGAGCAGCTGTCGCCGGATTCTTAATAAGTTTCAAAAGATACATTCCTGTGAAGAATCAAGAATCAAAATCTCTTTATTTCAATCAATAAAATAAATAATGTACACTGAGAAAGGGAGGTCAAGACGAAGCAATGCTCGGGAAGCAAGTACAGACAGTGGATATTTAGTTATAGGGATTATTTTAGGGGTCTGTACCCAAATAGTGCTTTAGTTATGAAAATTAAGAGCGATCCAAGTCGCAGATTCTAAACAAACCTTTATCAAGATGCTCTGCATATTTGTACGCTTGCTTCGTTGGACCATCCTCTGTTTCTTCCTGCTCCTTCTGGATACCCATTATGTTACCTGAAAAAGAACAGTTCTTTTAAATACTTAAAGAGGCGAACCTCACGGGTTTGGTTGCCAAACTAGGCCTAGATCTACTGAGATGAGTACTGATGTGAATACTGATTCAAGAGATCCCCGTGGTAAAAAACTCGTATGTACTCGTAGTTCGAGTTAAATTCAATATTTTTTTCTTTGGTTTCTTGAATGTGAAAACACGATAGAAAAAAAAATATGAAAGTGCACATAATTTGATCGAGATCTCAGGAACCTTGCGGTCTATTGAAATGACTTGTTTTAATTTGTAGGTTATTACTAATTTTTTGGTTCCTTGAACCAGTTTCTTCATAAGATGTATAGTTTTCTTGTGAAAAAGCAAAAACTAGATTTTTGTGCTTACTTGCCGTTCCAAAAACGTATGCTCTGTCCCGAAAAATGAAGAAACTACGCCGCAGTTTTTAATTATTACCTATTATTAAACCTGGTGTACCTACTCGTGCAAATAAACGATTTTATATTTGTATTTTTGCAACGCATCCCTCTTTTCGCCGTGGATTTGAGGATACCCTCAAATCGGGCGGGATTTTCTTTTTATTTCTCCTTCTCAGACGGGCTAGCAAAATTTTACGTCTGCGGGTCTGCCCTATGTAGATTTCTTCAAAACTGTATTCGTATACAGGTAGTACCAGATAATATCAACATTAGAAACTTACCAATTTTAGTTCCTTCTAGTTTCCAATGTTTCTTCTGCGCTTTTCGTCTCTCCTTCTGTTCTCTAAAAGCTTTCACTAGGGCCGAACCCTTGCGGGCGTTTATCGCCATGTCTGCCGTCGGATCTTTAACCTAGAACAAAATATGATAAGGTTTAAAATGCTTATGGTTCCCACATGGACGCGGGGAAACACGACCTCTGTGATGTTGGCGAGGGCCTACCTGTGACGCAGGTGGTGGTGTGTTTCCCGCCATAGAACAAATGTATAAAAGTTGTATTATATGCTGCTGCAGGTACGAGTGTTTTTCGATGAAAATTTTACAGCCTCTATGGTGCAGTGGGCGAAGGTCTGACGACTGAGATGCAGAAGGTTGCGGATTCGATTCCCGGAATGGGACAAATGTTTGTATGATCTGCAGGTCTGGGTGTAGAAGTATATCAATCATCATAACACAAGCTTTTCTTACTTTGGCCAGATGATGCAGTGTGAATTGTCACACATCAGTTTTTTTTTATATGTGGTACTTACTGGTATAACTGGTTCTGGTTGCTTAGTGAATACGATTCTTCCATCGAGGAACGGCGGCACTATGTTGTGAACCAATAGATGAACTCTGTCGACACTTTCCTGAAAACACAGTAAAATTTTTGTATTTTTCGTACACTTAAATTTATTTTCTAAAAATCAAATGGCTAGTTAATGGTTAGTTAGTTGGCTGATCTCTGAACATTGAGACGTGATCATATTTACGCAAGCACAAAATAAATCAGATGCATACATTATGCAGACGTTCTAATTTGTTAAGGATTTCCTCCGTGGCATCAAAAAAACAGGAGTCAGCATAATCTCATAGGGGAAGAAGAAGTGATTACACGTGACAGTAAATTTGCAGGTCGTCAGCATACAGGTGGACACTTGGAGGAAATGACAATCTGAGTGATAAAGATGGAGAAGAGGAGAGGTAAGAGAACACCACCCTGCGGTACGCCCGCAATGTCGCACCAATCTGAACTACTCAAATCCAGAACACGAATTTGTAAAATGAAGGTTGTAAAATTTTTCGTAGACCTAACCTATGTATGCTTCTTTTTAATTTTTTTCTCTGCTCAAATAAAAAAACCAGAAACTGATAAAGCTTATTTGCTCATCTTTCTTCCATATTTTTTCATGCAAATCAATATTATTAATAGAATGCACCACTCATCAGCATTCTGTTCCGCTCCCACAGCACGTTGTCCTTGCGCGGACACCTTGCGCTTCTGTCTCTTTTCTATTTGTTCTACTGTCCAATATAATTCCTAAGACATACCTCATCCAAATCATTGTTCACATTGATAGAATGTACCACCCCACTCGTCAACATTCTGTTCCGCTCCCACAGCTCGTTGTCCTTGTCTATCTGCTGGCGTTGCGCCGACACCTTCCGGTTTCGTCTCTTTTCTATTTGTTCTTCTTTCTTCGCCACATATTCTGCGCTTGCGCCGCGGAAGGGGTCTGATTCGTCAGCCTCGCCTAGAATATAGAAAGACATAAATTATCATTCCATCACCTGGTTCCACGCTATTTTCGGAATGTTTGCGATTTCATACCAAGTGAAATCGCAAACATTGAGAGGGACAGTTGGCTTATACAAAAATTGCCCCGAACAACCCTCCCTGATCTTATTACGGGAAGGTTAGGTAAACACACATGCAAACAGAAGCAAATAGGGACCGGGTAGCACCCACACGTATTGCACACAGAGGCGTATTGACGTGGGTATGCTCACATTCGCAACAGAATATGTGTTCCCTCGTAAACGTGCTAACTTATAGATCACCGCGTTTGTATGTATTTTGCGGAGGGGTCTAATTCTAAGTGGGGGAACTTGGGATCTGCACTGACATCTCGCATGGGAGTGTATTGTGCATTGCCCTCCTGCCTGACCAGGCCCTAACCAGCTCAGTTCCTTGAAGTACTAGAGCAGGACTCTTGGCGATTGACAGCTTCGTTTCAGGTTTTCTGTGGGTGTGATTGGATTTGATGCCACTATGAGACTCTTAAATCCCGTTTCCGTGTTTTTGTGTACTCCGTTTTGCGGGGGTATAACGAGTTAGTAAAGCAGTTCCTAAAACTCTTCTATGGATAGATCAGAGAGAAAATAATAATGAATGAGGTAGTTACCTTCGCCCATGTTGTACCACTCTCTGTCGAGTTTCTTCTCAGCCTCCTCCCACTCGGGGTCATCAATGTCCAGCCCGCGCCGTGAACTCGCGAACCTTGAAAGAAATATAATTTGATGATACCCACAAATGAAAATTACTGGAGAGAGACCCTGAACCCTGCATGGGTCTTGATCTTGAGTTAATGTATGAATAATAGTTTATTTCAGACAACTTAGTCCGTATTCCAAACATCACACATAATAAATAACAAAAAGTTTCAAATAACAGTCTTGCGAGATACAAAGACCCATAATTAAGGATAATTTAAAAAATCTTCAGTTATTTATGAATCACTAGCAGTGCCTCGCGGTTTCACCCGCGAATTCCGGTTCCAGTGGGAATTCCGGGATAAAAAGTAGCCTATGTGCTATTTCACTAACTATAATCTATCTCTGTGCCAAATTTCATCCGTTCTCGCGACAAACATCCATCCATCAGTTTCAGTTTATTTTATACAAGAACCATTTTTACATCGTGAATAGTACTTATCAAAATCAAAAATTCTTTTTTCCATAAATACAAAAATGTACACTTATAAAAAGACAAATTCTTAAAATAAAACACTGACACGGAAATAAAGTGGTAGGTACTTTTGATTTCTGTCGCTTCGGTATGTAGACTGAAGTTAAGAAGCGGCTATGAAACCTTTAGCCTGTTAGTTGTTATTTTTCGGGTTGGAGCAAAACCAGTGCCAAACTTTTTTATCTTCTAAATAATCTGATAATTTGTAGTAAGCCTTTTTGCACAGAAAGGTTTTATCACTATTAAATAAAATATAGTCAATTAAATTAAAAGCATGCAATTATAAATATAATCAAATTCATCTAACATAACAATTACTTTCGTGTGATAAACTCGTCAATCGTGTAAAAACAGCCCTTCAGCAAAATAAATAAATAAATAATGCTGGACAATTCACACAGCATTATGTTGCCCCAAGCTAAGCAGAGCTTGTGTTATGGGTACTAGATAACTGATATACATAATACAATACATTACATGGATAGATATTTTTTTATTATACATATAAAACGACCAGAACACCCTGAACAAATATCTGCAGATCGTACACACATTTGTCCCGAGGCGGGAATCGAACCCGCAACCTCCTGCGTCGCAGGCAGACCTTCGCCCACCGCGCCACAGAGGTCGTCAAAAAAAAGTTTCCTTAATTTATTTTTGAAAATATTTAGATTATCAATTGCATCAAACTTTCACATTTATAATATTCGTGGGATTTGCAGCGTGATCTTACCCACTACTGGGCATGCACATCTTTAATGCCATGTTCCACCTTCCTGCACTAATCTGGGCTCAGCTTTCTAGTACTCATTCTTATGCAAACACTACAGCACACCCTTCGCGTAAACTGAAGCTAAAGCTAAGTAAAATCAGTTCGGAAATTCAAGATGTGTAAGGGAAAAAACTTACTTATGTGGAGTAGCTCTAGGTGTGAACTCGTACAGCCTTCCTTTATTATCTCTCATTGGCTTCCGCAGCAGTGGCGTGGGGAAGTCCCAGCTCGACTTACGGACCGATGACTTGGGGTCATCATCATCATCGTCCCAGGCTGTCTTGTCCGTCGGTTTTAATGCTTTCATACTGAAACAATAGAAATAGGCAGTTTATAGCAAAATAAATGTACAAACAAGTGTCAGGTTTCCCTTGTTCCTGCAGCCCTAGTACACGATAATCCGTGATGACTAAGCTGTTCGACAGCAGTACCGCACTGGCATTGATGAGGCGCACAACACCTTGCACCCAACCGAAGACAAGTTGCGATACGGAAAGTTACGGGATCCAATAAAGTGCCAGTGTTGTATAAAAGTATTGATTGCAAATTAGATTTTTGTGGCAAAGTTATATATTTTCAGGTGGTAGTAGAAAATAATAAAATAAATAATGCTGGACAATTCACACATCATTATCTAGCCCCAAGTTAAGCAGAGCTTGTGTTATGGGTACTAGATAATTGATATATACATAATACAGTACAATGCACATATAGATATTTTTATCAAACATAGTAAACGACCGGAACACAATATTTGCAGATCGTACAAATAATTGTCCCAAGGCGGGAATCGAACCCTGTGTCGCAGGCGGACCTTCGCCCACCGCGCCACAGAGGTTGTCGATTGATTCTGTAGATGCAATAAGTTGTAGATCCTCTGATTTATTATGATGTTGAAACACCTTTTTTCCAAAACAAATAATCACTTGGGCAGTAATCACAGCAGTCAGAATAGTATGTAGGCGGGTTAACTACAAACCTAGTTTGTGATGGGAGAACCACTTTATTTCAAAATAAAGTAGATTCATACTTCACCTTCTTACAGTCATAATAAGTACAACAAAAATTTCATTGACATTAACCTGTTCCTACTATCTGAACCTAATTATAAGAAAAATGTTCTGAAACTTTTGGGTATTCCAAAATAATAAAAATAATAATTAAATTAAATTTCAGAACATCTCCTTTTCCTATCTTTCATAATAAATATGTAAAAATAACTTTTATTGACACTCTAAAATTAAGCATATAAAAAAATCCTAAACTATTAATAGTACTATTAACTATAATAATATGTATAATTATTTATTAGTAAGATACTTTTAGAACAGCCAACAATGTAGTTTTGTAGTCATCTGTGGATTATGTGATTGGTTGTACATTTAGGATCACATTAAAATAAGAACATTATGTAATAAATAAGTCTACATTTTACAACTGTTTATTATCCTGAATAAAGAAAACACACAAAAATTATTTTGTATATTACCTTTACATAGCTGTATGGATCTAAATACAAGACAAGGAGATAGATGGTATTCTAGGGAAGAACAAAGGCTATTTTTTATCCAGGAAAAACTTAAGTGAAGCCAGAAGCTATTATTATTATTCTATCAAGTAACTCAGGTATTATTTGCATTGACTGTTATATCTTCTTACCTCGGAGTCCTTGGTTCATCTTTGAACCGTGGCTCGTAGTAACTCCTCCGGGAACTATCTCGGCTCCTATCAGACCTGTCACTCCTTTCACCTCTGTCATTTCTGTCCCCTCTGTAACTTCTTTCTCTGTCACTTCTATCTGATCGCTCATCTTTCTGTCGTCTATCAGATCTGTCTTTTCTATCCCGTTCTGTGCTTCTGTCTTTTCTGCGGACATCATCATATTTTCTGTCTTTGTCCCTCTCGCCCCTATCATAGCGCCGGTTGTGAGGATTACTCTCTTCATCTTGAGCTCTGGCTTCTTTTTCTTCTTTTGTGGAATTGTGGACACCTTTTTTTTCTTTTTCTGACCTGGTGAGATAAAAGTCAAAATGATTTGTGTTTACAATTTTGAAAAATAGACTTGAGTGAATAGGTGAGGAACAAGATTATGGCCACTACTCCCCATAAGATAAAAGCCATTAGGCACTTATAAGGGAGAAGCCTGGCCATTATAGGATTTTGAGGTTGAGGAAAGATATGAAATAATCAGGATAGTACAAAGTGAGAGGATATCCCAAAGACACAACAGACACAATATAGATAGAGTTGATTCTAATTTGTTCAATATCATAATCTATATGGTTATCTTGTTTGAAAAAGTATATGGTATTCAACAAAATAATCCATATGAAAAAATATTGAAAATTAACTAATTTACCTTGCAAGCCTCTCCAGCATCCTTTCCCGCGCTAGCTCAGATATCCCTCCAGTATAAGTTGGAGTTTCCTCGTTATGCCTTCTGTATTTCCTCTCTTTAGCATCCGAAGCATCATGTGGAATACCTGGCTCCGTCTCGTCAGGGTCATCGGTAAAAGACATCAGCCGGTTCTGACGTTTGGCAGCAGCCAGCTTATCCAGCCCGAGTAGAGAAGGCTTAGCGAACTGAAACTCGCCAGGGTTTTCTTTCTTTTTGATTATCAAGCCGCCTGGAGCATCGCCCGAAGTACCTTCCAGGCGATGCAGGTTTTCATCGCCGTCGGTCATGGTGGATGCATATGGTGTATCTCAAAATAATAAAACACTGAGTTTATTCAATAGCGGAAAACAATGCATTGAAATGAAACAAAAGTTTAATGTAAAGATTTGAGGTGAAAAAAAATAAACAACCATTCAATCTGACAAAAAGCTAGACTGACTGACACTGACATGACAATTGACAATTCACCACAAAAAAAAACAAAGTGTCATGTCAATGTTGTGTCAGTGCCATTAATGTTTCCACATCTATAAAACCAACTGCCAAATCAAACTCAAATTCATCAATCACTGAAGCATCTTTTTTGTAGTCGCTGAGCTACAACTGCTACAAGTCGCCATCCAACCAGAAAAGGCGTCATCGGTGGTAACCTTTAGATGCCTAGGTAATTGTTGTGTATGTTTCGAAGTTTGAATAAATAAATAAATATTGCTGGACAATTCACTCAGCATTATTTAGCCCCAAGCTAAGCCGAGCTTGTGTTATGGGTACTAGATCACTGTTATACATAATAATATGTTACATTACATAGATACATATTTTTTATCATACATAGAAAACTTATATAGGTAATAGTCTAGTCGGGTATCTACAGTGTGTCCCTGGATAAAGTGCAACCCCGAAAGGGGGTGAAACTAGATCAAAAATTATCGACAAAAAAATAGAAAAAAAAAATTAAAAAAATTCGTATATACTTTATTGATGTATTAAAATTTTTATTACTCACTAATTACTCTATTTAATAAAAAAAATATTTCTTCCAAAGTAGTAGGTCTATTTTGTTAAAATAAAAACCATAATCATGTCAGATATGTGACGATGTCGATAAAATAACAAATAACTCACAAACGAGTGGCTATCGTGACTTAAAGTACTTAAGTGGTGGTTAAACTTAAGTGGTGACGTAATCAGTGGTCAACTTTAAATGCTCCTAGCCAGCACATTTTTTATGTTAGAACGTAGGTTTTTATTTTATTTAAAAGCTATTATGATAGACAATAATAAAAAGTCATAAAAATATGTAGTATTATAGGCTTAATTTTAAGATTTTTGGAGATTATTGGAAAAAAACAGCATAAAAAATGTAATTTTAATACAAAAATTAAACTTTAAGTCACGATAGCCACTCGTTTGTGAGTTATTTGTTATTTTATCGTCATCGTCACATATCTGACATGATTATGGTTTTTATTTTAACAAAATAGACCTACTACTTTGGAAGAAATAATTTTTTTATTAAATAGAGTAATTAGTGAGTAATAAAAATTTTAATACATCAATAAAGTATATACGAATTTTTTTTAATTTTTTTTTTCTATTTTTTTGTCGATAATTTTTGATCTAGTTTCACCCCCTTTCGGGGTTGCACTTTATCCAGGGACACACTGTATAAGGTTTGAAGGACATGACCTTCAACACGCTCTTTGTGCTCTTTCTAAAGGCTGTTTTAGCCTATGACACGCACAAATAACGTGAATAACTTAGAGGAATAGGTAAAATACTCCATCTACGGTGAATAACTACTGGTAAAAGAAATTTCAAAATCGGTTCTGTACCTACCAACCTCACAAACTTTACCTACCTCTTTATAATATTACCTATAATAGTAAGTATAGATTAGTGATGATAGGGATGATTAGTGTTACCAATCAAAGCATTGAACTGTGGCCCCGACAATGACCACGAAATTGCATCTACTACCAAAACAAAAATAGACTACAGTTGGTACCTACGAGTACATATTACTACATACATAACTATCTATTCAAAGCTAGTGTGTAATGAATCGTTGATGGCACGACACGAACGTACGCTGTTCGTTATATAAATCGTGTTTCCCGCGATTATTGTGCCAATGTATGGTTTCCGGTCAGTTTTTCAGTCAGTTAGTTTTATAATACATATTCAAAATAAGAATTAAAAAAAAATGTGACTTTAATAAGTTTGTGTGTGAGATTGATCAAAAACAGAAATTATATTAATTGAATTGACTTTTCTTTTTGTGATAGGCTGTGTGATATACATAGGTAGGTACTTATTAGTTGCCATTATATTAAACGAGTGCTTGTGCATGAATATGGAAGAAACAGCATTGAACCCGGGAGCGGAAACCAAATTGGCAGGTCTGATATTTCAATAATATAATAACATAAATACCTACCTACCTACTTATATACATAATTTCAGTATGGTTTGATAGTGATATTTAAGACGAGAGTATAATTAATGAAACAAATCACTAAATATGACCAATGTAATCAAAATAACCAATAAAAGTTGAAATTGATTTAGAAAGAAAATCTACCTATTAGCTCCAATTAATGCGCAAGGCGCTTTACAAAAAGGGGGCATCCATTAATTACGTGAGGCGATTTTGGCAAAATTTTCGACCCCCCCTCTCCCCTCGGTGAGATGTCATGAGATTTGGGTCGTTTTTTTGCCGTTTTTATAAATATTGGTACGGAACCCTTCGTGTGCGAGTCTGACTCGTACTTGGCCGGTTTTATTTTAGTTGTTTTCAAACATTGGGCCTTGAGAATGGCTTGAGTACCGGTATGTTCATTCCTACCTAAATAAGTGTAGGTACATTTTATTTCGTTTTGAGAAGCTGGCCGTGTGGGTGGATGATATTTTATTGGATGATATGAGACAATTTTTTTCGATTAGGTTCAACGAACGATGACTTTATTTGTATTAGGGGGCAAAAGTTCATGAAAAGTTTCTTAGAGATTCGTTACCTACATAGGTTTTTTATTTCATTAAGATGGCAAACTGTTATACGGCTCACCTGATGGAAACCGGTTCGTTTATCGCAGCCTATCGACGCCTGCAGCATCAGGGACATTACAGGCGCATGTTGCCGAAGATTACATTTTAGAAGAACCTTTCGAAGAACCCCATGTTAGTACCTACGTATTATGAGTTTGTATAATATGAATTCTACAAGGAATTAACTTATTGTACTATAAAGCCGGACAAAATTTGCTTCATTCTGCGAATGACATGGAATTGATTGAACAGATAAATAAACATAGGGCAAAAAGTAAAAAAATAGTCTTGAAGGGAAACAAGAGTTTTGGGAGGGTTTAACTGGTATCGAGTCTTTCGTTAACTCACACCATTCATGGTGTTCTCGTCCTAACTGGTCTGAGTTGACGAATCGTTAAAATAATTATTATTTTAATTCTGCCGCGCGCTCGCACCCTTTGTTTCCATTGAATTTATTCGTCGATTAGGTACAGTCACCAAAAGTCCTGCTCCGGTACTTCAAGGAGCTGGGCTGGTTAGGGCCTAGTTAGGCAGGGGGACAATGCACAATACACTCCCATGCGAGTTGTCAGTGCAGATCCCAGTTCCCCCACTTCGAATTAGAATTAGAATTAGGTACAGTCGCCGAACAAGGAGGTGGACATATTTAGGTTCTTCTCTGTGAATAGGATAGCAAAACTTGTCAAGAGTGTGTGAAGCCACGGGCTCAGGCTAGTTAGCTGGTATTTATGTAGTAGACGTAGTTAGTAGGCAGATATCATACCTACTTACTACCTATTCATCATCATCATCAGCCTATATCAGTCCACTGCTGGACATAGGCCTCCCCTAATGAGCGCCATAGCCATACTACCTATTGCTTTGTTAAAAATAGATTTTCACTATCTACTATACCGTACAGTAGCAGGTGCGTGTCGTGTCGAAAGATCGATCTAAACACGCCAGAGATCAAAAGTGCGGACTGTTTGAACTGATTTTGGGTGCCTACCTACAGTCATCACTTTGTTAGGTTTACTAGATGGAAGCCGGCGATATTTTGGGGATGTCCCATCTGATCACGCTGGAACCGATCACGGTGCATCCGATCACGGCAAACGGCGTCAAACAGTTTCTATATATATATATGATAATAGATTTTCATTATTTTATTAGGTAGTTTTCGAAATCAGTCTTATTTTTACAAAACCAATTTATACAAGATATAATAATAGTCATTATCATAGAAAGGTTAACGAAAGAACGGATCGGTCGTCCTTCGTTTTATGCGATCCTAATTCGTCAACTTTGTGATTTAATTTTGTCTTTTAAAGTAGACCTTTTATTTACGCCTGTTTTGTCATGAAAACCATTTGTTACCAGTGATTGTGTAAATTATCATTTGATAATGTTGTAGAATCTAAAGCATTAAAGCATCATTACATGACAATCTAAAATTTAGATACGATTTTGTTTTATTGTTTCATCTGTAACTCAGATATGTAAAATAAATAATGCTGGAAAAGCTGTCCACCACTTTTTTATTTTTATTTATTTCTGTTGTGGTTGTGAAAAAGCATGCGCGTTCAAAACTTTTTTACCCAGAGTTCGGTGCAGCGTCGTAGCACGTGCTACGAAGCTCTACGTTAAAACTATTCATAATAATAGGAAGGTACGGGGAGGTACGGGGAGGGAAAAGTAAGGCCAGAAACAACATTTCTCTATTATAGTGAAGATCGCAACTGAGTTTGTCTTCCAGTTACAAATATTATAAGGAATTTAATTTAGTTTGTAGTACGAAAATAGGTGCGCGTTGATGTCTTTTGTATGCTACGCTAAGAAGGTCTAGCAGAGCGTCGTAGCTGGGACTACGAAGCTCTACGATAAAAATATGTTTATCGTCGTGGAGGAGGAATGAGGCGGGGTAGAGGAAAATTAGATATAACAGAGGAGAGAAAGACAAACTCTTCTACACCATTGGGTGAAATCTGCAACTCTCAGCATCCTCTCCTTCAAGAGATACTCGGTTTTGTGTATTCTTCGCCCAAGCGTAAATCTCCTGTTAAATTAATGTAGGTATCTATGTAGGTTCCCTCGCAACGTAAACCTAAAAATACGCCATCTAACTCATAAAACTACGTTAGTACCTAGGTAATTTGGTGACAATCGGGCGCTTTGCCAAACATACATTAATTGGAGGGATCACAAGCTAAAATATTCTTTTGGGGTTTCCAAACTCACATAAAACTACGATAGGTAGGTAGTAGATCCTATCTACTTACTGTACTTCTTAGCGGTTTTTCGGCCTTCATTATTTTTTCTCATCAAATTCATCCCCTCCGTATAGTCTTCCAAACTCTTGTACCGCTTCCCACAGCCCTCCACTCCTCCTCCAGTCTCATTCTGTGCTGGTCGCGAAATTATCAGTCCCAGAAAAATATATTTTAATTTACAAAGTTGATGAAGATAATGACTTTTTTATCAAGTAGAATTACGTCTAATAGGTTATTTAATTATTTCCAAAATACACATGAAACTTTTGAGCTATATGAATACTGTTGTAAACAATACGCAGGAAGCTCAACTGGATCAAATCGATACCGTTCGGAAGCGTCGCCAAGGCGCTGCTGTATGGCAATGCTGATTCGCTGCGTCAAGTACTATATCACCAGCCCTCGGGACGGGAGACGCGTTGCTTTGACTTCTGTGGCTTCGACCGATGCTTCGACCAGACACGCTCTGATAAAATTAATAGACACACCTATCCATGTTATCCACGGTCTACCAATCTCGCTGCTGGACGATAGATTTACAGACATCCCATTATCAAAGGACATCTATTTTGGGTGTTGATTCATTATAGATACTTCCTAGGACATTATTTATAGACGATTTACGGCATGACGCAGTTTAAAAGCACATGGGACCGGGTGGTGGTAACCACCGGAAATCAAATTAGTATTTGCACTTTCCTCTTATATTTCCGGGATAAAAACAGTTCTTCCAGGTCTAGACCTGACTGTGCACATCCGTACTGCTGTACTGCAGGTTTGATACCCGATTTTTTATTTATGCACTATAAATGTTTTTCTTTTTCATGTCTTGGTTTTCTCTATGTTGTATTATGTAGTATTGTAATTGTGCGAGATAGAGATTTGTGAATACAAATAATATATTAAAGGATTCTGCTCAACTAGCATATAAAATTATCTGCAACCGTTCTTGCCCTACTATAATAACTGTACAATTCGTGGACAACGGGGCTTATTATATTTATAGTACGACTACTTAAGTTTTAATTCTGTTTACAGTAAGACCTAAGTGTAATTGTTTGTTGTCGTGTATATAAAAAAAAGAACAACAATGGTTGCATTTTAGTTTGCTGAATAAATATTTAGAAGTTTTGGCGCGAAGAAGTAAAAAACTTGTGAAGAAAGTACCTACTACGGTACTTGTTACTACAATGATTTATACATAGGTACAGTTGGCATGGTATGGTACGGCCCTTAGTGCGTTAGTCCTACACGCACTTAGCCGGTTCGTTATCTATTCCTATCAGTCCTGCCTGGATTTAGATCTGTCACGTAAAATGGATAGAATATACTTTATTGGACAAAAGTACTAAGGCGAACATAATGCTAGATAGCATTCTCTACCTGCTAACCTTTGGGTATAGTGTAACAAAAAAATTAGTAGGTATTGCTAGATAACAAATATTACAGAAAACAATGAAAAATGCGAATATTAAACCATGATATTAGCACAAATAAATACTATACCTAGTAAACATGTTAAATTAAACTCAAGTATATGAATAAATAATAAAATATGTAACGTGCCGAATTATTTCTGAGAAAGAAAATGATTTAGAGTCTCTGATCTGAACACATTAACTAAAATCATCAAGATGTCAATAATATGTATGAGCAGAATATCCGAAAAAACCGACCTCTTCCTCTCTGGCGAACGTCGTAACTTGCAGGTTCGATTCCCATCTCGGGATAAATGTTTTTACGATCTGCTTATATTTGTTCCGGCTGTTCTAGGTGTTTCCTTAGCATATTAGAAAATATCTTATCTACTTATGCCTAACCTACCAACAAAGAGTTCAACAAAGCAGATATTTCCACAGCGGCAAGAGAATATCTAGATATAAAATAACAAAGTATAGTATTATAGGAGGAAGCTCGTGTGCCTAAGTTAACACATACCTACATAGTTACAAGGTTTTTGTATCAATTTAGCACTTGGTTTAATTTATGTAATTCTATTCTGTATGAATAAAAAAAATAGTTTATATTCTGAGAAGTGTTATTAAAAGAATGTTAATTTATTTGTAACTACCTATTGTTCATTATCTGACAAGCAGTTTTATGAAAAATATTGTTTATGAAGTTAGTCCGTTTTTCGTTGGTTTTTGGCAGCAAGTTTTGATAAATAGCATTGTTATATTAATTAAGGGCTGTGGATTTTGTTTAATTAATAAATAAATAATCACCATAGAGCGGGGCAATGCATACAGCGTATGTGGACGCTTCTGACTGATATTGATGTGGATCGATTGAGCTACCTGTAGATTATTTGCAACAGTCTGCAGTTAGCTCAATTCTTTCATTTTTAAATACAAGTTCGAATCTGCTTATATTCTTTGATTGTAATTTTCTTCTTTATGATATTATAAGTAGATATTGCACATTAGTTATCTAGTGCCCATAACAAGCTCTAGATCGGCTAGACGATACTGCGTGCATTGTTCCCCACTAAAAATAAAAAAATGCACATAAGAACAGCCGGGTCCTGACCTCGACCAATTTTAAATTCCCGAAGTTGACATTTTCCGTACGAACCGGAGTTTACAAGAATATCGTTCAAGTTCAAAGACGATTGGACGGCTGCCAGTATCAACTGTCTCATAGAGTGTATCCGTTTGGTGGGTATTGATGCCGTTTGACAGTTTTCGACATTGACTTCACGCGTTCATTGCCATTTGCCAGGCTTCAGCCATGTGGATTCGCAGTAGATATCTTTGGCCCTAGTACGACTTGTACGTATTATCTTTCGAATACTTCCATCGAACTCGAGTCCTTCCTATACATTTAGCGCCATGTAGCGCCCCTACCGGATCGAGAGGAACTATTTATCGTAGTTTGAAACTGATCCAATCGTTTCATACAAGCTCGATGATAAATTTTCGAGTGATTTTCGAGTGATACAATCGCGAAATCATTTTTAAAATCGGTCCATAATTAACGGATAAATCGACGAACATACACACAAAAAATACATTTATCCGAACTTAAAACCTCCTCCTGAAGTTAGGAAAAAGGTAAGTTTTTTCTTCATATAAATATAAATACAGAATCAGAAAATTTCATAAAGAAAACGTCTGACGATATGACAGATGCTTGATTTAGAAGGCACGGTTACTATTATATCTGGATTTAGATAAAGAAAACTGCAAATGTGAGATTGAAATCTCAAGAGATTTTTTACGCTCACTTCCCACGAATAGGGTTTTACTCATATCTTTTATTCGTCCGCTCCGCTGCGTTACAATGGACGTTAACCTTTAGGGTGTGTTCACCTTGCAGTGGTGGTTTGGCAGTCACAAAGATATAGGTACCTTATTTGATATTCGTCGGAAAAATCTTCTAGAAGTTCCGGAAATATTTTAGTTTAAAAAATAGGAAACGTTTAGTGGCTTTCGTTGCTGACTGTACCTTCATCAGTAGGTTAGAAAACAAAATCACACACATGTGGCAGGAGCGATCTGAGTTTAGTTGTGCCGTTGAGCCATCACAGGAATATAGTTAGAGCGAGAAGCTGAAGTGATATCTATATTTTAGTCATGGACGTTCATGACAAAACACAAACACCACCAAAAAAATTGCAGTTTGAAAGTTTGGCGACACAGAGGTCTGCCCGCGTCTGCTTGCGACGCAAGAGGTTGCGGATTCTATTCCCGCCTTGGGAAAAATGTTTGCACGATCTGTAGATATTTGTTACGGGTGTTCTGGTCGTTTTCTATATATAATAAAAAATAGCTATCCACGTAAGGTATTGTATTACGTATATCAGTTATCTAGTACCCGTAAAATAACCTGGCTTAGCTTGGAGCTAGATGTATTATCTAGCTCCAAGCTAAGCCAGGTTATTTTATATTAATTATTATAAAAAATAGCTATCCATGTAATGTATTGTATTACGTATATCAGTTATCTAGTACCCGTAAAATAACCTGGCTTAGCTTGGAGCTAGATAATACTGTATGAATTTTCCAGCTTTATTTATTATTTAGTGATATTTATGAAGTGTAAAGATGCAAGAAAACAATAAACATATCTACGAGTACATATTGTGATCTCACAGGGCACGAAAATGATGATCCCTTTCATGCGTGTATTAAAAATAATTCTTCTAATGTCCATCAGTTGACTGTACCTACCTACTTCAGCAGAACGCTACGAGATGGGAATGATTCGCATAAAAAATTACATGGAATAAAATTAGCTACATCGTGACGCGACGAAACGGGAAGCTTTCACACAGAAGGTTATTTTTACTCATTTCTATTCAAAATACTACCTACTCTAATAAACTCAAGGAGTAGAGTTTATTAGAGTAAGTAGTATTTTGAATTGAAACTTCTGTTCAAAATACTACCTACTCTAATAAACTCAAGGAATGTAGTTTATTAGAGTAGGTAGTATTATGAATAGAAGTGAGTAAAAATAAGCTTCTGTGTGAAAGCTCCTTTGACCTGCTCAAGCGCGGTCAATTGTCACCACTTGCGTACAGTGCCAATGTGCTTTATTGTGAACTAGCGGCCCGCTCCGGCTGCGCACGGGTAGATAGAGGTATTTAACAAAACATATAAAAATTGTATGTAATGTATTCACGGTTAACCCTGCCGAAACACACGAAAACCGTGAACAAAATCGAGCGTTGAACAATCTACATTAATCATTTTATAGGAAGAGGCCAAGATCACTCTACAGCGTCCCCTTCCGTCAATTTGAGCGAAACAATTTGTTATTTATCTGTTAGGATGGGGCCATTATCTTGTTGAACTTGCAAAGGACGCTTCTAGGTCGAGATAGGAAAGAACCGAATAGATATTTTTTTATTGTGTTTCTACTCGTGAGGCCCCAGTCTAATATGGGCCCAACCTCAGCCTATCATTCTCTAACTGTTTTTTTGCTTCGAGGTGATAAAAGGTCCAGACAGATTATCTTCTAAAGAAACTTGCGGTATAAAGTGTGCTAAGTGGATCACTGACTATATTATGGTAATCTTCTTATTTCACTTATACTCAATAAATAAAATAATATATTTTCATTTTTGTCATATTCTAATACTTTTCAATGGATTTCCGCAAAGAAACGCCTCGTCGAACGCCGAATCGGGAATCTATTACTTACTAGCGGTCTGCCCCGGCTTTGCACGGGTATAATCTATCGCCTATGTTCAATAAAGATAATGTAGGATTCTAATGGTGAAAGAATTTTTCCATTTTCCAATAGTTTCGGAGCCAATTCAATTCAAACAAACAAACAAATCTTTCGATTTACGTCTCCTGAGTGGTATTCCTTATAGACTGCTATTTTTGTCCTGTAACATCTTTATCCAAATAATGTTATGGGTAACATTATTTAGAAAATTATCCTCAGGCGATTTTACTTTTGCTAATAATAGAGTGTAGAGATCTGAATCACCCGTGGAAGTAAAAAGTTTTCAGGGTAATGAAATTTTCAGGTTATTTTTCAAAAGATGACAAACTGACTCAGATCAATACATTTTAATTTAATTTTACAACCACATCTCTTTTATCGTCTCTACATTATATCACTGTCGCTTCGACAAATTGTGTGAGAAAAAAGGTAGAGCACAAGATGCGTCACAAAGATTATCTCAACTACATCGTTATACTGACGCGAGATAGAGATAAGATAAGTTAAAAAGTAAAACAGTAGCGAGATTACTTGTTGAAAGAGGATATTAATATATTGATTGAATTAATTTATTTACTTTAACCAAAAAATTATGCTCTACATTCATAATAAGCACGGCCAAGGAGTGGAATGAGCTTCCAGCAGCGTTTGTTTTCCCACCAGAGTATAATCTTGGAGTCTTCAAATCCAGGGTGAATAAGTTCCTTCTGGGAAGGCGTGGTTGATGATGATGTGGCCTACGATAGGCCACATCATCACTTATTCAAGTGATGCCAAACGCTTGACCATTACCAAAAATATGTATATTTATATAACAGCGCTCTCATTGCAAATGAGTATATTCAAGTGGTAGGTCGGCGTTAGGTCATACCTACTTAGCAAACAAGATTAACGATCGCGAAAGATTTACGAAAAACAGGTGGTTTACCCAAAAATATGGTCTTACTATAAAATCTATTTTAGTGTTTACGGTAGCAATTATTATAAAAGCCTACTTATGTTTTAGTTTTATAAACAGTTCCTACTTATCTTTTACCAATAATAATTCAGCTTCTGATTTATTGAATTTACTGACTTGGGATCAAGTCAATGAATTAAAAATCACTGCTTCGGGTCTTGCAAAGGGCCAGTTTATCAAGAGACATCTCGACTCTTTTTCAAAAGGTACGTACAACCATTAGAATAGATAAAAACAGTTCTTTGTTTTAATCTACCTATTCATATGGTACATCTCTCATTTTCTGTCATCAAGCAGCATTATTGTGTTAGCATTCGGTTGCCGGTACAATTACAGGCACACGGGGCTTTGCATCTTCCCTCACCACACTTGGGTTCCATTCTTGGTCCGTTTCTATTTTTAGTTTACATAATGACCTGCCATTTCTAGCCAAAACATTTGATGACATAGTACTATTTAAGGTTTTTTTGTTATCACAGTGCTTACCCCGTACTCTGAGTATCTCTAAGAAATGAAATAAGTTCCCAAAAATCCAAAGACGGGAATCGAACCCACCTCCTACGCCAGATCATCGGTCGTCGAATTACGATATTACTTTACTTACTTAAGTAAAAACAGCTCGTTTAGTATACTTCAGTTACTTTTACTCACTCGTATCGTATGGTCTTTTCTATGCAATATTAATAATTCTTCGTTATTTTATTATTTTTACTACTTAATGTGCATTTTGGCATGCCTAATATAGAAAATGTGAATAAAAGAATTTCGAAAACGCGAGCAAAGTCCCGGGGCAACATAAGTCTCCTGTTTGTTTTTGGTTTTTCCGTAGTCAGATAAAAAATCAGAAGTTAGGTATCTCATCATTATCAGCATGTTAGTCCACTGCTGGACATAGGCCTCCCCTAATGAGTGAGGTACCAGCATCCTAAAGTCCTTAGTATCCTGTCTCTGACTCTATGAGACATCAACGTTTCCTGTGGTGACATTTATTTCTCAAAAGCATTTTCATGTCGTATAAAATTTTCGCGATAAATTCAGATTTACTGCCTGACTTGACGTCAATACTCATCCGGTTATGATGAGATTTTTATGATTCTGATTAGACGCGGCAAATGGGTTACGGAAATAATATTACCTCTTTGAGTACCTATGATTCAAATATTTTTATGCGTTTTTTGATCGTATTTAGGGGAAAATTTCTACTAGTATTTTGTAGTTCCGTTTAGAGCCCAGTTAATAGTTCTTTATAATCGTAAAAACGTATTAACTGAACCAGAAATTTGACTACAAGAATCTGAAAGGCCAGTCAAGTGTATCAACACCTGTTGATACACTTGATGTCTTTGGTTTTGTACTTGGTACCTATCTACCTACGGTGGAATTAATAAATGAAATGAAATCTAAACATCGAAACTTTTACATTTGAACAAAAATCCTGTAGATGTATGTCCAGATTCCTTTGTTTAAATAATAAACAGCTATATATAGCTTGTTTTATACAATAATAACGACTTCCTTCCTTGAATAGCTTTCAGCTGCCCTAGGAGTAAACCAAAGTTTATTATTACTTATTACTATGTGTGAAATAACAAAACCCTGATCTATACTATAAGCATATTATAAAGAGGAAAGATTTGTTTGTTTGAATTGAATAGGCTCCGAAACTACTGGACCGATTAGAAAAATTCTTTCACCATTAGAATCCTACATTATCCCTGATGAACATAGGCTATAGAATATACCCGTACGTAACCGGGGAGGACCACTAGTGTCTAATAAAAAGCGAAATGATTTACCTACTGTTCTGATATCCACTTTAGCTATGCCTATCCTGATGTGATGACGATCAGGGAAAAACAGCTGGTAGATGCTGGATGCGGAAAGCTGAAGACAGGGCGCTATGGTGGTGATTCGGGGTTAGGTACCCATGTCAAGCAGTTGACTAGCTGAGGCTGATTATGTTGATGGATATAGGGTCAGCTACGAAAGTCGCTGTACACGAGTTGATTTCTAAAAGAAATAAAAAATTACCTGCTTGTTCAATTATTAAAACAAATACCTGTGTATTTTGCGATGCGGTTTTTTTTAAACGTATTATGTTTCGTTACTATCTGAGAGCAATATACCGTTCAGATATAAATTCGTGTTCATCGACGTACAGCGGCCAGGATACGAGGTGGTAAAGTTGAAATTCAGAAACAGCACATCTAATTACATTTTCAAAGCCCTACAAAGCTTTCCTCGTATTTGCCTCCTTCTCAATGTCGTGGTTCGAAATAAACGACTGGACTGTGTACTGGACTATAAGTAGTAGACGCAGTAGACGTATTAAATGACGTATATCCGTACCTTAGCCAAACTACTTGTAGAATTTTTGTAATTTTAGGTGAAGTATGAGCGGTTTATGCCCATACTTAACCTAAGATTAATTCTGTTGTCGCGTTCTTTTATACACACTTTAAATTACTGTAGATTTTCGTATTTTTTTCAATAAATATTGCCCACAATTATATCTGAATCTCGACGCCAAGCAAGTAACTTTTAGTTATTTGTGTCATGGTTTGTTTACAAAAATTCTAAAATGAGTTTGGCTAATGTATATAACGAACGACAATACTCATACTTACATATTTGTATTTATTCGCCGTAGGGGCACAAGGCATACTTGAATACGTCAATTTACAATACAGATCACAATGAAAAATCCTCAAGTTGTGATTCAAAGCCATAAAACCGACAAGATAGGAAAAAAACTAAGGAACTTATAAAACAATTAATGATAATCAATAAAGAGTCAGCCCACCAGTAAGCCATCCATCATCAGTTTACGAGCAAGTTATACTAAACCGTGAAAAACATACACCTAAACAAAAATACCTACGCCATGTTTGTTTTAATCTCTGGATTAGAACTGATATATTAACGTGGGCTTATTTTTAACTCGCAATTGAAATAAATCACACCTTCCGCGCGTACGTAGAAAATATAAATTATTTGCAACTCACAAGCACACGTAGACAATCATAGTTGAAGGAAGGTATATTTAGGTATAATACCTTCATGGGATGTATGGAATGGAAAGTAAATTACGTATCGAAGGTTATAAAATTAGAAACGATTAAAAAAGGTTAACTCTCGAGCAAACGAGAGTCGGCAAAAACCTCTCAAAAAACTGGGAACAATACTTTGACGTTATTTTCACTTATATTGTTTTATCAAAATCAATAACGTTTAATTCTTTATGCTTACAAAATGAGCACAAAATTATTTGGACATCATCATCATCAGCCTATATTAGTCCAATACTGGACGTAGGACTCCCCTAATGAGCGCCATAGCGCCCCGTCTTCAGGTTGCCGCAGCCAACATCTGCCAGCAGTCTTTCGCAAATCGTCATCCCACCTGGTCGGAGGGCTAGGCACTACGTTTGCCGAGTCGCGGCACTCAAGAACATGTTTACCAGCGGTTATCGGTTTTTCGCGGGATATGGCCGGCCCACTGCCACTTCAGCTCCGATGACTTTGGTTCTCAGTCGGAAGTATTCGTTACGAAAAAAATATATAATAATATCAAAATCATTTGGACGAATCTACAAAATCGTGCAGCTACCTTGACCGACGATAAATTGTCATAAGACGTCTCAATACCTAATTCTATCTCCTATTTTTATTTCGTGCCTCTTCTCTAGGCCAACAGAAACAAATAAAAGAAACACAAACACACTATATCACTGTAACATAAACACGTTCATAATTGCTGGCTTTTGATCTCGTAACATAGATCATTCTTACAAGATGCAAGAATGTTTAATTGCTTGCGAGAATACTTCTACATCCTAGGAAATAAAGAGCTATTTTAGCCCCGGGTTTAGACGTCAGTATGGAGACGTGATCGTGACGTCACTTTATTTGTATGGGATTTGCGTAGTTCCCTATCCGCACGATAGAGGCGCTGTACCTCTAAATAAATCTTTGGAAAAATGAGACGTCACGATCACGTTTCGATACCATCGTTAATTGTACTATCGTGTCCCGAGTCCAATTAACGATCTCCACCAAACAAGGGAGTTTTGCGATACTCACCAAGGCGGATGCGGATCGATAAGATTTTGATTCGGTATATCTGCTTTTTTTTTTAAAGATTTATATGCGATACTACTTAGGTAAAACTGATCGAATCCTGAGATAAAACTGATCGACTTTGAACGAACCTTAGGTACGAATCCTTAGGTAAAATTGATCGACACCTCACGTAAAACTGATCGAATCCTTAGGTAAAACTGATCGAATCGTTTGCAGAATTGTGACCCTGAATCCCGTCATTGACTGTCTAAGTAGGTATTTTTGAGTTATTTCGGACTCGTCCCACTTGATTCGGCCCAAAGTGGGACGAGTTTGGAAACTCAATGTTCAAGATATGATGTTGATAGATTCGATATCGTCCCGATGACCGACTGGTTTAAAGAAAAAATCTATGTCTAATCTTCTTAAAAGCATCTCTTGATTGCGAACTTTGAACTGGAGATTTACCGTAAGTATAAATGGATAACCTTTGAAGATTTTATGATAAGCTTTCTTCTGCCATCTTGCTGAAAGTTTCTAAGAATTATAATAATGCTAAAAGCGAAGCAATTTAGCAAAAAAATCTAATTTGGTAGGTTTTTCGAGATTATTTGGTACTTAGAATAATCTCAAACTGTCTCGATTTAAACACTGTTATACGCGGTTTTTTGTTGATGATATTATCAAAGGCAAATTCAAATTTTCAAAATTCGATTTCAATAACTTTCATTTCTTTAGTCTTACAAAATAAGCACTTAGACAAGTAAAATTTTATACATAAACAGCTTATAAAGCTGTTGAATGATGTCTTACTGAAATAGTAATTAATATCAAATAAGAAATAAGATTTTATCCACTTAAATTTTTTGTTCACTAAGCACAGGTACTGGATGCGAAAGGCTCAGGACAGGGGAGCTGGCAAAGATTAATAGAGGCATATTCCCAGCAGTGGATGTACGTAAGGGGTTATGGTGGGTATGGGTTATGGGATGATGATGATGATGATGATATGGTTTAATTAAGGTATAAAAACCTTATGTTATACTAGTTTCAGCCCGCGGCTTCTCACGTGTGTTTCTATGGGAACGTTAGAAACTTTTTAAGGTTATTTCTATCCCATGGGAACTGATTTATGGGATAAAGCCTATGTTTTAATGTAGACATAGAACTACCTGTATGCACAATTTCAGTCCGATCCGTTCAGTAGTTTGGCGTTAAGAAGTAACAAACATCCATAATCTATCCATCCAAAGTTTGACATATATCTCACTAATCTCACTAATATTATAAACGTGAAAGTTTAGATGGATGGATGGATGGATAGATAGATGGATGGATGTTTGTTCCTTTATCACGCCAGATCGGCAAAACGGATCTGGATGAAATTTGGCACAGAGATAGATTATAGTCTGGAATAGGACATAGGCTACTTTTTATCCCGAAATTCTTACGGGAACGGGAACTACGCGGGTGAAAACGCGAGGCGCTGCTAGTATTATAATATATAATACTAGCAGCGCCTCGCGGTTTCACGGGAACGGGAACTACGCGGGTGAAACCATCTAAACTTTCACGTTTATAATATTAGTGAAATAGTGAGATTAGTGTGATTTATGTAAATTATTATTATTTATTTAAATTACATGATTTTTTGCCCATAGTGAAATCACAATCATGATTAAGAAAGTCTTGATGTTTTAAAACATCTTTGGACTCACCTTGAACTTTTAAATGGTTAGATCACACACTGAATTACGAATGTTCGCTTTTGCGAAGAGGCACCTATTAATAAAATTTGTTCAAATGAAGTAAACAAAATAAAAATTGTATTAACAAAGAAAATTACAATCAAATAATAAAAACAAATTAGAGCTAGTATTTACAATTGGAATGATTGAGCGAACTGTAGACTGTTGCAAATAATCTACAGGTAGCTGAACTGATCCATCAATACCAGTCGGAAGCTTGCACAAGACGCTGGCTGCATTGCCCCGCTGTATGGCAATGCTGATGCGCTGCGCCAGATACTCACCAGCTCTCAGGTCACGCGTCGCTTCGACCAGGCGGTCAGATATTTTTTTAAAACCCGGACAGCGTCGTTAACCCAAGATAGACCTAGGACTCCCCTTGGAGTCGAGACCCTAGGTCCATCTACCAACCTAGGTGTATCTTATAATAAAATTGTATATACTACTTTTAATTTGTTTCTCGTAAACAAAATCAATAAAGCACCTTATATCCTACATCGATACCCAAAATGTATTTCTTTCGTCTTTAATACCAAATAGCTATTCGTTTTACTTTGTTACTAGCGGTCCGGCCCGGCTTCGCACGGGTATATTCTATCGCCTTTGTTCATCAGGGGTAATGATGGATTCTAATGGTGAAATCATTTTTCAAATCGGTCCAGTATTTTTGGAGCCTATTCAATTACTAATAATTACTAACTACTACTAATCATTTTCACCTCTTTATAATATTTTTATTATTAGTGTAGAAAACACTGACGTTTGACGTTTTCAAGTGTTTTGTAAGGCCTTTTTAATTTGAAACTGAAGATCATTCAAAGTATACAGCGGACATCAAAATATCCTATGAGTAGAACGATTAATAGCACACTACTGAAGTTCAGGCCTTGCCCTTCCATCATTTAATTTTCAGTGTCGATCTCGACTCTGCTACGAGCAGACGTGTCGCGCGTTCCACTTTTCGTTTACGAAACTTGCCGGGTGGTATTTACGTGTTTTGTTTATGTTTCAAGTGTGGTTTTAAGTTATGAAAGTGATTTAAGTTTTAGTTTTAAGTCAAGATGAAGGTGGTTGACACGGATGAGGAGAATATTGAAGGTATGTTATGAAAATAAGGATTGAAATAGTTGTTTTGTGGTTTGTAGTTTATGTTGATTATTTTAATGTAAATAGAACGGGAGCTATTGAAAACCATAAGTATCTTTACCTACTCACAATACAAATTGTGTCCAACCAAAAACCATTTAAGATTTTCTTTTGATTCATTTTAATTTTCATTACAATGTGTCATATGTCTTGACCCCTAACATCTATCAAAACCAATTATGGAATCACAGAATAGCATTATTTGGTTGATTAATAGTAAACTTAGAACTCTATTATTAGTAGTTTAAACTCTAGATTGGGATTTTTACAACTTATTCTAAATCATAAACTTGCATGATAATGCAAGTTGCATATTGATAGATATATCAATTTGATGTCATCCTACTCATCCGATATCTCGCTGGTAACTCAGCCTTAATAGGTCCTGTTATGTAAGCGATAAGGATGTAAATAATATAGGATAGTCCATTTAACAATATCAAGGGCAGCCTGAACAATATGCAATAGTCATTTGCATGCACTACACATATCTAGCCATAATCTTTTTTTTCCAACTAACATACCTATTACTAACGCTCCATATACCTACCATAATAATCGTATCGAAAAATGCTATATAAAAATTGGATTCAGATTCTTACGAAATTTCCGATTTTCCGGGCCACTCTTCCAATCGTTTTCGTTAATCGAGATCAAAAGGGATAATATTGCTTTTAAATATTAGCCCTTTGGTCCAAGTATAATAGTTCTATGAAAGACCCTTGGACGGTCAGTCTGCTTCAATCAAAACAAACAAATAAATCATTTATTGGACACAATTACAGTGTTTCAGTATATAATTGAATCCATAGGGTCCTGAACTAGCCTAGGCTGTATTTCAGGATCCAAGGCTTCTCCTTTTAAAGTATTCACAATTGTGCCTCTACTAGAAATTAATAACTAGGGTACACTGGGGTCAATTGAAACATTTTTGAGAAAATTGGTCGTGTGACTTCATTCCATACCCCTATTTGTTTATTAATGTGTTTTAATTATAGCCAGACTATCTGGCTATATAATTAACCTAGTAATTTGGCATAACATACGCCTTTAAATTAGATAGAAGCTATTTAGAAAACCTTGGAAAATGTTTCAACTGCCCCCGTGTCAGGGTCAATTGAAACGGTGCCTGGGGTTAGTTGAAACAAGTGTTTCTACAAATGATTTAACTAGCCTTATGTACAGTTGATGTTGTGTGTGAAAAGGTAAAGTAGGTTTGTTGTGAGAAAAAGATGTTTTACTAAAAAATAATCAGTTTTATTGTTTTTGTGGTTAAAATTTTATACTTATTCAAGTTTTATCACCACTAAGTATCAGGTACATTAAGTTTCTTAAATTATTTTTTACCTAAGAGCTACAATAGTAATGACCTACTCAATGAGATCGACATATTATAACATTGTTTAAACACTTTTTCTATTTTAGATAAAATTCTTACATAAATAATGTAAAGTTTAATGGCTTTATCCAAGTTAAATTATCACTATAAGGGACATTACGTTTCTTAAACATTTTAAAATTCGCAACTAACTAAAGCATAGTAATAAAAGTAGCGAGTTAAAAAATTAATCGATAACAATGAAAATGTATCTAAACAAGGATGTGACATAGCATATTTTTCGGTCGCCTGTCTCAATGGAGTGCCCTTCGTAACGACTTCATCGTATGCTTTTTATACTTACCAATATCAGTCTCTCCACGGTTGGTTGTTTTAGGACGTTTTTTTGGCATCTAAAATAAAAAAATTATAATTATGGCTTTACAAACATTTGTCCCTTTGCCCACCGCGCCCCTAGGTCTAGGTCGACAAAAGTATGACATAATATGCGTAATATGCTAGAAAAAGTATTATAAAAAATCGTTAGGTGTCAATAAAATACGTTTCAATTGACCCCGAACCGTTTGTTTCAACTGACCCCATCCCTTCACTCTAAATATTTTATCAAACAGAAAAAAAATCAGATGTGATAGGTGGGCATACACCACGAAGCATTCAACTAGAATATTCATAGGAATAATGATAGTAAACAACACTGCTGAACAATAAATAGTTTCAGTGCAATACGCAAAACAATAATAGAAAAAAAACTTACTTTTCGAGTCGAAAAAGCAATGCACCCACGTAAAAATTTCCAGCGCGCTTAGAACGGCCACGCGTACTGGGCGACACATTCCGACCAACAGCGCGCTTCTTTCCTCCCTCAAGACCACACCCCTATTACTAACCGTCTTAGAGTTATGTAACTTGTTTCAATTGACCCGTGTTTCAATTGACCCCAGTCTCCCCTACTTAACTAAAAATGAAATGAAAATAATGATGAAAAAATCTACTATTCTAATATGTAGTTAACAAAAAGCACGAGACAAATAATTATTATAAAAATGTAATAATAAAGTACTAGCATTCTACCTAAGAAAAAACAATAATAAAATGAAATAAATACTATCGATACTACATAATACTATTTAGTTATTAAAGATTATATATACCTACATATACATAACAACCAATCAATGTAAAAATATTATCTATATGAGTGTTGCGCATGTTTAAATTAGAAATATAAGTCAGCGAGCATTTTTTCGATGCCCATCATATAATCATAGTTTTTAATCCAGTTTAAAAGTGATTTTTTAAATTCAAATGTTTTTAATGATTTTATAGATTTTACTTTAAGGTCTTTACTTAATTTGTTGTAGAGTTGGGGAGCAATGAAGTTATATTGTTTATTCGCAAAACGGGACTTCACTTCTTCTTCGTCTAATAACTTTGACGTAGATACCTCTGATTCATGAAAACTTCCGTCAAGTGATCGTTTTTATATCTTGAAAAGACCTAATTGGAAAAAATAAGGTCTGATCGAAAGTTCTAATTATGTTCACTAAATAAAATAAATGTTCCTATTTTTATCTCATCTATTTGACTCCCGTGCAAAATTCTAAATGGTCACGATCAACGTCCAAATCTATAAATAAACGTCACTATATTGGGTACTTCCCACTTGAAGCGGCGATTTTGATCTGGTCACTATTGTAATTTACTTGGTATCTGACTTCGCTCGCGTGGGAACGTCGCCATGCCACTCGTCTATATAAAAAGAGACCATGAATCCCAACCATACAATTATCAATGTTAATTAATAAAAATATTCTTTTATTTTATTGTTGGTAAGGAAAACCTATTTTCATGAAAACGCTAGCTTACTAAATATTATTTTTTGAGATCAGAAGGTACTTTAGTTACGGTGATTGAACAAAGGTGAGATGAGAAACAGTTTTGTCCACGAATTAAGGAACGTGACAAAATGTGACCTGTAATTAAGTTGTCAATAAATGAACTATGTGTACCAAAAATGAGTAATGTTGAAGGAGAAATGAGAGTTATCTTAGGCCCGTATTAAGGAAGCTTGCTCAGTCATCGATCTCTGCTTGAGTAAAGATTTTCTATGGCAAAAACTTGATGACTGAGCAAGCATTCATAATACGGACCTTAGTAAGCTGTTGTAGTAAGACGCTACGGACCCGGCCTACCACCAAGCCTACCCCTGGTCCCAATACACATATGGATCCATATGTATATACTGTACCCTGGTGGCCGGGACGAAATCCTATCATCAAAAGAGTGCTATCAAAGAACCATTTTACAGCGCAAAATTTACGAACTACCAGGTTAGCATTAATATGAAGAAACTAGGTAGTTTTTTCCAGTGAATCTCTGATCAACTCTCTGTACCTCCACTCAACTTCTGCTCTCCTGGTAATTTGGGCACTAAATAAAAATTTGATATTTCGGCGATAAGAGAGACCTTCATGGCCTAATTTAATTATTTTCTTCAAAATATACGTAAATTGTGGGAGTTGGATTATTTCTTTTACTAACTGAAATCGGTTTGAAAGTTAATAATTTGTTTTTTTGTCTCCAAGGTGAAATTTGGGTAGATACATACCTACAAAATGTACCAAAATCCGCGGTCATTGGCCTTGGCGTCTTTGGCAAAAGACCAACTGTTGCGCGCCTCTGAAAATTACTACCACTCTATTTCAGGGTAATTAAGGCCTAATTTGCTTAAGCAATTGCTTTGTTTTGACTCATTGAACGTATGGTTTCGGTTTTGGCAGCAGTGAGAGGAAATAAAATATAGTTTTTTTGATCTGTTGGTGTCATAATTTGTGGTAAAATGTTATTGTTTGTAATATTTTAGAGTTCCTTAGAAGGTTGTCGTGCAGTTACGTGTTAGTGACTCGGCCACAAAATAAATCTTGTTATTTGGCAACATGTAGGTACAGTGCGCGTCAGAATTAAGTATCCCCCTTGTCTACAAAATATTTTCTAACTTCTATTCGCTTGTGACTAATTTTCAAAGCAAAAACTTATCCAGCCGCTAAGGATCGAACCACCCACCCTTTATATGGAGACTCGAATTCTCGGCATTAGATCAACTGAGCTATTTAGCTGATGGAACAACGTGTCCAATTTTGTCTATCGGTCTAATTAGTCCCCATTTTTAATGCCAAGTCTTACATTTTTTTTATGGCTGCGGGTAGGGTTTGTCTTTGTCGTTTGTAGCGAACAAAGTAATTGTCACTCGTCTTATTTCGTGTGGTTTGCTTTGTGCATATTTTGCGAGAGATCGAAATATTGTTACCAATGTTCTTTATTTTTGAATAAATTATCACAATCTATTATAAAAAACCTTTCACTGTTTACAGATATTATTTGTTATTATGGTTTATCAAAACAATTATTTCGTTATAATATCATAGATTTATACGTAGTAGTTATTGTATAATATTGTAGACATTTATGGAATATTATTTTTTGTAATTTTAGTTTTTTTTTCATTAACTTGCAATTAAGCCCATAAAGAATAATATCAATTAAAATTCTTACATATTGCAAAGAAAAAAAGATAACAATTGATAAAAAAAAACGAAACACCGCTCACGAGATTCGAACCCTGTCACTCTTAATGTCTTGCATTAATTTGCCGGTTACTACCGCAAGGCCAAGTTGATACTTAGAGAATTCATCGAATTTTAAGTAAGGTTACCAAATGAAAATGAAATTATAATGAAACAATTTATACAAAAATTACATTTTAATGATTTTGTCGATTTGACGTTTCTAACAAAAATTGTATGTTCTGTACATACAATTTTTGTTAGAAACGTCAAAAATATGAAAAGAAAATGGAAAATTATAAAAAACATGTAGTTTTGATCACCCAATCTCCAACGATCGCTGACAGGATTTGAACCCACATACATTGAGATAGGGGGATACTTAATTGTGACGCCTACTGTACATAATATGGCCGAATAACAAGATTTATTTTATTATTTTGTGAAAAAAATAATTTAATGTACTTAAAACTTTTTTTTAAAATTTAGTTTCGAAACTCAAGTTAACAACAAATCCTTGAATATTTAGTATCATTAAAAACGGATACCAATAAGGTATATGCATGTGACTTCAAGAAAGCTAATTAATTATATTTGTTTTCTCAATTGATAAAAAATATATCTGCTTATTAATTTTCGTATTTTTTGATGTTGCTATTGCAAAATTATGTCATTGAAATGTCGATATTTTAATTATTACTGAATCACAAAATTTCTAAACGTGACTTGTTCACCGTTTTGTCATGAAGCTTTCAGAGGGATATCTATTATGGAAGGAAGGAAGAAAGAAAGTAAATTACATTACATAAACAACAAACGTTATGGTTTTATCATATATTTGTTTCAAATTTTATTTTGATTGAAAAAACAGAAGGAATATGAGTTGACAAACTGAACGGTGACGTCACAGAAAAAGGACAGCGTTTTTATCACTAATACTTACCTAACATAAAAAAACATAGAAATAAAAAATTGACTGCGATAACAACATTATTACGCGTACGCGTACAGAATAACTTTAGAAACCAAATTTATGAACAAATAAAATTACATTCAAATAATAGAATCAAATTAAAACTAGTATTTACAATTGAAACAATTGAGCTAACTGCAGACTGTTGCAAACAATGTACTGGTAACTCAACTGATCCATATTAATACCAGTCGCGCGCGTCCCCAAGATGCTGGCTGCATTGCCCCGCTGTATAGCAATGCTGATGAGCTGCGCCAGATACTCAACAGCTCCCGGGTCACGTGTCTAACATATCTTACGATAAGAAACTTGCGATTTGATACCTTTTCATATATCTATAATCTTATCAAGATGATATCGACTGATGATTCAGGAAGATTCATCTTATCTTGTCCGGTAAGATAATATTTTAGGAATCATTTTTCAAGATTGTGCTCTAGTTTCAAAAGTTTTCTTTCGTAATGTGAGATCTATTGCTCTCGAATCTGCTGAAACCCTTTTTTTAAAGGACGGGGTCCAATGAAAACCCTGAACGGTTTCCTACAATTCAAAATGAGCTGTACCAAAATAAAACGTAGTGTAGGAAAATAAAAAGGTTGTGTAGGATGCCCTCCGACAATGTGAGATGACGACCTGCGACTGCAGGCAGATGCTGGATGCGGCAGCTGAACGCAGGGCGCTATGGCGCTCATTAGGGGAGGCCTTTGTCTAGCCATGGACTAATACAAGCTGACGATGATGATAATTATAATATTAATAACTATAATTTATTAATTAAATTCTATCTAGTTATATGTATATCGTCTCATTATGGTCTCTAGATTGAGTGAGTCTTGGATTTGTTAAAAAAAAACCTACATGACATATTTTAATGACTCTAAAACCGTATTAAACATATAGGGGAACAATAACATGATTTTATGCTCATGTAGGTACTTATTTTGTTCACCCACGGAGTGGACTATAAAGTTTTCAAAATATTTCAATTGGTATGAGAAAACTAACGTACGCGTTATTTCGATTTTATGATCTTTCGCTAGGTAGGTATAGCGCATTTCGATTTTTTGATCTTTCGGTGTATCGTTCTTTTGATTTCATGATCTTTCGGTATAGCGTTCATTCGAGATTGTGATCAAAGTCGTCCTGAGGGATCGTTCGGTCTACAGTTTTTCAAAGTTGTGTGCTTTTGGTATTCCAGACTTAGAACTACCTGTGTGCGAAATTACAGCCCGATTCGTTCAGTAGTTTTGGCGTGAAGAGGTAACAAACAACCAAACATCTAAACATTCAAATATCCAAGCTATCGCATTTATAATATTTATGTGTACCAAAGTTGTCTGTTTTCACGACAAAAAATCAAAAGCTCAAAAAAAAGTTTTTTATTAATAATCAACATTACCTACATTTGTACTGCCAACAACAATCGTCCACAGTTGGATTTAATAAACGCTTTATTGGCTCTCATTGGGGAATTGTGCCTTTTTTAACCAATTTTTAAACGTAGGTATAGCTAACTATAAATCATATATAACTATAAATTAAAAAACATGTATGGCCGTAAAAAGTTTTATAAATAACTAAACTAAAGAAAATTACAAACACACGATAGAAACAAATTGGAACTAGTATTTACAATTGAGCTAATTACAGACTGTTGCAAACAATCTATAATTAAAGTAACTTTTAGATCGATTTTGCTGTATTGATTGTCCAGCATTAGATATTTACTTAACATTGTAGGTATTAAAAAGAAATAACTTTCTTAACCTTAGGACGAGACCTTCACAAATTCGACTTCCCCTTGACCGGATTTCCGGTCTTTATTCTACGTCCTTGGTTCAAACCATGGGTTCTGCCCATTAGTTCAGTTCTCAATGTTCTGATGGACTATTTAGGGCAAATTAATGTCCTAATCTCTCTTAATCGACCATTACCAGCCAATAGGAGTGCCTGCATCCATAATTCATAGTCCGCCTAAATGATCAAGTGGTTTGAGATGGGAGAGTGGACTTTTGATAGATATTGAATGGACCGTCGTCGTCTCTGTGTTGGGCCAGCAGTCGCAAAACTTTTTTTTTATTTGAGAGCTTGCGACGAACTTCTAATAAAAACATGTTTTTTTTATTGACAGGTAGAAAATGTCTCGGCATTAAGCCCACCTATTTAAATTAATAAAATAAGCATTTGAGTTAAAAAAGGCTGGTACTCATCGTTACATTTCTTCACACTATCACAATAAAAAAAGTTTGGATGTTTGTTACCCAGAGGTAACAAACCTGCTTGACTTTTGATTGGTGATTGGCGTGGTACTCATCGTTAAATTAATAGCCTTCTATCACCCTAAAAAAAAGTCACCAAACATTTTTTGTGAGCCCGGTCCGTTCAGTAGTTTTGGCCGAAATACTGCATACAGGTTGTTCTAAGCTTGAAATAAAATATAGGTGACTTTTTTTAAATTTTTCATCCCATAAATCACTTTCCATGGGTCATCAATAACCTAAAACAACGCGCGCGAAGCCGCGAGCCAAAACTTATTTTAAATAAATTAAAAACACATAAAATTTTGTGTTTTTATTTTATGCTGTTTGTGTTTTTTTCCGACAATTTATTAAACAGTTATTACGGTACTATTCGTTGGTCTTGGTCCTTCAAACTGCAAGAGCCAAGGATCACACAGTCTTACAAAAATCGAGAATTAAAAAAAAAAACTGAATTGCGTCCAATGCGTGGACCATTCACACACATCACTAAGTCTATGCTCTTTGTTTCAATATAAATAAATAGACGTGAGTAAGAACGTATTTGGTGAGGTGAGTTACACGCCATCGCTAATAGTTGAACATCTACTTTTGGTACGTTAAATTGAGGCAAACGGTAATTGGCCCTTAGCACCGAGTTTACAATTATGACACCGAGTTTACAATTACGTACGCTGTTCTACGAAGTAAAATGGCATCAAATTGAAAAAAAAAACATACAGAAATATTAGGTACTCAAAAAGACAGTATATACTTCAAATTGCTTAGATAAAAATATACTCTCTTTACATTAGTATACAAATTTATGATACGGAGTATAATAGACATTATGTTACACTTGTAATATTTCAAAGACATCTATACTAATATTATAAATGCAAAAGTTTGTTTGTTTATTTATTTGTTTGTTTGTTTGTTTGTCCTTCGTTCACGCCCTAACTAAGCAACCAATCGGCTTGTTTTTTGGCATGGAATTAGTTGAAAGGATGGAGAGTACATGGGCAGACATAAACATAGTAACAGACACAGACACAGTAACAGACACGCCAAAACAACTGAATGGACCGAGCCGAAATATTATATAGGTTGTTCTAGGCCTGAAATAAATATATTTTATTTCGGTCAAAATTCTTTTTGACTTTGGTTTTTACTTGACTTTTTATCTCATAAATTTTACGACCTCTGTGGCACGGTGGGCGAAGGCCCGCCTGCGACGCAGGAGGTTGCGGGTTCGATTTCCGCCTTGGGACAAATATTTGTAAGATCTGGTATTTGTTCCGGGTGCTCTGGTCGTTTTCTATGTATAATAAAAAATATCTACCTATGTGATGTATTGTATTATGTATATCAGTTATCTAGTACCCATAACACAAGCTCTGCTTAGCTTGGGGCTAGATAATGCTGTGTGAATTGTCCAGTATTACTTCATTATTTATTTATTTAAGTAAGTTCCCATGGGATAGAAATAACCTGAAACAACGCGTGCGACGCCGCGAGCAGCAGCTACGGGAATAATACTTTCGGTAGACTTTTAAAGCAAATTTAAAAAAAGTACTTCTCCGACCAAAGATCAAGCCTCCGACTAACCCCAATCTATCTCCATCAAAATCATCACATGACTCCAATTGACTACACCAACCTACGGATTAATTAATTTATCATTGAAGATTGCAATGATCATTAAATCTTTCAACTGAACATTTAGGGTTCCTGCTAAAGATGGTTGTAATAATCAGTTGATCTTTCGGATATCAACAGATCTCTTTGTGCTATTTAGTAAAGGAATTTCTCTATTATTTTCGCTCCTGCCTGGCTCCATCAGCACGTGGTTTAAATGCCCAGAGACCTTTGCACCAGTTGTGCATAGTATGCAAAAACCAGAAAAGTTTTCATGTCTTTTCATACATTTAGCGCCTAACAGCGCCCCTACCGGATTGAGAGGAACCTCTTTCCTTCTTTCTTAATTTGTCTGTCTGTCTGTTAGGTACCTTTCCACGCCTAAACGGCAGAACGGATTTTAATAAAATTCGGTCACCGTATGTCGGTCCCCGGGATATCATTTACATCCCGTAAATGATATCCCGGGGACGGACATACGGTGCAAAGGCGTGGGCAACAGCAAGTGGTTTTTTATAGGAACTCTCCTAGATATAGCGGAAACGCGCTGATACACACGTATCACCGATGCCGACGGTATAAAGCACAGTCTACGACGACGCTACGACACACGTAGCACTGCTACGACGCTACGAAGCACAACCTACAACCACGCTACAATGTACTTGTAGCAAGGCTACTATCAGTGGATACTATACGACACATGTAGCAAAAGCAACGACGACGCTACGACACGTAGCACAGCTACGACGCTACGAAGCAAAAACAGTTTTACAAACACAGACATAATACTAGTTGCGTTGCAATTACAAAGCATATCTGTAAAGCCGCTACCTCTCAGCTTATGATCGTGCACCTAGCGGCTACAGCGCGCTTGAAGCAAGGCGAAATCTAACGAGTTGCTAGGTAGCGGTTAGCTCACAAAACGCGGGCTTTTTGTAATTTATGATGTCACTGTAAAACCCAACTAAGATGTTATAATGGTTCGCTAACTTTAAACTGTTACTAAAACAGCATTATTTCTCACTCTGACTTATGTCAATATAAAAAGACAGAGTGATAAATAACAATGCTCTAAGTTAGCAGACTACCTATTATGAATAATTTTTATGATATGTGGTACCGGAGCGGCCCATGTCTGCTACAATCTTTAATGGTTACAGTACGCATATTCCAATACCTTCGCACGTACATGTGTACGTTTGTTTTGCACAACACATTACGAATTGGAAAGCACACGTGCGGGTAATTGTCATAGAGTACAACCTGGAAATAACACATTAGGGTGCCCTCATACTAAATCCTGTGGCTCGGTGACTCAAAGTAGATCTGCATAGATCCAAAATATAAGTGCAAGAGGCATCTCCGCCGTGTATCAAGTCGTGTGATCCCAGCTTAGAATTTGCACAATCCCAACTCGTCCTGTGGGTGTCGTAGGAGGCGACTAAGGGACATACAAGGGGGGGCAACAGCGCCTCTTGCAGAATATATCTACCACCAAAATGCGATCCCAATCCGCATGCCCAGCGGGGGGATTATCGGCACTACCCTCCATGAGATAAAAGCCAATAAGTTGATTATCAGGGGGAGGCCTGGGTCCAGCAGTGACCATTATAGGATGTTGAGGAGGCATCTCCGACACTTATAATAGAACTAGCAGCGCCTTGCGGTTTCACCCGCGTAGTTCCCGTTCCCGTGGGAAGTCCGGGATAAAAAGTAGCCTATGTTCTATTCCAGACTATAATCTATCTCTGTGCCAAATTGCATCCAGATCCGTTCAGCCGTTCTGGCGTGATAAAGAAACAAACATCCATCCATCTATCCATCCATCTAAACTTTCACGTTTATAATATTAGTGAGATTGGTTATCTGTAGCTGTTATTTTACACGCACGTCATAGCGCCACTATTTGTGTGCTATTCTAACAGTGGAAACACTTGGTTTATGCATTACTAGCTTCTGCCATCTGCTTCACAGACACTTTTCTGGGATAAAAAGTAGCCTATTTCCTTTTCCGGGATATTATCTTCCTGCCAAATTTCATTCCGACAGAAGTACTTTCGAATTTATGATGCAAATTTTTTTTTGAAAGATTTTTAAGCCTAATTTGTATTTTATTTGTATTATAACTGTTTTCTTATAATAATCAAAACCCATCTGAAATGTATTGTGCTTATAATCTAGATTATTCCACAGTACCTATATAACCATCTCAGATTGAAAGATGTTATCGTTAATAACGTTTCCACCCCAGCTCCCAAAGAGAACAGGGTTACAGCGTCCCGTCATACGTGACATTAACGTTCAGCGACAATATAGTGCTCGTGAGTGTACAATGTACTCGTTTGAAGACGGGGGGTCAATTCGCTTTATTTGAGTGTACCAGTCATACTATTGTCGCCATCATTGACTGCATGGCACAGGAGTCAGGAAGCTGGCAAAGATTAAAGGAGACCTATACCCAGCAGTGGGTGACATAAAGGACTGCTATGATGACGATGATGATGAGACTGCATTTTGATTATGAATAACAAAAATATTATTTTTCAACAAGTGGGCAAAACGTTTTTTTTGCACACTTGTTGATTTAAAAGCACGAAAAAAGAACATTGGCTCTCGAGCTCAACATACTTTTAACTTGTCTAGCGAGTTTTTTTTTTATTTGTAAATGAGGTTGAATGTCAGAACAGAAACTCATTTTGGTCAACAACTATAGAGGGTTATAGTTTTTCCTTTCGATATTTAGTGCAACATTCCGAATTCAAATTACATTTTTCAACAAGTTGAATAGGTAATATCCTTTACATGATGAGCAAAACTCGATTTTGATGACGAAGATCACCCTTATGCCGGGTACAGACCAAGCGAGCGAGAGGAAGCGAAGGCTAACCACCGAATGCGATCGAACCAGTGTGGACGTCATGGCTAAAGCAAGCGAACCCAAACGAGGGCCTTCGTTCGCCTTCGGCCGTGCGTTTCATGGTGTTCGTTTGGTGTGGATACAACGAAAGCGAGTGAACGTTCGTCATCGATCGTGGAATCCCATTAGTTAGCCTTCGCTCGCTCTTGCCTCATGCCGGGTACACCCGGCATGAGAAGCAGAAAGTTGTGGGTTCGATTCTCGAGTAAAGTGATACAATAGGTAAATATTATGTTTCTAACGCTTAACTACATGAGTGTACTGAAGAGACGATTCAGAATAACGAAAAAAAAATCCGATTTAAACAGAGATCTTTGAGGTAAATTTTCTTCAGAATATTTAAGGTGAATCACACAATACCATGATTTAATCGCTCCCTTCCCAACAGTATTTTTTTATTTGGCAAAAAAATTCACATACAACTTTTTCCTTATTGCGTTTTTCTCTTAGCTGTAACAGAAGGAAACGTCGGGCTTTAAATTGCGGGTTCCCCGGGCTCTAAAAGCCTGTAAATAAATAAAACGACTTGTCTGTTTTGTTTCTCTGTCACTTTATTCACCGTAGCTAAAGAAAATTACGGTTTAATAGCTAAAACAGTTAATAGGTGCCTAAGCAATTAGCAAAATGGATTTTATTAGCCATTTGTAGTAGGTACACATTTTTTATATGTTTTTTTTTTCATTTTAATTAGTTTTGTAATAACTTTAATATCGTAGTTTTGGATCAACAGGATGAGACTCTTAAGAGCTTTAAAATGTCAGATTTCAGCTCAATCTCAAGCAACAAGAAACAATCACAAAAAAAAAACTGCAAACATGCTCTGTTTAGCTTGGTCTAGCTCTGCTAGTTAATGGTGTGTGAATTGTCCAGCATTATTTATTTATTTATCTGTTCCGTAGTTTCGATGCGAAGAAGTAACATACATACATCCTTGTCATGCATCCATTCATACCTACATCCAAATTTTCTCACATTTATAATATAAGTGTCATTTTTGGCAATAGCCATTTAACTATTTGCTACCTAAAATAAAATCCAACCCACAGAACCACAAACCTACTTGGATTTATACCTAAAAAACCCTTCCCAATCATCATAAATTGCCCCTTAGATAACACGAAAACCCTGATAAAATAAAGGGTTTACCAGCATCCGGTCACAACCGGAATTTTCCAATTCGCACCGGATAAAACCGGTTAGGAAGAGATCGCCCGAGGCTGTTTGCTTTGGGTTCCTTACATACACGTAATATAGTCTAACTGGGTGTTTGTGAAGTCAGTTAATTAGTTAAGGAGAAACTAGATAGCCTGGCAATCTAGCTTACTCAAGAAATCAAGGTTGACTGGGTAGTACTTTACAGTGACTTGTAAAACTCAATAAAATCTAAATAAATAAAACCGACCAAATGCGAGTCTGAATATGTGAAATTCAACTGTCTAACTATCACGGTTCATGAGATACAGCCTGGTGACAGACGAACAGACGACGGACAGACGGACAGTGGAGTCTTTGTTATAGGATCCTGTTTTATCCTTTGGATACAGAACCCTAAAACATGACGCGATAACTTAATGCGACACTGTGATATACCTAGACACTATTATAGTCTATTAATAAATAAAATCTAGAATATAAACAAATACCATTATGTAAGTACTAACACTATTTAAGTAAACAGGAATTCAATTTCTTTTTTTAATTATATTTTAACTTTTATGTAATCAGTGTCATTGTATGTGTTGTGGACTGTAAGCTTCTTGAATTTTTCCAGTAAAACACTTTTGTTCTTGTTTCCAGCTTTATTTACTTCTTCAGGTTTTCTTGATCGCGTCCGAGTATAAACTAAACTTATTCTAGCTAGCGTGCCTATTTATACAAAAATCTCCCCTACATTTTCCAAAATTAGAATGAGAAAAAACAATAGACGATCAAATGGTTCGTTCGTTCGCAGGTATTTGAATTTTTGAATGTGCTTGCGGCCAGCATCCATGTTGAGGTATTACAACCTCCTTTGACGTTTCAAACCTAGACTATTATACCTATTCTAAGAAGGATCTTCTTCAACCTATCCTACGAAGGCTCGTCGTGTCCAGAACATCCTCCCCCCGGCGTAGCTCGCGCAGCCTCCTTTTTCACCAACACGACGAGTTTGCTGGTCGGCCGCTTGAAGACGCCAGTCTTCGTCCGGACATCCGCCACCCGTACGCCTCCGTCAGGTCCCTTGTAGGTGCGCTCGACGACTCCCATTGGCCACACATTTCGGGGTAGAGTGTGGTCTACGACCACAACGATGTCTCCTTCTTGAAGTGGTCGTCTGTTGCTCGTAGGCTCGCCGCGAGGTACCAATGTCGGAAGGTACTCTCGAAGCCAGCGCCGCCAAAAGTGGTCAGCAAGCGCTTGGCTCATTCTCCATGTTCGTCGATCTGCCTCGCTGCACGGACCAGTGGTAGGTAGACCGTTGGATGACCCTAGCAAAAAATGGTTCGGAGTTAGCGCCTCGGGTTCTTCGGGGTTCACGCTAACGTGCGTAAGTGGCCTCGCGTTGATGGAGAATTCCGCTTCTGTCAGGAGGGTGATCAATACTTCTTCGGGTGGTTCCTTCTCGTTCAAGGTGGCGGCTAATGCGACTTTGACTGATCGCACCAGTCGCTCCCAGGCTCCCCCCTGGTTCGGTGCGCCAGGAGGTATAAAGCGCCATTCCATTCGATGCAGTTGTCCTTCATCTCGCAGAACTGGTGCCCATTCCACGTAGGCAGCCCGCAGTTCTTTGTCTGCACCTCGAAAGTTCGTTGCGTTGTCGGACATCATGATACGGGGCCAACCTCGTCGCGCAGCCATTCTTCTCAGTGCCATGATTGCAGAGTTGACGGAAAGTGTAGTAACGACCTCTATGTGTACGGCGCGTGTAGTGAGGCACGTATAGAGGGCGCCCCATCTCTTCTCCCGGCGTCGTCCAATCTTTACTATCATTGGCCCAAAATAGTCAGTTCCGCAGTGGCTGAAAGGGCGCAGGAACGGCGTGAGGCGGGCTCTCGGCAAGTCTCCCGTAGCTGGTGGTAGAGGCTTCATCTTCCGTACTTGGCAGAGTCTGCATTCCTTCTCGATGCCACGTACTGTCGGTCGTAGATGAATCACCCAATATTTCTGTCTGAGGTCGTTAGTCACGCGCTCCCTGTTAGCGTGACCAGCTGCGCAGTGTTCTCGCAAGACGATAAGTCTTGTGATGCGGTGACGACCGTCGAGTATTATGGGCCGCTTCATCTCAATCGGTGCGTCGGAAGCTCCAATGCGACCTCGTACTCGTAGAATGCTATCTTCTAAAATCGGGTCCAACCGGAACAGGCGACTCGATTTCGTGATTGGACGAGACGTTTTCATTCGCTGCAGCTCGTCTGAGAAGCTCTCCTTTTGTGCGTGGCGAATAAGCGCACGTTCCGCATCTTCGATGTGCCGGTTTTCCATGTTCGTGGCTCGTCGTCGACATCTCTCGATGAAGAAGAGTACTCGTGCTGTAGCTCTGACTAGTGTCTCGTACTTAGAGAAGTGTGATGGATCTGGCAGCCATCCATCCGTCTTGTCTTCTTCCACTCGCGTGTGCAGAACTTCCTCCTCGTGGTTGCAGTCAGACGTCTCCTTCGGCCACTGATGCTCTGGGCGGCGAAGGAAGTCTGGCCCTCGGAACCATCGATCTTCTGCCATTATGCGTGTGTTCGTCAGCCTGGTCGCGTCGTCTGCCGTATTCTCGCTGGTCGGTATCCACTTCCAATCTTCTTTCTGGGTAAGTTCAGATAGCTCCCCCAGACGATGCGCGACGTAGGGCGTATATCTTCTTGCATTGTTTCGTATCCAATGTATAACTGTCATTGAGTCACTCCAGTAGATCGTTCTCTTGACTTCGACTCGATGTTCATGTCTGATGGCGTAGGCCAACTTTGCTCCGATGACCGCCGCTTGTAGTTCCAAGCGGGGAATGGTTTGCGTTCGCTTTGGAGCAACCTTGGACTTAGCAGCGACGAGGCAAACACTGAAGCTTCCATCTGGTCTCGTGCTTCGCCAGTATGCCACGGTCGAGTAGGCTTGTTCGCTGGCATCACATAGTACATGTAGCTCGAGGTCAGTGTTGTCTTGAATCTCGTAGTGTCGCTCCAGCCGAAGGCAAGACAGGTCGTTCAGTTGTTCCAACCACGTGGCGAACAGCTCATTTTCTTCTTCCGGAATCGGTTCATCCCATGACATCTTGATGCGCCATAGCTTCTGAAGCACAATTTTTGCTCGTATCGTATAGTGACTCAGCAGTCCGAGCGGATCGTAGATGGACATCACCGCGCTGAGTGCCTCTCTCTTCGTTGGCGCGCGGACTCGTGCACGTACTTCTGCGGGAACTCTATTCATGGAGGTGTTGAATCCAAGTTCATCTTGTTCGGCGTTCCAGTAGAGTCCAAGGATCTTGTTCTCTGACCCCCTTTCGTCAAATTGCATCGGTGTTGTAGCTCGTAGTTCAGCCGGCACGTCTTCCAGTACGCTATCCTTGTTGCTGTTCCATGCTCGCAATGTGAATCCAGCAACTGCGTGCACTGTGCGCAGTTCCGTCACGGCTCGATGGGCTTCCACGTCGTCATCGTAGCTCGCTACCAAATCGTCCATGTAGTGGCTTCTGGTGATGGCTTCGCAGGCGAGAGGGTGAGTTTGAGCGTATACCCTCGCATTGTAGTTTCGCACGAAATGCGCCATGAATGGGGAACTCGCAGCGCCGAATATCATGCTTGTCATCTTGAATCGTTGAGGCGTCTTCTTTCTCTCGTTGCCTCTCCACAAGAATTGTTGTGCTGGCTGATCCTCTTGACGAATCTTAATCTGTAGAAACATCTCCTGTATGTCTGCCGTAATCGCGATTCGCTTCTCTCTGAATCTGAACAGGATGCCTGGTAGGGACATCAAGAGGTCGGGTCCTTCCAGCAGGTGGTCGTTCAGGCTGACTCCATTGCTCTTTGCTGCTGCATCGAAGACAAGCCTTATCTTGCTGGGCTTGTTGGGGTTGCGTACTGCGAAGTGAGGCAAGTACCAGCAGACGGTGCTAGACTCCTCCGATCCATCGCATGGTTCAGCGTACCGCTTCTGCAGCAAGTTCTCAATTTGCTTCGTATATTCTTCGGCGAAGACTGGGTCAGCATCCATCTTCTTCTCAATGCTTTGAAGACGACGAAGTGCCATGTTGTAGCTCTGAGGTAGTTTCGTGTCTTCTTTCTTCCATGGTAGACCAACTTCATATCTTTGGTCAATCTTCTTGATTGTCTGTTCGACGATATTTGTAGCTCGGAGATCTTCTTCACTCGTACGTGGCTTCTGGTTGATGCCAATCGCTTCAATGCTAAAATGCTTCTCTATTAGCTCATGCAGCTCTTGGTTCTGCTTCTCAATGGCTTCAGGTGTGTAGATGTGTAGAACGCTGTCTTGGTTCGCGATGATGCTGCGTGGTATGGTTCCGTGGATGACCCATCCCAGCTGTGTTCTCGATGCAGCTGGTTGGTTCGCTCTTCCGACTCGTAGCTCCTGTGAGACTATGTACTCCCAGTGGTCAGCTCCAATCAGGATCCCAGGTTGTGATGACTCGTAGCAGACTTCATCTCGTTGTAAGTCCCTCAGATGGTCTTGATCCAACAGTGTTGCGGGAATCGATTGTTGCAGCAGCTTCATGTTCTTGATGGTTCGTGCCCGAAGTGGATGTAGCTTGCTATCCTTGCCCTTCAGTTGTACGGTGACAAGTTGGCTTTCTTCCTCCCTTTGCGTAGTGTTGACTCCACGCATTCGTAGTGGCAGTGAAGGTCCTTTTGCTCCGATAGTACGCGCCAACCTCTCATCAATCAGAGTGACTGTGGACCCTTCATCCAAGAGAGCGAGCGTATCGATCTCCCCCCGTGGACCGACGACGGTGACTGGACACATCTTCAGCAAAACTGCCATGTCATTCGAGGCAGCGGTGGTCACTGTCATGACTGCTTCGGTTGGGCTTGAACTGTCTTTTCTTTCTTGATGTAGAGTCTGATGGTGTGGACGTGAACATTGGTTGACTCCACATGATGTCGCCTTGCAGTTGGTGCGTCGATGCTTCTTCACTATACATTTGAAGCACAGCTTGTTCTTCTTCACGTGTTCCCATCGCTCGTCAGTTGTCATTGCCTTATATTTGGGGCAATCTGTCAACTTGTGTTCCTTCTCGCAGCATGAACACTTCTCTTCAGCTTCAGCGAGTTCTTCAGTAGTGTTGTACACGGCGTTCGTCTTCTTCTTGAATGCTGTGTTCGGTTTCGGCAGGTTTTCCTTCTTGCTGGTCGGTGGTGCATAGCTGAACCGCAGGGCTCGGTCCGCTTCGCGCATAAGGAAGCGTGATAGCATAATGATCTCAGGCTCGATCATTCCCTCTTGTTCGGTTGCGTAGTCACACCAGCGTGAGCGAATGTGGGGGCTCAGCTTCTCCAGTGTTTCTCTGGTCAGCATCGGATTGTACAGGTAGCCTCTGTTCCCGATGTTGCTCAACACGCAGACCACGTTCTGAAGCTTGACGGCGAATGAGTTCAGTTCTATTGCAGATGGTCCGGGTTTCGGTAGTCTTCGAAGGTCATCAATGGCCCGGTCGATGATGATTTCTGGTCTTCCGAAGCATTGTTCCAGGGTCTTCATGATGATTTCTGGATTGCTTGCGGTGTACAGGAGTGAAGCAACTAGCTCTCTTGCTTCCCCTTTAAGGCTGCTTCTCAGCCTTTGGATGTTCTCAGCCGGTGTCAGCTTGTATGTTCTCGTTGAGTCGTTAAAGGCAGCTTTGAAGGGCAACCATTCATTCGGTGAACCGGAAAACGCGTGCAGGTCTGGGCACTTCATCCTCGGTCTTGCTAGCTTCTCTATTGCATCAGCTAATGCATCGACGTTGGCAGTACTCTTAGTCTTGACCGACGTAGTCGATATGTTCCTGACGTTGAATCGGATGTTCTTCTCAGTTCTTGGAATAGTGTCACTTTTCTCCCCTTCAGTTGTCTGCAGCCACTGCTCGACTCTCTCACTGTGTTCCGGTAGTTCGTCTTCATGTATACTCCTTTCCTCGTCTTCCAATGCTGCTAGATTAGCAGCCAATCTCTTCTTGACGAGATCTGCTTCTATTTGGAGTTCTTTACGCCTCAGTTCGGCCAGTTTCTCTTCCGCCTCCAGTTCCGCCGCCCGCGCCCTGGCCGCTATGCTCCCGTTCGATCGTAGAGAGCGCGCAGTTCGGGCGGGAGATTGTTCATCCCTATGGCGTTCCGTACTCGTTCCGGCGCGGGTGAAGTCGGGTGCGAACCCTATGGCTGGGTCGCGATGTCTGGCTACTTGATGCGTAGCGGGTGTCGCCGGAGCTTCTTGCGACAGCCTTCGTCTTCGTTCGTTCGCGATGGCTTCCAGTTCGGCGGCTTGCCGTACAGCCTCTTCCTCAGTTTCACGTCGTTCGGACGTATCCACTTGGCTTCTGGTTACAACCATACTGCGCGAGCGCTTGATTCTTCGTTCTCCAATCCGGTGGGTGCAGGATCTCTTCACTCCGATCCGGCTCGAAGGACCAGGGACTGTTGTGGACTGTAAGCTTCTTGAATTTTTCCAGTAAAACACTTTTGTTCTTGTTTCCAGCTTTATTTACTTCTTCAGGTTTTCTTGATCGCGTCCGAGTATAAACTAAACTTATTCTAGCTAGCGTGCCTATTTATACAAAAATCTCCCCTACATTTTCCAAAATTAGAATGAGAAAAAACAATAGACGATCAAATGGTTCGTTCGTTCGCAGGTATTTGAATTTTTGAATGTGCTTGCGGCCAGCATCCATGTTGAGGTATTACAACCTCCTTTGACGTTTCAAACCTAGACTATTATACCTATTCTAAGAAGGATCTTCTTCAACCTATCCTACGAAGGCTCGTCGTGTCCAGAACAGTATGGGATGGCATAGATGTCTATATCACAGGCTTTTTAAGCCTAACGTAGATATTTAAGGCTAGCCAATTTAATCAACGCGTACATAGATATAAGGTATGTAACTGTTAGCTAAATTTAGAAAAATGATTGTTTTCGGTATTTTTTTGTCTGTGTTTATATGCAATAAATAAATTTCATTTCAATTTCATGTTAGGAGCTACTACTACTATTTCAGTTGAGCTGCCTGTAGATTGTTTGCAACAGTCTATTGTTTCAATTGAAATAGGTACTTACTAGTTTAAATTTAATGATATTATTTGATTGTAATTTTCTTTGTTAATAAAGAACTCTACTAAAGATTAATTGATCGATGTCTCTTGTCCACAGAGGAGGAAGAAGGCACCGAGTTGGAACTAGAGGCACTCTACAGACGATACTGCGTGCGCCTCAAACACGCGCTGTTCGTGGCCTCTCTATGTGTCACGTTGCTGTGCAGCATTGTTCTGCTGTGCGTCGTGTGCGTGCAGCATGGGCATGTAAGTGTTGAACTGGGTTCGAGTCCCGCCGAAATCAAAAAACTTTTGGGAACTTATTTCATTTCAATGGAACACAATGAAGTTTGACAGGGAGGTAAATGGTAACCCAGAGACGGACATAGGCTACGCACGCGCTTGAAAAGTTCGTGCAAAGCCGCGCCCAGTAGCTAGTTATAATATAAGTATTCTCTGCAAGTAGCTCACACGCACGTAGGTAGGTAGAGTGAGTTAGTGACTCGTTTAAAACGTAACGTAACTTAATTCGTCGTTTTGTTTTCGATGCGGGCAGCAAAGGAAAATTAAAACCCACTGGCAGCCTTTGTTGTCAACGATTTCAACTCTGTTCGCGTCTCTTTGTGTTACTGACACGCTCTGATGCTGTACTGCTTTCGCGCGGATAAAATAAAATGTGTTTTATCTAGATTGATGTCACTACAAATTGTAAACAGGATTAAATTAAAACTAGTATTTACAATTGAAACAATTGAGCTTACTGCAAACTATTGCAAACAATCTACGGGTAGCTCAACTGATCCATATCAATACCAGTCGGAAGCGTGCCCAAGACGCTAGCTGCATTGCCCCGCTGTATGGAAATGCTGATGCCAGATACTCACCAGCTCTCGGGTCACGCGTTGCTTTAACAAGACGATCGATCAGATAATTTTTTAAAACCCGGGAGCCCTGGTACGCCTCGGGCCTAAGGTCTCGACTCCAAGGGTAGCAAATGCGTAGGTCTCGACAGAATCTGTCGAGACTTGCATATTTGCGCCTCATGAGATTAATTGCCTAGATTTTGCCAATGTAAGATAAAGATAAAGATAAAGATAATTTATTTGCTTGAACATTATGTAGGATAAACAGATGATACAGATTTTTTTTAGTTTCAATAATGTTCTACTAATACTAGCATGCAAATGTTACAGTAACTTATAATTTATACCTATATTATTTTATTTATGTAAGATAACCTGATCCTCCCTACCTCCCTACACATGGGTATTAGCATGCATATTGCCTAAGGTCACAGCTAAAATACCCACCTAGGTTCCTAGGTAAAGCAGAGGGGGAAATCTAAGCTAACTGGTCCGAAGTGCCCATCTGATAATGACTTTACTGGACATGTGCTGTATCCATGCTTTCAGATCTTGGCGGACTTTTAGCATTGAAATTCTATCATTCTAAAGGTGCAAGCGCACTACGCGTCAACGGAACTGCGCGGCCGCGGCACTGCCCGTCAAATTAAAACATATGATGCAACAGGCCGCGCGGCTTATTTGGTGATTTTGTTCTAATCTCACTAATATTATAAACGTGAAAGTTTAGATGGATGGATGGATAGATAGATGGATGTTTGTTCCTTTATCACGCCAGAACGGCTGAACGGATCTGAATGAAATTTGGCACAGAGATAGATTATAGTCTGGAATAGGACATAGGCACGGAATTCCCACGGGAACGGGAACTACGCGGGTGAAACCGCGAGGCGCTGCTAGTTGGACATAAGGTGCCGCGAACGCGCAGTTCCGTTGTAGCGTAGTGCGTTTGCACCTTTACAAGAAAGGCGAAGTTTTGCTACGGTGTGACGTTGTGTGGTTTTTGGGCGATGAAAAGTTAGGGCTCCATAACTACGGGGCGCGGAACTACGGTACCATTCTGCACTCATGAAGCACCTACCTGAAGCATATTTGGTATCACAGAAAATCGCGTGTTAAGCCGTGGGCAGGAGCTGTTATAAATGCAAAATTTGCTCTTTCACCTTTTCTGTCTGTCTGTTTGGTACCTTTTCTTCTATTAATGTTTGGCAAAGAGATTGAATGTATCTCAGGGAAGGCCTAGTGCTAACTTTTATCCAGGAAAAACACACGCAAAGTTGCGGGCAGGGGCATAATGGGTCTCACGCGGTGGCGGTCAGTACAATTTGACAACTCCTTTTCGTCAAATTGTACTGACCGCCATCGCAAACCGCGCTAGTCTGTGAGACTCTTAAAATTGAATAGTGTGCTCGAATATGTAAAATGGCGCGTTTTCAATGTTATAAGATCATCATGGTCACCCCACACGCCCAAGCGGAGGCCTTCTGCCATAATCAGGCTCAGTACGTCACGTATAACATCTACGGACGGGTTAGCACTACGTAGCGAGCGTTACGTGGCACTACACTTGGTTCTAGAATCCAAGATATTTTTGGTAAACAAAAACTTTTATGTATGAATATGTACTAAACACTCAATAGAAAAAATAACAATGTAATAGATGCTCAGATAATAAGATCTTTATTAACAAAGAAAATAATAATTAAATATTAGAAACACATTAGAACTAGTATTTACAATTGAGCAAACTCAGATAATATAATACATACTACATCTAATAGAAAGATAACTACAAAAATATAAATAACAACTTCAACAACGCATAATTGGACATGTGAGCGAAAATGGTGTAAATTCGAGCTATAATTTATAACAGACGAGAAACGAATGAAAACTTTTAAATCAAAAAAATATTTGAACTTCTGCGATTTGCTCCGACCATACTAGTGTCGTCAAATCATTTCCACCAATAATAATTTTGTTTCGTAACCCCTTTGTTTACAAAATATATTTACGATTCCAAAACCCAGTATACGTAGCACTACGCCTTTAGAATTGCATTAGCTCAGCAGCTCACGAGGAAGTGGATTACGGAGGAGTGGATTATTGATACATGCCTGCACTTAAGATAAATCGTCATCATCAGTGTTGTTTTGAGGATGATTCGTTCTTACTATACATAAAGTAGGACTGTAACATAGACTTAGCGGTCGTAGCGAAAGAATCGACCCCTCAAACTCAACTCGTGGCTGTTGCTAGATTAACTGATGAAGGTTTTCTTTGTACCATAGGAAGGGTATTAGCTTTCTTCTGTATATTTAACACCTCATCTGATCCGATCACCAAACCGCTTGTCAAGCGTGGTAAAACTTCTCGTTATTTTTGAGATTACCCAGAGACATGGTCAGCAGAGGACGCTTTGTGCGTTGTTTGTACGCTATAGACATAAATGTTACAACATTCGTCCCACAGTTTTCAAGCAGTCGTTTGAATATTCAGTTCAAAGATCTTTATTTTCTCATTTACAACAAATATGCTACTTACATGAGAAACTTAAACTAAGTCTAAAATTATGTTATTTTTCATCTTTCTAAATTTTGTCTAGTAGTGTTACATCCTCAGATATACAATATTTTTGCAATTTGGTTTTAAACACGCCAGACGTTCCAGCACCTTTAATGTCTTCAGGTAGCGTGTTATAGAACTGGACCCCTTCAAAAGTAATATTCTTTTTACCCTGTTGGGTTCTAATAGTAGGCAAAACAAGATGATCACCTCTTCGTGTAGTGTATTTACTGTATTAAGTAGGTATAATATTAAAGAAGAATAATGATTATAATTTAATTGTTTTGAAAGAAAAACTAATAATTAACGTTTTTTTGGTATTTACACAGTTTTTGTAAGTTTGGGAGTCATCCATCGGGAATGAAATTTTCGCTATTGTATTAGACAAATTTTCGAAATCGATCTCCATTAATTGAGGGGTACCTAAAAATCAACAAACATACAAAAAAAAATACAGCTGAACATAGAATCACGCCCTCTTTTGTTTTTCGTATCGTCGGTTAGAAATGAAACAAACTCATAAAATTTTTAACTTCACAATACCTACACGCCAATCAAATCGCATCATAACCGCTAATAATCGGCTCAATCCGGTTGTAAGGTGGATACGCCACGCCAAACAAATAGCTCTGTAACGAGCTATCGAGTAATTCCCTTGAGCTGTTATGTTACACTCGAATTAGTAGAGCTAATACCACCTAGACCTTTATTGGTAGAGCTGACCGACACGGCATTAGGAGAGTGAGGAAATACTGAGTGCACCCTGTTGCGCACACACTTTTGCGCATACACATTACACCTGATGGTAGGTACAGACCAAGCGAACAAGAGTGAGCGAAGGCTAACGAGTGGGATTCGAAGATCGATGACGAACGTTTACTCGCTTTCGTTGTTGTATCCACACCAAACGAACACAATGTGATACTGGCGGTGGAGCACGGCTGAAGGCGAACGAAGACCCTCGTTTGGAGTTGCTTGCTTCGATCACGTTCGGTGGTTAGCCTTCGCTCCGCACCATGAGACTCAGCGACCCAAATTGGATTTAGGCTTTCAAAACGAGATTTTTCCAGGCATTTCATGAGCATTCGAACGCGTTGTTTCTCGCTAGCTAAAAGCATCGAGTAAATTGTAATCGTCGTATTTCAGCTACTTCTTCAGTCCAGCGATTCCTGACACCTGACCTGTCCCTCGACTGGTCTGCACCAGTCAGGCCCTGATGGTTTTCTCTTATACACCTTCTTAACAGCCCTATCCTCTTCCATTCTCTTGACGTGCCTCGGGCACCAGTGGACACAACAGTTTTGGGATTCGCTCATCAGGGGCCAGAGCAGTAGCCCTGCCAAGTACGCGGCTGCCACCGGAACTCTTTTCTCGAACCATTTCGCCACTTTGAGTTACAAAGGAAACCTAGGGCCTAAAATTTATTTTAGGTAGGTAGTATCGGCTGGTACACTTATCCCTACCAAGCTATCCCCACCTGGTAGGGATAAGTGCACGATTGTGTAGATTTATTTCTACCGGTAGGGATAGGTGCACTGTCCATTTCGGCTGGTGCATTTATCCCTACTAGATTTATACCCTAAAGTAGGCAAAATTTATAGATTTAAGATCATAAAATGATCATAACTATATTAATCAATCCTGCGTCCAGCAGTGGACCAATTAAGGCTGCTGAGGAGGAGGAGATCATAAAATGATAATATTGACAACCTTCTTTGGGCAAATTCGACCTTTCGGGCTTACCCAAAAATGCGCCGGCAATTTCATTACTGTCATGTTTTGCGGCTGGTTATTTCCATTGCGGCCGTACGTACGTACAATACGTACATTGAAAACGAGACAGTATTAAAATTAAATAAATATATAATGCTTGACATCACACAGCATTATTTGGCCCCAAGTTAAGCAGAGCTAGTGTTATGGGTACTAGATAACTGATATACATAATACAATTCAATACATAGATAGATTTTGTTATTACAATACAATACAATACAATACAAAATTCTTTATTGTACACCACAAAATAAAACTAAAAGAAACAGATATAAACATTAAACATAATAGTACAATGGGCGGCCTTATCGCTTAGCAGCGATAAGATTATTGATTATTATACATCGAATCGACCAGAACACCCGGAATAAATATCTGCAGATTGTACAAACATTTGTCCCAAGGCGGGAATCGCAACCGCGACCTACTACGTCGCAGGCGGACCTTCGCCCACCGCGCCACAGAGGTTTGAGAATAACTAGGCTAATTTATAACAAACATAGGGTGCTAACCTCATAACCCTCCCCTGTCGGTAGGCGGGTAAAAACCCATTTAAACGATTGCATAGAAACAACGCGTTTGAAACCGCGGTTAGAAACTAGTTGAGTATAGTTTTAACTTTTTTATTTCTGATGTAACACTAGATTTGAGGAAGTTGCTAGTTCGTCACCGTAAGTGTAACGTTTCAAGCGTAATCAAACGAGTGTCGGTCACTAATAACTCATCCTTACATATCTATTTACTTATTAAACAGCTAGTGACCTGTCTTTGACCTGCGGCAGCGTACTAATTTCTCATGGCCGTGGTCTACTGCTATAAACCTCAATATACTATATCACCACACCACCACCACCACCAGCTCTGTTAACTTGGTAGCAAGAAGATGCTCAGTGAAATGTACAGCATAAAAAAGGTACAAAATGCCTGGACTTAATATAACAGGCGTATTTATCATCATAAGGCTGAAAAGGCGCAAACTTTGTTCGTTTTTAGGGTTCCGTACCCAAAGGGTAAAAACGGGACCGTATTTCTAAGACTTCGCTGTCCGTCTATCCGTCTGTCACCAGGCTGTATCTCATGAACCGTGATAGTTAGTCGAAATTTTCACAGATGATGTATTTCTGTTGCCACTATAACAACAAATACTGAAAACCAGAATAAAATAAATATTTAAGGGGGTCCCAAACGTGTTTTTTTGCCGATTTTCTAGATAATGGTACGGAACCCTTCGTGGGCGAGTCCGACTCGCACATGGCCGGTTTTATTTGTTATTCGGTAGTCCATACATTTTTTTTTCACCACAGGAGATCAAACTTTTAGAAAAACATGTTTGTTTATTAAAAATTATGTTAGTTAATACCTGTTCCTTTGGCACACAAATGGTAGTTAGCACTTGATAGCACAGTTATCCGAAAAAATGATGTAACAAAAATAGATTGAGAAAATTCATTGATTTGTATCTTTGGTTTCGAAAAGAATGGACTGGTGAAAAAAAATTTAAAAAAAAAACGAAAATTACTTGATAACTCGAAAGCCGTGAGTCTTTTATGTACGGAGGGTCGGAGGGTTTACTAAAAACTGAAAAAGTTTAAAGGGGGCTCCCACACAACAAACGTGATTTTTTTGCCGTTTTTATAGATAATGGTACGGAACCCTTCGTGCGCGAGTCCGACTCGCACTGGGCCGGTTTTATTAGATGTTATTTAAGTAGGTGTAAGAAACCGCAACATAAACTTTAATGCAAGAAACACACCTACATGACTCACCAAACATCGAGGAAATAAAATTCAATTTTCCCAGCCACATCATCAACTCAAGTCCATTAATAATGGAATATAACTTCGTAACCAAACCGGTATTTAATTTTGTTCTCTATACAAGTCCATTTATCTTAGTAATTTATTTTATTTATTCTTACTTTACAGATTTTTAAATCAAATATATCTAAATGATTAGAATTCTCTTGCGTTTCCCCCCTTTTTGGTACGATTGGTACAACAGGTCCATCCATTCACACAGTCCATCCAGTGCCTTCCATTATCTTCATAGGCCAACGTCTACTCCTATATGTATCCATATTCGTACGCTTCAACTCTTCGTGTAATGTATCAATTGAGCTACCTGTAGATTGTAAGCAAAGTCTGCAGTTAGCTCAATTGTTTCAATTGTAAATACTAGTTTTAATGTGATTCCATTATTTGATAGTATTTTTCTTTGTCAATAAAGGTATGTATCAATTAAATTTTAATTTTTTTCCCTAAAATTCTGGATACCTAAAAACCCCATACATTTATACCACTCATTAAAGTTAAAATTACATCAATGTCGTGTAGCATTTTCTATGTCCATTCCTAACATATCGTACCCCAAAACATTGTGAACCATACCACACATACTCAGAACCTAAATCCGCTTAGCTTACCTTTATTTTACGACGTAAAAGGCATGGTAAGCATTTCATTAGCAGCTCCCAAGGGCCAGTTTGATGTTCACCTGTCCTATAAAACTTCAAGGGCAGGGGTTTACAGCAAACTATGCAAACAACCGTATACGAACTTTTGAAGGTGTGTGTATGACCTTTTGGAGCGGTTGAATATTAGGGTTGTTGCGGAAGTTAAACACATAAGTTTGCGCGAAGTTTGTCAACTTTATATTGGTGTTTCCTAATAAATCAAATATATTTTAATTTATTGCTTTTGCACGCGATATGTTTTCCCAGGATAAAAATAACGACTACTGACTCGTAGTCACCCCAGCTTATCACACCAGTGTGACAAAATAACGTTTATGAATAACAATTGTGTGTGAAGTTTTCAGCATAATCGGTTAGTACGCTTTAGTAAGTAAGTTCGGATCTAAGGTTTTTTGTTAGTGCTTTCCCGCACTTTGGGTATCTCTAAGAAATGAAATAAGTTCCCAAAAATGCGGCCTTCCGGATGTTATAACTGAAGCTTGACAGTGAAAGTGCAAGGAACCACTGAAGATTTCCTGAACTTAGGGTACTCACATGAATTTATTGTTTCAGGAACTATCATCTCAAACAAAACCCATCGCTAGCCTCTCAGTCATCGCCTTCGTGCTATCGATCGTGCTATGCTTCGCTCTCCTGCCAGCGGCAGCGGAATGGGAGGCCTTGGCTCTGGCTGGCTCATTGCTGGTGGCTGCGAGCCTCGGCGCTGGCACGTTGCTGGCTACTCATCATGCGCCACTGCCGCTGTTTGCACTGATACTGGTAAATATAACCAGCTATAAGCCAGCTACGGATAGCGAGACCTAGGCTCTAGCTGGCCCATTGCTGGTGGCTGCGAGTCTTGGTAATGGCTCGTTGCTGGCAACACATCTTGCTCCGTGGCCACTGTTTGCAGTGATATTGTTGAATAAGTCCCTTTACTTATGGCTGTCACTCTGCCTACCTACACTCCAGTTGGGGTGGAGTAGGAAGGGATGACCTTTGGTTCCAAAAAATTATCAAGAAGGAGAAAAATAAGGGATGGAAGTTCCAGATATATAGGGAATAAGGCGTATCAAGCCGCTAGTAATAACCAGGAATGGACTAAAAACTCAACTCAAAGTGCTTTATTTACTTTAGACCTTACAGGACTCTTGGACGCGTCACAAAAATTACATTAGTAAAACTAGGAAATAAAGGGATCACTTTGTTTTTTTCCACTTCAATCTTTATAAGGTAGAAGAAGCGAACAAGTAACCTTTACCTTGTTTGAATGTTAGTTTTCGACTTGGAGCAAAAGTCGTCAATTTTATTTTTAATCTCTAGTAAAAAAGATTTAAATGAATACTAGTATTTACTATTAAAACAATTGAGCTAACTGCAGAGTGTTGCAACAATCTACAGGAAGCTCAACTGATCCATATCAATACCAGTCGAAAGCGTGCCCAAGACGCTGGCTGCAATATCATCCTCTAGATAATCTGGTAATATGTTGCTGTGGATATTTTGTAGACTCGTTGACCTTGCCTACTACGTATTATTTTACTGTCAAAGTTCGTTTATTTTACTATTTTAGTATGAGACTCGTAAACTAAGTTATAACCACCCAACGATAGGTTTGCTACGGTTTGTTTCATGCCGCGAAGCATGCCATACAAACAAAACACAATTGTCTGCTATCACCTGCCATATAATGGAACGTGCCAGAAGACATAATGGTGCAACAGAACGATAAGAAATGACATATACGTTAGTATTTAATGTGTAGGTAGAGGTAGGTACTTTAGCGCCAACTCGCACTGTTCATCCACGTGTGATACCTTTACTTCCGTAAAAGAAATGACCTAATTAAGTCAAAACGCAATCTCTTGTCTCTATAATTTGATAAACCTCAGACTTAAGTTCATTCATAGCAAAAACGACGGTAACAAATTATAAAAAATGCAAAAGAAAGATATTTTATTTAAAAATACATATTATTTTAATTGTGTAACAAAATATAACATTCAAAATTCATAATTCTTTATAACTAAAAACACTAAAAATAAACAATTTTGAAATCTTAAACAAAGAGAGGTATCGCAAAGGCGAGCTTAACCCTAGAAAGAGTTCTGTTCCAGCAAACTTTATTGGGAGAGAGAGACAAGTTTGTAGTAGTGGGTACGTGTGCATATAGATAGAAAAAAGTACACAGTAAATAAACTAATACATAAAATAATATATAAATTCATCACAACAACATGTGTGTAACAAATTATAATATTAATAACAACAACACACATGTGTGTAACAAATTATAATATTGCTTATTTAACCAATATTAAATGTAACAAGAAGGTCACCGGCTAGCAGCGCTGGTTTTCAGCGGCGCCAGGGATACCAGTTTCCACAAATAGGTACAGTCAGCTGCGAAATATGTATACACTGCCATGTTTTCAATTTGACTGAATAGTAAGTGCATGGTAATTTTGATAATTTATTATACCGCATTTTGACAAGTACGATGACTACTTTGTACGTAAAATGTGTGCATCGACTTTTATTTGAAAATTAAAATTCAAAATCAATTCAAAATCTATATTTTGAGCAGCTGACTGTACCGGTTTCAAGTCAAATACTTTTTGTCACTACGTCCTACGTCTCAACACCTAAAACATTTTTGGTGATGAACCTTGTTAATCTGTTTTTGTCCTTAATAGAACCCTATCAACATTTTGAGGACTACCATAAGCAGTAAAAATAACAATATCCATTATGTTATCCAAACATCCCTGATTCTGATAAGGTCAGAGGACACTTACGTGTCCAAATATCATCACATCACACTATTATTATAGGTAACTACTCAAATTCTGATGTTTGCGTGTGTTTATTACATTTCACCCGAAATTCAGAAAGGTTTAATCTGAAATCTCGGCTTAAATCTTTACTTAGATGCTAGTTCTCGACAATAATTGAATTCTATGTGTTTACAAGAACTCTTGTGCTCGAAACTAATGCTTTTTATTTTTATTGAATCCCGTCTAAGAATTGTATTCGAGAAAACGCGGGCATAAGCTAGTGAAGAACAAATGAAGCGATTCTCATGTAATAACACGTTCGGAATAAACCAGAAAAATGCGTGCAGAAATGGGACCTTTTCACCCAATTTTACCGCAATCCCGCCTTGTTCCACGTCATCTCCCATTGTCCGTTAGACGTAGACATTTTCTGCTCTCCATCAACAAAATCTATTACTATTTTATATCAATGTGACAAAGGAACTGTGATTTTTGTACGGATATTTGAGGCACTTTCAGATATAGCTATAATGTTTTTTACTTCTGCATGCATTCTTAGGAGTTAAATAGTAGCAATATTTCTACCGATCTAGAATCTAGGCTTTGATCACATCATTTTGGTGAGCGCACTTTTCATTGAACTTAATAATATATAAACTCCTATTTTTTGGTCTATTTCACCCAAAACGCACGGTTGGGTTAACAAATAAGGGTAGACAAATATTTCTTAATTTACAAGAAGTAGAGATAAAATGATACTTTTTAGGGTTCCGTACCCAAAGGGTAAACAACGGGACCCTATTACTAAGACTTCACTGTCCGTCTGTCTGTCCGTTTGTCACCATGCTGTATTTCATGAACCGTTATAGTTAGACAGTTGAAATTTTCACAGATGATGTATTTCTATTGTCACTATAACAACAAATACTAAACCGAATAAAATAAATATTTACCTAATATTTACAACTACCGTGATTTTTTGCATGATGGTACGGAACCCTTCATGCGCGAGTCTGACTCGCACTTGGCAGGTTTCATTTAAATGTAGATATTCACATGTCTATCTTCCAGCTTTAACAATTAACTCAATTCTATAATACTTATCTTGTTTAGCCTGTCCTAACCCATAATATCCTAGTAGGTGTGTGATCTACATACAAAAGCATTATTATTTCTCGAAACAAAATATTTATTTCCTATCATTATCTGATTAGCAACATACTGATTAATTCAATAGAAATTATAAATTAAAAAATCCATTTTCTTGTACAAACAAGTCCGGCATAACCTTGAAACATAGATCCTCCAGATTAATAATAAAATCAGAGATATAATAAAAGCTTTAGCGGCTGCGCCTGACTTGGCATAATTACGACTCATTTGCATAGCGGAGCGACTGGTCCGGCGAAATAGGTTCTGATTTAGGGAGAAACACAGCGACCAAGAAATTCTATCTCGTAATGAGTTGGTTCTGCGGAGATTGTGGACAAGATTTGCCATGGCGTTTATTTCCCTGATGTAATTCTTCAAAGGTTTTCGGGATAGACTTTCAGTTAACTCAACCTCAACCTCCTATAATGAATCTAGAATGGATGAATCATCATCATCATCCACTGCTGGACGCAGGCCTTCCCCTAATAATCACCTTTTTGGCTTTTATCTCATGGGGGGTGTTGCCCATAATTCCCTGAAAAGCTGGGCATGCGGCTTGGGGATTGCGGTTCGGTAGCAGATCAGCAAGAAGCGCTGCTACTCGCCCCCCGGTGTATGTCTCTTAGGCGCCTCTTACGACACCCACGGGAAGAGTTAGGGTGAGGCAAATTGATAGATAGATAGATACAGATAGAGATGCATTTATTGACACAACAGAGATACAACACAGAACAGAAAGGAGGAAAAAAAAATACAAAAGTTACTAGGCCTTACCTACCCATACAAATTCGAAAGCTGCACCACTCGGCTGCATCACACAGGCACAGGCAACATCAACTGGCCCCAAAGTATCCAAAGCTTGTGCTATGGATAGATACCAGATGACTTATACACCTGGGACTGAAGAAAGTAAAAATATACCTTTTAAAGCCCACACAGATGAACGCACATTGCGGCGTAATCAAAGAATAAACAAAAAGCTTTTACTGAAAACTTTCAATAACTCGCTCCCTCCGGTCATTCAGTCACTGAGATCGGAAAATCCCAAAAGTTAGTTATTAGAGTCCTCAGTCAAAATAAAACACGTCAACGTTGTTTTACCACAATTTTTTGTAAGATCCGTATTTTGTTTTAGATTCTACTCATTCGAGACCATTTCACTGACATAACCTGAAAGACCCGTCGGTACCCTAATCTTACACAAAATTTTGTCAAGACACTTGGTGGTTAACGTTGGTCTACTTCCAACACACACAAGGTTTGTAGTTAACCAGCTTACATTCGTAATGAGTATTTGGTGGGTGGCTGCACTCTTGAAAAGTCTGGGGATTTATGTTTAAGAAAAGGTGCAGAAGCTTTAAACTTAGCAAATTTTAATCAAAGTTGTACCGAAAGAGTTTTGAAAGTTAAATCGACTTAGCAGCGGATTATAAAGCACAGCTTTCACGGATGGTAAAACAATTAAGAAGACTTGGTGACTTCTCCTTTGTTTCTTAGCTTTGTATAATTTTATTTAAATCAAATCCTGAGTAAATCTAAAATATTGTCTAAAGTTCAGGCAGAATGTTAAAGGTCTGAATAAAGTCTTAAGTAACAATATTTTAGCGTTAATCTATTTAATTTAAGTCGCTTCGACTAGACGCTCAAATAATTTTTTGAAAACCCGGAGAGCTTCGGCCCCACGGACAGCGCAGCGGTCGTTGTGGGACAGGGACTTGAGACTGGACCTATTGGTTCACTGCGTAGAGACTCTCGTTGTCTTAAGGTTTTTGTTATTATAGAGCGTAAGCCTTCACACTCAGGGTATTTTTTGGGATTTTATGCATATAATGTACTACGCGAAAGGTACCTTTCGTTCCTCAGTTAGTACCTGCTTTAAACATGAGAATCTTTTATAAGTTAAGTTCTCATTTATATGTTAATTGTTGCAAGCTGGTACCCTACAGTGAACCAATAAACAAATTCTCTTTCTTTTCTTTCTTTCTTGTTATTGTAGAACTCCCGATTAACACAAACAACAGCTACCAGTGACGTAAAGAGCATAAACCCAATGGCCCTTGGGAACGATTGGTGCTCGTTCGAAATTGGTTTCCGTTCGTTTTTCTCTCAATGCTTGTTCAATAAATTGCATCGGGATAGGTCGAGTGTTCAGTTAATTTACGGGGATTAATTAATTTTCATATTAATTGACTTCTGGCTTTCGTATTAATATGGGTTATGTTAATTGAAATGGAATTAAGTGGAATGATCAAAGGTTTTTTAAGGGTGTGGATAAAATTTAAAGGGTTTTCGGGCCTATTCTAGGGTCATAATAAACAATCACGAACAATACGATAATATTATTATAGGAACCTACGCTAAATTACTCACCTATATATAGCAGAAACAGATTGTTGGATGATTTTTTCAGTCAAATGAACAGATTTTCTTTGAAATACAGGTACTATACTAAAGTCATTAATTACGCGGGATTTTTTAAATCTTAATTCTGCTTTTAGAGCAGTAATTAACTAATTTAATGGTATACAAATTCTATTTATTATTATTAACTCATTTATTTCAGATCACAATCGAATCCATAACACAATTAAATACAAATTTATAAAATGTCACATAAAATTACACAATAAAACAAAATTTAGGTTTAAAAAAAAATTGAAATTTGGGAACTTGTAATTGGCCATCAACTCAACAAACATACACTGGTCAATCCTGGCATGTTTTATATTTTATTTTACTTTGTATAAACCTAGCTGTAAGTTTTCCTAAAATCCTGTAAATAAATAAATACAAAGAAAACCTTTCTCATAAGACAGGTGGATATTTACAATCTGCCAAAAGTTCGACTGTTTTCCGATAGAAAGAATGTATAGCATCACATTCTCATAATTTGGCACCTATTCAATACAGTTTAAGTGCCACAGTGCCATCACAAATTCATTTTATATTTATTTGCATCCACTGTTTATTAATAGATTTTGTAGCAATAAATTTTATCGCTTACTTTATTAGACGGACACTTAAAGTGGTGACCAATCTCGTGTAGATGACGCTGAAGCTCCGTCAAGATTCTTCCTCTCTGTAGCTACGTTTGATTAATCAACCTTTTCCTGCCGCAATGCAACCTTTTAAAACAATTGAATAAATGTTTCTTGCCTATGGAAACCTTTACAATGTACATTTGTAAAGACAAATCGCCGTGCGTCTTGAGTGCAGTCACGTAGAAAGATATCCAACGGATCACTGTACCTATTAAATATCTATCCTATTATTAATAAGAACGAAAATTTATGCAGATGTGATACCTAATTTATTTTAACTTTTGCTGCCTCATCGTTCGTTAGTATGTAACTTAGCTTTTTGCTTTATAGTGCGTTACTCGCACTGTATTCCAGATATTTTCGACAAGGCACGTGTCGGTCTCGTTGCTTAGTTGGTCAGAGCGAGCGCACCTGTCCTGAAGGTGAGGCGCGGGTTCGATTCCTGTCGAAATCGAAAAATTTGGGATATTATTAAAAAGTTTTTGTATGATCTCCGCGATTTCACCCGCTTTAAATTCGAACATCACATTCTAGGGCTATAAAAAGGTCTTTTTACGATTATTCCCGGAAATATCCCATGGAAATTTGATGTTTTACCAGGACAAAAAGTAGCCTAAAAAGTAGCCTCTGCATCCTTTCAACGAACTCTATACCGATCAAATCAAGTCGATTGGTTGCTGAGTTTAGGGCATGAAGGAAGGACAAACAAAAAAACATACTTTCGAATTTATAATATTACTAAGGATTTATGATCGATACATTAGGATTAAGTAACTTATTCTTTGTAATTATATTTTGTAGATGGTGCACACAATGATGCCTATAGCCCGGCCCATAGCCCTCGCCATGTCAGCCGTGCTAACGCTGGCTTACATGGGGCTGGCCGTCGGTCTGCGTCCGGAGGGGATCGAGACGCAGTTCTATCAGCAGGTTGGTTTATATGACGTCACATCATTGCATTGATCAAACACAGACAGTGAATAGATAGTTGTCTACAGATGTGCACATTATGATGCTTATAGCCCAGCCCATAGTCCTTGCCATGTTGACTGTGCTAACACCGGCTTACATGGGGCTGGCCGTGTCGGTCTGCGCCCGGAGGGGATCGAGACGTAGTTCTATCAGCATGCAGATTGCTATAGTAGTTTACAGATGGTGCAGACAATGATGCATATAGCCCGCTCTGGTCCTCGCGCCGTAATTTTAAAATCATCATAGTTAGTAACACTTAAATCACTAAGCAGAGATCGTAGGAAGATGATCTATATTGCGGCATTAAATAAATGAAGGTCTCTATTTTGCCGAGTCGTTTGTAATGTTCGTCAGTTATATTCTAGCTAGGCAGGTAATATTCAGAGACTATCTTCCATGAAAGCGTTGTCAAGCAAGAAGATTTAATGTTCCTCGCAACGTAACACTTCATTGCTCCCGTAAAATGTAGCTACAATTCACGGGAAATATGATACACTTATCTTACGATACCTAAAAGCATGAAGTAGTAGGTATGTTATGTCTTCATGTGTGGCTGTGTGTTTTAATATTGAATAGGTATTGAACGTTATTTTATGGGTGAAACCTATGCAGAGTTTAATGGTTATGAATACTAAAACCTAATGGGATATTTGCATTGATCTGTAATGTTCAGAGGCAAAGTTGCATGCGCAATAATTACCTACCTACGGATTGAAAAATTTAAGTCCGATAACAAACTGATATTATTCCAATGTGTCCTCTGAACTTAAACTTTTTTCATAAATTTCATCTTTTACAAAAGGTAAATGCTTTTTTGAGATTTGTTTTATTGATTTCTTCCATTACAAGATTTTATCTTGCCTTACAAGAAATTTTATTCGTCTGTCATTCTCACTCTTAGTTATGGAAGGTTACTGGCACATGAGATGATAGGATTACATGCCCATTATCATAATTGAATACTCGATCCATTTAAATTTCAGTAGGTAGATAAGTATAATAATTAGATAGATAGATAATTCTTTAATCACCTTAAATTAAAAAGTAAAACAGATTGTGTTAAATTAAAGATAGCAAAGGATTTGGCGGCCTTATCGCTTAAAGCGATTTCTTCCAGGCAACCAGAACAATTGAGAGACAAGGAAGGGATGATAATTATGGAAGTTTCATGTTTTTTAGCTTCGAACTATTTTTGCGTCACGTTTGCGACCCAAAAATAATTAAATTATGCTTATTATTATAACAAACCTGTCAGCTGTTTTAACGAACGGATGGAAAAAGCCCCGAAAGGTTTATTAGGTTCCTGTCAATTAAAGCTATGTTCATAAATATATCTACATATTTACCAAGGTTCAACTATTTCAATCAAGAGGTAGAAACACAATAGAGAAAAGTCCTCTATTTTATACCTTTGGTCTATTGTTTTAGGATCTATTGTTGAACTTCTGAATGCAGTGTGAGCCTTTTTGTAAACGCCTGACAGACAACGATAAGCAATTCTAAATGTGAATTGAAACTTTCCAGGTGTTTGAATCAGGCTAAAATTTGTAAGGTTCGAGACCTACCCACATAACAGTTACTTACGTTTCTATTTTGATCCTAAAAGTGTATTCTTTGCTCAAAAATCTTCAATTTTAAAAATAAAACTCCATAGCTTCTTACGATACGCTCTCATCTAAAACTTTAGTCAGAACTTCCAAGACACCCAAAAGCGATCGAAAAGTTGTTCACCCTTGGAACACATGCAAACCCGGTCTTTTACCTCATTTTCCATCGTTATGGTGAAACTTTCTCCATTTTGGCTGTTTAATATTCGAATTGGTACCTACTTACCTTCTGTCTTCGAAGTTCAATAACTTTGCTGCCATTAACTGCGTTACTAAAAAAATTGTTTAGCAAATAAAAAATAAAATAAAAAATAGTAAAAAAAAAAACGATCGTAATACTGGCTTCTATTTCGGTTAACGATTATATAGTGAATTTAAAAATGTATTTTGACATTTTTTTAACTAAAACTTACATTTTCCAGCTGTTTTTGGGCTAAGTTATCTCAATAACATTTTTTTTTCTCTTAAGGAGTAAAATGCCCTATTCAATGTGTATGATCCCTTGGGAGGGGAAAATGAATGTCAATATCTAATTTCATATATCATAAATGCAGCTAGCGTCTTGGGCACGCTTCCGACTTTTATTGATATGTATCAGTTGAGCTACCTGTAGATTGTTTGCAACAGTCTGCAGTTAGCTAAATTGTTTCAATTGTAAATACTAGTTTTAATTTAATTCTATTATTTGATTGTCATTTTCCTTGTTAATAAAGATATTTCATTATTATTGGTTAGAAACAGTGTTGCAAGATCTTAAAAAATCTGTCGAGTCGACATCATCATCATCATCAGCGTATATTAGTGCCATAGCGCCCTTCCAGCATTTGCATGCAGTCTTTCGCAAATCGTCATCGCACCTGGCTGGAGTGCGTCTTACACTAACTTTGCCGAGTCGCGGTCTCCACTCAAAACGTTCACGCTTCTTAGCGACATATGGCCGGTCCACTGCAGCTTCACTTTAGCTTTCTAATACTTATTATTACTCATAACTTTGGTTCTCTGTCAGATGTGTAACTTTTGTGCAATAAACTATATTTTATCCATTTATCTATTTGTTCTCTATTCGGATTATATCGACTTATACACAATTATCTTAATATTTTTTAAAATTGTAGCAAGTACGATTCTGCATTTAGATTTTTTTATACAGCGTTTCTTTTATGACAAAAACAGTAATTGAATGTGAATATATGGGTAATTAATCTGCTTCTGCTGGTATGGCAATCGCGAACGAAGTTGCGGGTACAGCTAGTCTACTTGAAAATTGACTAGACTCCATAGTTTTTATAAAACTTTTTTAATCATGGTAGTAAAAATTATGGTTGGACTTTTAAAACTTTAATAGTTTTGAACTTTGACTTTAGACAATCACCAATTTTCAGATTTTAATCAAATTTCTTCAAAGTTTCTAAAAAACAAGTTTTCAAAACATTATCAAAATTAAAAATGTCGATGAAATTTACTAATTTACTTACTTGTTATGCTGGTACATATTATTTATTAGTTTTATTTAAAGACTTATTTATTTGTATATTAACATTCAGAAAATTCATGGGCGAGCTAGTTAAAAGTGCCGATTATAAAGATTTCCCGTAATTTCATATGATAGTCTTAAAAGATGTAGGTAATTCGTCCTATAGGTATACATTCTCCGAATTACTTCTTGCCTTAAGTTGAAATATTCAGAGAGAACTTCATCAAAGGATGTTTGGATACTGATATTTACGACAGGGTAAACGTTGTAGGCATTTACATGAGCTCTTGTGTAGGTAGGCGTGAGTGGAATGGCTTCAGCCGTATAATATATCTGTCACCGTCAAATAGTAAGCCCCGTAAAATTATAAAAATCCTAGTCACTTTATAATTTTCCGGAAAATAATCAACAGGACTGAAGCACTTATAATTTAACGCATTGAAATACGTAAATTTATAATTAAGCTTATCCGTAAGATAATAAACAAACAAACCTGTGAACCAATCACAGCCTTGTTTTACTATTTTACGAAATCTATGGCGATCACGTCACTCGTAAAATAATAAACTGCCCTCTGATTGGTCGATGTGGCCGATGCTCATGTTTGTGTTCAGTCAGTTTGAAAATTATTAACCACTGTTCCACTAAATTTACAACTAAGCAACTCCAATTTTAGTAATGAACAAACTATTTTAAAACGCTTAAATTTTGAAAAACAGACCATGAAAACTTTGTTGTTACTATTCGGGCGTCTAATGCATGACAGCAAAAGATGGCGGTACGGGCTAGCGCCCATCAGCCAATCAGCGGGCGTCTTGCGTTCCGTCACTTAATAGTTTATTATTTTACGGTAAGATTTCGGAAAATCATAATTTTACGTGTTTTAATGCGTTACATTGTAAGTGACGCGGCCCAATTGATTATTTTCCGGAAAATTATAAAGTGCCTAGGATTTTTATAATTTTACGGGTTTTACTATCCTACGGTGACATATCCACTAAAACCAACAATCTGTTTACTATAGCTATACGGAATAACTAATACTTTACCTACGACACTATTATATACTATATTAAACTATATTTGACTTGTCTTAGTGCTTATTTTGTAAGGTTATTCAAGAAGTCCAATCTCCATACCAAGTTGAGTACCGATCACTGAAGTTGACCAACGTCGGGCGTGGTCAGTACTTGGATGGGTATGCAGTCACACATGGCTGGCTTATTGCTCTTGAATTAATATTGCTTTTTGTGTAATAGTAATGTACGAGGTACGGAACCCTCAGTGTGCGAGTCGACTCTTACTTGGCCGGTTTTATTTATCGTAAGTAGACCTTTGCTTGACCATAATCTTACCTGATGGTAAGCGCCGATCTAGCAACACTATTTCGTGGAGATCTGGAATACCTCATTCACAAGTGATTTAAGGAGACTCAGGTTGTAGTCTGCCGGTCAACAGAACCAGGCAGCGAGTTACAAACCTTAGCGGAACCAAAAATCGTTTTTTTTATTCAATTTCCTTGTCCACAGTTATTCTGCGAGCTGACACTTCTCCTCTCAGCGAGCGGCATAGGCCTCTACTACCGCGCCCTCACAGAGCGAGCTCATAGAAACACCTTCGCTGGCACCAGGACCTGCCTCGAGCAACGAGTGAAGCTGGAGTGCGAGCGAGAGCAGCAGGAGAGGCTGTTGCTCTCTGTCATACCCGCGTACATAGCTGCTGAGGTAAGCAACACATTATGTAAGTTGCTATAGAGTTAAGACTCTACTAGGATAAGTTCCAGTTTCCCCCCTAAGAATGAAAAAATAATTTTGTGAGAAATATATTTTCGTGGGCACCAGAACTTGCCTAGAACAAATAACGAAGATAGAATGCCATTGAGAACGGATCGAGAGCACAAGAAAGGTAGTTGCACGTACAACAGCTGCTGAGACAAGAAAAACTCTAGGAATACCTTTTTTGACACCAAAAATAAGGAAAATGAGCCAAGCTGCAGTGCAAGTGAGAACAGCAAAAGTAGTTGCTTTCTTTCATACCTATGAAAGGTATTAGGTATTTGAAAAAGTGTATGTATTCATAGAATCTTTTTAAATCAGCGAGTGGTTTAAAATGACGGTTAATTTAATGTACCTGACATTAGCTAAAGGAAAGGTCACATTAGGTCACATTCTAGAAATAAGTAAGTTTAATCGGGAACTAAAATTGAGCTTTTTTTTCAGCCTGACTTTTGTTTAAAGATTTTGGAGTAGATTCCTTTGAATCGCCAATGGGAATAGATTATAATCTTATTATGTTTCTGGTGCGTATTCCAGCGGGAATGGTCGTTTAGATAAGGTTGAGAAGATATCGTTAAGAGTTGTTTTCGATTTTGATTCTTAACCAAACAGAAACTATATTTCAGACTATATAAAACTAACACAATAAGCACCTACACTGAGTTTATAAAAGGTAAAAACTAACTTTCTCTATTAACTAACTTACACAATTAAGTAGTTTCATTCCATTTTTAGGGTTCTGTACCTCAAAAGGAAAAAAGGAACCTTTATAAGATCAATTTGTCCATCTGTGAACCCTCTTTTCTCAGGAACGCGTGAAAGTATTGTCAATCATCAAATATTCAAGTTCATATTTTATTGGAGCCGTGATATAAATCAAACTTCTAAGTTAACGCAATCAAAAGTAACAGCTATTTATGCTATTTTTTTAAATATCCTGGGGAATCATAATAAGCACTCAAATATAGGTACTTCACGTGGATCTACAATCATGAAATTTGGCAAGAAGCAAAGTCTTATAGCACGAGTAAAGGAAAAAATCCGAAAACCTAGTAAACTTCTAGCATAAAAGAATCATTTTTGATTCTCGCCCTGGCCGAAAACCTATGCACTTCCCGTTGATCTAGAATCACGATATTTCGCATGAAACAAGATCTTATAATTATACGGAACCATCGTTGCGCGAGTTGGACTCGCTATTAACATTTTATTTTCTGGATTCTAAGACTCCTAACACTATTTTCCAACAACAATCCTTACATTAATTGCTAAAGAACAAAGTTTTAAGTACCAATAAAATAAAACTGCTATTAACTCCAACAAAAACCGTCAGAGAAATACTTTATTCGAACAATTTCAAGATATTTACCGAGTTATTCTCTCCGTCGTTGTCGGAATTCCATGGTCGATGGAGCTTTGTGAAGAACTCAAAGCGTTCAGGTGCTTAAATCCCGGACACGGTATAAAGATGATAAGAAGCAGAAGACATGCTTAATCATGTGCTAGTTGAAATCGTTACCTGATCGATCAGCAAAAACGTGATGTCCCGTTCGCCCCACCAGCTTCTTCCGTCGTCGTACTAGTGGGACGAATGGGAATTTAATAGGCCGAAACAGAATTTGGTAGAGCAAAGTCGTAATAATGCAACCTAATGCAATCCAATGCAGACCCTTTGAAACGTCATTGATGACGTTTTAAATTTGTTGGTTAGTGCAGTTGGTACTTGGCAGCCTGTACAGTGTACAGACCTTAGGCACTTTGCAGATAGACCATCTTTAGTTGAAGAAACAGTCAACTTTTAAAAGGTTTCTTATAAAAGGCAAAAAATCTTAACGAGTAAATCTTCTACATCTATACACAGGGGGAGTTCTTGTGTTTAAAAAATACATACCCTACATCAAAAGAATAATAATTTTGCATACTCTACATAATACGTATGACACTTGGTACTTTAATGTATGCAATGACTATATTGTGTAATCTTTATTTTCTTAAATGAGTTGTACTTTATTTGAAATGATTTATATGTACATGTTTTTTTGTACCAAGAACTGAATCATAAAAGGTACACAGTTAGTTGCCACTTCTATTGAAAATTGTGGTACTACTTTATATCTTTTTCTGTGTCCTGGGACTCCATTCATGTTCAACTATGTGGAAAGGCAAATCTATCGATTGTCGATGAACTAAGGGGTGTCGAGAAGTCCTTTAATTACCTCCGCGTGGTATTTTAGGACATCGCAGACTTTTTGATGTTTATTTTTGAGTTGGTGAGTATCTGGCACAGCGCATCAGCATTAGGCAATGCAGCCACCGTTTTAAGCACGCTTCCGACAGGTATTGATATGGATCAGTTGAGCTACCTGTAGATTGTTTGCAACAGTCTCCAGTTAGCTCAATTGTTTAAATTGTACTAGTTCTAATTTATTTAATTATTTGATTGTAATTTTGTTTATTAATAAAGATTTTATGTTTATGTAACATTATAGAAAGTATCCTTTTTGAAACATAATAAATACTTCAAACTCCTATGATTATTGACTATTCAGTTGGGAAATTTAAAAGTGATCACCTGATCAAGGCCAATGATATTTTCTTCCTGTTTTGTTTAAAAAGAGTCCTTTTTATTTTTAATTTTAAAATGTTGTACATTTAAATTTTAGTTTTATCTTAGAAATATGTATTTCTAGCTACCAAGTACTTAACCTGACTAAAAAAATTCACGGAAACAAAAGTAACAAAATCAATCCAAGAAGCAATGCCAACAAAACAACTTATTTCAAAATAAAACACTGTTTTAACCGGATTGATCGCGTATATTTTATATTTTGTCTGTCAGTCTGCCTGTGACCATGGAAGCTGAAAAGCCTCCGAAACGTCAGGTTATAAACAAAATATAAAATATACGCGATCAATCCGGTTAAAACAGTGTTTTATTAAGAGTTCTCGCGAAAATAACCTTAGAAAATACTAACTTATTTCAACTCAAAATAAGAAGGTACTCAGTAAATGTAATTATTTAGCAAAATAACCGACTTCTTTTATGAATGAATAATTTCATAGTCTGTTTCCATAGCTTCATTAATTTCCAGCTTTTTAAAAAACTAATAAAATTAGGACAATCCATAAGATTTTGTTTCGGCTGATACATTTCATTCATAATAAAAACTAACCGAAAACAATGGAGGCGGTTAGCACAGGACCAGTGGTGAATGGCACAAACTTTAGGAGGTTTAGGTGGGTAAAATCCGGCTGCGGATGATGATGATAAACCAAATACATTAGCAGCTCTCTTCAACCTAATCCTCTACTAATATGTATTATAAATTCGAAAGTAACCCTGTCTGTTCCCTGTTCTGTTGTGTCCTTCCACGCATAAACGGCTGAACGGATCATAATGAAATTTGGCAGAGACTTAAATGGTGTCCCGGGGATGGACATAAACTTCTAGAAAAGTGCGTGCGAAGCCGCAGCAGCAGCTAGTATCATATAAAAATAAATATCTCCCCTAAAATGTAATATATTTTTTAACTAACTTCATGTGCCTGATATCTACACTACGAGTAATATTATAAAGAGGAATGACTTGTTTGTTATTTTGAATCTAATGAGCTCCGAAACTACTGGACCGATTTGAAAAACTCTTTCACCATTAGAATCCTGAATTATCCCTGATGAACATAGGCGATAGAATATAGCCGTGCGAAGCCGGGGTGGACCGCTAGTAACTTAAGAATGTGCTTCCTGAGATGAAACTCTGGAAATTGGAAACTAATTCAGCGTAAAATCGTGTCACGCTCGGCAATGGAAACGTGCCCAAGGCCGTGTGTACGGAATTCTAAACATTTGTCAGTTATTTTGCCCCTAGAACCTTTGTGCTTTAATCGTCGTTGTGTAAGGAGTTCCTAAGACAGAAGAAACAGAATAACACCTACCGTAAAAATATTAATTAGGTGGTTATCCTTTCTGCAAAGCGTAGTGATTATGGTGAATGCCCCTTTAAATTCTTTAGGGGACAGCACAGACACTGACAGTGCAGTGATATATCCAACTCCATCTGCCTCAAGGAGTACCTTGAAGCAGATGGATATTTCAGTGTGGTATTTCAGTGTGGCGCCGTGGCAGACCAAGGAAGCGATAGCGTAACGAACTGTAGATTTTATTCAGTGCTTGAAGGGACCAGAGAGTCATATACCACAGATGAAATATTGTTGTGTGCCATACAGTTTTTACAGTTGCCATACAACCTATGTATGACTTATTATTTAACTAGCTTATGCCCGCGGCTTCACACGCCTTTATTGATATAAAAATTGCAGATTCATTATTCCAGATCGAAGTCTTTATGTGTGCAAATTTCAGCCCGATCCATTTAGTAGTTTTGGCGTTTACTTTGGCCAAATATCTCTACAACAGCACAACACAACCCAAACAAAATATCGCCTTTATATTAGTAGAATGTACCAGTCGATGGAGAGAAGAGCGTTTCGGTCAAACAAAGGTAATTTTTACGCTGTTCAGACGTCTCCCTCGAACCCCTTCTTCATAGCGGCCGTAAAACAGCGGTTGCCGTTTTGGTAAAGACTGAATAAGAAGCAATTTATGTTCCTGTCCTTCCTTCTGTAGTCGGAACTATGAATATTTAGTTTATAATCATGCCGTGTAAGCCCTTAATGTTCCTGCGTTTATTGTTTTAATTATAACATTAAGCTCGAGTACCGCTATGTCTTAGGCAATGAATTTGTAATTACTAGGTACCTGAGAACCTACTTCAATAAATCTGTAACGAAAGAGGTGAAAAGTGGTGTGTATACCCACTAACGATACATCAAAGGAGCATTTATTGTACTTCACGACAGGTTGCGGCAGCATGACGAGAAGTGTCAGCGCTTGCACGATGATCGTGACGATTACCTTTACCTTGCCGATGACAGACCAAATTTGTGAGTATCATCGAATCAGACAATAAAAAACAGAATTCCTCCCGTTTTTCTTCCTTACAGAGACGTATGCCCTACTAAATATAGTAAAATAAGTATTTTCACAAATGGTTCAACACTCTTTCTGTTGATAGTACTTTTTTGCAAGATTGACTTTTAATTGATAAAGTCGAGGTAATTAATTAGAAATCGGGTCTCTCCGGGATTGGGGCTCTCAGGGACTAAGCCGTCAATAGGAAAGGCTTAAAAAAAAGACAAAAAGAAAAACACGAAACGTTTACTGACGTTTCGTTGACGGCGGTGGTGACCTAGGTGGGCTAGCAGGGTGAGGAAGCTTGACGCAGCTTCCTCACCCTGCTGGGAGGTCCAGGTGGGAGGCGAAGAGAGTCCATTTTATCATCATCATCATCAACCTATATCAGTCCTATGCCCATAGGCCTCCCCTAATGAGCGCCATAGCGAACTGTCTTCTGCTTGCCGTATCCAGCTGCCTGCAGTCTTTCGCATGTCATCATCCCACCTAGCTGGAGGGCGTCATAGTCTACGTTTTCCGAGTCGCGGTCTCCACTCAAAAACACGTTTACCACAGCGGTTGTCGGTTCTTCTCGAGATATGGCTGGTCCACTGCCACTTCAGCTTGCTAATTCTTTGAGCTATGTCGATAACTTTGGTTCTCTGTCGGATGTACTCGTTACAAATTCTTTTCTATGCTATACGTTAGTATTAATAAATATTCCTTGCCTTGGGGCTAGATCATGAATTAAATCTTTTTGATATTTCGCGATTTATAAACGTAATGAATAATCGGTAACACAAGGCACGCGATAAATTGTCCAGCATTAATCATGTACTTATTTATATATAACATGCGTACTTAATATTGTCTCATTTTACCAACTTACTTTTATAGGTTCTTACGTTAGAAATAAATAAAGAAATCCATATAAGTGTAATCTCCAATAAATTACTGAAGCCCCTGTAAGTAACTTAAGAGATATTGAAATCGTTTCGATACATTTTTAATATCTTAGGGACCGAAAGAATGGCATTTTTTTATTACTTAATTTGGGTACGCAATCTTACACAGAAACTCAATTTAAGTTCCATTTCTTTTGCTATCGTTTCAAGGAAAAGATACTGTCGTTGATCACGCACGATTTATAAATAGCTTCCAATTAAACTTGTTAAATTTTCAAAAAGATATATCAATCATCGTAGGACCCTAAATTCCGTATAGAGTCTTTGAGATATTGAGACTTTCGTGACGACATAATAAATCATCACTATCCTTATACCTTACTGGGCCCTATCCCCGGTCATGTCGGTCTGCCTCCCTCCCATTGCATACAAGGGAAAAAAGAGAGTGCACCTGTGTTTGGGCACACACTAGTGTACACTAGTTACACTAGTGTGTGCCCAAACACAGGTGCACTCTCTTTTTTCCCTTGTATGCATGATGTACCCGTGTACATTACTATAAATGATGTCCCGTGCACATAACGAGTCTTGGTTGGCACCGAATGACGTGTTCGGATTTCAGCTAGAAGGACCTCAAATTACTGGGCTGTTCTGATCAATCCAAGAAATCCTCTTCAAGACAAGAGTGAATAAGTATTTTCTAGACCTTCGTGATACATCGTCGGCCACATCTTCACTTTCCATCAGGTGAGATTGTGATCAAACGAAGGTCTATAGACTATAAAAAAAAACATTATTGCAGATATTGTTGTCAAAAGTAAAAAAAAAACACTTTAGAATACGTTGTATTTATTCTTACTTCTAAGTTCCTATATCGATAATTAATACATTCTATCCTATCTAAAACTACAATATAGACTACATCAGTCACAATTTTGGCATTCAATTCGCCTTACATTACATTACGCGTCATAATCACAAAGAGAATTTGAATAATTATTTTGAGATGCCTATGGAATGTCGCTAACATTTTTAAGTGTAATGCTTTGTTCATAAAAACAAAACACTACGTCTATGTCAAGTTCAATTTGTTTCGAATATTTAAATTAATTATCGAAGAATAACGATCTTCTTCTGTTTTTGGAGAATCTCTCTTCGTATAAGTCTTTCTTACACTTGAGTTCACATTACATTTTCACCTTAAATGCAGCTACACGGAATGAGACCTTATCTACATAGGTATGCAGATCATGATTCATTACAGTCTTTCCTACTCAGATCTGTGTCCGTCTTGCCGATATTCACATGGATTGTAATCGCTTCATCTGAATCCGTCTTTAGTATCACATCGTTCCATTGCACCTCTGCTTTTTTCCCATACGCTTCATTCTCAATCAATATAGCTGATTTGGTACACAACGCTTTACTTTGGAACTCAATAAGAGCGCAATATTCAGATTTCTTAGACTCCTTCACACCAGCTATATACCCCAGTTTCTTCCTCATAACCTCGACTTTGACGTGATAGTTGTATATACAGACTTTGATGATAAAAGCGCTTTTTTGATGGAGTAGAATGATCTTGTATTTTGTTCTGCAACAAGCTGTCTTTTTCAATTTTGTCTGGAAGTTCTCGATGAGGATTTTGATCTTCTGTGAGTAGACGGCGATGATGTTGTGGTTAGCTTGGAGGTGCGAGGAGAGTTCTTCGAAGGGTATGGAGCAGCAGTTAGCTGTGATAGGACAGGTCATTGTGTCGAACTTGCAGTCTTCTTCGTGCTTGACGCGAGTAGATGCTGTGAGGAGATCGGTGCAGCCGCGTCTGGAAAGAGGAGAAAATATTGATGTTATTTTGTTTAATGATAAGATAGCTGCCCCCCTAGTGTTAACCGCAATGGGTTTTATTATTACTACAGTACACTTTTTCAGGATCACTAGTTTTAAAGTCAGGATATAAAATCTAAGTCGGTACCAAAATTCATTCAGCATTTTGAGCGTGAAGGAGAAACAATCAGACACTCAGACACCACTACCGAGTTCATATTCATCTTCATCATTATTATAATAAATAACATCAGGATTATCATTTGGTAATAAAATATTGAATTATCCATATAAATGTTCTGTAATCATTCATTGACCGTTTGCATAGCAGTTCTGTATGCTACCTAGATCCTTCTTTGTGCGTGTGCGCCGTTGTCCTTCAAGCCAAATATGTAGGTATGCATAAATAAGCATTAAAGATTCTTTGTTTGCTTTGTTTACAAGTTTTTGCATTAGCTTAGGAAAATAAACATGCTCCTATAAACTAGCAACACATTTTTTAATTGTTTACACTAAGTTGGGTCTGTTCTGTGAATTCTAGGTGAAGGCAAATAATATCTAGGTACCTTGATTTCAGTGGGTCTTAAAAAATTTATGTATTAGCAAACTTCATCAATAGTTTTTAATATGTAGTGCACAGTTGGACGTAAACCCCACTGGATAAGCGACAGTATTATTATCAGTAGGTACATATATAGAAAAAAAATGTGGTAAGAAGACCCACCCCCCTTATCTATCATATTCGATTTGAAGTCTGACTTCAAATTCCTCGAATATGATTTTTTTTCGGCTTTGGAAGTAGCTTTTTACCCGGAATATTTCGATAGCGCGATGAAATTTTCAAGTGGCGACATCTAGTTCAAATTGGAGCCTAATTTAGTTTGCAATTCGTTCTAGAAATTCAATTTTTTCTAAGGGATAACTAAATATTAACAATATAAACATAAAGAAACTTATTTCTAGAAGTGAACCAGCCCAGTTAGTTAGTAGTTAGTTGCAGTTATCTGCAAGTTACTTTAAAAATAGTGAACATTTGACAATCAATACCTACACCTATTAAGTTGTTAAACCAGATCTTTTGTAATTTGCACATGGTTTAATTTTCTTAGTTATTCTGTGCCATTTCTGCAATATTGTAGAATGGAACACAAAGGAAAATCCGTGAAGACAAATTGTATACAAAGCGGCGACAGGATACCATAACTAATGTTTATAGCTGTTTTCAAATTAATTTTAAACTGAAAACATTTACAGTCACGTTTGGCCGCCATAACAAAGAACAGGAATTACCTAAAGCAACAAATTAATTGAAGATTTTATCGGTCGAGGTTAATATTAAAATTGAAAAAAAAAACCGGAGTAAATAGATCTGGTAAGCCTTAATGAGGAAATGATTTTAGTAGAGTTAATGACCTATATTTAGTTGATTTAAATAAGATTTGATTAAAGTTTAATTTTATTTTATTCATGAAAAATACATATTCAATACCGTTACATATTAATATGATATAATTACATATTTATAAGAAACCAGTTTTTATTGGTTAGTAGTTATTTATATTCAAAAATTCAAAATATTCAGTCGAATTTTATTTATTGCGGTTCGACAATCATGAATAATCGTATTAACTGGATATTTTTCAATTAAGTATCTGTTTCGGTACTTTGGGATTTTATTAAAGGTATTTGTTTAATACTCACATAATAAAGTTATCTCTCTATATGGTACGACACTATCATAACCCCAAAATTTGGAACACGCTGATATTAATTTTGGACTCTAAACCAACAACGATAAAGCTTATAATTTCTTCGTTCCTCTAATAAATTCATTGGTCACAAACTCACAGTGTAAACAACAGTCAGTAGGCAATCCTAGAATATTTTACGAGAATTTTATGACCAGTGAAAAGTTTATCCGTTTAAGTAATAGCTCTGTGCCATTTACTGCGCTTTGTTTGATTTGAGAGGTTCTAGTTTATGAGGAAAGTTTACGGAGTGTGAAATTCAATGGGATTTTATGCAGCTGGGGTTGCCAGCTTGCCAGTCGAGAGAAACTAATGTTACATTAAACCAAATATGTACCTGTCCTAGACAGGTTCATTGATCTGGGTAATGCTTATGACTCAGTCTATTTTGTTTGATCTATAATTGCAAGGTTTTCAACCCACGCGGGTAGGTAATTCAGTCTGAAAGCAATTTCTAATCAAATGTTTTTCTATTAAACTACCACGCAGTAAATGAATCTTCAATATATATTTTATGGTAAGTTAATTTGATTTTTTATAAGACAGCCTGTTGTGCCCACTCTCCTCCATTTTTGTACAATACCTAGTAATTCTATGAAAACAAAAACAATACTAATTGGACAAAGACCTACGAATCTGTTTCATGTAAACTCTGCCTACGTAGATTAGTAATATGTACTGAATTAATAAAAATCGTCAATTACAATAAAAAGTATGATATCCTAGATGTAATGTCCTGCGCAAACAGCTATACTTCGATGCAACTGGCCACCGCCATAGCCGATATTCGTCTTAGAGTACATCATCAAACACCAAAGTGTTAATAGTTGTTCCTACAGGCGTAGTGATAGTTACCTGTAGTTCCTACAAGGCAGCAGCAGGTCGTTGATGAGCCGCTGTAGCGCAAGGCAGGGCGCGGCAGGCGCGCGCAATGCTCCGCGACACCACGCGCAGCGCGACATGCGGCGCGAGCAGCGCGCGCACCACACGCCTCCGCACCAGGGGCAGACGCAGGGGCCGCAGCACTGGAATACAAGAACAGTCAACATTTAATATGGAAACTTTCATTATTTGACGATTTCATTATTAATGTAAGCGGGTAAACTACAAGCCTAGTTTGTGTTGGACCAACGTTCTTTGCAAAGTTGCAGAGACGCGAAACGCGTGCGACCCGTTCTGCACTTTACGAGAACTCAATGACCGCGGTTCCTCCTAACAAACTATACATTTTATATTATCGTCTTTGTTTCGCTTATCTTCTACAAATAGGAGCATTTTAGACGAGTCTCTCACCTGTAATGGTTCCAAGCATATACTGCATTCTGAAAACCTGGACAGCAGTTCATCGCAGTTGGGGCAGGAGCACTGAGCCGCATGCCCGTCGTCTGACGCGTCGAGGACGGGCGGCTGCACTAGGGACAGGGACTTGTCTGGAAAAGGAAAGTATAATGTTAGCTTCTTGGACTTAATTCTTATATTTTCACATTACACTTAATTCTTATATTTTCACATTACAGCACAAGACTATCTCAGATACTTAACAATAATAAGGACTAAAGTTGTGATACAGCGGAATCTACTGCAAACTTTGTGTTTTCAATCTATGCGTTATATTTCGTACGGTCTAGTGTGAACATATAGTCAGACGTGGTAACACAGACGTTGCTTGGGGTGTCTATCTGATAAGCTGACAACTAACTAACCATTTTCTAAGGTAATAATTATAGCGAAAAAGATAATTTGAAAACTGTCAGTGAATAAATCCACTTCATATTATACCCTCGCTTACCTTACCAATGAAAAAGCACCATCAGTATTAAAAATCTAAAAACTAGCCAGAATATACAGTGCTCAAAACTTGCTAAAGGCAGGCACTGATATAAAATAGTACCTTTAGGTTGATCCAGTCAACTGGATCACAGAATAAAAGAATCATCGGTGGTCCAGTGAACTGGACCAGCTGAACGGGACTACGGGCAAAGAGCGGGTACTTTCGTATCTAACTAAGTTTTAAGGTCTGCAAAAAATACGCTAGAAAATGGAATCTAAATTTCAAAGACAAAGGTGCTCTACCTCTGTGTAGTAATCAGTGTAAGATAATGTAATTAAACTCTTGATGAAGTAACACTAAATGCTGTTGTTATCACTAAGTTTGTATTGTTTATTGAGTACCATCATGAACTTATCAGCAGTTGACTCCAACTTGTGAAGTATTTGAACTTGACCAGTCATGTAATATTAGAACTAGAGCATAAACAATAAACGCGATAAGCGAATTTGTACCTACGTAATACGAAATTATGATGCAATTTTGCACATAACGCATACAAAATGTAGTACATTTCACACAGAAAACCGGATAAAATTAACAAACATCTAATAAATTTTAAATTAGTTAATAAGTAACGTCGTAAGATTATAAACTTCCAAGAGAAAAATAATATTGGAGAGCAAAAATGTGCGATGGCCGGGAATCGAACCCGGATCAACTGCTTGGAAGGCAACTATGCTGACCATTACACCACCATCGCAGCTGACGAGCTCGACAAAATTGGAAAACTATTAACTCCATACTACTTTACAAGGTCAAGTAACAGAATGGAAGTTCATCTGTTGTTTGTTTTCGTTTCATTCGAGATTCCCCGACCTTTTTATCTCTTTGTGAGTAAAACTAAATAGACATTCAGACTATAGTGTAGTGTACCTACAACGAAAAATAGAGACAAAAGAAAATGATCCTAATTGTGTTTTCTATTGTTAGTTGTAATGTATAGTAACGGAAAAAAGGGTTTTTTGGTGTATTATCAGTTGCTATGCCTTTAATATAAAAGAGCTAACCTTCGGGTCAAGTTCTTTTATTTACAGCGCTTACGAACACCCTAATAGAACCCATCTCAAAAGGTACACGTAGTATTCTGTGGTACCTTGTAAAGCATTGTGTACCTCACTACTTACCTACACCTTGCTTCAAACTTTTCAACAAACAAAAGTTTTGAAAGTTTTTCAAAGGTAATTATTACTCTGTGTTAAAACCTCTAATCAAGCTGATAAAAATTATTTGGCACAACAACAGCTAGGTTATTTATACCTATATTTTAGTCCTAGATTCCAACCTAATCTAATCAAAGATATAATTTATTAAACAATTTGTCGTAATAGTTGCAAACAAATTAATAAAAATGAAGCCCGCTGCGTTTTATTAGTAAAAATTCGTAACAAAAAACCAACCTAGGTAACAAACATATAATATTACCTGTTGCTATAAATAACATAATAGCAACACCTACTGGTATGATTTGTGAAGTAATAACCACTCGGTTGCGATAGAGTTGAGCCAGAGAGAAAGGCGGTAGGTATCTATCGCAACGTGCGCTTGCTGCATCTGGTTGTATTCTTAGAAAACTTAAAGATACTCCATCTAAAATTCTAAATTGAAGATACCAACAAAACAAAAAAAATAGAATGATCTCTTTTTGAAATAATTCTTCGACCTATTCGTTAAACGTTTAAAAAGAAACGGTAAGAAAGTATAGTAATAGTTAATAAATACATATTAATAATCCGCCTTACCATTACTATACTTTCTTTCCATTTATTTTTGGAAATAGGACTTGTTATAAATTTAAGATTGTACATTAAACGTTCTCGTTGTATCTTGAGTTTTCAACCGCGACAAAGTGTTTACCACTGTTCCTATGTCCAAACAGAAGAACTCTATTTTGTTTGAGAAAGAACATTTCTGAAAAAGATCTATGTTTGATAAAAATCAGTGCAACCGTTCTCATTTTATGATGATAAAGATCAGCTATAAGCCATTGGTTTGGTTCTAAGATTGACTAAATAAGTATTCAATACAAGTCCTTCCAATTCGTAAAAAAGAATAACTTTATTTAAAAACAAAGAGCCAACTCGTACCGTGGAGCTCGTGTTTTGAATACTTAATAATTAATAAATTGATGTTGGTAGATGCAAATTTTATCAGTTCAAAAGCGAAGGGAACTCGTATAGAAATAAATACAAATAACAATGATTAAACAAATAATAATGATTAAAATCATGACAATAGAAAAATCGTTTGCGAAGGAACATTTGTAAAAAATGCACAACTGAATCAGCAAAAAAAACAAAACTTTTAAGCAAGGTATTATTGTTGGTACTTGCTGAAACCATTAGTCTATCGCATTGACTGTCTAACAGTCTCGGGCAGCTCAGCCTGGGGCAGCGGTGCGTCCCACAGGGGCATGCCGCCCCACGCTGGTCCCGAGGGTCATGTGCGTCGTAGGCCATGAAAGTGTAAAAGGGTTGAACATTTTTGTTTTCTTGACTTTAACATTATCCTGCCTAGCCGGAATATAGCAAAGCCAATTTGTAGAATATCATAAGAAGAAAACAGCAAAAATAAACGAAATGAAGAAATATTATCCAACATTTAAAATAAAAAAGTCAAGGATAGAGGAAGAAATAACAATCATTAGAGCTCTTTTGTAATGCTAAACCTCGTAATGTGATGTAATTACATATACAGCCAAATGTGGCATTGCCTTCAAGGTAAAACTTGATCGTAACAATAAGTATATGACAGTAGGTTCTTCACCAATGCTATGTGAAATTGACACTGTTGGTCTATAATATTGTTAGTATTATTCTTGCCTACTATTAAAAAAAATGTACTAAAAAAAATGGTAAACCTACTTGAATGCTGCCACTTGGTGAAATAAGATTGGCTAATAGAATAGTTTTTTTTGTTATGCCACATAATATAGCCATAGGTAAACAAATTCAATTCAATTCAATGGGTACTAACTCAAAAGTAAAGCATTCAAGGTTTTCAGTGAATATGTAGTCCAATCATGAGTCAAGAAAACATTAAATACAAAAGAGGATAAAAACTTGAAAAACCGAATAAATAGGTATTCTACTGCCTCATCAAGGATACATGACACAAAGTGGTTTCCAGAAATTATACGTAAAATTACAAAAGGCAAGCAACACTCATAACTACAGTCTTTCATCGCTCGGGCTACACAGTCATTATATTATCAATCTTGATTACAAGGAAAATAAATAAGGTCATCAAATAAGTCGTATATCAGTGATTGATAGTAACAAAAATAAAAACAATGTTACACACGTTTATTACGAAACAGAAAACGGTTTTGGCGAACTCGTTTCACTAGATAATAACGTTACGTGACGTAAAGAAGGCGTAGATCTTGAACATGTACCTAAATGAAAGAACTGAATCATATACTCGTAGATCTTTATCAAACGGCATTCATGACGCATAAAATGCTCAGATTTCAGATCTTACTCATATAGTTTGTTGATTGAGTGATTCAAAGATTCTGTGTAAATTTTTGACACCGGAAAGCCTTGCAGATCATGAAATCATGGCATTGTTTAGATTGTACACAATTACCTTACAATGAAAATGTAAAGTTTGTACGTAATATGGTATAATAATTCCCGAAACAAAGATTTTTATATCCGTTAAGCTATGGTAGGCATTTGCTTTCAAATTTATATATCATGACATCATTATGGATACCTATCTACGTAATTTCCAACAAAACTACTTTCCCATCAATAAATATATTCATATTTTCATTGGAAAAGTTTTTCTTGGCTACTTACTTACATTTGTCATTGATTTCTTTGTTCTACCTATACTAAGTAGGTACCCTATATGTAACCCATTGCAGTTATTGACATAAACAATTACAAAAATCTACATTGTGCTAGCATTATGCATTTTTGTCCTTAACTGTTGCCTGGTTTACGTAAGTGGTTTTCTGTTTATACTTCTGAAAACCCATTGACGTTTTTCCTTGACTTATCAAAACGTGTTATTTCGAGAAATGCCGAAGGCTGACAAACAAAAGCAGTTTACTGGTTACAAAGGTCCTTCAGTTTACCCACCTATGTTTCAGTGTCGTAATATTTCCATCATAAAAGAAAAATGTGAAATTGTCAGAAGTACTTATTATGCGAGATACAATGTAAATCAAAAGTTCTTTGTTTAGAAAAGATCAAATTCTTAAAATTAAAAACAGACCCGGAAATAATGTGATATTTTTAATTTCTGTCGCTTCGATATTTAGACGAAAGTAAAGGAGCGACGAATAAACCTTTATCCTGTTAGCTGTTATGCCAATTCATTATCGCTTTCCTCATAGTTTACTATTTACACCCTAAGAAGCAGTAGAGGTAGAAGGTACCTACATAATACATTGTAATCTTCATTTATCATTCCTCTCACACAATGGCCATTGTTCTCAGCTGTCATAATCTAGGATACAATATCTCCAGGGGTATTAACAGCATCATCTTTACATTGCATATCAAGTGCCTTTGTTTTTACGTTCCTTAAAGCGAGTACTTGCTACGTGATACTGTACTCGATTCTATATAGGTTTTTTGACATAAAAAGAGTTACTATCTATACATACCATAACGATATGCAACAGTTTGCATTTAGCTCTTCTCTTTTTCTTCTCTCTATGTTGATACTAGTACGTAGTTGTTTTGTAATTATTATTTGATTATTATTTTATTTTTTAGTAAAAAATGTAATCAATATTTTAATCTGCGCAAAAAATTATGTGGGTAATCAAAAACCCATAAATTATTCCTCTGAGAGATGTACGAGTAGATCGAGTATAACCCTAGCGTCTTGGGTTTTTTTTGGCCATATTCTACTCATCAAGTAGAAAAAGTTACACTCTTACCTTCGATTTCAACATTTTCGCTGCTAGAAGAGTCCGATGAATCGTCCTCTATCTTCTTCTCTGTGACAATTGTGACACTGTTCTCGCCGCAGTCGTTGCTGTGAGATCGTTTCTCCGACACGGAATGAAACTGTGGACAAGAGAGAAGGATTTAAAGAAAATAATAATTTAGTGTTTTATTTGAACTTCTTTAATTAAGCATAAAATTTTTGTCAATAGGGTATGGTTTTTTAGTTTCTGGTATTTTTAAAGTAATTGACTTAAAAACATATTTTTTATTATAGTTCCGTCGTACGTTAGTGACGATTTTTATGTTTTGTTTAGTATTGGGAGTGTGGGATGTTTTTATCTAATAAACTCAAACGCGTCATTTATTCATCATGAAATCTGTTTGTTTCATTTTCATTTCAGATTAAGAACTATGTTATTTAATAGTAACCTAGTACAAACATAAGTAATAGATGCAGTTTGTAGGTTTTTAATTTTCGATAGGGTGTTGGATTCAATTAAGCTTTACTTTTTAATTGAAATTGCAATCGAATGACTTTAATCAATTAAATTTTTATAAATTTTATGCATTCTTTCGTATATAAACTCTCGACTAAACTGAAAGGCAGGTAGGGATTATGTAGACATCTTAAGTAAATATTAGCTTCATAAATAGGTAATACATAATGTAAATAACTTATGTAACAGTCATTACATTATGTAAAGAATAAATTAAGAGTAAACCAGTATAAATACTCATCTTAAAACGCAGTTGCAGATAAATTTACAATATAAATGTACATAAGTTAACGAAATTATTAGCTAATTGATCGGTCCTGTGCTGCTGCATCTAGCGGTCTTCCGCGACCGACACACCATCAAAACCTATCTCCCATTTTTTTAATGACCTACGTTTCACCACAGTCTCGCTTGATGGAACGTGTTGTGGCCGACGGTGTATCACGAAAGTCTAATCTAGAAGATATTTACCTATTTCACCCTTGTTTTGAAGAGACCGAAGTTGCTATTGGCCAGAAATACTTCAGAAGACAGCTATTTCCCCACATTTTTTCTACTACCTACAGTATGTACCTATATTCCTGCTCATAATCTAGGATATAATATCTCCAGTGGTATTAACAGCATCATCTTTACATTGCATATCAAGTGCCTTTGTTTTTACGTTCCTTAAAGCGAGTACTTGCTACGTAATCTACTACTACTGTACTACTACTGTACTCGATTCTATATAGGTTTTTTGACATAAAAAGAGTTACTATCTATACATACCATAACAATATGCAACAGTTTGGAAAAAATGTAACACAGACTATCAATATTTTTAACTGCGTAAAAAATTATGTAGGTAATCAAAAACACTTAAGAAGACAGCTATTCCCCACATTTATTCTACTACCTACAGTATGTACCTATATTCGTGCTCTTCATTTTCAAGCGCAAAATCGTAGAGCATTATCTATCGTCATCACTGTGCTGTATTTTTGTATTTATAAAGTATTCGTTATAGCAACGTCCTTTAGTGATAGTGTTTTATGTATTCTATGTATGTATGTAGTAGTCTAATAAATAAGAAAGGTAGAATTTAATGTTTTGTCCTCTATTTATGCACTTTTATAACTTTGTCTGTTGACCTATTAAGGTTTGCTGGAAGAGAACTCTTCTTAGGGTTAAGCTCGCCTTTGACATAATTTTTCTCTCATTGTTAATGTTTTACTATTGTTTATTTTTATCATGCAATAAATAACAATAATAGGTACCTACTGTATATTTTAATAATGTCTTTGTAACCCATAGACAAAAGCCGTCATAAATCCAGTGTGAATGAAGCCCCAGGAAGCTCGTACCACTATCCCCGGTGTTCGGCCGGTCCCCGGATGTTGAACCGGTTTGAGATACTGTTTCAATACCGCGGTGATTGTTGTATTGCACTTGATCTTAAGGTTACTAACACTGGGACTTTGAATGCAGGTTTTTATGATAATGATTCGTTTCCATAACTTTTTAAGTTAAAATTTAGATATAAATTTGGAATTATTTTCACTACCTTATTTGCGACTGTCTTTTTTGGCTTGGTTATAACTGTTAAAAGAGTACCTTTATAGTTTATACATATATTTATCTACCTTTATAGTACTTTTAAAGTCAAAGTAAATGTGAGTTTTCCTTGTTATTTTGTGATTAATAATAATCCTAGAAATAAACAATAGTTAACGTTCTAGTAAAGTCAAAAGAGCAATTTCAATGCAACCGTAGTTGAATTTTATAATCGTAACGTGTCCATTTACGTCTTTTTAACAAAATTAGGAGAATGATTTTGATATTTATTTCTCAGAGATAACGAAACAATTTAAAGTCAGTATTTATAGTCTTTTAAACACGCCAATTTTATACAACTTCGATATTTTCGACGTGACGTAAAAAATATGTAAATACAATAACGCGTACAACATCGATCAAAAATTTCCGGCTTTGCCGGCCCCCCTTAGATTCACAATGCGCACGCCACAACCTTCAGTAGCAAAAGAGAGACATTTTGACATGTTAGGAAAGCTTTTCAACTAGTGTCATTTTAGCGTTCAGACAAAAAGCATGGGTACAAAAAATGCAAGAATCACTCGTCCAAAGTGCTGAAAAAGGATGGAATTTCTTAGTTTCAGTAAGTTTATATATACTTTTTACCCGTATATTGAGATGTGAGTCATATACTTGTGAAATCAGCATAAAATATTGTTGTTTGGTTTGCCTATGTTAAAATATTAATTTTGTTCTAAATTGATAAATGGAGAGGCTATTTCTTCTAAATTTTTTTTTTCATTTATAGTATGTATTAATATATTTTTCATAAAAATAAGTTTAATATTACTAGTTGATGATTTTTAAAATAACTAGTTGGCCCGCCCTAAAATTTCATTTGCGTAGACTCTCTAATAAAAGAAAGACTAAGTTCTTACCTACCTACCAGAAGTATGAATTTATAAAACGTTTATTTTTTTCCCGTAAAAAAAACTCGTGCAAAGCCGCAGACAGGAACCAGTTCTTTTTAATCTAGAGTGCCTGCCTGAAATTGTATTGTAAGTTTAAATTATTGTATGTCTGAAATGACCCTTTTGTATAAATACAAAAGGGTAAAAATACCTACTGTTGAGACACCAATTTATAGTTTCATCAATAAATGATTCGTTATCTTTACCTGAATTCTGTTAATTAATCCTTATAGAAAATAAACTAAGTACCTAGGTAGGTATATAATTCTCAGGTAGGTACCTACCTACTTACAAAATAAAATAAAATGAATTCGACTCCACCAATCTCTTGTTCCGTATGGAAAAAACTTGTCAGGCTCTGCGCAAACTGTCTGCGTCAAAACAAAACGAACCCAATTTTGAGTGACATTTTTGTAAGGCTCTAGGTATCTACGGGGGAGGCCGCGAACTCCTTATTTTTGATCGAAGGCGTACAATTATAAATTTCAGTATGATAGGAATACCAGCCCTATAAAGTCCCATGGCATTGACTAAAAGCTTTCTTCAATGCATTTGGAAATTATTTTGTGATATTATAATTCGGCTCAACAAGTTACTCAACTCGATTCGTCGAGAGCGGGCGGCCGTGACCTAGATGTTGGTATCTGGTATCACCGCACTTGTATCTGATCCTTATTAAGTTCAATGATGATAAACTTTTTTACTCAAGCATGTAGGTAATTTAAGTATGAAATTTGAGGAGTATCTATTACCTAGTTATTAAGGTATTTTAAGCTTAACGAGCTTTATTAGAGCATATGAAATGTCCAGTACTATTTAAGTATAATTTTATTGTTAAGAAAAACAATATTATTAAGAACGTTGTAATCAAGTGAAAGTAAAATAAAAATCAAAATATAAAAGTTTAAAATAAAAGAAAAATGGTGATTAAATAATTTTAAAAACGACTTTTTTACTTCCATGACAAATTATAAATATTTTTATTTATAACTTAGATATACCTTCGAATTACCTGCCGTCGATATGTCTGACGACTACCAATGCATGTAATGTTACATTATGATACCGCTTCCTCAAGTCGCACAATTCAAAAACACAATAATACACATCTGTACAATGGCTATTTTTCCCACCTTGAGAACGGAAGAGTATAAAACAAACCTCAACATTATGACATCTTGTATTATATCATCAACACTCATTTTTCTCTCGAGACTATAAAATATTTGATGGCTTAATAATTAAAACAATACATATAATGCAAATAACTGAGCTAAATATCTGTCGACATGCCACTCCCTAATTATTTTCTCTTTCAAGGAGGTTTTGTAGGTGCATAAAGTATACTCTGATTTGGTAGACATAATTAATTGATTTATCAAGGTGATTTATATCTACTAAATAGTGTATTTAATGCACCCGGAAATGATCAGGGTGAATCAAGTCTAGTAAAAGTGTACTTAGTGCACCTGGGTGAATTACCCCAGGTGAATTAAGTATACCGCCCCCTTTTTCTTTTAGCAATATGTGAACGTTAGCATTAACAAATGTTTCTACAAACTACATAGGGTCATCACGACATATTCACGAGCTCACCACATGTATGTATTTGTAATCCTAATAAGTATCTCGGTAGGTACATATAAAATATACTGTCACATATCGCTTTGTATCTTATATTAACGTGCCATCGATTATCGATACTACTATAAGTACGCCACTCAAATTGACATGTTCGTGTCAATCACGAAGTTCTTATAGAGCAACTTTTTTCACCATATATAAAAATACTAGCAGCGCCTTGCGGTTTCACCCGCGTAGTTCCCGTTCCCGTGGGAATTCCGGAATAAAAAGTAGCCTATGTCCTATTCCAGACTATAATCTATATCTGTGCTAAATTTCAACCTGATCCGTTCAGCCGTTCTGGCGTGATAAAGGAACAAACATCCATCCATCTATCCATCCATCTAAACTTTCACGTTTATAATATTAGTGAGATGAGATAGTGTGTACGTGCGTTTTTATTTTACGTCTGGACGTAGAACCCTTTTTTACAATAGTATCAAGTCATTACATTCAGGATGTTCTGGTCGTTTTTAGGGTTCCGTACGTCAAAAGGAAAAAAGGAACCCTTATAGGATCACTTTGTTATACGTCTGGCCGTCTGTCAACCCTCTTTTCTCAAAAACGCGTGGAGGTATCGAGTTGAAATTCACATCATACACTCAGTTGTTACTTCTTTGAGCCTGAATATAAATCAAACTTCTAAATCAATGCAATCAAAAGTTACAGCAGTTAGGTTATGTCAAGCCGTTTAATATCCAATTTTTTTAATTTACCTATATCACTTGAGTTTCCAAACTCATCTTAATTTTTAGGGTTCCGTACCCAAAGGGTAAAAACGGGACCCTATTACTAAGACTTCGCTGTCCGTCTGTCCGTCCGTATTTCAATTTTCGTTTTGGAGATCAAAATTAAACAATAATTTTTCAAAATCATTATTTTATGTGAAATTTTCAAACAAGGAAATAAAGAGAACATACATAAAATCACTAGTGTTAGCAAACTGGAAGATTCCAGTTCTCGACACGCGATCATGTCATGATAAGGAGCCTTCACAGGCTTTTATTACAAATACACGATTTCTTATAAGCCTTTGTACATAGATATGGAGCTAAATTATGTAAATTGATAAGATCCTAATGATGAAAGCAAATAATGAAACTGGTTTAATCCTAAATTAAAACACTTAGCTCAACCCACGAAGAAAATGAAGAAAGAGTTAAATTTAAAATTATATTTTACGTAATTCTTTAAAATGGTTGAGGAAATTATCCGCTTCTGAGAAAAAAAAAACATTTGTTTTTCTGAGATTGCTTGTTTAGCTTTAGCTAACTTTTTAAGACCAGTCCAAGGAAATGTGGATTTTTTTTGACGAATTTATAATTAAATTCTATTATTACATTTGTAATTGCTTAGTTTTAATTTAACCTATGTAAAAAATACCTACAAGGTTGTATATAGTACCTATATAACATTCACGTCTCCAACTGGCTGACACTGAAGTGACGATGCAGCCTTGAATAACATTAGAATTTCTGTGTTTTAAGTTGAACTGACCTGAATATTTATTTCAGAGACAAGGTCCTTGTCTCTGAAATGAATATTGAAGTAGTTTGTCAGTTTTCTGGTACCCTAACTCAGTTTACTTTGGGGCTAGATAAACGCATTGGGAAATTTAAGTCCATATATTTTACTAGCAGCGCCTCGCGGTTTCACCCGCGTAGTTCCCGTTCCCGTAAGAATTTCGGGATAAAAAGTAGCCTATGTCCTATTCCAGACTATAATCTATCTCTGTGCCAAATTTCATCCAGATCCGTTTTGCCGTTCTGGCGTGATAAAGGAACAAACATCCATCCATCCATCTAAACTTTCACGTTTATAATATTAGTGAGATTATAACATATATAAGTTAAAAAAGTTAATAGTAGCGTCATAAAATAAAAGAAATTTAAGGCCCGCCTAACCATCATGCTTTTTATTGGAGCTATGTTTTCGTGTTTTTAGGGTTCCGTACCCAAAAAGTAAAAACATTACTAAGACTTCGCTGTCCGTCTGTCACCAGACTGTATCTCATGAACCGTGATAGTTAGAGTGTTGAAATTTTCACAGATGATGTATTTCAGTTGCCGCTATAACAACAAATACTAAAAACAGAACAAAATAAACATTTAAGGGGGCTCCCATACAACAAACGTGATTTTTTTGCCGTTTTTATAGATAATGGTACGGAACTCGTGCGCGAGTCCGACTCTCACTTGGCCGGTTTTTCTTTATATATTTTCACTATCATTTATTCATCCATAGTGAATAAATCATCATTGCCGTACAGGGGGCAATGCAGCCAGCGCCTGGGCACGCTTCCCACTGGTATTTATATGGACCAGTCGAGCTACCGGTAGATTGTTTGCAACAGTCCACAGCTGGCTCAATTGTTTCGATTGTAAATATTACTTTTAATTTAGTTCTATTAAGTATTTGACTTTAATTGTCTTTGTTAATAAATAGCATAAATGAGTATTCGTTCTTAGAAAAAAGTTTTGACCAATTTTACTATATTACGTCGTGCTGAAATCTATGTAAATACGTTTGACGGTAGGTTCTTTAACTTATTTAAGTGTGTATTCACATGTTTATCTTTTACTAGGTAGGTCTTATAAGTTAGTTTGCACGATAAGAAATGAACAACCTAACAATATAAATATTCAAGTGTACTTCCAAGCACTGCACATAATGTTGTCTGCTATATTTAGTTAGGCACCTCCTTCACAAATTATATAGGTACCTAATTTTTAATTATATTTAGCATGACTATTTTCAAACTCGGCAAAATAGAATGCTATTAAAGTTTTAGTGTGTTATTTAATTCTGATTTATGTCGATGTTATTCCATTGATGAAAAAATTTAATAAAAACTTACCGAACGTGCCAGAACTGCAAGTTTGGACTGACGTCTCACAGTCTTATAGTTTAAATTTAAATGGCACTCGTTGTCCTCCTCGTTATCAGAACCCGGATAGTATGAATTATATCGCCACATTTTCACCACATTATTAATGAGATAAAAAATAAATACTATTCAAAAACTACTTTAACTTATGTAGTTTCAGTTGCATTTATTTGGAATTAAATTTTCGATATGATTTTGTAAATTTTTCTAACAAACTTTTCGACTTGTAACTACGTCGAGGTTCGGCAACTGATTAACCAATCGAAAGTAACTTAGTTTCCTAAGTTTGAGAAAGGCATTGTTGTGCTATGCCTCAATAACTGCTTTGTGGCTCTATCAGTAAAAAAGTTAGCATTGCAAATTTGCGAGTTGCTTCGCATAGCTGTGGCAAGCGGCTTCATTTTCGAATTAGAGCATTATTGACAGATTTTTTCTACCAAAACCATGCCATGTCCACTGGTTTTTTGGAAGAGGTTAACCTAACCTAACCACGATGACCTACCCACAAACCAACCTTTTCAAGATGTCTTACTGGCTGACTTTTTGATAAGACAGATTTTTTCCACGATGACGCAGTTGTGTTTTTAGATGTGGCTGTTTTTTTTAGAGGTGTAGAATTTTAATTTGCTATATCATCTTGTAGGACCAGGGGACGTCCGCCGGCACGATGGGTCAGAGATATTTGAAAGATCGTGAACTACACCTGGCCCAGACTCTAGCGCAGGATCGAGGCGAATGGCAAACACACAGAGCCCAGCAGTGGGCATGATCGACATGGGCTAATGATGATGATGATGAAATCATCTTGTCTCGTTCAATTACGATGACTTATTTTATTTACTAAAGTTATTGCTTTTTTCGTATAAATCTTTATTATGTTCCGTTTTAAACGACTGTCTTTTCTTTCAGTTTATAATGTGCATTTTCCTGATAGACCTATCAAATGGTTATTTAGTCTGTTGGACTTTGTTTTGATTCAGATGTGTCCAGGTTGGTTGTTACCTTTGCTACTTCCTAGAATGTTTCCGTTTTCATTTTCAATCAAAAAATAGCTTGACATAAATTAAATACATTTTGTTCAATATTAATTATTGAATAGACATTGATTGACGATATACAATGTATTAGTATAATGAAGGTACTCTATATATTATTTATTTCTTAACTAGCGGTCCGCCCCGGCTTGACGCGGGTATATTCATACCTACCCAATCTTCATTTATCGCGCCGACTGTACTTTTGACATTGAGGCCGTCAATCAAATTCGCTACGTAAAGTCTCGTGACGAAACGGGAATCATTCATTCCATCGCCTATGTTCATCCGGGATAATGTAGGATTCTAATGGGGAAAGATTTTTTCTAATCGGTCCAGTAGTTTCGGAGCCTATTCAATTCAAACAAACAAACAAATCTTTCCTCTTTATAGTATTAGTGTAGATGAATCGTCAATCCTAGCAAAAAATATGACCAACTCTAACATAATAAGAGGTTAATAGTTCGGTAAATTATAGTCACAACATAGTGTGTAGTTTGGTAGGTACATAAATCATAATATATTTTTTGAATGTCAAGGAATTATTATGTACAAAAAGTATTAATAATAAATACAGAGAATCGAAGTTTTTATCCATAAAAAGTGATAATATTTGTCCGTGATATTGACATCCGCTGCATTGCCTTGGTCGACGTGATAAAAATTGTAAACTAAGTTTTTAGTAACTACAAAATTTTTGTTGAATTATCTAAAACGGTAAGAATTTATTACTTAGACCTGGTTAAAATTATACATTAAAATTAGAGGACTATTAGTTCCGAGTCTAGTCTCGTGGTCACGGGGTCCGAGACAACTGTAGCAGTTGATACGTCGGGAATAAAAAACGAGAATTTACAGAGAAAATAATCGATAATCACATAAGATTACAGCACAAAATATATTACAAAACGTTCATAGCCTGACTAAAAGTTCACTGGTAGATCAACATAAGGTATTGAGAGAAAATGTACCTAGTTGAAGAGATAATGTAACCTTTAAAATAAAATATAACACACTAGCAGCGCCTCGCGGTTTCACCCGCGTATTTCCCGTTCCCGTAGGAATTTCGGGATACAAAGTAGCCTATGTCCTATTCCAGACTATAATCTATCACTGTGCCAAATTTCATCCAGATCCGTTTTGCCGTTCTGGCATGATAAAGGAACAAACATCCATCCATCTATCTATCCATCCATCCATCCATCTAAACTTTCTCGTTTATAATATTAGTGAGATGAGATGAGATTAGTGAGATTAGTGAAATAATCTATCTCTGTGCCAAATTTCATCCAGATCCGTTTTGCCGTTCTGGCATGATAAAGGAACAAACATCCATCCATCTATCTATCCATCCATCCATCTAAACTTTCACGTTTATAATATTAGTGAGATTGGTCTATCTGTCTGTCTCTCTGTTACCTTTTCACACTTAAACAGCAAAACAGATCTTAATGGAATTTGGCAGGGAGCTTACTGGTATCCCGAAGATGGACATAGGCTACATGAAAATTGCGTATGAAGCCGCAAGCAGCAGTTAGTTTACTGTATAGATTATAATACAGTTATTTAATATGACGCAAAAGCCACGTCAATGTATGTTATCAGCACTTACAGTTACGAAGGGGAAAATTATGTATTCAGAATAATATAACCATTCCTCCCGTCACTGAATAGCTTGTGAATTTACATAATGGTATTGAAGTAACAGAGATTTAATAAAATAGAAAAATACTACAATGATTTAATTAACATTTATTTTGTTACAGTAAAGGTACTGGCTTAGTACCAGTGAATACAATAAGACTACAATTTATGTAATCGATAACCATTGGCGTCTTATACGAAAAAGGCTTAGAATGGCAGTAGACACAAACGAGATGGAACCAGAAAAATGCGGGAAATAAGTCTCATTTTCCGATTTGTATTCGTGCGCTCGTATGTGTGAAAGCACTGAAGTTATAATTATACTTGTAAACTCACACATAGATTCCTTTTTGCCTTCGAATGAGAATTGTTGATTGAGCGTGTTTTACCTCCATGATCGACGTGTTTGTGTTATTGGAACGTTCATAGATCGCAAGAAAAAAACTTAGATTCGGTGCAAGTATCAAGTGAAATGTTTTTCTGTGTGTTCTTATTTTACTCAAAACACCAGTTAAAGGCATTTCCCCGGCAGCTCTACTATTCCTGGACGCCACTTGCACCTAGTAACGTGTTGGGAGAGCATCCACTGGATGGACCGACGACATCGTAGCGATCGCAGGTGGTCCATGGATGGAGGCGGCTCTGGACCGCTCTTTGTGGCGTCGTATGGGGGAGGCCTGTGTCTAGCAGTGGACGTGTATAGGCTGGTATGTATACAGGGTAGCTGTCAGGACATTAATAGTTAAAGTACCCAATGAATTCGTAATCATACGGAACCCTAAAAATAGCCATTTTATGCACTATATCAGTTGCGATTCCAGACGGCCTGACACACAACTCTGACTCACGCGTTGTTCCCGAAATATATGTCCGTCTGTCTGCATTTGTGTTACGATCGTATATTACTAATTATACCGGAAAACCCCCTTCTAAGTTGTCATTGGAGCGCTTCATTGGAGCGCTAGTCTTTGTTTGGGTTTATTTATTTTAGATTCTTTCAATCGGTAAAATATTTTGTTAAAACTTAGCAAACTAGGTTTACTCCTCACTCCATCAAAGTTGTACCATGATAAACATACTTAAATATGCAATCATGGCATGTAGCTGTGCCGAAATATTGAAAAACTCAAAAAACCAAATATCATAGTAAATATTCCGGTATAGATAAGTATTTCAATGCTGGCGCGATCTCTTTTGTGTCGTGTACTGAAGGCCTGGATTTGTGACGTCGTCGCGTCGTTCGTCGTCATCGTTAGCGTCGATACTTGTATGAAAAAAGAGAAGGCAATCGCGCCAGCTTTTAAAATGTATACATAAATATATTTGGTTGATTGAGTACATTTTATAGGTAGTCTACCTATATATTAATTTTGGTTTCCTTTCCTAAGTTACGTTATTGATTAATTATTATTTTTTATTATTGCTAGTATCATAAATGTAAAGGTTAATTTTTTTTACACAAAAAAGCCGTTGTTTACCACCACAAGATTTGTATGAACAAGACAATCTTGACCTGCCCAGTTTGACGTCATTTGTATTTCCGGGTGGCAAAGCCTTTATTTATGAAGGTTTTTCTTATTAGCTTTATTTTTAAGGATCATGAACGCCAAGGTTTAAGTCGATATTGCAACAAAATACATTTTTTTTACATTTTCTGTTGCGCTGACCTCAGAGTTGTTATCAAAATAATAAATTACTTAAGTCAATGTAATCGTATCGATATACGCGGGACAAGTTCATTGACCTTTTCATTCATCATCATCATCATCAGCCTATATTAGTCCACTGCTGGTCATAGGCCTCCCTTAATGAGCGGCATAGAGCCCTTTTTACTATTTTCGTAAAAAAAAAATTGTCGATTTTTTTTTAAATTCAGCTCTACCTTCTGACTAATATGATGATTTTCGACCGAATTTCAACCACGACGAATCTACAACGAAAACTAGCTATGGGCGCAGGACACAATATAGTGCACCAGAGTGTGCGCAAACACTGGTGCACTATCTATTCCCTCACTCTCATTATCAGATTGGACGGCACCGACACGACCAGAAACGAGACGAGACGAATATTAATGTTCAATTTAGTACGCCAGTGACAAATTGACACAAAAAATATTATATACAAGATAAAGTTAAGAACTACAACCCGACTACGTGAAAGTTATAAAAGTCTGAAACATTTACATTGACAAAATAGAATGACGTATCGGTCATATTTGACAGGCATAGAGTTGAAAATGAAAATAGGTCGTAGGTATTGTAATTTTTCTCTATGGGGCCTGCAGCCTGCGGCTACCTAAACTTTAATACGCGTTTTGAAGGCTTATTCGGGGTCGGAGCCCTAAATCCTATAGCCTATAACCATCGGGGTATTGAGACGAATCAATCGATACATAATTTGTTGAAATCGAACCAGTAGTTTCAGCGCTACGTGGGAACAAAGAAATCGGCCACATACATACAAACATACAAACATACAAACATACAAACATACAAATATACAAACATACAAACATAGGGTGCTAACCTCATAACCCTCCCCTGTTGGTAGTCGGGTAAAAATGTTAAAAGATATTATAACAACAGATTCTATGTGGGTTGTTACAGGATGTAGTTTTACGATGGAGTTGATACAAGGTGTTTAGAGATGCGTGTCTTGTCTATACGAGACGGACGCAATGATGTGGTTAATTAGTAGCATCCTGTAGCTAAGACAGGTGGCTGGTTTTAAAAATACTTCTAAATCCTCATAGGACTTCGAAGTATAATCCAACATAAGTCTTTATACACCTGCCTGCCTCCTTAGATTTATAAAAAAATTGTAGACAACGAAATGAGTCCCAAAACCCACGTTTCGACTGTACGGAAATTCAACTTAAGGGCAATAAAACACAACATTTTATAAAAAATTGATAAGCATCAAATGTTTAGGATAAAGTAAGTTATGTGCGTCAAAATACGATTATATAAACTTGACTCGATACAAAAAATTGCAATTTTTCCTCTAAATTATTATTTTTACTATGATACTGCTACGGAAAAAGCAGTTTAAGTTGCTAGTTAACAAGCACATTTAAATGAAATTTCGTCTGTGTGTTTTCTCATAAATACTTTAGACGATTATGGATTTATTATATGGCGAAAGAGTGATGGTTTAGAGCAATAGGTAACCAATTTATAAATCATATGGCATAAATCATCAAAACCAATGAAATTGCGCACGGGCCGGCCATACCGCGGCTCTTGCGTTCCTTTCTCGCCTTCCCCGGGAGGCGTTCGCTCGTCCTTGTCTTGAAAAAGTGAGCCCTTTTCATCTTTAATATAAAAAAAATATACTGGATAATACTGGATACTTCACACAGCATCATCTAGCTAGCCCCAAGCTAAGCAGAGTTTGTGTTATGGGAACCAGACAAAAAGATGACTGAGATACTTGATATTACAGAGATAGATATTTTTTTATGCAAATAAAATGTCGGACAAAATTTTATTTTAACTTTTTATCTTAAATACCTTTTAGTAAATTAAATACTCATCTTTAACTTAAGCAGCCTTATATTTCTTGAAGATATTCAAGGATAAAAATGTCAGAGTAAATATTTTCGTTCTCGGCATTATTATTCAGCTCAAATATTTCCATAAGTGAATAAACTCATTCTGGTACGTCGTCGTCAAAACAAAATAATGCAATAATCTGTTATAAATGTAAGTGAACAATAATATAAGCGTTTTTTCAACTTATTAAATATCTGGGAATTCATTTAAATATTTTGTTACAAACCATGTGTTACACGACTAACCATTGAATTGATTATTTAGTATTAAAACAGAGTAAACAAGGACAAGCTTAAGAATTACTCTCAAATATTATAGGATAAAACCAGCCAATTGCGAATCGGCTAGCACACGGAGGGTTCCGTACTATCGTATTTTATTTTAATAATTTTTTGTTGTACGGCAAGAGAAATACTATGCACCGTTTACGGGTCACGAGATACATGCCGCTGACGACGGACAGACAACGTAGGCTTATAATGCGGTCCCGTTTTTACCCTTTGGGTACAGAACCCTAAAAAACATTTTTTATTATTTCGTTTTGTTTCCGTGTGATAAGATTCTATTCTAGATAATCAAATAAATATTTGTCTTTACGATATTTTTTTACTTGTTTGTTTTGTTAATGTTTTTGTTTTAGATTGGTGCAATAAAAAAGCTAGACGCCAACCAACACAGACGTATTCAACATTCATACACGTTCATAAGGGTCACATTCTAAACCGGATCTTATTTTAAATAAGCCTTTTCACAACCAGGTCCAACTGGTAGCACTGATAAGAGTGATAAGCCACATAATACGATAATAATAAGAACGTGAAATCAGTTGTCATTGTTATTCAATATTAATTCGATCTTCTCCGATACCTACCTATAGATAAAAGATGGTCTATAAACAAAAGACGGTAACGGTTAAGTCTACGTAAAGTTTAACTAAACAAAAGAAGGTGACGGTCTAGTTTTCCATTTAACTATCTTTTTATCTATAGTGTAACCCTAAAACCAAGGTTCTCGTTTCTCAATTCTATGTTTACTTTTATCACTGAAATGCAATTTCCAAAATCCGAATGTCTATAAGCTGAACGTGAACCTTACGAACAAAATGCGCTAAAAGAGCCGCAAAAATTTTGCGTTAGTAATATGAATCCTAGGAAACTCCGGACAATTGACAAAAGAGCCGCAAAATTTTAACATTAGTTGTATGAATCCTAGGAAAATCCGGACTTATTAGACTCGGCAGAATACAATTGTTTCATTTTGATGCCTTTCGGTGTTCTCTCTGTTTTAAGTACAGAGGTATACGCTCAGTTTTCGCCTTCAACTAAATCATCTAGGCTATCAGAAAGTGAAACAGGGTACAGTAGTAACTAGATTTTATTTTCCTGAATCGTACCATATTGTTATTTTTATGTGTAAAAAATGTATAAAATCATCAAAACTGCCACGTGGCTAGGATACTACACATCATGCCTATATAGAGGCGTATAATGCAAAAACCAATTTAAAAGAAACAATATTTGACCGACATTCAAATTAATCGTGTATGCTAATAGGTTCGTATCAAACGTGTTTTAAACGAGGATAGTAATGTTCTTTCCATTTTCGCCGAAAACAATTGTAATTATACCTGCTATTTACAATGAAAGGACTATTGGTGCGTCAAAACCATTAAAAGTAATTATAAAAAAAATATGAGAGAAACCAGGAGCCATTGTAGCCATATAGCTTAGGCAGGCAGGAGCACAAAGAAATAGTAATAGATTATTTTCTTTGTTAATGGCATGTTTTTGATGATGCTGATTTTCCCATAGCCTTGACTATCGAACCAAACAAAGAAAACCAGTTGTTAAATCACAACAAAGTAGAAGGCTAATTGATATTTAATAGAATTATGACGCTAACTTCCTTAGATCAAAACAATAATTAAAATGGTGGTAAATCCGATTGCTAAGAACCGTGGACAAAGGGTTTAGTAGAGTACTTTTTAAACTATTACTATAATATCGAGACACTGTTTTAATAAGATCGTGTGATGGATCATACTGGCAGACAACAATATTGTAAAAAAGAAATTACTAGTGGAAAATATTGTGGAGGCTTATCAATAATTTATTTTAATTAGGTACCTTAAAAAAACGGCAGGTTATAGAGCAGCTGCAGTGAAGCCATAGTAAAACAAAGAAACATAATATAAAAACCAGTAACATCGTCAGCTGTGCACAGACGAAAAAAAAACGCTGAACAAGAATCTACAAAGGCAACCTTGGACACCAGCAATGAACAACCTTTTGAATAATAAACATAAGGTTGTTATAGCATGTCACAGGTCACCGTAAAGTGGGTTTTATAAAAATAAAAACATAAAAACTGATTGAGAACCATCAGGTTTATATTCCAATACAAAACTTAAAAAATAATTAACCTAAATGGAATGGCATTGCAAAGTTTTTAATAGTTATGCCTAGCTAGATAAACTTACATAAAAAGTCTAGCCTATGTTATTCTAGCTTCAAATCTTTTATGTTTGCAAAATTTTAGCACGGTTCATTCAGTAGTTTTGTCGTTGGCCTCGAACAAACATTTTCACAGCGGCACAAACTTTCGCTTGTCTTATACTTATTAAAAAGTAAGATTTTTATCAAAGTTGTAAACACGTTGCGTCGTCCTCGCTTACTACCCTATTTTTATTGTTAATGTATCGAATCAAAGCAATATGAAATTGCAAATTGCATTATAGAGTTCAGCAACAAAGTCTTGCAAGGTTGCCGGAATTCCACAGGTGCCAGTTATGCAACTGCAGTCACCAAAGGCAATGTTATGCAAACATCAGAGTTCAGGCTAACTTACTGAACTCGGCGAATCCATAATACTAGTTTCTAACGCAAAGATTTCATTGTGATGATTTCCGATTGAAATCTGATGGCGTACTGGTAATATGATTTTTTGTGATGGTTAGGAATAGGATAGGTCAAGAAAATATAATGTACAAACAAGTGGTTTATTAGACGACCTCAGTAAGCACAGCGAGCAGCAGGAGGTTGCGTTGCTGGTTTAATATTCCTGTCTCGCGACAAATATTTGTGCGATCTGATGATTGTGATGATATTTGTTCTGGATATTCTTGAGGTTTTTCTATCAAATATTCTTTTAGTCTATTTTTCTATGTATGTATTACTTATCTCGCACCTATAACACATGCTCTGCTTAGTTTGAAGTTAGTTTTTTTATGTATCACCTATCATCGGGCAATATGTTCTCTTTGACATTGGAAAGCTACCAAACAGGACCTATCAATTCTGTGCTAGTGGTTTATTGTATACAATACAAAAAATGTCCAGTCTTGTTTAGCTAATTTTCCGTGGGATGTATGCTCGTTGAGCGCTCTTATTTTGCGAAATGGTTTTTAGTTTGTATTCAACGAACATAATGTTAATTTCCACGTGTCAACACAAAATTTTGTTAGATTTGAATAAGAGTTTCCCAGATTATTCGATTAATATTAAAATGCTAAGTTCTTGTTATACAAAAGTCATAAATTTAATTATTGTGTCTTATAAAACAACTTTATTGAACCTGTGCTATTAATCTTATCATAAGTTTTTAAATGATCCAATAATCATTTATTAAACGATATTATTGCCTATTGGTCACTTGTCAAATCATAAATTATAATTCGAGAATCTGCCTTGTATTACAACTTTAGGCTTGATTCTAAGGTTTTTATTTATTATACTCTGGGTAATGGTCTGGTGGTCCTTAGAATCAAGCAACGGCAAAACCTCTCGTCAAAGAACTAAATGTAAATTTGGTCTTTGAGCAGAATTGGATAACTTCATTGTTTCCTCTGTAGGTGGCGCTGACGGCGTAAGTGCCGAAAGAACTCCCAAAGATTTTCGGGCCGACTAGATAAGATCACGTAGCTTAGTTGGAAAAAGAGCACCCCTGCGCTGAAGGGGAAGGTGCGGGTTCGAATCCCGTCGGGATCGTAAATTTTTGGGATTTATTAACTTTAGGCTTGTTTTCATTTCAGATTCAACAAACTCTATCGTACACTATTTACCATCGTGATCTATCTTTTTCATGGTGCATTATATATGTCCATAGGGCACACATGCTATCACTACCTAATCTCTTATCATTCGATGGCTTTTAACCATATTGATCGTTTCTAGATCCGGTAGACTACTACGTAGTTCGGGTAAAAGCTACGAAGGTATTTTGCGTTTGTCTTAAAGTCATTAGCCCATAGTGTCGTCTATTGTCTTAGTTCTGTAAAGAACCTTATCCTTATTAGCTTTGCACTGGAATCTCTCATGGACTTAGGTGATACTTTCTCATAATTACAAGAAGCTCTTGAGTCACCAATGAGTCAAAGGACTCAATGACTAAGTCGTTAACCATTCGGTAGTTTCAAGGATTTTAGCTATAACTGTTTGCTTATTTCATGAGATTCGGTGGATAAAGGTTTATCTTTACAATTTTTCCAGTAATCCTCAGATAATTCACAGGGAGATTTGTTTGCAATAGCTAGTAAATGCTTTTTAAAGCCAGGAATCAAAATAACCATCTCCAATATTATGTTTCTTCTCTCTTTCCTATGGAAACACGAATAGTTTGATAAACTTTGAACGGAAATCAAATATTTTTTGAAAATACATACTTCCTCCATTAAATATTATCTTTGTGTCAAAACCAATATTAGACGTATTGTCTTCCGGGACGACGTTTACCGTCCGGATAATAAGACGCGCTAAACAAATAATTCCATAATGTAGCGTTCGTTTCCCTAGTCTTTAATTCGTCAACTTTCGCGAGTTTCTTTGCTATGTAAATGTATTCATAAAAACGCATTAGTAATACCAGAAGAGGAATTAATAATGAGCTCATTACATTGTTGAAGATAATGGCTCCCTGGTGATTTTAAATCCATTGGGGTGTTTTGTGAAACGTGGTATTTTTATCATTGTCTACTAAATTTAGAACATTTTACAGTAGGTAGTGCGTAGATCTCTGATGTGCCTTGGTTAGGGTTTTTTTTTATCAAAGTTTTACGTAAATACAACTAATCGATTCAACATGAGCCGAGCGAAGCTGAGAGGAAATAAAGCATGCTCTTATACAGTCATTAAAAATAAAACTCTTTAGGTATGCAGCAGCTGATGTGCCTGGTGCAGCTGACGCTTGCCGTGAAATACGTATGACGTAGCATGAAGGTAAGGTAAACCTGTTACAGCTGCTTTAAAACCTCTTTTGTATTCCTCCAGGGAGACCAGAAAAGGATAAGCGACTGGGACATACTGGTGAAATCGAGTAGAGAACGCACCGTACGTGTCTGCTTTACTAAGATGCTAATCAAACCGTTCCAATCATTGCAAAATTAGGTCAAATATGATATTGATGTCGAATATTTCTAGATAGACAATGCGAATGTAGGTCTAGTATCTTTTATTGTAAGCTAATTTGTAATCTAAATTTAAATTTATATTTTGAGTATTCAATAACGATATTCGAACTAGTTTTTTGTTTCTGAATTATTTCCTTGTTAGGTAAATGTTGATTTTCTTGAAATAATGATTATTCAAAACAGGTTCACTTCAAAAATAACGAAAGAGCCAATATCGATAAAATGACAAAATAATTTACTTACCAATCCCTGTATCCTCGGAAACATTATCACAGAAATATTAATCACTACACAAATAAACACTTTTCACTGTAATTAGTACAACAAACTTTTATCAGACGACACACTGTCTTGCACTAGAAAAAATGTGGAATACCGCAAGGAGCATCGATGTTGTTTAATCGATACGTGCGCACGCGTTGCTGCGTCGAACGCTTATGTGAAGTCAAGGGTTTCGAGATTCGAGCTCCGTCTGGCGTTCCTCCGTTTCATGACTCACGCTACCCCGCTAGGGCTATATCATTGTTTACAATTTCATCGCAGTTTTTTTTATCTAGGTCGTAAACACATGTTGTACTTAAAACAGTTTTGTTGCTTTTGGGCACGTTTCAGCGATAAAATTAAATGTTGAGTTTGGTTTCGTACTTTGTTTTGTTTTTGGGTGCATTTATTTTATTCAATCACTATATAAAGGTTATTTTATTTTGTTTACTTACGAAAAACAAATGTTGGAATAAAATACCCGTTTGTGTCCGTTGGCATTTGCTTTTTTACCGAAATTGCCGAATTATATACTCCTATCCTAAAATACATATTGATGTAAAGATTAGAAATTATTATACTATGTTATAATGAACTGAACTGACTCATTGAAGAAGGAATTCGTATTTCACTTAATGATCTCATGTAGAGTAAACATTTGTTTTATGATCAACAATTATTTCAGGTTAGTTGCTTTCATTTAAGAAATATTCAATGATGTCATTTAATATCAGTTGTATCTAGAGATACGATTTTGTAGTACATATTTACTTTTATACATTTTGCAATCTGATGGTTAGGCAGTCTAATATTCAGCAGTATATGAGCTGAACATTAGACTGCCTAACACACACGGTCAAAATAGCAGATTCTAGAGAATTGTACTTTAAAAAGTATTTGACACAGCATCTCATTTCTCATCACACATTATATCTACTGCTGCCACAAATAAGGAGGTTTTAGGTGGACTTGTCAGCACAGTGAAGGTATTGAAAATTCACAGATAGAAACTACTGCAGTTTTGCACACTGGTAGGTTCGCAGAGACGACTGTTGCGATACCCATGTGCTAAGTTAGAGGGGTCACATGCCCCAAAACAAAAATGGTCTAACCAATATATCTGTTCAGGATTTTGGTTCATTTTCCTTATTATTTCTTTTCTCTTCTGTCTTCTTTCACTATCAGATTCTATAGCGACGTAGTTCTTTCGTAACCCGGTCATTGATATACACTTAATCTAGCTGGTATCTTATCAGCGCATGTACTAAATTCACATACGAAAGTGGTTTGACCTAGTTATCTGCCATTATTGCTTGATAATGTCGAAAATTTAGTTGTTTGAAGATCGCCGGCTGATAGAGAACTTAACCTTTAAACTGATGTAATAATATTTTTTATTCTGTATCCTTGTAATCTACATTTGGCCCTTTTCACTATGAAAACGTCTACGCACTAAAGGGGGCTGCTGACAAGTTGACAAAACACTGTCGGCTTCCTAAAATATTTATACACTGAAATGTCCGGAATGTCGCAACCCAACCGCGCTGGTCAAGTCTCCAACTTCGGTGTGTAGACACCATGAGGTCCTACGCTTTTAGTATTATTTGCTCATAAGTTATGGTATATAATAGAGGACTATTATGCGTTGTCCTCAAGGATAATATAGAGCTCCCTAATGAAATTTTACAAAGTAACGAACGGGCTTACTTTTACCACACTAAACTAGATTGCTAAATCTAACCTATGACGAGTTGGGTTGAATAACGCTTTAATAACGTTTTCCTTAACAAAATGCCGTAGGTATTAAAGCAGGTTCTGTGGCGTGATTCGTTCTGCGCAAGAGTTTGCTTTGCGTCATTTGCCGTTACTATAGCTATAAGTACATTAAGCCATATACTAGCTATAAGTACATTTTACACCCTAATTATATATGGCCAGTCTACAAGTTGACCAAGTTGTTATTACAAATGTACTTTGTTTCTGACACCCGTGGCTATTATGAGTTTCCACACTACAAGATCCGTCAAGTGCAAGTGTAACTCGCGCGTCGAGGGTTTCGAACGTTTGCCAATTATACAAATATGCGTACTTCATTGGTTTTTTTTCATTCCATCCAATGATATTGTTGTAATGAACCTATCTACAAACAATCAAAACTTCTTTATACTTAGGGTTTTAAATTGTTATTTTAGATTTGTGTTCTATAATGTGACTTGTTCTGTCACGAGCTTATAAAATTACTCTTGAAAATAAAATATTCAATGTAAACATGAAAAAACTCATCTTTCTCTTTTAGCTTTTCCAACAAATATCACTAAATAGCATAAAACAAAGTCGCTTCCCGCTGTCTGTCTGTCCCTGTGCTTAGATCTTTAAAACTACGCAATGGATTTTGATGTGGTTTTTAATAGATAGAGTGATTCAAGAGGAAGGTTTATATGTAAAATACACGCAGCCGTGCGAAGCCGGGGCGGGTCGTTAGTTATAAATAAACTGAGGAGAACCTCATCGGTTCCATCAGTGTAGGTAAGAATGCGTTATCGTCATAGTGAGGTAGCGTAGGTACAGTCAGCTGCGAAAATATGTATACACTGCCATGTTTTCAATTTGACTGAATAGTAAGTGCATGGTTATTTTGATAATTTATTATACCGCATTTTGAGAAGTACGATGACTACTTTGTACGTAAAATATGTGCATCGACTTTTATTTGAAAAGTTCTGAGTAAAATAAAATTGAAAACTTGGGAGTGTATACATATCTGAGCAGCTGTCTGTACCTACTGCAATTTGAACCACTTTTAGTATTTTTCCTGTAACATTTCCACTTGACCATGAACATGTTTATGCGTTATGCAACAGATAGATTTATTGACCATTGTTTTGTATCTAAAAGGATATCTTAAGATACCTACCAACGTCCTTGGTCTCACCATTATTTTTGCCAATTAAAGTATAATAAATATCTTCAATTAGATAGCATGACGATATTTTTAGAATATCTACGTTATTATTTACTAGTTGTTCTCCGCGTTTCCTACGGTTTCACCCGCGTTAAATTCGAAGCTCACATTTCTAGGGGGATATTCCCGTAAACCTCCCATGGGAATTTGATGTTCTACCATGCCAAAAAGTAGCCTATGTTACTCTCCATTCTTTCAACTAACTCTATGGCCAAAATCAAGTCGATTGGATGCTTAGTTAGGGCTTGAAGACAGGACTAACAAATAAACAAACACCCTTTCGCATTTATAATATTAGTAAGGATTACCTAGCAAAGTCAAATATGGATAACAGCCGACTTGGAATCTATCTATTCACCGGTTTCTCCTCTTCAATCTTTAACCAATTTTAATGATTCTCTTGTTTTTGTTTATAGAATGACCCCGAAGTGGCCGCATATAAATTGATTCGCGGGGGACTACTATTGTCCCGCAACATTTAAGAAACAGTACCAAGGAGTTTTAATTAGATTTTTCGTTTTTTTCAATACAATCTCTTCTCAATAACCTTTGTATTATTTTATTCATTAACAAGGTTTATTGAATGTTCAGTCATACCCGTTGGAAGTTGGAAAGCCATCACGGAAATTTAATTATAATCAGTATGCATGAACGATATAAGTTGTTATACGAAAATACATAACCTACATAGTTACTACTACTATGGTTCAGCAACCAGTAAGCAACAACTACTCGCGCTAGACTGGTCTATAAAACCCGGTTAGGATTACATCAAGCAAAGACCACCAACTGGTCTTACACAAGCAATGAACAAGTTTGGTATTCAGGCAGGCCTGTAAGGTGGGCTAGATCACACGTAAACGAGAATTATTTATCTACTCGCGTGACGCAGTGACCCGAAGTGGATCTTGGCCTCCAAAACCAGAGAACGCACGTTGTCCCGGTTCCTTGCCGTTTCAGTCTAGTCCACACGATGTAGGTTCCACTAATCCTCTTAGAAACTAGAATTGAGAGGTATATAAATAAATAAAAAACATATTTTTTTCACTTCTCTTGCTCAAAAAGTGTATTATTATGTGTAGCGATATTTGAGTTTTAAGAGAGTTATAAGCGCTAGGACTAAAAAGTATTTTTTTTTAAATCATCAGCCAATTGGTGCCTTTTTTTTTGTGAGACGCAGAATATAGATAGTTGTAGTGGTATAGGGTGTAATAGAGAAACATAAGGTAACATCGTCAACGAATTCGTAAAATAATTCAAATGTTGAATTGAGTAATTTGTTGAATTTGAAGGAATTACCTTCAAATTCAATAGTTTACGCAATGTACGACGATAAGATGTATTTTTGTATGTGCTACCCCGGTGGCTGGTAGATGTCACGTAGGCTTAGATAACAGGATGTTAAATACCCAGCTACGACATCTAGTAACGTTACCTACGTTAGTACTAAACAATAAAATATCGTACTCTGAATATGGCCGAAATTTTAGCATAACGACGTCATTGGCGCCGAAATGAGGACAGCCGCGTGAAGGTTGTCATGTAGGCTCGCCTCGATTTGAATAATTAAGTAAGGACATTGAACTTGCATATTTTTTGTAAAATCTTCCATTTTTTTGTTTTGAAGTTCGAAACTCATCTCCCATTGTGTTGTTCAAAAACTTTGAACTACTTTCAAAAAACGAAGTAAAGCAAATAAAAGCCAAGAAAAGTTATGAAACTACAACATAGAGTTTTATCATTAAGTAGGTAATTATTACATTTTTGAACACATATTCAGTTTTGCTTTTGATTTAAATTTGAAATTGTGCGTATCACATTATTATGTCCCTGTACACCAGAACAGAACCAGAAAATGAAATTCCTCTGAAATAGGATTAAGAAAATAATTTATGTTACTAATTTAAATATGTTGTATTTTAGCGTGATAATAATTTTGATTTTATTTTATTTCATATTTAATCTTAAGTGACTACTGTAATTGGTTAGTTTTAATCAAGTTAGTTACTCAATAAATAAATAAAAATAAAGAAAAACAATTAAAATCGAAGATTTTAGATACTTGAAATTCGACCGCGGACGGTAACCCTGATATCATCTGTGGTGATCGACCTTAATATTTTATTTTTAATTTACGTTTTACTTTCTCATTAAATCTTATAATTATTTTACTAAAAATATCATGAAAAAGCGGATACAAGGAAAACCTTTAATGAGATCGGCTTACTTAGAGACCCTTTGGATCTTTTCATCAATGTCTATAAAAGTATTTAAAATTGAAATAATTATCTGTAAAACAACTTTAGCCCACGGTTCCGCTTACTTGATATCTGGATACTGCCAAACACTCTGGTAAAATTAAGTTATCGATTAAGCCTGCAATCCTGACACTGAGTGCATGCCTGCCTGACCCTCTCAGGAAAGAGGTGTCGAGGTGAGGTGAGGTTATATATGGATCACAACGGCAAAACCATTAACGATTTTTATCTTTCATTACAGCAATTTTTAGTATTGTTAGACTTATTACGAATGTAAGCGGGTTAACTACGAACCTTATTTGTGTTGGAAGAACACCACAAATAAGGTTCGTAGTTAACCCGCTTACATCCGTAATGAATTCGTCAAGCTACGATATATTTTTATCTTATTTGTATTTTTGAGTGAAAACATATTTAAATATAAATATTGAACAAATTAAAGAATTTCCCAAAAATTAGATCTAAGATATCTCGAAAATGTCAATGTTATAAAGAAGATTATTATGTAATAAAGAATAATATTAAACGATTTTCCAAATTTAGTCAGATAGTCTATAATAATCAGTCTTATCGATGGGATTAGGTATAACAATACCTGCTTACTTCAATAATTTTATTTTCTTTTAGAATGATATTTGTATGTGTAATAAACAATTTCATTACATTTGACGACCGATGTGGCGCGGTGGGCGAAGGTCTGCCTGCGACGCAGGAGGTTGCGGGCTCGATTCCCGCCTCGGGACATGTGTGTACGATCTACAGACATTTGTTCAGAGTGTTCTGGTCGTTTTCTATGTATAATAAAAAATATCTATCTATGTATAGTATTATATTATGTATATCAGTTATCTAGTACCCATAACACAAGCTCTGCTTAGCTTGGGGCTAGATATAATGCTGTGTGTATTGTCCAGCATTATTTATTTCCTACAAGTAACAAGAGACATTGAAAGTGACTGGCCAGTTACAAACATCAGGAAGTCATTAGCAGTATTTTGGTAAGTAAATTACCGGCCTGGCTATGGTTGTAAAGAGGTAATTTGGGTTAGGTGTACGCTTAAGAAATAAAAATTGATTTTCCGAAGTGAGGTCTCATTTTTGGGTCAACAATTTGTTTAACTAAGCCTTATAGTCTGTAAAAAATGTTTAGGTTATCTTTTCAAAATTAACAAAACAAACACCTATGAATTATTTTTGTCTTGAAAATTTCATTCTGGGGCATTAAATCCTTTTTAAATAAATTGCAAGATGAAACCATTCCGAACAAACGAAATAAAAAGTCTCACTCAACGTTTTTTTTTTATCAAGAACGCACGCACGGTGTAATAACCTGTTTTAGGTCCGCTGACGTCTTTGGAAGGACATTCTCCTTTTTATGAACGATTAATCTTAATTATTATGTTAAAGGAAGATACGAAATTATAAGGTTTATATTGCATCATATTGCACAATGAACTTCTAACTTTATCCAGCTTATACTATTATTTGACGACCTCTGTGGCGCGGTGGGCGAATGTCCGCATACGACGCAGGAGGTTGCGGGTTCAATTTTCGCCTAGGGAGAAATGTTTGTACATAGTAGAAAAAACTACGTATATTATATGTTACGTATTATATTATGTTTATCAGTCATCTAGTATCCATCACACAAGCTCTGCTCAGCCTGAGGCTAGACGATGCTGTACTGTATCAAAGAGTCCTGTAAAGGACCTGTGTCTAAAGGAAATAAAGCACTTTGATCTTTGATGTGAATTGTCCAGCATTGTTATTTATTATTGTATATTCTGGTAGCAAAATAAAAACAGATACACACAGATATGGTTCATTATGTGACCATACTCTGCTTTTCAGCATAAAAATTTATCTATGCAGATTAATAAGTAGTTAACATTTACCGCCTTCCACGAGATGTTCTTAAATAATAATTTGGAGTGTTTTAAAAAGCTATATCATCATCATCATCATTCGCAGCCGGATTTTACTCACTACTGGGTATTGGCCTCCCGAAGTTTGTGCCATCCACCAAGGATGGCACGGAGGAGAAATTACAAAAAGAAACTTACACAAATTTATTTTAAAAAGCTATACAGGGTTATTTTTAATTGACCAGCACGTTGCCAAGGAATGAGAAAATTATCATATGATGATGTTTTTGATACGTTTTACAACGCACATATAAATTCCTCGATGATCGCACTTTTATGAGACCAAGTCAAAATCAACTTGTATAGAACAAGGAAAGAATCATTTAAATCTTTTGAGAATTGGCGAAAATATCACCATAATTATTTAGCTTTTTTATGGGACCATTTCGGAATTATCTCTATACAATAACGAAATAATATTAAAAACCGGTCTAAAAATATAAAAATCATACAGACGAACATAAAACCTTCTCCTGAAGTAGGTTAAAAAGAAGCCAATTTCTTTTACCGGCATACAATAAAATATAGTCTACTTGCTAAACTTCGATAAGAACCGTTCGGGCGTTAGGTAAGTAAACTAACGAACACACAGTACAGGCACACAGTACATTTTGTGTGCCTGTACTGTGTGTTCCTTAGTTTAATACTACTTTAGCTGCTGGCAGAAACTACTGTTTAATGATCATTATCATTATCATTAGCTGGTTACACCACCATGTTCAGCCTCTGCTGAGCATAGGCCTTCCCAACGACGCCACGAATATCGGTCCTGCGCCGCCTCCATTTCCATCCATCTATTCCACGTGACCGCTAGAATGTCGTCAGTCCATCATCGGCTGTGAGGATTTCCCACACTCCGTTTCGTGTTGATTGCGGTTGCCACTCGATTCTCCAGCGGCTATAGGCTCTGCGAGCTATATGGCCTACCCATCACCAAATTAAACAATTCAATTATATACAAAAATGTTTATTTTATTAAATGCAAATGCTCCTTTTAAGCTTGCTTATTCTGTAGTATCTACAATCTAATTTATATATTTTAAAACTACATCTACTTTTGAATCATTAATTACGTTTTGTAACACGAAGTGTAAAATAAAAAAACGTCAGTTTTGATAAGCGTTTATATTTAGGTTTAGTTTTACCCTAGCTTCTAAAACGTTTTATTAAACATGATTGTGCATTCTAGAATTAAATTTACACTAGTCATTGTAATCAGAACAATGATATTTATGGTTTAAATAAAGAGTTTTTGAAACTTAAAAATTAACTATGTTAACTATGGTTTTAATAGAAAGTTTTTGAAACTAAAAATCTGACTACGTTATCTATGGTTTTAATAAAGAATTTTTGAAACTGAAAAACTGACCGCCTCTCTAACTTGCTAGTTTTAAGCGCTGGACTTCGGTTCTTCTACGGATTTCCGTGTTTTGGATTCAATCACTTATCGGTTTCTTGTGATTTATATTGTGGTAAAAGTAAAGTCTAGTAAAATCACAACCAGTAAAGCATGTCAAGACAACAAGACCCACTTTTCATAACTGTAACGTTAATTCACACATTTTCTCAGAAACCTGTCAATTTTCTCGTTAGAAAGTTTAGGTGATAAGTGAGAACCGACAATTTGTTCTCATTTGGTATTTTTATTCGTAACTTTTTTAATATTTCAATATCGTTTTGTTAAGCTAAAGCAAATTAGTTTCCGTCCGCGGCTTCGGACGCGTTCTTTACTTTTAAAGATTATCTAATTCACACATAATGGGGTGGTTTGGTCCCTTGTGAAAAAATATCCCCCCGATACAAATATTTTCAGAACGTGTAAACATTTGTTCCAAGGCGGGAATCGAATCCGCAATCTATTGCGTCGCAGGCAGGTTGGTTCGTTTACCTAATCCTTACGCAAAATTAGATGAGAACTATAATACTCTATCTACATCCACTCGATGGACCAACGACACTATGGTAGCGGTCACAGGGAGTCGATGGATGGAAGCGGCTGAGGACCGCTATTCTAGCGTAGTGTAGGACGCCCTCCCGCCATTTGGGATGACGGTCTGCGAAATACTGCAGGCAGATGCTGGATGCGGCTAGCTGAAGACAGGGCGCTATGGCGCTCATTAGGGGAGGCCTATGTGCACCAGTGGACTAATACAGACCGGTGATGATACACACGTCCACTGTTGGACTAGATAAGATGATAATGACATTACAAAACATTACAAACTACATTTACCCGTATTGCATTTATTGGGTACTGACGTATACTGAAAACTATAGCTGGTGATCTCAAGGGTACACAGTAATATAACCGACGTCATAGTCTGATGAAATATAACGTTCATGGTTAATCAGATCAGTCATCGTAGTAGGTACTTTAGTCATGGCATGTGACGTCATTAGATCCTCAAAACTGGCCCCAGGACGCATTGAGTTCAATTACTAGTGAAATTGTGGTTTCCGGTCTTTTGTGAGTCATAGGCTAGGCTAAATTACGTTCCGATATTGAAGAAGGTATACTGGCAGCATTTCGCGTGACAACGGAGCGGATATCTGAAAATTTTCAACATAAATAAATATTGCAGGAAACTGGCCAAAGCAGATCAATTGAGCACTGTGAAAAACCTGGTATTACTGCTTGTTATAACCTATTTAGAAATAAACCAGTTTGTTTTAAATATCCTCTTCTTCCGAGAGTGATGATACCAGATACATATCCTGTACGGACCACAGTAATTACGACCTACATTATCAAAACCAACTATACCTAGTAGGTAGCGTTGCAGGGACATCGCAATGTCTAACAGGACTTCCATTTATTCATTTAATTAGCATGTTCTACTTAGGTACTTGGTACTAGAAAAACATGCGGATGCTCGCAATCACCTTCTTCCAGGTAGATAAGTTACTTCATAAAACTAATTACCTAAATATTCTAATAATACCTAAGTATTACAATAAATAATTATATCCTACGACACTCATTAAAAACTGCACAAAGCTTGTTTTGCCAATTATCATTCTGAAAATGAAAACTCACTTATTTCCTCCAAGGAATAACTTGGAGTTATTTTGAAAGTTGGCGGAGTAACTTTGTAAACTAGGATTAAAACTGGATGACGGCATTATCGCCTTATACCATTTGGAAAACTTTCTGCTGCATTGTCGGGTAATTAGAGAGAAAATAAATTGAGACCTATACAACTGGAATCAAGGTTTAAGAATAAAGGAATTTGTTAGATAAATAAAGATTTTGGCTAGTTATCTAAAAAGTATGCAGCCATCGTCTTTTCAACGCTTCCTGGTATTGATGGGTACGTATTTGATATTTTATATAGATATTTTGAACCATTTGTTAATCTGGATGTTAGGAATTGCAAACTTAGGTGTTTTATATGTCGGTGTTACTTCATTTTGGTATTTGAACTATTATTAGGTAGTAATTTTAGGGGTTTTGAACATCGTCATTTTAACTGTAGATATTTTAATTTTAGGTGTTCGAATACGTACCCTTCGATAACAATGTGCAGTTAGTTCAATTGTTTTAATTGTAACTACATACATACAAATATAGTGGGTTTTTTACGACTACCAACAGAGAAGGGTTATGAGGTTAGCAAACCTCATAACATAACCCTCCTCTGTTGGTAGTCGTAAAAAAATAGTTCTAAGTTATATCTGACTGTTTTTTGATACTAAACATGTCTCAAAAAGTTTATAATCTGAATGTGTAGCTCTACCACAGCTCTTTTATATAAACACGGAATGGAACGAGTTCATATGGGCAAATCATACAAACAATAAAGCGCTAGACCACGAGGAGTGGAAGAGGAAGGCCTTGCCATAATGACAAGACAGGCTGATGAATATAAATATGTAATATTTCTAGCGTGGAAAAAAAAGAAGTCAACTTAGGTTAGGGTACCGCATCATCAGCCTATTTTAGTCCACAGCTGGACATAGACCTCCCCTAATGACCGCCATAGCGCCCTATCTTCAGCTTGCGGCATCCAGCATCTGCCAACAGTTTTTCGCAAATCGTCGTCCCACCTAGTTGGAGGGCGTCCTACATTACGTGTGCCGAGTCGAAATCTCCACTCAAGAACACGTTTACCTCAGCGGTAGTAGGGTAGGTACCTACCTCAGACAATTTCATAAAGTTAATTTTGTGTAAATGTTCAATTTTTCTGATAGTAAACGATTTTTTTATTTATTCAAACATTTGTCTCACGATGGGAATGGAACCCGCCATTTCCTCCATCGCAGGCTGGCTTTTGCCACAAAAACCATATAGCTCTCGCTTAAGGTGGGCCTGAACATCTAAGCTTCCATACAAACGTACTTTTCGATTCATTTGGAAACCACGTCCCCGATTTTAATGAAATTCTGCATACATAATCGGATAAGAAATAGCTATGTTTGTATCGTTTTAGTTTTTCAAAATACATAATCATCATAAAGTGAGCGCGAAAATTCATTTTTATCCATTTTCAAGCGATTCTATTACTTTCGCTCTAATTTAATGATGATTATGTATTTTGAAAAACTAAAACGATACAAACATAGCTATTCCTTATCCGATTATGTATGCAAAATTTCAGTAAAATCGGGGACGTGGTTTCCAAATGAATCGAATAGTACGTTTGTATGGAAACTTAGAGGTTCAGGCCCACCTTAAAGGGCCACAGAGGTCATTACAAAACCATCAGTTAAGACGTTAGTCCATAACCACAACAGATGCGAGCTCTGGTTACGCAAAGATTACTAAGATGTTCGTAAGCTCGGAATAATTATTAAACCAGTGTTTATTTAGGGCATCCTCGTGGTTTTACGTACATTAACGCGTTAATATTGAGCATTATCTTACATAAACTAACTGGTGGAATAATCCTTTCTTTGTGTAGCGGCTTCTTGGTTTATTGTCTATCCTTGAAGATAGTTAAACACTAAAATATCTTTCGTTTAACAGGTCTCTGGTTTTTAATTTTCGGATGATAATTTGATTCGACATTGCGTCATGACAAAGGCCCTGATAGTCTTACAACTATATTAATATAATATTAAACAATCTTCTATCATTCCGTCCATATATTTGACTGTCATGGAGACCCAGTCAAATGTATCATCACAAAGGCCTTTAGAATCGTGAAAAAAGATAAATAATTTATCTAATTTGTTACAGGTGAAGCGTTCAATAATGCTCAAAATGGCGGACGCCTGCGCTGACAGCTCCAAACAGACCCGCTTCCACGAGATGCACGTGCAAAGACACAACAACGTCAGCATCCTCTACGCTGATATCGTCAACTTCACACCACTATCAGAGCGACTCTCCGCTTCTGATCTCGTGAAGACTTTAAACGAGCTCTTCGGACGGTTCGATCAGATTGCTCAGGTCAGTACCAGGGTCTCAAAATGGCGGACGTGTGCGTTGACAGCTGTTGACAACATCAGCATCCGCCGCTATCTAAACTACTACTAACTACTCTCCCTTTTTGCTTCCTATAAGGAACCAAGGAACTCCTTTGACTGTTTGGTCAAATCTCCCAGGTCACCTTTTCGTTCATTCATCTCATCACTACCGATCTAAGTTTGCTCAAAGCAAACGCATTGAGAGAGCCGTAGGAATCGAATAGAAATAAATAATAAACAAAACAAACAGATTCGTCTGATTCATAAGCGGCCAGTTTCTTACCGGAAATAGCTGCTATGATATTTTGTGAAGAGTTACAGAACCAGGCATATATGCCTGGTTCCATATTATGACCTTGACGGACTACCGCTAGAGATACAACTCTTTCGTAGAAACATTCGCGGTATTTTACTATTAGAGTACAATCAGAGAGTGAAAAAGTAGAATTTATTTAGTTGGTTAGAATGGAATATGCCTTCTCAACCCTCTGTAGTACCGACTCTCCATCGGTAGATCTTCAAAGTTACCTTATTCAATCTCCGTTTATGAATACAAACCCTAACTTTAGTCTAATTCCAAAATACCAAACACGAACGAATCACAGCAATACATGGGCGCTAGACTTGAAACAAGGTTACAAGTTAGTGTTCAAAGTAGATCATCAAGTCACAAGTTATTCAGAACTTGCTCTCGTGGTTCAAACTTGAGGTGATCCTCAGACGGTTTCTGAATAGTATTGTAAAGGTGGGGAACAGTTCTGTTGAAGTCTTCGTGTATGAGTTGTAATAATTATTAAAGTCAAAGAGGTTTACATTTATTTTAATCTAGAAAACTATATACAATTTACAGTTGTGTGCATAAAGTGTGTATAATAATATGTATTTTCACCAAATAGCTTCGATCAAAAATTTCCGGCTTTGCCGGCCCCCCCGAACTACTTATTTTTGATCGAAGCCAAATAGGTACAAATTACTACAACTTGTATTTACGGTGTAGTGGTAGCCAACATGATCTAAATCCGGATGTATAGTCTCAAAAGAATGATTTACCTACTTATTTATTAACATAGTATGATCAAATGGACTTTTGACCGATGATTTTGCACGGTAAAAGTTTGGCTGATTCAACGTTTATACTACCTCATTAGGTAGGCCATCGACTTCAACAACGACATCAGCTTACTCAGTGAATATGTAGTCATGATAACCATGGTCTGCTAAAGAATCGACCCCTCCAACTCAGCCCATGGATATCGCAAGAGCCGTCTAAGAGAACCTACCAGACAAAAGACAGCAGCTTCATTCTGTGTATTTAACAGATGGCAGTAGGGGTACTGCCATCACCAATTCGTCTGCCAAGCGCAGTGGTTATGGCGAACCCCCTTGACTGGGGGAGAGACGTGCAGCAGTGGACGCACGAATGCTGATAAGTCACGATACTCTACATTTTAAGTAGCCCACCCTACATAATAACGAAAGCACATCTTTCAGCTAGGTGCAAGCTAATTAACAAACCACAAAGCGTTACAAACTATGTCTGTTATTTACACTAACAACACCCCAACGCTCAACTCATATGAAATAGGAAATTGCATTTTAAAGCGTAGAGTTGAGAGATTACTTCTGGAGTTGTGAGGTTAACAATAGTGTGGCTGGGGTTCACACAGCTGTTAAAATTACAGCTAGGTCATTTGATGACGTGAATGAATTCAGGTTAGAAGATTTAAGTCTGTGTCCCCTGACAGGTAGGTGTCTAGTCACTGGTAAATAAAAAGTGTTCGAGCGAAAGAGAGTGGAAGTGAAAGAAAATACAGGCAGCAATGAGTTTAATTAGTAACTACATATAATAATATTTCCTTGACTAGCAGCTTTAGATTGTTCTAAGCATTAAGAATAGATTTTTTAGCAATAGATTTTTCTTTCCGAAACCTTTCCATCGACGTAAATACTTTTGTTACACAGAAAATACTTTTAACCACAAAAGTATGATGATCATAAACTCCCTTTTTTCCCCCAAGGATATCCCTTGTGAAGGAAAACAGTGAGGGGAAATGTTTCCTTGTTTAAAATACAGTTTTCCCCAGAATTTTCTAAAAACCACAAACAACTAAAAAGAGGCAATCTATTTCACCGTCGAATATGCAAATAGAAGGATACAGCTGCTACTAAACTCATCTGTAACCTAGCGTGGCTGAGCTAGATGCATTATTGACAGAGCACTTGAAGGAAACTGTGTTGGAATTCCAAAGGTCCTCAGGAGTTTGTAGAACATCTGCTTCTATTCTGTACGTCGAGCGGGCATAATGAGCTTATCCATTGATTAGAAGATGCTGTGTAAATTGTCCGGTATTAGTTATTGATGTAAATTGAACTAACCATTCTCTGAGTGTAAAATGTTGATACAAAAACAATGTAAGAGGTCTCTACCTTCTGTTGTTTTTACATTGTAGATAAGTTACAGGAGGAAATCAGTTTTTTTATCTTAGTTTTCACTATCTACTGTTAAGTCAGATAATTGAATAGTTTCCGAAATTAGTAGGCGTAGGTTACTGTGGGTGCAAATGGTAGAGGTGTGCATTATTGGATGGAATTTACCTACCTACTGTACTAGGTATACTGTACGTACATTCATGCATAGTAAATTTGTAACCAATATAAATATTCTTATTAGACACCAAGAATGCACAGAGAGTAACTTAATATTTACTTAATACGGTCAGTCGAACATAACTAAATTGGGGGAGAAGGTGGAATTTCCCACAAATAGTTACCGAGGGAGATCTCCTCTGAACTAGGCCGACCCAGCTGGTCCACCTACTCGGTGGTCCTCGATCACCCGGCTATAATAAATGAAGTCCAAATAACTGTCCCTGAATTACGGTTCACAAATAGTGAGCGAAGTTTACATTATTAAACACTTCAGAGCCTTTCATTACCCGGATTAGCACCATCAATTACAGCAGCAATCAAGGCCCAGCAGCAATCAAGGCCCAGCAGCAATCAAGGCTCTGAAGGGTGGCTTTAAAACTATTCGTAGCTATCCATCCTCGTCGAGATGCCATTAGCGACGCGATAGGGATAATAGTTTCGGAGCGGAAAATAACGAGATTTTCGTTTTAGAGATGATTGAAAGTTTATAACAGGGTAGAATACGTAGTTAGTTACAATTAGATAAGTACTCTCATCAGGGATATCATAATTAGGAATGTTGCGGCCACGTCGGGTACACACACATTGACTGTGTTATAACTTTTTAATGGTCAAATATTTTTCTCACTTGGGATGACGGTGATACCTTGGTTTGTAACCTTAAATTTATTCCAGCATAATAGAAGATGAATAATCAAACATTATAAAAAAAAAAGTTGAGTTGGATCCGCTACATGACGAAATGAGGATTAAAAGTGTTAGTCCTATGTCCTCATAAGGGAAATTCCTCATAAGAGAAAATGATGAAATGAGATTTGAGCGTTTTGGACGCAACCTAAAGTGATACATTTTTATTTTAAAGTATTTACAAATTTCGTTAGAAAAATACGGTAATTCTTATTTAAACTGTACCACAGTTTGTGGTAGGTACATGAGAAAGTTAACGACACAATAGCTTGCGGCAGCGGCCGCAAAGCCGCTGTAAACGGTCCATAAATGAAGGAAATAAGAAAGCAGCGGTGCGGGAAGAATAGCACCCGGATTGTGGCGTGCCACCCTTCCTGATGATGACCACAACCACTCTGTTGAAGGCTCAGACGATTAGTTAGTCAAAAGATGGGATAGTTTCCCATAAAACTGTTACAAGTAAAAGTGATCGATTTATTATTATCTTTGAAACCAGAAAAACCTGAATCGACAAGCGATTTCTAATTTCCCTCGGGAGATCCATCAAATTTAGAAAAATACATCCTACATTACGGCGGTTATAAGCCAAATGTGTTGTCAGTTGGATTCCCTCGCGGATTGCAGATAAATTAGATCGAATGTATTCCCCTGGTTATATCCACAACGATGGACGATGTATCGTTATTTTTTGCTTGAGCAAATTATGTTTAAGACTAGGTAACAGATTAAAGTATTTGTATAGTACCTACCTTTTTTATGTTTTTCTTCTATTCAGTATGTTATTATTTTGGGATCTGTTACTCAACACACGTTATTCTCCAGGCACTTCGTTAGGTATCGATTATCTACTTTTTGAAAAAAGTACTCGAGTTGGTATTATCTACCTGTTTTTGGAAATAATTCTCAGTTGAATCTATTTACTTTGAGAGTAACATGAATCTGTTGCTTTTTATGCTTTCTCTAATCAGCACACTTACGGTTCACTGATTAACACCCCTATATCATCAAATCAAATCATTTATTTATTTGCAAACATGTATCACAAATAATAATTAATATAATAGTACCTAATATAATAATAGTAATATAATTAGTATAATTGGTAAGCACCAGACATGTTTTGCCTTAATCTAGGGCATGCAAAATAATAATTATGTTCAATAAAAGTCTGGAGACATCTAATTTAAGTTACACAATTTTATGTTACACAGTCCTAGAAAAAATATTTAATACAAAGTTTAAAACAAAATTACAAACTATTTTTTAAACACAATAATAGGTGCATTCTAAATTAAATAAGGGACATGACTTATGAGTAAAAACACATTGTTATTACTCATTAGTCAATTTTGATATCCCTAACGAGGGGGTTTTTGTGAAATTACCATGCTTGGCAGGCGAAATGGTGAGGCGAAGATGTTGAATAATACACAGAAGGAATCTACTGGCATTCCTCAGGCAGTTCTCTTAGGCTCTTACGACATTTTCGGACTGATTTAGAATCAAATAGGCTATCTACATTTTTATCCACAATTTCCCTCAAAATGTTCGTCACGAAGGTCGTCATAATTCAGTCGGTCAAGCTGAAATCTTGTCAAGATTGTGATTGATGAGTAAACCCTCTCTATCTCAAGTTATTGATGTCGTAACTTGTTATATCAGATAAGTTAGTTGCTAAAAGGATTTAGAGTATGAAAACTTAGCTGTCATTGCAAAAATGTCACAAGCGAGCAATTTTTACTGGATATACGTCTAAGATAAAGAGTATTACCTACCTAGATCCTAGATATTTAGTCATGTGCGCAAGTGAATAGCACCTTATATCCATAAGTATAAAGACTTTCTTTGCGTTAACGCAACCAGCGAATATCAAAAGTCAACTGCAGTCTTTGGTGCCTTAAGCGATTTAGTAGCAAACTTGACTGGTTGCTGGCATTCAAACCTTAGGAAATTGTTTAAAAATTGTTGTTTGCTGTTTGAACCATACATTGAGAAAATATTTTTGTTTACTCACAAATTCTGCACGTCTTCAATACGATACAATCTAACATTTTGTTACAAGACCTATAATTACCGTTCAAGTTTCTGTTTGTCTTTCTTTTCTAACATCCTTCGGTTTTCCGACGTTTCCGTAGGACACGCTACACGCTGCCGTGACTGTTCAATGTCTGTAGAATCTCGTATTTATTATCCAAGGTTAATTCAAACGCTGATTGCAAATGCAATAACGCCTTTTCAGAGAGCAAAATCCAATTACTTCCCATCAAAACAAAAAATTTACTCTCGTTCATTATACGAAGAAAGCTATTAAATTTCTCATCCTTGCCACTACTTTCTCATCAGGCGCTCATCAAGTTTTAATTGCAAGAGTCGATCGCGCCATTAGCGGGCGACATCAATCTACTGCACAATGCCATTGTGCAGGATGTTCTTTTGTTCATCCTTCGGTAATAGCATCGCACAAGGTATCGTAGATGGAAATGGGGGCAAAGCTCTAGCTAGGTATCTACAGCTTGTTGGAAATTGTCCCTAGTCAGAATGCAGAAAGGAGCAGCAGAAGAGACATTAATTTGTTGAGCCAGCTCTATGCTTACTATAGTTATAGTACTTATATAGTTCACTATCATAACATTCAATGAGTGAAAAATGGGGAGAAAGCCCTTCCGTTTCACTTTGGTTGGAATTGTAGTGGTCTGAAACCAGAAAAGCTAATGCTAAAGCGAAGATCTTTGTAGTTTGGCCAAGCGAATCGCTTAGTGACTGATACTAGCGAACAGACGTATTGTATACTAAAGGGGTGGCCACACTGGTAGCGATAGGCCTAGCTTGGTGCCTGGTTGGTCCCCAAAGGAGTCGCTACGCGAACGAACGCGACGGCGGCGTCTTGCATGTGGCAACATTGTGTATCTTGTACACTAGCGTAGCTCCTAGCTTAGCTCTAACCTAGGCACGTATTGTGTGGCATTAGCCTGGCTGAAGTTCTCTTCAGTCCGATGTTCCTTTTGGGTACGGAACCCTAAAAACCAGTATTAACAAATAACTCAACTGTTCTGTTTTAATTTTTACCATTGTTAACAGGAGAACCAGTGCATGCGGATAAAGATCCTGGGCGACTGCTACTACTGCGTCTCCGGCCTGCCCGTGTCCAGACCGAATCACGCCTACAACTGCGTCAATATGGGGCTCGCTATGATTGACGCTATCAGGTATACGTATACCTTACTTTTCAGGAACCAAGATTCACAAGATTCAGTTAGCGGAAGGCGCAGTGTGGGAAAGCCCTTACGAGCTGGACTGACGACGACGACGGGGTGACTAGAAATCGCTGCTGGGTGCGGGCCGCGCACGGACCCATCATTGTTTGGGTTAAAACATGGAAACCATCACGATCATCATCATCATCGTCATCGGTGATGACTACTTTCGAAGTTTTTGATGTATGACTTAACTTAGACCGAATATATTTCGTAGCAAAAAAAATATGAGGGTAGCTTGGTATACCTATCTACCTATAAGTATTAATACTTTAAAGTGGAAATATTTGTTTGTTGATTTGTTTGAATTTATACGTTTTACGGCGTATTTTAAAGGCCCCAAAACTACTGGACCGATTTGAAAAATTATTTCACCATTAGAATCCTACATTATCCCTGATGAACATAGGCGATAGAATATACCCGTGCGAAGCCGGGGCGGACCGCTAATCTTTCAATAACTACGTGGGAACAAAGAAATCGGCCACATACATACAAACATACAAACATAGGGTGCTAACCTCATAACCCTCCCCTGTCGGTAGTCGGGTAAAAATCACTCACATCGCTAATCCGTGATCATGGCGCATGCACGGGTTAAAGTGTCTAAGCGCATGCAAATGTGGCGAACTGAAAAATCACCGCCCCGACTTCAGTTTTATAATAACCATGATATTTTTATAAGTTTCAGTTGACGATAATCTCTTCATGATAAGAAGTTTTCAGAGGAGACATTGGTCTGGTCCTATCATCAATCCAACTCTAGCGATATACTTGAAATAAGTTGTAGCCGAGCAGTAGGAAGCCTATTCCCAGCTGTGGATAAAATCCGGCAGCGGATGATGGTGATAGTGATGATGATGAAGTACTTACTGCAAAATGTTTTCTTTCACCAGGTTCGTCCGAGAAGCGACGGGCTTCAACGTAGATATGCGCATAGGCATCCACACAGGGAACGTGCTGTGCGGAGTCCTAGGGCTGCGCAAGTGGCAGTTCGACGTCTGGTCGGACGATGTCACGCTTGCCAACCACATGGAGTCGGGAGGTATTGCTGGGTAAGTAGGTCCTTTTTTATACTAGCTGTGCCCGCGGTTTCGCTCACGTGGTACGCTCATAAAGCGTAGCAAATATTATTTAAGGATAATCTACTACTATTCCGGCCATATTGCATATTGTATATATGTTTCTAAAAAATCGCCCACACTTAACCTAAAATTCAATTTGTCTCGTCTTTTTATACACTATTTATATTACTCGATATAATATACACTATTTATAATACTCGATTTGAGATCCTTCTTACAATAAATGTTGCCGATACTTATAGAAGCTCGACGCCAAGCAAGTAGTACCTACGTGCAAACGTTCGTTGCATCGACTTTATAATGTATTTTTCAAAGTAGACCTCTTGTTTACGCCCGTTGTCATGGAAACCATTTGTTACCAGTGACTGTGAAAATTATCATGTTTTAGTGTATCAGTGTTTTAGAAACCTACGTTTTACGGCGCACATATTAATTCCTCGAGGATCATACTTTTATGGGACCACTTCAAAATACACCTATAATACACCAACGAAAGAACCATAAAAATCTATTACGAATTAACAGAGTAATCGACGAACAATAAATCTCACTAATATTATAAACGTGAAAGTTTAGATGGATGGATGGATGGATAGATAGATGGATGGATGTTTGTTCCTTTATCACGCCAGAACGGCAAAACGGATCTGGATGAAATTTGGCTCAGAGATAGATTATAGTCTGGAATAGGACATAGGCTACTTTTTATCCCGAAATTCCTACGGGAACGGGAACTACGCGGGTGAAACCGCGAGGCGCTGCTAGTAAATACATATAGCCGAACATAAACCCTCCTCCTGAAGTCGGTTAAAAATATTGAGTTAACTCAGTGTCCCATTTATCCCATAAAGTATTTGTAATTCCATTTTCAAAAAAATATACAAGCTTTTCCAGCATCATAAGAAAATCATTAAGTTAAACGAACAAAACCATGGCTGCAACTAATTTAAATTTTCAGTGCTTTTATCACTAAAAGGCGGCAAACAATTCGTTTACCGTCCTGCAATCAATTTAAAACCGTTTTGTGAAGCACAAAGAGCACTAATTGTATTCGTTACTTTCTATTCAGCGGGAATTGAGGAAATGGGCCATGACTGGGCGAAATGAGAATAAATTGAATGATATTTCGCTGTAAGTTTTCGCTGTTTGCCCAGTTTTACGAGGACACCGATAATTGGAGAAGTCTTCATTTTTCTTTAAAAAACTAGGAAGATCACCAAAGCTCCATCCATTCTTCAGGGTGAGCAGGGTTTAATACCGGTACCATAGCGGTAATAAAGGTTCGTAATTTTCTTTTCGATAAATTCGATTACCGATACATTTGAAGTATATATACAGTGCTCTTAAATACCGGTATTCAAGCCATTCTCGCGACGTTTCATATTTTTGGCGGATTTAAGACGCCCGTGCATACGGAAGCTATGATTAACAAACACAACAATTTCTAATAAGTTTTCTCTCTCGCTTGCACCCTGGGTGAGTGCTGTTCTATTCGTGCGCGTCAAGTCTTGATTTAAGGGCCAGACTCCACCAAAGCTGAGCTGAGTTTAGAGCAGAAGAAATATGTTTTATACAACCAATAGCTCGCAGCTCAGCCGCTCTAACCAGCACACATCTACGCATAAGCCGTACACATATCCGCTCCAGTCTAGCCAGTACGCATCTCCGCACAGCTTCGGTGGAGACACCCTAGCTGAAAAACATCTCTTCTCGTCGCCGCTACGAACATCTCCGCACATCTCCGCCTTGGTGGCCTTCGCTTGGTTTTACGCTTTACGTTTTGCATAAGTAGTGTGTACTAAAAAAAATAGCGTAAACTTGTATCGCGTTCGAAACATTTTCAGCTATTGCTTTTGAACCTTTATAATTACAGTATCAATTACTGTAATTATAAAGGTACCTTTGAACTTATTGACGCTGACTGACGCTGACAAAAAATTTAAGCGAACCAAAACAGTAACATTTTTTTTCTTGTTTGATAATTACTATTTATAAAGCTGTTTATATATAAAATTTAACTTGTCTAAGTGCTTTTTTGTTCTAAAGAAATACAGTTATTGACTTTTGACTTTTTGATTCAGACTTTTCCAAGATTATCTTATATAACCCTGTAGCTAATAAACAAAGAGCATTTAGGTATTTAATCAGCTAATATCTGTCTAAGTTTCAATAGATAAAGCTCAGACTGGACGTTCTAATTGAAGTTAATTAGTCAGTATTTTAGAAAACAACTGAATAAAAGAACAATTAAATCTTCATCCAAGCCTTTAAGAAAGTCTCAAGTTAATATTTTATTCAGTGATATCAAACAGAAAACTTGTATTGGTTAAAAAAGTTTTACTTGGCTTGGCTTGCTAATTAGTTGACAAATAATTAGCAAGCAAAAGTGACAATGGCCCGGCCATATTTCCCGGAAAACCGACAGCCGTTTGTGTAAAAGTGTTGAGTGGTGACCGCGACTGTGCAAAGGTGGTAGCTAATAGAATTACCTTTCAAATGATATAACATCATCCAATTCACTGTACAGAAATTGTATAAAATCGTGTCGGTCAACTCGCGATGAAGCGATTCCAAGTAAAAGCTCGCGAGTCCATTATTTGAGTGTAATTTTTTTTAATACAGTTTATTTAATGTGACATAATTATACATTTAAGTTCTTTAGACTGAAACAAAAATAAAAAAAATTCAAGGCTCTTCTTCAAACTTCAAAACTTGTGTATGTTTATCACCTGGCAAATTCTCTCCCAAGTGGTGTATCTAGACAGCCGGAATAATCTAAAATGTACAATTAAATGATAACGAATCACAAATGTCTAAAATATTCCTTTTCATTCCCCAGCCGCGTGCACATCACAAAACCAACGCTACTCCAGTTGGGCGGGCGGTTCGAGGTAGAGCCAGGAGACGGCTGCTCTAGAGAAGGGTACTTAGCAGACCATAAAGTGGAGACCTACCTTATTGTGCCGCCTAAGGTAAGAATCATGTCGCCTAAGGTAATAGTCGTGAATCTTAGAGTAACAATCGTAAAGCCTAAGAATAATCGTATAACCTAAAAATCGATTATAAAATTCATTTACTTTCTTTACAAGCTACCACTGAATATATCTGATTTATATCGGAAAGCGTGGAAAATACTTTAATTTTGATTTTATTTATTTAACTTACTTTATTGACTTAAGTAAAGAAATCATCGCATCACAAGACTTTGACAAAACTGTAGAGACTAGTTAATGGCCTAAAATAATCTGTTGCGAAGAAGTAAGTTAAAAAAAGACGAAGTTTCGTGCCTTTTGGTAAAACTATTCCAATTAAAGCAGTTTATTTAATTAAAAAAAGATCTATTGCACACTCTAATGCACTCTTTATAAAGTTTCTCCTATAAACACAAATCAAACCCGAAACCACGATCTCAAATAGCTTCACCCATGATACATTGGATATTGGCTATCCGGGTTCAAATCGCTACCCAACCCACTGACAGATTGGCCGATGAAATTCGAGTCATACTCCATTGGATTTTGGTTATATCGAGAGAGAGGTCACTGCGGGATGATATTGGATGAGTTTTCTTGTTGCTTTTATAACATAAATCAACGGAATTGACTCAGAGGTTGTTACTTTTGCAACCTATTATTAAAATGTAAGTATTAAAATAGTGGAATAATAACAACAGATGAGGGGGAATTCTTGACATTGATAGATTAAAAAAATGAAATTCCTGTTTTCCCCCCTGAAAAAAGTATACATTTTAAAAAGGAAATTCTAATCCTCCCCGCTATGGGGCATTTGTGAAGGAGGAAAACTGGATTTATGGAGACGTTATTTTGATTTACGAGTATTTTGTCACTATTATTTGTTTATAACCATACCTAAAAAAGTCAAATGTATGATACCAATTTCCTGCTGACGCTTCGTCCACCGCACCACAGAGGTCTTCAGGTTTTTGGATTTACTTTCGTGCGAGTTCATTAGATACAAGTTTGGTTTAACTTTGCTAGTTCCGTATCCAAGTTGAATAGGTAATCAAATCAGCGAATCTCAATAAACCCTAATGAAATCAAAAAGCCTTCATCTCCTCTCAGTTAACAAACCATCTCGCGAATGAATACTGTTAATTCGCGGCTTCAGTATCGATACCAAGTTTTTGAAATGCAAATTCCTATTCAAAGACGCTGTATTTCAGTATTGACTTTCTGATAGCATTTTGTGAAGTTCCGAACTAATTTCGAATTGGGAACAAATTGAGACGTGAAAAGTGAACGAAATGGTATAAGTTTTTGATGAAAATCATTTGAATAAGAAATTTTTTGCTAAGAAATGAAATAATACAGAGATACCCAGAGTGCGGGTTAGCACTATAACAAAAAAAAACCCTTAAATGTTTTTGCGTTAAAACTTTGTAACGCCATCTAGTTACATGACGCTCAACTTTATTTTTCATTGACATTATTGCCGATTAATTAAGTACCGAAACAAAATGCGGTGTCAAGTAAACGTATGTAGCATTTGCTATTATTGCTCAAAAGAAGTTTGTACCTAACTTATTATTTTGATCAAAAAGCATAGGTATATTCACTATGTTCAATTCTTACAACAAAAATAAACCTTATTGCTTTGAACTAAGGCAATAAATGCAAACGTACTAGAGAATCGAATTCGAAGAACCTCATAAATCTTCACTACACTATATCTATTCGAACAGATGTCACAGAAAGTACTGTAATTAAATAATGGTCGCCATAGTTCAAAGTTTATCCGAGACTGTGGGTAATTCACGCCCTGACCCGTTGATAACTTAGATTTATTGCCACTTGGTACAGGGTCGGACTTAGGTTGGTTTATGAGGGGCTCATCATGAGCCCCGAATACCTTAACATGAGGTATAGTAGTAGAGCTTAGACGTGGAATACGCTATTCGCTAAGCCTTTAAAGTAAATCAGGTAGTTATATTTTTAAGTGCACGACAATAATCTGTCTAAGTGGGAGTCGAACTCGGGCTTTTTGGTTCTCTACCCCTTCAATAAATAAATACTTAATTATATCCACTTACTATTTCACCACACGTATAGTATTCAAAAATAAGCGTCACTTGATTGGACACGACATAAAAGTATTCATGGCCCCATATTTTCATCCTTATTACAACCCTGTTAAGAATAACAGATAGGTACTACAGTGCGTGACTGGAGTACAGAATATAGAAGAAATCATGTGTGAAATAGGGGCATAAACCAGCAGAAGTACCTAGTTGTAAAAGTGGCTGAAATAAGTAGGTGTCTGTCCGTATCTTACGTGTCATTACGCGTAAAATAGTCATAAATTACACGTAATTATACACATCCTAACATATGTTTTTTCTTCTGCCGAAACAAACTAAACAAATGCATTTATACTTAGATAAAAGTAAAAAATAGGGAGATACGGTACGTTCTCCTAGAGCGCTCACTCAAAAACTGTACCGTGTCACCTTCGATAAAAGTAAAAACTTTTTTACTTCTATCGAAGCGTGTCACAGATGAAAATAATGATAGGCTATCGAGTTATCAGAAAATTTAAAGTTTAAGTGTGTAAGAAATTTTTTAATTCAAGATAGTCGACCGTGCTTGAATTCGTTATACCAACGATACACGGTTGTCTTGGAAGGGTCTTTATCCTGAATGCCATTTGAAATCTATCGTACGATTCGTACACGTTCGTTTCAGGCGACACTTGAAATCGTAAAAAATCATAGCGCAAAAATTTTCCCGGCGCAGATCATTTTTTCAATGATTTTTTCAATGAGACACGATAATTATTAGCTCGCAAAAATGCGGAGGAATTTTTTAAAATTGGAACGTACCGCACCTATTTTTACTTATAAATAATCATATTTTCAAAATAGATTATAACTCTCATACACAATAACTTTTTTACATTGAAAATGGTCAACATCCGGTCACACTCCTGTCTCGTTACCCCAACGAAATTTTGCCAACACTTCCGTAGAATACAACGTAAGTACTTAGATATATCTCAAAGATTCGCAACGTTTCTCGTCGCGTACACCTTTAAAAGTTTGAAGTTGTAAGTACTAATTAGTTTGAAAATAGGCGAGCTCCGCGCAAATTCATGAATAATTTTAACCTGGAAACTGTATAATAAATAGAGAACATAAATTTCACGAAACAAGGGAAAATGCATTATAATTTTAAGCTCATGCGGCGTGAATATACTATGCAAATGTTTGAGTCTGTGTTTACTAACGGTAGGCTTAGACAGGTTAAGCATTAGGCAGCTAAATCTAAGGAATTGCGAAACTAAAGTGGCAGTGGACAGGTCACCTCATAGAACCGACCGCCGTTGAGGCCGTAAGACTCTTGAGTGGCGATCATGTACCTACTACCGCATGGCACAGTGTTGTAAGACTCCATCAGGTGCACCGACGACCTGGTAGAAAAGTAGCGGGAAACCGGTGGCAGCGCGTTACCGGTCAGAATAAATCTTTGGGATAGTCCTGCAGTTTTCATCGGTAGCCTGAGATGATGATGAGAAGAAATCATTTAAAACGGGATATTTACCATGATACAATTTTTGAGTTTCCAATATTTCGGCAGTTTCATACGCCATGATCACGGAAGAACTAAAGTCACTGCGAGTGGGTTTTTATTGGCAGACATAACGATCTACCATCATTTTTCTTCTTTTGCTACGAACATTTGCTACCACCATGGTTTGGCGCATGAAACTGTGCCGAAATATTGGAAAACTCAAAAATTATATCATGGTAAATATCCCGTTTTAAATGATTTCTATGTTAATAACCATGATAGTGTCAAAAGTTGATATATGATATGATGATGAGAAGATTTCTAAGTTAACCTCTTTGCTTTCAGAAACCATCAGGAATATCAGACAACGGCCGCCTCTCTGTTTGTACAGTCGACAGAAAAGCCAGCATTGTCTCATCCATCTACGACGTCTCTCCAACAAAGCTAAGCAACATCAGCCCGGCGCCTTCACAACACAGCTTCTGTGATGACAGTTCAAGAGTTTTACGATCAGAATCAATAAGAACCAATGATTTGAGATCCGACTCACTAAGAAACGACTCGCTTAGAAACGACTCACTTAGAAACGACTCATTCAGAAATGACTCAACCAGGAACGACTCACTAAGAAATGACTCATTTAGAAATGACTCGGCCAGAAACGACTCATTGAGAGATGGGTTGGGGAGAGTCAGTGATGTGATGAGATCTGAGTCGGTCAGGACGGCAGATGTGAATAGATCGGATTCGATAAGAGTCACTGATGTTATGAGATCGGAGTCTGTTAGGACTGCGCCCTCTGGAGGTATTCTGTAAATTGTTTTAACATTTATTACATGGATGTATTACGCATTTTTGCTAGATGTAAGCAAAAAACTGAAAAAAGGGACCTTCTTTGTGCCCCTCCCCCCAGTCACCTCACAGGGTTTATACAATATACTATCAATACTCCCAGTATTGATAGTATATTGTATAAGTCTCTTAAATAGTCCAAACAAAGTTCAGGAGTCAAACTTTTAGTTTTCGATTTTTCCTTCTACAATGTTTCATTGGCTGGATTTGTAGGTACTTCAAATAACGGATCCACACAAGATTTGACAAATAATTATGTATGAACATATCATATGGAATGGAAGAATCGTCTTGTGCAGAGCTATTCATAAATATTTGTATACCACCTATGATTTGTAAGCAATAAAGTTATCATAGTGCATTCTTTCCGAACCCAGTGCTATGAGGGTATCGAACTAGAGAATTCGTAGTAAAAACCTCACTTTTTGTTTTGTTGAATGAACCATTCTGTTTGTCAACCGTGAACATATCGTGGTTCTTTCTTTCCTTCCAGACCTAAGTCGCCGAGCGTCAGTGAGGATCGACGGTCCCAAGACTGTGGCTTTCGAAGGTTCCACCAGCCCCGGCGAAGGTCTCAACGGAATACCGCATGTGAAGCCCAAAAGTCGCAGCGGGTCTATCATTGGAGCTATCAGTCCAATTATGGGGACAGGTGAGATCACAGAGCCGATACCGATCAAAGACAAGCAATTCAGCTCTCAAAGGAGAGTTCAGGACTTCTGGTCCAGAACTGTCAAAGGAATTCCGAAATTTCGCGAAATTCTCCTACTTATAATAATCTTGATTAGCAGCGATAGTAAATAACAATACTTAGCAAACAAGAGTAAGATTTTTTTTGTGGGTTTCAGCGAGTTCGTCAAACGTGGCGTCGAATGAGTAGCGTAAAATTTACTTTCGAGTTTTGGCTTTAAATTTTGCGTTTGAGTATTTGGAAGTTAATTTTTAATATCAGCTCTTGTGAAACGAAGTTTTTTCCAGGATCCACCAACTAGTAGATGTTTCCACTATGAAAGTTGCTGGTAAAATATCAGACTTCAATTAACTCTCGATAATTATTATATAGAGTAGGTAATAATAAATTGTTCTTTACCTTCAGAAGAAAGTTCAGATTCTTCGGAGCCCACACCGATAAGCACACCGCAGTCAGAGTTGCTACAACAGACCTTATTCCTTAGGATGCTAAGTACAATATCTACTGAATCATTGAGTTAGTTTTATTCTTCTTCGTCTATGTTTCGAGCATTTACATTCTGAACAAAACTTTATGGAATTGAAATTAGATCACATTTTAGAAATTTTGTAACCTTTATTTGATTCCCTATATTGTGTATAAAGTAGCAAAAAAACGAACATAAAATTCAGAAACACGCTCATTATTTATTAATTCTATCCGTGTCATCGGTTTTTGTGATAACTTAATATATAAGGTTTTTTGTTATAGTGCTTACCCGCACTTTGAATATCTCTAAGAAATGAAACTAATATATAATAAATAAGAAATGAACTTAATATATGTTTATGATGTTTTAACAAATCCGATATCTTTTTTACCTAGGAATAAATTTCTATCTAAGTACATTAAGAGTTATGAAGGTGCAATAAAACAGGCATCATCATTCATCATGATGACATACAATCGAGCGAGATCCAGTCTTAAATTCATACTACATCTTCGATCAAAAATAAGGAGTTCGCGGCCTCCCCCGTAGATACCTAGAGCCTTACAAAAATGTCACTCAAAATTGGGTTCGTTTTGTTTTGACGCAGACAGTTTGCGCAGAGCCTGACAAGTTTTTTCCATACGGAACAAGAGATTGGTGGAGTCGAATTCATTTTATTTTATTTTGTAAGTAGGTAGGTACTTACCTGAGAATTATATACCTACCTACTCAGTTTATTTTCTATAAGGATTAATTAACAGAATTCAGGTAAAGATAACGAATCATTTATTGATGAAACTATAAATTGGTGTCTCAACAGTAGGGTATTTATACAAAAGGGTCATTTCAGACATACAATAATTTAAACTTACAATACAATTTCAGGCAGGCACTCTAGATTAAAAAGAACTGGTTCCTGCCTGCGGCTTTGCACGAGTTTTTTTGACGGGAAAAAAATAAACGTTTTATAAATTCATACTTCTGGTAGGTAGGTAAGAACCTAGTCTTTATTTTATTAGAGAGTCTACGCAAATGAAATTTTAGGGCGGGCCAACTAGTTATTTTAAAAATCATCAACTAGTAATATTAAACTTATTTTTATGAAAAATATATTAATACATACTATAAATGAAAAAAAAAATTAGAAGAAATAGCCTCTCCATTTATCAATTTAGAACAAAATTAATATTTTAACATAGGCAAACCAAACAACAATATTTTATGCTGATTTCACAAGTATATGACTCACATCTCAATATACGGGTAAAAAATATATATAAACTTACTGAAAATAAGAAATTCCATCCTTTTTCAGCACTTTGGACGAGTGATTCTTGCATTTTTTGTACCCATGCTTTTTGTCTGAACGCTAAAATGACACTAGTTGAAAAGCTTTCCTAACATGTCAAAATGTATCTCTTTTGCTACTGAAGGTTGTGGCGTGCGCATTGTGAATCTAAGGGGGGCCGGCAAAGCCGGACATTTTTGATCGATGTACTACATGCCTCTCCCGTCTTCTATACTCCTGACAATATTGAGTCTCATCCTCATCGCAATCAAATGTATTAAAGACAATTGTTTGACTTTTATCCTGTACATTTTTAGCTACCCCCGGCATACCATCCAGGTCTCGACCCTCCAGCAAGATGACTAAGTACGTGGAGTGCTGGGGAGCGGACAAACCCTTCGCTAACATCACCGACTCTACTCTTGCCAAAAATATTGGAATCTCTGTGAGTACCTTTCCATTGCCACAGAATAACTATACATATATTATAGTACCTATTGCATTCTTTCTGGGCTCACAAGCCGCTGATACTAACGCAAGAACAATATATCCTTCGTTTAGTAAAGCTTCTTCTTTGGTCCCTTGTACCGTAATAATAATATCGAAAATATTAATATTTGCATTTAAAATAGCAAGTTTCTATACTTTGATTTCTTTTGTTTTCAGAGTTTAGCAATGATAGAACAAAATTTATTACCACAAAGAACGACATGCTGTGATTGTAGGTGAGTGAACTGACCGTTTTATGATTACGGCCATTATTTATTTATTTTATTTTATTCGGAGAATAAACAGTTGTACATTACTATTTATGTAAACTTACGACTACTACTTCTATGATTCGAAGGATTAAATTTAAAAGCTCAGCCTAAAATTATGTTTGCATTTAAATCGTTGTAGCTGTTTGGTATTTTATTGTAAATTATGGTGATAAACTTCAATGTTTCCACTTTAGGTTAATCTTACGGCACGAGTCCGTAGGAAATCCCAAAGATTTTCGACTCTGCGGCGGTTACTTTATTTCGTAGCTAACCTACTGAGGTTCAATTCCCGCAGAAATAGTATTTTTTTGAGATATTGTTATATAAAATAACTCTTATATTAAACATAATCTATTACCCTGTTCCAGCAACAACACAGAAGAGATGAACCGCCTGACGCTCTGGTTCAAGAGCGCTTCACAAGAGCGGCAGTACCGCAACCAGCCCGACGCGCAGTTCAAGTACAACGTGGCGTGCGCCGCGCTGCTGTTTTTGTTGATGGCGTTAATACAGCTGCTGACTGTGCCCAAGTAGGTGTTACTTGTATTATGTAGTTCTTCCAATACAATCAAGGTTCGTAGTTAACCCGCTGAAATCATAAGGAGTTACTGGTTAAAGACGGTATGGAATATTGGCAGTTGCAAGAAAATATAAAAAATAAATAAATTAATAATGCTGGAATATTCATATAGCATGATCTAAGGTAAGGAGAGCTTATCTTGTGGGTACTACTTAACTGATGTGCATTATACCATACGTTACATACATAGGTTTTTTTTATTATACATATAAAATATCCAGAAACTGAAATGTCGAGAGGCGGCGTGTAATCATTTGTCCCGGAATCGAACCCGTAACCTCCTGTAGCAGTATATGTAACCATACTTAAACCATACTAAAGCTCAAAATATTTAGGAAACTGAAGTGGCACAGGGTCCGCCATATCTCCTAAAGAACGAACGTTGTGGAAAAGAATGTAGGTATAATAATAGTAACGTACCTAGTTGTGGTAAACGTAAACTCGAGAGTTTACGTTAAACTACTACTACTACTGTAAACGTAGTGTATGTCAAAAAATGCCTAATAAATCATCCTTACTTAAACGTAGTGGGGTCAGGTTTGGTGACGATAATGATGCGATGGCAGTCAATAAAGGAGGCCTATGTCCGGCAGTGGACTAGCATAGGCTGTCTATGAAGACGATGTAAAAATACATAATATGTCTGTGGACTCTCCAGAATTAAGCAATTACGAAGCTAAAGTAAGATAGAGAGCGTAACCATATTTAATTTAAAAAAAAAAGACTAACAGATACCTATTTAATTTTATCCAATCATAAACAGAAGAACTAACTACCCGTTAATTCCACTCTCCTATTTAATTTCAGAGGAATAGTAATATACGCATCATTTGGTCCAACCCTCATAACGCTCCTAGTTTTCGTGTACCTCTCGTGGTATGACGGGAAGAGATTCGGCAGAGGGCTTCATCCACTGTCAGATACACCCAATGATGACTACGCTGATAACTGCACTAAGCCTGGACAGGTCTGTAACATTGGAGATAGTAGATAGTTGAGGAAAACGGTGATTTTGTTAAATACATATCTTGATCCATCCGCATGTTGGCTGAGTTATTGAAAACTTGTTAAAGTTCTTCATAAGCCTTGACATAACTTCACATAGGTACATGTGGAATTTTGTGGTTGGCGATCGAAGTTGTTTAGCGGTTTTTGAGTCTTCATTTGTATAGCTCTTTGAGACGGCGACTGTACCTACCTCCTACTAGCTCAGCAGCAACGCCTGTAGAATCATTATTTATTATAGGTACACATTTTACAAATGATAATTCAATTATTTACAAGCTTTGAACTATATTGCAGGTGGTGGCTGACAACCGTTTTATAAGACTGACGATGTTCATAGTGTCTGTTCTACTGATTTGCGCTTGTGCAGTTATAAACTTGGTGAGTTTTGATTCGTGTAGTATTCTATCTTTTTTATTTGATTGTTGTAACAATACCTACTACTACTAAGCTTGATTATAAATTCGAAGTTAGCCAGTCGAATTCATGAAGTCAGTCTGACTGCCTATTTTTATTTTGAGCCCGACCCAAGTCGTGATTTGTTTCTTTATAACCACAAACCGCCACTCGGTAAACGTAGTGTAGGACGCCCTCCGACTAGGTGGGATGACGATCTGCGAAAGACTGCAGGCAGATGCTGGATGCGGCAAGCTGAAGACAGGGCGTTATGGCGCTCATTAGGGGAGGCCTAATATGTCCAGCTGTGAACTAATACAGGCTGATGAAGATGATGATGACCAGAGACATCACCGTTACGGTGGTCTCTGATCATAAAGAAACAATTGTGTTTTTACATAATAAATCATTATTTATTAATGTTTCAGCTCCCAATAACAGATGATCCAGTTGAAAACCTAAATATAACAAGCACACAAAATCTCACTGAAATACTATTAGATATGAACAACGAAGGCGACACAAGCTACTCAGTGAGCAATACGTACGAAGTGGATTCTGCGCCGGTAATTTTGATCTCACTCTTTTTGAATAATTTTTTGCCGAATAGAAGGAATTCTAAGGTTTTTTATTTATTATAGTACTCTGGGTAATTTCTAAGAAATTAATAAATCCCAAAAATTTACGATCTCGACGGGATTTGAACCCGCACCTTCCCCTTCAGCGCAGGGTTGCTCTTTTTCCAACTAAGCTACGTGATCTTATCAAGTCGACCCGAAAATCTTTGGGAGTTCTTTCGGCACTTACGCCGTCAGCGCCACCTACAGAGGAAACAATGAAGTTATCCAATTCTGCTCAAAGACCAAATTTACATTTAGTTCTTTGACGAGAGGTTTTGAGAGGTTGATAAGATCACGTAGCTTAGTTGGAAAAAGAGCAACCCTGCGCTGAAGGGGAAGGTGCGGGTTCAAATCCCGTCGAGATCGTAAATTTTTGGGATTTATGAATAGAAGGAAGTTCTGTATGTATGTTCGCCGATATCCCCAGATGATTACTTTGCAATTGTATGGTAATGTATCCCGAGATGGTCCCATAAAAATGTTATTGCTGAGAAATTAGTATCTGTCCCGCAAAACTTAAGGAGTTTGAAGACGGTTTTTAGATTATTTAAAAGAATCCTATCTTGATTAGTTAATACACTTTGTGTAAATATCCTCTTCTGAGAATGTCATAATGAGTAGGATATTATTCTTCTCAAGGAAGGTATTGTTCTTTTTCAGACTTATATCTACAGCACAGTGATAACACTAGCTTCGATATCAGTTTTTCTTCGCGTTGGATTCGTGTTTAAATTCGTCATAATGTGTTTCACTCTCACTGTGCACATCACGATGTATTCTTATTCGAATATCTTCAACTTGTATGAAAGAAGCACTCAGGAAAAGTAAGTTATATTATTTATGTATGCAATTAACATTATAGGTCCCATAATACTTCCTTGAGTGACTAAAAACTCTACGCCTTACTAAGTTACTACATATTAAAACGTCTTATTTCAAAAAGCATGGTTATATTTTGTGCTCTGTGGTTTGGGTATATACCATAGAATATGTACTAGAAGACTTCTTACTACTCTCTAACTTCTTATACCTAGAAAAACTACTTGGTAACTGCTTTTACTGAGTTTGAAAACTCGATGTAATGTGTATAAATGCATAAATAATTTATTTCCTCTCTGCCTTTTTGCAGCTTCACAACTATTTCATACGCAGCTAAAGCAGGCTTGGTCCTTGTGTTTCTGGCAGCTTTGCTGCATATTCTAGACCGACAGATAGAGTTCACATCCAGAACTGACTTCCTCTGGAAAGATAAGCTCAAGAATGAGCAAGAGGAAGTGGAAACTATGAGGGGGATAAATAAGGTATTTTTTTACTGCAACATTGATTCAGTTTTGATTTTGTTTCGATTCTACAACAATAGTAAAAAGTAAAATACTTTCAGATTCTCCTTGAAAACATTCTACCGGCTCATGTGGCTGAACACTTTCTTACGTCTGTGGCGTCGGAAGTAAGCATTTATATTTTTGATGACCAATTTATTATTTGTGTTTATTGATAAAGTTTAACCATTGTATACATAAATTATGTTACGCAATACGTTTGACACTCTTTCTCTCTTCACTCTTTTTCTTCTCTTTTTTTCTTTTTTCTTTTCTTTTCACTCTTTCTCTTTCATTCTTTCTTTCTAGTCATTTTAGAACACTAATCTGTTTCACATGCTCTTATATTATTGAAAAAAATCCGCCACTTTGCCACACATCTCTCCATCATCTCCACACATCTCTTATCGGCTTACAGGAAGACCTATACCACGAGAGGTATTCAAGCATAGCGGTAATGTTTGCTTCCATCCCGAATTACAAGGAGTTCTACGATGAAACAGACGTCAATAAACAAGGATTGGAGTGTCTCAGGCTGCTGAATGAAATCATTTGTGATTTTGATAAGGTGTGTAAAAAAAGTAGAGAAAGTAGTAAAACGCCGGGCGTCTAGATAGGTCGACAAGATTTTAGACATTTAGACATTGCCGGGGGCTGGGAGTCAATGTCATAAGATTGATAGTTTAAGAAAAGTCAGTGAAAATTGGATTGATACGGAAATGTAAGGGAAAGGCCGATGAACAGACGGGCGCGTCGTTAAACTAGTCAGTTGGTCACAAAAAAAAGCAAAAAAGGTGTTATGAAAACGAAAGTAAAACATCAATTATTATTATAGTATTTTTATATTATTACTTGTGATCTAATAGACCTGTCTCTTTTCTAGTTACTTCTAAAGCCAAAGTTCAGTTGCATAGAGAAGATAAAGACGATAGGCAGCACCTACATGATCGCCTCCGGACTGTGCCCCGGCAAAGAAGAGGAGAAAAAAATTGTAAGTTTTCATAAACAAAAACTATATTATTCGAATCAACTTGAAGCCTGGGTCTAACCCTATCATTTCAAAATGAAATCATTTGGGCTATCTTCTCACAATCGTGATTGTGAACAAAAAATCAAACTCATCACTTTATTTTCTAGTTTTACGTAATTTGATGTTTGTGACGTGTCCAAGAGTCCTGTAAGGTCTAAAGGAAATAAAGCATGTTTGATGTTTCAAATCAATGACTCAATGAGTTCATTAAATTTGGGCCTCTATAAAAGGTTTCTGATGGTAAATTCTGTTTTTCTTTGATCTGATGACCTTAGTATAATCTTATTAATGCATTTTTCTTCGCTGAAGCCTGTGTGCCGGAAGCAATATGAGATTAAAAACCAATTATACATATCAGCGGTTTAACTACGAACCTTGTTTGTAAAGTAAGAATGCCCACGTTACGTTTACCTCTCAAAAATTAAAGATCCTGAAATCCTTACGTTTCAGGATGCAAAAAGTAAAGAAGAGCACACGGTGGCGATTCTTGTGGAGTTCGCGATGGCTCTCATGTCGATACTGGACCAGATCAACAGAGAGTCCTTCCAGAGGTTCAAGTTAAGGATAGGTGAGTCTTCACAACTCACCCTTTGCTGGGTAAATTCTAGTGGAGTTCTCGCGATGGCTCTCATGTCGATACTGGACCAGATCAACAGAGAGTCCTTCCAGAGGTTCAAGTTAAGGATAGGTGAGTCTTCACAACTCACCCTTTGCTGGGTAAATTCTAGTGGAGTTCTCGCGATGGCTCTCATGTCGATACTGGACCAGATCAACAGAGAGTCCTTCCAGAGGTTCAAGTTAAGGATAGGTGAGTCTTCACAACTCACCCTTTGCTGGGTAAATTCTAGTGGAGTTCTCGCGATGGCTCTCATGTCGATACTGGACCAGATCAACAGAGAGTCCTTCCAGAGGTTCAAGTTAAGGATAGGTGAGTCTTCACAACTCACCCTTTGCTGGGTAAATTCTAGTGGAGTTCTCGCGATGGCTCTCATGTCGTACGTGTACGTTCAACAGCTGATAATGATGTGCCGGGTTCAAATCCTGGTTCGGACCAAGATTTGTGTTATTGAGATTTTTCTGGTAAAAAAAGCCCGGTCGTATATCTGTACTTTCTCTAGGGATTATGAGAATGAGGGAATAGAGAGTGCACCTGTGCTTGCGCACATTACTTATGCACTATAATAATGTCAACCGCACATGGCCGCCGTGGCTGAAATTTGGCATCTTTTATAACCTGATTTCATCCTTTGCCATTCGGGTTCGTCGCATGATGAACCTGGAGCTCGATTTAACTATTTTATACTATGAATAGATGATTACTATTAATAATGTTCTAAAGGGTTTGTACATCCCAAGTGTTGTGATATTCCAATAAGCCCGGTACAACTAGACATATACCTATTTTTAAGTTCCCGGGCTAGCATCTCTTTTTATCTCTGTTACCTGACGTTCAACAAGAAATTAAATGTTATCCTGAGGACAGATACAGTACAAAACCGCGAGAAGCTAGTTTCCACGTAGATACTTAAGTCAAATCAATCCCATTCCTTACAGGTCTAAGTCACGGGCCGGTCATAGCGGGTGTCGTGGGGGCGCAGAAACCCCAGTATGATATCTGGGGCAACACAGTCAATGTGGCATCTAGGATGGACTCAACCGGAGTCATGGGCAAAATACAGGTCACCGAGGATACCGCTAAGTAGGTACCCTCGGTTTAAAGAAATGCTATGCAGCTATGTTACATGAAGTCATGGCGGTTGCGACGTGAATCGACTCTTCCAAGGCTAATCCCCCTTTTAGAAGAGCCACTGTTGTCATTCCTACTGGTACTGTACTTTATTACACAGATTCAGAGTACCAATTTGCACAAAAAAATTAAACGAAACCATCGATTAAATTTTTTGGAGATTTAAAATAGGCCTCCAGATCGCAATGCTGAAGCTGGACAGTCTGCGATTAGGGTAGTTTCCAGGCTAAGCAGTGGACTTGTGAGTGCTGATGAGGCACGGTTACATCGAGTACCTACCATGAGACCCACCTAACATGCGAGCACAGTTGTAGTCAGAAAGCTCATTATAAATCTTAAGTGCCTGGAAAAACCTTATGTCTATCAGTGAAAATTGCGAACACAATTTTAAAAGGCGCACACATAAAAGAAAAAAAAAACAATAATTTTAATTTTCGTATCAATTTTCGCGCTTCGGGTAAACCTGCTCGTTAAACAAGCGGGAGCGCTAGCTAGCCGCGCGGCGAACGCTGCAACGGCGCCTAAATGTTGCCTTGCACACCTACGTAACTGCAGGCGGATGCTGGATGCGGCAAGCTGATGTCAGCTTGCTATAGCGCTCATTAGGGGAGCCGGGAGGCCTATGTCCAGCCGTGGACTATTTAAAGATGATGATGATGACACCTACGCGACCGAGGCGCAAGTCTTTTTAGCAGACTTCGTAAAAAGGAGGAGGTTCTATGTTCGGCTTTATGTATGATCATTGATTTCTCTGTCAATGATGAATGAATTTTGAATATTTTTCGTTATTTTATAGAATGGTCCTCAGGTGGTTTCATAATTTGACTCCCGAGGGATAAGTAATTGTCCCACAAAACTTAATAAACAGTGTAAATATTAAGGAATTTGATGTCAAAAAACAACCAAATGGTTAGTACGCGTATCCCGCCTCTTTGACGCGCAGGTTTGGCCGAAGACTTATCACGTAAAATAATCTCATATCGCATGGCAACATCTATACTGTCTAACGATGAAGTTTTGTATGATTTTTTCAGGGTTCTCATGAGAGCTGGCTACATATGCGAGTGTCGTGGTCCAACGTACGTCAAAGGAAAAGGCACACTAGTAACATACTTTGTTAAATCGCCTCATTCTGTAGGAGGCATATAAATTTAGAAAACAAGCATATTGTAGTCTAGTGGAATCATTCTAGGAACATATCCTGTTACAATAATTGTGTAGGATAGAAACAATATGAAGATTTAGAACAATATAATATTATTCTATTTGTGTATTGTATTATATTATGTATATCAGTTATCTAGTACCCATAACACAAGCTCTGATTAGCTTGGGGCTAGATAATGCTGTGTGAATTATTTATTTATAAATGAATAATAAATAAATATGATGCATAATATGAAGATAGGTAAATTAAATACTTTTCGTTGGCCTACTATGATATTAATAGGTTTTCTCCAAAAAAAAACTAAGTCCGTCAGTTAGATTATCAGAAGATATTGGACACGTATTTTTTCTTTTGACAATTTCCGCGTGACGTCACACCGGGCGTCACTTTCCGTGACACTTTTCAGCATCTTGTGACTAGTTGTGACGTCACGAGCCCCCACTCCCAAACTTTGACGAGCTGTATCTTTGTGATTTTTTGTTTGATTGACAAAAGCAAAAATACGTGTCCAATATCTTCTGATTATCTAACTGACGGACTAATTAGATTTATTTAGGAAAATAGTTGGAAATAGCCTACTAGGGGAATTATCTTCGTAAATATTATTAATCGTTTTCTTAGAGTTGTGCAAAGCAGTTTTAATTTAAAATATATATTTTTTTAATATTCTAGACTATTTTTATCGTAGTTTTAAGTAGACAATTTTATGAACATAAAAGTTTAATACCTAGCAAAATGTGTGATATTTTAGAGATTATTTAAAAACATGACAGTGTTGAAATATATTTTTGTATAATTTGCATTTAATGTACCTACTATTTTCGTATTATTTTGATAAGTCCAACTCCTATTTGAGATGTAAAAGCTTAGCTGTAGAAACTTTGACAACAACCTACAAAATCTGATATCGAAAATAGGTTCTACCAAACCTATATCAAATTTTGCTAATCGCTAGTTGAATCTTCTGCAAAAGTTCAAGGTGTTTTATCACTCAGCAGGGGGAAGCAAAAATGTATGGATCCATGGCATGTTTATTTCACGTGCCGGTGCTGGCTACAATATCTGGCTTAATATTTTTTTTCTATTATAATGGCGGTGCTGCCGTTGAAGAAACGTTATAATATACCTGTCAGATACAGATATTACATATACAGATTACAGAATACTCTGTCTGCTCTGTTTGTGTTGGAAACTGTTAATACATAAAGGTGTATTAAATACCTTATTCACACCATTCTGTAAATAATAATATACTAAACTAAATAATACACGATAAAATCGATAGATAATCTCTTTCGTATACAGATATTACATATACAGATTACAGAATACTCTGTCTGCTCTGTTTGTGTTGGAAACTGTTAATACATAAAGGTGTATTAAATACCTTATTCACACCATTCTGTAAATAATAGTAAACTAAACTAAATAATACACGATAAAATCTATCGTTTTATCGTGTACTTAATAAATGAAATTTATTCTAATTGATTATTTACCGGAGACTTGTGAACATCTTAAAATACTCAAACCTGAGATGCTCAGAGGTTCTTGTTGTTTTTGGTTTATGTTGTTGAATTTGTGTTTAATTCTATTTTTATCCAAAATATGTATAAATAATAAATACCTACCTACCTTAGCGTCATAAACGATAATAATATTTTATTCGATAAGTATTGTAAAATTGTAATTACAACAGGTATCTACATAATGTAGGAATATAGTTTGTATAAAATAAAAGAAAACTGTATGTTCTAATTGTTACGTTTATTTTATATTTATTTAACCAGTGTTTCACCACGAACTGTGATCTCGCGATATATATCTAAGAAACCAAAGGACAATAGAGTCTGCGATGAATTCATCTGCCCGGACCTGTGAAATATGAGTCGACAGGTTTTTTTAGTTTTCGTTTCCAACTGCAGGCAGCTTCATAGATGTGCATAGATGGCGTTGTTGGTAGTTTTATAATAGAATCCCGTACGCCGTAGGGTATTTTACTCTACACGAGAAAAAATTAAAATATATATTATCGAGATAGCGTAGGTTTTGCCTAAGCAGTCGCAAAATGTTAGTTTAAAAGTTCATAAAATAACAAAATAAATTTTAAAATCATTCTAATTTTCCCTTTGTTTTTAATCTGTTGTCATTATGAAATCCTCGGCACAATTTTTATTACATCCATACGAGAACGCTGGATGCATCCACTGCGTCCAGCGTTTTCGTCAAATAACGCGTGCAACTTTGCACACTTAGAGATCAGACAATAAATAGCTTGCATAAAAGTTGGTACCTTACTTAGAGCCAGAATCTGAAAAAAAGCCAAAAAAGGAAGTTTTAAATTTGAGATGAGAGAACCCAATTTAGACAGAATAGAACTTAGGGTTAAATAAAGTTACCAACACGTAACAACTGAATAAATGATTCTACATGTTACCTGGAAAAACGTGGAGTGAGCTTCCAGGGTCTGTTTTTCCGCCAGAGTAGGTACAATCTTGGAGTCTTCATAAATTCAGGGTGAAGAAGTTCCTTCTGGAAAAGCGTGCTCTATCTTAGGCTAGACCACATCATCACTTAATCAAGTGAGATGTAAAGATGGTGTACAAACGCTTGACCACCACCAATAGAAAAAAATACTGAAAAAAGGCATTTGTCCCCTTTTTATAAAAACAAATAAAAATCTGTATGCATAGAATTATGAAACATTACTTGAATCGAACCTACTAAAAAAAACTGTATTTACTGTATCAATCAATAGGATCAAGATTAATGCACGCAACGAATACGAATATTCGTATTCGCCGAATAGTAGACATTTACCAAATATTCATATTCGACCAATAAATAATTACGAATAGAAACTATAAAAAAACAACTGGTGTACCTACGCATCTCCGCGTGATTGTACAGTCAAGTGTGTCACGCATGTGTATCCGAACGCTATAGCCGCAACGACACGACGCGACGGGGAAATCCGGGAAATTCCCTATGACTATGAACTTCGAATTCTTTCGTTCAATACGCATGCGTATAAATGAAGAATTTCAGCTCAAGTCTTATCGTTAAGAAGTGTGTCCTGTGTATTTAGGATGTTTCTGGAATGGCAGCTGTTGGATACAGTTGCAGCAGTTGTAACTGACAACGCACGGAATATGATTAAAGCGATTGAAGAGCTTGATCTATTTCTTAAACCGGACTAAAAAAAGAAATCACCAGCGAATCTAAAGATATTGTGTTTTCTTATAAAAAAAATTACAGATGTAAATTTTAATTACGAGTACAATAAAACAAATTAAATGTTAAATAAATGAGTGTTTTATTTCTCTTTTGAATTTTTGTTTGAAATCATCAGCCAGTAGATACAAAAAATTCGTCCTCTTGCATAAAGACTCGATTTTGTTCCATTTACAAAGAACATACATTTCATTTCAATTTGTTTTTGAAAAAAGCGCCTTTATTTCTAATAAATGTCCTAACTAACATAAAATAAACAAAAATTTGATTTTTTGGTTTATGCCGCTCTGCTCCGTCCCGCTCCTATGAACACGAAATCCTATGCCTATCGTTTTCACAAAATGGCGTCATAGGTAGCTCCTTTAACAACAGAAGTGGCAATTCATCTAATAAATTCCTGATTCACACAGATTTCAAAATACAGGCGCCATATCTCATAGAGTAACGTCCAGACACGCCAACGGAAGTCACAGTCGCACAATACATTAAATTATTACTCACATTTATCCAGTAAAGATGAATCGCCCCATTTATTAGAAGCGTAATATAATAATGCGCAGGGATTATGATATTTTTGTCGCGGCGTGTAGAAGGGACAGGTCGTAAAATTTTATTTGTTAACGTAGGTAAGATATCAGGGCATGCTAACTAGTATGTTTTTCTAAGTTCTCGATCTCAAACAGATAACAATACTTAATAATCTATAACAATACTTAAAATCTTTGACGATCTCTGTGGCGCAGTGGGCGAATGTTCGCCTGCAACCTAAGAGTTTGCGGATTCGATTCCCACCTCGAGACAAATGTTTGTACGATCTGTAGATATTTGTTCTGGTCGTTTTCTATGTATAATAAAAAATATCTATCTATGTATTGTATTGTATTGCAATGTGTACCAGTTATCTAGTACCCATAACACAAGGTCTGCTTAGCTTGTTTTTTTTACGCAATGAGAATCTCCTTCTCCATTTTATCTATTTAGTTTACATCCAGGGTAAGGGTAAGTTAAAAGGCTTAGCTGTAACTTATTATGTTTTTGTAATTAATTGCATTGATTTAATCAAGTTTTAATTAGGTTGAGTCAGCACTTTCTTTGATCTCTGAAAAGTGCTTGCGAAGCTGGGGTTGAAAAATTAACGCGACCTTAGAAAAATTAATAAAGTAGGTACTTACTCGTCGACCATAGAATAAAATTTAATTTCAATAACATCATCCGAAGTTGGTAATTTTCTTCTTCGTTCTCACCTTCTGTGCACTCATCTATGTCCACTTGGGGGTTCCGAACCAGCATCTCCTAGCAAGTCCACTGCTAATCCATGATTAATGCCCCGGCTCCCGGTGTTGGTACCTTTATTACTGCTACCTAGCTAATTGGACTGTAAAATGGAGTGATTTAGCTGTTGGAAAACTAGAATTATGCAGCGAAGATAAAAGTCATCAGTCTTGTAAAATTTGTGGTGAAATTCCTGTGTGATTTGTGAGAGAGAGCTTCCTTCCTTGTTATTGTGTTAAGTTTATGACATTCTTCTTCTTTGGCCTCTGCTAGCGGCTTCTCACGTGTAATGGTAGGTAATGGTATCGTTTGTCCTACCCCAAGATACAATCCATCTCCTTGCAAAATTTCATGAAGTCCGTACAGCTGTTCAGACTATCTCTACAGAGAGTCGCACCACAACCCTTGGCTTTTGTTCCTAAAGCTCAGAGTAAAAGTGATTATGTAAGGTATAATGATATAAAACAACCCTCCCCTACCACAGACGGGTTTGACAGGATCTAGTCCGGGGCTAAAATATAAAAAAAATATAAATACCTACATAGTTGTCAAGTCCTATAGCTTATTTATTAACCAAAAATAACTACATACCGCGACACAAACGCGAAATAAAATATAAACCCCTTGGAGCGACGACCTCACTGATAAGTACGGCACAATGAGCTCCACTTCCAACCCCTCAGAGGAAATAATCAGAGTGTGCTCCACGGGGGCGCTTTCAATCTATTGTCAGCGTCACAGACCACCAAGAGTTAGTAGGCTTTAGTAATGAAAGAATCATCAAAATTAATTAAGAATTGGCGAATATAAATCTCGTCCGCGAAAAAACTCATTCGCGGATGAGTTGCCCACTCCAAATCAAAATTCTCTAGGTTTTTGAACCCAAAATCATTGTAGCGAGTCGGGATTTTTCAAGAGTATTATGTTATTTTTAAAGCTTGACGGATAAATCTCTCGGGAATGCTTTATAAGAGACCAATAAGAGATCATTTTCTATACAATAACGAAAGAATTATCACAATCGGTCGATAATTGACGGAAAAATCGATGAATATACCTATATCCATACTATATCCTTATCATATATTAAAATACATACAGCCGTACATAAAAAAGCCTCCTTCTAAAGTCGGTAAAGAAGACGAAGTATTCCCGTTTGAGCACCTATTTTTTGGGCACCTATGCATTGAGCACCAAAGGTATTCCCATTTGAGCACCAATCAATATATTAACATGGTGCTCAAATGGGAACAAGAACCACCTACGGTGCGGTAGCTTCTAGTGAAGGGGTTTACCCAAGTAGGTAGATTAGGTAGGTACTTACGTGTGTACATAATACCTCACCTTCTTAATTATTATCTAAGAAGATAACAGATGTTGAAAAGCATCTGTTAATTTTTATATCACGCGTGGAAATTCTTCGGTAGGCGACTAATTATTCAAATGAGGTTGATTTAAAGTAAATAAGTACCCGGTCTCCATGACAATACGCTTTATGGTGTTTTTAATAAGATCTGATAGTCTCGTCGCTTTTTGTGTTCGACTTGTTTACTACCTGCCTTATGTGTAAGCTTTATTGACACTTTTGCTTACAAAGTAATGGTATTGTCAATATACATAGTTATTCTGTGTGATTGTTAACTTACTTCTGGCTGTTATTTTCCGTTTTCCGAGACATAAAAGTAGTTTCAATAGATAGATAGATAGATAATTCTTTATTGTACCACACAAACACAGAAAACAGTACAGAAATAAAAGTTACAAGATGAAGTACAATGGCGGTCTTATCGCTATGAGCGATCTCTTCCAGGCGACCTTGGAATGATCATTGATCATTTTCAATGATCTTTATTGGATGATCTACCTTAAAAGATCATTGAAAATACTTTATAGTATATGGTTCAAATAATATTTCATCTATATTATCTGTATATTAATTGATATAGAGATCTAGAACTACCTCAATGCAAATTTATATGTCAATCTGCGCAATGGTAACATATATAAACCTGAAAATTTATGAATAATTAAAATCTGAAATCTGAAAAAAAATTGAATATATGGAATCTGAAACAACACTATAAGGAAAATACAAAAAGTTTTCAACCATCATTTTTGGTACTACGGAAATAATAATACTACAAACGAAGTTGCGAGCAGCTGTCGCCGAATTCTTTGAGTTAGAGATCTGAGTGCATTATCATTGATTGTACAACACTCCGCAGTAGGTAGATTCAGAGAACGATGATGATGATGCAGAAAGGATAAGCTCCTTTATCAGGTTAATAACCTACCAATCCGAGAGTGGGATGTTAAATGGTGGACAAAAAATCGAAGCGAACAAAATCAATAACATCTAATTTCCTATTTGATACATTTAGTAGTCTAATAATTATTACTATTTATAAAGCTGTTTATTATGTATAAAATTTGACTTGTCTAAGTGCTTATTTTGTAAGCCTAAAGATATAAAGTTATTGACTTTTGACTTTTTTTGACTTTTAAATATTACCAAGAAACCTACATTTACCACTCTCTCATGTTCTTGTACAGAAGACCTAGTTTTGCATAAAAGTAACAACAACCTATGTTTGGAGCATCGTAAACTCAAAATTACATGAGCTCCGATAATGTCAAATTACCGATGTTGAGGTGTAATTTATAAGCTGATTTCCGAAAAAGCAATTACGCTTTGGTCCAATCGCAAATTCAATTTGTGTTCCGCGAAAGACACTTGCAAGTAAATTTACATGTGAGGTTGGTAAAGTGATTTTCAGGTTTTTTGTCCCTTGTGAAACAGCTGTAGGCGTGGTTTAAGGATCTGGATCATTAGACTAGTGTTTTACATTGAAATTATGAATGAAACATCGACAAACAGGTTATGTTAAGACGATAAAATGTTGACATGAAATACAAACGTTTTAGGCAAATCGCGTTAGGTCGCAAAAAATTGCATGTCTCTGATTTTTTTGGGGCGTTGTTGTTAGTTTTTATACAAATAGTGTTAAACCAAGCTTGCAACTTTGTTAGACCTGTGCTAACTTCGTTATGCTCGAAAAACTTAGACAAGACTTATTTAGTTTTGGCTAACAACTTCTAAAAAATGTACTACGGCAAAGTCGCTAATATTGTCTACTTTAAAAGTGTTATGGATACACCTTTAAAAAGACGAAATTAGCAACAATTTGAGTGCATCAAATTAAAATCCCTAATTATAGAACTCGAAACAACACGTCAAAACAGGAAATTTTTTCTACTAAGTAAAAAATTTGCAGTAAAGCTAGTGTTTCGAACAAATACCGTCTAAAATACTCGTTCTACAAGTAAATTCATAGGATAGAAAGTTGTAGACCAGTTAATTAGCTTTAATTAAAGCATTCTGTCGATTCGAAAAATATGTGGACTTCCGAAAGTTTAGATTTTTATCGAGCCGATTAAAATAGAAAATTTCGAGAAAGTATGTAACGAAGATTATTCTAGATGGTTTTATCATGAAAAATAGTATAAATAATATAGTTCACTACCAGTAACTCAAGCTTTCTCACACCATTAATATGTACATAAAGAGCTCCAAAAATATTAACCCGGCTAGCATGTGGCAGGGTATGTCATACCCAAGGTGTTACAAAAATATCGATATTTCTTAAAGTATCAAAGTTGCAACAGTGGCGCGCTGAGTAGCTGGAGTAAGTGAAGTACCTACTATATGGTTAGTCGAACTACCAAACAGCGAGTAGAAAACAGTTTTTTTGAGTCATTATGAATTTGAGTGCGTTAACTACGAAAATTGTTTGTTTTGGAAGAACACCAACGTTTCATCCCTTAGCGAGGGTGTAATGAATTTGTCAAACTACAAAAGTTATCATTGTAAAAATTGGGTATACTACTTTCTGTATGCCGCCAGTTGGTATTATTTAACGCACCCACCACCACTTTTAAACCGCGTATATTCAACCTCTAAATTGAATGTACCAGAAATTATTCACAATAATGAACTGTACTTAGCTTCTTTGGCCCTCCATCGTTTCAGGGAAGCGTTCAAAACCAGATCAACCGCTTAACATTTTATTGACCGCAACAATTTTCAAGCTTCATGCAATTATGCCCTTTTAATATGAGATCTGACTTTAATTATGTGGCTGCAAAATATTTTTAGTTACCGAAAAAACTCTCGATATGATAATATGAAGGGTTTTAATATACCTTTGTCAGGCTTTTCTGAAATTTTTATGATTAGGTTGTACACTACATATGCAAATCAATCCGTTGGAAAAAATATCGATAACTCTGATGAATGAGATTTGTACAAAATCTGAAAACAACAATGAAACAGCAATATCATCATCATCATTAGCCTTAGTCCACCGCTGGACATAGACCTCCCCTAACGAGCAGCAATATAAACACTCAAAAATACAACGCACACGCACAGAGAAAAAGGTGCAAATTCAAATTCAGGGATGGAGACGAATAGAATGATGAATGAAAGCTGTCAAAATCAAAACTGTCTGACCTTCTGCGACTGCTCCGATGGATAATATAAGTTTCGTAAAAAAAACACTAATATTTCTCTGATTGTACAAAAATATTTCAGATTCTTGAACCTAAAAAAATATAGTCTATTTTCATCTGTTTTCACATCAAAGCGAAACTACCTCTCGCTCATATTCACCTGACTTACCTTTTTACGCGTTTTTCACATGATTAGTGGTAAACAGTGGCCGGCCGTCCCTATATGGAGTAAATACAATTAATTTGCCCGTACTGTATGATTAATAAGGAATTTTTACGACTCGACTGGTCACTAGAATGGCCCGGGGGCCTTCCGTATCTTCAGCTGAGGAAGAGTAGAGATAATGGACATGGGTAGGTATGCTATGGTATGAACTTTGGTTTGAACGGATTGCCGGTCCCCGAAATGTATTTATTTATATGTATTTTTGGCCCGTAATTATTTAATAACAGAACAAGATGTATATACACACATCAACATTGTCTAGGGATATTTCATTTTGAAATGATTTGCTTACAAAATATTTGCTTTTTAGAAAAAGTTTATATATGGAATTAAACCTATTTTGTTCCCTATTCAGACTTTGAAAAAAAAAAAAAAAGAACACTATAAACAAAAGATAGAATGGGGACTCCGATTTAATTTAAACAACGTTAATTTTGCATAAGATAAATTAACTTTTATTTAATTATCAATAAGTGCTATCTAAGTAATTTTAATTTTAACGGATCTTGTGATATTCGTAATATCATGGAACGTCGACATTTAAGCAGAAAAGAAATGATAAGAGCGATAGGCATGTTACAAGCCGGTGCTATCCAACGCGTGGTTGCCAATACCCTAAACACCAATCAAAACGTAATTTCTCGATTGTGGTCACGTTATCGTATTACTGGGGATGTAAGAGAGTGCCACACTGGAAAAAAACGAGTAACCACCCCTAGACAGGATCGTTTTCTCCAAAATTCCGCCAGGAGGGAACCCAATCTCACAGTAAAGCAGTTAGTGCAAAGGCTTCAGTCAGACCATCAGCTGTCAGTCAGCGACCAAACCGTCAGAAGAAGGCTACATGAAGTCGATCTTCATTCTCGTAGGCCACTTCGTGTGCCAGCTCTACGACGAGGCAATCGCGGAAGGCGAATTCTTTGGCCTCAAGAACATTTGTTATGGAACAATGGCCAATGGACAATGGTTCTCTTTACTGATGAGTCTCGGTTTGGATTCCACTCCGATTCACGAAGAACACGTGTTTGGAGAATTCCAGGCAGAGAAAGTCAACTCCAGCAGCCACAAGAGGTCCATTCGTACCGAGGTGGGACAATCATGGTTTGGGTGGGAATTCGTATTGGCGCGCGAACCGAGCTCATTTGGATAAGAGGCAGCATGACTGCACTAAAATACCGGAACGAGGTCGTAGAACCTGTGATCATCCCTCATAGAGTTCAAATTGGCCAGGAATTTCAGCTGATGCATGATAATGCCCCTCCACCCTGGCGCGTTTAGTGTCAGCTGCCCTTCAGGAATAAGATGTCGCGGTTTTGGACTGGCCTGCACAGTCACCCGACTTAAACCCAATTGAACACGCTTGGGACATGTTGCAGCGAAGGGCTTTCAGAAATTTGCCGTCAAATTTGACCACAGAAGACCAACTTTATTGCCTTTTAAAAAGAACATGGGATCGCATACCCCAGCGAGACTTTGACACCCTAATTTTGAGTATGAATAATCGCTGCAGATGTGTTATCAACGTCAGGGGAGGCAACAACGATTATTAAATTGTAAAAAAGTAATTTTATAAAGTCATGGCAACGTAAAAATAGTCTTAACACAATTTACCGAACCCTGTAAATTTTTAGAATTTTTGAGATTTTGTTTCTACTTAAATTTTTATTAAAAATAATATCAAACAGTTGTTTTATTATTATTATTAATATACAACACAAAATAAAGATTCTGGCCATACCTAGTTTTCTAAAGAAATTATTTTCAGTTTTTGTAAAAATCAACAAAATGTTGAATATCCCTAGACAATGTTGATGTGTGTATTTAATCAAAAGCGGCTCAGACACAAACTGTATTGACAAGCAGTACTAAAAACAGCAGTAAGTAGATTTACATACATAGACACAAGTAAATATTACAGTGACATTCACGTGATACAACATAGCCCAATTAAAGATTGCTGGGCAATTTACGACGACAGCGGCGACAGTATTTATCTGCACTTTGTGGTCGAGTTAAAATAAATCGTTGTGTGGGTATCGAATTTTCTTAAAATTACTAATTTTGTGAAGCTCGTGGGAAACCGTTGGGTGCGCGTAAAAGTAGGAATCGTAATTGTAGCGGTCTTTAGGGAAGATATATGTCCAGCAGTAAACGTCTATCAGCATCATCCATATCGAATTGTTGATAATGATGATTCATTTGAATGAACCTAAGCGGGTTAACTACGAACCTTAAAACGGTAGTGTTCTTCCTATGTAAAAGGAAGGACACTAACGTTTCATCCATAACGAGGGACTTCTTCTTCTAGTGCGGTTCTAGTCGCGCGCGTTCCGCCTTATCATGCGAATTATGAAGAGTCGATCCTATAGCTTGCTCACATCCCTCCGATTCCCCATAGCCATTGAATACATCGAACATTGTATGCACTTGTGGCTGCTGTTTCGTAGAAAACCAATGGTTTACTAACATTTTATTTAATTATAGTATTGTGAGATTTTATTGAAAGGATTTTGATAGTAGCGACGACGGGGTGGTCGTCCCCTGTCCTTTTAAACTCGATTAAAACTGGATGAGTATCTTTAAACCTCGTTTTGAAGGTCATCTAGAATGCAAATATTGTTTTTAATAACTTTTTTGCTACATGGTTTCATACAATTTGTAGGGTATCAACATCGACGATAGTATTCATTACGGTTATAACCTTATTGTGGATTAACCTTATTGGTGTTTGAAGTACCTCGTAATGGGATAAAACGTTGGTGTTCTTCCTCCTACTGTTCACTCTTGTCTTGAAGAAACCCAGACTGTAGTTGTAGGTGTAGTTTTTTATCATATCGAAAACTATGAGCTTCCATCACACTAAAATTTTAAATACGAAAGTTTGGATGTTTGTTTACGTCTTCATGCCAAAACTACTGAACGAATCCGGCCGAACTTTTGCATAAATGTAGTTCTAGCCTGGAATCAAACATAGGGTACTTTTTATCCCATAGAACAGTTCCCATGAAGAGAAATAACCTATAAACGTTTCCAATGTTTCCATAGACACAATGCGTGAAAGCCGTGGACAGAAACTAGTAATGCTTAAATCCAAGATGGCGGACCTCTGCAGACAAGAGTTTTATGGAGATGTCTTTAAAACATCATGTCAAATATTAGGTGCCCATTCCACTCCGCAATATCTTTGTCCAATGTAGGTACATTTGATCAAAGAACTTGGATGACTTCATACAATTTACTAGTAATACCGATATTTGATCATAGGAAAACTGAATTTTATGGGTTAAATTGTAGCTTATGGTTTATTTCAAATCAAGAGCTACACCTATGTAAATTTTCAGCTCGATTTGGAACAGTTTTGGCGTGAAGAATTAACAAACTTCTTTCTATCCATCCAAACTTTCGCATTTTTAATATTAGTGTGATGTGATGTAATCTCATTTGAAATCAACTACGCAAATTACTCAGGAATCTTGGACAAAGATATTGGATGAGTGAAATGGGCATCCATCTAAGAAATTTGATCAAATATAGGACAAAGAACTTGGACAAAGATATTGTATGAGTGGAATGGGACCCTTAGCCTGAATTTTAAATTATTTATGAAACAAAATTGCCTGAACTTTAACAATGATAATTATATTTCATAAATTCACAAATTGACACGTTTAAGAATTTAACAAGCGTAGATTTACGGATAAAGTGTACAAGTGGCAGATAAAGAGCCGAGTACATGTGGGTTCCGTAGGTGCATAAAATGACCAGTTTTCAATTTGAACACAACTTGAAAACATTGAAAACTTGTCATAAAATGACAAGTTTTCAATCTTTCGCTGAGGGGCGCAGATGTCAAATAATTTCAATGTCAAACTATACATGGTGTTACTTTAATTTAACAAACAGGACAGCCAAGCGTCCTCTTTTCAACTTGGTCGAACTTTTTTTTTACCTGATAAGTTTTTAAAGAATGCGATTCTTTGCCATGCGCTCTATATGAAGTACGTTACGTAGTAGGTACCCATTACATAAGCTCTGTTTTCTTCGGGTTTAAATGACGCTGTGAGAATAGTGCAGGATTAAGTATTTATCTATTTATTTGTGTTCTGAGTAACTCATAACTTTAACTGACGGGTAAAGAATGGGGGAACCTGCCTTCACGTCACTTCACAATATCTCCTGGCTGGGAGGACATCTGCATTTTTATGCATTATTTGTTTTAGCAATGCAGTTAACTAATCATTCTAAGAATGGTCATCCATCGACGGAACCCTAATTCAATTGGAAAGTATGTACTTCACCCGAATCGATTGATAGCTACGATGTATAAATTTAAACGTATTATTTCGAGTTTTATTTACGGTTTTAAAATAACATCTCAAAGTGTTAATTTGAGATAATTGCAATGCGGTAGCTAACAAATCAGAATGGAATCACGAGCGTAGGGAGCACACTCAAAGTATGATGTAAAACCTTACTTGGTTACTTCGTTCCTACTAACCAGTAGTAACGTTTTAAATTACCTACAATGATATGGTGTGTACTTTGCTTTTTGTAGCGTAGCATTTTCCAAAAGCGAGAACGAAAGAGACAGTTTTTCAGTTTTCGAAAGCTGTCCACTCAACAGAAAAATAATGCAGTCAATCATTCTCGCTTTCACTCCAGCTGTCAAATGCAGCCTTAGATTAATAACGCCAACGAAGGTATTATAAGGCGTTTTAAAAAAGAAAAAAATCCTGGTTCTCTATCTCTGGCAGGGATTTTTCACGGATGGATAAAGGTTCTTGTGATAAATCGATAAAATGTAATAAAATAGCTTTAAAATCAATTGAAATGAATTTTCGCTCTCATCCTATTTTAAAAAACTAAAACGTGATACCGTTTTGGTTTCTACATAGCAATTTTTATCCGATTAAGTAAGTTTGCAAAATTTCATTGCTATAAAGTGTAGTTTCCAAATGAATCGGAAAGTACTTTTGTATGGGGCTTAGAGGGTCGCACCCCATCATTTGTGTCGTAGTGTAGTCAACTGTACTTACGGTTGAAAAGACGTAAGCATTTTTGGCCAAGTTCGAAGTTTCACCAGCTCTACTCGCGAATATCTTTATCACTTCAAGAGAGTCTGTAAATTGTACGTATTGAGATTACTAGGAAACGTTTACGGTATAACGTTATATACGAGATAACCCCATGAATTACTTTGGGAAATTGCAAGTATGATTAACAAGAAGAAGAAATAATTCTTGTCAAAATAAGTCAATGCAAATTGGTGGGAACGACACCATTCGAGTAAGTTTAAACCTGATTTATCAAAATCATTGTGATAAATTGTAAAAATTACAATGTGTCTCACTTACAACTTGTAAGTACTTACGCGGCATTGATGTTATAAAGTAAGTAGATAGAGTACCTCCAACATAGCTTGGTCACAGAAATGCTTTCAATTGGTGCTTCTAGAAAAATAAGAACACAAGGGAAAGCATTTCACTGGGAACTTGCATTGAATCTAAGTATTTCCTTTGCGTCCTATGAGCGTACCAAGTATAACCCAAACTTGTCAACCTTGAAGGTAAAACGCGCTCGCTTGATTTTCAAGACAAAAACGAATCTATGTATGAGGGAGTTGTCAAAGATAATTATAACTTCAGAGCTTTCACGCATAATACGAATTGGAAAATGAGAATCATTTATCACATTTTTTTGGCTACACTTTGTTTGTGTCTACTACCATTCTAAGCTTTTTTCGTGGAAGACATCAATGATTTTTCGTGTAATGTTTGTATAAACTCAGACTGAGTTTATACAAAAAACATTCGATAAACGCCTCTGTTCAGTTGGTCCAATTGACTGGACCACCAACTTTTTTTGGGTGTTCTGTGTTAACACCGAAGTTTCTTTCATTCCGTGGTCAGGTGACTAGATCAATTTATACCACCATTAAAATATCTTCGATGGTATAGTTAACTGGACCACTCATTTCGTGTTATTGTTTGTAAGATAATAACTTCACGGACTATACCAAAAGCTTATTTTGGGCATCAATAAAGCCATCAATATTAACCACGGTAATATCATTTATGTCAAATTAGGCGTGATTTACAATCATGATGATTTTTAGATTAGTTTGAGGATGTTGTAGGCGCCATTCATTATACTGACAATGGTATGCCGATGCATAAATCATCAGAAATCATTTAGATTTGTGGAACTGGAAAAACCAATAAGTCAAGATAATTTACAAATCTATAAATGTTTAATTCTGTCTGCCTAGCTTGGAGCTATATGATGCTGTATATGAAATTGTCCAACATAGTTATTATTATTAATTCAGTTTAAAAAAAATTACCTATCTAAGTAGGATTAATATTAGTAGGCAATGTATAAGATATGTTTTTTTATCTTGGAGATCAGTTATCTAGTATACATATCAAGCTTAGTACTTTGGGACGCTTACCTGCTGAAGAAACATTATTACATACTCGCGAGTGGATGTATTGCTGTCTGGAAGCCGGGATCCTTACATGGTGTGAGAAAGGTCAGTGGTCAAGCTATTTTATCTACCCTGTGTAGAACGAGCAAGATCTAGGTACCTACTCCCTTAGGTATTTCCGTTAGGTACCTGTAGCATTTAACAAATACATATTTCCCTCGAAAAATCTTAGGTCCTGCGATTACATTTCTTCCTACCAGCCCTTTATGTCAGTATCCCACACGTATAATGCAATTTTTTTTTCTTCTATTTTTATCCCCGTCTGCAAATAGTAGAATAGGGAGTAGAATAATTTGAGAATTTAAAGATTTTTGTGTTTTTGTGCTTATGAGTGAAAAGTGATGCCTTGGGCTTAGTTTTTGTTCTGGAGCTATTTGTACACCTACTGAACGAACACGAGGGCTTTGCTGTAAATCTTTTAGTTAATAAATCACACAAAGGTTCGTCGTAGCAAGCACGAAACACGAACGCTGGCAGCGCCGCGCCGCCAGTTCGACTATGACTGAGGTGGGTGGACTTAATTGCACCTAATTTGAGCCCTCCACTTTTGAGAAGTTAGTACCTACCTAGTTTTTTTTTTAATTTCATCTAAGTTAATATCCCAAACATTTTCTAAAGAAGCTAGACGCAAAAACCTATGCATAACTTTATCAAATCAATCTCCCAATAAAATTTATTTACTAATAAATATACGCAATAATAAAATGAGGTATGGAACCCTTTATACGCAATTCTGATTCTCACTTGGCTATTTATAATGCATTGGCTCAAAATTATGGTGTGATTATTCATTGTTAGTGTGGTTATGTTCTAAAAACACAGAAAAGAAAAGTAGGTAGGTACTAACTTCCTTTTTCCCCATTGAGGTATTTTCTCTATAGAAAAACAGTGCAACCCACTTCAAACAAAATTAGTCTCTGCAACTTTATGTTATGACTGATAATTCCATGTAGTTGAACAAATCAGACTTTTTCTGATCATTGATCGTAAAAAAACCATTTACGATCAGAAATTGGATCGAAGATTGTCCTATGAATTGAATGAGTGACATTTGCTGCGGTTAAAATAACTGAGCGGTTAGCATGAGGTAATGACGCTGTCGCACTTCACCAAAATCTAAAATGTACCTAGCATAGTTTTATGTTTTTTTAGGGTTTCGAGATCGGTTTCGAAACCCACTCTGTCATTCCTTCTTAAATATCTCAGTAAGAAAAGCAGTATGTATTATTATTTTAAATTTGAAAGTAGATTCGACACCGAAGCGACAAAAATCAAAAATATAACTTTATTTCCGTGTCACTGTTTTATATTAAGAATTTGACCTTTTAAAAAGTAAAATTTTTGATTTGGTTTGATTTGACACAGTAGGCACGAGACTGACAAATAAAAACCGATAACGTCAAAAACTCGTGATAACAGAACTCTAAGCTATTTCTAAATGAGATATCTATGATTTTCTTTGAAAATAAATCTTCCTTTAGGTCGTCTATTAAATTAACTACCTGATCGATTACTTGCCATTATTATTATTAATTAAAAGTGACAGGTCTATTTTGTTCATTATTGAGCTTGACATTTACCAGCTTCTTCCCGCGGGTTCACACGTGTAACGAATTTTTTTGGTTCACCTGACCTACTATGTAGGTCAAAGAAAAAAAAAGAAAAAAGTTAAATAATGCCCTTAGAAAAACTCAATTAAAAATATAATAATCTGTTTACTTTTTTAGTGTGGGTCAGAACTGAATTGATTATTTATCATTCGTTTTGGATTTCTTATCTTTCATAATATCTAACGAAGGTATTCATACGTTCGTTAGGTTACACACACGACATCAGAGTTCAGACAAAGTCGCGAAAATCAGCAAGTTCCACACTATAAACAGCTGTTGAATCGCCGATAACAAATAGGGCAATTTTAAAGTTATTTGTATGCAGGGCAGAGTACAGATTCCCTTGTAATAACGCGCAGCAATGTAAGGAATGAGTTGCTTCGTTAGTCGATAGTTTAATGGATTTACTGGAAATATTCTTACAACATAGGCAGGAGTATTCCTGGAAGGGAATAGAGATGATTGAGCCATGCTAACTTGAAAAACAACTGTCGTATAAAAATTCCGCATCTTCCCTTTTGTGCAACTGAATTTCGCAGTTTAGCAAATTGCGCAACGGGAGTCTTCTTTGTCGAACTTATTTTGTACCCCATTGCTCAACCCCGTCGCTCAACTCAAGAAATCAACAAGGTAACAATATTGCTATTCATTGTGCCTAAAAGAACGAACGACACGCACCCTGTATATCACTCGATAAGGGATAAAACGTTCGTGTTCTTCCAACACAAATAAGGTTCGTCGTTAACCCGCTTACATTCATAACCATTGATTTTGTTAATAAGTAATTATTCTTTCCTCTTCTCTTTCTAACGAGATGTGATTCTGACACTGTAGAGTCGAGAAATGAATGTATTCTGGGTGATCTGATCACTCTTCTGCTGATTCTAAATATGATAGTCGCGCAAATAAAAACATTTTTTTTTCTCAATTACCCAACCGAGCCTACCTATTTGATAAAATATTCAAAATTTTTTCAATTTGCAGTACTTTATGAAGGTATGTAAGGTCTTCATGAGGCCGCTTTTATGCTGAGGCTGATTTATTAAATTATCTCCGAAATAAAATCAGATAACCTTCGACTTTGTAAAAACGTGACGCCCCCACCCAAAACCCTGCAAACAATAAAGCATCTTGAACTAGTTCACCTGACTCAGAACGATGATGTCATGAGGAAAACAGACACAACTGGAATAGACACTTCAAGGTATTCCATATATTTTGCGTGAGAAATGGGCCTTTCTCTAGACTTTCGAAGCTGTGGTAAACAACAGATGACAGTTATGGCAAACATTAGAATAAAACTCAAACTCGCGGTTTTGTTTGCAAACAACGTTTTGAATAACCAATTTGAGACTTTCAACTGTTTTACTTAGATACGAAAACTCAACAGTTATTGTTTTGAAAAGCTTTTTTACCTTGTCCTGTTAGGTTTGTAGGTATTTGTGGGGAAAACCTTCCAACTGAATTATGGATTAGTTATCCTTAAGCGATTGAACTGCAATTTGGCAAATTTATGTTAGTACGGCGACAATCATGGTACTAACGAGCTGGTGATAGAGACGGAAAGTAGCCATAGGAACACCTAAACAAAACCACTTCACCCCGTCAAGTTTGGGTTCTGATGATATTCATAATCTAGTTTAAAAATAATAATAAAAGAACTGTAATTAATTGCAAGGGTTCTTATAAACGAAATTTGCCATGGTCATAATTCGTGAGTATACTCATAATGTTTTTGCTGCTCTTTTATATATAATAACTCCTTTAAAAATCTCAAATGCAATACCCGGAGTATCGCAGGATAGTAAACACCGGTATTATTCTGCTACGAAGGGATGGTTATTATTATATCACTCCATATCTATTAATTACTATACCAGAGAATATACAATACCAATTGTTCCGTCAATTAGTATAGTCTATAACCATGGCCAATGAATTACAGATCGCCTAGGTTCACATCGGTATTGTTTATGCCCCGTGACACAACTGCTAAACATAATCTTACGGGCAAAATCTTGATCACAAACTCCTCTGAATCAGACCCACATCGACAAGATACTACCAAATCTATTAATAGACCTTACTAGAATTTTCTAACAAACTAATTAACTCTTTCGCTGCTTCTGTCATTAGCCTGTCACGCCGCGTTCTTGTGCTGTCAATAAAACGTCATTCATTTCTGACATATCTCCGACATATCTATGTCGCATCTCTGCACATTTCTGCAAGTTTTTCTGACGCTCCGGTGTCGTCCCGTCATCTGTAGAAACTGATGGCTTACGGTATGACAGGCATCGTAGTTTTTGCGACAAGATTTTGAGCGGAGCATTAGAAAACAGATGCAACAGTCCATTTTTAGATTAAGAGTACCTAAGGTAAAAGAAGCTATTGAATAACTGTTGTTCTCGCTTCCAGATCAACAAAGCCTGGAACATAGACGTAGGCATCGTAGTTTTTGCGACAAGATTATGAGCGGCGCATAAGGAAACAGGTGCAACAGTCCATTTTTAGATTAAGAGTAAGGTAAAATGAAACCGTTGAATAACTGTAGTTCTCGCTTCCAGACCAACAAAGCCTGGAACATAGACGGCGCGTTGCCAGACTGTCATTGTTCCACAAGTACTACTTTGGGGAATGTGCGCAGGCATTGCAATTGCAAGACCTTATCCCATCTTCTCGCTTCCACCATAGGACCAGCAGACGCACAGAAAAATACCACAGTGTCGAACCAAAAACATCTGCTCTACCTTATGAAGGTAGAGCAGATTAATATAAGCACGGCAAAAGAGTGGAATGAGCTTCCATTGTCTGTTTTCCCGCCAGAGTACAATGTTGGAGTCTTCAACTTCAGGGTGAATAAGTTCTTCTGGGAAAGCGGGAGCACGCTTTCCCAGAAGAACTTATTCACCCTGAAGTTGAAGACTCCAACATTGTACTCTGGCGGGAAAACAGACAATGCGTCTTAAGTCACAACTTGTTTGTCAAGTGGCCAAACACTTAATCTTAATTAATAAAAAAAAGTGCTTAGATCATCTAAAAAGGCCTTGTTATTTACACTGAAACATGGTATTCTATCAAATTATATGAACATTTTGATATCACACAAGAATAAATAAAAATTATATGTTAAGAAAAAAACTCAGACATTCGAATCTACAATTTTACTTTTCCCTTATTGCGCAAGAGCACGTTTAAGATAATCGATAGTCATTATTGTAGTATTTATTATATCGTATAGTAATTATTGTATTATTTTAGATACTAATTATTGCGTGGTAATTATTTGCGAAATGGCTAAACCATCAATGACTATTTGATCTGACGCCCAAAAATCTTGAGTTAAATAACTATCAACATAATCCGAACGTATTATTATCGTAATAAATTGAAAATAGCATCATCATCATCAGTCCACTGCTGGACATAGAATAGCATCAGTTTCATTGTATTGACAGCCTATATTTTTTTTATTTGAAACGAGTCCGTCCATCAAAAGTACCTACACGTCAAACAAATCGTAAGTCAAAATGCAACAGATTTGAAATTGTAATGCACGTGGGACAGCAGATACGATCTTTGATAGCCATCGAGTTGCGTATGCGCATCATTTGTCGTTGCTTGTCAGTGCTCGATCATCTAAAATGTAACCTTATTCAAAATTGAATTGATTCGAATCATGTTGGTCTTGTTTTCCTGAAAAAGGAAACCGATGAATAGAAAATATATTTATGTATTAGATATAATTAAAGACCTCTGCAAAGTTTATGGAGACAGTAAGTTCAAAAATATTTCACCTCAAACTGCACTTTCTACACGAAGTCCAGGCAAAACTATGAGATATCTAAACCATGTATTACCAGCCGAATAAAGACAGAAAGCGGGTTGACTGATAGTCATGGATGTGCCAAAAAATATCCAAACGAAAATAATGTGTTTTTGGTCAGAGTGTTCACTAAGTTAATTATTCTAGAGAAAATTTCCAATAAAGAATGGAATTATTCTTTATTGGAAATTTTGGTGAGACTGTAAGAATCGTTTGAAAAATACTAGATAGTTAATAACAACTCCACGCAAAACCTTCTTCGATAATATCCAACAAACTACAATCTGCGTGCACCGCCCTTCCTGTCACAAATTGCTCCATGCAATCAGAGAAGCAAAAATGCCAAGTTGCCAGTACCCTCTTAATAAAGGCACCCAAATAAAAAGAAAAAGAGCAAGCCAACGACACCCTGAAAAAATCTATCATAGTTAGTCGACTAATTTTGTCCCTCCACGAGACATAACGGCATACAGAAGATACAAGACTCCTCGTCGGTCTTAAAAATGATGGACTGATCCAAACAGCCTGAAAGTACTGAATGAATGCTGCAGAAGACTGAAATAAATGGGACAAACTGGAGAAGGCCTTCACCAAAAAAGAGGTCCCTGAAGACCACTAGGAAATATAAAACAAATACAACACCAAATGCAGGGAAAAACAACAGGTTTATTAATACGAGACAAACGGAAAATAACCTTTTCTGATTGCATAGTATGATATTTTTTGTGGCTTATTACTCGGTCTTCGTTTGGGACTTAAACTAGCATACTGTGTAAATGAGTCTACTCTTGCCAATGCAGCAGTCAGGGGTCAAATGCATAACTCTTTGCGCCTGAGCTTGCATGTAAATAAGGGCATATTTCAAACGGAGGGCAGTCGGTGGCATCTTCATGTTATAGCAGGATTCTTTGTGGAACTTTATGGTCTGACTTGTTTGTAGTGGTTTTATTTTTAAACTTGCGGGTCCTATATTCATTGGATTTAATCCCAGGTTGGGCTTACAGGTATAATAGGGATTATTCTAGCATAAAACATTCACAATAGCAAACCAGAGTCAGGAAGTTTGCTGAGTCACATCCCCGTGCCTCGGAAAGCACGTTAAGCTGTTGGATACTTGCAGAATACAGTTCTCAATAATCCTGAGATTGAGAAAGCTGGCAAACAGGGTACATAACGAGTGCGTTACAATGATGAACGACGTCGCTCAACTTTCGGCAAACCTCTGAATTCGGGCATTCCTCATAAATGTTCTTTAACGAGCGCTCTTCGTACTTGTTCTGTAAAATATGGACTCATCAGTCTTGGGACGCTTGTTGCGGCTTCTTAACAGGTTCCCAAATATTTTTATTGCCAGAACGTGGTATTTGGGAGCGTAAATTTTCGCATGTACAAAAGTTTTACCGTGTTATTTTTATAGATATTGAGATCATGCACAGTTAAAATATATCTATTCAATTCAATGCGTTCAGACAACAGTAAAATATATTAACAAAAAATAAGTCACAGTGTTCATGTTTGAGCTTGTAGTACATACATAATTACAGTAAAGGGTATTTAAATTAAGTATCTATCGAACACTGGTCAAGAGAGCAAAATATACGCTCTAGTTCAGTGTTCCATACATAGACAGCCTCTCAGCAATGAGCTGTAGGTATCTGTTGGAGCTGTAAATCTATATTTTTAGTATACTGCTATATAACAACCTATAAACCTCGTTTTTTAAAGATAAACATTCATTATTAACACAGAAAATTACAATCAAATAATAGAACTAAATTAAAACTAGTAGGTATATACTCGTACAGTTGAAATATTTGAGCTACGGACTGTTCAACACAATCAACAGGTAGCTAAACTGATCCGATATCGTAATCGGATATTACATTACAGTTTAAATTATGTATCCATTCTTTTATTTGTACAAAATGCAGCCGAGGCCGCTGCTCCTGTCCTGAATGGGTCTTTTCAGCCACACACGAAAATGTGCGGCTGATCTTCAACCAAACTGATGCCACTTACGTCATCCTTCTTAGATGTTCAGTGGCCAAATAGATAGGATATACACAGGAAACACAGGATAATTTTTGGCACATCACTTCGAAATCTCGAGGGATTCTTTTAATTACAATTATTAACTTGGAAGCGAATGATCGATCCATCATACCATAAGACTCTTCATGATAATATAAAAATGCGTAATAAAAAACTTAAATCAAACTCAAAAGCGGTCATAAAAATCTTAGAGAACGTCAATGTCTAAAACTGGACTTCTATCGACATATAATAACGATTTTAACCATTTCGGAGCAAAATAGTAATGTCCATCGGTCTTTTCAATTACTTGATTTACTGTATTACTATTGCTTTTCCCGTTTCAGCATTGGAGAAGCTTGGAATAGAATGCGGACTGAATAGTGCCCGGTATTTACAATTATGAACCTATTAGAACTATTCATTGTGGATTTGAATTCAATTTCAAGTGCGATGCTATCTGTGCTTAGGGTGTGTTTATAGCTTACATTACATTAAATATTAATAATTGGATTAAAAAACTTTGGTTAAAAAAATTGTAAATTGAGAATTCGTAATTTTTCCCAGATCAGGGCTTATGTAGTCTACCTTACTCAAAAAAACTAAGTACTGATTAGGCTCCAAACGAGTTTAGGAGTTTATAACCCTGAAATATCGTTATTACAAAATAACTGTTATTATTAGGGTAATAAGAATCTATAAAATATAAACAGAACAGAGAAACAGAAAATCTTTCCCTATAAGATTGCGATGAGTAAAAAAAGTTGAAATAAAGTTATCTGTTAAATTATTATTCTGTTATTTCAATATTTTTTTTACTACAAATTATTATCAAAATAAAAATTTGTTCTTGAGATATTTTCATCAATATTTTTTTTGTCCACTTGTGACAGAAATTTCAAAAAGTTTAGGCATACAGGCTGTAACTTTTGAATTGATTTGATGGTAATTTCATTTCATTCCATCCATGCGTTCCTGAGAAATAATCGTTGTAGACGGACATACGGACAGATAGAAAGACGGACAAGGACAGTTTTAAAAATACATCAGAATATCCAAAATATCGCATTTACTAATAATTATAATACATATAATTTTCAAGAACTGGAGCGAAACTTCTCGACCAATTTATACACGCCCTAATGCAGAGCTACATATAAATTGAATCACATTCAATCGGTGGACAGGTCGATGTGAATGAGCATTAATGGCCAAGAGTGAGTTACGAGAAGGTTAATAGATCTAGATGTTTCACAAGCATAAATATGTTGATATGGCATAGCTTTTGTGGCCCGTGCCCTATACAGGGGCAGAATTCCACTAAATTAATTGCTTCACTATTATTAGTATCGTCTCAAATGACACATTTTGGCAGCTTTAATGAAAAAAACTACAGATGAAGGACCGCGTGTCAAAAGTGATAAGGTTAGAATCACTAGGTATATTAAGTTTTCCGTGCAAATAGCACGCTTTTTCTAGAGTTGTGAAGTTTCTTCATCATGGACGATTTAGATTTTTGACGATACCATTGTTATAGTAAATGGATTGGTTAGCAGAATTCGGCCAGGTTTTGTGATTGTCATCTCTATCTCAATGAAAAGTAAATAGATTTTTGGACTTTTAGGTAATTTACTGAGCAACAGACAATCATAATAATCTACGGAAGTTGAGGATTTTCTTGTTATATTAAAATATTAATCAGAAGAAGCAGAATGATTGGAAATCTTGTACGACATGACATCTTCATAAGTAACATCATAGAAGGAAAACGAGGAAGCGGATGACCAAAAATTAACTATATGAGTCAGATAAAGGAGAAGACCGCTGTCATGTCGTATAAAGAAGTAAAAGAGACCGCATTGGAAAGAGAAAGGTGGAGGAAATTGCATCATTGCACCGACAATAGCTAAGATCTTTATTTTATATATTATATTAAAATACTGAGGCTGCATAAAGAGGTTTCTTTTGAAACATCTTAGATAAATCAAACATCTAAAATAAATAAATTAACCGATAGTATTACTTTTTAACTATGTCTTGTCTATAATACTGTGGCCTGTGCGATCCTAAGTAAAAGATAATTCTGATTGTAAACCTTTATTTACACACCACCTTCACAGCCTTAGAAAATGTATCAACTAAACGCAGTTCCACACATTAAAATTAAATATGATTCGAGTTCCCGTTATTTTGCCGTTACCTCAACACAACTCTACTTTTGATTGATTATCGTACACTCAGTTGCAATGCGTCATTTTGAAAATCATTTGCGCCTTGATTCAATTTGCGCACTTTTTGTGCTCTTGCGCACGGTAATTTAGGTTCCCGTGTGAAAATGAAAATAAACACCTCGTGTTGTGCGATTTATTTTGTTGTCTTAGTGACTTGCCCATTCCACTACAAAACTGTATTAATTATGGGCTTATAGTTTGAATCAGAAATAACGCCTGCGAAACCGCATGCAGGAGCTAGTGGAATACATAAATATAAAAGGAATAAGAGAATATCTCATCTAAAAAACAATAAAAACTTAGAATACTAGAATAGATCTTACGGACAAACCGAATTACGGTTTAGGTTAGCTTTAAGATAAATTTAGTACTTAATGTGAAACATAAATAAATGAAAAAAAAAACTAACACCTTACTTCGAGAACATATTAAGTATCAATCAGTTATGTTACAAAATTTATGCCAAAGTTTTAATAGAAACTTATACTTAATGGTTTCATAGCTTTCAGCCGATGTCTTTGCGCAAATCTTCCCCAGTCTATGCAAAATGGGGCTGAATTTTGTTAAAAAAACACTTTGATATGACAGTCGTATCGCCGTCGTAGAATCGTCCATAGATGAAAAAACTGAAGAGTCTAATGGATAAGCTACATATGAACTCATTTTGCGTAACATTAAAAACGTATTTTTAGTAGTGTTTGACCATCATTTTTCTTCGAACTCAATGTCATTTTCGTGACTAAATCACTAGCAAATTTGTCAACTATTCATTACTACCATACAATGTCAATCTATTACATTTTGTATGCCATCACGTGACCACGTCTCCATAGAGTCTAGATTTTTTTCTCGATATCCATAGATGAAAGAAACTCTAAATAGTGCGAATGCGGTGCTAATTGCACGGAGAATGGTTTCAACCTTGGAACTTTTGATACGCGCTCATCTATAATTTCTTTCCTCAAAGGTAAAATGCAAAAAATATGACATTCTGAGACAAAACATTTTCAGTGGAATTAAGTTTTTAACCTCAAAAAAGTAAAATAATTTCGAAATTCCCTACTGGATTCCGGAAATTCCATTACAAAGTTTCGTTATTATTGTTGCTGACTTAGTAGTCGATTCCTTTATTAATTACGCAATAAATTTATTGATGCAATATCATGTAGGTTTGAATGGCTTTACAATACCGGATCCACCTTGAAGTTTCAGTTTATTGCACTACATAAAATTCACGTGTCATCCATTTTCGGAGTCACTACATTGAATATTACTTTAGACTTATGTTTCGGAACAATATTATTTCACAATCAACTTTATGTAAAGGTTTGAGCACGGAGAGGCTGTAGTTTTTTATTATTTTCGAATTTTGCATATCTACCGTCAATTATACAACTTTAATTATAACGTTCCGTATGTACGCAACGTTCCGTATGTTAGTGATTACTGTGTACATACGGAACGTTATAATTAAAGTTGTATAATTGACGGTAGATATGCAAAATTCAAATTACTTGAGAAGACAAATGTCACCTCAGTCTGCCTGTGACCATGGAAGCTGAAAAACCTCCGAAACGTCAGGTTATAAACAAAATATAAAATATACGCGATCAATCCGGTTAAAACAGTGTTTTATTATGAGTTCTCGCGAAAATAACCTTAGAATATAGTACTATGTTTTATTGTTATTGTATTTTTCTTTATAAATGATTTATATGTACATTTCAGTAGATGGTTTCGATTTGCACTAAAAAGCTTAAATAAATTAAACCGAAGATCCCTGTCCCCACTCAACGTAGATTATTAATAATTGCACCAGTGTAATAGCACCCTATGCGATTGAATCGGTTCACATTTGGCCATGATTCGGTCGCAGCGATTTACGATTATGAAATCGTATGATTTAAACGATGCACCGAATTTTTGATTTAAACTCACAGACGAAATTACTTTTAATTTTTATTGCATTGCTGACGTGAAAACATAATTCTAGAGTATTTATTGGTCAAGGGGACAGTATATACTGAGTTACGCTACTGGTGTCCTCCTAGACATGTTTCGGTTTCAGTGACCAGTCTCAACGGAGACTAGTCTCAATCTAGCCCCCAAATAAGCAGAGTTTGTGGTATGGGTTCTAGATGACTGATAAAACTGATAAACATAATATAATACATTATATAGATAGATATTTTTTATTACACATTGAAAATACCCAGAACACCGGGAACAAATATTTGCAGATCGTACAAACATTTGTCCCAGGGCGGGAAACGAACCCCGTAACCTCCTGTCCGTAACCTCCTGCCTTCGCCTGCTGCACCACAGAGGTCGTCTTTTATCGCATGTTTTTTGTATTGACTCTGACTATGGGTACTGATTCTTCGTTTTAGGCTTATACCATTAGTTGAATCTATTTTCCTATTGGTTTGAATTACCCTCATAAAAATCAAAACCTTCAAAACCCAGAAGAAAGAGTAACCACGAGATAAAAAAGGCACAAAACACAAATCTCAGTAATTACAAAAAACGAGTCAAACACCAGAAAAAAAGATCACTCATCAGCAATCAGAATTACAAGCGGTTATTTGAGCAAGACTTAACGTTCCGTTAAACGTTACGATCGCGTTAACGTTTACGACACATAATTTGGTCGGTTAATACGAGATTCGGCGGTAGTTGTCGTAAAAGCGTGTAACGATACGCGCTTTGGGGGGATAGGGTGTGGTGGAGTGCATGAACGGAAGCGGACTTGGCGCGTCTGACTTGCAAGTTAACTAGGTTGGTATATATGATGGACAGTCGAAGTCAAAGCTGCAGTGAACTGTCAACTACGGAAGTAGGCACTAGAAAGGTAGCGAGAGGAGTAGTGAAGAACTATAAGGCATACAATCTAGAATATTCAGTCAAGACTAAGATGTAAGAAGACGTTTTTAAGGTTCCATACCCAAAGGGTGAAAACGGGACCCTATTTCTAAGCCTCCGCTGTCTGTCCGTCTGCGGGCTGTAACTCAAGAACCGTTATAGGTGGACAGTTGAAATTTTCACAGAATATGTATTTCTTTTGCTGCTATAACAGAACCTTATAAAAATAAAATAAATATTAAAATTAAAGGGAGCTCCCATACGAAATCGTAATTTTTTGGTTATTTTTGCTCTACTATTGTCGAGGCTGTATCTCTTGAACCGTAAAAAATCAACAGGGTGTAAATCACTATTGCCACTTTAACAACAAATAATAAAAACAAAAAAATTAGGGAGGCCAATGTCCATTTGAGTACCGATCACTGAAGTTGAGCAACGTCGGGCGCGGTCAGTACTTGGATGGATGGACCCATCCATCCGCAATCATCGTCATGATGGCTTTTTGCTATTTTTATTCTTTAGTTAGTTTTTAGGGTTACTTTTGTGAAATAGTTATGAAAAATGGTACGGAACCCTCCGTGTACGAGACCTGCGTGTTTTATTCAAGGATTATTATCGTATATATTAGGACCTGTTTTATATAATCTACCTATCTATAAGAATGCTCTATGTAAACGCTGTTGGCGTTCCTTTCTTAATAAATAAAATGATAAACTGTAATGTGATGAATAGCGAGAAATAAAATTATTTGTAGCTAGAACTGTAATTACCGCACCTGTACAACTTGACGACGTAATAACTACAGAAAGTAAGTACTAACCTAAAATAATGAAACAGAAACAAAGAGAGTTTGTTTCCTGATTTGCGTTTAGTTGTTGTGGTTTACTTAGAACCAGATAATTAATGTTATGTTAAATCGCATTCCGCTCAGCTTATAACTTATCGCTTCCGCTTATATTTTAGCACGTTCACAAACCAAAAATATAAAATTTTATGTGAAGCTTCCCGATCAGAATCGATCGTTCAGAAAGAGTTAGTGTTATTACTTAATTTCAAAATTATCACTCGAATCTTTGAAATGAGACTAGTTGTGCCTTACAAGGTGCGTTTTGGGCATCAGGCGCTTTCGCATTTCGTCCAATTAGTACCTATCGAGCTCTGTTTAATGTTGATGTAGAACTTGCATGCGAATGAAGCACACAAAATGTTATTTTATTGGTTTCTGGAACTTCATTATCCACCATCAAAATCATCAGCTCACTTTAAAGGTATCCATCGATATATACGAGGCATTTCAGCGGCATATTGTGATAAATATGTCAAACACTACTCATTTGCCACACATATCTCTTGTGGATAAACTCTAAATCACTCTAAATCCCTCTTAGTTATTACGGATATAAACGGGTTAGCTACGAACCTTCTTTATGTTAGAAGAACACCAACGTTTCATCCCTTAACGCGGGACTTCTTAAAACACTTCCAACACAAATAAGGTCCGTATATAGTTAACCCGCTTACCTCCATAATTAATTCTTTAATTAATTAAACTATGATAGATTTTATAGTAAAATCCCTCTTAGTCTATTCCGCCCCACTGTTTCGCAAAGGCATCCCCAAATATTTATCTTTGTTATCGTTAAATGTCATTTTTTTTTCATCTATCCTTCCCAATGTTTATTATCGATCGTACGGGGATTCGATCGTCTGTATTGAACAAATTTTACCGGAAATTGGTTTTGTCTTTAGAGGAATCTATCTATGGGACTTCCTGATCATAACGCCCGTTCCTGAAAATCTAGTTTAAATTTGTAAAAAAACCATCCACCATATTTTTCCCCCTTGAGAGAAGAAAACCAAACAATTTTGCTACTATAATAAATAATAATAATAATAATTTCATTTATTTTACCCGAAACAAAAAAGCAAGAATAAAAGAAAAATAAATAGGTACTTAGAATATAAAAAAGTGAACACAATAACAATTAAGCAGTGCATGCATTCTGGACTCGCTGTATTTAGTTTTGTGATCTTTTCAAAATACATGGTCCATAGACCACATCACAGTAGTTCAGCTTTGATAGTACTAGGGACTCACACAAATTTATACGTACTGCTTCATTGAGGTATGGCCGAATTTTATACAGAAGCTTTAAGCAGTTGGTAGTAAATAGGTATATATTTTATGTATGTTAGAATAAGGTATATATTTATATGGGCCGTAGTTTTTAAGTATTTTACATCCTGTACTAGACTAACGTTGCCTGAAATAAATGTTTTATTATTATTATTATTTAAGCGGTAGAAACAGTTCCGTACACACTCAGCAACTTGACTTTCAAATACTAAGGAGGAATCTAGCTACTGCCTACTTTTCAAAGAGTTAATAGATTTGATCGCTGTCATACTTCGAAAAGTAGTTCCTCCAGGACCAAAATTGAACAGGGGTGAGGTATGGACGTGCTAAATTTATGGAAAAAACGAAAACAGTTTTATAATAGTTTTCGTAAGGTATGCAAATTCAACCTAAACGATGCTTTTACACAAAAGTCGGTGATGTTCAACATTACTTAACTTACTTACTAACATTTTTTTTTAATCATTGTAATTTGATTGGTTTGACAAGGCCTCTATACAGCTGATATTTTTGTTTTGCAATTGTAAGGTCTATATATTCTATATATTTATTTCAATAGCCTTTTCTGTATTATGTTTTTACGCTGTACATTTGACATTACTAAGTGTTCCAATGTGTGTTCCTATGGTTTAATAAATGAAATGAAAAAAAAAAATGAACTTATAAATCTGTGGTTTAGTTCCCGATTAAACTACCTCTGTTATGAACTGTGACCCAGCAACTTATTTTTGCATACAACACTAGTCTGGTAACCCATGACTCATCTCAATTTAGCTTACGACAAAGGCATCGTGGCAAACCGCCACGACCAAGATCGATCTGCAATCATCTGAGGGCATTGCCTAAACTGGATGGGTCAGCCCACGACCGGACTGGTTCTCACGCCGGGGTTTAGCAAATGGTGTAAACTGCTCTTGATCCGGTAAAACTTCTATCAAGTTCGATAAAAGCAAAAATGTATAAAATTAGTCTGAAAATAAAAATGTTCATTTTTTAAACACAAAAAAGACAATGTTTTGGGCAACTCTGCTCTCTTTTCTGTTTTAGTTATTGAAACTGTGTTACAGAGGGCAAAATCTTGTTGAAAATTCCTTTTATTAAGAATAAACCGAGGGATTAAGATTAGGCGAACAAAGTAGGTCTCAATTGTTCGCCTGAAATGGTTTTTAGATAGTTTAGTGTTCATGGCGGAAAATTCTGAATGTTTATCCTGTCAATAAGCTTTGCACGCATAAACGGCTGCATGGCTTCATAAAATTTGGAAGAGAGGTATCTAAACAATATCCGGGGACGGACATAGGCTACTTGACAAGCACGAGCGAAACTGCGATCTGTAACTAGTTTATAATAAACGATTAATGTCAATGCAATAAAAATTCAAACTGTCTTTCTTTTGTGAACGATGTTCACTTGTGGATATAAAGATGGCAAAATATTCACTTCTAGCGGCTCGCCCCGGCTTCAAACGGGTAGATTCTAGGTTTAATGTGATTAGGGAGAATGTAGCATTTTTATGGTGAACGATTTTTTCAAATCGATCCAGTACCTTCGGAGCTTATTCAATTCGAATAATAAACAATAAAACAAATCTTTCCTCTTGGTTTGACTCATATTTGAGTAACCGGAGGCAAGTAGTAGCGTTGCAAAGGGCTAATGGTACAAATATTCAGTCTCGGGAACTACCTGTAAGTCGCGGTGTCCCTCAGGGTTCGATCTTGGGTCCCATTTTGTTTATTTTGTACAGTGCTAATGTAGTAAACTGTTTGCGTCACTGCAAACTACATATATACGCAGATGACATACAACTGTACATATCTTGTCGACCTGAAGATACACATAGCACAGTGCAGAAGCTAAATGAGGATCTAGATAGAGTGTACCAATGGGCGAAATGTAATTCTCTACTTTTGAATTCCGGCAAAACTAAGTTTATGATTTTGGGCTCTAAAACACAAATTTTCAGAGCACTAAATGAATCACCGGTGATAAGAATTGATGGAGATGTCATCGAGCGTGTATCTGAAGTTCGGAATTTGGGTTTGATTATGGATGAGGCTCAGCGTTACGAGAAATATGTATGTGACACAGTTAATAGTTGTTTTTACAGGCTTAAAGTTCTCTACAAAATTCGTAATTATCTAAGCACAGATTTAAGAATTCAGTTGATAGACTCCCTGGTTTTGTCAAAATTCAATTATGTAGACTGTGTTTATGGGCCGCGTTTATTTAATAAAACCTCAAACCTAATTCAACGAGTGCAAAATGCTTGCGCTCGTTTCTGTTTTGACGTCCCGCCTCGCAGTCATGTTACACCCTTTTTAAACAAATTCGGTATACTTAAGATGGTGTATAGGATGCAACTTCATTTAGCTTGTCTCTTATTTGACGTGGTCAAAACGCAAATCCCCAAATATTTGTACGATAAGCTAAACTGGACTCAAAAAAATAACCCTTACCCAATCAGAGCCCCTAAATGTTTACTCCGAACCCCTCAGCATGGTACTGCAGCATTTCGTAGAAGCTTCCGCTATAGTGCAACCAAATGTTGGAATAACCTACCCCCTCCGATTAGAGACCTCAATAATGTCAACAATTTTAAATCAAAACTTAAAACTATATTGCTGGAAAAGCAAAAATCTGTCTAGCATAAAAACCCCCATTCACCACACAACACACCACACATACACTCATATATATATATTTACTATACAAACACCCCTGGGTAACTCCTGCTGCCCGGACTCTTACGAGACCGGTGTCCTCAGGAGTACCTTACCACAGACACCCTCGCCCATTATACACACACTCACAAACACACACAACACATTCGGTAAATTCATAATTATGCTTACTACAGAAACACCCCTGGGTAGCTCCTGTTGCCCGGACTCTTACGAGACCGGTGTCCTCAGGGGTGCCCTACAACACACACATACACACACAGACATTGTACTTACACAAACACAATTTATGTTTTTGCTTATATATATATGAATTAAAATAAATCACTATAGCCGGAGCTCACAAAATACCATAATAAGAAAAAAAAAAAAAAAAAAAAAAAAAAAAAAAAAATTAGGGACCTATATCTAATGTTTGCAGTGTTAAACTTTTTGTATATTATATTTATTATTAGAAACATGATGTTGGCTAAATGTGTAAATAACATAATTAAGTTTTTCTTTCTTTTTGTTATCCATAATTTTGTTTTTTTTTTCTCAATAGTTTTAATTTCATTATTTTACTAATTGTTTTCAAAATTTTACTTGTATTATATATAGCGTAGAGCGTAGGTTTGTTCGCGACGTCACCTGTACAGGTCCTAACGGAAGACCAGCGCTGGCCAGGCCTCTTACAGGAGCTTAGCCAGCATTATGCTGAGTTGGGGCCTTTTTATAACAACTTTATAATAATACCTATTTCTAATCTCAAAGTGTGACTTAATTCTAACTGTTGTATTCTTGTATTGTATTGTTGTTGTAAATAAATGTATTTCTTCTTCTTCTTCTTCTTCTCTTTATAATATTAGTATAGAAAACAGCCTACGATACAAGCATTACCATTGACAAAAAAATCATACAGATCCAACAATGAACAGTTTTTCCAAGCATTGCATAGATATCACCAATTTGCACTTTATTAATCGTACAAACAAATAACAACACAGGCATCATAAGATTCAAACGGCTGGTGTTAGAAAAACCTGGTACCTCCTAATACGAGATCAGTCTGTGAATATTTATAACACGTTCCTATCATAAAAGTGATAATCTATCTTGTTGCACCAGTTGGGTCATAACCACATTTAATCTTGATGAAAGTATACCTACTGAGTTGGCAACTTTTTTGAACTCTATTGAGAAGTTGAAGATGAGCACCTTCTTGTATATAAATATGTGAGTATTAACATAAAACTTTGTACTAATGGTTAAGATGTCAGCAACTAAGAATATCCTAGTTTTTTTTTCGACCTTGATAAGCAGTAGAAAAGTTTCGACTTCAAAGCAGACTAGACGTATCTAAATAATGTCCATTTTTTTCACAAATGTCGATGCTTATTTTCAGTCCCGTAAAAGAAGCGCGTCTGGCGCATCTGGCGCAGTGCATCAGGATTACCACACAGCGGTGCAATGCCTTCGGGAGGCTTCCGATTGGTAATATATTGCATGAGCTCAACTGTAGTTAGCTCGATTTGTTGAATTGTAAATATTCGTTCTTATTGGTGTCTATTTTACGATTATAATTTTCTTAAGAGGGAAGAGTGTTTTAATAAAATTCAAATGAGTTTATTTGTTAGGATTAAAGGAGCTAGAGAGGCGAAACGGAGTTCTTCGAGACCATCTACTCGATGGACCGAAGACATTGTACGGATCTTAGGGAGTTGATGGAGGCGGCTCAGGATCGCTGATTGTAGTTTCTGATGAGGGAGGCCTATGTCCAACTGTGGACGTTTGTGGACTGATATTTTGAAGACCTTTAAGATGATAACAGATAAGTATTTCCTAGACAAACACATTCGCCTAACCTAGACATGATTTATTCCGTATTTCTCCAGGAAGAACACAAGGGTAAGATCTTGATTATTCTTAAATCAGTAGTTTTAGCGTAGTAGAAACCACGTTACACCCTTAACTACGTTAGTGAATATGCTAAGTTCAGTGATGGTTATACCTACATGAGGAGGAACAGGCAGAAAATAAGGGCCATGCAGCCTTACCTCCTTAAAACCTTGAAACTGATCCTAGACAAGCCGTGTGGTGCTATCTTAGAATTTGCACCACCCCAACTCTTCCGTGGGTGTCGTATTAGGTGACTAAAGGACATACCCTGGGAGGCGGGTAGCAGCGTTTCTTGCAGAACAGATCTACCTCCTAACTGCGATTCCCAACCCGCATGCCAAGCGTTGGGATTATGGACATTACCCCCATGAAATAAAATCCAATAAGGCGATTATCAGAAGGAGGCTTGCGTCCAGCAGTGGACTATTATAGGTTGTTGAGGTTGAGATAGAGGTGAGGATCCATGTTAAAGGGCCTTAGATCGTCAAATCACGATCATGACTGCTAATTCAACGCAATAATATTAATATTTATTACCTTTTAATCTATGAGTAACATCGGGAGTGTAATGACGTCAAAAACTTACTCTGTACTAAATTAAATTACACTTGAACCTTGTCAATCATTAAGTAATCAATTAATAATTATTTATTCGTGCTTGAAAGTGATTAATCAAAATATTAGAGCGTTACGGAAGCCGGCTGTTAATCAATCATTCGGATTAATATAAGTTTATTCATTTTGTAAATGATTTTAATTAAATATGTATTACCTTTGCGCAAGAGGCGATGCGTGATGTTTGGGTTCATTTCCTAGTTATTGAATGAAGTTTATTAATTCTGGTGTTTTTTTATTACTTGAGTATCTAATATTGTTGTTATCCCACTAATATTATAAATGTCAAAGTTTGGATGGATGGATAGATAGATAGATGGATGGATGTTTGTTACTCAATCACGCCAGAACGGCTGAACGGATCTAGATGAAATCTGGCACAGAGATAGATTATAGTCTGGAATAGAACATAAGCTACTTTTTGTCCCGGAATTCTCACGGGAACGGGAACTACGCGGGCGAAACCGCCAAGGCGCTGCTAGTATGTTAATAATACCCTTAACTTTTTTTCTCATTTATATTGCATTGGCAAGTAAACAGAGTATAAACAGAAAGCTCAACAATCTGGAATGAAACTGCGTTCTTGTTTGCAAAACATTCGGATAATTCGTAATGAGCCCTAATTGATGTGTTTATGACTTAAAGAAACTAGGGAAACCTGGGCGCCTTTATAAATGCACTAAAATATGTGTGGAAAATTTTAGGTTTAAGCTCATCTTCAGCCTATGTTAGTCCACTGCTCGACATAGGCCAATAATTAATTACCCTTAATTAGAAAATTACAATCAAATAATATAAACAAATTAGAACTAGTATTTACGATTGAAACAATTGAGCGAACTGCAGACTGTTGCAAACAATCTACTGGTAGCTCAACTGATCCATATCAATACCAGTCGAAAGCGTCGTATTTATTATAAAACAAAAGAGCAGGAGGTTTTATGTTCGGTTGAATGTATTTTTTTTGTAAGTTCTTCGTTTTCTCCGCCATTATGGACCGGTTTGGAAAATTCTTTCGCTATTTTAATGTCAAGTATTAATTATTGTATGGAAAATGATCTGAAGGTGGTCCCATGGAATAAGTGTGTCCCGGAAAAATTAAAAAATAGTGTTTAAACTAAGATCTTTGAAGTCTGTTTTTACTAAAAACTGACTTCAAAGATCTTATCTTTGAAGTCAGTACAGACAGTATAAACACTATTTTTTATTTTTTTTGTCCGTGGACACAGGTATAAACTTTATTGATTGTTTCTTGGGTTAGTATTCCGAGAGCAAGATTTTGAATTTAATGTGTATAGTATATTCTAAGGTTATTTTCGCGAGAACTCATAATAAAACACTGTTTTAACCGGATTGATCGCGTATATTTTATATTTTGTTTATAACCTGACGTTTCGGAGGCTTTTCAATTACTTGTAAAGACAAATGTCACCTCAGTCTGCCTGTGACCATGGAAGCTGAAAAACCTCCGAAACGTCAGGTTATAAACAAAATATAAAATATACGCGATCAATCTGGTTAAAACAGTGTTTTATTAATGTGTATATTTTTACTGCTAATGGATTTCACAGAGATTTCACATAAAAGTTAGGCATATGAGTAAAAAGTTCGAGTAAAATTTCATAAACTCATTAAAAAGCTATTACTTTTATTATCAGATAATCCATTAAGCTGTTATTAATTTAACAGCCTAATTAAATCATTTAGAAATAACGTGGACCAGTTTTATAAATTGAACTCATGACAATTTAGCTTAATGAACTTTATAGAGTTTTTAATATTTTGTAGGATTATGGTGATAAAGTCGTAAAGCGCTTGATGACAAAAATGATGAATCATAACCTAAATCCATGGATTAGGTGTGACATTTTGAAAAGTTTCCATTATTTAATGATGGAAAATAACTTTTTTTTACTTGTAAATGATTGGGAAAGGATGAAGATGTTCATACTATAAACTTTTGCCAAAAAGTAGTCATCAAACAATTCATTCAATTGTTGCTTTTAAAGCACTAAAACAAAATGTCATTCAGTTTATTAAATGTTGTATTTTCTAAATATTGGTCACCTGTGTAACTAATAAATAAGATAGTTTCAGATAGCAGGTGTAAGTAAATATTATACGTTCAGACAGAGTCGAAGTACCTTCACGTTTATGTAAGAATCACCAGCTTGGACCTCACGACACAGGCTCGGCCTAGTGTGAGATCCATCGGAAAAACGTAGTCTACCCTTGAACTTTTTATCAGTTCTATAGGTCACAATATTATTATATCGTATGGTACGCTAATCTTGACCGAAGTTGCCTATTCGAGCCGTTTGGGGTGGAAGCCCTAGGTCCTTGGCGTCCTGGGGCACACGCAATATATAAAGACATTACAAAACTCCTAATAGAGTCCACAGGTGATCAGAATGCTGGCTTTTATTTTGGTCAACGAATTAGCATTGCCGTTCAACGTAGCAATGCTGCCAGTATTCTGGGTACTCTGCCTTCTGGTGACTGATTGTTTTCATTATGGACCTAACTAGCTCGTACTAATACTCGTAATGGTCTAATCATTAAAAAAGTCTGGTCAACGTTCATCTTCATCTTCGATTTTGTGGTAAGTAGGTGTTCTATTTTTGGTACTAAACTATATTTCAAGACTGGGTATAAGGACTTTTATGACGCGATGAAGTATCTGTAGGAAAAAACAATAATTTAACTTTTACTCTACAACATTGTGTTGTTCTTGTCGAATCGATCTACATCTGCTGATTCGATTACGCAACATAAAGGATCGATAAATCGAGTAGCGATCAAAACTTTCATCGATACATTTACGTGCAAGGTTTGATATTAACCTTAATGAGGTGTAATCATGGCCTATGGTTCGGCAAAAGGTGGACTCCAGTTGGTGCTATTTTAATAATGGTAGTTGTGACGTATTTACAAGATTTCCGATTTGTTTATGATCAACTTAGAAAAAGGAAAGAGAAAAAATAAGTGAGAATAGAGTGGAAGAATAAGCCGCTAGTACTCCCCAATTTTTTTTAAATCTTTAGATTATTGCTGTATCCTTTGAATAGCATTCTATTATCGATTTTTCAGTCGATTTTTCAAATACTATTTTTCTTAGGTTTACAAAATTGGTTTATAAAAATTGGACGTATCTAACTCATTTTCTAGTACAAAAGACATCAACGCGCTCGCCGAACAAAAGTTGATATTAAAATTTATTGTGACATCATTTAGTTGTTCCTATGGCTTCACTCATTTTTGTATTATTCTGGGCATAGATAACTGTAATTTTTTTGCTCCTATTTAGATAACAGGAAGGTATTAGAAAAATAACCATAAATTTAGCAGTGCCAATAAGAACTCACCAAACTTTCTGACATTCGACACGCTGAAGTATGAAACTGTATCGACAATTCATAAAATTAAGTGTACCGACTGATTTCCCATTGGATCATTACATTATTACAGTATGAATACCCTTTTATATCAATTAGGTACCGCGGTTCGACAATTTAATAAAAATACAGGATGATTTTTATCAGATTATTGATTCTTAGTATTCAAATTTACATAGTTACGTTCATTGTATAGATTTGATCCTTTCGATTCAATTGGCCACATGGGATGATGACCTGCGAAAGGCTGGAGGCAGATGCTGGATGCGTCAAGCTAAAGACAGGGCGCTATGGCGCCCATTAGGGGAGGCCTATGTCTAGCAGTGGACTAACATAAGCTGATGATGATGATAATGTGGCTTTTACAGCGGAAGGCTGTCCTTACTGGACAAAAAATGCTCCGTTAGTGTTAAATTGATAGAACCCTAATGCGATGTTTCATCATCAGCCTATAATACCACTGAGGATGCCTATACTAGCCTGTACCACGGAGGCCTATGTCCACAGTGGACATAGCCCCCCCCCCCCCCAATGAGCGCCATAACACCCTGTCTTCAGCTTGCCGCATCCAACATCTGTCAGTAGTCTTTCGCAAATCATTATCCCATCTGGTCGGAGGGCGTCCTACACTACGTTTGCTTTGTTTTGCTTTTGCTTTGTTCGTTTGTTTTTTTATTATTAGATGTTTAATTACTTGGGGCTATGTGAACTGTCGGGCATTATTTATTTATTTATATTTGGTGTACAAGTCAGCAGCGCATCCTGTGAATACCTGACCCTTTAAAAATACCTAGTAGGTGTCGAAGTCACGTTCCGAAATCGCGTCAAAATTATAAAGAAGTTAAGTGAAATCTGTCCGACGGCACGTAATGACGGGCTGTCATAATGACAGCTGTCATCGCACCGCGTATTTTACGACCGTTCTGAATTTAAAAATGGGCGCCTAATAATGATGATCGGCTCATTTTAGAATGATTGGAAATCGGTAACGGAACGCATAGCTTATATTGCAAAGAGTTTTGTTATGTCATACTTTCTTTTGTTATTTTTATTACTATCAGAAGATAAAATCAAGCTTTGATGTGAAGTTCGAACTTCGACTGTTTTTACGACACCGAAATATTTTTAAAATATTTTTATTTTACGATCGATTCAAAAGGTATCGATGATTCGCAACTGTCTTTTTATTAGATTTAAGTTTTTTTTATTATTATTGTTCTATTTAACATGAAGATTCAATGCGGAGCAGCACATCACGTATTTCAAGTGATAGTGTTAGAAATAATCGATGTTATATAGGTAATCTTCCATCCATTTCTAAGATTCTGAACATAACTTGATACATTTTTTTAGCATTTCTTAAAGGAAACCAATATTTAAATAGTTATGTTCAAAGTGAATTTAGACTTATCATACAACGTAGGTTAATAATAAAAAGTAACTGTACATAGATGAAGACCTCTGCGGCGCGGTGGGCGAAGGTCAACCTGCGATGCAGGAGGTTGCGGGTTCGATTCCCGTCTTGGGACAAATATTTGTACGATATGCAGATATTTAGGTTAAGAAGTAGGAAAACTTTACTCTAAAAGTCTAAATTCTATATTATTTTTCCTCTTATTGCTAAGATTGTTTCATAGAAACCGATTTATGTTATAAATAATAGTAGCCTCTTAACGGTCTTAGCTTAGTTTTATAGTTACATAAGATAGATAATAACTCCTACTTTGTTGAAACCTATATATTAAAATAAAGTTTTATTATTATTTGTTCCGGATGTTCTGGTCGTTTTCTATGTACAATAAAAAAAACGGTGTATTGTATCATATTATGTATATTAGTTCTCGTTACCCATAACACAAGCTCTGCATAGCTTGGGGCTAGATAATGCAGTGTGAATTGTCCAGCATTATTTATTTATTTATTATTATTTATTATAAATAGTCATTAATACAAAATAGCACGAAGAGCTTTTAAATTGAAAATAACATTAAGAACAAGTCATTAAATTTGATCCCCTGATGAATTGACTGGAGTTACTGTTGTCCTTCTAAGTTGTTTAAATTTAGGTAAAGTAAACAACGAAGAATATAGAACATTTGAGAAAATTGAATTGTATCTGTATCGATTCAATAATCGAGATTTGTAACAGCAATAATAACTGACTTTTACCATACAAAAACAGCATGAAATCCAAACAATTAATTTTTATTGAAAATCTTGCCAAAGTTCAGTGTGTCAACGAGGCGAAAACCATTTTATGGACATTCATTAAGATTTTGACATTCGATCGAAAGAGGATCGCGATCGGGGCCATAAATTAACTAAATTACTTTTCGGTAAAAGTTAGACAAAAAAATTAATCGCGGAAGCTTATATGGGCGCCATTAATTAATATAAAAATGTTTTTCGTCTGAAATGCGATGGCATTTTGGAGCCTTAAGGGGCTTCCGTAAGCACAAGTGGTGCCCCCATCGCATCATCAATTTACAAAGAAAATGTTTCAGAATATGGAATTGTAATACAATTTAAAATGGTTTTAAGATGTTATTCAGACTATGGTTAAAGAAATAATACTTAAACTTTAAAGCATTGTACCAAATAGGTAGTTCAATTTCCATAATAATTTCACCTACCCTACTGGAAGGTTATTTAATTTTCCTAAGCCACACGGTAATCTATTAGAAATTTAATTGTATCCTGAATACGACCCTGAGCGAAACGCAAAGTAATCAATATTTTCTACGAATTTATATTTTTTCAAAAATAGGCATGTAATAGGCTATACATTTCACTAATAGGCTATATATTATCAATGAGCTAACCGAACTTTGAACTTTGATAACTTCAATGTTTCGCCTGTAGGCGGAGCTAACGGGGTTTGCAGATTGAAGATATTTGATTGGTCAGGTGGTGGACGCAGTTGCGAAATTGGCAACCGATTTTCACACTGAGAGGAAAAAAGGAAAAACAATGTATTGATCTTAATAGTATCCTAGTAAAGCAAATCTATCCCATCCAATCAATCAAATTATGAAAGATGGCGACACTTGCACCTACGAAATCCTTATAATGAATTAGCTTTTCCACAGACACATAATCAGTTACTATATCCACAAAGTGTTACCCACAAGGGAGCCAATAACTCGTGTTTCGCATGGATATAGGGTATTAAATTCACCCATCACCTTTTACGCTTAATGAGACAAAAGCATTATTCATATGATTCCGTTTTTTAGCCGAAACAAAATAACTTACACCAATGAGCGTTATCGGGCACCCCATACGGTCACAAAAGACAATAAATACCAAATTTACAAACAATCACACGACGAAAACACTGTAAATTCAATCTTACAGCTTCGAAATAAAGATATTGAGTTGGCAAGAATTAATTTTGTATTGTCGAAAAGTCGCCGTGGATTCTTTGTAGTAGTAAACTATGGTTTGAAAGAAGAACGCGTCCGTTCTTTTTTTAAATTTATTTCGTGAATCAAGATTTCGTTTATGGATCGATTTCTCCAGTAATGGCTTATACCAAATTAAGATAAATGGTTACTTAACCTAGGATTTTTCTCTGTGTATGCTTAACTCCGTCTGCCAATCAAAAACCTTGGCTTTCGTTCAGTCAGCTTCCTGTATTATTCTTGAAATGTTTCCATCAAAAATAATTATCAACAGTTTTTGCCCACACAAAAATACATTTAGGTGATAATTTTTGGTATCAACATTGATATTATACAGTGACCTTATTCATTTATCAACTTTTTCCCGCGGGTTTACTTCAACAAAAATAGAGCCTTTACATGATGTTGACGGAATATTACAGCGTTGAATAGGTTTCTTAGTTAAAATCATGGGTTCACCCATGACGTGCGTGAGTTTATGTTGATTTGGATCATGACGTCTATCGTATCGATCTAGATGTATCCTTAGCAATAGCATATTATTATTAATTAAATAAAAAAATATTAAAATACGGTATTTACAAACGAATACTTGGTTGGTGACAAAGTAACTTATCGATGGCAACCATCGAATTCGTAATTGAATCTAAAAAGTATTTGAAAACATGTGTTTTTAACCTCGTCATACATCATCATCATCATCAGAATATTTCAGTCCACTGCTGGACATAGGCCTCCCCTAATAAACCTCGTCATACACCTTATAAAGATTACTATTTATTTGTAGTAAAGTAAACCAAAAAACTGGGCGACTACTCGCAAAAACTATTTCTAAATATTCGGACCTCTTCGAATAAAACGTACTCTAGGAAAAGATCGTTCGAAACTGCGGCTATTATTATCATTTCCGTTTGTCCGAAGTAATCTCAACTGGTTCCCTTTTTGTAACATCAAAGTGTTCAGTCGTACGGAGTTGTCATTTCATCAATTAGTAGTTAATATTTTGAGCTATCTTGTAATAAAAGCGACGAAAGCCACAATAAATTCCTATTAAAACTGAGTTATTAACCATTGTCAGAGTTATTACAGTTTATGTTACATGATCCTGTCATGACAATTGTCAATTCTTATTAATGTAACTCATCGTGAAGTGATATCATTTCAAGGGAACTCAAAACATGATTTTAAGCATGTTTAAACTTTTAAAGTGAAAACGGTGATGCTAAAAAAACATACACGTAGCTGAGTATAGTCCCTCCTTTTTAGAAGTCGGTTAATAAAGCAATTTACTGCGCTCTCCATGCGTTTTTTAGGAATTAAAAGTAGTCTATATTATTAACATCATTGTTGAAAGTGCCTCCCTCTCCTCTGGACTAGACTAGACTATAATACGCATACTAAAGACGTATTCAAAAAAGCTTATGATACAGACAGCGGCTCAGATATGTATACACTCCTAAGTTTTCACTTTTATTTTACTCTGAACTTTTCAAATAAAAGTCGATGCACACATTTTACGTACAAAGTAGTCATAGTGCTTGTCAAAATGCGGTATAATAAATTATCAAAATTACCATGCACTTACTATTCAGTCAAATTGAAAACATGGCAATGTATTCATATTTTCGCAGCTGACTGTACAAACCGCCCATTAGTTTTTTGAAAATTCCTTTGTAACGTAATAATAAAATAAAACGTGGCGGCGATAGTGTGAGTCGGGGTACCGCCTTAACATTATTAGGATTGCAGAACCTTCTTAAATCGGTAGTATAATTCAATAAAGCGTGATATAGGTACCTGAATCATAACGTTTATGTAAATGGTATCATTATTCCAGTTAAATCGAGACCATCGTCGGAACAATCGTTCGTGACCGATCGATGGGTCGATTTCTCGCGGTTGTTTGAGGGGACTTCTCACTAGGTACCTGTCTTTGAACATTTAGTAGAACTATACACTGTATAAAACTAAAAGAAATTACCTCTGTATCACCACAAGACTTCAAATCTTACTCTCTCTAGTAAGTTCAGAGTCTATAGTGGGGCGTTTTCCAAAAAAGATTTTTGTGAAATAGTTATTCAATAACTTAATCTGACTTATATAGTATACTCTAAGGTTATTTTTGCGAGAACTCATAATAAAACACTGTTTTAACCGGATTGATCGCGTATATTTTATATTTACGCGATCAATCCGGTTAAAACAGTGTTTTATTCTGACTTATATAACTAGTAACATGAATAACTCTATTTAAAATTATAATTAAAGATTTTTAATGTGTAATTATGTCATTATATTTTTAGAGCAAATAACAAGGCCTGAAACACTCAAGTGATTTTTTTCTGTACGAGTTTGCACTGCACTGTATGACGGCAGGGAGTCGCACTCTTGCACTCATGGCTCGTTCATCCATGGGGTTTATTACATAACATAGTATTCGTTGTGAAGTAGATAGATAAGTTCATATTACTAAGGGGTGAGTCTACTTGACTATAGTAAAAAGACGTGACTGTGAGGTCTCATTTTCCCATAGATTTAGCAGCGCCTCTATCGTGCGGATAGGGAACGTATCCCATACAAAAAAGAGACGTCACAATCACGTATCGTTACTATGGTCAAATAGAGTCACCCCCCTCTGTTCACGTTCAAGTTAATAATCTGAACCTATTTACTTTAGAACTCAAACTTTGGCGCGGATCGTTCGCGGAGAGGATGTTATGTCAAATTATGCACAGACTTTGAGATTTTTACTTGACAAATAATTAAAATTGACAGATTTTTTTCAATATTTGCGTTAGTCTTTTTCGATTACTTGCATTGGCAGAATTGTGTCTAACCAAACCATATTGCCATTATCAAAGATTCATCATCAGTCGGGCGTTTTGCCACGTTGCTGGTGGAACAAACTTTTGCATAATTAGGTGACATGTAAAGTAATTAATTTTCAAACTGGCAATACACACACACACACACTCAGAAAGTGGCTCACTAAATTGGTATTGTACGATATCAACGAATTTTTTAATTTGCCTGTATTATGAATTTATAATTTTATTTTTTATTTTTAAGTGACATGTAATAATGGTAATATGAATAAATTTCTGTATTCTGTATTCAATATCGTAGTCAAAACACTCTTTTATGAATAAATCGCTGGATAACGAGATCGTTCATCATAAAATAAGGTACCAGTGTCGATTATATCTCAGAATGCAAAGTTTCACGTTTTGTGATCTTCTCACGGTTTGACAAAATTTTAAGAAGCAGTTTTGTGACAGATAGTGACAAAACTAACCAGATGAAGCCTTTTCCCTTTTAATCGACTTCGAAAAAAGGAGGAGGTTCTATGTTCGGCTGTATGTATGTATATATTTTTATGTATGTCCGTCGATTTTTCCGTCATCTATGGACCATTTTGGATGACTCTTTTGTTTAAAAGATGACCCCTAGACCCACATAAAAATTGTTACCGAGGGATCAGTATTTATCCCGCATTAAGAAAATACCTTATAACTAACGGATGTAAAGTCAGTTTTTTGTTTTTCAATACAATCAAACTTTTACCGCCGGTAATTGTCAATCGGTAATCTATTATTATCATCGTGAACAGGTGCCCATGTTAACAAAGTTAGTTTTTACTATTTCTAAACTGTTGTGTAAGATTTATATGGTTATTTATATGGTCTGAAATAATGAAATATTTAATTACCCTTCCATATAATTTACTAATTGGGTAGCCTTTCGTAGAATAAACTTAATAATTTTTATTTGTAACTCAAAGACTCTTGCAAAAGTATATAAAAAGTACTCAAAGAGGAAGAACATTGAAATCATTGTTCATTAAAATCGGATAACGATTATCTAAGAACTAGTTACTGCACGCGGTTTCGCACGCGTTGTATTTATGGAAATGTTTATAAATTGTTTCTATCTTATGGAAACTGATCTATAGGATAAAAAGTAGCCTATGTTTGATTCCAGGCTTATACATCTGTGCAAAACTTCAGCCCGATCCATTCAGGAATTTTAACGTGAAGAAGTAACAAACATTCATCCATCTATCCAAACATCCAAACTTCTACATTTATTTTTATACTTTTTATTTATATAAGTGTCATTATCGAACTTAAATAACGAGATACACATAACATACAACATAAAAAGTTTTCGTAGAAGATTTTACCCAGTGCGAGTAACGCACTATAAAGCAAAAAGCTAACATACAACATTTTAAAAAAATACAGCCGATTGGGAGGCTCCTTTTTGTAAGTCGGTTGAAAACAGGCAAATACACTCGCTTGCTCCATTTACACCCAGGTCCTCTATAATAGGGGTCAGATAGCATCAACATCAGCAGATAGGCGCTGGATTGACATGAAATAGGGCGTTCTGAGCACATGGCAACACTGATTGACGCTCGAGGTGTTAAGTGGTGGGATTGTTTGGGTAGCCTAAAAGATCGGAGATAGCGTTGTTTTAGTGGCAACATTGGGATACACAGACCATTCCAAGGGTTTTGGTCTGCGCCAGATAACTTTGCCTTTAAGAAACATTAAAATTTTCTACCTTAATAAGTAAATATGGAAAGTTCACGCAGCATCATCCAGCCTCAAGCTAAGGAGAGGCAGAGGCGGGAATCAAACCCGCAACCACCAGCGTCACAAGCGGACCCTCAGCGCTACAGTATCAATGCGGTAAAATTAGCTAGATTAATTATTTTATTTTATACAAAAGTCAATAACTTCATTTCTTTAGGTTTACAAAATAAACACTTAGAAAAGTCAGATTTTATACATAAACAGCTTAAAAAATTGTAATTATTATCAAATAAGAAACAAAATGTTATTGATTTTGTTCGCTTCATTCCAATCTCATTGAACGGATGCGATACAAAAAAAAGCACAAACTGCTGGTAGCCAAAAATAAGATCTACCAAAAAACCCACCCAGCGGGAAGATGGTCACTGGAGATTTCGAAAAAATAAATAAATTGTAGATCTAGTGTTAGACCCAAAAATCATATGAGAAACCAAATCCTGAAGACTCTAATGGGTCGGGCATATTTATAGTTTATTTGTTCAGAATGAGCCTGCTGATCTACAATATACCTACTTTATAGCAAAATTTCAGACGAACTCAACGAGTAAATTCGGTAAACTTGCGACTTTTTGCGACATTTTCGTCCTGTCTCATTATCGGAGTCCGTGGCAGTAGTGAGTTTATCACTTCACAGAAGCTATATTTTGGCCGTTCTGGTTAAATCAGACGATCTCGTTCGGGATATAAAAGATATCTTTAAAAAAGCATGGTGGAGAGAAGAGAAAATAGATTGGCAAGACATAGAATTTTAACTATTGAGACCTCTGTAATTGCTGTATTTAGGTAGGTAGATTTTTTTCTTATTTTTGTGCCTACTCAATACTACAATACAATACAAAAACACTTTATTGTACACCAGAAAAAGAACATTACAAAAAAACATTACAGGAATAATATTTACATAATCTTTACAAAGAACATTACAATCAAATAATACAATTAAATTAAAAGTAGTATTTACAATTGAAATAATTAAGCTAACTGCAAACTGTTGCAAACAATCTACAGGTAGCTCAACTGATCCATATCAATACTAGTCAGAAGCGTGCCCAAGACGCTACCTGCATTGCCCCGCTGTATAGCAATGCTGATGCGCTGCACCAGATACTCACCAGCTCTCGGGTCACGCGTCGCTTCGACCAGACTCAGCTGCTCAGATAATTTTTTGAAAACCCGGAGAGCCTTGGTACACCATCTCCAGGAAGTTAGGAAGTTGGCAGTATCCACCCCCGTGGCTCGGATCGTAAAGTCTTACTGTCGTGTGAATGTGGGGCGAAAAAGTGGGGCGAATGTGAAATAAATCCGGAAAGCACGTAAAGCCGTTGGTCCGGCGCCTGAACTCTCCCCGGCTGTATCAAACTGCCGCCTCATCAAATTATCGAATGAGGGAATAAAGAGTGCACATGTGTTTGTGCTTACACTTGAGCACTATAATATGTACTGCGCAGATAACTAGTCTCCATTGATACTGGCCGCCGTGGCCGAAATTCGGCTAAGTGGACATCACATCACTAAACTACTGAAATAATGTTTAATTAATATTATATTACCTGACTAAAGGTAACATCTCTCTAATTAGTAACCCAAACCAACCACAGCCTACCGTAAAATCTTTAATTCATCGGTTACAATAAACGTATTTTCCACCTAATTGTCCTCAGCTATTAGTGCGGGCATTAGTCCTTTCCCGTTCAAACGCGCCATTAGACTGCCCGGCACGCACTTGACCATATCGGGACGGTGCTGGTTCGACACTCGAGGTGTTACTCATTGCTGGTGTTTTAGATTCTACAGTATTAAATGCGTCTCACGGGAAAGGGCGCATTCACAGAGCTGGTGAACGTAGTTTTAGGAGCGAGTTCACACACCGGTATTCTGGATCCTTAGCAAGCTGAAGTGGTAGTGGGCCGCTCATATTTCGTGAAGAACCGACAACCGACGACAACGTTTACCCCACGTAAACGTGTTCTTGAGTGGAGACCACGACTCGGTAAGCGTAGTGTAGGACTCCCTCCGGCCAGGCGGGATGATGACCTGCGAAAGACTGCATGCAGATGCTGAAGACAGGGTTCTATGGTGCTTATTAGGGGAGGCCTATGTCCAACCACTGCTGGACATAGGCCTCCCCTAATGAGCACAAACAACACAAATGATTGCGGATCCCGGAAATTGTTTTACATTTGCTGTAACGTTTGTTAAAAAACACTTTGATCTACCCAAATATCATAAACCCTCTCTAATGCGTTCAAAAACCATAGGCAATGACCAGCATTACCAACCAACAGAAATAAACGGAACTGTAATGAACATAACCTACTGAAAACCGTAGGTTAGTATAGAGTTTATATTTGGAATAGGTGTCAAATTCAAGTGAGTGTGCTATTACTAGTATCTACATTCTAACTATAAATCGCACGACATTTTGATCTCGAGTGACACAAGAATAGTGACTTTGTTCGTTTGTCTATGATTAAAAAAAATACAGATATTCGAAACGCCGCCATTTCGAGCTGTCATTTGTTCGTTAGCTTTTTATTTCCAGTTACGAGTAGACAAATTTTCTGATAAGTTGAATAAGTTCTTCTTCTTATTTCAGTCGAAAATGAGTGATAGTGACTCAGAACAACTGTCAATGTTAACTACCATTACTATAATAAATAATTTGCTTCCGTATGTGTTCAATTTATTTTTTATTGCATTACACTGGTAACAATGCTGGTCATTTCCCTATGGTTCCTGAACACATCATAGAGCCCTTATGATATTTGGGTAGATAAAGTAGTGTATGCAACTGTACATAATTAGGCATTACAACACTCGTGTGATGCTATTAAGAAACTCGCCTTCGGCTCGTTTCTTAAACCCACACTTGTGTTGTAATGCCCTCCGTTATGCACAGTTGCATAAACTACTATTTTTGTCAGCAAGATTATCAAGAAGGATCTCTGTTAAAACTGACAAAAACTTATGGGGTAAAAAAATATTTGTTTTTTGTATAACCACACTACTTAATTATCTGGTAGGCCTAACACAGGCCATTTTCTATGAAGAATAGCATGTTAACACGTTGACCGGTCAACGGGCCTAACGAGCCACCTTACAATACAATACTAAGGTACATGAAATGCCTCTTTGAAATGCTCTAGTTACACTTTAGTTAAGATGCGCTTGAGTTCACAGCTATTACATTATTTTACACTCAGGCTTTGTTGGCTTATTGGTAGATAAGACGACATAGAATCTCGTTGTTGTTGATTTGATGCCAAGTCGATTGCAAATTCTTTATATTGCACAAATTGGTTCAAGTTTTAATTACTTAGTCAGTAATTTGCCATTTAAACTTGCACATTCAATGACGTATACAAGATTGAACTTGCACATCAAGATCTGGTAAACTAGCCAAAAATAACAAGCAATTTTTAGTATTGTTAGACTTATTACGAATGTAAGCGGGTTAACTACGATCATTATTTGTGTTGGAAGAAAACCAATGCCTCAACTCATAACGAAAATTTTTTTTATTTAAACTTGGTTAACAAAATACAAATAAAACATAGGCCCGCTTACCTAACAGATCTACAAAATAAACATAAATTAAAGTGAGAAAGATTTAAGGAGGCGTATTTACAATCACCAATTCATCACCAATTGTTCTTAACGATATGATTGTTCTCATTATAATTGCGAAGTCGAACTCGTTACTTCGAGTTATTGCTTTCGACTACTGTGCGAGCATTGACTTATGGATGTAATTATCGGTGTTTTGTGCACATGATGGTTTTATTAGGCTGGGGCAATTGGACCACAAAGGGTTGCAAACGCTCGTTGAGAAATTAAAAGAACTTGCTACCTAGTTTTTTATTTTCTCTTTAGTATGCTTGTATTACCTAGATTTACTAATTTTGTGGAGAACCACACAAAATAGTTTCTTATATGATAGTTCAGGATAGTTTCTTTAGTAATTTCTTTTTTTATCTATTTATTCCGTCAGCTAAGTAATTAGAAGATATTCGGCACGTATTTTTTCTTTAGTCAATAAAAAAAAACTAAAATAAAGTGCGTGAAAACACACGTCACGCGAAACTTTAAATGACTATTATGTTCATTATTTTTTGATTAATTGACAAAAGAAAAAATACGTGAACAATATCTTCTGATAAACAAACTGACGGAATAGTCAGAATCGAAAAAAAAAACTAACTCATGCATAATTAACCTAGACAGCTCAAAACCTTCATAAACGTTTTCAAAACAGCATGTTTTTATGTAAGAGAACACGATCTTTATTTGCCACTACTGGTATAAGATTTAGGTGATGCTATTTTTTAACAAACTCAAACTATACGTTTTTAATGAGGTATGAAGTTGAGGTTAGCCAAAAACAGATTTTTACTTGAAAGTGAGATGGTTTAAAGTCGTTCATTCACTAAAAAATGGTGATATTGATGAAACTCGGTCAAACAAAAAGCTAGTTCCACCCAAATAGACATCGGGTCAAAAGTTATTTCCTAAAGCAAATGAAAAACAAATCATTCGATAGTTTCAAGGAAATCGATAAGTCGTGATCGAAATCGTGCCTCGATTCAATATCGACTACGCCTCAAATTCACGCCAAGACCACCTCCGTGGTATATTTTTCAAATTTCGAATGAATAATTTCCGAGTAATTACTGGCTGGTATGATTTAAAATACGAATTTATGCAACCGTTGGTTTGTAATTTGGTTTTTTAATTACAACATTTACGAATGTGGAGCACGATAAATGTCATTTCTTTTTCGATGAATTATTTGTGACACTAATTATTTAAATAATTAAAATAATAAAATGTCTAACATAGCTGGTAAAATAGGTAAATTATGATGGTTTGTAAAAATATGTAGCTTATAACGAAAAAATGCTATGATGTAGGTTGTAATACATGTAGGTATACTACTTAAGCTTTTAGATATTGACTTAATTTCATACAATTTCAACACATGACATATTTTATGAGTAAATTAGTAACGGTAGGTAGCTTTTTAGGGTAATAAAATCTTATGGGCCCAAAAATAATAAATTTCGAATAATTTCACGTAATCAAGAATCAATACGTTAAAAAGTTAATAATTTTTAACCTGAAACGTTCTTCCGGCAATTGGAGTGGTCGTAACTTATTCCAAAATCAATTTTCGTGTTTACAGTGACCACTAAACGGGGTGTCCAAAACCGGAGCCCCCTACTTATGAGACTTTTGAGTTAGGGTTGCCACTTTCAATGGGGTAATACACCCATTTTTGAAAAGTGTCTCAATTAGATTCTATAGTGCTAATGAACCACTATGTCCAACAGTGGACTACTATAGGCTGATGATGATGATCATGATGATGACCACTAAAAATAAAAATAAAAATATTCATTCGTGCTCTGAAAATGCATAAAATTGACATTTTCAAGTTGCGCGCTTAACTTGACGAAAACGCTGGACGCAGTGGACGCCATATTGCTCTGTGGTCATGACGTCAGTTGGATGTGAAACCTGAACAAATGCACTGATCTTGCTGATGACAGTTGATACTTTTGGTTTGTTTACATTTCATGGTGTTTAAAAACAGATAAAAAAACTGAAAACCTAGAATTGAATTTAAAAATTTATTTTTGATTATTATGATGTTTAGTATGTGGGCTGATAAAGGAATTTTAATTTTTACTCGAGCATCACTACCACCTTCTAAAATCAAATTACCAACTAGGTTCATCTCGCAGATACCAGCCCTACCACCGTTCTACGAACGCACTTATAAAGATCTCGATCTCGAATTCAATTAAGTGTCATAAGCGAGGCGAAGCGGGGCATTTCGCGAAATTTATTATTTCGTACGTGTATGCGATTATTTTCGATTTGCGGGGAATCGCCGCAGATTCCTGTTATTCGAAGGTCATAAATTAGAGCAAAGTCCAGTGGTTATAACGGGGTTATTGAAATTTACCTCTTTACTTCAGCCTGTTGGATGTATGGGTAACGGGATGAAATTTGGTTCTTTTTGGTTTAGCTGCAACCGGTTTATCAGTTTCGTGTCGCAAAAGAGTAAAATAAATAAAATGAGTTTTTGCAGGCACAAAAAGACCCATATCACATTAAAGATACAAAAAATACAATAAAAAAAAAGAATAAAAAAATTGTAAAATATATCTAACCTAAGGCTAAGAAATTAATACCCAGAGTACTATAATGAATAAAAACCTTATAACCTAAGGCTCTTGCTATTATAGTAAGTAAGCCTCACGATCTGGAGAAATTTTTCTTAACACAAAATTATAATTCTTTCGATTTATTCTTATCTAGCTGCTGCTCGCGGCTTCCCACGCATTGTTTCAGGTTATTTCTATTCCATGGGAACTGATTTATGGGATAAAAAGTAAGAAAAGCATATGAAACGTCAAAGCCAAATAAAAAGCCTATGTTACTCTCCATCCTTTCAACTAACTCTATGCCAAAAATCAAGTCGATTGGTTGCTTAGTTAGGGCGTGAAGGAAGGACAAACGAACAAAGAAACACACAAACACACTTTCCCATTTATAATATTAGTAAGGATTAATTGCTAAAATACTTAAAATGGCACAATGCGCACCATTTTGTGACAAGGATAGGCATAGGATATCGCGTTTATAGGAGCGGGAAGGTGCTAGAGCCTAGTACCTTCTCATCTTGCAGGGACATCAGTAAGGGCCGGCTCCGCAGCAACATCAACGGAGTCCCTCAAACTGCGAAAATACGCTATTTTTGACCGAGGTTACCTATTTGAGCCATTTGGAGTGGCAACCGTAGGTCCTTGGGGTCCTGGTGCACACGCAATATACAAAGATCTTACAAAACTCCTAATGGAGTCCACAGGTGATCGAAATGCTGACTTTTATTTCAGAGTACGAATTAAGCATTCAACGTGGCAATGCTGCCATCATTCTGGGCACTCTGCCTTCTGGTGACGGCTGAGGTTTTCAGGAAAAAGATATAAGGTTGTAATTGTTCTGTTATTGTAATTTGTCAATAAATGCCTCGTACGTTAAAATACAGTAGGTATATGTTTAAAATTCATTTATAAATGATTAAATAAATTAAACTATATAATTTTATTTTGTACAATAAAGAAATATTGGGGTTAAATTTTATGAACACTGTAATTTTGTCTATGATTTGCGTAATTTTTTCATTCGCGTTCGTATAATTCTGATTGTAACGGAAAAATACCCTTTGAACATAAGGCTGCACTAAAATCATTAAAAATATCACCAATAACATATTGTTTACTGAGTAAAATTAAGCAATTCATATGACAAAGGTTGGGTTTCCTCATTTTGTTCAAAACGAGCCGTCAAACAGCTAAATTACTTAAAACTTAACGATAATGAACAAAAAAATGATACAGTAATAAGGGACGACATATTTTGAATAGTTTAACACCTTTAAAAATGCGAAGGTTTGTGTCAAAGTGAACTTTGTCACACCGAATAATTTTATTAAGGAAAAATAAAGACAACAAGCACCAGCGCGTGAGTTCACACATAAAAACATTCTGAGTAAAATTGTTAAGGCGCATACCCGATCCAAACTGGCGCCGCCACCTACTTTCTTCTTATTATTCCGTTTAACAAAGGAAATTTCAAAAATCCATCGCACAGTTTGTGATACTATAAGCTTTTGTTTAATGCCTCTGTAATAGTTTTATTCTATTTAGTTTAGGCAGAGAATCAAAAAAAGATTTTGGTGGCCACCAAGGGCAGCTTCAATCCCAAACCCCAAGCTTAGCAGAACAAAATAAAACAAAAAACTGCAGATCGTACAAATACTTGTCCCAAGGTGGGAATCAAACTTACTGCGTCGCCAGCGGACCATCGATCGCATGGTCCAGCATTGATCTTTTCAGGACTATATGGCGGATTTAGCCCATGACCCACCATTCTTCATCATTTTATTTTACTTGAATGAATATACAAAATGTATCGCTTGCCAATTCATTTCGGTGTGACAAAAGTCAGACAGCTTAAAACCTTCCGAATGGGGATGGGTCGTTACCGACACTTTGCCTACAATTACCCACTTAAGGCACCGACGTAGAAGATATTTTGATTAAAGGCGAGAAAGCGAGGTGATCTTTAGTTTTCGCTTGAATTTTGAGTTAATTGGGGATTCAAAAACAGGTACATTTCCATCTTTACATGGAAATGTACCTGTTTTCCCAATCCCTGTTAACCCAATTAACTCAAAATTCAAGTTTTCGCTTGAATTTGGAGTTAATTGGGTATTCAAGAAAACAGGTACATTTCCATCTTTACATGTAAACGAGCGAGACATACAGTTACATGCCAGTTAGTATGTTAAGTTCAGAAAAAAATATTTTAGGTGATTTTTACGCGAATAGACCGCGTTTGATATTAGATTTATATAGATATAGACATATCATTTATTTGCTACTACAACACAAGATACATTTATAATTTTTAAATAAATATCGATAATATATCGCCATTGTATGCCACGTTATTGATAGATGTAAGCTTAAGGGTTTTGTTATTATTATAGTGTGTAAACCCTCCCACTATCCCAAAGAATTTCGATTCGGCCAGTACTTGATTTCGTGGCTCAGTTGGTTAGAGCACTAGTAGTAGTACTAGTACTGACGGTAGGGAGCGGGTTCAAGTCCCGCCGAAATCGTTTTTTTTTGGGATATTATTTAATTTCTTAAATTAAATCCTGGTATGCTGTTTAGGATTTGTATCTTGTTTTATTTCGTTATTTTTTTGAGAAAGTATTCAAATCCTTTGCAAATCTATATCTAGGTATAAATATTTGACAATATAGTGTTATAATTTTAATTATAAGCTTTTTAATAAAACATTTTACAACATGGCTAGATCATTGATGATAATAATGATACAGTAGTTCTGATAAACGACCGACCAATGACAGAAATCATATAAACATCCCACTACAACTCCTAGAACACAACCTGCGCGCACGCATAAATCGTAACACGATATTGATATAAAGTTTGCATGTGACGACATGCTCCGTCGTGCGATGTTATCGTGCAGTGTGTGCGAGCCCTTATTTATGTGGACTATTATTAATTGCTAATTTGTTGAAATGTAAATAGTGATAGGGATCGCAGCTGAAATGTTACTATTTGAATATGGATCCGTGGAAGTTATGGGCGGTGATGTGTTATTAATTAATTGCATGTATACCGGTTGAATTCGTTTTGTGTTGAGTGTAAGAATCTTGAAATTTAAACTGACAAGACAAAATATTCCATACTTCCATACTAATATTATTATAAATTCGAAAGTAATCGAAGTCTGTCTGTTACCTTTGCACGCCTAAACGACTGAACCGATCTCAATGAAATTTGACAGGGAGGAAAATAGTATCCTAGGGACGAATATAGGCTACATTAAAAGCGCGTGCGAAACCGTGGGCAGCAGCTAGTGACTAATAAAAAGGAGAAAATTGGCGTGTTGCGACCTAGAAGGAACAATATAATGTCGTAGACGATTATATGTATGGTCATTAAAAAAAGCTTTATGTGCCACTCTATTAAATTTTATAATAAAATACCATTAGAATTAAGAAACAAAATATCTGACATTGAACTATTTGCATTTATTAAAACAATTCTATTGAATAAGAGTTATTATACTTTTGACGAAGCTTTGGCTGATAGAAATATATTTTGTGATGAGGTAGGTACTGAAGCTAAGGTAGTTGTTAATTAACTGTATAAGTTAAGAATGTAATCTGTGATTTATCTAAGAACATGTTTAATGTGTCAAAAGATAAATAAATGAACTGAACTGAACTCATTCGAGTGTTTAACAAGTAAATGATAAATAATCCTGGGTAATTTAATCCATTGAAAACTAATTCAAAATTCAATAACTTTATTTCTTTAGGCTTACAAAATAAGCACTTAGACAAGTCACGTCACGACAAGTCGACTTAGTAAGTAATAAAATCCCACCCGGTCCCGATTTTTTTTTCGCCGAATGACGGAAGGACTCCCTGAATTCAGATGAGCGTTTTGGTACCTTAATCGCCAAAACTTTAGTTGACGTTTTATTGTTAATTGCTAAACAACAAAAAGTCAATACAATTTTGGAGAAAAGAGTCCCAACCGACCTCATTTTTTGTAGTTATTTTTTTTTTTCGAGTTACGCTCGAAAATCATATAGCAATGTTACATAATCATAAATGCTCATAATAGGATCACGATGCGAGCAATGTCGTGTGTTTCAACGGACATCAAGTTTCACATTGAACAAGGCGACACAATAAAACTAGTTTAGGTTAGCGCTTTATCTTGCATTTATTTGCAATATTACATATTATATCGTAGGTAACCTAGGTATTTAAGTCTAGCTAGAATAATTGTCGTACCTAAGTAGTTAAGTACATAATACTATCTAAATGTGTGTCCACGAGAGCAACTGCCGACAAACTGTTCCACAGTTTGGCAGAATTAAAATAAATAAAATAAATAAATAATAAATAAATAATGCTGGACAATTCACACAGCATTATCTAGCCCCAAGCTAAGCAGAGCTTGTGTTATGATGTAATTATTAAAAGGAAATGTACTTTAAGTTGGTAACAAATAAAAAATAAGGTAAAGATTGTTGAAGTGGGTGCCTAGTAGGTATCTCCATGGTCTTTTCACACGCTGAGCTCAACAGCTTAATATTGTTCCTAGGTCACAGTCGTAGAGGTCAGACCGCAGATATTTCTGCAATAACAGAAGCCCATAAATCTGGGCTATTCGGTTCCCATGCGTAAGCGATATTACGAACACAATCTACATTGGAATCTGGTTTTATTGTGGACATTTTGCTACAAGGAAGTTAACTCAGGACAGAAGGTGCGTAGGTACTTCTGTACGTATGTATGTAATTCAAGATTTTTTTAATTATCATATTACGTTCCTACTATTATTTTGTCTGTCACATTCTTTACCGTTTTTGTCATTAGTACTTGATTTAACAATTCTGTATTGATCATTTCGATCAGAAAGGGATGCAATATTTTCGAACTAAGACACACGTAGATGCTTTTGCAAAAAATTTGCACGTGTCTTAGTTCTTTGTTGGCTTTTGCTAACAAAATGTAGCCTCAACAGCCATTTGATGGTTTTTTTTTTTCAATTTAATCAACGCATTAGTAGCTGTTTTTATGCTTCGAGGTAACATAAAGTCCAGTTATCAACCATATTTTTGTTGGTAAACTGCACTCTTAGTTGCCTCGCAGACCCGACGCCGCCGTATAAAATCCTAGCATTTAATTGCAGAATTTAAAAATAAAATCAAAATGACTTAAAATTCAATTTAAACTTAACACAAAATAAGAAACATCTAATAAATCCTGACTATTAATACCCCAGTGTTGCCACCCGCAGTTATAAACGTCCAATTAAATGCGAATAAATCGACGCCGGTCGCTGTATCAATGATTGTCTGATACAGAGTAAGATCAATTTGTATTAAACTATACTTTTTTTTTGGATACTAAACTAAAAGAAAAAGGCCCCTGAACTTTTGCTCTACGCATTTAAATTCGTTTTTTCTTCTTTACTATCCCGTTCTTCATAAAATGTTTAATTTGTTTGATTTTTTAAGTAGATAGCTAAGATGTAAATTTAGGCACATCATCATTATCTACAGCCTATAACTATAGTCCACTGCTGGATGCAGGTCTCCCCCGAAAAGCGTCTTACTGACCTTTATCATAACATTGTCCATAATCCCCACGCTGGACATGCGCATTGGGACTGCAGTTCAGTGTTAAAATTGTACTATGCCGTGTGGACATGTTAAAGTTTGCATTACCCCAACTCCTCCCGCGCGGGTGTCGTTAGAGGCAACTAAAGGATACCTATCCATGGGGGCGGGCAGTAGCTCCTCCTGCAGTACAGTTTTTGGTGGACACCCTTTACACGGCACCTTGTGGAGTTTATATTTTCCGCAAAATGGCGTCATAAATCATACCTGTCAACAGAACAATTACTTTTTGCATGTTTTTATGCATATTTACGCCGACTGTGTCCGACCCAAATAGGGCCGCCCTCACTGATCAGGAAAATGTAAAACTGAAACTAAACAAAATTCTAAAAGAAGCCATGGGCATTGAAGTCAAAATAGAATTTTTAGAAACAAATGGACGGACATAAATATATTTTTTGTATATTCAGGATAACTTTAATGGTATGTGGCAGCACTTTGTTTCTCTGAACGGTATTATCGACACTTGAAGGCACTAATCTGTAATATTGCTTTCTTTACGTGTGGTGCAAGTCATACGACGTCCAATGTGGCAGGAGGTTGCGGGTTCTATTCCCGCCTTGGCTCAAACGTTTGTACGATCTGCAAATATTGGTTCCGGGTGTTCTGGTAGTCGAGCATTATTTATTTATTTATACACCTTCTTTTGAAATGTAAAAATTGAATACAATACAATACAATACAATACAATAACACTTTATTGCACACCAAATTAAAAAGATACATAAGACAGGAAAGAACTTAAAATACAGATTTCGTTGTACAATGGGTGGCCTTATCGCTTTGAGCGATCTCTGCCAGGCAACCTTTGGATGGACAGGGAGTGGTGTAACAAGTGTAGACGGTGGCGTGCTATAACAGGATAATAACAATTTAATTTAAAAAAAAACACATGAACAGATACCTACTCGTACTATAAATATTAATACATGTGAATGATCACATCTGAACGTGCCTCCTCCGAAATTCTGCCATAATCACTACGTACCTGCATCATTAGAACATTTCTTTATTTTATTACATATATTTAGATGTGGAAGTTGCTAGGGTCGCAAAACCATTGAAATGATATGATTTTTTCATAGAATTTAATGACCACTGAATTTAATTGTTTTTTTTAATTGACTAGTGATCCGTTCTACATATATAAAATCTTTTTTTCTGTTTGCATGTAAATAATTGATGCTGTTGCCCATCTAGATTAAGTAGTCCTCCTTTATATCAAAATAATATAGAGTTATAGATAAATACCCGTTAAATAGTATTAATAATTATGTGTTCAGATCGCGTAAGCTTAAAAATATTTAATATAGAGTTGATATTAGAAAATACCATCACGACCAACATCTTTCACCTTGGACCAACCGCAGACCGCCAAGATGAATGGGTTACATTTAAGAATGTGTTTTTCTCACTTGCCCGTACTAGAGTTATGTGCTCACGCAAAAACTGGGTCCCAATTAAAAAGATATATCGCCCCATTACCCGATATGTGGTCTATCGAAACATTTAATTCATATCGCACGTAGGCTTTACTGCGAATTATTTCACTTCCATCCCTTTTACTCCTTTAAATCTATGCAAAGCTGTGCCTTCTATCTCTTTCTTTTATGACTAATATAGCATATTTGGTGCTGGTTGTGAAGTGTCACTAATTAGTCGGTTGTGTCTAGCATCAAAAGTCATGTGTTTGCTTTAGAAGTATCGTGTATCTTGTAGCAGAAATGACAGTGATTTATATCTGATAACTAATTGCCGAGGATAAAAATTGCTTAAGATATCAAAATTGTGTTGCAGCATAAAATTAATGAAAAAGAAGTGAATATTGGAATGGCGTTTGCTAGTAGTAAAAAGAAGTAAATATCGTGGTCTGCTTATCCTTAGCGTAGTTTGCGTTAATGGTAGGAAATAAGATGGATTGGTTTATTTGGTTCACATACATACAGCACCAAAAATCATACAGCCCATATTTTTTTCTATTTTATTCTTTAAACTAGGTAAGATGATGAAAAATTTTAGTAGTTTAAAGATTGGGAGCCTACTTACCTTTTGGACACCTTTCGTATCTATCTTAGTAAATGCCTCCACCAAAAAAGACGCGAAGGAAGCTGGAAATGAGGCAGTATAAATGGAGGATACATTTTTTAACTAAAGAAAAAACAAAAGAAGAGGTTTTTTTTTGTTCTCTTTCGTTTTTGTTTTGTTTTTTTTTGTGTTTTTTTTTTCTTCGTTTTTTTCGTTCTTCGTTTTTTTTTTTGTGTTTTTTTGTATCTCTATTTTTTTTATCTCTATTTCTTTTTGTTTTTTTTCTTCGTTTGTTTCGTTCTTCGTTTTTTTTTTGTGTTTTTTTTGTATCTCTATTAACAAAGAGAATTACAATCAAAAAAATGTAAAGAGAAGGTTATAATATGTTGTTTTTATTTGTATGTTCGTTAATTTCTCCGTCAATAATGAACCGGTTTGGAAAATTATTTCGCTATTGTATGGAAAATAATCTCAAGGTGGTCCCATAGAAATTGTATTTGCGAGGGAAAATATTGTAATTCTTTATTGTATGTAGTTCTTAGTTTTTTCAATACAATCAAATTATCGATAAGATTTTTGTGTGCAACAACCTCAAAATTATGGTCTCCACAAGTAGACCATAGACCACCGAAAGTAACCTATCTTCAATCTTAGCCGCAGGCTTCTAAATCTTATTAAAAAAACTTTGACTCCCATAAATCGTAATCAATAGCGGTCGCTAATGACATCAATTAAATAATCATAAAAATGGATGCTTATCGGTTTATTTTTGTCGTGATATTTATTATGGTGTTGCGTGCTCCGCAGTTATATGTTATTTATTGGGTTGGTAGGTTTTCGTGGAGTGTTGAACACCATGGTAGAGTTCTTACATGGAAGAATTCGTATGTAGAAATATAGAATCCTTGAACCGCGTTTTAACTTTTTACTCGTTATTTTGTAAACATCACGTTAGTTTAATTTTTTTTTCATCGGAATTCGTCATGACAGGTTTTTGCCAAATCCTATTTCCAACATGATCATAACCCGACTGATGGTAGAAATGGTCAATTCCATACTTATTAATACTATAAAAGTCACTCTCTCTCTCTCTGTTACCTTTCCACGCATAAACGGATGGACAGGCAGTTAAACAATATCCAGGGGACGGACAAAGGCTACTTGAAAAACGCGTGCAAAGCCGCGGGTAGACGCTAGTATTTGATAAATAAATAATGCTGATCACACACAGCATCATTTAGCCCTAAAAGTAAGCAGAACGTGCGTTACGTGTACTAGATCATTACATGTGTAGATTATACATAGAAAACACCCAGTAAACCGGAACAAATATTTGCATATTGTACAAACACTTGTCCCGATGCGGCAATTGCGGGTTCGCGAACCCGCAATCCGCGTCGCAGGGGCATCATCGCCTACTGCGCCAAATACGTCTTATATTAAGAAAAACTTGGTTCAGGGTTTCTAAAAGATGACTATTATTTATTGTGCATTATTATTATTCACTTGTTTAAATTCTTTATAATTCGAAAATAATTGAACGAATTTTTTTTTTAGTATTAATGTTTATTTTTGTTCAATGCTACGACTACTGAACGGTTCTCGTTTCGACGCGAGACGTTAGGAACTGAATTTTATCTTGGTTGTTCTTACTCCTCGGTTTGATATTTGACTATCAATAGAAAAATATGGCCGCGTAGAAAAACGTTCGAGTTTTAATGATATTTTGGATTTCTGTGTCGGATTATTCAAATATACGAGCGTGGTTTATGAAGAAAATGAATTGAGGTATGTTTTCTTTCGAAATCATAGTTATCATAAAAACTTTGGCCTTTACATCTTAGGTGATTTATACAGCGTCAGCAGCTTTTTAACCTTTCTTTCATTTTTATCGTTTCAGCCCCCCACACCATGGGAACTATGTATTCAAAGCTTTCGACGACAACTCGTCGTAGCTTTGAATACATAGTTCTTAGTATGTCGCGTCATCAGAAGCGATTAAGGAATTTCCACCGACGGACGGGCAACATCGCGCCCTGCAGAATAGATTCATTACCGAACTATATTTATACTCAACCCACAAGACCCAAATTCCGTTATGATACAGGCTAATAAGGTGCTTATGAGGGGAATCCTATGTCCACCAGTGGACTGATAAAGGCTGTTGATGATTATGAATGAATCAACGTCGGGTCACATGTGACGAAGTAACATTACCTAATCTGTGGTCGGGCTCCCGACTACAACGGGAATCTACGACCTACGGCACGTCGCAGATTTATTTTAATTATTTAATTAAAACGGTTTATAAAATCAACTACATTAAATAGAAGAAACCAGATGTCACAAACTAGCTTAAAAAAATTACGTATTTTTAACCCGTCCTTGTAATCCTATAGCATTCGTTTTTTTTTCATAACGCAGTAACTTCATCAACATAAATAAGTTTCACTTTATCAATTTCAATAATTCTGCTACAATTATTTCTAAGCTATAACTAACGAGGTATCAACCCGCTCAGTGGGGACCTTTGCAAATGTCTGTTGGACCCTGTGTGGCACTGGGGACCGACAAATTGTTCCCATATAGGCTAGATAGAGTTGGTAAAAAGGTCCGGCTTTACGTTTAATAATGTTTGAACTTCAGAAGGGACCACTACAGTGCCCAATGGGTCATGAAAATATACGCTGTCCCAACTGATAATGCGTCGCTCACGACAAATGAAGTATCTAAGGGAAAATAGGTAATAGAAAACTTTGGTTAGCACAAAAAAACGGCAGTATTTGATCTGCTTATGTTTTTTTTATATCGTCATAGGCTCATTGTTTCTCCACAATCTCACCTGATGCCCATAGAGTGACGATGTGCCGAAAATTTATCACAAAGGTCTGCAGTCTAGAGGCTTGAAGTGACCCAAGTTGTAGCTTTTTGTACAGTAAGCTTCAAAGTAAAGTATCCACCCCGTTTTAAAACAAAAGGTAGTACGGTAAGTGTCAGAGAAGGGGGAAATTCTCTGACACTTACCGTACTATGTTTTTTCTAATTTGATGGTACCTAAATCATAACTCATTTGTTATTTGTTTTTGATTTTTCTGTCATTACTGACATAATTGACATTTACTGATTCATTTTCCATCTTTTTGCGTCGAGGTAAAAAAATTGGTCAATTGAGGTAATGGTCATTTGGCGTATTGGTCATTTCACGTATTGGTTAATTCACGTTCTGGTCATTTTGCGTATTTATGATGTTATTTGCATTGGTCATTTCACGTATTGGTCATTTTGCGATTGGTCATTTTGCGTATTCATGATACTTTTTTCATTGGTCATTATGCGTGTTAGTCAACGTGCGTCTAAACGCTATCATCTGCTGAATTTTAACGGGAAATTTGACTTATTCCGGCTTTAGGCTTTTGACAATTTTATACCCAACTCTCTTCCCATTCAATTCGCATACGGAACCCGCAATTATTGATACCTTACTTTGGTAACCATTTAATGAACATTGTTTTCTATTTAACCCTGAATAGATGCACAATGATTCTGTGTTTGCTGATTTTATAATGAGACTCTTTGTCGGCTTGATTGTAATTTGATAGTGAATTTGCAGTAAGTACCTAGTTTATGATTAATAAGCTATTATTAAAGGTTCCTTATTCTGATCATAATAGAATTTCGCCTGACGACGACGGTCTTTGTTACTTTACGTTTTTACTACTTACTTAGTACTACTTTTAGTACCTCAATAAAACCATCACTTTATTTAAAATGGCATAAGCATGGCTAACAATATTAAAGTTACTAAGTCACATCGCTCATCGACATCGACAATGTTATTCTGAGCCCAAAAAACGTCTTATTTTTTTCTAAGACAAAAATATATTTACAAATGTTTGGGTAAAGATAACATGTTTGTTACAAAATTAAGCCATTATTTATCCAAACCTTAAACTCAGTTGAATTAAGTTCTTGTTTAGTATTGCTTACAATGATGTAATTGTAGGTGGCATGCAATTATGCATAAGCAATTATGTAACTTATAAATTTTATTGAGATATCCCCTAAGGCTATTTTAAATTCTACTACTTTTTTGATTGTATGATTCTCTGTATGCACATAATCTGTGAAATGATCAATTTCTGAATTCATGTTATTTAAGTTTTGTATATTCTGTGATTGTTTTATGTTTTGTGCGTCTCAAGAAAAATATAAAGTTGTGTCACTTTCTTAATAATTAAAAAAAAAGCATTTTATGTGTCTTTCACTCACTCTCGTGATGTACACACGAGAGTATAACCTCACCAAAATAAAATCCTGCTATCCGATTGATTTACTATGACACTGGTTGGTATTGTCGCAAAATTGTTCATAAATGAAAGAAATTCTACATCAAGTGATTCAAGTGTGGTGTTATTTGCAAGGAGAGTTTAATAGAATGGTTTCAACCTTGTCCTTCCATCTGTAGTTTCTTTCATCCATGTTAAAATGGGTTGAATTCCAGTTTTGCCCCCTGAAATACCCATTGAGGGGGAAAACTGGAATAAAAAAAAATGAGTTCCAGTTTTCCCCCTTGAAAATCCCTCTCAAGGGGAAAACTGGAAAGGAAAACATGAACATTCCAGTTTTCCCCCATGCCAAAATGTATCATTCTTAAAAGATACCATTGTTATGGCGAAGCGATTAATTTATTAGAATTAATCGTCCTCTAGATAGGTGTTACGGCTATATTATTATGTCTGATCGAAGACACATCACTTTAGAACAAACAAAATCAAAATTCACTTCCAAAAAATCAACATTTGTTTTTACAACAGCCGCATCATATAAAATAACTTTTTACCGTCATCCAATAATCATATTTAACAACTAAATGGGGAAACTGGTGTAATTTATATATATTAAACCAATATACTATCAATGTCGAAGGCATAATATAAAATTCATTTAAGATTGACTGTTATAGTTGTATTGGTAATGACAATTACTGCAGTAAATTGTTATAACTAGGGTCAGGTGACTGTTGTTTTTCGCGGAAAATAAACGCTTCAATTTATTGAAAATTAATAAAAAATTAAGTCTACATCTCGCAGTGTTATTAAAATAATGGAATTACTGTTTTATTCTTCATTTATGGCAATCACAAAGGTCAAGTAATTTCGTGTTAAAATACGGATCGAACGTATTGTTATGTATATTATGCATAGCTATATGTGACTAATCGTATATCAGTCATCTAATACTCATAACACAAGCTTGGGGTTAGATGATGCTGTGTCTGCCATTATTTATTTTATTTAACAGGATAAAAAAAAATATTCCATTTGACTAACTTTCGGCTTACCTTTGTCACCGCTAATGTACCGGCTATTCTCGAACCGAATGGTCTTTTGCGTGACGATGGTAAGAGGCCCGACGGCATGAATCTAATCCCATGGGAGTTGGGGAGGCCTATTGTATGGCACGCGAAGTAAAACTAATAAATCTACATAAAACCTACCACCGGTTAGGTGGCTTTGGCTTGATTTTTAAGCAAACCACCAAAATCAGTAGGTACTGTGTAAAAATCAATTAGTAGTTTGTCAATGTAATTGATTGTAAAATTGAATCGTAATCGTCTCAATTCATACGTTATTTATGTAATTTAAGTAAACCACAATTTTGTTTCTTTCGACTTTTATGGGAGCCTTTTTGTTTCTTGTAATTCTAAATGTAATTTATGTAACAACATCTGAAGTGTCAATTCTATAGCATTGGTATATTGCCACTATACAAACTAAGTATGTAATACGGAACGTTATAATTAAAGTTGTATAATTGACGGTAGATATGCAAAAATCAAATTACTTGTAAAGACAAATGTCACCTCAGTCTGCCTGTGACCATGGAAGCTGAAAAGCCTCCGAAACGTCAGGTTATAAACAAAATATAAAATATACGCGATTAATCCGGATAAAACAGTGTTTTATTATGTAATACGCCACAACATATGTCAGTAATACGCTAACTTCAACTCCCTATCCGGCAGTTTCTCCCATATAACTTCTGGACGCTGAAAACTAAACTAAACAGAACTTTATATTTTAATCGATCGATTACGTAAATATTAAATTTTAAATAATAATCATAATAAACAAAATAACCTTACAAGGTAGGTATGCGTATCTTAATGCATAAATTTCGTAACTTGAAGAGCATCATTTGTTCTACAGTAAGATCTAAGGGTCGGAGCACACGAGAAACTTTTTCATCACGATTCAAGTAATAACACAGATATGGTTCAGTTCGTTGTGTCAGATTTCAATTAAATTAAGTTTTCTATTTCGTTACATAATAGGTTTAAATTTAAAAGCTGGGTACTGAGTAATAGACCTACTTCAGGCGAGATTTATGATCAAATGTGCGAAACTCGTAAAATATTTAAAAGCCGTTTGAAGTGGTGCCAGAGAAACCAGGACCAGCTTATAATGGACAAAATAGCTAAAGAGCGTGCAGCAAAAGATTTCAAAACTTTCTGGAAATCAACTGGAAAACTTAACATTAAGCCTGGCCCCCCCGTGAGTGTAGAAGGCAAGAGTGACCAAAGGGAGATAGCACAGTTGTTTGCCGAGCATTTTAAAGTGCACTCTCCCCTCGGCGCCTCCACTGAGATGGTCGATGCTGAGTTCAATGTTCGGGGTGATGAACCTCTATTGCATGTGTCAGCGGACCAGGTCCGCGCTACAATTAGAGACATGACGCGAGGCAAGTCTCCCGGACATGATGGGCTCAGCATCGAACACCTCAAATATGCGGGGGACCACTTGCCCGGGCTGCTTTCGATGTTCTTCACAATGTGTATTAGTCATGCGTACCTACCTGCTGACCTCATGAAGACGATCGTGGTACCCATTGTGAAGAACAGAACAGGGGACATTTCGGACAAGGGGAACTACCGACCAATCTCACTAGCTACCACAATAGCTAAGGTATTGGACAGTATGCTTGATTCTGTTCTACAAAAGTACTTAAAGCTACATGACGCACAGTTCGGGTTTAGACCCGGACTCTCCACCGAAAGCGCAATATTGGCACTCAAGCATACTGTTCAATACTACACAGGACGCAGGACGCCGGTGTACGCCTGTTTCCTCGACCTATCCAAGGCATTTGATCTCGTCTCTTATGATGTGCTGTGGGGAAAGTTGAGGGACAGGGGTGCACCGCCGGACCTGCTGAATGTGTTTCGGTTCTGGTACGGACATCAGAGCAATGTTACTAAGTGGTCCAGTGCTCTCTCTGATGCATATAGGTTGGAATGCGGAGTAAGACAGGGGGGGGTAAGCTCTCCCTCCCTCTTCAGCCTATATGTAAATGATCTCATTGTGGGGCTCAGCGACATGCGTGTCGGCTGTCGTGTTGATGGTGTTTCTATAAACAACATCAGCTACGCGGACGACATGGTGCTGCTGGGCCCGACAGCGAGATCTGTGGAGGAGATGCTGAAGGTCTGTGCTAACTACGCTGCCTCTCACGGCCTCTGCTACAACATTAAGAAATGTGAATACATTGTCTTTAAGGCCGCCGGTAATAACCTAAAAGATTTCCCTGAAATAACCCTAAACGGCATGAATATACAAAAAGTAACTTCTTTTAAATATATGGGACATATTATTACCGACGACCTTAAGGACAATGAGGACATTGAAAGAGAGCGTAGGGCTCTAGCGGTAAGAGGTAACATGTTGATCCGTAGGTTTACCCGGTGTTCAGAAGAAGTAAAAATAACGCTTTTTAAAGCTTATTGTCAAAGTTTCTACACCGGGAACCTATGGGTCAGCTACACCAAACGGCCGCTGGAGGCCCTGCGTGTGCAATACAATAATATCTTTAGGATGATGTTGGGACTGCCTCGTTTCTGCAGTGCATCAGGGATGTTTGCTGAGTATGAGACGGATGGCTTTGCCGCCATCCTCCGGAAAAAGACAGCGTCCCTGATGCGCAGAGTACGGGACAGCCCCAACAGCATCCTAAAAACCGTAGCAGGCAGGGTTGATTCGCCAATGTGGCAGAAATTTGTTAGGAAAATTATTTAGGTTATTTAGTTCATAATTTCATTTTTTTTCATTTAATTTAATTCATTTATTTAATTTAATCCAATTTAATTTAATTTAATTTAATGTATTTTCTATATTGTAATTTATTTCATTTCATTTTAATTTAATTTTAGTACCTAAGGAATACTAACACTAATTATAAGGTCATTTTAGCATACGAACTTACTAACAAATTATGGATCATTGTAGTCCGAAATAAAGGAATTTTATTTTATTTTTATTTTTATTTTTTTATAATATAATGGCTGGAGATGAAAAATATAATGCTTTTGGAAAAACAGGAATTCAATTTTATTTGAAAGAAGAGGACGCTACCTGTAAACATAAACACTACCTGCTTTGCTAGTGTATGAAAGAAACAACCAAGAGTCTCTACATATTTACATAGAATAGCTAAAAAGTATACATATTATATTTTCGTTTCATAAAGTTCGAAACAGTACTTTGGGTGCAATGTCACCATTCACAACACAAGTTTTAGTTTATCAACATTTCATTACGCGATTTCTCTTATAGATATTTCTTCATCACTATCGTCAAAAGATCGAAAGGTTGCCTCGAAGAGATCGCTTTTTAGCGATAAGGCCGCCCATTGTTCTTATATTATGTGATGTCTCTTTGTAATGTTATTTTATGGTGTACAATAAAGTATTTTTGTATTGTATTGTATCGTCAGATACATAATCATAATGAGCTTGTGCTAGAATTCTAAGTTGAGTTTCCGGTAAATTTTGAATTTATTGTAAAGCATTTTATCATTAATTATTAAGACAAAGTTGCAAGTGTACTGGCCTCCGAATGCACCTAACAGTTGAATTGCGCTGTCTAGTCGCGGCCCTCGCGGCTGATTGTATCTTCAACGAGCATGTCCAGCGGACTATTGGGAGATCGCGGCGCTACTATGACAACTCGATAGAAACCTCTATCAATCGACAAGACAACTCGATGTAATACCTCTTTGAATCGTCAATCTTATTGCTCATATGCAAAACAGTAATACAGCATCTATAGAATAGGACCAATAAAGGCGGATTTTTCCTAGAAAAAAAAAATATTTTTAGGTACCACAAAAAGTTAATAATATTAACGTCACTGCCTACTTTACAAGGATCATAAATTCGTTTTTTTTACCTTTCGTCTTTGAAAATCCACTCTGTCTTTTTCAACGTAATCGGCAGCTCAGTCATTCATAGACCCATAGCTATAAATTCTGCGAATAGTAGTGTGCGGACGTCAGTACTTTTGCAACTTTTCTGTTAGAAATCTCAAAATGGGACAAATCCGGAAGGTTTTCAGCATAAAATTGGAGTTTCCTGACTCGTATCACTTTGGGCTGAATCCAGTGGGACGAGTCCGAAGTAGTCCATGATATTTTATTTGACTAATATCAAATAAACTTTAGTCTTTTCCACTTCGTCTTCGAGTTCCTATAGTAACAGCATCGTCCTCAGTCATCAGATGATAACGAATAGACCCCTGATATGTTTATGGGCCAGTCGGGCCCTAAAGCTCGTTGGCTCTATCGCGATGATGTTGCTTAGTTTTGGCTCAGCAATTTAGAGGTTGCTTCGTTTTGGCTCGGGAATTTAGAGGTTTCAAATGCACCTGAGATGCATCGGGAGGAGATTGTCTTGCATTTGGTAGGTAACTATTTCTAGTTTGTTCTCTGTACTGTTTGTGCTTGCATGTGCAAGATGGTAGTATAGGGTTGAATTGCCTTCCAGTCCTTTGAGACAAGGTTCCGTCCGAGTCTGATTGCAATTTTTATAGCTACTTCACTGACTATAAAGCTATGATATTGATAGCTACTTTACTGACTACTAAGCTATGATATTGATAGCTACTTTACTGACTACAAAGCTATGATATTGATAGCTACTTTACTGACTACAGAGCTATGATATTGATAGCTACTTTACTGACTACAAAGCTATGATATTGATAGCTACTTTATTGACTACAGAGCTATGATATTGATAGCTACTTTATTGACTACAGAGCTATGATATTGATAGCTACTTTACTGACTACAGAGCTATGATATTGATAGCTACTTTACTGACTACAGAGGAAATTCAAGATGTTTGGATGGACGTATGTTTGTTACATCCACACACCAAAACTAAGGGTATGGAACCTTCTGGTTATCATTCCTGTTAAAACTACCGTAATTATTATGAATAGCCTTGGTCACCCCACAGCTGGGAAAAGGTCCTCATCCACCCTCTCCAGACATCACGATGATTAGCCAGCTCCATCCGATCAGCCCGGAATTTGTTCAATTCGTCCCACTAGCTCCTTCTAGGCCTGGTCAGCTGCCAATCGATGACTGCCTTTGCCCACAGCTCTCCTGGCATGGGACAGACGCGACTAGACCAATCCCACTTCAACTTTGCGGCTTTTAAAGCTACGTCAGTAATTTGCGTGTGACAGCGCAGTTTGGTGAAGCGGACTCTGTCCGTTAGTCAGACACCTAAAATACTGCACTCCATGCTCGCTTGCAAACCTTGATTTTGGACCACTGAAGTTCCATCAATGACAAAGTTTGCACACTGTTAAGTTAAATAATCAGTGTAAAACCACGGGCAGAACCTAGTAAGTTCCATAACAGAGTTTTCATAAGAATTTTATCTGAGAATTTTATAACAGACAGATAAAACAATCCCTTTAATGAGTAACACTGTTGTTAACAATAGAAACTTCCAGAGTTTATACTTTTTATAACCACGAAAGTATTTTATAAAACGCCCACGTTCAAAATCAAAATGCATCTTAAATTTTAACACCTCAAGAACATTCCTTAGATAAATAACCGTATCGCTACTATAAAGGCTTTATAACTATTTATACAATGATTTTAGCGATCATAAATCGAATAATTTAATATCTCATGTTATCTCTAGTTTTATTTCTATTTATGGCCAAAGATGAACTGGATTTGAACAGTTTCAATGAACGAAATTAAAATGGTGGTGAAGAAAAAATACGGACAGGTTTTATGAGTTCCGTAAAGATTTTTTTGTGTATTCATTTCATGATGTCTGGAGAGAGTGGGGGAGGCCTTTGCACAGCTGTGGGTGACCAAGACTAGTAGGTTCTATTAATTATGCATTTTACTCGATCTCTCAATCACGTCGACACCAAGATCTCGATCGGTTATTGATTTGAGTATCTTTGTTTCAAATCGTTCTGTAACTTCAAGGTATGCCTTTCTAACTGCAGTAAATAAAATTAAATACAAAATGTTCAACTATTGTTTTTAGGGTGTTTTTAATTAATTATTTCACTGTACCTCAAAAGATTAATCGTTCAAGTTTTGATGTTCTGGGTGAGAAATAATATAAGACCATACTTTACTCTTTTTTTTTAAAACTGAGTAGTGTATGGCAATTCACCCTGAAGAGGTAAATACACAAATCCACACAAATCCTAATGGGAGAAAAACTTTGTGTCGCTTATAAACCTATTGAACGGGTTAACTACGAACCTTATTTGTGTTGGAAGAACCCTGAAGAAGTATGAAACATTGGTGTTCTTCCAATACAAATTAAGTTCGTAGTGAACCCGCTTACATCCGTAATGAATTCGTCAAACTAAATAGTTTTTATAGTAAAATTAAACCTATTGAACTCTAAATAGCGGTATAAATATTGATATCAATTTTAAGGTTTGTATAATTTATGTTTCGCGGGCAACTGATAATGTGTTACGTTTCGGAACTACGATATTTCGATTAGTTTACGATCTTAAAATTCGACATCTAAAAATGTACGTGTAAAATTTAAGAAGTATGTTTTTGAAATGTTTTTTTTTCAGAAAGGATCATGTATATTTTAAACGAACGATTTTTTAATAAGCATTTCATAAAATATTCTATGTTCACCAAAACTACACACCTGCATACGGTTTTTTAACAACACCATCGGATGAGGAAGTTGATTTTTGCTTCCAGAAATCCACTTCCGATACTAATTGTGTTGTCCAAAGAAAATACAATATTTGCGCAGTCTAAGTAGTTTTAACTGGGACTTAAGAAAGACAAAAAGCTTAAAAGCTTTCAATGAAAATCAGACAAAAACAGAGTTTTTGTGAACGTTAGTTCGTAATGTATCTATCTGCATATTAAAAATGGTCCAAATTAACTCTCCAACGAACTTAAAAAACGGCCATAACCATAGCATTTATTGGCAACTATAAAAGTTGCATGAAAATGAGATCAGCCGCAAACAGCCCCATGAAGCACCGACTCGTGATAGAATAAATACCTTCTTTGTAAAAAGGCCTTAAAGGAAGCATTCTCAATCAATCTGCGGAAAGAGTCCGCAATTAATAATGCCTTAGCGAGCCACACACGTGACGGTGCAGGGCTAAATTAACTTGTGGAGAAGGAGCTGTCTGTATGAAATGTATGTTATTAGAAATATCATCAAAAAACTCTCCAAGGAAAAGCCCAGTAGTAGCATAAATATTGATATCCCACTAGGCAAAAGACTCTCTAAATTATAATGTATAAGGTTGTTTGTTGATTGTATTAATCGATGTGGTTTGATTTTATAGAGACAAACTACGTAAACTATACAATAATGAAATACCATCTATAAACTTATCTACAACTGCTGTGGTAGATCACAAATTTACGGCAACGTTGCTGCGTTAAAAAAACATTGTAATAAGGAAAAAATGTTTTAGATATAGAAAGAATTTTCGGTAGCCAGCTGAAGTGACATCAGATTTTGTGCAGTTATTTATTTAATCCTAATTAATATTATAAATGCGAAAGTGTGGTTGTTTGTCCTTCCTTCACGCCCTAACTAAGCAACCAATCGACTTGATTATTGGCAAAGAGTTAGTTGAAAAGATGGAGAGTAACATAGGCCACTTTTTGTCCTGGTAAAACATCAAACTCCCATGGGAGATTTACGGAAACATCCCCCTAGAAATGTGAAATTCGAATTAAATACGGGTGAAACCGCAGGGAACAGCTAGTTTAATATAAAAACCTGCTACCAATGGCCAAAGAATATCAGCTTAGTCCAGCTAGCTCTTGCACTACAGAATTAATACTTATTGCGGTACATTGGAATTGAATGGACTATTTCGCACCGCGCCGCGTCGCGCCGCAAAAACGGACAGTTTACTACGCGGCGGTTAGCAGAGAAGTGTCGCTTCACGGTTCATTTTTCTGTATATAAATATTATGCGATACAACAAAATATGGTTGCATTATTATCAAAGGTATCCGAACTCAAAATTTTGCATTTATTTTTATGATTTTAGTTTTTTTTATGATTAGAAAAATGCGTTCTCGCGGAAGACTGAATGAAATAGATTATTTTCGCGACCGCCCTTTGTACATTTGTGTTTCATGTATATTTGTTTTTTGATATATTTTTGGTGGACTATAAAGCGTTACGTATTGCATTGTATTTTTTACATGATTTTGCAAATGGTACAGTGAGGGCTTTTAGCCATCATTAGTTATTTTTAAAGTTCTTGCTTGGAAGATATTTGGTGCTTATATTAAACATTAAGTTTTTAAGCTCTACCAAAATGAAATTTAACATTGAGCCGACCTTAAACTGACGCATAAGTAACTTTTCCAAAATTACAATCTTTAAAAAGTAACTTTAATCTCTTATCAGGACCATCATTAAGTTATAACCATCAACTTTAAGTACAAACTTAACAATTTCATTAACTTAACTGGTAACAAGATGAAAACGATCAAATAACTCGGGTTGTAAGAATCTGCAAATGTGTGTTGTAAAAACACATCGTTATCTTTATTTAACACTTGCATAAGGACTTAAGTAGGTACTGAGTAAATCAGCTAGTGCACTGTTTAACCTTTTAGTCGTTTAAATTCACTCTTGCTGCTCAACGACCTAAAGTGGATAAATATAATTAATCCTGGATAATCCACACAGCATCATCTAGCCCCAAGCTAAACAGAGCTTGGGTCATGGGTACTAGATAACTGATATACACATTACACAGATAGATAGTTTTTTTATTATACATAGAAAATACCTAGAACACCCGGAACAAATATTTGTAGATTGTACAAACATTTCATTTTGTCCTAAGGCGGGAATCGAACCCGCAACCTTGTCCCAGGCGGACCTTTGCACTCTGCGCCGCGTCGGTTGTCAGAATCTTGGCCTCTAATAAAAGACTTTTCCAGGTATCTGGATTCTTTCACCATCACCATGACCATCATCTCTAGTAGCGTCGAGTTTCCGGAGATCGGCTTCCAGGTGTAAATCGAGCAATTCCTTTTTATTCTCATATTTTGTTTAGTTTGTTACGCAACACCTGAATAATTGACTTTATAAATGTAGGTACTTTCAGAGCCTTCTCATGTAAATGTCGCCACATCAGGGAACCTGCCATAGGCAAGGCAGAAACTTTTCTCTTGCGATACATTTCCGTTTTTAACCGACTTCTAAAAATCGAAGAGGTACTTTGTTAGGCTGTTTGCATGTTTTTTTAGTTAGTATATAATCGATTTAGATGATTCTTTTGCAGTTAAATTAATAGGTATTAAAATTTCCAATGGATTAGAATTAAAAAAACATAAAAGACAGTTTAACATTGAGGGTACCTTTACGAAGTCGGTTTTAGTATTTATAAAACAACATCAAATTCGATCCCAGCTTTTTCGTTTTATCCTTGACATCACAATTGCGCTGACAAAACCAAAACAAAGTGACGCTTGCTTGAATTGATGTGGTTGTTAATTTTAATTATTCGCTCACTGAATGTTTGAGCTAACGCTCAGGCGAGTTAGCTCAAACATTAGTCCTATGGGCTATTTCTGCTTTCGCGGCAAAGATTTCAAGATTTGGGCGATGGCGACAATATAGTGGTTGGAGTCAGTGGAGGGGCGTGACTCAGGTCAGCTATTTGTGACATCGAAAGGGCTTCCTCTTTGTTTAGGACCCTGATGATGATGATGAAGGGAAGGCCCACGTCCAGCTAGGAGGAGTAGGATAGTCATTGGAGGGTTTCGATTGCTAATTGCAGTCTATTTGCACCAATTACGCAAATTTCACCGTGACCTAATGTTACCACAACCACTCACGATAGTCCAAAAGCTATGTTACCATTGAGGCTTCATCATCATCATTACCTTTTATTAGTCCACTGCTGAATATAGGCCTCCGAAAATGACCGCCATAGCGCCCGGTCTTCTGCTTACCGCACCCAGCATCTGCCTGCATGCAGTCTTTCACAAAACATCATCCCACCCGGCCGGAAAGCGTTCTACACTACGTTTACCGAGTCGCGGGAATACGTTTACCCCACGAGGCATAAAGAGAACTAATAACCATAGGAAATGACTTTTCACAGTCACATATTCCAAAGTTTTTAAGGGCAATGGCTCATTAATGAACCTAGGGGATCACGACACGTAAATTGCAAAATGGCCTCCGTCATCCATACTCAGCATACCTAAGCTGATTTATAGCAAAATTCCTAACTCACTAAAGCAACTTTATTCTCAAGGTCTTAAAAACTACTTTGCAATATCAAGGTTAAGATGTTTAAGGGCAATTTAAAAGAAACTGTAACACTGATGTTGATATATTCTCGCTGTAAGAATATGTGGGGAATTTGAAACTGGAGGTAATAATTCTTTGATCAGACTATAAATAAGTCAACGCAACACCTTATTTCAATTAGTATCAACCACTTTTCTAATGTAGTGGGTGTCTAGAGTCTATCTAGTCTTCAATGAAGGCTCTAGAATTCTAGATTTATCTTGTCTGATTGAATTTTGTCAGAAGAGGTTTTAATCGCTAATCATGACTGGCAGTTTGAGAGATTGACGGGTGTTTGAATTTATGAGAGACAGTTAAATTGGAAGAGTGTGACTGTGTCATTCGCAGTATTCTTCGATATTTTTTTCACTTCAAACATGATATTGTAATCTCTTTATAAAATAACTACAACAAATTTTATTAAAAATGTATTCAGGGGCCCTAGTACGACTGGTAACTCGAATTCGATGGAAGTATTCGAATGATGCGTATTCGAATACTTCCATCGAATTCGAGTCCTTCATATACATTTAGCGCCTTGTAGCGCCCCTACCGGATCGAGAGGAACTATTTATCGTAGTTTGACACTGATCCAATCGTTTTTTACTAGCTCGATGATAGTTTTCGAATGATTTTGAAATGACAGCAGCAGTCGCGTATGCGGCATTGATGTTATAAAAGTAAGTAGACAGAGCACCTCCAACATAGCTTAGTCACAGAAATGCCTTTAATTGGTGCTACAAGAAAAATAAGGACGAACGGGAAAACCTTTCACTTTCATTTCACTTAGATCCGATGCAAGTATGCATCGAATCTAAGTATTTCCTTTGCGTCCTATTGAGCGTACCAAGTCTAACCCAAACCCGTCAATCATAGCCATAATCACATGTCAATCATCTCTTGATGTCGAAGATAAAAACGAATATATGCATTATATGTGTGAGTTGACAAACATAATTACAACTTCAGTGTTTTCACGCATAGCATAATACGAATAGGAAAATGAGACTCATTTGTCGCATTTTTGGCTACACTTCGTTTGTGTTTACCATTCTAAGCATGTTTCGTGGAAGATATCAATGGGTCTCGATTACATTTATCGAATGTTTTTGTAGAAACTCAGACTAAGCCTCTGGTATTTAATTTTTGAGTGTCCGTGGTCACCTCGACTGACCACAAATTTGATGAACGAAAGTTATAAAAAGCTGGCTTTTGCCATCGCCGTACAATAAAATTTAGTAAGTGAGTATCAAATACTGTCCAGTTATTTATATGTAAAACGGTAACAGATTATGTAAGTTTCCCATTAACGCATTCACTGCCCAGCTTCTGCAGCGCGATCCGCAGTGGCAAGCCATAGCTAGAAATCTTTAGGAACTAGATGTGCGTCATGGGGCTTGAAAGTGTTAATATAATATATTATATAATGCTATATTATAGCATTCGAAAAAGCAGTTCGTTTAGTCGTAGGCAGTGATGGTGTTGATAAACATGAGAGGAAGGTACTTAAATATACTAATAGTACTATATTGGTAGCAATTCAGAGGCGTGCTACCACGCAGCTCAAAAGTGTACACTCAAATATGGGATTTAACTCGTAACATTTAGATGCAATTCATATTAACGGCGTCAGTTGACAGACAGCTCGCGGGCCAAACGTTTGAAGTTTGTGAGAAGCCATTTTGTCAATGTAAAATGTATCTAAAGATTTAAGGCCATATTTTAATACACGTTTTAGTATTCTGTCGATTGATGATCGACATAGCTTTAAAAAATTTGCAAGCTGAAATGGCAGTGGGCCGGCCATATCTCGCGAAGAACCAACAAATGTTGGGGTTAACGTGTTCTTGAGTGAAGACCACGACTCGGTAAACGTAGTGTAGAACGCCCTCCGGCCAGGTGGGATCACGACCACGCCGGATACGTCAAGCTGAATGTGCTATGGCGTTCATTAGGGGAGGCCTTTGCCCAGGCAGTGGACTAAAAAGGCTGATGATGATGATGATTATGATGACTGTGTTAGCGGCATTGAATTAAAGTCCGCAGAGCTGTAAGGTTTAATGACAAAAAAGTTTTACGGCCTACTACGTCTAGATGCTGACAAGAGAGTACATAATGTGCCTTTACCGAATTATTTGTAAATTTTTTTACATCCTGTGTATAGCTGTTTACCCTGTATAGTACTCAAGACAGCTGATCTTAAGCTTTTGCAGCTTTGCAAATGAGCAAACTAGTATTTTGTGAGGCACTTAGCGAACGGCCCTTCTAAGGTACAAATGGGCCCAGTATTGTGACCCTAAGGGCAAAGCTTGCTGGAATCTCTGAAATTCTCAATAATTAACAATGTTGTTGTTAAAACGGCTGGTAAGAAAATTGCTATTTATACATTTAAGATGAAACTCCGTATGTGGCTCCTAAAGAAAGGTTTTTTGTGAAATCAAAGAATTATTTAAATGTTCATTTATATAAGTCAAACAAACGGCCCACTCGTGCCAAGAGAAATGACATTTCCCATGAAACTACTGGCAACAGTGTAGTGTCACTGGAAATTTACTTGTACCCGTAGCACTATCAGTAGTGTGACGGGAAAGTAAAACTTCCCATCACACTACTAGTAGTGCAAAGGTAGTGTCAAAGAAAAGAAACGGTTAAATATTGTACGTCCGATATTATTTTATTAATGTGGAAACTGTTATTTCCGTTTTATTTTTAAGATTTTTTGTTTACAGCTGGAAAAGTTCGAATTCGAACTCGATTTCACTCAAGTACAAGATACCACCAACCATCAAACTAATACTCAAATTGTACGTCATTCTTTAGCGTAAATGTCAAAATCTCACTCAACTTAGTTCATTACATTACCACGCTCGTCGGCGAGGAGCATTATCGAGTTTTACAGAATACAAAACTTTAAACTGCACTGATATTTAGGATTTGATATTTACATTTAGGATTCAGCTTAGTGAGGTTCGAAATGAGTTATATACAGGGTGTCCCACAGACATGCCACATGAAGGGAAACCTTGAATATTGTAAATGGAGCATTTTACTGAAAGAAGACATTATTTGAATTTAAATAACAATTTAAACTGCATTCATAGATATTAAAATAATTACATGGTTGAACCGGGAATCGAACCCGTTCTACGAGAAAAATAATCATTATGTAGTTTTATCATACCGATCGAAAGGCTTCATCGTCAGGATTACTTTTTGCTGAATAACATAGTATCAGAAATAAAAGGAAAATCATGAATTACAAAATCAATCAATTTATCAAATGCTCAAAATGTAGACCTCACTTCCTGTAGAATACAAAGTCGCACTCTTTTGATTATTTCCTTTTATTTTGTCTTTCGGCTCAGGATACGGCTTCATTTGTTGCATACGTACCTACTAATTACGTATCTCTTCATCGTTTTATCATGTACTTAAATTGTAATAGGGAAATGATGCGTACTTCTCAAGTGGGTACATTTATTAGTAATAGGTACTTGTGATACTGTCAGTTGCATGTCCTTATAGCAATGCCAACTTTTAATTTTTCTGAACTAAATTTCACATCAAATGTTAAAATTCATGGTCTTCCTTTTATTTATGACACCATGTTGTTTAGCAAAAAATAATCCTTATGATGAAGCCTATCGATCGGTATGATAAAACTACATAATGATTATTTTTCTCGTGGAACGGGTTCGATTCCCGGTTCAACCATGTAATTATTCAAATATCTATGAATGCAGTTTAAATTGTTTTTTAAATTCAAATAATGTCTTCTTTCAGTAAAATGTTCCATCTACAATATTCAAGGTACTTTCCCTCCATGTGGCATGTCCGTGGGACGCCCTGTATATATAGCAATTATTCTTATCTTCTAGGTTGCTTTAATTTCTTTTTGTAGGTACATAAATACGAAAGCAAAAAGCTTTCTAGTTCTATGGAAATCGTAACATACATTTCTTTTACACAACATTTCGTAAGTTATTGTGTTTCTTGTTAGTTTCAATAGTAATTATTCTTGATGAAAGAATTATGCGAAGAATTATGTTTATTATGAAAGAATTATTATGTTAAGGAAAGAATTTAAATAATTAAATACAATCGAATTTACTAATTTTGTGGGTCATTAGAAGTTTATTTAGAAATAGGTATATTAGAAATAATAAAAAATTACAGCATAGAATGCTTATAATTGTTATCTCTTAGATCAAAGACAAATAAAATATTTTGTTTTATTACAAAACCATTACATTTATGCATAAAAATGTAGTTAATATTTTATTTCCTTTCGAAAGTCACATAAAAATTAAATCAAATACCTACAAAGATGCGTATCTCGATAAAGAGCGATTCCGATTATCCCATAAATATCGATTCATATCGATTTTTTCGATCTCTCCGAAAAAAGCATTGCACCAATCAGCAATTAGTTGTATCATTTTCATTTGAAAATGGCATCAAACTAATTATACCTGCTTATAATATAAATGGTAAAGTTTCATGTTTAAATGTTTGTTACTCCTTCAAACTAATAAACGGGTAGTTAGTAGAAATTTAGTTTAAATGTAGTTTTAGACCTGGATTAAAATAAGTCAAGTATTTGTGTTATTGTATTTTATCTAGTTTTACGTAAAAATAACTATTAGCTTTTAAAAATGCTTAGTAGGTATGCTTAGTTTAAGTTTAGTTTTTGACCTGGATTGAAAGTCGTCTATTTTTTATGTTATAAAAGTATTAGCTAGTTGAACGTAAAAATAACTCAAAGTTTTTAAAAATACATAGTAATTAAGTATACATAATGCATAACAAAACAAAAAGTTCATACAGGTTTTAACACAAAGTCATATAAACCGGAATATTCCATACAGAGTTACTGGAAAAACACTCAAAGAGTATTTAACTTACAAATAGTTCGTTTCTGATATCACCTCGCTTCTTAACTAGGTCCGTGCTACGATTTAATTATACGAAAAAACAGACGAAGAAACTGCCATTTTTCACCGGCAATTTATTAAGTTGCACTACTAGAAGGGTTTTTACTTTGCTACGGTAAAGACAGGTTACGGCCAAAGGTCATCTTAGGTCAGGTGATGAGCCTACTTTCACTGGTAAGACTTATTTTCAACAGAAAATCACTCAATTTCAACCTTAAATGCATGATGTTAAGGTAGTAGGACTCATGGCAGATTAGTAATTAAATAATTTGAAGCTCAACTTTGGCACGGGATTGTGAACTTTATATTGTAAGACACACGTTCTGTTGCATAATTTTGAGTGTTTGGAATTATTGTTGCAAGAATCTGCAATCGTTGGATGATATTCCATTCTAATCCATAGGTAATGCAAAGGTTTTATACAAGACGATAGATGATTTTAATTTTATTTATATACAATTTAGGAAATATAAAAAAACTATCGTATTTTAACAAATTTATTAAGGACTAGCAGCGCCTCGCGGTTTCACCCGCGTAGTTCCCGTTCCCGTGGGAATTCCGAGATAAAAAGTAGCCTATGTCCTATTCCAGACTATAATCTATCTCTGTGCCAAATTTCATCCAGATCCGTTTTGCCGTTCTGGCGTGATTGAGTAACAAACATCCATCCATCTATCCATCCATCCATCCATCTAAACTTTCACGTTTATAATATTAGTGAGATTTAAGGGGTTAGGGGGTGAGACGTTGGTTTTCTTCCAACACAAATAAGGTTCGTTGTTAACCACTTACATTCGTAATTAAGTAGGAAAAAGTACTTCACTTTTTAACTTCACACTCACTTATAAATAACCTATGCCTCATATAAACATGCAAAAAATGTAATATTCAACTTGAAAAGTGCATAGTAAATAATTTAGCACATAAATTTATACTCACTTTTACCATAACAACCAAAAAATACATAAAGCTCGTTTTTAGCATAAACACCTGTTTTTTTTTAATTACGCGCGTAATTTAATGTCTGTAGGTACTTAACTCAGGAACTAATTAAACCAAAATACAAAACGTAACCCAAAATGCATCGCACTCGAAACATTCGCAAGATGTCCGTTCACGATACAAAAAGAATATCTATCACTCGGTCCGACCTTAATTAACAAAATTCTCTTTGTCTGAAGGACATAAAATTTTACGAGAATCAAGATCGGTGTACAACCGCCTCAGTTGTAGCGAGAGTCCAGGAATTAGGGATGACTGGATGTGGTAAGGACTTTTTGTCAGCGAAAGATTTAATGCATTGCAATACAGCGCGGGGCAATGCAGCCAGCGTTTTGGGAACGCTTCCGATTGGTATCTATTGATAACAGTATGGAATTGTTGAGCTACCTCTAGATTGTGTGTATCAGTATGCAATAAGCTCAACTGATTCAATTTAGAATATAAAAAAAATCTCTTCTCTGTTCTTTTTTCTCCTCAATTATATTTTTTAGGTTAATAAAGTAACGGGTTCGAGTCCCGCCGTAATTGAAATTTTTTGGGAACTTATTTCATAGTATATTCTAAGGTTATTTTCGCGAGAACTCATAATAAAACAGTGTTTTATCAACTTATTTCATTTCTTAATAAAGCAACGTTTATATTGTCTAAATTACAATGACTTTTAATCAGGAATTTAGGACACTTTAGGACAGTTTCTAAAGTGAGCTGATGATGATCTTATATCCAAATCAATACAATAAATAATAATAATGAAGTCCTTCGTTAAGGGATGAAACGTTGGGTGTCCTTCCAACACAAAACTAGGTTCGTAGATAACCCGCTTACATTCACAATGAATTTGTCAAAGGACAGTTTTTATGTGTTTGCATTATGGCAAAGCTACCAAAATGTCACAGTCTCCCAAACTGAAGTCAGACGAAAATTGAGGTAAAATGGTCTCGTCCAGTATCTCTAAGCTGAACGCCAAAAATACGTAAGAGCGCACAAAAAATTGGAGCAGAGCAAGTATGGAAAAGATCCATAAAATTTAATAGGTTTTCCTTCAAAAAGTACTTACGTGAGCGGCCTTTATACAGGCACATCAGTCTTTTTGGCGTCTTTATGGCCTCGAGGAAATTTCAATTGATGCCCAAATTACACCTCGAGGTGCATTTTGAACCAGAACTTTTAATAAGATCGGATTTTGGAGACGTTTTTGCTGTGCATTTTATATTAATAGTTTCAACCTGCGGTTTCATTGTGCGTGCTTCTTGGATAAGTAGCAGTAGTCGGGACATAAAATAATCGTTTGATATGTCAGAAATTTCTCTCTAAGGATATTTCAAATACAAGTTTTAGGAGTACAACGTACAAGTTTTGTGTTTTTTCTTTTAGTTGAAAGGCGAATCACAGTAGTCCTACCAGTTATCAATGAGAAACATGTATGCAAATCATAAATTCCGTTCACTGACGAACGTAGGTAATGTAATTGTTGCTTGCGCTCGCCCGTGCCGGGCAGTCGATCATTGTACCTACCCCGCTTGCACTTACCGGGTCTGGCCTGCCTGATTCACAGATGCTACCTAGCCTACGTTTTAACATTTACTATGTACGAGTAGACTGTTTTTTTAGGTACATACTAGTAAATTTATATTAGGTATATTATAGAGACTATGGCCCGTATTATGAAAGCTTGCTCAGTCATAGCTCTATGCATAAGTGACGTTTATGCCATAGGAAAGCGATACTCAAGCATAGATCAACGACTGAGCAAGCTTTCATAATACGGGCCTAAGAGGCTTACGGACAAACCGAATTACGGTTTAAATTAGCTTTATGATATAATCAGTACTTACTGTGAAACAAATAAATGAAAATAAAAGGTTGATATTTTTTGTGTTCTCGGTAAAATTAGAATGAGAGAGGTAGATCATGTCTGAAACCACAAGTCTGATTAATTTTAATTCATTGATCGACGGCCGAGTACTTAAACGCAACTCAGATGTAAGCACGGCTCAAGTCACGATTTTTATTTATTTTTTCCTAAAAAATTTGCCAAAAAAATCTTGCTTATCATCCCTGACGCCCTATTTTTTTCCCCCAAATTCGCAATAGATTGTATCGTTAGAAAAAAATGGGTACTAATATCAATTTGGTACACTAATTCGGGGAAAAGTACACCAATAATGAATGGGCTGAAACGAAACACGAAATTATATCCAACACGAAATTTCGTGTTTCGTTTAGGCCTCCTGACACATGAGAGTAGCTGCAAGCACATTGAAGCTACTTAATACATATAGAGCTCTTAAAATATTAACGGACAAAATACCTATTTAGACTGGAACTCTGGGTAGAGAGGTGAGAACAAATTTTAATGATCTAAAAACATCACAGATGAATTTAAAAAAATTGGTTTGGCATTCATTTTTCAAAATGTGAGCTGTTTATTTCGGACTCTTGTGTAGACAAAAACAATCATTCACATTCACAATATCGTTTCAATTGTAAATACTAGTTTTATTTTGTTTCTATTATTAAATTGTAATTTTCTTTGTTAATAAGCGATTTAGACTTTATTTTAGTTCCATCCCCGAGATTTATAAAAAAATCCAGATGAACAAAACAAAAGCGTCTCGCAAAAAGCACCGGTTCTGCGCCCGCGCTCAATTAGTACTTTCCAGTGCATGCCGATACCAAGGGCCATCTTCACTGCCTTATTGGGAGGCGCTGTACGGGGGAATAAGGTCGAGAGATATGTCGACAGATTGTCAATCGAAATATGCACGTTAGCGTTGACGACCATGAGGCTAGTTATGTTTCGGGTTTGTAGTAGGTTTTCGTTAGTTTTTTTTTATCGTCTCGGCCTTTGTTTGAGCACAATCTCACCAGATGGAAAGCGACGATGTATCACTCTTACCTTGAAGAGACCTACGTTGTAATTGACTGGATTAACAGCAGCAGGGTGCGTGTTCCATACCTCAGCGGTACGAATGATGCCACCTTCATCATTCGTACCTCTGAGGTGTGGAACACGCACCCTGCTGCAGGAAAACCGCTTAGCGCGAGTGGACGGTATATACAATACAATGCAATACAAATATACTTTATTGCACACCAAATTATTAATACATAACAGAACACATAGACAAGTAGAGATAATGTACAATGGGCGGCCTTATCGCTAAGAGCGATCTCTTCCAGGCAACCTTAATATAATTATAATAATAGGTATATATATAATGTATAATGTATATATAATGATGCCACCTTCATTCGTACCGCTGAGGTGTGGAACACGCACCCTGCTGCAGGAAAACCGCTTAGCGCGAGTGGACGGTATATCCATTAAGTAGGGGTGGTATAAATGTCCTGGAGTAGCGGCTGTAGCACAAGACTGGACCGACTGGCGGAATAAAGGGAAATTTTGTACCCTGCAGAGGTTTCCACGGGCTGAAAATATGCATATTTAGATAATTTTCAACTTATTGGCGTGGACGCTTGAAGTATTCAATTTTTTTACCGATTTGTGAGGTGTTATGTTCGGCCGTGTGGTCCGAAAGTGGAGGTTTTATGTTCGGCCGTATGTATATTGGAGGCGGCTCAAGACCGATATTCGAGGTGTCGTTTGAAGCAGACCTATATTCAGCAGTGGACGGGCTGATGATGTGTGTAAGGGAGAATGCAACGACACACGACGGACGTATAGAACAAAATTGTGTGTTCCATTTTTGCTATTTGGAAACAAAACCCTGGAAATACTGACCATAGTTTTTATTAATTTATAATTGTGGTTTATGTGATGCTGTAATGCAAATAGGTATTTTGTTTTTCTTTTTTTAGATCAAACTAAATATCGTTGGACATATCTCGCGAACCGAACACCTTGTGCCATCTCGAAGCGCTTATAAATCAATTTTGGGTGCGGTCGGGCCCAGTATGGCGCAACTCACGAAGAAAGTGCCTCCACCGGGCTTCATACCCACTTTTTTGACACTATTCTGAGCTGACTGGTAAGATGTAGAAGGATATTCCAATGATGCTAAGCAGAAATGCAGAGATGGCATTGTGTTTTTGTCAGTATTGCTACGATCTTGAAGGGTGACCTTTGTCTTGCAACAGGTACGATCGCCAAAGATTCCGCTTTTCCCTTTTTGAAACATTGTCGCTTGCATGCGGTTAGCCAGCTGACCCCACCTACTTCTTTTGTTCTCTTATTTTGACCGATCGAAGACATACGCAAACATCTGTTTTGTTTTGAGCCCTTCGTTTTTATGACTTTTACACTTTTACTAAAGTTACAAAAAGCAACGTTTTTATGACTTTTACACTTTTACTAAAGTTACAAAAAGCAACGTTTTTATGACTTTTACACTTTTACTAAAGTTACAAAAAGCAACGTTTTTAAGCGGGGCAATGCAGCCAGGGTCTTGGGCGCGCTTCCGACTGGTATTGATACGGATCAGTTGAGCTACTTGTAGATTGTTTACAACAGTCTGCAGTTAGCTCAATTGTATATACTAGTTTTAATTTAATTCTAATATTTGATTGGGATTTTCTTCATCACGAGTCAATGTTTTAGATTAAAAGTTTTGCACTTAGTTTTAATGACTAGTTGCCAATTAACTAAATAATAACGTAAATTCTTTAAGGCGAATAGTAAGGCAAATGACCTTGGGCATTTCCGCGCGCCTGTATGCAGCAATCAGTGCTTGTTTTCGATTCAGCATACCATGTAGTGCCCTAATCAACCAAATAATACGATCCTCTGCGGTTAGGTGACGAGAAACTGGTCAGGTTTGTATCACAGATTTTGTAGGCAAAAATACGTTTTTACGTTTAATATCGTTATTTTGACTGCTTTTCGACGATAATGGACCGCCAAGAGATAGGTATGAACTATGTGAATCACTATACATACTGAGTTTAGTACTGATCGAATTTGAGACACCGATAAAAAGTGTGTTCGAAGCAACTAAACACACACTATAACTAACACTATAACAACTAAACTATAATTAACGGCAAACATTTGGGTCCGCCAAGCTTTTTGTCAAGATATGTGTTACAGGATATATAAATTTCAAAACTCCACAATCAATATATAGTCTGTTACTTTTTAGGTTAGTGATTGTGAAAGAACACTGTTTATTGTTGGGTTATTGTTACCTGACGGTAATCTTAGGCTTGGATAATTAACTTACAATAACCGAACATAATGTTCGCACTCAATACAAAAAAGTCTATGCAGGATCAATAGCTTTGCATGAGGAGCTCTGTGCCGCAGCGGGCAAGTTCCGCCAAATGGTTCCACAGTCGGCAGATATTCATTGTTCCGAGGGTAATAGTTATAAAAATAAGAAAATTATAAAAAACTTTATGACAGAGCCCCGAAAATCGCTGCTATTGGTGTTCAAAAGTTAACAGGGCAGGGGTACCTGCTAGTCGATTCACAGAAAAATCACCCTTAGAGGGTAAAGGCGGTATTTTTGGTCATAGTACTTCTTTTAAAGAGTTTGGAATGATGACGGTATTCAAGATGATCGATCAATGTGAATCATCATTACCAATATGTATATACCTAATGAACTTGCGATTTTTTTTTAATTACGTAGGTACGTAGGTTTTTTTGATTACGTACCTACCTATAAAATTTAAAGTTCTTTTAGATTCGTTTATTATATTTAGGCTCATATACAAAATAGACAAAAAAATATGTCCGAGCTAAGCTTATTATGATAAATAAACAATTTTTTTAAAACTATGATTGTACTGTAGTACAAGTCCTTGGCTCTAATCGAAAATACCAATTAAGTATCTCAAGAGTTTATGATTATTTTGTAGACTGATTCTATGCCTTACAAAATTTCAATTTTAAACTGTACCTGACAAAAATTGTAATTGCGCTTTTCAGAGGTTTTTATAGTCACGCAACTACCCTCATAATTGGCTTTGATGAACATTAAAATTGTTTCAAAAATTACCTCTACATAATTTAATGCATGTTTATTGGTCGATGGTGCTGATTGAAACGCTGTTTGAGATATACTATAGGGTTGATATTTAGTTTTAATAATTTTAAATTCCTCAGACGAAAGAACGGGAAAGGATTATTTTTATTTTTTTTATTTTGAATCTTCCGCAGGAAGGGCCTACTTTCATGCAGAAGTCTGAAGAGAATACAATAAACGCCCTTTTCATCCACCCATCTCATAATATACCGGATTAAAAAATTCGAGTTAATCCAAGAAGGTTGGATTATATCAAACTTTTAAATGTTGAATCGTTTTAGAATGCGACCCAATCATGTCCAGTCCAGAAGTCTCCATCCAAACTGTAATCTGTTATTAATTAGTACAACATTTCGGACCTCACTAAATCGCCCAGGTATTTAATGTTATCTCCACTTTAACACTCTGTTTTGGCTCGTAAGTCTGGGCAATAAAGTGCAACAAGATATAATTTGCATTGGATTAAGGCGACGCTAATGTTTATTTGCTGAATTAATGGTGAAGTTAAGTAATCTAATAAAGTATTGTTGACTAAGCGATGGCCGTTTTTGAGATAGCTTAAGGCTGGATTCCGTCGTCTAATAGTAGTGATTTTGATTTTAGGTTTCCTTTGGAAATCATAAAATGGCTGTGTCTCAAAAAGTAGGTTTTATTATAATATTGGGGACTATTATTAAAAATATAGTATTATTAAATATAGTGCTATTATTTCATTTGTGGTTTAGAGGATCTGCCAAAATATTTTATTACAAATTAAATACTTACCAACTATTTTCATATTAAATAATATGCTTTAAAGTCATGACAATATAAATTTTTAAATTGAAATGCGAATTGTCAGATTGTTTGCAACTGTCTAGAGTTAGCTCCATTGTTTCAATTGTAAATACTAGTTCTAATTTATTACCCGACTACTTTATATTCTTTGATTGAAAATTCCCTTTGTTAATAAAGACCTATATAAATACAATTTTTATGTGAGATATTTACCCATGAAAAATCAAGAAGTTAACATAACATTTATGTATTATATAATATAATATTTTTATTAATAATAACATCTTCGCCTTAACAAAAAGTCTCAAAACGACCCCAAATGACACTGCGCACTCGTAAACACTGCCATTGTCGTTTCAGTTTATAACGCTTTAAATTACAAGAAATGTAATAAAAACATTTGCAATACCTTCGAGATAAAGTTATAACTTTCTTTGTAATGTTGTAAAATGTTGTAATCTTTAAGTTGCAGAGCCGTGAAGGAATTTATGGAATATTGTGCGTTTTTCGTAATTTAAGTAAAATTGCGGGGAGTAATTCGTTGATGCCCACCATCATTATGTATGAATGCAGTTGCTCAAATTTGAAAAAGTATATAAAACTAGCAGCGCATTGCGGTTTCACCCGCGTAGTTCCTGTTCATATGGGAATTCCGGGATAAAAAGTAGCCTATGTTCTATTCCAGACTATAATCTATCTCTGTGCCAAATTTCAACCAGATCCGTTCAGCCGTTCTGGCGTGATAAAGGAACAAACATCCATCCATCTATCCATCCATCTAAACTTTCACGTTTATAATATTAGTGAGAGTGAGATAATAATTTTATTCAAAAAACAACTTAGGATTATTGGATTAAAAGAGTCCTTTGTCTTATGTTCATAAGGTCTAAAATAATACAATCGCCTGAACTCGATTTGGTTAGGCAAAAAAAAAATTAGTTAGTATTATTAACAAGGGTTGAGCCTAAAAGCGTGTCAATATCATCATAACAGCTTATATGCGTCCACTGCTGGACATAGACCTCCGCTTCCCCTATAAAATAAAAGACGCTTGAATCTATCATTCAGCGGGTTTTGTCGTTATTATCACCCTTGGCAGACTGAACGTGTACCTACACGGTGAATCTTCTTCATGGTCTCTTATGAGTCGATGATACCAGAAATCGCTTAGCGTTAGCTAACATATCTTCCATAAAACTGAAGCATTTACTCTGAGATTAATATAAATTCAAGTTCAGGATTGATGCTAGAACTACTGTTTCGCAAAAAAACGACTAGATAAAAAAAAATCGATATAAAAAAACTAAAGTTCGCTCTAAACTGTACAATAAATCGTCGCTATTCAATAAATACTATTTTGATACTTTGTACAGTAAACAAACAGAATAGGTATAAAGCGAAATTACTATTATTTATTATAAAATAAACAAATACTTGATTTTTGCCCTTGATTTTTGCACACGTCGCTCTGCTCTGTCTCGCTCAGAACGCGAAATCTTATGCAGGATAGGCATAATGAATTTTACAAAATGGCGTCGTATGGTACCCCTTCAACTCGCCTAGTATCAGTAGTACGATGATTTAATCCGATGAATGGACTGATGGCACTTTTTAGTCTCATCAGTCCGATGATGCTGATCAATACAGATCATCGCACTAATGAGCCTTTTAGCCCGATTTTTACACATTTCGACTTTCCCAAAAAAAGAAATGCATTAACTTCAGTTTATTTTTTCCATTTCGCAAGACTATATTTCCTCTCTATTGGGTATGTGCTCGATGATTTTTTCCAACAAAAAAATGTTAGCCTATAGAAAAAAATAGGTATTCCTATTTTTCTTTTACCACCAGTCATGTCTACATACCTTTCTGGAGATAAGCTGAGCGGTTTTCGATGATCTTATTGATATTCATCTGTGCACATCCGTCGAATAACACTTTTTTGTTGTATCGTCTATTGCACTAAGCGTTATGCTGATCATTGGCACACGTACTCTGAGCCTATTCCTATTTTGGCGCAGGGTCATGGAGGCAGAACCACCTCATTCTTATTAGGTACTTACCTTTTTGTGTCACTTACTACCTCTACTACACGGTTGTCTGGTAGAGATCGCTCCTGAGCGATGAGACCGCCAATGGTCACATTTTTCTTATTTACTCCATTTTATCTTTGTCTGTTATTTTTAAGTTATGTGTGCAATAAAGCATTTTCTATCTATCTATCTACTGTTTTTATTTTTCGATTTTCGTTTAATTTTTTTTGTACGTGTTTCGAAATATGCTCGAAACAAATGTTTATTTTTCTTCTCGCTTCGACGCCATAGAAATGCAAAATTCCAATAGAATTGGCAAAGCTCCCCGTATGGAAAATCCAGAAGCCGACTGGCGATTCTAAATTAATTTGTAACGCGATGCTATCTCAACAATAGGCGGACTCCAGTAGCCATATAGAGCAGCCATTTTAATTGAGCGAGGTACTGCACGCGAGAGGTTAGGCATCTTTCACTTTTCATACAACAAGTTATCTGAGTAAAATTTTTGCTTTAGTAAATTGTTTGCTCGGGGAAAAAGGAAGTTAGCAAGTTTTTTATCGTATTTTCGACTCAGTCCATGTATGTCGTGAGAGTCAAATTAAGGAAACTACCCAAAGCAGGCAAGAAAAGGAGGTAAGAAACAGAGGTAAGCACTTCTGTGTATTTTTAAGACCTTCGCTAGTCATCTACTTCCTTCTCCTACTAATCCATTTTTGATATTTTTATCATAAATATCAATGTCACAGCACAGACTAGCGAATAACTCTCGTATTATAACCGTCATGAAATTTGCTTAGAGTCCTGAGACGTCACAACATGGCCGACAGCGTCTTCCAAGTAAAAAATAACACGATTTTTAAAATTTTAAGAAGACTACATATTTTTAAATACTTTTTATATCTGAAATCTATAAATACAGGTTTTTGCAGTCAAATGCTATAGATTTTTTTTAGCGCCAATCTCACTAATATTATAAACGTGAAAGTTTAGATGGATGGATAGATGGATGGATGTTTGTTCCTTTATCACGCCAGAACGGCTGAACGGATCTGGATGAAATTTGGCACAGAGATAGATTATAGTCTGGAATAGAACATAGGCTACTTTTTATCCCGGAATTCCTACGGGAACGGGAACTACGCGGGTGAAACCGCAAGGCGCTGCTAGTTTGATATAAGTCAAGTAGCCTATTAAATTAAAAAAAAAAACATTAGACCATTATACTCACCGCCTTAGTCAGCTAAAGCCCAGAGCCCGCTAACTAGGCTATCAGCTATCGCCGCTTGCACCCCATTTATAACTATGTCCATTTAGCACCGCCAATAAATTAGTTTTGTTTTAATGAGCCCCTGCGTACCACCAGTTCATTAGCACTCACATGTTAGGTATTTTGTTTACAGGCTTGGGATCTATGAGGTTAGAGACTCATTAAAACGACGCATTGTATCGTCGAAATCAGTGTTGATATTTTCATAAAATAAAGTACACTAACTGGAAAACCCAAAATTCTCTCTTTCATTGTTACCTGATAGAATACACCTAAATTGATTCAAATGCTTAAGAAAATTACAGTAACGAATAAAATAATTACAACTAATATTTACACTCACTTACTTTACTTTTTTTTACTTTTATTTCCTAAAAATCAAAACCGTCACCAGAAGCCAGAGTGCCCAGAATGCTGGCAGCATTGCCACGTTGAATGGCAATGCTAATTTGTTGACCGAAATTAAATCCAGCATTCCGATCACCTGTGGACTCTATTAGCAGTTTTGTAAAAAAAATTGTATATAGTATGTGCCCAGGACCCCAAGGACCTAGGGTTTCCACCCCTAACGGCTCGAATAGGTAACCTCGGTCAAGATTAGCGTATTTCCGCCGTTTGAGGGACTCCGCTGATGTTACTGCGGAACCAGCCCTTACTGATGTCCCTACAAGATGAGAAGGTACTAAGTGTATCTATAAATTAAATTCGCTCTTATTCATTTCACCTCAAATAAGCACAGCTTTTGAAAGGGGAATGAGGTGACTGTTGTTTTTTTTGTAACAACATGAATGTTGACGTAGAAAACATCCAGATTTGAAGCAAAATAATAATAGATCATTCTAGTCTTTTTCACCATGGTAGTAATAATAAAACCTACTGCGTCTCAAGCAGCCTTCATGAATGCTCGTATGAGGTTCATAAAATAGGTTGTCAAATACAGATTTTCACGGAAATTCATATTGCGCTCTAGATTCTCTTAATTAAAATTGATTTTACTGTAATTTCAGTATTTTATAGATTGAAAATATCTTTACATAAAACCGTGAGAGCGAAATCAGGCCCTGCATCAAAAGTGATATGATTCAATTTTTATTACAGCAGATTTCTCAAATAAAATTAATACAATTAACCTTGTCATATTAATAGCCAAGTTTGTTTCTTTGCAAAACACTTCAATTTGGCGCTTCCCTGCGCACACGCATATCTGTCAGTACTACCGAATAAAAATGTATTTTAACTACACAATTATAAGAATTATTAAAGGAACGGTACTTTCGCTCAAAAACTAATTATTTTTAGGGTACGGTAATGGGTGATAAGAAAACGATTTAATGAGGTTCCGTGGTTTCCTGGCCTTTTGATTGTATGCAATTAGAATCATGCTGTTTTGCCGAATCTAAGCTTAACATAATTTTGCATAAGTTTAAGTTTACTTATGCACATGGGTCTTCGTTAACCCCGTGGGAATGCTGAAATCTGACAACGTCAAAACTTTTTAATGTTTCGGGTTGAAATTTCGCAGTCACGCTGTAAGCAAAAATTGTACCTGTATGATAACAAAGCCCAAAAAGCTTAAAAAATATTATACCATCTTGTTTAATATTATCAGTGGGCAATATAATATGGTGCTCTGAAAAGGTAGCATCGGTACAGTTAGGTGCAGTAAGCACTGTCGGCGCATGATTTGTAACGCTCCCTGTTGTACGTGACTGTACCATAAGGCCAGTATCATTGGAATCATCATCATCAAATAATTTTACAAATTTCATAATCCTATTGCATTCGTTTTTCAAACGTATCATTTTGTTTTGAACTCAATTTCGAATCAAATACAAAACAATAAAAACAAATGACAATAGGGTGTTGTTCTGAGAATATGCCGTCTTGTTCCTTTATTCGTCGAACAATTTTCGGTTTAATGTAAAGTACAAGATTGTGTTTTTGTTTATTCAAATCGCTAATCGCTTCGCTCTTTTCTATAGTTTATCCCGACAACCGAGACATGTCACCAGGTCGCGTACGTGTATTCTTGTAAGTCGCTGGTTCAATTCCGGTCTCAGGTGTGCTATAGAAGATTTGGTTTCTGTTATTACTGACAGTGGAGCAGTTTTAGTAAATTTTAGGGAAACAGAAATACTGTCAGACAAATAAACTGCTGAAGAAGCGCGTTGACGTCTTTTGTATGGAAAAGCATACTCTAGTGCACCGGATTTAGGGAAATTTTCACGAGACGTCCTCAACCAGTAAAAAGTGTTCCGTTCAACAATTTTCATTTTGCTTTATTTCATACGTATATTAACTATTCAATGATCAAAGCTCTTATTTTTTTTCAAGTATTTTTTTTTCTTGCCAAAAATGAAGTATTACCAATTAGAGCACCGATTTTATTCCCAATAGGAGCACCTGCCAAGAAATTTCTAGTGATGTAGTTTGTTGATTTTGTCAAGAATTTGATTATTGACTGATTTTTCTTAAGTCCACAGGCAGGGCACGTCTAATAGTAATAAATAAACAAATAAAAAGTTTCTTTATTCAGACATTGTCCATGGATTACACGTCACATAAAAATCAAAAAATTAAGAACAAAAAACCAAATAGATATAAATTAAAAAAAAAATACAATCAAATAAAAAATTCAATTAAAACTAGTATTTACAATTGAAATAATTGACCCAACTGCAGACAAATAATTGACCTATTGCAAACAATCTACAGGTAGCTCAACTAAATTTAAATGAATTACTACGAGTATTATTTAATGAGTGTAATGAGCGTCTTAACGAATCAGCTTAACACTTTCACTGCCTAGCCTCGTCAAGCGAGCCACCGCTGATGGGCATGTACACATACGCATTGAACCTTGAGCCACGAAAGCAGTCAATTTTTCTACTCCTAGACATAGGGCTCACAATTTAACCATTTATTTCCGTTACCATATCCTTCCAACCGCTATTTTATTGAATACTAGCAGTGCCTTGCGGTTTCACCCGCGTAGATCCCGTTCCCGTGGGAATTCCGGGATAAAAAGTAGCCTATGTTCTATTCCAGACTATAATCTATCTCTGTGCCAAATTTCATCCAGATCCGTTCAGCCGTTCTGGCGTGATAAAGGAACAAACATCCATCCATCTATCCATCCATCTAAACTTTCACGTTTATAATATTAGTGAGAGTGAGATTCGCATAATTTTTTCTCCTCCGTCGCTAAAACTGAAGCAAAATAAAATAACTTCCCATAAATCCTACTTTCGCCAACCTTTAAAGTTCAAAGACTCCATTCTGCTTACTCCATAAAAATAAAGTGAGATACGAGCGCAATTCCACAATGCATGCTCCAAAAGCTTAAAACAAGAACATTTCTTAAAGTTATGGAGGCACCTTGGTTTATTTATGATGATCGGGAGACTTTGTTCTCAACGGTAGGAGAAAAGAGACGAGAGACCAGACTATGGATGGGACATTATTGAAGCCGCAGCGTTACATTTAGTTCCAATCTTTTATTTAGGCTTCAAGTGAATTAAAAAAATTACATTATGGTAATGTGCTTGTATAATGTGTGTAGATGCTGGATTTAAAAAAAAAAATCTATGTAAATGATGTGATTTAAGTTTAACATTCATCTCAGCTAGTATCCATAACGCAAGCTCTGCTTAGTTTGGGGCTAGATGATGCTCTGTGGATTTCCAGCATTGTTTATTTATTTATTTTTCTGGAAAAGTGTGTCCGAGGTCACAGGCAGAATAGATAGATAGATAATACTTTAATATATACCACACAAACACAGAAAACAGTACAGAAACTATTTAGTTTCTGTACTAGTTTCTGTCCATCCAAAGGTTGCCTGAAAGAGATCGCTTGGTAGTGATAAGCCGCCCTTGTACTTTGTCTACTCGTAGCAAATACTAAGCGATCTCTTTCAGGGAACCTTTGGGATGGACTGGACATGTACGAACAACAAAGACGGTAGCACACAAAATCCTACTTGTCTGTTCATACTCCGACGGTTCAGCGTTACAACTCAACAGCATCATCCCTCCAAGCAAGGGAAAAATATAGGCTTTCACATGAGATGGTGTGATTGATTTACTCCAAGTCTGTGCCAGTTTGTGGGTCAGCTGGTGATAGGTGAGGGTCGCGGAGTGAAGGATGCTCATTCGAGGTATTATAGCCGCTGAATGTATGAAGATTGATTGTGGGAGGATTATTGAAAATAGAGGAGAATAGAACCTCTTGAAACCTTGGGAAAAATAAGTAAATACACGCGATAAATACCCGGTATAAAGTATTAATTATTATTTGAAACATTGGGAAGTAGCTGATTAAAATAGTGGTCGAGTAATTCCTAATAGAATTCCTTTTTTTTCTTCTGAAACTGCATGGTTGTCTTCACCTAAGAACTGGTGCAATAAAGGCTTTAATATTATACAGGGTGTAGCGTAAAGAGTGGCCAAGCCTTTATCTACGGGTAGGAGGTATCAGCACTGTTCAGAAAATAAAAAATTGTGCCCAGTAAAAGTTTCACGGTTTTCGAACTCTGTCTGTTTGTTACATTTTCACGCCTAAACGGCTGAATGGATCTTAATGAAATTTGGCAGGAAGGTAAATACAGAATACTTGAAAAATCAGCACAGCTGCGCTGTGCTCATTTTTCAAGTATTATTAGTAAATTAGTAAGTAAAATTAAAATTAAAAAAGTAATTATTAGTTAGTAAAATTAGTAAGTATTATTATTATTATTATTATATTGCAGCTAGTGTAGGCAGCTAGTGTATAATTAAAAAAAAATCTGTCTATTTTATTGAGTATATCAGTCATCTAGAACCCATAACACAAGCTCTGCTTTCACTGGGGCTAGATGATGCTATATAAAAAAATAGGGTAAACTTTTCAGAATCGACAAATTCTCAAACACTTCTATAGATGTCATTGTAAAAAGAACGGTCTCACCAGCGATCAAACTGTTTTTCCCACTGTCTTCCAGTTCATTCATATAACGATCACTGCTTGATATGAGCTTTAAGTCATTAGGCTTAGGGGTAGTACACACTGCTGTTTGTTACTGACACCACAGAAGTAATTCCTGTCTACCTACTTCAATAAAGTACTAAAATAATTTCAATTAATAAACCGCGTGTGACTTTGTTTCCAGATTAAAACAAAAAGCTAATTTTCATTGGGGCAAAATGATGCTGTGTGACTTCAACATCAATAACATTAATTAATTAATTAATATTGCTGAACAATTCACACAGCATTATTTAGCCCCAAGCCAAGCAGAGCTTGTGTTATGGATACTAGATAACTGATATACATAATATAATACAATACAGTACTAAGATAGATATTCTTTATTATACATAGAACAAGACCAGAACATCCGGAACAAATACCTGCAGATCGTACAAATATTTTTCCCAAGGCGGAAATCGAACCCGCAACCTCCTGCGTCACAGGCAGACGGTGGGCGTAAATGGGTTAAGGTCCTAGCAAACACACAAACAGAATTTATAAATAGTGTGGCTTACCTAGTTCCCCAATGAGCACACACCCTTACAGCTAATCGACACCGTGTGTGGTCGTCACAAAACACCAACTCCCATGTCAACATAAATTAAATTCCTTGAAGGTGTTTGAACAAACTTTAGAACAACTACTTAAGTAGCCGGTGCCCACTAAATTAATGAGTTGACTGCCACTGTTTGAAGTTTTTGTTAGGGTCTAGTTATTAATGCAGAAGGCTTTGGTAATGAGCTTTTTAGGATACCAAATTCCAATATTAAGATAATAATTTTAGAATTTGTAATTTGAAATTGCACTGCACAATCGCTTCTGTTCACCTTTTAGATCACAGATGGCTATAATCAAAAACAAAACATTACTTCGTCTATGGCTAGGTGCTTCTGTCTTTTGTTTATATAGATCGTCTTTTGTTACGGATATGTCAATCTTATGCCGGGTACAGACCAAGCGAGCGAGAGCGAGCGAATGCAAACGATTGGGATTTGAAAATCGGTACGTTCGTTCCATATTGCTTTGATGTAGCAACAGCCGCCGGAGCACGGCTGAAAACGAACGAAGGCCCTTGTTTGGACACGCTTGCTTTCGCAATGACGTCCACACTGGTACTTTTACGTTCGTTCGTAAGCCTTCGCTCGCTCTCGCTCGCTTGGTCTGTTCTCGGCATTACATGTCGAATGGCACGGCCGTTGCTATTCGATATGTAAAATTGACATATCCATAAAATAAGACGATATAATATGAACGAAAGACAGAAGCGCCTTAGTCATAGACTAGATAATGTTTCAGACGTAGTAGTGAGTCTCTCAATCTATTTTCGGTTCATTTTCCTTATTGTTTTTATTCGATCTGTAATAACAGCCAACTAACTACATTTTAGAGAAAAAATTACTAACACTAATACATCAGAATCGACTAAGTAGCTGTATCACGATCTACTCCAAACACGGAACAGAATGACTCCGAAAGACAAAAAGTTAGATAAACAAAAGACAGTTTTTTATGTTGGTACTCGATACAATTAATGTCATTTAAATTACATAAGCTCATTCCATACCTATATAGGTTGTCGTGATTGGACATAAAATGTATGTTGTTTCATGTATGAACGCTCGATTTTGTATTTTTTCTTGGTTAAAATACAAAATCAAGTTTACACAGAGGGACTGCACTCTAAAAATTCAAAATTCAAAGTGCTTTATTTCCTTTAGACCTTACAGGATCCTTGGACACGTCACAAAACTCAGATTACATAAGTAAAACTAGGAAAGAAAGTGATCACTTTGATTTTTTGTCCACTTCAATCTTTTTAGGGTAAGGTAAAGAAGCGAACCAGAAACCTTTACCTTGTTAGTATGTTAGTTTTCGAGTTGGAGCAAAACTCGTCCCAAGCTTTTTTATCCTCTAGATAATCTGATATTTTATAGTAGTAGTATATAGTAAACACATCCTTTTTACAAAGGATGTGTTTAACAATTTATTTGAATTTATTTATTGTCAATTTTTGCAACTCACTTGAAATTTTGTTGTAGAAGCGTATACATTGCCCTTTAAAAGATACGTTAATCTTGTGTAACCTAGTTGTGGGCACAGCGAGTTTATTCTTATTTCTAGTATTTAATTTATGTATATCGCTGTTTTTAGGGATCCGATTGATATTCTGATGAGTATACAACAAGTTCGTAAATATATTGACAAACACTACTAAAGCACTATTATATATAGCACTTGTATTGTTTGTTTTAATGTAGTTTTGTTTATTTGTTTTACGAAACAAGTCTTGGTTTCTCCACACATCAATAAACACACTAGAAGTTAACAAAAAGTTTAAACTATTGTCAAATTACAAAAATCGAATGAAAACCCGGCTGTAAAAGGAAAATTATATCTACGCATCAATCTAAGAAACTAATCTTAGATAGATGCGCAGGTATATTTTCCTTTTCTAACAAATATCATAGCTTTGATTTTGAAGTCTGTTTTTGCTTCGAAGCCGGCCTAGAGCTATAAAATTGAAGGCTAGTTTCTCGACTATATTTTTTCCCCAGTTTTCATTGATGGTAAGTCCATCCTGTGTTTTTGCCGTCAGCCATTAGCCGACAGTGTGTCAGACGACGTCGCCGCCGTGGCGTGCGCTGAATGAAAGCCTTTTTGCTCAGACCTTTAATTTGTCTCCTATTTGTATGAATGTGTATGGTCGCCGAGCTGCGCGGATGAATTTGTGGTCTGTGGGTGTTTGTGTATAATACTATGTGATCTAATTGAAATAAGATTAAAGATTAAATTGTCTGCTTTTTGCTATCTGGCGTTTGTATGTATGGGTTTGGTCGCCGAGCTGCTTGAGTGATTTCGTCACAAGTATTTCATCCCCACCGTTGGAGGCACCCCACTAAGGGTAATTTTAATCCATCCAGATAAAATATTACATAAAAAATCTCGCAACGCTTTCTTTTTATCTGTCTGATACCTTGTCACGACAAAACTGCTGAAGAAATCTTAATTAAAGCAAAAACTTTTTAAAAGGACATAGGCAACCTTTTGTCGAGTATTCACGTGTGAGTCGTCACCAGAATACTTTCAAATAATTTTACTAATTCCCTATTCCTGCCTATGGTTTTCCAAGCATTTCACGCGTCGTTTGAGACATCTTATTTGACAGCCGGCACAACTCTATGCCTACTCAAGGTTCGCTATGCTTAATATCGCCATTTTCAAGCATTTTTAAGCTAAGCTTTAAGCATTTTGCGGCCGAGTTTAACACGACATATCCATCCACGGATGGAAGACAACTAACGACCACCATCGCATGACAAAATAGGACAGCTGGTACTTTTTACAATTGTCCCATTGATCAAAGCGGCTCATTAATTAGGGATGTTTGTTTTTATGTTTATTCGTTGATATGCATTCTTGGTTTAACTAAACTAACTTATTGATACACACATCATAGGATTCCTATATTTAATCGGTTCTAGAATATAAGATATTTTTAGCCCACAAAAGGCTACAAAACCAAACAATTCTTGATGAACATAATTTTAGAGATAGAGAAGTATTTATTGATTTTACGACACCTGGTATAATCAAAATGAATAAAAGAAGTTCCAATCAAATTTGGTTTTGACACCTTTTATTGACTATTTTATTCGCTTTTCGGCCGTTTCCGAACTCGAATGTGAATCTTGTTCGCTGCGCGTGTATAATTATGCGTTTTTGAATTTTCTGTTTTAGTCGTAGTAATTAACCTTGCAGTTGTTTGTTATTATTATTACTTAGTTCTTGTTAAATTTTCATATATAAATTTACACATACTTATATCTAAAAACTAAGAAGGTTTGTTGTTTTTTGACAATTGCACGCTTTTTTCGTAAATTCCTATTTTGGTAACAACGTGAAAAAACTACGTAAAAATCACAACCATCTTTAACCCACAATAAAACCCGATAAATATCGGAATTAACATACAAATTAAATAGCCGATAAATGATATTTCAAATTGCATTTATGTTAACACGTAGTTAACTGTCATAAAACAAAGGACCGACGTACAATTCGTCATCTTCAGAAGATGGAAAATACTGATTTTATCTATATCCTTTTTGGTAGACTTCGGCGCGGGACTTTCTTTGCGTGTTAAAGGGCTTTTTTCATAAACTCTTCGTGAAATTTAAATCGCAATTCCTATTATTATTTTTACCTAAAAACAGCCAAGCATTATGGCTAAAACCCCCGATGGGGGAGCTTTTGTTGACGAATATAATTATTAAAAACGATTTTTGTTATTCAACAAAATTATTGAATCGTATGCAATATTCATCATCCACAACCTGACTTCACCCATTGCTAGGTACAGGCCTCTAAATTCTTCTGCCACTCCACACGTGCCACAAACACAGGTGCACTCAATATTCCTCATTATCTTACCTCACTCATGCGCCTGCGCCTGACCTCTCTCCGGCCCGTGTACCTAGGAATACCATAAGTGAAGTTTTTCTCTTGATGAGTAGAGACACTTTAAAAACGAATAGGTAAGTTCTCTAAGGTTGATCAGTGACGTTGATCAGTGACAGACGGGCAGCCAGCACTTAATAAATGTACCTACAGAGTCAGGTCCTGATATGTGCTGATATCGTTAACCTGTCAATAAATGATTTTTTACAACCCGTCAATGTTTATGGGCCGAAGATGAATGGATCGCAGGAAAGTTCGCCGATTAATTGATTTTTTGGTATATTGTGTAAAATGCAGAGTTATTAATGATATACTGTGTTTAATATTTATTATCTTTTGTAGTGAGGTGAACAGTTGGTCATACAGAAGTCGCTTTTTGTGCGGCGCATGTCAGTTACAATTTAAATGGAGTCAGGTCTTTGTTTCGTGTTTTTATGTAACTTGTACGTGAATGTCGTAAACACGGTTAAAATGATGTTATAATAATAGTACCAATGTATTTAAAATCACTATGGTTCATTGTTGTACAATAAAAGACAGGTCACACATGTCAACATTTTAATTTTATAGTCCTGGACAATTCACACAGCATTATCTAGCCCCAAGCTAAGCAGAGCCTGTGTTATGGGCACTAGATAACTGATATAATAGTACATAATACGAAACAGTACATAGATAGGTAGATATTTTTACTATACATAGAAAACGGCCAAAACATCCGGCACAAATATTATCTACAGAGATCGTACTAATATTTGTCCCGAGGCCGGAATCGAATTCGAAACCTCCTGCGTGGCAGGCGGACCTTCACCCACCACGCCACAGAGGTCGTCAATAAGAACTAAGTAACAGCAAATTCCTTCTGTGTATTTTTCAACTTGTCTAGTCACCAAACCGCCAGCTAAGCGTGATACTGATGGCAAAACCATGAATTACAATATTTATATCACTTATCGCGACTAGGTAGTACTAACATAGACTAAGATAATTTCTTACTAAAATTATATGGACCTAAAGAAATTTTTGCGTTGCCTGTTTTGTTTTTGTACAACTTCCTTCTTTTGCGGGACGAATCTTCAGTAATGGACGTGTGACTGCTGTTAGGTAATGAGCACAGAACTGAATAAATAATAATACAAAATGATTTAAGGTCATGGTTCATATTTATAAAGGGTATATACATCGGTTTTATTATCTATTTTTCCCGACGTTTCGACAGGCTGGCTTATACACTGTCGTGGTCACGGAATGACTGGGTTACTGGACCGCCGCTGCAAAGTGGCAGTAGCTAACAATTAAGTGTTCATATCGTGTAAGTTCAAAAATATTTAGGTGTTCAGCTAAGAGGTGGGAGTAGATTAATACATTTTAAGTTTAATAAAAAAACGGAAAACCTGATCATTTCGAAGACCAAATGATTTTTCGATGACTCTTTATGCAACTAGAATTGGTACTTGAAAGTTTTGACGGCGGATTTATGACACATAATTATTATACATAAGTCCATAATAAATCCGCGACACATTCGCGCACCACTGCTGTAGGCACATGCGGCAGTAAAATTATTTAGGTTAGTTTTAGATGTAATTTAATTGCTTGTTTGTTAATATACGAGACTGACATAGTCATACCAATGACTCAAAGTCCCATTAAAGATAATGAATAAAAAAAAAGGTTGTTATGGCATCGAACACATCATAAAAGCACGAAGACACTATAACAAGATTTTTTTGTTTACAATAACAAGTATTTAATGTTTGTTTCAAGTATTAATTGTAATTAAAATTGAGTCTGTTCTCATATCAATACAAGGTTAAACACAAAAATGCGACAAAAAACTCTTCCCGGTCATCTGGCGAGCACCTGAAAACCTATATTTTTTGCAAAAACGAACATTAAAATTAATACGCGTTAAAGAATTCTCTCATCAAAATGCGCATATCTTTTGGCGAATTCAATTAAATATCATCCTTGGTATTAAAACTTTAAAGTTAATTTTAGGCAAATTGCTTGGAAGGTGTTGCTGGTTATTATTCACTCAGCTGGTTATTTATAAATACGTTGATCTAGTTTAGGCTACGACAGGTTAGGTCCCTTTGGAGACAAAATATTAATATAGCCAAGCTGCAGCAACATTCAATAGAAAAAAGATTCAGTGGGATCAAATCGTCACAGGTAGCTTTTAGATAAGATTAGCAGGATTTAGCTTTTAAACGTTATTACGTTCACAGGAATACCTGAAAAGTACGGATTCATTTAATATAGAAGGAGGATTAAACTGATCGCGAACTTGAAAAGCCACCCATCAAAAACATTTGCATTCAATTATGGGCTTTAACTCGTATTATTTTGATGAATTTTATATTGACGGCATCAGATGACAGACATATCGCGGACCACTCCATTAAAGCTTGTAGTAAAATGTTAAATAACGAGTTTAAGACCTTATTTGAATGAACATTTTGTGCTACCTAGTAGAGGTATTGGATTAATGAGCGCAGAGCTTAACAATAGGATAAAAAGGATCAACTCTCTAATGGAGTCTACACACCACAAGAGGCGGCGGCGGCTCGGCAACAAAACACTGTTGGACACAGTCAACGTAGAGAGATATCGCACTTATCTGCCAAGCTTTGTTAGCGATTTTGACACTATTGTAGGTTGAACTGCAACACAAATGCCTGGATGGCTTTGATTTGTTTAACTTTCAGTTTAAGCTGGTATAACGGATTTATTACTAACGCGCTTTTCGATTGCGTTGATTATTTTAAAGGATGATAATGGTATTGATTGTTGTTGATATGAATCTTTTTGGTATAAATTACTGGTGTGAGTATCGGAATTATTGTTTAATTATAGTTCCCGATTTTACGATCCATATTCTGCAGCGGAAAGCCCTACCTTGGCTGTTAAATGGCTAGTTTCACTTTCCGGTAAATTAAAATTTTCCTTCGATTATTTCAGCACAGTGACAGTACTCACACAAACTTTGGATGCACTCTGCAGCTGATGACTCGAGTATAAAAAAGGGACGAGAACACAATGAATGCTGTGGCGGTGAATGCTACCCGTGCATCACTAATTCACCATCCATACATGCTGTATAAAGACTTTCAGAAGTCTGGAAATATCTGGGCACACCACACACCTCGCGACCTCTTTAAGTGTTATTCGCCATTTTGTTTTTCCAGTTAAGACAACTTTTAAATATTGAAATTATATTTTGGTGCCACCGGACACGTCTATGCTCGGGCCGCATAAAAGTCACCAAAAAGTTATTTTATTTCAAATGATATTAAAAGTTCTGTCAAGTCCAGTCCTTAATTGGTAGCTTGACCTGGAAAGTTTTCCGGGAGTCTAGAAACTGGGTAACTTCAGAAAGAGCACATTGATGTTTTAAAATTACCAAATGTAACAACTCTCGTAAAACTTTCTAGTTATCCTCGTATTTTTTAACCACATTACTGGACTTCTATTGAACGACCTCATTAAAAAAAACTGAACCATGCTTCGAACAGTTAGCTAATAAGCTAGCGAAAAATTGTACATACATATTATTACAAAGACAAGGCTTATAAAATATCTAACGACCTATTCATATCAGAAGCGTGACATAACCTCAACGGTAAATCTCATCTCACTATATATATATATAATCTCACTAATATTATAAACGTGAAAGTTTAGATGGATGGATGGATGGATGGATGGATAGATAGATGGATGGATGTTTGTTCCTTTATCACGCCAGAACGGCTGAACGGATCTGAATGAAATTTGGCACAGAGATAGATTATAGTCTGGAATAGGACATAGGCTACTTTTTATCCCGGAATTCCCACGGGAACGGGAACTACGCGGGTGAAACCGCGAGGCGCTGCTAGTATATATAATATTATAAACGTGAAAGTTTAGATGGATGGATGGATGGATGTTTGTTCCTTTATCACGCCAGAACGGCTGAACGGATCTGAATGAAATTTGGCACAGAGATAGATTATAGTCTGGAATAGGACATAGGCTACTTTTTATCCCGGAATTCCCACGGGAACGGGAACTACGCGGGTGAAACCGCGAGGCCCTGCTAGTAATATATATTTAAACATACATCAACGCTAGGAACATTAGGAGCGTCTAGGAACTTCAAAACATACCTTGCGAAGTAGTGACTCAATTTGAAGAAGTTTCGTTACAGTTTATATTACCGTCATGCATGACTCATTTAAACCGAATATAATCTGAATTCCCAAAAACGACCTCTTAAATCACAAGAGAAAGCCTGAATAAATAAGTACCGATTGCCGATACGAAATGATTTGTAATATTTCGCACAATGTGCAGGGCTGAGATAAATTGGAACCTTTTTATTTGAGTACTTCTTGTTACTTTGATTTGAGTATTTGTAACCTGTTTCTTACTCTACTTTGCAGTGGGTAATATTAAATGAGACCTGTATTCTAGAACACAAGATTAATCGGGAACTCAATCAACACCGTCATCTATTTATAGGTTACTAGCAGCGCCTCGCGGTTTCACCCGCGTAGTTCCCGTTCCCGTAGGAATTTCGGGATAAAAAGTAGCCTATGTCCTATTCCAGACTATAATCTATCTCTGAGCCAAATTTCGTCCAGATCCGTTTTGCCGTTCTGGCGTGATAAAGGAACAAACATCCATCCATCTAAACTTTCACGTTTATAATATTAGTGAGATGAAGTAGATTGTGACATTTTTGAATTTTAATGACAGCGGTTTAAAAGTTCAAGACGTGCGATAGAGCGTCCAGCCAAGTTCGGAATGAGACTGGCGACGTATTTTTCTGATGTTTTTATGCGGCGGAAAAATGACCAAATCATGTTTAATTATAACTACCTGTTTCGGAATTATCTTTAAATATGTGTGAACGATTGTGTAAACAAACCCCGCGTCCCAATGAAAGGGCCCAATCGTTGCATTGGTTCCATGTATTTATAACTAGATGTCGATAGTAAAATTGTACGAGCTCTAGATCGCGCTGAAAAGAACGCACAGGTTTTAACGATCTCCATCGGTCTTTTAGGAAGTATTCGGTTGTTCAAATTCAGATAGTGGCTTCACCAATAAAAAAGCTGAGGTCTTATTGAAAGGTACCATGTTACATAGCAGTTCCTAGCTTAATTTTTTACGTTCTTTTATGTGTCTCGGAAAGTACAACATACAAATGCGGTGGATATAAACTTACCAAGACACTTATTAAATGAAAGAGCGTAACAAATAAAGCCATGAAACTGCTTGAAACTTGGCACCTTTCTATAAGATCTCAGCTCTGTTATCGGTGAAGCAACTATTTGAACGAACTTGGCTAGTTTTTACATTATGTTTTTGATTAGATACTAATTTTTGGGACTGAATCATAATTTAATTTCATGCAGAGAAAGGAAGCAATATTTTGCTGTGCTAAACCCATAGAAGCGGGAAAAGGACGGTGGACGGAAGGACGAAAAGGAAGTGTATACATATCTGAGCAGCTGACTGTACTTATTGATGGTGAAATAAAGTTATAATCTAAAGATATAACCTAATCTCTATTTAGATATATTCTATACATATATTCAATAGCGATTATATTAGCGCAGAATACGTCATTAAGGTGACCTTAGTAGACCTTTGAAGTAATTTTACATAAAACGGACCATTTTGATAACTTATATATTGCATAAAAATACTAAGTTATTTTAGGGTCTTCATCTCGGCCCAGTTATAAATAAGCACCCACATGCACTCAAGCCCGGTTCTGTACAAATATTGTTTGAAAGCGAGAGAGTTGATCTCATGTTTGGTTACCCCAAATAGGGATATGCGAACATGTTGGGTAAAGAATATGTCACTTTATTGTTTAAATGGCTTGCTTTTCTAAGTATTCATAATTATAATGAAACTATATTCAGACCACATTTTCGCTAACGTGGTGTACACGGCGTACATAGCCATGACAAACTTAGTAGGTACCCACGACTCACATGTCGTTCTTTTCCCTGTTGTAGCTACAGCACGCACCCCTTTGGGTCTTTACTAAATAGAGCACGTGTCCTATTTTTAGTAGTACTTGCACTCTATTAGCTAACTAACTGATAAATATTTTTAATAATATGTTTACGGACAAACGACTTACAAGTTGCCATTTGAGTTTATGAAAAGAATCCGTACCCTCGTCATACTGAAACCCTTAGAACAATTATATATGTTCAATCCCGATTTTATCATAACAATCAGGACCCTGATACACAAAATATTACATTACAATAAAATGTATAGTTATATTACACAAAGAAATACCCTCCGAGCTTTGTTAATGAACACCCAGAACATATATTTGCAAACAAACATTTGTCCCAAGGTGGAAATTGAACCCGCAACCTCCTGCAACCTCCGCACCACATCAGTCGTCAGTTATATCTAGAATTATGACTGACAGACACTAAGTGAAAACTTAAAGTGGTATAATTAGTCTCGAGCTGATGAGAAAGGTCCCTAATGAAAAGGAAGAGTGGTAAATTGTTAAATACCACGAGGACTACGCAATTACACAAAAACAATTATTCAAGACTAATTTCTGCTCGCGGCTCCGCATGTGTTCTTTCCGGGATGAAAAGTAGGATACGTTTTTCCAAGCCAACAAAGATCGAACTATTGTTCTATTAAGAGCGCTCTCATACCACCACGCAGTGCCGTAGGTGCGGTGCCGCAAAAGTTTTACAATGATTTTGTCCGTCGTACGAGATGCGGAACAGATGTGAAACTGTCGCGGACACGCTGCGGACCTCGAGCTGCGGCTCCGCAAATTCGATTCCGCGTAATAAGGGACGGGCGTCAAATATTTTTAGTTTTTTGTTTTTATTAATTCGGGGTAACAAACCCTTACAATTTTAGCCTACTTAAATAGATACTTAAACTTAAAGATTTTCTTTAAGTTTATTCGTAACCCTCATAAATACATATAAAATAAACATGGGAACAAATTAAAAGCATGTGTAAATCCAGGTTTTAACCAACATTTATTTGTGTAGTAGTTATGTATTATTTATAGTTTACTTTACTTAATTTTACTTTTTACCAGACCAAAGTACAGACTTTGGTCGGGCAAAAAGTAAAAAACTGGGTAAAAAGTAACAAACATCCATCCATCCAAACTTTCGCATTTACAATCTTATTGTGATGTTACCCTGAGTTTAAAGCTTTCTCTTCTGTTATAATTAGTCAGCAATGAGAGCTAGACTATGCTGTTCCTCTCCTAACCACCGTAATGACCATCTTTAGTTATTAATAAATCAAGTGGTAGCGAAACGAGAAGCAAATTAAAGACCGCGCCGTGAAAATCTATGAAATATCTCAATCTTTGCATCCATTACTGCCGGAGATGAAGAACGGGATGGAATGGTTTCAGTTTAGCAAGTTTTTTTATGTGATGTTTGATTTACATATAACACTTTCACATTTGTTTGACATACCTAACTGACGTTATATTGATCTTTTAAATAAAATTTAACTTTAATATTTTTCTTTCTTTATTGATAAATGGGAGTGGTATGGGCATTATTTTTGTTTATATATTTTCATCTATATGTTTTGTAGTAGATGTACGTTTTCTAATATAGAATTTAATATTTTATTCACAATGTCTATTTTTGTTGAGATTGAGGCACAACATACAAACATTAAGCCTTAACTGTACAAATAAGGAAGGTAAAGTGGATAGGGAAGCCTTTGAAATGAGAATCATGGTTTAAAATATCAACAAAACTGTTTCACACCACAACTACTAATTTAAGGCCTAAAAAAAGTAACATTTTACGCAGGTTAGTTCTTTTGCCGACGGAACAACGAATCAGGTCGTTTGTATAATAGCTAGGCAGTTTACAAAACGACGGACTATTGTTAAACGATCAACGTTCAATAATATGTCCTATTGTTACCTAAAAATCTCGTCGAATGAAATAAATTAGGTTTTCCCAACTAATAAGCGTTCATTTTGTACGAAAGGAGCTGATTCTACGATCCAGCGGCGCCAGTTGCATTGCATAAGGTAAACGTTTATTCGCGACAGTTCTACCCTACTCTACCTCTGTGCTCGGCGTGAGCACCGCAAGCCCAGAGGCAGTCGTGACTACTGTTCTCAATGGTTAATAATAGCCCGTTCGTGGGAATCGGAGTAGATCCCCCGATAGCAGTTCTATGTAAAAGTTGTTCTGTGATTTATCTATTAAGTTTTGGGTGTGGCCTAGATTGTTAAATGGAATAGATTGAAAATACTGTTTTATTGACAAAATAGTGTGGCATTTGTTCTGACATCTCCGAATTCAAACTTCGTGTACCACGAACGAAACAAAAGACGCTCTGAAATCACTTATCATGAATGAACGTTTTCGTATTGTCAATAAATACTTAGACCAGACTGTAAAGATAGCGCTTTTTTTTTAATTATATGCCATATATTTGTTTGCAGATATTTGTTTCAAGTGTTCTGGTCATTTTCTATGTATAATAAAAAATATCTATCTGGGTATTGTATTTTATTATGTGTATCTAGTGCCCATTATAATATAAGCTCTGTTTAACTTGGGGCTAAGTAATGCTGTGTGAATTGTCCAGCATTATTTATTTATTATTTTATTTTTATGAATTCGGCATAGGTTGACGATACACTACTGTAACCTTTATTGTTCCGCGAATTTTCAATTAATTGAGATTTAAGGTAAATACGATTATTTTGTTTATTCTTAGAAACCGCCTTATTCAAAATCATTTTTCAGATCACAGGGTTAGTTTGTTAAAATACTGCAATCATAGAAATAAACTCGCTGCAATGACTAGTTAATTACATAGGCAATATGGACAGAATTTTCTGTATGCATAAAATCATTATTGAAATAATAAAAAACCCAATTAAACCATACGAGGCCTTACCACAGAAACAAGCAGAATTTCGTACACAATCCAAAGCAACCTTAATTCTAGTTTAGTATAGAAACTAGGTTCAAAACAGAACCATCTGGCCCATAGCGTGTTCGGAGGCAATTTAAACTTCGGCATAAATACTGATCGGGCAACACCTAATGGAATTAATGTGGGAAACGCTAAGCCTTGTGCTTTCTCCGTACAAACTGTACGGAGCCTGTGGTGGGCCGTGTTTGCTTATAATTAATTGTAGGCGACAATTCTTCGGTTTGACACGCGAGTGCTTGGATATTTGGAATATTAATTTATTGGAGCTTTCAAACAAGTTTTGCTTTAACGCTGTCACGGCATGTTTTTAGTTGTTGTATTAAGAAAAAAATAAAACAAGTTCACATCGAAATTGGAATTGGAGAGCAAAGCTTCATTGAAAATTTGAATTGCAGTATGGACTTATTGAAAACTAGCAGCGCCTCGCGGTTTCACCCGCGTAGTTCCCGTTCCCGTGGTAATTCCGAGATAAAAAGTAGCCTATGTTCTATTCCAAATTATAATCTATCTCTGTGCCAAATTTCATTCAGATCCGTTCGGCCGTTCTTGCGTGATAAAGGAACAAACATCCATCCATCTATCTATCCATCCATCCATCTAAACTTTCACTTTTATAATATTAGTGAGATTAGTGAGATTACACGGAGTTTCTGTTTTGTCCCCTTATTCGAATTAAACCGAATTATCACATATAAACCATTTCTTTACGACCTTGGTGTAACCATGCACTTCAACAGCTTAAACTATAATACACTGTTAAACATAGGCCTCCCCATAAGCGCTTTAAACGAAAATTTCACAAAAAGTTAAAAAAAACCTTAGGTCTGTTAATATTCACCTCATCTGACACTGATTTTTGCAAAAATAAAGTTTTATTAGTTCAATGTGTCCTTACTACCGCATAAACGTCGAAATATAAAATAAAAGATGTCGTCAGGACGATTTCGTCTCTTTACGACATTTTGAGCGTTCATAAAGATAATACAGTTTAGTACGTTTATGTTAATGTTAAAGCGCAGTGAATGTTTGTTAAGGCCCTGTTTGAAAAAAAAATATGGGGTAAACTTAGCCTTTGTTATATTCCAGGTTTAAAACTATATACTATACCAAATTTCAGCCTGATCCGCTCAGTAGTTATGGCGTGAAGAAGTAACAAACATTCATCCATCCATCTAAACATCCAAACTTTCGCATTTATAATTATTAAGTGTGATGTGATTACCCTGAGTGTGACGGTTTGCGCACTATAAATTATTTTAATGAATATAACGGTTAAGTACGAGTAGGTTCATTATTTGTTAACTGCACGTATTTGGGTAATGCCAGATGGAAATACAGCTCTGAAACATAGACCCAAGCCTAGGGCTTCTATCTACACGAATCGCGAGACCACTTTTACATGGATTCTATGACCTTCTTGTACCAATCTGCTATGGAAACTCTACTAGGCACTTATCTGAATTCTTCCATTTCTTCTCTGTCATCCTGTAGAATTGATCCAACGTCAAAACATAGACGCTTGAGATTCGCATAGAGTAGAATAGGCTCATTGCAAATAATTAATAAGGATTTAACTCCGAAAAATGTTATAATTTTAAATAATAAAAAATACCTCAGCTGGTTATTTAATAACTGCATAGTCCTTGCAAACTTGTCGACTTTCCAATAACATTGAAAGTTTTTTATTTATATTACGAAACATTCTTGAATTTGAATTTAATAAAGTGCTGCCTTAAATGAGTCAACTTTACGATCGCGGATGATGGTTTTCGGTAACTCCGCGATTGTAATCACTTAATTCTCGTGTTTTTACGACTCATCAAAAAGTGCTTGTGTGTTTTACAATGATCCTTTGAACCATAAAGGGTCGTTTTAGCTTTGCAGGCGTCTGTGCTCGCGCAATATTTGCTTGCATTTCGACGTTTTACAATCCATGCTTCAACACGGCAAAAAGTTAGGTTTCACCCGTGAAGACGTACAGAGTAACTCTTCACGGGTAAAAAACACAGTGATTTTCTTATATGCCTTGCCAACAGCTGCAGCTCCTGTTGAACCAACGAGAACTTGCAATGAGAAATGCAGTATCGAATAGTCGACTAAGAGATATCCTCTGGGGTCGCCCCGGTGGATATCTCTTGGGGCTGACTTTTCAACTCTTATATAAACAACCAGAAGAGGCCGAGGCCTTTATTCGATGAATAGCCACATTCTTGGTTTTTCAATGGTCTTCAGTATTTAACCTTCGAATAAACTCCTATCAGAGGAATAATGCCTGCGATGCCCTTACTCAGGTAGGATCCCTTAGTCGACTCTTATGACTACCACGGGTTTAGTTAGAGGGGTCGATTCTTACGTCGCGACTGCCAGGGCAAGTATGTTCCGCTGTAGTAACCCCAACTCATTTGGAAACCAATTCTATACAAGTTAAAGAAATGAAAACCTAAAAAGAAACATACCTGCTCATAAATTTCAATACCAAATCCAAGAATTCCGATATAAATTACATTTAACAAGCTGCCTTTTACAGTCGATCTAGTTTCGCCACCTGTAGCAATGTTGTTATTAGCGCGATAGACGACAAATTGATACCTTTCGTTACGCCTTAACGCAATCACTGCCCAGCCTCACAACACGCACCCGCAGATCTCCTGCGTCTTGGGCCATTGAAGGTGTTAGTTTTAGTGTTGGGCTGAGTGTACAATGGGGGTTTGAATTCTACGCTAAAATTACGCTTAAACTTTTTTCGATCACGATGTTCATAAAAAATTGTGCCATGAAATAAAATGCATGAAAATAATACTAACAGCAAAGTTACAAAACAGTATTATCCTATAAAATTCTTCCTTGCCAATTGGTTTAATAGGAGCACCCTATACCAATATACAAATATACTGTAAATATAGCTCTTGCCCGCGGCTCTTTAAGTAGCCCGTGTCCGTCCCCGGGATACCATTTGGGATACCATTTGCGCCCTCTTAAGTATGGATATAACACTACCACACTTCACGCTAACAATTTAAATACGAAAGTTTGGAATTTTGGATGGATGGATGTATCTTTGTTATTTCTTCACGACGAAAGTACGAAACAGATCGAGCCATAATTTTTCATAGATGACAGGTGTACATATGTACGTCTGGACCAGGAATAACACATTACCCCAAATGTTCCCAACGGATCTTTATACGTTTCAATAGGCTACTTGACTACTACTGGGAAATAATTCTAACGTATTGTCTGATAAAAATAATGCAAAGTGTAATTAATATTTCTTCAAGGACAGTCGTATTAGTTATGAAAACTAATTTTAAAGTTTGAATAAAATAATGCCGCGCCAAAACGATAATCTCTGCCATGGCTCCCGTGCTCTGAGCTATGACGTCACCCCGCCATACCACACCTAGAAGAACTCATTGACACTGTAATCTGTAGATGTGTGACGTCACTTGCGATCCAACCAAACACATAGCGTTTTCGGTCACGTGATCATGTATCAAAAAATGTGTAATATTAATCCCGTTCACCTAAAAAAAGGCATATTTTTAATAAAAATCGCCTGATTACGCTTTGATACGTTGTCACTGACTAGGATGAAAACAATTTGGAACTTATTTTTAATGTAGTCAAATAGCCTATTGAAGCAACGCGAAACGGCAAGCAGAATTGTAACCCATTTTACTAATTCTTGACCCAGTTACTGTCTCTGCGTTGCCGCAGGGCCGCGTCGCAGCTCCAGGAGTTAGAACACGTGCATGGACGTCAGGGGCAATAAGAGTGTTATAGTTTTTCTCTCATGCAGACACCAGCTTACAGCCACACATAAAATAAAGTGACTGCCACTCCTGCTTCAAACTCCAGATACATGTTTCAATCACATTTAGAGTTATGGACATAGAATGACATAAATGTAAACTATTCACCCTACACGGAGCGCGTATTAGCGGTGATGCTACAAAAAATAAACTAGACTATGGGTGCGTTCCGCTTGGCACTTTGTTTTGATGATAAAGGTATGTAAGTTGTTCTAGTGTTTAACTCCTACACTTGTTTGGACTCAATTTAATATGCTTTAAAGTATTGTGAACCCGGGGGACTCATCATCAAAGGCCTAACGCGACTGTGTTAGGCCCCATGTGTCAGTATGTGTCGTTATGGTGTCTATATGAAAAAAATATGGGAACTTTAAAGTCATGACGGTTTGTTTAATCCTCTATCAATTAGTTTTGCGATTTTAATGCAAATAATGCCTTATTCACAGGTGTTTTTGGCATTTAAATTAACTAAAGTACAAAAACAATTCAAAAATATGTTTTTGACATGAGAAATAATGGATATTATTTAACTTGTTGAAACAAGAAGTCTTTATTGTTGTAATTGGATCAACTGTGGTCTGAAATAAATGATTTTTATTTATTTTTATTATTAGCTTCTGACATTCGACCTCTTTTATAAATAACAAAATATTTTCTCGCTAGTCGAGGTAAAAACTTGATAGCAAATGACTGTCTTTTGTTTAGTGCCTATCGCGATTTAATATAGGCACGTTCAACAAAAAATCGTTTTGGTCACTTGTTGAACAAATAACTATTTCAAGGGGTTCTTTATTTTTTCTAATATAGATACCTATAGGTACCTTTTGAACAAATTCGATACCGTTTTGTTAATCGAGTCTGTAATTAAATGCAACTTTTTTCCCCGGCACACAAAATACTACTTTTAATAACCCACTCTTCGATCAGGTATCCTCTGCCACCTCCGGGTGGAAATCTTGATCGATGGTCTCAGAACATAAAAAAACAAGTTTTTGTTTTTTTGGATGCAATATGAAGTCTTTACGGAGATACTTGATGTCGCATAAACTTAAACAACTATTATAAATTAAGTTATTTCGATAAAACCTTATGCTTTGTTTCCTGAATATTGTATCTTCCTTTATGTGATCGATAAACATCAGATAAGGTTGTAAGAAATTACGGTTATGACTTAATAGAGTTGTTTTAAATTTTTTTAAGTCTGTTCCACACGTTAAGATATCGCAGTTGCACAAAACAGATTTCATGGACACGCATTTCTAGTTTTTACTTTGATTGTGCGAGCTGTTATTCACCAACTGTTTGCTATTATTATCATTTTTGTTACTGAGCTTACTTATGGAGATAGTATAGAGAAGTAATTTCATAATAACTATCTGAAAAAAAAACCTTTGTGCATTGTAAACGAAGGAGAACTTGTATGTTTTCATAGCTCCACTTGATGAAAGTCGGTAGGTACCGTTGTTATATATTTCTACAAAGGCATTTATTGTTATAGCCGTGTTTCAGTCGTCAACTGTTGTAGTCGTAGTTTAAAATTTATGGTAAAATGATATTACTCCCCGAACCGCACGGTGTAGCAATCCCCTTAATTTTAATCCAGATGTAATATGAAATATAGTTTGACATTTTTACCAAGGATTAATTAAAAATAAGGTCACCATTACATGAAGTCTGCCTTTTGTAATGCACAGCGGGAACGCCGAATAAATAATATTGTAACTTTCATACTGTTAATAAGAATTGAGTTATGGTGTGGGGCGGTTTTCTTTAAGAAATTTGCCAAGCGATTCATTTTACCGACGAATGGGACTTTAAAGGTTAAATGATGGTTTATTGCGTCGTTTATTTGATCAATGCGTGCAAAAACTAACACAGAAAAGCAGATAAAAAAATATTGGAATAATACACTGATGAACTTGACTCTTGCCTGACACCATAGGCTTGTTGCAGCGTTCGATTTTGAAGAGTAGAAGGGGTCTGTTAAAAATATAATACTTCACTCAAAATTATGACGTTTAAGATTAAATGAATAGAATGGATTCTATTTTTTTATTCTGATTTAATTTGTAGTTTAAAACTCAAATTTCTTTCTCGCGTTTCGATAATCGATACTTCAGGCATCAATGATACTTAAATAAAATGTTCTGAATAAATGATTTTTATTTACCTTTTTTTTTATACGCGACCTGTTAGGTAGATGAACAAATAAATAAATAAACTTATTTGATTTGGGATTACATAGGATCCATAATTTGTTAATATCTCATACAAGTTATTAGGTATAATGATGAGTTACTGTTATTATCGAGTAAGTTACTTTTCTCAAGGTAGCTACTAGATAAGTCTAGTATCATTAGTTGCCGCTTAAGACTTACACCAAGGCCCTGATACCCTTAACCTAAGTTTGCTCACTTTTAGATGCCCAGCATTTTTCCGCAAAAGCTAGAGCTAAGTGTAACAAGCCAGATAGCCTCAGTCTCCACATGTAGATCACTCTCAGTAAATCAGCGCGAGCCAAATGCGCGTGCGCCGAGTATGGATCGACTGTCGATCGGAATAAACAAGACGCGGGAAACGTTTGAATATACTTTGACGGTTTTGGAGTATTCGCATAAGTTATTCTTACTCTGTGGTATTAGTATGAATTCCTAGAATTATAGGTGTAATAAAATTTGACTAAGATTTAGTCAATCCTGATCGAGCTAGTTGACCGAACGTATTATAAAATGACGGTTTTGGAGTATTGGTGGGATTTTACTGTAATAAAATTTGACTAAGGTTTAGTCTTGCCTGATCAAGTTAGTTGTACGAGTAAGACCATACATGTGACATGGGAAACATATGAAAATAGTGCCAATCACGGGTAGGGGTTGGTATGAATTCTTGGAAGTGTAAATGTAAAATGTAGGTACTTAATTATTTATCAAGATTTTATCTAGAATGATGTCGAGCTAGTTTGACAAGTTAGAGTTAGGTAATGTACGACTAGGCCACGTGTACGTGGTCTTATTAAACTCGTAGATAGGCACACCTCAGTGAGAACATCGGTCGGACTTCGATATACAGTGAGGGACTTACTACCACACTTCGATAAAAGTAAAAAAAGGAAGATACGGTACGTTCTACCAGCGCTCACTCAAAAACTGTACCGTGTCACAGATGAAATAATGATAAGGTATCGGATTATCAGAAAATTTAAAGTTTGGTGTATCTACTTACGCGGGAAAATATGTGATGCCTTGGGCTTTGTTTTTTGTTTTAGAGCTATTTGTACACCTCGTGAACGAACACGAGAGCATTGGTCGTGGTGATTTAGTCGAAATCACACAAAATTATACGTCGTAGCAAGCACGCGAAACCACCGCCCGCGCCGCCGCCTCGGTCCGACTATGACTGAGGTAAGGGATCATAGTTGAACCTAACTTGAGCCATCCACTTTCGAGATGGTAATGCCTCATCTCCCTTTTTTTACTTTTATCGAAGTTACCACATTTCTTTTTGTCTTTTCAACCAATGACGAGCATCGTATTGAGAGCTTCAAAAGTAGTTTACTTTTTGGTTTAGTTTACCGTAGAGTTTACCTAAGAAAACGTCGAACTCTAATTTTTTAATATCTCAACACAATCCTTGGGTACCTTTTCCGCGAAATTGGTAACGTTTGACTTTTATAAAGATTCACATACCCACGGTATGCTTTTGTAAATCGTTTTTAATTAAATCTCAAGTGGCCAGCCTTTCCTGGCATGCGCACTCGACGCGAACGCGACAGCTTACTGGGTCGATATGCAAAACTCCCCAAAAAAACTTTAGCTTACTCTCCCAATCGAAAATTACTCGTAGAATATTTATGGCTCAATTTTGGCGAGTCCGCAATGCCGAGTATTTGTACCCGCACAAACATTTTTGGCATGAACCTCTTTTGAGTTTAATTACAGTTGGATTTTTTTGTCTTTGGATGGTTATTCAACGCATTTGTTATTCAGCCGCGGTGCTTTTTGCTGTCACCAGCTACGGACTGATACCGACGTTATAATCGATCGGGAACTCGATATGTGCTTTTTTTATTGTCTTTTGATGAATTGGAGGCAGCGGTTTTTCTGTCACGTTTTATTCTGTGGTTATGTAGGTGAATTTATTATCCTTTGATATTATGTCCGGTGATACTCAAAATGTTGAACGGTTTCGTACAGTATGTTCTGGTGTTAAAGAATCAAACGACCACTTCGTTTGTCAACCTTTTGATTGTAATAGTAAAATTGCGGGTGTTTTTTTTTTCATTTTATCGGATTCGATTCCCGGTTCAGACAGGTGATTATTCAAAAATCTTTGAATGCAGTTTTGATTGTATTTAAAATGAAAATGAAACCTTCTTTTAGAAAAAATCTATCTACAATATTAAAGATACTTTTTTCTATCATGTGGCATAGCCGCGCGGGACACCCTCTATAACTATGTTATATGACATAATTTTGTTACCTTATCTGGCCGCACCATAATACACTTTCAAAATATTGAGACAAAGCAATAGAAAAATTACAGTAAGTAGTTTAAGTAGTCGTGACAGATAGCTTGAGTACCCGTTAGATATGATATTACTCCATTTTACATAATAGAGCTACGAAAACATAATAAATTGTAACTCACTTAGATAAGCCACAAGTTATCACATCTCAGCACTATATTTTCATTAGAAAACATTTAGATAATACGCTGCCGTCAACATAGAAAAATATATCACCTTAATACATAATCGTTAACATAAAATATCTCATAGCAATTATGGTAATTTGGTTAATTGTATGTGATTTATTGTTCTTGATTACAAGAATCGTTCGTAGTCCAATAAACGTTTCACAAATAGGGTATGAGTGCCTATATCGACACTTTAAACAATCTAAAAGTTCAAAGTTCGAAGGTGCATCAAATGAATTAAAAGTTGTGATATAAAATGTGCTAAAGTAGGTAGGTATCTTAGTTGATTTATAATAAAAAATCAGAGCGCAAAACATCCTTTGACAAAGAAGACCAATATAAATAAATTAAAAGTGCATTGTCAAAATCGTTTACTAACAGCAACGGTAACAAAAAAATGACATTTAAAAAGGCGAACTTTCAACGGTATAAACAAAAAGCCGAGACATTCTTAACAACTCTCTCTATAAACAGCGTATGTAATCGAGGCTTGAGAATCGATTCGTACGTTTAATCGAGTAAACTCGGTTGGCTGCGAATGATTTATTGCTGTGACACGTGTTTTTTGCGTCCAGCGCTGCGCTCGCGGAAACGATTTCTGAATCATTTATGCGGACCGCCCGATGCCGGCCGTATTTGGAGAGGTGGACGCTTTTCGGGTGTTTCGCCTTAATTTCTGGAATATTGACCGGCTTTTTTACTTTTTCTACCGAGATGAGAAATTGAATTTGACGTGGTTTTTCGATCGACCCGTTTGGGTCTTCTTCATGTAACGGTGTTTTGGCTGTGTTTAATTTTTATGAATTTTTGGAGTCTGGGAAAGGCGGATGGTTTTGGCAATGGATAGTATTATTGATTACTTTACCATTTTAAATGATACTGCAGAATGATAATTCGTGGATTATTTAATTCCATCGATTGATAAATAAATACTGTTATTGTAAATATGCTTTTAAATTTACAATCAGGCATAGCGCATCAGCATTGCCATACAGCGGGGCAATGCAGCCAGCGTCTTAGGTACGCTTCTGACTGGTATTGATTTAGATCAGTTGAGCTACCTCTAGATTGTTTACAACAGTCTACAGTTAGCTCAATTGTTTCAATTGTAAATACCTACTAGTTTTAATTTAATTTAATTATTTGATTGTTATTTTCTTTGTATTTAAATGTTTTCAATTTAATCACGTAGTTAAAGTTGAAGTGGGCGCTGCGTTTTCAAGTCGATGTCTAAGTACAACACTAATCAATTTAGTAAAGACTTGATTTTTTTTAACAAAAAGGTCCCATTACACAATATGCTCTTGAAACCAATTCAAATGTTACTCTCCTTCATATAAAAAATAGAGTTCCAAGTCTCACAGAATTAATCCACTCGTTTTAATTAAAACCTCGAATTCAATTTTGAAAGCCGACAAATTGTCGTGGACAATTTACAAAAAAGGTACCCCAAAACATCCGATGGCTTCCCGAGAAATGCCTTATTAATTTTCATGAGTCGAGCCTGCTCTAGTTTTTTGCCAAAACCACTTTGCAACCACTGGGCCAGTTGCGTGTCACTTATGGTGAATGGTAGAGGGAAAGGGGCTTTATGCTAAAGTTGTTAAGGTAGGTTTTAATTTGAAGGAAGTTAAGATAACTTTTTGATTTTGGTGAAACAACGAAGCTCTATGAATAGAAATAAAATAAAAGAAAACATTATTAAACACCAAAACAGAGACTATCTCTGTTGGTAACTGGTCGATGACCGATAGAGAAAAATATGTGATTAAAAAAATACTATTGTTCCGCGGTTAACATTTATCTAAGTTGTAGCAAGATTTACTCGTAAACATATTTGTCCCACGGCAAGAATCGAACCCATAACCTCACTTCTATGCAAACCTTCACCAACTGCTCCACAGAGGTCATAAAGCACGCTAATAAATCTGCATAGTAAGTATCGTAACACATAGAGGTACTGATCTATTAGAATTGACGTAACTCTTCAGAAGGCTTTGAAACTGTACCGGATGTGTTAGAACTATAAATAACAAGTAAACATAGACTGCGTCGTGCTCTCACCATCGAGAATAGATTTGCCCTTTGTCGGCTGCTGCCGTGCTGTGGTGCAGGAGTGGGCTACCTTTTCAGTAGCGTAAACGAGGTAAACATAAATTTACACCTTTTCTTGGTTCATTGTTGAAATTTTTATTTGATAAAAATTACTATTTATTGTTAAAGTTGTTTACAGTATAAAAATTTATTTGTCTAAGTGCTTATTTTATAAGCCTTAAAAAATAAAGTTATTGACTTTGACTTGGATTAAACTCAAAGAAAACATTAAGGCTGAAATAGACATACCTAGATGAAAATATTAAAATGATAGGCACTTTCATGGCTCACAACGCACATGCCCATCTGGCATTGTCAGGCGGCGGGCGGCGCGGGTGCCGAACACACTGTTGAAAGAAATTGGGCACTGAATGCGTTAAACAGTTGTGGAGCTAACGGCGCGGCGCTTGAGTCCGTAGGAAGTCCCAAAGATTTACAACTAGGCAGTTACTTGATTTCGTAGCTCAGTTGGTTAGGCACTAACCGTTTGAGCATTCGTGTACTGGGCGAAGACCGCGGGTTCAAGTCTTGCCGAAATAGAAAATTTTGAGATTTAAGATATTATTTAATTTCATAATTTTTATCCATCAAACATTGGCTTTTCAAATATTTTACGACTGCAAGCACAAAGATGAAAGACAAAATCTTTATCTTAGTTTTGAGAGATTTTGATTGTGACATATCAGACTATTCATATAATAATTGATCTACTTGCGAACGGCAAATGTTTAGCACCCCTGATTCAGTAGCAAGGTAGTCTTCATTGCGGACTTAATTCGCGCCGATCTGACCGCTGTGCCGCCACCGTTTGAAGCGAGAACTGATTCTTATTTACTGAACTATCTATTGGTTTTGTGGGCTTTGCTGTGAGTTTTGTAAGGTAAACCGTTTTTTTCCCATACGTTTAGCTCCTATGCAATTATTTTTACTGATAACATGGAGTAAAATAGACTATTTACAAAAAAAACATTAATTAAATAAACGCACCGCTAGAGATTTTGTGTAAGTAGTAGGAGCCAAAAAATCGTGATGATTTGACTCCCCGCTTCCTGCACCAGATCAAAGCTCACAGCATCACGTCATCAGTTTATCTCACGTGTATCAGCTACCGCTTGTTAGCTGTATCTGATGGGCTGTTAGCATGATTTGCGAAAAATTAAGGTGCAGTTGGGAAAACAAAGGCCATGCCCGCTATCAAGAAGGTGGACGGTTTTCTATAATTAGTTAGATAGGAAATCGCACTAATAAAGGCGAAAGCCTTATATCTATATTAAAATAAAACCGGTCAAGTGCAAGTCGGACTCGGACACGAAGGGTTCCGTAATTATCTACAAAAACGGCAAAAAAATCACATTTTTTGTATAGGTACCTATATTTTTAGTGGTTCAATAACACAATTAGATCCTAATTCAGACACTTTTCAAAAATGGTTTTAATACCCTATCATAGGTTTTCTGGGAGAAATTGCTCTTGAGCAACAAGATTGCCAATGGTCGCTCATTATATTGTTCAGTAATTAACAATAGGAGCGGCACGTGACGTTCTGATTATGAACAACATAGTCAAAAACGATCATAAAACCGCTTTTCCTTAAATATCTGATTCAGACCTAACTTTATGGCATTTACAAATTACCCCAAAAGCGACAACGCGACAAAAACAAAATCACGTAAAATTGCCTGATTAATTGTTTAATTAATTGCTGTTGGTGGACCGGTCCAGGACGATTACGGTTGTTGGGAGCTGAGTCATTTCTGTGAGAGTTTTGTGCACCGATTAAAGTGTTGTCAACAGCCGAATGGAGAACCTGCTCCTTTTTTAAAGTCGGTACAAAATGTGACGCTTTCGAGACGCACAAAGAACGTCACCTAAGTTTGGGTAGAAACGAGAGACCCAATAGCAGTGTGCATCATATTTTCACTAAGCGTTATGCTTTGCGCACACTAACACCGCTACCACAGCATAAAAATCATCATCATCATAATCAGCCTATAGTCCACTGTTGGACATAGGCCTCCCCTAATGAGCGCCATAGCGCCCTGTCGAACGATATATCACAGGAGCGTTTTCCCGATATTGAAGAGGAGGCTTAAAACAAAAAAAAACGGTCCGTGAGAATCTCAGACCAAAATTCTAGCGGTCGCGCCGAACTACTTCTTTGGGATTTGGATGACGGCACTCGGGTGACGTGCGTGCGGTGGACAAGCAGCCATATGTATGTATGTACAGTCAGCTGCGAAAATATGTATACACTCCCATGTTTTGAAATTTGACTGAATAGTAAGTGTATAGTTATTGTGATAATTTATATATCTTATTCTGACAAGAAAGATGACTACTTAATATGAAAAAAGTGTGCGTAGACTTTTATATGATAAGTTCCGAGTAAAATAAAAGTGAAAACTTGGAAGTGTTTACATATCTGAGCAGCTGACTGTACCATAGACATAGAATTTTTCACTACGTATGTACCGCTACTTCGTCGCCGTCATCACGATATCGTTGACGTTCTTATGACGTGGCGGTGGACAAGCAGCGTTAGGCACTTATTAGTCCCACGACACGTCAATCTTGACAGGTAGGTAGCTAATTCATTTTCCTCTTACATTTCCTAGAAATCGACATCAACACTTTCAATAGTTTACGTTATGAATGCAATTTCACAGCTCAGAGATATTCTTTGAATGTAACCTGTACATAATCTCTTCAGACGTAATCGAGAAATAGATCAAATGACGGCTGTGAATCAAATAATTCCGTTACAGACATTTTCTAATGTAATAGCTATCATGCTTACTAGTGAAAGGAGTTTCAATAATTTTCCTTATATTTTTATTTCAATCTCACCAAATGCTGAGACAACGAGTGTTCGTTGGTTTCAAATTTGAATATTCTATGAACAAAACGAAGAAAGATATAGAGCTATCTTCAAAAAATTGAGGTTCTATGTTTGTCTGTATGTATGTTTTTATGGTTTTGAGATCGGTTTCGAAACCCATAAAGGCTCGCCCTGTCCACCCTCCTTCAAAAAATTCGAAAAATTTACCCCCCGCTAAAAATATAAGGAAGTGTGTGAAAATAATACATTTTGAAAAATAGACAAAAAGAGGGGAACATTTTTCGAAGGTACTACTTTTCGGTATTCATTAAATAGTAAATTCTCAAACCGGTACTTAAAGTACATGTTTGTCTACTTGACAATATTAATTAATGTACGAACCCAGCGCGAGAGTTACACTCGCACTTGACGGAACGTGTTTTTATATTATATTCCCGTGGATTTCTCCGTCATTTACAGACCAATTTGATGATTTTGCAGCTGTATCGAAGATGATCCCGAGGTGGTTCCATACTAAAATATTTCCGAGGATTTGGATTAGCTGAATCGCGCTGAAAATAAAAAAAAACAGATAAAAGTTATAAGGGGTTCGAAGTCGGTCACAATCAATGATTCAAATGTCATTTATTTGGCAAATAAATTAGCTATTTAAAAATTATATCTCTCCTTTGGTCGTGGGATCTTCTACCTATGTTGATAAAACGAAACCTACCTTTATCAATCACCATTTAATTTATACCCCTAATTAATATTTTGCCTCTTTAATGATTATACATTAGTTATATATAACTTAATTAAGTTAAAATTAAACAGTATTTTGGCTTTTGGCTGATTCATGGACATCATTAGGCGAAATGGGATCAGATTACATTGATGTATGTATAAATATTCGGATGTTCGATACACCCATTAAACGAGTTACATATAAATCAGATGGTTACATATAAATCAAAAGCTGATTATGTTGTGAAATGTTCTTTTACTAGTTCTAACTGTACTCAGATCCAATTTCACTTATCAATATACGTATTTTAAGGGTTAAATTGCATGATAAAGTAAGACGTTTTAACGTAAAAGAATTTGTTTAATATACGTATTATTGCGTGACAAAATAAGATGATTTTATGTATAACAATTTGATTTTCTTATCCCTCGATAAAATTAACCCTAAATTGTAAGTGTATTAAAAGAGTGAAAGCCGGTTGTAAAAAAAGTTTCCAAATGAATCGAAAAGTACGTTTGTATGGGAGCTTAGAGGTTCAGGGCCTTCGTTAGTGCACCGTTCTATGTAGCCAGAAACCATTGGATACGTTATTGATTTGCATTGAGTGTGAAATTATTTAGTTAATAAATTGCTCGTAATTATTGACAATCAGAGCACAGAGCAAGAACATATGCGAAAAAGGATTGATACAATAAACACAAGAAACAACAAGAATAGCTAAGAGTTTTTTTAGTGAAGTTTGAAATATTTAAGCGTAAGAAATCCACCTACAAATCCAATAAATCAAAATGCACCACCAACTAAAATTAGCAACGACAAAACCACTGCGCGCGCGTCGCATAAATCAACCCGATTCGTCGTCCCGCTAGGTGGCGCTCCATCGCGATAGCCAGGTTTAGCGAGGGTTATCTGATCCACCAACAGAAGGAATAGGACACGTCAAACTATTTCTATATCCGCTATTTTTTCTACTTACATTGTAAGCTTTTAAACACGGAGCAACGTTTAGCTTTTAACTTTTATTTACGCACGGGACTTAAATTACAGTCTTTATTAAAAAAGAAAATGACAATCAAATAATAAAATTAAATTAAAACAAGTATCTGCAATTGAAACAATTGAGGTAACTGCAGACTGTTGCAAACAATCTACAGCTCGAATTATACATATTAATACCAGTCAGAAGCGTAACCAATACGCTGGCTACATTGCTCCGCTGGCAATGATGATGCGCTTCGCCAGATACTCACCAGCTCTCGGGTCACGCGTCGCTTCGACAAACGCTTAATTTTTTTTTTAAACCTGCATGGCTAAGATGCGCGCCACGAGAAGTGTCGAGAAGTCGTGAAAAATGGCGGCATCTCGACTTCTCGTTGATCCCTAGCATGCACAACCAAATAGTCATCACGTCTCGTCACGTGAACGATAATAATGAATGTTTATCCTATCTGTGGTAACAGTTCTCGTCAAACTCTAAGATGCGCGCCCAATTTTCTCATCTCATCTCGACTTTTGACAGTTTTACACGAGTTACGAATCGTCTTCTATTACTACGACGAGATCACGACGAGATGGAGTCTTGAAGAAAATATAAATTTAATTCAGTGTTTATTAACCTCTGTTAATAAATATTTTGTAAAAATAGCATTACTGAATGCGAAAAATAGCATTACTGAATGTTGTGCGATGCTATTGATTTAGGTACTTACCTAAAATAGTCTTGGTTTCTCTAGTAGGTAGATAGGTGTAGGTAGAAAACCATCCTGCGTGGATATAAAGACGTGCTTCGTGGCATAGAAAAGTAATAATGGCATAATATAAACCTATATCTGTGTAGTACTTGATTTGGCAGTTAGTGCTGAATGTAAAGAAACGTAAAATCACAGAATTACGGCCATGAAAATTAGTAACCTACCTTACTAGGTAGATAGGCAAGTATCAGTGATAGGAACCTATTTATGTATATTCTGCACTACCCTAATATTATATACCTTCTTAACTTACCTATAAACAGGGGCTAATATTGTAATGCGATTATAAATGTAATTCTGTCTGTTTGATATCATTTCAGGCCTAAAAAGCTAAACTGATATAAATGTGTCTACAAAATAAAGAACGTTTTGAATAATTGTAAATTAGTTTTATTTCCAATAAGAAGTAAAGCCTTAGATTCTGTTGCTTTCTAAAGCTCGTGCTGGTTTGATGATATACTGCGTCTGAAATATAGAGAAAACATATTATAGTCATGACTTAGGTACTTCTTAGATGTAAGGTTTGAAATAGTATTTATATTATTCTGTTACAATTTTATTTGTTACATTTTGTTATGCCAGGTAGGTACACTGGTCCCGGAAACACATCACATTGTACTTACATTATATTCAGGTGCTCGTCTCGTAGCGTATTTGTGAGGTACTAAACCCACAAATAATGCTGTTTACTGTGAAATAAACAACGGGATGAACTAGCGCTTGTGGTGCACACCATGCCCAAACTCACGATATAAGTTCATTGAACACCCGTAACTAGTCGGTTCGTGCATAGTAATTGACACAATAATTTTGGCGCTTATTGTTTTCTTTGGATATCGTAGGTAATAATAAAAGTTTTCATAACAAGTTGCTAAGGAATTATCGAAAAAAAACCAAAAGTAAGTTTGATTATGTGCGCGCAAAACATTGAAATTGCTTCTTCTTTTTTTTGGTCTCGAGGCTTTTCTACTTTTCCACCATTCTGCCAGTGAAAAGTGCAAATTACCAGTATGGAGACGAAAACTAAGGAGGTTAATTTATGTTTCTTCCATGCAGCTTACTAAAACCAGAGACAATTTGAATGAACTCAACGAGTGTTGCGTGGGCGTGGCTTCATCTGCATGAGAACCTCACTCGACAACGAGTCTTGAGTCTTTCGTGGCGCGCATCTTAGAGCAAACGACTCAACAACTGACGACGACTTTGAATAGTCGTCTCGTGCACGACGACTTTTGTGGCGCGCATCTTAGCCATGCTGGAGAGCCTCGGTACCCCACGGACCTAGAGTGAATACAAATTCACCGTAGAACTTGTAAGTTCTCCAAAACTTTTCTATTTTGCAAGACGTAGGTAAGCATTATATTTTTTTAATAATACTGATAAGCCTCTTATACGAAACCCATCTTGATAACATCGTCAAAGACGCAAGTCGTAGGTGCACCTGGATGCAGAATGAACAAGATCGAAGATTTTGCCAAAATCCTGAATGATCCCCAGGGTTAGTATAATAATAATAATTTATTTCAAGCAACACAAGTATAAAGTAATCCTTAGGGACTAACATAATACAAATCAATATAGGTAATACAAATCGCCTCTGTGGCGCGGTGGGCGATGGTCCGCCTGCGAAGCAGGAGGTTGCTGGTTCGATTCCCGCCTTGGAACAAATGTGTGTACGATGATCTGCAGACAGGGTATTCTGGTTGTTTTCTATGTATTATAAAAAATATCTATCTACGGCTGAACGGATCTTAATGAAATTTGGCTGGGAGATAGACGGTATCCCAGGGACGGACATAGACTACTTTTTATCTCGGAAAAGCGCGAGCAAAGCCACGGGTAGAAGCTAGTATTCAATAAACGTATATTCGTATTTCATTCACAAGTCAAGAAAATTGACTGAAAATATAGAGTAGGTTCTGTCTCTTGTAGTTGCTACATCTTCTTTGTCAACTAGTATTGAGTTTGTATCAAAAAACGTGTTGTTTGGTACAGATCTGTTTTTAGAGCAATAAATTGTATGATTGATAGCCGTTGTCCATCCTTTTTGTTATTGTAGAGCATTAGGAAGCTGCCTTAGATGCGGTAATATTATTCGAGTGCCTTTTCTGTCGTGTGCCTTACGGTGGCTGTGGTGTTACTTATTTCATCTATTCTGGGTAATCTATGATAGCGTTGTGCTTTAATTTATACGTTTGATCAGTATGTACCTGATCAAACGTATCAGTACATAAGAAACTATCGTGGCCTCCGGGTGGAGGTTGGACGCTGTTGCTGATACTGGGCTGGGTAGCCCGCCGATTCTGGAAGCTGCCGGGGAGATGTCCTATTCAGGTCCTATTGCTTCCTTTGGGGGGAGTTCTGGAGGGAAAGACTTCTTGGTTTTTAAGTTCCGTACAATATGTATTGCTTTTATCAAATTGTTATATAATTGTCTTTTTGCGTCTTTTTAAACTATTTGGAGTGGTTATCTTGGTTCATCATATTTTATTTTGTCAATAGGCAACGAAGTATTACAGTGACTTGATAAAATACTAATTAATTTATTAATGACTTATTATTTACTCAAAAAGATCTACACAACAATTTTTGCACAATGACATTGAGTTGAGATAACGTGATATTTCTTTGAAGGATTGAATCTATGCAGCATAGAATACCAAAAAACACGCTGCTGTCACAGCCTTCTTCTACTGTAAGTATTTTTCTTCTCTCTCTAAGCTCTCTCTAAGTATTTTTTTTGATCTTTACCAGTATCTCAGATAAAAACAATTAAGTACTCCAAGACATATTGTGCCCTTTCATAGAATACAACAAAACTCAACTCAAATTCAAACCAGAACCAGAGGCCTCCTTCCTCAGGAAAAAATGAAAATGAATAGGAAAAAATGACATGTTTGAATCCAAACTAAAAGCGATAGTCATAAAAAAAAGCTCTTACGAACTTGACGATTTCTTCAATGATAATTTTAGCGACTCGTAATTTTTCGTAATAGGTATTGAATGCGCACCTGTACTGAAGGTGAGGCGCGGGTTCGAATCCTGCCGAAATCGAAAATTTTTGGGATATTAATAAAAAAGTTTTCGTAGAAGATTTACCCAGTGCGTTTACACACTATAAAGCAAAAATCTATTGAATGCATTAATAATAAGTAAGTTCATCATAAGTAGAAAGGCACGAAACCTGGCCTGTCTTCCATTGCAACACCCTAAATGGGTACATACTGTGAACATTTTATGAACACTCACCTAACCACTAAGACCTGATGACTGTATGAATGCAATAAATAAAATAGGTACCTACTGAATACAGGAGGTCTCTGGTCTTCACCAGATTCCTCCTAAAATGACACCAGAAATAAAGATAAATCCTATAGTTATAAATAGTGTGCGTTTTCTATGATATTTTTCCAATAGTAATAAAATAGACCAGATATCGTAAGTTCACGGCGAGGTATTCTCAAACAAACCTATCTGCCATCTCCCGCGAAATGGAATTTAGGGAATCTCGGGGGTGCCACAAATATTCACTATCTTCACTGTCGGTGTCGAGACAGTGTCACAGCCTTGACAAAACAGCTGGACAAAGATAGTTACCACCTGTGTAGCAGAGACATTCTGGTTTAGAATAGAATAAAATATAACTTTATTTTTAAAGAATACTTTATTAACAGAGAAAATTACAATCAAATAATAGAATTAAATTAAAACTAGTATTTACAATTGAAACAATTGAGCTAACTGCAGACTGTTGCAAACAATCTACAGGTAGCTCAACTGATCCATATCAATACCAGTCGGAAGCGTGCCTAAGAAGCTGCATTGCCCCGCTGTATAGCAATACAATTACATTATTGTCAATAGACAAATCAATTAACAACAATTTTAGATTCTAAATAAATATATATGTATCCTGGTAACAAAAATATGCTGGACAATTCACACAGCATCATCTAGCCTCAAGCTAAGCAGAGCCTCAGTTATGGGTCCCACAGAGCCAGATAATTGATATACTAAAATACAATACACATATATATACATAGATACTTTTACAACGCATAGAAAACACCTAAAACACCCGGATAAAGTATCTGCAGATTTGTTTCGAGGTGGGAATCAAACCCTTCTGCGTCGCAGGCAGACCTTCGCCCACCGAGGCAGTCAGATAAATGTATTACATAAAAAACTGACGTCGAATCGTTATCCAATGCGTAGGTCAATTTAAAAAAACAAATTAATAAATAATGCTAGACAAATCACACCCCAAAGCCCCAAATTAAGCAGAGCTTGTGATTATTAGATAAATTAAATTGAAATGATTTATTCATGTATTCATCCTGTTTTTTTTCCGACGTTGTTAACAGTTTACACACTGTCGTATCATATTTAATATTTGACATTGCGAAAAACAGCTCAAAATTCGAGATTCAAGATCGAATTTGGTTTGGAGAGCCAAGTCATGTTAATTCAAGTTTAAAGTTTATTTAATGGTTAGTTCACTTTGTTTGTTAACCAACTGTTTTCTAACAGCTGTATTCAGGATACACGCTAGAAATTCTATATCTAAACTAAAGTCTAACTAGAAATGAGAGGAATTTGCGATATGAGTCAGCGACTAGCTCGGATGCTGTGATACTTTGACCTTTCGGATAGATGCAAAGAAATGTTTTAACATCTTTTAAATAACCATTTATATTTTAGTTCCACTGTTAGACAAAGGATCCCTTAAGCAAGCATTAACAGAAGTCATTTAGGAAATCCCAGAAACGGGAATTTCTTATTGTATTCGGCATTGGCTTTTGAGCTGTGGTCAGATTAAACGGAGACTAGTTATGTGCACAGGGCTTAATATTATAGTGCAAAAGTATATGCGTAAGCACACGTCTATTCCCTTATTCTAATAATCCGATGGGACGTCAGACTGATAGTGCGTATACCCCAAGATGAGTCCGTGCGGCCGTATTTTATGAGTTTAGGTATCTTGACCTTGCCCGCCCTTGTCATATATCAATCCGCACTGTATGTGCGTAATAACTTGGATGAATATGCAAGGTTTGGGGATGGTCATAGATACAATACAAGGCACTCACACCGGCTGGAAGCACTTCCACGACGCCTGGCGAAGACGTCCAAGTTGCAACATGTGATGGGGACAGCTGTCTACAACCGTATTCCGACTCCTATCACCAGCGCACAATCCACATCATCCTTTAAGACTAAATTGAAGAAGTGGCTGATAAGTCTAACAATTTATGATGTTAACGAATTTATGACCTTGAAATGTACTACCTAAATATTAAGTTTTAGGTTTATGTCTATTGTTAATGTATTTATTGATTTAATTATTTATAATTACATTATGTAATAATTTTAATGGAATTATTGTTAATATGAATGACCTGTAACATAATCGTTATTAATAAACTACTATGAACTATGAACTGACACAATCGGTGAGAAGCCACATGCAGGACCAACGGCTTAACCCTTTCCCTCCTTACGGTACTTAGAAGTACCTCCTCATTTTTCGTCTAATAACTCAAGTACGAAAACACTTTAAGCTAACTACAACTGACGATCCTTTAGAGTACCGTTTCCGTAAGCCAATCACAGCGCGTTATTTGAATTACCGCGTGATGTTGCCGCAGAATTTGAACAGCGAGAGACAACCTGTCGAACATTTTGTCACTTCGCTGTACGGTATAATTGGAAATATTTTATAAATAGAATATCATAGGTAAGTGTTATTTTTTTTCCTACTTACGTTGTTTATATCATTGACTACATTTCTAAAAGCTGTTATAATGTATTATCACTTTATTTTATATGAATATTTGATAAAAACTGATGTGGACTTAAAAGTACCGTCAGGTGATTTTAGTCTCAAAGATTATGGGTTTTTATATTACACATACTCGATGAATTGGGTATTTTGTTTTATCAAACGAATGTTTTTTTGTATTTTTATTATTGTTCTGACCTATTTTCTTATTGTTTTAGCCATTGAGATGGCTATTACAAGCAATACAGCTCTAAGTGAAGCCCTATTATTAGAAGAGCTTCCGGACTGCGACGAAGAGTCTGATGCAGGTGTGTCCGATGATGAAGTGGAAAATCTTCAACTACCCTCACCCAGAGGCTTCGATGAGGTTTTTGAAAGAGCTCTAGACATTGTTTTTGCCGAAGTTCTGCCATCGTCGCCATCAATTGAATATGTATTGGAGTGCCATATAAATCAGGTACCCACATCTCCAATACCTGGATCTAGTGTTCAGATTGATGTACCGTCGGCAAATACGTCTTCACACAGAACTAACCAGTGATTACCCGAACCAAACCGTAAATGGAAAAAGAGACCTAGATACAATTTTACCGGAATACATTGCAGATACTGGAGTAGTAGAAGACTGTTTTACTCACTTGACTACACCGACTGATATGTTTTTAGTATTGATTGAAGATATTTTTGACAAGGTTCATTTAGTATCTAATTTTCATGGGAACAAAGAGGCAACTGTGTCACGTAATGAAAAAATGGATCCAAGTCTGCCATTACATGCCCTGTAGCTGTCAAAGATGACAATAGTTTTATGGGCGGCGTACATGAAGCTGATCGTTTGAGAGCCCCTTACTGTACCTATAGATCGCAAATCTTCAAAATGGTGGCACAGGTTGTTTCCGGGTCTTCTGGACATCGCATTTGTCAATTCATAGACTTATAATGGATCAGACTACCGTAAAAGATTTTCGACGCTCTGTTACTCAAGGCTTGATGACAATGAAAGATGCTAGTAAGAAAAGAAAGACTTCTACTGATAATACTGCGAAAGGCGGCCCTTCTAAAAGGCGCAAATCTGACTATTTCACTATAAATGACGTAGGTACGCTTGGATAACAGAGGCATCCATTGGCCTCCATTGGTTCGTAGAGAACAGGGGTAGGTGTGAGGTTTGTAGTTTGAAGAAGATTCAGTGAAAACCTCGTAGTAAATGTTCGCATTGAAACGTGTTTATGTGTGTAAATGAAAAGAAAAATTGTTTTGTTGAATACCACAACGTTAATCTGTAATTAAACACCTATTAATTTAATTATAACTAAGTCAATATTGGATTTCATTACTTTTGTAGTTTCTATCAAAGTTCCTAACATTGTGTTAACACGAAGTTCCTGGCGGTACTTTTAAGTCTAGGTCTTGGAAATAGTACTTCTAGGTATAATAAAAATCTAAATAAAATCTATGCGTTTCCTTTTACCTACCTTATTATGTTAATAAAGTTCAAAAGTGGAAATTCGTTAAAAATCACTACCCCGGGGGGAAAGGGTTAACTTAACCAAGGTGGTAAGTAAGTATTAACTTTACAGTAAACAGTAGACTTTCCCATATTATTTATTCACATAATTTCATATGAAATTTTATCTAATCTCGTTCTATATTAACAAATTAAAAAACGATAAAAATTAAACAACCGATTTTATTCAATAACATTTAAAAATTAAAGCAAGATATTTAAAATGTTTGAAAGTGTCACATTTTGGCAATTTAAGTATATCGCGGCGGTAAAGTACCGAATTTATAGCGATTTAGATCGAAGATTCGGATGAGAATAATAAAAACAATATGAGATAAATTTAGTTTAGTGTATGAACCACAAGCAATGATAAAAGTGTGAACACACAATGTTGTAAGACCAAGTAGGTACACTGCCAACGTTTTATGCCGCACCTAGCAATTTCCTGATTCCAAGATTTTCCTGGTTGGGGTAGGAAAATCTTTGACCCAAACAGGTAGTTTGTGCCGTGAGGTACTAGGAGGACATAAACATCACAGAGTAGGTATTGGAAACTCCAACAAGTGTCAAAGGAAAGGGCACACCCAAACCACCTGTGATCGTATGAGCCCCCACCTGAGCGGAGGAGCTCATCACATGACTGTATGTTATGCTGCGTACAGACTTACGTAATGTACCACGCAATGTAACCTAATGCGAATAGAGCATTTCACCAGTATGAACCAGTATGAACCAGTATGGACGCAATGCGAGCACGAACCGAATTCATACCTACACCTTCTGTTTCCGGCGTGCTTGCAAACGTAGCTTGTCAGTTCCTCTTTTGGTCGTGTTCGCGTTCGTCTCAACACAAACCGTCCACACTGGCGAACTGAGCACACTGCGAGCCCCTTTATCGTGCTCTTGAAATCCTCTTCAAGGTGACCACACTATAGAATTGGCTTTCATTGCATGTAACCTTGCGTGAAACATTACACTAATGTGGACGGCAGATTCTTTTGTTTTATGGTACATGTTCATGTTTCCTTGCGTAAGCCTGTACGCAGCATTAGAAGATCAATCAAACAAGTGGAATTTGCCAAGGTTAACTCCCAAACCACCTGTGGACTGGATTTATAGGCTCCACCTTACAACAAGTGGCTGGGATGAATGATTCTACCAACAAGTATTTTGTAAAGTGAGATACGAGGAGTTCATAACATTGCAGGGTCTCGCAAATCTACAACAAGTGACAAAGCAAAGGGCACTCTCAAACCACCTGTGGTGGCATGAGCCCCACCTTTATTTATAGCAAGTGGCTGAAATGGATGATATTAACAACAGGTATTGTGAAGTGAGATACTAGGAGTTCATAACATCGCAGGGTCTTGCAAAACTCCAACAAGTGAGAAAGGAAAGGACACTCCCAAACCACCTGTGGTGGTATGAGCCCCACCTGTGGCTGCGACAGATGATATTACTAACAGGTATTCTGTAAGCTGAGATACTATATTGATGATCTATGATAGATGAGTTATTGGCTACGCAGACGACAGCACCGTGGTGGACAGGTACCTCTCCAACGCCAAGGCTAGCCTGACCGAGATACAAGCGTAAAGAGAAGACATGCTGCAGCGCTTGAATTTGACCCTGAAGGCAGTCTCAGATGGGGCGAGGCCAATCGGGTCAACTTTAATGCCTCTAAAACGCTTCCATTATATAATTCCATGTCATTTATATGGTCAAACTTACACTTATCATTATTCTAGAAAGGTAGATGTATTCAATTTTTGACATTAAGGTATTCTTCGATTGAGTAATAACACTTCTTAAGTAAGAACTGCTTCATATATCTCGTCCAGGTTCCTATTTTCCAAGATGTAGGTCCCTATAGAAGATCAACTTGAGCTCCTCGGTGTTACGCTCACACCAAATCTAAACTTTGAAGCCTTCATTGAGTCAAAGGCTAAAACAACAGCCAGGAATCATAAACAGGTATTCTCAAACTTACGCGATCTGAAGATATAATTATGAATACTATTTTACGGGTATTTATCGCGTTTATTTACCTTCGTCATCCCATGACCACGACAGTGTGTAAACCTGTCGGAAAAATAAGGTAAATAAATGCGATAAATACCCGATAAATAGTAGGTATTTATAATTATCCTAAACAAGGTTAAGCGATACTTCACACCAGGTCAGCTTTAATCCCTATTATCAAGCACAGGTCCGGTCTGGTTAGGAGTACTGTTGCCATGTTTGGGGCGGCTCAGCCAAGTATCAGCTTGCAGCCTCGGACGCGATAGAACAAAGAGCCTTCAGACTCAATGACGAGCAGTACCTTGCAGAGACTAAGGCCCAAAATCTCGAACACCACCGTAAGGTCGCTTGTCTCTCGATCTTTTATAGGATAAATTTCGGAGAATGCTGACAGGAACTACATGACCTAATACCACCATCCCCCGTTCCACTCCGGGACAAGCACCCCTACTTGGTGGATATACCGTCCACTCGCACTAAGCAGTTTTCCTCCACCTTTATCATTCGTACCGCTGGGGTTTGGAACACGCTCCCTGCTGCTGTTTTTCCGGTTAATTACAATCCGGGTCTCTTCTAGGCAAGAGTGAATAGGTCTTGTTAAGCTCCAACATGTGAAAAAAAGGGCACTCTCCAACCACCTGTAGTGGTATGAGCCCCACCTTTATTATATAGCAAGTGGCTAAAATGGATGATATTACCAACAGGTATTGTGAGGTGAGATACTAGGAGTTCATATGATCACAAGGTCTGGTTAAACTCCAACAAGTAAAAAAGGAAAGCGCACTCTCAAACCACCTGAGGTGGTATGATATGAGCCCCACCTGTGGCTGCGACAGATAATACTACTAACAGGTGTTTCGTTAACAAAGATACTCGGAATTCATAACATCACAGGGTCTGGTTAAACTCCAACAAGTGAAAAAGGAAAGGGCACTCTCAAACCACCAGTGGTGGTATGAACCCCACCTGTGACTGGGACAGATGATATTACCAACAGGTATTGTGAGGTGAGATACTAGGAGTTCATAACATCACAGGGTCTGGTTAAACTCCAACAAGTGAAAAAGGAAAGCGTACTCTCCAACCACCTGTGGTGGTATGAGCCCCACCTTTATTATATAGCAAGTGGCTAAAATGGATGATATTACCAACAGGTATTGTGAGGTGAGATACTAGGAGTTCATAACATCCCAGTGTCTGGTTAAACTCCAACAAGTGAAAAAGGAAAGGGCACTCTCAAACCACCTGTGGTGGTATGAACCCCACCTGTGACTGGGACAGATGATATTACCAACAGGTATTGTGAGGTGAGATACTAGGAGTTCATAACATCACAGAGTCTGGATATACTCCAACAAGTGAAAAAGGAAAGCGCACTCTCAAACCACCTGTAGTGGTATGAGCCCCACCTATGTTAAATAGCAAGTGGCTGAAATGGATGATATTACCAACAGGTATTGTGAAGTGAGATACTAGGAGTTCATAACATCACAGGGTCTGGTTAAACTCCAACAAGTGACAAAAGAAAGCGCACTCTCAAACCACCTGTGGTGGTATGAGCCCCACCTATGTTAAATAGCAAGTGGCTGAAATGGATGATATTACCAACAGGTATTGTGAGGTGATATACTAGGAGTTCATAACATCACAGGGTCTGGTTAAACTCCAACAAGTGAAAAAAGAAAGCGCACTCTCAAACCACTTGTGGTTATGAGCCCCACCTATGTTAAATAGCAAGTGGCTGAAATGGATGATATTACCAACAGGTATTGTGAGGTGAGATACTAGGAGTCCATAACATCACAGGGTCTGGTTAAACTCCAACAACTGAAAAAGGAAAGCGCACTGGTAGTAGCCCCACTTTTATTATAAAGCAAGTGGCTGAAATGGATGATATTACCAACAGGTATTGTGAGGTGAGATAAAAGGAGTCCATAACATCACAGGGTCTGGTTCAACTCCAACAAGTGAAAAAAGAAAGTGCACTGGTGGTATGAGCCCCACCTTTATTATAAAGCAAGTGGCTGAATTGGATAATATTACCAACAGGTATTGTGAGGTGAGATACTAGGAGTTCATAACATCACAGAGTCTGGATATACTCCAGCAAGTGAAAAAGGAAAGCGCACTCTCAAACCACCTGAGGTGGTATGATATGAGCCCCACCTGTGGCTGCGACAGATAATACTACTAACAGGTGTTTCGTAAACAAAGATACTCGGAATTCATAACATCACAGGGTCTGGTTAAACTCCAACAAGTGAAAAAGAAAGGGCACTCTCAAACCACCAGTGGTGGTATGAACCCCACCTGTGACTGGGACAGATGATATTACCAACAGGTATTGTGAGGTGAGATACTAGGAGTTCATAACATCACAGGGTCTGGTTAAACTCCAACAAGTGACAAAAGAAAGCGCACTCTCAAACCACCTGTGGTGGTACCCCACCTATGTTAAATAGCAAGTGGCTGAAATGGATGATATTACCAACAGGTATTGTGAGGTGAGATACTAGGAGTCCATAACATCACAGGGTCTGGTTAAACTCCAACAAGTGAAAAAAGAAAGTGCACTGGTGGTATGAGCCCCACCTTTATTATAAAGCAAGTGGCTGAAAGGGATAATATAACCAACAGGTATTGTGAGGTGAGATACTAGGAGTTCATAACATCCCAGGGTCTGATTAAACTCCAACAAGTGAAAAAGGAAAGGGCACTCTCAAACCACCTGTGGTGGTATGAATCCCACCTGTGACTGGGACAGATGATATTACCAACAGGTATTGTGAGGTGAGATACTAGGAGTTCATAACATCACAGGGTCTGGTTAAACTCCAACAAGTGAAAAAGGAAAGCGTACTCTCCAACCACCTGTGGTGGTATGAGCCCCACCTTTATTATATAGCAAGTGGCTAAAATGGATGATATTACCAACAGGTATTGTGAGGTGAGATACTAGGAGTTCATAACATCCCAGTGTCTGGTTAAACTCCAACAAGTGATAAAGGAAAGGGCACTCTCAAACCACCTGTGGTGGTATGAACCCCACCTGTGACTGGGACAGATGATATTACCAACAGGTATTGTGAGGTGAGATACTAGGAGTTCATAACATCACAGAGTCTGGATATACTCCAACAAGTGAAAAAGGAAAGCGCACTCTGAAACCACCTGTAGTGGTATGAGCCCCACCTATGTTAAATAGCAAGTGGCTGAAATAGATAATATTACCAACAGGTATTGTGAAGTGAGATACTAGGAGTTCATAACATCACAGGGTCTGGTTAAACTCCAACAAGTGACAAAAGAAAGCGCACTCTCAAACCACCTGTGGTGGTATGAGCCCCACCTATGTTAAATAGCAAGTGGCTGAAATGGATGATATTACCAACAGGTATTGTGAGGTGAGATACTAGGAGTCCATAACATGACAGGGTCTGGTTAAACTCCAACAAGTGAAAAAGGAAAGTGCACTGGTGGTATGAGCCCCACCTTTATTATAAAGCAAGTGGCTGAAATGGATAATATTACCAACAGGTATTGTGAGGTAAGATACTAGGAGTTCATAACATCCCAGGGTCTGGTTAAACTCCAACAAGTGAAAAAGGAAAGGGAACTCTCAAACCACCTGTGGTGGTATGAACCCCACCTATGTTAAATAGCAAGTGGCTAAAATGGATAATATTAACAACAGGTATTTTGAGGTGAGATACTAGGAGTTCATAACATCACAGGGTCTGGTTAAACTCCAACAAGTGAAAAAAGAAAGCGCACTCTCAAACCACCTGTGGTGGTATGAGCCCCACCTATGTTAAATAGCAAGTGGCTGAAAGTGATGATATTACCAACAGGTATTGTGAGGTGAGTTACTAGGAGTTCATAACATCACAGGGTCTGGTTAAACTCCAACAAGTGAAAAAAGAAAGCGCACTCTCAAACCACCTGTGGTGGTATGAGCCCCACCTATGTTAAATAGCAAGTGGCTGAAATGGATGATATTACCAACAGGTATTGTGAGGTGAGATACTAGGAGTTCATAACATCACAGGGTCTGGTTAAACTCCATAGGATATAGGATAAAAAATAAAAGTATAGTAAAACACCCCATGTTTTATCTCTAATCGGGGGGAGCGGGATGGGTCTGAAATTTAGCATAGATGCGGAATCTATGCTAAATTTCAGCCCGATCCGTTCAGTAGTTTTGGCATGAATAAGTAACAAGCATTCATTTTTCTTTCCATCCATCAATCCCTTCAATGTTTCTCATTTAGAGACAGTTGAGATAGGGCCAGTACTCCGAACAAGAAATTTTATAAGGCGAGATACCCAGTGAATTTATCAAAAACATGTGGTTATAATCTTAGTAAGAGGCTGGAATCATAGTGGCTCCGAACAGGTATTTTGTGACGCGAAGTACTAGGAGCTCATAACATGACAGTATGTTAGAAATTCAAACAAGTGGAATTGCCAAGATACTCCTTAACCACCTGTGGACTGATCATTATTATAAGCTCCACCCAGCAAGTGCTTTGGGATGAATGTCAGTAATTCGAACAGGTGTTTTGAAAGTCGAGTTTCTAGGAGAACATGAACTCAAAGTATCAATTAACAATTCAAACAAGTGAATTTGCCAAGGGTTTTCTCTAGCCAACAATGGTATTGACTGGTGATATACATATAAGCCACACCCTATAACAAGTGGTTGGGGTGGTACCCAGTACTTTCAACAGGTATTTTGTTTCACAACATACTAGGAGTTCATAACATCCACCTCATTCTGTCATAAAATGCACTCCCAAGCCACCTTATAGCAAGTGGTTGTAATTGAAGCCAACAGGTACTCCAAACAGGTTTTGTTAAACTAGGAGCTTTTAGTCCAACTAAACACATGTCTTTTGTATCCAGGTGTGCCCAGCGACTATGATAATGTCATTAACTCAAAGGGCTTTTGGACCAATCGGCCATAGTTTTTGTCCACCGGCCATCACTACGTCTAGTATGGTGTACTGCCCATTTCCATTTGAGGTCAATCACCTTGTCCCCAAGGTAACAGTCAGAAGATGGGTGGGGCTGGCAAAGATCAAAAGAGGCCTATTTATATATTGGCTGCTAATCACAGCAGCCCTTTCATCACTTATATGTGTTTCATCGTCACCATCATCAGAAGATGACGATGAAACACATGAATGTGATGTGCACGTGGCAGAACATCATACAGATTATAATAGAACTCCTCCCCGAGCCAGTAGTGGTCCCTGCAAGCACACGACGGAACAGTTAGAGTGATGGTCAATATACCAAGGTCACAATTTGAATGAAATAAATATAAATAATGATTTCCGGGGATCGGAAAGTGAGTCTTGCGCACAGGTTTTAAACAGGTAGAATGGAGTTCGATCTATCAGGACCTTATAAACTGAGATAGGTAATGCCAATGTAAAACTCCATAGTATCTACCAACTGGAGACAAGCAAGGCACAGGCTTAACAGGTTGAATGTAGTTCAAACTACCAGGACCTCATAAACTGAAATAAGTACTGTCAATATAACTCCAACAAGTGGGGACCAGCGCACATTGGCTTTGCCTACGGGTTTCAAACTGGTAGATTGTAGTTCGATCTATCAGGACCTCCTAAAGGTATAATCATAACATTTTAAATCTATAACGTTAATTTCTTTATAAAATAAGCTCATAGACACCTCAAATTTTAAAGTTGTTTTTTATCAAAGAAAAAAGCGTTATTCTACTCTTGGCTTTTGCTGAAGTTTTTGCCCACTAGTGGAACAAGCCAATGGAAGTTCCACAAGTGAGGACTAACCCACACACGCCTTGCCCCAGGCTCCAAACAGGTAGATTGAAGCTCAACTTACCAGGATCTCATAAACAGACAGAGGCAATGCCTATGGAAACTGCAACAGGTGGGGGCCAATTCATCTTTTCATTCATCTCCAACACTTGTTTGAGTCTTCGCTATCAGTCGTCGGACAGGTTGGTGGAAACTCCGCCCCTCGAGGGTAGTTAGTTATTGGTAGGATTGGCTACGAACAGGTGGAATGCAACCTCTAATACCAGGCGCTCGTAGTCCCAGAGAGCTGGACGTTATCAGAGCCTTGAGTTAGAAATTAGAATATTAGCTATTAGTTTTTGTTAATAAAAGGTAAGTTAGTTAGTTAGCACAGGCAAGTTAATTAGGATAAAAGCATACTGATATATTTTAGGTGCTCTGTTAGCACTTTCGTGGCCACGAAATATACGAAAGTATATGGTAGTCCTCTAGGCAGCGGCGGTGCGCCTCTGCGGGAAGCACTGCCTAGACTAGACAGTGGAAGTGTTAAAAAAATTCTACCTTGTTTCAAGCCTTTTTTATTAGCTTCACGTGGATGTATGTTATGTTCCACTTACCTTGCTTACATGTGTGGTATCAATTGTGTTAATACTACTCTCAGATTCATGTTGACCTTTCATACCGAACATTTTCTATTGTTTAATAACTATAAAACTAATGGCTACTAAAAAACTTCCAAAACTAAAACGCTTTTTAGTAATGCCGATCAATTTATCGAAAAAAACAATCAAGAATCTAACGCCGTTGAATAATATTATGACATTTTACGAAAATATTTGAATTTTATGCGTGATCTATAAAATGTTCCAATTAAGTGGTTTAAGTACCAGACCAGCTTTGAAAATGGTCTGTATTGTAAATGGTAATGTTATAATCTTTGCCGATATTTATGTAAGTGTAAGAGCTCTTTTGTTTTTTTTTTTTAAGTTATTGGTAAAACCTATAAGTACCACAGATGGACAAAGGATAATGAAGTAAAAAATTGCGAAGGATCGCGAATATTGTCGGATCGTTTCAATAGGAAGTAGACTTATCGTTGTTATCAGCAGATTCCTTTTCATTGCTGAGCACAGGGTTCGTTTCCTTCAGGCTCTTCGCTTCGGCCCTGGCCCATCCTGTCGTTGCCACTTGCTGAATGAAAGGGAAACACGAAACAAATTCGAAATAACTAGGTCTTTCTGCCTATTACTTGCACGCTTCAATTGTCCCCATTCGTAAATAGAATGAGGACAATGGAGAAGATAGTCGCAGTAGTTTAAATCACATTGAGAATAATTCAGATAATGGGAGTATTACCTATTAGGCTTAGGAGGCTGATATAAGGCGTGCGTGTGCGTCGAACGGCGCAGAGCGGGTGTTATGGCGGGCAGAGTGCGGTGGCTGCTGGCGGCGGCGGTCCTGGGGGCCCTGGCGCTGGCCGGGGCCAGCCCGATTGTGAGTTTATATAAAAACCGTGGCATTTATTCAATTACATAACTTCTGTATAATCTTACTTTCAACCTATTATCAAGAATACTGGAGATGCCAGTATTCTTTTTAATTTGTGAGTGTTTAAAGAACATAACATTAAGTTGCAATAGAGCTATGCGTCAGAAGATGAAACAGGTATTTGTGTGTAGTTCCCGGAGACGAACGGCCTGAGCTCGCTGGGCCAGCACCTGCTGGAGTCACGGCCGACTGAGGGGCGCCTGCCGCCGCTACCTTCGCCGCAAGACCTGGAGGCCATCCGCAAGGTGGCGCAGATCCTCGTCATGCTGGGGGAACAGGTACGATCCAACCAAAACCTGCCAACCGAGCAGTTGGACTCATACCAGTGTCATGGCATATATTCGATTGCTCTACATCTTTGTAGATGTGGATGACCATTATTATTAGTAGATTTCTGTCTCATTACTATGTAATCATCATCTCATCATCTTATGGAAATGAGAAAGAAAACTGACAGTAAGTGGTGAGAAACGTATGGTCCAATAAGGATTTTTATCATCTTAAGAGTCGATCGCAATAGTAGAGTTAAATTATAGGCGTTTTAGAGCCTTAGGTTAATTGTATATTGGATGAATACAACACTTTTTGTCCATCACTGGATGTCTTAGGCTCAATTTAAATCCAGGCTGGGCGCGTCGCGTTGCTGCCAGCCGCTGCCCGGTTTGAATTGAGCCTACCTGCCTTACCGTCGTCTCTGACGTCACATGCACGGAGCGTTTGCATGACAATGTGTATGTTTGCGGCACAGCACTCCCAGAGAGACGCGCAGCAGGTCGTGGCGCTCAACTCTTTGGTCGACCTCTTGCGCACCATTAAACCCAGGCGAGCAAGCCAGAGGAAACTTAGAAAAGTAGGTGATTTACTTATCATTTAACTATGAAATGAATGAACGAATAGAAGATCAATAATAGACCATTGGATCTTTCTTGATGGTAGTCAAATGCTTTGACATCATCAATAAAAAATATATTATGGTCAAAGGGCACATCACTTTCACGGGCATTTTGTCATTAATTGAAACTCGAGTGCGAGAGGGATGTAATTACTCTTAAGAAGAAGATAGCTTTATGCACGAGGGAAATACTCTCTTTTTACACTTTATGAACGTATATTACATACGTAAATGGCCACATATTTAAAAAAGTAAGTATTCGGTGGAAAAGCAGAACGCAGAAAGTTTTGTTTTTGGAACTTTGTTTGGACTAGTTAGGAGACAAACATACAAAAAGTCACCACCCCTGTGAGGTGAGTCATAGGAGTTGTGGCACAAAGAAGGTTCTATTTTTATATTTTTGCTTCCGTAAACGATGTGTCATAGGAAATTTTGCTATATAAGGTACTACATAATGAAATCTAATAAAAAAATACAACTATAGTCTTCCGTAGTCCTTCGTTGACTGGACTATTAAATGTCTATTTCATGAAATGACAGACTTTGTTAAACCGCAGGTGATCCCGGCCATCACGGGTGACGGCGGCGGCGGGCTCCTGCCGCACTCCATCGCGCCGGCGGTGACTGCTACGGGGGCGACCGCGGCGGCGGCGGACGAGATCCCCAACGACCCCGTCGAGAACTAAGAGCATAATATTACTAAACTAACAATAAAAATTAGATTAGAATAAGCAACTTTCGTGTAAATAAAGGTTTAAGTTATGTACCTGTGAACCTAACTATAAATGTTTGTGTTCATTATCTACGTGGGCCTACCCACCTGATATTATTTGAATTCTATTTCATAACAGGGTAATGTATGTTTTATCAACATATTAAGGACAGTGGCGGAGCGGTGTGGAGTCACCAGCTTCAGATTCAAAGAGCGTTTGCAAAAATAGGACCTTATTCCACTAATCGTTTCACCAGAACAATGACACATTTTGGCATTGAACCTTTGATGAAAAAAACTACATATGGAGGGACGCGTTGGTATCAATTACTTATATCTTCTAATAATGTACCATCAGTTACATTATTAGAAGATATTGGACACGTAATATTTTTTTTTGTCAAGCAAACTAAAAGTGAACGGTAAAGCGCATCAGTCTGGAAGTGGGGGCTCGGTGAAGTCACTCCGTGCTAAAAAGTGTCGCACGGCGTAACGTTACGCGGAACTGCCACTGGCTATATCAAAAAAGTATCTTAGTGTCAAATATCTTCCGTTCATCTAACTGACGGACTAACTAAATTTTTTCAGGAAACTAGCCTATACACATTATAAGGAGGTACTGGACAGAATTGTATTGAACCAATATGAAAATAAAACTTAAGAGCCTAGCTAGCGCCTACCCCTATTGACACAAACAGTGTTGAAAACGAGTTTAAAGGGCAAAAACATTTAAGTTTTTCTTTTTGTTTTATGTAAGAACAAAATTTTTTTTTTAACGTTTACTAACCTTTCTACTTCTGACGACTCCATCTCGTTAAATTTGGAAAATATGTTTCTATGTGTCCATATTTTGCCACTGGCTCCTACTAAATGGGAGCAAATGTCTCTGAATTGCTAAATTATTGAAATTGGACAAGTCCATTATTTAATTTAACAACAAAGCAAGTATTTTAAAGTAAGTAGGCTTAATGACCATGATCATTCCAACCGTTCGTAACCTACTCAATCATTTTAAAACACTATTCATTTACAATAAGAAAGCAATCATCTCATTATATTCAATAACGAATGCATTATTATGAATGCCACGTGTACAGTCGCGGAAAAAAGTGATTTCGGTCACGTCCGCTCCCGTTTCGAGCTGTCTATTCTAAAGACGTCTTAATAAATCAGCGCCGACTTTGGTTGTAATGACATGATTTTTTGAATGCTTTTCGCGGTGCAATCTCAATTAGCTCGATGTGTTGCTCGTTAAAATCGGACGGGCAGGAGTTTTCGGAGTTTCGGTGGTGTGATCGGGAGCAAAAGTACATGTACCAACCTATAAGCTCTCTAGAAGTCAAATAAGATTCTTGTTGGCTCATGAACATGATAGGTGTAAATATACGAAGATTTAATTTTTAGAATGTAAGCCGTTTGATTCATTTATCAGCTTATTTGATTATATTTACACCAGAGCTGAGAATTTAATAATAATAATATCGGTTTTTAAGACAATTTTACTTATATTATTAAAATGAGTAAAGCATTAAATGCAGAATTTGTTTCTTTTAAAAGAAAATAACAAAGGAAAATCAAAATTCCACTTGATTTCTTACTAAGTTTAAACAGACTTTTCTTAATATCCTTCATTTCTAAAACGTGAATGTGCAGGTGAAATTAAATGTGGGTAAGATTTTTAAGGAAATAAAGCGTTTTAGATTCTGTTTGCGATTGTACATCTCAGTACTGCTCCCATTATCCCACTAACGAGGTACATTTCTCGTCTCCAGCCGTTTCGGGAAGTGCCCAACGGTGACCGACAGTGGACGTTTCAAAAAAACGATGATTTGTGACAGCCACTGCGACATCACAATTAAATCGAGTGACAAAAATCATGTCATGATTAACTAGTGCCGACTGTATTTTGAGGACTTTATGCTTATTGGTATAAGATTGAATTTCGTTTTGTTTGTGTGATAGAGATGTCATAAAAATATTTATACATTGCGGGATTAAAGTGTTTGTCCGTTATTTCGTTACTTTTTTTTTGCAGCATCCATGAATGTTTTACTTCTGTTTTTTTAGTAGTTAAAATAGAAATATTGAATTTAATCTATTTTATTCATTGTGTTTAGTATAAAAAAATCAAAGCTTGATGAATCAAAGCTGAGTTAAGCTTTGATTTTAATTTGGCTATAAATTACTTGAGGATGTAAAGTTGAAGAAACTTTTACAAGCAAACTCAACGCACACAACTAGTGATCATAATAATGACAATTAAATCTTTTAAGGTTTTATTGTTGCCTTATAAGTCCGTTGACAGTTACGTCATTATGCTTCTTGACCGTTACTTTAACTGATGTAGAGCATTATGCAATGCGTGATTATGTGATTTAAGCAATTTTATACTTGACTGTACCTTGAACCAGAAATTAATCTAAGTGCGGAATGCAATTTTAAACAGCAAAAAATTGGGGTTCATTGGAGTCGAGCTCCTACCGTGAATCTAAGTATAGTGTCCTTTCGCCCATAGTAGCTAAGAACCGAGATATGACCGTTTTCATTTTGACAGTTGTCATCAAAAATATAGGTCATTTTGAAGGTCATTTGACGCGGGATCAGATGACATTCATTTTTTTCAAAAGCTTAGCACGATTAATTTCCAAGTTGTGGCCGTTTTAAATTTTGACATGATAAATCATTTGTCATTTTTTGGAAGAGTGTTTCCCATGATTACCTTGGATTTGCGACAATTTCTGTCAGAATTAACAGTTTCAGTCTCATCTGAAAATAAGTTTCAATTTGAATGCTGTCTCAGTTTCTAAGTTCTTTTGCTTTTTAAATCTAGCAGGATCGCTTCAGTCCAATTTCTTCATATACCTGATTGCTACAGAGAATGAAAGTTGTGCGTTGGCCCAACATTTCGCCAACTTTGTGCTTCAGGTAATGCCGACCTGAACATTTTCAAAATCTACAGGATCATCCACATCCATTGCTATAGGTTCGGATCCTCCAAGGTCCTCGATTTAAGCCCCACCTTGGGCGGAAGTTAGAGCGCCAGAATTTCTGGCGCTGCCGCGCACCCTGCGCATCGAACCTGTCGACCCGCGCCTCCGCCAATATGCCTGATGCGCTACAGAAGCGCGGCAGCCCCATCAGCCACCTGAAGACATTGTTATATTGGACGCGAAGAGCGTTCCAGGTCATCTGCGTATGCTTGACCCATAGGCTGCACTTGTCGAATGACTCGTACGCTCTGAACAGTGTCGTCGTTACCTGCGCTCTGCGCTTTGCGTTTTTTGTACTGCTTTTGCGTCGCCAGTCCCTTTCCGAACTTGGTTGGACGCTATATCGCGCATCTCAATACGTTCGTAGAGCCTGGCTTTACAACTTACTAGTTGTCAGATTGTTAAAGTAAGGGTTGGTACTACTGATTTAGGAGTTTCAGCAGCCACTGTTTGAACAGATAGGTACTTACTTACTGACCTTCTACCATGTGACTCCTTCCTAGTTTTATGAGCGCACACTTGTGCACTATTATAGTGCACAAGTGTGCGCGCAAACACAGGTGCACTCTCTATTCCCTCACTCTCATTAAACTGGGAAGGAGTTATATGGTAGAAGGTCAGTAAGTAAGTACCTATCCGTTCAAATGACATAGACATAGACATATCATTTATTTGCTACTACAACACAAGATACATTTACAATTTTTAAATAAATATCAAATTAATCAAACAATAAGAATAATGTAAACAAAAAAATGGTGCCTAATTCCTGTGCACCTGGCTGGTCTTCGTTGAGATTGGCTGGAAATCGGCTAGAAGGACATCGTCTCAATGCATCCTCGTCATCACCATGTGACTCTTCCTTGTACACTGTTTACCAAACCGACAAAAAAACTATTTAGAATGCATTTATTCAGTCATAAGTCAAGAAACACCCGCATCTATTGAATCAAATCGAACCAACAGTAGTACACAGTAGCCACTGAATTATTCAAATAATAACCATTAATACAACGTAATAAGGGTCACAATGTAATGTAATTTCAACGTGTAAGCCCGGTGACTTCATGCATAATTCTGGTTAGAAATATGGGAATGAATTTACAAGAAATCTCGAGATATGTTCATGAATATGCATTGTGTTTGAGTTTTATATTTGTTTGTCTCATTTGAATACATTTCTAGGATGTTGTTTGGTTTATTTTACTTCCTACGTAATGCACGGTGGAATTGTAATTAGGAGAGTGTTTTGATCTAGCTTGTGAAAGCAGTAAAAGTACCAGGTCACTATCATTATGTAAGGCCAGGCCGTATACCACTGCTGAAAATAGGTCTCGCCCAAAAAACGCCACTAATATCAGTCCTGCTCCCCTAGTACGGGGATTGTTGTATAAGGTAGGATAAAGAAAAATTACGTCACTTCGTCATCGAATGCGTATATTATTTGAAATGCATTCCTTCAACTAATAATGTACACAATGTATGGCGGTGCACGTTAATTATTGTCTATTCCACCCTAGACAGCAATCCCCGTAGGGGGGCTGAAGCACCTCTAATCTCCATCCATCGACCGCTATCATGAAGAATCAATTGTTTGTTTGGTTGACTCATGTTACATATCTATCTCTCTTTATGAAAGGGCTCAGCCAAAAAAGTGTAGTACGGTATTTTCTACCGCCAAGCTGCATTTGAGATCCGATTTAAAAGGTTGCCAGTAATGTTCCAGCAACATGAAGCTGAACATCTATGCCTCAGCTAAAGTTGACGTGCAGGACGAATCATTGTAGAGTGCACAGATATTTGTCACCAGCTATATGAACTCGAAAACCATTGCCTTACCGCGTGGCAGTGCGACGTTAAAATGCTGTTCGACATTTTTTGTAGTATTATGCATGAATGAATTAACACTTTATTGTACAATAAAAATGATTAAATAATCTTATATCTAAATCAAACATAATACAGTACAAAAGGCGGCCTTATCGCTAAGAGCGATTTCTCCCAGGCAACCTTGGGATGGAAAAAAAGATACAAGAAAACTTGGTTGATAGTGCAAACGGGACTACATAATACAAAAAAAAAAGTTACATATATATTTATAATACAAAACTACCTTAGTAGTACCTTAGTAGTCTTGTCTTAGCTCTGCTTAATCATGAAATGCAGCCTTGAGGACGCTTCTTATTCGCTCCCCGAAAGCTGCTGAGTATCTGGCACAGCTCATCAGCATTTTCATACAGAGCGGGGTAATGCAGCCAGCGTCGTACGAATCCTTCGATAGGGATCAGTTGAGCTACCTCTAGATTGATTACAACAATCTTACTGCAGATTGTTGCTCAACTGTTTCATTTATAAAAATCGAATAGTTTCAATATGTTTTTATTCCTTCATTGTTATTTTCTTTGCTAATAAAGTTTTTTTTTACTATGTCCTTCAATATATTTATACGCACTAGTCTCTAGTTTTTAGCATGCCTTGATGTCTTTGCGATTTGGCAAGGCAATTATAGGAATTCCGTAGTAGTTGCATATAAGTGCGATAACCTCAAAAGTTTATAAGAATCTGTAGTTCCTTTTAGACTTAGCCAGAAAATGTAATATTATAGTTTGTAATATTAAAAGTTTGTCCTTTTTATCCAAGTTCAAGTTCCTTAATGTTATGTTGGCATTATATACTTTGAGATCTTTCTGCTACAAACATAATTATTTTGTATGGAAGAATTATATGGAATAAGAATTGGAATTATTTATTTATTTTATTATTTGAGACTGTGAGAGCATTTTTTTGCATTTATAGTATTTCCCACTGATGGCCAAAGACCTTATCCCTTACTGAATTAACCTCTCCTATTTCTTTTTACTCTTCCCTATTCACCATAACTACCTGAATGATGAAGATCGTGACTTAATACTTAATAACTATAGTTTTAAATAAAAATACATATTTTAAGGCACTCTCTTTAATTTTTTTATCAAAAATATATTATTATTTATTTTAAAAACGTAAAAAAGTATAAAACTCATTCGTATATTCGTAAACAGTTTGTAAAAAAGATAAGTGAATTAAATAAAAAATAAAAGAAACCTACAAGAAAAACCTCATGTCGCAGAAATACGAGAATACAATTTATTGCGAGAAAATATTTGGAAGTTATTAAAATGTACTGAAGTCTAAAGTTTGTAATTGAAAAGATAAGTTATTGTTTATGACACAGATATTTAACCTATATTATTAATTACTAGCACGAACATAAATGGAATGTATAAAAGTATAAAATCCAACAAAATAAACAAACAACAAAACGCACTAATTATGCTAGAAATAATACGGAATCTTAAAACTAAAACTTAATTTATGACTCAATAAAACTGGCCTAAAACTAAAGAAATAAATAATTAGAAACATTTACAAGACTCAAATAATTTGTACATAGAATTTGAGCTTCATTGAACTGGCCTTCGATCCCATTAACTAAAACTAACCTGGTAAAAACACTGGCACAAAACTGGCATTAAAACATACATTCAAACTCTTTCATTTTTTAAGACCTTATAAAATTTTGCATAAATATATGCAAAACAGGTAAAAAATTTAACCATTAATCAATTGTCGTCGAAGTCAAAAGTCTTTATATGTATACAAAGAGTTTGAAAATAGTAATCGAACTACAAAATGCATTTAAAAAAATTCTACAATTTCATGGCAAATATTTACATAACAACTAAAATATCGCACAAAGAAAATCTATTTTAATGGTAATATCAGGTAATCAAGAACAAAAGGAATGTATAAAGTACTTAATGCAAGAAAATATAAATACTGTATGGCAGAGTATTAGAAAACAGCTAGAAAATACGTATAGGTTATTTTCATAATCTTTTTAATAAAATACTTATATCACGTTTACGTGTCAAAGTTTAACAGAAACCTGTTTTACTAAAAAGGTTTTAAAAGATCACGAAAACAACAGAAAATTATACACAATACAAATTAGATGGCCGATTTTATCACGACAGTTTCAACCAGTCATTGGCACTTCTTCAGTTCTTTTCGGTACTAAAGACAAGTCTAGAGGATTCTTCATCATTTCTTTGCTCTCATCAAGATCAATACTCAACTCCGGTTCTGAGTCACTCCCTTCATCGTTCTTCGGACTTCTAAAGAGAACTGCTGTAGATTTTAATGAAAGATCTATGGGCTTGTCCTGGTCTATGGCAATGCCAGCGTGTGCTGGTGAGTGTAACATCAGATCACCTCCGTTCCGACTCTGCCAAGGCATAGCTGGTACTGGTCTAGGAACCGGTAGAAACGGTCCACTTCTAGGCGAGAAGCTTGGTGAAGGCGTCATTCCATAGGAAGGTAAGGTATGTTTCCGTTTTCGGTCTTTGCTCCTCATGGCTTGCAATCTCACGTCTTTTTCACTGCATGGTGAAGACGCAGTTCTGAAGATGCTTAGACCACTAGTGCTTCTAGAACTGTTGTCATCTTCTGGGTCTGCCGATGATGCACCGGAGTCTGAAGGTGAGCTTTGTCTCATATCTCCATTGAAGCTTTTGTCTGAATTCTTGTAATACTCCGCCAATGCTGCAGCTGGGAGTAAATTCGTAGGTAAGTATGATGGATTCATAGACGAGTTGAAAGGGGGGGATTTTGCCGTGTGGAGGTGTATCTGCTGCTGCTGCTGCTCTTGAAGCAAGCAGTGGATCTTGAACCAGTTGGACCTTCTCCCATATCTGGAGCCAGACTTGCTCATGCCGACGAGAAGGCACTTGCGGAGGCGGCAGGCCTTGCAGGCGGTTCTGTTTTTCTTGTTGATGACGCACTCGCCGTTGTTCTTGCATTCTGATATAGATGAAAGATTGTTGTATGTCCGCCCGAAGAACGACTGAAACAAAAGGAAAAAAACTATTAAACAAGGTAGAAATTGTATGACAACGATGCTAAAATAATAGATTGTTGCTCAACATTGAACCAACTTATGGCAAATTTGAAGTGGTAATATTTTAGAAAAGGGCACACAAGTCAAAAATGCCGTCGGATAGTGTGAACACAGCTCTTTACTGCCTTTGGCAATTCCACAAAGCCCCACCCTAAAAGGGGATCAGGTATGAATTACAATGCATGCAAAATTAAAAACGGCCATTCGATTTTCGCAAAAGCGGCCACACCAATTTCGGTGAGACCGCCTGCATTAATTTAGTGTAAAATATTGACAGTGCCCTCTCCGCGTCGCATAAGAAACATCAGTTTACAAGTGCTACAGTTACGGTACAAAAGAATCAGAAAGTGGCACCACTTCTATGTAAATTGTATCTTCAAACATTTTCGCGCTTCAACAAGTAGGTAATATAGGGTTATTGGTGAGCTTTGACTAAAAAAACAAATAATTTGAGTTTTTTTACCCTCTTCAAAATAATCACCGTCATGCTTATGCACTACTTGAGTTGCAGAATTATAGCTAAGCCAATTAAGCTATTCTCAACTTGGCTTAGTTGACGCAGTTTTTCATACACATAGATTAATTTGCATAGCTTGCAGTCTGCGAGAAACTGCGTCAGTTATACGAGCTAAGCCAAAACTTATGTCCTAGAATATAGCTCAACCTATAATTAAAATAGCAATAAAATTAGTCGTTTGGGATAATTTATAGTAAACTTATGGGTGAAACATTTTTAAATTCAAATTCAATTCAATTCAAAATGTAACCGCGGCGCCACTTTCACAACAAGAAACCACAAGTATCATCCGTGGGTATGCAAAATCCAAATTAAAAGTAACATTTTTCAAAAAGTCATCATAAAAAGCAGTGCAGTGCGTGCAATCTGGGTCAGCTCGAATAAGGCTGTAACTCACGTGGATTACTGAAGCAACAGGATTTGCCTGTGTTAAGTAAGCTTTTGGGTGCGGATTGGGTAAACAGAGGGAGCGGAAGCGAGAGCGGAATTAACACGCATTTAAAAAGGTATGTTTGCTGGCACACTTATGAACACAGAAACAATCTATTACCACGTTCGATCTTGCTGTTCACAAAATCGAACTAAAGCGTAAATTTTTGATTTTTTTTATTGTTTAATAGTCAATAACAAAAATTAAAATTATGGTTAGGCATAATGTTCGTGTTCATTTGTCACCAGCAACTGACAGAATAAAAATGTGACAAATAATGTTGTAAGGGCAAAAGAGAAAACTTTATGTTAATATCAAAGGAATCTCACAATTTGTGTCTTATCAATAAATTTTCAATCTTGGGGGTTATCCCGCTGTGTGGATCCTTCTCAATTAAATTTCATACATAAGTGTTAAATATGAGACGTGTTACAATTTCCTTTCGGTCTCTTTCAGTAAATAAGAATTTGTCTCGTTATTTTGAGATTTGGGTTGTGTTACGATTCGCGGGATTTTCGTTCATTTCATTTCTAAGTATAGGTTTTTGTATTACTTATATTTGCTTGACAGCTTCGGGCTTTAATTAAAACAAGGCAATTAGCATTTCATTAATCCTTAGATTTTTTGTTGTTTTTATAGACAAGATTCAGAAAAAGGTAATTACATTGACCCTATAAAAGAATTGTAGCAAATTTTGTTATCGAATAGACCTACAAAATTGTATTCAAGTTTTAAGGTCAAATTATTTTTTGCGTACATAGATCTTACAAATAAGTTAACTATGTAGCATTTAAAGAAAACCCAACAGGCACGTGTAATCTAAATCGAGATCAAACAATTCGTTTGTCAGAACAGAAGAAATGTATGTATAGTAACTTTTGCACTTGCATAATATTTACGGATCTTTTTAGGGTTCCGTACCCAAAGGGTAAAAACGGAACCCTATTACTAAGACTTCGTTGTGCGTCTGTCCGTCTGTCACCAGGCTGTATCTCATGAACCGTGATAGTTAGACAGTTGAAATTTTCACAGATGATGAATTTCTGTTGCTGCTATAACAACAAATACTAAAAAACAGAATAAAATAAATATTTAAGGGGGTTCCCATACAACAAACGTGATTTTAGCCGTTTTTATAGATTATGGTACGGAACCCTTCGTGCGCGAGTCCGACTTGCACTTGGCTGGTTTTATTTTACGTCTTTATCAACGTTTCTAATTTTTCCTGATCACGTAGGTTCAAAAAACTATGTCAAACTGGATGACTCAGGCCAAAGAACTAGGTACCTACGCAAATTTTTTACAACCCAATTTATTTAATCAGCTGACCGAGCATAGATAACCTCTAGATGGTTCACCCAGATCCATAAAAGAAATACCCTTTACTGAGACAATGGAGGTAATTCGCAATGAGTAACAGATTAGAAATTTGCGATAGGGAGCTTCCTGAATGGCCGCGGATTCTGTGGATATGGAGCTAAGGCGCGCTCATATTGAAGGAAATGTACACTTGATTATAAAAGAAAAAATTTACAGTAGAAAAAAGTTTTACCTATAGAAATAAAACATGAAAAGTGGAGCCATCAAAAGCTTTTTCTTTACGACTTCTGAGGCGCGGTGGGCGCAAGCCTGCCTGCGACGCAGGAGGTTGCGGGTTTGATTCCCGCCTCGGGACAAATGTGTGTACGACCTGCAGACATTTTGTTCAGGGTGTTCTGGTCGTTTTCTATGTATAATAAAAATATCTATTTTTTCGCTATCAAACTGTTTTATTTTGTTATTCAGATTGCATATTTCATTTTTTTACTGCAAGTTTTCTTGGACCAGCGGCAACGATTTAATGTCCATCTCTTTTAGGACCGATTCTGTAATAGATGTACTGAGTGTAGTTGTTTGTTTTCTCATCTCTTCTTTGATATTATTGAATTGTAGCTGCATTTGTTCTTCCATTTTGCACTTTGTCAATCTGGCGAAAAATTTCGAGGTATCAGTGGCAGTGACTGTAGTACTCTTGGACGGGTGAAATAACTTCAACTTCTTGCATATAACAAGTTCTTGAGGTTATGATTCTAATGTTATTTTCTTGTTTTAAAGGTGTAAAAACATAGATAGTGGTATGTTTATATGAACTGCACTTGTTTTTAGTTCTTGTTTCTTGATTCACACCACCAAAACACGGGCTTACACAGTTTTTAGATAGAATTCCGAGCTTTTGTTTGGAACAACTTTCAGAGTGACTTTGCGATGCGAACGCCGGAAGCCAATTACACCATAATGTTGGCCAAATAACAATAGGTAAATTGGAATTGGTCGTGATGAATGTATTTTTAACATCTTCACTGCGATCACCAAACCGCCTGCGTGACCCTAGTGATTGTAGCAAAACCGCCTTATTTGAGGAGGCATGTGATGTGCAAAGAATTGGTGCCGACGAGGTAAACTGAACTGTAATTTACTTGGCTCTATAATATCATAGACACCATAGTGGTGCCACCTGTCACATCATCATCTAAATATGCACAACTGTATATTACCTGGTATCAACTTGGTTGCGCAATCAAATTTGTTACCGGCAACTAAATCATCCGCTGGTAGTGCAACCTTAAATATGTAGGAGTATGAAGCTTTTTTTCGTCTCACTCACTCCACTACCAGTTGGTGGGGGTGTCTGTGATGGTGTTTCTCGCTTGGTAACTCAAGACACCATAGGGTGGCGTGACCGATGGCGCCACCATAGTGTCCTTATAAGAAAGGGCCCGTAAGCCAACTATACATCGTCCACGCGTTTTTTTCTTTGACTGAACAGAAGAATACAAAATGTCATGATCACCAACTAAAGTAAATTAACTAAAGTTAATTAATTACATTGACACGTGATCTGTTAGCTCGTTAACTATCAAATCGTGCTATTTTAGGAAAAGAATACAGAGTGTATGAAACATTGCATTTTTTCATAAGTGGACAGAGTTTAACAGGCCCATGTGGCCAGAGCTCTACAGATCCTAACTAATTGAACGTGAGCTACGTGACTCGGTTTGGTTACGTGCCGGCGGAAGCACGTGTAATGACCACTGCCCGTTTTTGCACGGTATTCGTACAAACGGTACCGCGTGTTCATATGCTTTATGAGTAGAGGAAGACATGACGACTGATGAGGCGCGGCGGGTGAAAACACTTGTCCAAAGGCGGAATTCAAACCTGCAACGGTTTGAATCCCGCCTTTGGACAAGTGTTTTTACGATCTGCAAATATTGGTTCCGATGCTCTGGATATTATTTATGTATAATCAATTTAAAAAAATATCTCCCTGTGGAGTGGCGAAAAGTCGATATCCGGGCTGTCAAAAAAAGGTAAAAGTCGCAAGACATCGAGATTCGGCGTCTGAGACTAGTGTTGCCGGTAATTTAATTTTTTTTTACTTTTTTCCTTGTCTATTCTACCTCGAGTTGCTTCAATGGGTCGACAAAACCCATGTCGCCATACTAGGGCATTTTGCCAATATGGGTTAGAAGAAGATTTAAAAAAAATGCCAAAGTTAGACTTTGTCAGTCAGTTGCGTCATTTGTCATGTGTCGACGCGTAATCGATCTCGAGAAGAATTAAGATTTTAATCAACTTCTAACAATGTTTGAATAAATATTAACCTGATTGAATTAGATTTTTTTTTCAGATTATTGAAGTGGGACTTCTGCTTGCCAAGGGAGACGAAGAAACCCAATTTAAACAAATGAATTCTGACGATTCAATCAACTCGATATCTTAAGATGTTCCGGGTTCGTCCCAACGCTTTGGCCCAAAGTGGTCTGAACACGGAAACTCAAATTTTACGCTGAAATTATTCCGGTTTCGTCCCACTTTTTAAAGTTAGGCTTTAGTGCTTTTAACCACACACTTTTTATGTAAGAAGCTTGTTTGTTTGAATCGTTAGTACGAATTCCAAAACTTTTGCTCAGTGGATATGAATGGTGTAAATAAAGTTGTATTTAAGCAAAAACCTATAAAAACTACAACCTGCCTTAAATATGTTTACGCAGATTCATAAAAACGTAAACATGTTACACAAATAACGCGTCTGTGAGGTCCAAAAGTACGTATCTAGAGATACCCAGTGAAATGTAAATGAGATGACCGCATCGGGGTATCGTTGATTTATGTGGGACTGAACTTAAACCTGTAATAATAAGCTTTTAAGTTGAAAGTTCAATGTATGACAAGTTTTAGTAGGTTTAAAATAGATTTTGAAATTGCTATATCGAGATAAGTATTTTATTGGTTGCGAACTTTCGTAACATAAAGCTTCATTGAGAAATGAAATATGTTCCCAAAAATTATCGGAAAGGCAAAGTTATAGGGTGGGGCGCGGGTTCGATTCCTGCCGAAACCGATAATTTTTGGGCACTAATTTCATTTCTTAGATACCCAAAGTGTGGGTAAGCACTATAACAAAAAACCTTAAAGCTTCATTGGTTACGAACCCATGCCACTCTAAACATAAAGCTGTGTAGACCACAGCTTAAAGCTTAATCAAGTCTTCACTATACCATGAAGGAGGAAGACATCGTGGAGTTTGTGAAGAGGAAGATCAACACCTTGGTGAGGGTCGAGCGGTTGGATGTACTATTATACCAATGTACCATTGCTAGATAGTTGGACTATCTAATAATGGTGACGACCGATGTGGCGCGGTGGGCGAAGGTCTGCCTGCGACACAGGAGGTTGCGGGTTCGATTCCCGCCTCGGGACAAATGTGTGTACGATCTGCAGACATTTGTTCAGGGTGTTCTGGTCGTTTTCTATGTATAATAAAAACTATCTATCTATGTATTGTATTGTGTTATGTACGAGTATATCAGTTATCTGGTACCCATAACACAAGCTCAGCTTAGCTTGGGGCTAGGTAATGCTGTGTGAATTGTCCAGCATTATATAAAAACAAAACAAAAATGGTACATTGGTATAATCATCATCATCATCAGCCTATATTAGTTCACTGCTGGACATAGGCCTCCCCTAATGACGCCATAGCGCCCTGTCTTCAGCTTGCCGCATCCAGCATCTGCCAGTAGTCTTTCGCAAATCGTCATCCCACCTGGTCGGAGGGCGTCCTACATTGGTATATTGGTACATCTGATCTCGAAATTTTGATAAAGCTTTATTATAGCTAATAATACAAACATTATATAAAGTTTTTATGCACTATTACGGCATTGATATTAAAGATTTTTGTAATATTTTTATTAACAACCAGAAAACATAAATAAAATTTTCATCACAGTGAAATCACTTTGGCGCTAGAATATTCTCTCCTTACAATATCTCTAACCGTAAATAAAATGACAAATGTTTGAGCCAAGCCCACGCGTGGGCGTTTTCCCACGAAGTAGACATAAAAAGCTACTCTTTATGACAATGATATTTGTTACACTGCTGTTGAAGTTAAGAGCCTTAGGTAGATTTATTGTTCGACTCTATAATTTGACAACATTCAACTGTAAATTTTGACTGACTAGATTTAAATGTTTGAATATGCAATTTCTCTAAGGAAATGAAATATTGCGCTGAAAATTGAGCTTTTTACAATATATTCTAAGGAAATAATTTATTTTCTAGAAGATACAGAAAGAAGGAGGATGTCTTTATTTTCAGATACCTAGATGTAAACATTTAGAAGAAAAGTCGTGATGTATTTTTGTAAAATAAATCGATATATTAGCGATGTATCAATAATACATTGGCGGATAAAACAGGAGATCAAAATATCGTCTCATAAAATTAAAGATTAAAATATTTCCATTTATGGAACCATTTATGAGACGTTGAGAATATTTGTGGTAGGTACTATACCGTTCAATAAATTTGTCTCTAACAAAAGCCTAGAAGAATGCAAGATCAAACTCCGTCAATGCGGAACTTTCGGTACCCAATTTTTTTTCATTCAGAATCATCCGTGAAATGAATCCATAGTGTAAATACATTATGTAAATATGCAATAAGTTGGCTGTAGGTATCTCACAATCACATGCGTCAAGGCGCTTGCGCAAGCCGGATCCACTTCTTTGTTTATTTATTTTTCTTATTTGATAAACCTTACAGAAATGTAAATGATATCGGTTAAAAATGTCACTTTTTCGAGAAATGCAAGTATATAAAATAATTCTCTTGATAATTATTATGTAAAATTATCTTCGATCAAACAAAAGGAGTTCGCGGCCTCCCCCGTAGATACCTAGAGACTTACAAAAATGTCACTCAAAATTGTCTTCGTTTTGTTTTGACGCAGACAGTTTGCGCAGAGCCTGACAAGTTTTTTCCATACGGAACAAGAGATTGGTGGAGTCGAATTCATTTTATTTTATTTTGTAAGTAGGCAGGTACCTACCTGAGAATTATATACCTACCTACTCAGTTTACTTTCTATAAGGATTAATTAACAGAATTCAGGTAAAGATAACGAATCATTTATTGATGAAACTATAAATTGGTGTCTTAACAGTAGGTATTTATACAAAAGGGTCATTTCAGACATACAATAATTTAAACTTAAAAAAAAAATTCAGGCAGGCACTCTAGATTAAAAAGAACTGGTTCCTGTCAGCGGCTTTGCACGAGTTTTTTTTACGGGACAAAAAATAAACGTTTTATAAATTCATACTTCTGGTAGGTAGGTAAGAACCTAGTCTTTCTTTTATTAGAGAGTCTACGAAAATGAAATTTTAGGGCGGGCCAACTAGTTATTTTAAAAATCATCAACTAGTAATATTAAACTTATTTTTATGAAAAATATATTAATACATACTATAAATGAAAAAAAAAAATTAGAAGAAATAGCCTCTCCATTTATCAATTTAGAACAAAATTAATATTTTAACATAGGCAAACCAAACAACAATATTTTATGCTGATTTCACAAGTATATGACTCACATCTCAATATACTGGTAAAAAATATATATAAACTTTCTGAAAATAAGAAATTCCATCCGTTTTCAGCACTTTGGACGAGTGATTCTTGCATTTTTAGTACGAGCACTTACCCATGCTTTTTGTCTGAACGCTAAAATGACACTAGTTGAAAAGCTTCCCTAACATGTCAAAATGTTTCTCTTTTGCTACTGAAGGTTTTGGGGTGCGCATTGTGAATCTAAGGGGGGCCGGCAAAGCCGGAAATTTTTGATCGAAGAAAATTATCAAATAATTTATGTAACATCTTAAAAACTTCTTTGTCATTGACACCAATTTTACATTTAACACGGAGCCCTACAATAAATAATACTCCACAAAACTAAACTGTTTCTAAAAATAGTAGGATTATACAAATATTGGTGTATTATTAAAATTAAACATATATTTTCATTCAAAACTCATAAATTATCCAACTTTTATCAAATAAAGAGCCAAAACGTAGAAAAAATCCGTTATTTCCTCAACTTAAGCCTCAACAAATGTCAAAAACTGCGATATACGACTGTATATACCTTTTATAGAAAACTGGCCCATTCCTATATCTCCGACAATTTGACCGAATTTGACACTATAAAATGACACCATAAAAAGCATCAATCGCGAAGAAATTGCCATAAAAACCATATTACACCACATATACGTGATTTGCATAGTTCGCGCGTGGGCGCAGGTCAAAGTAACAAATTGATAAAAACTTTATTGAACGTCACAGCTCAGTGAGTTACAGCTGTGGTTGTTTACAGCATCATAAAAAGATAAAATTGATCACAATAAAAATAACAACGTAAGTTGTTCCTGTAATCCAAATTTGAGTTTAAAATATTTGTCAATCAATGAACAACATTTGGGTGTTAGTTATAAATTTAAAAGGAAACTCAACAATATTAGATTCAACAACGCCTTATATTGTTGTGTTTTCAAAAGTAACACGAAACCTTGATTTTTTTATTGTTTTTGTCAGAAAACTTTGATGATAATGTCTGAACCAATTGATACACAGAGATAATCAACATCTTAACAGTGGACACTTACCCTTTTTATTCATAGTGCTAACTTAAAACAGCTGCGGTTTTAAGTGACGCCAGTGTTTTAGATGTTGATTATCGCTAAGTAGTGTTATTTCTCACTCAGACTTATGTTAATAGAAGCAGACAGAGTGTGATTTAGCAATGCTTTAAGTTAGTAGGCTATTATGATTGGGGTTAGGCTGTTATAGACATAGACTGTGACATGACATAGGCTTTCGCGTGGGTTACATGAGGATCATTTAGATTTGATCACAAAAAGTGAGTCAGCTGGAACAAGTTCCGCGAACACCTGTGCCTGACAAAGCGCTGCTCAGGTGCTGATTTTACGGTGAAGCGAAGGGAATTAAATCAAAGAATATAATGGGTTGCTATGAAAATTGTGACTGTTGATACATATGCACAGTCGTTGACATCTCTACGAAAAATTACTTCAATTAAATGTCTTGGTTACGTTAACTCTCAGTTAAATTATTTCACTTTGATTTCACGATTTTTATTCTTACAAACTAATAAAATATTTTTATTATTATTAAAGGAGTGGTGTCTTCATTGATGAAAACAAAAACGTTCAAATTTGTACACATAAAACTCTCAACACTCTCAAGTGACTGCAGTGTGTAACTAACAAAGTAATCATATAAGGTCTTAAGGGTTTCTTTTGAGTTACGGAACCCTAAAAATGATTCATATCCTATCCAAACATCCTCAACTCTATGCGTAAAAGGTGATCTAATTTTCCAACACAATTTCCTAGAAACGGACGCGGCGACGTAGAGATCGCAAGAATCTGCTCTACATGCTAAACTTGATGTTTCCTTAACAGCCTGCCGTGCATGGTGATGTCATGTGCTAATGATTCTGAGAAAATCATTATTTACACATGATTCTATGCTATTTTTGTTGTGACTGATTTAGAATGATTTTTTACAGTGCATACTTATTGCTAGTAACATCAATTTGTTTATTATACCCAAAATAGTGCTAATAAAAAGGTTGAATAAAAATCAGTACAGTAATGTAACGCGGTCACTGTCCGTCTGTGATGAGTGACTTGAAGGGGCACGCAGGTAGAGCTAGTCGAAAACGTCCATATGCGTGGGCAAAGGAATTGTTAAATGACTATACCTTAATAGTTTCCTTAATAAGTTTATGTCAATCAGATAGATAGGCGAAGAACAATATACAAAAATAATCATGCTAGTTAAACAAAAATATCTAATGTTATTTTGTACGAGGTGTGTCGTTCTCAATAATTATTAATTCTTGAATGAATATTTTCTAGAGTTAACAGATTCTCGGTTCTTATCTTCTAAATAATCGTATACTAATAAGCAATCTTATAAATGAGTTACAAACTCGAAATAAAGTTGTTTTATCATCTTGAAATTCTGTCGAAAGCCGTTATCGTTTAGAATAAATGGTTCGCTCTCACTCGTATCACCTAGCATTCAAATATGGAACCAACTTTAGTTTGCAGTTCGAAACAGCGCTAGCATGAACATTCGAAAATTATTTCGAGAAGTGACAGCCCTGGTTCCATTTTTGACCACCTGAATCGATAAGTTGGTGGCGCTGTACAAAGAATTTGTAGTAATGTTGACGACATCTGAACTAGTCAATTAAATCAACTGCTATTGCCTCTGCGGTATATTTATTCCCTTTTTATCTGGCGCGCACGAGTCGGTGAAATACCTGTTGGGGTGTGGTTTGACTGCAAGCGGCTGGCAGAATATAAGAGAAAACAGAAAAACGAGTATCTCTAATGGTATTCGCTATATCAATAATTCATTATTTTTTTATGGATTTTTATAAATAGTTGGTCTTTTTGTGTGTTTTTGTTATGTTTAGTAAAGCAAACATGAAAACTTTAAACGAACCATAAAAAATTTAACATAAAACAGCCTGGAATTTAATTATAAATATTTTTTTTGTTTACATTGCATCACATTGCATCCAAAATTAATATGGAATAAGATTTTTAAATGGTTTATAGGATCGAAAGACTAAGGCCACGATGACACGATCAGAGTCTGCTCGGACAAGGCTCGGACCGAGTGGACTCTCGTGGAAGAGTAGCTTTATACGGAGCTCACGTGGATCATTTTCTTAATCGACATCGAAAAATGTCACGAGTCGCTTAGTTGTTTCTACTTTTTATTTTTCTACTCGTATGCAAACCAGCTCGGAAAAGTAAGACTCGGTCCAAGTCTACTTAGATCAGAGGCTGTCGTCCGAATGCGCTCGGATTAAATATTGCAACAATACGAGTTGCGTTCGAGAAGATGTACGAGCAGACTCTGATAGTGTCAACGCGGCATAAGATAAGTTTGTTTTTTTTTTTACTATAAAAAGAATCCATTTATTTACATACTCCAAAATACTTGTACAGTTTACTAGGTTCAAAACCTGTATCGCGGGAGACTGAATCACAAACAGAATTACTCATTTTCAAGACAGTAGTAAACAGGGCAACAGTTCACTCTAATTTTCTAGAGTGAGATAGAACTAAGAAAAACATACTAATAATATCAAAAAAAAAGTTAAGTCAGAAAAAACATGTACATTTATAGCAACAGCCAATATTATAGCAGCCAAAGCTAGCAGGAAGACTTCAAAATTTAATCACACCAGAAGAATATTTTAATAAATCGCTTTCCGCTAACAACTAAACGTCACCAACTTAGTTTCGTAACCGGCATTTACGTAGCCATTTTTATAAGGGTCATCGGACACTGTATTGTGCTTTATAGATTGCCCAGATTTAGTGCCTCCGTGGTGATAAATTTATTGTTTCTTATCATGTGGTAATGGAATTCGGAGGTACTGTTCTTTTTGGGTCGACGACATTGTCGTCTACGGACGGAGTGTTGGAAAATTACCTCGTTTGCGATGACTGCAGCAAGTTTGTTTTCCAATTTCCTTTCTATGTGTTAAATGAAGCATCATACTGTACTATGACTACAACACTGCACGATTCATAACTAGATTTAATATAATTTAAAATAGGTAGTTTTTCATTGAAACAATTTAAGTGTAGGCATGTTAAGTTGGGTGCGAACTTCTGAGGTTCCACACAAACGTACTTTCTGATTCATGTCGAAACTACACCTTTTATTTCAATAAAAATTTGTTAACATAATCTGAAAAGAAATAGCTAGCAATTTATAATGTGACTTGTCAAAACGAAACAACTGCTCTGATAGCAATCGGGTCGCAAAGGGTAATTATGAGTAACCCGTTAACGCAATGAAATGTAATATCTAACCGTTGATGCAGTAAAGTGCATTATTTAATTACGCTGTGCTCATCCTAGATGACCTCGCAGCCTGTACGGACCTTTACTAAACCACTAAAGGTAGGGTTAGGGTGTATGCACATGGCTATTAACGGAATATAGAAAAAAAGTTAAGTGATTGCTAAGTCATTTCATGTATGAAATAACTTAGCAATCACTTCACTTTTTTTAAAAGAAAGAGAAGATGAAAGAGAACCCGTTTTGTGACAGAAGCAAATACGAGTCTAAAAAAATAGAATTAGACACAATATAAGTAACGGTTTTCGTTTTTTTAAGTTGGTTTTTCTTTTAGTTTAGGTGTGTGCTTTGAGTGGAACTAACTGGAACTAGCTCTTATGGGTTGAACTATCGAAAGAGCTTTCTGTGCTTGCCTATACAGTAAATAAGTGCACGGCATTCAAATGGGCTAAAGAGACCTTGTTAATTTTGTAGGATGACATTTGACCTGAAACAATCACCACTAAAGGACGATTCACACATATCAGTGAAGTGTCCGTTCCGGCAACGTGCCCGTTCAGTTCAGTATCAGTGCCAAATGTTCTTTCATACATTCTCCATAAACGCATCCCCACTTATCAGTGTCAGTGACGACACAGTGCTTGGATGCGTTCATAGAGAATGTATGCAAGATTATTAGCACTGATACTGAACTGAGCGGACACGTTGCCGGAACTGAGACTTCACTGATATGTGTGAATCATCCTTAAAGGACGCAAATTATGACATAATCAACCACGTGTTTAATTTGTACATTAAGTATTTTGTATTATTAGTTTGTATTAAATAATGTCTTTAGAACAAACATGTTTAAAAAAGCAATGCTCTTATTCTTGCTCTTTTCCTGTCCGTCCGTTGTAAACCCACCTTTAGTTAGCCTTTACTTAGATAGTGATTACGTATGTGCAGGCGCACATCGCGATCTTGTGTGTTTATGGCTTAAGTTATGTGTTGTTATTATTTTATGAGCTCTCTTAGGGTTTATGACGACTTTTGTGGCGTAGTGGAGGAAGACAAGTTAACGGTAGTTGCGGGTTGGATTACAAGAACCTAACTAATAATCGTTTTTAGGGTTCCGTACCCAAAGGGTAAAAACGGGACACTATTACTAAGACTTCGCTGTCCGTCGGTCCGTCTGTCACCAGGCTGTATCTCATGAACCGTTATAGTTAGACAGTTGAAATTTTCACAAATGTATTTCTTTTGCCGCTATAACAACAAATACTAAAAAACAGAATAAAATAAATACTTAAGGGGGCTCACATACAACAAACGTGTTTTTTTTGCCGTTTTTATAGATAATGGTTCGGAACCCTACGTGCGCGAGTCCGACTCGAACTTAGCCGGTTTTTATTTATTAAGTAGTAGATCTGCCTTTAGTATAGTCATGGTTTTAACAGGATAAAAAGTTTTTTAAAGAAATAAATAAAAATAATCTCACAATATATCATATAAACAATATCACTATCCCCAAGTTAAACCCTAGCCCCAATAAAAGCGATCATGCACTTAAGATACTAAAATAAATAGAGCTTTATTTCCAGGTGCAGAACAACGTGCAAAGCTTCATCCCGATTCGTGCAGTAGTTTTGGTGCAGTTCACATTTCTTAATTCTTTCAAATGGTTTTATCTAAAAAGTTGACATATATTAGCCAAGTACAAAGGCGATCTTTACCCCAATAGAGTTTTCTTTCAGCAAACCGATGGGTGTAAAGAGAAATTATTAAATGAGTGTGAATAGATAAATGTACATACAAATCAGAAAAAGAAATGTACAGAGAATAACAAGTTCTCTAAAAAAAAGCTACTCACAAAACTTATATAACCAAAAAAAAATTAAGCTAATGTAACTACAAAAAAAATACTACTGTTGCATTTATAGTAGCACAACTTTGCCATTTTACCATTTCTTGACAAATTTTCACAACTTTCTGTATTTTTTTTTCTGAGTTTTGTGATAACTTGCAGTAAACAGATAAATATTTAAGGTCTAACCTATGTCGAAATACTCGTAGCAACCCTGTTTTCATATTTTGCGCGCTATGCGTCTGTCAATGAAAGATCGATGTATCCAGATCACGTCCCCCACCAAAAGTAATTAACGAAGTAGCATTCAACACTAGAGGTACCTACCTAAAAATATAAATTGAATGTGCTATGAACATTAAGTAGGATGAAATTGTTTCAATTATTCCATTCATCGACTAAAATATTGCCTGTCAAAGATAGCTTTTCAATTCGAAACGAATCAAATACAATCGAGTACCTACTGGCTGCTAAAACCAAATGATATACTTTATAAGAGGAGGTAAGGGACAAGTGGTAGCAAGTTTTTAATTTTAAGTTTGAGTAAGCTTATATTTTTAGTTTGATTGTTGAAAAACTGCATATTTAAGAAAGACATCCTTGCCATTAGGCGTACTAACTGATTTTGAGAAACTACTCCGAGATGCATTTAGACATCTAGTGAATAAAATATAATATAGGTATTTAAGCTTAAAAACGGATTTTGTAGTAAAAAATGACCTCACCAATTTACGAATATCTGATGATATATATAGTGACCATAATCATCATCATCATCATCAGCCTATTTCAGTCCACAGCTGGACATAGGCCTCCCCTAATGAGCGCCATAGCGCCCTGTCTTCAGCTTGCCGCATCCAGCATCTGCCAGCAGTCTTTCGCAAATCGTCATCCCACCTGGTCGGAGGGCGTCCTACACTACGTTTGCCGAGTCGCAGTCTCCACTCAAGAACACGTTTACCCCAGCGATTGTCGGTTCTTCTCGCGATATGGCCAGCCCACTGCCACTTCAGCTTGCTAATCCAGTAGTGACCATAATATTGTCAAGTTATTATGTGCCAAACAGCTACATTTTACTGTATAGATTTATAATTGCATGTGTACTATGTACCTATGTGAAGTTTAATAAAAAATAAATATATTTGTCGTAGATGTGAGCCGCCGCAGCCCCGACACCAACTGCCGTGTAAATAGTACTCTTAGGCCCGTATTACGAAAGCTCGCTCAGTCACCGATCTATGCTTGAGTGACGTTTATGCCATAGAAAAGCGTTACTCAAGCATCGATTGATAACTGAGGAAGCTTTTATAATACGGGCCTTACTGTCACTGGATTGTACTATTCTCTCAAAACGCAAAACCGTTTCGCCTACACTACACACCTGTCCCACCCAAGTGATTGTTCCCATCCTATCTAAAATAAAGTACATTTATTATAATTTTCGGCTTGTCAGACCCACCATTGAAATCCGAGCGTGTCTTATCTGTAATTGGTCATCATTAGATACCTTGATTAGATATCGATGGACTTCTGTTGAGAAGATAGGGTTTCCACACGTGTTTGCTAAGTTGCCATTTTTAAGTTTACAATTTCATGATTTTAACAGGACTAAGACAACACTGTCACAAAAATGGCGAACAGCACTTGAGAGGTCGCATTGCATAGTTGGTATAGTAACTAAAAAAAACATAACCTTGTGGAAGAGATAAAAATGAAAGAAATCATTTATTGATAACTACAAGTTACAGGTCCAAAAAGGGTAATCCATATAAAAGTTAATATACTGACTTAATTTAACGGTATAAGAGGGGTGGTGGGTTATATCCGAGTTATGTGATACGGCCCATAAGTTTCGTTAGTTTATCAATCCGTAAAATAGATAAACAATCACACAAATATTTTGAGTCAAAACTGGTTTAACTATTTTCAAATTCCTTTTTAAAATAATGGTAGATATAGATCTCATAGTAGGTTCTAGGGACACTAGATAACATTGCCGTGTATGTAGTATATGACTACCATTATATGTATGAAAAGTAGCGTCTGCCCGCAATTTTGCACGCGTTTTTTTCGAATAACGGTAGCCTAAGTATTCCAGGTTCAGAACTTGAAACATGTGCAAATTTTCAGCACAATGCATTCAGTCGTTTTCACATCTTTACGTAAAAAAATATGGAAAAATACGTGGTAACCATACATGTCGGCAAGTCTCTATTGCTTCTATCTTATGCTAATTGAATTTTTTAATCAGGTGATAAAATTTTATGGTCTATTTGAGTGGGCTCGGCTGTTGTTTTGTAGGCTTATGTGTTGTCTGTTGTTTTTGAATAATATTTAATGTTATAGATATCTCTAAGATAAGAAAGATACCAATGTTAGATAAATGTGAGAATCTGAAAATTAACCTGAGCCCTGACTCCATTTGACGATAATATCGTGAACCCTCATTTTTCCATAGGTTTTGGTATCGTGCGGACAGGGAACTACAAAAATTACTCATCACGTCTCGACATCTGTCATCTTACAGACGTTGATACTTCTAGACTAGTCTATTTCAGCTACTTTCATAGTATTATGTCGTATTACCATACGACATAATACTATGAATATACACTATGAATATAAGTATACCTACTGCTGTGGGGGAAACTGCAGATTTGAGTTTTTTTATGACAATTTTTAGTACCTACAGTAAATGTTAATTCAGACATTCATTTAAATCAAAGTGGATTGTTGATAGAGGGAACCTACTAGACGAAGCACAGCCTTCTTCTGAGTAATTTTAACACCTTCACTACGATCTAAATTCGGCAGTGATGAGCAGTTTTTTTTTGGTTGCAGGCTAGATACTACATATTTTTTCATGCATTCCGTCCGTCATTATCATCGTAATAAGGATATTAAAGCTAATTGTTATGTTATAAGCACGTGTTGTCATTTTATCGAGTTCCGGGACCAGACTTAATATCGACCACCCAAAGCAATCTTGATTTTGATTTTAATGTCTCATTTGTACATTTAAAATATAATATTAATAGCCGGAGAAATCTTGATAGAAAAATCAGAAACGCCGACGATTATAATTATATTATTTTAAATAGAATCCTATTGATTATTAATTTGAGTTGCCCCGGGCGATATCAGTAGCGGCTACTTCTGTTACAATGCGATGATTATAATCATACTAGAGTGGTTCTATCACCATTTTATGAATGATCCGACTTTTGCCAAGCCCATTTCTATTAATCGGCTTGGCAAAAGCCGAATTTTTCTCTGTGATATGTGAGTACATACATAAATTCGACAAAATTCGGCGATCTGGCATTCACCAGAACTGATTTAAAACGTAATAAAAATTGGCAATGACCACTTTACATCGAATAAATAAATAAAGCAACTAATAACAGGAGTTTTTCCAGACTTAAACATGTTACCGAGTTTATAGTGATTTATTAAAGTTTCATTTTACATTTTCATTTTTCCATACTAATATTATGTCGCAAGTAGCTCTGTCTGTAGTCTGTTTGTTACCTTTTTACGCCTAAACGGCTGAACGAATCTTAATAAAATTTGGCAGGCAGGAAAATGGTATCCTGAGGATGGATATAGGCTTCTTGAAAAGCGCGTTCAAAGCAACAGCTAGTGGTTTTATAAAGGTGATTTTTTAGATTTTTGTAAGTTGTTGTAAGAACGGTAATGTGTTGACCCGTTGTAGAAAATAATAGAAGCTACTGCAAATGAGGAATTGTCACGGGCTTAAATTTAAAAATTAAAAAGTCGGGTGTTCCTGTGCTGATGACCAATAGCCGGATATTAACAACTCTAGCAAGAGATGGGAAAAAAATGATAAATTATAGTTCACCACTTACACACTCAGATGGTATTGGATTCAGATCATTTATTCGTCATAATGACGGCTACCTCATTTACTTGATGTTGATTGCATGGTGTTAATCATTTTTTGTCGATCATTAATATTGTGATGAAACTTGGATGATGACAATTTGCTCTGGAATTTGTGGTTTAATTCAAAATTTAATATTGAATTACAGTCTAAAATAGACTGAAAGTTTTTGTGAGTTGTTTAAAATAATAAAGGTATTTGCTCAATAGCTCGAATTTTGCATATACCGAAATTTTATGAATACTTACGTTGATAGGCGTAACGGATTTTTAGTTACATTACATCAAATGGTACCTATCAATACAGAATCGATAACACCTTCTTTCCAAAAGTACATAATGATAAGCTCTTGTTCGTTAACTCTTTCATTGCCCACGACTCACATGAGGCTCTTGCAGACCAACTAGTTGCAAGTCGCGCTGCAGTCTGGGTAGTAAATGGCATAAAAAAAAAGGTTACGTTTGTTTTTAGTTTGGTTGTGTAAATCATGATTGTTATAATTGTAAATACAAAATACGTTACCATTAGTCATGCCAAACCATTCTGCTCCATATTACTTGCACCGTAAAGTTCACTTAAAGCACCGGCGAGTTCAAAGTTTATAAAACTATATCCATTTAATTATTCGGAGTTTCCCACGTCGATCAGACGGCTCAATTAGCGTATTCTCTGTTATAAAGTAACACATTAATGAACGCTTCGTGTAATTACTAGGTACCTACCTATTACTGGGGAGACTAGGTTAAAGAGAACACGGCCACTTTCTTGGTACAAATCATTCTTCTCTAGTTACCAAAATTGGCCATAGGCAGGTAAGTCCAAGTGCAGGGAGCGAGTTGAAATCTTTTGTATTGCAAAAAGACTGACGCTAAGGGAACTCTACATTATTTTAAAGATCGAAAGTCATAGTAAGACGAGTCAAATGCTACAAAATCGTGCGGTGACAAAGTGCAGGGAGCGCGTTGAAGTCTTTTGTACTGCAAAAATAAAAGCATACAAATTAACGCTTAAAACATTTTTTGTTGTGCACTTCTTTAACATGGAAAATTAAATCTTTAGCACAGGTTTAAAATATGGGGCTTTATTAAAAGTGCTCACCTAAGCCCTAATAACAATTTATAGAATGGGTCAATTTAAATAATAGGCTAGACATCTGAATTTTTATTGTTCTTTGCCGTTAGTTATTTAAATATTTTGATTTTATTTATTCTTTACACTGGAGACCCATCGAAGTGTTTTCAAATTAAATAAAATCATCTAATTATCTACTCTAGTCCATCTACGCCCAGCTTCCTCCAAGTATCGATCGCTGGTATTACAGATAGATTACAGGCCGGCGCTTTTAGCAGATTACAGTTATTTGTACCGAGAAAGTGGTTTATTAGTTTGTAAATAGATTTTATGAGGTAATAACTTGTCGGGAATATTCTAAAAAATGCCTGCTTGAGAATTTACTGAACAAGGAAACTTCCTATACTTTGTATCAGAAAATTGATATTTTAGGTACACATCGACATAGTATAATTAGTATATTCGTAGTATAATTTTATTTAGCTGTCAGGTTGATGCTTCTACAACCGATAGACCTTCGTTTGACGCGAGTAACACGCAATTTTATGTGACGATGTGGTCGTCGATGTAGGTATTACGAAGGCCTAGACAACACTATTTACTCTGCACTGAACGTGTTAACGACACGGCCTTCCTGCTAAGTTGTAGTATTTGAGTTTTATAAGTATCGTTTAATGATCTTAATGAAATTATTAGTTTTTAAGTTTGATTATTATGGGCTGAACTTGTAGGCATACTCGTAAGTAAAATTATAAAAAAAAAATGTGGATTAAAACAAATCTACTTTTTATACCATAAATTTAATTTTTCTCTAGTAACAACGCGTGGGAAGCCACGGATAGAAAGTAGTTTATAATATTAGTGTGAAATATGATAAAACTCATTGGAGTTGACTAAAAAATCCAGGCTGTGTACCATTGCCTGATGATGACGATGATTTGCACTGTCCAATCAAGACATAGTATCGCATACTCACGCGCATCAATACCATCATCAATCAATCAGTAAACAAAGATACAGTCATACATACAAACATATTATATGTATTATAGAAACAGCGTGAGAACAAATTCAGTGAAAGTGTTCTTACACCTATGGCGTTTGAACAATAAGGTAACGAGTTAAAACAATGTTAAATTACAGTGTTTTAGAGGAGGAGCTATCCACTTTAAATACATATTATGTCATCTAATTCTAATTCTAATTCGAGGTGGGGGAACTGGGATCTGCACTGACAACTCGCATGGGAGTGTATTGTGCATTGTCTGTATATTGTTATCAACGATGACATAATATAGAGTGTATATTATGTCATCGTTGGGCGCATTTTTTGAACGAATTTTTGACAGAATTCAAAAGGAATTTAAGATTCGCATGCATGACATTTGATTCGTCAGTAAAACTATGTAGTTGTCGAAACTACATCACTAGAAACTTCTTCTTGGCAGGTGCTCCTATTGCGAATAAAATCGGTGCTCCTAAATCGGTGCTCCTAAAATCGGTGCTCTAATGAGAATAAGGTTTTTTTTGTTATAGTGCTAACCCGCACTCTGGGTATCTCTAAGAAATGAAATAAGTCCCAAAAAAATCCTTCGTGCCTTAGTTGGTTAGAGCACACCCGTACTGAGGGTGGGGCGCGGGTTCGCATCCCGCCGAAACCGATAATTTTTGGGACTTATTTCATTTCTAATGGGAATACTTCGTTTTTGTTTTCTTTGCATTAAATGGCGTTAAATTTATAAATAAATTGAGGCTAGGCTCAAGAATTCTGGCTCGTGCCTATCTAAGCGTTTTGTCTCAATTTAATTTATTTGACATGATGAAATCGTTGATCTGCAAATACATTCTGCCTAGTATTTAAAACAACTTTTACCGTATTCAATTTATTAAGATGAAAAATATGTTGATGTAAAAAATTAGGTAACATACCTACCTTACTCTCAAAACACAAGTGTGGTGCAAATGGATAAAGATTGTAAAAAAAACTTTTAAACTTTCGCGATTTGTTTACAAGTTAAGGATTATTTATATTTAACGTAGGGCAAAATAAAACAACAGGTAAGAGATAAATACCCGATAAATCCATTACGGATGTAAGCGGGTTAACTACGAACCTTATTTGTGTTGGAAGAACACCAACGTTTCATCCCTGAACGAGGGACTTCTTCAGGGTGAGTGCCCGATAAATCTTAGAAAGCTGATACATTTTCTGAAATCTATTTCATATATTTTTGCTTGCATGTAGTGGATTTTTATGTCTATTTTCCGGAACAACTCTTTTGCCCAAGCTCGCCATCTCCTACACTCAAACCAATCAAAGCACCGCCTGCGCCTGCGCAGACCGCACTCATTTAACCTGTCGCAACGTAAAGGTGAGAACACAATGCGATCTGTGACCTAAGGACCTCGCAATCAACGGAGGAAAGTTGTACAAAGGTACATTTACTTTCAATGTTCAACATCAAATTTCATGTATGAGGTATGTAACAAATAAAAAACGTAACTATACTCCAATTTTGAATCCTAGATATTTTATGTCAACAGAGACATATACGAATTAAAACTTAACAAAATCTGACAACAATAACAGAAGACAACAAAGTAACAGCAAGGATATCTCTAAAAAGTAAAACACAAAATATCAACAACGCATAATTCACATGTAGAGCGAAAAATGTTTAAATTTGAATTCGAAAACGATTTAAAGACGAACTAAATGATGAATGAGAGCTTTCAAAACCAAAAATAGTTTTGAGCTTCTGTGCTTCGATGATACCAATGTTGTTAAATATTTTCCACCAACATTCCTTGGGTTTTGTAACCCCTTTGTATGAAAATAATATCCAGGTTTTTGAATCGGCGAAAATCGATAGGGAATGCTGGTCTATAGCGGGCACAAGCCTCTCGTTGGCGTCTCATTTGCTTTTATCATAATAGGGGGGGGGGGGGGTAATATCCAGAATCCCTATTCTGTGTATGCGGGATGGAGATAACAGTTCGGTGGTAGAATTGTTCTTCAGGAGGCCTGTCGTACCCCCTAAGTAATAAAGACGACGTCTAAACTCATTAATTTAATTATGCTGACAATATATCTAAGATACGATAAAACTCTCATTTTACTATAAAAACTGTCGTAGTTTGACGAATTCATTACGGATGTAAGCGGGTTAACTACGAACCTACTTTGTATTGGAAGAACACCAACGTTTCATCCCTTAACGAGGGACTTCTTCAAACGTTGTTGTTCTTCCAACACAAATAAGGTTCGTAGTTAACCTGCTTACATCCGTAATGAAACGTGTCATTTTTTTTGTTTTCTCTGTCAAATCAATACTGCCGTCTCAAGAACTTCGCTCAATTTAAAAATAGGTATCGCACCAAAAAACCATTAATCAAACTAAAAATAACCACTTACGTACAAGGAAAACCGTGCATCTATTTCCTATCTATTCATAAAAAGATCTAATATCAAATACATACATACATACCTACCTAACGCGGTCATCTCTAGAAATCCCCTAGTGTGCAAACAGCCCATGCCCATAAGGTTGCACGCCCGTCGTGTACGGACACAGTGACCTCACGCACACATGGATACGTTCACCTGCAGCAATCCACTCGTGCGCACTGTCACATGGTAGGCTGTGGGTGCACTGGGTGCGTGCGTATTGTTTTGTAGAGAAAGTTATTAAAAGTAAAAGTGAATAAAGAATTTATTTCGTCAAAAATGTTCTTTTGATTTCAAAATCTAAATTTACCATTTTTTTGTGTTTTTAATGTTTATCTTGTTTTAGAGTTGACAGTCAAAGTAGTATCAGTATTTAAACAAAATTGTTGCCTAAATATCTAGTTTTTGATGTTTCAATTCCATACCTAGTGTTCATTTAATAATATCATGGTTTCATTTTATTGTTTATTGCTCAATTTTAAAAGTTGACCTTCATATTCAATCATTTCTGATTGAATCAACAAAACAAACAAAAAAAACAATATAAAACGAAACAAATGCCAAGTTTTCCTCATAACTACAATCAAAACATCTAGATTCACAAATACCCAATCAATTTAATTGCTCCACGAAACGCTACTTCTCCAAAACAATAATCATAAAAACAATAACACCCGGTGTGACCGCGATCTAAGGCATAAACTCTGACATTCCACGCACACATGCAAGCGCCATCGCGTCACCTGTTGACTAGACCGCGACCTCCCATACAGACTACATTATTAATATTGGTCAATACACCCACACATACAAACGCACCCAGCTACAAACTGTACTTTAACTCGACGTCATAAAATCTAAATTTGAATCGAACATTCTACAATTACACGTAAACTTAGAGGTGTTGCGCGTGTGTGCAAAGCATCTTCACTCTTCAGCTTTTGAATGGGTTATAGCTCTTCTGATTCTGAGTCGTTTTGCTCTACAATAGGGTTGTTATTGGCTTCTACTAGGAAGTGAGGCGAAATGTTTCTTTGGGGTCGTGGGAGCCAGTACTTCGTAGTTATATTATTTTCGACGTAACGGTTCGGTTTTTGATAACATACGTACAATATGGATGACGTGTGCTGCGGATCGTTATGACTGGTTTATTTATACGTTTCGGATCGTCGTTGATTTTAATTGTGGTTTGTTAATGGGTCTAGTAGTATTTATAAAACGGAGGCGATGAATTTGCAGCTTGTAATCAAGCCTGTTCAGGAAAGATCGTTGACTGTCGACAGCTTAGCTTTCTAGACATGATTGTTGTTAACGCAGTTTCAATAACTTCCTATCTTAATAAAACGTTGAGCCATCAACGGATGAAGCCTTACTTTGCAAGTAGTATTGGTGTAGTATCTTGATCTCCTTTAGAACTAAGATTAGGATTGCTACGGCGGTTGCGGCGTTGGAATCGATTGTGTGTCTTAAGCGACTAAGGGAACCTGCCAGAGGAAGGGCAGCTTCCTTCTGTATATTTTAACATGTTCACTGCGATCATAAAACCGTCTTCTAAGCGAGGTGATTGTGGCACCCTCTTTGTTTGGAAGGCGCATGTTCAGTGAATGTAACTGTACCAAAGATTTTTTTTTTGTAACTTTTACTTCGTTCCAGTTCACTCAGACTCAGGAACAAAACCAATGTCATTGGAACATGAGTGAAGGAGTTTGTGATTTATGAGCAATTTGGAGGACAATTCTCTTACAAATAGACAAGGTCTAAAGCTACTTCCTCAACCTCAACAGCCTATAATGGTCCGCTGCAGAACGCAAGTCATCCCCTGTTAATCGCCTTTTTGGCTTTTATATCATGGGGGGTAATGCCCATAACCCCCACGCTAGGCATGCGAGTTGGGGATCGCAGGTCAGTGGTAGATCTATTCTGCAAGAGGCGCTGCTGCCCGCCCCCCGTTGTATGTCCCTTAGTCGCCTCTTACGACACCCACGGGAAGAGTTGGGATGGTGCAAATTCTAAGCCACCACACTTTTGATATTACTTATTTCACTTGATTTCTTAAGTTACCACATAGGTACACCTACCTGGCTTCTAAAAGTACTTAGATGTAAAAGTATCAATTGAAGAGTTTCTCCTCACAAGTCATTAGTAAAGCAAACAGCCAAACAAGCGTGTTTCCACCGAGAGCTCTTAGCGGACAGTTACGTTTACTTAGAACGGTATTTAGCGAGAACTCTGGCGTCTAATCTGGTTTAGGATCAGTTGGTTTTTTTTTTCATGGTAAAAGAAAAATCTCTTCTTATGTACTGATATTGAAATCATTTACCAGCAATATTTTATTAGTATTTTCCTAGTTGTAATATCAGCGAGCCAGTATCTAATTTAGCAAAAGACATTGTTTTTTAAATACGAAAAATAATTGTGTGATGACATAGTCAGCCTCTACCACGTTTCATAACACTATTTTATTACTAAGAAATTAAATAATATCCCGAAAATTGGCGATTTTGGTGTGGTGTGACCTGAACAGGCAACCTTCCCACTTAAAAAGGGAATTTGCTAACCAACTGCGCCATGAATTCTAAAAGATTACCCCGTGTGCGAGGGCTTACGTAACCTAATTTTACTATTATGACTCTACTGTAAATTATCTTGTTAGACCTAGGTCTAGAGCTGATTCTATTCAAATAAAAAACTAAGATACCTTATTATTACAAACGGAAATTAATTCCAATAAGAAAGAAATTCGCAGAAAAAATGTAATATGCATAAAACTATCAGCATCGTTTTTTTCTCAAATGCAATTATATGAGTTCTCCGAAACCTGCCAAAATGCATCACATTTAAGTGCAGGTGTCTGCAATCAACACTATCAATCACATAAATAGTTTTTTTTTTTACTACTCTTTGACTGAATCATTGTGGTCAGTCAATTATATTTATTACAAACGGAAACAGGCAAATACTAGTGAAATCAATCGTCCTCATTTTTTATTCGCGGAAAGTGATGCAAATTGATATGTGTCAATATTTGAAAACATCTGTTAATGACGGCGGTGTTGATGACTTTGATGTGCCGATTGATCAGAGTATAACTAGAATTGTATAGTATAAATAAGTATTATTCTAAATTAGTAGTACTATAGTATAGTAGTAAAGTGGTAGAAGGTATATTAACATGATATACCTGCCAGCAGGGCAGGGCTCTTCTAACAAAAAAAAATAAGAATCGAAAACCTTAAATTATTCGTTTAGTTTAACTACAAGTACCTATCTATTCAAGCGACCGAATTGCGTCGTGAAAAATGTTTCAACAATTTTTTGCCAATTAACTTGGTAGTACCTACTTAATTGTGAAAAAAAATTCTCATTCATATCGGTCATTGTTGTTTGCGATAAAGTTGATAAATTATAGCATTTGCGATATGTCGAATTAAAAGTGGCAAGTTTTTATTTTATTTTCTATAAAATTTCATTTTTTTTATAGCTTCTCATAAGGCTCGTTGCTAAGTTATGTGAAATATTCTTCGTAATCAGTCATGAACCGATATTACAGATCATTGCTACAAAAATAATAAAAAACAAATAAAAAAAGACAGATTTAAGGCACATTTACACTTTTACTGCTAATTAGATAGAACTAAGCCCCGTTCGCACTATTAAACTCTTTAGTTTTATCTCTCCGTTTAACAGAATCCATCAAATGTCGTGTTAATCATAGATTCGTCACAGTTACATTTCACATTTACATTTAACATTCAGAAGTGTATCTTAATTTGTTATTAACTATTCGTATGTTAATACCGGTATTGATTGGTGATATAGTTGCTAATTTGAAGATTTTATGAGTTTTATTAACGTAATTGGAAATAAAATTAACTGTTTAAAAATTTGTTACTTCTTTTTGCATGGGCGCGGGTTGATCATGTCATCAGAGGTCAATCTTTACGTTTTAATAAAGTTGTGCATCAATGTAAGCCACGTAACAATTTGAATAAATTCATACAAACACGTAATTACTGCCTTGATGTTAGAGCTTCATCAACTTTTGTATGAAATCACTATTATTTAAGCGCACGAACTCAAAGTTTTTATTTCCTTTAAACCTTACAGGGATCTTGGGCACATCAGGAATTCAGATTCCTAAAACAAGGCAAGGAAGTGGTTTTTTTTAAATTTAATTATAATATTCCCGTCAATCTTTTTAAGGGAAATTAAAGAAGTGACAAGAAGTCTTTACCTTGTTAGGTGGTTTTGATAGTTTGATTAAAACCCGTCCGAAGACTTTTATCCCCTGTTTATTCTGTCATTTTGTAGTAATCCTTTTTACCGACTTCAAGAAGGAGTTTCTATATTCGGCTGCGTGTTTTTATAACATCACGTCAAATTTAATAATTGTAATAAATAATGCTGGACAATTCACACAGCATCATTTAGCTCCGGCCTCGGAGCTAAGCAGAGCTTGTGTTATGGGTACTAGATTTACTCCTAGACTGGCGCGACTATAAATCGAAGTATAACTAGATGTTGCCACTTGAAAATTTTGATGGCGCGCTATCGAAGTGGGCTTAAACTACTACCAAACCCATTTTCATTATTCGGGGAACTAAAGTAGGTTTATAGTTTTTTAGGGTTGAGGTTGACCACCTGCCAGATGGTCGGACGACATCGTCGGGGTGGCCGGAAGACTGTGGATGAGGCTCGCACAGGACCGAGATAACTGGCGTGTTAAAGAGGAGGCCTATACCCAGCAGTGGGTGTCAACGGGCTGATGAAAATGATGATTAAAGTTTATAAAACTTGCTAATTTATTATAAAGAACACACGGAGTCAAAGCATGCGAAAATTTTAAATTACGAACAATAAAATATTAGATTTAACCAAAATAAACACACGCTCCGTTCACAACAAAGCATAGCACATTGGTAATTCAAAAGTAAGAACTCTTTTCCATTGGCATTCATTCATTAACTCGACTGATATTCATTTTAAATCAAGTTCAAGTACAGTTGAGAAAATTGAATGTTAATGAATCAGCCGTAAAACCAAACGTTTGGCGGTCTTTCTATTCAATAAAACTCAAGCATAAAACTCATACAAAAGTATAAACACATACATCATACAAGTAATTGCTCAATCAAAAAATATTATTTTCAATTATTAGTGAATCAATTAAGTCGTATTTCCATATTAATCAAAAGTTTATTAAATAATTAATTTTTATTTATAATTAGGTAAAAGTCGGCGGTGCTTCAAAGGAACCTGATTTGGATCGAGACTGTTTTAGATCGGGAGCTAGGTAGGCAATTATTTACAACAAGCCACCTACATTATAAGAAGAGATCTGCAATTAGACTGATGATACCTACCTAATTTGACAGCTACTTTATTGATTTATAGTTTATGAATTAAATTTATTAAAAATGTTTTAAGTATTCGGCCATCATCTTAGATAACTACTTATCACATTTTAAAAATTGCTTTTGTAGCTTTTTTGAGCAAGAATGTTTTGGGTTGGTCTTAAATTTTCTTAATTTAGGGTAATAAATCTCATATTCATAATGAATTACGTGTTTTGTACTAATTTTCTCCTGTCAAACTTAAAACCCACTCACACACAGTGGATTTTAAGTTTGACAGGAGAAAATTAGTAATTATTCGGACCAAAACAACTGTGAGCAGGTATTTTATAAATTATGTGGTAAAATTGACCAAAATAATAATGTAAATATAAATTATAATATAAATATTGTAAACTTTGACGTTGACGACGTGTATATAATTGTAAAAAATAATTTCGCCGGTATACCATACAATACACGTAATTTATTAAGCGTCAATGTTTTTTTTATCGTAATTTTTCGCCAATCCGAAACCAATTTCTATTAAATTATGAATAAAACTAACTTTGATTCATTGGTATTTTAGGAGCATTTTCGGAAACTATGAGATTTTGGGATAAAATCAACATTTTCAACACAATTGAATCAAAGTTGGTTTCATCATAGCTTCGTAGAAAATAGTTAACAATTTGCGGCAAATTACTTTTCCGATAGTTTTAACCCTCGTAGAATGCCACAAAAACCCAAAAAACAAACGCTAACATAAAACAATCAACCTGCGGTTGGAAGTAAAAAAACCACCTCAGTCTCTCGCACTGTACCAGTTAGAGTCGATAGATATTTAGTGCATTAACTGTCCCATTACTGTTAACGACTAACCACTAATTGTATAATTTATATTTAAGGCTAAGGGGCACTATCCAGTCTCTTCTTTACCATTTACAATCTGGGCTTAAACTTTCCACCGGTGAAGGGTGTTTGGGAAATTCGGGCCAATTTGTACTCCGATTTGATCTATGCACTCTGTTTCATTTCAAAGAAAATTACAATCAAGTTATAGAAACAAATTAGAACTTAAATATGTATTTACAATTGAAACTATTGAATTAACTCATATAATACAAACAATTTGGAACTATAGCATTTACAATTGAAACTATTGAACTAACTCCAGACTGTGGCAAGCAATCTACAGGTAGCTCAATTGATCCATATCAATACCAGTTGGAAGCGTCCCAAAGACGCTGGATGTATTTCCCCGCTGTATGGCAATGCTAATGCGCTGTGCCAGGTTTTCGGGTCGATACAGATACCAGCTCTCGGGTCATGGGGATTGGATATTGTGACAGAGTATTGGATGGATCATGTTCATATCTTTTTTAGGAAAACACATACAATACATACGTCCACTGTTAAAAACTCCTGTCCCAAACAGGGGGTTTTTTAATAATCACAATGTTTGGAAGGCGGGTTGGTTACCGCAGGTGGTTACAACCTGAAGAAACCGGGCTGTCTTGTCGTTAGATGGGTTGACGATATAAAGAAGGAGAAAGGAAGCTTGTTGACATATTTTTTGAAATGCTCTGTTATGTTGTTTTTACATAAGGTCTCTTCAAATAATACATGTGTGATGGGATAAACAGTTATTATCAAATAACAACTAACCCCAAAAAGTCCCACTGTTGGCGAAAATTCCTAACCTTGAACTTCATCATCATCACCAGCCCCTCCACGTCTACTGCTGGACATAGGTATCCCCATACGACGCCACAAAGAGCGGTCCTAATCCATCCATCCATCGACTCCCTGCGACCGCTACGATGTCGTCGGTTTATCGAGTTATGGTCAATACTCCGTTTCGCGTTGCATCGCGGCCCCTTGAACTTATCAGATATTAACCTAGGTATTTCTATATTCTGTTTCAAAATATAAATCTTTAACCGTCAAGTATAACCAAGTAAGTTATAAACATTTTACAGCCACTTATATTATAATAATCAGTGGATATTATATTTAATCCGCCTAAGAATTTATTATGCGTAGGTAGCCCATAAAGTTCTGATGAGCGAAAATGCAATATACCTAGGTAATAAAAAAATGACAAAAGTGATTTAAGAATTCCATAACAGTGGCTGTCTTTGACGGCATGCGAAATAAAAATAACTTAAGCACCAAATAACTCCCAAATAAACATATGTTTCTAGATACAAAGATTTGAAAAAATAATATAACAAAAAAGTTTCTGTCAGAAAGCAAAACGATACGTTATAAATAATTTTCTGTAAATTAATTACAGATTAATAATCGAAAGACAAAAAATTACATTACAACTAAAGCTTGATCCACTTGTATAAATCATTAAGAGATGATTATGATTGCATCACGATGTTTCATAATTATTTAGTATTTACTACAAACGCAAGGAGAGGCGAAAAAAAACAATTACTTTTTTTACTTTTTATTAACCTACTATCCCACTGGTAGGCAAAGACCTCTCTTCCTATTTTTGTCCCATAGTATCAAAAGAACTAAAAGTATCAAAATTCATTGAAAAAACAAAGCATCAATCGTACATTACATTCAGCAAATGCATTCAGCACGACGACGCTTCGTGAAATGTAAAATCTGATAGCTAAGCTTTTTGTGCTCGATTGTACAGATGTTAGCTTGTTACGACTCAAGCTTTTTGCCTAGATGTTCACATGCTGTTTACGACTGTACCGCAGCTTACATTGGGAATGGCCAAGTGTTGCACCAACTTGATTTTTATTCCGTACCCATGGGTGTCAAAAGGAACCTATTACTGACGCTTGGCTGTCTATCTATGTGTGTTTTGGACCGTAGTATTCGGTAGATTTTGCAAATTGTGCTATTTTGGATAATAATAACAAATTAAGAAATAGGGCTCCACTCGAGGTCAGCCCAAGTTTCTACTTAGGCTAGAAAACCCTTTCAGCAGTCTTGTGACAGTGAAAGTCCAGCATCTGCAATCAAAAAGAGCTAAATAGAGTCTTGAGTTTGGTTTTTTGATACTCGATAGTATCAAGACGTTTCGGTTATTGTATGAGATTTGGGTAGTTCCATGACCACACGCTAGAGGCGCTTTACCGAATCCCATACAGAAATAGAACATCTCGATGGCGTCTCGGTGGCGTCTCGATGACGTCTCGATATCGTCTCGAATTATTTTGTATTTCTCAGTAGAGAAAGCCCACTTGTTTCTAATAACAGTACTATGATGTGATCTGCTCAGGGAGTCAGAGTAAATGCTGAGTGATAAGAAGGTGACCAATCTTGTCAATGTAGCTTACAATATATTTTAGAAATGTAACGTTATTATGAAATAAATATTCTTGGACAATTCACACAGCACTACTTATCCCCAACCAAGCTATATTTGAACCAACTTACCCTATTTCGCTGTGGTCAGGACACATTGAAACATTCTTGTTACAATGTAGCTGTAGGAAACAGCGTTGTAAAGTTTTTGTTACGACGTGATTGTTGATTTTATTTGTCTAACTGGTGAATTTTGAAAGGATCCTGTACTTTCACAGACTTGTATATACCTTTTTAAATACTTCTTAAGTCTACCAAGTTGTTTACATTATATATACGACGACCGATGTGGCGCGGTAGGCGAAGGTCTGCCTGCGACGCAAGAGGTTACGGGTTCGATTCCCGCCTCGGGATAAATGTGTGTACGATCTGCAGACATTTGTTCAGGGTGTTCTGGTCGTTTTTATGTATAATAAAAAATATCTATCTATGTTGTATTGTATTATGTATATCAGTTATCTGGTACCCATAACTCTGTTTAGCTTGGGGCTAGATAATGCTGTGTGAATTGTCCAGCATTATTTATTTTTTTATTAATGCTTTCTCAATCGAAATCTAATTTATTATAGAAGGCTAATATCTTAAAAGGATCTCATAAAATAAATATAATAAACAATACATTGTTGTTACAAATATCAACCAACCAAATTGAGTCTTCTTACTTACAAAATAAAATTGGAATTCAGTTTACAAGCTTAAGCTTAAACTAACTTCAAGCTTTAAAACCGTAAGCTCTATTTCTGAATAGCCAAAGGTGATTTTATAATCAATTTATGGAGGTTATTTGTCAATTCAGCACACGACGGGAATTAAAATACAATGCGGTTTGTTGACGAGGGAATGTGTGACGGCGGCGTACTTGAAACGCAATGGACGGCGATAAATATCCTTCAAATTATGGAACAGGGGTGTCACGCCTATTTTGTATAGATAGGTTGAAAACGCATTTCTTATAGTTTCTGTCTTTACGTTTGCACTCGTGTTATGTAGATAAATAATATTTTCTCCTAAAATCCTTAAATTAGATAGTATTTTTTTTTCTTTTATGTTAAGCAAACATACCGCGCTAATTAATGGTGTAATTTTGTACGAGAAATTGGTACCTTGTTAAGTTCCACCGCTGCCTAAATCCTTCGCCTGGCCCCTTCCCACTAGTTCATTTAGATTATTTCTTTTTGATTTACTCACATTATAAAATTAACTGTACTAAAAGTTAATTTAAAAAATTCAAAGGTCTACATTGTTTATTTCCAGTGAAAACCCTGACTTAAAAACGTTTATTGATTCCAAGGTACCTATTGTTTGCTAAGTATCACTAACTACAATTAATTTACCGAACAGCTGTCCAAACAATTTACAAAACCCGATACGTGATCTAAAGTGACAGCCCTAAAAACAACGCGTGCGGTAACGCAGCAATTTGTAAGCGCCGCGCTATCTAACCAATCCAAATCAATACCCATCCCTATTTGCAACACATTAGAATTCAATTTCTATTAGCAAACATATCAAAATGAATAGCGAGTGTTTGTTCTTGACAAGTTTCCAAGGACGGCTTCGCATGCGCTTTTTCTAGGTAAAAGTAGAACTTAGACACCGGGGTCCAGGATACAATCTAGACTATAAAATTTTCAAAATTTAATTAAATAATGCTGGACGATTCACACAGCGTTGTCTTGCCCTAAGCTAAGCAGAGCTTGTGTTATGGGTACTAGATAACTGATATACATAATACAATACATTTCATAAATAGATAGTTTTTACTATACATAGAAAACGACCAGAACACCTTGAACAAATATATGCAGATTGTACAAACATTTGTCCCGAGGTGGGAATCGAACCCGGAACCTCCTGCATCGCAGGCAGACCTTCGCTCACCGCGCCACAGAGGTCGTCAAGTTCGTCGTTTAATTACGTTGTTAGTATAAATCACAGAGTAGGAGATTTTTTCGAAGGTTTTACCAAAGTTAATAACGCCGCCAGTCCCATACAAACTTGCATACCTTATTTCAACACCTTCACAACCATTTTTGAGATATAAATTAGCATTTTGTCCTTACCCGGGACCATCATTCATCTATCTCCCTACCAAATTTCATAAGTATCAGTTCAAAAGTATAGGCGTGAAAAAGCTACAGACAGACAAAAAACCGACGGAACTACTTTCGCGTTTAGGATATTTGTATGGAGATATGAAGATGGATGGATATACCATCTTATTTTGTGCGTGTTATGGTATAAAATGGAATGTGGGCGACGGGTGGGATGAATAGAAAAGTGTTTATTTTGTAAATTTAGTTCGCTGGTAGCATGATTGATTTAGGTAAGTGGTTTGTTCTCGACTGTACCTTTCCATTTGTAATTTCTATTTACTGAGTTCAACACGTGGTTCAATAACACGTCATTAGATTTTTTTTTCTTTCTGATACTTCTACGAAAATTTAATAATTTCCCAAAAATTTTCGATTTTTGAAATAAATAATGCTGGGCAATTCACACAGCATTATCCAGCCCCAAGCTATGTTTTTTACTACATCGCGCGAATCGTTCTACTTGCCCCATGTTATGTTGCCATGATGCCCATGGTGGGGCATGTACATCTTACATGCCCAACATGGGTATTACCCGCCATATGATAATTAATACGCAACGTTATTTGAAAAATACACACATAACAGGAGGAGGGGGTAACAAAGAAACGGTCGGAATTACTTTTACATATTTTATGAAAAAAGTTGACTACTACTACTGACACTAATTTATGACGACCTCTGTGGCGCGGTGGGCGAAGATCTGCCTGCGCGAAGCAGCAGGTTGCGGGTTCGATTCCCGTCTCGGGGCAAATGTTTGTACGATCTTCAGACATTTGTTCAGGTTGATCTGGTCGTTTTCTATCTATAGTAAAAATATCTATCTATGTATTGTTTTATATTATGTATATCAGTTATTTAGTACCCATAACACAAGCTCTGCTTAGCTTGGGGCTAGATGATGCTGTGTGAATTGTCCAGCATTATTTATTTATTGTAATATATTTGACGTAATAAGTTTACGCTTATGCCATTTTCATTTGTTCTAATTTAAAAGTATAAAGATACTGTACCGCGGTTACTTAAACCAACAATGTTCTTAAAACCTTGATTTCATACGCTAAACTGTTAAAAGGGTGTAAGTGCTAATTCGTTGAGCAACTGCTCAGCCGGAGATGATTGTACTTTGAAAAGTGGACAAGCAAACATTGATGACCGAGGCGGTCTTTAGGAAATACCTTACGACTGTTTGTATCTTCTTCTTCTTTATAATAAAAAATACATATTTAAAATATTTATATGGGGTTTTTAATTGCACTGCAACAACCTTCAGCCTAGAAGTAATGAGTTCTAAAAACCAACTCATGAAGTCATTTAAGTTTTTTTTAGTTTTGACTCAAAACTACCCTACTAACTAATAAAGTCATTTAAGTTTTTTTTTTGTTTTGACTCAATACTAAAAAAAACTTAAATGAGTTGGTTTTTAGAACTCTCTACTTCTAGGATGAAGGTTGTTGCAGTGCAATTAAAAACTCCTTTTAAATGTTTTAAATACCTATGTATATTTTTTAAAGTAGAGACAAACCTTCCAAAGTATGTAGTACCGAAATAAAATTATTTTGTCACAATTTAGTTGTAATAGACTCAATTTAGTTCTCGACAAAATATCAACAATCGAGAAAATAGGTCAAATGCAATCGAGTAAAACAATAGCCGGTGCGTTCTGGTTTACAATCGAGTTACGCAACGAGACATCACTTCGAATCGATTCGGGATGTGATCGAGATACCAATGAGTGGAATTACCCGAGATTTGGATCAATGTCACATTGAACAACGTTGTTATTTTTAATATCCCATTATTGAGTCCCCCATTGAATTATTTATCATCTATACTCCGATTTAGAATCCAAGATATTTTATGTCAACAAACACATTTATGAATGAAACTTAACGAAAACGGAAAAAAAACCGGCCAAGTGCGAGTCGGACCCTTGCCCGACGGGTCCCATACCATTATCTATAAAAACGGTAAAAAACTCGTTTGTTGTATGGGTGCCTCCCTTTAATATTTAATTATTCATTTTTAAAGTGTTTAAGTAACCAAATATTCTGTGAATATTTCAAGTGTCTACCTGTTGCCGTAATTAATATCGAGCAAAAACGAGCAGAAAAATCACGTTTGTTGTATGAGAGCCCCCTTTAATATTAATTTTATTCTGTTTTTGTGTAGTATATGTTGTTATAGCGGCAACAGAAATACGGCATCTGAGAAAATTTCTACTGTCCAACTATCACGGTTCACGAGATTCAGCCTGGTGGCAGACGGACAGACCGGACAACGGAGTCTTAGTAATAGGGTTCCGTTTTACCTTTTGGGTACGGAACCCTAAAAACAGCATGGTAACAGCAGGCTTATCACTAAAAACTAAAACACAAACTTCAATCTCACATGTGCAGTGAAAATGGTTTAAATTTGAATTCGAAAACGAACGAGAGATCAATTAAATGATGAATGAAAGTTTTCAAAACGAAGAATTGTTTTGTGCTTCTGTGCTTTGTTTCAATGATACCAATGTCGTTAAATGTTTTCCACAAATAATCTTTAGGTTTTGTTACCCCTTTGTGTACAAAAAATATACAGGTTTTTGAATCGGAGCTTAAGTGCTACTAGAAAAAGTAGTACCATTTAGTATTGTTTTTAACATTATATTTGAATACAACTATATAAATTTTCCAATTTAAATCAATTTTCACAATTTTTCAGGATACTTTTCTTTCATTTGTATCATTCATTATGTATCTTAATCGGATTTTTAGGAACATAAAAAGTGGTTCTAGTAGCTTTCAAGCGATGTACTCAGTAACGAGTAGCATTCCATCTTTATTTTCCTAAAAAGATTAAATTCATTATGGACGCCTCATTTTTCTCACCATAAACAAGTCTAAGCTTCAAATCACCGACACAGGTACACTCAACTACATTCAAGTAAATCCCTTACATTTTGTAATCTTTTTAATCCATAATAAACTTCCCAAAGGCAAAATCAAACGACAAATTATCGGTAAAGAGCATTCGTTCACACGGGTGGTCCGATTAGAGAAGTACTTGGTATGAGGTGCACCAAAAACTGGGGTAAAACAGATCAATTTGAAGTAACATACAATTTGCCAAGCTATGTAATTGCTTAGGTTTCTGTAACAGGGTTTTTGGTTGTTAATTATACCAAAAAGTATAAATATTGGCCAAATGTATCACAGAAAAAAATATGCTCGTTAGTTATTTGTCGGAATTTTTTATATTTAATTAACTTTTTTATTGTTCATTGACTTAACACTATTTTTAGCTGATTTAGGTTTCAAATGATTAACTGTGTTGAATAATGTTTTAAATATTCTTCATGTATTGTCACAACAGTTAAATTGTTACGTTGAAGCAAATGTTAAAGACACTAACAAAATCCTGCGTCACACTATACCAAAGCCTCGTTTACATATTCCACACCACTAACACATAAATTGTCATTACACTAACCGACGATAAACGCACCTTCAATCTAATCGACAAAGCTTTTTTCTCGAGCGTTACCTTTGCCTTTTTATCGTCTGGTTTATTATCGTTATCTGTTTCTAGCCGTATTTTACCTTTATATGATCACTGATGCTGTAAGAGCACCCATTGAACATACAATATCGATTAGGGATCCATATTTGACGAGTATTTTCTCTGACTATGGACATTTAATCTTTATAACCATAGCCTCGACTATGAACACCGAGTTCAATAAATTCAGAACGTTATGGTTTATTACGAAATGTAACCCAAAGGCAACTAAGTAGATGTTTTGTTTCAAGTCACTGTACTCGTGCTTTGACACTGAATTATTCGGTTTCGTGACCCCCTTGTTTACAATTATAATATTGCATTCGAGAACCGAGCATAGGTAAAGAACGTACTTTTTTTATATTAAAAAGTACAATGACACTTCAATGGATTTTTTATAAAAGGTAACCAATGAAACGACAAAAGAAAAGATATCGATATCGTTCAATAGTTTATCGATATACCAAAAAAATGCTTGCGTCAGGATCATACTGCAGTTTCCTAGTATTTTTTTATTAATTAAATCACAGCTGGAGGCGAGCCTTGTGGTGCCGGCTTAGAATTTGCACCACCCCAACTCTTCCCGTGCGTGTCGTAGGAGGCGACTGAGGGACATACAACGGGAGTAGCCAGCAGCGCATCTTTCAGATCTACCACCGAACTGTGATCCCCAACCCACATGCCCAGCGTGGGGATTTTGGCACTACCCCCATGAGATAAAAGCCAATAAGACGATTATCAGGGAGAGGCCTGCGTCCAGCAGTGGACCAGTATAGGCTGTTGAGGTTGTGAGGTGAGCCTGAGCCCTAGAGGAGGCACAATGAGAGGCATTTAATTGATTAGGCAACCTAATCATCATATCGTATGTACGTAACTACACAGACCAAACACATGTATGTATGGTCTGTGTAGCCCAGATAATGAATGATTGTGGATGGAAAAATCGAAAACAGATCACAAAAGAGACATCCACTGTTTGTCTCCTTACTAGTCCAAATCAAGTTTCGAAGTCAAACTATCTGCTTTCAATTTTTATATATATATAAATATAAATAAATAATGCTGGACAATTCACACAGCATTATCTAGCCCCAAGCTAAGCACAGCTTGTGTTATGGGTACTAGATAACTGATATACATAATACAATACATAGATAGTTTTTTTTTATTATACATAGAAAACGACCAGACCGGAACAAGTACCTGCAGATCGTACAAATATTTGTCCCAAGGCGGGAATTGAACCCGTAACCTCCTGCGTCACAGGCAGACCTTCGCCCACAGCACCACAGAGGTCGTCCATCATCGTCTCATTGTCTACATATACCATACACATGTTGTTACGTACATACGATATGGTGATTCGTTTGCGTAGAGTAAAAGCACTGATTTCAAGACGTCTTTCGTTATAAATTGGTTTAACGATACGATTGTAAATTCCGTTACATGAATTGTAAAAGAAAACCGCTTATCGTTAATAAGCTATTTGAATATCGGCACTTTGAAAAGGGCTGGGGCATGCTGTCATCAATCGTAAAAGAATAATCTGATGACGAATTTTAACGATCGTTATTATTATGTTCTCTGGGTGCGGAGATGAGAAATGATTTATAGAATGCGGTAGAGAGAAGATATTTGAACCATTACGTTTTTGGAGTTTGGTAATTCGAACAATATCATACTCATTGGTAGGCACATACAGTTTCTAGAATGATTCAATCTAATTTGGCTGTAATACAGTAATCTATACACAATGTATTTTAAACAAAACAACTTATACTACCGTTTATCCATGAACAAAGCTTCTGACAGAATCTTAAAAGTATTATTCAGTCTCATGGTGCAGATATCTCATTACTCTTCTAATTTACCCCATCACTATAAACCTTGATATATCACGCGTGTTATATGTAGGGCTTCTAAACAATTGAATGTCACATCACTACCTCGTAAATATAACAAACACCAACATGCAAATTGAACTTAACTCCGAGCCATTTAGGACTACAATTGCGTAATAGATCGATATTAATTAAAAATCTGACTAATTTATTACGTCTTTGACCTAATTTTTTATACAAGTTTTTAAAATATTTAACATTATTGTCTAGTCCTCGTAGCCGAGTCTTCGACCACGGCAGCCAGTCTCAATAGAGACTACTCAGGTGCGTAGGACTTATTATAGTGCCCAAGTGTGTGCGCAAACACAAGTGCACTCTATTCCCTTTTTCTCATAACTCGATGGGACGACAAACAGTCACGGCTGGGGAGAGGTCAGGCGCAGGGCCAATGGCTTTAAATGCTAACCGAGGCACGGGGCTGTAACAACGTCCTGTGTCCGCGCTGTTACTGTGAATTTTAAAAATCCCAATAGCAAATTTGCCCCAACCCGGAATTTGAACCCGGGAAATCATTATCAGCGGCAGCACAAACTCTAGGCCTCCCCTGGCTAATTGTCTTATTGGCTTTTATCTCACGGATGGTAACGCCCATAATCCGCACGCTGGGCATGGAAGACATCATGTTAATTATTAATTTATTTATTTGACAGAATGAACCCGACAGAAGTTCCAATTAAATACAATAATAACAAATCAAATCAATAACGATCGAAAAAACCTAGCATTATTTCGTGATATTTATGAATATCAACCAATTTTAATATGCAGAATAATCTATGGCGGAATATTTTCGGATTGGTAAAACACTAATCATCAATCGCTAAATCAATATTAGGAATTAGGAGAGCGTATCGAAATTACAAATATATGATAATTTTGGGAACATATCGTTAAAGTTTAATCACAAATAATATAAAAATAATTAATTAACACCTGAGAGACACGGTTAATCTGAGTATTATATAAACCAAAATATTTGTGTACTAGAAGTCACATAGATAATACCACAGAACAACAATATAGTACATACGTAATAATACATAGCAAAAAAGTTACTGTATAGCTTTTGATATAGAATTAATGGCCACCAAATAATCGATTATTAGTCTAAAACAATAAGGCACGTGTTCTTCGAAAAGGAAATCAGACAATTGCCGTTGACGTAAAATGACAAAACCGCTAATTTCCTATCTTTCAAAGGATAGAACCCTCAGTTCCTCATCTTTACAATCAATAAAATATCATAAGATGACATCATCCAGCTACTGTAACCTACTGTAACACTATCCGATGTATCGGATGACAACCTAAATCTAAATTGGCTATTAACTCTAACTATCTAATTGATTATTCGGATGCAATTTGACCGATTCCGTATAATAATATCATTGCACGTTTTGATGAACGAGTGCTGTGAGTAGCAAAACGTGTATTTCAAGTAGAACGGACTCTTTTTCGACAGCTGGTCTGTCAGGAGATGCATTATGAGTATAACTCAGACTTTTATGCCGCTCGTAGGCTAAATTCTAATTGTAGGTGCAATCGCACTACACGACAGCGGAACTGCGCGGCCGCGGCACTGCCCGTCAAATTAGAATAAATGACGAAAGAGGCCGCGCGGCTTATTTGGTGATTTTGTACTAATTTGACATAAAGTGCCGCGGCCGCGCAGTCCCGTTGTCGCGTAGTGCAATTGCACCTTTATGGTGGAAACGCACCAAATAAGCCGCGCGGCCTCTTTCGTCATTTGTTTTAATTTGACGGGCAGTGCCGCGGCCGCGCAGTTACGTTGACGCGTAGTTCGCTTACACCTTAAAAATGGAAAAAAAACAAAAGAAAACGCACCAATGTGCGTCGAAAGTATATAGTATAAGAGTTTAATATTTTGTTTAGTATTCTAAGGCCCGTTTTATGAATGTTGGCTCAGTCATAGATCTATTTATCTATTTTCTCTCGATCTCGAGTGCTGCTTATACCATACAAAATCGTACAGATAGATGACCGAGCTAACTTTCATAATACGGTCTTCGTCGCCTTCAAAACTTCTCAAAGTTATCAAAATTGTTCTTCTTAAATTAAACAAACAATAAATCACCCAAAATCCTTCGAATACTTTTATTAGTTCGTAAAAAACTATTGGACCGAGTGCCTCTCTTTTCGGTATCAGAGCCCTAATACCACTAAATTAATCGCTTCGCCTTAGCAATCTGGTATCATCGTAATCACACATTTTGGTATGTTACCTTTGATTAAATAAACTACAGATATACACACTATACCTATATTATACCGCGTGTCAAATGTGTCAAGGTTGAAACCAATCAATCTCTCCGTGCAAATATTACCGCACTATCTAGAGTTAGAGTGCTTTTCACGAAAGAGGTCCCGCGGAAAAAAAAGTAGAACTAATATTTTTCAAAGCAAAATTCTACAAACTCCTTCGGTCGCACTGCCGGCAGCGCCGCGGCCAGGGGACTTCTTTCGTGACAAGCCCTCTAATTTCATCTATGGATGATTGTGCGACTATACCATGTCATAGTGAAGTTTAGCAGAATTCGCCCCTTGAATTAACCAACTGGCAGAATGGAATCCAATCATTAAATCAAAACTATTGACGCTCTGTACGAATTCGGAATCACAAGTGAAACGCACCACCCAAACCTAGTTGTTCTAATCTGTAACATCTGTCACACTTTCACATGTCAACGTACGCGAATATGATTTTTAATGAGCATTGAACTAATCCACAATAGGCTCAATCAGATACATAGTGATAACGGTAGTGCTATTCTGTAATCATGTGCATTCAGTCGATGTAATGATCGACATACGTGTCCGCCACAGGTCACATTAACAGCTAGATCAGTGTCTATGTGCGATATTTTAATCGATACTCTCCTTATAACATACCATATAACGGGGTAAATAGGAATGGCGGGGTAAAAGGGTTTTTTTCTAAACTGTTCTGTCAATATCATTCTATTTGTGAGAGAACAATACGTTTTTATTTTTGTACGAGCTTATATTTTTTGCTTCTGACTACACTGAGCTTTTAAGCCAGCCAATCAGGTTTCACTAAAAACTATGCGTTGAAAGTGAGGTCGTCGTGGATACGTGAATATTGTAGGTAACGTTGGACTAAAGGACCGATAAGGGCCCATGACGTCATACATAGGGAACTGGGAGAGGTCTGTACTGACCTCTCCCGTGGAAGTATTTTGCTCATTGCTGCCATACATTTTGAGTCTCTACAAAAAAAACTATTCTGCGGGTAGATTTATTTATTAAAAAACACATTATGAAGGGAACGAGGTGGTACATTGTTCTTTGACGCGTAAATTTTTTTCGGTTTCAAGACACCAAGAAGAGTAAAAAATTGTTTTAAATATAACTTATGAATTGCACCAACTTATCTCCTAGCACTGTAGACAAACAACAAAAGAAAAAGAAAGCGTTGAGTTCATAGCGACACGAGAATTGGGAATAGCTGTGTTTAGGATCCGAACTTTTGTCGATCATGAGACTGCAAACTTTCACCCTATTGTTGACTTAAGCCACAATCAAACTGAGTGATGTGTGAATTTAAAACTCAATATCATGATACGAAGCTTTGATACCTATTAATTTCAATTTGTAAATATCCTTGTAACCGTAGCCTATATTAAATATTTTCTTAAAATTCATCGACTGCTAAGTTTTAACTAGTGGATTCAAGAAGAATCATTAATATTTTAGTCTTGACATCCGTATGTTGAAAAAGCTGATTATTATTGTTATTTGTTATCAAAAGTGTAAAGTTGCTTTTTAACCGCGTGCTCAATTTAGATGAATTTTGATGGAATCAAAAGAGCACGAGGTAAAAAATAAAAAATAACTATGTCACTACTATTACGATCGGCAGACTGACTTATGAATAATACCATTATCCTCAAACCAACTTTTTAACTTGGCTATTACAATATTAGTCTGCAGTTTAACTACTACTGTACTTCTGTCTTTTACTCCTAAATGCGTGTCGTCTGCAAATTGAGTTATAAATGCCCCGTCAGGTAGGCAATTTGACCAATAATTGACATAAATCAAGATTAGTAGAGTAGTCGTTTTTTGACAGTTCGCTATGAAAATGTGTCAAAAATTCGTCACTTGAGACGTGCTTGAATCTGAGATGCGTTTGAGTATTCGGGGTTAGTGTACTGAAAGTTTTGAAATTTGTTGTCATTTTTTAAATGATGTACACACGTAAGTACCTACTCAATCTACCTACTTGGGTAAACCCCTTCACTAGAAGCTACCGCACCGTAGGTGCTCAATGGGGAATAGAATCAAATTTTATTTCTTGTTCCCATTTGAGCACCACGTTAATATATTGATTGGTGCTCAAATGGGAATACCTTTGGTGCTCAATGCTTAGGTGCCCAAAAATTGGTGCTCAAACAGGAATACTTCTAATTAATTACCTATGTAATGTGAACGTACATACTCCTATCCTTTTATGTATGTCGAAGCTGTCTGTGACTTAAATCCGTTCAGCTATGTCTTTGTTATTCTACTTACATTCTAAGCTAATAAGTTATTTCAAGATTGAAGTCAACGATATTATTATAGTGTTGTAGATTTACCATTTCTTTCCAAAATTAGTAGGTACAGACTTGACCTCTGAATCGTTGATTCAATGAATAATTCATCTCGCGCAGGCGCATTAAAGCTCATTAAAATATTGGGCGCGCATGCGACGCGCTGCCCAAATTTTAATTTTGAGATTGTAAATTTCTTTTATGACAATTTAATGGAATATTTAAGAGATTTTCCCGAAATTCCGTAGAAAATTTGATGGTTCAGCAACATTAATGTACAAACTATATACATTAAAAACAAAAATATAAACATTTCAGCTTTCGGAAAAGGTAATCTACTCATCCCGTAATCCACGATATTTAAAATTATCTTTTGATATCTATTATTTTTAGATGAAGAGCTTCGATCAAAAATAAGGAGTTCGCAGGGGGGCCGGCAAAGCCGGAAATTTTTGATCGAAGATGAAGAGTCAACTTACCAAATTCCTATAGGTATCAGCTCTTTCCAGGGTCTACTCTACAAAGCAAGAATTATGTTGTTATTACATTATGTTCTTATTTGCGATTTATTAACGTTGTCAAAATAGTGCTTAATTTTACATATTGAGTTTTCGTTTTCACTGCACGACTTTTTTATCTTTTTTGGTTTAAATGTTTATAAAATCCGCCTTTCGTAAAATTACTTCATTTTCGTAAAACGCGCCCATCAGATAAATTTTACATTTACCACGTAAACGAATTCGTTAAGCCGGTCAAAGTCCGTTTACATAATTTTAATAAAAGCATCAATGTTTCACAGTTATATTTAGTATTTAGTAATAATATAACATAACTTTAAATACTATAATTAAATAATATAGTTTTTATTTAGTTTCATTAAAATTGACTGCCTGTCACAAACTAGGACTAAAAACTTATCAAATATGTGAATTTTTTGTAGAGCTGAATCATCAAAAGACAAAAAGCCGTATCAAGAATCACTGTACATTCAATCGATTATTGAAAAGTGTGCAAATTACAGGTTCGGACGAGATCGCCCTGTAATGCCGCGCCGACACCGATTTACATTACACTTTAATTTTTATGCCCCAAATTCTCGATTTAAGGTTTTAATAATTATTTAGACATGCACGTTTACGTTGTACCTTCTTACAAATTGTTTTGTATCAGCTTTTGACTAAAAAGGACTAAACTGAGCCTTTTTAGCTAGCTTCTTTAAAATATAATAATGCACTAAGTAGAGTATATATAATGAAGGATAGGATTCGCAACGAATACATCAGACAGAGAACCAAGGTTGTCGACATAGCTCAAAGGATTAGCAAGCTGAAGTGGCAGTGGGCTGGCCATATCGCGAGAAGAACCGACAACCGCTGGGGTAAACGTGTTCTTGAGTGGAGACCGCGACTCGGCAAACGTAGTGTAGGACGCCCTCCGACCAGGTGGGATGACGATTTGCGAAAGACTGCTGGTAGATGCTGGATGCGGCAAGCTGAAGACAGGGCGCTATGGCGCTCATTAGGGGAGGCCTATGTCCAGCTGTGGACTGATATCTATAGGCTGATGATGATGATAATGGTGAAGTAGAGTATAGAATAGACCTTCGTTTGATCCTGATGATTGGTGAAGAAGACAATGTGGCACGAACAATTATGTAATAAAGATAGTCTTCTAGCAAACGGTTTTCTTTTCTATGTTAATTTTCTTTTAAATTGTATGCGAGTTACAAAAAACTTTCTATTATATTCTATGGTTACTAAACACTATGAATAGACTTTCTACGACAAATATTTTCACTGTGCAAGCTGTCCGTCTCCCCCTGCTCGCACCCTGGATAGCAGACGTGCCAAATAACTTCCTTCTATAAAAAACGGCTTCCTCAACATTATCTATTGTTGTAAATTAGACAACCTTTTTTATATCTTCATGTAAGTTTATTATAATTTTATAGGTAATTTTTTATTAAGTAACTAACACGATATTTGAAAACAAAAAACACTAGTTACTTATGTAGGTATTATAGTATGTAGTGTAAGTATTACGGTTAGCTATCTTTTATTTAAATTTGATTATGTGCTACCGTCTTTGTTTTTCTTACATGTCCAGTCTATCCCAAAGTTGCCTGGAAGAGATCGGTCATAGCAATAAGGTCGTCTTTGTACTTCGTCTAATCGTAGCATTTATGTATATCTGATGAACTGTTTTCTGTGTTTGTGTGGTAGAAGAAATTATTATCTATATGTATACTAAAGAGCTAGGTTGGGCAGCGTTTGGGAAACTACGTCGAGTCTTCTCGTCATCCATACCGCAATGCTTGAAAACGAAAGTTTTCAATCAGGGCGCTATGGCGCTCATTAGGGGAGGCCTACCTATGTCCAGCAGTGGACTGATGTAGGCTGATGATGATGATACTAAAGAGCTTCAAATGTTGCATTCTGTACCTATTCCCTTAATCTTAATAATTTACTATTCACTCTATTGGAATGTTTCATAAATTTTAATTATTAGAAATTTTAGAAAAGTCTATTACTGTAACGCTAACGATTACACGGTGTGTCGTCAGCTTTTCAAATGTAGCTAATTTTCAAGAATGCCCCATGATTTTGAACCTACGACCTTTGGAATAAGAACCGGGGTCATACTGCACAATCTATTTACAAGAAGTAAAACCAATTTGACCGTAAATAGAATTATGGTCATCAACATGATGTCCGCACATTTCATTACCATTGACATTTGGTTGGGGCAAAAACTTGATTCAATTTTGTCTTATTAGGCATAATAACTTGAATTCAATTTTCGCTTAAACACAATTACAATATTGATGAGCTTAGCAAGCACACAAAATAATAAAATCACTTAGATTTTGTGAAAATTATAATAATGACCCCTTTAATCAAATTATATTAGTAAAGTGATCGTGATCTAAAAAGTCGTATTAAATTTCATGTAAATTAATGTTTCAAAATAAATAAATAAATACATTGCTATAATATTTAAGTTTGTTTGCTTATATTGAAATTCAGATTCTTAGTAAGTATTATTTCACCAAACTGATTATTGACCCTGTTTCTAGTAATATACATAGCAAACCTCTGCCTGTATCCAAAAAGGATAATAATCTACGAAATGTCCCAAAAAAATTCCATTTCGGCAGGATTCGAACCCGCCTCACCCTTAGGAGGAGTGTGCTCTAACTAACTAAGTAACGAGATCGAATACAAGGTCGAAAATCTCTGGGACCTCTTACGACTCAAGCGTCTATAGCTCCACCTACAGGGGAAACAAGAAAGTTCTCCTATTTTTTTCGTTGCAATGTGCGAGCTACGCTCTATAATAGTAAAAACCAGGGACGAGTGAAATTTCACGGACGGAGTCTCAGCAAGAAATAAAGTGATGCACACAAAAGTCCACCTATCCTCTGTACGTACGCGTACGCACTCGCACATTTGACATCAAAGTCCACCTACCGTCCGCCATTACCACACTAGGCGCCTATTGATGTGCACCACTTGGAACAAATTTGATATGAGAAAAATGCCCGTTTGTGTTGTTAAATCTTGCATAAATCACACCAGAATTATCAAAAAAGAACACGGGATCACATATCACAGGTAATTTTCTTATTTCATCAACTTATTTCTTTGATTTAACGCAACATAATTATCAACAGCAAAATCAGAATAAAAACTCAAATCTTGCCGGTGTTGCCAACATGTAAACATGCAAATTTCCTAGTAAGTGTGGGAGGATATTAAAAATGTTTCAATACTTTTATTTATTCAATTATGAATTAGGTAGGAAGGTAACCTACCTACCTACTTTAAATAGGTAGTTATCATTTTGGTGATCTTTGCAATGGCACAAATAAATAAAACAAAGTGTTTGCTTGTAGTGTTAATGCATTTTTTTTTAAATTACAAAATACAAATTTTGAATTGTTTTTTTCTATCTGTTTTTTTGAGCTGAAACAGGTGGACCCATTTTGATAAAACTTTTACTGATGCTGATGCTACGCATGTAGCTGATGTTACAGCGAGAATAAGGGTTCCGCGCGGAAAAAACAGATGAAATGTTAATTCTGCATGGGCGAAGCCGCGGGACACTGCTAATACCACGTACAGATCTACGAAACGAACTTGAAATGTATCATGCATTGAAAGGCAATTCGTAGTGTGTAGGTACGCGTTGCAAGCACGAAGCGAGCGCGAGCCTTTCAATAGCCCACTACGAGAGCATTTCAAGGTGAGCTCGGCGCGATCCGCGATTTGTCTGGTATGGATATGGATCAGTCGAGCTACCTGTAGATTGTTTGCAATAGTCTTCAGTTAGCTCAATATAGGTATGTACTGATTTAATTCTATTACTTGATTGTACCTACTTACTTTATATACCCACCTATCTACATTCAGTCAAGTCTAATAAAAACTATTACCTATTAATGGTTAAAGCTTTTGTTTATGTTTTTAAGTAATAGACACTTGATGCAAATCATTTTCAGTTCAATGATTTTAGAAACTCGTATGAAAGTATTCGGGAGTTTTTTTAATCAGTTGGCAACTCTATAATCACTCGCACACAATGACGTATCCGCCATTGCTGTGCTTCACATTTGATTCGGTAGGATTCCGTCCGTGTAATTTCACTCGTCCTTGGTAAAAACTTAAGGATAATTATGTTGTGTTCATGTGAATCCGTAGACAAAATGCAGTGTTCCAATAAAATAAAAGTTTAAAGTAATCCGTATCACCGATGAAATTATTAACATAATTATAAATTTATTCAAATTGATATTAAAAACAAACAATTTCTATGCGTGGGCGCTATATGTATGTAAATCGCGCCCTTATTGCTCCGAAACTAAGTGTCAAATTTCTCTGAATATATATAAAGGAATTACTATACATATTATAGATCTTGTTAATCAAGGCGCTAATTAGCCGTGGGTGTGTTTTTATGTTATGGCTTTCGTTAATTTATTGTTGTTGTTTTTGTATTATTTGTTGATACATATTTCGGAGTGTCATAAACTCGTGTGACGAATAAGAATTGGTTTTAAATGTTTAATAAGTAATTTGAAAAGCAAATAGACGAAATGCAGACAGCTTTTTTGACCAGACGAAATCAATCGCAAGAAATTCACACGAGAATACTTTGGTACTCAAATTGAAGTAGATTAAAAGTTATTGTTTTGATTAGTTGTTTAAAGTTGTGCGGGTAGTTTGTTTGATTCCACATTTTGTGTTGTTGACAAAGTTATTTAATTTTGGTGTGTTCCGGCCTTCGATCAAAAATAAGGAGTTCGCGGCGGGCCGGCGAAGCCGGAAATTTTTGATCGAAGGTTCCGGCACCTTTATTGTGTTTTTGCAGTGAAACAGGGACATGAGGACGAGCCTTTCTCGGTCTCGTCATAGAAGACGCTCGTATTTGTTGCGGAGTGAACGTTTGCGAGACAGGAAGTCTCGTGGATAGCGATCCCGCAGTCACACGCGTGACCGATCGACGTCTTCGTGGTTGGCGAACGCGTAGCTATCTGCGTATTATATAATCTGCGATGGAGCTACCTGTAGATTGTTTGAAACAGTCTGCAGTTAGCTCTATTTTTTCAATTGTTAATACTAGTTATAATTTAGTTCAATTATTTGTTTGTAATTTTCTTTGTTAGTAAAGATTTAAATTTATCTATCATCATAAAAGTACTGAGATGAGATTGTTGCCAAACGCTTTACCATTATCCAGTGCACAAGGTAACGCCAAAAAAACTGTAGAAAAAGAAAAAAAACTGCAACTTTAAATTTAAACAAAGTGGAACTAATAAACCTGCCAATCCAATAAACCTCTGCGGTATTTCTAACCCGATTGCCCTAACAAACCCATCTAAAGCTAAAGCATCTATAACGTACCGTTTTTCAACGATTTCATTAACAAATCTACATTAATTTGTTATGTTAATCGTGGCACGTGGATTTCAACCATAAACGTGTCACCGTAGGGTTTCAAATGCAGACACTTTAGCATAAATTAGACGGACACAGTAATATTTCACATGTCTGACGGATCGGAGATGGGCGTGTTTGGAATGTAGCGACTTTGGAATAGACTAGCGATGGTACCAGACTTTACTCAGGAGTTATACGTCCACTCGCAGCAGACGTACCTCCCCCAAACTGAGGGTTTTTCCACAATCACCAGGCCTGGCAAGTGCATTGGTGATTACTGTATTTTGATGATATGAGTGTACTGTTGCAACTAAGAAAGAAGCCACTGCTCTTAATCTGTTAGGTTCTTAATCGGCTCATACATACATTATTTAATTTATTTATTCGTACTATAGATTACAGAGAACACTTAATCAAGTCAAATAAATTCAATACATTTCAAAACACCAAAATAAAACTTAAAATATACAGATAAGGTATACTATCAAAATCTAAAAGAAATAAGATCAAAATATTCAATTTCATACGACTTAAATAAACACAAGCTGAGTTCGATAGACCAACCAACTAACTCGCATGCCCAGCGTGGGGATTATGGTCATTACCCCCATGAGATAAATCAGGGGGAGGCCTGTGTCCAGCCAGTGGACTATTACAGGCAGTTGAGGTTGAGTTGGAGAGGTCGATTTTTACGCTGCGACCGCCACAGTCAAGGCGTGCGAAGCCTGCCTGGATTTAAACTAATAATAATGAGGTAATGAGTTATCCAAACACAGAGAGAGGGAAAACAAGACAAGAAAACCATAAATGAAGAAAATTACAAGCAGGGAATGAGCAAAAGCAAAATAAAACAATAAAAATACACAAAAGAAGACCGATTTGTTTTACAAAGTTCATGAATTATAGTAATCTTAGACCTATCTCGATGTCAAAGCCGATGAAACACAAAGAATGATGAAGACTCAACCATTATACCTCACCTAAAGTTGTATTTGTAATTTATGTGTGTCATACCACGTCATAACTTATTTATTTCTGGTGATATATTGTATTGACAAATGGCAAAAGCCTTGTCGGTAGTAACCTTTAAAATTGGGTGGAGCCTGCTTTAGTTATGACAGGTAGGTTATAATAATTATTAATGAAAGGCTATTAATAATAATTATTATTATAATGCCAAGATGATGTCACTGAAAGGATTATATTAAGGACGAACCTATAATGAATATTAATCTTTGAAAAATGGCAATAATTATAGCAAGCCTTGGAGAATTGTAAAATTTTAAATCAATTAGTTTAACGATGAACACAGCCAGCTTGTTTAAATTTTTACTGATAAACTTGGATTCTATATTTATAAATGAGATGATGTCAACCAAAGGCAGTAAAACCTGACATATTCCATCATCGAGGTATCACCATCAGCCCTGCCCTGGCCAGCCTGGGGGGCACAATTTTTCAATCAAACATCAAAGTGATATATTTCCTTTAGACCTTACAGGACTCTAGGATACGTCACTAAAATTCAAACTATGTGATTACTTTGATTTTTTGTTCACTTCAATATTTTAAGGTATAGTAAAACAACGAAAAAGAAACTTACCTTGCTAGAATGTTAGTTTTCGAGTTGGAGCAAAAGTTGCCCCTAGATTTCTTATCGTCTAGATAATCTGATGTTTTGTAGTAGGTAAGCCTTTTTACAAAGGACATGCTTGACAATTTGTTTGAATTTATTCATTGATAATTTTTGCAACTCACTTGGAGTTTTGTTGTAGAAACCAAACTCCAAGCGAGTTGAAAACAAAAAAAGTCGACTGGTTTCGACTTTTTATGATGATGATGATGAAAACTTAACTTCACGATGTTTGGGGTAGCATTATGGCACAAATACTTAACAATAATTCTCCTTTTCATAAACCTGATCGGTTAAAAATCTACATTTCTCAGTACCTACACAATCACAACTGGAAATGAATAAGTTATTTTATAAAAAGTAATTTCTCAAAATCTCACCGCCTTATCGAAAAGCAGTTAACGCAATTAAGCCAGTTCTTTACCGTATGAGTACATAATTACAATATTAAAAAGCGACTAATTACGTATAAATAAGGCAACTAAATTATAATTCCTTATCATTACGCCGACAAATTTGAAGCGACAAAACAACGCGAGAGGCGCATGGTCGCATTCAACAGAAAATTGAATCGAGCACAGCTCATGGGAGCATCACTGGATCAGCTATGTACTTTAACGTAACACATCGAATATATTAATAACAATAGTCTCTGTATTCGACTCAGTTTCGTTCCCATTATAATGGAACCGAGAAATACATTATAAACACGTTGCCAGTAATCAACAAAATAAAAACATAGATTTGTTTTATGCAAACCTAATGCAACATCGGAATAAATAGGTAAAACATCATCGAGAACAAAAATCCCGTGAACAATCATAGATATTTGAACATTTTATGTTTATGTCGTAGGTCAAACTGTCATGTTTTAGTTTCTATTTTCATTCAGACTTACAAGTGTTTTTGGATACATTCTGACATTTGTAAGGCATGTATTTTATTCGACCACGATACATTATTAAACAGAAAAATCAAGAAATTTCCATTAACTGAGGCCAAGAATCATTTCGTATCGCTAAGCTATAGGAATAGGTAACTAAGTAAACATTGTCAAAAGTTACCAGCTGTCTTATACAACCTGTATATCGTCCGACATTATCTCGCGACAAAAAGTCGCAAATTGATTCGGAGTAGCAAATTGCTTGCGGTGCGACAATTCCGAGGACCGGTTTGTCGCTCCCGTTCTCGTATTACGTGTTGTTTTTATCATGGCAACGGATTGATAAGGTATTACGAAGTAAGAATACTTTGTAACAGTTTGCTCTTATTTGGTTTAACAATGAATAAATGAATAAATATTGCTGGCTCATGCTAAAAACTACAGATGTTTTCAGCATGAGCCCGTAGTCCAAGTTAATACAAAAAACATTAATAATTCTTTTTTTTTTTTGCTTGCATGTAGAGTACATTAACTCTTAGGTCTAAGTTTAATGGTTGGGTGCATGTACAGTCAGCTGCTCAGAGATAATAATATGTATATTTCGCAGCTGACTGTACGTACATACATGCACGTTTAAAATACTCACATATTTTAACAATTACATAAATTTCATGCAAAATAAATATAATTAATTAAGAAATTTTCGATAAAAGTAATCGAGAACCATTTATGTCTTTACGAAAAATGTTTAGAATGATAAAAGTCACAAACGAGGTTTAGCCAAGAAAAAAACGATAAATACGTCTCAGTTACTTATTCGTGTTCGTGCGCTCGTAGGCGTGAAAGCACTGAACCTATAATTATACTTGTCACGTCACACAAAGATTCATTTTTACCTTCGAAATCAAGAGAACTGTTGAGTGAGCGTGTTTTACTTCTATGATTGACGTGTTTGGGTTAGACTTGGTACGCTCTTATATCGTAAGGGAAAATCTTAGATTTGGTGCAAGCACCGAGTGAAATGTTTTCCCGTGTGTTCTTGTTTTTCTCAAAGCACCAATTGAAGGCGTTTTCTATGACCAGGCCATGGTGGTAGTGCTCTATCTACATGCTTTTACAACATCTAACTACTGCCGCTGTCACGTCAAAGTGCCACAAATCCTACAAAATTATTCGAAAATTATCACAAAGTTTGTAAGAAACAATTCAATAGTTGTACTATAAGTAGTTCCTCTCGATCCGGTAGAGGCGCTACAAGGTACTTAATGTATAGGAAGGACTCGAATTCGATGAAAGTATTCGTAAGATAAGGCGTACAACCCGTACTAAACACTCTGGCTTGAGTATAAAAAACACCATCAAATGTATTGTTTTTAAGTACTACAAAGCACACAACAAAAGCAAACATAAAAAAAAATATGTCATTCGTACTATGATAAGAAGAAAACGAACGAGTAAACCCAAAAAAAATGTATTTTTGTACATACACATCAAAAGTCAAATTTCTGCCCTTCTATATGCTGTTAGTCTTACATAATGCTAAAAAAGATCCATACAATCCAAAATCCATCACCGATTACACAACACCTCGCCACGTGCGATTGCCATCGTTCCGACACGTAATGCGACCTGCCATTAATCATAGACCATAACCCGCAGAGGTACCTAGTTATGGTTCGTAATAATTTATTCGAGCAGTTCCCGCGGGCGTAAGTTTATCACTTTATTTTCAAAAGATAAGTAAATAAATAAGTCTGGCCAATCCAGACATCAACATCTGGCCCAAAACCAACCATAACCTGTGTTTTTGATAATGTTCCTTCAAGCCGAATGCTGAATTTCGGCCACACCGGCTAGCCTCAACGAATTCCAGCCATGGGACACAGGACATATGAAAGTGCGCAAACACAGGTGCACTATCTATTCTCTCACTCTCATTATCCGATGGGTCTGCAGATCAACACGACCGGGGAGAGTTCAGGCGTTGAAACAACGGCTTAACAGGTTGTCTGGCAGAGATCACTCTTGAGAGATAAGACCACCAGTCCAAAGAAAAAACTAAGATCTACTTCAAATTACACTGTTTTTTAGGTTTTGCGAGACAACGACTAATACTTAGGTAATATAATTTTTTAGGACCATTTTAAATAATTATCCATCAGTAACTGCTTCGTTATCAAGAGCAAACAACAGTTCACAATTTGAAGGATTATAGCAAAAGTTTCCTGTTTTAAGTAAATACCGTTAAAGCAGACAGTATAACAGATATATGTATGTATGTATATGAAGCTAACCAATCAATGATCAAAGATCCGACAATTTCCAATACATTTCCATTTAATTTCAATCTAAAAGGGTATTTATACAAATCCTATTTCAACGGCAAACGTCTGCCTATTTGTCGACCAGGACTATCCGGATTTAGTATGTTAGAGTAAGACAGCTGACTCCGGATTTAGTATGTTAGACTGAGACGGACGGGGGGTATTCATACGTCAGTTGTGCTATCCACATGTCGTAGTATCCACATTTTAACCTGTTGATGGCCTAAAGCTGCGGTCAGCTGGTTTTGGCTTCGAACCGTTATAAGGTGTGCATTGTAACGGATAACGTGCATCTTCAGTTATTTATGGTGCATCATCATCATAGCAGTCATTTATATCACCCACTGCTGGATATGGGCTTCTCTCCCTTTCTAACATGTTTGGAAAAGCAGACGCTTCCGAACCCCGGCATGTTAGAGAGACCACCGGACCAGCCTGGAATGCACAAGTCGTACGGAAGGGATTTCATCATCCAAAAAGAATCTGACAAACCAAACTCAGCGACCGAGGCAGCGGCCTACCAGCGATGGGGCCACTATCGCTGGTGGCCGCTGCTTCGGTCGCTGGGCCTTCCCTTCGAGGATCTCACCCGGCAGGGCCAGATGACAGCGAGGCTAAAGGCGGCACTGGCAGTGGTCTAAGTACATCCCGACAAACCCCAAAGACCCACCCAATGTCTTAGGTGGAGAAGAACCAGGGCCAGTGGGTACCCTATCCACACCTCTCTCCTTCCACAAGGGGTGAGAAGAACACGACTGCTTTTAATAGGCCTCCTTTAGTCTTTGCCAGCCTCTTTCTGTGTCGATTTTTGTTTACGAAATGATAATAGATCTTAAAGCTTTTGACCCGTGGCTAAACGCAAACCAAAGGGATATACTAAGCTCAATGAGTTGGATGCTGTCTCCCAATAAGATGAAAAGAAACAGTTTTGATAAAACAAAGTCTATGCTCGTTTTATGACTATAACATTCTTAACATACGATTTTGATTTTCGTTATCCCAGAATAATTTCCATTTTAAACTTAATTGAATAACCTACTCTCTTACTTATATCCAAAGCTGTCAAAATACTTAATGTTTCCTACACTTTAAAAAAATCTTAACCCAAGTGGAATATTTCAGACCTCAAGATCATAGTATAGTTCCGTGTAGACGCACCTTTAGTAGGAATATTTAGTTTTCAGCAAGTATTTATGGGGTTAGATCACAGATTTCGCTGATGGATTGACTCCTTAACGAGTGCAATTGCCAACTTGGTATTTATTCTTCTACTAGCGAGTGTAAGGTGTGCTTAATATATAATGGTAGGTATTGTTGAATACCTTATAAGGTTGTTTTAGAAACTGACGTATCAGGGGGAGACTTTTGCATAACAGTGGGATATCCAGGAGTAGTTTTTGTAACAGTAACCGACTTTTTAGATTTAAAGACGCATTGCATGTACTCTCGTAAAAACAAAATAACGTAGAAAATCCATAAAAAAGTTGGATTTTGCTAGCTGATTGAATTTCGTGGTAGAGTCCCAGGAAAGTAGTAAAAACCAGTCATTTCAATTCCAAGGGATTTTGTATAATCCAAATAGCATTGAGAAATTCATGAAAAAACACCTAGTGAATTGAGTTTTAAAAAAAACTCGCACAGTTTTTACTGTGGGTTTTTTTGATGATACTGACAGATAAAGATAATTTATTTGCTTGAACACAATGTAGGTTACACAGATGATAACGTTTTTTTTTAATTTCAATTATGTTCTGCTTAAATTAGTATGCAAATGTTACATGCAGGAATCGTACTACTTTCTGACGATACTGAGGACAGTATCGTCAGAAAGTAGTACGATTCCTCCGGGTTCTTTGACACAATTTGCTCTACTTAATTTCTGTTCCATCTCAAATGTAGGTATGTTGATGTGGTATGTATTACCTTGCATCCCTCACACGTGAAGGCTCCGAAGTGGAATCCTGCCGCAGGCTCTCCACACACTTTGCATTGTTGGTTCATCTGTAACAAGTGGTATACGGTCAATATTGTGTTTTTCAATTTAACAGAATCAATATCTATGGATATTGTTCACATGATTATGCTACCTTGAATTTCAGAGCAGAAATTAAGTGGTTTTAATTCTGAGTACCTACCTAGGTAATTTTTAAAATATTGCAGGAAAATGCACATGAGAGATAATAGTGTAAATGTTCCTGAAAATAAATAAATAAAATAAGTTAAACTTGTACAAACTGTGAAAACTTGAGTAAACTGTATCTCAATACATTAAAGAAAGAAGGTCGTCTACAAAAAAATGGAGGAGCTTTTTGATTCGGCTTTTCGTTTCAATAAAATAGATGATAAAAAGACACTTATTTCTCATCGAAAATTCCAAATCTAAAACTTCTAAAAATACTACTCGAGCAACGATTTTATAATCAACCTCACGAATCACGATGTCAAGTGGCATAACCGAAATAACTCGAAATAACTCCCTAACATTGAAAATGTTGTTGTAGCCAACATTAGTGCAACTCAAATAGAACTTCTTAAATGATGATACACACGGCACAGTGGGGCTTCAAGCCAACCTTACAAATTACATTGCCCATTTGGAGCATGACGTGACGACGACGTTGTCAGAGTTTTTTAGTAGAACTCGTTAGTTGGTCTTTATTTTCAAAATAGTTTTTATCTTTTGGGCTCATAGAAAATTGTTCTCATGCGCACAACTAGCCATATCACTGAAGCCAGCCAGAATGTAAAAAATATTAATAACCGGAGAGTATTCAAGCTTCCTGCCACTGTGAAACGCACCTACCTAATCAAGGTCTACGTTCTTATTATTGCCTGAAATACAAATGTATTTTGTTCTTATTTCGGGTCATTAAGAGAGCCGGATGTTATGACCCCAGTTGGGTTGCATTCTTGCTCGGGTCTCTATACCTCAAAAGAAGTAAAAACCCAGTTTTATATAAGCGATGAAATTTGTGACTCGAGACTATTGTTGCTAGACGAAACGAATGGCCTGTGACAGCCAGTGCCATATAGACGGTTTTCTTTGAGTGATGATGGAAGGTCGTTGAATATTTTCGTTTTATTTTTATAACAACATTTTTGTAATGCTTCTTTGGAAGTAAATTGAGTTGTCAGAATGATTCTTGACATCTAGTAGGTGGGTTTAATATTCACTCACTGCTTTGGCATAGAATGGCTCTAAATAGATTGTGCTACGTTCAGCAAATAATAATGCAATAATAATACAATAAATGTGCAATTTTTAACGTATTGTCGTAACAACCTTACGAAGTTTGTCCGCTACGAAAGCGGTTAACATTTTATGAAAAAATATCTTTTGTAATGCTCACTAAAGTTATACCGTAGGTAAAGTTATATTATAGCTTCTGTTAGTTGATTAGAAAGAAAGAAAATAAGAGAGAAATTTGATTAATTTTCTATCTTTAGAAAAGTTTTGAGGTAATTTCTATTCCTTTTCTATTAACTAATTTTATAGGATAAAGTCTGTGGTTTTCTGACTTATATCTACCATCTATGCATAATCTTATCATGATCCTTTAATTAGCTTTGGCGTAAAGACTCAACAAAATTCAAGCATCCTCGCAAAACACGAAAGTTTGCAAAGTGATTTATAAAGAATTAAATATCATATCATATAGTTAATAACCACAGATCGACAAAACGACAGCTCTACATAATATATAATAATGTATGTTTATAATAATTTTTGCAGAACCACTGCGTGTATTTTCCGACATGAATGTCAAAATTCCGAAACAAACAAACAATTATTTCGAAAATCACTTTGGGCGTGCGTGCAAATTTGTGTGTTTTAGTAAAATGTTTAAATGCTTTCAGAAAAGGCTTTTGGGCAAGTGCCATTTTAAGAAAAGATTGTTTAAAGCTTTTGAATACTATTTAATTATTTGGTTGTAGTTTCGTAGATGGTAATTTTAGGTACCATACAAACGTAGGACGTAATGGGTAGGTGTAAGTATTTTTTTTAGGATAGGGAAACGTGCCAGATTTAGAAGTTGTGAACCAAGACTAAGTAAGTTGTACTATAGCAAAATCATATTTTAAGATGACTTTTATTGGACAATTTTATTAATATGAATTAAAGGTTGACTTTAGTCATAAGAGGAACCAATTCGTCTCCAGATAGAGCAAGGAGATTGTTTTTTTATGAACAAATCCCAGTATCCCGTTACCCACGAAACACCCGACATTGTGCGCCACTGTACGAACGGGTTAAAATTAAATAAATGTTTCATAATAACATGCTTCGGATAACGAGATGGCGTGACAGAGCTCTGTTAACATATCCCAATTTTATTTTATTTTTTACGGAAAATACACATTTCGGACCACCCTGCAGGCTCTGTGACCCTTATTACGACGGTGAAAGGTTCATTTTGAGGTGTGTTTCCCAGTGTTGCCAGTGGTTACGCGAAGAGTTGATGACGGATTGGGTGCACCTTGGTTTCGAATGTGTAGTGAACAAGACAGCTTGTTGGGTTGTTAATGGATTTTGCGGGTATGAATTTTTGTATTTTTTTTTATGATTGTTGAATGGTTTTTTGAAGATGGTTTTGTTATTTGCACGAGCTGATTTTTACATTCAGCCTAGAAGATAAAATGTGGCCTAAAGGATAAAAAGGTCCTGGTTATAATAAAGATTGAAAAAATAATTAATAGTAAGATTAAGCTTATTTCCGACAATTTATTTTTACGCTTCCGGTTGGTACCTAATAGGTACCAATCAACTGATTAATTTTAAAAGATAATCACCTATTGATAAAAATCAGTTGAGCTACCTCTAGATGAGTTGCAACAGTCTACAGTTCGCACAATTGAGCGAATTGCAAACAGCAATTGTAAATACCAACTTATTCTAGTTTGCTTCTGTTAATCTTAATTGTATTTTTTTTGTTATAAAAGTAAATTACACATTCTGAATATTTTACTTGAATACTCAATCCTTTTCACTTCAATAAATGGAATTCAGATCGCATGTACAACTTCTTTTAGCTTTTAATAAGTAGGTACATATTCAAGGAGGTTTCATTGCACGAACTCCAATTATAAATTGAAAATGTTATCAAAACATCCAAATCATGCGTCAGGAACATCAACATCATTTCAACCAAAGATATTAATATCCTGCCCTTAATTTGTTTCGCGATCGATACTCCCTGTCAAGGATTCCGCTTATAAATCGATACGATTGTATCGTACATCTTAAACAAGAGCAGTCGATATATCAACCAAGCAGATTTGGGTTGCAATTTTAATAATTTTATCTTCGATCATCCCTCTTTGGTTCCGTGTGAATCTTGCTGAACAGGTTTACAAACCTTGAAACAATATTATCTCTATTTAACTATATTATCGCGCGGAGCTCGCAGTGGCAATATCTCTGGTGGGACTCTGCCGTTGTTGCTTGGCGCTCTCAGTGTTAAGGTCGAGTATTGTGGTGTCCTGATGATGTCTCGTGAAGAGACGAAACTAGTTGACGTCTTGCTTTGATAGGTATTTTTTCATTTTGTAGTTGGCGTCGTTTTTTTCTACAACGCGGACTACATTTTGTTAGAACTTATCGGAGAAGGTTCTTTTTTTCGTGGAATTGTAACTAAATATTTTCATCCTTATATTTTGCAATGGATTTCCGCAAAGTAACGCTTGAATCTATTATTTATATTATCCTACACACGTTCGGACCCTGATTATGGCTAAGAACTAATATTTAAAATAAAAACAATTGAGCTAACTGCAGACTGTTGTAAACAATAATAAAAATGGTGAGTATCTAGTGCAGCATATCAGCATTGCCATACAGCGGGGCAACGCAGCCAGCGTCTTGGAGACGCTTCCGACTGGTATTGTTAAGGATTAGTTGATCTAACTGTAGATTATTTACAAACTTAATTTGCATATCATCATCATCAGCCTATATCAGTCCACAGCTGGACATAGGCCTCCCCTAATTAACATATTAAAGATTATTTATAACGTAGGGGAAAATAAGAAAAGATGCGGTCAATACCCGATCAATAATATTCAATAACTCGAATAAATAACATATAATAAGTTTAAGCATTTTACTGGTTCTTTGGATGATATTGTCTATTGTAGTTAGTATAGATATGACATAGATTCTATTTAAGTATACATTAAGTACTTTTACTAAGTTTATCTAGCTGGGTAATTAATCTGAACCTAATAAGTTTGAGGCTATTTAAATTTAAATAATTTTGTTTCATGGTTTTTGAGTAGTACTAATACGACGCTGTTACAAAAATGGCGAGCTATATTGCACGTGTTTCATTAGAATTTGTCAAAATTATGTTTTGTATTACAATAACCACCTCGTTCCCATAAAAACACTAATATTACAAGTGCGAAAGTTTGCATAGATGGATGATTGTTACTTTTACACGCAAAAATACTGAACGGGTTCGTTTACTTCTTCCGTAAATGTACATGAAGGCTAGACCTGGAAAAACTCATGGCTTTTACTCCATAAATCTGTTCCCATGGGATAGAATAGTTATTTGTTATACAAGAGTGCAAAGTTGCTTTTAACCGCGTGCTCAATTTTGATGACCGAGCAAGCGAATGATTTTAAATTGAACCCTGAGCGTTAGCGAGGGAATCAAAAGAGCACGAGGTAAAAAATCTTTGCACTGGAGTGCAACACGTAACTTTTCATTCCACCTCAGCGAGGAAAGAAAAATTAGAATCAATTTACTTTATCCTCTAGCGAATAAGAACGGCTTTTACACTCGGATATCAAAGAGCAAAAATACCCTTTCCGAGATGGGGGTATGAAAATAACCTTTAACGTTCCCATAGGAAAGACGCTTATAAAACTGCGGACAGAAACTAGTAATAAATATTTGTTCATGTGCACTTTGAACCTATCGAACGTACTTGTATTGTAACCCATCGATCACTGTTACGCAAATATTTTTGTATTCATTTTTTGGAACCCTTTTTGGACAAACCCACTCAATCTCCAGTTATTTAACGTTAATGAAGTAATATCTGGTTATGTTATGTCGATTGATATCTCGGTTTCCGTTTTTGTAAAATACAAATTGTAGTTATTTATCACAGGTTGGCAATACCGTAATCTTTGATGGGATGCCTTTTGTGCATCGCCGATTTATCACGGGGTAATTGGGGGCTTCGTGGGAGAAATCCGATGGTATTTTTCATGTATTTACAGTAAAAATTTAAATAATTATGAATTTATATTCTTGCATCATCCAGCTTCAAACTAAGCAGAGCTTATGTTATGGGATGTACTATTAATATAATACCGTACAGTATATTGATAGATATTTTTATTATTACCTAGGTACATATAAAAAACCCGAATCAAACATTTAAATTATGTACATCAGCTCTTTTCTGGCCAGTCATTTCGTGAAAATCTTTAAAGACACTTTTAAGTGTACTATTAAATATTTTATTTCAAAATCCCCGTAAAAAATATCTCACGAATATTTTCTTTCTTTCGTTTGCGAAAACCAAAAATCATCATATTTTGTTTAGTTTCTTAATGATCAATCGTGCGCCATTTACATTACTGCACAGTACATCCATTCATTGTCTCGTAGAATAGAAATCTCGATCATTGAACTTGCAACTTGGCTAAGCTTCAAATGATGAAACTCCAAAACAATATGCAATTTACAACCTGTTGAAGACGCAGGGCTAAGGGAATGCAATAAAACATAGCCTGTGGTCTAAACGCGTCTGTGGTGCAAGTATAAAGCGGTGATTTAAAAGTAGATAAACGCATGATTGCATAGAGGTGACCAATAGTTGAAAGTTACAGAGAAGTGAAGTTGAAAGAAAAGAGGTCATAGGAAAGTCGCCAATAACAATATCGTCACCATAAACGAGCGAAGTTTACGAGCATTAAATGTCTTGTTTGAAAACCAAATTTCCTTTTACAAATTTATTCGTCACTTTTTCCGAATAAAGCTGCTGCAAAGAGGTTGGACAAGGAGATTGTACTCGGCCTGTTTTATTTCGACCCTGTAGTTACTTCAGAATCCCTGGCTTAAAAGACCCTAAGCGTACGTGAGAAAAACCTTCCCTGCCGAGGTTTCTCTTACGTTTTATTGTTTAGGGTCTTCTAAATTATTCCACAATCTGAGTTTTCACGGTTGGAAGTTCTTCTTAGAACTTATGGTCCGCAAACTTAACGGCTCCAAGGTATGGGCGTGAAATCACTGAGTCAAAAGTTCATTAGAACCCCACTTATTGTACAGACGGTAAACACACAAAAAGAAATGAAGTCACTCTTGAGATTAAGCCAAAATTTTTATCAAGGGTAAGAACATCTCAAAAACGTCAATCATTCAGTTTAGACATATTCCTCCTCCTCAACAACCTATAATGGTCCACTGCTGGACTCAGGCCTCCCCCCCCCCGATAAGACATATTAACAATGTTTAATGCGCAGGTACACAAAGCTCTCCTGACTTGCATCCGAACTACTTTCAAAGCCTATTTCAAAAGGAGTGCTTCCAATAAGGGATCGCTCAACTTGGTCAACTTGGCTCTACTTTGCATGTCCTTACAATTGGCACCGATCAAAAATGGCAATGAAAATTGTCTCACTGATCGACACTAGACCACTCGAAGAGACTTGAAGTTACTTGGAGATTTAAAGGGGACCTTATTCCGAATGGATAGAGTTTCGAATGGCTGGTTGTAAATAAGGAAGTTTAGTGTGGGAAACGTATTTGCTTGTAAATCTAGCGGAGTAAAGTCGATGGATGTGTGGGGATTAATGGTTTGTAAACGGTTCACTTGAAAGCTTGTAAGGTGTTTGCATGTACAACTTTGCAATAGGAATATGTTAGGCAAAGGAAAATACTACTACGTATTGCGCAGCGTTTCAAAAAATACACAACTCATTTTTTACATTACTTTGATACACCATGTTTTCTTCTTTTTCTTATTTTTTTTTAGTCAATAGTCCTTCGTTTGACCACAATATCACCGGATGGAAAGTGGAGATGTGGCCGACGATTCTTCTTTTGATTCTATGGAGCGCCGTTTTTCTTTAACATAATGCTGGACAATTCACACAGCATTATCGCAGAGCTTGTGTTATGGGTACTAGATAACTGATTTTTAATACCTTAAACTTAATAAAAAGATATTTTATTTATTATAATTACATAGAAAACAACTAATAAATAAATATCTGCAGATCATACGAACATTAGTCAAGAAGTGGGAATCGAACCCGCAATCTCCTGCGTTGCAGGTGGACCTTAGCCCGCTCCGCCACAGAGCAGTGCATTTCGTAACTTTTGAATTCCTGATAAAAACATCTTCCTGACTTGGTCCACATGTGCAAAACTTTCAAAAACCTGCCCCTACCACCTGCCAACCCAATTACAACTCGAATGCGATTAATAACATAGCATCCAGTAGGCGTACTTTCGATGTTGAAAGCCGGGAGCTTTTCGTAAGCTTTGCCATTATACATTTTAAAAAAGCTCTTACTCATAACAATAAAGTACGCAGAAAAATTGTTTTAACTGGTCACTTTAATTAAAGTTTACTCTGCCATAAAAGTCTTGTCTCTCTCACTCTTATTAAATTTTAATTGAAACAAATATTTTTATCCAATTTCCCGCAATTTTCCCTTCAACATTTATCACAATCATAGTAAAATTTATGGTGTACCTGTAATGGTTTTAAAATTTTGACGACAAAAAGATGGACGTCTCAATTTACGTAAAATAAATAATAGGCTCTCAGTTTGGTCACAAGCTGTTATATTTTACAAGAAAACTGTATTTTTCACTTGATTGTACTTTTTGCGTGAAATTTATTGCTCAATAAACAAATTTAATTGCTTATTAACGATTGTTATCGGTAATTGTTCACCTCGTAAATTTAAAATGTACATTGTAAAAGGTTTTATTATAATTTGTAATTTATTCGAGAATATGCATGTTAATTTGTAAATTTAATGTGAAACATCCATAAATGTAAACACGAGAGAAGAAAATTAAAGCTATGAAATCCCGTTATGAACACTTTCAATAGAATAAATTAAAGGGAATGTCAATTGATTATAGTAATCAGTCAAATTTTGTATAATTTGTGTAATAATGCAAGTGAAAGGCGATGAAAATTTACTAAATTATTCAAAACACAGTTTGAATAAAAAATAAATATTATTCTAGTTCGAAAAACTATTCATCATTTATTTCAATCCATATTTTACGTGTATAATCATCGCGAAAACTGGGTTACAGCTAAATACAGGCTGTCAGAAAAATAATTAATACATTTCTTTTGGCCACACGGATCTTCATAAATATGTAAATCATACCTGGAATTATTTTAATATTGGGTGCGCTAAGAAATAATCACTTATGTAAGGTACACCAAGGTTTAATTCAGTACCTACCTAAAAGTCAATCAAATCGATATATGTGTTGATGTTTTTTTTCTTTAATCCGCACACTATAAGAATAAAATGAAACCTCTTAAAAGTAAAAGTATCGTAAATGACTCTGTTTATCTTCAAGTTAGTTTTAAACCTCATTGTATTTAGTCATTTCAGAAGCTGGCAATAAGTTATTTGAAGATTGATAAATCAGGGCATAAAAAGTTCGCATGAGTTAATTTATTTACAAAAAAAAAACTAATATGAATATTTTAATTAAAAAAAATATAAAGCATAGCACACGAAGGTGAAAGCGTCGACAGATCAAGCAATTACAGCATCTCTCAGCTATCACGATAATTATACGTATCACGGATAATCAATGAAACTTCGCGGGCTCGTTTAAAATGCAACGTGTGTTTTTATTTTTATTATTTTGTTGTTAAGCGTTTTGAATGGACTCCCATTCAAAACGCTTAACAATTATCGCTTTATTAATCATTTTTAGGGTTACAAGTACACTCGTACTTGTAAAAAATATTATTTTACTGTGGCGGTCAAGGCAGTTCAGTAAAAAATATTAAAATTCTCGTAGTTTTGAACGGTTTGTAATTTTAAGATACTGGCTGAAAAATTTAGCCATTTCTAAAATTAAACAAGGTTTACTTTTTATTTGGTCGGCCGAGGTTTTATTGACATGAACCAGTGAACCTGCCAGTATTAATTTGAAGATAGAAGTAAAAACCTTCACACTGAAAGGCAGCAAACTATTTTTATCTCAGAAGTAAAGAGTTTGGCATTTGAGTTGCTAGATAATGTAAGTGGATCATTGTTTGATCGAGCACGCTTGACTTACATACTTTTAATAATGTTTATGATTATTATTAAGTTTAATGTCAACGCCCAGTAACCTGACTACATTTAAATAGGTGTAACTTTTGCAGATTTTGTTTTAAATATAGGTAGACAAACATTTTAAACTACCAAGGGTGCGAGCGCGTACGGTTGAAATGTCGCACTAAAACGAAATCGGGTGCCTCCACCACGGGGGCGTCACACACCGGGAGCCTAACCCACGAACCCGAAATCTTTGGTACAGAAAATTTTAAGTTGTGATGTGTTCATGGAGTTTCCAAAAAAATTGTAATGATTTTATTTCTGTTGGTGATAGTACCTCATGACAGTTTTAATTGGTTGTTATAAAAATGATGGGTCGAAACATTTTAACCAACTACCAAATATGGTATGATTTCGTTATTTGTATGAATATTTATCTTTTTTGACTTGTGTAAATACATCTTGCGTGCTTATATTAAAGACTGCTTGAAATAAATAGTGAAAACGTAGAAGAGAAAATTTTGTAAGATATTATTATTAGTTTCAAACTTAGGTATTAAAATATACAATTACTAGCCGCTGCCCGCGGCTTCATCCGTGCTTTTCGAGTATCCTATCTCCGTCCCCGGGATACTATTTACTTTCCTGCCAAATTTCATTAAGATCCGTTCAGCCGTCTAGGCGAGAAAAGGGAAACAGACAGACAGAGCTACTGTCTAATTTCTATTATTAGTATTGATTTGTCAAACTGAAAGCAGTATATGTAAAACTATATAAAATTGTGTCCAGTAAAGCTGGTACTTTGCCAAACGAGATTTTCAGAAGTTCTATTAAGCAGTCTATTCTACTATTTTCTGTTCTTAACCAGTCGTTAACAACTAATGAAAAAACAGGTAAAACACATGGTATTTATGAACTACCTTGAGTTCAGCACCTTTTGTAAATTTTCATGTTATGTTAAAACGGTACATGTACAACCAAAACTGTTATACTTTTTCACGGTATTTGAAACAAATAATTTAAGCGCATTACACGCTCTGTATTTTCGCGGCATGTAAAACAAAAATACTTTATTTGAATGATAAAGTAAAACACTGATTAGGAATTCTTTGCGGCAAACAAAAACGTACCGTAAAAATTGGAGGTCAACGTCCAATTTTCGTCAAGTATCCGTAAATTTTATGCACCAGTTTAAATTATTTACTGGTATTGAAATTCAACATTTTACATCAGTATTTTTAGATGGTGTGTTTTAGATACCAGCGGCTGCCCGTAGCTTGGTTCGCGTTTTTCCGATATCAAATAATATTGTTAGGCGGGCTTTGTTAAGAGTAAGTTAATGTTGATCCCCCCCCCCTCCGCTTCGCGGGGGTGGGACGCCTCCAGTGGAATAAGGGGTCCAAAAGTTCTGTGTTGACTGTGTATTTAAAACTTTTGTTTATGATAATCCCAAAGAAATATGTTTGATATTATAGAGCTTTTTGGATTGTACTAGTAATAATACATGGACATATATTACTCCTGGAAGAAATACTTTACGAGCAATAGATAAACAACCCCATTACGCCCCGTATTACCAGTCAGTGCTCAGCTTAAAATACATAAAATTTTGTAACATTCTACATCAATAAATCATGTCATCCAAACGTCCTCAAGCACTTATATAAAACAAAAGTGATTAATTCTCACGTACAGTTCAAAAGAAAATAAATTCAATAACTACTAATTACCTTTCGGCTACCCTGAAAAGAGTTCAAGCACCTTAGGGTAAGAAATAAACGCATTTTTGGATTCTGAATCATTAATCATTTTTGGGATTCGTTGGCCTGAGGGACCTGAGTGGGATAAGCAGAGTGGGGAGGGTCCGCTGTAGAGAAAAGTCGGACTATATTAGTCCTCCCCACTATATGACGACCTCTGTGGCGCGGTGGAATAAGGTCCACCTGTCCCTCGGGACAAATGTTTGTACGATCTGCAGATATTTGTTCCGGTTTTCTGGTCGTTTTCTATGTATAATAAATAAATCTATTAACGTATTGCATTATGTATATCTGTTATAAAAGCAAATCTATAATTTTCAAAGAAAATTACAATCAAATAATATAACTAAATTAAAACTAGTATTTACAATTGAAGCAATTGAGCTAACTGCAGACTGTTGCAAACAATCTACAGGTCTGACTGATCCATTGCTGTTTGAATAATTCAAACAGCATTATCTTGCTCCAAGCTAAGCAGAGCTTGTGTTATGGGTACTAGATAACTGATATACATAATATATCCAATGCCTATGTATGTGAACTAATATAGGCTGATGATGATGATGATAGAAAGAAAAAGTCATTTGTAATTTACAATACATTTATTTGGTAAATAAATCTGGGTAAAAAGCTTATCATTAGCATCACGATCGAATGTTTTGAACATTAACATCTTAAAAAAATTCTTCTGATGCTTAAATAAAGAACCAGTTAGGTGATTAATAGGAAGAGTTAGGAAAACAATTGCAGAACTTCATGTTTTTGCCGGACACAATAAACTGGAAAAGAAAAGTCAGATTGCCGGACTTTTCCCATCTCTAGTAAAACATTAAGCAAAAAATGTCGGCTGAACGCTTAGTAATTTTTAGATATTATCGATAATTAATTTTAATTATTTTTAATGTTGTTATGACGTCGCCTGTGATTTAAGGTATAGATGATTCGTCGCGCTCTCGTACCAGATCTGTCCAATAAATCTTATTACTCATACCATAAATAATAAAATACTTCAATATAGTTCGTAATAAAAAAGGATTAGAATATTTCTGTCGATGATTGTACAATTACCTGCCAATTAATACAATTTTAATCCCGGATTTTGATTTGCACTTGTTTTCACGGATATAAATAAAATTAATTAAGTAGTACTTGGCAATAAATTATTGCGGGCAAATTCATATTAATTTTATTGACATTATTTAGGTTTATTACGTTGAGTTAATTAGCATTTGAGTGACCTTCACGGATTCAGAAGCTCATTAAATATGATACCAACTTTTAGCTCGAACTAGATTTTATTGCAGGCGCCCATGATTTATTAAATGTATAATATCAAGATTACCTATATAAACTTAGCTGCTCAGCCTAGCTTAAGGAAAAATGGAAAGAAAAAACTTCCGATAAGGTAAGGTCAATCTAACTCAATAGGATATATGCAAATAACTCCAAAACAGCAGTTTTTTTTTTACATTCTTTATTACTATAGAAAGATATCTGCATGTTTACTATTGTATTTTTTGATGAAATGAATTAATTTTCACAATAAAAACAACATTTAATGTTGTTTTTATTGTGAAAATTAATAGTTGAAAAGTAGATATTTTAAGACTCGATCACAAAATTTCTAAACGCAACGTCACTGTTCACCGTATTGTCGTGAAGCTTTAGTGGTATATGTTTTTTGAAAGAAAAACAAAATTAGGTATAAGACAAAAACTACAAGCATTATGGTTTATAACATTTATTTGTTTCTATTGTTATTTTGATTGAAATATCAACGAAGGAACAGAAGCAATAAGTTGAAAATATGAACAGTGACATCACAGAAAAAGGACAGCGTTTCTGTCACCCGAAACTGAGTGCTGTTTTATTTTAGTCTTTTTATCTTGTAAAAATTGTGTTTTTTTTCGGTAATGTAATACATATAGACCGGTAGTTGAGATGTTCAACTGGCTGCAGTAGCCAAGCTGCGTAGTGAGCGCGGCCCCGTAGAGCCTTGTGGCACAATTGGTAGCGCGTTCCTGTACTTGAGTAGAAGGTTGCGGGTTCAAGCCCCGTCTAGGTAAGAAATTTCTGGAATATTATAATGAATCCAAGCAATTTCGCTACTGATATTATAATTGATTGCATCAATATGCATTTTCAAATGATTGCGTTGCGATTACAATACTTCCTGTATCTGTACGATCAATACCCGATTGTTAGATTTCGTCCAATCATATCGCAATCACTGAAACCGACTGGTCATCCTTATTATAATTTTAATAATCAAACCTGTCAATTAGTAAAACATATAATTAAATTATTAAATTGTATATCGCTCACGGTTATTACTGACCTTTAGTTGCTTTATTATTTTTAATTAAAGATGAACTTTTTCGTTGATCCTTTAGTCGCGACAGTGATGCAATTTCAAACAATATTTTTTCCTTGAAGCTTATTATTATTTTGACAGTTTTTGGATGGCAATAGGTGCGTTCATTTTGAGCTTGCGTAATGTATTCATTTATTTTTAAAATGCTACCAGCATTTTTAAAAGTGCCAGTAATAAAACGACAAAATGAAAACCACTGAACTCCGAAAATTGTAATTATGCTGTTCAATAACCTTTTATCTGTATCTTCTTCTTTTTTCTATCCTGTATCAAGCAGTAGACTGCCTGTAGGCCTCTTTCGAGCTCATCCATTATTATGTCACAGATCGCCGTGGCCATGGCAAAACCCACTAAATTTTATATAATTTCTTTTGACCAATTTTGAACAATTTATGTGGGCCAATTTGCAACATCTCAATAGTGCTACCAATATGATGACGGACGACGATGGAATATCAGATACATGCTTGGATAGTCAAGTAAGTATCTGATTCAACCATTCAATGCCCATCACAATCACTCAGTACAAAATCTAGTTCAAACGGCCGTCAATCCATCAAACATAGAAACTCCATATTTGCCATACAATCAGTACAAAGAAACATTCAAACAGACCAAAGTAATAGCATGTTAAACAATAAGCGGCCTTGCTGTGATCCCATTTCTAAAAAGCTTACACATGTTTTGAACACCGACGTGGCGAGACCTCCCATCCCCCGCTCGCTTGAAGAATCTAGTTCTGGAATGAAGTCAGTTGAGTGATGGTTGGAGGTCAGAGTTGAATGGTTGCGGTGCTTGTTTTCCGTCAACACGATGGCAGAACAGCAATAAGCAATGTTTGTTGAGGTTCGCTCTTTATTCAAATTTATTTGTTACAGACGAGCGTTTTTCTGATGCAATAAAAGTAGTAAGTTTCTGAACTTTGGAGTAAGGTTATTAACGTTATTGTTTCAGCTTGGCAAATGTTCTTTCCACAAATTGAGCTGATTTCATTCAAATATCTGACTTAACATCAGTGATTGAGCAAAGGCAAAACCTCTCGTCAAAACGAATCAAATATAACTTTGGTCGTTGAGCAGGTTTGGTTAAACTGTAATGTTACCCCTGTAGGTGGAGCCACCGGCGCTATAGTCCGTAAGAGGTCCCAAAGATTTTCGGTTGAACCGACTAAGGGTTTCGTGGCTTAGTTGGTAGAGTACACCCGTACTGAGGGTGGGGCGCGGGTTCGAGTTCCGCCGAAACAGAAATTTTTTGGGAACTTCTTTCATTTCTTAACTTCACTGATTTCTTTATCATTATAAACGATAATATCATAGAAAGCCGGTGAATATTGCGAGTTGTTTCTTGAGTCGTGCCTCTTCCAGTAAGTATTGTCTGCTGTTACATCGCTCTTTTATTTCATAACAACTTTATCGCATGACTTTATTTTGTTTAGTTGTTGCAGTGTAGGAACACCACAGAGTCGTTTTTATATTTCACCAATACGTAACACATTAGTAACTTCTTTACTAACCTCCACATTGTATCCACCATCACAGAAGAACAGAACTCATATTCAATTGCTAGTGCTTGAATCTGTAATATTACTTGAGTAGAAAGTAAAATTCTGTAACTTTCTCATTCCCGCCGCGTTTTACCCGCTCGTCTGTGCAAGCCGCTCGGTTTGTGTGAAAAGCCAACATTCCGTCTAACGGCGTCGCGGGCGTTCTGTAAATTTGCCGATACGCAATTCGCTGACTGCAAACACGATTGTGTGCGCAGTCACATTGAGAGGTTAAACTTTAGGTTTGTTCTCGTAGGGTTTGGGTGAGTTCAGCACTTTTTTATATGTTATTATTTTATATTATATTATATTTTGCTAATTTTACTTATAAGAAAGCTTTTTGGACGACGCCGAAGCAGGCCTGGGAGAAGCTGGCGAGACGATATCGAAGCATTCCAGGAAGATTGGTGGGACCTGGCGAATGAACGCGACGCGTGGAAAGTAGTAGTAAGGAGACCTTTGTCCAGAAGTGGGACAACATAGGTGAGATAAAAAAAAACTTTTTATGGAAAAAGTGATAATCACTCACCTTAGACCTAAGAATGAATGACAAGCAAAAACAAAATATGAAAATATTCAAACAGTTTCAAGATGTGAAGTAACTAAGATGAAGAACTAGCCTGGAAGAGATCGCTCTTAGCGATAAGGGCGCACATTGTACATTGTATCCATTGGTCTTTGTAGTTTATGTATTTTAGATTATCTTTGGTACACCCCCTGCCTTTCTTAAATTCACAATTCTTTCCATCCAAAGGTTGCCTGGAAGAGATCGCTTCTTAGCGATAAGGCCGCCCATTGTACTTATCTTATGTGATGTCTCTTTGTAATGTTATTTTATGGTGTACAATAAAGCATTTTTTTATTGTATTGTATTGTCTCTACGTGTTTGTGTTCTGTGATATATTATTAATTTGATGTGCAGTAAAGTATATTTGTATTGTATTGTAAGGTCTTAACAACAAAATGCTTGTAAACATGCTCCGAAGGAAACTTTGTCTAAACTCTTAAACCTAATCAACTCTCTGTTTACTTAACATCTTTATAACTAATGAGATTTTTGATTAAATATTTAGCGTTAATCGCAAATGAGAACATAAAATTGCAAAGGTTCATTACCGAAGTACTAAATAGTAGTTTACTTTACGATCAAACTCTATTATATATTTTATGAGACGGGCTTTCATAATAATCAATATTAACAAGTAAATCCGTTTTTGAAACCGGAAGATTCGCAAAGCTCCCGCTCGCACGTTTGTGTACGCAAAAGGAGTCATGGTAATCAATTTTCACGCCAATAATTTCTATGGAGGTTTATACAGGGTGGGGCAAATTTTTGGCCTCTTAAGGGTAGCTTTTCTTTTGTAGTTAGAAGGTTTTGTTCTTAGGAACTTTCTGTTTTATTTTGAAGAAAAAATTGTTGTTGAGGAATTGTTTTTTTTAATTATTGCCAAAACTTACGATTTGATTTGGTATGTTACTTTGGGAAAAGTGTTCCTGGTTGGAAATAGAGTCGATTAAGACCAACTTATTTTTTTTGACGAATGTAATTTTTTGGGTGAACCGTACTTTTTTCAAAAATCTAAAAATGGCAATATTTTTTTCTTCAAAATAAAACAGAAAGTTCCTAAGAACAAAACCTAACTACAAAAGAAAAGGTAGGTACCCTTAAGGGGCCAAAAATTTGCCCCACCCTGTATATATGATGAAACTTTTGTTACGTAAATAGTTAAATAATGCTGGACCATACACACAGCATCATCAACACAAGCTAAGCTGAGCTTGTGTTATGGGTAGTACTGGATAAGATACCTTATACATTACATAATACGAAGATAGATAGACAGTTTCATAGAGCATAGAAAAAGAACAAAAATCTGCAGATCGTACAAACATTTGTCCTGGGGCGGGAACGAGCCCGGAACCTCCTGAGTCGCAATTAGACTGTCGCCCACCGTGCCAGAGAGTTCATCACATATGCTGGTTCGGCTTGCTTGCTTTGGGGCTAGGTTCTGCTTTTACATACCAAATATATATTTACCATAGCATAAACGAGCTCAAATATTTTACGAATAAGCTGATAAAAATATTTATTAAAATAAAACAATACAAACCCAAATAAAGAAGCGATTAATAACAAAAACCGATACGATTAAATAACGGCACCCCATTTGCAAATGTCTCGATATTAAAATCGATTTTGAATCGATCGCGCGAGTAATTGTCGGTAATGATCGAAGGTGTCGATGGAGCGATTGTCCGTTACTTGCAGAACTCAGGTGGTCGGGTTCATTTAGGGTTCTGTTATAATAGTTACAAAGAGTCAAGCGTGAGTTAGTTTTGTCGCGATTGATTTCGGTTAGAGGAATAAAAGTCACTTACTTTTATGACATTTGTTACTAGATTTTTCACTGAATAGTTAAATCTACTGTTTCATTTCATGACCTGAAATATTACGAAGCATTGGTCTGGGATAATCCTGAAAATATATATAAAAGCTCGATTTTCCTATCTGTATTTGTGTTTGAGTTGTATCCGAATATTGGAAAAATACTTGAAATAACAATGGTAAAGTTTCTCCCTGGCCTACCACCAGATGTAGGTTTGCGAAACCGGCCTACGGTTCCGCATTGAAACTCCCCATCTTTTTAGAATGAGCTCCTCAATTCTAATATGATTTTGGTTCAAAGTTTGCGGAATGCTGACCGCTGACGAGCTTATAAGTTTCCCAGAAAAAACCTCAATCAACACCAAGTCAAAAATCTCAAACCTCATTATAATTGGATCAAAATCTACCATAAAGAGGCATGACACGCAAAACGCCTGTTTAACACGAGTCGGTGATTTTACACGAAACTGATACAGAATCAATTACAAGGCATTTAACTTGAGGTCATTTTTATACAACCTTTTTATAACAACAGCTTTTAGGCTTTTCGTCATATTATTATAGCACAATTAAACTTATATGCGTGAAATGTATACCAGACTGAAGAGAAAAAGAACGAAGAAAAGAACGTCCTATCAGCTTTTGCAGCTACGAAAAGAAAATGCACGGTGCGATTCTCCTAAAAGATGCTGCTTGTATCATCTATTATAGATGAAAGAGGCCTCTATATGACGATGAAGCTAAGCTATAAACTTTTCGTCACGCACCCTGGATTTGGACGCTTGGCTTTAGCCGAGGTGACGAGGTAGCTCTCGCCAGAATTCGCATGACTGAAGCATGTGATTTGTCGACCGAAAAACGCTTTAGAAAACCATAATCAAAGTGCATTGACTCCCACGCCTTATAGCACGCTTTTGTTACAAGACGTCTCAATTGTTTTCACCACGCGTCAACAGTCTTCCGTCTACTCTGCGGTATCTTCCTTTAGAATTGTAATAAACGCGAATGCACCGATTATAAAAAAAGCCTTTTCAAAAACGAATATCTAAATTGTTCATCACTTATTCAAGTGCCTATGGACAAATCGAGAGCCTATCTTAGCCACGACCACTCTGCCAAGAATGTACGACAAAGAAGTTGTAAACTCGTCAATTTGCTTGAAAACCACTCACAAAATGACCTGATTCACATTTTTACGTGCCATTGCCAGATCGTAAAACATTGATGCTTGTATTAAGCAAATCTTATCTAGAACCTGCGCAGGAGTGTAAATAGCGAATAAAATCTGTGACCATTTGAGATTCGTAACAAGATTTCGGTTTTATGGATTTCTTGGACGGTGTTGCTTATGTTCATGTTTTAGTGGCTTGATTATGCGCTTGTCTTGTGTTTCGAAGTGTTCATAATCAACTCAACAATAGGTGTAATATTTATGCTAAACACTAGTCCTCTGGACTGGAAAGAGATTTTCTACCAAATGATAATGATGGTGAAGTCCTCCAGCCGAATGAGCCAGTGACCAGTTTCAACGGAGACTAGTCGATTGTGCAGGCATATTAAAATGCACAAGTGTGAGCGCACTATACACTATCTATTCTCTTACTCAAATAATTCGATGACGGCAGACCGATACGACCACCAGGGAGAGTTCATGCGCAGGACCAACGCCTTAGCGTGCTTTTCGAGGCACGGGTATGTAATACTGCAAAGTTCTTGACTCCGAGCTATGGATTTTCTTGCTAAATAATCCCAATAACAATATTTACATGATTTGACTTACTACAATACCTAGGAGATAAATAATTTAACAAACTTCCCGTTAGGGCTATTTGAAAAAAAAAAACTTTGTTGTTATGCTTAAAATACAGAGGCAGTCACGTTGAGGGCAACGGACTTTGAGAAATTTGAATTTTCCGATAGGTGGCGTCCTGCCAGCGTACGTGTTATATGTCATTTTTTAAATTTTCAAATGCTAAAACCATTAAAAAACGTGAAAAAAACTTTTATAAAACGAAGCGTACCTACCTTATAATTCATTCTCGAAGCAAAAGTGACTAGGTATGTTATAATGTACGTCACCACAAATCACAACTCGCAGCAAAAGATTGAAACTAGACTTTTCAATCCCACGATGAATAGTTCGTCTGATTTACTATTTCCTTTGGGTTATTTGTTACGTTTTGAAAGGGTGTGTAAAACTGTAGCGATAGTCGTTTACGAGCGACTTATCGAGTTCAGTGCAAGCTTAACTTAGATCGGTAGGTGGTCTGGATTCTAATACTATCGTGTGGTAAAGTGCTACCGATATTAGACATTTACACAGACATTTACAAAACTTTTTTAAATTTTCATTATTTTTTGAAGACCTTGGAAGATCAACGCTACGGCAGGTACTTCCTTCCATAGCATCTGCTGAGCATTCACAATTTTTACTGTATCTATAATTTTCATTTCATTTCATTTATTGATTCGCAAACCATAATAATTGTGTCGGAATTTGGTACATAACATAAAAATATACATTCAATTATTTTGATAATAAGTTAGTACAGAACTATAATAATACAATTCAACGCAATTGATTGGTTCTCATGTATTCTTGTTTTTTTTAATAACAGTTATATTGCTAACAGTTATATAAATAACTAAAATGTACTCAGGAACTCTATTTATGATTCCCTCCAACGTTAAACTCACTACTTTTCTGCCTCTGCTGTGCTACTTTTTATTGTGGTGACCTCCAACATTTGATTTGATTGGATTTGTTCCGTTTTTAGGGAAAATAAAAAGGAACAGAAGAATCTTCTTTTTCTATCCTTGGTGTATATTAAAAATGAACGATACGTTAAATAGATATCTGCAATAAGAAATCGTCTATTATTCACTACTCGCCAATATGAATCTAACAAAACATTTTCTTATAAGACTGATGGACATAAAAAGGACATGATTGCATGATGCTTCAGGTTAAGGTCATTTTCATGTCCTTTGTATGTCCTATTGTGTGTCTGTTTGATTTCAAATATATACATTGGAAATTTTGTAGGTGGCTCTGAGTGTGACAGTTATAGAAGGTACCAAATCTACTTTTTTTAAATAATCTAATCGAAAAGAGAGCACTTTTGTACCTTCATGTACAAAAATCCTAAAATATTCCTCTGCACGCCTTAAATAGGAATTGAATACAATTTGATGTCTGTACAATAATTGAAAACTAAATGAATACTTTGATATGAATAGACTTAATTCAATTTATAATCAAGTAAACTGCAGTTTCGCCTATTCAGTTCCGGTTTATTGAAATTATTTATGATTTCAGTCACAGAGCTGTACGCATTATCATACGAATACTACTATAGTTTTCGCTTTGTAGCGCCCTGTAACGCCCTGTAGCGCCCCTACCGGATCTAGAGGAACTACTATTCGTAGTATGACAACCATCCAATCGTTTCTTACAAACTCGATGATAGTTTTTCAATGATTTTGAGTGATTTGTTGCACTTTGACATGACACGTCACGTTTGCGGCATTGACTTTATAAGAGTAAGTAGATAGAGCACTACCAACATAGCTTAGTCATAGAAATGCCTTCAATTGGTGGAAAATACGAACACACGGGAAAACATTTCACTCGGTAGTTGCACCGAATCTAAGTTTTTCCCTTGCGAACTACGAACATACCAAGTCTAACTCGTTAATCATAGAGGTAAAACACGCTCACTCAATAATTCGTTTGATTTTGAAGGCATAAACAAACTTATGTGTGAGCATAATTATAACTTCAGTGCTTTCACGCATACAAGCGTACGAATACGATTATGGGAATATGAGACGTAATTGTCGCATTTTTTGGCGACACTCATTTATTTCTACTATCATTCTAAGGTCTGTGTTCACCAACAGATGGTTAAATTTAAAACGGGTGTTTTGTAATTTTTGACACAAATTTTCATACAATACAAGTCAAATTAACCGACGGAACTGCCTAATTGTCCGATTACCTTTTGGTGAGCACCAGCATAAGCCTTTTCGTGTAAAACATCAATGGTTCTCGATTAGTTTTATCGAATGTTTTTTTTTATTGACTCGGAATAAGGGTAGGTACAGTTACTTTAGAAAAGACAGGCAGTAGGTACATATACAAAAAACGAAAACGTATAGAAGCTATGGATGTGAACAAAAAACTATGATGCACCTACCTGTAGTTCGCTATCTAATAAGTGAGATGGACTAGAAATTAGAAAAGGAAACAACCCAAGAAAGCAATATTTGGGATTTAAGGCAAGCTTTTTAAATCAAATTCATCTGTATTTCGAAAGTGAAGTTAAACAAAGTAAGAAGCTTTTTTTATTGTAAGACTATTTTGACAATCACCTGCTCACCAGCTTTTCAGTAAGAACACATTCTTCACCACAAATCCATTTTTCTTCACCATCATCAGCACCATTAGTACGTATTTACAGACCATCTGTCCTTTCATGTCACCTTAAAATAAACACTGATTGTGCAAAATCATGATCTTTATATCTATACCTGTAAAGTTTAGAATGCTTGTAATTCGCGCAATGTGTGTGGCTTAGGTTAGGTGTAAGAGGTTGATAAATGATCTCGATTTGACACGCATAGTTTAGGAGCTTGGGAATTCTGCTGATTAAAGTCACCTTGACAAGGAAGTGTGGTTCGTAAGTTGGTTTGTGACTGGCTTTTGTAAAACAGACTTTTGAGAGAGAGTCAATTACACGACGAACGTCAATTACGAGGCGACCGATGTGGCTCGGGGGTGACAGTCTGCCTGCGACGCAGAAGGTTGCGGGTTCGAGTCCCGCCTTAAGTCAAATGTTTGTACGATCTGCAAGTATTTACTCCAGGTGTTCTAGGTATTTTCCTACCTATCTATGTTATGTATTTCAGTAATCTAGTACCCATAACACAAGCTCTACTTAGCTGTATTGATTATGATAATTTAATTTGTGGCATAATTTTTTTGCTCAGATACAAGTCTTTTTTTGTCCTAGTTTAATCAGGAACAGTTTTCCTTCAACTAACAGGATTTTAAAAGATGTTTTATAAATTTTTTAGGGATTTTCAGATCAGTGCCGACATCTGATATATTTTTGATTCAGTTAACTCAATACTTTTTCAATTATTTTAGTGCTCAGAGTGCAATCGGTTCCAAATATCATGGTGCTGAGTGGAACAGGTATCTAACGACTTCTTGGCCCATTAAAAATCTACCTAACGAAAACACCAACGATAGCTATGGTACATGCACTTTACGAGCAATAAACAATGTGACGAGTGAGTCACACTTAGCACCTCCTACGCGATTCTGCGCGCCTGGTAGTTTTGGATTGTATGGGCTTTCTATTCAAAATTTTATTGGTTTTTTGATGTCTTAGATGGGTAGGGCCGGGCCACCTAGAATATACAATGATATTGAGCCTAGTTTTCGATGAATGCGATATTTTGTAATATTTTGAGGAAATCCACGGACACAGACTGTTGACACTTCTCGTTCGCGTTTTTTTTCGGGATAAAAAGTAATCTATGTTATTCTAGGTTTTTATGTGTGCAAAATTTCAGCTCAATCAATTCAGTAGTTTTCACGTTTACTTTAACCAAACATCTTTACAACGGCACAGCTCATACATTTTCGCCTTTAAGATATTAGAGTAGGATAGGATAAGACCTGGATACAATAAATAACCTTTGATTGAAATAAGTGTCATAATTTGGAGGAGGTATCCGAAGAAAGTCTCGGAGTTAGACCTCTTCGTAGCGCAATTGGCAGCGCATTTTGTACTGAGGGAGGGTTGCGGTTTCAAGTATCGCTGATTTTTTTTTTTTGGGAAATTATTCATTTTCTTAGTTAGATTAGATAAAAGTAATGTCTTAAATGAGGTCACACACCACCTTAACTACAATATCCCTCATTTTACTAATACGATTTCGTAAAACGTTACTATGGGGTTTCCCACTCATAAAATAACCAGCATCTGCTTAAGCATTGTTGCCAACTATTTCCCAATTTAACTGACTCGTAAATAGAATCCGCCATCTTTGTTGAGAGCTTAGTTAACCCGTTCACTGCCAATGATCCGTATGGTGCATAGGTTATAGTGATTAGCGATCATTAATGCTAGTATCCTCGTAAAATCAGCCGTTAACATAAACATGAGAACGAACAATCAATATGTGAGATATAATTTGTGTACACGCATGCAATATGGAAAATGTGCCCATAGGTATCTGATGAAGGTTATTAACAGTGTTTGCGGGTTGAATTTCAATTATTATTTTAATCGGGTCATATACCTTATTTTATATGTCAACTCATAATATTAACTGCGTTATATATTATTATGTTGTGGTAGATTTGATTTGTCGAATGGACTCTTTATTCGTACATTATCATCAATCTTATATCATTTTTTTTTGATCAGGTACCATAAAAATTCATTCGTTAAAAATATTTTCATTTGTTTTTTAATTCATTTTAATTGTTTTTTCGGTAACTTTCAAATAGGCTTTTTCAATAAGTGTTTATTGTATGCTAACATGCATGAGTTATACATGGTCAGCTGCTTGAAGGTTAATTACAAGTTTCCAATTTAGGTAATTGTACAAAATCAAATGTAAGAGTAAATAGATGACGACCTACTTGTATAGAAAAGCTAAATTTAAAGTTAAATTAGAATAAAGGATTAAAAGGATAGTACTATTTCAGTACTAACCTAATTAAATTTAATGAATGCGTGATAATAAATATTAAAGATATGATTCCCTACTCATGTTACTTCATTTGATTGCACTTAAAACATAACATAATATCTGTAATGTAAACCAACTCAACCTTGTGCCTTTAAATCTCAAAAACTCCATTAAAATCAACAAAAATGAGAGCATTATCATTAAAACAAGAATAAATGACAGTGTGTTAATTTTTATTTGGTTCGAAACTATCGGTCTAGACAGAATTACCATAATCTCAGCTTAAAATCTCAATTTCAATCAGAAAATAACTTTTACGAACTTTCAAAACCATATTGCTTGAATCCGTTAAAATTTTTATGATTTTTTTTAATTACTTGATATTGATTAGGTTAAAAGTGTTGATAATTATACCAATTTGGGACGATAAAGCTTAAACCAGAAACCAACATTTGAGTTCATTATGGATTTGTGTAACTTATGGAATGCGTTTTTATCAAAAAAACAATGATTGATCTTTTTGAATGTAAGCGAGCAAACAAATGAAAAAGTCATTTTTGCAAGGATACTGTTTGAATGCTTTATAGACTTATAGAGCATTCGGGGACGATATTTTACACCCAAAAAACATTATTTTTTTACACCCAAAGAGAAGACTAGACTATTCTAATAATAATTCATAAATTCATGTGACAAAAGATTATGATGAAGATGACCCCTTTGACCCAAAACCGGTTCAATTGAAGTTAAGGGTTAAGTACCTTTTTATAAACTCAGCTTGCAAAAACTTTATAAAAATGAGGTCTATTATTTAAATATTACGCCACTTATGATAACAATAAAGAACATACCAATGCAGACCAGAAATTAAAAAATACCAGAAGTCGATTGCGAAACGTGTCATAAATTACGCAGAGACAATGGGTATGATTTATGACAGAGTATGTTAATGTCAAATGTTTTGTATATGGGAATGTTTATTTTTGACGTTTATTTTCAGACGGTTGAAAGGGTTAAACACGGTTATGAATCTACTTACCTATTTTTAAAAATCTTACGGTCTATTTTTCAACGAAGAGCTAGATTCCGTAAGTTATTTTAATTTTTCTTTATATTAAGAAAAAATTGGGAGCAGAAACCAAAAACCATTACGAAACTTTTTAACGTTGATGATGTTTTCACGTATCGTTAATCCATTACCAACCTTTGTTTTTAAATGGTTTTAAAACATTAAATATACTAAAGAGCAAGTTCGATTGGTACCATCGACATCACAGATTATAGTAGAGACCTCGTGGGTGTCCCTCCTTATGAATGCAAATAGCCAATTAGCATATTTTTTAAGTATTTTAATTAGATTCTATTGCTTTTGTATTCGAGGGAAGATGTTTGAGAAAGCTTGAGCAATGTCTGAGATGTAGTTCTGTGGCCCTATGTTTGATAAACATACAAAAGAGCTTGATGAGTTTAGTGGACCAGCATCATAATTTAACATGGTTAAATATTATTATTTTATAGAAGGGACATTCCTTACGCAAAATATTAATGAAAAAACTTTTCACACTAAGCCTGATTTCATTTGTGGTGGATTTAGATTTTATGAACAACACGATTCTAGTTTATTTAACGGTTTGAATATGACACACTTGAAATGGGATACAATTTTTTTCATGCCATATTTTTTTGAAAAATAACGGTTTGAACTCAAGCGTCCATGACGAATCCAAAGAAAGCATTGTACCGATTCTTGTCATTTTTCGATCAATAGCGTCTAAAGAACATAATGCGATTGATTTCCGAGTGACGTGGTTCAGATACGAATTATGTTTGTATGAAAAAAGTAACCTACTTAACAATGTGGTAAAATAAAAATTTACATTACCTTGGATCATTGTTATGTCGGCCAACTGTTCCGACCACTTCACAATTATAAAAAAACATCTTATTATTTTGTGTTCTCCTAAAAAGCTGTTCTTAATACAAGTGACCTTTCGTAAATCTTCAAAAGAAAACAATCGAAAATCAGAATATGATCAATAAAATCGCGTTGTTTTTTGTTTCTTTACCTAAAATTGCGCTTACTTTTATCATATCAACACATAACAAATAAAAAAGACACTATCGCATATTTTTAAGTATTTTAATCGTACGTCATCCAATCCTTCCGTTTTATTTCGGCAAATACTCTCAATACTTTTATTTTACCTTGAATGTATTCCATTTTTTATCAGCTCACTGAATGCAAAGTTTTTACGTCACAATAACTAACAAAAGCTTTGTACAGAAGTTTACCAACATGCATTGACATTGTGAGAGGTGATTAATTTCATAAGTACGGGTAAGTGAGTCCTTTTGTACGGACAATGAGCCTTTGTTGGGCAGGGTCTGTTGTCGTGATATTTGGGGGCAGAAGTATTTGTTATATGTTTGTTACGATCTGTTGGTTAAATAGAACGGTGAAGTGTTTTACACACTGTAAAATATTTGGTTGCAGCTATGATGGCATAGAGACGTAAATCAGCGTTGGTGATACGTACTTAATACCTACGAAGTAATCCAGATGGGACTACATATTTTGAAGACTGTAAAAACTATCGTAGTTTGACGAATTCATTAAGGATGTAAGCGGGTTAACAACGAACCTTATTTGGGTTGGAAGAACGTCGATATTGGTGCACAAATAAGGTTCGTAGTTACCCGCTTACATCCGTATTGTTTTTGAAAACATTTATTCAAATAATATTTTCTAGAAAGCCGTATGAATAAAAAGCTTGAAGAGTAAACTAAATTTCATTACGAAATGCTACAGCTACATCGATACCCAAACCAAAACATTGCAATAATTTTGTTTGCAAAACTAGAACAAATAAATTAACTTAAAGCACTAGTATCCCCACATTTAAATGTGTAAAATGATACACGAAATCACATAAAACAACAAAATATTATACTAATAAAACTATTGCAAATACTAACAATAAAACCAAATACGTAAAGGAAATAACTAGAAACGTGGAATCATAAAAGTAAAGTCACATAAAGACGGCTTCAAACAACAACATTTGTATGAACATTGCATCGCAATGCGATCCGAAATGGATGAAAACGCATAACCGTTTATAAATAAGATAAACCTCAAGAACTAGATCATAAATAAATATTAAACTATCGAATCAATAGAACCCTTTATGGTAGAGATTGAGTTATATGTCAAAGTACAAGTAGAGACAATAGTTAGTCCTTAATGAAATAGATGTAGGGTTCAAAGTGAAACGTGGATTACTCGTGACTGATTTGAATCGGTTCCGAGCTATTGGTCTTATAAGAGAAATTGTGATTGATGCTGCGATTGACTCTTTCTATGGAAATAAAGTGTTGTGAAGATACGATTCTCTGTATGTTCTCATTTTCGTTTGCAATAAAGAGTTATTATTTATTACAATGTTGTGTCGTGGATGGTTACAACTATTTGTAAGAGGACCCATGACTATGATTTATATGTTAAGTTTCATCTGTTTCTGTGATGTTCAACTGCTCAGTTTTATTTGAGGTCATGTTAACACCATAATAGGCAATAAAAATATTTGGAACTGAATCTATAGAAAGACATGTAAGTATGTACAGTCGTCTACATGTGCTTATGTACTTTGTTTATTTTGCGCGCATTTTGAGGCAGAAAATAGTAAGCCTATTTACAAATCTGAGACCTGTACCTAGATTTCAGCAAAAAATTTATAAAACGAATAAACTTAAAAACTACTGGACCGATTCGAAAAATTCTTTTGCCGTTAGAAAGCTACATTATCACTGAGTAACATAGGCTATGAAATAGGTATACGGCGGACCGCTAGTAATAAAAAATTATGTTAAATTCTTGAGATTTTTGTTCCTTTTGATGAATTTACTTTTCTTCAGTTCATTTCGTAACGGCATATAGATTTTTCTACCGTTAATTTTTACATTAGAGTTTATTCTCATTAGTTGTAAGAAATTTGATCAATCTTGTTTTTAAATGAGCAGTAAATACTGCACAACGTTCCTATATACACTACATAAACAATCCTTCGTGGGTGTAAAGGTCATATGTGAGATGAGATGTGATGATCTAACTCAATAAAAAAGGAAAAATTATCAATGCATGTCACTCATAGTCAGTCGCGTATTATAAAGTACGCTATTGCTAGGTATCAGAATAATAACCTGATGCGTCATGTAGTAGACGCGCTATCACATTTATTATTACACCTAACAAGGTAAAAGTTTCTTGTTTACTTCTTTACTCTAAAAATATTGAAGTGAACAAATAATCAAAATGACTAACTAGGTACTATTCCCTAGCTCTAATTTAGTTATTTTAAGTATCTGACGTATGATTTTATTAGAGGAGGATTAATATCGAGCTGTGGTTTAATATGGGATGATGACACAGAATAACTAATACCAAATACTAGATACTCATATTTGATATCTGTAGAAAGTGTTGTTTTAAATTCATTTAAGTGAGAGCGTAACCTTGGTTTCCTGCTCTTTACACAGTAGTAAATAAAGATGGTTGTCCCAGTTACCACGGCGAATGCCGCACTAAGTTCATCGTATTTATCGATACACTATTACGACACAAGTGTGCTAACGATGCTCAACGTGATATATTTGTACACATTTGTAAGATATATGTATGCTCATGTTCATATAACATTTGAAATTTATTTGAGAAGCTTGGCTCCCGTTTTATTTGCTAGACGTAAACGCAATTGGCTGTTATTTTAAAGGTTAGCAAAAACATAATTTAGAAAGCATAAACTTCTTCTTAACGGAAAGGACTACAACTATATAAACTCGTTGCTATGTAAGAATTCAATCTTGAACCTTAAGTCGAAAGACAGAAGGACAGGAAAGGAGAGAAAGGGGCCAAAAGCAGCTTAGAAGAATGGAGTTTCTAAACACAAGAATGCAAAACAAAAAGTAAAGAGAAGTAATCGAGCATACACAAAGGGTTTTACTTAATGTCATCAAACAGATGCTTTTTACAGATGCTACTTCAAAAGCGTTAAGTGTAACAAAACGAGTAACCCTGAAAAAAACAACATGAATATTTGATCCAAAACCAGAATCATTAGTCAACTTTTTTAACCTTACCGTCTAACAATAATGAATCTAGTTTACTTTAGACCTTATATCAAAGCGTTAAGGCTTAAAAACTGTTTTGTAAATGGTTTTACCTTTAAGATTCTGTCACGCTTCGGCATTGTAGCAAACAATTGTCCCATTTCTTTTTTTCCTAGTGATAATAGTTCAGTAGTTATATCATTAATCTTACGTGCATGTGGATCTTTTGACAAAACTACATTTTGATTGTAAACTTTAATATCACTAACGATATTTGCTTCCGCTTCTGCAACATTATTCTCTATGAATTTGAGATTAGCGTTCATATTTCCTTGTCCGGTGTTTTTATCATTTATTATTTCAACGTATTCTGGTTCAGCGATATTATCTTTTATATCTTTGAAGTGAGAGTTGAAATTAGTAGTATCGTTGATGTGATCATTTATTATACGACATGATCCCGTATTTATCCTTGGATTTTCACCTTCACATGTGGGAATATTCAATTTGTTTGTGTCGTCTGTTTTTGTTCAATTGACGCTTTAATTCATAGAATGACTAATGATGATGATTTTTGACGGAAGCTTACTTAAAGTCGGTGGTTTAAGTGCGAAAGATACACGTGAGAAATTTTAAAAAGGTTCATAGAATTTTGGAGCAAAAGTTACGTAGATTTTTTAAATAATTTTATCTAGTCACTTATCGCTACAAACCTAAAAGGTATTTTGTATAATTAAGCAAAATAAAAATTTCGTATGACGTCGTGTAGCGTGTTCAAATAACGGCCTAACGGTTTTTATATATCAAACAGTTTCAAATTCAATAAAACGGATTAAGATAATCTAGCTCATTTATTTATGTTTTTCTTTATTTGAATAATCTCTTAATCATGGGTCTTCATTATTTAGTATGAAGGTTTTATGCGTGGAATCATAAAGTTGATCCCCTTGTCTACTAAACCGTAAAACAAAAAACAAAAATTTAACTTGAAGAATGTTGTGTTAATAATAAGGTATTTTGTCAATATCAAGCATGCTAAATTCTTAAGATCACAGATAAGAATTTCCTGTTCAGCAATTGATTGCTTTGTCAGAGACATTCCTTTATTTGAGTATCAAAATTTATAATGTAAAATCGTTAATTAGATATTGGTAACATAAAAATAAAATTAATTTATTCATGATCATTTAGGACTTAATTAACGCTGTTAAAATTGTATCAGTTTTTTGATCGCAGGGGGAATGTGATCCATAAATTTAATGAGTAATTGATTGGCTTATTGGGTCAAATATAGCTATCAGAACGAATAGAATTTTTTTTTAAGTTTCGAGTCGCGATTGAAGTTAAGTAACCTAAAAGGTAGGTATCAGCATCAAGAACAATAAACACCCACATGTTTATTTCTAACATAATTAAGTTACGTAAGTTACAAACAAATAATACAAATAAACTTGAATCCAAACTTTCGCTCTACGGCTACGTTCTCCACGTTCGCTCGAGAAATATAAAATTAACATTTATATATTTCATATTTATTTTAACCTCGTTTCAAATGCTTATCTACTATAGGTGAATCTATTCAAAATCAGAACAACATTTGACTTCCCAAATCCGATAATCTTAACAAATCGATTACCAATAAAATAAGCTTCGAATAAAATCGACAGTCATGCTTACTAAATGTACTTTTTATTTGCCTGTTAAGTACGATCTTATGCGTTAAAGTGTTGGTACCGTGTGAAGGTGATGAACGTTTGTTTAAAGGAACTCTTGCGGCATAGTGGAAACTAAGGCCCATATTATGATACTATGCGCAGTCATCGATCTAAGCTTGAGTAAAGCTTCTACCATAGAAAATCTTTACTCAAACATAGGTCGATGACTGAGCAAGCTTTTTAATACGGGTCTTACTTAGTCTATCAACATCGACTTTTGCAGAAATAACAGATATTATGTACCTACCTATAACACAAAACTATCAGTTGATTTCTGATTTAAACAATGATTAATTTGATAGAATTTTAAAACGCAATCAGGACCACTAAGTATAAGTAAATCCTGGGTGTCTTTGTCCAGGATTCATTCCATTAAAAACAGTAAAATTTCGTTTAAATATACTTCGAAGACTAGATTTTGTTTGGTAAAAATACCATTGGCATCTAAAACGTCTCCGATTTTTACGATTGTACCGACGCGACAACAATAAAACACACCCAACTCAGTCTGCGGAAAACATTAGGTATCATAAAGAAACAAGGTATTAGGTATAATTCTTAAACGAATAACAGAAGTGCTAACGTAAAAGTTACATCAAAATATGAATGAAATACCAGTTAAATATTTCTTACGAAACAAGCTTTTCTTATCCGATTCTGTTACACGCATAGAATGATATTGTGTATCGTAAATTTATGGGTTTGAATTAGTGAAGCGACTGCTCAGGTGATTGGTGCCAATGGAATTAAATGAAATGTAAAGATAACATTATCTAAGTAATACGAGTAGAGGAAATACATAAGATTTGGACTAACTTTTGATATTCATATTCATACGTTATGGGAAGTATTACGGAAAAGAGGCTCAGGGCCAGTTCCAGCCAAAGCGAAACAGCGCATATGTTTTTTTAAAGAGCCATAAAGCTTCATAATTGCGTCATAATGACTATTAAATACCTATGTACAATGTACAAAGTTAAAAGGTAATTAAATGGTTCACCATACGCCACAAAGATGGAGCTACTCACGAATAATTTGACAAAGTTTTGGGATGAAGCAGTCCGCGCAGCTTAGTGGGTTTTGCAAAATCTAAAGTACTTGGTAAGTACATCCAAATGGTTACTCGTACCAACAAAAAAAAAACCGAAAGAGGTTTCCTTAGCTCGGCGATAAACTCATATCAATAAACAAATTGTTCCGGGCAGGTCCATAAAGAATGGTGCGCGGGGGTCACGCCACTACTGGTTTAAAAATCTGATTGCATCCGCATAAATTACAAACCAATAAAATATTTAACTGGTCTTTTACTGAAATTAGGCGCAATATACTACAAGGAACTTGTACCCACCTTCTTTGTTATAAATTAATGTAAATCAAATCTACAAGGTATATTTATGCTTCCAGGTCAGTCATTCGCACCGCTAAGGTTTGGAAATCGCTGCCTGCCACTGTTTTTCCGGGAAATTACAAACTGGCATCAAAACAAGAGTAAAGTGGGCTTCTAGAACTTCGTCGGCTACATCATCAGTTTTCAGCAGGTGAGATTGTAGCCTAAATAGTCTATTGATTACTTAATTCTATCCTCGGCTCCCACACGTTGCTTCTATGGAAACATTTTTTCTAGCCCATGGGAATAGATTTATGGGATAAAAAGTTTTTTTTTTTTTATTCCAGGTCTAATTTACATTTAGGCATAATTTCAACTCAATCTGTTCAGTACTTTTGGCGTCAATTATCAAACATCCCATCCATCCATTCAAACTTTCGCTTTAGTGTGATTATAAAAAAACAGTGTAGGAAACTTACAAATTATCTTCTAGGAAGCGGAAAGATTTTGCATCAAGAATCACTTACAAACAAGTAAACAAACCATAATTACCAAGGTAATGTCGCCAGGTGATTAGGAAAATGACAAGATTGACAAGTAAAACCCGGTCTTCATTGTGAGGATGATTTGAGTTGAGGCAGCCACGACTTGAGTCAAGGCTGATCAAATGAAGCTTTGGCATTATGAACCAATAAAAGGTACAGGCAAAATAAAAAAAATTGCATAAAAAGTTACGGCTCTCAATACCATTTTGAAAATAACTTGTAAATGCCTTGGGCAATGGGCAACCCACTAAGGGTAAAAGTTAATGGTGATTTAACTATGCCCACTTCTTGTTTTTCATTCCAAACTATGTAAAAAAATGTGACTTGATTATAATAATTTTTGTATTCTTTGGAAAACATTTATGTATAATCTGGTTCCATTCTAAATCTGAGCATTTCTTCCGAATGATGTCATCAAAAGTTCAAGAGTTCGAATTGTGTAAAATAAATCAGTAATAGGTAAAAATGTGGTCTTAATTAGATAAGGTATCAAATATCTGGTTTCGAGAAAGCTTGATCCAAGCCGGTAGTTTGTTTGTGATTTGTTAGATTAGAATCAGTTTGGGAAAGTCCCAGAAAATATCAATAATGAACTTATCTATTAAATCTGAAATCACTGTATATTGATTCAAGTTTTTGTAACTATGGATATACATAGTTTAGTGAAGTATTAAAAAAAGTATCTTTTATGATTAACTTACTAACTAAACCAACTTTTATGTTAAAAGTTTTGTTTTATGAAACGTTGGTAACAATACTTAAATTGTATGTATCTACACACAAATTAACTATTGTGTGTATCAATTGTACCACACGAAGATATAATAAAACCGGCCAGGTGAGAGTTGACGCTCACACACGAACGTTTCCGTACCATAGTTCAAAACTATGTCGCAAAAGTAACCCTGAAAAACTGTTTCTCTGAACAGAAACTAGTCAACAATCTCATTCAAATCTCTTCAGCTTGATCAAGAGCTTGTCCTCTTTTACAAGAGACATCTAGTTATAAAATCAGGCAAATTTTACTAAATACTAATTTATCGTAAAAATTTAAGGGAGTCTCTTAAATAATTTTTTTAGTTTTATTATTTGTAATCATCACAATTTATGTGTTTCAAGCTTTAAGAAAACTTAATGACGTCTAGTAGTACACGAACGGTTAAAGAGACAAAAGTAGAGCAAAAATAGCCAATAACTTTTTTGTATGGGTTTGAATATTTACATTTTATTTTGTTGAAATTTCAAATATACACCATATACGGTTCTTGAGATACAGCTCACTGACGGACAGATAGACAGACGAACACACAGCGGAGTCTTAGTAATATGGTCCCGTTTTCACTCTTTGGATAAGGAACCTTAAAAATAAATACAGAAATAAATGCTAAGAACAGTGTAAGCAAAAAAAGGCCTTATCGCTATAAGTGGTCTACTCCAGGCAACCTTGAGATGAACCGGATAAACAAGAACAATATAGACAGTAGGTACTTGAATGAATCAATTAGACAGTAAAGAAAACAATGAAACGTACTCTGTATATACCTAACTAACCTACAAACCGATTGTTTAGGTACCTACAATGTCAGAAAATGTAGTCTTGTAAATTTGTTTGTTTTTGGCCTTCCTCAAACCAAATTGCATCATCAAGACCGTAGCTATAAATATCGTATTGTGCCTTAAGACATTTAAACGATAAATTGTGTTTAACACAATTTACATTGACATTTCTTAATTTACATGGTACAAATTTGTCACAATACTTTTTATTTTCATACATTTTACGATCACTAGGCTAGTATGTTGTTTTTTAATGTCTCAATAAATAAAAGCTCGGCTTTTCGAGCAACTACAAAAATCTCATAAAACATCGTCATCTCTTCTCTTAAAATCTACAAAAAATGCAATAAAAATTGATTTTTCAAATATACTTTTTAAAATTTACTTGCTACCATTAACAAATGTTAAATTTAGTCGCAAATAACCTTCAATGTTTAGTAAAAAATCATTAATTTGTAAAAAACCCGAGTGCTTACAAGCACTAGAAGTATTATGTTACTTTGAAACACTAGTAGCCAAACATAGAATGCCAGGCTTTGTCTAATATAAAGGCATTTAATGTCCTATTCAAGAAATCAGTAAATGACAATGTTACCAACGCGACAATAAAAGGGAAACTCGCCGATGAAGGTGTTGCTCGTAAACCTACAGCAATATGGCCGTACCGTTTAAACCACAGTAACTTTCGTTTGGCGTAAAATGTGAAAAGGTTACTTACCTCCTTATACCTACTGTGCTAACCCTGAATGGATAGAAGAATAAATTGTAGTAAAAAATAACTATATTTTGAAATGCCGCTAAGGCAAAGGGAAATGTTTACTATGGGCAAACTTTTTAACAAAGCAATGCAAATGATAAAAGCCATATTGACCAAGAAGTCAATTTAACTTTGACCATTGAAATGTATACCGAAAATTAGACGACATCTTTGACTTGTCACCAAACGTACCTCGCACGCTATCAAGGTTAATTCAACGTGTGTGGGCCAACGCGGAAATCTTTACCCACAAGTGATCCACATGTGGGTCATGAGCCTTAAGAACTTGGAAATTTGCACTTGTCATGTTTGATTAATGTGTCAGTGAAGTGATTCACAGAATTTTAAACGCACAAGTGTTTGGGTATGATCTTGTGTAATGATGTAATGGCCAAACGAGCTTTTGGCTCCGTGAATTTGACTAAAATCATTCGTCAATTTATTTGATAGTGCTATCGCAGTATAAGAATTTAACGGTAAGATAATAATTTTTAAAAGAAACATCAAACAACCGGGGTACTGATAGAAAGGCGGTCTTTGCTCTGCGTCTAAATTTGGGCATTACGTCTTAAAAGAAAATACATTGCTTAATTTTTTTTATGTACCCACAAAAAGTTTGGGCAATGTTACCGATACTAAAAACATTACACAAATAAAATTAAAATAAACAAAGGAACCTTCAAGCTCGTTAAACTGTTCAAAGTTCAAATTAACTCGTCTGTCACTTAACTTTGTGAGATTTTGACGTGAGTTGTCAACATGCTCACTCCAAAATGACAGCCGAAAAGACGCTCATATGGAAACGCGCTGTTGAAACATAATTTAAATTGGATCACGATTCAAAAAAGATTTTTAATTATGATGCCTTCAATTTCCAAATAAGAGAACCTACTCGGATCGTGTTGAGTTTTGTTTATTTACTGTACTGAACTTTAACTGAATAGATAATTTAAGTGTTAAACTCAAAGATTTTAATGATTTTTCTCGTAGTTGATATGTTTTGGTGAAACTTTATTACGAGGAGACTGCATCAAAAAACAACTAATTAATTTCAGTGCAATCCAGTATCGTGCTAGTTTGTACATCAATGAGTTGGTATTCTTATCCAGGTATGATCTTTTATATCTAAGCTCGGTAGGTCTTTAATGGACGGTAATTTCAGACAAGGTTATATTAAATGCGATAATTATTATTAAATAGGTACCTACGATCTGGATATCTTATCTACCTGCAATATAAAAATAACGGCAACTTATGAAGTTTTATAAAGTTAATGGGGGTTATCAATTTAATAGTAAAATATTGCTTCAGTGAATAGCTTTATCATAAAAAAATGGAAGCATAATATCTGTTAAAGAAACGATCGGCATGACACTATGTTTTGTTATGTTTAAGATGATGAATTTTTTTGTATCTGCATGTCTATTAATTTGTTTATATTATATAATTTTGCACACCAAAGCTGTTTAGCTGGTAAGTCATCGCAAGGGACATTTTAAAATAAGCATACCAACTTGTAACCCGTTGTCTGCAAATAAATGATTTGATTTGATTTGATTTGATTTGCCATTCGTAACTTTGAGTCTCAACTAGCAACAAATAAATAACATAAATTCAAATAAATAAAATGAGTTTTGACAGTAATTGCGTTGTTTCTGCATAAGTTTAGTTCTCGTGAGCTGACGCATCGAAACGCACGACGCGGTCTGTCAGAGGTCGACATAGTCGTGACGAATACTCGTAACGTGGTGATGATCACAATTAAATTATATCTATCTTTAGGTATGTTCATCATCATCATTCACACATACACGACACACTCACGGACAGTCACGGCAGGGCTTGTCCACCAGTTTAAAGTCGCCCAGCGAGCTATGGAGAGAGCTATGCTCGGAGTTTCTCTGAAGGATAGGATGCGCAACGAATACATCCGACAGAGAACCAAGGTTGTCGACATAGCTCAAAGGATTAGCAAGCTGAAGTGGCAGTGGGCTGGCCATATCGCGAGAAGAACCGACAACCGCTGGGGTAAACGTGTTCTTGAGTGGTGACCGCGACTCGGCAAACGTAATGTAGGACGCCCTCCGACCAGGTGGGATGACGTTTTGCGAAAGACTACTGACAGATGCTGGATGCGGCAAGCTGAAGACCGGGCGCTATGGCGCTCATTAGGGGAGGCCTATGTCCAGCAGTGGACTGATATAGGCTGATGATGATGATGATCATCATCATTATCAGCGCACAATCATCTGCTAGCCTACCCCACAAAAAACGATCATGAACCGCTTCTATCCATCGACTTCCTGCGATTGCTACAATGTCGTCGATCCTTCGAGTTGATGTCGTTTCACGTTGCATCGCGGTGCCCCCTCCAGAACCTTTACCCCCCGGCAGCTATCGGTTCTGCGAGCTATGATCTGATCACTGCAATGCCACACAATAATTACTTACTTGTTAGAATAATAACGTATGTTAGTGTTATTATTTTGTAGATGATAGATAGATAGATAGATAATTCTTTATTGTACCACACAAACACAGAAAGCAGTAGGTACATAAATAAAAGTTACAAGATGAAGTACAAAGGCGGCCTTATCGCTATGAGCGATCTCTTCCAGGCGACTTTGGGATGGACTGGACATGTTAGAACAAAAAAGACGGTGGCACAAAAAAAAATTAAATAATTATATAATACTTAATCTACTAGATATCAACATAGCATACAAAATAAAAATAAACTAATACGAACATAAAAATAATTTGCTTAACTTTGTAACGATAGGTAATGCTGATGAAGCAGTTTCTTAAAGATAGGGAGTGATTTGGCGCGTCTGATGTCAAGGAGCAGAGCATTCCATAGACGGGTCGCTTGTACAGTGAAAAATTTGTCATAGAAAGTGGTAGTGTGGGCAGGGACTTTTAAGGTGAGGGTTTCAGAGGAACGCAAAGAGAGAGAGTGAGAGTCAGAAAGGAATTCAAAGCGCTCCTTGAGATAGGAAGGGCTCGGAGGATTGAACAAGATACTGTACAAGAGACCTAGTATGTGAGTATTCCTGCGAAGTCGGATGGGCAACCACTTGAGTTTAGCGCGATATTCGGAAACGTCATATATCAATTTTGAAATGTTTAATTTTTTTTCTTAAAGAATGTTATGCTCTGGATTAGGTACCTTCTGAACTCTTTTTATAAGTTAATAAACATTAGCTAAGTTATAATTTCCAACGGAACTAAACAGTGTTTTATTTTATAGGGAATAAAAAAACGCATCTAAAACCTTTCCCACCAGTCTCAACGAAGTAGAGCTAAAAATAAAACTTAGTTTTTACGAGGAAAACGTCCACTAATGTCAAAATTATTAAAAAGTACCTACACAAAATCTTCCATAAAATAGAATATTTGGATACAAAATGTAAGATTTAATTTAATTATTATGAGTATTTAAACAAAACTCCGTCGTAAAATAGAAATTAAACATGAATTTTACGATTAGACTTAAGAATCGGTAGCTAGGTTTCGATGCTTTGTTATAATAATAAAAATTGTAATAAAGCGGTAAGCTTTTGACCAGAATATTTGACACAATGATTTATTTAGAAAAAATGCTTCGGTCATAAAATTTTATCGATAGTACCTAACGTTAAGTTTTTTTAGCATAAGCAAAGTTGTTGATAACCAAACATTTGTCATTCACTAGCAACATGAGAGAATTTATTAATAAAATTCCCCACTTTTGTTAGTAAATTTACCTTCAAATAATTCGAAATATTCTTTAATTATAATGACGTGCAAAAATTTACTGTAGGTATGTTTTGCATACCTCAATAATAATGACGCGTTACTTATCTTATTAAATTCTGATTTCCTAGTATTTTTATACCTTTACGTTTATATTTTACATTTTTATACCTTTTTAAGTTGTCTACTTAGTTATTCCACAAATGTTAGTATAGAAGACGATCCACCTTAACACAAAGTCGTTCCAAACTAGATTGGAATTCTTTTGTCATTGACCATTTAAATATTTGATGAGTGGTCCAATTTATATTATATGAATAAAACAATAGCTAAAACGGTCTCACCTTTTGATTTTATAATTCTGTAAAGGCTATAAGAATAATACCTACCAAAAATAACCCGTTCATAATCGCATTTGGTAAAAAAAAAAGAATCAGTTGAGCTTCCTGTATTTTTTTTTGCAACAGCCTGCACTTAGCTAGCTTGTTTCAATTCTAAAAACTTGTAATTTTTGGTTTATTACTAAACTGCAGTTTTCTTAAGCATATTTATTTTTAAGGACAGTTATTTTGACAAAATCCTACAACAAGCTTGGAAGACTCGGCAACGGCAAAACCCGTCTGCAAAAGCTGAGGATTATTACGACAGAAATCATACAAAATCTATTAATTTATTCTACTCAACTTATACAAAAGATCCGTTGCCATAGCAGTAGCGGCAATGATGTAACATACCTAAGATTTTTTTCCATCCTACTCAACTCGTGGATGTTGTAAGAGCAGACTTAGGGACTCTACCATAAAAAATGTGGAATTGGAATAAATTAAACGCTACTTTTTATCCCAAAAAATTACGTGTAAAACTGTGGGCAGAAGCAAGTTAATATTAGATTTAACTTCAAGCACCCGTAGAATGGTTAAAGATATTATTATTTACTCATAATTAACATAATATTGTTTGTAATGACGCTTTTACCAATTTAGGTTTATTTATTTATTTATTGTGATTATAGTGTTTATTAATAATTTCGCGTTCAAACTCGTAAAACTTTTGGAGAGGATAGTTAAAGTAGACATCTCAATTATAACTAACTCATTACGTTAGCATAATTTAGGTTCAAGTAGTTTCTTAGAACGGTGATCTACATAGAAATAACTGGTCGCATTCTGCATTTCTTGATGCCTCGTTTAGTCGTGCTTTCCTTGACTCCATCGCTATACCTATGTGTACCTCAGTCATTATTTTATTAGCGCACACTGTCACTACGTCAAAGACTTCTAGTTTTTACAGTCCCTTAATGTTATTGCCCAGTCAGCAAAGTGCACATTTAAATTGTCCCGCCATTTTCGTTGTGGTGATTGAAATAACAACGAATTATTTATGGTAAAGTAAAAGTAGGTAGGCTTAAGAATTAATGTTTTTTTTAAATTGTGTTTCATTCTAAGAATTCGCAAAGAAATTGAGACTATTTTGTCAAAAGCTTCTAGAATCAATTAAGCCGAGGCCATTAGTTTTAATCCAATATAATCATCATTTACACTTTATCTTTATGAAGTCTACTTATATGTTACTTAGGTTCTACATTTCACTAGGATCTTAGAGTGTACCTGTATTTTCGCACACCACTTACTTGGCTATAATACACGAATGTCCTGTCCAGCACACATCGCAAGTCTTCACTGTGACTTGCCACTGTAGCCGATAATTCAGCTAAGAGGGGGTAGGCGACTTTCTGGTACGAGTGGCTAAACTAGTGTAAAGAGAGCACGATGTGCCAACTCCTTAGTAATTATCCATACATAGGTACGAGTACTCTTGCATAAAGTACGTTAGTTAAGTAACCAGATGAGTTCTTCACAGAACTAGAACCCAATTAAGAAATACTCGTCAATTGTTTATCAAGCTGAATAAAAAGGCTACTTGCTATTCTAATAACTTCCTATTTCGTAACGTTTATAAAGTTGTGCTTCGTAAACTTTTTACCCGACTACCAACAGGGGAGGGTTATGAGGTTAGCACCCTATGTTTGTATGTTTGTATGTTTGTATATTTGTATGTTTGTATGTATGTGGCCGATTTCTTTGTTCCCACGTAGCGCTGAAACTACTGGTTCGATTTCAACAAATTATGTATCGATTGATTCGTCTCAATACCCCGATGGTTATAGGCTATAGGATTTAGGGCTCCGACCCCGAATAAGCCTTCAAAACGCGTATTAAAGTTTAGGTAGCCGCAGGCTGCAGGTCCCATAGAGAAAAATTAAAATACCTACGACCTATTTTCATTTTCAACTCTATGCCTATCAAATATGACCGATACGTCATTCTATTTTGTCAATGTAAATGTTTCAAACTTTTATAACTTTCACGTAGTCGGGTTGTAGTTTTTAACTTTATCTTGTTACCTCTACGACTATGAATTAACAGAGGGCTATGTGATTTTTATTAATGCATGGCCATTTTCGAAAGAGTAGCGTGACCAATCTCTGAAACGGCCTCTGTCGTGAAAAGGGAGAAGTCTCTCTCTATTTTAAGGTAGAAAGTCCGTTCACAGTGTAAAATTTAAAAAAAAACCTTTTTTTTGATAACTTACATGATTGCAGAAATCCCTAAAAATATTGTTTTTATCTCTGCTAACGCACTTTCCTCTTTAAAGCAAGATGATGTTATATGATATTGTATCCGGCTCATTTATTTTCCATTAGCGATTTGCCCCGGCTTTGCACGGGTATATTCTATCGTCTATTTTCATCAGGGATAATGTAGGATTCTAATGGTGAAAGAATTTTTCAAATCGGTCCAGTAGTTTCGGAGCCTATTCAATTCAAACAAACAAACAATTTTTTCTTCTTTGTTTTTCTTTAAGACAGAGGTAGAAAAATTACAGAGTTGAGTATTTTTAAACTACACTCGAGAGCAATGAATCCGGGTCACTCAAAGAATCCAAAAAATCTCGGAAAGTAAGAATGCTAGGTTAATGCAATAAATTGTATTTAATAGACAATTTAATACTCCTTAAATGAAAGTTAAAAAAATATGAGTCACCATACATTTTATTTACACAAAATTACATAAAGAAAAAAAACTGCTGATCTCTCCTTAAAACAAAAATCGGAAACATGAAATTTTTGAACTTTATGACGATTTTCTTGAATTTCAATACATCGTATTACCTCCTCGTGCTTCCATTACTGCGTTTACGCGGTTTGGCATGCTGTACACCAAGTTCCTTATACGATTTTGGGGAATATTCTCCCATTCCTCTGTGAGAGCAATTTTGAGCTCAGGAAGCGTGATTGGGGGAGGGTTTCGTTGTTTTACGCATCTCCCTAGCTCGTCCCAAGCATGCTCGATCGGGTTGATATCCGGGCTGCGCGCTGGCCACTCCATACAAGTAATGTTCATCTCTTGAAGGTAGTCATTCACAATCCTACCTGTATGAGGTCGGGCATTGTCATGCATAAATATAGCATCCTCACCCAAATTGACCATAAATGGACCAACGTGTTCGTTGAGGATTTCTTCCACATATCTTACGCTAGTTAAAGAGCCGTTTTCTATGATCACCAGCTCTGTGCGACTTTCAGAGGAAATTCCGGCCCACACAAGTACAGACCCACCACCGTAGGCTACTTTTTCTTCGATGCATGCTTGCTTGAATCTTTCCCCTGGTCTTCTATACACTCTGTGTCTTCCATCGTGCTTGTAGAGCATAAATTTTGATTCGTCGGAGAACATAACTTTCGACCAATCTTCAATACTCGACGAATACGAGATTTTTTGGATTCTTTGAGTGACCCGGATTCATTGCTCTCGAGTGTACTTCAAAAAGTAAGGAGGTTCTACGTTCAGCTGTATGAATATCATATATGTTCAGTTGAGTTTTTTTTTATGTATGTTCCTCGATTTCTCCGTGAACAAGACCGATTTTCAAAATTATTTCTCTCTAAACCATAGACATAGAATTTTTCAATCCTAAGCCTATACTCTAAACAACAAGAGATCGAAAATATTTCCAATGAGTTCCCTTATCGATCCTCGAAGGAGAACATTTAAAAGAAAACAAACGACTATCGATTTCTTTCTTATCTATTGCTTAGAGGTGCGGTGTAAGTAGGTTCATTTCAAGAAGAAACTCAACATCAAATATTTTCCCAACAAACATGTGCATAGAAAAGACGAACCCAACCATTTACCTACATTTGTTTGTAAACTGATACGCTACTAGTTTCTAACAACAAATCGTCTTGTTCTGTAATTTTGGATATAGGTAATGCGATAGGAACCGTAAGAGGAGGTATTTTGAATAATTCTCGTATTGAGAGTTCTTGTTACTTTGTTGCTATGATTACAAGATAGGTGAGGCTATTCTGTAGCGATTGCTGTCACTATTGCTAGGCGCGATTGCATTTTGATCCCTGATGTTAACATTGTAGGGGTGTCAAAATTTGAACCTAGAAGCGTTCCAACGCATTGTTAATATTTGATGTGGCATCGCAGCACCCAAGCGGATAAACCAATATTTAAGATTCTCTTAAAGTAATGTTTTTCAAGATGCTTACATAATTGATGCTATGAATAAAAAGGTGCAATGTATTTTTTTACGAGTTTCAATGTAAAATCTTCAATGTTTTCGTTTTTTTTTCAGATATTACGAACTCTTTTATTTTAAGATAATATGTTACTTATCGGGGCTGGGTCTGTAAAATACAAAAAAGGTACCAATTTTTTTTTATCATCGATATCTACCACGTTTCTACACATAATACAAGTAAACCCGTGGTATACGTACAAAGTAATAGCAATTACAAATCAATCACGACAGCAATTCATACGGAATCAGAGCCAACGTGCATGTTTATGGAAGGTATGAGTGTTATTAACAGCGGGGAGTAATCTTAAATGTTTTGAAACTACAATTTAGTTTTACTGTAGAACCGTTAACCCTGTTCACACCGGAATATTAAAGAAAATAGGTACAGATGTCGCCAAAACTAAACTAACTTGACAGCACTAAAAAGTGGCCGTCTCTTTCATAAGGCCCGAAATAAAAAGGATAGCATCATTAGTAACGTGTTCTCGTCAAATCACATGCTTCCTGCCACAAAACATGGCCATACCACGCATAGTTGGACGTTCTCAATGCTGCAGTGGACCAAAAGACCGCCTATATAAGGTTGCTGGTTCGATTCCCTGCGCGAGACAAATGATTGTTCTATCCGCAGGTATTCAGTAAAAATATACACCAAGCCCAGAGGTTTGACGAATAAATATTGCGTTTATCAATCATCTGCTAGTGTTCATAACACAATATTTGCTTCGGATGCCTTTCCACCAGAGATGTGCTGCTATGTTTCCAGCCGACCAAATAGGATCGCTCCATTATCGCATCATTTTCATAGCTGACGAAAATGACGCAGAAGAAGCAATCCTATTGGTTATTGGTCTGCTGGAAACAGCAACGTAGCACATGTCTAGTGGAAAAGCACCCTTTATTGTAGAGCGAATTAATGTTGTGTTAAAATTTCTGCTAGTGTTTATTAAATTTAAGTATTATCTGGAGTCTGCTTATCCTCTAAATCTTTATCTAGAGCATAAAACGAATCAATTCATTGACAGCCTCGTTAAAACACATTTAGACGCAAATTAAACTAGTTCAAATCGGTTCAAAATTCAATTAAGACCATCAAGCCAATTATTGTTGCGCAGAATCGTGACATCGTAAAACAGAAGTGCAGTTTTATTACAAGCAAATGTCATTTAATAAAGATTATTATGAATTTAAGCGATCTTGCAATGTAAGGCTTTGATTCTGGGGCAAAATGTTTGATACCATTGACATACCTACCTGATTTCTTTAGCTGCATCAGGCTAGTAAAAAAACTGTGTCGTATTTAGTATGAGGTTGAGATTCTCCCGTATCCCTACAACACACTTATAATATAAATTTTTGGCGGTTAAGATGTTTGGATGTTTGTTACCTCTTCACGTTGAAACTTCTGGACGGATTTGCACAGATGAAACAAGCTGAAATTTTGCACAGATGAAACAAGCTGGAATTTTGCACAGATGAAACAAGCTGGAATTTTGCACAGATGTATCTTCATCTGTCCCACAGATCTCTGTGGGGGCAATAAGTTAATATAGGCTACCTTTCATGCCGGAAAAACACGTGCGTAGCTGCAGCCGGAAGCTTCTTTCAAATAGTTTGGCAACGAAGCTTGGGGGTTAAGTAAGGGCCACATTCCTTCGATTAGATAATTGCGCGCGGGCATTTTAATACTAGTAGCAGAATAAATAACCTCATGTTTAAATAGAACGTACTTCTTTATTAATCGGACGATTTTTTTTTCTTAATCAAAGAATAGACTGATTTAGGTAGGTAAAAAACCAACCTCATTCTATTGAGTAGCATTTGACTGTCACAACATATCTGGTAGCATAATCAGCCTTTTTGGACTAATTTAATTATTCAGAAACGTCTTTGGGCCATTCATTACGGATGCAAGCGGGTTAACAACGATTAGTTGTGTTGGGAGAACACCATCGTTTCATCCCTTTACAAGGGATTTCATCAAGGTGAGTTCGGGCCACGTGCGCACCGCCGCAACTGTAAGCTCACTGCGGAGGGCTCTTCTGATCAACGGATCTTCTAACTACATATTTATAATTTCAAACATAAACTGTCCCTTTTCTTTTTTTTTCTTTTTTTTTCTTCTCTTCTTTTTTTCACCACATGGAGGACCAGTTTTTTTGACCTCGCAGCAAACTATTCAATCAAAAGACAAACATAGATCCGCGCATAAAAGATACGATCTTATCTAAATACAATCAAGTTATAAAAATTTAATAAATAATAAATTATAGAGTTGTAATATACGGAAATTAATCTAACTAAAAGAGTCAAGACCCCATAAGACTATGCAGTAAGACATAACTGCATATAAATAGTCACCTCATTCTTATTCCAACCTTTCTCAAATTAATCACCGGGTCTGGAAATTTACTTCGATTACAAAATAGCTGTTATAATACAGATTAGAGTGTACATGTTTTGAAATCAGATGGTTTATTGGTAGATAAGAACGCATTCGTTATTCTTAAACATCTTTGAAGAGATAAGACGGTTTGTAAGTGGCCTTTTTAAGTTGTTTTGTGTGTTTGTTGGGTGTAAGGTGTGTTTGTTTAAGTGAGAGTTCAATATTGAAGGCGATTAATTGAAGTTTTTGTAAGTACAGATGCGATAGAGGGGAGATACCAGTAAGTACAGTCAATAACAAATATTTGTTGAACGGGATCGATTTTTCAACAGCGTTTAGATTTAAGGAAACGTAAGTGTCATTAACGTTTCGTTTCTTAGAGGTTTATTTGATTGAGATCACGACTCGCTAAACGTAGTTTAGGCAGACGCAAATGCGTCAAGCTGAAGACTTACATAGGCTGATGATGATGAGTTTCATGTTTATAAATACTGTATCTGTAGTTTGGTTTGAGTGCGTGCCTGACACGAGCAGCATGTGGACGCGCCATTAGAAGGTGAAATGGCACTGCACCGGTGCGGTCACACCCCGTCGTAAACCTTAGTTTGCAACTTTCTACTTTGTTTTGTGCGGTCCAACGGTGAAAATGCCTCGTTGAACAAGTTGCAAATGTTTAGAAGTGGCAAACTATTTTATATACATAGTAGATAGGAAAAAAGCTTTGAATAATAAAAGGATGAATGCGAATTCGCACTAAATTTAAGATTGCTAGAATTTGGACGTTTATAAACTTCCGGTAGATTTGACAAATGTGTTCACAAACAAAAGGTTAATTTGAACTTTTATCAGGTGCATATTGACTGAACCATTTTTTTTTTACATTTCTATTTCTAAATCTAAACAAATTAGATTTTTCAAACAAGAGATACAATTACTGTACAGCAAGAGCTTTCCTTTGAAACCAAAGTCGATTTTTTATTCCCAAAAAAATTCGATTTCAGCGGTCCTCAAACCCGCGCCTCACCCTCAGTATGAGCGTGCTCTAACCAACTTAGCAACGAGATCGAATACACGCCTCGTCGAAAATCTCTGGGACCTCTTACGACTCTCGCTCTTTATGGGCAAAAAAATCGATTTTGGCTTTAAAGGGAAGCTTTTGCTCTACAGTAATTGTATTTGTTTGGTAAGTTTATAGGCGCGGGTTCGAGTCGAATTTTTTGTGGGACATTATTAAATCATCATGCTTATTAACTCAAAAGTTATTTATGATTTGGTATTTACATGATTTGAGTTTTGACCTTTCCATATTTTGGCGCAGTTTCATGCGCCATGATCAAGGAATAACTGAAGTCACTGTGAGTATGTTCATATTGGTGGGCATAGTGGTATCGATTAACCCACAACTTTTTTTTTTTTGCTACGATATTGAAAAGCTCAAAACTCAAATCAAGTTAAATATAGATACCTATATAAAATACTTCATGGCCTTGTTTCAGTTATATATCCTTTTTAGCTGGATATAAGACTCATATTCATAGAAAATGTACATATCTACCTAACTCTTGATGACATTTTTAAGACTTATAAGAACTAGCTACTAGAATCTAGACCTTAAATCCAGTACAAAATTTAAAAAAAAAATTAAAAAATTCGTGACACAAGACATGCTGTAATTTAATTGGGCAATGCACGATCAATCAACTTGCGCGTGAGTTGAGGTCGCGAGATCTTGGAAATGTGAGTACAGATGGTTTACTATTTTAGTTTAAATACTAGGCAGAATGCTTTGGGAAATAATAGCTTGGATACTTTGTACTGATATTTAGAATACAGTGTTTTGATCATTTCGAGTCATGTTTTTTCAAAGAAGCACCTTGTTATGGCGATGTTGTGGCACCTCTATGGTACTACGATAGGTCATTTTCTATGTATAATACAAAATATATATTTATGTATTTATTATATTATGTATATCAGTTATCTAGTACCCATAACACAAGCTCTGTTTATCTTGGGGCTCGGTAAAACAGTGTGAACTGTCCAGTATTAGTTATAATGTATTAGTATTATGTGTATTAGTATTTAGTTTTAATTTATGTATGTTGTAACTTTAAATATTAAGCACCGCAATCCCTTATTTTTCTCTCAATTTTTCTGGTTGCTTGGAAGAAATCGTTTTAAGCGATAAGGCCGCCAAATCCATTGCTATCTTTAATTTCATACAATCTGTTTTTCTTTTTTAATTTAAGGTGATGATTAAAGAGTTATCTATCTATCTATTACTATTTCATTATGCTTAGTAAGTGTAAATAATAATAGTTTTTTTTGTATTTCTTTGTCACTTTGGTGCTGCACTGTAAAATGTAAATATGTAACAAAATAAATAAATTATTATCAATAGTTAAATGAAGTTACACAACATGGAAATTTTTGTCTATCTCGACGAGCGCGTTGATGTCTGTTGAATACAGAAAACAAAAACATTATTTATAGTAGGTACTTTACTTACAAAGAAAATTACAATCAAATAATAGAATTAAATTAAAACTAGTATTTACAATTGAAACAATTGAGCTAACAGCAGACTGTTGCAAACAATCTACAAGTAGCTCAACTGATCCATACTAAGGTAGGTACTTAAATACCTTGTATAACAGTTAAAAGTTCCACTGAAGGAAAAAAATGGTGGATAATCCTCGCATCATTATCTAAGCCTGAGCTAAGCAGAGCTGGTGACTAGATGACTGATATCCATACCAATATTATTAGTTCGAAAGTAACTCTGTTGGTCTATCTGTCTGTCTGTAGGTTACCTTTTCACGGCTGAACGGATCTTAACGAAATTTGGCAGGTAGGTAAATAGAATCCCGGAGCCGGACGTAGGCTATTTAAAAAACCTGTGCGAAGCCAGGCAACAGTGAGAACTTAATAAAATAATATTAATACATATTTTTATTATACATACATAGAAAATACCCAGAACAGTTGGAATAAATATTTGCAGATCGTACAAACAATTTTTTTTTTTTTTATTGAGAATGAACTTTATTTTAATTTAAACATACCTAATTACGTTTTTTTTATAATATCGAGTACCAAAAGCCAAGACCCGATAAGCGATTGTACGTGGTAGCGCGTACAATACAAGTCACACAACAAATTATTTCATCCCAGTATGGATGAACTACAAAAACGATTAGTCTTAACAACCAACAAACTCTTCATTCATGTGCGTCTGTGTACTGTGCGCAGTACAAAAGACTTCGACGCGCTCTTTCAGGATTTTTTAAATATTTTTTTTGTAACTTTTTAAAAGCACGACTAATCGCTTTCTGAAGTAAATTACTTGTAAGAAAATAATCAAAAAAATGTTGGACTAAATCATTAAATTTTTCTTGTTTAATCAACATTATTTAGATACGTAAAAGGGTGACCCGTTTACATTTTAGGTGTCTAAATAGGGTAAGGTATTTAAACTCAAACAAAAAAAATAACATCGACATCAATATTTCAACTCGAGTATCAAAAGCCAAGACCCGATAAGCGATCGATCGTCCAATCTCGATCTAGGCACCTATTGTTTCACGCGGGCGCAGTCGACGTCATAACTACTCACAGATATTTATTACTGACAGACAATTTGTATAGGATGCGCAATGACAGATGATTTTGACGTTTTGCTGAACAAGTTATTAAAATTTTGACGCATAGAAAAATAAAACATTTAAAACATTTATTTCTGAAAGACGGAAGACTAAGAAATGTTTTAGACAAAACCCACCATTTTTAGTTTTTTCTGTTACTAAGTCTATTAGCAATATATATGTATAATTAAACTAAAATGGGTGTACTTTTTATATAATTATGATTATTTTTAACACAAGGATTTAAAAAAACTTGCAAATACGGACCACAGTTCTATGTTTATGTTGTTTGGTAAAAGCAAATTTCATCACACACATTCAGATTCAGTGGTGGAAAACGTTGAGTAAGTTTTTAGCTAATTTAAGGACTGAAAAATGTACTTACGTGCAACCTCTGCCCTCGTTATAAAAAATTTCATACACAAAGTAAATAAAACTAAAAAAACCCTGTAAGAACTGTAAGTTATTAATTAAATATTATCAATCATGCAAATTAAACTACATACCTTGTCGCCTTTGCAGTTTTTTTCAGCCGCCAAAAAGTTCCTCGATATTGCCAAAAAAGTTTGTCACTCAAATTTTGAAAACATAGTTACACAAACACAGCACAAGTAAATTCACCAGTTTTTAAAACTCCATAAAAAAATAAACGACAAGTTAAAAAAAAGAAAATTGCAATTTGCAATCGCGAAAATGCGCACGCGTCGATGCGTACGCGTTCGATTTTGGAACCGCGGCTCGAGCCTCACTCGGATGTGGTCCGTGTGTGACTGTATACCCATCTTGCACTTCACGATCACCGAAGAAGATACCTTCGCTCTCTCCCTCGCACGACCACACAACCGGTATCGCCGTCCCACTCCGTTATTATCAGAGGTTAAGCTTCGCCCATCAGTCAGTCGGCGCATGGACATCGGGTGGGAAGGCCGCCTCGTCCCGTTACTTTCTCTACGTACGGGCCCATAAAACACGTACTGTATGGATGTAAGCGGCTATTTTGTCGGAGAATCTCGGATAATTTATTTGTCGATACGCAGGTGGTTATTTATCGTTCGATTGATTTACATCAGGTACTTTATGAATGGCCCGATCGGGTCACAGTTAATAAATGTTAATGAGATGATTGCGGGCAATAAAGTCGATAAGGAAACTGGAGCGCGCCGAAATCGGCGTCATGATTTCGACCAATGAGGTTGTCGCGAAATGACAAGCAAGCTAGATCATTCGCTTAGATGATCGGCGCGTGCGGCGTTTTGCCACGATTGGCGTGCTTCGCGCAAGCTCCGCCTGTACCGTTATAGGGGGGCAATGACTGCCCTCCTAAAAGTGGGGATTTGTAGATCAATGCGAGGTGGAGGGGGAAGTGTGACATATGGCATGTACCGGTTAATTAATGCGTCGATACGGCCCTTTCATAATACACCGTTAAATTATATGGTCGATGTTATTGAGTCAGGTAAAAAATATTGTCCCAGTTTTTGGTTATTGTTTCGCAAAGCACCGTGAAATTATAATGACATTCGATAATTATCATTAAATATCAATATATTTTAATAATTCTGTATAATCTCACCTTTTTCATTCATAGATTGCATATTAAATAAACCGGTTACGCCAAGACTATCACACCGACAAACAAACATTGTTTTAGTTTTTTATCAACATCAGCGGTAACCAAGTTAACTAGAATATAAATAAATTATTATGTTAAAATGCCAGTGTCTTCGTTATGCGAAGGCAAGTGTCCAGTTAGACCAGGTTTATTAAAATGAATGGTTGTTAAATATGTTAGTTTTCCGGTGAAGTTCTTCGCCGATTTCATTTAATTCCGGTTCTTCAAAGATTTTATCTTAACTAGACCTATCATTCGTATCAAGATCCTCTTTTATATTTGCCGTAATTTTACCGTTTTTAATTTATTCGTAAGTTTTATTTTATTGAACTAGGCAATATCATAATTATTAACCTATGTATGTATGTACTACGAGTCTAACGAGTATTAAAAAAGCATAGAGTACTTTTTATTTTAAACGTATGAAACGATTAAAATTATTCCGAACTCAAATTTAAAAGGGCCTTACTTTTACAAAGATCTACTTTTAGAGTTGTGAACCTGTGACTCTATCAAATAGCAGTAGGTACCTACAAGGTATCTGTATATATATATAATCAAAAATCTAAACAAACAACTATTAAACATAATCAAAACAAATATATGAGGATTAATTTCATATACTTATGTACTTAAAACATGAAGTTGTTTCATGACTCGCTTAATACTAAATGGTTTGCGATCATAAACCCTAGGTAACGTAGCTCAAGTGTTTCTATACTGACCTATGAACCGTTGCAATGCAAACCTGTACTAGGATGGTAGATTCAAATGTTTCTAGACGCATTTCAAAATACGACCTCTTTAGCTTAAGTACTTTTGAAACTTTTAGTCTTAGACCGGGGATTGACTTGTAGATGATATAAAATATGTATAGATTCCAGTTTGAGGTAAAATAATACATGTTTTTAACATTATTTTAATAGAAAATCATCATCATCATCAGCCTATATTAGTCCACTGCTGGACATAGGTCTCCCCTAATGAGCGCAATAGCGCCCTGTCTTCAGCTTGCCGCATCCAGCATCTACCAGCAGTCTTTCGCAAATCGTCATCCCACCTGGTCGGAGAGCGCCATGCACTACGTTTACGTTTGCCGAGTCGCGGTCTCTACTCAAGAACACGTTTACCCCAGCGGTACACAGAACATATTGGTTAGAAATATATAACTGAATCTGAACTGCAAAATAATTCGAAGCTGCTTTTTTTGCTGAGACTTTGCTTAGGTACTCTACCGTGATTATGAACCGACTTTTACATCGAATTATCTCAGATCATTGCCTGCCGTTATAATTTATAACCCATTCTGTTTCACCTTTTACTTGTAAGGAATTTCTATAACATGAAAGGTTTCAAAAATTATTATTATCTCCGAAAACCTGAGCTTCGCGAGCATCGTCTCGTCATACACCATAACTTAGATGTCACGTCTGGAAAACGAAGTAATAACGAAGTGCAAGAAAGAAATTAAAATACATCCCAAAAAAATATACTGCAACGGGACATGAACCCATAACCTTCTTCAGTACGGAATGCTCTACAAATTGCACTTAACGAATTCAAGTAAAAAGTTACCCTGAGTGTATGGGCCTACGCACTATAATAACAAAAAACCAAGGAGGTTATCCTTGGACATTCTCAAAGGCAGGTTTTTAAAGTTTGTAAGAATAAGAGTAGAGCAAAATAGAGTTTGACTCTACTATCCAAGAAAATATTAAATCATAAGCACTCTAACTTTTTTTCATTAAAAATAAGTATAATATCCAATGAGTTCAAAACTGGACCGGCATGCGGCAATCGCTTTCCAATCTGCCCTTTCGATAAGCGCACATCCCAACTGGGATCCGGCAAAAAGCGACGCCACAATTTGTTAACTGTGACATCTCTCGCTGAGAACCTGCTTTTGATCTGAATCGATAAATAACGAGATAAAGTTAAATAATTTTATTCCAGGAAATGCTGGGAATAAGCGATAAAAATGACGTACCTATTTGGTTCTAAAACTTTTTTAAAGTTGAAGAATGGATTTATTTGGTTGCCAGTATACTACGTGTGTTGTTAAATGTGCAGTTAGCTATTTTAGTCAAAAACCTATAAAAAAACGACAACGAAATAAAATTTCGATGATATGTAAATAAAAGAAAGAAAAATCTTTATTAATTACCTAGACATGACACAGACACATAAAACTTTTAAAACAAATGAAAACCATGCCAGCCATTTACGACGCACTAAAATTCTAATCAGATAAAAATATTCATCGATAAAATTCCTATAGGAATACCAATAAAACGATTGAGAAATTCCAACGCCTGTCCGTGAGCGCGTGCGCAGTGTCAACTCGTCATCGCTAGCTCACTGTCGAGATAGTTCCAACGGTAAGTGACAGATGGCGTTAGCAGTACCGTATGCATTGTAGTTTAGAATCCAAGCTTTGATTTGGAATCCAGAATATTTTATGCCAACAAAAACATTTTAAATGTCCTTGTTAACCTAGAATAACTTGGAAAAAAGTTTTCATTTATAATGTCACATTTATGAATGAAAACTTAATAAAAACTGATAATAATTAGAGAAAACACCAAGGCAACAGGTAACAAACACAAACTTCAACAAAGCATAATCTCACATGTGTGCAGCGAAAAATGTTTAAATTTGAATTCGGAAACGATCGTGAAATCAATTAAATGATGAACGAAAGCATTCAAAACCAAAAATTGATTCGAACCTCTGTGTTTTCCTTCGAAAATGCCAATGTTGTTAAATATTCCTTGAGTTTTGTAATTCCTTTGTATACAAAGAATATCCAGGACGTATTGTGTGTGTTTTATGTTTTCAAAATTCCTAGCTACGATTAATTTATGTTTTTATTACAGTTGTTAATAGACAGAAATAAATGATTACAATGCTGAAATAAATGCTGGACAATTCATACAGTATTATCCCCGAACCAAGCAGAGCTTGTGTTATGGGTACTAGTTAACTGATATACATAATACAATACCGATATTTACGTATTCGTACGAATGTTTGTTCCAAGGCTGGAATCGAACCCACCCTCCTGCATCACAGGCCTTAGGTCTTAGGTTACCCAGTACGTTTCTGCGGATAACCGTTCACGCTCCTTCGTCACGAAGAAGGGACAAGGTACTTTTTATACACTACATACATGGCATTAAGTTCTTTAAGGGTACCTACACATTAATAAAGCAGTTGTTAGGTTATTTTAGTTAATTTATCCCCGAAAGCTCAAGCATAACTTAGATTTTAGTCACGATATATTGAATTAGGTAATCTTTATCAATAAAGAAAATTACAATCAAATAATAGAAACAAAATAGAACTAATTGAAGCAGTTGGGATAACTGCTGACTGTTGTAAACAATCTACTGGTAGCTCAACTGATCCATATCAAACCGCTGCTGTCTGCATTGCCCCGCTATATGGCAATGTTGATGTGCTGCGCAAGATACTACCAGCAGGGCTATTCACGATGGATCGAAATGAAACCGTGACTCGGAATCTGAAACATATACGCGCAAAATTCAAATATTTTAGCGGTTTTTAATATTTTCTGCGTTTTGCAAGGAATTAAACTGCCATAAAAGAAGTTTTACATAAAAAGTTAAACATTTTCTATAAACCTATGTTTTGACAAATTTCGATTTATAGCTTCTTTTGGAGCAATTATTATTAAAAGAGATTTATTAGTAATAACAGGTCTCGGGTCACGCGTCGCTTCGACTAGACACTCGTGACTCAATGGCAAAAACTGACAAAAACTCGGCATCTGAGACCTGCAGAAATCGATTATAATCCATAACACATCTAGACAATGGCTATGGTAGTGCTTTAGTCAACCTTTACAAAAAAATATGTAGCGCAGAGATGTTGACTGTCCGAACTCTGTACCTATTGGTCAATCTTGACAACCAAAAAGAAGGCGTTACTGCTGTTACCCAAAACCAACTCAAAGCAAAATATTTTCAAACTGGATAGGCAGATCTTTTACCGATGGTACATTTTTATCCTTAACCCGAGACAACGTACAAATGGATGAGTTCCTTGAAACATCTGCATTCCTATTCACATTGTGTTGCCAGCGAATAATTAATTACATCCAAAATATTCGCTCTATATTTTATTGTTGTCCGATTCGCTGCAAAGAATGCAAAATAAATAAAACGATAGAGTTTTTGTCGGATTCTAGAGTTCCGTAGATCAAAATGGAATAAATACAAACTCAATTAGTATGAACAAAAGAAACTTACTAAGTAATAAAACTTGATGGTTGGAATACGTAGATATATTTTGATGGTAACCTTTATTGACATTTAAAAAAACAATAGTTTTTTTCAATCCGATCAGTTTGTCACACTCCTGCAGTGTTTACTATGTTCAAAGTAGTACCTATAAAAGTCGACCTAAATAGGTCGATTAAGGATAATTTTCTCTATAATTTACAATAATAAAATTAATATCATTAAAACACAAAAGGCTGATTATCAAATTACTTAACTTGAATAAAATAATATTCTCAGTATTGTGCTTACTAACAGAACAATACAACATTGAAATGTAAACAGAACACTTCAACCTTTCCGCGGAACACACTTGACCAACTAAAATCTCCGAGAACCTCCGTGCGCCCACGCAGCATCAAATTTTTTGCGATCCATATTTTGATTAATGCTCAGAACTGTGCGTTTTATCGTTTTTGGATCATACCTTTTTTTAGTAGACTTTTTTGCATTGTCTGCATTTATTCTTAAAATAACCAGCATTTTTGTCCAGAACCAGCAGGTTCTGGATCATTTAAAAATATTTGTACTTTTAAAAACTTTTTTAATCATTTTATGTTGTACACAAGATCCTCTAAAGGTTCTGATTTCCGACCCTCAGCATTGCGGCTATCGACGTGACAATGAGAATTAAATTATGGATTTAACAATTTACAGCAAGTCGAATTTCCAATGACGATTCCGTTACACCTTTACCGCATTTGATAAACTTCCTCATCAATACAACAATGTCTTATATTGCATCTGTTTCTTCAATTTTCACGCCACATACAACTGCAAGTAAAGGTTTCGCACATTTATAAGACATAATAAATAACTGACACAAAATAGAAAGCGACAATGGAATAAGCACCTTGACGAATGACTGCCAATACGTTGTCTATTTTATTTCCAAAATCAAGTACTTTAAGCACTTAGACCACATTTCTTGTTAAAAGTGAAAAAAGACTCTATTTTGTTAAACTTGTGGTTTCAAATACAATGTGTAGGGTCATATTGTTGAGTTATGAACATTGCGTATAGTATTGACTCAATGGCAAATAATGCAATCATTTGACAAGATCTCTCACAATATTGTAGGGCAAAATGTGCAAATTTTGTCGCCGTACCAGTTACAAGATGTAGCGATGGCGTTTATTATGTCCTTCGGTCAAAAGTCAATAACTTTATTTCTTTAGTGCTTAATACTTAGCACTTAGACGAGTCAAATTTTATACATATACACACTTCAGTACCATTGACAGCATTTTTTCACTAATTTACTGTTAAAAATACTGGGATAGGAAATATGGGTAAAAACTTATGTTTATTATTTCTGTGTTTAGTATAAACCAATCGGACAATTTTGAGTGCATGCGCTTGCCAAAAATGTCTGTGAAACAACTAATTACTTGAAAAAAAACTCGGACTTTGTCATCTTTTTGAGAAAATGAAGGGATAAAAGTCTTAAAAAAGGAGCTGCAACTGGAATTCAGAAAAGGGTTTTGATACTTTATTCAGAAAAATATGATTCGTTGGTAGCCAAATGAAAATAATGGTTTCATGTTGCTAAACGAATAAAGTAAAAGATTTTGCGGTTTGGTACAGTTGATATATTTAAGATGCGTACGGTTTATTCCTATTCAGAAAAGTATTAAGAAACAAAGTATTTTTTAATTAAGTTTTGTGTTAATGTAAATTATTTTTTAAATACATACAGTATCTTGGACCACAGTCCTCGATGCTCGTATTAAATCGACACTGCAATGATAAGTGGGGGGTCCGACAGACCCTACTGCACAAAAACGTGTCAATGATTCGAACAATGTCTCGTTGCTTTTGTGGCTGGCGAAGATAAATTACTATTGCTATTCGGATAATGTAGGATAATTTGTTGGGATTGGTCCTGTTACCAGAGTTGTGTGGATAAGACGGGTGAAAGTAAGAGTTTAAAGGCTTAAAAGACTTCGAAGGCTTCGTTTGACGAAAAAGTATTTTCAATGAACTGATTTGGAAAAATTCATTGGCAACTTTTAACTTTTTTTTTCAGGACAGTGGAAACTCCCAGGCCTGTTTTAAGTTCGGGGAAAGGGACACTTTATTAAGGACAAGATGAAGAGATAAGACTTACCTACATATCTCAAAATTTAGGTGCGTAAACTCATAAGTTCCGCACCGATTTACTCTTTCACTAAAAAAAACATATTGTAGGTAGCTTGCAAGTGTTTCTAGCGGTTTCGATTTTATTTTAATTTAATTTTAAAACCAAATTTCTTTGCTTTAAAACGTAGATTTACAACATATTTTTGTCTGAGTTATTTACAGCTTTCGACCAATCCACACTAATATCATCCTCAAAAAAATCGACTACCACTTCTTTCAGTTCACCGTCACCGCCTACCAAATACACGCATTGTGGCTACACATTGTTGGACCATCTGTTTATCTCTGTGACCAGGTGACGATGCTTATCTATTATTTTATTGATGTATGATTTATGCGCTATATTTGCAGTTGTGGTTTTCTGGTTGAGTGCGTCTAGTTTTTAACGATGAAAAGAACGAAATCAGTTTTTTTACTTTGTTTCTGCTGGCACGCGTTATTTTAGACACTATTTTAATAAAACACTGTTTTAACCGGATTGATCGCGTATATTTTATATTTTGTTTATAACCTGACGTTTCGGAGGCTTTTTAGCTTCCATGGTCACAGGCACAGTGTTTTATTATGAGTTCTCGCGAAAATAACCTTAGAATATACTACACTATTTTAAGTTATTCATATCCCATGAGAACTGATTTGGGGATTAAAAAGTATGCTAAAATATGTTTTAACATACTTTTTATCCCCCAACATACCTAGGCTATGGCTTAGGTCAGTTAAAACATTGGTTACTTTTTATCCTACAATTTTGTTTTCATCGTTCTAGAAGTAACTGTATCCAAAATTTCACTCCGATCTGTTCATAAGTTTTAGCGTGAAGAAGTTACAAACATCCATTCATATAAACTTTCGCATTTTTAATATTAGTATGATTGTTAAGCGTGTGGCCACCATCTCACTTAAATAAGTGGTCTAAGCACACAATTTTGTCAAAAGGAACTTATTCACTCTGGATTTAAAGACTCCGAGGACCTAGCATACCACAGGATTTCCTGAAGTGGTTCTTCCACGATTTGAAACTATGTTAACACGATACGTCTACTGTTAAGATAGATACTATCCTAAATATATGCGTCAAATCCTTACCTACAGACTGCCATCATCTTTATTTAAAAAAAACTATAAAAGATAAACTATACAACGTTACAATATCACATTTAAACTAAAAGATGAAAATGTTTACATCTGTCGGTCGCGATAAATATCGATAAACAGATAAATATCGGACAATTATGTTACATTGTGGAAACATTCGAGGAGATGTGGGGTAGGTTAGGGGTGAGCTATAGGGTGTGTTTTTATACCTTTTTTAGTACAACCGTTAAATTAAAAAGGGGACAAGTCCTAAGAGGGCCAAAGGAAGTCTCCTTTGTCTTTACAAATGTTATCCACGTAAGTCCAGTACTACCAACACAAATATAATTTCGTGACTACGGGAGTAAATTGTGACTGAAGCTAGCAGACATTTAGACTGCACTGAGTTAATTATAAAATTGAATTAGTAATCAATAACGTTTACTTTTTTAAGCTTACAAAAATATCTCTTAGACAAATCCAATATAAAATATTATAAAAATAAAAAATAAAGAAGAATACTTTTTGATTCAAAATTATCGACATTGCTCTAAGAATTAGTAGACTGAGTTGGCCGGCCATATCTCGCGACGAACTGTTGGCTGATGGGGTAAACGTGTTCCTGAATGTAGACCACGACTCGGCAAAAGTAGTGTAGGACGCCCTCAGGCCAGGTGGTTTAATGACCTGCAAAATACTGCAGGCAGATACTGCAGCCAGGGTGCTATAGTGCTTTTTATTGGAGGCCTATGTCCAGCATGACTACTCTAACATTGATGATGATGAAATAATGTCTTTATTGATTTAGAGTGGAAGAATTTACCATTGACGCTAAAGTATAATTATTAGGAATCTAATAATTATACGTTCAAAGGATGTCGTTATTTTGATCTACAGCTTATCGCAAACGATATTCCATTTCAAACAAGAACGTTCGATGATCAAAATTTTCAAATCATTAATCGCAATAATTTTTTTTAAAGACCACTGAATGGAACATCCTCTAACCCGAACCGTTTCAACAGTTTAGTCACAGTGTAGAGTTCAGCAGTAAGAACAGTAAGCTATAAATCGCAGCGCACTGCGGGCAACCATTGTTGTATTGAGGACCATATTGTTTGGTAGCACTTCGATTTTGCTCGGATTTGTTGCACTGTGGCGGAAGTTAGAGGAGAGAGCGGTTATTCGTATTACGTCATATTTTTAACCGAATCATATTGAATGATTTACTCAGTTGTTGTACCGGACCCTGAGAGGAACTACGTATTATATATTTCACGTAGACAGTTCTAGAAATTTGCTTTAATTTCATAAATCGCAATTATGAAAAGACTAAGACTATGTAAATCACTACTCTACTTCATACTCGTACCTACATCTAATAAGTAAATGCAAAATTATATTTAATTGGTAAAAAAAAACTTATTTTATTCTTTACGCGTGAAACGAAGAAAAGTGACCCTTCTGGGAACGGTTCTTATGTGAAATGGATTACAGTAGATTTGACAGCGTTTTTAAAAAGTTGTATTTGCACATAATAATGATATAATTATATTATATCTATAGTCAAAACGGGTACTGACTGTTTGTCACAACATAACTCGCTTCAATTCCTCCCTTGCCGATAAGTTCGGAGAGTTGAGTCGATTCTCTAAGATGCATCGGCAACAATGCAGCTTCGTTAGCTCATACGCGCGTTAGTTTTTACACGCAGGATACGCCTAGGCGTTTTACAGCTTGTTTTATGATGCTGCTAGGTTTTGATCGCGGTTTCAAAGGGTACACCTACCTACACACATCACATTACATCAACAGCCTCTAGTCCACTGCTGGACATAGGTCTACCCTGATAAACGCCTTGGAGTTGAACTGCTATGATGTACATATTACATTGTGTCCCTTAACAATATTTCTGTGTCCCATAGCAACAGGGCTCTTCAAATACTTAGTTTCCGAGTTTTGAACACGGAATCTGATTAGATTCACGCGAAAATGGAATTTGTTAGAGTTTTTCAGTAATTTTCGCGTTCTACTCTACAAAGAATGTGTATAAACAGCGGAAAAGGAGTTCCCCTCAAAAGCACTTTAGTCCTTCCGAAATAAAAATCGTAAATTTCTCAACCAACAGTACACGCCTCTGTCTGTCTATGTAGTTCCCATCGGTGGGAACAACACATTAAAATTACTGATTTGGGAGAATCTCCTCTCAGCCCAATAGGTAAAAAATAAGAATGATCATTTTACACTTAACAGTGGGATATGTTGGTCCAGATAAATGCCCAAAAAGAGACACGTACCCTAGTTTTAAAAAAAAACCTTGTCTAGTTTCTAATCCCTACTTTGGTACCTCACATTATAGGGTAGGTGGTATAATACTTGATTGCGGTTTTGACATATTGTAAGGTTTATTGAAACTGCTGCACGTATCCCTCTTATGATAAGGCATATATTCAGACTTTATAGTTACAAGAAAGATTAAAAAACTTGCTTGACGTGCCAATTTCGAATGCAATATAGAAACATTCGTGGCGTTAGTCACCCAAAACACTAACATTATGTAAATCTACTTACGCCGAAGTAAATCACAGGCCAAGGTTGAACTGCGTAGGACGTGTTATATGCATTGCTGTTATCTATTGTAGCAACTTCCAGAATAATGCACTGTGGTAACTAAGCACGAATTAAATATTACAAACAATCGATAATAATATGATCTTCCCTGGAATATGTATCAGCCTTTAGTTAGGGATGCCACGTGTGTACACTAACCTAGCGCCTTCTTGCAGGGACATCAGTAAGGGCCGGCTCCGCAACATCGGCGGAGTCCCTCAAACGGCGGAAATAAGCTAATCTTGACCGAGAGCCGTTTGGCGTGGAAACCCTTGTTCCTGAGACACATGCAATTTATAAAAATCTTACCAAACTTCTCAGTCCACGGGTGATCGGAATGCTGGCTTCTATTTTAGTGTCAACGAATTAGTATTGCCATTCAACGTGGCAAATTGATTTTATATAGGCGTAAATCGTCATCGTCATCATTAGCTTAGGTATGTTAGTCCACTGCTGGACATATGCCTCCAATGAACGCCATAGAGCCCTGTCTTTAGCTTGACGCATCTATCATCTGCCTGCAGCCTTTTGCAGGTCCTCATCCCACCTGGCCGGAGGACGTACGTCCTACACCACGTTTACCAAATCGTGGTTATGGTGGTAGACGTAGATATAATTTGTCGTGCCGTAATTTGTTGGTTGTTCGAATAAGTCACTATAATCCAAAATTCTACTAAACCGTCTTCTAAAATCTAGGTATTCCTGGTCTACATTTTGTTATCAAATTAAACAATGGATTAATGGAAATATACACAGGACAGGAAAAATTGCGTCTTATCGTATCGCACGCTGAGCAAGTAAGTTAGCATGTGAAAACAAGAGAGTAAGAATTCTAATTATTGACAAAACGAACCTATTACGCGGCGTCCCATCATTTCACCATAATTTCTTTCGTCCAGTGGCAACGGAAGACCTGCAACCTAAAGAAATAAAACATTAAAACTGCAATAAAAACCCATGGAGAGTTCAAATATAACGATAATATTTATTTAAGTAAATTGACAATGTGTAGCAACTGTACCTACTACTTCTAGTAGATTTAAGTATTTTAGATTCCTTTCCCAAAAAGGTCAAATACCTACTAACCTAGAACGCCCACGCCAATTCGCACTCCGTATAAATGATCTTATAACACGATTTACTGAATTATTCACTGAACACATATTTCCCACAAGAAATTGTCTGGTATTCAGTAACGGACATATTTGATCAGGATTGATAGCTTTAATATGGTTACAATCAGTTTCAAGGTTTTGTTGATATACCTAACTAACGAAATATTAAAGATTCAGCTACTTCTGAATCAAACAGCGAAAGCAACCTTACTATTTTCAGGAATTTCCCATCGAATACTAAGTTTTGTCATGTCGAAGTGTTCAAAAGAAAAGAAGAAGAAAATCAATTTAATGGCCCACAAAGATCACGAATACACAATAAAAAACCTTATAAATAATAATAATAAATTTTATTTAGAATGAACAGAAACTTGTTATGTCTAAAATACAACGGAACACTGGAAAGCGCATAAGTTAAAAACTGTGTCGCACCTCCCAGCGCCCAAACTCAGGATATGGTTAAGACCGAATTCACCAAACAGAAAGCATGGTTTCACATTAATAATTAATTCTAACATAGATCCTCTAAGAGTCTCCATCATGTTAACCAGGTCCTGGCTCAGCTTAATGTTGCTCCACAGAAATTTGACCAACGCTGGATTTCTTCTCCTTTGGTGCGTGCGCGTCTAAACAGCTGACCGACTGTACATGAAAAAAGACCAATGTACACATTGTACACTTAACTACTTTGTAATTTTCTATCGACTAAGAAACATAACATTGCAACTAAATAATTATATTTTTAAGAAACAAAACGAACAAGAAAAATGACGAGAAACTGCACAAAATACACCAAAATACCACCGAAATTTACTGTCTTGGCATCTATGGGACAAAACACTAATTAATTCTAATTTGCTACGTAGTTCTTGCATCCCTTTCAATCAATCAGTACCTACTCGTATCTGTCCAGCCCTTGTATAATTTCCCGAATAAAAAATATTCGGTCTAGTAATGGACTTAAGTGACTGACTTCACCTAACTAAAGATCCTATTAACTACAAAATACGAAGCCTTTAACCCCTGATTTACTCTCGTAATCCTTATAACCAGATCAAGGCTATCATACAAAATTTAAATCAATTTAAATGCAATGCGACCTATATCACCCATAATACGATGAAAGTTGTAAATTCCTTCCCAAGTGGGCAACAAAGCATATTCTTTAAGTAGCAATGAATTATAATGTGAACCAGAGGTGGTAGGTAGCCAGGTAGTTAAAGTCAACGAATGTCTATTAAATTCTTATTTAAGGGCCTGAACCAATTGTCAATAGATTTGTCGAGCCCCGCTGCACAAAATACGACTTTTAAATCGATTGTTACAATTTTGTTCTGATCTTGAATTTATAGGCACTTCAGAAGCATTATTCAAATTGTGTTCTACTTAAAATTGAACCTTATATCGATCTGTTACAGTTAAGTTTGGTCCGGGTTAAAAGTCAAGCGTTTGGAAATGTAACTTTGGTTTTAAATAGTGTCATCACGGTCGATAAATAAAATTAACCGAAAATGCCCTACAAAACGCTTGCTACCCTAGTTACCCAATAATGGTGAGGGGTGAAAATATTTTGACATTCTATTAAAAACCCTCATCTCATCTCTTTTGACTGGAACCGACGTTTTTTGTCTTTGGGAGAGCTTTAGTTTTGTGTTCGGAGTTTCTCTGAAGGATAGAATTCGTAACGAATACCTACATCCAACAGAGAACCAGGGTTATCGACATAGCTCAGAGGATTAGCAAGCTGAAGTGGCAGTGGGCTGGCCATATCTCGAGAAGAACTGATAACTACTGGGCTAAACGTGTTCTTGAGGAGACCATGACTCGGCAAACGTAGTGTAGGACGCCCTCCGGTCAGGTGGTATGATGATTTGCGAAAGACTGCTGGCAGATGCTGGATGCGTTAAGCTGAAGACGCTATGACGCTCATTAGGGGAGGCCTATATCCAACAGTGGACTACTATATAGGCTGATGATGATGATTTTTTAGCTTTAGTTAATATCAACAATTTATTTCACGAATAGCGAATTTGCGATCTAAAACTTATGTTTGATTTTTTTGTATCTCCTATCAATTCTTAGATAATCCTTGCAGCTCAGTCAGTTGTATTCCCAGGGAGTACAGGCTCAGGCGTGTATGTCGCTTCCACACAATTTAAAACCAAAATCTCTTCATGACCACTTATAAATCTTAACACATCGTCGGCTTTCAATACAAAATCAGTATTAACGCAACAAAAGCCATGATTTGTAGCGAGCAAGCCCCATAAATAAAGGGACCTATAGATTTGTGTTGTTGTAGAAAAAAATCTTTATTTATAGCAAGTTATGAGAGATAGAAATCTGGGGTAACAAGGCTCGTAAATTTGAAAATATTGTCAACAAGTTATTATAAAGTTGTATTGGTAAAACTAGTTGTATGAATGCCACAACATTGTCAAGATAAGTTTGAAGATAATAGATTTCAAAGTGAATAAAAACTTGGCGCGTCGTAGAGACAAAATTAAGTAGGTACTTTGAGGATAACCTACTACAAAACTGCAAAGGGTTGTATGACTGTTACCAATCTTTGTAAGTAATGCTTTATAGCTAGCATATAAAAAAACATTTACGTTGGCATGTTCACACTGCTTCATCTTCCGGCCCCAAAGAAAGCAGAGCTTGTGTTATAGGTACTAGATGATAGTTATACATAACAATTAACGTGTAAAACAAAACATACTTGTTAGGCTTTTGGTCCTACGTCTAACCTACCCCGGTCGTGTCGGTCTGCTGTTCTATCGGATTATTAGAGTGAGGGTATAGAGGATGCACCTGTGTTTGCGCGCACACTAGTGCACTAAAATATGTCCTGTACACCTGGCTAGTCTTCGTTGAAACTGGCCGCCTTGGTTGAAATTCGGCCAGGCGGACATCATTATACACACTTGTAACAAGTACCTGTGGAGAAAGCAAGTATTTGTTGAAAGTATAAAAAAATTTGCTGAAAGCATTAAAAAAGGTGGCCTTTCCACGTCAGGGAATGACAACGGACCAACCTATCAGTACTCACATATCCACGGAACATGCCTCCCCCAAGACAAGTGGGGTTTTGCAATAATCCCCAAGCTTGGCAGGGGGATTGGTGACCGCAGTAGAGGTGTTAAGAATACACAGGAGGAAGCTCCTATCCTTCCTATGGCAGGTTCCTTTAGTCGGCTCATACTATATCTACGAGCTGAGCTAGTGGGGTCGATACTTACGCCGCGACTGCCAGGGCAACGGGTCGATGACGATGACAATTCAGAAAACACAACTGAAAATTATAAACGTAACTGTCTCTTAAATTTAGATCATGTCGATAATCAGAACTCGACCCACAACACTATTTATATCGACAACGATACTTGTCGAATTATGCTAATGTTACCCGATAGCTAACGATACTATTGTAGACCATTGTCAGGCTATGACTAAGTACGGCTTACCGAATTTACTTATTGACAAAGATGATGTAGGGGAAGAGGTGATGTTGTTGAGTTTTTTTTTGGATCTGCAACCATTCAGAAAGCTTTTTAGATGTTGCTTAACATCAGCTAATAAGGCTTTTTCTACATTTTAGTCTTGCTTGCTTGTTTCTGGACTGTTTTCCGCAACTAGGCCACAGATGGGCCCCTTTTTTTGTCATACATTTTAGTCTTTACTTTATCTAAATTGTCCGCTCCGACAATTTGGTTAAAAGACTAAATTGTCCGCGCTGCCATGACTGCTTCGTTTAGCATTTTAAAGTAAGTGAATTTGTGTAACTTTTTAGCAGAAGTTTCGGAGTCAAGTATCCATTCTGCACTTGTAAATCTAGAATTCCACACCTCATTACAAATTCAATATTAATAATTTATCTGGAGCCGGCGTGGGCGCCGCAAGACAATGCGCTGTACTGATTTTTATTGAAGACCCACAGTTGGGCAACTCCGCCATTGTTGTCACAGTTTGACAACTTCATACGCACGTGGTTGCTGGTGAAGGTAACGACTTCTAAACTGAATTCTCTAAGTGACTGGGATTAAATGGGATGGAATAATTTTGAACTAAAACAAAAGTTTTGTGCTTAGTATCGTGCTTTCACTTTCCATCTGATGAGATTAAGGTCAAACGAAGGTCTACAATTTTTTTTATGTATTTGTCATATATTTTTGACAAGGTGTTTCTGTCCCAGGTGTGATATGTGTGTGTGTTTATTATAATTGTCGAAAAATATATTATTCTAGGAAAAAACAATAATATATAGGACCTCTAATTTCGTAGTTATCTACCGCAATATATTCAATGCCGTCCATTTCATTAAAAACCATTACCGAAAAGTTCGTCATGTTTCATTTCACGCAATATTAATTGACTAAATTACTTTTAGATGTTTAAAGTATTTCATTGATCCAAAATAATTTCAGTTCTAACTTAATTCATTCCGCGTAAAAGAAAGAAAAAGAAAAAACAAAGAAAAAGTGATCTTTCAGGGAACAGTTTCTATGTGTAACGGACTATTAAGTACACAACACACATAAACATAGTCTTTTCAATGACTTACAGCCATAACTTAAAATGATTAAGGCCCTATACTACCCTAAATCAACTCCGCCGGAGCTCCAAATCATCCAAACTACTAAACATTTAGCTTTTAAATTAATATATGGTAAAGTTCGGGACTTACTCTATCTTTGTATTGTATTGTATTGTATTGTGTACTCTTGTATCCGCACTGAGACTCAAGTTGGTCCATTGTGCGTGGTTTCTGCTAGCGCAGCCAGCCTAACTCCGTCCAGAAGCGCAGAATCTTCCTGGGGTCTTCACAGGCTTCGCGGAGTGACCTCGGTTGATTGAGGATTTCGTGTCTTTGCGCCGTTACTCCCTCGCATTCCAGGACTACGTGGGCAGCTGATTCTTCGTCGCTGAGACATCCTCTGCAGAGAGGGCTGTCTGTTGCTCCGATGGTGAAAAGGTGTTTATTTAGTGGGCAGTGTCCTGTGAGTGTCCCCACTAGGACTCGTAGGTCCAATCTGGTCAGGTTCAGAAGGCGTTTGGTTAGCCTTGGTGATACAGTCGGAAGTGCTGCTCTTGCCTGGCGGCATTCTTGCAGGTGAGTCCACCGTTCGTTATGTGTTTCTTTGGTTTTGACTCTTATCCATGTTCGGAGTTGGGAGAATGGTATGGGAAGGAACGGAGGTGGGCCTATGGTCGGCGTGTCCGAGCCTTTCCGTGCCAGTTCGTCAGCGGCATCGTTACCCAGTGATCCGCTATGCCCCTTGATCCATTGAAGGGTTATCCGGTTTTTGGAGGAAATCCTCTCAAGTGCCAAGTGACATTCGTGTACGAGCTTGGAGTTACAGCTGTTCCCTGCCAAGGCTCTGAGTGTAGCAGCACTGTCAGACAGGATACGCACGCACTGGTTATTTATATCCCTTCTCTGCACAGCTGTAGCTGCTTCGGTTATAGCTGCGCATTCACATTGAAATATGGAGCTGTGTTTACCTAAGGTCATTGATACATTAATGTTGAGATCCATTGAGTGAATCCCTGCTCCCGTGCCCATATCAGTCTTAGAGCCGTCCGTATATATTCTGACTTCGTGGGTGCCTGATTCATCTCTATGATCTTCATGTAGTTGTATCTGGTAGTGTTTGTTGAGTATAGGTTTGCTGGGTATTCTGTCACAGGGGGCCGCTAGGAGGGGTTCGTAGGCTAAGGCCCTGTCCAGGATCTGAGCATGTGGACTATCTGTGGCCCCCCAGAGTCCCATGTTTCGTAATCTCAAAGCAGACATAGTAGCCTCTTGTTGTATGTATAGGTCTAGTGGCGCTAGGTCTAGTATAACCTCTAGGGCAGCGCCCGGTGTTGTTCTCATGCAGCCTGTTATCGCCGAACACGCCAGTCTTTGGAAGCGTTGTAGTCTGGTTACTACCGTGTTCAGCTCGGTTCTTGTCCACCATACTATGGCTCCGTATGTTAGTATTGGTCTGATGACAGCAGTGTAAAGCCACATGGTTATCTTTGGCGAGAGTCCCCATGTTTTCCCTAGCATTCTGCTGCATTGGTAGAAGGCAGCTGTGGCTCGCTGCAGTTTGTAGTCAAGATGTTTGTTCCACAACAGTTTACTATCCAGTATGACCCCTAGATACTTGACTTCGGTTTTCAGAGTTATTTCGGTGTTGAATAATCTTGGTAGCTTCAGGTTTCCTACGTTGCGTTTGTTGGTAAACATTATCAGTTCTGTTTTTGTAGGGTTGACTGATAGTTCATGGTCGTTGCACCATGCTTCAATGGTTTTAAAGGCGTGTTTCATAAGGTCACATAGTGTGTTCTCGAAGCATCCGGTTGCTAGGATCGCGAGGTCATCCGCATATCCCACCGTCACCAGTCCGTGGCCGTTAAGCCTACGGATGAGCTCGTCAACGACTATGTTCCATAGTAGGGGCGATAGCACTCCGCCTTGGGGGCAGCCCCTAGCTACTACACCTCTTGTGGTTTCATTGATGGTGACTTGTATTGCTCTATACCTGAGCATGTTGTTTATCCACTCTGACAGAGTCGGTGCGACACCGTATTTGGTGAGTGCTCTGTGGATACTGGTAAATCTGGTCTTGTCAAAAGCTCCTTCAATGTCGATGAAGGCCGCCAAAGTTGGTTGTTTTGACGATAATCCACTTCCGATACGTGCTACCACGCTGTGTAGGGCGGATTCTGTTGATTTGCCTTTGCTGTAGGCATGTTGCTGCGGGTGTAGTGGCTTGTGGGAGAGTATGTTGTCTCTTATCTCTCTATCACAAAGTCTTTCAAGTGTTTTCAGAAGAAATGATGTTAAGCTTATGGGCCTAAACGACTTAGGTTGGGTATAATCACTTCTTCCTGGTTTTGGTATGAATACCACTTTCACTTCCCTCCATTGGTGCGGTATGTATCTGTTAGCAATGCACGCTCTAAAGATGCTGACAAGGCGATCTGCTAGAATGCTACTGCACCATCTGAGCATACCTGGAAAGATCCCATCCAGACCAGGTGATTTGAAGGGAAGGAAGCTGTTGATTGCCCAGAGTACCTTTTCGCGGTTAATCAACTCGTGGGCTGTTTTCCAGTCAAGGTCGGTGGGTGTTTGCTTTGAGATTTCCTCCCACTTGTAGGTGTCGGTTACCTGACAGCCTGGGAAGTGTGTACTCAGAAGCACTTCACTGGTTTCAGCATCTGTTTTGGTGTAGGTATTGTCAGGTTTGATGAGGCAGCCAAGAGCGTTTTGCTGCTCATTTGAGAGGATGTTCTTGATGCGGGTAGCCTGACTGTTGTTTTCAATGTTAGTGCAGAATCTTTCCCAACATTCTGTTTTACTTGTGCGAATACGTTTTTTGTAGGTTCGTTTCGCATCATGGTAAGACTCCCAGTCTTCGTCTTGTCTGGTGTTTATAGCTCTGTTGAACAGTTTCCTTACTTTGCGTCGGAGTCTCTGCAGTTCGGGACCCCACCACTGTCCTTTCGTCCTTCGTTTGGGCGAGACAAGCGGGCAGGCTTGTTCAAAGCTGTTGGTAAGAATTTGTGTTAGTTCGTTAGTGTAGAGGTCTAAATCCTCAATTGTTGTTAGATTAGGTAGGTTGGGCTTTGCAGACAGTTCTGATTTAACCAATTTGAAGAATTTAGTTATGTTCGTCTTACGTGGAACGCGCCTAGGTTGTGGATTCGGTAGTGACATTTCCAGTTTAAACCTTATCCATCTGTGGTCTGAACATGAAGCCTCGGTGGAAACATGCCAGTCCTTGATGGTGGTGAAAGCCTGTGCAGTGGATAATGTTAGATCAATTATTGTTTGGGCTCTAGATGTTACAAAAGTTGGTTCCGAGCCCTTGTTCAGTAGGAGAAGGTTAGTAGATATAAGATAATTTACCAGTTCGTCTCCTCGGTCGTTACATCTGGCGCTATTCCACAGCGTGTGATGTGCGTTGGAGTCGGTCCCGATGATGAGTTCGAGTTTCTCCCTCTCGCAGTACTCGATCAGGGCCGTCAGGTCGGGTGTGGGTGTTGCTTCATCGCTTGGTTGGTAGGCAGATGCTAGAACTATTTGCGATATTGAGCTGTTGTGGTTGGGAGATAAGTACAGTCTAGCAGCGGTTAGGTCTCTGGAACAGAGTTCGGTTATTAAAAGTGTTTTAGCAGTATTCGGAACAACAATACAGGTTCTAAGGTTGCTTACTGTTGTGTTCGCGAGAAGCCTGCTCCCTGGTGTTTTGAGGCCACAGATTTGGCCTCCTCTGATCCACGGTTCTTGAATGAGAGCCACGGTTTGGGGGTGTTCCTCCAGCACTCTGCGTAGGGACGCGGTAGCCGTTAGGCTGTGCTGGAGGTTGGCCTGGATGAAGGGTGTGGCGGGAGGCGGTGGATCAGTTGGAGGTGTGGCAGGAGGTGGTGGGTCAGTTGGTTTATGGGGAGCGCTTGATAGGAGAGGAGTCGAGGTCGCATTCACTACTGTCGCTCCCCTCCATATCGAGAAAGTGCTCCTCAGATAAGGCGTCAGGTGGATCCTGGACATCCATAGGTTCCGGCCCCGGGGGTGGTGGTGGAGCCGGAGAAGGGCCTGCCGCGTGTCCCGAACTGGGGCCGGGCTGTGGGCCAGGGTCAGCCGTGGGTCCCGAAGAGGGATTAGGCTTCGGACCGGGGGGGTTGGGTCCAGGATTGTTGGAGGAAGCTTCAGTAGCGCCCCCGCACCCGCCCTTCGGAGCATCCTTCTCCAGAATGTGGAGGTAGATGTTGCCGAAGAACCAGTACAGTCGGCGGTCCTGACGCTTCACGGTTTCGACGTCAGACTCGGGAACGCGGAGAAGAAGGTGAGTGCCGGGGTTTTCCCCTTCCTCACGCTTGTCGACGCGGATCAGTTTCCACGAGTTGACTTTTAGTGTTGGGTTTTGTGCCGCCAGGATCTTGCGTATTGCATCGGCCTCCTTTTTCAGGTTGGGGACAAGCAGTCCACACAAGATCCTTCGCTCGATCTCCGCTTGCCTTTTTAGGACAAGCTTTGACCCAGCTATTGGCGACTTCTGTTCTTGGACCTGCCGGCGGAGCCACTCCAACGCGAAGTCGTCCTCACACCAGAATTTGAGGACGCCTTCGCTGAAGTGTGCTTTGCCTCGGAAGCGGACTTTCGAGGCCTGGAGCGCTGTGCTCGGTTCGAAGAGATCACTCTCGAAACAGTCTTCCAGTCTATCACGCACTTCCAAGGCTTGCTCCTCCGTCAGGTCTTGGTAGGGTTCGAGCATTACAGCTACGCAGAGGTCGTGCGACCTAAAGGCTGCCGCGTAGCTGACAGACTCCGTTCTCTGGTCTTGGTTGGACTCCGACTTTTGACGTTTACTATCTTTATTAGGTGTAGTACTGTCATCGAGTCGGGGTCGTTTGGAGCTTTCAGGTCGTGCTGGTGGGGTGAGCCGGGCCTGCTGTACCCGCCTGCCCGCGCGGTTCCCTCTGGGCTTCAACGATCGACGGGGAGTCTGGCCACTTTCGGTTGACGCCAGCGCTACCGAGGTCGCAGCTGTTGTCGGGGCTTTTTCGGTGGGACAAGTCCCTCCTACTGGAGCCCTGGACTCTGCTCTGGGTCCGAGCTGTCCATCGTCAGTAGCCGTCTTCTCCGTCTTCGTTTCCACCTGTTGGGTCTTGCTAGGGGGCTGGGACGTCTGGTGGGGTTTCTTGCCCTTCTTCTTGTCCTTCCTTTTGGAAGTAACAAGGTTCCAGTTAGGTCCGGGTGTTGGTATGGCAGCAGTTAGAGCTGACAGGTCAATGACCGTCTCTCTCGGAGAAGCCCCGAAGGGCGCTCCGACTGACGAGACTTTACGGGGGAAGGACTGTCTTGCCGCATCCGAGGATGCAGCCGTGGACGTCGAAGGTTGGTTTTGCGCGTTTGTTGACGCAGCGGAGGTTGAAAAGGGCGCATTCGAAGACGCAGCCCTACCCTTTGGTTTGGGTTTATTGGGTCGTTTTAATAAAAGCAAGTCATTGCCCCCCCCAGAGTACGAGGGGCGGCCCGAGCTAGGCTCGGGGAAGGATTCTCCGGAGGGTATTCCTCCGGTACGTTCCTGGGGTACCAATCTCTTGTGATTTGCTTCCATTTTTGTTGGATTTAGAGGGTTTCCTTCCCCTTGTCGGATTATTGGCCGCCGCTAACAATATCCCCCGAGAGGGAAATTATTAACGGTGGGAACCGGGGTGCACCGGCCCGCCACCTACTACCGTTCCCCAGGGACGAATCCCCGAGGACAAGTAATAGTACGGGCTCACTAGGAGGTTATCCGACCACGACACCCCTACTCTATCAATCATATGTTTCGAAAACACGACTCCTTAAAATTTTCTCGATGAAAAAAAATCGCAGTTACCAAATTGTTACTAAACCTTAATTTCTCATAAAATACAGAAGTTAAGATCTTGAGAATAAGCATGGTAATTGGAATAAGTATCAAGAACATTTTATTTGTTTAGTTTTTTTTTCAAATATTGTTCTAATTAAAAGAATATAAGCAAAAACATGTTTTTCAGGCTTGCGTTGCTTTGCCCTGTCCGCTCCTATGAACGCGAAATCCTATATCTATCCTTTTCTCAAAATGGCGTCGTATGGTACCCCCTTAAGTAAGTAAGTACAATTTTAAACAACTTGCATGTCACAGCTTCTCATACTTACATAACACCCAATCAATACAACACCTATTTACAAAACGTTGTATAAATAATTTTTCGCATAATTATTTTTGTCAGCGCAAAAGGCAAACTCTCTCCTGCCATTATGATAATCGAATGCCATCTTCATTACTCGATTGTGTAAGTATCGATCATTAATTTAAACAGGTATTCGATTCGATCCATATCGCTGCGTATTATATTTTATATCTGTAATCGATATTTTGTATTCGGGTTACGATATCGAAATATTTCTAGGTAAGGAAGCGTCTGTGGCTTTGCTTACGAGAAAAGATCGGTAAAATAAAAATAAGTTTCTTGAAGAGAAACCTATGAAATTCGCGTACGTCTCAATTTTACCAAAAATTTGATGTAATTTAATATTCATCATTCATCATCATCAGCCTATAGTAGTCCACTGTTGGACATAAGCCTCCCCTAATGAGCGCCATAGCGCCCTGTCTTCAGCTTGACGCATCCAGCATCTGCCAGCAGTTTTTCGCAAATCATCATCCCACGTGATCGGAGGGCGTCCTGCACTACGTTTGCCGAGTCGAGGTCTCCACTCAAGAACATGTTTACCCCAGCGGTTGTCGGTTCTTCTCGAGATATGGCCAGCCCACTGCCACTTCAGCTTGCTAATCCTCTGAGCTATGTCGTATGTAATTTAATATTAACAAAGACTAGTAAACGAGATTATTAAACACAGACAATTCACACAGAATTATTTAGCCCCAAGCTAAGCAGCGCTAGCGTTATATGTATGTACTAGATAACTGATATACTTAGTACAACTTACCAAATACACTACGTTAATAGATATTTTAATTCCATGTACAGTACGCGTCAGAACTAAGTATCCCTCTTGTCTTAGAGAGATAGGGAGATAGGGGATACTTAATTCTGACGCGCACTGTACATAAAAAACATCCAGAACACCCGGAACAATATCTGCAGATAACTGCGTACTAAGATTTGTCCCGGGGCGGGAATCGAACACGCAACCTCCTACGTCGTAAGACTTTCGTAACAGACACAGAGGTCTTCAATAAAAGCTAATACATCTATGTCTATTTATTACTATTTATTTATTTTCAGATTTTGCTAATATCTTAAATAAATAGATATACATTTCAACTATAACATTTATTTCTAAATCGTTTTCAGGCAGGTTAATAGCGCACAAGCTCTGCTTATCGTGGCGTTGTGTTTCCAGCGTTTATTAATAATCATAAATTAAAGCTCCTAGCCAAAAGAATTTCACGAATGGTCAACTCGACCGAGCGGTACGAAATTTTCGGTGTCAGTTGTCAAACGACTTAATAAAATGTCATACAAACAAACAAATTGTCTTCAATATAAGTGAGAGGCAGCTCGTAATAACGATGATCATTGGAATGCCGATAGCGAGAATAAATCGTACGTGTCAGAGTTGGGATTTCGGAAGGCACCGTTAAGGAGGAATGCGTCTGATTTTGGTTAAGGAGTCATCACATCAAATACAACAGGTAGAATAAATAAATAAATAAAATAAATAATGTTAGACAATACATACAGCATTGTCTAGCCCCAAGCTAAGCAGAGCTTGTGTTTTGGATACTAACTGTTATGTATACATAATACAATACATAGATAGATATTTTTTTTATACATAGACCAGTACACCCGGAACAAATATCTGTAGATCGTAAAAACATAAGTCCCGAGGCGGAAATCGAACCCGTAACCTCCTGCGTCGCAGGCGGACCTTCCACCACCGCGTTAGAGAGGTCGTCCAATAATAAGATCAAAGAATAAGTTCTACGTGAAGTGCGTGAGTGTATCACTCATACCAATTTCCCCGGTAATTGGTTCATTCATTTTGTTTTTTATTCGTAACTACCAACCCGCCCTGGCTTCGCACGGGTGCAATGCTGATGTATTATACATACAAACCTTCCTCTTGAATAACTATCTATTAAAAAAACCGCATCAAAATCCATTGCGTAGTTTAAATAATTAATCTAAGCATACATAGAGACAGACAGCGATTTTTTAATGACAATAAGCACAAGGATCAGTCTAGTAGTAATTTCGTCTTTATTTATTTTTTCGAATACTAGTCAGGGTTTTTTTATATTCTTCCCGTGTTCTGTGATCGAAGCAGAACGTTCCCCTGTAAGTTTGATCCTTCATTTTTGTTACACCCTGTATTATCGTAAGAAGCATAAAAAACCAACAATCTACAAATAACATCACTCATAACATAACACACATCGATTGTCTATCGATTCGCGCCGCTATCGAGATAAAACAAATCGATATAGTCCGATCGATTGATCCGTTTGATCGATCTCGGGCGATGATGATTTATTTATGTTAATATCGAGTGATTGATGCGGTCATCGCATTCGAATAATTTATTTCAAGTAAGTGAGAGTTTCGGGGTTAGAAAGTAAGTTGTTTTGCTGTTTTTTAGGGTTCCGTACCTCAAAAGGAAAAAGGAACGCTTATAGGATCACTTTGTTGTCGGTCTGTCTATCTGTCAATCCTCTTTTCTCAGAAACGCGTGGAGGTATCGAGTTGAAATTCACGTCATATACTCAAGTTTGTAATTTCTTGGAGTCGCAATATAAACCAAACTTCTAAATCAACGCAATCAAAAGTTACAGCCGTTTATGCCCAATTTTTTGAATTTCCCAAGGGAACCACATGCACACAAAACCGGTAAAGTACTTTCCGTTGACCCAAAAACATGAAAATTGGCAAGAAGTAATGTATTGTAGCACAAGTAAAGGAAAAATTCCGTATACCATGCATTTGTTGTTAATTCCCAAAATAAATTTTTGATCCTCGCTATCGACTACTAACCTTTAAGGTACTTCCCGTTGACCCAGAATCATGATATTTGGCAAGAAACAATTTCTTTTAATTAAACAATTACACGGAACCCTCGTTGCAAGAGTCCGACTCGCATTTGACGTTTTATTTTATCTAGTTTAGTTTGATTTATGGCTTGAATTATTGGGATAAATAATAACTTACCTGCCTAAGTGAAGTTTTTATTAAGAAGTTGTTAGGTTGTAAACAATGATCATGTTATTGAACTTAACCAACATACATACCTACTTAGTAAACGTTTTTTGATATTAAATGTTTCCTTTGAATAACTTTTAATAATATGTTAAACCATGATAAATAAATAATGCTTAAATTATCATCCATAGAAAACGCCCAGAACACCCGGAATAAATATCTGCAAATCGTACAAACACCCGAGGTGGGAACCGAACCCGCAACCAATTGTGTTGCAGGACCTTCGCCTGTTGAGCCATGGAGGTCGTCGAAAATAAATTGAGTTTCATTTTCCGATTCTCACTCCATAAAGTTTAAAATAATGATTTGCAATAAACTTCAAATCATGGCCCGGTTGCAATAATGGCCGTACAAGGAGCTATTATGGCCCAATTTGGCCATATTTACAAGTAAATCGGTCCAATTTGGCATAAAATTAATAAAAAAAATGTAACTAACACTTAATAAATGTAAAACGGTATGGAAGTAATGACTGTTTTATCATTCATTTTTCACAATCATTTTTAGGGTTCATTAGGATACTTGTAGAAATTGTTTTGAAAGAGTTTGTTGTAAAGCATCATTGACTTCAATATAAATTGATTACTAGTACATGAGTAAAAATATTGAAGTTATCCAATTATTATCACACCACACGCATTGCACTATCTCTCATTATAACCTCAGGTTTGCTGTAAGAAAACTCTTTTAGGGTTAAGCTCGCCTTTAGCAAGCTCGCTATGATGTACATAGCCATTAATTGCTAACTTTATGTATTATATTTCTTGTGTGTACAATAAAGAATTTATTATAGATAAAATGAATGATAGAATTTACTTTATCCTCTTGCAGATAAAAACAGCTTTTGCACCCCGATTTCGAAGAGCAAAAGTACTCTTTCCTCGCTGAGGTGGGACGAAAAGTTACGTGTTGCACTCCAGTGCTGAGTGATTTTTTACCTCGTGCTCTTTTGATTTCCTCGCTAACGCTCAGAATTCAAAATTTTAGAATCCTTCGCTAGCTCGATCATCAAAATTTAGCACGCCGTTAAAAAACAACAGTTGTTTTTTAACGGCGTGCTACTTTGCACTCTTGTATAACAAATAACTATTCCTATTTGTTATTCTATCGTTTTAGTTAATAATGATTATGGGCAATTATGTGTGCAAGAAATAAAAAGATTTTATTTTATTTGTTTATTATATCAGTTATCGTTACCCATAATACAAGTTCTACTTACTAGACGGGCTAGATGATGCTGTATGGATAATTCAGGATTATTTATTATTATATTCTCGCTCTGAGCTAGGGATGCTTTGGCGTTTGATGCCTATGTACATGTACATGAATATTCCTAGTAGGTACATAACTTAATTACCTTAACTTCTGTATTTACCTTAAGTTATGTACCTACTAACTACTACTGTACTCCCTCCCTCTCATAATCTGATGATTATGAGAGTGATGGAGTAGAGAGTGCACAACCTGTGTTTGCCCATACACCTGAGCACTATAAAGTTTCCTGCACACTAGGCTAGTTTCCAAAAATACTGGCCGCCACCGTGGCCAAGTCGAGGAGGAAAACAGGACATCTTCTGAATTTTCTCCTGGATTGCGTACAAATTATGTACTGTTGTCTGATCTTGTGAAATAATCTATTTATTAATATATCAATTATCTTACTCAAAATACCATTAAAATTAAGGATTTTCTCCACCAAACCGCAAAACTCCCTAATTTCCCTCGTGTAATTCACACGAAATTACGAGTAAATTTGAAAAAAGCCCGTCATTTGACAACTAGGTCGATCGAACCGCCGTCCATCATCAACTCGGTGTTATAAATTACAGATCACAAGCTTTAGTGTACAACGTATAGAGGAATACAGTAAGACATGTCCATGCAAGACCGGTCATTGTGGTTCCTTATTCTTGGGAGAGGTCAAAGACTTGTAGATGAATGTAAGTAAGTGTATTTAGGTATTTTGATGTGATGATAGAAAATTAAGAAATGTCTATAATTCACTTAATGATCATACAATCTTGTCAGTTGGTTAAGTATTTTTTTTGTCTCAGTCAAACCATGGAGCTTAAGCCTCGTTTGCACCAGGCTAGTAATTTGGTCAAGATCGAAGTATTAATCAAAACAGCAAAATGTAGGTAATGAAATAAAGAGAGAGACCCAAACTACTACTACTCACTTACTGACTAATTTACTTGACTTAGAGATACTCAAAGTGCGGGTAAGCACTATAACAAAAAAATCTCAAAATATAGGTAGTTTATTAAAATACTGTAACCTAAATTTTTTTGCCCGAGTTCAAACAAAGTTTTTATTGGGTTTTTTTCATCGCAATTGGTATGAGTACTTTTTTTTTAAATAAACGTCGCACTATTATTATAAATGCAAAAGTTTGGATGTATAGATGCATTGATGTTTGTTACTTTTTCACGCCACAACTACTGAACGAATCGGGCTGAAATTTGGCATACAGGTTGTATTACGCCTGGAATAAAACAGGCTACTTTTTATTCCATATTTTCTTATTTCATTTATATCATATTTCATTTATTTTTACTAGTAGTTGTAGGTTCGTTCTTATTTCTAAGGAGAATGGTTATCACTAGGTACATACATGCACCCTGGAAGAGTACTGCAAAACAGTTAACTTTATTTTTACAATGTCAAATGGAATTTACAATACTAACAGAATTTTTTGTACCATAAATCAGTCCCCTTGGGATAGAAATAACCTTGAACAACGAAAGTGCAAATCCGGGGACAGAAACTAGTTTTCTATAATTTACCTTTCAGCAGTACCTACTCCTATACCAGAAAAATAATTTCTATAGTTCTAAAAATCACCGCAAAAAGCGGAACCTAAGCTTTGTGGTCTCAGTTTTACAACTGAGTTACTGCACGCAGATATGTACACTGCCCCATTCGGTATTATGAATTACAGATCACAAATATAATGAGAGTATAAAGAGTGGCTACTCCACACCAGCGAGTAATGTCTACAATCAGCGCCCGGCGCGGTCGCCGCCTAATAGCCGAATTTACGAGCTGAACCCATTTCGCGAAATTTATATTCTGTTGAAGGAAGCGTGATTTTTTAATGTTGGTAAATTGTATATTTAGGATGGCATCGAGTAATTTTATCGGATATTAAAGATGTTTAAGTATGGGCTCTTTAATAAATGATCCGCTTCTTATGTAGGGAACGTGTTTAATAAGTTTTATCGTAATCATTAGTTAATACGGTCGAGAGCGAACCTCTTCTAACCAAGGGCTACAGAAATTAGTAAGAAAATTCGTAATGAAGAAAAAGAAGAGATTGACTTCTTGGCTTCGCACGTAGTGAAGAGTCCAGTAATGAAAAAGAACTATTTGGTAGTAGAAGAGAAAGAGGAGATAAATAGGATTTGATGGTTCAATGGTTCATTTATTGTAATCACAAGTATTAGTAAAATATAGTAATAAACGTCAAATAGTAGGTACATAGTACAACTCAAGAATATACCTAAGTATATTACTAAGTATATAGATGTGGTACCATCTATATACTTAGTAATATACTTACATAGACTATAGTGTCAACTGTAAAAGCTGAATTTAAATAAAACTATAACAATGTCCCATTGGGTATTACTAAACTGGTAGCCAAATTGTATGAGACATGACATGTGACATGTACAAGAGTAAAGTCGTGTATGGCCGATATGAATTACAAATTGAACATGACAGACCTCGATTTAATTCTTATTAAATGGGCTACTTACTGCACACCTTGAATAGATATCTACGCCTCTGTCTGTTACAAGCTTTTGTCTGTGACTTCGCTTATGTGATACTTGGATACAATATAGTTTAAGCTTTAATTTGAAATGCAGTTACCATGCAGTAGCAATAAAAAAGGTTTTTTAAAACAACTAGACCTTTATTAATCAAAAAAGCATAATAAAGAATTGATGAATATTTAAACGTTAAATCCCACTAATATTATAAATGTCAAAGTTTGGATGGATGGATGGAAATAGATGGATGGATGTTTGTTACTCAATCACGCAAGAACGGCTGAACGGATCAGGATGAAATTTGGCACAGAGATAGATTATAGTCTGGAATAGAACATAGGCTACTTTTTATCCCGGAATTCCTACGGGAACGGGAACTACGCGGGTGAAACCGCTAGGCACTGCTAGTGTGATATATGCAAAAGAGTTAAATATACCTAGTGACAATGACGTCCTCTTCTCTCTCCATACTATACTTAAATGCACAGCAGGGTCATTAGTGATACTTAATTAGCTAGATTTAAAACACCTATGGTATGCAATAAATGAGTAGTGAGTATCTATTGACCACTAAAAGAATTTCTAGAATCTGTCCAGTAGTTCAGGAGTCATCCATGTTACGATTGTACGACTTCTTTTTCACTTTTCCTAAATTTACTAAAATGATTGAACTCATTTGTAAATGAATTAGATTTTATGCTTTTATTATTGTAGATAGGTCTCAATTATGTGCACGATGTGTCTATTAATGCGAAGTATTCCCTTTTAGAGCACCCATTCTAAGAGTACCACACTTAGAGCACCAATTCTAAGACCACTACATTTAGAGCACCAATTCTAAGACTACCACATTTAGAGCGCCAATTCTAAGAGCATTACATTTAGAGCACCAATTCTAAGACCACTACATTTAGAGCACCAATTCTAAGACCACCACATTTAGAGCGCCAATTCTAAGAGCATTACATTTAGAGCACCAATTCTAAGAGCACCACATTTAGAGCTCCTATTTTAGTCCCATTTAGAGCACCACAAAGAAGTAGTTTCTAGTGATGAGGCTTTCATATAACTAGCTGGCACATGCCATTAGTTTATAAGGTCCTCTTCCACTATCAGAATGAAATATTGAATCACATTAAAGCTTATTAGCACACAGGCTGGTTCAAAACAAACAAAAACCCTGAACAATGGCCGATCGCAGAAACAATGACAGAAAGAAATCGTTTAATCCAATTACAATGATATACATGGGAGCGACGGCGGCTTAGTGTGGATATGCCTGAAATTATCATTTTACTTCTTGATGCAATGGTACCATTATATGCCAGTTTTAGCTTTTCTGGTGAAAGAAAGAATGGTAGTATTTATTTGCATAACTTAAAAGTTTAAATAAAGGTACATTGGTGGTATATTCTAAGGTTATTTTCGCGAGAACTCATAATACACACATTACATTACACACACACATTACACAGTACATTGGTGGTCTTATAATTAGTAAGGGTCACTTTATTCGATTTGTTAGGTAAACTGAAAACTTGTTGTACACTCATAGAAATATCAATCGGTTCCCTAAAAATAGCGACATACATGAATACATGAATACTAGAAATAACAATAAACTCGCTGTGCCCATAACTAGGCTACACAAGATTAGTGTATCTTTGAAAGGGCAGTGCGTATACACTGCCCTTTCAAAGATACACTAATCTTCTACAACAAAGCTCCAAGTGAGTTGCAAAAACTATCAATGAATAAATTCAAACAAATTGTCAAACATGTTCTTTGTAAAAAGGCTTACTGCAAAATCAGATTATCTAGACGATAAAAAATCTTGGGACGACTTTTGCTCCAACTCGAAAACTAACATTCTTACAAGGTAAAGGTTTCTTGTTCGCTTCTTTACTTTACCTTAAAAAGATTGAAGTGAACAAAAAATCAAAGTGATCACTTTATTTCCTACTTTTACATATAATTTGTATTTTGTGACGTGTCCAAGAGTCCTGTAAGGTCTAAAGGAAATAAAGCACTTTGATATTTGTGAAAAGGACCTATCCTAAAAATATGAACCACGCATATCCACACTAACGTATCACCTTAACCCCTGAGTAAGATACACGGCCCATGTCCGCCGCAAATGGGTGGTCCGTGTTACCATTCCATCATCACGACGCGCCGATACCAACGACTAATACCGCCTCGGGCGTGAGATATCGAACCTCTGCTGCTCATGAGAAATGCGATTAATATTGGTTAAGATTATATGAATGGGTCAGTACTTTTTCATCAACAAGGACGTTTTTAACCCTACTACAGCTTTGACAGAGGAGAAGTTCGTTAGGATCTCTACTAATGTTATAAATTCCAAAGTAACTCTGTCTGTCTGTCTGATACTTGTTTGCGCCTAAACGGCTAAACGGACCTTTATGAATTTTGTAGGGACGTAAATGGTATCCCGGGGACTAACATAGGCTACTTGAGAAGTGCGTGCGAAGCCGTAAGGAGCAGCTAGTAAAACAATATTTGTCTCGTATACGTTATAAAAATCTAAGAGGGGTGTACCTATATTGTCATGTTTTTTTTTATTACTTTTACCAAGTTGATAAACCTTACATGATAGAGGACGCATTTATATTTCAGTTATGTATATTGTACCTAATCTAAATACGGATTTCTACCGCTAGCGGAGTTGATCCATTCAGAACTCCGTATAACTAGCAAGAGTAAACTGTATTGTGTTTCCACCAACAAATAGTCGAGCGGAAAGGACTGAGCGAGCGGAAAGCTTTCCCTTTCAAGGTGGAAACCCAGTTTAAGAATAAAAGTGTCATACGGTATGTATTTTGGTTTATTTTTTGCGATGGGTATACAAGCATTTAGCTCTAAGGACGAACCACTCCGTGTTCCTAATTAGCACGTTATTCGTCTTGACCTTCAGAGATCAAACACATGTACGACTTTTATATCCTTGTATATACACGAGAGTAAAAAATGATACGATAAGGTTACGCTTTTCATAATCAATACGACGCAAAATAATTCCTAAATAATCAATTGAAATCATTTTTTGTCCGGTTGAAGAGCCATTGAGACGCAAACGTGTTAAGGTGTGTATTATTGTGTTTTTATTGATTTTAAGATCCGGATTCGTTCAAGAACATCTCGGTCAATTAGTTTATGAGGTTTGCTAAGTTGTTTTTATTTTTTGATACATCAATTTCTGTGGTTTTGTATCTAGCTAGGTGTATTTGAATATAAATGATTGAAACACCCAGCAAATTAAAATAAGGATTAGATTCGTTTATTGAGTAGTTTATTAGTTCTATAACATAAATAAGATAAATGATTACCCACAAAACGTAAAAAAAAATGAAATTATGACAACGAAACTTACAATTAACAAATTGAAACATATTACTTTTTAGTATTTACAAATCGAAACATTTGAGTCAACTGCAGACTGTTGCAATCAATCTAGAGGTTATTCAACTGATCCATATAAATACAAGTCAGAAGCGTCCCCAAGACGCTGCTGGCTGCATTGCCCTGCAAAATCAGGCGCAGCGCATCAGCTTTGCCATACAGGCAATGCTGATGCGCTGCGCCTGATTTTCACCAGCTCTCGGGTCACGCGTCGCTTCGACCAGACGCTCAGAAAAAAATTAAAGAACCCCGATAACACTTACCCCACGGAAATGAAATGAAAGTCTCTTACGAGTACCTAAGAGGCGCTGCTGCCCACCCCCCGGTGTATGTCCCTGAGTCGCCTCTTACGACACCCTCGGGAAGAGTTGGCGTGGTGCAGATTCCAAGCCGGCATCACACGGCATACTTTATCAATAATGTCTAATCAATGATGTCCAAGAACCTTGTCTCAAATGCCAAAATTCCTCATTGATGAATAGTGTGAATCCAGCCTTAGAATTTTACGACAAAAGGCGTGAGCACAATCACTTCTCACCATTCCCGCTACAGTTCCATTATCTAATAGAAGTTGAAAGGTCATCGGGTATAACTCTTGGATAGGCTTTTAGAGCATGTCAACGCATCTCGAAATGTTGTTTATACGACGTCTGTTTCAACATTGGGTTGGGGTAAGGTTGTAGTGCGAGCGATTTAAGCCGTTATTATAATAGCTTACTTAGTCATCGATCTGTGTTTCAGTAACGCTTCTATGGGACAAACGTCACTAGAGATCTATAACCGAGCCAGCTGATACAGCTACAGTAGATATGGATTTGACAAAAAAGAGAAAGTACAAAATAAATAATTAACGACTTGTTAATTCGAGGACGAAATCGATTGAGTTTAATTCGTTTGTGTTTAAATGGTTTATGCTGTATTTTGTTTTGATCTTCGTTTTACAATGCGATCCTTAGTGGTTTTAGAGCGCTAAATAAGAGTACTATTTAGCCAGTCTCTAAATGATATTATTTTCTCGGTAGCGTGTGAAATACGGACTTATCAAGGATGAGTCTATACTCATATTATGTATATATCGATAATCTTCGTATTTTACACGCTACCGGGACAATTTTATTTTTAATGACTGGCTAAATAGTAGTACTCAACAGCTAAGGATGGCTTTTCCATAGCCATTCTTAGCTGTTGAATCCAATTCCAAGATCTGATTCTCAGAGTCATATAATGTGACTGAAAGCCTTGACTAGTGTCAAAAGTACAGCTGATGAAGAAACAGGTAAAAAAACCGACAAGAACTTCATGATGTCGACTGGACTGTAATGATAGAGGACCGAGGAAACCAAAATCTGGTGTCAGATTCCACTTCTACTCACTCACTCCGATACGCTAGTAAGTAGGTAAGATCGCTATCCGCTACCTCTCGAACATCGCCCCAACGTGGGCGTATAACCGATTTACTCCATTGACTTATACTAATGCGTAGTATCTTTACTGGTCTATTTGGACCATTTTATGTGCGCTTTGCCCGTTTTCTACTCAATATTAGTATTTCGTGTCACGTCGAATCAGTTTAACTAAAAGGACAGGATAAGGAGTAAGTTTATCGATTTGTATCGTTTTTATCGAACTTTTTGTTGGGGTGACTGACGTCGACAAGGATCGTGTAAGCGATCCGGAACTTGCTAGAATCAACTCTTTAAGTATGTTAGAATTTATTCTATGACCTATTTGATTATGCTCACTACCTTTATCATGTACATTTTACGTATAAATTTTATTTAAGAGGTGAACCTAACGGGTTTGGTTACTAGGCCTAGATCTCAGTACTCACGGGATCCCCGTGGTAAAAAACTCGAATTACATACAATTCAATATTTTTTCGTTGGTTTGAAGAAAGAGAAATACTATCAAAAAACATGAAAATGCACTGTTTTGCACATAATTTGGTAAAACTCTGCCGAATTATTGGAAACGCTTCTATGGGATTATATATTCTAATATTATATGATAATATTCTATTAATTATTGGAAAACTCAAAAATCAAATCATGGTACATATACAAATACAAATCGTTTATTTGATACCATTTACATATTTTAAAACTAAAAGATAATGCAACGATAGGTACTTTAATATACCGTTATAAATGACTTAAAGGACAGTGGTTTGTTGGGGTGGCTTAAAGACTGTGGAAGGAGTTTCGATCAGAAGGCCTATGTATTCATATTAACGAGTAAAGATTGTGATGATAAATTATACCTTTATGGGATACGTTAATGTAGCGACGCAAAAGTATTTTTATGTGTTTTTTTACATTTAACAGCGACATCTTTGCTTTATTATCATGTTGTTCTACAATAAGCGTACGAATTGGTTTTTAGAGCGATAATAATGGATCGTAAATGACTCGGTGTCCAATTTATTACGCTAAAGATTGATTTAATAATGTTCGTTTTGTTTTAATCTTATTTTATTAGAAGACATAATCAGAAAATAATAAAAAAAGTAATTTGGTTTTACAGTTGTTAGTGACAGTTTTATACAAAAGTTGATTTAATAAATATAGAAGTTAGTAATAGAAATAGGTTATTTGTTTTATTTCATTTTATTCTTGAAATCTTAGGACAACTTACAGCTAGAAAATACTGGGATTTTTTTACTTACTACATGAAAATTACATGTAGGTACATTATTAACAACGAAAATTACATGTACATTATAAATACCAAAAGTACAATCAAATAATAGAAACCAATTAGAACTAGTATTTACAATCGAAATAATTGAGCTAATTGTTGACTGTTGCAAACAATTTTCGGGTAGCTCAACTGATCCTTATAATGTAAATACCAGTCGGAAGCCCCAAGGCGCTGGCTATCCCTCGGCTGCAGTACTGGTAGAAATGTAATCAAAATACACTTTAACAAAATATTGATTGGTATGGCAAAACTCTCGTTTGGGAACGCATATTTAGGGTTTAAGACATATGTGGGCAAAAAATTGGTTCCCCCGTTCAGATAGTGATACCACAAAAATATCCATTTACTGATTTGATAAATCTTATTGATTTCAAAATCGAATTGATCCCTAATCTATAAATATCGATTCGGCATGTAAATCACTATTTTGTTCGTGTTTCTAATTAATAACTCGATCGAGATCGTTATCTAAGGCTAAGACGATCACGACTTCGACCTAGGAGCAGCAGTAGGAAGTGCAGGTTAACTCTACTCACTCATAAACTAAAAATCTTTTTTTTTATCGTGTATAGACCTTCGTTTGACTACAATCTCAGTTGATGGTAAGTTACGATGAATGTTATGATATTAATAGATTTCTATGTCAATATTTTTTTTTAAATTTTTTAACAATTGCCTATTAGTAACGTAACAGTTTGTAATGTTTTTATTTGTTATGTTTTTTTCATTGTTTTAACCTGAATTTTATTTTTCCGTTTTTTACTGTTAGTTGTAATTATTGGTTGTTATTGTAGCTTCTTATTTTATACTTGTAACTTATTGATTGTATTATTTTCAATAAGTAGGTTATTACCTATAAGTGGTTATTTGATTGACTATATTTGTTATATTCTTGTAATTAAACAGCGAACAAACAATAGATGGTTTTTAGTTACAAGATAAATAAATAGTTAAGTAACGATTTCAATAAATCTGTATACATTTTTAAACTGTCATGATGACCACGTGGTCTAGTCCCATCGATAGTAGAGTTTAGGATCCCGATGACCACTACGTAACTTCCTTCAACTCTCTCGTAGCTCTTGACGTTCATACATAGCAGTGAATGTGTTAATACCTCGAGAAACAAATAGGCACACCAATTACCCAGAACTAATAACATTAGCATAGCAATCAGAACATACTCGTACTTACTGATATTTTGTGTTTGTGTGTGTGGATCCAAACTTTAATATTTAATTTAATTTTAATTTCTAGTTTTGAATATTTGATTTTTCCCTGCGCTGAAGGGGAAGGTGCGGGTTCGAATCCCGTCGAGATCGTAAATTTTTGGGATTTATTAATTTCTTATTTGATTTCTTTAAATAAATAATAATTATGACGAATCATGTGATTTTTTTGTACCTGCAAACTTATGGATTAAATGAATAATGTAAAATATTTATTTTTATACATAAGATCTCTAACTCATAATGTTGCAACGCCCTTACAGGGTCCATGTAGTGTACAAAAAAAAATTAACAACTTGTAATGAAGATGAATGCAATAAATAAATAAACTAGAAAACCTATAGGTATCTGAGTCAAACCTGCGTCTTGGCCAGACCTCCACCGACTGTGCCATAAAGGTCGTTTACCAAGGACGTAATATAAAGGATCTAATCCAAAATTCCTATCAACTGACACAATCGCAGCTAAAGACTTTGAGTGGGTGTTTTACAAATATGAGGTCAGTGGGGTCAAGCGGATTTTTACAAAAGTTCTATAATGTTCACGGCAATGTCAATCAGGAATGATTAATTTACTAGAGCCGTTTATAAAAAGTTTTTTAATATGGACCTTGGGAGGAAGTTCATAGAGTTGATAGTTGTTTGGTTGGAGAATGGACAAAAATGTCTTGATCTGTGAGACGCCTCATTAACTTATTTGTTAGTTCAGAAGGTTGCTGTAAGATTTTTATATGATCGAGTACCTAGGAATCTAAATTGGGATTAATGTACACATTCTTTAAATAGGAAAGATTAAACAAAATAAAATAAACGTATTTTATTTTCAACCTGGGATCTGGAATCAATTCAATCTCAGAATAAATCTCTAATGAAGAATTTATTTTATTCATTAAAACAATGGGATTTGTTTTAGAAATAAAATAGACGAATTTATTTTATTTCTTAAAACAATGGGATTTGTTTGATAGGAATAAAATAAATTCTTTAACTTTTTACAAATACTTTTCATAATGATAAAGCCGAAGGAAAAAATTGTAGGTAACCTACCTAAATACAATTCGAAAAAGAAATATTAACTCGTATGACGTTGTTTTGTGTTGGTTTTATTAATCTCAAAGTTTCTCCTATTGTATAATAAAATGTATATAAAAGTGTATAATAAAACAAACGGCTCCCTGTCTATAATCCATCGGTATTTGATACGTGATAGCTTATTTAGATTTGATTGTGCAAGTGACCGATGACCGCTGGAATTCTGACTTTATGGGAATCGTAACGGTGAGCTAAGTATGTGAGCTATTTATGTGAGCTGCGGATGTGAGGTATGGATGTGAGCTACGGATGTGAGCTACGGCTTAGGTAGAAAGATTGAACTTTAAAAGTTAGGTACTGATTTAAATCGAAGATCGATTGACTGACGCAAAAGTTTCTGTTAAATGAACCTGTTACAGTAAAATGTAATTTAATTTGTGAAATTGTGATTATTTGATATACCTCTGCCAAATTTCAATAAGATCCGTTCAACCGTCTTGTCTTGTCTTGTTCCGTCTGTCCTTTTCATTGCAAAATGGCATTTTTGGAATGAAAAGGACAGACGGACAAAATTACATTCGCTTTCGTAATAACAATATCAAAATCTCTGAAAAGATGAAGGTTTGAGGTTTTTTATAAAAATAATAGGTACTCTAGATGCTGCATAATTTGAGAATTTTCTTCCTCCATTTTTTTGAAGTCGATCAAAAACTGTTTCACAGAGACTAAATTTCGTTACCATTCTAGTGTTATTTCATACAAGTATTTAATTCGATCTATATTATTAAAGTAGGTATGGTACAGTCATGCCCATAACCTATCTAGACATGAAAACCGTGAAGCGTGCGCCAATTACGTCGCGCCTTACAGAGTACGCCATAGACAATAACGTCAATGGTATATTGTTATGCAATTTTTCAATTTAATAATAATATTTGCTTAATAAGACATTCGTGAAGGTGCGGCTTGTGTTATCACGACACTGTAAAGGGGAGTTCACAAAGGTCAGAAATAGATTTTGAATACGTGTTTTAGGTAGGTACCTTTTTGTTTTTATTAAATGTGTTTTGAAAACGAATGTCTCAAACAATAAATAGTATGTATTGGGTAGCACTGAAAAATCTAAATTTGGTCAAAGTTAACGTAAACTTAGTCAGCAATATTATATATATATAGCAATATATTAACCTAAAAACTTGTATTTTTTGTTATGTAACTTGACGCGGTACCCGGACTCACACTAGTGCCGACACCTATTTTATTTTATTATGTATATATTATATTTATTACGCTTAACATAGAAATAAAAAAATACAAAACCGAAATCGGTGGCCATCAAGACGACTTCTCATCTCTGCATTAACTAGAAAAAATAAAACTGTTACAGATGCATTATAAAAGGTGTATTTGTAAGTTCGATCAAAAAGACGAGCGAAGTAGGTGGAATCATTAGTAAGAAATTATTGTTCATATCAGAAGTTCATACCTACCGCTCTGGTTTCAACCACTAAAAGTAGGTACACTAAAAGTAGGACCATAACCAATGTAAACGACCCTTTATAGAACAGTTCCTCCCTTCGCGTTCTCATCGTAATTTGAATTCGATATTTGAACGTCGCTCTGTCAACGCGAGCATAGGAATTTTATAAGGCTGGCTGTCGACAGTGCGTTTTTGACGTTGATTGTACATTTAATAATTCAACAGTTATTAAGGCTCATAGTAATGCACTTAAACCGATACAAAAAATAGTCTGACATTATTTTAATTAATTTTTATTTTATTTTAATAATCATTTATTTCAAACTATAGAACAGTTACAGATCTTATTTTAACTTATTCTACGGTCCATAGTAATATATACCTTAAAACTAACATACATACAATATTAAAAACTAAAATTAGAGAACTAAACGACGCGTTATTTGACGGCGAGACGTGACGCAATCAGGGTGTCAGCACTCACTCTGTGGGTGGTTAATCACTCGAGGCACTTTGTAGAGCCCCTCTAGATACATCCAGTCAGGAAGATTCTGCAAGTCTGATCAAAGTAAATTTGGCTATAACAACGCAACCACCAACTTAATGGAGGAATTTCGAAGTCTGGTAAAGGAGTACATACGAACTTAAATATTATGTTACAGAGATGCCCAAAAAACGCCATGTGTATACCCATCCTTGCAAAAGTGTCGTGCCTGTACTGATAACGAGGCGCATCGTGAAAACATCCCGCTTGGCGTTATAACTCATGAATGTTTTAATACGGGAACAGACGTTATTTATTTACCTTCCGTTTTGAAATAGAACTCGGCTCTCAGACATGCTGGCACTGGAGGACTAAACTGTGGGAACTGATTCTGACTCTCCATTTTGTAGATCAGATCGACACACTGAGCAAATGATGGAGAACGTTTGTAAAGAAACCCATACTTAACCTCAAATTCTCTGGTGCCGCGTCTTTTTATACGATGTTTACATATATTACTTGTCGATTTGAGATCCCTGCAAGAAATAAAGCTTACAATTATATCTGAAATTCGACGCCAAGTACTTACGTGAACTTTAGTTGTTTGAGTCGTGGTTTGTTTACAAACATTTTTACATCCAGTTTGGCTAGTGTATAACTGTAAGTATCTATCTAAAGAGGTGACACCATTTTACTTCTACAATCCAATCAAAATTTCAATAGCTACAGACATACGAAGTCACTTTCGCATGTACAACACTAGCTTTCGCCTTCGTCTTATGTGTAGGTAAGCTTTTTTGGCAAAGAAGAAGACATTTTCATCCAGGAGATACACGCAGTATCTCCTGCGAGAAAACAGACATGATAGAACTCGGTTCTATTAGGGACATGCTTGCTTGGTAGTGTAGAGACAAAGCTGTCGGAACCGATTTTGTTTACATTTTCAGATCACACAGAATTAACTGCACATCTTGTGGCACTTAAATTGTTTTACCCGGTCATTTTTAACGCATCATCATTTAAACAGCCCAAAATGCAGGTACATATTAATACAGACCTCCAAATTTTACGTAAATTCACCTTTTTAGGATTTATTTCTTTATATATCATACCTATCTCTTTCATTGAATTTAAACATTGAAAATACTCAGACATTGCATAAATATTGGCACTAGTAGGTAATACATAAATAAATAATAAAAATAGTTTATTTCTTTATCTTAATCTATAATCATAACCCTCCCCTGTTGGTAGTCGGGTAAAAATCTTTAAATTGTTTTGGAAATCCCCTTTTACGTATACCTGAATTAGGGGGTTTCGCTATTGCCTTGTGGAAAATCAGCAGTAGATAATCAATGTAAAATACTTTTTTATTCACTAATTTACACCTTCCTACAGTAAAGAAACTGCACAGTTTTTGTCTATGAATAACAAAGCTGTATTACAATAATTCCATTAAAATCACACTCGTAATATCAATCTAATCCAAGGATCACCTGATGGATTACAATCGACCGCACTTCGCAGATCAAGGCTGCACTAATCGCGGAATCATAACATAACACTTAGGTATTAGGTACATCATTATAAAACCACAAGTAGGTCATCCACATTTCTTGTCCGCAGATTGCAGAGACAGAGGTTTGTCAACCTGGATCGTACTTCACTTCGTTTGTTGAGTACTGGTCTCCACTTTACAAAATGTATCCCCAATATGGTGGTTAGTTATACGGGAGATCTTACTTTGGTTTACTCAGCCACATCAATGGAACTTTGGTTCCGGCTAGTTTCGTAGTGGATTAGGGTCTGTATTAAAAGGACAGAATGGAAAGGACATCCGAATGACTTATTCTCCGTATGTCCATATAGAATTGCCACCATCTTGTGTCACTATTCGGTAGCTATCTCAACCCACATTCTATCTGCCGTACAAGTTGCATAGATCCTAAAAATATGATGTTTATGGTCACCGTTCAGCAATGACATCTACGTGTTAAAGCATTAAGATTAAGGACATATTGCTCTCCGGAGATTGTGTTTTTATGACACTATTATATTTTCAATGGAACACAGGAGTTAGGAAACGTGAACTATGATTGCTTGATGGATGTGGTAAATCATGCTCAGCGTTGTAGCTTGTCGGTTGACCTGGCAAATGACGTCACACGGAGAGTGACAGTAAACAAGCATTCCATAGCGGTCTAGAGATATTTCTGATGGTGTATATTTTAGTCGTAATCTAGATCAATTCTTATACTCAACATCGCTAACCAAAATAATTAAATAAAAAAAAAACGTAAAGCAAGCTTTATTTTTAGAGAAAACTAGAGTAGCTGCTTAGATGGCAGCCAAAAAAATCGGTATTTTCTTAAGAATTCAACATATTTTGGTCGGTAACACATGAACGAAACGTAAGAAATGTTATATCCCATCAACATCAAGAGCCTATAGAATAGCCCTAGTCTTCGATAAAAGTAAAAAAGGGAGATGAGGCATTACCATCTCGAAAGTGTACGGCAGAAGTTAGGTTCAACTATGTTCGCGTACCTCAGTCATAGTCGGACCGGCGGCGCGGGCGGTGGCGTTTGTGTTTCGCGTGCTTGCTACGACGCGACGTATAATTTTGTGTGATTTCGACTAAAACACCACGACAATGCCCTTGTGTTCGTTCACCAGGTGTACAAATAGCTCCAAAACAAAAAACAAAGCCCAAGGCATCACATATTTTCCCGCGTAAGTAGATAAACACCAAATTTTAAATTTTCTTATAATCCGATACCTTATCATTATTTCATCTGTGACACGGTACAGTTTTTGAGTGAGCGCTGGTAGATCGTACCGTATCTTCCTTTTTTACTTTTATCGAAGGCCCTAGTACATTGCTTGATATGGGCCTCCTTTACTGGGCGCTGTAATTCCCTTACTATCTTAAACTTCGCATCGTATCCGACTCAATAAAGCCCCAAAGGCCTGCACATGAAAAGGTATGGTAGCACGCATGGGAATGATATTGTTTTACTTGATATCCCGTTAGTCACACTAATATACATCTATGCCCATTGTGGGATGAACGGGATATAATTTTGTATAAAAATGAAGCTCCCATTTCATTACTAGTGAGACGTGGCTGGTGGGATGAACGGGATATCATACCAGCAGCCATTCGCAGTCTGTCATGCCACCCAAAGCGCTCTACACTAAGTTTATTGAGTAGCAGGAAAACACCGCATCCACTTTTCGATCATCCAAGAGCGCAATCATTACAGAACTCGGTTCACAATCGGTCACCTTGACTTTTCCTATCATCGGTATGAAATAATTCGACATAATACCACAACCGCCTGTCATTACCTGTCATTACGATGATGCTTCTGCAATCTCGGCGTGGATTAGTTTTGTTTTTTATATTTGTTATAATAATCTTGAAAATAATATCACACTTAGTAATTGCTGCAACGATTTTGCATTCAATGAATGGTGGTTCGTGAATTCGTTCCATTTCGCGACACGGGTTAGTAAAGAAGTTCAAAAGAAAATTAGAAATCTCAAAGAGAATACGTAATTTTTCGATCTAACCAGAGGGAAACAGCCGAAACACCTGATTCGCTTGGCACAATGTCGCGAAAAAATAGTTGAGCTGACGGCTGACCTCCAGAAGTGCAGAGCCACCACAAACAGAAGAAGAAGCCGATAACACCTTCTGCTGACTCCTCTGCTTTCAAAAGCTATCTTAATAATAATAACCTATTAATATATGCAGGTTAACTAAAATATAGTTCTTCAAACAACGATAGTTTTTATGGCCCAATACCCGGTAAGGTATACCCTTGACAATTGTTTTGACTGCTGACTAAATTTATAATATACCTAGGTCATTTGCCAACTCGTCCAACAATCCAACAATAGTCAAATGTAATAAAATGGTGACTTGGCTCTTCTCGTGATCTCTACACTTTTTACGAAAGAAGTTTTAGGTACGAGACGAGACTTGGCATAATTTTTACATATTTTTGTTTTTTCGGATTTGACTGACTGATGAAATACCAATCAGTCTGCCTTGCTAAACCCGCGTATACATAACCTAAGTACTCCATAAAACTTTCAACAAAATTGGTGATCCTAAACGTCTAAAGTGCTTTAAAGCGTTTACAGCGTCTATAAAACACAATTGGTCTGCAACCATATTGTGGACTATAAGCCTTTCCTGACTTTTGGCGATAAAGAAGGTGCTAAGTGCTAAAGCGAAAAGGTGTAATAATGCTAGGGCGTTTAGACCCACCTGTACGCCTCTTGAAATTATTGGGTCTCCATAACCCACGTAAGCCAGGAAATCATGGGACTTTCCATAAGTATCTGTTGTATAATACCACTATGATATCAATATTCTGATCAAATTTTTAATCTATGTCAATAATTATTTATCTATCTTCCATGACGTAACCAAACATTTTTGTCGGAGTATCAGCTTTACTGAGACCTTATGTATAAGGGTAAATAACCTAAGTCAAACGCTGTGTCCTTTGGGCTTAGGTTCACATAAATCTATTTTTTTTTCGATTTTTCACAATAAAACTATTTCTAAAAGATTTCAATACCACCACAGACAACACAAGAAGTACAAAGTAACTTAGCTAGGGTTCATACAGTAAATAACATAGAGACTAACATATATATAAATTATAAAAACTTAAAAAAGAATCGTGGCATTGGCACTAGGTCGATGACGTGCGCGGGTACTAATGCCGCGTACTTAAAAATGGGATTTTAAATCGTCATTTCGCATAGGTACTTCGTTTGATCTCGATCAATTTATTCGATTCGATCCGATATATCAATCGGATCGAATTCGATCTGAGTGAAATGACGAGATGCACAAACCTATTTTATAAGTAGATGCGGGTTGTTCTCTACCAGACTCCGTGAAGATTAAAATGATTGAAATATTATTTTCCAACGAAAAATTAAGAGGTACAACATGTTTTTGACCAGCACTTCATTCGCATAGAGTACAGTTACGGTGACAGTAAAGTCGTTGAACAAACAAAAGTGCTTTCACATTTTTATTAGAACAATTAGCGAGTCGTAAAAAGACAGCGACAAATCAATTTTATACGAATATCCGCATCGGCACACAATTATAATGTAAAATAACCCTTTATGATACCTGTCACGGTACTATAAAGATTCAAACGTCATAGAAGTGTCACGGCACAATACTAGTACCTACCTACTTTGAAAGCGTGTGCGCATGCGACCATACTGACCAATATTTATACATTTGTGTCTCGAGAATTGAGGTGATTTTGACTTTCTTTGAGTGAATTATGTAATACATGTTTTATTTAATGTATAAGATTTTCTTCTTTCTAATGGCTGATTGTAGCTTTTTTTATAGAAGGCAGTTTTGTGTTATTTTTATGCACTGTTTGTATCATTATAATTATAATAATAAATTTATTTATATTACCCAAAAACAAAAAATAAACAAGAACAATACGAAAAAACAAGTACCTAGACTATAAAAATGCGTATTTATACATTAGTGTATGGTCAGAATTATTTTGATAGTTACCAGGTTAATTGGAATCGTAGAAAAAATTAGGTAGTAAATATTTATAAAGTTATTCCGTTTATTAGATAGATTCGAGAAGAAAGTAATAAAAAATATATACATTGGATAGTATTCTACCACGACATTATGCACGAAGCCACTGGCAAGCACTAGTAGTAACAGGGATACAAATCTAACTTATCTCACACAGTTTCTTAGCATTAACAATGGTACACCTAGATAACTTCTTCAACTAAGCAGAACACACAGTAGGAAAGTATAACAAACAAGGGTTTCGATATATTCATATTTATATATCTATCTATTGTATAAGAAAAATATTTTAAAGGCAGTCAGACGTAATCAAGACCACGACATGAAAAAACTCGATGATGTAGCGACAGTCTCATCATCATCAGTCAAGTCCACAGCTGGACATAGGCCCACCATCTAGTACCTAACCTTCTGTATTACTTCAGCTGCTATTTTCTAGCAGTATGTAGCGCAGCACAGGTGGTTGATTATCTGAAGACTAAAGACCAACCAAACTATAAGAACCTTCACACCCTATCCTCTTCACCTCTACTCCTTCCCACTAAAATCCAAATTCCTCTAACTCCTAGTCCTGTCTATGCTGGTTGAACACCTATGAACTCATTTTTCAGTTGGTAAATGGCAAATGTTAAATATAAAACTTATTAAACTGTTCTCGTTAGTTTTAATTGGTGGAACAGTTTTTGCACTTAGTACTTAACGTTACTTATGAAGAGTTTTTAGATATCGAGTTCTTGAAATAGTTATTTGAACTAGCAAAGCTAAACTGCAGCTGGTCAATTTAGATTGTATTCGTTAGTAAATCAATTCTACTATTGTAGCCATGTATTGATTTTTTTACCGAATTTAGAAGCAGGTTCTATGTCCGGCTGTACGTCACTTTTTGTATGTTCATCGATTTTTCTGTCAATTAAAGACCGATTCAAAAATTATTTCACTATTGTATAAATAATAATCCCGAATTGGTTTAATAAAACAAATACTCCCGAGGGATTAGAATTTATCCCGTCAATCTCAAAAAACAACATGATTCTTTAGAAAGTAGTAGAGACACAAAAGCGATAAGAAAAAAAAAGAGATGAAAATATAGATAGTTTTTTTTTCTCAAAAGTAAAAATCAAATACCTATTCTATATTCAAAAAATCATAGAACAACATAATCACCCCCCTCGTGGTCCAAAATCACTCAATTTCGGTGAGGCATACGCAACATTAGATGAATACTAATAAACGGATACGCAATACGTGGCCTCTTGTATAATCCTTACATTGTCATTCTGAAAAACGAGAAGTCCTACTTAGTGATATTCTATAGGTAGGTCCGATATTGAAACGCCGCCGTGGGTGTTATCTAGCCTTACGTATCGCGGCCATTACGGATCGTCCTTTGCAAGGATTAAGGCTATTTATCAGTATAGTGACCATGCTTTACTGGTACCTGAGAATAGTAGGAATCAACATCATGGGTCTCCACCCATGGTGATGATTCCTACTGAATTGAATTTACTTCTAATGACTTGCGAACGTGGAGTCGTTTGCAAGTCAGAAAAATCGAGGAAGCACCCGGGTTGCCATTTCAAGATAGAATAAATATGCTTCGAATGATATAGACGACCTCTGTGGCGCGGTGGGCCAAGGTCCGCCTGCGACGAAGGAGGTTGCGGGTTCGACTCCCACCTTGGGACAAATATTTGTACGATTTGCAGGTATTTATTCTTATATTATTTATTAAAGATGAAAAAATGTCACACGAATGTCAAAGAATGTGCTTGATCATGGCCACTCTCACGTGAGACCTGCTAGGGTGACAACAAAGCGTGTGTTCTCCGAGGACCTCATCAATTGCACCGGTAGTATAAGTGTTATGCTGTGTTGCTTGTGAATGAAATTAGTTATTCTGCTTTAAAAATGTTGTGTCGTTTAGGTAAGTGGATTATTTATCTGAATAGTGATAGGTCACTGTAAATTTGAAGTATGATAAGTAAGATGTGAAGTTAGGTTCAGGTGGAATAACTAAGGCCCGTATTATGAACGCTTGCTCAGTCATAGATATCTATGACTGAGCAAGCTTTCATAATACGGGCTTTCGTAATATGTTTGAGTGACGGTTATGCCATAGAAAAGCGTTACACAAACAGAGATCAATAACTGAACAAACTTTCATAGTACGGGCCAAAGTACTAAAAATACATGGTACTTAATCAGACCTTACATTTCAGGGTTTCTGATAATTATTTTCAATAAAATCATCAACATCATTTCAAATAAAGCAAATGCATAAAAAAATACTAAATGGTGTAAATCTGGTTTCCTGGAAGAAATCGCTTCAAGCGAATAGGTCGTCAATTCCATTGCTGTTCTCTATAATGTTTTATTAAAAACAATCTGTTTTTTTAAGGATAAGATAACAAGTATCATCTATGTATATATTTACGTTATGTATCTAATATAATAATAAACACAAATAATTAACATTTAAAGATATACAGCCAAAAAAAAAGGGTTAAGTAATCAAATAGTTTTAATTTTATTGTAATAAATAGCGTTAGCGTGGCTGGCTACTAAACTGACTGATTCACGCGTTCATATTAACTTAAAATGCTTTTACTGGCATTAAATGATTATTCTTATTCATCGTCTATTTAATGTACGACGATGAAAATCATTACCATTTATGTATTCCATCCGCTAAATGTATTCTCAACTCTCGTATCCCTAGTACGGATAGCATCGCGAGCTACCGATGAATGGACGATGTTCCATTCACTACTATGATTTGCTTTTATTTTGTTTGTACATTTGAGATTTGAATTTGTTCTGTTGTTGACGACTAGTGAAGTCTAGAAATATAGTCCGCGTACACGCTTTAGGATATCCACACTGTCTGTATCTTTTTTGTAATAATTACCACACATTTTTTATTGTTTTATTTAAATAATTGCGTTTAGTCTATACTAATAATATTATAACGAGGAAAGATTTGTTTGAATTGAATAGACTCCAAAAATACTGAACCGATTTTAAAAATTCTTTCACCATTAGAATTCTACATTATCCCCGATGAACATACGCTATAGAATATACCCGTGTGAAGCCGGGGCGGACCGCTAGTAGTAAATAGGTGCCTTACACTAATTTTTTTACGTTCCTTTTTTTTCTTTTGATGTTTATTTCAAGTAATAGGTATAACTTTACTTTACCTACAAGAATGGACTCACTAAATTTGATCAGAGTTTATTCCAGTTTAGTTATTATAACATTCCATGATGTTGTCTAAATCACCGTTCGGACTATCTTTAATACTATGATCCTATTTTGAGTTCACATTCTATTCGCTGAAGATAGCAGTCAAAATAAGAAAACATAGATGCGGCAGTTGCAAATCTTTAAGTTTATTTATCCTGGCATGTTTGATTATTGTCGTTATAATAATCGTCTATTGAGTTAGAAAATATAATACGTCCAAAGAACTGAAAAATTAAATAGGATAAGGTGTCTCTTATTTCAGTTTCAGCGTAGTACTATATAGTTATTCTGTGGTTCCATTCCAGGTCAAGATCATTGTGCTTTGTGGCAATAAACGTACAAACTCATTCATTAAAATAATGAATGAGTGGTGAACCCTGTGGATTTTTTAGTTATATTTTGGTTGAAAAGAATTAACATATAGAAAGATTTAAGTACTATAAAAACTATCATAGTTGACTATTGTAGACTATTGTAGTTTGCCGGTACACGGCGTCTAGAACCGCACTCACCCTGCTGGATGTCCTCCGTTAAAAGAGGAAATGATATTGTGACGTGTTCTCCAACACAAACTATAGTTCGTTATTGCACAGCAGCGCCTCTTGCAGAATAGATCTAACACCGAATTGCGAGCCCCAACCCGCATGCCCAGCGTGAGGATTATGGGCATTACCCCCCCCCCCATGAGATAAAAGCCAATAAGGTGATTATCAGGAGGAGGCCTGCGTCCAGCAGATGACCATAATAAGATGTTGCGAAAGATGTACGGAAGATATATTCGTCAGATTTTTCTAGTTTTGAATCAAAAATATGAAGTACACTACAGTAGTTTACCAGCTCCATGTGATGTATTAGCGTCCTGCCCACGCTGGGAACGGGCACGATGCGCCGAACCTGCACGCCCTCTCATACCCAATGTACCCAACGAACATAGACGGTTGTTTCCTGAACGCTCATCTGCACGGGCACAATCTGTATCGCTTTTGGACAGATGCTTTTGGACTTAATATTAAGGCCTACTCGCTTATAAGCCTTTTTAACTGTAAGCTAGCGGTGGTTTTTATATGTTAACTAATGCTAACAAGTTTTTAGCTTCTTCCACTAGTGAACAAAAATTTCAGGGAGGAGAAAATCAATAACACGAAAATAAAAATTATTGTTTTTCATATTTAACCCTCTTTCTTTTAGTACAAACTGTAAAATTATTCATTATTGTTTATTTGTTTGGTTACCTCTCAAATCATCTGTGACAAAACTTTGCTTAGGCAAGTTCCTGTAACCATAAATAATTTCACCTTTGCACACGTCAATCTTTAGCAATTATGTTAGTTATTAATTCAACACCTTGATACTGTAGTTTCCAAAGTAACGGTCAACGTTATAATCCGGGCATATTTTTGAGGATACCTACTCTTTCATTGAAAATGTTTATGTTATGTGCTTAGGTTTCTTATGTTTTGTTGTTACTAAATTTTGGCCAGTAACACATTCATTGCTCACGACGCACATGTGCTTCTACCAGACCGCTAAGCTATGCTACGTTACCTCTTGCTACGACCCGCTTGGAATTCGCCTGTTTAGATGTTACTTTATGCAAAACAATATCAATAAAATGTTCGGTTTCTTTACACCAAATAACTGCTGAATGGATATAAACTAAATTTCAGTTTATATCAACGATCGTATTATGCCCGGAATAAAAAATGAGCTACTATTAATCGTGGAAAACGCACGCGATGTTACGGGCCGTCTGCCCATAACTTCGCGTAAGTGTGACTAAGTAACTTTCTGCTTATCATCTGCGCTTTTTAAGAAGCAGCGGCTTATAAGCAAAACAGATCGTGATCGCACCGTGATCCCGAAACAGCGTGATGGTCGCATGTTCCGCACATCAATCAGGTGTCAACTTGTGCAAGTTTGACCTTTGTTACTATTAGCTGTTAGGGTCAGAATTCTGGGGTCAGACGGATCAGACTTTGCGTTGCTTTTTTGGGTTGCCGTACTTAAAAGAGATCTCATGTCATGAGATGTACTAGACCTAATTTCGTTATCATTAAGCCGTTAAATCATGAGAAATTCCAGTGAAATGACCCAACAGTACCTGAATAAAGAGGTATTGCAAAGGCAGATCCAAAAACTCAACCACTGTTAATTTACAATGTTTCGTAATTTGCTTCAATTTTAATTATTGCATTCTTAGATAAAAGTAAAAAAAGGGAGATACGGTACGTTCTCCCAGCGCTCACTCAAAAACTGTACCGTGTCACAGATTAAATAGAGCACACCCGTACCTAATTGAGGGGCGTAGGTTGCCAAAATCGAAAAATTTTGGGAACTTTCTTAAGGTCCACTTTGATAAATAATCAGAAGAGAAGAAAAAACAGACACCTAACTGCTTTAAATGAATTTCAGCAAGAAAGAAACTTTCACTGAAGTCATTTTAAAATCCACTGTGCTAAAAACCATACACGAATATAATACTGTAGTACACAGCTTACCCCGAATAATCTAAAATTTAGATTATTCGGGTGATCTAGATCTCTCTCATTAGGGTGATCTAGATTATTTAGATTCTAAATAATCAAGATCACCCTAATGAGAGCTCAGACTACACTGGCTAATACTCGAAGGCTGAACAATAACGCCCGGTCCACACTCGCGTCCCACGATCCCTTGACCCCGACTCATGCGCTCGCAAATGAAATCAGACGCATCAATCATACGTGAGGAGTGCAATTTGCTGAGGTTGGAGGGCAGAATGATTCCTATTGTAGACATTTTATTAGAATAGAAATTAATTGGACGTTGGTTTTGCTGTCATTTGTATATATTTAACGGAGTAGGCTCATTATTTGTTAACTGCGGGCGTATCTAGGTAATGCCAGATGGAAATACAGCTCTGAAACACAGACCCAGGCTAGGGCTTCTATCTACACGAACCGCGAGACCGCTTTTACATGGTTTCTATGACCTTCTTGTACCAATCTGCTACTCAAACTCTACTAGGCACTTATCTGAATCTTTTCCATTTCTTCTCTGTCATCCTGTAGAATTGATCTTACGTCCAAACAACAGACGCTTGAGATTTGCATAGAGTAGAATAGGCGCATTACAAATGATAAATAAGGATTTAACTCCGACATATTTATTATTAATTGGAAATATCTGTGGACCTGACAAACAACGTTTTGTTCAATAGAAAAGCAGCCGTTTATCAGAACCCTGTCGGAAACAAGAGTTATTCCCGAAGTTTCACGTTAGACGTGAATATACCCAACGTTTCATGAAAAGTTTCATGTGAGTCAGAGCATTCACTACCATTATAGCAAGAGTGAACGACAAAAATAATCGTGTCTTCTCAAACAATTATCTTTGTCCAAGATTCCTTAGTAATGTGCGTAGTTGATTTCAAATGAAATTACATCACATCACACTAATATTAAAAATGCGAAAGTTTGGAAGTTTGTTACTTCTTCACGCCAAAACTTTTCAACAGATCAGGCATAAAATTTGCATAGGTGTAGGACCTTGGTTAAATAAACCATAGGCTACAATTTAACCCATATAATTTCAGTTTCCATGGGATAGAATTAACGTATATACGTTTTCATAGAAACAACACGTGCGAATCCGCAGGCAGAAACTAGTATCCAAATCTTTGATCAAATATCGGTATTGCTGGTAAATTGTATGAACTCATCCAAGTGCTTTGATCAAATGTACATTGGACAAAGATATTGGATGAGTGGAATGAGCATCTAAAGCATCATCAGATGATAATAAATTGTCACTCATAGCAAATGGTTTCTATGGCTACGTGCGTAAACGGAGGTCTTTTTATGCATCGTTTTATGCATAGGGTCATCCATTACTCATCACATCAAACTAAATTAGCCTCGAATTTTAACTAGATGTCGCCACTTGAAAAATTTGATTGCGCTATCGGTGTGTACCTTCGAAACTCATTTTCACTGGGATTTGAAGTCGATTTATACGTTTTCAAAATAAAATTATTACTACAACTTTTGGTCATAGGTTGTCTTTTGCGCTCGTAGGTTTCAAAGTAGTTCGTGAAACTTACAATTTGAAATAACAACTTAATGCTATAATAATACTTTGCTATTATTTTATTTACTCTAGCTTATTCGCGCTAAACTGAAGAGGTGGAAAGGTGCATTACTTTAGTAACACTATTATGGCTACTTATGGAGCATGGCGGTTCGACGCGGGGCGCGCGAGTTTTTTTTTGAGTTTTTTCCAAATGACCCAAAAATACCAATGAATCAAAATTGGGTTTTTCATGAGTTCATAGAAAATGGTTTACAGTATACACGTGGTTTACAGTAAAGATGCGCGACTGTGAATGATTTCAGTCGAATTATTCGACTTCACAAATCATTCGAACCATTCGAATCGGAGTTGATTCGACTCGGCAGTCGTCGAATAACGAATTGAGTCGACGACTGCACGACTGCGCCGAGTCGGTCCGACTCGGCAGTCATCGACTCCGACTCGGCAGTCGTCGACTTAGTCAGTCGGTATCAATTCGTTAATCAACGACTGCCGAGTCGACTCGGCAGTCATCGACTCCGATTTGAACACTAACGAATTGAGTCCGACTGACTGAGTCGACGACTGCCGAGTCGGAGCGACTCGGCAGTCGTCGGTTATTTGACGTGGATAGTCAAGCTGGGGCGGGAGCGGCCTTAGTTAGAGAGAGATAGTATCATACCAACATTTCATTCGACTCCGGCACACTCCGGGTTTCTACGTCGCCGCCACACGATGCTTCACAGGTAAAAGTTCTAAGAGTACAAGTTAGTAAGTTTAAAAATAAAAAGGTGGATGTAACATCAGGAGTTTTAATAAAAAAAAACGAACATGAAGCAATCTTATCTTAACAATATGAATAGCTTGATAGAATAAAAAAAAAAGAACGAAACCCCTTGTTTTTGGAGTTACGTTTCGTTTTACGCAAAATATTATTTTATACTATTGTATAGGATCGGGTGGATGAAATGAATCGAAAACTCACAATCAGCGCCATCTAGCACGCCACGGCGGAACCACATCGCAACGCCGCGCGCAACATGGCTCACAAAATCACGGATCGACTAACAAATTCGGATGATCAATTCGTAGAGGCATTAGTAATTACTAATTAGTAGTTGTCATTCGACTTGGAAGATTAGTATATTACTAATATTCAAGTCGAATGAGTAAATTAGTAGTTGTAGATCATTCGACTTGTCAGATCATTCGCAGTCGCGCATCTTTAGTTTACAGTGTACTTGTACAGTGTTAAAAGTAACAAGCTGCAAAAATTTAACACCACAAAAAGAATTTAATCTCGCGCCTATCCGCAATCAAACCACCTTAATTGCTTGATACTTACAAGTTAGTGATAAGATTCATTCTAGAATGCGACTCAAAAGTGTCATTGCCAAATAACTTAATCCCAAGTACGTAATAAAACCAACGACAAAAACTACAATGTAGTTCCCAGTCGGTAATTCGTATAACGACGGCCGTGGATTGATCTCGTTTAAAAACTCATCAACACTTGTGGTGTGAACGGAAAGGGGTCAGTGGCGATTGTTTTTGATGACACCTTGATTGACAACACCTGGGCCAATTTTAGGGTTCAGTTTGTGTAAAAGTTTTTTGGAACCATAGTTACCGAAACATCTTTTAACTTCTTTGTTAGACAACTGCAACTTTGTTATAAATAGTCTCAACAGAAAAATAAAAACGAATAAAAGATTATAATTTTAAAATTGATATCAATTAAAAAATGAGGTTCTTTAGTAGCAAAAAAAAAATACTATCAAATAATAGAACTAAATTAAAACTAGTATTTACAATTGAAAAAATTGAACCAACTGCAGAACAAACTTTTTTTTTCATGTATATTGTTTGCCTGTTGCAAAAAAAACTACAGGAAAAAAAGTTTGTTCTTCCAAATCCGCCATAGTACAAAACTGCGTAAAGTAACGGGAGATTTTTCCTTGCCGCGTCCTCCGAATAGTTCAGTTTGCTTATTTTTAACCTAATATATATTTAAATAGCAATTTTGTTTCAACATAACTTTTATCCAGGTACCACAAAGTCTATTATTAGTAGACTATTTTTAAGCAAAATAGTTGTATTTGTTTTTAAAGAAAAAAAATTATTTTTAGATTAATTTTTTTTTTTAGCCAGCAGAACCAATAACAGTAAGCATAACTCCGACTTACCCGATAATTTGGCAGGTGATTTGAAGCAATGAAATGTCAATGTCATTAGAACCGTCATGGGAACATCACTAGCTAGGTACATCCGGTTGCACATAACGCGCAGAAACTTATAATTTTCTTTCATTACCCAATGTTTGTGTTTGTAGAGCAACACTACAATATTATTACATTTAATGTCACTCATCATCAAAAACATCTGAATCGCTTTCTTAAGAGTACAGGCCAGAAGGCCAGAAGACCATAAGAGCACAGGTTAATTTGGAAAAAAAGATCACATAAATGTAATTGTGTAATTGTTAGGTTGCTATAAATTCATCCTTAAGTATTTTTTTTTACAACTATGTTGAATGCAAACGCACGGTTGGGTTCTGATTGGTTAATTTTGTCATTTTCGTTTTGCAGAGCAATTGTTCCTTTAGGGATTTGCCTTGCAATGGTTCTTTCTAAACGGTAACGTCATAATACGTTACTCAAACGAAAGAATGAATGAAGTGAGTTTTATCTATCAGGATGGTCTAAATTTTAAAATTAAATCTCATGACTCATCTCGAATTTATATTTCCTCAAATCCACTAATAAACTACAATAAGATCGTAAGTTGTGTCACAGCTGAATTCAGATAACTGGTTAAGAATAAAAAAATGGAGAATTTAAATATTTTGAGATGGATAAAAAGGGTTTAATAATATTTTAGACCAAATAGTTTGGTAGTAAATGTTTCGTCGTGAATATCCAGAACGTCCGAAAATAGCACGCGGTTCGAACGCGTTCATGTCTTTTGTATGAATAAAGAGAAAGAGCTTTGATTTAGGTTGTTTGAACGCAACTATTCGTTACATTTCTATTACAACTTAGTCTTCATATAATCATTAATAAAATTATGAAAATTACAATTATTATAATATTATAAATACCTATAACATTATGTACCTATGATTATTAAAGATAATGTTAAAAAAAACTATTTCTATGAATTACTTTGAGTATTTTGTAAAGGAAGCCATTTTTTTTAATAAATAGAATACTATAAACCCACTTCAAATTTCTAGATAGTGAAAATGTGTTTGGAACACTTTGATAGCGCGATTGATTTTTTCAAGTGGCGACATCTAGTTAAAATTCGAGTCTAATTTAGTTTGATGTCATGAAAAACATACAGCCAAGAATAGCACCCTCCTTCTGAAGTCGGTAATAAAAAAAAATATGATTTTGATAGAATCAATTAAATTATAAAAATTTTGATCAAACCAGCCATCCAAACCCCACTGTCCACGCGTGGGCGTTGTAGGGAGATCAGAGTTCGCAACGCGATGCCTTATCTAGTTCACGGCTGCGCTATAAATCTGTTGCTGTGTGGGTGCCCGAAATTAATAGAAACGATCCTTATCTGGTTTAATAAGTGATTCGGTTTTGTGTTTTTAAGGCGTTTTTAATGAAGGAAATTGATTAGAAACAAGTGGATCATCTTTTTTTTACTAGTGTCAGTCAGCGCTCACACGGTTTGTTACTATGGGTAAACTTTATTTCTATCCCATGGGAACGGGTTTGAAAGTAACCTATGTTTTATCTTAGGTCTAGACCTACTACATCCCATAGAAAAAATTTCAGCCTCATCCCTTTAGTGGTTTTGGCGCGAAGAAATAACATCCATCTTTGACGACCTCTGTGGCGCTGTGGACGAATATCCGCCTGAGACGCAGAAGGATTCGATTTCCGCCTTGGGACAAATGCGATCTGCAGATATTTGTTCCGGTTGTTTCTATCTATAATAAAAAATATATACTTATCTGTGTATGTTTACGTAATATTTTTTGTATAACAGTTATCACCCATAACACATGCAAGCTTTGCTTAACTTGGGGCTAGATAATGCTGTTTGAATTCATCATCATCAGCCTATATTAGTCCACTGCTGGACATAGGCCTCCCCTAATGAGCGCCATAGCGCCCTGTCTGTGTGAATTGTCCAGCATTATTTATTTATTTTCCATCCATCCGAACTTCCACATTTAAAATATTCGTTTGATTTTGGCCATAAGCATTCCTTCCAATTGACCGGCCTATTCTGTAACGATTGCTGTCGCGTTTGCTGATCGCGATTTTATCAGTGTCCTTGTGACAAGAAAAAATCAAATTTAGATTTGATTTTTTCTTGTCACATCTTTTATTTCTTGATCTTAGGATCAAGAAATAAAAGAAATAAAAGACTGTAATAAAAGTAACCTCATATAATCTCTATTTCATCATTATTTTCGCAATAGCACTCCTCACCAGACTCCAAAGCTGAACGTGCCTCCTCCAAACAAGTGGGGTTTTCCATAATCACATTGCTGGCTGGCGTATTGATAATCGCGGTGAGGAGGTTCCAAATTTATTAAAAAAAAGCTAGAGAAGAAAAAGAAGATCTTACCATTTCTTTAGGCGGCAAAACAATAATAATGTATATTTTTCAGCCAACCTGAAGCAGAGGCATGTACACTGAGTTGCACCGGATGTGGCCACAGTTCCCATGACAATGCTATCAGTCGCAGTGGAAGCTGCGCGTCGTGCACTGATGTGTACCTATCGCGCCCACGCACGATTCACAACAACTGTTGTGTGGATACTCTTTCTCATATTACTACTACATTTTAATCGTAGAAACAGCTACAAAGTTTGCAATTAATTTAATATCTATATGTAGCTATTTTTTCTATTAATAAGTTTTTTTTTGTGTATTTGTACAAGTCTTAGCATCATTTTTAACAGTAATTTTGATGTTATTTTATTTGGTTAAAACATAACAGACAACGTGTGCATTCGAGTTAAAAGCGACTTCAATGAGAGGCGTTCAAGGCTATTATTGCTGAAAACATTCTGAAAGTCGTAATTTGAAATTCGAAAAATAATGAAGTACGATGGACGAATAGAAAAATGAACAATCGCGATATTGTCAAACTGCTTTATGGATGAACTGCGGAACGTAGGTACTAGGGTCTTTGACGAACTACGTAAAAAAAAGCAATTTTCGTATCTGGAGCAGTTCGTTAAAATCACTTTTTGTCATATAAATCTATCGTCAGTTCGACAATCTCGTGCATGGCCAACAAAACGAATTAGCTTGTTCTACACTGTTTACTTATTTATGCCCCTGACTCACTTGCCCATTATGCCCATGTTGTCATACATTGAAAGAAAAACTCACCATTGCATATCTCACTGGTGAAACTGTGTTTAGCAAATAGAACCACTACTGGATGGACTCTACAATAATATAACCATATTATAGCACTGTGTTCATGGCTGTGGCATGCTTCCTAAAGGTACGAGATAATAGAAATGAGAACCACATGATAATGATACTAATAAAATCATTGACTTAGAGCAAGTTACATATTATGTAACTTGCTTATTATTAAATTATCAATCAGTTTATATTAAATTATTAATTTAATATAAACTTGTCGTATCCACCCTAACCTATCGTGGTCCATATACCGTGAGGTGGATTGCAATCTACGAGGGCGCGCTGTGCATACCGCGGCACAGCATTTTATTGCTGCTCACATTAGCCATCGAGCAGAATCTATCTTAATGTTACACTAGCTTCTGCCGGTTGCTTCTCATGCATTTTCTGAAATAAAAGCAGCCCGTAATATTATTTGAAGTCTAGAATCTTTGCACGCTATATTTCTGCAAAATTTCGTCACGTTCAGTAGTTTTGTGATTGTCTTTTCACACAACATGTGTGTCCCCACCACCGTGTGGACTTGCTCAGAGGTTTCTTGACTTTCAGTATGAAGGAGGTGGGTTTTGACTCTTGAGCTTTGAGTCTTAGCCGATTCTTAGTGTATTTAATAAGTGATAGATCCATATTATACACCAAAGCCTCCTCTAGAAAACAATCAAATTTGCATTTTTACCCGACTACCGGGGAGGGTTATGAGGTTAGCACCCTATGTTTGTATGTTTGTATGTATGTGGCCGATTTCTTTGTTCCCACGTAGCGCTGAAACTACTGGTTCGATTTCAACAAATTATGTATCGATTGATTCGTTTCAATACCCCAATGGTTATAGGCTATAGGATTTAGGGCTCCGACCCCGAATAAGCCAACAAAACGCGTATTAAAGTTTAGGTAGCCGCAGGCTGCAGGCCCCATAGAGAAAAATTACAATACCTACGACCTATTTTTATTTTCAACTCTATGCCTATCAAATATGACCGATACGTCATATTTTGTCAATGTAAATGTTTCAAACTTTTATAACTTTCACGTAGTCGGGTTGTAGTTTTTAACTTTATCTTGTTTTAACATCGCTGATTTTGAAAAAAATCTGTTGGGGAGTAGAAATGTAGAGTTGAAATGTAACTAATATGAGAAGGCATTTGACTTCACTAAGTGCTCCTTGTGAGCCAATGGTATTAAATAAAACAAAATTGAAGAAAAGCTGTGTAAAATGAACCCAATATGAATCACATTTTGCTGATCATAAGACGCAATTCATGTGTACTGTTTTCGATTATTTGCCCGATATCTTTGATCATTTTCATCACCGATGAAAAATCCAAGACTATTCAGTGATATTACTTAACGTTCCAATATTGTAAAACATAGAATTGGATAACTTCATTGTTTCCTCTGTAGGTGGCGCTGACGGCGTAAGTGCCGAAAGAACTCCCAAAGATTTTCGGGCCGACTAGATAAGATCACGTAGCTTAGTTGGAAAAAGAGCACCCCTGCGCTGAAGGGGAAGGTGCGGGTTCGAATCCCGTCGGGATCGTAAATTTTTGGGATTTATTAATTTCTTAGAAATTACCCAGAGTATAATAAATAAAAACCTTAGAATTGTAAAACATGTTGTATTGATTTGAATCAAACACCTAGACATAACCATTCATTCAGTATTATCAATAGTATTTTCATTCACATCGAAGCACCTTGAAACACATAGATTCACGATTGTACAATGACTCACTCACGGCGAGATCCCACGATGCTTGTACCACCTGTGTTTTACTAAGATATGTTTTTAACTGAACGGTATTTGTTGAATCGGAACATATTTATTACAAATATGAGATTAAATTGGACTAATTTGACCTATTATTTATTTATTTATTATTATTAATATGTGTTTCTCAATTCCAAGATTTCGGGCCTTAGAGTTACTCGGTCCTTTCATAGGCATGCGTGGGGCCCAAGCCAACAGCACAGAGGCCCTTTAATATTATTATTATTTTTATTATGTATGAGCACAAGGCAAATTATAGTTTTAAATTCAATTAATATTATAAATTCCAAATTAACTCTTGTCGGCCTGCCTGTTACCTTTTCACGCCTAAACGCTGAACGGATTTTAATGAAATTAGGCAGGGGGTAGACGGTACTCCAGGGACGAACAAAGGCTTTTTATCCCGAATTAGCGCGACCGAAACCGTGGGCAGAAGCTTATCTAATACAATCGTCAGGAGGAGAGCAGTATTATTTCCCTGTTCGGAGGATACCGTAAATATAAAATAAAATGAGTATAAATAAATAATGCTGGACAATTCACACAGCATTATCTAGTCCCAAGCTAAGCAGAGCTTGTGTTATGGGTACTAGATAACTGATAATATGATGATTTTTCCGAGTTCTTATTCGTCATTTTCATTTCAACCCGATCCGTTCACTAGTGTTTGCGTTTCTTTGAAATTTAACAAACATATCCCTACTATTTTTCAGAATTTATAATAATAAGTTTGATTTGATTGACTGCTTACTTCTATCGGTACGCAAAAACCAAACAAATACAAATGCACACTGATTTTACAAATGATTTCCATTAAAACTTAAAGCATTTAATTCGCTTTATCTGATGCGAGGCGTTGATTTAAAAAACAATACGAATAATCTCAGGAAGGCCATCTGACAGTCACTTTGCAAAAACAATGTATGAGTCACTCGCCCACATTAGGTCTGAACTCATTACTGGACTAATGAGTGGTGGTGTGGCCTTGGGCTTAGCGGATCTATGAGGTGCGAAGGTGCTTTAGAAAGTTCTTCATCATCATCATATTAGCCTATACATATCCACTACTGGATATAGACCTCCCCAATAAGCCACAAAAAGCGGTCTTGAGTCGCCTCTATCCATCGACTCCCTGCGACCGCTACGTCGTCGTCGGTCCGAGTTGATGGTCTCCCAACACCCCGTTTCGCGTTACATTGTGGCCGCCACTCGAGAACCTTTACTCCCCGGTTATCAGTTCTGCTAGCATCTGTTGCTGCCTACTGCCACTTCAGCTTACTAATTCTGAAAGGTATGTCGGTGACTTTGGTTCGTTTACTGATTTCCGTATTCTATCACGTAGAGAAACTGCAAGCATTCTCAGAGCTCTCTCCATAGCCCGCTGAGCGACTCCGAGCTTATGAACGAGGCTTATACTTAGCGACCACGTCTCGGATCTATCGGTCATCAGAAAGTTATTGGGTCATGGACTTAGCTATTGCTTTAATTTCACTCATTCTACATGAAATGAAATAAGTTACCAAACCGAAACCGGAAATTTTTGTGAACTTATTTCATTTCTTAGAGATACCCAAAGTGCGGGTAGGCACTATAACAAAAAACCAATGATAGACTTTGTTCATGAAAGAAATGATGGTTGAAATTTTTATGCTGCATTGTCTTCTTTTAACTTCGTAAGAAATTCAGAGGAGAGACAATAATACTTAAATTCGAAATCTCGGTCTGCCATTTCCTATTTAGACTGGACTTTTGTGAGTCCTGTAATTTCTGTCATTTCCTCCAAATTGTTTTGTGTTTAAATAGAGTCATAATAATAGATAATTTTGGTTCCTTAGTTTAATTATCTATTTTCATCATCAGTACAAACTCTGTCGCGTCCCACACACTGACCACAGATTACGTACCTAATACTTCACCTGTACCTTAAGTGTGAGCACTTGAGTGCTTGTAAGTGGGGTTGTCTTTTTGGAATCTATTGTATACGATGCGATAGTGTAGTTAAGGAGCTAACTCTAGGTGGGTGTAGGTCCCGTATTCATAGTTATTTATTTAACAATTTGATTGTGATGAAAAAATTAAAAACCAACGAATACCTTTTTTTAAGTTTTGCATGATAAACGCTAGTCCTTCGGGAATAAGATTTTGGGACCAAATCCTGATCATCTTCTATACAACTGCAAAATAATCATCCAAATTGGTAAACTTATGACGTAAAATCAACGAACATAAATAAAAAAAGCCTATACATATAGCAAAACATAAAACATCCTCCATTTTCGAGTAATTGTTACAATTTTTAATCGGCTTCATAAGCATTAAAAAATTAAAACCTACTCGACTATGATGACGATAATTTGTACTTCATTTAATTTATTTTTACGAAAATTGGCTAAGGTATAATAACTATGTCAGTAACATAATGTATGTTCATACTATTGTAATATTTTATCAGTTTATTTAAATTAATTTCTTTAATTTTGGGTTTATATCCAAAAAAAAAGCAAAATAATACCCCACAATTTAATATTCAAAGCGTTTTCAAATAAATTCTGAGTAACCCTAAAAGCTCACTGGGTTATGACAGGCGCGTCCGCCTTATATTATTGGATTAAACATTCACCAACATTCATACATCTCATTTCAATCTTATACCAACGCAATAAAGTGCACTCTCCACTAACTTACATGTAGAGGAAGCGTGGGTAAGCTGAACTATGTACAATAGCAATAATTAATCTGAAATCAGAATGTACGAAGGTTAAGTATTTAGTAATAATTTAATTGGTACATCTGTTGGTTTGTAAAGCGTTTGACAGAAGCCGTGGGTGGTTTTGTACTCCTTATGTCAAGTTTAATGAATGAAGATGTCACTTGTTGTGATTTGAGTATTAGGAAATTGTTGTCGACATAATTTTTTGATAATTGATTTAGTAAAAGTATTGATTGCTATTAATTTGAAAAAAAGTATATGCGCATACCGGTTGAACAATTTTAGACTTGTTCGCAAAGTGCTGTAACGATACAAGCGTCTCTATATTCACCTTGCATAGCAATAACCTGTGAAAAAAACTCAGTGCTTTATTTATTTTTGACCTTACGAGACTCTTGGGCACGTAAGAAATTTTAAAAAAAGTAGTAGAAAGTAGTTTTATTTTAGTTGAATGAAGGAAAAATGTCCTTTCTCATATTCTCCTCCCTGTAAATTTGCCTAGTAATGTCACAAATAACGTTAGTAAATTAAAATAAAACGTAGTTTAATCGAGGTCCATTGTCCGTGAAAATAATACAAGAAATGAACACGTTCAGCCACATTATAACTATGTACGATATTAAGATAATCCCACAAATATCACAGCAGGCAATCAGCAAAACATCTTTCCCCAGTCCACTCTAAAATTGTGCTATGACGAATATAAACCGTCAAATTTATAAATACACTGAAAATACCCTTACAATCATAGAAATAGTGACCATTTTATTAAATTCCGCAGGTGTTCAGAAACTTGCAAGTAATTTCACCATTTATGGACATGTAAATTTTCGCGAGTGCATCTAAATAATGCCGAGTCTGGGATGGGTTTATGCGTTAATTGCCACGCGCTAGGATCTTATTGCATACCACTATATCGCATACTGCCATCCAATTTAAATGTTGATATTTATGGACTCTATTAGTGCGCAATAAGGAGTATAATGTGGTGGTTAAGGATCAGTTTGTGCTGGGTAGGGTAGGTAAGGGTATTGTGAGCCTGTGAAATATTTTGTAATGGCCCACGTGACCTCTGTGGATACGTTTTACAATATTGAGCGCATTTATTAGTTTATGCAGTAATTAAACTTGTCGGTATTGCCGGCTTGACCTAAGAGTATGTAGCTATATGACGACCGTCCGGCTGATACCTAGTTAGTTGTAGGTTCGGATCCTACAGCGGGACAATGTTGTTTAATGTTTGAATGATTTGCTAATATTTTTTGTGTATTTGTATAAAAAAGTAGGTACTTGCAGTAGGTTTTCAATTCTCGAGATTTATATGTATGTACATTATGAATCTCAGAAAACACAAAATCTAATTTCCTTGTGGGCTAACACAAGCAAATGGAATGTTATTCATTATTCAAGACCAATTTCGTAAACGAAAATTTTTACTTGGTACATTTTATTTACACTTTGTTTAGTATTTTTTCCACATAATTTTAAAACAGGATAAGTCTCAAAGCGTGCAAAATCGCACGGTCCCAGTTTTAAAAGGGATGATAGCACATTTTCACTGAAAACGTGACTCCACTATTTGTTATATGGAAATTAGCGATTTGTCTGACCGTAGCTTGATGCTGATGCTCAATTTTTAATATATCACTGCTTTTGCAGAGTATTTTGAACCTTACGTTAAGGAGCGAAGAACTGGATTTGATAGGGTTTGTGTGAATACTTTGCATATTTGGTAATTATAAAGAGTTGGTAAGAACCTAAGTGTGAACCTCAAAATCAAAGTGTTAAAATACTAATCAGTTTCGCAGTAAAAGCCAAGCCTAACGTTCACGTTCCACAACAGGGCAAAAAAAACCATAAACTTTTGTCATGGCAGTCTTTGACATCCTATAAGACTCGCACCATTATCTTTATATTTTTTATTAATTTGATTAAACAATGTAATCTTTAAGGATTCGTTTGTCTCGTCCTCGTTTTCTTCAAACGTAAATATAATAAAATACCCATTTTTAATAATAAACCATGTCATCTGAATAAAAACCAACTTAGAAAAGCTGTTTAAACACACCTATCATTGAAATATAAAACATAATAAACATAATTCAATAGAACATTGAACGTTTTCTCAGCTCTATAGGATGTCTTCAATGTCATCTTGTGGTTCCGTGCAAGTAGACAACTCGCGTATAAGCAGAACAACGTCGACTGGCCATGCAATGCAAGATGCACCTCCTTTTAGCAGCTCCTGTTTAGTTGGCAGGAAATCTATGGGAATTATAAAAATATTGGTAAATACGGTGATTTTCAGCCGTTCCATCTTACCTATTGATGATTGACAACAATCCTAGACTAAAGAACTGAACAAAAAAAAGAACTTCAAGAAAACGGCAGGTAGTCCCTGATCTATTACGGTTTGAACGCAATATTATGTAACCTTAATTGGTAGCCCATTATCATGAAAATAAGTACTTTTATGAAGATAACTATTGTGGCATCTCGGGTTGACGGAGAGGGGCAACACTGGTCTGTCACGGGGGTGGAGAAAAGTAACTCCCTTAATTATAGGATGAAGTAATAAATAGTTTGTGAAAAGCAAATGTGTATTAATAAATTACACCCAGCAAATCAAGTTATTACAACTATTATAAAAAAAACATTATGTTATGTAAGAAAAACATTTTATCATTAACCTATAACTGTCCACTGCTGGACACAGGCCTCCTCCTGATAATCGCCTTATTGGTTTATATCTCTTAGGGGGTTATGCCCATAATTCCCCCGCTGGCCATGCGGGTTGGGGATCGCAGTTCGGTGGTAGATCTATTCTGGTAGAGGCGCTGCGGCCCGCCCCTCGGTGTATGTCCTTAGTCGCCTCTTACGACACTCACGGGAAGTGTTCGGGTGGTGCCAATTCTAAGCCGGTACCACACACGTCTAGCGTCTTGGGCACACTTCCAACTGGTATTAATATGGATCAGTTGAGCTATCTGTAGATTGTTTGCAACAGTCAGCAGTTAACTTAATTGTTTCAATTACTACTACTTGTTTTAATTTAACTCTATTATTTGATTGTAATTTTCATTGTTAATAAAGATTATCTGCAGATATTTGTTCCGGGTGTTCTGGTCGTTTTCTATCTATAGTAAAAATAGCTATTTATGTATTGTATCAAGTATATCGGGTATCTAGTACCCATAACACAAGCTCTGCTTAGGCTGAAACTAGATAATGCTGTGTGAATGGTCCAGCATTACTTATTTATTCGACTATCGCGCCTATTGGTTAGTTTCTTTTCTTTTTTTCTTTTTTAGAGCAGTCAATGTTCGGCGAGAGTACATCGATACACTCACAAGTACATGTGAGTTCACCAGCTGATCGCGAAGCCCACAACCTTCGGCTTAGTCATGAACTCTGCCCCTATCAGCTTCATCATTGTCATTTCGCACTTGCACATCCTGTAACAGTTCTGTTGGCAACACCAATTACTTAATGATGAATGCGTCTCATTTTTTATTGCGGTTATTAATTGCAGGTTGTTGGCAACACTAAGGTTATTGGACGTAATTGGACCACCTGGGGTGGATGAATATTGCTGTGAATTATAATTGTGATTATTAGTATTGGAATGAATGATTTATGAAAGTTTATGAAAACTAAAATGTTATCCTTTTTTTGAACTACATTCACAACCACGAAATTTTAAATTTTCAGAATTGAAAAACTTACCGTTCTCGATTGGAGATACCGAACAGTAATCAGTAATCATTTATTTCATCAATTTCTTGAATAACACGTCACCTTTTTTTTATATTTAGGTACTATACTTACGTTATACGTAAGAACTACGAGTATAAAGATAGAAAAGGGATCTCCAAAGTTTGCAGAGCGATCCATCTGAAATGTAGGTAGCGTTAGTAGATAGGAAAACATATTTTACAGGAAAATTGTACTTATAGAAATCAGAAATTATTTTTTTTCAAAAATGGTTAAAAAGGAGGGGAACAATTTTTAAAAGGGTTTTCAGGGTTTTCAAAACCACACTGAGGTATCAAATAGGTCGTCATCCCTCCTGGCTGGAGGGCGTCCTACATTACGCTTATTGAGTCATGGCCTCCACTTAAGAGCGATTATTATTATTATTTTAGACCCATTAGTGACAAGAGAAATCAAACTATAGGTAAGGTATAGCTGGGAATCTTGCTTGGGTTCGGCAGTACTTCACACCGGAACAGCTTCTTAGCATCTAAAGCACAAGTCCGATCTTGCATGGAGTACTGCTGCCACCTTTTGGACGGCTCGGTCCAGTACCGGCTTGAAGCCCTCGACTCGATTGAGAGACGCGCCGTTAGGCTTACAGACTGTCAGTGCTCTACAAGTACCACTTTGGGGATTGTGAACAGGCATAGCACGACCTTATCCAATCTTCTCCTTTCCACCATAGGACCAGCAGACGCACAGAAATATACTATCCGCACCTGGTCGTCTGTGGTATCACAGAGCCAACCAAAAAATCTTGCTCTACCTTCATAATAAGCACGGCCAAAGAGTGGAATGAGCTTCCAGCGTCTCTTTTCCCGCCAAATTACAATTACAGCATCCAGGTCGATATACCATAGTTTAGAACCAGAAAATTCTGCTGTACCTTTATAATAAGAACTTCCAAAGAGTGGAATGAGCTTCCAACGTCTCTTTTCCCCCTAGAGTACAATCTTGGAGTCTACAAATCCAGGGTGAATAAGTTCCTCCTGGGAAGCGTGCTCCATCTTAGGCCACATCATCGCTTATCAAGTGAGATGGTTGCCAAACGCTTGAACATCAGTAATTAAAAAAAAAATACAAAGAAGAGTAAGAAACTAGTTGCAAAGATCGTCATAACACATCTGCGGTAGACCTCACCTCGTAGTAAAAACAGCACCATAATAAAATAAATATCTAAGACTATGTTATACATTCCCTTTTTGCTCAATAAATAAACACGGTACAATGTACAATGGCGTGCAAAAACAAACAGCTCGTAAGCACTTTTGACCGCATCTGTACCCGCAAACGCGTCAATAATGTGAGAGCAAAAACTTCCAAGTTATGAGGAGGAACTGGTATGGATGTGGCAAAATTAGGTTTTTCACCACTCCCGCTTGAAAACAGCGAAATTGGATTTTGCTCACAAATAAAGATATTATTGAAAAAAGTAATTTAAATTCAAAATGTTGCACTTAATTTCGATGGTGTAGTAAGAATATAAATACTCTATAAAAAGAAACTACGCAATCTGCACCATTCTCACGGAAGGCAGCACCATTTTTTTGTGTACCTAGACAACTAAGCTTGTAAAGACCATTCCTCTAGGCGGACAGCGCCATCTTTAGATAATCTCTCATACAACAGATAAATGGATATGCTCCTCTCTCATTTTAGCTTACTGAAGGGAAGGAGGTTAGACCGCATTCAACCTTCATAGAAAAGAATAATTTCGTTCTTTCGCGGTTTGAAAGAGTACTACTGTAATCTGAGTTTTGTGACGTGTCCAAGTGTCCTGTAAGGTCTAAACTTCTAAAGGAAATAAAGCACTTTGGGTGTTTACGAGTCCCTTATTGGTACTCTTATCGTTAGGAGATGATCCCACAATACCCAGGCTGGGCATGCGGATTTGGGGCCCTCGTGGAGGTGTTTCAAATAGGAAGCTGTAGCCTTTCCTTTAACAGCTACCCATAATGGACTCTTACGACATTCCCGGGCTGAGTCAGGGGGTCTATTCTTACGCCGTGATCCCTTCGGCCTTTATTTATATACCTTATCGTATTTTAGCAGCTCTCTAAATACTTGTGGTAGATGTAACTCACATTGGCAATGACCGCGCGTTGCTGCGATGCTAGACCGCACGGTAATGCGACGTAATGGCTGAAACGTACCGCGTTGTACGCGAAATTTGTAAGAGCTTACGAATAATCTTCAAGTACTTATACGTGTAAGTCGTGTAGATAAAAAATAGGATTAGAGATGACACCGGGATAGCATACTGTTCTGCTGTCATTTTCGATCTTATTCTATATCTCCACGATTTATATCACATAATTATGACACATAAATTCATAATAATGACGGTTTATTGTTGTTATATCTGAGTTCCGTCACTTATTCCCCGACTTCGTTATTACCCGACTACCGACAGGGGAGGGTTATGAAGTTAGCACCCTATGTTTTTTTCTATTGAACGTAGTGTGCAAGGTATGCTTAATTAGAGTGACTTGGCTTGATAAAACATTGAGCTCTGTAATCTGATAGAATAAAAATATAGAAAAATATATCTGATAGATAAATCATCATCAACATCATCAGCCCGTTGACACCTACTGCTGAGTAATAGGCCTCCATAGGCCTCCTCTTTTACACGCTAGTTAACTCGGTCCTGTGCAAGCTCCATCCACAGTCTTCCGGCATAATAAATAAATAAAATAAATATATACTTATAGCTGGACAATCCACAGAGCATCATTTAGCCCCTAGATAAGCAGAGCTTGTTTATGGTATACTAGATGACCAAATGCATTATACAATACGTTATACATACATAGATAGATATTTTTTTGTTATGTAGAAGTACCGAGAACACCCGGAACAAACAGTTGCCGATCGTAAAAACATTTGTCCCAAGGCGGGAATCGAACCCGCAACCTTCTGCGTCGCAGGCGGACCTTCGCCCACCACGCCACATCGGTCGTCATTGATCTATAGTCTATAGAGATCTTCCAAAGATATTTTATCAGTTACCTAGTAGGTACCCATAACACAAGCTTTTCTACCTACTTTTGTCTAGATGACCCTGCATTATATTTATTTTTTTATTTACTAAGTAATTTAAACTAAACTCGGTTCGATTCATTTTAAAACAGAAATCTAGTTCTTAATTTCTAATTTCGTAGCTAGAATGGAGTAATCAAAAACCGTTACAATTTAGCGCACCATTTTCAAACCATGACCTTTGCTCTACTGGGTCATTAACCATTGCTCTTCGAATATCAATTGAATCAAAATTATAGTTTCCGGTCCCACGATTCTATTAAAGTCATTATAACAACTATTAATAGATGGTTTTGAACAAGGAATGGGCGTGCCGTGTGCCTAAACTGTGCGCGTACAAGTGTTCTAATTTTGAAATGGTAACAACAAAAACAAAAGACTGTGTTGGTCTATGGTTGGTCTTTTTTAATGGCGATATTTTGCATTAGGAAAGGACATTTGCAATCATTTAAATTGAATCTCAATATTTTTAAGGTTACTATTGTCAGTGTTTTTAATATTTTCTTAAAACACACCAGTATCGTAAAATAACAGTCATTCGCGTATAACAATTAAGCAATCATCGAAATTTTTCAAACCGTTACAGTTACAAAAAAATGGCGCTTGCGAACATTTAAAATAAAACCACACAAATTATTTAAACAGGTACTAAATGGAACCTTGTTGTTAAGGAATAAGGACTGGAATAACGCTGATTATTGTAGGTGCATTCGTAACGAGATAATTATTTGAATTTCGAATACAAGATGTTTTTAAACGTCTTTCCTCCGGGTGCGTTCTGATTATCGTGTATTTGTAAAAGAATTTTAACAAACAAGCTCCGATATAATTTTCTCATGGAGGTCAATTATATTTACAAAAAACTTGCACTCACGCTGGTATCGAAAAACAGTTCCTACTAAAGGTTGCTTGGGTTCGTGTTGGCGCGGGATTCATTTTAAAAAATCGTTAAATTTTGGCGGCGAATTACTTTTCCGCTCGATTTATTCCTTAAGAACAAAGAAAAATTTAAACATTACCTTTAATACGTGTTTTGAAAAATCTTACGTGAGATTAAGGAAGGGGGAGGGGGAACGAGTCTAGCAAAATCTCACGACATCTCACCAAGGGGGGGTCGAAAAATTGCCAAAATCACCTCACGTAATTTAGGGATCCCCTAAATAGTCTATTACTGTGGCATCTTTTTCATTAGAACTAAGTTTCGGGGGCAAATTCTGCTAACTAATCACTTTACTATGACAGTGGTAACGTCGCAGAATCGTCCGTAGATAAAAGAAACTATAGAGTTTCTTTTATCTAAAGAAACTATAGAGTTTCTTTTATCTAAAGAAACTATAGAGTTTCTTTTATCTAAAGAAACAATAGAGTTTCTTTTATCTATAGTGCGTCCGGTGCTACTTGCACGGAGAGATTGATATAATGTTTTCAACCTGGACATTCTTGACCCGCGTCCCTCCATCTGTAGTTTTTCTTCGAAGGTAAAATGACAAAATGTGTCATTCTAAGACGATACCATTGTAACGCTGAGGCGATTAATTTCGTGGAATTAGAGTTCTGGGTTTTTTCCTGTCATGCGGATTTCCGCACGGTGCGGAGATCCGCACGCGGACCATCTTACCACCTTAAACCCATACAAAGTTGCTCCAGCCATTTCACGTTCCACGTGCCTGTGGCCCGCGTGATAGGAAAACATTAAGTATATGAAATAATAGGTTAAAGGTGACCCGCACGCGGACCAGATCCGCATGCGAGTGGAAATACGCATGACAGGAAAGGAGTCTAGGGACTCTTCAAAATAACCCAAACTAAAGTGAATGACTGTGTTTAAATGTAATTTATTTGTTTACCAATTTCAAAACATTGCAGTCTCGATATTATATTTACTTATATGAATTAAATAAACCTCGAACGAACTTGCAAGAAAGATATTAATCTTTCTACAAACAAAAATACAAATCTTCTTTATACCTAACATTAGTGTAGATCAAAGTCAAAGTTATTAATTTCAATAACACCATTCCGGACACTTAGAAACGCAACACCATGGTCGTCATGGCACACGAAGAGTTCTAAAGGTCACGCAAATGCATCTAAACAATTCCTCGCATAAACTCTAATAGACACCCCGGGCGAAGTCGTATGTAACAAATAGTGCTAATTTTATATAATGGTCCTATTTATTACTTCGGAAGCGAGAGGTCGGGGTGGGTGAGTAAAGCCTGGTCCTGGCCGGTGTAAAGGAGCGTAATTTACCATTCGAAGCGAGCATGAAACGTCAAAAATCCGTTTCGTTACTCGTTGCGAGCGCCTTTTTCCCGTACTGACAGCACGAACACGTCACATGACGCCCTGTAACAAAGAACAGTAGGTACCCGGGTTAAGGATATGAACAGTATGAGTCTTGTATTTTTGATTTAGGGGTGGGAATGGGAATGTAAGACTTTATCGATGCTTTTCCGGAGTTCCGTGCCCAAAGACTGCCCACGGGTCCACAAAACTAAACCAACGCTGTCTATTTGTCAATCACATGTCTCTACCTGTCACCATACTCATAATACTGTAGAGTCGGGGTTATATTTTGGATTTAGGGATGGGAATGTAACACCTTATCGATGTTTTTTCCGGAGTTCCGTGCCCAAAGACTGCCCACGGGTCTACAAAACTAAGCCAACGCTGTCTGTTTATCAATCACAGGACCTATCACCATACCCATAGTAATATAGAGTCGATTTTCACAGAATACGTAACCTTCCTACATATTGTATGCACGTATACCTACGGCAAACCAATAATTATTTTAAAACAAAATCAAGTTTATTTGATCTGACAATGGTAACCTTAATTGCTAGAATCCTGAGCCAATATCAGAGTTTTTTCAAAATTTAAAAATTGAGAAGACATTTGATGCTATCATGGTTAATGACACAGAAGTAATTTATAAATAAACAACGGAATAACTAGGAGATACTGCGATCGTTATTTCATGATCATGGCGCATGAATCTGTGCCGAAATATTGGAACGCTCAAAAATCAAATCATGGTAAGTATCAAAAGTTTTATAGTCAGTAGGTTTAATAAAAACTAGGTTAGTACCTAGTTTTTATTAAACCTACTCGCTCGATTAGCTCGATTTTCAAACAAAATTCTACAATGTACAATCATCCTCTGCGTACCTACAGTAGCAACAAATAAAAGCAGCATGTCAAGTCACGCCGTAATAAGTAAATATCGTGCGAACCGACCGTATCATCGCGGCTACTGTATCATTTCATCGTAATCTAATAATGTTGTTAAGGAGATGGACTTCTGTTTATTTTTCATAACTTCTAGGAATTGTTTTTTTTTTACTTGATTAATACTTTATTAACAAAGAAAATTACAATCAAATAATGGAATGGAACAATTGAAACCATTGAGCTAATTGCAGAGTTTTGCAAACAATCTACAGGTAGCTCAACTGATCCATATCAATACCAGTCGCAAGAGTGCCAAGACAGCGTCTTGGACACTTACCCTACTGGATAACTTTTATAAAGCTTAGGTCCAACTGGCTCGTCATTATGAACATGTACGGTAAGATCGAGAACAGAGCAATCTTAACGTTTTTATCTTTCCCAAATGCAAAAACTTTTTTAAACCAATAGCTGTACCTATAACGAACAAAAATACAAAAAAAATCTTTAAAGTGCCCACCGAATCGTGAGTTATTTTTCACTTAAATAATAAATGGATAATGATAGACAATTCACAAAATATCACTAAATTTCTACGTAATAAAAATATCAGTAGAAAAGTCATGAATAGATTATGAGGCACTGTTCTTCCCCTTAACAAAACAGATGATTCGAATAAGCTCAAAGCAATGAGATGTTAGAACAGAGGCCGCCGGCCCAATTATTACGGTCATTATTAAATAATAATAAAAAATAATATAATTCAGTTTAGTCAAGTAGACAAAAATGATTACTTTGTGCGAAACCTCACTATAGTGATGTGATATACGTTAACTGCATGGTTATCGATATTTCTAATGATAGTTATTGGTTTTTTTTACATTTAACGCTATTCAATTAATAAAAAAATTAGCTATTTTACCTTACCAGCAATAAATAGGTACTCAGTTTTGCGTCTAGAATCTGGCACAATCTTATCACACATTAGAAACCTAAAAAAAATCACCTAATGGTATTTTTATCTGAGTTATCCTTGGAGAATGATTCGATTGATAAATATGGTTATTGCAATTAAAAGTTATAGCGATAAATCGGTAGAAAATACCAATGGAAAGCACTTTGAATAAAAACACAAGCAATTAACAAAAAATAAATACTTTAAAATACATACCAACTGGCATGGCGTAGTGACCCAAACTAGATCTTGGCTTTCGACAACAAAGACCGTCAACAGTCCCAGTCCCTTGCCGTTTAAGTCTTAGTCTTAAATGAGAATACATATCTACTACTTTACATGTCATTTGACAGTAATACTCTTATCAAGAAATGAAGACCATCTTTATCGATAACCGTAACCAACGCATATTCTCATCGACATCGGAATTGTCCCCTCACTATTCCATTAGCCCGGCGCCGTCTGTAATCCGCTCTCGTTTTATTTCGCGAAGCAGTGCGGTCGGCGCGCCGCCGCCGCCGCCGCGCCGCCGCGGTAGCCGTGATTCCTATTATAATGTAAATTGATTTACATTGCCTCCTGTCTTGTATTACATCATTCAATTCACTAGGTTTATTATAATAACTAGACTCTTCCCGCTGCTTTACTCACATAGTATCTTTATAAAACATATAATAAATAAATTATGCTGGAAAAATCAAACAGCATCATCAAGCCCTAAGCTAAGCAGAGCTTTGTACTAAATAACTGATATTCTTATTACTAATTTCATAACATCACATAGTTATGCTGTGTGAATTTTCCAACATCATTATTAATAATAACATTCTTTAGTAACAAAGAAAATTACAATCTATGGGGGACACTGCCTGCGGACGGCTGTCACAAAAATAGTCTCAAAACTGTTGACAGCGGCAGGTGGTGGCTTTCCGGATGCTGGATGGGTTCCACAAAATGCCGGCGGAATTACCGGAAAGGAACAACATCGTCGCAAACGACAGAGGGGTATCGAGAGGTGCGTCCCCGATTTCACCATCATGGAGACTGCCCGTGAGTGAGTTTCCTCGTTATAACACCATTAGACACTTCCACTCCCGAATCGACCTCCTAAGATGCATCTCCAAAGAAGTCAAGCATCAGGTGGGGCTCCGGTTCTCTTTGGATGACACTCCGCAAGGAGAGACGAGTACCAGGAACTTCCCAGGGAGCATTCGGTACCCGGTACGGTATTCGGTGTCACTCACCAACAGCTCGTCACAAGCTGCACTGCGGGCTTGTTATCATTGTTATCAACACGTTTAACAGGCGTATTGGTGATCGCAGTAAAGATGTTAAAAATACACATATAGAAGCTTCTGCCCGCCGGCGGAAGGTTCCTCTAATAGGTTCTTACAATATCCATGGACGATTCCAACACCGCCACTGCCACGGTGGCTTTTGTCATCTACGCTGCTGGTGACATAGCAAAGTGTTATTTCAAACGAAACCCTAATCTGGGACTGATAGAAAAGAAAGAAGCGAATTAAAAAAGTAATATAAACAACTCATTACTTCAAGCAATGAAACTTACACGAGGATTCCGTTATACAAGGCTCTGAAATTATAATTACAAATAACAGCCAATTGGTAAGCTAATTACGTAATTAAACATAACTCTATCACTGTTGAATTTGCTGTAATACCTACAATATGAGAGTAACTTGGAGGTGGGTAGAGCGGTAGCATGAACGGAGTGTTCATACATTTAAATTTAAATTTTTTTTTTATATTAATTGACCTAATTGAAATTAACCTAAAAACAAAACCATCTCTACGACCATTACAAACATTAGAAGGGATTTCAATGGAATATGCAACGCTTACGTTACTTCGCCTGAAACTTTAGAAATAAAACCGGTCAAGTGCGAGTCGGACTCGCGCAAGAAGGGTTCCGTACCATTATCTATAATAACGGCAAAAAACAAGTTTTATTTTAATTTAATTATTTATTTTTAAAGTGAATATATAACTTAATATTCTGTGAATATTTCAAGCGTCTACCTGTCGCCGTTATCAATAACGGGCAAAAACGAGCAAAAGAATCACGTTTGTTGTATGGGAGCCCCCTTAAATATTTATTGCTAAAGCGGCAACATAAATACATCATCTGTGAAAATTTCAGCTGTCTAACTGTCACGGATCATGAGATACAGCCTGGTGACAAACGGACAGACAGACGAGAGGAGTCTTAGTAATAGGGTTCCGTTTTACCCTTTGGGTAAAACGGAACCCTAAAGAACCCGAAAGTTCTTGTTTTTCTCTTAACGAGTTTTGTTATGAAATCGTTTGCCAAGTGTGACCTAGGCTTTAAAATATTTAATTCTTGGTATAAATGTCTATTACAATATCCCTCTTTTCACAGGTTCTATTCCCATGCCATAGGGTTGTACCATCGTAATTAATACACGCCCACATTTATCGATGTTCGACGTGTGAGCTCGCGTAATTTTATTGTGCGCTGAATTTATTCGATAACTTCCTAGTTCGAATTGTCGATGAAAATTGTTTTTGTAATGAATCTACACGTTCTCAGGAAACGTTTTGGGATGAGAAAATTTATAGTTTTGAACTAGTTATTTGTAAAATTAATAAATCCCAAAAATTTACGATCCCGACGGGATTCGAACCAATCGGGATCGTAAATCAATTCGATTAGAATCAAGCAACGGCAAAACCTCTCGTCAAAGAACTAAATGTAAATTTGGTCTTTGAGCAGAATTGGATAACTTCATTGTTTCCTCTGTAGGTGGCGCTGACGGCGTAAGTGCCGAAAGAACTCCCAAAGATTTACGGGTCGACTAGATAAGATCACGTAGCTTAGTTGGAAAAAGAGCAACCCTGCGCTGAAGGGGAAGGTGCGGGTTCGAATCCCGTCGGGATCGTAAATTTTTGGGATTTATTAATTTCTTAGAAATTACCCAGAGTACTATAATAAATAAAAACCTTAGTATTTGTAAAAAAATATAAACTGGATAAAATAAAATTACGAGAATTTTTAAATCTTTTGTGAGATATATAATTATTCGCGACACTTATAACTGGGACGCTTTGCTGGCTAGATTTGAGCACTTATTTTACTCAGCCTTTAATCATATTTCCAAGTTGAAATAACAATAATCTCATCAAAGCATTTGTTTTTGTGAATTTGTTGATACGACTACAAAACAATTTTTTATTATTATTTCTTGCTTGTATTTTTGTAAATGGTTGTATTTCAAATGGTGTCTTCATCCGTTTCAACACGCCTCAATAAAAACACAAAAACAATCGATAAAAAAAATCCGAACAAATAGAACACAAATTCGTGCGCTCTCATAAGTTTAATTAAATATTTATTCGTGTAGGGCGGGGCGTTCCGCCCTCAACAGATATCGATATTATTTTACTGATACGGGAACGTTGGGTACGTCCCTAGTAACTGCGTTTTGTAGACGTAAGTTTGTAAGAATATTAGCTTATGTCGTAGTGTCAATTAAATATCCGCATGATAAAAAAAAATACATTTATTGTGCGGAAATTCTTCAATACTAAACGATAAACTCTGCTCGAGCATCCGGCCCTAAAAGACAGTCAAACAGTTTTACAACAAAAAAACTTTAAAAGGTTATATTTTTGTTGGGTACACTTAATTTTTATTTCGTCATCATCCGCAGAACATAGGCCCCTAATGAGCGCCATAGCGCCTTGCGCAGATTTTAATCCCACAGCTTGAACATTAAAATTATATTTTTTCTTTCCTGAATAATGTCCGCTAGATAACCGACCAGCGCCACTGTAACCTCTGTACCTGGCCGTATTCATCACTTAAAGGTCAGCTGCTCGAACTTCATCCATTTTTATGATGTCAGCGAAACTAAAAGTGACTCATGTCTATTTTTACTTGATACATTTTTTTATTATTTATTTTAGTATACGTACAGTATACGTAACGTTTCCTCTTTACGAGCAGTCTGTGCTTTTCGTGTGGAGTAGGACTTCGTAGTTAAAATAAATTAAGAAAAACATTGTATAATCTAGTATCGTAAGTTTCTACGCCTACTTTTCGCTTCTTACGTGTGCGTCTATATAAAAAGAAGCCTAAGTCCTTACCTTAGACAATTTAAACCGCAGTCCTTACCCATCTTTTTTCCGGATTTCTACAAGATTTGTTCAGGCGTTTCATCGTTAAACGAATATCCTAACATCGTTAAGAGAAAGAGAGACATTAAAAAAGTAATAAAATCCTTTAAAATTGGGTGTACCTCGGTTTGTTATTAAAAGTCAACAAACCTACTTACTGCAACATCGTCTCTTTAGTCAAACAAGAAAAGAGTAATTGAAATGTATAAATTAATACAATCAAGCATTTCGTAGTGACGTAACACATAGTGAATGACATTCATTATATCGATACGTTATGAAAACACCTGATTTGCATAGATCATAACATTTTTTGTTGGTCTATGAATTAAGTTTTTCTTTATATGGAAATGGTACTATTAAAGGTAATAAATTATTCTATTTTTAAGGCTGCACCCTCAAATCTTGACAAATTAGGTATCACAAGTTGTATCAATTCCCATAAACTTTTGTAATATTTATAAATACTTGACTTGTCATCTTTGCAAGTCTCTTTTCATTATTTTTTTCGTAAAAAATCTAAAATAACTCGAAACGACATGTGTTGGTTCAAGGTTGGTTGATTCTTCCTCATTTTGAGTGAATACCTTTATAAATGGTATAAACTTTAAAGAACAATAAAATTGTTAATAAAAAGAGCTAATAAAAGTATTTGAGGCAATCCGTACAAACGAGCTCAAATCTACAATACCTAACGGAACTAGAAAACTTCACGAAGGGCGTGATTTCTCTTTCCTTTTAAATATTGCATGTTCAATTTTAATTACAATTAACAGGTGCAAATTCTAGGTCAAAATAATTTCATAGAAAGGCTTTTTATAATAACAATTGTTTTTACAATAACAATAAAATAATAAGGCATGTAACAAAACTATTAAGTCAATATTATTGTTACGGCAAATCGTCGAGAGCCTTAGCGGGACCTATTCGGAGAAAAACTTTAAACAAGTTGGTAACTGGAGTTTATTTGTAAGATAATACAATAACGAATTAAAAAACTCGACTATTCCAAATAATAAGACATTTGATTTTTTTTTGTTTTCAATGTATATCGTAAGCTACTGCGTAGGTGAGCTACGGATTTGCAAATAAACTTTGATTTTTATTGAATCTCATTTCCTATTTGCAACTATCACAACTACTTTAAATTCTTCGAATAGGGCCAAGCACTAAGCTCACAGTGTCATATAACATCCAAAGGTAACCATAAACAATCGGATAAAAGATTAAAGACCGTTAGTAATGGGTCAAGAAACATCTCAGACACAGTTTTATTTAAATAGCTAGAGCAATCAGTAGGAACTCTGGAACTGTGAAATAAAATCATGTTTTTTGGTAAAACAATAGGTATAGATCATTTATTATGAAAATTACAGTAACAGAAAAAAACAATTACAACGAGGTAGAACTTACACTAACATCTGATCAAATAGATGTAAGTGTTGATGTTTTTAGGAAATAGATGGCAGAGTGCCCAGAATGCTGACAGCATTGCCACAATGAATGGAATATTGAAATGCTAATTCGTTGACGGAAATAAAAGCCAGCATTCTGATCACCGGTGGACTCCATTTGGAGTTTTGAAAGATCTAGGTATATGGTACCTTAAATTTAAATAATAATTCAACACTTATTTAAAAAAGAATAAAAAACAAAGTTAACAATCAAGACAAGAAAAATGTGTTAGAAAAAATAATTAAGTCGTATTACTTGGGATGATGTAAGGATCGACTAACAATATTCCGTACATCCAAAACTTCTCAGGTATACAAGTTATGGTGAAATAAATACAAATAAAAAACAATTACAACGAGGTAGAACTTACACTAACATCTGATCAAATAGATGTAAGTGTTGATGTTTTTAGGAAATAGATGGCAGAGTGCCCAGAATGCTGACAGCATTGCCACAATGAATGGAATATTGAAATGCTAATTCGTTGACGGAAATAAAAGCCAGCATTCTGATCACCGGTGGACTCCATTTGGAGTTTTGAAAGATCTAGGTATATGGTACCTTAAATTTAAATAATAATTCAACACTTATTTAAAAAAGAATAAAAAACAAGGTTAACAATCAAGACAAGAAAAATGTGTTAGAAAAAATAATTAAGTCGTATTACTTGGGATGATGTAAGGATCGACTAACAATATTCCGTACATCCAAAACTTCTCAGGTATACAAGTTATGGTGAAATAAATACACTCGCAAAAAAACGGAACGTATAATTTCTATCTATTTTTAAGTTTAAAGATATATAGATACCATAAATACATTCCGTTTTTGACAACTACGTATACAATTCCTCCTAAAAAGCAAAAAAAATCAAATTACTAAAATTGGTCTAGCTTTTTAAGGACTGTGGCACCGTCGAAGATTATAAAACAAACAGAATTTCGTAAGCAACGAATTAATTATACACGCAGGTTTGTTCAGCACTTGACTCGATCCGACTCGATTGTGATGCTAATGAGGGAAATCTTGGACCATCGACATTGTGACATCACTATCATAACAACGAGACATAGTCTATCGACATCGATGAAAATGAAACATTGTGACATAACTAGGTTAGCACTGTCACGTAAAGTATGGGCATAGCACACAAATAACACTCCTGCAAAGGGCTTTCTTGGCTCGTATCACAAGGGGGTAATGCCATAACTCCATGCACATAAATATCTCAAAGTTAGTTGCCATGTTTACATACCTCCACGCTAGGCATGCGGGTTGGGGATCAAAGTTCGATGGTGGAACTGTTTTGCAGGGGGAGAGGAGGGTGGATTTGCGTTAATCGCCTCTTAAGACACATCAACCTCACTTCAACAGCCTATAAAGGTCCAATGCTGGACGCAGGCCTCCACCTGATAATCGCCTTATTGGTTTTTATCTCATGGGGGATATGCCCATAATCCCCACGCTGGGCATGCGGGTTGGGGATCGCAGTTTGGTGGTAGATCTTTTCTGCAAGAGGCGCTGCTGCCCGCCTCCCGGTATGTGTCTTACGGGAAGCCACGGGAAGATTCGGGGTGGTGCAAATTCCAAGCTGGCACCAGAATTTCTGCACAGAAAGGCCATGTGTTCCCACATGTGTCTTAGCATCAGACGTGTGGTGCCAGCTTGGAATTTGCACCACCCCGAATCTTCCCGTGGCTTCCCGTAAGACACATACCGGGAGGCGGGCAGCAGCGCCTCTTGCAGAAAAGATCTAACACCAAACTGCGATCCCCGCGAGGTGTGTAGAATGTGCATTCTACACATCATATTTCGACAATTCCCACAGCACCAGCACCGCTAGCTTTCACTAGATTTTCGAGTCTTTCCGAGTGGCGGGTGGTCTACTTCACAGGCTACTAATCAGTAGTTTCCAAGCAATATTTTCGCGCATCTTTCCTTAGTGCAATGCTATGGTCATGCCAGCTCGTAAAAAGGCTTCGCTACTTTTGAGTGAATGGAAGTACTGACGAAGACAAAGTTGACGATAGATGGATATATATCCTTCTCAGCAAGCTATGGAAAGAGCGGAGTTTCTCTGAAGGATAGGATACGTAACGATTACATCCAACAGAGAACCAAAGTTATCGACATAGCTCTAATTAAGAATTAACTAGCTGAAGTGGCAGTGGGCCAGACATATGTCGACAACCGCTGGGGTAAACGTGTTCTTGAGTAGAGAGTACTGCTTGATAAACGTGTAGGCCCTCCGCCAGGTTGGGTGAAGACCTGCGAAAGATTGCAGGTGGACGAATGCGTCAGGCTGAAGTCAGGGTGCTATGGCGCTTATTAGGCGAGGCCTATATCCAGCAGTGGACTAACATAAGCTGATGACGATGATGAGATTTTTTTTTTTTTTAAATATAAGTTTAGTCTATCTGTCTATCTAGAGTTCGAAAAGAGACTATGATTTATTGGTTGAGTTGCAGAGGTCTCCTCACAAAAACGAGGGTGCATTGGCTATGCTAGAGGGCTTCCCTCTTAGTTCATCACATATCATGCATTTTCGGGTTGAAAGCTACAAAACCCTGCAACAAAATATTTATTAAGTACATATTTTGTTAATTTCGCTATTTTGCTAGTTTATCTGAATTCTAAGACATTAAATGCCCATGATGTACATGCCCATGTTAGAGCTGCTGTGTTGTACTGCTAAGCATAATTCAGTGAATACGCTAAGCGACACATGCATTTTTCTCAAACATGTTGTGGGGCTCCGCAAATTTTACCTTTTTCATTATTCTTGTAGTATTTGACTGTACCGAACATAGTAATCAGTCTTTTAGAACACAAGCTCAGACGTAGGTACCTCAAACTGACATACACTTGTAAAAGATTTAGTGATTTCACTTATTCCGTTGTAACACATTTCGCGAATGCCAGCTAAATATCCAGTCAGACCTGTGATTTGTTCTGTTATACGCCACACTGCCAATCAGCTAGAAACTAAGGAACTTATGTATACCTTTTAACATCGTTCTCAGCCTTAGCTGCATCACATCACAGCTGCGGCCTTAGGTGTTATCAGTTTTAATAGTTAACGAAAACTGTAAAAGATGTCGTTCTCATCCATACATTCGGTGCCTTGCAGCGTCCTTATCGGATAAGAGGAAATACTTTTCACTGAAATAAAGCAATTCAATAGTTTTTTTACAAACTCGATTATAGTTTTCGAACCATTTATGTGATTGATTGTATTTTGACAGTACCTAAAATTTTGACAAGTCAGCGGTAGTATCTGTATTGTACAACCTCTGACTAACCACTCTGATTCAATTTAGTTCTTATTCTGGCTCATCAACCACGAAGAGCTAAAAAGTGCCTTCGACACAACAGATCGACCCCGGCTTCTGTGCTGCTCGGCTAGTTAGTTAGGGGCGAAGACTGGAAGTGTGCTAGGTGTTTCATCTTCCAATTTACATTGCCCGGGTTGACCCAATCGACCTTTTTAAATTTCGTCTGTGTGTATCATTATTTTTCTGCATAATATGTCAAACTGGCATTGAAGGAATAGAAAATCTGACGAAATATTTTTTAAAGTAAAATTATCAAAGAATTCCTTTAAGAATACAACTGTTATTGTATGCTACCTACCTATAAATTGTTTGCTTCAATCCGCAGTTAGCTCAACTATTTCAAAAATAATAGTCCCATATTGTTTCTGTTCTTTAATTTTATTTTATTTATGTTATAATTGTCTGGCTGTTATACACAATAGTTCGGACAAAGTGTCCGAACTGACATATGTATGTACTTATTATTTAATCTCGTGAGAATGTGAGTTCCGATTATTCAAATCAGTGGTATCTCATTACAAATGAAGAAATGAACTCGCTACAAAATATTAACAGAGTAACTCATCCTGTAATTGCTTTCTTGAATTCGCAATAGTATTTACGATTGCTAAGGTCACTATCACATCTCTAGCTAAAGGGGCTGTTTCAGTTCTTGCTACTTTATATCGAGTTGAAACTTTTTTTAATACGTATACCAGCGATGGAATGGAGACGGTATAATATGCGTTAAGGGTGAGATGTGAGATTTTGTTTGTTCCTTTGTTCATTTGTGCATGTGCACATCAATATGCCCAATTATCTCCAGAAAGACGCAAGATGCGTCTTTCTGTATCGGCCTTTGAATTCATTGGCAATGGCAATGAATTAAAAAAAAAGCTGCAAGCTAGGTGTTATTGTGGTCACTCGCCAGGGGGCGCTATTTTATATTATATTTTCTGAAAAATAATGTTCCCATTTAACTCCAGAATGGCTTAGTCGATTTGACACAGTTTTCTGTAGAAGGCTCATATCCACTTTCAGATCTTGTATAAAATATTGGCTTTCATGGCCCAAGATGCACCTGACTTTCTGCACAGCCTCGTTGCGGCGGCGCGGCGCGCCTCACTCTTCGGTTCTCGCCGCCGAGCCTGGGCAGTGAATGCGTCAAGCGATTGGCTTAGTAACGGTAACTGTTACTTTTTAATCATTTTTAACCCCGTTATCTCGAAGACGTAGGTACTTACATTTCTATTGTAAGCGGCCATTGAGGGTGCTTTGGCAGTCAATAGGGGAATAGCCTATGTCCAGCTGTGGACTAATATAGGTTGATGATGATGATGAAGCTGCCATTATGTGTATATTTTCGCCCCGCTCCCCCCTCGCCGAAAAATAAAATGTACGTATGAGTTCCATTAGTAAAGCGATAGAGCTTTACTAACACCTAAGTCGTCTAGATCGCAGATCGCACCTTAACCCTGCAACACTACAAAAGGGTACAATAACAAGTTTGGTCCATAAATCCCTAGGTTAGGGTCACAGGGTACAATTAATAAATTAAGCTGGTACGTTAACAGTGGAATATCCATGGCGTATAATGCATGATAAATGTGGCGAATTGGCGATGCGTAGTCGGGTACAGCGCAGGGTGCTGGCTGCAGGCGCCCAGCCTGGATGGAAATGTGAAACGGTATATTGATGGTATCCAATTCATTTACACTTTTGACTACGGTAACAGTTTGACTGGACATCTTTTAAATTCATACGCATAGTATTAATCTGCTTGACCGAGAGCGATGCACGTGAGCTTGCGTTGTCACCAAGCCGTGCAACTGTTAACTAAAATTGCTGGTCACAACCGGCAGTGAAACTGTTGAACTCAAAAAGTACATAAATGATAAAATGTGTACTTTTATCATTTATGTATTTTTTTAGTATTTTTTGACATATTGTCCAAAAGCAAACGTTGGATTCACGAAAAATCAAAATCAAATAAATAGTTATTATCTTAAATTACTACGCAAATTATCTTTGTGTAGTAAGGCAGCCCTAAAGCCTGCTATACCCTCCTCATGGATACGTTCTCCCCAGCGGCACCGACCGCTCATCTGCATTGTCTTTACCTGCATTGTCTATGGTATTATTGTTAGAGCGGAATCTATGGAATGTGTATTGTTGAAGATATTGATGGCTGAAGGTGAAGGTGCGCCGATTTGAGGGTTTCCGATAGGGCTTAGCCTTGGGTTCATCTGATTCTCAGCTGGATTTCAGTCACTAGGCGTAGGCCTCCCAAAGACCGAAATCCATTACCGTCCTAATTGAAATTGAAAATTCGTTTATTTAGACATAACATTTATTTTGTTAGTAGCACATATAATTTAAATTGGGAACGGTTAGTTAAGTTACAAGACAATTATCAATAAATAATATATTATTGATTCACAAAATTAATCATTTAATAATATTATTGTTAATTCATTAATTATATTGTAGTTGTAGGATAATTTATGAAACTACCTAGTGACGTGTAAAATATTATTTTTATTAATAAATTCTTGTATTCTTATGTTGCTTACAAAACATATTTCACTGTTTACATCATCATTTGGTTCAATCACATTCGTTAAGTGCATTCATGTAACACGGATACTAAGTCAGGTGCGGATATCCACTATATCTAGCCCTAAGCTAAGCAAAGCTGTGTTATAGGTATTTTTATTTTACATAGCTACCTAAAACCCCCGAAACAAATATTTGCAGATCGTACAAACATTTGTCCCAAGGCGGTAATCGGGTCATCATCCGTCCTTTGGTTTCAGGCTATGGTGTAACGTCAGTGTTCTGGTAGATACATGGTAGATAGTCTTATGGTAATTGTTTTTAGGTACTGACAGGTACTGACACTGATGAATATAGACCTTCGCCCTGCGCGAGACATCACACACACAACAAACATCATCATAAGGATCTATTGCATGCACTAGCGAGCCTGCATGGGCCACAAGCGATTGAAGTGGCTCTTGTCAGAGAGTATTGTCATAATCCTCACGCTGGACGCGGATTGGGGTTCGGAGTTTTGCGGTGGATTTGTTTGGCAAGGGACGCTGCAGCCCACCCCCAAAAAGGGCCCACTGGCCACAAGTGGGCCTTTTTTGCGTAGTTGCGGAAACCAGTCTTTAGACAAATTAAGCACCTGCTGGTAGTTAGTAAGCATCAAACTTGGGCTTTATTTCCTTTAGACCTTACCGGGACTCTTGGACTCGAAACAAAATTCAAATGACATGAGTAAAGCTCGGAAATAAAGATAAATAGTAGAATCAAATAATAGTAGGTACCAATAATAACTTCACTACGGCTCAGCTAAAAAACATCTGTATACAGCAGCGACCGATATTATGGAGGCTGCAATGAGCATTTTTAGTTTAAAAGATTATTTTCGAACTGTTTTAATAAAACAACCCATTAGTAAGTTAAGATGAAACAGTTCTCAAAGTTATCACATAATTTCAATCAACTCCTCGTACCGTTAGCCACGAACTTACTATTTATTTTGATAATAATAGTTAATTAATATTTTATAGCCACTTTGATCACAATCTGGATCACGGCAGACAATAGCGTCGTAACTGGATCAAGTATCGTCTTCAAATTATTGAAAATCGCTTGACTGAATGAGCTTTGGACAGCATAAAAAGGAAAAATCGTATTTTACCGAAAATAGAACTTCCTCCTGTTACAGTTACAGTTAGCCTATTATGTCCCACTGTTGGGCAAAGGTCTCCCTCTGATCCCTCCATGTATCGCTGTTCTTAGCCAGTTGAACCCACGTTCTATCAAAGGTGTCTTATTCGTCGCGTCATCGTTTCTTCGGTCTACCGCGAGTAAGGATACGGTTGGTCCGTTTTACACCAAGTATGCTGCGTTCCTTTGTCGTTGGCAGACCCCGAGTTTTGACTTTAGTGCTTCCTGAAGTCGGTAATAACAATTTTGGTCAAATGATGAACAAATTGATCTGAAGATTACCAAAAAGCAAATCACACGCTTCAAATTCAAGACTTTAATCCGTTAGTCCCAAACTCAAACAAATCGAAAACTTTCAAGAGCTGAAGTACTTTGAGATGATTTTCGGAAATAGGGGAGATGCGGTCGAGTGCACTCGAATCACGAGAGTAGGCTCGGTGGGCAAACACGGCGCTGTGTGTCAATATTCCGATTTGGATTACGGGACACTCATGTTCGAAATCGTTTATGGTCTTTGGTTTGTAGAAAAACTCAAATTTAAATATACTATCATTGCAAATGAGTCTGACTGATTTTCAGAAGTAGATAAATAAATAATAAATAAATAATGCTGGACAATTCACACATCGTTATCTAGCCCCCAGTAAAGCAGAGCTTGTGTCATGGGTACCAGATAACTGATATACATAATACTACAATAGAATACACAGCTAGATTTTATTTTTATACAAAGAAAACGACCAGAACACCTGGAAAAAATACCTGCAGATCGTACAAACATTTATCCCAAGGCGGGAATCGAACCCGCAACCTCCTGCCTCGCAGGCGGATCTTCGCCCGCCGCGCCACAGAGGTCGTTGTTACATAGATATATAGTAGATATCATCATCATCAGCCTATGTTAGTCCGCTGCTGGGCGTAGGCCTCCCCTAATTTATACTATACCCTGATATTTGCTGTGCGAGTGAATTGGTTGCCTACAGATGGATTAATATTGTATTCAATTCAGTTCCTGAGTATTTAAGGTTTTCTGAATCAGTGTTGCCACTACTCTCACAAATCAATAAAGTTCCTTATAGTGGGGGAAGTACAACCTGCTCTAACATGACACATAAAAGTGTATTTATTATCTTTAAGCCTAACCAGCTCCTAACCATGTGGCCGTAGTGGCCCGGGGACGATTAAATTGGTAAAATAAGAGGGTCAGATGAGCTTGGCGTATCCCTGCCATGATGACCTGTGGCTGCCTTGAATCTAGAAAAGTAGACAATACCAGCTGAAAGATTGTGAAATGTGAAGATATTTGGATCTAGATAATGTTATTACTGAACAGATCAAGCAGAAACTTCGCCAATTATTTTTTGTGTGTATTAAGAAATAATTCAAAGACTTCTTTTAACTGCGGTAACATGCGTGCAAAACCGCGGACAGAAGCAGGTGCATAGAAATAAGTATACCACATCCATTCTTTCTCAACTGATAGCCCCAAAATAATTCCGGTAAGCGATCGCGTGGGCCCGTTGTTATCATAGAGATAGGAATGCGTACATTGCACGTAACACCGGAATTATACAAACATAATTATACGGTTCATCCGTCTGTTTGTTCAAGATTGGATTGTTGTGATGGTGACGATGTCAATACGCCCACGTGATCTGGAAAAGTCAATTTCATTTCAAGTGGTATATAAAATTTGTATTGTCTCTAATAAAGTTTATGATTGATTCGGCACTTTTTTGAGAGTTGTGGCAACACAGATACAGCCAACCATAAATACTCAGGAATTGAATTGAGTTCGATATTAATCCATCTGCAGGTAACCTATTTAGTAACCGTTTAATATTAGTAACCCCTTTAGCAAATATCTACAAAAAAATTGAGATGACGTCACATGGATGATGATATAAATATGTGTGTTTATAAATTTAAAATAAGTGATAGGCGCGTGGACCTGACGAACGCGTTCTCGAATCTCGTCTTTAGAATAAAATGCTAGAAAAATCTTTGTTTACTTTTTAATACTTGCTTTCAGATGATATTTAAATAGCACTCACGACACGTCGCGCGGCCGCTCTGCAAGCCTGGGCCGCGCGGGTCAGCTCACAACGCGATCAAATCTGTAAAACTCGTCGTGTGGTGGACAGTTCTCTTTCTTTACTTTATTATTTCTGTGACCTAACACAGACAACGTTCCGTCTCGGGCGGGGCCGCCGCTGCGGCGGCGGCTGCATCGACGGGCGGGCGGCGGCGGCTGGCTTTGGGGCGGTAGTCCTCGGCGATGTCCGCCAGCGTGCGGCCGCGCGTCTCGGGCAGCACACCCCACAGCGCCGCTAACGCCAGCGCCGAGCCGGCTGCCAGCGTCGCTAGCGCGCCCTGCAGGTGCCACGCCTCCATCGCCACTGGCATTAGCTTCAGCGCCAGCGTCTGAAACATGCAGATCGCGAACCCAGAGAGCGCCGAACCTGCCGCCCGATGCTCCAGCGGGAACAGCTCACCCATCAGCGCCAGAGGCACCGGCGCGCAGCCCAGGTTGACCAGCACCAGGTACAGTGCCAGCAGCGCACCCGCCCCCCAGCCCGCGCCCGCCCCCACTGCTCCCCACTGCAGCAGCGCGCAAGCCCCCGCCAGCGCGGCCACGGCGGCCCCACCCGTCGAGAATAGCAACATGCGTAGGGGCAACGCGCGCACCAGCCACGCAGAGCTCAGCGCGCTGGCAGCCATCAGCGCGTCTGCCGCCAGCACGTAGCGCTGAGTGCGCGCCGCGTCTATGTCACCGGTCAACGCGCGCACGATCTGCGCCGCGTACGCGGGGAACGCGTGCCGCCCGCTTGCCTCCAGCAGCATGGCCGCCAAAAGCGAGATCAGCGCTGGTTGCAAGAAGTTCCTCATCGTGAACTTCCTCAGAAAGTGAGTAAGCAACCACGCGGGCGAGCGGCGGGTGGAGAGTACGGTGCCAGCCTCGGCGCGCTTCTGCGACGCGATGAGGCCCTGGAGCTCAGCGGCCGCGTCAGCAGCGCAGCCCCGCAGGCGGTGGAATGCACACTCGCTCTCAGCGAAGCGACGGTGCTGCGCCAGCCAGGCGGGGCTCTCAGGCCACGTACAGGCAACGACCATTGCCAGCGCGTAAGGCACCGCGCACACCAGTGCTAGCGGCCGCCACGGCAGCGCCGACAGCGCGTGCACCAGCAAGCTGCCGAGGTAGAGCGTGCTAGTTTTCAGATTGAGAAACATGCCGCGATGACGTGGGCTGCAGTACTCGCCGATGACGACGGCGCCAACGGTGCAGGAGCCACCGGCCGTTGAGCCAGCCAGCGCGCGCGCTGCCAGCAGTGTGGGCACGTTGCGCGCTGCCGCCAGCAGCAGCGTGCCTGCCAGGCCGGGCGCTAGCACGAGGCAGAATGCAGGTCGGCGCCCCCAGCGCTCCATGGCGCCCCAGCCCAGCAGGAAGCCCAACGGGGTACCCATCCCCAACACCGCCACTGCAATAGATGTTCCGTCAGCCATAGGACGTCCCAGCTCTCCGCCCCCTACCACAGGTACTCACCGATAGAGGAAGCCTCGTCTGGCCGCACGGGCAGCACAGAATCAGGCCGCTGCAGTGCAGTCAGCAGGCTGGACGTGAAGCCCAGCACCATGCCCTGTCCCAGCATGGCCGCTAGCACCGCCGACACCACGCCCCACTGCAACACACAGCATTTCAACTACAGGCTCTTGCGGCTCGAAGCTTGCGGCTCGCGAAGACCACCACCGACCTGCTTTACGACCGGAGACACCATCCTCGCCACAGAACGCAATGGCGACTGTGTATCAACGATGTAGCTACGGTGTAGCGACGGTGCCGTGGCGGTGCAGCTGTCGGTAGGGATAACCGCGACCTGACAGGCAACACGCGCGACTTCTTTCTGATTGCATGAAACAATATAATAGCCAATTAAATGGTGTTAGACGGGGGGCAAAAATAACAATAATTAACCTGGTGTGTTCCAATGCTAAGCATATTTTAAGATTAATTTATTATTATTTTTCATATATATTTTAAGATTATTATTTTAAATATTTTGCTAAGAAGGACCAGTGAGACCCTAGTCCTTCCAAGCAAAATTATTTAAAATAAATCCCTTGCTCATTAGGGGAGGCCTATGTCCAGTAGTGGACTACTATAGGCTGATGATGATGACGATGAATCCGTTGCAAAATAATTCATTAAAATCATACATATTTTTTTGTAAATGTTATAGGTATTGTTTTATACCGACGACAGGTCTGCAGAAATTCACGTCAACTTATCAGGCACCGAAAAAAATTACTACCAAATGTCGATGGAATATTCAAAATTGATAATTTATGTAAATGTACTATGTGTTTACCTATTTTTGCGAATGCACACGGGAGTTGACTCTTCTGTACCAGCCAAGGAACACCACCAACGCCGCTGGTTGCCGACTGATAACTATACAAGTAAGTAGGTATTAGTTTTAACAATACCTGTTGATCGAATTTATAATTTTTTTTTGTTCAAAAATATACACCGACTTCGGGTAACGTCGCAGTCAAAACACGAAATGAGTCAAAACTAACTTGGACAAAAAAATTAACTGGTGGCGTACAAAATGTTCAGCCACCCCTAAAGTTTGGTCTAAAACTACTTGTACCTACGCATTAAGTACGTTATTTATTTTTTATACACATACCTACACAGGGATTGAATATGGTTTGACAGATAGATAGATAGATTATAACTTTATTGCACCATCAACATTATACAAAATGACAATCCTTATAATTAATTAATTTATAGTTAATAATTCTTCCAATTTATTTTAATTACAATTTACTTTTTTACCAACGACGACTGAGTTTTAATGTCCACTGCAGCTGCATCCCTCATACACGATTTTGGTTTATTAATATCTAACTATCAGACTAAACATGTAACATTTATTTTGAACTCTGACTGTAACATAATTATTATATAATTCACAATCAATTATGTATCTAAACACAACATCCAAGCGGAATTTAAGGTTGTTTGTTCAAGTGCCGTCGCCAAAAATGTAAATTTTTGATAAATTTTCAACATATTTATGTATTATCTAGAAAACTACTATCTAAGTACTTTCCTATGTTAATTCGAAGTATTTCTCGTCGAGTTGAGGATTTTTTGTTAAATATTTTTCCCAAAGTCTGCTTATCTCTACACGATTGTAACTCTCTACGTGTTGTCCCGTTCGTCCCACTAGCTTCGTCCCACAAGTGGGATTTTAATATCCTGAATTAAAATGATGACTCGTTCGTCCCACCAGTCATCATTGAAGTTGTGCCTATTCACCTGATTTGTGATTTTGAGACACAACTCCAAGATATTTAGACATCTACTAAATACTACATTGTCAAAGTGCTTATTTTGTAAGCTTAAAGAAATAAACGTTATTGATATTTGAAATACCAAATAAGCAAAATTTCTGCAAACAAAATTAAATTTGCGGGAAAAATTTAGTTTTCAGAAATGCAATTTCCATTTCACTCTAAACGCTAAAATACTGGTGACGTCTGTCTATGTCGTCACCGATGCACGAATATCGATGATACAGATAGACCATCACATTTTTTATCCAAAAGAATTTCTTGATATTTTATTTTTTAATTTATGTTCATCGATTCTCCTTCAATTAGGGACCGATTTTAAAGATTGTCCCGAATTGATCCCATAAAAAGCATGTACTATAAAGTAAAAAGCTAAAAGTGTGACTGAGGCTAAACATGTAACAAGATAAAGTTAAAAACTAAAACCCGACTACGCGAAAGTTATAAAAGTTTGAAACATTTACATTGACAAAATAGAATGACGTATCGGTCATATTTGATAGGCATAGAGTTGAAAATGAAAATAGGTCGTAAGTATTGTAATTTTTCTCTATGGGGCCTGCAGCCTGCGGCTACCTAAACTTTAATACGCGTTTTGAAGGCTTATTCGGGGTCGGAGCCCTAAATCCTATAGCCTATAACCATCGGGGTATTGAGACGAATCAATCGATACATAATTTGTTGAAATCGAACCAGTAGTTTCAGCGCTACGTGGGAACAAAGAAATCGGCCACATACATACAAATATACAAACATACAAACATAGGGTGCTAACCTCATAACGCTCCCCTGTTGGTAGTCGGGTAAAAAAAGATTGGGTTACACCACATTAAAACTATCATTCAAGATGATATATCAACAAATTTTACGTACTACTTATTAAATTATTTTGCTTTCAGTTTATTTTAATGTAAATTTTAAATTAATTTATATTATTACCGGAATTTTCTCATTTGGTTAAAGTTAGAATAAATGTTCCAGCCCACATACATACCTACCTTGGACCAAATGGCTTTAAAAAAGTGTTATCAAATGTTCTAAATGTAAACATTCCACCGCGTCTCGTTATTGTAATCGATATCGCTACACTTGCATAAATTACCGCACAACACTAGTTCATCGATTAGGATCGATGTGCATGCGCGGCACGTCACTACGGCGCCCACGCCTGCTGATCGTTTTATAATTAATTAAAACTTGACTGCGTTTGGTTGCTTACAGAGAAAAGCCTCAATGCGGACACATTTTCGAAACTCATAGTGGACTTTCTATTTTTTCTTTGATAAATTACTGAACTAAAAAAATATGACATTAAATCAGTAGTAAGGTAAGGGTAAGTAAAACATCTCTCGAACTTAAATGAATCTGTTAAAACTCTTTAGATACATACGTAACTTAATAAAATGATGACAACATTTTCAGTGACTTGTAGGTAGCAAACTGCCAACCTACCTCGTCTGCAATAATCAATCTCCTAATCTTTGCCAAGTCATTGTTGAAACTATGACTGGATGAGTCGTTTCCCAGAATAGATCGCCCGGTCCAAATCAAATGCGCAGGAAACCGAACTGTACTTGTAAATCAGTCATTATATTGTGCTGACCAGGTTTGTGGAGAAAAATTAGGATATTTTCAGATCGGAATCTCTTGAAACTATCAAAACTGTTGGAAACTGAAGGCCCATCCTGAAGACCTCTTTGGTGCAGTGGGCAAAAGTTCGCCTGCGACGCAAGAGGTTGCGTTTTCGATTCCGGTCTCGGGGCAAATGTTTGTACGATCTGCAGATATTTGTTCCGAGTGCCCTGGATGTTTTCTATGTGTAGTAAAATTATATAATTCTAATATGTATATCAGTTAACTAGTACCCATAACACAAGCTCTGCTTAGTTTGGGGCTAGATAATGCTGTGTGAATTTACTAGCATTATTTATTGTAATTATTTTTTATCCAATTTTCACGACAAAAAATTGTTTTTTTCTGTCGTTGTGTCTTTCGTGTGATTATGGGTGTCCCTATTTGGTACCTAGCTCCAAAAGGGATGAATCTATTTCACTACCAATACATTTTTAAATCGGAGCAGCAATTGCATTGTGATAGCTCAAAGTGAAAACCGTTGGGGTTAGCTTGACACCAGAGTCAAGTACCTATTATATTTACAGCTTATCAGGAGCAGAATTCTGGTTGGCATGCATAATTATAACTTCAGTGCTTTCACGCATACGAGCGCACGAATACGAATATGAAAAAGGGACGTGTTTGTCGCATTTTTTTGGCTACATCTCGTTCGTGAGTACTGCCATTCAAAGCCTTTTTCGTATAAGACGCCAATGGTTCTCGACCAATTACATAAACCGTAATCTCACTGTGTCCACTGGTACTAAACCTACTGGTTGCCTAAGTAGATTCTTTTATTCTTTTGTTGAGTTTTCTCGGATCACTATAATGCACGACCAAATAATGCACGGCTATATAATGTACACCCTAATAATCCACGTACCTACAACACTATAATTGGAACCGTTTTCGACACGGATTATTGGGGTGTACATTATATAGCCATTCTTTATTTGGTCGTGCAATATCGTTTTCTCCACTGTCCAACAAAACTCCACCTCATTGTCACCCTCGCCTCGCTAACCGTAATACTAATCAGTAGATTTAGATCACACGTCATTTACAATGTTAATGTCTGTTAACGAGCAAAGCTGTTCACTAAGGAGCGCTTTCTTGCATATATTTACTTAAAAAGGATCTGCCTTTGGAATCACAGTGTCTTGCCATTGGTTTAATTACTTAAATTAATTAGTGAAAGAGGATGACCCTAATTCAGTAAAATAGCCTAGTTTTTCATTGTTGGTTGAGTACTAGTTCCTGCCAGTAGCTTTGCATGCGTTTCAGAAAAAAAGAGTAGCCTATCTCAGTTTAATCTGTTTGTATGTTTAACGTGAGAGTAAATGTTTTATGTTTCGTGCCTTTTAAATCCCTCGCTAGCTCAGCCATCTACTTTAGAGCCACTCGCTACGCTCGTGACTCTACTGACTGCATCGCTAGCTCGGGATTTAATATGGGCACATTCAACAAAAAAATATTTTGCCTCCTTGTTCAACAAATAACTATTTTCATTCTTATTTCAAATCACTCGCGTAAATATGAATCAGAGTTCTGTAGAAATTAGCGATAGAACAATAAAGTAGACGCCGGAAATCCCGTACATAAAGATTCCATCTTTTTCTGTGATTCTAAATTTGAATAAGTCTTAGATTTTTATTTGGCAAAGAGTTTAAGTACAGAAGGACTCTTAACGAAATGTACTTACGATGACACAGTTTTGACGAAGGAAGTTGAATAATTTTTTTCCTTACAAAAGACATCAACGCACTCCGATTCCAAAAATATTTTATTTTTCAGTTGTTTGTTTCATTTTGTATTGGTCTACTATTTTGAAAGAAAAAAGATGCTTTATTTTTATTTTGCTAACATTTTAATTTTTTTAGACTTAACCAATTTATAATTTTTGCACTTGTTATTGTAATGTTTCATCGTTGACGTACAATTTTTTTTTTGTTAGACCTGTTCATAAGAATGGCGTTCCTTACTCTATGCCCACAATAAAATTAGGATTCAATAACCGTAGCTCCGCTCGTGTACGGCTCGTATATAGATCATCGTATTGTTCTGTATTTAACGTACGCCCTGTATCGCCGGCGAGGATGGCGCTGCATCGTAATGAAAGGAACCTGCACTACTGAATTAGAATTAGATTGTGATTGTGTTTCGGTAATGGTAGTGTGTTTTTGTTACTACATGATTTTAACCAAAGTGATTCGGTAGTAATGATTTTTGGAATAAAAGGTAGAAACCTAAGTTATCTTCATGTCTTATTTTAAAAGAGTAGAACTTTATGCTACTAGTACATAGTGGCACCTCATGGGCTATAAACGTCACTGCAGCGCTTCTGAAATGTACACGAATGCACGAATTGACTCCTTTCAGGCCATACAAAGAAAGAGAATTGCTTCATTTATGTCCAGAGTTGACAGGTGTAATAACACTATTATAAAAAGCCTGTCCGACCGACTTGTGTTAACAAACACTTATAAACGATGGGTGGAATTAGCCACCTAGATATTACTGTAGTAGATATACCTAAAGTAGGTATGTACTTATATTATATTAAGTATATTATATTATTTTGTTTTTATTGTAATAAGTATTTAAAAGGACTGTGTACCTACTCATATGGATCAAGATATCCGAAATAAACGATTATTATTATTATTATTATTATTATAGTACCTACACTAAAATATTACATTCTGGCGTGTGCTTATAATTTTCTTTAATGATACACCTATTGATGTTTTATAAATTAAACGTAGGTATTTTATGTTCATATGGGCAAGTATTTTATATTTAAAATCAATAACTAATGTAAACAAATGCATTGAAGTAGATTATGTTTACAAATAACAATGAAATGTTTTTTTTGAAACCGTGCACATCATGGCCAACGGTTGCAAGTAGCAGAAGGTACAGTCGGCACGTTCCAAGCGATGAAGTCATCTGTCGACGGCCAATCACGCACGTGATACATATCACAAGTGGCTTATAAATCAATCAGTTGACTGTCCGCGAGGAATAACTTACTGTATTTATGGATTATGTTTGGATTAGCTAGGCAAATAAAGATTTAGCGGAATAAAAATCAGAAAATTTAACTGTGAAAAAGAATTAATGTGTAAAATATATTAATTAACAAAACAAATATCCAAGAAAGAAGAACTAATGAGAAGGTTTTTTTAACCCATATGAGAAACCTACTTATTGAATTATTAAAGTATGATTATTTTAAAAGCAAACCTTTCAAATGAAATGTAAATAAAACATACGTACCTACAGAAATAAAGTTTACACTGCGATATGTTATTTCATTCGGTACGCGTACAAAATCAAAAATAAATACGCCCGTGTCAAAAAACCGATTGCGAACATCACAAAACAAAAATGGCCGTGCGCGCTCAGAATACAAGTAACGCATTTATCAACGGGACCCTATGAGGTGGGACTGTATAATGGTGCCTTCGCCAGCCTATCTCTATTCCATCAATCAAAACACAGGATACATATACTTTTAGAAAAAAAAGTAAAAAAACGAATGTAAAAGCGCGCGATTACTGATTCGTTGTACGCATTCGCCGGAAACGGCACGTAGCGGAAACGTCAGGACGCGATACGATTTCGAATTTCGAATTTGGAATGGGATTCGAGCGGGATGTAGGTGCTGTGGCATGTCCACTCTGGTTTTTTATTAGTCTTTGGTGGTAATAAGATGCTTCGACCATTTGTTTTATTAGCATGTTTAAAACAAATGACTCTCGAATTAAGTAAACCCTGTTGAAACTTTGACGTTAACTTTACGAAGTCAAATCAGCTACTTATTATTATTGATTTTATCGCTCAAAAATTATTCAAAAAATGTAAACATGTCATTGTACACCATCTATATGTTATTTGAAAATTGCCATCAAGGGCAAGTCTTTTATGCGTTTGGTCTAAAAATATTTAAAATTTTGATGAGCAAACACCACTTCCCACAAATTTTATAATAGAACCTTTTTAGAAAACCCTCGTAAACAAAATGGAGTCCCACAAATAGTGAATTAGTGGCACAAACCCGAAGTGCGTGTGAACAACTCTTCAAGTTTGCACCATCAATCCCGCTCAGGCCAGACTGAAGCACTCAATCACCTACGTAAATCGGTTCACCGCGGACGTTAGGATCTTTCTCAATAGACTCCTTGCAGCTTCTCTCTTGATCAAAATTGTTGAACAGGCTGAATAATCCAAAGTAAGTCTGACTTAGCGATCGCTTCTGATAGGGATCAGCTGAGCTGACTCCTTATAGTTTACAACAAACTTCAAATCAATTGTTACTACTAGGGGTATCTGATATGTTTCATAAAGTTTTAATTATTTTATGGTTTAGTTTGTAGTTTGACTACAGTGCATTTTTCTGAAATTCCGTTGAGATGCGTGGAGCCGAGGATAATAACGAAGAAGACAGATCGTGTTACTTTTGCATATAAAATATGAAGAAAGGATGCATCTTTTTTTCCCCTTGTGTCTATACACAAGGGGGAAAAAAAGATGCGCTGATTTGGATAATCAAGAATGGGGGACGCAGCGCAGCGACGCTCATTTCAAGTTAAAATTTTAATTCTGTCAACATTTTTAGAACTAGAGATGCACGTGATCTGTGTTACAAAACCACGGCATAGCACGTTATTCATGATTAATTAATTTGATTTAAGCGACTTAGGGACACAAGGGACCACAATAACTATCTCTGAAGAGTTTATGTCAAATAATGTCTTGACAATGAGTTATTTATACGTTAGTATGCAATTCATAAAAACGGCTAATATAATAAAACGTTCTTCAAATAAAGCTAAAGCATATACCTTTGACGTATTCTACCTACGCTTTTGCACCAGGACCTCCACCAGTAGCAAGACCCTAATGATCAGAATTACAAACTCGTTTTTACAACCATCAAACCAGTGATTACTTGATCGAGTTATAATTTTTTGGCGTTTTTATTTGGGTTCGGATCGTGAATTATTTGATGCTACCGTAATTTGGATAACTGCGATTAGTGAATGAATAGGTATAATTATGCCCACAGTAGATGTTCCTAGGATACATCGGGACTCGCTAAACAGTTTCGGTATCAAATTGACAAGTGTGACTGGTAAACTGGCGTTTAGTGATAGGTTGGTACTATTTGTTTCATCTGCTTAGTACTGCGAAATGCTGAGTTAGGGACCCATTTTACCCTATTTTTAAAAGTTGTTAGTTGTGCTTATCATAATATATTATTATTGTTAGTTTTAGCCTTAATTGTTATTGTGTTCACTTTTTTATAGTCTAAGTACCTAATTGTTTTTCTTTTGTTCTTCCTTTTTTGTTTTGGGTAAAATAAATTATTATCTGCTAACAATGTTATGTACTACGAATTAGTTTGTTTATTATAATTATTATGTTTATCTCATATAACTTCATGCCAGATATGTAGCAACACGCTGTGACAGCTGACACTAGACAATTTTTATCTGGTCATCACCTCTGAGTATCATCATCATCATCATCTCTTAATGAGCACCATAGCGCTGGTTAAAGTCTCTTATATAAGAAAAGTACATTTTTTGTTTTTGAAAATTCAACTTTTTCGTAAAATAGCGTTTAGCTTCAAAATAATTCAGTAAAATTTTAAAATGGAGCTCTAAACACAAAATTAACAATACGTAAATTACGTACGTACGTAAATTAGTATAAAAAGGGGACTTACCCCTTTTTATACATCAGGTCGTGTTGTACAATGCAACTAGCGTCTTGGGTGTGCTTCCGACAGGTATTGATATGGATCAGTTGAGCTACCTGTAGATTGTTTGCAACAGTCTGCAGTTAGCTCAATGGTTTCAATTGTAAATACTGGTTTTAATTTAATTCTATTATTTGATGGTCATTCCCTTTGTTAATAAAGACTTAACTGTACTATTAAATATTTGCTAAGGAAGCCGAAACATACAAGTAGTAGTATTTGTACCTATACTTGATTCTGGAGTAGACATAAACACCATGACGAGCCAGAATCGAAATCAGCGCAGAATCTTCTCATTAACACATTATTTTTTGTACAGAACCCTTTAGCTATAGGTCGGTCATTCAGTTTTTCCGTTCACAAAAAACAAGCTTTTCGATTTGGCACGAGTCCATCAAAATTGATTTTTTCGCTCAATCTGAATGCACCCGACAAAAAACTAATTGCATTTTGTTTTTTGTATTATTTCCATGTTTTTGTAATTAGACCTAAATGTTTGGGATGTCATGGTTTCGGACGATTTCTTAGTAATCAGATTTACCTACGAGATCGAAGACTGCTTGGGTCGGCTGATTGCAAGATCTGCTTCGCAGACTCTGCGTTTTCTAGGTCCGGCTATTATTGTCCGGCCGGGGGAGTTAGGGAGTACCTATAGGCGAAGGTTTTCAAGGACCGATAAACGATATTCTTATTCCATTTTACTTAGTCCAAACAATTTCAGCCGCTTATAAACCTTATTGTATACGACATTGTATACACAAGAAATGGTAACGCAAACTCTCCTAAAGGTTTGGAGGCATTAGAGGTTACCTTAGTCTCGTGTGTGTCTATATTATCCGACTGATTGTAAGAAACGGATATATGCAACCTTCAAACTGAATGTTACGGAACTTGTGTTACAAAAGTCTCATTTTGAAGAAATTAATTATATTTGGGGCCCAGAATCGAGAGGACTAGAATCCGAGATTAATTTGATGATGACATCACAACTCGTCAAGTGTAATCAAAATAGGTCAAATTGACCTTTAATTTGGAGCTAAGCGCGTGGGTTTTCAACTAAATAAACGGAAGTTGATTACAACAATAATCGGTGTTTTTGTTCCAAATTGATCGACGATCGAAGTGATGCGAATAAACGATCGTGAGATGATGATAAAAATATTAAAAGATGTGCTAGACAAGGTCACTCTGTGTTATGAAACATCACACTGATTTTGATCTGTGGATGAATGCAAAACTTGTGTAAGGTGTGTGTGTTGAAAGGTTAGGTTTTAAGCTAAGCCAAATTTACAAGTAGTACAAAACTGATCAGTTGAATAATTGCAGGACCTGAGTCCTTAGTCCTGGTTGTGCATAGTCGACGAAAACTATAAAGTTTTCGTGTCCTCCTTTACATTAAGAGCCTTGCACGACCCCTACTGGATAGAGAGGACGACGTTGTGCAGTATGTCAAACTACAAAACGTACTTCCTCTCTATCCGATCTAATAGTTTCATGCAATGTCTTCTTCTTTACTTCGTGGTTTATGCGATTATTTGCTACTAATCTGCCAATTTAGTGGGGTATTTTATTCTATGCAAGAAAAAACCGGGAGGCCTATGTCCAGCTGTGGACTAATATATTATTATGCTTACGATGATGATGAAGAAAAAAATAAAAATATATTAATCCGATAGCGAAGGTAAAAAGCAGTTGGAAAATGTTACTTTTAATTCATAAAGTAACATAACAAATTTTAAAATTCAATTCAAAGTATCCAGTTTTTTTTGTGTAGACAAAATAAAACTGCGTCCAGCGTTCGTCAAGTAGCGCGCGCAACGTGGTAATGTAAATTTTGAGTAATTTTAGGACACTTATTGATTGAACAAAAAAAATTTTTTTTTTTGATTCACTAGCACCATATAATCTAATTGAGACATTTGAAAAATGTATGTACCTATTGTAGTTTTGGAATTATTTTGAGTGAATCGTTGTATAAGTAGGTATTTTAGCTGTACCACTTTGACAGATCGACGACGGTAGAAAAGTTAAACCATAGTTAAGTTATAAACGTAAGAATAAAACCGTTCTTCCTATTCTCTGCAGAGGTTGCTAACTTACTCTCTACCATAAACCACCGTGAACTCACGTCAGATATTAACCTCAATGAATCAAAATCCAAATTCCCCGGAATCCGTTGACAGCTCTCACGGGAAAGCTATCCGTGGTGCTAACCAGATTGATGGCGGCAATACAGATTCATTTGTTAGCGTCTCTCATAATACCACATACAAAGAATAATCTACGCTACGAGTCTCTAAAACAGTCGATTTTAATCTTTTAACTACAGCTGTCCTGTCGAACGAATTACTTTTTAAATATATTTTTTTAGCAAATCTGTCTCCTATTTTTATAACGTCTATGGACATCAGTATTATTATGTACACCTACATATTCTCTGCTTTGGAGCTAGATGCTGCGTGAATAGTTTAGCATCATTTACATATTTATTTTTATAATAATTATCTTGTCTTCCTAAAAGTAAATGCTTCAGTTCGAGTGTAATTATTAATAACTGAAAAAAAAACTCAGATCGAGAAATAAGTAAACTTCATAAAAGTAAATATTTTAGTTGCATTGAAAAAACTCAAAAAAAAAATCAGGTCTAGAAATAAGTTGAACTTTCTTTCGTTTCCCTACTTTGCTAAGCTCGCCTATCTAAATCCAGCTAAAACAAATCATTAATGAATCACAATTCACCCACATAGCTCGATAACGATCGTCCCACGATCCCGCCGCTAATTGCCTGTGCGCATAGACACCTGACCCGCGCATTACGGTAGCCAATCGCCGGTAGCTGGGGAAAACAAACCATTGATTTGTAGAGTTGGGTAGTCAGTTTAGTTTTATTGATTATAAATCTTAATTATATTGACAAGAACTTATCTTATTTTTGGAAGAAGGTTAGTTTACTTTTTTTTTTGTTTGTCAAAATGCCTTTTCTCCTCTTCTCTATCTTTCGGTAGGTTACCTACCTACTCATGTTTTCTAGCAATATCATTAAGCTCATTCTCTCTTTTAAATTGTAAATAATTTCTTTTTTCGGCATTAACGAATTAAAATGAAATAAAAAGTGGAATTATTTTAATTATTATGTTAATCAACAGACATCGTGTGAACCAACTGAAAAGACTGTAATGTGGAATTTGCCGATTCCAAACAGTTTGCCCGCTTTGGTCAACTCAACAAATACATTAAAATCTAGGTAGGTACAACAAAGTTATAATAGTTTCAAAGTGCAAGTACTCGCAAATTAGACAATCCTCTTTCAAACCATATAGGTACTTGAGTGAGTTATGTAGCCATCATACATTTCAATATTTATGTTTTTCTCTGGCGCCATGGCAACACCGTTTCAGAAACTAATACCCATCCAAAGTAAACATAATTCCCTGAAGCACGTAAAGCGCAGCCACTATGGGCAAGTTAATTTGATTTTAACGGTACAAGGTGCGCAGGAATTTGTGTAACTAGTCTGTGGTAAGTTGACAACAAACTGTTTAACTTATAGTTGTTAGGGATGGCATGTCTTGATACTTGGTAAAATGTAAGGTTTTTTAAATCTAAATTTATTAGTACCTATAGTGGGATCAGTTATTCTTAATAAAACTACGCATGTGGATATTGTGTTGCTTTTTTGTACCACAATAGACGTAACAATCAAAGCAGATTATTTAACCATCTCCAACGGAGCATTCGGTACTCCAACCTCACAGGGCACACATGCTAAGAATTGGTCTACGTTGCGCTGGTCCCTGCTCGTCAACCTGAGGCATGATAAGAGCTAAGCTTTAGGTGCCTGTGAAGTCACCGGCAACGCCACCGAAACACAGCAATGCTGCTTGGCGACAGATTATAAACATGTTGGTGTCTTACTGTGGAGGTGCTTTTTCCGATTTACGATGAGTAACTTCTTCAAATTAGAAGAGTCGTCCAATCTTATCCCGTAGCGATATGAAAGTTTATACTTATACGTTTCCCCGTTAAAAATTACACACTCCTTTGGCTAGTTGAATGTCAAACTTAACGAGCTACTTAACAGATGTATATACATATATGTATATCCCAGCATTTATAAAGTATCAAAACTATAAATCCTGTAGAAAACTCATCTCATTGCGGCTACATTAGCCTGCGACCGCGGAAGTGTAAAAATATAATCTATTTTAAACATTTGTCGTGCTCTACCCTCTCTACCCACTCTCCCCTCGGCAATCAGAGAACTAGCTGCGGTTCGTGGTTTGTCTAGTAGACTTACTGCTATTGTACAAATTAATGAATTTTAGAAATTAGCAGACGTGCGTTATTAACATGATATAGCAACGTGCGACAAATTGTGTCAGCATTTTAACCCTACTTTCTCAAAAATTATATTAATTTATTCAATTTAAGGGAGTAACACGTAGTGTAGGACGCCCTCCGACCAGGCGGGATGATGATTTGCGAAAGACTGCTAGTTGCTGCGGATGCTGGATGCGTCAAGCTGAAGACAGGGCGCTATGGCGCTCATTAGGGGACCTATGTCCAGCAATGGACTACTATAGGCTGATGATGATGAAGGGAGTAACATATTACTTATACTAAATATCTATAGTAAATTCGGAACTAAATCATCGCCGTCTTTATTTTTATACTGTTTGGAGAAAGGTAGTCAGCGATTTGATTTGTATTAGAATGATTTGTGAGATTTTAGTTCAATAATTTTTACATTCCTTTTTTTATATACCTAAGCAAATTATTTTTAGATTTTTTGTCAAAAAAACTCTCACCACATTTCAATACGCAGGTACCCAAAAATGATAGTTAAACAAACAATCATAATTAAGTGGCCGAATAAAAAAAACTGACAAAACCACGTTCTAACTAAACCAAAACAGATCATAACCCTTTCATTCACAGAAGTCAGTCGCCAAAAAAACCTGTCACTCAAGTTGACAGTTCTATGGCACTTTTTTCTCATCATCATGACAGCTAAAAGCTTCTATTTTTGACAGATTATCTAATATTTATGAGTCATTTTGCAGTTTCGAGCTAGGCACGGCGCGGCGGGGGCTCGAGCTTGGACTCTGAATGACAGAACCACTACAGGGTGTCCTAATTGGATTGTAAAGATAATAAGTTTTGCGATTTTTTTGACTAAAGTCCCTACTTTGCTGTTTGAATGTTACCCAAATTATAATTATATTAAAGTTAATCAGAGACTTTTTATGATATGGACCACTAGTATAAAATTCAGACTTAGTATTTCGAAATTGATTAGGATAAAAATTAATTACTTTTTCATTCTGTTGCAATAAATAGCTTCTGTACATGTAACGTAGGAAAATTGAAAACTGCGTCTCGTGAGTTTTGGTTATTCTGATGCTAATTTTCTTATCCTTATAATGTTTTGCTCCTTTCATTGCAATGCTTAATAATGACACAAATACCACCCTGTATAAACGGTCGCGTTCCAAAAATTACGAACGCCCAGAGACAATAGCAGCCATCTTCTCAGAAGCTCGATGTTGTGACTCTGACCACAGACGTTTTGTTCTTTTTTTTGCTAACCCTAAATCCTATGTCATGGTGATAATCATTGCACACAAATTATAATAATACAAATGAGTTTTAGCTTGTTTGTTTGCATTCAATTTGCCCTATCCCACTTAAATTTTAATGTGTAAAATATATTGTTTAGTTAAGAATCACATTAAATTAACCATTTCATTCATTCACATTTCAAATGTGTTCACATATAGAGTAGGTTGGACCTATTGAATGGATTGAGCTGAAAATTTGCATGGATAAACCTAAAGAAAATAAGAAAAAAAACAATCAATTATTTTTATTGGATATAGTTTCACTCTCAGTTACTTAAATGCAACCTTCAAAGATTTTGAAACTAACATGGTTATAGACGCAATAGTCGATTATAACGCGATATTTACCATTTAGTTACGTTACTTTAGTCGGGAGGTATCTGAGTCGCATAAGAAACTGTGGACAGAATCTAGCTTTACAAAAAGATGTAAAACAGCCGTGAGAACTATATAAAATCAGAATTTCATATAAAAACCGACAGGCATTTGAGAAGTCCGTTAGTGAAATGTGAGCATCATCTAATGATCAATGATCATCGGGAAAATGCCAAAAGATCCATAGATCACTCGTACTTTGGATATTGACAGGCGTCGGGTATGTGGGGTTATGGATGTAAATTATTTGGAAGAGATATTATTTTATTTTATTGAAGGATAAAATAAACAACAATAAAACAGAAACTAAAAAAAAAACAAAGGCGAGCTTAACCCTAAGAAGAGCTTTTCCAGCAAACCGTAAATAGAGATATTATGCAATAGATAATTTACCCCAAACCAACCAGGTATTGTAGGTGGGATGACGATGTGCGAAAGACTGCTGGTAGATGCTGGATGCGGCAAGCTGAGACAGGGCGCTATGGCGCTCATTGGGGGAGGCCTATGTCCAGCAGTGGACTGATATAGGCTGATGATGATGATGATGAACCAGGTATTGTATTGTGTGTTTTGACGTAACGTTAAGTAATGTGCTAATTTGATGTTTTTACAAACTTTCTTCACTTTCCATCAGGTGAGATTGTGGTCAAAGAAGGACTTCAACTCTAAAAAATAAACCATCTCTATTTTTCACTATTGGGACTGTTAATGTATCATGCTAAGGAATTTTTCAAAAACCTTTTTAAAAACAGCTCTTTTTCAGGCTGATCTTTGCTAAGCCAATTTTTCAGGGAAAACCAGTTAAATAATATTTTATAGTTAGTTATTGTCCCTTATCTAAGCACTTGATTCCCATCAAAATACAGGGCAGCTTGAACGCGACTCTACCACCGCACCGACGACGTGACAATTTTGACAGTAAGAAATATATCTAATCATTTACAATCTCACAAACCATCTCTTTTTTTCAATTTAGTTCAAAACGAAACGTTTTGTTTTTGTACAAACGAAGTAAGTTTAAAATCTTATTATCAGGCGATAAACTACCGAAACCTCAAAACGAATCACATGGAAACACACAAACATAATCTCAATCAAAATATGAAATCTAATTGAGAAACTATTCTTGCGCAATAATTCATCTGATATTTAGATGGTCTGTTCTATACAATTTAACTCCGCAAAGGTCATAAAATACAAAATAGAACACTTGATTACTATTTGTAACGTGTATATTAATCCAATTGATCGGTCTGTCCGTCTGACGCGTGTAACGAGTCTATTTTAACGGATCAGAACTAGGAATAATGAGCATAGAGTAGGTATCAACATTATAGATGAGACATGCGCCGCAGACGATTGGTATTTGACTGACATTCTGTTAGCATGTACAGTGGGCTGCACTGAGATGTGACTTACCATGCCATGACAATCTAAATAACGTTTATATATAAATATAAATGATGCTGGACAATCCACACAGCATCACTTAGGCCCAAACTAAGCAAAGCTTGTTTCTTGCTGGGCAAAGCTTTTTTCAACTAAGCAAGGCGGGAATCAAACCCGCTTAGCCTCTTATCGCAGTCGTAAAATATGAAAAATTTTCAGCTACATTCTACTACATAAGAATCCATTCACTGCTCGGACTCAGCGGTTCGACGAGCTGCACAGGCGAAAACTATGGTTTATGAGATACTAGCAACATCTACCAACATCTAATGTTTGATGTTGGTAGATGTCGTGACCGCAACTAGGCATACGTAGTATAGTATGAAATGCGAAAAACATTGCAAAGAGATGATGGATGTGGCAAACTGAAGACAGGGCGCTATGACGCTCATTAGGGGAGGCTATGTCAAAAGTCAAAAAAATCAATAACTTTATTTCTTTGGGCTTTCAAAAAAGCACTTAGACAAGTCAAATTTTAGACATAAACAGCTTTATAAATAGTAATTATCAAACAAGATACTAAATGTTATTGATTTTGTTCGCTTCAATTTTTTATCCACAAGTGGAAGAAGCGAAAAATAAACCACTAGTAAGTTTGTATTATACTTAAAATGTAATAAAAAATATGTCCAGTGGAAGTAATATTGGGCGATGATGAAATATTTCCTATACACCAAATGAATCAGCTATTGTTAGCGCTTGCAAGCCTTGGTATGTCCGTAACTCATCTGTACGTTTTTCTATGACCGTTCAATTGACAGAGCATCGAAGCCGCCAAAGCGCTTGACTCCGCGACCTCTCGCGTTTTTGTAATCGATGCTCGCTCATTATGTTAATGATAAGAGGTTAGGTATCTATAGAAACTGGTATTCCCATGTCAATGGTCCATCTGCAACGATTAAACGTACCTACTCTTTGCGAAACAAGACTTCTGGTAGATACTAGAAGTAGCTGAAGACAGGGGGCTATGGCGCCCATGAGGAGGCTTAGGTCCAGCAATGGACATTTGCCTGATTATTGATGAAAGTGACTTGAGAAGGTAATAAACAGATGGTGGTAGAAATTTATCGCTGAAAGCGATAAGTTTTATTAATAAAACTAGATTCCCGACGGAAGATGAACCCGCACAAGGCAAGGTAGGATAATTAAGTAAACTAATGTTATAAGTATTAATTTATATTACTGTGCAGAAATTAAGGAGCTTTGGCTATTTAAATCCTGGTTAGAGTGGTGAAATAGGCTGCCAGTCAAATATACAATGTATCAAAGAAGTCCATGACGTCAAGCAATGTCAATATGTCAGTGTTTCTCACCGCATTTAACTGTCAAACCGATGACAAGACCTGTCAAATGTCAAAGTTCGCCGATGGCTATGATGAGTCTTACGTATTCGTCTACCGACCTACCCTAGTCGTAATCGCATGAAACTCGCACAAACAGGTAACAAGCTTTCAAATGTTTGATTAGAAATTTTTGATCGTACAAACATTTGTCCTGAAGCAGAAAGCCAACCCGCAACCTCTCAGTCGCAGACGAACCTTCGGCCACTGCTCTGCAGAGGTCGTCTATAGTTTTTGCAGTACTTACACATAAATTCATCTTACAAAGCTATTATGATAGTAATAACTAGTTTAATTAATTAATTATTTATCGATAAGTTCACACGGAAGGCTCGATATTGGACAGGTGCGCCGGCGCACGTAATTGTACACCGGCTTCCGTTAAGCCTAAGGACTCATTACGTGTTTGTCTGTCTGTACGTAGTTGGTCTAGCTCTAGGCTTTATGTCTAGGAATCTATGCTGGTGTTCAATGAGGAAGTGTCCATTTATAACCAACGAAACGAAAAACAAAAAATAAATAATGCTAGACTATTCACACAGCATTATCTAGCCCCAAGCTAAGCAGAGCTTGTGTTATGGGTACTAGATAACTGATATACTTAATAATCTGTATTACATCACATAATAAATAATTTTACAAAATAACCATTTCAGTTATCTTATTTTGGTTTGGTCTCCTGTAATATAATATCCTAATAATAATGAAAATCTTGCTCTAGTCATATTCAGTTGTTGGACAATCGCCATAACTTCTCAAAAATTATCTATTGTTAAAGTCGCGTATTGTTTAACTTAAAGTAGGATACTAGTGATTTTCGTGAGAACGGCGGGCATAATGCTCAGGTTAGGTTGTAAAGCATAGAATTCACTTAGCGGCGGCACCTAATGGTGGGTGTTTCGGGGCGTAATGTATCATTCGCAGCGAGCATGGTCGTTACGCAGTTTGCGTAAAATCCGTCATGTTGCTCGTTGCCAGAGCTTTCTGTCCTCGTACAGACTGCACGACCACTCGCTGTGTAACAAGTAACATTACGCCATGTAAAAACTTTTTTTTAATTGTACCTAACTAATGATTGCGTTGGTTACTAGCTACTGGTCAACCGATTCGTACTGAGCTTGAGTCAATTTTATAACTGGGCTTGCCTACATTTAATTTTTACTGTTTTTTGTTACTCTAAGAGTCGGTTCTTCGCATCAGATAAGTTAATACCATAACGACAACAATCGTACAAAAAATCTGGTCGTAATTTGGTGGTAAGATCTTATTATAACGGTGAGAAAAAAATAGGAAATCCCACTATAAATTAGATGGGTATGATTGCTGTCGGAAATCTTGCATAAATGAAGTTTGAAGTGAAAAGTAGCCTTTGGGCTTTATACACATATATTCACATATATCCATTTACATCTAGACAAACTTTAGCCTCAAAAATGTGAAAATATGGACGTTGCTGCCGATCAGCAGAAGCTTGAAGACGCAATAAACTTCCATCAAAACGTCCAAATTTGCACATGTGATTCTCAGTATCCTTCTATACCTTACATTTCCAACACAGCTAAATAAATAAGTGACAAGAACAATAGCAAGCAACAATGTACTACAGCTACGTAACGTAGGTACTCACGTAGTACCTACGTGGTACACTGTGACCTCGACATTTGGTGTCCACTCTCGTACACAGGGTGTTTCAACAAGAAATGATTTTTTGGTTTGTTTGATCTCCATTAAAAATTATAAAACTGATTTATGAGTAAACACATCTGATGCTTAGACATTGAAATAAACTAACACTTTCATGGCCCAAGACTCACATGCCCACCTGGAGGCGCATGAGGCGGCGGGCGGCGCGCCCTTGCGAGTCGACTACCGAGGCTGGGCAGTGAATGCATTAAGTCTATTTCATCCAACTTTAATAAACGAGGAAGTTCTCATTTCGGTCGTATATTAATGTTAATAAACCTCTTTATTAACAAAAAAAATTACTATCAACTCAAAGAATTAAATTAAAACTAGTATTTACAATTGAAACAATTGAGCGAACTGCAAACTGTAACAAACAATCTACAGGTAGCTCAACTGATTCATATCAATACCAGTCGGAAAATCATTCATCAGTCATTTAATGTCATGTGTGTTATTCGATATATTTATATTTGAATATTGTTAACAGATTTTGATGGATCTTTCCCTTTTCTTTACAAAATTATCCTATGAAAAATTATATTATGAGTAATGTAGTCAAGTTCAAGATCGACATTTCACTAATATTATAAACGTGAAAGTTTAGATGGATGTTTGTTCCTTTATCACGCCAGAACGGCTGAACGGATCTGAATGAAATTTGGCACAGAGATAGATTATAGTCTGGAATAGGACATAGGCTACTTTTTATCCCGAAATTCCTACGGGAACGGGAACTACGCGGGTGAAACCGCGAGGCGCTGCTAGTAATGCAATAAAAGTTAAATGTATTGCAAGTAAATGTATTGAGATACCTTCTATTTTGCAGACACTATCCGAAAATCTCAATAGAGATCGTATGTTGTCCTTTCTTAGGGTTCCTATTTCTTTAACCGGTCGGTTCCAGTTTCATTCATTTATTTCTCATAGGCACATTGCATTGCAATTAAGAAAATCTTTTAAAAAAGAAGAAAATAATGTTTAGTTAAACTAAAATAACTGGCCCTAATTCTACTAAATTAATTGCTTCACCATAACAATCTCAAAGTGATACATTTTGACAATTTCTCTTTAATGAAAGAAACTACAGGTCGCGTAGGTATCAAAAGTGTCAAGGTTGAACCCATTCTGTCAATCTCTCCGTGCAAACAGCACCGCACACTCTATCTAGCTAGAGTTTCTTTCATCTATGGACGATTCTGCGATGCAGTACTGTCATAGTTAAGTGATTAATTAAAATAATTAAGCCTTAGATGCATAGCATCGACCAAAAAAGTATTATCTTATGTTATCTTAAATCGTTCCAAAAATTTGATCCATGAGATAACTCTTGGGGTCTTCAAAAAGTCAAAACATAAACTTAATATAAAAGAATCTCCATGTAGAGCATGTCATAATTGCAATAACCTCCACCCTGTCGTCGCCGAGAAATACTTTGATAACTCAATTCGTCACACATTTAGCGTTTGACTTAGTTTGGTCGCTTTATTAGATGATCAAAGGCGCCGAAGCGGCACCATCAAAGGCGGCCATCTTTTTTATCACCTTTAATGTGGCAATGATTTTATTGATTTTGTATTATCAATGTATAGATTCGATTGTTTCGATTCTTGCTCTCACTGTAACGCTTATTCGAATAATAACGATTATGTTCTAATAATTAGTTTAGTTTTGTGTTTGATTCGATTTGGTTTTTCGAGTCTCGTTCTTTGAATTGGTTGTAAAGGTCATTGAGGGTTTATGGTCGTTTTGTTGATCTAAAGAGGAAGAGATTTTGTTTTATGAACCAATTATTTATTACTAATATGCATGAATGAATTAATTGTACGGGGAAGAGTATATCTTCATATTTATCCACAGTTGGGCATCTGTATGATTGTCATCACTGGTGCTATTGGAATTAAAATTAAATATGTTAATTTTGATGGATCACAAGACATAAGGAACTACAATGATAAATAAAAACCAGCCAAGTGCGAGTCGGACTCGCGCACGAAGGCTTCCGTACCATTATCTATAAAAACGGGAAAAAAATCACGTTTGTTGTATGGTACCCCCTTAAACTATTTGTTTTATTTAATTTTATTATTTATTTTTAAAGTGAATGGCCAAATATTTTTAATCTATTTCAAGCGTCTACCTGTTGCCGCTATCAATATCGAAACGAGCAAAAAATTCACCTTTTTGTGAAATTCGCTTGTTATAAGTGTACATTTTTGTATTTATGGAAATAAAGAATTTTTGATTTTGATTTTGATTTTGATTTATATTGCCTATTTAGGATTTGGTATCTGATGTACTAGTCGGATGAAAATTAACGTCAATACTGTTCTGGTGAGTGCCACTCAGCGTGTGGTGCTGGAGCTCAGGGAGCACTGCAGCGCTGGTCTTCCGTGGCACCTTATCGTAGAGCGCGTCACTGGCTATAAACACACTACCTACATTCTTCAATATAGGTTGCTACGCAACTAACATAAAAAACAAAAGGTAACAAAACATGTGCGAGGTCAATGACACATGTGATGAATTAAAATAGATTTTTGACATGACACATAAATTTAAACATACAAACACAGAAACCACGATTGTTTTTAAATATATTGTTTCAGGTTTAATCGCTTTAATTTTACTCAAATTACATTTTCTCGTATTCAGATTAAAATTATTTATGGGTTACATAGTTACAGGTTTTCGAGTAGAATAAAGTAAAATACATGGTAACATAACTGAAGACAAATTGCTAATCCAGGCAGTTCGTCCCTAGCTTGTAACAGACTTTTTAAATGGGCTACGCTATAGCCAAATTTTGAACATTCATCTGGTACGATCTGCAAATATTGGTTCCGACTGTTCTAGGTATTTTTCTATATTTATGAATAAATATATTTCTGTGTAAGGTATTGCATTATGTATCAGTTATCTAGTACCCATAACACTAGCTCTGCTTAGCTTGGGGCTAGATGATGCTATGTGGATTGTCCATTATTTATTTATTATTTATCCAAAAATAGAATGTAGAATTAGAGTGAGACAGTGCAGTCCAGTTTGGCTCGCGCCTCGTGGGAACCGCCCTATCTGCGCATCTCATCTGATAGCGCTGCGCTATCTAGCGCGATCTGCGCACGAGTGCCGGTAGGGTCGCCATTACTCTTGTCTCACGAGGGACATTCATTAGTTTGTGGTTTTTACTATTTTGTTGATAAGTGCTAAAACTTTGAAGTATCTAATTGAATATGCACAATAAAAATCTATATGTGTGACAATAATAGTAAATTATGTACTATTTTAAATACTGTTATTTGGAGCAAATAATTATACCGGTTTTAACGTCACCGAAGAGATGGTGACGGTTCCAGTTCGTCACCGTTCAAAAAATTGCGCATAAAGAAGTTTACTGCAGAATTCTTTTAAGTACCTACTATCAAATTGTTTTCCAAATAAACTTATTGATGCAGCGAGTGCTAAAACATAATTATTGGATACCACGAACTTCAGGTGTCTTGTTACGAAAGCCAAAGTGTGTGAATGAGCTGATACTTGAGGAATGAACTGATACTTAATAATCTAGAGTTTATGATGTCTAGATAAATGTCTCTGGTACATCAAAAAACGTCTCTGGTACCTACACGATGGTTACCGCACGCATGCTCACCGCGCGCCGCGATCACGCGACGCCCGCGCCTCGTCGCGTTAAATCGTGCGCTTAGATTCCACCCGAGACTTATTGCTCTCAATGTAAAGAGTTTATTCACAAAAATACTATTTCAGAAAGCGAGGTGGAGCACGATCTCGGAATTCTAGAAACTACAAGGCCAACTAAATAAGCTAGGTACGTTTTAGAGCGACTGTTATTTTTTGTGCTTTTGTAATTTATCTGATACACCTACCTAAAAAAAAGTGCAGAAAGATAAGTTATTAGGTATAACCCATCAAATTAAAATTACCGATAATATATTTTTCTATTATACTTAGAAAGTTGCAGGTTAAAATCGAGTTCAATCAAACCGATAACAGAACACAGATTAAACTAGTTGCGTCTTCAACAGAACTGATAAATTACATAATCATGACTAAATATATTTATATCACAAAAATTGTCTGTTTACGTCGTCGGTAGGATTTTCATTTCGCTGTGTCCCAGTGTCAATACAATAAATAAACGAACAGACAGACTGTTCAACGGGTACTGTCACCTAAACAAATCACTGACTGGGATTTTGCCAGGTGCATGTCGTGTACCAGATACCGAGATACAGAAATAGGCTCAATTTCTGCAAAATCAGCTAGAAAAATCTTTCCTTTCTTGACGTATTTTAAAGTAAAAATGTGAAAATGCCCGAAAAAAATGACGTTCTTTGATTTTTGGTTTAGTCAATAAATCTTCATTTGAACAATCTAGTCTTGATGACATCTCTTCAAGACCAGAGTGAAATAGGTGTCTACTAAACTTTGTAATACATCACTATTTCATCAGAAAAGGGTCAAACGAAGTTTTATTGACTGAAAGAAACAAGCTACGTCACTTTTTTTACTTGGTTTACTTTTTTAAATATTTACTAGGAGCATATGCAAGAAAGGAAAGTTCTTAAAATGAAAACGGAAAATCTTTTGCGTCCTGCCTACAAATTAATTTCTACTAAATAATACTGCACCAACGCACTGTTAACTCTACTTAAAAAAGCCCCTACCAAAACGTCACTTTTTTAAAACCCTCTTCACATAAATAACCAGATTATTTAAAAAACACGTGACCAATTTACAAAACGATGTAATTACAAACATTTTATGAATTTGTCGGGCACACACTGTTTCTACGGCTAAGGAATTCTAATTTTACTGAGTGACATCACTTTACGTAACGATTATGGTAGAGTTTTTTTAGACTAGTGATCTGCTTTGACTTGGCAGGAATATATAAAATAAAAAATAGCTTACCTACCCCACCAACGTCATAAAGTTGTATGATTATTTACATCATATAAGAAGTTTTTTAGACCTTTGAGAACTAAAAATCATTATTATCAAAGTAAATTTCAAATAATATAATCAAATTAGAACTAGTATTTATTATTGAAATAATTGAGCTAACTGATTCATATCAATAGCAGTCGGAAGCGTCCCCGTAAAATTAAATTGATAATCATCGTATAGGTCGGAAAATACACATTTATTTGAATAGTGCCCTTTACGTAGTCTCGTTTGGTAGTGAATTTATTTGACAGCCTCAATGTCAACAGTACAGTCGGCGCGATAAATGAAGAAACGGTTTCAACGTGGCCGTATCCAATCTGTGTCCCAATTTGTGGCAATGTTGAATCATTAGGTAAATTATTATTCGAAATTTCGCGCTACTTTTCAAGTTATGAAAACACCAAACTTTTTTGCATGACAAATAATTTCACTTCGAGTGTCTTTTAAAATGTTTCCAGATTTGGAATTTTTAACAAAAGCTGCTACACAAAGTCTTACAGTATTTGGCTTTACTATTTGATCGTTAACTCTACTAAACTAGACAAACACTTTTTAAAATGGATCTGTCTGCAGTTCACCCACGATCTATGTTGGCGTAGTTATTATTTCACCAAATTATACCGAGCTGATAATTCCACCCACACTGTACTGCTATTAATTACTACATGTTTTGTCCTGGTCACGTACTCACTAAATGATGAAATAGAAAATTGCTTCATCTTGAACTTGGTTAGTGGTAAAACTTCATACGGGTTAAACTTAAGAAGACTTAGATAGACTTACGTGTCACTAGAAAGTAATTTTTCAGTAAGAAATTTTCCAAAACCTTTAACTCGATGGACCGAAGACATCGTAGCGGTCGATGAATGGAGGCAGCTCAAGACCGCTCTTTGTGGCGTCGTATGGGAGAGGCTTATGTCGTGTGACGTGTACTGGCTGATATGATGACATTATTTCCGCATTGTCTTAACTTTTTGGCAAAATCCTTAATTTCTTTGATTTTGAACTAAAAGCATTATTAAGAAATTATAATGATTTTAGTTCAAAGACTTAATTAAGATTTATTTTGTGTCATTAAAGTTTTATTTTAACTTATAGATCAGCATCTTATTTCATATAAAGTTTTAAATAATTTTGCCGGTGTAGGAGTTATGGTCATAGAACAGGGAAATTACAATAAGTTAGTTTCAAGTGAAAATACATAGTGTGAAAATACGTGATTTATTTTGTTACTAGTTTCTGCCCACGGCTTCGCATGCGTTGTTTTATGAAATATAAAATAACCTTTGTTTTATTCCAGACCTAGAACTACCTGTATAATATATTTCAGCCCGATCCGTTCAGTACTTTTGGCGAGGTAACAAATATCCATAAATCCAAACTTACGCATTATATGTGTTTCTCAAAGGTTATTTAATTCAGCCTTACTTTTATTACCAACGTAGAAAGCTTTTAGTACGTAACTAGACAAAACAGGGTCAAAAGCCAAAGCATTGTGGGCTTTAGTTTTTAATGTCCATAAACTTATACTCTCGAGATTATGTTCCTCAGAAGAATTAATTGCACTTTGCCATTAAATTTCAATTTGCCGAGCTAGTTGTCACGTGGAAGTTACCTCGACTTTCAACTAAGGCTAACCGTGCATTAGCTACTATCTTTTCACTGGTAGTTTCATACGTTTGTAACAGAACACAATTTTTTATTGTCTGTCCATTCAACTCACAATGCTTTACTTTATTTAGAATCGCAGGACTCTTGGACTATTCAGATATTCTTTCCTCTAAGTGCCATCTCGTGCAATCGGAACATAACTGTACACGTTGAAATGTGGCATCAGACTGAAGTACGTTTTCAATGAGCAACGGAGGCTGTGGCGGGGAAATTTTTATAGTTTAATCATCACTCATGCTTGATAGTTTTCTTTGTCAGATTTTAGGTCCGTGACGATTCTGCGACGACGTTAGCATTGTCATGATAAAGCGATTATGTATATATTGTGCAATATCCCCTGCCTAACCAGGTCATAACCAGCCCAGCTGACTTTTGGCGATTGGCAGCTGCCAATCGCCCAGAGAAAAGCTGAAACGAAGCTTCGTTTCAGTTTTTCTCTGGGTGTGAACGGGTTTGATGCCTCTATGAGACTTTTCAATCCCGTTTCCCGTCTGGTCTCCTCTGTGGGCGTACAGTGTACCACAACATGTTTCACGGTCTCTTCTTCGACGCTATGGCGCTCATTAGAGGAAACCTAAGTCCAGCGGTTGACTACCATAGCCTAATAATGAACCCATTCATATCCAACTAGATCTTGTAAACAAAGTTGAAATCAATTATTCATATCAAATTCTCAGAACGCAAAAATCTCTCCAAAGCATATTTACACAGCAAATAAGTTTGTTTGTAAAACCAGATCGGCTCGCTTTAATGGCTCTGCCAATATTATCATATCGGTCGCTATCGATCTGAAATGAAGAATATTTAAAAACCTTTGCTTTCTAATTGAGTTGGAATGCATATGTTTGCGCTACCTGTCACGACACAATGTAGACCCAGCGACAGAAAATTATATGTTTTTTCTTTTCTTTTCTTTTCTGAATGGGTAATTATTACAAAGACTTTTAAGCTGTAAGAGATATATTACAGTACGTAATTTTAGGAATACTTAGTCGATGTTTGGTAATTTTTGATGCTGACTGTACTAACTTTTACAAAATGGCACGGAAACAGAAAAAATGCTATTAAGAAATTATACACCTAACAGTTTCTTTCGAAAATTTTTGAGTCGGAGACCTTGCCAACTGCAATAAATGACAACAAAAAAATTGTAGGTTAATAATTATGTACCAGTACATTATGTAACCGTAAATTCGTGAAACTACAGATAGAAAAATAGTAAAGGAAATTAATATTAAAACAATTGGAGTATAATTATTCTGAAAACAATCGGTAGTATGATACAGATCATCATGTGCAACTCTGTTATCATCTGTGATAACAATACAATACATTTTATTGCACACCAAAATGCAATAAAATATATTGTATTGTATCATCATCACCATCAATGACTTTTACATTCAGGAAGGATGGTATATGGTTTGTTGGTTTTTCGGTTTACGTAGATAACTTGTAAGGCCAATACGGGAAACAACGAGCTAATAGATATACAATGGAGCTTAATGTGGTTCTAACCTTACAAGCTCTCAAATCGCCAACTTCTTCCAAATCATAAAGCGTGGACTCGATTCATTCTCCTTACAAAACCACTTCTCTTTAACACATGCTCGCCAACGTTCTGTATTTAAATGTAACGAAAACGGAATAACAATACGATAACTCTGCACACTGCAGACGGGCAACTTTGCTCAACGGCTTTTGGCCCCAAGTTCAGCAAAGCAATATACCTTGTTGTACTTGCAACGAAGCTTTTCAAAACTACTATAACGTCCGTAGTTTTGAAAAGCTTCGTTGCAAGTACAACAAGGTATATTGCTTTGCTGAACTTGGGGCCAAAAGCCGTTGAGCAAAGTTGCCCGTCTGCAGTGTGCAATTTTTTCAGTCATACTAAGCTTAAAACTTTGGTCTCTTGATACGCTGTGTACTTTCACGTCGACATCTATGTGGAGAAGCGGTCATTTTTTCTGTAATCTGTGTTAACACGCTGCGGTCTGAAAATCAAATGACCGCTTCTCCAGACGGTCGACGAGATAATACGCAGCGTACTGCGTAATGATCAAGAGACCAAAGCTTAAGGATGGCAGATGATCGGGTCTAATGGAACAGAGGTCAATGGTATAACAAGAAGTGGATAACCCAAAATCACGATGAATCGACCTCTCAGTTAGAGTCATAAATAATTGTTGGATACGTAACGCTCAAGACCGAGAATTGGCATAAATAGAGGAAGGACTCGTAATCTACTGCTTATTACTGGTCCGCTACCCCCCCGTGGGATACCCTTTAATCACCTCTTACGACACCCGTGGGAAGATATGAGGTGAGGCAATTCTAAGCTGGGACCAGAAAGCCAATGACCCTCGCAATATTGATGAATGAATATTGATTTTCTCTTCTATTCTAAAATACCTTGGGCTCATGGTCTGATGATAATGACGATCAAAGTTGCAAAGGCTCATTTCTAGAATCATATATTGGGTTGTTTCATATCAAAATGTGGCAGAAAAGTTGCTCATCCACAGCGATCAGCAGAGTTCATACACAGGGTACAGTCAAATGGACAACCGTCGCGAGCGCCGGACGTGATCTCGAATAAAGTAAGCCGGGCACATTTGGAATGTGCTATAATGCTGTGGGGCAACCATGCTTTAGCTTTTGCTTATAGGAGAGACATTCGATGGTCATCGACACTGAAAGTATTGCTTTGCGGTGGCCAATCTTACACACAGGTAAAATCAAATCAGGCATATTCATTACTTCGATACATAAGACATACTTATTTGCTTAAATTGCTAGGCTTTCATGGCGCAAACTTTTACAATGTTTTCAAATCTTTATCTCGGCAATTATTTATTATCATTTTTTTTTTAATTATTTTCTCGGCAAACGTAGTGTAGGATGCCCTCCGACCAGGTGGGATGATGATTTGCGAAAGACTGCTGGCAGATGCTGGATGCGGCAAGCTGAAGACAGGGCGCGATGGCGCTCATTAGGGGAGGCCTATGTCCAGCTGTGGACTGATATAGGCTGATGATGATGATGATGATGAAAATCTTTATAAAGCTGTTCATAAATACTATCTATCTGGTAAACGATGTCAATTTGGAAAAGTTGCCAAAAATCTAACAATTAAATTATCACTTAAATAGTTAAGTGACCAAGTACATCTATGGTTTTAGTCTGATTCATAGTATTCATAATTAAGTGTGTATTTAAATTAAGTGTCCAACTATACTAATATTAAAAAGAGGTAAAGTTTTTGAGGGGTAATCTCTGGATCAACTGAACCAATTTTGAAAAACTAATTATTTTACCAACAGAAAGCCACGTTATTTGTGAGTGTCATAGGCTAAACAATCACATATTACCCGAAAAATTAAATATATGAAAAGCGCGGGCGGACTCGCGGGCAGCAGCCAATTTGAATATCATGAGATATAATATTTTAATATACCTAATTAATAAATTCATTTAATTTAATTTCATGGACAGCCTGTTCATCTCAACATTGCAGTAAAATAATAAACTTTAAATTCAAAAAATTCAATAACTTTATTTCTTTAGCCTTACAAAATAAGTACTTAGACAAGTCAAATTTTATACATAAACAGTTTTATAAATAGTAATTATTATCAAATAAGAAACAAAATGTCATTGATTTTGTTCGCTTCAATTTTTTGTCCACTAGTGGAAATCGACTTCACTCTGCTCAACGCCCTTTTCTTTCGACATTAAGAACATTCCAGTGTTCACCATAACCCTGGATCATTGTCACCGCCTGCGCGACGCGTGCGCCGCCTGCCAAACCGCAGCTACCTACCGCGCACGCGCCGACATCGATATGAATTTAAATAAGATTAGCTCTATATTTTTATGGCTGACTGTATCTTGCGGTTTGATACGTTTGGTTATAATAGTTTTATTAAGGAGAAAAGTCCCATAGTAGTTATTTGGTTAAAGACATTGTGAAAGATGCAGAGAATGCTTGAAAGCACAAGACAGAAGACGCTAGCAGAAGCCAAAAGAGACATACCTACACGGTGATTTTATGAGAGTGAAACAAAAATCGTGAAAAGAGAAGTGGGCTGAATTTATAAGAAAATAAAAATTGCATATTACACTCATTATTTGTTGTTTTTTTTTTTTTTTCATTGAGGTTTACAAAACTAATCAAGAATAGAAGTCATATCGAGGGTAAGTACCATTAAAATACAGGTTAGTATCCTGGCTAGCAGTAAGCGCACCAGATTTTCGTAAAAGTTATTCAAAATTTTCGCATGGATGCTTAGTAGGGGAAGTTTATGAACTATCATTGTAAAAAATAGCCAATTCTATTCTTTTCTGTCCTTTAATTTTCAATACTGCATTTCTTTGCAAATATGATTCACATCAGTATTCGAATCCTTTAGTGCAAAAATAAAGGGTATCTTATTTTTTGAACCATCAATCAGTTCGACTTTCTCAAAAGTAAAAGACAAAAATAATGCAATTTTTGTTTTCTCATAATCATCGAGGTCATGTCTCCTTTCATTACTTTTTCCTAACTCTCATGGTATCAGATTTGGCCATCCGCTCCCATCTCAAAAATCCATCCTGTGTAATTCCGATAATTAAGATTCCAGTCTAAAATAATGATTATTATTCAACCAAAATACTATGAGCATGTGCCACAGAAGAGCGAAATACTAAAAAAATCCATAGGTAAATAAATTCTAAGGTTTTTATTTATTATAGTACTCTGGGTAATTTCTAAGAAATTAATAAATCCCAAAAATTTACGATCTCGACGGGATTCGAACCCGCACCTTCCCCTTCAGCGCAGGGTTGCTCTTTTTCCAACTAAGCTACGTGATCTTATCTAGTCGACCCGAAAATCTTTGGGAGTTCTTTCGGCACATACGCCGTCAGCGCCACCTACAGAGGAAACAATGAAGTTATCCAATTCTGCTCAAAGACCAAATTTACATTTGGTTCTTTTGACGTGAGGTTTTGCCGTTGCTTGATTCTAAGGTTTTTATTTATTATAGTACTCTGGGTAATTTCTAAGAAATTAATAAATCCCAAAAATTTACGATCTCGACGGGATTCGAACCCGCACCTTCCCCTTCAGCGCAGGGTTGCTCTTTTTCCAACTAAGCTACGTGATCTTATCTAGTCGACCCGAAAATCTTTGGGAGTTCTTTCGGCACTTACGCCGTCAGCGCCACCTACAGAGGAAACAATGAAGTTATCCAATTCTGCTCAAAGACCAAATTTACATTTGGTTCTTTTGACGAGAGGTTTTGCCGTTGCTTGATTCTAAGGTTTTTATTTATTATAGTACTCTGGGTAATTTCTAAGAAATTAATAAATCCCAAAAATTTACGATCTCGACGGGTAAGTGCCGAAAGAACTCCCAAAGATTTTCGGGTCGACTAGATAAGATCACGTAGCTTAGTTGGAAAAAGAGCAACCCTGCGCTGAAGGGGAAGGTGCGGGTTCGAATCCCGTCGAGATCGTAAATTTTTGGGATTTATTAATTTCTTAGGTAAATAAATATTCATTTGGCACTAGTTTCTAGCCGTGGCTTTGCACGCTTGGTCTGGATAAAAAGTACTACGTTTAAAAAGTACGTAATGGTATAGGTACAAATCAAAATTCCATGAAATAGCAATTTCATTTCATAAATTTCAGAAGTTGCATTTTTAATTTTAGCTCGATAAGTTTGAAACTTCACGTTTTGTTCGCCAGCGCGTACAAATAAGAGATTACTGACCAAAGTACTAGTTAAAGGTAGGTATTAACTAATAGCCTAGAAGTATAGTTTAAGCGTCAACTGGAGGACAGTGACTCTGACACCTTGACATTTACAGTTAACGCTCAAAAAGTTGTAACCTTCATAAAATTCCGATCTTTACAAATTATATCTATAAAATTACAAACAATCAGTCAATGTAGCCTGACCTTTAACCGTTCACTATCCATCTGCCTTGAACTGCAGACAATGCATCCTCCCCCGGAATCGAACCCACACTAGGCCTACTTTCGATTTCACACGATTGATTTGACGAAGGCATGAGATGGATTGTTGTGAACAGTTGAAGCTTTTGTTTTATGTAGGTCGCTTTTATAGCAAAATGATAAGAAACTATGATAGTAACTTGCTTTTACAGGTATTGGAAGGAAATTAACGAAATAATGTAGGTACTTTTACAACTACCATCTAGTACTGTCATATAATAATTATATTTAATAGGTACGTATTCCCAACAAATCAGCGTTCGTTTTCCAAACGGCCTAGCCATTCTACAAACGAGCTGATTCTTGAATCCGGTGGCGGCGACACGTTATGAAGTTATATTGAAATTTTTATACCATAAAATGCTTAGTAAACAAGATGAGTTAGTTGCGCGAGACCTGCCTGATCTGCGGCTTAGGGGATACAAAAAAAAAGTTAACGTATTCGTGCATTTTTTTTTCGTAAAACTGCCTAGATAAATTAACAAACGTGTTAAAAACATAGTTTTTTAACATGTTTATTAATATAGAAGCTTTTTACAACATAAGTTATATGTATAAGTAACACGTTGCTGAATCTGGACGCACTTTAAGACTGAAAACGTTCAATAATATCCCTCCTCGCGATACTCGTTACTTTTATAGGTATAGAAGGTAGAAGGTGACTAGCTGTGGTCGAGGACCTAGTGTACCTGTACAGCAATGAAGTAACAATTGTATAACAACGATAACACGCTGAGTACTGAGTCATCTCGTGATTTCTCAACGTTGCCCACGGATTATAAACGGAGGTAACCTCGGAAGAGCAGATTAATCAGACCTGATTGTTATTCATGATCTGTTTGTAGGGATTAGCTTTTATTTAGACGAAATACCTACCTACTCTAAGTAAAGTACTTACTTGCTTATTCAGTTCTTGCAACATCGTGATGGCAAAAATAGGCACTCAAAGGGCGGGTGAATTGGCATGGTGATAAGTATATTTATTTTTGGTCAAGCGAGCGAACCGAGCGATACATCTTTTTTTCAGGGGTCAGCTTCAGTTCTGCTAACCAATCGCTTTGTTTGATACTCCTCTGGTTTTATTTTTCAACCGATCTGAATGAAACTTGGTGTATATATCCTATAGGATATACGATATGACCTTACAGATTTTGTGAGAGAATACAGGTAAAATTTGCCTTCTCGAGAAACCATTGAAAGCTGTCAAAAATGTATTTTTGTTGTCTACCGAAAATCAGCCAGATGATCAACCCCTTTTCACATAGTGTACTCTACACAACTTCTCGAATGCAGCACTTGACTTAAGCACCTAGCCCACTAAAGCATCGCCATTAAGCTCTAAATAGCAAAGCAAACGTCGCCAGCAGCGTGTCTTAGTGGTCGGCTCCCGTACTTACTCGCCGTGAATCAACTGACTTAAATTACAGGCGGGTATAGTGAGACTGTGTGATCTTGATCATTATCAGTAAAATATTTTTGTTGCAGTTTTTTTGTGATAAATTGTGAAATAAGGTTTTGTTATTATGATGCGTAAGCCCTCGCACTCTGGGCAATCTCTAAGAAATTTTGACCTGTCAAAATGTTACTGGCCATGAATCAATTGACTTCAATTACTGAAGGTGATCTTGATCGTTAGCAGTAAGTACTTTAGTGATGGTTTAAGGTCTGTCCCATGTGTTGGCCGAGACATCAGATATATCGATTGTTTTAGTTTGATCTGATGGTCAGTACAAGCCTTTGACAGATCAGATTTAAGGCTCACCATAAATCATCTAAATGGCTGGACGACGATAAATAAATATTGCTGGATATTCCACACAGTAACAGTTATCCTTTAAATATTTATTAAGGTTTATGTTATTTAATAATTAAGGTTTATGTCAGTTATACGTATCAAGACACTTCCACCGCGCATCATATCAGTCACTATTTGCGTAGTGAATGGAGCGAATCACCCTGTACCGGGGTCAACGGAACGAGTGCAAATACGATATTTGAGAATTACCTTTGCTCTTGTATACCTGGGATGTCAACTGTAGTACCTTGTCACACTAAGAAACGCCTTCTTTTTTAATGTGTTCTGCATTGCTGGTGGTATTGCCTGCTTTGAAAGTCTTAGTTGAAAAGTTGACAGGCTGCTTCCATACCACCTTATCTTCGGCTTATCTCAAAGCAGCTGATGTCCTGTGGGAAAGGCCTATTGACAGGCTATAGGGTTGTTTGATGAGTCAGCTTTAAAACGACATGGTTCTATAGTGGTTTGGATAATAAAAAGGGGTGTTGACACAAAAAACCAATTTCTGTTTGCTTAGGCTTTTGCGGAAGAGGTTGATGTACTGGATCTGGGTTGAATCGAATATCCATCAAGTTTGTTCTTGTAAACAATTCATCACCCTACAATAAATGGTTGGTTTCACACGTGTTTCACGTCAAAACTAAACAATCAGGCTAAAATGTATAGTTTTATTTCTACGAGTAAATCTGGACATCGGCTACAATCGTAATCGTAAAGTCGCAAAAAAAAAAAACCGAATTTACTATTCGGAAGCCCAGGAAAGAAGGAAGAGGTTTGAATCCTATTGTGTTAGTGCTAGCTAGCTAGCTAGTTGTGTTTAGTGTTAAACACCAAATAACTTCAGAAATATAAATAATATATAATAATAATAAACACAAACACATCCATCAATGTTCCTTATATTATGACAATGCGACAAGAAAGGAATTTTTTTTGCCTCAAAAAGGCAATAAAAACTGCAAGAAATAGCTGGACCACTCAGTAAAGTGCTAGATTTACTACAAAATATGGCGCTGGGGCGTCTGCCAGCACATTAGGGTTTCCCGCTCTCTGATCACCATGGAATTTTAGTGTACAGGATGTCATTGAATTTTCCGATCAAAGCTATTTTTTATAAAACTAAAATAATTTTTAAAAAATTATTAGGTTAACAAACAGCTGAATATAAACAAGATCGAAAACCCTCGGCGCGCATGTCGGTGAAGTTAGCAGAGCATCTTCCAGCAGAGCATAAATAAATGAGAGTTCTGTTGGCGTGCAGGTGAGTTCTATAGTTCCTGATACTTTTCAGGAATAGTTCTGGCGTTTTTACACAAAAAAAATGAAGTTGAATTATGCTCTGCTAACTTCGCGTAGCAGAGCATTTTTCAAAATTCGAAAAAAAAAATAGGTAGCAATAAGCCTTTTCATAATATAAACAGTTCCTGATTGTTTTTAGAAATAGTTCCGGTGTTTTTCATACACTAATTTCAATTTAAAGATTTCATCAAGTACATTTTTGTTCGAGTTGGAGTCATGCCACAATATTCCTTACATCAGCGCAAACGACTGTTTAAATAGACTGCAACGAAAAACAACACGAACAAAGATCTGCTATTAGGGTTTTGACAAGTTCTAATAACTAAACTCCTGAAACTTTAATTGAAAACGGTCTTTAAAACTAAAAAAATCGAGTAATTTCTCGTCCAAATAAAAAAGTTTCAAAAACCATACTAATAAGTTTAGTCAGAGTTCTAATAGCATGCCTGAAGTTTGAGAGATAAAATAAATGTGCTTTTGTTTGTAATACATATAAGCAGCAAACACTTTAAAACTTTCATGAAATCGATCTTTGAAAAAATTTCAAATCTGAGTTATGTGCCTTGAATTTGTACGAATTCAATGGACAGTAAAGCTTATTTTATGAGAGTTCTGTTAGCGTGCATTGAATAAAAGCTTAACAAGGGTCTGTTCATGGGTCATTCCTAGAATGCTCCGAGAAGCAATTGAAATTCAAAAACATCCGAATAATTTCAATAGAGAAGATGGTTGGAGAGTACCTGCCGCTTGGGATCCAGTCCTACATCGAGTCAGGTCCCACACCCAGCAATCCATAGCTACAACCCATCAAGACACTGTTAGTGATTACTGCGTACATACGGAACGTTATAATTAAATTTGTATAATTGACGGTAGATATGTAAAATTCAAATTACTTGTAAAGACAAATGTCACCTCAGTCTGCCTGTGACCATGGAAGCTGAAAAGCCTCCGAAACGTCAGGTTATAAACAAATATAAAATATACGCGATCAATCCGGTAAAAACAGTGTTTTATTAAGGGTCTGTTCTTATAATTCAGCAACATAACAGAAGCAGCACACCTGAAATTTTCATGAAATCGAACGTTGAAAATTGACTAAATCTGAGTTATGTGCTTCGAACTTGTACTGATTTAGGGAGCTTATTTTATGAGAGTTCTGTTAGCGTGCATTGAGAAGAAGCTAAGTAAGGAACAGTTCTTGTAGCTCAGATACATAACTGAAGCAGCACACCTGAAATTTTCATGAAATCAATCGTTGAAAATTGACAAATCAGAGTTATGGGCTACGAATTTGTACTGATTCAAAAGACTCTAGAGCCTTTTCAATAAGAGTTCCAATAGCGTGCATTGAATTTAAGCTTAACAAAAGTCTGTTCTTAAAATTCAGATACAAAACTGACACAGCACACCTGAAATTTTTATGAAATCGATCTTTGAATATTGACAAAATCTGAGTAATGTGCTTCGAATTTGTATTAATTCAAAGGGCTCTAGAGCCTTTTCAATAAGAGTTCCAATAGCGTGCATTGAGATTAAGCTTGACAATAGTCTGTTCTTATAATTCAGACACGTAATGGAGGCAGCACTCCCGAAGTTTTCATGAAATCGATCGTTGAAAATTGACAAAATCTGAGTAATGTGCTTCAAATTTGTACTAGTTCAAAGGACTCTAGAACCTTTTCAATAAAAGTTCCAATAGCGTGCATTAGGCATGAGCTTAACAATAATTTGTTCTTATAATAAAGATACATAACTGAAATAGCACTCCTGAAATTTTCATGAAATCGATCGTTGAATGTTGACAAAATCTGAGAATTGTGCTTCGAATTTGTACTTATTCAAAGGACTCTAGAGCCTTTTCAATTAGAGTTCCAATAGCGCGCATTGAATTGAAGCTTGACAAAAGTCTGTTCTTAAAAATCAGATACAAAACTGACACAGCACACCTGAAATTTTTATGAAATCGATCGTTGAATATTGACAAAATCTCAGTTATTTGCTTCGAATTTGTACTAATTCAAAGGACTCTAGAGCCTTTTCAATAAGAGTTCCAATAGCGTGCATTGAGTTTAAGCTTGTCAATAGTCTGTTCTTAATATTCAGACACGTAATGGAGGCAGCACTCCTGAAACTTTCATGAAATCGATCGTTGAATGTTCACAAAATCTGAGTAATGCGCTTCGCATTTGTACAAATTCAGAGGGCTCTAGAGCCTTTTCAATAAGAGTTCCAATAGCGTGCATTGAGTTTAAGCTTGAAAATAGTCTGTTCTTATAATTCAGATACGTAATGGAGGCAGCACTCCCGACGTTTTCATGAAATCGATCGTTGAAAATTACCAAAATCTGAGTAATGTGCTTCAAATTTGTACTAGTTCAAAGGACTCTAGAACCTTTTCAATAAGAGTTCCAATAGCGTGCACTAGGCATGAGCTTAACAATAGTTTGTTCTTATAACAAAGATACATAACTGAAATAGCACTCCTGAAATATTCATGAAATCGATCGTTGAATATTGACAAAATCTGAGTAATGTGCTTCGAATTTGTAATAATTCAAAGGGCTCTAGAGCCTTTTCAATAAGAGTTCCAATAGCGTGCATTGAGTTTAAGCTTGACAATAGTCTGTTCTTAATATTCAGACATGTAATGGAGGCAACACTCCTGAAATTTTCATGAAATCGATCGTTGAAAATTGACAAAATCTGAGTAATGTCCTTCGAATTTGTACAAATTCAAAGGGCTCTAGAGCCTTTTTTATACGAGTTCTAATAACGTGCATTGAGCACAAGCCTAATTATAGATAGATAGAAAATGCTTTATTGCACACATTACTTAAAAATAACAGACAAAGATAAAATGGAGTAAATAAGAAAAATGTGACAATTGGCACAATTGTGAAAAATATGAAAATGTTTTGTGATCATGTCTCTGAAACCAGATCTATTTTCGTTGACAATTGTATAAATGTGTTTGGGCGTGATGAATGATGATTTAACAGCTATTTCTTTTGAAATGGATGTAAAAACTTGATGAGAAGGTGCAAGGTGCTCAATGCACGCTATTGGAACTCTTATTGAAAAGGCTCTAGAGCCCTTTGAATTAATACAAATTCGAAGCACATTACTCAGATTTTGTCAATATTCAAAGATCGATTTCATAAAAATTTCAGGTGTGCTGTGTCAGTTTTGTATCTGAATTTTAAGAACAGACTTTTGTTAAGCTTAAACTCAATGCACGCTATTGGAACTCTAATTGAAAAGGCTCTAGAGTCCTTTGAATTAGTACAAATTCGAAGCACAATTCTCAGATTTTGTCAACATTCAACGATCGATTTCATGAAAACTTCGGGAGTGCTGCCTCCATTTCGTATCTGAATTATAAGAACAGACTATTGTCAAGCTTAATCTCAATGCACGCTATTAGAACTCTTATTGAAAAGGCTCTAGAGCCCTTTGAATTATTACAAATTCGAAGCACATTACTCAGATTTTGTCAACATTCAACGATCGATTTCATGAAAACTTCGGGAGTGCTGCCTCCATTTCGTATCTGAATTATAAGAACAGACTATTGTCAAGCTTAATCTCAATGCACGCTATTAGAACTCTTATTGAAAAGGCTCTAGAGCCCTTTGAATTATTACAAATTCGAAGCACATTACTCAGATTTTGTCAACATTCAACGATCGATTTCATGAAAACTTCGGGAGTGCTGCCTCCATTTCGTATCTGAATTATAAGAACAGACTATTGTCAAGCTTAATCTCAATGCACGCTATTAGAACTCTTATTGAAAAGGCTCTAGAGCCCTTTGAATTATTACAAATTCGAAGCACATTACTCAGATTTTGTCAATATTCAACGATCGATTTCATGAATATTTCAGGAGTGCTATTTCAGTTATGTATCTTTATTATAAGAACAAACTATTGTTAAGCTCATGCCTAATGCACGCTATTGGAACTCTTATTGAAAAGGTTCTAGAGTCCTTTGAACTAGTACAAATTTGAAGCACATTACTCAGATTTTGTCAATTTTCAACGATCGATTTCATGAAAACGTCGGGAGTGCTGCCTCCATTACGTGTCTGAATTATAAGAACAGACTATTTTCAAGCTTAAACTCAATGCACGCTATTGGAACTCTTATTGAAAAGGCTCTAGAGCCCTCTGAATTTGTACAAATGCGAAGCGCATTACTCAGATTTTGTGAACATTCAACGATCGATTTCATGAAAGTTTCAGGAGTGCTGCCTCCATTACGTGTCTGAATATTAAGAACAGACTATTGACAAGCTTAAACTCAATGCACGCTATTGGAACTCTTATTGAAAAGGCTCTAGAGTCCTTTGAATTAGTACAAATTCGAAGCAAATAACTGAGATTTTGTCAATATTCAACGATCGATTTCATAAAAATTTCAGGTGTGCTGTGTCAGTTTTGTATCTGATTTTTAAGAACAGACTTTTGTTAAGCTTCAATTCAATGCACGCTATTGGAACTCTAATTGAAAAGGCTCTAGAGTCCTTTGAATAAGTACAAATTCGAAGCACAATGCTCAGATTTTGTCAACATTCAACGATCGATTTCATGAAAACTTCGGGAGTGCTGCCTCCATTTCGTATCTGAATTATAAGAACAGACTATTGTCAAGCTTAATCTCAATGCACGCTATTAGAACTCTTATTGAAAAGGCTCTAGAGCCCTTTGAATTATTACAAATTCGAAGCACATTACTCAGATTTTGTCAACATTCAACGATCGATTTCATGAAAACTTCGGGAGTGCTGCCTCCATTTCGTATCTGAGTTATAAGAACAGACTATTGTCAAGCTTAATCTCAATGCACGCTATTAGAACTCTTATTGAAAAGGCTCTAGAGCCCTTTGAATTATTACAAATTCGAAGCACAATTCTCAGATTTTGTCAACATTCAACGATCGATTTCATGAAAATTTCAGGAGTGCTATTTCAGTTATGTATCTTTATTATAAGAACAAATTATTGTTAAGCTCATGCCTAATGCACGCTATTGGAACTTTTATTGAAAAGGTTCTAGAGTCCTTTGAACTAGTACAAATTTGAAGCACATTACTAAGATTTTGTCAATTTTCAACGATCGATTTCATGAAAACTTCGGGAGTGCTGCCTCCATTACGTGTCTGAATTATAAGAACAGACTATTGTCAAGCTTAATCTCAATGCACGCTATTGGAACTCTTATTGAAAAGGCTCTAGAGCCCTTTGAATTAATACAAATTCGAAGCACATTACTCAGATTTTGTCAATATTCAAAGATCGATTTCATAAAAATTTCAGGTGTGCTGTGTCAGTTTTGTATCTGAATTTTAAGAACAGACTTTTGTTAAGCTTAAATTCAATGCACGCTATTGGAACTCTTATTGAAAAGGCTCTAGAGTCTTTTGAATCAGTACAAATTCGTAGCCCATAACTCTGATTTGTCAATTTTCAACGATTGATTTCATGAAAATTTCAGGTGTGCTGCTTCAGTTATGTATCTGAGCTACAAGAACTGTTCCTTACTTAGCTTCTTCTCAATGCACGCTAACAGAACTCTCATAAAATAAGCTCCCTAAATCAGTACAAGTTCGAAGCACATAACTCAGATTTAGTCAATTTTCAACGTTCGATTTCATGAAAATTTCAGGTGTGCTGCTTCTGTTATGTTGCTGAATTATAAGAACAGACCCTTGTTAAGCTTTTATTCAATGCACGCTAACAGAACTCTCATAAAATAAGCTTTACTGTCCATTGAATTCGTACAAATTCAAGGCACATAACTCAGATTTGAAATTTTTTCAAAGATCGATTTCATGAAAGTTTTAAAGTGTTTGCTGCTTATATGTATTACAAACAAAAGCACATTTATTTTATCTCTCAAACTTCAGGCATGCTATTAGAACTCTGACTAAACTTATTAGTATGGTTTTTGAAACTTTTTTATTTGGACGAGAAATTACTCGATTTTTTTAGTTTTAAAGACCGTTTTCAATTAAAGTTTCAGGAGTTTAGTTATTAGAACTTGTCAAAACCCTAATAGCAGATCTTTGTTCGTGTTGTTTTTCGTTGCAGTCTATTTAAACAGTCGTTTGCGCTGATGTAAGGAATATTGTGGCATGACTCCAACTCGAACAAAAATGTACTTGATGAAATCTTTAAATTGAAATTAGTGTATGAAAAACACCGGAACTATTTCTAAAAACAATCAGGAACTGTTTATATTATGAAAAGGCTTATTGCTACCTATTTTTTTTTTCGAATTTTGAAAAATGCTCTGCTACGCGAAGTTAGCAGAGCATAATTCAACTTCATTTTTTTTGTGTAAAAACGCCAGAACTATTCCTGAAAAGTATCAGGAACTATAGAACTCACCTGCACGCCAACAGAACTCTCATTTATTTATGCTCTGCTGGAAGATGCTCTGCTAACTTCACATACACTCGGCGCGCGAGTTACACTACTTTGTCTTGACGGCAAGTACGAGTGTAACTCGCGCACCGAGGGTTACGAACGATTTTCAATTATACTATTTACTGAATACCTAAAAATAGAGGTAGCTTCATTAACATTTCAGATGGATAGATGGCTCTGCAAACTGCGGAGATTATGGGATACTGGTATTTTTTTTTAGTTTTTACAAAATATTTCACCAAATATAAACATTACACATTTTGACCATTTTTCAAAATTGTTCTATTGACAGACTTTTCTATATTTTTCCTGGAAAATATAGATCCATATCTACAAACTATACATACATTTTAGACGGATTGCTCTGCAAACTTTGGAGATAGGGTCAATCTTATGACTTTTTCCAATATATTTAAAAAAATATAAACACCACAAAAATTTCAAAAACTATTTTGAAATATACAAACTGATACCTTTAATTTGATACTCCGTTTGACCTTGTAGGTCTCTTTTAACATTTCGTCATCACAATTTGTACCTACTGAAAAATGTCGTTTTCATTTTTTATTTCATCAACGTCATCAGAGTATGTTAATTCACAGCTGGACATAGGCCTCCCTTATAATACGAAATGTATTATCAATTTATAATTTTAAGTTAAATTTTAAGTTAAGTCAACGTTCAATTTATAAGTTAATGATTGCGGTAGTTGCTGAGATATTGAAGAGGGGAAAAAAGACGGGTAGAGCGAAACGATAAGTTTTTCGAAACCGATCTCGAAACAAGAAAAAAAAGTGGGAATCAGGGAACACGGACAAAACGTCCTTTTAGATATGTATCATACATATACCAATACATTCATTACCAATATTATTTATTTTAATTCAAATGACCCCATTATCAACGACGATTACCTACCAGCCAAAGATTTGGTACGCAATCACCCTGTATTGTGCAAAATTACTGATATTCGTGCGCGTGCGCATGATTGACAAGACAATGTGTCTATGGTAATGCGATAGGGGGCGCGATTGTGGTATATTCCTGATTTTTCTGAAATATTGTAAGTGATGGATTTGTTTGCTCTGCAATAAACTGTTAAAAATTATGTGGGGACCTGGGTTTTTTCTGCATCTTTTTATAAAGTTGTTACATCTGGACTTTCCATTAGAGCACATTTACCTAATTCTGCAAATTATTCTAGTTAAGAGTACTTGAGAATTGACAACGTTGACGACAAGACATGTTTAGCATGACAATAGATGACTTTTTACGATCCAAAAAAGAGATGTCAATATTTAAGGTAAGTTGAATTAGGTTTTGGTGCCAACAGAATCGACACCAATGTCATATTGCTGCCACAGGCAAGTTCTATTTATCACCGATTTATCTTACTAATACAATATTATGCTAATAACGCGTAAGTAGTAGTTAACGTATGCTAACTTTAATCCATCAAAACCTACACTGTAAGCAACTTATCTATGACTACACCTAGATAACATCAGCCCATCGCAAGCTATCGCAGATCGAAATATTTCACAACCCGTGCTCGTCAGTCAAACCTACACGGTGCAGTGTAACATTACTGATAATTAGTCATTTTCGCTTCATTACGAACGACGCCTACTACATACTAATATTTACCTATTCGATGAGTGTGAAGTCGTAGAGGTCGCGGCGTAAAAATCGACCACTTCAACTCAGCCAGTCGATGTCATAAGACAAGGACAAGGACCCTTGGACAAGGACAGCGACTTCGTTTTGTGAAAAAACTGGGGTGTTAAATAAGGCCCCGGTACATAAAAGTGTATAAGTCTGGTTGTACTGTGGTTAAATTACTCCTTCGTCAAAATGTACAACGGACATTAACACCCCCAGTGCGATCACAAATCCGCCTGGCATGTATGGTGATTATGGCAATACAGGGGGTAATGTCTTACTGTCATAATGTTTGGGGTACCTAGTGCTTTTGAGCAGTGGACGAGTGTGCGATGGTAGGTACTTAACGAATAATTAGATGTATCTAAGTACTCGTCGATTGCTATGGAAGAATCTGGGGGAGACCTATGCTGAAAGGCATAACCATCTAGATACTGAATAATTACAATTTCCACAACGATGTCTTAAAAAATTATATTGTAGGTACCTTAATTAGAAAATAGTTATTTTTAGGTTGTTAAATAAAAGGTTTTTGAATTGACTTTGAATTGAATTACTCGTCGATTATAGATATATAATGGTTCGAATGATTGTAAAAAAAATATTGGAGAAATTGTAATTAATCAGCGCAGACTGAGTTCTACAGTACATCCAATGCCTAGATTTTCCAGAAAGGTTCAGTACATTTTAGGCTGAGCCTTTCAGTAGTTAAGGCGTTGTATTATTATCAACAACCATCTTCTTCACATGATACAAACTTTCGCACATACGATATTTGATAGCTTTTGCCCGCAGCTTTGCACGCCGTTTTGCCTACGTCCACCCCCAGGCTACAATCTATCTACCTACTTAATTTAATAAAGATCCATTCTTCAGCTGTATAAGTGTTAAAGGTCAGGTAAACAGACAGACAAATTTACTTTGTATTGTATGCTATTGATAATATAAGATTAGTACACAGGTGCAGGTGCAGGTATATCAAATATGCACAAAAACCGTATTTTCCCAGCAGTCATCGAAAACAATCCGAAAGGAATGCCTACAACCACAAGACCTCTTTTGTCACCTGTGTTGGACGGTCGCCAAGGCTCGTGTCTGGACCCTGGTGACCAGACACCCATCTGTCTTCGGGATCAAGGATTGAATACACTGAACTTGTGACTCAGCAGCAATGGTGCCAGTAAGAGCAATGGCGCTTTCAAGGTTAATCTTGAGCTTGTTTTAGCTGAAAAACGTCTCATTCAAATATATGGATACACACAACCCGATCGCACGTGGACATTGACATACGAGTCAAAGAACATTTTTGATATTATTGACAGGCGCTAGGCGGAGGATTTACCCTAGAAGTCTATTAATAAATAAATAACAAAACTAGCGCTACCGAGCAACTAGGGTCAGTTTTAGTTGCACTAGCTAGGGCTACTTGCATTTGTGATTTGGTTTTTCAGTTTGATTTGTATAATGTATAACATGTTATCCTAGGTATATAAGTTATAATATGCTGTGTCTCTGTACAAAATTCAACACAATTGTAAATTATTCTGAATTTAATGAATATGAATATATTGTATTTGGGTAAAACAAAACATACAAACCATGTTTTGTTTTACCCAAATACAATATACGTCCACGCGCGATCAGAATAGGATGTGACCATATTTTTGAATGAAACGTTTTTCAGCTTAAACAAGCGCAAGATTAACCATGAAAGCGCCATCATCTTTTACCTGAAAATTACAAAACCTTATTTGTATGATAGAATAAAAGACCCGAGAAGTAAGAAGCCCTGAAAATCCTGTAATTTAACATAAGTCAAGGTTCAAAATGTTGACTGCATCAATTCCTTGTACTTGTGAGCCAAAAGCCCTACGAACGAGACAAAGCATAATAAACGCGCATTCATATGCAAGTGGCGTGGTCACTTGTCCATTATAATTTGTTGGTTTTCCCGCTCAGCGAATTGATGCCTCTTTCTCTTGCTTTCCATTGAGCTGCGTTGAGATCACCTTAGATGTCTGATGTAAATAAGTAATTCAGAATAGATACTTGAATTTAGTTTTATCTACTCCTACCCTTGTACCTGGTTGTAGTTATCTAAGTTTTTATGACCCAATGGAAATTTACTAGAGATTTGGAATGTCTTAAGTATTTAACTGAAGTTGGAGTGCAAATGCTGATGAAGTATAAATTTAATCATCTTTCTGGATAGCTATATGATATGACGATCTGCGAAGGACTTAAGCATTATACTTAATGCGGCAAGCTGCACAGAGGGTGCTATGGTTTGTCAATCACACCTATTTCTTGCAGTGAACTTGTAGTGATGTTGGAAAGATTTAGGTGTAAGATTTCAAGACAGCCCATAACTTAGCTAATTTTAGACAATTCGTACTAATCTTATTCTATTTATTTCTCTAACTGTGTTATAATATATTTTTAGAGCGAAGTCTCGATTCACCAACGCACTATGTTCACACAAGCCTGATGCGGGTCACAGGTCGGTATAAAAATGATCATTCGATTGTCTGTGACACATGCGCGGGCGCGCATCGGTCAGCGTGGTGTGCGGCCGGGGATGTAGTCATGCAAAGAGCATTCAAGAAATAATACACACATATTACACCTATTATTGGACCAGTTTTTGGCGTTACTTAGACCACATACCGTAAGTGCGGGTTACTTTAGCTCTAGGGGGTAACATTGGCTCAAATCGAAAAAAAGTTTCATCTTCTCGCCACTTCGCAACGATTAGAGTAATCGATTTAGTTTAAGCCGGAATTGATTGATGGCGTTACTGGCAACTAGATATGAATGGACATACGCACAAATCATAACTTCAAAGCGGCCATTTGCATTTTTGACTTGTACATGTGATATCGTGCTGTTTTTACGTCTGCAAACTTCTGAGTGTAACTGAGTTTTTAAGGTAAGTGTCAATGAAAATTACATTCTATTGTATCAGAAATATGTTTAGGAGTAGAATTATGATAGAAACAATTCATTTTTCACTACTTTAGATACCAAAATTTTAAATTTTAAGTGTGGGGGACTTTGACTCGCAAATTCGGGTTATATTGGCTCTTGAACCAAAGTAACCCGATTGTATCAATTTCAGCCAAAATAGACTTTATAATCAAATTTTATCACGTTTCAGCAGTCTGTCAAGTCAGCCAGTCTGCAAGGACGAGCAGCTCTATGGTTGGGACCATATTCTCAACAAGATAGATGTCCCCAAATTTGAAAAAAAAAAGGCTGTTTCTCAATACCTGAATTAGACGGCTAACTCAGAAAGAAACAGAAATGCTGCCTACGTACGATTTATCTCAATAATAACACTGAATCTCAATTATAAGACTATGAATCTCAATAGTAATACTGATAGATTATTTTGAAAGACTGTTAGATTATTTTATGAGGCTGTTTAAAGGTTGTTTCAAGTTGATTTTTGTTCGTTATCCTTTAAAATAATATGTCAAAACGTTAATTAGTCTATTATCTTTCATTATAAGTAATAATTTAATAATAAGTTACGTTTTTGTAAAATTTCAGCAAGAAGTTTGTTATAAAGTTGATTTTTGTTTGATTTTCATTATGAATTAAAAAAAAATATATATGTCAAAACGTTTATTTTTGTGTTATCTTTCATTTCAAAGCCTTACTTTGTCTCTGTACTTGACACAGATCAGATTATGAACGAAATAAAATGACAAGCCATAGTAACCCTCCTCAAAGAACAACTTTGGCTCAAAGTTTAAAAAAATATATAAATTTAACTGTCACATTTTTTGAATAAGTTATTGTTGTAATAACTAGCTGCTATCCTTATTTATCAAATAAAACCATTATGAGCCTTACAAGTCAATCAAAGTCTCTAACACATAGGGATTTCCAAAAATCTATGGAAAAAGTATCTAAAGTAACCCGCAATTACGGTAATTGAAGTGAAGAGAAAATCATCTCATTTCGTATTTGATGATAATTTATATTTATAAAATTTGACTTGTAAGCCTCAAGAAATAAAGTTATTGATATCTGAAATCATTTCCAGAAAAGTGCTCGTGATAAGTTGATTTGTGCAATTCTTGAAACACGCTTTATGCAACGGCGTGTGCTTGCAGTGCCACACTAGTGCCTAGCCCGGTAAGAATTGTGTTAATAGCTAAATCAGAGATGTAGGTTTAATTTTCATGGTTTGACTTACTTTTGTTTATGACCCCACTTCCAATTATTTAGAGATTAATAATTGGAAGTGGGGTCATAAACAAATCACACTCAGAAAGTTGACAACATTATCTCATCGCATTTGTTTTCCGTGTGTATTTATTTGATTACACAAATGAAAATTTTCAATATTACAAAGTATCTAAACAAGAAAAAGGGAAACTTCTTGCCTGACTCTTGCACCACGCTGTTCAATATGTCGCGCGACTAATATTCGCTTGCGCGGCGATGCATCACGCGCCTGTAACTAATGCAGCCCGCCCTGATGACATGCGCACCACAACCGCAGGCTGTAGATACCAACGACCTGCTACATCCTTTGTAGATTTTGATGGTGAGTCAACATGACCATCATTTGAATCTTTTCCCCCACAGAACGTGTGATAAGAGCAAACCTGCTGAAACGTCGGAAAAATCAGGTAATCACACTATTATTATAAATGCGAAAGTTTAGATGGATGGATGTTAGTTACTTTTTCACGTCAAAACTACTGAACGGATCAGACTGGTTTTGCATAGACGTGGCTCTAGGCCTGAAATCAAGCATAGGCTTTTAATCCCATAAATCAGTTCCCATGGGATAGAAATAACCATTAAATGTTTCCATAGACGCAATGCGTGCGAGGCCGCGAGCCGAAACTAGCATCATTTAATGTTGTCCATCTGCTGACGGAGCACATTACATTTGGTATTCTTTCAACTCTCTTTGACAGCGGGTGATGGAAAATGGGAATTGATATTTCTGTTAACTGTACATTAAAGCAAATTAGGTATATGGTCCCAGTCGACCGATTCAAAAATGTGATCAGGTAACTGGGACCGCGGTCCTAGTTATGTATGGGCCAGTCGCCTGTATCCTCATAAAAAGGTACGCGAAAAATTATGAAACTGAATTTGATCATTTTATTTCAAAATTTTCACAATTTTTTCCTTACAAAACACATTGGCGGTGTTGTTCTCGATTAAACTGCCTTCGTTCTAGAATGATGACGGTATAGATGACAGTAAAACTAGAACAAAACCTTGACTCCAACATTTCCCGAGAAAACAAAGCTCGTGCTAACCGCAAAAAAACCGTATTGTCAGTTAACAAGCACATGAGTAACGGTTTTACATAATCAGGTGAAGGGCAGGTCCTATTGTCTGCGCCATTGTGCTGTGTGATTCATTATGAGAGTAATTTGGCATAATTATTTCTTACACGTATTAGGTTGGAATAGAAAGAACTGTGTAGGAAGGAAATTTTAGATTTTCAATATAGGCTACTTGACTACATTAAAAATAAATACCAAAATGTTATCATCCTAGTCAGTGATAACGTAAAAAAGGGTATTTTGATGGCTTTCATTAAAAAATGTGTCTATTTTAGGCAAAAATGAGAATTTAAATTACATTTTTTTTTATGTTCGAGCACGTGATCGAAAACGCTCTGCCGTTGCTGATGACCTAACAACTTTATCTTCAACTTTTTTACGGCGCCGCTTGCCTTTCGCCGCGACTCCGCCAGTGTCTGTTTCAGAGTGTCATACATAGAGTTTATATAAGTACTATATAAACTCTATGGTGTCTATCATACAATGTGGTGGGTGTGAAGCATAGAGTTATTATATGGTTAGTACTGTAATAACTCTATGGTGTGAAGTGTGTACCATCAAGGGAGGGGTGATTTCTTCCGTCCAAGGTTGACATGGTGTTGGTTGACGAAAGGAGTTGTGACGTCATCGAATCATGTCGCCGGAGCCATGAGCGTTTTAGGGCGCCATTATTTTATTCAAACTTTAAAATTCGTTTTCACAGCAAATACGACGGGCCTTGAAGAAATATAAGAAATATTAATATTATCATTTGCATTATTTTTTATCAGGCAATACGTAAGAAATAATTCCCAATAGTAGTCAAGTAGCCTATTATTTACGGTGAGAAACGAATTGGAGATGACTATTTGTCAGGTAAGAAGGTAGAAAAAAATTAATTGTCATCTAGTACCCATAACACAAGCTCTGTTTTGCTTGGGGCTAGATGATAATCTGTGGATTGTTCAGTATTTTCAGTATTATCTATTTATATAATTATAAATAGTAAAGACTATAAAACTATGATATGAGATAGGAGAAATAAATAGACAATTATTGTTATTAGTAACGGGATATATATCATTTTATTAAGTGATATTTGAGTTTTCCAATATTTCCCAGTTGCATGCGCCATGATCACGGAATAACTGAAGTAACAACTTTTATTTACAAATGTATCGATTTAGTGTTCGTATTATGTTAGTATTTAAAATTTAAATCAATTTGTATTCTTTAGTGTGATTTTATGGATACAGGTATTCTTAGGTGAAGGTAATCTTTGTGGGTACACAATGTATAAAAAACTCAGTTTTGCTCTTATTAGATTGATAACTTCATATCTATTAACATAACAGCCTTTGAATAACATTTAAAAAGAACAAGGTTACCGATCCTTACAAAAACAAATCATCATGTTTCTGCCATTATTATTATATTTTTCAACGTTTCTGATCTTTCTATTGCAGTTAATCGATAAAACAATATGATACCATTAAAAATAACGGTACAGGTACCAGTAACCAGCTAACCGTTAAATCAGTAATTCTTTTAAAAATATCAATTAGCTTCAAACGTCCACTTTAATATCTTTCAATTACTTCAATAAAAGGGTTAACGCGCATGTAAGTGCACATAAAAACATCTCATCTAATGCAATAATAACTTACGGTGAAACAATATCCTTGAAACATATGAAACCTTTGTGCAATAAACATGGTGAAATTATACCGATATCACAGCTATTATGCCACAGGCTTGTTTATACAGCTCAAACACTTCTTAGTGTTTTAACGTAGCTGTTGCTACAACTCAGATCTAGCACTGACTTTAGAATACACAGAAATCATAAAATGTTTCATCTTCTAACGTAATGGTTAAAGCTAATATACAACAGACTGAATAGATACATTTTTGATCGGGGTATGCAGATGCTAATTGTATTGTATTCATTTATTTCAGACAATTAATATATCCGTATTACACATACACAAAATTAAATTACATTCAGAATTACACATTCAATTAATGCCCAGGGAGGTTGACTTAGTAAGATTATTTAATTCTGCCACTAAAAAGGAATGTAAATGGTAGAGTGATCTATTCCTAGATTTGTTTTCTCTGACATGAATGTCACGCGCCAAGGAGCGCGCTTCAAAACGGCTATCGGTACCTACGTCGTCTTACGGCATTTTCACACGACACGAGGCACGACACCACACGACAAAATGCGGTGACGACTCCGGGCGTCATACGAACTCTGTGAACCGTTTACACACGCAACGACACCGCACGACAGGTTCATCATAGAAATGTATGACGCCCGGAGTCGTCACCGCATTTTGTCGTGTGATGTCGCCCGTGTTTAAACGTTGAAAGTGCTGCGCTTTCACCAGCTGTTCTTCAAAGTGTGAGGAACTTTAATACGCTCGCCAATACATTAATTGTTTTCCTGGTTTTAGTAGAATTATCCGAGTGCGATCATGTTTTCCGGGTGGGACGCGCTGGAGTCGCTGGTGCGTCGTAAAAAGGATTTAGTTCGGTCTTCTTGTTCACTTCTATGATCCATAAAGCTGACGCAATTATTCTTGACCGCACACGAAGTTTACGAAATTATTTATCTACCTATCTGTAGTAACATAGGCATTGGGATTCAAAGAAAATTACACGAAGGATAATTGAAATAATTAAAGGGCGATATATGACGCCATTTTGTGAATAGGATAGGCATAGGATTTCGCTTTTAAGGAGCGGGACAGAGCAGAGCGGCATAAGCGCAAAAATTTATTATATATATATATATTCCCGTTCCCGTGGGAATTCCGGGATAAAAAGTAAAAAGCCTATGTTCTATTCCAGACTATAATCTATCTCTGTGCCAAATTTCATCCAGATCCGTTCAGCCGTTCTGGCGTGATAAAGGAACAAACATCCATCCATCTAAACTTTCACGTTTATAATATTAGTGAGATTTATGCCGAATATATATTATTCAGGACATTTATTTGTAAAAATAAGCCCGAAGATTCCCTTGGTGATCTATTATTTAATACAGTTATTACAATAAAAAATATCCCCTTATGAGCGTAAATAAGCTATTTATGTATATTATAAGGTTTCACTTACAACGTTGTTTACAGAATTATTACAATCATGTCATAAGTAACCGCCGAAAAGCCGTGAAATTGTATCCGCGTAATAATTATCAAAATATATGTATTATTCGACAGGACATCATTTAAGAGCCTTGCCCATAAAGGTATGATGAGTGCAAAAGTGTAGGTTTTGAACATTGTCATGGATTGTGACGACGCACGTGCTCATCTGCAGGTCCTCCCAGCGTGCAGCGGCATGCCCCTCTCGGGTTGCACCGTCGAGACTAAGCAGTGAATACAATATACAGGTTAAAACTTTTAAAACTATCATACAATACAATACAATATACAGGTTAAAACTTTTAAAACTATCATACAATACAATACAATATACTTTATTGCACACCAATAAATTAAAAAATACATATATCACAGAAAACAAAAACAATAACAAATAATGTACAAAGGGCGGCCTTATCGCTAAGAGCGATCTCTGCCAGGCAACCTTAGGATGGACAAGAAGTGATAGAAAAAGTATAGACGGTCATATCATAGTTATTAACATAAAAATTATTTAGAACGGGATATTTACTATGATTCAATTTTTGAGTTATCCAATATTTCTGCACAGTTTCATGCGCCATGATTACGGAAGAACTAAAGTCACTGCGAGTTGGTTTTTATTGGCAGACATACCGATCTACCCTCATTCTTTGTCTTTTGCTACGAACATTACCACTACCACCGGTTTCACTTTCGAACGCTACTCGATCACGACACACAACACTGACGGTATCCGAACGCAGTCTGCTTGGTATATCACTACTTCGGTTTTTACATAATCTCACCACAGGGTTCCAGGTTCCGGATAGTTGGAAAACTCAAAAATTGAATCATGGTAAATATCCCGTTCTAAATGATTTCTAATATACAGGTTGGCCCACAGCCATGGGACATGGAGGGCAAGTACCAGAAATGTTGAAGATATCGAAGAAGAGGAATGTTTACATTCAGTAAAACTTCTTATATTGAATATTTCTTGCCCTCCATGTCCCCCACGGTGTCCCATGACCTTATTCGTGGGTCACCCTGTATAAGAACACAGAGATAGAGGTGAGGCTGTGGATTAAAATGTTGATAACATGGTGGCCAGACAGTTTGAAGACAATAACAGTAATGCTAGATGCGGCAAGCTGAAGACAGGGCACTATGGCACTCATTAGGGGAGGCCAATGTCCAACAGTGGACTAATATAGGCTGATAATGATGATGATGAAAGACAGTAAATTGAACGTTATCACGTTAAGTTATCAAGAGACAGCTGATATTATTGTATTCTGTGGAATTAGACAAATTTTGCTGTCAGATGTTGTAGTTTTTTGTGAGTATCATAATGTTTTCGGTTTTTGCCTTTCGTCGGCTCTATTTTGATTACGAATAACAACAAAAGAAAATGAACCACTGATCGGCGAAAACAGCCGTGCTTAAGCTTGTCGCATACCAACCTGAAAAGCACCGCGGTGCAGCACAAAAAAGTGCATTCAAAAGTGGGCTTTAACTCGGAACATCTGGATGTAGGTATTTTATATTGATTTCATGACAGACAGCTCGTGGACCACTCGTTTGTAGGAAGTCACTAGTTTATCACTATAAAATGTATCTAAAATTAACGAGTTAAAGCTCTTATTTGAATGCACAGCCGTGCGCCTCTGATCTCCGACAACCTTATGAGTAAAACACTCACGGTACCTACCAGCCAGCAGGTTACTCCTTTTTCAAATTATTCAAGGGAAACTTGTTCGATCTTTGAATAATTATAAGTAAAACCTCAAACATTGTGTAAAGACCTCTTTACAGGTAGAGAGTCCCCGGGCAATAAATTAGCGCATTTAATTATTAATTTCTTTAAGTGCGATTCGAGATATATTCCACCGACTCACTGTAGCGCCAACGATTTTATTTCTTTTATAGAGTTTAGAGAGTAGTTGAAAAACAGAGAAGTGACCTGTTTTTCATTATGGTCTGTTTTCATGCACTATGACAAGAATTAATACATTTTCATTTGATAAGAAACTTATACAATGCAATACAAAATTCTTTATTGTACACCACAAAATAATGCAAAAAGAAACAGATATAAACATTAACATAATAGTACAATGGGCGGCCTTATCGCTTAGCAGCGATTTCTTATACATATAATGCCACTATGTGCTTTTACAAAAGCAGAAATGTGATTACTTTTTATTCATTTCAAATCTTATGGACTCTACACACTAAAGTCACCAACGCTGTCGACATAGCCCTGGCGCGGGTCGTTCATGGCAGCTCAATCGGCTACACGTTGGCGGACATCTAGGAGTCAACAGGCCAAAGTTACCAGGCTGTATCACCAGACATATCGCAAGAAGTCGGCAGGCACTATATCCGACCTGGTTCTATAAAAAAAATTGCCGACATCCACCCAGCCCTGCCAGCGCCACCGACCCAACTCTGTGTTGGGTCGGTGGCGCTGACGAATTTGTGTGTGACACTATTATTTTTGCAAGAATCAAAGATAACCCCAGCTACTTGAAACAGTAAACAAGATATACCGATTTTTTTTTCCTCAGCCTATTCCGTTTTACTGCTGGGCAAATGTCTCATTAGAAAAATATTATTTCGCTCGTTATTTAACCAACTGTATGTTAATATCCTCTGTTTTATTCCTACTCTACCTCGGATTCGTCCAGCCTTCCCCGACGCGGGCGTCTCGATCTCAAATCGAGATAATATCGAATAAACACAATAAATTATATTTATTACATTACATTCGACGCTGGCCATTATTTGTTTAATGCTATCGAAATTGGACAAGGAATACGCCCATCAGATGTTTTTGGGAATGTCTGTCTGTGTTGTTTTGAACCGTGAGATGATATTTAAATATAACTAACTATCTATAGGTATCTACACAAAACGGACTTTGATAAAAATCTAATAAAACCGGCCAAGTGCGAGTCAGACTCGCGCACGAAGGGTTCCGTACCATTATCTATAAAAACGGCAAAAAAATCATGTCTGTTGTATGGGAGCCCCTATAAATATTAATTTTATTTTAATTGAATTATATATTTTTAAAGTGAATAATGTAACTCAATATTCTGTGAATATTTCAAGCAACTAAAAAATTTAATAAAATAAACCTTAAAGGGGGCTCCCATACAACAAACGTGATTTTTTTTGCTGAAATGCTCGATATTGATAAGGGCAACGGGTAGACCGTTGCCGTTATCAATATCGAGCATATCAGCAAAAAAATCACGGTGGTTGTATGGGAGCCCCCTTTAATGTTTATTTTATTAAATTTTTTAGTATTAGTTGTTGTAGCGGCAATAGAAATACATCATCTGTAAAATCTCTAGTTTAACTATCACGGTTTATGTTTATGTGATATAGCCTGGTGATAGAAGGACAGACAGACGGACGGACGATTTTTAGAAATAGGGTCCCATTTTACTCTTTGGATAAAAATGGGACCCTAAAAGGGAACCCTAAAAATGATTTTGATATGATGAAATCACTTTATTTACTACGCAAAAAGATATGAAATTGGCGCAAACGCGGGGCAGCGCGGCGCTGCGGATAGTTTTCGTTTCTGTCAATAAATTATTATGCTTTTTATGTTGTAAACAAAGTTGTATTTTGAATGAAAGCGCAGCGTCGCGTCACGGGATGAGCTGACACCAAGCCTTCAAAAGCAGTGACGTCAATAAAAAGGCAAAGGTTCACATTTGCAGTGAACTCCACATTGTTCACCTTTGCTTCTTTCCTATATATCAGAGTAAACAACTACCGTACTTAGCCGCGCACACACTAATGTTTGACTTGCGCTACTGGCGACGGACTGTGCGAGGGTCAGACGACCTGAACGGGGGATGGACGATAAATGACTTGAAGTGAAGCCGCATGAGATTTTCATTGAAGCTTAGTTCCGAACTCAGATACAGAAATGAAATTATAACATCATTTCATTTCTGTATCGATGAGTGATGAGTTCGGATGTTCGGATGTATAATGATGTTATCATTTCATTAGAAAATTTTCATCGATTTTCAACAAAATAAGTTACACCTTTCGTGTGCCATTTATTTTCGAAAATAGCTTCCTTTGTTTGAGAGCTTCGATGCCACAGCTAAGTAGACACACGTTTAACTTATAACCCTCTTTTTGCGCCGGAGGTTTCAAATAAGTAATGCTGGACAATCATAATCAAACATAGATATTTTTATCATACTTACATAGAAATTTCCAGAACACACGGAAGAAATATTTTCAGATCGTACAAACTTTTGTCCCAAGGCGGGAATCGAACCCGCAACCTCCTTTTTTGCGCGCAGCGCCTCATTAGTCATTAAATAAACAAAAAAACAAGTACCTTGGTCCTGGTGGTCTATTTTCATTTGGATAAGCTTCAATTATTTGGAACAATTCTATGTGCAGTCCCACTTGTCGTTGACTATATAACGCCGACATTGGCCATCGGCGTCGGCGACTTTGGTTTGTAGAATCCATCGAATTATTTGACGTTTACATTTACATTTTTTTGTCTTTTTAGCTGTAAGGGCCCTATCTCATTAGGATAGCATGGTGGCGCCACCGGTCGCGGCAACAGCAAAATGTGGTAGATAGCAGCTTGGTTGCGCAACAAAAGTTGCTGCCGGCAACAAATCACCCGCTGGTGGCGCCACCAAGCGTACCATTTATTTGTATAGAGCTATTTGGCGTCTCACTCACCACGTAATTAGTGGTGTGTTTCTCGCTTGGTAACTCAAGACACCACAGCGGCGTGACAGGTGGCGCCACTGTAGTTTCCTAAGGATAGGACCCTAAACTGCATGGTTATATGGATAGTATTTGATTTTTTACTCGAGCTAGCGCGGTGTTTGACGCTGCCATATTGTTCATATTAGCAACTTCGATAATATTTTGTTAAGATAAACAAGTTCTCACACTGCACAGTAGCGCGGCGTGCTCTACAGTCACGGCTATTACCATCGCCAACAGACGTCGGTCCAATATTTGTACTGGTCGAATTCCCGGGGTTTGTCTTCACACCGCTCTCTCTTTGATTTAGCTTGTTTTTGTAGAAACTGGTTTTAGATGATTTTGCAACGAATACATTAAAAAACGAGATTAAAGTGCTAACGAAAAGAGGCACGCTAAGAGGCACTATTAACCATAAGATAGCGAAATCTAAAAAGCTGGTGCACATCTGCGTGTCTCGGTCCGATTGTGTACAACCGTCTGACACCCGAAATCACCAGCGCACCTTTGATGCGCAATCCTGCACAAGCTTAAGAATTGGCTTATTGACATGTGTTTTTATGATGTTAATGAATTTAGTTTATCATGAGGAAAATAAATTAATTTTTGACATTTCTATTTTACATTTATAAAATTGCATTATTTAATATTAATGATTATTTTGAATTTGTTTCTTAAATGTAGTAATCTTTCATTTATATAGTCATGCAAATTAATTTTAATTAAGTGCATACGTAAAACTACATACTACTTACATATTAAGTAAGACTAGACTTGAAACTATGTTGATAAGAATTTGAATCTGTCCGCACTGTCTGATAAATCGTCAGAATTCATTAGTTTCATTCGATTTTTCATTATTCGCCGCCCTCGCGCCTCGGTGCGCCAGATTCGAGTAAATAAATGCAGCTCTATGCACTCTTTGGAACTCGAAAGTAGTACAGTAACTTTGAGAAGACGCGACGTATAATAGCTTAAATATCCACCTACCTAACTGAATCAAAACGAAAAAAATCGACACAATAATATCAGACGCTAGTTATTAGCGTCATAGAGTAAAACGGCACGAAACTATTGCCGGTGTTTTGCCAAGCCATAGAAGTACACTTTTTATGCATTACGTTAAAAGACGCAATCTCACAAAGTACCTGATACCACCATGCGCTCGAGATATTATTCGACGTAAAACATCACCAATTGCTTTTTAAAAAGTAGTTAAAACTATTATGTGCTATTATTGGCGAAAGGTAAAGTTTGCCAGTTTAGTTATACCTCAGTGAAATAATACTATTTCGAAAATTCTATTTATAACACGTTTTACTAAGTTAGGTCTCGGCACCTACCAGAGATTCCACTAGGGAGTTTGTGTTTTGTGTGTGGTTTTAAAAAAAATAATTTATATCTGCTTAAATCAATGATGAACCAAAATAGTCCATACATAGAATAGAATAGAAATACATTTATATGGCCTGAAATATAACAAGCGGAAAACAATTTTATATGAATGTAACTGACACAAAAGGGTGGCAGTAAAAATAAGGTGTCTCTGCCTCTATGACCCTGCGTCGAAATAGGGGTTGGCTCAGCGTGTGCTGAACTTTTTTGCTTAGCGCTGTTTTCATTATAATGTTTAAAGACGGATCTTTATGCAATTTTCTATTAAAGATATCACCTTCCAGAATAGCCCTCTCAATTTGCCTAGACCTCTAGTTTCCTAGCAGCCACGTACACTCGTAAATCCGTAATCCCTATACCTACAGCGTGACCAAGTCTGCACGTTTGCGATTTATTCAACCTATGCCATGCGCATACGCTGCCTACAGGGAAAGATGTTCACTGGCTTACTTGTGTCTCGACCTGCAAAGTGAATTTGATATATTTATTTAACGGATTTTAAGTACGATAAACATGGACGAGCCTTTTGCTGCATGTGAGTGGCACATCAAAACATGAATTTGAAACTGCAACACACAATACAAAGATCACAATAAATTAGGTACAACATAACATCCATAACTTAACACAGAAAAACTTAAAGATTATGGGTGGAATAAAGCTTGGAATCAATTAGTAGATACTATACAATCAAAAAAGTACAGACTTTTAAAAAATATGCTTGTCAAAAAGGCAATAACTCAGCAAAAAGCATTGCTCGAAGAGCAAAACACGAATTTTCAGTATTACGCGCCCCATAAGGCGACCCGAAAAACAAAACACTGACCAAAAAATTATAACGTGTGACATCGTGTCATTACCACATACCATTACCACGTGTTTGAGCACATGAGATTATATTGGTAGATGTCTTTTGGCTGTAATTTCGTCGTAGGTGTAATAAACTTCTTCTGGATTTAGGGACCACTAAAGAAGTAAATATTGTGGGTGAGATAACGGGACTCCCAATGACCACTGTTCGCAGAGAAGCCGAAAATAGTGCGTGGAAGCAGCTGGTCAACTCCTCAACTAAGGCTTTTCAAAGCGGACACCTTCAATAATGAAGAACACGATGAAGAAGAAGCAGAAAAAAGTAAACGCTAACAAAAAAACATCACCACAATACACGACACAATGTATTTCAAATCAAATCATTTGTTCACAAGAATGTAGGTACAAAAGTTCTTTATAATAGTGATAACTCTAACACATTCTGCCTCGTCCAGGCATGAAAAATGAAAATGTTGGGCTTTCTGGCTGCTGGCTTCACGATGTATAATATTTATTTTTCAACAGGCTACGAAAATGGCCAGTAATCTGTTTCGTTTTCTCTTCTCACTTACCTCTCGTACCTATACATTCCTTTTACGTATGAACAGCGCTACAAACTTCTGACTTGAGGATAATATTACTACGACAAGAGAAATGAGGAGAATTCGCTATCCAAACGTGTTTTTCAGTAAAATTATCGGAGCGTAGACCAGTCGGCCACCCCAGGTATCGCTGGACTAACCACCTGAAAGCCGATGTCCCTAAATCCAACGCTTCTTCAGACAGCTCAGGACCGAGATTCCTGGACATTTCTGGTTCTTGTGTTAGGGTCTATCATTTACTCTGAATTGCAAAGACAAAAAGATGATTTTAAAATTGTAAGTAGACCCTTTGACCACAATCTGAAAATGATATTTGACTTTGGTTTCCAAAAAACATACTCCATACACTGATAATATATTTCTTACGGTGTGTCCAGATAAAGTAACAAAACATGATATAAAATATTGTTACTTAACATGCTTTATACGTAATGTGAACGTGTTATTTATCATAAAATTCAAAATTCAAAATTCAAATTGCTTTATTTCCTTTAGACCTTACAGGACTCTTGGACACGTCACAAAACTCAGATTACATAAATAAAACTAGTAAACTATAAGTTAATATAACATGTTAAGTAATTGTGGCTCAAATGGCTCAATTCAAAGGTGGTCCCTTTGAATTGAGCCAAACCAAAATATCTATGAGTGAAACACTCAAATAACTCTGAAAATATCTCCTACGATATTCTGTACTCCTTGAAGGCCTTAAATTGTAAATCTAAATAACGGAAAAGGTGTTAATTCGAATGGGCACTATGTTTTATAGGACCACAATAGGGAATGGTTCTATTTCGCGAGTGGCGCCTAGGCTTGCGAAAGTAGTTTACTGTTGGACTGGTCAAACGGGCGATAAATAGTGCATTTTTGTAAAATAACGGACTTCTTTGGGGTTTCGGTTCAACAGAAGTCAAACAAAATCACATCACACTAATATTGTGTTTTGTAGTGGTTTTGTAACTCCTTTGTTTACAAAACATATCTAACATTCTAAAACCGAGTATATGTTGAAGAATTTTAGAGAACAGCAGACTCATCATTCACAGAATGAGTCTACTGGAGAGAACTTATAAAGATAGGGAGTAGAAAACCTATGAAACAATCGTTGTTTTTAAAAATGATGTAAATATTTCACGATTTTTAGTCGCTCGTTTACAATGACAGTTCACCGGAAACATGTGACTATAATCGTAAAACTGTCAATGCCGTAGGATGATAGTGTCATCGTGACAGCAAATAAAGTGATGGATAGTGGGCGTTAATAGTCGTAGTGGAGAAACAAGAACGGACGGAGCGCTAATTTACTGTAACGTTTTTGATAGGCAGAGCACGGAAGGTAAAAGTATTTTCTTTTGATAAAATTCATAAAATTTACTCTTTACCTTAGAACCTACATAGATGGGATTTGCGAAGAGGAGAGAATGTCAATTAGATGTATGTAATGTCATAATAAACACGGTCTATGAAGGGTCTATGCCAAGTCACACTCCCAAGTAAAAAGCGCCCTGTCAGGTTGAGCTATTTAAAATATATATATTTGTGATATAAAGTACCTACTCCGTTATATGTAACGGAGTAGGTACTTTATATGTCACAAATATATATATGTATTTAAGCAAACGTATTATTAGTAAACATTTATTAGTAGTAATTAGAAAATGGATGTTTTTTGCAGAGAGCGCGATGAAAGAGATCAGATTTGAGTTTTTTTTTTAAGATTAGTGAGATAGTTTTATTTGCAGTTATTTATCCAAGAAGATGGTGAGAAAAATTACACGATTTAAATCTTACTAAAAATTTTTCAAAAGAATCGAAGTTCGATTAACGAACTACTAACTTTTTCTACCACTCAAAGATGTATAGTAAGATAACAAAGATTCTCAATTATAATTTGCTTCCCTAACTACATCCAGAATTCCCAAGCCTTATTTATTTACCTCAATATATCCAGTGTAGCCAACATTAGCGGCGTACAGTACCCGACTATTGTATGCAAATTCTCGTACGTGTTCATTTCGACGAAAATAAATGAAAAAGTTTACCAAATCCAATGGTATTCTGTTTTATATTATCACAAAGACATAACACGATGAACCTTTTTGCTACGAAAGTCACGCTTCACGTGTTGTCTGTAAAAAGAAGTATACATTTTATGATACTGTATTTTCAAAAATGTTATATAGGTCTGATAAATATAGATTGCGTGAAGAAACACAATTTAATAAATGAATTTATTTCGACTTGACACGCTATTAACGTATCTTTTGAAGAATTTACGATAAGTATGTTTTAGGTAGAACTTTTTTAAAGTCAAAATTTTGATTAATTACTACAAGTATGAAAATTTAGCAAAAGATATTATACCCACCTCTTGCATGTTAATTTAATTAAAATTTTACTGTGGTATCATTTAACCCCATTGACCCTAATAAAATGCAAATGACTGAAATTAATAGGGTTTTATAGGTTTATTGAAATTTAAGTAATTAAACCGGTACGTTTCTAAACATTGCCACAACATTGCTCTTAAACTTACCAGCCAATGATTTAACAATCTACGATAAATACGTGATCATTAACATCATCAAGCTATATTAGTCCACAGCTGGACGAGCGTCATATCGCCCTGTCTTCAACTTGCCGCATTGTCGTCGTTAAGGAGATATCTTTACCATAATCATAATGAATGTAAGCGGGTTAACAACGAACCTACTTTGTGATGGAACCATACCTACAATGGTCCACTGGACGCGGGCCTCCCCCTGGTAGTCGCCTTATTGGTTTTTATCACATAGGGGGTAATTCCCATAATCCCCATGCTTGGCATGCGGGTTGGGGATCGCAGTTCGGTGATAGATCTGTTCTGCAAGAGGAACTGCTGCCCGCCCACCAGTGTATGTCCCTTAGTCGCCTCCTACGACACCAACGGTAAGATTTGGAACCGCACTCACCTTTGATAAACGCCTCTGTAATGGATAAAACGTTGATGTTCGTCCAACACAAACAAGGTTCGTTATTAACCCGCTTACATTATTAATCTTTATTTGTCGATGACGTCGACGATAGTTTTATACGATCAATTATTGTTTACATCAAATTTCATCATTCGAAGCAACCTAAACGCCTACCGATGATTTTTGACGTTTTCATGTATTATCATCGAGCTAAAAATCAATAAAAACGACCTTACAGAAACACACGTTTCGACCCGACATATTTACATGCCAACAGTATTTAAATCAGTTTATGCCCATCCTTACTGTCACGTTTAGAAACTTTTGTTAAAATATTTGTGTAGCAAACCGTACGGTGTCAGAGGTCGATGGTTTTAGGTGACTTTTAGTGCAAGAATACCTTTACAATGAAATTTTAAAGCTAAGCTATAATGCACTCTACCCTGGTACAAATAAAGCTCGACTTTTTTAGGGATGGGATAATTCTTTTGGTTTTAGTGATGGGAAAAGCGGTATGAAGTGTGATAGGTTTTGTCGTATTGTGTTAAGTTGAAATATATGAATGAACTCAGATTATGGGTTGTTGTAATCGTAATCTTTGATTTTTATGTATATTGATTAAGATTAATGGATTTAGGGTTCCATATTGTAGATTTCAGAACAATAATAAAATCGGGTATTAAAATCACTAGAGAGCTTCCAAAATGGGAAAGAGTGAAGAGTAGAAAAATACTAGACCAAATTATGGCCAAAATATTTTTTATATATATGTACCTATAAAAAAATATTTTGTTTTTGGTGGATGTTTCTTGAAAACACTAATTGACATTATTATACTACTATATGAATGACCTTATTAACAAATTAAATTACAATCAAATAATAGAAACTACTTAGAACTAGTATCTACAGTTGACACAATTATGCTAACTGCAGTCGGTTGCAAACAATCTACAGGTAGCTCGACAGATCCATATCAACAAATGAATTAATTTGAAATTTATAAAATAATAAAACACTGTTTTAACCGGATTAATCGCGTATATTTTATATTTTGTTTATAACCTGACGTTTCGGAGGCTTTTCAGCTTCCATGGTCACAGGCAGACTTGGAAGCTGAAAAGCCTCCGAAACGTCAGGTTATAAACAAAATACAAAATATACGCGATTAATCCGGTTAAAACAGTGTTTTATTATGAGTTCTCGCGAAAATAACCTTAGAATATACTATTTATAAAATAGGTACCTTATTCACGTTTCTATTCTATCTACAATTGTCTGGTTCTTAAATGATAGCAGCACCCTTCGACAAAGCATGACTCGGACTTGACAATTTTAAAATTTATTTTATAGAGTTTTATCGTCAAATAAACGACGTGACCCGTGAAGATATCTTTGTGTTGAAACTGAATGAGAGGAGCTTTGACATGGCCATTTGCATTTTTCATTAGTTTGTAGACTTTTTAATACAACTAGCTTCTGCCCATGGATTTTTTCACTTTGATATCACCTTTCAATACACATTTAGAGTACTTATACCATACTTTTGAGTGCCTATGAAGTCAAACGCATTCGGAACTACAATTTTCTTGATAATATAAAAACAAAAAAAGAAGTAAACTTGAAATCTCTTTTACTTTTTTTTTCAATGTAAGGTGTAAATTGCCGCATCTTTGTAAGCACCGGAAGTCGAAAATGTCACAAATTATTCAATCGATCGATCAAGAATAGGTAAATGTCAAAAAATCGAAAAATCATCGATTATTCGATGACGTATCGATTCTATTGTGAACTTAACGATTTAAACTGGTGTAAGCCTTGTTAGCGAATTATTAAAATCCCATTTGTCAATCTGGGTTTTACAAATTGTAATAGTTTTTGATTGATTAGGCGGCATTTATAAAACTTTGTAAGAGTCGTTTGAAAATAGCGATGGACTAGTAACCCCTGAGGTATTCAATGAAGATACCATCAATCAAATATTGTCTTGAATTTGAATTGGTAACCCCTTAATACACAGCAGTCACCTACTTGGTACTAAGGTGGGTGCGAACATCTAAGCCTCCATACAAACGTACTTTCCGATTCATTTGGAAACTACACCCTTCATTGCAATGTTGCATTCATTCTCGGATAAAAAATAGCTATTTAGCTATGTTTGTACCGTTTTAGTTTTAAGTAGTATAATAATTAATCATCAGCGAAAATTCATTTCAATTAATTTTCAAGCGAATTTTTTCTCACTTAGTGATGTTTTTTTTAACTTAAGTGTTGCAAACATAGCTATTTCTTATCTGATAAAAATTTCATTAAAATCGGGGACATAGTTTCTAAATGATGCTGAATGACGCTTGTAAGGGGGCAAAGGCCTACATTCTAGCGTACTTTTCGATCTAGGTTCGCACCTACCTTAAGTCATCTTTCCTATCCCAGACCATAGCACATTTTGTTACATACTTGTGGTTTATAAAAATAGCTTATTGAATACAATAAAATGTATATGTATATACTAAACCACAAAAATTTTAAACCCCAAAACCAAACCTCCAAAAAACTAAATCAAACAAAATTATTCAAATTTAACCAAATACATGCAAGGCGCCTGCGCGCACTCCAAATGTTTATCTAAAAAATGTCTCCGTGTGTTTGTATGTTTGTGTGAAATTTTATGTCAATTTGTCAAATGCCTTCGCCTTTATGAATATTCAAAACGTTTGCTCAAGAGACGTGACAGACAATGGAGGTGAGAGGTTAAGTTACAGTGTTCTATTTTAGGAGGTTTTACTAAGTTTAAATTGTGTTACTTTTGCCAATTTTCTACATTACTACTCGTGTGACTAACAGCCGGCCTTTCAACCGCTTGTTATTTTGACAACAGTTTAAACTTTCAGTTAACAATTTACGCATTCTATGACAAAGTGACGTATTTTTCTCAATTCTACCCTAGATAACCTGGTAGGCGTTGATGAGTCAGCCGCCCTAGATGTCGCTGGATTGACAAGCTCGACGCTACCAGCGAGAGACGGCTCAGAACCAGATGCCAGGGGAAGACTTCTGTTTGAAGCCAAGATAGACTTTGGCTTGCTTGCAGCCGGTTTTTAACCGCTTGTTAACCGTTTGTGATTTTTAACAATAGTTTAAACTTTGTGTCGACCTCTTGTGTGTGGAGGAACCAAGATTGGGTTATTGCTTGTGTGTGAAGGTATCAAGACTTGGTTCGTAAGAATACAAAATCGAGTCTAGTCCCAAAGTAAGCAGAACTTGTGGGCACCAGGTGCAGGGCAACCTCTTCTATTATTTTGGCCATACGTAACTACAGTCAAACACAACGAAAACATGTAATTTTTTTTTCATTTATTTATGTTTCACATTAAGTACTAAAATTATCTTAAAGCTAACCTAAACCGTAATTCGGTTTGTCCGTAAGCCTCTTAGTCTCTATGATGTACCTAATAAAATGTATTAGTATGTACTACTAACTATTTAAGTGAAATACAGTCTACTCGTACATAGTAAATTCCACTCTTATCAACCATTCGACGGTACCTACCGTCAAAAACACCCAGAGAAATATGTAGATACCAGATGCAATATACAATATACAAAATATTTGCTGATCGAACAAAAATTGAGAATAGAACATGCAACTACCACATCTCAGTTGAACCCAGTCATACTTTCCGCCACTATGCCACAAAGGTCGCCGTTAATAAACTTCCATAGAAGTGAATCTCGTCAGACCACACACAGTTTATAACGCAAGTTAAAGATCGAATCAATTCTTTCGAATTGCACTATGAATCAACTGTGACAATACTGTGACCATTTATTGATTGAAGCGCTTGCTGCTTGTGGTGACCACAAAGGACTAATTCCGAATATATATTTATTTATTTAGAAGACAGTATAAAATCACAATTTTTTTTATATCCTAAAGCGATGGTACATCTAAGTAGGTATTTAATACAATAAGATAGGTAATAATCTAAGCATTTTATTTGTATAACTACCTGTCCTATTTGTAAGAGTTTCGGCAGGTTATTGTAAAAAATGTCCACGCTTGTCTGCAAAAGTCTGCAGACAAGACATTGAACAGATAGAAGCTGTGGTGTCGACCTTCCCGTGGGTGTCGTAAGAGGCGACTAAGAGATATACACCGGGGGGTGGGCAGCAGCGCTCCCTGAAGAATTACCCCACCATCAAACTGCGATACCCAACTCGCATGCCCAGCGTGGGGTTTTTGAGCATTACCCCCAGTGTTAAATGAGCCTTCAGTAAAATTACCCTATCAATGTTACACTACAGCTTTGAGATCTCAATGCATGACTCCTTGTTTTTTTTTTGTTACGATGGCAAAATGCTTTTTTCGTTTTCATTAGCTAGAGGTAACGAAAGCCCTAGCCCTCCTCAGGCTAGAGCCTGAAAGCGAAGGCTAGAGAGGTATGTTGGGCTCTAAACTGAGCTACTAACAGAGTCTTAGCAGCAAGTTATCTGCTCAATATCTTGTCTGCAAATAGCATGGGTATTTTTTAGAATAACCTGCCGAAACACTTACAAATAGCACAGGTAGTTAAGTTATATAGACCAACTAAAAACCCCATCTCTCATCTTAGTACTTCCTCTTTCCCCATAAAGCATGGCCACCCTACATTCATCACGTTGTACGTTTACGAGCTCCCCGCACTGGTTCCGAAGTTTACGCGACCGTAATTGTCTAAAACGAGTGCGTATTAAAAGTGTCCACAATATTTACGGCTGTGAATGTAAGGCTAGTTTTACTGTCTAACCAGGCTAGAGGAGACAGTGGGGGTTATTTTACGTCATTCAGTCGAAAGATCACATTTGAGATTGAGATTACTGTCTATTCATGCTGGGGTGGGGATCGTTTTGTGGCTCAAGCTTTTTTGTTTTTGTTAGTTCCTGTTTTTAACCCCCGACCTAATAGTAGTTTATGCAACTGTGCATAATGGAGGGCATTACAACACAAGTGTGGGTTTAAGAAACGAGCCGAAGGCGAGTTTCTTAATAGCATCACACGAGTGTTGTAATGCCTAATTATGTACAGTTGCATACACTACTTTATCTACCCAAATATCATAAGGGCTCTATGTGTGTTTGTGTATCCACGTTTCTGCGGGTCTGTTTCTGGCAATTATGGAAAGTTATTTATTGAAAATTTGTAGTGGCAGGTCGAGAGTGTTCTTAGCTGTTATGTTTTATTGTAATAATATAACGACGGTACGGGATCCATCTCTAACACTGACATCAAAGTTAATTTCTGAGGATATTGGTAACATAAGCTTGTTCAAGGTATGTATTGTGGCTTGTATAAATCAAAATGAATATCGCAGTGGAATTTGAGGTGAAAAATCCACCATTACCTTCTGAACTACGCTGCAAACTTTATCGTCTAACTAAATAGCTATTTAGATCGACTTTGACGACCGTTTATATTTATTGTGACTTTTGATCCTATTTTTTAGATCATTCCCTTTTTATTTGTACGTTAAAATACGGCGCCACCGGGATTTTTAATACGTGTTTTATTCGGTTGATAGCTGTTCTATGAAGCTCGATTTTGTTGCTAAAGGAGAAAAATTTACAAAGTAGTAACTTAGGTAACACCAGTAACATCCACCTTATCATTATTTCGTCTGTGACTCGGTACAGTTTTTGAGTGAGCGCTGGGAGAACATGCCGTATCTCCCTTTTTTTACTTTTATCTAAGGAACTAGGTATATATTTTCCTCTACGTCTTTCTTGCCTTTAAATAATAACTTGGCTCGGATGTTGGTTATTAACTGGATTACGTTTAAGTAAATGTAAGCCTTTTTCCATATGTTGACGATTTTATTTCGCTGGTCAGCTGGTGATATTCATACGGCACTTTCAAACTAATTAACTTTGCCATTTTTAGACAGAGTAAGCTGGAAAACTGTTAATCTCAGCTGTTGGTGGTTTGGTAGGAAGGTAGATTAGATACTAGGAAGGTGCTGGTAGGAGTGGTAGTAAGGTCATAAAAAGGTATCATCCAAAACTCGTATAGATCTCAAAAACCTCAAAAATCAGTAGTCGAATGTTTCGGAAGGTTTGTTTTAGCATTTTGTGGTTGATTATCCTTCCTAACCTAAAAGAAATATATACTGCTGTACAATATGGTATTTTACTTTAAAGGAGAAACATTCTTAACATATATTATTGAGATAGTTTAGACAAAAAACAGTCGCAAAATTTTAGATTAAGTTCATAAAAAAAAATATTTTTGAATCAAATTCGAGTATTTAAGTTTTTTTTATCGGTTTTTTAAAACCATAAAATAGTAGGCGCAATTTTATTACGTCATACAGCTGAGAACGTAAGCTAAAATGTATAAAATGTCATCAGCAACATCAGAGTATTTGCTTAGGTGCGTACACAGTCAACTGACGTCATGACAGAGCAATATGGCATCCTATCAAAGTGTCAAAAGGTGACTACTCCAGCTTTTTCATCAAATCGCGCGCAAAACCTGACAATGTAAATTTTAAATTCATTTTTATGGCACTATCTAGCCCCAGAGTAAGCAGAGTTTCATAGATAAAGTACCTGCCCAGTAAGTATTTGCTAAAGGAGCGCGTAAGTAACTTAGGACCTACTACAGTTTACTGTGGTACTACTACATAGCTACTTGTTACTGCAAATACCTACTTTCGTAGTTGCTAGAGTAGCGCCGAGCCCCGGGTCCGCTGCATCCGCGGGCGCGTGTCGCGATGCGGGTGGTCTTCTCCGCTCCGCTTATTCCGATGGACGGTGTTATGCAAGGCAGGTCAAGTGATTAAAATAAATACTAATTTATATTTTAATAACAAGATATAAAGGGAATTTATCGCTCAGTATCCACATCGCCCTAAACAAAAACATTAATTAAAGAAATCTGAAATCTGATCCTTACCATGGGTGATATTCTGCATAAGCACGCTGATAGCCATCCGTTACAGATTTATTAAACAACCAAAAAAACACTTCTATTCGATTTTCAGTTTGGTATATAAGAATTTAATGAAACAATAATCGGCCACAGCTGTCTCTCTCGGACAAAATTCTCAGCCATCAAGAAAACGTCCCTTTCTCAATCTCACTTTGAATGTTGTCTAATTTTTAATAAGAACTAAAGATAATTGTGATTTACAGCATAGCACCATCCCTTTACCTCGCGACGTGTCACCGGCGCAGGCGCCGCTCGCTCCACTCCACATTATCGCATTGTTCAGTACCGAGGCAGGACAGGTGCTTTATACTTAGCTGAACTTATCGACCTATTTGTTGCCGTTGTACGGATGGGGCTGGATTTCCGATATCTGCAAATCACTTATAAAAGGTGGTGCTACTCGCTTGCTATTGGCTATTTTTCATCGTGAATGGTTCAGCTTGGTAAAAGGCTTTTGTAGCAAGCTGAAAACTGAAATATTTAGAACGTCGTAGGGCAATTTCATAATGGTTATTAATTAATGCATCACCAAAAGCCATACTTACCAAGTTATCTTTTACATATTAGGTATTTATCTTCCATACTAAAACATAGTTCAACCGGAGACCAACACCCGATGCGTACAGATTTATACAAACATCTGTACTGTGGCGGAAATCAAACCCATGACGCGACGTAGGATGTCGCAGGTAAACCCTCTCAACTCAACAGGCAGGCCTCCCCCTGATAATTGTCTCAATGGTTTTTATCTCATAGGGGGTAATGACCATAATCCCAACTCTGGGCATGCCGGTTGGGGATCGTAGTTCAGTGGTAAATCTATTCTGCAAGAGGCGCTGCTGCTCGCTCCCAATGTATGTCCCTTAGTGGCCTTACGACACCCACGGGAAGAGCTGGGTCGGTGCAAATTCTAAGCCGGCACCACACGGCCAACCCTCGCCGCAAGTGAACCAGTGGCGCCACTGATATTGTGGCTAACACACTCACTTTGATATTGTACATATGTTTAATTACATAGCTACAAACAATGTCGATTACGTCGGTTATTCCCTGTTATCAAACCTAATCGTTTAGCACCAAATCGAAACACACAAACCCCTACAACGCAAGCTAAACCCAAGAATCTATAAATCGCTTATCGATTCAGTAGTCTCCAATAATATCCGATAACACAAAAAAGCACCCTCAATAGTGCGGGGACATCTCAAATATCGATTAATATCATCGGTAAATAAATAACGCGAGATCGGGATCCGAAAATGTACGAAGTTACGAGGCGGGTGTATCGGCGCATCGGCTGCCATATCGCACGAATGCCGAGCCGACCTCGGCTAATCGTAAATCTTGCGCATTTTTGTGCTAAGAATGTCCTGATAAATACGGTTAGAGTTTGTCTGTGTGTAAAGGTTCTTAGTATTAGAAATTTTTAAAGATAGGAATTATTTTTTAGGTAATTTATAGCCATCTTTGTTCTGAATACCTTAGCGTTAGCTAATCTGTATAAATATTCTATTAGAACTACAGTTTTCCCTACAAGTGCATGCACTATTTCAATAAGTACTTCCTAATTTATATGAATGTTGAACATTAATCATATTCACGTATATCATATCATAATTCACGAATACCTAGTAAGATAGTGAAGACTTTATTCGAATTTAATTCAGTAGGTAAGTACCTTACTTTATAATAAATTCATAGCAATAGAACTCGAAGGAATATCCGAGTGAAGAATTTTACTCGCACCCATAAAAGTATCGAAGCGTTTGGAATTCGGGATCTAAGTCGAGATAAATGGGTCATTCCGCGTATTTTGTAATAAATATCATATGACAGTTCGCGATTCTTAAATTTAGAGCTATCTGTCAGTGTGACGTTTTGTTTGTTAAGCGTTCTTCGAATGCTTTGTTGTTCGGTCCAGTTAATAAAAGGTGGTTTTATTGGATCGTAAAACTGCATTTTGTGAGATATTTTGGATGAATTTAGTAGGTGTTTTCAATAGAAGCTTTTTATTTGTTGTTGTAGCTCTAGAAAATCAAACACACGATGAGGAATTTATGTCGGTATTTGAATTTAAAGGACTTATCTCTATCTATTATATCTTCCTCCAATCGCAAAATTTCGGTAAATTTTTGTAAGTAAAAGCTGGTGAAAGGAGTCACGATATATAACATTTTATAATTAGCCAATAAAATAAACTTCCTATAACTTATCAGCACGAGCAATCGAGAGGTTGCAAATAAGGATGCAATATAGAAAAGGATATCATTTTACAACTAATTAATCAGTACAGGAAAAAATAAAACATAAATTAGTTTTCAATCGACTACAAATTATTATAATCCCCTCAGGGCTACGTCACTTGCAATTAATAAAGCATGTATTTTGTAAAGTGGTTTTCAAGTTTAAAATGTTACGAACCTGCGAACTACATAATTTGTAAATGTTAGTAAAATTTAAATTATAAGTAAATCAGTGTCATTCGAAATTAAGTTATAGATTTTTTCATGCATTAATAAATATTTATTTCTGCATAAATAGCAATTCAAAGGTCGAGCTCTGAACTTTTTATTACTTTTTAGGTAGATAATGGATATCTGATTTTTTTATTTCAAAATGTATATAACACATGGTCAGTAAGATAAATGTTATGTCGGGCATTCATTGTTCACATTATTCTTTTAAATAAATCGTGAAAAATAACTATCTATATAATAAACCAACTATATACGATGGAATTATTTTTTATGAGTAGCTGACCAGGAACAAACGCAAAAATTTGCCGGTTTTTTTTTCACTTCTGAGGCTTTCCGTACAAGAATATAGACAAAAAGCGGTTTAAACACCCGTTAACAAATCCTAGTGAAACTTTTCACGTTTACGACTATTATTATTCTGCGCTCGCTATCTCGTGATCTCGGAGCCCAGTAGCACGGGATAATGTATCGACTACATGACATCACTAAAATAAATTTAGTGCTGCGCTCGACCCGGGGTTAACAACGTAACGTGTACAGCACTATTTCTCGCCGATCTGACTCGATACCGTTTATTTAGTGCATTGTTGTGATCGAGTTTTTGTTGGTAATGAAAACGATGATTATTGTTTAGGAATTATAAATTGTTTCTGTAGACACCATTTATTTATTTATGCTGTTTAAAGTTAACAAAAAGTAGATAATTTACTAAAGACTAAAACACAAACTACTGCAGGGCAAGAAACCCTACGATTTCCAAAGAAATTTAATTAGAGATTTAAATTGTAACATTTTAAGTTACCTACCTACATTTCATAATATTTGGTCTCAAAGAAATAATTAAAAGTTTAGGTAAGTAGGAACTCATTCCGTTGTTTCATAGGATTCAGTAAGTTAATTTAGTAAATTCAAGTCACAGTATTTAGAGTCGGAATCGCCTCGATAAGATCAATTAGTCGAATGCGGTTCGCTGATCTCGACACGTCTCGTGCGATGTTCCGTTATCGCGAGATCGCAGTCACATCACTAGCTATACGGGGAATAGATAGGCTGATTAATGAGTTTTCTGTATAAAGTAGAAAATCAGAAAAAGTGGTAAATTATAAGAAAAATACCAGGTGATTTTATTTAAACTACATGTATAAAACAAAAACACGTTCCATAAAGTCCCCTTTCAAATACAAAAAAAAACTAAATCGAATTCGGTTCATCCGTTTGCGAGAGCTACGATGGGACAGACTTCTACCTATAAAGGTTGATTTCGATTTTGAACGAGCAATAAATATAACAATCAAATAAACATCGAAACGGCCATTGAAATCAATTTCTCACAATCACTCGAATCAATAAAATCAAACATAACTAAATTCAGTTACAGTTTTCGGAACATTTTGCCAAAGAAATTGTTACGCACTGGGTAGAAGCAACGTTGCGCTTAAATATGAAAAGCGCAGCTGCTTCCTGGTGATTACAGTTTTTATTTTGTGGGTCATAAGCACTAAAAGGGCTTACAGATAGAAATCATAGGTAGTTTTTATATCCACTACTTTTTTACAGTGATGACCTTTAGTAGTCGAAGCTTAGAGGTTTTTCATAGAGACTAAGAACCAAAAGTCAGCTACACAGGTGGACTTGTGCGTTCAATGTTTCAATATTGTAGGGAGTCGACAGTGTTTTATCAACTTGTCGGCGAACTACTGACTTCTGTGTGTAGACTCCATATAGAACGCATATTGAACCCACAGAGAGCTATGACATAAATGCAATCGTCTGAATCGTTTTCAAAATACCTGTCAGGTTTTTATATCGTTGCGTTTTTCGCCTCAGTGCGTTAATTGACCTAATTGTTCTAAATCTGCATGAATACGGACCATCAAATTTACACGGTAAATCAATTTATTGTTTTTATGTGTTTTGTCTCAATTAATTGTAAGATCATTCTTTACTTTGTGTGAACTAGTGAACTAGGCTGATCCAATTTGAGATTTGTAACAGTTAGTTATTACCATCTTTTATATTAGTTTTGATAGTGGCGCTATATTTGATACACATTTGTTTAGGCTTGGTAATTATTTTTGAAAATGTATATTTATCTAATGGGGAAAATTCCCAACAGGACTCTGAACAGGTACTCAGGACACACGAATTGAAAATCGTCAAATAATAGAGCGGGGGACCAATAGCCAGTGGTACGTCTGGCCGCTGCAGCGCATGGAATTTTTTTATTTTACAATAAATTATAACATTAACAAAAAAAAAATATATATTTTTGAAAGTAACTGAAAGTAAAGCTATACTTGCATATACCGTATTGGTACCGTCTGGATCGTGACGACATAGGGGAAGCCATTGCCCAGCGTTGGGACTTTTCAGAATAATTATAAATAGATCTCAGTCGTACCTAGTCGAAACTAAACATACCTACAAAACTAGTCACAGGATATTCTGAGGTCGCTGGAACCTTAATTACCGACAATTAGACAATGCAAAGAAGCGCATTATACTTTTAGGGTTCTGTAAAAAGCAAGACACTGTCATTCGTTGATCAAAATCTAAATTCAGTTTTAAGCCCTTCAGTTTCATTTATTTTCGATGTTAACCGATTTTTTTGTAGCAATTCATGTTTTTACGGTATAAAGTAGTAGGTAGGTGAGTCAATTATCTAGCTCGAGGTTTCTTTTTCACTTCAAAACTATGAATCACACTATTTTAAAATGAAAAATAATACCTGCAGATCGTACAAATATTTCTCCGCCTTGGAACAAATATTTGTACGATCTGCAGGTATTTGTTCCGGGTCATTTTCTATGTATAATAAAAAATATCTATGTAATGTATTGTATTATGTGTATCAGTTATCTAGTACCCATTACACAAGCTTTGCTTAGCTTGGGGCTAGATAATGCTGTGTAAATTGTCAGCAATATTCATTATTTATTTTAATAAATGCGAAAGTTCGGATGGCTGGTTGTCTCCTCTGATACGTATAATAAAAAATATGTTGAACTTTTTTGTATTAGTATTACTATATATGCGAGAGTTAGGATGTTTGGATGTTTGTTACCTCTTCACGCCAAAACTACTGAACGGATCGGGATGATTTTACATGACAAGTAGTTCTAGGCCTGAAATAAAACATATTTTTTTTCATAAACCAGTTCCCATGGAATAGAACTAACCAGGAGGACTGAAACTAGTTTTAAAATATTAGACTCTTCTAGTCGTGTCAGTCATAAAAACATTACTTTTTTCCGTGTCTTATCTACACCTAATTTACAGACAGAACCCTCACACCGAGCTGCCCTAATCAGGCACACTAAATCGACGTTCCGACCTTCGGTGAACAAAGATGCATTGTACAGTTTGGAACGAATCCAATATTGTTGGATACGACCTCCAAATTACAACCAACGACGAGAACTACCTCATTGCAAACTCTGTTCTATTTTGAGAAGTGCAGAGGTGGTTTTAGCCAAGCGTCTGCCAATTTCATCCTACTTCCTAGTAGATACGTAGCTACAAGATGAAAGTCTTGGTTTGGTTTCTCTTTGTAAAATTGTCTTTGAAAACAATTGAATGGATTTTAAAATTGGATATCAACAAACATCCTTATGTGAGTCAAGTTCGTGTGACATAAAAATTTGGTGCTACAAATTGGTAAAAAGAACATACTCACTCAATCCTTATATTGAAAATTGAAAAAAATTGAAAATTGAAAATTGTTTATTTGTATAAACAATTTTAAATTATATTATATTAGAATAACTACTATCTAAAAAGCTGTTTATGGTATAAAATTTGACTTTTATACTATAAACACGACGACCTCGGTGGCGCTAGTTGCGGGTTCGATTCCCGCCTCAGGACAAATGTTTGAACGATCTACAGACATTTATTCAGGGTGTTCTGGTCGTTTTCTATGTGTAGTAAAAACACATGTATCTATGTATTGTATTATATTATGTATATCAGTTATCTAGTACCCATACCACAAGCTCTGCTTAGCTTGGGGCTAGATATGCTGTGTGAATTGTCCAGCATTATTTATTTACTTAAACAGTATATAAGTGCTTATTTTGTAAGCCTAAAGAAATGAAGATATGGACTTTGACTTTCCCACAGAGGGTGAAATTCGAGTAGGCAGGCACTAATCATATGTACGCAAGTTTGGATAGTTGTTTATTAGTTTTTTTACATGGATTTTACATGGATACTAATAAGCTACTAAATGGATCAGGCTGAAATTTTGCATTGATGTACTAGGTCAAACCCTGGCTTACCATCTGGATTACTTCCAAATGTAACGTGGTATACGTAACTGACGCCAAACAACCACATATATAGACAAGGGTTAAACCGCTACGTTTCACACCCCAGTGCGTTAATTAACCTTATTGTTTTAAATCCTTACAAACTATTTATCGCCCGATATTTGCACGAGCTTTTCCTGTGAATAGCGTATGCAAAGCCACACGCAGCCACTAGTATAGAAAAATACCGGGTAGTAGCCAACAAGTCACCCAATTTGTGTCCGTGAAAGGTGCAGTGACATGTGGTGGTAAGTTTTTGGTGAGTCAAGGTTGAGTTTGTTATGGTACGTCTATAGTATTGTGGTAGTCTGGCTCACCAAACGTGGCGGGGCTTTTTGTCTGTGGTCAAGAACCATGTAGAGTGATTGTTTTGTTATTAATCATAGCGTTGTATCGTAACGTTGAATCTACGTTATGAACCATAATATGAACCCAAGTATTTGCCATTTTTTTACAGTTTTTAGCCTATTACCTCCGCTATTGCGGCTGCTATTCTCCCCATCTCCACATTTTGGAGATGGAGAACCTAGAAGAAGAAGACAGTTTTTTTTAAACCATACATTACACGACACGTACATAACATCATCATCATCATTGGCATGGACACAGGCCTCCACTAATGCTTCCATCTTCAGCCATCTTCAGCTTGACGCATTCAGCCTGCAGTCTCTCGCTGGTCGTCACCTCACCTGACCGAAGGGCCTCCTACACTACGTTTACGAGTCGTGGTCTACACTCAAGAACACGTTTACCCCACCGGTTGTCAGTTAATAATAATAGATATTTGACCATTTTTTTTTACAGCTCTTTACCGCCGATATTAAGTTTTGGAGGCATAGTGGGGCACAAAATGAGTACACCTGTGTAGAATAACATACACACACAAACACGTTCAGATCCCACAATAATACATTTTCAAATCGATTTGCGACTTTTCGCAAATCTAGTAAAAAATAACACCATCGGTAGTTACTTTTTATACCATTGCAAATGCCGTGTGATTCATTTGAAAGAATTTCCTGTACAAAATCAGAGGTGTTTAAATTCATCGTGCACTTTTGGTTTTATCGACAATGTTCTTTGTCTCAGGTGTTTGACACTTGTCTAATGTGTATTATGTCCTTTGGACACTTTCATGCAAGGGCCTTTCATACATACAAATAATTTAATCATACATACATTGTTTGAGGTTTTGGGAATAATTGTTTCGGATTTGGTTGATGTACATGGCATTGTTTTTGGGTGGGCTTTGACTCATCAAACATGTCACTTTTGAATCATAACTGTTATTCATGGTACCAACGCCTTCATTAACAAAAAAAAATCGATAATTTTAACACCTTCACTGCGGTCACCTCTCCACCTGCCAGACATGGTACTTATGGCAATCCCCCCCTCGCCCCGGGGAATCATATTCAGTTGTGTAATCAATCCGTATCCGTGAATGTACATATCTAGATAGCAAACACTGATGTCAGATACCAACTAATGGTTACTTAATCTTTATTGATCTGGAATGAAGGTCTGAATTTTTTTGTATAGGTGATACTCAATGACGAAGACTTATATCCATAGGTGCGTATATGAATTATCAAAGAATGAAAGATAAGGGACAGTTACGCACTTTTCTGGGTAAGTGTCAACTCTCTCCGATAAATTTTCATTCATACAATATCACACATTGCTTATCTAATCAAATTGACAATAATTCTAAAACCTCCGGTCCGGTTCCACCAATAAAACTAGGAAACAAACCAATAAATTTATTAACGAATCTATAAATAATCTTTGTCATATTCCATATTGTAGCATGAATTAATCAATTTGAACCTTATGACATTAAATTTAGAGAATATCTAATGTTGTATGGTTTTGGGGAACAAAATATTGGTGTGAAGTTAGAAAGCATGGTTTAAAATTGAGTTTTGGAGTAAAATATACGTTTTATGATTTAGAAAGCGCTTGCAAAAAGGGTGTGCGCGAGGTTGGTTAGAGACGCCATAAAATTTGCTTTTGTATGGTTGTTGACAATCAACTCAAAATTATATTAAACATACCTACTACCTACCTACCTACACGCACTGAAAGGCCCTGCCAAAAAACCAGCGTTGCTCAACCTTTGGTAGAGCAACATTAAGCTGAGGTAGGGCCTATTGGTTCCCTGGGCTTATTTATAGATTTAAGGATAATTCATAAATACGTGTATAAAGTGTTTGCCTTTGTGCGCCAATAAATAAATTTCTTTCTTTCTTTTCTTTCTACTGATAAAATGTACCTACATAATAAAATTAACAACGGTTGGAGAGATAGAAGATATATTATTATTAACGAAAACGCCCGTGTATAATTCGTAGGGAGAAGTATCGCCCGTAAAATGGGGAATTCAGGAAAAGTGGTAGGATCTTATTTTGATTGGAATTGGTGAAGAATATAACTATCGAATCATCTACTTAATTAGTACATTTTAAATAAGAATTATCTAAGACTAAAACAGTATGACTTGACGACCGATGTGGCGCGGTGGGCGAAAGTCTGCCAGCGACGCAGGAGGTTGCGGGTTCGATTCCCGCCTCGGGACAAATGTGTGTACGATCTGCAGACTTTTGTTCAGGGTGTTCTGGTCGTTTTCTATGTATAATAAAAAATATCTATCTATATATTGTATTATATTATGTATATCAGTTATCTAGTACCCATAACACAAGCTCTGCTTAGCTTGGGGCTAGATAATGTTGTGTGAATTGTCCAGCATTATCTATTATATTTAGCATTATAGATACCTTCCTAAACGATACTCAATAGACTTCATTGTTGGCCTATTTTGAACACAATTTTTCCAAGTAATTGTTTTAACCCCTTCGTTGGTCACACATGTAAGACGGATCTAAACTTCAATCCAAATCTGTAATCTGTTCAAAACAATGACCAAACTTATCAAAGGAATTGATTACAACCATTAGCGCGTGTTAAGAGCCGAAATATTGGTTACACGTGAAAAATACCCTGATGACAAGAACCATACAAAATAACCAAAAAAATCTAATTCAAAACCAAGAAAAAAACAACTCTACATCACTAGTAATAAAGTTGGAATTTCAAGTTGAAAATGCGCCCAAAATCGTTCTAAATTAATCGCTGGTCGAAAGGATTGGAAGGTGAACAAATTAGATACATAATATTGAATCTAAAGCAATTTGAGTCTTTTTTGTTTTCTCTCTTTTGATTTGTTGCTGATTTGTATCGGGACAGACATTTTTTGAATTATAAATATTGGTACTGCTGTTTTATATTAATGAACATAAAAATACGGTAAATACGTTAACTTCGTAACGTATTCCTAATACGTTGACTACTTATGTCATCCTAGTTTACCTTCCTTTTTTATTATTTTTAGCCAGTTTCAAAAGAGGAGAATGTAGTCCATTTGACTCTACTACTCTACTTTCTTCTTATTCGGAACCTCAGAAACAAAATAAAAAAAATTATAATGTAAAAGATAAACAAGTAGCCATAAAAACTGTTTTATGGCTACTTGTTTCTCTTTTCATTGTTACTGAACAACATTAAGTAAATTTATTTGGATACAGTTTTAATCACACGGGGGGGAGCGGGGGAGAATGTGAGCAACCTGTTCTTTGCGGGTCTCAATTCGGGTGCTCAAAAAGTCTGAGTTTAAAGTTGAGTAGAAATAAAGTTCATCATTAAATTTATGAACATAATATAATATAATAAATATTATAAAAAAGTAGAGATGGGCTTTGTAAGTTTTTTGTTAATAGTGAAAAATGTTATTAAATTTCAAAAATATTTATCACTATCATTTAAACTCTTTTAAGCCTGATCAAGGCTTTCTTTTACGACTACCTGTTATATTAGTTAAGTTCAAAATTTGAAGGGTTTAAGGTTAATTGATTGGTTGTAGATCAGAACTCACAGATTAGTCAACTCTCCCCCACCCAGCGTGGACCGGAGGACCGGAAGATGATGATGATCCGTTTGTACATTTAATGTGCATTGATGATGATCCATTTGTACATTCAAGGTTTAACATAAATAACTAAATAAATGAAAAGCACCCATTATTCACAAGAAAACCGTAAACTACAAAGCACAAAATCGAATCGTCTCCTATCTCCCCACAATTAGGCCGGGAGTACACGGCGCGACATGCCGCGATACGATCGCGTGATTTACGCGGCGCGTCGCGATTTTATCCGCACCGGGTGGTGTGTAATGAGCTTACACTTTACTGATCTATTTTTCGCTAGATAATGCCTTTGTTTGCTTTACGGCGTTCTATTTCTTTCACACTTATCTATTTATTAAAAGGTTATCGGTTTTTAGCTTTTATTAACCATTTTAGTAATATTTACCTAATCTAGTTAATATACAGGGTTGAAATGTCAGTGCCCTGAGTTCGAGTTGACCATAGTTTAGAGACGTCATCGTTACGTCTCAGTTTTGTAAGGAAATTGCGTAGTTTTATGTAAACACGCTAGAGGCGTTGTACCAAATCCCATAGAAAAAAAATGTGACGTCACTATGTATTAACATAATCGAGTATTTATGGGGTTTCTTATGTTTTTAATTTACTCAAAATAAAAGGTACATAATTACGCAATATATATAAATTACCTACTGAGGTAACATAACACAGTCAAAACAAATCAAAACATTAGTCAGCTATGAACAACAACAATCTTAGATGAAGTTAGATAGCACAATACATCGATGTTTTCGTGTTATAAACGTTCCGAAATATTCTAAATAAACTATAATTTACGACTGAAATAAATACGTGACTTAAAACCATCATACACCATCATAAGAGATCATTACAACAAAAATTATCGCTTTACAAAACAATAACATGAAATTTTGACTTATAAATAACATTGATCGTTCATAAAAAATATGTCACTGTAAGTAACTTTCTATGAAAACAAAGGAATTACGCTATGAGATCACAGAGTGATAATGACGTAAAGAGAGCTAAGTCAAAAATGTTTTGAAAATTTAATACACGGTGGCGTCGGCTATAAGATCAATACGAGTGTGAGCACCACTACAAACCAACGTTGGTTTAATGGTGCAATATTTACTAAACTATGTATACTTTTATAAATAAATAAATAAATAAATATAAATATAAAAAGAAATTTTGAAATCTTACTCTTTCAAACAGAATATAATTAGGTATGTGGTATACCTAAGTCAGGAGTATTTGGACCAACGGTAATTTCTTGAGCGCGAGAAAACCAAGGACCTATTCCTAGGTTATCTCGCGCATATTTACAAAATAAACCAAGTAAATTACCATGGAAGTGAACATTATGAAAAAAATTTTATTCGCTTCAATAAATTTAAGTTACAATGCGCTCCAAAAATCTTACATTTTTAACCCTACTTAATTTTAAACTGAAATAAAACTGGAGGGCACCTCGTATTCTCTTGCGTGATCAAAAGTTGGTGATCACAGACATCAGCCATCCCATAGCTTGGTCGTACTTCCCAACAGACCACACATACAACTGACCGTGTTCATAAACTATTTTTATTAAAGCACCGTATTAGCATACGATAAAATGGTTATCAAATTACAATGAGCGTACATTTGTTTTATGAAATATGGCTCAGCCGACACGAAAGAGGCGTTTAACTGAACCGTACGAGCGTGATTTGGTAATAAAAGGGTTAGATCGAGTTTCGGTTAGCTTTCCTTGGCTCTGTTTCATCTGAAGAGTATAAACTATTGGGGTATTTTAAACATAACGTAAAACGAGATCTACAACCCACTTCAAGTAGTTGATGATATTACGTGAACAAGGTCTGCCCAAACGCCAAAGGTTCAACAAATCTGTAAAACCTGAGGCCGAATTCGGCTAAAAATTACTTTACTATGACAGTACCGTCGGAGAACCGTCAATAGATTTAAGAAACTCAGTCTAACGAATTAAGTTGTACGGAATTCTAAGGTTTTTATTTATTATACTCTGGGTAATTTCTAAGAAATTAATAAATCCCAAAAATTTACGATCCCGACGGGATTCGAACCCGCACCTTCCCCTTCAGCGCAGGGGTGCTCTTTTTCCAACTAAGCTACGTGATCTTATCTAGTCGGCCCGAAAATCTTTGGGAGTTCTTTCGGCACTTACGCCGTCAGCGCCACCTACAGAGGAAACAATGAAGTTATCCAATTCTGCTCAAAGACCAAATTTACATTTAGTTCTTTGACGAGAGGTTTTGCCGTTGCTTGATTCTAAGGTTTTTATTTATTATACTCTGGGTAATTTCTAAGAAATTAATAAATCCCAAAAATTTACGATCCCGACGGGATTCGAACCCGCACCTTCCCCTTCAGCGCAGGGGTGCTCTTTTTCCAACTAAGCTACGTGATCTTATCTAGTCGGCCCGAAAATCTTTGGGAGTTCTTTCGGCACTTACGCCGTCAGCGCCACCTACAGAGGAAACAATGAAGTTATCCAATTCTGCTCAAAGACCAAATTTACATTTAGTTCTTTGACGAGAGGTTTTGCCGTTGCTTGATTCTAAGGTTTTTATTTATTATACTCTGGGTAATTTCTAAGAAATTAATAAATCCCAAAAATTTACGATCCCGACGGGATTCGAACCCGCACCTTCCCCTTCAGCGCAGGGGTGCTCTTTTTCCAACTAAGCTACGTGATCTTATCTAGTTGGCCCGAAAATCTTTGGGAGTTCTTTCGGCACTTACGCCGTCAGCGCCACCTACAGAGGAAACAATGAAGTTATCCAATTCTGCTCAAAGACCAAATTTACATTTAGTTCTTTGACGAGAGGTTTTGCCGTTGCTTGATTCTAAGGTTTTTATTTATTATACTCTGGGTAATTTCTAAGAAATTAATAAATCCCAAAAATTTACGATCCCGACGGGATTCGAACCCGCACCTTCCCCTTCAGCGCAGGGGTGCTCTTTTTCCAACTAAGCTGTTGTAAATGTCAAAATATATGACTACTAGCGCCACCTATGATATAGTATGTGCATTAGTAGGATAATGGGTGTGTCTTTGAATAAAAGCCAGTTGCTTGAATCAGTTCACAAAACTAGTCGTTTTATTTTAGGTTATGTGCCCAGACTCATACGATCACAGTGAAAAAACTATTTATCGCGTTTATTGTCAGAATAATCAGTGAGATGGACAGTAGACAGTGTGATAAGACTAAATAGTGCGTGGTGGAAATAAACTGTGTGTTATTATTTATAACCTGAACTTTGGACAAAGCATCATGGCCTCTAATTCGAGCTATTTAGTTAGCGTACCTAAGTTAAAGGGTCGCGAGAACTACAGTGAGTGGTGTTTCGCCGCAGAGAATTTTCTGATATTGGAGGGAATGGTTAAGTGCATAAAACCAGAACCTGGCAAGTTACCAGAAGCTGCAGAAGATGCGAAAACTAAAGCCAAATTGATTTTAACAATAGATCCGTCCATATACGTTCACATAAAGAGCGTCAGTACATCGAAGGAGCTATGGGAAAAATTGAGAAATTTATTTGATGACTCAGGATTTACAAGAAAAATCAGCCTATTGAGGAATCTTATATCTATCAGACTTGAAAATTGCTCATCGATGACTTCTTATGTAACACAAATTGTCGAAGCGGGTCAGAAATTGGCGGGAACGGGCTTTGGAATAAGTGACGAGTGGATTGGTTCTATTATGCTGGCTGGATTGAGTGAAAAGTATATGCCAATGTTAATGGCCATTGAACATTCCGGAATGACAATAACAACGGACGCCATTAAAGCGAAATTAATGGACATGGAACCGGAAAGTAATAATGTGAATAATGCATTGGCATGTTTCCGCAACCAACATAAGAAAAATAACAAGTCTATGGTTCGGAAAGATGGAGCGGCGGGTGCGCAGAAATCGACATCTGTCAATGGAAAACCAAACGTCAAATGTTATCGGTGTAATCAGTATGGTCACTATCGCAATCAGTGCAAAAATACAGAAGAATCTTCAAAGAAAATGCATGAAAAGGAAAAGAAATCCACTAATGCATTTAGTGCCGTATTTTTCCATGGAAATTTTCATAAAAGTGACTGGTATGTCGACTCGGGTGCCAGTTCACATTTGACAACAAATCAACATTGGGTGATCGATGCGTGTTACTCAGGATTTACAAATGAAATCATGGTCGCTAACCATAATAAATTACCTGTGCTGTGTAGCGGTAATGTTAGAATCACGACGTCAACTGAGGAATGTGATTATGATGTAACTATAGAAAAAGTTTTGTGTGTGCCGAACTTGACGACGAACCTCTTGTCAGTAAGCCAATTGATAAGGCAGGGAAATAAGGTTCATTTCACTGACGATGGTTGTCAGATATTTAATAAGCAGAATGCTTTAGTTGCCACCGCTTCAATCATAAACGGTGTGTATAAATTAAATACTCCAACTTGTTTATTGGCTTCAGTGGTCGAGTCTCCAAAGGTATGGCACCGTAGATTGGGCCATGTTAATAGCAACTACATGAATAAAATGCAGAATGCTGTGGAAGGAGTCATGTTTGATGAGAGGGCTGATATTAGCAAGATGAACTGTGTTGTGTGCTGTGAAGGAAAACAAAGTCGCTTGCCTTTTGCGCATGAAGGCAACAGGAGTACTGAATTGCTGAACATAGTACACTGTGACATCTGCGGGCCCATGGAGAATGCTTCTCTTGGAGGATCAAGGTACTTCCTTCTTTTTGTTGATGACAAAAGCCGCATGACTTCTGTTTATTTTTTAAAGACCAAGAGTGAGGCTTTTACATGTTTTAAAGAATACAAAGCAAAAGTAGAGAATTTAACGTCAAAGAAAATAAAAATACTTCGTAGTGATAATGGTGGAGAATTTTGTAATCATGAATTTGATAATTATTTAAAGAAAATGGGAATAATTCATCAAAAGTCTAACCCCTACACACCTGAACAAAATGGGCTTTGTGAGCGTATGAATAGAACAATCATAGAAAAAGCCAGATGTCTTTTGTTTGAAGCAAAACTTGGCAAGAAATTTTGGGCAGAAGCCGTTAATACTGCTGTATATTTACAGAACCGGATTGTGAAAACTGGACTAAATAATCGTACACCATATGAGTTATGGACAAGCACTAAGCCGAACCTTAGTCACATTAGAATATTTGGCAGCACTGTCATGAAGCACATACCAAAGGAGAAAAGACATAAATGGGACAAAAAATCTGAAAAGTGTATTCTAGTTGGCTATCCCGAGGATGTTAAAGGATACAGAGTGTATAATCCTGTAACGCGGGCAATCACAACCAGTCGAGATGTAATTATTATAGAAGATAATCCTCATCAAGAGTGTCTTATTGATGTGGAAGAGACAGATGTGAAACTAGAAGGAAGTCCAATGTGTCAGAATCCAGTGGGAGATTTGTCAGACAATAACAGTGAGCTAGATGACTCATTTGCTTCTATAGATAGCACTTATAAAATGGATGAGACTTATGTGCCTAGTGAGGAGTCTACAACATCTATTGAAGACCCTGATATACAAAAGAGATTACCAGTAAGAGAAAGAAAAGTACCTGACAGATTTGGGTTTATGTGTGCTGAACAAAGTGAACCTGACAGCATTGAGCTAACTTTAGAAGAAGCACTTCAGGGACCAGAGAGGGAGCACTGGGAGCAGGCTGTGAAGGAAGAATTGCAAAGCTTCGAAGACAACAAGGCATGGGAAGTTGTTGATGCTCCAAGTGATGGTACTATTGTAAAGTGTAAATGGGTTCTGAAAAAGAAATGTGACAATGACAATAATGTGCGGTATCGGGCTAGGTTAGTGGCTAAAGGGTGTACACAAAAGTACGGTGTGGACTATGAAGAAACATTTTCTCCGGTAGTTCGACATACTACTTTGAGACTATTATTTGCGTTGTCGGTTCAATTATGTTTAGAAGTAGTTCATCTTGATGTAAAAACAGCCTTTTTGAATGGGGAACTGGATGAGACCATATATATGCAAAAACCTATGGGTTTTGTATGTTCTAGTGACAAAAAGGTTCTTAAATTGAAAAAAGCTATATATGGACTTAAACAGGCATCCCGAGCATGGCATAAAAAGGTAGATAACTGTATGTTAGCAGATGGTTATGCTAAATCTAAATATGAACCATGTTTGTATACAAAAATTTATGGTAATAGTAGAACCATGGTAACATTGTATGTTGATGATTTTTTTGTATTCTCAAATGATAAAAAAGAAATAAAACATCTTAAAGACATGTTGAATAGTAATTTTGAAATAAAAGACCTAGGATGTGTTAAAGAATGTCTAGGCATGTCAGTTAATTTTGATGAGCAAAATAGCACTGTTACTTTAAGTCAAGAGAAGTATATTGATCAAATATTAAGTAGATTCAACATGACAGAATGTAAGACAGCTGATACTCCGATGGAGGCAAATTTAAAGAGTAAGAAAGAAAGTACTTCTAATTGTCAGAATCCCTATCAGCACCTCATCGGGAGCTTAATGTATTTAGCAGTCCTTACTCGTCCAGATATAGCTTATCCAGTGTCATTCCTAAGTCAATTTAATAATTGTAATAATGAAGAGCAGTGGATTTATGCTAAGAGAATACTAAGATATTTAAAGAAAACTAAAACTGTAGGTTTGAAATATTATAAAAATGAAAATGTTAATATAGAGGGTTTTGTAGATGCTGATTGGGGTAGCAATATTAATGATAAGAGATCATACACAGGTTTTTGTTTTACTTTGTCAGGAGCTGTCATATCATGGAGTTGTTGTAAACAAAAATGTATTGCTCTTTCTAGCACAGAGGCAGAATATGTGTCAATTTCAGAAGCCTGTAAAGAGGCAGTGTTTTTGAGAAACTTACAATATGAGGTTACTAGGAAAATGTATAAAATTACTTTATATAATGACAGCCAAAGTGCTCAGAAACTTTTAATAAATCCTGTATTTCATAATAGAACCAAACATATAGATGTTCGATACCATTTTTGTAGAGAAATGATAAAAAACAATATCGTTCAAATTGATTATTTATGTACATCAGATATGCCAGCAGATTTACTTACAAAAAGTTTGAGTAGTGTAAAACATTATAAATTTATGAATGCTTTGGGTATTGATAAAGTTTGAAAATTGTAAAACTATAATATAAGGTTATGTTTTTTAGTTAAGATATATTTTGAGTGGGAGTGTTGTAAATGTCAAAATATATGACTACTAGCGCCACCTATGATATAGTATGTGCATTAGTAGGATAATGGGTGTGTCTTTGAATAAAAGCCAGTTGCTTGAATCAGTTCACAAAACTAGTCGTTTTATTTTAAAGCTACGTGATCTTATCTAGTCGGCCCGAAAATCTTTGGGAGTTCTTTCGGCACTTACGCCGTCAGCGCCACCTACAGAGGAAACAATGAAGTTATCCAATTCTGCTCAAAGACCAAATTTACATTTAGTTCTTTGACGAGAGGTTTTGCCGTTGCTTGATTCTAAGGTTTTTATTTATTATACTCTGGGTAATTTCTAAGAAATTAATAAATACCAAAAATTTACGATCCCGACGGGATTCGAACCCGCACCTTCCCCTTCAGCGCAGGGGTGCTCTTTTTCCAACTAAGCTACGTGATCTTATCTAGTCGGCCCGAAAATCTTTGGGAGTTCTTTCGGCACTTACGCCGTCAGCGCCACCTACAGAGGAAACAATGAAGTTATCCAATTCTGCTCAAAGACCAAATTTACATTTAGTTCTTTGACGAGAGGTTTTGCCGTTGCTTGATTCTAAGGTTTTTATTTATTATACTCTGGGTAATTTCTAAGAAATTAATAAATCCCAAAAATTTACGATCCCGACGGGATTCGACGGGAAAGAACTCCCAAAGATTTTCGGGCCGACTAGATAAGATCACGTAGCTTAGTTGGAAAAAGAGCACCCTTGTACGGAATTATTTTGCGTAACATTATAAACGTTTATTAGTAGTGTTGGACTAATTTTTCATCAATGTCGATAACATTTTTTAAGCGAGACTACGTCACTAGCTAATTTACGTCATCTGTTTGACAAAGCTACCCAATGTATATCTACTACATAATGCATGGCATCACGTCTCCATCGAGACTTGATTTTTTTTCAATTTCTATTGGTGAAAGAAACTCCAGATATTGCCAGATATTGCCAGATATTAGTGTTATTTACACGGAGAGCTTGATTAGAATGGAGGAATCATTGAAACTTATGGCAAGCGCGCGTCCCTCCATCTGTAGTTTCTTTTATCAAAGGTAAAATGCCAAAATGACCATACAATTGTTATTTTGGAGCGATTCATTTAATGGAACAAAGGCACTGGTAAAGTTAGCATTGTCTCATTGTGATGGAGAGAGCTATGCTTGGAATTCCTCTCCTCGATATCACTAAGAGCCAAATTCACTGGTAGCTCTCAAAATAAGTTAGCTGAAATAGCAGTGGGCAGGTCATATAGCTTGCAGAACTGACACCGGCTGGGGAGTTAAGGTTCTCGGGTGGCGGCCGCGATGCTACGCAAAACGGAGTGTTGGGAGACCATCAACTCGATGGACCGGTGACATCGTAGTTATAGCAAAAAGTCGATGGGGGCGGCTCAGGACAGCTATTTGTCGCGTCGCATGGGGGAGGCCTATGTCCGGCTGTGGACGTGTGGCCTGAAATGATGATGGAGTATACTGGAGTGTACACGCCAAAGTCGGCGAGCCGTCGGCAAGTCGACAAGACACTGTCGGCTTCCTACTATAATATAATTTACATATACTGAAATGTCATACTAACCAGCCGCCGGATTGTAATTTCTGACACTAAATGCTTATCAAATTAATACATTTAATATAGAAAGTTCGGTTAGAAGTTAATAGACACCACAAGACTAGATATCTACCCTAGGGATAGAAACTTGTAATTAAATTCATTTGATAAAGCTATCATAGTAAATTTTATTACCGTTTACAATGTACTTAAAATTAAGCATTTATTACAGTAGTCTTGCAGCAAAATACGGAATATCATACAAGATTGACAATTAAAGGTATCGAAGTAATGAGAAAACATCAACATTATAATCAGTACTAGCTGTTTCCCGTGGTGTCACCCGCGTTAAATTCTAATTTCATATATCTAGGGGGATAAAAAGGTCCTTTTACGAATATTCCCGTTAATATCCCATGGGAATTTGATGTTTTACCAAGACAAAAAGTCTATGTTTCTCTGCATCCTTTCAACTAACTCTAGGTATGCCAAAAATCAAGTCGATTGGTTGCTTAGTTAGTGCGTGAAGGAAGTACAAACAAACAAACACACTTTCACATTTATAATATTAGTTAGTATTAATATGTTTCGCATAAGTAATTAAAAGGTTGAAACCAGTAAGTACGAGATTAGAAAGTGAGTATCGACTTTCAAGTCATCACCCAATCTCGTAAGAAAGTAAATAGCCAAATTAAGAATACACCAAGCTCGTAAATTTGACCTTTCACGGCCCAAACAAACAATAATTAGTATAAAAAATTGGCCCAGCGGGGGGGCCTATTATGGCCGCGATGGACCAATGGGCCAGAAATGACCCAATGGTCCCGATGTGGCACCAAAGGCACAAGTATCGACACCGCGGCTAATTGAACCTCTCAATTGGGTACATTAAGCTAAAGGTGATATGCACGCGAGGTTTGTGTCCATTGTCTCACGATAAAATATCGGATGAGACAGTTTTCATAATCGTTCCCTCAAGTCTCAGTTATTTCAGTTCTCTCAGTTCGTCTTAGTTATTTAAAAATCGCTTAAGATTTTATGAAATGCTAAACAAGAGATAGGCTTTTTAGAGTTTCACCAAGCAAGGACTAAAAGACACATATTAACTTGTGTCTTATCTATTTTGACCCGGTTTAACGGATGAGCTTTTCGAGTATTATGCAACCTACCACGCCCCTACACGGTGTTGTGGAAACAAAAGCAAACAATCACGCCCACGGATCATGTTCTCGTATTAATTTTGTATAATTGTGGTCTCGGCTTTATGTTACAGCTTTCATTAATTGTTTGGGAATCAAATATGGGATATTGTTAGGGTGTGTCTTCAAAGAATCGTGCGTTCGTTTATAAATTAAAAGACACGCAAAAATTTGATATCATCGTATTAAACCTACACTGGCAATAGATCTTTGTCTATGCCCAGCAAAACTTTCATGTAATAGAAAGACGAGAGAGCTGGTATAATGGTAAGCAGTGAACAAAAATATAAATAATAGGTCCCTGTATTTATGTTAATAAATACCATTTCTATGTCAGTTTTAATATTCTTAAGGAACTAAAGCCCTTCTGACTTAACATAAGTTCTATTTCGTTCGTAATTTTTAGGTAACGTAGCTCTAATATGAACACAGCTTTACTTGATTTATAACTAACGATTTATTTGAATAACGTTTAATTAGATCTTGAATAATATTTATTTAACATGCATGGTTTTGGTTATTTTAACTTTAATCGTATATGTATAAACAAAAAATAAAGATTCAGAAATAAAATCACCATTATTGGTTATAGCTGTTTTAGGAATCTAATGATAGGTGTTTATTTTAAGTGATTTCGTTTAGTTGTGGGTAGTTTATTAATCGATATTTTAACCTGTTCTATTGATAACAGTCAGAAAGCTGTCAACACAATATTATCTTATGTATCATCTAATTTAGTAACCTTAGCAACTGAGTTCTAAGGCCAGACACCCACTAGCCGACAACAATACACAAAACAGAGTCAAAATATATGGTAGGTACAAAAAAATTCAAAATTCAATAACTTTATTTCTTTACGCTGACAAAATAAGCACTTAGACAAGTCACAATAAATAGTACTTATTATCAAATAGGAAACCAAATGTTATTGATTTTGTTCGCTTAAATTTTTTGTCCACTAGTACCATAGCAGATCTTATTTTGTTGTTTATTGGCAAAAATAACATTACGTCACATTTAAGTGCAACAAAAAGTTCAGTAGCTATACCTTTTCCACTCATGTATTTGCTATGTGGCACATGCAGGACTATGAAGTTCCCTATGGTCAGTGAATGAAGACTGAATGACCGGATGCGAATATTAAAGACATAATACTTTTGACAATGACAGAGATGCGAATCTGTCGACTCGAAAAAACGGGAACTTATGAAACTTTCGATTTGTATCGAGCCGGTAAAGTATGTAACGAAGATTATTCTAGATCAAAAAAAATAAATACATCTATAATCTAGATGATTGATTATACATCGTAGTAGTAGCTTGCTTGCACTATAATACTGCAGCGAAATAGCTTTCGGTTCATACTTCTAAGCTCTCTTCCCATCTTCACTCCAAGTCCCAAAAACTCTGACATTCGTACATGACCCGGTTTACCAGCCTTGCACTGAATTATAATATCTAATTATGTTATGTCGTTATGTCACAATGCTCTTCTCACGATTGTTATCTGTGCTAGCCTTGGGTATTGTTACTGTGGAACTGCCACACGGAACAAAATGCTTCTAGATACTTGTCTCAGTGCTTATTTTGTAAGCCTAAAGAAATAAAGTTATTGACTTTTGACTTTTATTGGCTAATTTGGAGTAAAAATTTAAAAACTGAGATTTTTCTCGAAGAGAAGTTTCGTTTTGAAACACAGGGTTGCAGGTTCGATTTCTGCTCCTGGTAATTTTTTTAAAACTTTTTTGCAACTAAAAAACTGTACACATTACTCAAGAAAATAACAATTTATATAAAAAATATGACTAGTATTTACAATCGAAACAATTGAGCTAACTGCAGACTGCCCAAGATGCTGACTGCATTGCTCCGCACTGTATGGCAATGCTGATGCCCTGCGCCTGATACTCACCCGCTCTCGGGTCACGCAACGCTTCGACCAGACGCTCAGACATTTTTTTCTGAACCCGATACCCCATTGACCTAGGGCTAGGCTTGCTAGTTGGATACGTGCCAATAATCCTAACTTCCAGATATTTCAAATTTTCAATCAGGCTTTGATAGGCTCAAATGTAGATCTTTTGTACAATATGGTAACAATAAATACTGTTAAACTAGCCTAGAAAGTAAGCAAAATATTTAGCCTATCAAAGCTGTTTTTTTGTATAATTGTAATTTACAGAAGTAAAGCTTATCGACAGGAGACATACCACCAATGAGGGGAGTATCCCCACTTTACCCCATGTGATTAAAAATTGTAGATATTAAAATACTTCATCACAAACAGATGATAATATATAGTTTAGTTTAGTTGATATTGTATAAAGTAGCACTTTAATAATTAATTAAAATAATGATTTACTAGGGTACTTCTTGTCCAAGTGTAACAGATGTGAGAAAAATCTGTTTGCTCGAGTAATTTAGAATAATAGGCCGTTAACGACAGATTACACTGGCGTTACAATGCACACGTTATAATGAAATGCACATGTAATCAAAATACATACGTTTTATACAAAGTAAATTAGGTTTTATTTATGTAGGCTGGAGCAGTCTTCAGTTACATTTAAAACCGGTGATTTCATTTCAATTCGCTTGCAAATTAAAAGATAAAGATAAGATAAAGATCATTTATTGTCAATGGGCACACAATTAATAAATATACAAATGACACTTAGTAAGTGCTTTATGTCTGTAAAAGCTATCAGCAATAGAAGTACACTTTGTGTGTACAAACAGACATTACATATCACAAGTACAATGTACTAATATTAAATTACTTCACTAATCTTCTTCATTCTTACCCATACAAATCATCAAGTTATATGTCAGGCTTAGGTGCTCGTTTTACAACCAGTTGTTTCTTATTCACATTTACATATATGTACTTATTATATCCAGGTCGCCCGTTGCCCAGACTCTTATGAGGCTGGTGTCCTCGGGTGACCCAGGACCACTATACTCTTAAATACATTCAGATCTCTATAACTACATTTCTTTAAGCTCAAAAAAGTACATAGACAAGTCAGAAGTATATATATATATATATATAAATTAACAAACTTTGTAAAATGGAATTTAATATTAAATAGTAAATAAAGTGTTATTGATATTCTCTTAATTTTTTCATGTGTTGGCTTGTTGTAGGGTAATGTTTGTACCAAATTAGCATTAATATTAGATAATAAATCAGTTAGTTTGCTTTTCTTACCTGTTCACTGATATATATAACTATGTACTATATGTGTGTTGCTATACATATAATTATAGACTTAGATACCTACCTTGTAGTTCCGTTGCCTAAATCCGTCAAGTGAATACCTGGTGACCTGTAATACAGGTTCTTCGAACCTACTCCAGGCACCAGTCTTCACAAAACAGGTTTTGCCAACACCTACCTATTATAGTACCTATTAATCCTGTAACCATACTAGTGGACAAACCCTTTGTGAAGAAAAATAAATAAACATTTTATTATTATTATTATTATTACTTTAACATGTCAGATCGTTTTATTACAATTAAACACCTACGTTCGATTTTTAACGTGGTGATTACAACAATAATAATTGTAGTTCACACATTATAATTTGTCAAACGTAACTCCAAACCAATTCACACCACTCCAACTTCAATCCAAAATTCCTACATTCATCTAGTACTGTACGGTTCGGATGCAAGTCCTGTCGAGCTCGTAAATTTTTGAAGTAGCATTTTAAATCCTTAGAGGTTTTTCAAAGTGTGTGTTAGTACTACATAAAAAACAAAAATTCTTATTCATCTAATGCCAGAGATAGTCTCCAGCTCTTCAGAATCAGTTCATTGACTACTCTGACAGATGAGTCATGAGTCATGACGCGCCATTAGTTGGAACCACTCAAAGTGTTCCATCCAGGAAGTAGACATTGTGCTCCAACTCGTGTCTATGTAGTTTTATAGTTTTTCGCGCAAGGATTGAAATATCGGTATAGTGTGGACTTGGGACGATTTTTGACTCCTAAATCATCAACTCTTTTTTTTTTGTTTTATTACTATTTTAGGAGCACGCCTTCAAAGATTCAAAGATTTATTTGCGTCAAACATGGTATGCAGGTGGTATAAATATAAATGATGTACCGACTCATGTCTCGCCATAGTCTAGCATGCAATATTACAATAAAAATTAAGATTAAAAAATTCATTTATATCATAAAAATTCTTATCATTCAGCCATTTACACAATTTGATTTAGTTGTTCATTAATTTAAGTTCCTTTGGTATCTTATTATTTACTTTTATACACATCGACAAGCAGCTTTTACTATACTTAGCAGAATGTGGAGTTTCTTTAAGGACCAATCTATTCGGGTCTCTTCTCTGGGATAATTGTCACTTTCTGGAATTTTGAACTGTGGCCGTGGCGGTTTCGGCCGGCGCGGCTTAAGAATTGACCTTCCAACTCATGCCATGCAGTGTACGATCGTAAGTGTGATGATCGTTGTGTACTAGGCCGAGAGGGGGTGATTCTGGACCCTGAGGGGATTCACTTTTGTTTTACGACTTTGTAATTATTTTTTTTTCTACTTATTTTGAAAAACATAGTAATTCGTTTTTTTCATATTCGATTTATGAATTTTGAGATTTTTACTTTTTTTGAAAAAAATGCGACTTTTTTTCATATTTGTATGTGTGTTTTTTAACTTTATTCTTAAATTTTTTGGATTAAAAATGTAGATAAGTTTTTTCATAATAATTTCATGACAAAACAAACAGTTGCTGAAAGATCTAGCTGAAAATATTTGTAAAATATTTTGTAATATATGAAAAAGAGTGCGTAAAAGAACACGAACTAGAAGAAACTAAACTTGTTTTTTTTAATGAAATATAGTATTCGAAGTTCCAAAAATCGTTATTCACAAGTGGGTTTCAGAATCACCCCCTTGACACCCTGTATATTTCGCACGTTCCTGGAAAAAAGTAAGTTGTAAAGTCCACAGTCACAGTAGTGTATAAGAATACAGAGTTCACAAAAGTAATAACGCTAGCAGTAAAGGTATTTACTGTCCGAACGTTATGTTTTACGTATGCGCACGCGCGTGAAATGTAACGGCTTGCGTTCAGAGCTCAATTTCGCACAGCAAATGATCTAAAAGTTACACTTTAGAGCAAAGTTGCTATGACAATAAGCAATAAGAAATGTAAGATAGTACGTACGTTGCTTGGAAGGAATGAAGCGGTTGAAAATACTGGTTTTTGTATATAAATAATATAGTATTGTATATAAATAATGCTGGACAATTCACACAGCATTATATAGCCCCAAGCTAAGTAGAGCTGTGTTATGGGCACTAGATAACTGATATACATAATACAATACATTACATAGACAGATATTTTTTACTATACATAGAAAACGACCAGAACACCCGGAACAAATACCTGCAGATCGTACAAATGTTTGTCTCAAGGCGGGAATCGAACCCGCAACCTCTTACGTCGCAGGCGGACCTTCGCCCACCACGCCACTGAGGTCGTCAAAAATCATTTAACGCAAAAATTGAAGTGATGAGAAATCCACTAACACATTATTTGTTGTTTGATAATTTAAAGTTCCAAATTCTAGTTTCTACCAGCGTTTTTTGTAAGCCGAAAGATATAAACGTAAATTTCTGAAAGTAAACGAAAAATTGTGTTTATTAATTATTTCCTACTGTCGCGAAACGAGCACAAATAGAGGTTAACAACTTTGGTTTTCTACTTCGCAGGCCTCAGTTTTTATTTAGTCCTCGTCGGCCACTTCTGGACACTCTTTTATTAATTACTAGCAGCGCCTCACGGTTTCACCCGCGTAGTTCCCGTTCCCGTAGGAATTTCGGGATAAAAAGTAGCCTATGTCCTATTCCAGACTATAATCTATCTCTGTGCCAAATTTCATCCAGATCCGTTTTGCCGTTCTGGCGTGATAAAGTAACAAACATCTATCCATCTATCTATCCATCCATCCAAACTTTGACATTTATAATATTAGTAGGATAGTAGGATTAAATAGACTAAATTGAATTTCTAAATTACTAAATACCTTGGAATGAATGAATTTAAAAATGAATGAATGAACAAATGTACTCTTTATTGCACTCATAATATAGATACCTACTGTTTTTTTTAGGAAGTTGTGAAGAAGTGAAGTGACGAAAGTTTCATCATCATCCCCAGCGCTGGGTGAATTTCGCAATTACTTAGGCCTTCCGAAGTTTATGCCATCCATCATGGTTCCGCGCTAGCAAAAGCTTCAAGAATTTATATCACAACCTATCAGCCCAATAATAACCAACCCAGTCCTTCCACGGTTCCCACACGTTAATCAATTTAGGATTTGCAAACTATGACGAATCTTTAAATAAACATTCGCGCAATCCTTTCTATCGATGATCGATGATCGGCGAGGAGAAATGGATTTTAGAATTTTGAATAAGAATTTGTGGGGCGTGCCTTTGATGTCATAATTTGGGAAATAATCCAGTTAGGGCGTAGAAAACGAATTTGGATAAAAAGGGTCTGAATTTTTGGTTTCATCTTTGACTAGCTCTACGTAAACTCACTAGAGCTCGTTTTTTCGAAGTCGATTAGAAAACATGCCGAACATGTTTTTAAAACCGACTTAGAAACGAAAAATGGCGTTTGTAATTTGATGTTAAGATTTTGATGATTCTTTCGGTTTTGTATAACAAATAACCTGGGAAGCACCCTGGTTATTCCTCCTAAAGCAGTGTAAATAATTCAGAATTCAATTTTTTTTGTTTATATAAAAAACATCAAATTATTTTAGTATCAAAATTTGCTTTACGTCAAATCAGGATCCGGTAGTTTTTTGTGAAAGTTTACAAAGCTGTTCACCATCCCTTTTAAATAATTAAATTAAATTATTGAAACACAGGTCAGATTGTCAGATCAGGAATCCAGATTGTAGCCCTAAATGTGAACATAACATGATTTTGCGTTGGAAACATAGATTAAATCAACTACCCTAAAATCAAGTAATTATTGCAAATTACAAAATGTTGATGCTAAAAGAATTAATGACGAAGTTCTGTTTGGATCCGCGAGGATGGCCGTTGGCAATCTCCACCAACTATAGCTAGCTAGCACCTGTTGGATTGTTCTTTTCTGGAGCGAGCATCAATTTTCTTTATCCACTGGCTTTTTGCCGCTCGAAAGATGTCACAATGAATGAAAAAAAGGTATCCTTTTTTAAAAAAATACTATTATAGTACAAAAAAAAACTCTTCCTACAAACTTTGTATTGACTTCTGCACTGGTGAATGACCAGAGTTGTTTTCGTACATCTAATTCTATAATTAGACAAATTCTCACCACTCTTTGACTCGGCATGATATGATTGATTGATTGATTCGTTTCATTGATTGAGTCGTTGCTCTTTCCTCAATTATTCTTGTTGCATCTCTATGCCTCTATGATAAAAGAGTAACACCGATTTGAGTAGGTACCTACCTAACAAGGTTTAAGCCTTCTGAGAAACACACGGTCGTACAATTTAAATTAGACCTACCATAGATTTTTTTTTTACCATAGATTAGTATATTCTAAGGTTATTTTCGCGAGAACTCATAATGAAACACTGTTTTAACCGGATTTATCGCGTATATTTTATATTTTGTTTATAACTTGACGTTTTGGAGGTTTTCCATGGTCACAGGCAGACTGAGGTGACAATTTTGCATTATCTACCGTCAATTATACAACTTTAATGATTGACGGTAGATGTGCAAAATTCAAATTACTTGTAAAGACAAATGTCACCTCAGTCTGCCTGTGACCATGGAAGCTGAAAAGCCTCCGAAACGTCAGGTTATAAACAAAATATAAAATATACGCGATCAATCCGGTTAAAACAGTGTTTTAGTACCATAGATTACTGAAAAAAATATTAGAGCGAATCAGCGCCTTACAACGCTCCTACCTAGGCATATTAAGAGGAACTTCTTTTCGCATTATGACGACAATCCAATAGTTCCTTACGAATTCTTTGACAAATAAGCGGTAGTAAACTGTCACGTTCTCAAAAACTATTCCGTTTTGATAATCAGTAAAGTCTCAGATGGCTGCCGCGGAATATTTTGATAAAAATCATTTTGCAAATGCCTGGTCCATCCGTACCTACCATGACAGGAACTCTACTTACTTTTCGGCTAGGTAGATGATGTTGTCTGAAACTTATCTATATAACGGAGTAGGCTCATTATTTGTTAACTGCGGAGGTAATGCCAGATGGAAATACAGCTCTGAAACACAGACCCCGCTAGGGCTTATATCTACACGAATCGCGAGACCGCTTTTACATGGATTCTATGATCTTCTTGTACCAATCTGCTACTCAAACTCTACTAGGCACTTATCTGAATCTTTTCCATTTCTTCTCTCCTCCTGTCCAATTGATCCAACGTCAAAACATAGACGCTTGAGAGTCGCATAGAGTAGAATAGGTGCATTGCAAAGGATTAATAAGGTTTTAACTACGAAATATATATAACTCATCTATTTTTTTTTAATTTGGAGCCACTTAAGTAGCTACTAATAAAGTATGTTTCCAAATTAGAGCATAATACTGAAGGGGGGTAGTCACGTGCTACCACAGATTAATATTTAGTGATGAAACCAAGGCGCAAACGATTTTTTTTGGCGTATTTTTTTAACTGTTCTTACAGCCGTTCGTGTAAAAATATGTGGGTACGTCCGTAATATCATCCCGTATGTTTTCCTCTCAGGGTACAAAAGTCGCAAGTCCGAACAACCGAGTAAGCACCACTAATTGGATCAAATCAAATTCTAATTATACCAGACCAGAACATACGGATCCCTGCGCTCGTAAGCCAATTTGTGAATCGCAGCTCTTAATACCTGGATGATTGTGAGTTTTTTATATTGTTGGGCTACTGGGTAAGGCTGCGTGCATACTGATAATTCAAGTAAACTTGGAAGAAATGTAAACTAACCCTAAAAAGTCAGGAAAATTGGAAAAAATATGCAGGTAATTTAACAAAAATAAATCAAATGGCAATTAGAAGATATGCAAAACTTAAGCAGAGACTCTTAACTATTTAATGAAAATTGATGCAACTGGTATTTGAAACTAAAATCGTCGTGGGTTTCCATTTTTTTAAATCGGTTTGTAAGCTTATTACTTAACTTTATTATGTTTTATCAAGCATTGTAATGTACACACAGCTTTAGGATTCAACAGTAGCCACAATTAGTTTTGGAGATCGTTACAAAAATCGCTTTTCAAAACCGATCGTTGTCGGGTTCCGTCCAAATTGAAACACGGACAAATAAAATAAATAAATTGAAACGTCATAGAAATTAAACAAAAATGACGGCACGATGAAAGCTTTTAATCTTGTTCGTAATAGTTTAGTGCGCGTACGCATGTTATAAATACAAAGCATTGAGTATAAAAAAGTTAAAAGTTCGTAATAACTCATACCTTAGGTAAAATCATCTTTATTATCAAAGCGATAAAGTAGGTATTTGTCCTACATTGAAACAGTGAAACATTATCTTCAGGGTGTAAAAATAGGATTTTGTTAAATTATTATAGGTTTTGTAGCATAGCATTAGCATAGCATTTTAGCGTAAGCGTTTAACGTGAAAAAACAACTGAAATCACACATTACGTGTGTGACACGAATGTGTTGTTTAAGTTGTAAAAAAATGTTGGTTTTAATCCGAAAATAGTTGAAAATTAAAGTGTTTTCAGTACTCCGAAAAAGAACCAGTATGCGATTAACATAATTGTGAACAGCATAATAGAAATATCGCTGTTTCTATCACAGATGCTCTGACCGTTTTATCGTTCATCTCGATAAAACAAACCGTTAAACCATCCCCGTAGCATCCCGGGACTCAAACCCGCATCTGATTCATATCAAACGTTTAGCTCGTGTCGACGCATACGTAACAGAAATCATAAAAAACTCCTGTCATGCGTCTCAGGGTCTAGGACCCTATTCTGAACATAATATACATGTTAGGCACAAAAAGTCGAAAAGGTGACAATTCCAAACAGGTTTTCAAACTTTTATCGAATGGCCTTTGAGCCTAAAATTGTATCGATAACAAAGACAATGTACTAGTAGTATTGATTTAACGCATGTCCAAGAAGTTACACTGCAGCAAAGTTTTTCAAAACTTTATGCATTTATTATTAAAACACAAAAGATGTTTATTAAAGTATCACCGTAAATCTAATTCGAATTAGTATGCTTATGCACTGGAACTAATTTATGCAAAATGTCAGTTTACATCTAACAAATTACTTAATTGCTGGTCTGATGCAAACAAAAAGAATAAACATTTTTGAATATATCACAATAAAAAGGAAAAACTTGAAAATAAAAAAGGTAGGTAGGTCATAATGTCAGACAAAGATTTTTCAACGCAATACACAATTCAGACGTACTGTTTTATATTACGAAAACCAAACTGAGGTGTGTTATAATACCTACTTGTCATTGTAAAGGAAGGGTTTTGAAACGTAACCCTTACGACCGGCCCGATATCTCGAATAAATAATATCGAATATGCTGTCCCTATTATCACCTTATTTCACGAACACCGAGAATAGAACCTTCATGGGGAAACATTGCCCAAAGCACACAACGGCAACAGACAGTTACAGATTACCACCCCTTTATTACAATCATATTAAGATATCATCTGGTCGACAAAAAGTCACCTTTTCACTGCGTTTAATCCTTTCATTCATTCGTTGAGAATTGCTACCCGTTATGGGACATTTAAATTTAGACGTCAAAAATATAAAATGAGAAAACGCTTCACTCAAAATTCAACGCTATCGTGGTAAGGTAGAATTGAGATTGATACGCGATGTTTATTGGAGGATTATAAGTCTGTGTTTACTATTAAAGTCGTATAAAAAGGATATTTATTTGCTTTAAGAACAATAGAGTACATTTTGAAGGGAAGTTACTTGTTCTGGAACAGTGCAAACTGAATATGGTAGCTTTGAACTTGAAAATTTGATTGAAATCTTATAAAGTAGGTACTTTAAAAATATGAATAATAATGGATATATAAGACAGCATCTTCTGGCCCAAAAGTAAAGGAACATCGTTTTACAAAAAAATCACGTCACAACTTAAAAACATTGTTTGTTTTATGAAACAAAGTTTTAAAATGTTTTCGTCTACATCCATTAAGTTAATCGTTGTCCATAGCACAGAGCAATAATTTAATATCGTATTTTAATATACATGTTTAAGTTTTTTTTATTATCAATAGACCTTCGTTTGACCACAATCTCACATGATGGTAGTGGCGATGTGGCGGACAATGTATCACGAAGGCTTAGAAGAATATGTGAATAGGAATTCACACTTTGAAGAGACCCAAGTTGTAATTGACCGCTTGGTTTTATAGGCATACCTAATACCAAGTCTCCCAAGTTCCGACATTAAGTTGTTAACTATAAAATAATAATTATCGTGAACAAAGGTTCGTAAGATGCTATCTCTGGCCCGAGTAGATTGCACCTGACAACGATCAACTTAACACATTTCAGTTTCATTTCCTCCATGTAAATTGTTTTTGATATTATTATCAGATTTATAATTGAAAATTTAAAGGGCAGGTTGCGAAATAAGTTTCAGTTTGTCAAAAAAATATGTACAATAGGAATATTATTTTTGCAAAAATATAATAGGTATGTATATTATTAAAGGTGTGATCCAGTATCTGCTTACGACTGCAGGCAGATACTGGATGTGACAAGCTGAAGACAGGGCGTGAAACACCCTGAGGGTTTTAGTGGGTTGGAGTCCCACATAATCGTACTGCCTCTCCGTGGCTGTACGATATGCGTGCGCATTTCCCTCAGGACAATAAAAATAAAATAAAAAAAAAGGGCGCTATGGCGCTCATTAGGGAACACCTATGTCCAGTAGTGGAACAATAGTGTGTATGTAGGTTGATGCTGATGATGATGACACCAATTTGAATGGTGCAGGACAGGATCTAGTAGCGATCATTTGTTATGGAGGTCAAAATCCACTTCAGGGTTGATGTTCGTATACATTTGCCAGAATAAACACAGGTAGGTACTAACGATGCCCACGATACTTAATCAGAGAAAAAACAAAATTGTAGCAAATCACCATTATTGAAGACCTACCAAAATATTGAATAGCGTGGTGATGGTGCAAAGTATTCTAGAACTACTCTGAAAATAAAATGTAATTGTTCAATTGACGAACAACTCTGAAAATAAATTTAATTGTTCAATAAAAGTTAATCATTTGATTCCACTGGTAGATGGTTTTGTTTCCCGTTGCAGACAAAAGCTCCTAAATTTCAGAAGTTCAATAAATAAGAACATTACTTTTTTCCTCTGCCGACGAAAAATCTTTCGTTTAATTTTGCCTTATTACATTTTTTCAATTTATTCCCCCTTAGAATCATTGCTGAGTTGATTGTCCAGCATTTTTTTTATTTATTACGATAAAAAAAACGCGACTCGGCAACCGTAGGGTAGGAAGCCCTCCGACCAGATGGGATGACGATTTGCGAAAGGCTGCTGGCAGATGCTGGATGCGGCAAGCTGAAGACAGGGCGCAATGGTGCTCATTAGGGGAGGCCTATGTCCAGCAGTGAACTAATACAGGCTGATGATGATGCTGATGAAGATAAAAAAATGTGTAGCTGTTCTCAAGCAGGTAATACGTTCATTACGCATGTAATTTATAGTATTTTTATTTTAATAGTGAAAAATTTATAGTAAAATAGGTAATACGTTTTTGTAGATGCAATTCTCGCAGAATATATAGCACTGTCGGATGTAGTCGTAGGTACACATGTGCAGAGTGGTTCATCCTTGCAGACCGCACGATTTATTAAGGTCAATGCTTTTTTACAAGAATAATTGAATACGGCTGCATGCTGGGACGAATTATGAGTTTTTGCGTTGAGAGCAAAAAGTACTTCAAACAAGAAAAAAGTATATAAAGTAGATTAATGGATTCTGTTTTGATGAAGATTTAAAGGTGAAACTAAATTACATGTTTTGCGTGGATGACATTTTATGAAGGTTATCAGTTGGTACTCTGAGCATTAGATGAGATTGGAACGATGTATTCAAATCGTTTGATCTGTGAATTAACAAAAAAACTTTTTTTTAGTACGTAAGTTTTACCTCGGTCTGATTTTTTTTGTTGGTTGGCCTGGTGGGTTTGGGGACCAACGGCACGGTCCGAATCTATGTCTCTTTTGTCGTAAGCAACTAAAGTTCTCGCAGGTACTAAATTAGTTTTTGTAAGTATATTTAATACTTTTAGTAGGTACAGCAAAGCGCTGTCGCATGGTAGTAGTGGTAGTAGCTACATAGTGGAATGAAAACCGTAGAATAACTTGACAAAAACTTTTTCAACAACAGCAGACATCGCGGAAGCTTTAGAGAATTACGTATATTTTTATCTTCATTCTTATATCTAAGTGTACATTGAATAGCGAAGGTGCGGGAACAGGGAAGCCCATAATTGGTGTTAAATCAACAACGGCTAAATCCTGCGTGAATAGAATCTGCGAATCGCAGATGACCGCGGGTTTGCCGGCGATGCTATCGGTGAACACCTAGCGCTGGCCAAGAAGATCGAACATACATTACAGTTTGGATGTGGTGCTTTAATAAGCTAAGAGGTCTATTCTTTAAATCAATAAATATTGCTGGACAATCCACCTAGCAGTATCTATCGGTATCCCCACTGTGATCAGCTTGTGTTATGGGTACCTACTAGATTACATTACCTAGAAATAAATTTTTTACTAGGAATACCTACATAGCAAATATCCAGAACAAAGAAAGTACTCTCTTATCTCTCTCGTACTTCTTTGAATGTTGCGCTCGTATTTCTCTTTCTTTCATACATAATTTTAATATTATGAAAGAGATTCGAAAGGATCTCTGTCTGTCTATCTGTTCTATTACTTTTTCACGCATAAACGGCTGAAATGATCTTAATGAAATTTAGCAGGGAGGAAGATAGTATCCCGGGGACGGACATAGGCATAATATCCCGGAAAATCACGAGCCAAGCCTCGTGGCTTTGCTTCCGATTTTCCGGGATATTATGCCTATGTCCATCCCCGGGATACATAGAATACTAGCAGAAGCTAGTATTCTATGTTTATTATTACACTTCGTTGTTGGACCAATTAAAGCACGACTTAATTGGTAACTTTGATGACTCGCTTGTATAGTTTTCCAAAAAGATTTTCTGCTTTACGGATATTTAGGCCTCAATTATGAAAGGTTTCTCCGTCATTGATCTAGGTAAGCTTGAGTAATTTAAAGCTTAGGTCATACAAAAGCGTTACTCAATCATAGATCGATAACTGATCAAGCTTTTGTACTCATAATACAGGTCTTACTTTAAGTATTACTAAGGTTGACTCAGGAAAACCTATAAAATCTTTGAAAACCGAAATGCGTCCTCCATTCCCGCCTCCACGTCCCCTCGGAATTTCCCGGCGAATCGGCGCGGGGCGGCGCGGGCGCACGTAATTGCAGCTTATCGACCATTGTTCCGCTAAGCAGCACAAGGCTGGACGGCTGGACGAGCGTCTGTCTGTATGTATGCATCACTAGACGTACTCACTAGCTAGTATACAGTTGATTGTCTTATCTTAAAATAAATAATGCTGGATAATCCACACAGCTTTATCTTGCCCTAATGTAAGCACAGCTTTTGAAGAAAAGACGAAATTCTTTAGTGATCGTCCAGGGTCTTTCGGACTTTTTCCAGACTTTTCTAGTGGATGGCTGGATGTGCGAGAGTCTGTCTGTATGTATGCATCACTAGCATACCTATACTTTTTGGATCTTGGATACTTCTTCACGTCCATTGCTAAATTGAGCCTTTTGCTTAACATAGACCTGCGTGATTTCAGGTGAGATTGTGGTCATACGATGGTCTATAGATAACCAATAAAAAAGAAATAATAGGTCAAGTGCGAGTCGGACTCGCGCATCATCATCGCTCCGAATAATTATAAGAGCTTGCATCTTGCCAATTTTATGATTCTATGTCAACGGGAAGTACCAGGTTTTTGGTCCATGGCGAAAATATTTTTTTTTTACTAATGTATAAAGTTACGACCATTAGATTTTTTTCCTTTATAAGACCTTGCTTTTTGCCAAATTTCATGATTATAGTTCAACAGGAAAATCCTGTAGGTTTCGTGTGCATCTATATTCGTTGGAAATTTAAAAAAATATGGGCATACACATTTTTATTCACGGCTCCAAGAGGTTACGGACCTCAGCAATTGATGAAAAAATCTGTATGGGATTTGCGTAGATTCCGGTCCAAACGATAGAGGCGCGCGCTGGACCAAATGTCATAGACAAAGTAGATGTCACGATCACGTCTCCATACTATTAATTTTTATTTAAACATATATATATTAGGTACGTTTTATGTTTTTATACAACTAAAACACGTGGAAGTTGCGGGCTGAAGCAATATTTTTTTATAAATCTTTTACGAAATGGATGAGAAAACTGACACCGTTTTTTTTTGTTTGCATTGGCCCTTCATTTCACCCCAAATACGTATCATCTCACTAATATTATAAAGAGGAAAGATTTTTTGTTTGTTTATTTGAATTGAAAAGGCTCCGAAACTACTGGACCGATTTGAAAATTTCATTCAACATTAGAATCCTCATTACCTCTGATGGACATAGGCTCTACCATATAGCCGTGCGAAGCCGTGGCGGACCGCTAGTATTGAATAACTAAGCGACGCTTGTAATTTACCTACGTAATTTTTCTTTTGATAAATTAAAAAAAATTACACTCAAACAACAAAAACTACTTCAATGCATCTGAACCTCAAATAAACAATTTGAACTTCACTTTTTCGGCATTAAGTATCCTTTGTCTACATACGCATTATACAAATTACAATTACCAACAATAAAATGAGTAATTAAACACAAACAATATGGAGACAAAAAGCAAAGCCTAAACACGGCCTTGGCTGTCCTTTCCCGGCGCGGCGGCTCCTCGACAATAATCAATAAACTGCATATGAATGCATGTAATCGATTGTATTGTCTTACCTAGAGAGGTAGTTCTCGTATAGAAGCGAAACTCTAAAGTCATCTTACCCATTGTAGCCGTAGCTTCTTTGTCTATAATATCTACTAATATTATAAAGAGGTAAAGTCTGTGAGTTTGTGTTGTAGGGGGTAATCTCTGGATCTACTGCACCAATTTTGTTTATATTAACGATATATTAACCCAAAAATGGGATACATGAAATGCGCACGGGCGAAGCCGCGGGTAAGTTATAAATGTAATGGAAAAATACCGTAACGAGATTGACTTTAAAGACTAGGTTCGCCAATCTCGACCAATATGTGAGCATGTGGTTATTTTATCAACGTTTCAAATGTTTATTAGGCGCTAATGAGAATTACCGGTAATTGTAGCAATTATGCTACAAAATATAGGTACAATACTCATTGTGTTGGTTTACCGCATTCCCAGTGCCAGTGATGTGACGACGACAGACATTAACGTCGATAAATCAGTGTTTCTTACCATTTATCTTTTGTTTCAGATGCTGCAGGCGCCTTCTGTGAAACCCCTGCGATACGGAATTACATCTCTATGTTCCTGAAATTCAAACAATAACATTTGTAACTCGAAGCTTTTTCTTTATTTTGGCTCCCCAAGAATATGCAGATCGGAGTTCCACATCTACGCATTAGTTCCTGTGATGCATGAGGGCCGTTCCATTGTCAAGTTTTTTCCACATTTCCACAGAGAAGGGCCTGTGAACTAAGGCGGCACAAGGTCGCTTCTCGCCTCACGAGTTATTGCCTATTCTTAGGCCTAAACTAACGAAAATTATGAACGAGATAAAATAAGCCATAAAACTAGCTTAATAACTAAATATATCGAAGGCTCTTTTAGGACTAAATGAAGCTTCGAATAATAGTGCTTCGTACCCAGATAGGAAAAACTCACTGCATCTCGCGCACTAATGAAATGACGGTATAGTTTAATGTCCTTCAACATGGTCCATGCCTATAACAGACCTTACTTACTCTCTCTCTCTCTCTCTCTCTCTAACTAAAAAGAGAGAGTCTTTTGTCTATAAATTCACTATAATTTTATAATCCCTATCTGATCTAGACAACAATCCCCGTGCTTGCCCTACAGGTCCTCGTTTTTCTGATATTTGACCGGAAAAATCTTTAAAATGACATCATACAAGTATTCAAGTATTAACGGTTGCCTGGAAGAAATCGCTGCTAAGCGATAAGGCCACCCATTGTACTATTATGTTTAATGTTTATATCTGTTTCTTTTTGCTTTATTTTGTGGTGTACCATAAAGAATATTGTACTGTATTCAGTACATTCTGCTAGTTTTACTTTTCAGAGCTCGTACTATTATTGAGTTTTATGTAGTGCCTCTATTGTTCTTATACAGAAAAACTTAGAAATAAACTTAGAGTCACTTAGAAATAAAAGCCATCATATGGAACCCTCATGAAGCTAAGTACAAGCGAATGGTGGAAAAAATCAAAATAAATTTGCTCGCTTTGTTTATTTAAAAGAGTATGGAGTTTATCGTACTACCCATTGATGTACCCGAGTCTGTTCGTGCTAGGCATGGTAGGATACTGCAGGCTGTCGGTGCGGAGAGACGTGGCGCTGGTGAAGTACATGGTCCGCGTGCTGCGTGGGGAGCTGCACCACCCGGCGGTACTAACGGCGCTGCGGCTGCGCGCGCCTAACAATTACTTGGGCGCGCGCCGCCGCCCTGCCATGCTGGAGGTGCCCAGCTGTAGGACCAACCTACTTAAATTTGCTCCCATGTCAAAAATTCAAAATTCAAACTGCTTTATTTCCTTTAGACATGTGCGCTATCTATTTACTGAATATCCTGTCCGAAAACAGCGTAGGTACGAGTATATTTTATCAAAACCTGCCGAAAGTCATGGTAATGGCACAGCTCGTGATGGAAGCAAAATGTGTTCTGGATTAATCTATTTACTACTTGCATTTACCTTAGATAAGTTTAGAATCTTCTTGTATTTACCATTTAAGTAGATCGAGCATCGCCTTAGGGTAAAAAAAAACTTGTTTGATGATGATAAATAAATAAATAAAAAAACTATTAAATAAGCTAAAATCTAATAAAAGGGTCACTTATATTAAAACTTATTTGAATAATAAAGTTTGAAATAAAAACTTTGAAACTTAAAGCTAAATTGTTATTCTAAATTCACAAAATATTATCCTCGTGACTTAGCAAACATTTGTATCTAAGTGTTTGTGATTTTCAAATTAAATCAATATTTAATTTAACGTCCAGTCATGGTTATTATTGATTTCGTTTTTGTTACAATCAGAACTGAATCTCACGTGAGCGTTGTTGTTGGTTTGTTTTAAGGATCTTATTAAGCCTTATTGCTAGCGCGTTCAACCGCGTGATTACGGGTTCAAATCTCGAGTCGGAACATTTTAATTAAAATTAAAGTAGAAAAATAATTTCTACTGGGATTTTTCAAGTATCAAAAATTCCCAGTCCTATTCCGGAGTCAGCAAGTTGGCGGTGTTGTAACACCGCTAACTTGCTGACTCCATGCTGACTCCATACATGCGCACGCACGACATGAAGCCTCCCTACGACAGCACAAATAGCAGTCCTGAGCCGTCCCCATCCATCGACTCCCGGTTCCGCTACCATGGCGTCGGTCCATTCACTGAATTGTCTCCCAATGTAATTACCATAATCAATATAATGCTTGGCCGGTTTGATGATCGCAGTGAAGGTGTTAAAAAACTAGGATTATGATATAAAAATGTTCCAGTTCTTTTCCCTATTCTAATTAATAGAGCGATGTGCGCGGCTCCGCTCGGTAATTATCTACAGATAGGTTCCTTGTACCTAACTACTTTGTAATAAATGTCTGCAAGTAACGGCGAGGGGGAAAGTGTTTGGCAAGAACTTGAGGTATGGGGGCCGATGGAAGATTCAGTTTCGGGTTCATATTATTATGAAGATTCAAGGGAAATACTAAGTAAATTATGCATAGTAGTTAAAATTTTAAGTTTAGTTTAAATTCTTACTTATTTTTCGGAATATCTTTCATCTCAACTGAACTCTAACCAAAACTATCCAAGCGGCGGGAATCCCTTTTAAGTCTCAGTGAACCTTCGCTACTGATATCATAAATAATTACCTTCATTACCGTAGTCTGAAAAGGAAAAATTGTTAGCCATTTTAATAAAGCTCTGCGAGTTAATATTGGTTAAAAATATTTTGTTTATTATCCACTTGCTAGGCAAACGCTCCAAAAATATTCCACGATTTATCATTATTTACTTGTAAATTAAAATTTCACATTTTGTTTACAGTTTACGTTAACAAAGAAAATTGCAAAGAAACAATTTAAACAGTTGAGCTAGTTGGCAAGCTGCATACCAGCCGGAAAAGTAGCTCGTTTAAGTTTAATTAAGTTAAATGTAGGTACGTTTGTATGAAATGTATGTATGAATGTAAGTATAAAATGCGCCTGTCTGTATGGGTCTTCATTTCCGTGCTCGTCTGTACCGGCCTGCCCTCGGCTCAGGTTACCGATTCACAGCCGTTCCAATCGCTTTTTATCGATATCGATGAACATCGCCTACACTATCGAATATCGATGTTATGACATGTGACGACGATCTTGTCAGCTTGTCATCCTTTCGATTTCTCGAGTTCTAGTAGGTTGTTTTATTTTATCGATTTGACCTAAACGGTTGTTTATTTTTAATCGTAGATATATCTATTTTCTGGTATTCAGATGATCTCATAGTGTTGGTAATTGACTCTTGTGAGGTTAATTCCGATAAATTTTGGCCTACAAGGATATAAAAACGATACCGACTCAGATTTTTTAAGCTTAGGAGTAGGCTAATGCATCTTTTTATTGTTTTTTCTGCATTGCATTCTTTTGATTATTTTTGTACAAAACGTGCCTAAGCCTGTTTTTCTTTTAATAAAAATTTTAATCTTTTCTAGAGAAACTCAAAGATATATAATATCCTTCAAAAAATTTACTTGCATTTCAAATATTTTCTGAAAATTTATACAGGCTGAAGTAGTTACTTTGTAATACCTAGATAGACATTACACCTAGGTATAACAAAGTAACCACTAGATATACACAAAACTCAAAAAGCACTACATTAGAATTCATTCAAAAAATGAAAAATTCGCTGTTTTTCCGTTATCTCAAAAAATAGTGTAAGTTTCTAATTAACGATAAAATAACCTTAAAGATATTATACAAGATAAAAAGCCTCAGAACTTGAACAGGCTTTTAAACGATTCGTTTTATCTAGTTTACTCATATTTAAATGTGTTTGATATCTAAACGACGCCATAACACAGCTTTTAAGTTCAAACGGGGCATTAACAAGTTTTCTCGATCTATTCACGAATAAAACGGAAAATCTATATTCACTATTTTGCACTGTGACTGACTGACTGGAGTAGGCCTTCATTTGTTGGCAGCCGATTACTTCATGGCATTGGGGTTAGATAGAAAGGCTTATTCCAGTTTTCCCCCTTGACAAATCCACCTTGAGGGGGAAAACTGGAATTGGAAAATGTTTTTTTTTTTTTTTCAGAAATCCCACTCACCCTTTTTTCAAATAACAAATATAAATAACTGAACGGTGACGTCACAGAAAAAGGGAAGCGTTATTATCAGCCGAATCTGAGTGCAGTTTTTTTTTTTTTTTTTGTTAAATTGTTATTTAATTTAATTTAATTATTTGAATAAAACATATTTTTACGGTAATGAAAAAACATAAATAAACGAAAAATATCCAAAATATGAATATACTCTACAGACTATTATGATTACTCTGTATGAGGCAGAGTAGCGCTCGCGTCTAAACACGAGTTTTATTTAGTGAGAGCGAGGAGTCGATGCATTCTCAACACCAAGGTCTTAGGATAGAGTACTATACTTAAAGGTTATTTTAATTTTATACGTTAAGAGATAACCTAATTAGTTTTAAGTATTCTGTTAAACTGCTGAAACCATTTTGGAAATAAATACTTTTATTATTATTATGTGTTTCTTATTTCCATGATCTTGGGCTATATACTTATCTGGTCCTATGGGACGCATGCGTGGGGCCGAAGCTAACAGCACAGAGGCCCTTCATGAGAGTTAATCTAAAGGCGAGGGCTACACTTAGCGGGTATCATCCTTGTACAATATACTACACTACACTCTATACTCGCTTGTACAATATGATACACTACACTCTATACTCGCTTGTACTATTATTAAACTCTAGATTGTATACAAAAATATGCATGTATATAAAAATAAGACAAGGGCAAAGTCGTGTGCCGCTCGCTAGTCGATTTGATTGTGCTCACGTTGAATACAGTGTTAATCTCGTGGTCAAAGAGGTGCGCTACTAAATGCAATCTAGATGAATGAACGCAGTCATCAGTCAAAAGAGCTTTGATCATGATATCTGAGTGAGATCTCGATGCTCTTTTGACGCAGGCGCATCGCGGACGCGGATTGTGGAGCTTAGAGGAGTTTTAAATTGTCGACTATTTTGTTTAGTGAGCAATATCGGTTGTCTGGTTTTGGCGGTTTTATAAAGTTTCATTCAAAGTCTATGAAACCAAAAATATACCACTCACTCCTATTACACATTAATAAGTTCAGAGTTCCGTAACAAATTACTAAGCTGGAGGAAGTTTTTGTAAGAGAACCCACCTAATAAAATACACCAAACAGCATTTACTATTGTATTAATTTTGATATAAACTATTGAACTGAAATAAAGGTTTTTTTTTTAATTTTTATGATTCTTAATGTTCTCAACGGAGTGTGCAATTGTTATTCTGAAATCGTCAAGTCAGATGAATTCTTCGTTATTGACAGACAAAACTTAGTCGTTGACCAGATGTAATTTAAATGCACATTTTCCATTGTGCTGTGCGGCAAAGGTATTGGATGTGGGAGCGCCAACATTAACTAATCTTTGAAACAGCGAGGTCCTAAAGTGTAAGTCTGAAAGTATAAATCAATTTAAAATTAAAAAAGTTGGACAATCCACACAACGTTATCTAGCCCCAAACTAAGCAGGGCTTGTATTTTGGGTACCTACTACATGACTGATACATATAAGTACTTAAAACAAAATATTACATAGATAGATTTTTTATTATACATATAAATATCCCCCATAACAAATATTTGCAGATCGTACAAATATTTGTCCTGAGGCTGGAACCGAACCCGCAACCTCCTGCGTCTCAGGCGGACCTTCACCCGCCGCGCCACATCGTTTGTCTAGTGTGTACATGTACAGGTACATATAGATACATTACTTACCTACATGTTTGTGCTGTACCGCAGATAGGTGCTACCAGTATAGGTTGTACATTCTCACAGATTCACATTACTGTATGCATTAGATAAGTAGTTGTATCAGCCATTATGCTATGAATTATGGCTATCGACCATATCGCATCCAATAACAAGTTCGTGGCCTAATTGGCAGACAATCAAATGCAAAACGTATGCAAATCACGCTTTTTACTACCTAGACCTTATTATGCGCCTTTGTATTAAGTGGACTACGTTGGGTTGTCTTGGAAAGATACCATGTCAATAGTCTACCCAGCTTGTTTTGCCATGGTATGGTACTACTTCTTTGCGGGTGCTCGAAATGGGAATAAAGTAGGTGCTCTAAATGTGGGATTCTTTGAATTGCTTCTGCAGGTTTACCGAGGAAGGAGCTTTGATGGGTTGAAGAGCTTTTTGTGAAGTGCGAGGGTATGCAAACTAGACCCCTGTTTATTAAGGACTGTTTGAACATGTATAACGAGTGGTATCATTACCACTCGTTATACATGTGGGTAGAACTTATTCACCCTGGATTTGAAGACTCGAAGATTTGTGCTCGGGCGGGAAAACAGACGTTGGAAGCTCATTTCACTGTTTGGCCGTGCTTATTATGAATGTAGAGCTAAATTTTTTGGTTCGACACTGAGGTACCAGGTAGGTACGGGTGATATTTTTAGTAGAACTTCCCCGTAGAGCCTTCAACTGGAGCCCTAAAAGTCATATCCTTCCAAGGCCCATGCCACCCAGACTCCACACATACATCCTGTGTTACAGACATACAGACGCGGACAGTCTTAAGCCCTGAAATATTGCGGCCAGGCCTGCATTAACCACGGCAAATTGCCCAGCCTGACAGAAATCCGAGGACTGGCTGTAAGGTTGCAAGATATGGATGTGGCATTATCGGGGGGGTTGGTAGGCACAAGGGCTTGATGATTTTAAGTTCAAAATTATTCAATAAATTTTAAAAAACCACGAAAACGAAATCAAAATCTGCGATTGAGTATTAAAATATCTACTTTTCAATGAATAAATTTCACAACAAAAACATAAAAAATACAGAAATGAATACACAGATATATTTCTATATCAATAGAGAATACAAATAAAAATAATTCGCTTTTTTGAAGGCAAACTCAAACACAATAACTTTTTTATTACGCTTAAAAATAAGCACTTAAAAAAGTTAAATTTTATACTTTAAAGTCCATAATTATACCCTATATTGTCAGAGGCTTTCGAAATTTAGCTTGTTTATTTTAATACGTATGTTGGAGTTATTGTAACCCTGGAGCCTCCACAATTAGTAGCTCCGTTGAACCCGCGACCTACCGTCCACTACCTGCCTAACCCACCACTCGTTCACTTATAATCCGGAATTACTGCGGACGTGATTAAACGCGGATTCTTCCCACTCGCTAAATATAATATAATGTATATACTCGCTAAATTACTCATTTGCAGAATGGTTCCCGTTAGTTTTATTGAATTGGTGGGATCGCCGTGGAGGCTGGATGGTGAGCGGTGCAGACGGGCGATTTGTGGCAATGGAGAGATCATAGGACCTGAGGTCCATGAAACTTTTGACCATTAAACATCTAAGATTAACACTAGAAGGATTCTGATAAGGTAATCATTTTTAAGCTGAAAGTACATATAACTGAACTAAGTTATGAAATCTCGTGATTAGCTGATGAACTTAAAATCAGACATCACAGTCACATATTTTAATTCAAAGATAAATGAGAAATGGTACCTGCTGCTGGTTACGAGAAAAATCTTAGAGCGGATTATTTTAATCAGATCAACTACTTATTGGTAAATCTTTCGTATAATTAACCAGGTACTTTTATGGGGTACTTACAGTGAGATTAAGATTTGTGTGAGCTCTTTTGTAGGGATCTTACTTTACTTACTTAAGGAACAATCAATATTTTTATTGTCAACTAGATTTAAATAATCAGGCAAAACATAAAAATAACCCTTGAAGCCTTAAGGCGATTTCAAGTTGCCACTTAAATTCTTGTACACGGTAAGGCCAATTGATGTGGCCGCTTTAGCTCTTGGAACAGGTAAGGCGACTTTTCGTTGCCATCTTGAATCCCTACAAGTCCCCAGTCTGCAACGCCGCGTACCACAGTGTCTGTATCATTCTAATCCGGGCCATTACCGGGTGACACTTATCCCGGGATCCATACAATATTTTGATACAATCGCGCGCAGATAAATGCCTCCAATTTATCAACAGGATTCACTTATGCGATCAAAAGCGGGGAACTTGGAAGATATAGATGTGGCTTCGGTTTTGTTGGTTAACATTAACATAACTCTACCTTACGTGTAATCTACCTAAAGTTTTCTTTGGTATTGATTATAATCAGTAGAGCTACCTTTAGATTGTTTGCAACAGTCTGCATATAGCAAAAATGTTTCAATTGTAAATACTATACTCAAATCTAAAGTTAAAGATATTTTTGGCAAACAAAGACATTTATGTATGAAATATCAACAACGCTTAGCTACACACGCGCAACGAAAAAAATGCTTTTTACGCGACTCACAGCCAAAACACAACTGAAAAAATTATGCTTGTTTGACCCCAGTCGTTCCTGACATTCTTTCTGCCCCTTGAGATGCCTTCACATACCTCGCTGTTGCTCTGCAGCTCAGAGCTGATACTCCGTCTATACTTTACAGTTCCATACAACAAAGCTCTTATCAGATCTTGCTCTGATATCCATTTGCCACATTTATCTTTAGATTATCGTTACGTCTTTATTTAGTCGTGATTTTTGTACTTTTTTATGGCATTAGATTCATCCGGTTCTAATGTGTCGCGATATATCAGTGACAGATCGAATCTTAAACTGGTTTGATTGATTCTAGGTGTTATGTCGTCATGGTTCTCACATAAGAGTCCTTTCAGCTTGAGTTCGTTGACTTGATTTTTAATAAATTACCATTTATTTCCCCATTTTTAACTTTTGCCAAAATTCAAAGAGTATTCGTAATTTTTGTGTAAAAAAACTACACAGGTTACTCAATACTCAAGGCGTGAATTATGGGTTTGAAAGAATTATTTAAAAGCTTAGAATAAAAAACTAGAGACAGTGCTATTTATACAGTAGAGCAATCTCTAATCTGGCAAATTTCTCACGAACTATTTATTTATTAATACGAAAACAATATCACCCCGGGACAGATTAGCGAGACAAAAGAAATGTCGCACTGCGCTTTTGTTTTCTGGAAGTTGCGGGCTTGTTTTGTTTTCGGTAATCTATCTCTTTGTAAGTTGAGGTACTGTTAGAAGTGAGCTGTTTATTCTGTGACCACGTGCTGGTCTGGGTGAGTTTTGGTTACGTTTTTTGTGTATGGTGACAGTTTCTGGAGTCTGTTGGTGTGGAGACGTCACGTGAAAAGAAATGATTAGTAGAGGAAGAAGGGTCGTTTTTGCCTTGGTCTATCTATTCGGTAAGATATTGTGAGCATTATTATTTTGTTAATTTTAATGAATTATTAAGTCATATAGATAATTTTAGTATAAGTAAAATGTAAATAGACGTAACCAAGTCCACCTTGTGCTCCTACGGCAAATAATTATACATTTTCATTATAATTACTATAATGAATATGTATATAATTATTATAATGAATTTGACATTAGTAGCATAAGAATAAATTTAGGAGACGCAGCTAAAATAACTAAGGAAGCATCACATGCAAAGAACTTGTATGTGTGTTTTAGTTAGAGTCAAAGTACATAAAACGTCGAGCTTAATTTCCATATTCTTAGAATTAATTCAAAGCATGCTCTTAATGACCGGACTTTCAAAACAAAGTGTTAATAAATACGTTTCCAATTATCGTGTAATCTAACACATTCTAATCCCGTACAGAAACATACCAAATATATTAAATAAGTTAGTTCGTAAACATTATTATTTGGAAACAAGACCAGGCTCGAGAAACTCACAGTATAAGTTAGTAACCCTTACGGTATTTCTAAAATAAATCTATTTCTCTAATAAATCTCCATAGTGAGATTAGATCTCGTACATCTCAATTTTACTATAAATTTATTGATGTCACAGTACACGCTGGGCCGCTTGTTTATAGAGCTGAGTGTACCTGAATACGGCGGTTTGTGATAGTATTGGGTATTTCGTAACGGGACTTTTTTAGGAATTTATTAGTTTAGGAAATTAACAAAGTTGGTTAGGATTATCTGGTTATTATTATTACTCTTGTTAAACTGACTTCGGTCCTTGTTAGTTTAAGAGAACAGAAGGAAAATAAATAAAATTGACCGAGAAAACTCTTCAAATTAGTGATGTTTTTTTTATGTGGATATGTATAGTGGTAATAAGTTTAAGTTCGTTTGTTGTTTCTCAAGAACATATATAAATAAAAAGAATGGGTATCTACCTAAACTCTACTTATCTTTAAATGTAGTTTTTTGATTTACTTAAGATTAGTCAGATCTTTCTGTGAATCTTTTTTCACACAAATATTCTTAATCAGCTTAACTTCATCTTAGCAATTACTTCGAAAAGTAACAAGTTTCCCAAGAACTATGATTGAAAGCCCACACATAACCTTTAGTATTATTTTACCAGATTATCAATATCTGGTAGTTTCACATGGTCCATCGTTAAACGGTCATTCAAGTGTAGAAACCGATCTCCAGCAATTCCGGGAGTATTTAGGACCATTTGGAGTCGTATACCTCGGGTTTGTAATTTCATACGCAACCCGAATAGCCCGGAACTGTTTGTATTAACACGTACAAAGTATACTATGGATAGGTATATAGGTATTTTTTGAAAGCTAGCGCGATCCCCTTGTGTTTTTGTTTACTGGAGGCCTGGATTAACCAGCAATCTATCGTAAAGTCTTACTGTCGTGTGAATGTGGGGCGAAAAACTGGGGCGAATGTGGAATAAATCATTTGTGATTGTAGCGTGTATAGTGTATGAAAAAACAAAAGCCAATGCACTACTTATGATTTTTACATTGAGATGAATCTTTATGGATGTACGAACCTATTTTCGCTTTTTTAATATTAAAAGGATAAAATAGGATAACCATAGAGATCCTGGCACTGATGAAATAATGTTAGTATCCTGGTGATGACCTTTGTACGCACTGGGGGAAGGGCCATCTGTGCTGCAGGAGATTTCAGATTCGATGCCGATATTATGTTTGTATGAGAAAAAAGTGTTGCATGTATCCGGATGTTTCTTATGTAAAATAGTCTTAATTAATTAAAAAAAAACTCATTTCTCAACCTGGGAACGAACCATTCTGGGTTTCAGTTCATTATTTAATAAGGTACCTATTATGTTCAAATAAAATGTAAAACACAAGCATCTATGTATCTATGCGTATGTAGGTAGGTACATCTGCGACTAAACGAATGAAAAAATATGTAAATAACCATTAATATTCGAATTGAGTGGCGCTTTGAAATAACTCCTAACCGATCCCTAGTTTATCTGCCCATAAATAATACGAAAGGTGATATGTTGTCGCTTACGACATTTGTTGCGTACGACATTTGTCGCGTACGACAGATGGGCTGATAATACGATAGCGAGATGTTAAGGAGCCAGCCGCGATTTATGAATACGTTGCCCCGTGATTAATGTATGTTTGTATATATGTTGCCTTTAGTGTATGTTTGTATGACTTGTATGGTTTGGATGAGGTGCGTCGGGCTTGTGATATTTAATTGGGTTCTAGTAGTTCAACAGAAACCCTCTTACCTTTGAACTTGTTTTAACTGAAAGCATCACGTGAAGGTACAATAACTTTGTATTAGATGAGAATGAAAAAAATCAAACGATTCTTAGCTAGATTTTTTTCATTCTGTTCTGAACTGCGGTGGAATTACGCGAAAACCACCCATACTTCATTGACATTTGAAAGCCTTGTAAATGGCCTTCGTAATTTGCAATTGTATGGCGAAGGTCATTGAAATGGCTTTTAAAGCCATTGAAACGGCTTGCAAATGTCGATTATAAGATGGGTGATCTTAGCGTAATAGGAAAGCGGATCTTACAGCTTTTTTATCATATTTTTTTAAGTACGGAAGTAAATGATATCCTCCAAAGTGATAGTATAGCCATGCTGGCCTCAATTGGCATCCCATTCAGATGTGTTCAGGACAGGTAAACAGGTCTAATATCATTGACAATAGCTCATTCACTGTTGGACATTTGGACAAAGACAGCATTGCTGATTTATACTAGAACACAGCAATGCTGATTGGCAGTAGATTACACATGGTGGTAATAATTTCCGTTCAATTACTTACTCCTTGGTAGAGAGAGATGGCTCTTGAGCGATAGCGGTCATTTATTTTAAAATCGTTTCTTTTGTAAATCCATACTAATAGCTTTAAAGTATAAATTTGAAAGTAACTGTCCGTCTGTCTGTTACCTTTTCACGCCTAAACGGCTGAACGGATCTTAATGAAATTTGTTAGGGAGGAACATGGTGTCCCGGAAAAGCGTGTGCAAAGCCGTAGGCAGAAGTTAGTGGTTTCCTAGTTAACCCTATCTTCAGTAACGTAACTACAACTCTCGGCGTTACCTTAATTTTTTTATAATAATAATTATAAAACAATTAAGGTAAATTTATGTTGACTGGCTAGAACCACATCAAGAGGTAGGTATGCAAAAAAAACTATCTAATCCCCTGAGAAACCTTTCCCACTACTTTTAAAAGCATGGATACTTCTAGTATTAAAGCGTAAGTCGCAAAGATAACAACATCTTTGTAATGAATATAAAGTATATATTTGTATTTACAAATACTCCGGTAAATATAAGTTCTTTACGGTCTGACCCCGCGTCAGTCATTGGCATATCATCCCATCGATATAATATGCAGGCGCAAGGTTACATATCATTAGATATGCAAAGGTCTCCGAGAAAATACCGCGGAGCAGGAATATTACTGGTATAAGGTGCTAAGGAGACCAGATGTGAACTCCAGCTTGAAGATTAATTAAGCTAAGACCTTATTTTTGAAGTAATTGTCAACGAAATGATAAGCAAGATTACCTATATTTTTTTGGATTGATGTCACGTTTTTCTTGTTCAGGTACTTGGAACCAATTTTTTGACAAGAAATATTGGTTTTTTTAGTAGTTCCTCCAAAACGCAATTCTTCAAATTACACTTTTAAACGCGTTTCGTACAACATGATTACATTTTAAAGAAATAAATGAAATTACTCCGTATTTCACAGCCATGAAGCATTTCGATCGACCAGCTGTATTATAGAAAGTGACATCAATTACATTCTCACCAACAATTCATAGGTAAGAAGCTAGTGTGCACCAAAATTGAAAGTATCGGTACAAAAAGTACTAAGAGAATCTCAAATACATGCCATGATGTTCATGCGTTTGGTTAACAACCGAATTTAGATGCATCCTCCGGCACTACTAGAGGGACGGAAAGAACCTTTCAATTTATTAAAAGTTTCATCTGTTCCACCGGTGCAAGAAGGGGGACAGATCGTTTTTTTATTTTTCGATCGGTCCCTTCGTGACTTACAGGGGGACAGATAGAATCTTTTCAATTTAATAAATTTTAATCTGTTCCATCGTTGCAAAATGGGGGACATATTGATATTTTTTTCAGAACCATCCCCTTAGTGGGGCAGAGCAGGGAGACAGATGGGAATAATTCACATTTTCAGGTATTTTGCAGACAACCTATATAATTTCCCCTCTGCGCAATCCAGCGATGACAAACAGAGAATGTTGGCGAACTGCCCGCTGCAACGCTACGGCTACTGAGGAATCCGGAAGAATAACAATATGGGAGACTATTCGTCATACTTGCGAGTTATGGGAAATCAAGACTGAAATAATGAAGGCTGGAGACTTTATTGCTGACGTGAAGGGTTCTGGGTTAGATACTAAGGAACAACATACCTATCGTCATATCGATGTCCTACAGACAAAAAGAAGTAAGCGATTTATTCAGTGAAATTTATTTATAGGTATGTCATTTTAATGTATAACCTTACAAAGTCCTTTGACTTTGTTATTGTGATGGATATGCTCAAAGGTATGTGCTCAGACAAGGAGGTGGTAGATAGCAAAGTGATTAAACAGAAGTGATAATTCATCAAAATACTAGTCTTATAAATATCGTGGCATGGGTCAATCAATCGCAAACTCAACTCAACTTCAACGTTTATCAGTAAAACAAAAACGATTTTTAATAAGTAACAAAAAACGAAAGGCTAGTAGACGCCCGCGCTCAAACAGCTTCCACCCACAAACAGAAAAATACAAGCAAAAAAAATTGTGACGTCACGGGTAGGGCTAACGGACCCAAACCGGACAACCCTTAAAAAAACACCGTTCGAATTTCAAAACTGTACAGTTTGTAATAAATGTAACTGTCTCTTGCACCCGAAGGAGACCAATAAAACAATTATACCAAAAAGGTTTTGTTTTATTTTGTGCAAATTTCTTTTCTACGAAACTATTTTTAGCGATGTTTTGCCAATTTGTTTTATGGCATGACGGAGGCTTTGATGTAACTTTACTATTTTTAGGGTTGTAATTTGGAAAGTGATAAAATTGTACAATGAAAGTAGGTGAAGCTATTGCACAGCCTTTGTATTATTGCAAATTGTTACGAGTTGTTTTGCATTTACCTTTTTGTAATACTGACTGCAAACATAATGATTGCAGTTTAATGTTGAAACTAATACTTTATTTCAAATCGTATTTTTTTTTCCATTTTAAAATGTATCTATGAACCTTACGCGTACGCTTAAAAACTTACCATGTTTTTTTTGTTTCACGTGCGTGTGTGTCAAGTCAATGGACCTAATTTATTATTCCAAGTAGGTATATATTTCAATTCATTTATCTAATCCGCCATATCCTTGTAAATCATAGCTAAATTGTAAATGCTAGCTTTTTCCTCGTCATTTTATGATAATACGGACCATTCTATAATAAATTACCATTATTTATTCATGCAAAAACTAGAAACATGTTGATATGACTGTAAATGCTAAGAACACTTATGTTCATTTATTTTTTAGTGGCGAAAATGTAACCACATACAGTGTGCCTAACTTTCCTGACACTTGCTCAAAAAAGCTAAGGTTACTGGTCAAACTTATTTAACAGCGTTATATCGGTAATTTGTTTATAATTTTGAATCAACAGCTCTTTTTAATTCCTGGAATTATCCTTGATCAAATCACAGACAAGTTGATGGTACTGTACACAGTATTACGTAAATAAAGATTGCCACTGAAAGGTTAAAGCCTGTACACGTTTACGCAGTGTATGGAAATAAGTGACATATGGTAAAGATAAGTGACATGTATTTATGTTAGGTTGCGTTGCGTACCGTAAAATGTTGCATCCGAATGAGGTGCTATTTGCAGAAATTGAAGAGTATCATGGCATGTCGATATCAATAAATATGGTATGATATCTGTCTGATAGTTTACTAAATTATATTTTCATACTTAGTTTATTACAGGCCTTTCTACCCTTGATAGCAACTGAATCCTGTTAAACATTACAATACCGAATTTAAGTAAGCTTTACACCTTATTGAACCTCATAATCAGCCTGTGTTAGTCCACCGCTGGACATATGTCTCCCCTAATGAGCGCCATAGCAGCCACCTTCTCGCCGCATCCAGCATCTGCCTGCAGTCTTTCGCAGGTCGTCATTCCATCTGGCTGAAGCGCGTCCTACATTACGTTTACCGAGTCGTGGTCTCCTTATCCGTACAGAATAAATTTTGAACATTTTCACACCATCTTTTAACCCCAAAGATTGATTTTAAGCATTACATTAGGTAAAACTATTGGCATGAATACCAAAGTAAGTAAATAACTTAATTTCTAGTAAATATTGCAATCAACAAAATATCTTCTTTGAGTAGGTGTGGTACATATATACACATAAATACATAATTTACTCAAGCCATAAAATAATAACGCATCATTGCACTAAACTAATTTAGCATTACCAGTCATCGCATTAAAGCGAGGGGCTGCGATATCGCGCCGCGATCTATAACGTCGCGTATCGTTTTATTAATCGTGGCCTGCGCCCGCGCAGTGGCAAAGTTCACGCGATCCCACCAAATCGCCGACCGGTAACTCACGGGCATTAGACCGTGAAACGGGAGTATGAGGATCCGAGCAAGTGCGAGAGAGACGCCAGGATAGATAGATGTTGCGTTAGAAGTTAGCCACGCCCCCCCAGCGGCTGAAGCTTCGATGCCACCTCCGTGAGCATTCGTGCGCTCGCGCCGAACGAGGAACACGCAAACTACGTTCGAAAATAAAATTTTCGGGATGGGATCGGCCGCGCGAGTAAAATGCCAGTGAATTTATTTTTAAAGTTTGTTCGAATTATGAAGTATAAGATGTTGTGTCAATAGACTGTATATGTAACAGTGTGTCGATTTCAGTTTGCGGTTTCAGTTACAGGTCGGTCGCGAACCGAGCGTTTGTTTGTTTTGGACGAAAGTGAGTGACGGTGACACTTGAAACCGATAGTTCAGCTAATTGAGCCCCCACGTATGAAGGCTTCGGTGAAACTTTTATTGACTTAAAATATTGAGGATATTTGTGAAGTGAATGTGGGATTTCTCGGAGGCTTGATACCGCGACACCAAAGATACAAAGGTAAGTGTTTTTATAAACAGTAAAATTATTACATCTTACGACTCATTTCCTTATGAAATATATGTATTTGTTAGAAGCATACCAACGTCGCGTGTCCTTGCAAATCGATATAATTTTAGTAAAATTATTATTACATAGAGAGATATATAGGTAGGTACCTAACTATTGTAGTTTATCTAAATCAAAATTAAAATCATTTCAAACCACCGATACTATTGAATATATCAAAAATATCTTATAGTGTAAATGAAATCGTTAAAAAAAGTTTAATTGTTTAATGTATCGGAACTTTTCAGTTATGAATTTTTTAAATATATTTTTATACAATATCAAATAACATAGAGCTTTACTTTTTGATTTAATTTAAATATAGCAACAAGAAATTTTTAACTTTAAAACTGCATCCTGCACCGTGAAAGTTCCCCTGAAAAAGACATAAACGCGCGCTTTTGGCGTTCGATTATCTTTCAGTTCAGATGATTTTATATCATTAACTAGGTATTACATCAGGAACAATTCTAAAAGTGGTGTATGATAGCGTTAACTTAGATAATAACAATGGCACTTTATGTAACAGTAAAATATCAGATACAGTATTTTTAAAGCCCGTTCGAATATTCCTAACAATAAAACACTCCAAAAGGATGTTAAACCATAAACAATTTCTTAAACTGAAAATATATTTGTTTAAAATTACTAACTGACTTCGAATCCCTTACTTTTAAACAGTTTCAAAGTTTTGCGGATATATATTATTTCCCCGGGAATAAAACTTTTCATGAAACCACCTCGTTATCATTGTATACACTTTCAAAAGAATCATCGAAATCGGTTCATAAATGAGGGAGAAATTAACAAATATACATAAAAAAACATACAACTGAACATAAATCCTTATTTTTTCGAAGTCGGTTACAAATCTCACTAATATTATAAACGTGAAAGTTTAGATGGATGGATAGATGGATGGATGTTTGTTCCTTTATCACGCCAGAACGGCTGAACGGATCTGGATGAAATTTGGCACAGAGAAAGATTATAGTCTGGAATAGAACATAGGCTACTTTTTATCCCGGAAATCCCACGGGAACGGAAACTACGCGGGTGAAACCGCAAGGCGCTGCTAGTAATACATACCTTAGTATTTGAGTTATACGTTTTTGCGGGCAGTGTTAAATCTATTTACATTACTATAATGCTCTCTCTCTTTACATAGTTTAAGTTAGTGCGAACTTAAGTAATTCATTAATTTGAAGAAGGTATTGTAAATTCTACTTAAGTTCTATAATTCAAAAATATCGTTATTAGATATAACAGATAGAAGACAGTGTAGTACCTTGTCGTAGTAAATAAAGAAACCTCATTGTAGTGAGAGTTGAGTAGGTACGTGATTTAAGGTTTTTGGTTTCTAATACATTTTTCATTTCCATTTTACTATATGCCATTTTGAAGGTGTTGACTTAATAAGTATGGTGATTCGGAATGACACAGGAATTTGTAATAATGTAACTACTCTACAATCATACCATTTAGAGCCCGTAGAGCCTTTGCAACAGTCTGCAGTTAGCTCAATTGTTACCTACTAGTTATAGTTTATTTCTATTGTGTTAAATAATATCATTTGGTTCTGATTTCTTCTATTTAATTGTAATTTAGAGTCCTTAGTGTATTATTCGATTTAGAACCTAACGTACACATGAGGTAGGTATTGGCTGTTTTAGTAACGGCAGATAAGCGTTAAAATGTAAGTACTTTTTGTGAGTAACAAATAAACACCAATGAATAATTTCAAAAGAGAGACTGTTAAATGTTCTTTTCTTATAAAAACAAGACATATTGAAGATACACATATCCTACTTATACTACAAGGGCAAGATTTTTTGCCGTTTTTAAATATCTGGACAGACTGTGCCAACTACTAAATGGATCTGGCTTGAAATTTTGCACTCACATAATTCTGGACCTGGATCAATATACCGGCTTATTTAAGTAGAAACTCCTTAGTATTCTATAGTTTCATCATTATCATCAGCTTAAGTTAGTCCATTGCTGGACATATGCCTCCCCTAATGAGCGCCATAGGGCCCCGTCTTTAGCTTGGCGCATCTAAAATCTGCCAGCAGTCTTTCGCAGATCGTCATCCCACCTGGCCGGATTGCGTCCTACACTACGTTTGCCGTTTGTGTATACTATAGTGCACTAGGAAGATATATTTGCAGTAGATATGTGCGCCCGCGCCGCCGCCGCCGCGCGTATCCAATCAAAATAGCATCAAAACAAACAATCTTGCATGACCCAAAAATCGAGATTCAATTGAACAATCGCCTATTATGCTCATAATAAGCTGTTATTAAAAAATGAGATAAAAAGGTTCAAAGCTAAGACAATAGGGTCAACCGTGGGATAGTTTCCCACAGGTGGGCTATGCACAAAAAGATCTATTTGTATGGACACGTAATGTTAGTATGTGACTATGGACAATAACGATTGTTTTTGAACTTTACGACGCATAATGCTTATCCTTAAGTAGGTTATCTGGCACGCTATTGTTTTGTGCGTTTTCTTTATATTAAAGTCATAGGTATTGTGATTGTATGACCTACTCATTGTAGTGGCATAAGAGATGGGCAAAAAGTTTTTGATATCTTATGACTTGGAATTCACGGCCAATAGCATGACTACTACAAACAAATTTTAGAGTGTAACCGGAAGTGTCGGAAATTGGCCGCTGTTAATGATGTTATTTAATAAACAAAGGTCTTTGTCAATAAAAATCAATAAAAAAATAAAACAAAACAAAAATGAATTAGAATATACAATTGAACTAATTCCAGGCAGGCTGTAGACAAACAGTCTACAGATAGTATAAATAAATAATGCCGATTACATCACAAAGCCCCAAAGTAAATAAAGTACATAATAAGTTGTGATAGATACAAACATAAACTACCTCTTTATCTTTTTTAGTATAGAGTTCAGATATATCTCAGTCTTAGCAAAAGTTCAAAAACCTTCATTAACAACATGTCCATAAGAGTTATTGTTTTCCAACGACACTTGTTTTCTAACCTTACAATGGTTCCATGTTTACTGTCTTGTAATGACTGTATATAAAACTGTACATTGACATCGGTTATGACTTGTTCTCAGTTTAACAGTGGTCAGTTAACATCCCTAATCTAATCTTCTAATATTATAAAGTACGAAGGAACTCTGCCTGTTTGTCTGTTACATTTGCCCGAATGTCTGTAATATAAAGGGATCTCATTGAAACTTAGCAATGAGAAAGTTACTGTAAAAGACACTAGACTAATTTTTATCTATGAAAATGCACGCAAAGCACAAATGTATGAAATAGTAGATAACGTAATTTGAGTCGAAATGTAATTTTCTATATGTCTCTTGGTTGCAAGATTAGAAAGAAACGGGTAACGCATGAGCAGATTAAGTTTATATCCGACGAAATTGATTGTATCGTTTGACTCGCAAAGATAAATTAAACTTGAATGAACGTAACAAATTCAGATGAAATGAACTTCTATGTAACTTGACACCAATAAAACCTTAGCTCTTTTGTGGGTGAAGCCATCAACTAGTCTTGGGGCTGGTTTCACATTTGTGTCTTAGTGGGTTCATTCATTGCTTCGTTCACAAAAACGTTAACGCTAAAAATATCGATATTTTGATATAGAAGTTCATTTTTAACTGACTTCGAAAAAAGGAGAAGGTTCTATGTTCGGCTATATGTCTGAGGATATTCGTCTATTTCTACGTCAATTGTGGACCGATTTTGAAAACGCTTTCATTATGGTATACATAGAGAATGATCCCGAAGTGGTCCACAAAAAAAAGATTCCCGAGGGCAATTAGTACCTATTCGTCCGGGAAAACTTAAAAACAGTGTAAAAAAGGGAATTCGAAGTCGGTTTTAGTTTTTTCATGACATTATATCATATTTTGTTCTGACGTTATTTTCACTGTGGTTTGTGGTCATTTTTTCAAAAATGATTCACTTCCAGGTGGCTCTATGTCATTGATCTTTACTGATTTTGTCGAGAAATTTAATAATTGATTAGTGAAACGAAGAGAAAATCAGCATACGAACAACAGACTGTCAAAGAAACTTTAAAATAATTAAAATTTGATTGTGGTAAGTATCGCTTAATATTATCCACTTAATAATATTGTAATACGACTAACAGAAACCATCTTTCCCAATATTATTTCTCTAAAAATGCAAAGAAAATGAGAAATAGATTACCAGTGAACTTGTCAAAGGCTGTCAGTTGCGGCAACCGTTCGGAAATCCCTTTGTATAATTACTGCCAAATTGACGTCGTTTGCGCAACGCTTGTCGCAAGCCTTTCCAAAATGGCGTTTTGTAATAATTACCTTTTGAAAAGAAACTGCATTATGAGGGACTGCATTATTTTGACTGTGGAGATATCTAAACTTGACTATTTAGTAGAAATTTTCTGAAAATCACACACGCTTATCTCTAAAATATTTAAATCTGTAACTAAATCCGGCCAATTACACCCTGGGACTCTTCAAGACAAGAGTGAATGGTCATATTATCACTTTCTATGAGATTGTGGTCAACCGATAGATCTATTGATAATAAGGGTTGATTTTGATTTTGACAATTGCTAATAATGATAAAAACTTGCGACAATCGGAAGAAAAGTGATCGTTAGGCATTGCCGTTATTACATGAAACTAACTCAAAAAAGGACATGTCATGTTCTTCCAATCAGAAACTAATTTCTGACATAAACTTGCAAAAACTAAGTAAAGTTTGTGTAAGCAATTAGTTTTTATTAACTGTGGTTTTCGCCCATTAGTCCCTTTTCCCGGGCTTTTACTTAGTGTAAATGAAATCTTATTTCTAAAGTAGATCTGACTCAATCGGACCGCCTCATTTACAGTTTACAAGATGGGTAATTACATGGTTTTACTCAGAGCTGTAATTAGTGGTTGAACATGGCAATATTACCGGTATGAACCGTAAGCAGTAAGAAAATGATCGTGATTGTACTGGAGAGTCAGATAAGATTGTACCGTAGCTATTCCGTGTAGTGCATTTAATTTTGAAAGTTAGTGACAAACGCACAACTTTTTTTAATTTTAGTTGAAAGAAACTGAAAATAAATATAGAAACGTCTGCCTAAATCTTCTGATAATAGCTGCGTCAAGCTGAACACAGGGCGTTATGACGCTCATTAGGTGAGGCCTAGTTCAGCTGTGGACTAACATAGGTTGATGATGGATCTTCTGACATAAGTATGTATCTATGCCTACACGGGAAAATGGATCCGCCCTTAGGAAAAATTATGCTTATATGAACTAATAAAAGTTCTCTACTACTCCTGAAAAAACTCCAAAAATGGGGTAGGTAGGTAATCATGATAAAAATCACTTCCTCGTTTGTGAGAGTGTCGACGAGCCTAGCAGAGCTTCACCAGAGCTGGTCCCCATCTATACCTTAGTTTACAGCTCTAATGGGTCTCTCTGTCAAAGCCTATGTTGCCGGCACTTAATAGAATCTCCCTTATTTGAGCCGAAACCTTATTTAAGTGTAAATGTGCAAAAACTGGGTTCCGCTACAATTAAATGGTGATTGGTGAATGATTAAGAAAGCATTGAACTGGATGCTGTCATCATTTAAGGGTGCTTGAAATTATACGCTGTTTATAAAAGCTATTTTGGCATAGTGAGCAATCGGGTACTAATATACGTCTAATTCTTTGTTCTAATAAGAGTCTCCAATCTCCATGTAGATTATGTCAAAAAAAACATTCCAATAATAGCGACGAACTTTGACTTAGATAAAGATATATCTCTTACCACAATACTTACAGACTTATCTTACAGACTCCTACTTACAGACTTATCTCTTACCACAATATAGGTAACATGTGTTTTTTTTTTACTAACTTTGAAAAAAAAAGGAGGAGTTAGGCTGAACAACATTTACAACAAAACAAACATGAAAGAACATTTTATGTTCTTCGATGTCTTCGTCGATTACAGACTGATTTTGAAACATCTTTCGTGGTTGGATAGAAAATGTTCCTGATGTGGTCCGTAAAGTATGTAAAATTAAGAAAATTGAAGTTTTTTCAAAACAATCAAATTGTTATATTTTTTATCTCATTTTTGTTCAAGAGAAAAATGCTTTTTAGGCTGTTTATACTAAGGCATAGTATGATTATGAAAACGATTATTGGACTCACTCCATCATGTCAACTAAAATGACAAACAACATGTCTAAAAATTACATTCAAACAGAACTCAGCATTCGACAGAATGATAACCATATTCAATACCGAGCCTAATCTTCCATCATTACGCTCAAGTATCGACGCGAACACCTGAATTCTAGCATCCAATTGTCATGGTACACTAGACATGCATAGAGTGACACGATCCAACCACGACACGACTACGACCCGACCACGACCTGACTCAACTCATCATCATCAGCCTTTCAGCGGTTACATCAATATCCTACCTATAATATTATAAATTCGAAAGTGTATTTGTTTATGCATTTTAGATTTTTGAAGATTTTTGGCATAGAGTTAGTTGAAAGAATGGAAAGTAACAAATGCAAATGCTTTTTGTCCTGGTAAAACATCAAATTCCCATGGGAGATTTACGGGAATATTCGTAAAAATACTTTTTATCCCTCTAGAAATGTGAAATTCTAATTTAACGTGGGTGAAACCGCGGGAAACAGCTAGTTTTTTTTTAATTAAACTTATAAGACTAGACACACGATCGCCAGGGTGCGGTGGCGAGATAAGGAAGAGGCCTCTACTAAGCAGTGGGTGTTACCGGCTGGTTAGATACATAGATATTAACTTGTAAAGTCAGACAGAAGGTACCTACTTTCTGAAATCACACATGACTGATTTAAGGTATAGAAATAGAAATTTAATAATGTCCCAAAAAAATGACTTCTACGGGACTTGAACCCGCAACCCTCCCTTAGTACGGGATGCGCTACCTATTATGTCACGAGGTCAAGTGACGTAGGATTTTTCATATTTATTCATACCTACTTAGTATGGGTCGGTCAATGTTTGGAGGGTACGAAATCTTTGAAAATTTGTTAAAAATTCTGATAATATCGGGCCAGTTAGAAGTTTTTTTTTCTGGACTATCATCTCGCCAACCAGAAGCTCCACAGTTGTCCCTGACTGTCTTCTCAATTACTGACCAGAATTATACGAGGTTAGGTAGAGTTGCGGCATAAGGGAGTAATGTCGTAGTCGTAAAGTCTAAGTAGTGCCTCGCCTAAGTACGACAGTAAGACCTAGGCTATAGTAGTAAGATCTCGTAGTGACCTAAGGCGGCCTTCCCCACACACTCCAGTTCTCACGTTCGCGTAATGCCATCTAATGGGCCTGTAATCGATGTGGCCCTTGCACACTGGATTGGAACAAGACTGCGGGACTGAATAGAGCCTACGTTTCAATGTTCGTTGAAAAATCTTGAGTTAGATTTACTTTCTCCTTATCATTGAAAAAAAGACAAAACCTAATTTAATTACCTATAGGGAAGTTTAATTACCTAAAATGAAATGAAATTTATATGATTACGTATAAACACAGACAAAACAATACCGAAATCAATGATTTTTCCAAACTTAACTTATGGTTACATATTTTAAATCTATGTATGCGTGTTGATTGAATTGGCTAGCTTTAGATATACGCTAGGTAGGTAAGCGTAGATATACGCTAGGCTAGTAAAGCCTGTGTTATAGACATCTATCCCATCCCTTATTAACAAATTTATTACTAAAAGTTATTAACAAAAAAATAGAATTCCTGTTTACTTACATAGTTTCTTAGTGTTTTGAAATTACTATTGGAACCATTATATTATTATGTATTATATTACAAAGTATTATTTGCTATTTTTCAAGTTATGAATTACTCCTAAGTTAACCCATTACTAAGAGTCCTAAAAGCAATATGACAAGTTAACTCAATGTTCTTTAGTGCTAATTTCAAAGTGCAAGATCTGTAAAGAACAACAATATACATAATCTTGTCAAATGTTCACTATCACCTATCATCTTGTGTTAGTGAACAATTGACTTTCTACAGTAACTTGCGGATAACGTGGCTGGTTGCATTTTTAGAAATAAGTTTATTTTAAGATTACTTAAAGTTAAACTAAGCGAAGAAAATTAAATTAAATTAAAAATAAGTTTTGGTGATAATTTTTATTACAAAAATTAGAAATTGAAAGCCTTCATTTGCTACTCCCTATCATAAATAAAAACCAGAGTATAAAAACAAAGGCAAGCAATATGAGGCCCTCCTCATATACTTGCCTCCAAATACACAAAAATATTTTTTCAAAAAAATATGTGGTTTAAACCAATAAAATTATATAAACGTAAAAGTAAACAATCATGTCTATATAAACTCCTAAATTAATGTTACGTATGCGTCTACGCATGTGTGCGTGCCTGCACCAGCCACGCCACCTCAGTGCAATAAACCAGTGTGTAACTAACCAGCGGTCGTATCACTCATGTCCCTGAGCTCCCATAGATATCCAAATATCGTACAATTAACTAATCAATCGTTTCCCTTAAAATCGTGTCAGTGTTACGAAGAACCTTCGTCGCATCCTAAAACTCGGATCAAGTGCAAGACTAGATAAGACCCCTCGAACAATAGAGAGGTTGTAAGATCTAATGCAGTGTGCACGGTCACTTATAAAACAAAGACCGGGCCTTGGCCGTAAATTGCTCTGGTGCTTTACTTTCCGTTTCTTTGCGTTTTTAGATTTTTGACGTTACCACTTTAACCCTTGGAATGTAATCTTGCTATTTCTAATACATAATTATTAAAATCCCTATTAACAAAGAGAATTACAATCAAATAATGGAAAAAGAAATAGTATTTGCAATTGAAACAATTGAGCTAACTACAGACTGCAAAAAAACTACTACAGGTAGCTCAACTGATCCATATCAATACCAGAAAACTATTCTATTCTATTAAACATTGTACTTCAACAATTAATTTTTAACCGACTTCGAAAATGATTGGAGGTTTTTAGTTCGGCTGTTTGGATGTTTTCTTTTTGAATGATGCTGAGATGTTACGGTGATGGATTAATATTTGACCAACCAATAAAAAAAAGTGTTTAAATTAAGGAATTTGAGGTCGTTTTTTTTTCAAAACAATTGCGTTATTAACAATGTGAACCTAATATTTTTCAAGTTGTAGTGTATGTTTGTCGTCCGATTTTTTCCATAGGTAGTTGCAGGATCCATGAGCTAAATAGGCTAGGTAGATCCATGTGAACGAAGCCGCATACAGAAGCCAGTAGACGATAAATTTTAACATAATTGGCATTGACGACATATTGGATCACACTAATATTTTAATGCAAAAGTAAATAGATTGTTATTTCTTCACGTCAAAAACCTCCTAGAATTTTATCTATGATCTATTTGTCATTTACTTTCTTTATCATAAATTAAGTATCCCAATAACAAAAACTTAAACTCACATGATTATTGAAAAAAGAATCTCAAATCGGCAAGTACTATAAGTTATGTTTAAAATTAACAACAAAAAAGTTGATTTGAGGTACTGCGGGATTGTTTTTCATTTTGGCAGATAATGAAAAATGTAAATATAGCATAAGTGTAAAAAAAAGAGGCGTAATGGTTAATGAACGAGTCAATATTTTTTGGCATGGGATACGTTTCTACAGGCTTGGCTACTTTTGATCGCGTGCGAAGCCGCAGGCAGAAACTAGTTTTGCATAATTTCGTAACAGTGATGCCACGAACTCCAGAATTTATACCCCAAACAAAATAACGAATAGTCTTCTAATAACAGTGAGTGTTTCGCGGAACATCGGCTATGTTCGTCCCGTTACCGTACTAAACAAAATCATACAAGCGGAGCCGATAGGTTACATCCGAACAACTTCATCGGACGGAGTCGTGCGCGCTCGTGATCACTTCGGGTTACTAGGGATGGGGCTAGTCTTGATTTTAGACAAGACTCTGTTCCAACTCTTTCTACGCAATGGTGGTAAAATTCCAATTCCTTGCCCTTTGCAAAGTTTGAAATGCTTTAAACTGCGGAGACGTTGGAACTGTCGATGGTTTTCCTAAAGCGTTGACGATTATTTAGTTAAGAACAGCTCTATTTTCTGATTTTATCTATTCCAAAATATATAAATAATAGATCGTAATCTACTCTCCTGACTCTAGTACCTGTGGCGCGACGGGCGAAGGTCCGCCTGCGACGCAGAAGGTTGCGAGTTCGATTCCCGTCTTGGAACAAACGTTGGATGATCTGCAAATATTTGTACAAGGTGTTCTGGTTCATTTCTATAATAAAAAGTATGTATCTATATAATGTATTGTATTAACTATATAGTCATCTGTTACCCATAACACAAGATCTGCTTGGGGCTAGATGATGCCGAGTGGATTGTCCAGCATTTGATTTTTACTAATAAAAATTGCAACATTGCGATGTCTGAGCAGCTGATCTGATGACTGTTCATTATTTAGTTATAGGTACATTTAACATCAGCTTTATGTTATGATGACACCCCACATTAAATCCAGACTCAGGATTAAAGTGGACTGCTACACCAGTCCCGTTTCCCCTCCCTATTCCCCAAGTATAGGTAGATCGCGTCCATATTCGGGCCCTGTCGTATTGACGAGGACGCCCGTGTCCTTGTTTGCCGCAACATATTTATTGGGTCGTGACGCAACAATGTGCCGATTTGTGTTCTACAGTGTATACTCGCCTTTAGAATGCTAGCGAACAGCTACAACTTTGGTTTATGATGGCTTTCGATCACTTGCTTTTGAATTTTGAGTTGTATTTTCCATTCTGGTGTTTTCCATTCTGGTTGTTTCCAATAAAGATTTTTGTATTTGCTTTCTGCAGTTGGAGCTTTTCGGTTTACAGTTGTTTAAGCTTAAACATATTGAAAATCAATAGCTCTTAGGAACCTAATGTTTCTTATTATAAATGATGTACGGAAGTTTTAACAAATTCGTTGTGAAAAAGATTAATAATAAAGAAGTGTGTTTTCATTTAGGCTCTTGTCAATCAAATCAATGATAGTGATGTTGTTGTTCCAATCCGATGACGTGATTTACGTTGCCTTTATTTAATATCGAATTACCTATATTTATTTATTTTTTTACGTTATTGTATATATTATTAGAATCCAGTCATCCGTGCTAATTTTACTATCATTATATTTAACAAAGAGCAAATTGATTTAATGTTAACCCCATTCAATAATCTATTCAGTAATCAACCCGTCATTATACGAAGAAAATTAATACAAAACATCTCTGTATCAATAAAAACAATTATCTCTGAACCATACTCTATAACTAAATGTAATTATAAACCTAAGTGGGATTCAATTCTGATATCTCCCATCAAAACTTTTGTCGTTCACACTGATTGAAACTGTATTGAATATTGCCTCTTATTTCGTAGAACGTAAAAGTCATCTTTGTTTGATTGTTTTGTGTCGTACCTTTAAATTTCTCTATCTTACCCTGAAGTAGCCAGAGGTACTTACAAATCATTAATTTACTGGTGATGGTCAGTTAACGACTATTAATTATAATTAGTCTCGTGTAAAACTTTAGTATTGAGTAAGGTACAGGCGTTAGCGGTGGCGACTGGTCAAACACGCTTCAATCTTTCATAGGTTTCGGAAAAAGAACAGGCAGAATGCCCGTAAATTTTCTTAGTTAATATAGACCTAAAGGCTCATGTGGATATAGAAAAATGAACTAGACGCCTACAACAAAGAGTGGCCACAACTGGCCGACAATTAGAAGGGAAGGTGGCAAGGATAGTCAGAATTGATTGCCTGAAAGTATGTAACAAAATTACAGCTTGTATGACAAGAAACTAATAGATCTTTAGGTACTGCAAATATATGTAATTTATATGAATAAAAATAGGAAGTTTCAATTGTCTCAATGTAATTATATTTTTACTAGCAGCGCCTCGCGGTTTCACCCGCGTAGTTCCCGTTCCCGTGGGAATTCCGGGATAAAAAGTAGCCTATGTCCTATTCCAAACTATAATCTATCTCTGTGCCAAATTTCATCCAGATCCGTTCTGCCGTTCTGGCGTGATTGAGTAACAAACATCCATCCATCTATCTATCCATCCATCCATCTAAACTTTCACGTTTATAATATTAGTGAGATAATTGTAATACTAAACTGTACGACCCGTAATGTACTTAATCCATTATAAAAAAACGAACTGACCTGAACTGGATAAATTGCCACCATCACCGTATTACCACGAAATCTGGTGAATACCCTCCGTATGATACTCAAAGAAAATATCTTTGACCACTTTGCCCAGTTGAATGAAATATCAAGATGTATTTAGTAACAATTCCGCACAAAACCTTCTCTGTAAGATCCAACAAAATGCGATTCGCGTGCACCGCGCACCGTCCACAAAATGACATGCCATGCGATAAATGCTTTTTTTCAATTTGTAATGATTTTCCGCAAAGTAACGCCTGAATCTAGTATTCGAACAATATGAAGACATATATATATAACACTGCCCTACCAGGGCATGTTGAAGACCATTATGCAGTTAACCACTATGTTACATAAGATTGTGACGAGCCGCGATAAAAAAATCCAAACGATCTAAGACTCGTAAAGATCAACAATGCCCATCTCTCAGTTGGTGTCTTGGACCACACCCCAACAGTCAGAAACTAGAGGCAGTCTATCATTCTTTCGCATGACCCCTGCTCTTCGTTTCTAATTATATTCCGGCAAAATTTGACGTTACCAATCTTCACCCATCAGAAATACACCACCTTGCACTCTTACCGATCTTATGGCGATCAAAATAAGGTTAATTATTATCATATTTAATTGGATACTAACATGGTAGACGTGGTTATATTTAATTTGTCAATGTTATCGATGACAGGCTTGTTATTATGTTTTTTGATTGTGGAAAGTGTGTTAGTTGCACTCTATGTTGTTAATAATAAAATATATAATTGTATTGTCATTGTGACTGATGGATAGTGTACTGTACACTCTACACTTATATCTTTGAATAATTCAAACAAGTACCTCGATATTTTCACAACTTTTTTTTTTTTAATCCACTTATCATATATTTGCGAACATTGGGCGCAATTGTTACAAAAGCTCGTAAAAAGGCTAGTGATTATGCAAAAGATCATTTGGCAGTGTCCAGCCCCTTGCCACGTAAAGCACGTTAAGTTATTGGTCGTGCCGGTCCGCCGTCCCATCGGATTATGAAAAAGATTAAAGAGTGCACCTGTGTTTGCGCAAACACTTGTGTACTTTAATACGACCTGTGCACAAAGACTAGCTAGTGACTGCCGTGTTCAAAACTCGGCTAGGAGAAAATCAAATATTTAGTAACGACGACGCCTTTCGTAAGGCAACAAGGCCGTGACGTCACAAGCGCATGCGTCACTAAGATAGGCCAATGCAAAGTGCACCCCGCGAGCGCAGCGTTACTATTAAACCGGCTATTACGACGTTCCATCAAAGATGTAGTAACGAAGGCAACAATGCCGTGACGTCACGAGCGCACGCGTCGCTAATTACAGTAGCAAGATCAAGGTGAAGGCGATCCATGTTAGAAAATGTAGCGATTTAAAAGAAGGTAGCGAAAGAAATAAAAATATTTTATTTGTTTTACATATAAAACTTATTAAATACAATAGTTACTAACTAAAGTAATTATAAAGGTATAAGTATAAAAATGGTAACTGGCTCTGTGAAGCGTCCCTACTTTTCTAGATTTATAATATAGCAAGCATGTACAGAAATCTAGATGGTTAATTAAAAATATCTACATCTGGCTACGAAAACGGCAAGAACATTCCGTTCTCGTAACTGGATATCAAGCAAGAAAAAAATTCCATATTCGTAGCTGGTTATCAAAGATCAGCTACGAACGTGGACTAAAGGATATATTCATTATGAATTTTAGAAGCACAGACTTTATTCTATTAAGTTACGTATGTATTCTTCAATGACACTTTAAGCGTGTAACTTAAGGCACTCGCCGACGGCGGCGCGGGCGCGGGGGCCCGTGAGAACTGGAGCGAGTTTTTTCACTTTTACTGCCGCGGTCGAGTGGCACGCACTCGCTCGTGTAAACGGATTACGTGTGTTTTGTAACAGTGTGATGATTGGGGTGATTTATGCTTTACTTTCCTCCAATTTACATAATAACTGGCTGCTAGCCGTGACTTTGCTCGTAGTACCTACGAGAATAGAAAATAGCCTATGGGTTGCCTGCGTACCAGGTCTAAAAATACCTATCGGTAAAAACAAAAACCCCCTTCTTGCACAGTCGGGTAAAAACAAAATCGGACCGGTCATAGATTAGATATAATAATATTAAATAACCCATCACAATCAAACAAAAAAAAACTGGCCAAATATTTACGTTATAGCCCCTTTCTCCTCAAATCAGCTTCGAATATTTATGTTTCAGTGCTAATAATTTGATTTTGTAAGTGTTTTCAATATTGCCAGCCAGCCGTATGGACGGAGGGGCTAGGCCCATAGAAACTAAAGCATAGAATTTAACTCTAAAGAACAGTTAAAATACCTCCATGCAGATATTGAAAGCAGTAAATACGTCTCAGGACAGACGCATAAAACTCTACAAGGTAGAGCCCATTGTCTCCAGAATTATAAAACTTAAGGTGGCTTCCACACGATAGAGACGTTTGACATGAAGCTCAAACTTTGTCACACGCTGCAAGACAGACGAGCAATTCAATGGAAGTCATTGGTTGACTCGATTAGACTATTAGGGAGCTCTTTGATTTTTTCTTCGCGTATTAAAAACTACCTGCCTGAGGCTTCACATTCATATTTCCCCGATAAAAAAATGCCTTTGATTCGTTCACTAGCTTTGGCATGAAGAGGTAACAAACATCCAAACATCAAACGTCCAAATATGCTTTTATATCTTTTTGATGCTTATTGAAGTCATACGATATAATATGCATGTCAGTCAGAGATAGTGAGTAGATGAGAGAATTTTTAATAGTTAGTCTATTTAATATAGTAACTAAAGTGAAATAGTTACGCCGAAAAAGCTACACGATATTTGAAAGTAATGTATAACCGTAGAGGTAGATATAACTATGTAAGAAAAGCATTCAAGTTACTAGACATTTTAGTTAGTCAAGTCATTTGACATCGAACTAATGTAAGCTGCTCGTGTGTGGGCCCCTTAACTAATGTGAGGAAGATGCCAGTAATTTTACATATTTAAGAGGCCTTCATAAAATAGTCTACACTCCTTTGTTGAGTTTGCAAGTTTTCTATTGTGCTGGCAAATTATATTCCATCTGCGAGACTTCGAAGAAAGGCTTTTGCAGCACAAAGGCTTTTAAAATGAAATCACTTACCTTCGGCTAGTAACAAAACAACACTTCCTAAAAGTGAAAAATCAGTAACTTCGAAAACTTGTCCATTTTTAAATTATCTTTCAGTTAATTTTCATAAATTTTATCACAAAGTTTCCTTTAAGGTAAAAGGATTTACCGACGTGCAACCATAAAAATATTAGATGTTTTCATTACAAAGGAATATGTAAAGTTAGTAAAACAATAGTTATAAATATAATTAATTATACTATAAACAGTTTTGAGGTATTGTGTCACTCTTAACATGTGCTAGAAGATTTATTAGTACAGTAAGTCTTAAAGTAAGGTATCTATCTATGCTATCTACAGATGATTGCTAGTATATGTCAACTCAAATTGATCGCATTTCATAAAAGATTTTGTAAAATGTGAATCAAAATGGAACCCGAGAAAGTAAAATGAAAAACGCAAATAATATTCTTAAATATCGAGGGCTAGATTAGACAAATCCGGCTTGCCACTATGTTTTAAATATGGTTCAAAATGGGAAACCGTTGTTTTAATGAATAACGTTTTAAACCTGAAAACCTTAGATTCTTGATAAATCCAGTCCTTAATCCCAATTCCAATAACCACCCCAATCATAGATCGGTCTCGCAGGCTGGATCACAACGGTAAACATAGACAAAACAAAGTTTCTAATCCTACCCGAAACCAGCTTATTACGAACTTCACACTAAACACTAGTTCAAACAACCTCACCCAACTTAATCACGGATCTGAAACAAACAATCGAAAATCAACGTTGCTACTAAACTTTAGAATACATTTCGAAACACGGAAAATATTTCTACATACTACAGAACAACGTTACTTCTTACAATCCTAAAAGAGATATCCGACCTTAATGCGTAGGTGGAGGGTTTTGTTTCTTTTGATTGTGTGAGCAAAATACCGTGGTGGTGGAGTATTGATACATCTTGGCATAATGAGGTCTAATGAGCTAAGCGAGAAACACTGATTGGTCGTTGTGATTATCAAATAGGGGATCGGGTGCGAAGCGCACACGATCATTATCGTATTTGAGGAGTCAATGAAGGGAGTGCCTTGACCTTTCTCATGTTTGGCATTCCTTCACTTCCTCAATTAGTAACTTTGATGATTTTATTACTATCAATGTCTTTAATTAAGGACATACCAGATAAGACTCTGTCGGCTACATAAATTAGCGTTGTTATTTGAACGGTAGATAGTTTCCAGTTAATAATAATATAATCTAATACATCATAATCTAGAATTGCAAATTTTCAATAAAACAATCATAATATCTCAAGCAAACAACTTAAATCTATTTCTCAATTCAAATTGCTCTGGATTCTCGATTCCAAATCAAACAATCCCATTAAAATAAACAAAATACAGATAGCAAATACATTTATCTTGAAGTAATATAACCTCCTAACAAATAGCGTGATGATATTGTATCAAAATTGCAAGTACCGTTAGCAAAACGAAGAATTTCGAACCGAAAACGACTCAATTATTGACCGAGAACATCAGCTTACCCAAAACAGCAAAATAGGTACTTATTCGAAACTTTTAACTTAATAATGCACCTAATAAAATTCTAAAATGTTTACAGGAAAAACCCGTTTTTAAAGTAAAGATGCTCCGAAAATAAAGTAACTCATTTACATTCAAATATTGACAGATAATTGTCAGTGTCGTAATCGTGATTGCCGAGAATTCCGCTTCGATCATCTCGAATTCGTAATCGATTACAAAAGTATTCGTATGTTTATAAATGTCACGGTTTTTGAGCTTTTGTTGTTTGTTCTATAATTGTTGGTATTAATAGTTATTGACATATATGTCGGTGAACAGTTATTAACACGTTAGGTGTTGAAATTTGACTAAAGCCAAGGGCAATGATTCGTTTGCACAAAATCAATTCAGCCAATTTTATAAGTGGTTTAATTGTTGCACCTCTATATTCTAAAAATTGCAACACGTTTCAATTAATCAATTATTAAATTCCAATCGATCAGTCATCCGTCAATCGGAATATTCATAAGGTATTGATTGTTATTGATTTTAATTATAAGGATATTTTTTTGAATCGATTAATTTGTAGCTTTGATCTCGATCGTCATCTATCGGCATTGGCACACAAGAGTGAGCAAAACTTTGCAAAGAAAGAAACCGTTTTCTTATCGTCCCTCTGCGCTTTTGGTTTAGACTTCCATCTCAAAACAGACTCTTGACTTTTCTCCTGTCCTTACTTCGCAATTACAGTCCGTTCTACATAACGAACCGCGTCAATCGCTTTATGAGATTCCCACGACGTACATACATATGTTCGTACGCATACTTGTGCACTGGTGTACGTACAGCCTTATTATCGCGGATTTGTAGCACAGGGCGACCTTGGGGTCAGAATGTATTTATGCCCAGGAAACGCAGGAAAATAGGTAATGTAGTATATGGCTATGGAATTTATGCTCGAAGATATTTTCGCACCTATCGAGGATATTGGAGTTGAATTATTAAATTGCGAGTCGGGGAGAGTAAGGTTAGGCTTGAGGATTTTTTTATATGCCTATTAGGGACCCAGTAGCCAGCTTCTATAAAGTCTATTATATACTCGTAATAGAAGAAACAAATAAATAGATACCGATCATCACGCCACCTGTTCTACTAACTCTAATTAAGTATAATATTGTATAAGACAGTTTTTGGTTTATTTGGGTGAGAATCGATAGAGATATTTTTTATCGATAAAAGATAGAAGAAACTACAAACCCACTTCTAATCCCTTAGTTTTAAACTGTTTTTTATGTTTTGCGGGATAAATACTACTCCCTTGGAATTTTTTTTTGTGACCGTCTCGAAATCATTCTCTTATTTGCAAAAGTATCATCCAAATCGATTCATAAATGACGGACCATTCCGCTCGTATTGTGTTTTAAAGGAGATGTAAACGGTTACGTAGGCGTTTATTTAATGACACATGAATCAGTCTAGTAGCCAAAGAATTTTTATACTTTTTTTCTAAAACTACTTATAAAAATCGGGAATTTATTTAATATTTTTCCCATGGTCTATAGTAGAAGCTGCACACTTTTGTTACACCCTGATAAAAAAGATACAGCCGAACATAGAACCTCCACCTTATTTCGAAGTCGGTTAAAAATAGGGAATACTGGTAGTCATGTGCCCAGTAGTGGGACACACTAGGCCCACTTCAATTGTAACAATTTAAAAGATCATCGTCTGAACTGAAACACGATGAAACCGCGTTGTGTGAGTAGTCCAGCAGGTGTCGGAATAAGAAGATCAAATACAGGCTGATATTATTTACCCACATCGATGTAAAAGTGGGTGTTAACACCATGCCACCGGAACTGTGCATGTGGATCGCTAAATGGTGGTAGGGTGGCCATGATGGGACAATTGGGTTAGTGGTTCGACTAGTTAAGTTTATATTAAATTATAAATTTTACTTGTAGGTAAGTACTTATTTTGTAAGCCTAAAGAAATGAAGTTATTGAGATCTGAAAAATATTTCTTTACTTAGTTCTCAAAAGTCCAAAAGTAACTGTCAAGACACAAATCTTGGTAGAAATTAGAGAGCTCAGAAGTGTTTAGTTGAAATCTTTTTTAACACAACCATTATTTCTGATCGGGTACCTCACTCATAATTTTTGGGTGAGGTTGGTAAGTAGTGTTTTAAGCGACAGGATTTAGCTTCCTTCCCTATTTATAATGCTTGTCTCAAAATTTCGTCGTATTGATTTGGTTGCGCATCGAATGTAGCGTACGTACGTATGACACCCGGATTTTATTAACGAATCGATTGACACCTCCCTCATTCACCAAAACTGGGTGAGTCAGACGTCAGACATAGTGGTAGAACATACGTAATACAAACATAGAACATGCATTATGTTTTTCAATTTGTATTTTGTATTTGTATTTATTTATTTACCATTCCGTTACATAACATAACATAGGCAAGTCAAAATTACAATTATATACAATCAAATAGTTAGACAGTCCTTTGTAAAACAAAATGTAGTTTCCCAATTTTTTTAGAGAGTATTCTATAGGGCACGATCATGGGCACCCCTTAACCCGTAATCGCTCGTGTGTCCGCCGCACAAAAGCTGCTAATTCGTCCACTATCAACCATCGCACTCGCTAATTTGGAAACTCCACTTTCTACCTGTTTGCGCGATCATTATCGGCCCCGTGCTTTGCGATACAATAAATGATAATTGACTTATATTTGCTTCTGGTAAACCTAGAGCACTTACCGTGTATTTCCAGGTTTGAAACGAACTATTTTAAAATTTGTTTAAAGTTGCACATACAACGATAGAATTTTGCCATTAAAAAATATAAAGAGAAGACAAAGTACTAAAGTAAATTAAGAAAAATATTAGTAAGATTTAAACAAACAGTCGTTAAATGATGAAGTGACTTATCACTAGAAACTATTTCTTCCACATACGCTTTTGGATAAAGGTTGCTTCGTGGATGGTATCAATTTATACATATTCAATTACCTTAGCTTAAGCTAAACTAGTTTTCAAAGGAAACCATCTGATACAGAAAGAGTACTTAAAATTGTTCAAGCTCTCGGTGAAGCTTAAGACCATACTAGCTTCCACATGGAAAACAAAACGCATTCTCCAGCACCCATAAACCACCCATTACCGCAGTCGATGCCTCCGCACGCCTGGTCTATTAACACGCGTGTGCCTTTTTGTCAGGGGTTTTTGTCAGCGGGTCTGTTGGACCGCTTTGTGCAGCCGTGCTAACCGATTCAATGTGGCATTGTAACGTGTTAACACAGCACTTAAACTGTTAGAGGGTGGTGGGTGTTCGTGTGTGAACTATTTTCTTTTATGTAGATCGGTGCAGGTTTTATAGAGGAAAACCGTTTTCTATTGGGTTGCTACTTAAGCTAAAATATCACCATGTTTTGTTCGTAAGTGCTTAGGTTGATTTGGATTTATCAAAACCAACAAAATCTTTGCTAACCGTTACGGCTTCCCAGCTGGACAAATGCTTTACTTTTCTAGAAATTCAACGTGAGTAAAAAATGAAGTAAAAAATACTCAGTGTTCAAAACCTTATCACCGCAAAATGCAAATTAGTTATAATCGTGTCAAAACATTTCTCTGTAACTATCAACAAATCTGCGTACTTCCCAGACCCCTAAGCGTATTTAATGTCACCACGAAAGAAAGATGTCTCAAAAAACCTGCAACCAGATTCTATAAATCTTTTATAATCCCATCATTGCTACCTTCCAACAATGAATACAGATCAAGTTGTAAATCAACCAGACCCACGTCAACCGCAAGAATGAGATCAAATAATGAATTTGCCTTTTGTATTGTCTAAATTTGCCCACTGAGCGTTTTAGGGTTAAGTCCGCAGGGGATCACGGATTTAAATATTTGGATACTTTGTTTTGTTTGCTTCTTTGAAACGTAATTGTTTGAGATCTGTTTTTTTTTCAGGTAGGTGATGGAGTAACGGCTTTTCTGAAAAGAACTATGGCTGATCACTATGTAAGTTTTTAAATCTAGGTGTAGATTTGACATCATCATCAACACTCGACCCGGTCGACCCACAACTGGGCAAACGCTCTCTCGTGTTTATGCTATTCAGTTCGGTCTTACATTTTGTCTAAGTCAGGTATAGACGGCATTACACCACTAATAAGGGACGGGGTTTTCTGGTAGAGATAGCTATTTAGCGACAAGACTGCTGATTGTTACTTAGTTTTTGAGTTTTATTATTGTAAATGGTTTCTGTTTGATATAAGTGTGCATTATAGTAATTTCTATACCTAAGGAAGTTACAAAGGTTTCTATGCCACTAATATTAAAATCATAGGGTGGAGTAGTGAATCATAGCCCACGTTACATCCCGAACTAATTCTCAGTTCCTGTGGGCAGTTATTAGCCCGTTCCTAATAAGGGGAGGAGCGTGGGGTCAAAGAGCGCAGATAAAATTATAGTCCAATTGTTTTGCTTTCTCGCAGCTCGCGACTCTATGTTCTATTCGCGGCGCGGGCGCATGCGTTGCGATCTCGATCGATTGTCTCGGATTATGGCACTATACAGGGTGTACGTATTACTTTATAGTACGGAGAATTCGATCGATAAAATGAATTCCTCGGTTCAAAAACTTCGCTACAGAAGAAGGAAGCTTTTTGTTTTTATTATACTTACACTAAAGAAGGATGTCTCAATAAATCTGCAAGCAGATTCTATAAATCCTTTATGATGCCATCATCGCTACACTGTCTAATTGACTGATTGAGAATATCAGTCGAATTATAATACTCTACTTAAATCTCGTGCTAGAAAGTACCTAATGTTGATTTTTGAAAATTAATTCTCTAATTTTACGACATCTTGGTCTATCATTCGCAAGTCATCAGTAGTACCTGCCTCCCCCTGAATGTATGGGGGCAACCCACCTAAAGTTTATTTACGGGCAAACTATAGTACTTAACTGTAGCATTCTTCAATTGTCTCAATTTAATATCGTTGTTTTATCGTTTTAGAACGAAGTGTGAGATGAAATCGACACGTTCTCCATTACCCTCGTCCCGTTAGGTGATTCCTTGCTTTTAATTACTACGTTCTTCCATTGATTAGTTGCTGTTGATGGGAAAAGAGAGTACCTGTTCGTAATGATACCTTACGTTTAATCTGTATTCTAATTGTTTAATCCAAGTCTCAAAGTTAACTCAACAAGACAATCGGGGAAAATGTCGGTGTTCATCTAATTAAGGTATAATAATAATTTAGGCACGATTGCGAACAGAAACCGTCCCATGGTTCCTACCCGTAACACATTTAATAAGGTATACTTTCCCAAAATGGTCCACGTCTTAATGCCGTATTTGAAGTAAAATTACAGGGTCCGTTGCCACCATAATTAACGGAAGGTTAAACTGCAATCAAGATGTAATGGCATGGATTGAGTCTGACCCGAGGCCGTGTCGTAATTTAATATTGTAACTACAATCATACCGCATTAGGGCTGATGATGGGACGAAGTAAACGTCTTGAAATAGATCCATGTCGTCTATACAGTACCTACACATCAATTATGTCAGATCGGGTTTTTTCTTTGACGAGCACGTTCATATTTTTATTTATTTCACTCACAGGAATCAACGTAGGTATGAGCGTGGAGAGATATAGGGGAGAAGTAGATCAAAGAAAAAAGGATGAAATCTATGAATGGTCAGAAAAGTGACATGAATAAAAAGGTGTGACCCACCTAGAGTGGCATAAAAAACAGAAGAAGATAAAAAGTCAACAAAGAATTGCTAGAAGCAGCCCTGACAAATGTCAGCCTGTACAACTCAGTTGTTAGCAGTGAATATTACCTGTAGTATTAATGTTAACAGAGCCTAAATGAAGTACTTGATTACATATGAATATTCAATAATAAACGTAACATGTAATTTCAAATAACGCAGTAACTCTAAAATATTTAGAGTTACGTTTAGTGCAGCCGCCGGCGACATAAATATCTCTATTGCTTTAAACAGAATCAACTCATAATTGTAGGCTAGGATGCACATCGCTTTATTAATAATGTTTGCCCACTTTTAATTGCTTCAGATATAAACCAGAATGATGTTCTAAATATTGATTTAATGTTCCATCTGGGAAATTAAAAGTAATATCTCCGACTCTTGGGTGGGTCGATCAAATAAATTATTAATGCAATACTTTATATTGAATTTATTAGAATGGATTGATAATTAATTTTAATAGTCTGACTTACTTTCACAATTCAAAATATCGTTAACATTTTGTTCAACTCTGATTTTCGGAAAGACCGACGGCAAAATTAGACGTTTAGGTCACTTTTCTACAAAGCCTCACTATTGTTTTCTCTTGCTGAATCTATTCGACTCTGCTTTAAATAGCGCCACAATAATAATAGCTATTACAGCCTCATTTCACGATACTCATAATAAAGCAATGCATTTGAACACTCCTTGGTCCAAACCACCATAGTTTTTCCATCACGAAACTACCCCACTTGAAACTAAACCTTAAGATCCTTCTAGAATAGATCATAAAACCGTACCATTTAAGATCCTTTGTTGAAGATCCGAGGTGTAATATCATCATCACTGCATAGTCTATCGCCTCAAGCAATTGGCACACTGTTTCACCCCTCTTTTGCTCTTACGTTACTTTCTATAGCCTATCCCTTTCTGGCAGGGTTCTCGCATTGTCATTTTAACAAATTGACCTATGATCTTGAAATATAGGGATTATAACAAATGAGTTTAAGTACGCCGTAAGTTTAAATTGTCTTTAAGGCGAGATAATGAGACGGCGCTACACTTACCGACGGTTTCTTGCACAATTTCTGCTTTATTTAATATTTTACTTCAATATTAGAGTGTAAAAGGTGATAAATAATTTGATTTGTCCAGCTGTGGACTACTATAGGCTGATGATGATGATAAATGTTATTTGATTACGCAGTATCTACATAATATATTTACTACATTATTAATTATTACTCAGACGTGTTATTAAAATTATAAAGTCCGGAATAATTGTCTCAGAAACTCGTTGAATATACGTCTCGTCTTCATTTATTATAACCTATTTAAAATAACTTCTTCTCACATAAATAAACAGATTTCCTGACCTGATAAGCTGTATTCAGATGTAGGAAATAATAAATATAGAACATTCTGTTGACTTACAACTGACATATTTGCCATTGTCCGTTTTATTATTAAATTGAATCCGATATTAATTTTAAATATCTTCTTTTTATCTCATCAAAACTAAAATTATATTCATTTATAAATTGTCTTTTTATGATTTGTATTCAAGTTAAATAGTGAAGGTAGAAATCAAATAAAATTACTACCAACTATCTTCCGTATGCCCCAGCTTGGGCGACTTGATAGAAATATATTTGTTCGATGCATTGTTTTTTATTATTCTGTTTTATTATAATTTTTCAATAAGAACGAAAATATTAAACTAGACCTAGAATATCTAACCAGTTTTTCTGGTGTATAGATAGGGAACTTCTTATTGTTTTTGTTTTCTGAATATTCAATATCCATTAAGATTAATCGTCAGCACAGGTGACGATTAATCTAAATCCACTGAGCTAAACATGTCTCAGGTTTCAGCTTTATAGTGCGTATCTCGCACTGGGTTATTTTCTACGAAAATTTTATATCCCAGAAATTTCCGATTCGAACCCGCGCCTCACCCTCAGTACGGGTGCGCTCTAACCAACTAAGCAACGAGATCGGACACGTGCCTCTCCGAAAATCTCTGGGACATGTCTCCCTAAATAACGTGGTGTTGCCATAACCATCACGCTTACCAGATGGATTGGTGACCGCATAGGAGATGTGGTGTAATGTCATATCGAATATACAAAGATAATGAAGGTTTCATTTCACTCTCAGCACCACTGTAGCCCTCATAATCCAGTGAGTCAGAAGTTCGGCGCCCGGCCCACGCAGGCCTACATACATCTATTATCTGGAGTCTATTTAGTGTCATATCTCACGGCTCATTTACATTTGCCAGCTGATGGAATAAATGTTAAGACAAAACGCAAAGCAAAACCCTAGAAGAAGTCTATAACTATAACTTCATACGTTGCTACCTTAAATAACATTTAATAAATACCTACTCTAGCGGATAAAAACGGCTTTTGCACTCAGATATCGAAGAGCAAAAATACTCTTTCCTCTCTGAGGTGGGATAAAAAGTTACGTGTTGCACTCGAGTGCATAGATTTTTTACCTCGTTCTCTTTTGATTCCCTCGCTAACGCTCAGGATTCTAATTTTTGAGGCACTCGCTGCACTCGTGATTCAATTTTAGAATCCTGAGCGTTAGCGAGGGTCATCAAAATTGAGCACGCGGTTAAAAAGCAACTTTGCACTCTTGTATAACAAATAACTATTATTTGTTTGTCTAAACTTTATACTTACCATAGACTTTTAAACTGTTGTTGTGCCCACCGTAGCCGAGTTATGACGGATGGGTTCCCACGACCGCCCACGCGCCTGCTTAGATGCAGCTTTATTTATCACTTGGAAATGTCGATTTATTGGGAGTCAAAGTTCAGGTACTCTAAATGGAAATGAATTTTTGTAGAGGTCGTCGAGAGGTTTTAATGAACACTAGAAATGTCATGGATTTTGAAATAGTGAAGCTTTTGAACTGGACTAAGGAGGCTGCTTCAAAACAAAAACCTTTAATGGTCTATCTACTTCAAGTTGTTATTTCTTTATTTTCCGACCTATGGTGAAATTCTTAAATCTTGAGATATATTTACACTGGCAATACCAAAGGCGTGGTAGGTAACTATTATGCAAGGACACGATCAGACATCAATATTCAAACCAAACAGTGCTGCCAACGGTTCCAGTGACCCGAATCTGCATGTGAACTAAAGCAATTAATTGACATTCAGTGAAACAAAACCAATTAGTAAATATTAATTAATGAATAAATAATGCTGGAGCACTCACACAGCCCCAAGCTAAGCAGAGCTTGTGTTATGGGTACTAGATAACTGATATACATAATAGAATAGTATTATGTACTCATTGTATTCAACAAATAGATAGATATTTTTTATTATACATCGAAAACAACCAGAACGCCCCGAACAAATACCTGCAGATCATACAAACATTAATCCCGAGGCGGGAATCAAACCTGCAAACTCCTGCGTCGCAGGCGGACCTTCGCCCACCGCGCCAAAGGTCGTCATAATGTAGAAGGAATTTTTATATAAATCTATTTTGAATTGTACTCGCTCGCATTTGAACACAAAATCTAGTACATTATTAAACTAGTCAACACAATAGCTAACTCGTCACAAAACTAATTGTTGCCATGACGAAAATTACAAACGCAAATGTCAAAACGGCCAACACTCGCCTTCGCAGTGCGTAGGCCTAATTACTGGCTGAGACAGACAAATTATCGCAGTGCGTGTCTTCAAAACTGCAACAGAAAATTACGTGAAAACTCTACATAAGTATATTTTTATTTGTTATTTTCCCTCAGGACGACTTTGTCCACTTCCTAACTTGACCACTTCCAAAGTTGACCACTTACTAAATCGTCTTGTTCTTTTACTGCATTTTCACTCCTCAAATCCAACTTTTGTCTACTTCCTAAACAGTCCACTCCCAAACTTATATTTATATTTTCGATTGTTACAAGCTTTTATTTAGTTTCAACTGTCCGGTTTCTGTAATCAAATTTTGCAAGTTAAATTTGACTTTCTTTCCGATCCGAATTGAGCTAAAATTTGGCACGCATCTGCAACGAATGATGAATCAAATATTAGCATGGAGCTGATCTGAGATGGAGTCTCCAGGTGGCCATGCAAAGTCCTTGATAAGACGACGTCACCTTGACGAGATTGGGCTTTTTTGATTGTTTTTTTTTATCTAAGTTCTGTTGTAAATGTAGCCAGTTCTCTTTTCCAAGCACACTATCAGTAGGTACGCAGGGAGTGATGATCCTGTTGCAAACAGCGCCATGTCTCACTATTACCATATCAAAGCTATTTCTATCTATATTGGCCTTATCTTGAAATATCATCTGTCCGTCCGTATGTTGCCTATCCAGTACTTTTATTATCTGGATATTAATTCAGCGCAAGTAATGAACAGTTGAAAATTTATTTTTAATCAATTTCTAGAGAGCGTCTTTTAATGGTGGGTCGTTAATGGTGCTATTATAAGGAATGGGCAGAACTAGCCGCCTGGCTCCGAGTTATTCAGATCGTATTAGCTAAAACAGTTTGCTATTTCGATTTTAATTCGCAGGCAATTTCAATGCACATTAGCCATTTTACTTGTAATTTAATTTGAACGATAAAGTTTAACGCTTGGTGAAATAAATTCTTGTAATACCTAACAATATTTAACCGACATATACATGAGTTAGAAATGTTTAATTGTTTTATAATAATAATAGTGCTTCATAATCCAACCCCAAACAAACTTCTTTGATACATTTTCGTATTTCACATTCACGATAATTCTTGAATTCAACTTATGGTTGCTATTTACCGTATCTATTTTCTTTACGCAATAAAAAGTTCATAAGGGAATTAACTGAATTTAGTCGCTTTATAAATAAACTAAACAGAAATACTTCTGGCTGTCACATTTACGAAAATCAACAATAGGAACCCTTAGTAGAAAGCCTACCTAAACCCCCTACAAAAATCTTCTAAGCCGCGATCTTTTCCATAATTGCGGCCCACTTGTGGTACAATTTGAAATCAATATCGCCAACAAACAGACAGACCTGCAATCCACTTGCCGACGATTCCAGTAAACCATCACTTAGGGCTCAAAGTAGCCCATTCAGACCCAGTACCGGCTAAATAGTCACCGAGGTCTCTATTACAACTTCGTTTCCCATACACGTACATGCACAGAACCTCCCATAACACCACAGTTCAAGCACAAACCTTCATTTCAAAGTCCTTACGAGACTCTTTGCCAGCATCTGTGGCTTGACAGAGTTCAATTTTGAAACGTAACGTCTAATATTGACAGTTCAGACTCATTTCGCTCAAAACTGGACGTTCCATATCGCGTTCGGTGAATCTCAAAACAAGTCCAAAGCATTTTATACTTTGACAGCGAGATCTTAGAGATGGTTTCATGGAGAGATGGTTGCAAGTAACATGGGTTCAGTTCGGTCGTGTGGTAGGTTCGTGAACTATTATCTACGGAACTACACGAATGGCTCCGAGCGGAAACGCTCGGCTTTCTCAGCTATTTGGATTTGCTTGATGTTTTGCCGGTAAGTTGACATCAATTGGTGGCAGCACTGAAACTATTTGCCACCTTTGGAAAGGTCAACCACCACATTAACGACAGCAAGGAGTCCTAAGGTGCAAATGAAAAGATATTCTCTACAAACCACTTACCTATAATTCTAATCTGGTTGCATTTAGTTCATAAGATTCCTTGCTTTTTTCTTGGCCTTCAATAAGAAGACTTAGTGATTCACGAACCTTTAAGCTTTAGAATGAAGCAAATTAACCGTTCATGTAGTAGGTACCATGTTAAACCTCCTGCTTATCTTCTCATTCGGCAATCAACCAGCCAGTCACAACCACCAACAGCGTTATCGACATTAGTTACAGTAATCAGTGAACGGGCGCCGCGTCCAGCTGATAAATTCTAGATCTATATACATAATTACCAATCAAAGTGTATAATCAGGTATTTAATACCGAACTTATATGAAGCAAACAACATAAATACGGCGTGTAATGTGGAGGAAAGCGCCAAAAGCAGCGGGGTGGAATACTTGAAAGGGCAGTGATATAAAGACCGAGTTTGAAAGATTAACAATACGTTGTTCGCGGCCGCATCTTTTCTGGTTTTCATAAATATAAACCTTTTTGATAAAAATACTTTCATTCGAAGAGGTTAAGTGCTCTCCAGAATCAAATAGGAGGTTCAAAAAAAACACATTTTTGTAAGTTCGTATTTTCATCCTTGCACGAAATCTTCACATTTAACCCTCTCAAAGGTCACTTTGACGAATTACGTTCAAAAAGTATTTGCGTCTGAAGTAGTTTTGTCACGTACACTATAGTGCACCAGGGTCTCTACCTTGTGGCTCTCTACAGGATTATTTTCAAGAAACGACTAACAGTAGCAAAAGCTATCCAGTCAGTCAAAAATGCCCGTAAATACTGGGCAGTTATAATGGTCGGTCCACACGCAACCAGTAGCCACGAACTCAATTGGCTTCTTCGACACCACTGAGATACGATGCTTGATCCTACTTTAACGTATCGCAAATAATCGGATCATGGCCGAAACTTGTAATAGAAGGTCTTATAGTTAAAGTAACGACTGATGCATGTTTATAATGATGTTTAGGGCTAGGTAATAAAGTATCGTAGTTCGCAAAGAGCTTGAGCTAGATGAGAGAAAAGTTTTTTTGTATTTATTTTAATCATTTAGTCTACCATTACAGGTTAGACTTAATACAATAGAGTAGTCATCAAGAATAGTTTATTATTAGTAAAATAGTAGAAATACAAATGTCATAGAGCCCAAAAAATTCAATCAAATAGTAAGCAAATAATTTAAATACAATGTCATAGAGAAAAATCTATCGAATAATAATAAAATAATCATATTCTAATTCTTCATAATGCCATAATCCAAATCTATAGTCTGTACCTACATAATAATTACCTACTTATTTATAATAACATAGACTAAATAATACAGCTCCTACGAAACCGCTCTTCGAACAGTCGGAATACGTCGATGGAATACGTGATAAGATTTTAAAAGATTCATAATATTAAGATTGTTTCAAAACCGACTTCAAATTCCTTAGTATTTACATTGGGTTTTTTTGGACAAATACATACCCCTCGAGAATCAATCGGATCAGAATCATTCTTCATATAATAGCGAAAGCATTTGAATTTGGCCCATAATTAACGGAGAAATTGATGAATAAACATTAAAAATGTATATATAGCCGAACATAAAACCTGTTTTGTTTGTTCTTGTTTAAAAATAAACATTATGCAAACTTTTTTCCATCAAATACAACTGTTTCTTTTTTCATTGATTCCATAACTAAAAAAATATTTTGAAGTAGGTGCATTATCAGTCATCTAGAGCAAGTAATTTTGTGAAATATAAATTACGTCTGAAAAAAAAACAAGCAAGTAAAATTCTACCACCGTTTCTTCTCGTATTAATACCGGTAACAGGACCTGTGATCTTCCGTAACGGTTAAGAAAAATAACCCCTTCATAGGCTCGGCATTATAAAGATGCGATCACTACATAAACTTGTGACATTATTTGATCGTCGGCGATGCACGGGAGATTGCACGATCGCTATCGCAACTGTTCCTGATTTTATGACTAGTTTACTAAATAAAAACTTGTCGGTTGATGCTATCCTACTGTTACATGACCTGGGTAACGATACGTGTAGGGGAGGCTTTAGATACTACATTGTTTTAGATTTACACAGACTGGCATTAAATTTCGTTATTCAAACACGTGTTAATAAAAGTGAAACCGATGTCTCTTTAATTTTCAATGTTCATATTTAGAAAATATTAAAATTGATGCAGGATTTATCGTCTTGCTTTAGCAATATAATTAAAAATGCTTCCTCCTAATTAGTGTCAATTTCCGATATGCTTTATGATAATTGGTTAGTTCTGAGCTAATTGCTAATTTGTTCTGAAATAACATAAATCACAGCAGTCGTCCACATCGCTAGATTAATATGTCAACAGATATTTAAATAAGAATGACAAAAGGAACTGCAAAGTTCCTCATGAATATTCCATTAAAGTTATTGACCAACATGATATATTTATTTTTACTCGTACCTACATAATAATATTGGCTCTGACATAAAATATCACTTAACAAATTATCATCGACATTTACCGATATTCTATATTTTATGAATGAAAAATGAGCTAAACGCGACATACCTACACTAAATCAAAATACTCTTATGGATTAAAAAAAATGAATATTGGATTCTTGGTTGTCAGTTGTCATAAACAGTAATTTGTTGTAATCTGAAGTTAATTTTACTAGATACAGATTAAATCTGGGTTCCTACGGAGCTGCAGACGCGAATTCCTATCTCGGTTCCCTGAAACACCTCCGGAGACAAAGATGCACACAATTAAAAATAAATCTTACAGACCATGAATAAAGCTTAAAATTCTATATCGCTTACTGCCACCCGCTGCGAGCGTTAGCAGACCAATTCAAAAAATAAAATATCAATTTTTTGAATAATAAAATCTTAGAGCAGTCACAAAGCGTCGCGCGGCGACCAACGCTTGTTCGAACGTCTAATCTGCCCATTCCAGTCTATTTTACACCTTATCACAGGGCATTAAGAACGCTTTACGTAATATTCGTGGGAAGATACAAGATTGTGTCGTACCATGGAATCGCATAAATTCGAATAAAAATGTCAAAAATGAATTCTCAAGATCGTAATCGCAATAAAGTTAATAATATCGCGATGAAATTTGAAATAAATAAAAATAAACAATTGATGTGTGGTGTCGTTAAGAATTAGTGCACAATGCGAGTTTATGGGATTGTCCTTTTGTAGGACATTTTGTTTTTTAGGGATTCTGAGGACGGTTGCAGTTCGCTTTTTGTTCGGATTCGGATGAATTAATGATACGTCAAGATGATTGCGGCTCCACAGTGACATTGATGCTGTGAATTTTAAATTTGACGTGTGACTTGTTTCTTGACATGTTAATTATAACATCCTTCGTTTTGCATAATGATATATTTCTTTGAATAAACTAACTATGATGACCTGGACAAGGTCGCGGGAAAGCGCTAGCTGTGGGCAACACAGAAATGCCCATAATGGTGATCTTTGGTAAAAAACAACGTCCTGGGTCTCAATTCTGCTAAACCAACCACTTCACTATTATGACAATGGTCTATTCGCAGAACCGCTACGTAGAATACCAAAACATTTCTATGGTGGCGAGTCTGCGACGATACTATCGTCATATTGAAGGAATATGGTATAGCAGAATAAGGCCCCTGCAGTGTACGTACATCTCATCGGCGATGATGATGATAAAGCTGGCCATAAACTGATAACGTTTATGTCTTGAATAGAAAAGTCACAGAGCACTTGATGGGTTCTAGTCGGCGGCGAAGCAAAGTAATGGCTAAGTGAGTGTCAGTAATATGGCGACATCGGTAGTAGGTACCTACTACATGGCGTGTGGTCTGACTCGGAGCGGGGGCGGAAGCGGGTTGAAGAACAGCATTGTTTTAGTATTTTATGGAAGCGCGAGGCTGTTGCTCTCTCAGATGACAGTTGTTTCTAACTGTTGTACAACATTCAATAAGTAATTGATAAGTGAATAAATCTAATATATTCTGTTTGAATTTTGACATTGCATAACTATCACTTAGCATACATACGATAAGTAACAATATATATACTATATTGGTCCAGTTTCATTGAATTATACTTAATATATATGTAGACTTAGTAGATATTATCTCTAAAGCCAACAAGAAATCGTAACTGATTATTATTTATGTATTTATCTACATACTTTGACGGCCTCTGTGGCGCGGCAGGCGAAGGTCCGCCTGCGACACAGAAGGTTGGGAGTTCGATTCCCGTTTTAAGACTAATGTGTATACGATTAGTAAATATTAGTTCCGGGTGTTCAATGTATAGTAAAAAAAGCTTAGCTTTGGGGCTATGATACTGTGTAGATTGTCCAGCATGATATATATTTATTATTAGTACTGAAGCATGCTAGTATCGCTCTCCAAAACTGGAGCTCTACCTGAAACTCAATCTCAAATTGAACATTTAACCGACCAATCGCGTCGCCGAGATATATTGTGCTCGTAATTGGTACTACTGGTGTGAGCCGCGACTTCTGAGGAACCGCTGCTCTTTCAGTTTTATACATCCTTGCCTTTTATACTTTTGTATTTGTCATGTCCTTTGGGGCGATCTTCGGTGAAAGGCCTACATCCAGAGGGGTCTAACGGGCCTATGCTGCTGAGGCCTTATTTTGCTTTACATACCATATTCCTTCATTAAGAAAATTTTATCATCGCAAAATCGCCACCATAGACAAATTTTGGTGTTCTACGTAGCGATTCTGCGAAAAGCGATTAGGCTTACCTAATCGCTTCTCTATGACAATGGTGTAGTCGCAGAATCGGTACGTAAAATACCAAAATGTGTGGTGGCGATTCTGGGATGATACAATTGTCATTTTGAAGGAGTATGGTATAGCAGAATAAGGCCCCTGCAGTGAACCTCTCATCGGCGGCAATATAAACGGGCTGATAACGTTAAAGTCTTGAATAGTAATGTCACAGTGCACTTGATGGTGTGTAACATTTCCAGGGTTATCATCTTGACATAATCATATACGACAGTCGACCAGGTGGTCTATTCAGCTGTATTCTGAGTGCATCCCTCATACTTACACCGCTGCCAATGGGCTGCATCTGATCCCAAGCTAAGCAGAGCTTTTGTTATGGGTACTAGATTACTGATATACTTAATACAATACAGTGACATAGATAGTTTTTTTTTTTAATATGATTACATTGAGAATGTACAGAATACCCGGAACAAAGCAGATCGTACAAACATTTAGGCGGGAATTCAAAATTCAAAATTCAATAACTTTATTTCTTTAGGCTTACAAAATAAGCACTTAGACAAGTCAAATTTAGACATAAACAGAAAGAAGAATCGAACCCGCAACCTCTTGCTTCGTAGATGGACCTTCGCTTGCCGCACCACAGAGGTCGACGTGATTACAATAAAATCAAAAGAAGTGAACCAATAAGCGGCGAAAATATATGAGTGAAACACTCGCAAATACTTACTTCGAATCAGTCATCAGCAATGAATGGTCATCACCAATAAATGTTCATCATTACCGGCAAACAGTTGATCACAATTTTGCTTATTTCATGCTTTTTCCAGGCGTGGTCTTAGGTATGTTATACAAATGTCTATAAATATAATTAATATCACAAAACACAACCATCTGAATGACTATTGCTTCACTAGTCAACGACACAACACCAGACTGTTGATACCGTATCAGTAAAAAGTTGTCCTTTCTAGGAAAAACCCAGCAAATGAAACCCGTTAAAAAAACCAGCTAGACCAAACTAAACCCATAGACAATCTAGAAAATTCGTTTAATCCAATTAGTATTCTCAGCAGAAGTATTCCAAAGGCAATCGTGAACTATTTTACTTAATTAACGTCAAGCTGCGCAGGCTTGACAGTAGTTATTTGATTTTGTAAGTCAGTACTTAGACATAACTTAGTATGTTGCTCGCGAGGTGAAATCCAGTTTACTTATTCTTGTACTTTTCGCATTTTACGGGGAATTCGCAGCGTGAGTCTAAATTATTTATCAACCACATTTGATTAAGGGCTGGAATTAATTTCTGGGAAGTCAAAAGTAAAATTAACAAGTTCATTTTAATACCAACAGATAGGTAGTTATTTAAAAGGTAAACGTTGTGATATCTAACTTTGAAGTTGACTATTATACTACTTATTTCAGAGGTTTTTTTGTTATAGTGCTTACCCACTTTTTGGGTATCTAAGAACTAACTCTCTGGGAACTTATTTCATTTCTTAGAGATACCCAAAGTGCGGTCAAGCACTACAACAAAAAACCTTAGAATTGAGCAAAGGCACCTCTCCTCAAACGAACTAAACTTTTAATCTTTGAAAAGGTTTGGATAAACTAAAATGTTACGCCTGTAGGTGGAGCCACCGGTGCTATAGTCCGTAAGGTCCCAATTCCCAAAGATTTTCGGTGGAACCAACCAAAGTTTCGTGGCTTAGTTGATTAGAGCACACCCGTACTGAGGGGTACGCGGGTTCGAGTCCCGCCCAAATCGAAAATTTTTGGGAACTTATTTCATTTCTTACTTATTTCAGGATTGTAAGAAATATGTCGACTGACGTTTTGAAATATAAACATTTCTTTGTATCTATGCATAATGAAATGTTGTCCAAGTGAAAAGACCTCTGCAAGGGTATACATTTTAACTATGTCTACAGTTTTTTTAATATTTCGTCGCAAACATGTCTTGGTGTGCCAGACAAAAACAACTATAGGTAGTACTAACCTAACGTGATTAATCTAAAAAGATAGAAGCACTGACAAACAGACCTGACCTTTACAACAAGTTTTCTAGTTCTCTAGCAAATTCCTAGCTCAGGACAGTTGTCGTGGAGATAAACAGACGGAAACGTAGGTATTTAAATATATTAGTAACACGAGACGCAGATGAGCGAACTATCGAATGGCGGACAAGTGGCGCATTCTACAGTGAGCGCAAAATGTACGGAGATACAGGTGACAGAATGGAAACAAGATCCATGTGGATCACTTTGAAGTAACGGGTAAAGAAGAAGGTTAGAAAAGAGCTTGATGGAGTTACAATGAAACTGTAATAAATCAGGTGGGTTTTATAACTACCACACTGAAAAAGGACACTGCCTCATTGACAGGCTGGATAAAAGAGGTTGGTATCATTACAATAAAAATGATGAAAAAAAACTCAATACTTAAACAAATAAAAAACTTTTTTGTCGTGGATTAAGTTATTTTTGATAAGTTCTAGGTCTATAACCTGTATAACTCGACGACGACGTAGGTATTAATTATACATTGTAAAATATAGCGCTACAATAAAGATGGCTTTAAAATCTCGATCGACTTGACCTTAGAACCCGCAAGTTTGTCCGCCGACACAATAAATAACCAATCGATGCGATAATATATATATATATTATATGTAAAAATATATTATACGGAAGTGACTTGTACGTTATTTATTGTCTAGTTAAGATGGTCATAATGTCCATCTTAGCGTTTTATACGATGCAAATGTGATGCAGTTTTTTACTGTCACTTGTGAGAAATTAATTGTTATATTAATGGCCTTTACATTTACAAAGTTACTCAATATAATGATAATAATAATATTTTTAAGTTTCATTCGGTCGTTGTGACGAAAGAATCGACCCCTCTAACTCAACCCCTGGATTTCGTTAAAGCCTACTACGGAACCTACTAGAGGTAGAGCGGAAGTTTCCTTCTGTTTATTTACACACCTTCACTCTTAGATGAAAGTAAAAAAGGGTAGATATGGTACGTTCTACCTACCAGCACTCACTCAACAAATGACCTGTGTTGTGTTACAACCAAACGCAAAGACACACGCTATTTCCATTCTTGTGTCGTATATAGGTATCTATCTCTATCCCTGTCCTCAAATGCCGAAAAAAAAGCAGAATGTTATTTATAAAATTTATGTTTTGTTGTATCTACTTATGAGTGAAAAGTTATGCATTGGGTTTTATTTTTATTTTGGAGCGATTTGTACTCCTAGTGAACGGACACGAGGGTTTTGCTGTAGTCTTTTCACACAAAAGTACGTCGTATAAAGAACGTGAACACGAACGCCGGCAGCGTCGCTGGTCCGACTATGACTGAGGTAGGTGGACCTAATTAGACCTAATTTGAGCCTTCCACGTTCAAGAGGCTAGTTAGATACTAGCCTCTTCTCTCTTATTTTACTTTCATCTAAGCCGCATGCCAAGCGTGGTGATTATGACAAAACCCCCTGTTGGGGAGGTATGTTTAGCTGTAAACGTTATGTGTGCTAAGCATAGATCAAGATTAAGTTTTGATTTCTTATTGATCTTAACACTTTTACTGCTGAAGATGCCTCCCTGGTGGAACAGTATAATGAACGATACAAATTCTAGGGTACCTACAAAGAGGATAGCAAAACCGCGCCCATTGTGGAACGAGCCGCTCGTGAAAGGTTGGGCTCATCCCGTGACCCTTGATTCAGAAAGCGCACCTTACTACCATTTAGTATTCTTTCCCCTACAATTCTAAAACCAACCTTAACACGTAAACATAAAACTTAATTCACTTTGAAGATGCAACAGCGACCCTAAACGAAAGTGCTAGAGCAATTTAAATGTTGTGTCTAGGTAATATGGTAGGTTTTAGAATGTGAGCTGGATGCACTAGAAAGTCTGACTTTGGTAACCCTATGGGACTAGTTGAATAAGTAATAGCAATTTTGATGTTGTATCAGAGATACATCTAACCTGTTCTGCTGGTGTTCGATTGATAAATACATTGAATGATTTGGAATATTAATTTCCTTGATTGCAACTGAATGAAAAATGTTTTCCGCTATTCGTGGTCAGAGTTCAAATGGTAAACTTGAGACAGGTGTTGCTTGCAAGGTAAGGCGGTGCGACAGGACATTTGAAAATGGTGGATATGGGCCACTGTCATTTTTGAATCCTGTAGTCGTTATGATTCACAATTTGAAAATGAGCTAGAGCGCTCTATAATATTCCAATTTTAAATATGGGCCAAAGCATTTACTGGTCCAAATTTTAGGCGGACTTAAGCGTTTTACATTACAATTTACTGAATAAAAATTTTAATCCAAAATTATTATTTCATTTAATTTATTGTTCGATCTTGATTATGGGCCAAAGTGATCTACAATTTTCTAACTTTTAAATACTTTAATATTAAATATTTAACAGTATTCTAAATTTAAAAAGGAGTTGTCAATCATCCTGCAGTCTGTACCTACTATTCGGATTTGAAAACGGGATAGTGTTCTACAATGGTCCCACTTTATAAAGATTCCACAGTAGCTGTATATCGCAGCGTCTTTGTCACGGTAGTTGTCACGGCCAGTTATTGGCACAGTTTCGAGTCCTCGACTAAATGATGGCCACCTTACCACATAGGATGTGCGGTTATCCACTGTGACCGATGCACGCCTTAAATACATCGTGTTACATTTATTATCTAGCAATTTTATTGACTTTAAAATCAAAATAATAAAAACATTATATTAAATATTTTAAACTTATGCGATATGAGCACATAATTATAAATACTATTTAACGGGTTTTCTTTTTGAGTCATCCTGTGACCACGACAGTGTGTAAACCTGTCGAAACGTCGGGAAAATAAGGTAAATAAACGCAGTGAATACCCGTTTAATAGTAATAATAATTAAGCATTATAATGTAAGTACTTTAGATTAGGTAGCTACACAGAGCAAAACAATTCTTATCTTAAAATGATCTAACTTACTAATAGGAAACCTCTATATTGTCTATGCGGTAGGTAGGTCCATGTGTATAAGATAGACACAGTTTTTATTGCCATGTCTTTAAGCAATAAGGTGTGATATTATACTTTTAGATGAGTTTCAGATATCACAGGTTTTAGATCGTAAATCATAAAATCTATAATATTTTTATGAGATGGGCAAATGTTATTTTCATAAGCCATTATTATACTAACAGTAATTTAATATGTTCCTAATATTGAATTATTGATTGAATTCTAATGTCAGCCTAAAAATTCAATCAACATAAAATTTAAAACGAACCTAAATACAAAAAGAACACCTTAAACACAATTAAATTGATCTCAAGATAACTTAAATGGTCTGCAATAAAATAGATTTTACAGTCGTGTGAATCTCGAAGTACCTGTGTTATTTAGACTTTTGTCTGTAAATATCTGTAGTTTTTTGGCTATTGAAAAGACAGTGGTTTAATAAGGCCAGTGTTTTTAATATGGGTCAGATATGAATTTTTAATAGCCTGAACACGGCCGCCGCTCTTCTTTAGTGTTCTAAAGAAGAATGCGATGACTCTGCCAGCATGTCGGTCGCAGCCCATAATATTTCCTGCAGGTAAGTTCTTACCTAATTTAATACTCATCGTCAAATTAATTAATAACTGCTATTAAGTGCCCGGTAAATCGCTAATTTATTAACATATAAAGATATTTAATTTAAGACAAGTCGCCCCGATTACCCTTTCCCTCGATCCACAAAGTATACCTATCAAAGATGTACCTATTTCTACTGAAATCAAAAATAAATAACTTTATTTCTGTAGATAGACTTACAAAAATATAAGCTCTTAGACAAGGACTAAACCGCCAACTTAAACATAATTTACTTCGCCAAGATCAGAAACGCAAGCCCCCTGTACATAAATCGATGCACCGTACAATCTGTCGCCGCATCGTCGTCGCTTCCCGGACGGGCTTCCACTCCTCGATAACTTCGGATGTGCTTGCGCAAGCCGCGTATGGAGCCTGCGATAGACGGATCTGTACGGAGTTAGGGCTTAGTTTTGTTTGCATTTTCTATCTGAATCTGGTCAATGTGAATGTATAGTACCTATACAGTCTGGCGACTGAGCTTTCGCTAGGATACTTGTCGCTTCAGCTTCCTATTAGGTGGAACCCAGATAATGCCCATCTTTGAACGAAAATAATTACGGTAAAAGGGGACAGATTTCTTGAAAAGTATTTGGAATCTATCTAACTTATGTTAAGTGAAAATGTTAACTTAGAGTTTAGAGCACATACCTACTTTAATACTACGAAAACATTTAAAAGGCTTCAAGATTCATTTTTTAACCCTTACCCAGTGCAAGCGACGTGGCCGACGTTGAATCGTAAAAAAGCTAAAGTAGGGATAATCGTATTGCGTTAAATAATGTACATAATTGAATTGAAGTGCTAGGCTAACATCGTTCTAGGACTACCAGATGTTAGGTTTATGGAGTAATGCAGTGGTTTTCACTACTTTACCCTAATTCATAAACCTAGGAAGATAAAGTGTCTTCTGAGACTGACAAACGGTAGTCTGTTGTAAAATCAACAAACAACAGCACTTGCGTGATTTAGCCCGCGCTGGTGCTACTCAGAAATTGGCCAACGATTTCAGGCACGACACATTGATATCTGTCGTAATTCGACTTTGATGACCCCTCATTATCTGCCGCTGAAGGTCGTCTATGTGTCACAAGGCAAAGCAACTTCGCCAGTAATACTACAGTGGGACTTCTAATAGATTATATCTAACTAAAATCTATGGCTTGTTTACTTGGCACCTTGGCTGAACCATGACTTCACACTAATATTAAAATGCGAAAGCGTGGATGCATGGATGGATGTTTGTTATTTTTTTTACGACAAAACTACGGAACGGCTCGGATTGAAATTTTGCATAGATGTCTAAACTTGGAATAAAACATAGGTTACTTTTTATGCCATAAATAAGTTTCCATGGTATAGAAGGTTCCGCAGAAACAACGCGAGCGAAGCCGCGAGCAGAAACTAGTTTGTAATATCGGACAATATATTTTTTAAATTATGTCTTACCTTACGGTCAAAATATTCTTTCAATGTCTCAATAATTGGGCCCTCTCGCATTTAGTGTTTAAATCACTTTCTTGGCTTTGAAGTGTGAAAAATGTGTGAAGCATTTAGGCAAATGCTTCACACAATTTCCACGCGGACGGGGCTGAAATAAACTGTTATAGCTACGGACACCTATAAAAATTACTGATGTATTTTTCCAGCATTGGACAAAGGACGGGGTCGAAAAAAAAGCTACAGACACATAATGTGTCATTATAGTACCCACCCAGAATGATAGTGCGTTAGCCTAACCACTACAACTTTATTTATGAGAAGTCAAAGTAGTTCAATCCAACATCCGTCAATACAAAATGAAAAGTAACCAGACCATTTCGACCTCCCAATCTAGAATCAAAGCAAAGCCATAAATTGTCCTCTATCTGCGACCATTCATTCTCCTGTCGTCTATCTGCTATTTGTACAATATTAGTGTATTGGATAAGGCTAGATGCAGCCTAGATAGATCTTATCCACCAACAGCTGGGAATATATTTACCACACGGGAAAATATTAAAATTTATGAGATATTGAAGACTAGGGGTGCGCTCACATTTGAAACTAATGGAGATCAATCAAATACTTTTCATGTGGTGTTCTTTTTCATTGTGACCTAATTCCAAGATAAGTAATTAATTGCATTCTGATAAAACATGGACGCACCAATGAGAAACAGTCCAGTATTTTTAGAAAAGCAAAAGAAGGCAAGTTCCTGTAAGAGTACATAATGTATAGTAGGTATATAGATATATAGATATATAACATTTATGCAATTATAATTCAAATTAGATAATTTATTACAGTATTATTATGATTGGCTATGTAGGTTAAAAAAAAAACAATTGATAAATACCTTCCTTATGTACATAAGGAAGGTATTTATCAATTGTTTTTTTTTTCTAAAGTCAAAAGTTTATTTCTTTAGGCTTACAAAAAAGCACTTAGAGAAGTCTGAGTTTTGACATCTTAGTTATTGTAATGTACCATTTTTTTCTTCAATTCAATTGTATCATTTTTTTTTGTAATATATACATATATATATCTTGTACTTATGACTTGGTGAATTTGAAATATCTATACTTCTGAACTAGCTCCATAAATAAATAATAAATATGGGTTTGCGCATACTTTTTACAGAGTTTAGTACTAAGTCTGAGTTTATTTTGTTTCTGTTAGCCGATGAATAAGTTTTAGCATTATAGAACTTATTAATAAGACAGCCCCTATGTAATTCATAGCAAAAAAATATCCACCATGTCCTTCCCCTTAGAATCGATCTAGATCACCGCAATAATTCATAGATCAATACTTGTGGATCAATATGAATGATCGGCGCCCGCGCAGCGCATTCAAGTGTCAGGATCGATGAATAGATACCACTTTGTCGGCGTCTGCAAGAAATGAATTCAACTGTTGCGCTTGATTTATATAGTGAGGATTTGCATTTTGTTTTGAAACTTGGTAGCTAGATGGTAGTTTACTTTCTTCTGGAACTTTGAGGTGCATCGACGGACACAACGACACTTAACGTAAGGTGGATTATTAAAATCAGACGAAGGTCCATGATAAAACAGACTTATACTTTAAATTTACAGGAGTCTAAAAAAACGTAGGACTTTGATTGCTTCTGAAAGAGGAATAATTATATTTTTACATCGGTACTCAATTTATTTGATTTCCTTTGTAAAAAACTGTGTTATGTTTGATATCATTATATTGAATCTGAATCATGAAGTAACTTAGACTTTGAATCGAAATACAAAAAATCAGAAGACTCTACTTGAGCCCTGTGAACTATAAAACATTACCGGTGTTCTATGATAATGAATAATCTCTATCGATTTGAAATGTATACCCAAACATTTCGAACTTTGTAACGTTTGAGTTAGTGGTTTTACTAAATTGTAAACTTTTTATTTGACGTGACGTAATTAAAGTATCGACGCGGATCAGACTGGGTGGTGACGTAAGAGGCGGGGCGGCCGCGACCAATCATTGTGAGCGCGCGACGCATGCGCACAAATACCTAATAATACCTATCAGATGACAGATCGCCCATTCTCTGTTTGAAAATCAGATTAATCATGGGACAGTTCAAAACGGAGAACTGTTTTAAAATTAGTACAGAAACACACACTTCTATTAAATTGTCAGATGCTTTAGCTTTTATTTTTTCTTCATAAACCTAATAAAGAATGCAAAAACATTTAAAATTATTCGCATCATGCGTAGAACTTAACCCTTCTACTGTAAACTGGTCAAAACACAATCTATTCCTTGTTTATTGGGATAAAAAAGAAGAAAAGGCAAGAGGCTTTTAAAATTCCGTGCTTCATTGCTAAAATAACTGTAAATACAGTCGGCAACGGCAAAACAGATAGAAGCCACCCTTAAAAAGCACTAAACAAAAATTGCAATAGGTACCTTATCAACCCTAGCGAATAACGTTGCAATACTTGCAATGGCAGTCATAAAACAATTTACGCTAAAAAGCTCCAACAATGGCCGGCAAGCGCTGCATCAAAGTCGAGCGATACAAAAGCAATCGTAAAAGAAATTTTGCACAAGTTGTAACTGCCTTTTGTTAGGTAATGGCTGCGCGCGGTGCATAATATGGATGCTCGGGTAAAATGGTTTGGCTGTCTTACAGATATTATATAGTTTAGTGGTCCACTAGATATCCCTTCACAGCTAGGTACTTATGAATCGACCTGCAGGTTAATTTTTGTGTCGAAAAATGTGATAGAAGCCGCAGAAACAAGCTAGTAAATAAATGATTATGTTAAATGGTAGACAGAACATAACAGTACAAACGACGTAATAAAAACAATGTCAGAATCGACATTCAATTCATTGTATTTGAATAGAATAGATTCGGGGCACGGTAGCCATTGTGGCGTCATGATGACTTAATACTGTTTTCACTTCTCTTGCTCGAAAAGTGTATCATAATAGTGTAGCTTAGCAGGCCTAAAACTCGAGTTTAATCCCTCGGGCTAAAAAGTAATTTTTCTTTTTAATTTTTGTCTAAAATCATCAGCCAGTACAAAGCATTCGTTCTCTTACATAAAAACTCGACTTCTTGGTGCTCCGTCAACCTTTTTTTTGAAAATAGAACCGTCTTGGTGATGTTTTATGAAGGTTGATTCTTCCCTTCACGGTAGAATGCGAACTCTTTCGTTGCGGGTTAAATAGAGATTTAAAAAAAAAGATGGTATTGGCGCTAAATCTCTAGAATTTTCTTCATTCCAAATCACAAACTTTTACGTTTAACTTCCTGACTTTTACTTCCAAATTGTGAACGTGAAAAATGTCATCAAGTGATAGTGAAGATGCTAATATGCAAATGGAAGAAAAGGGCAAAGAAATAATTATGAATCTGTTGCCGACAAAATCACGTGGAATATATTTAAAGAGTTACGAAAATTTTATGAAATGGAGAGATGAGAAACGTGTGGATTCTTTTACTATTTTGATGAATTATCGAAAAAATTCAAATCGTCGACTCTTTGGAGCACATATTCAATGTTAAGAATGACCTTACAAACGAGACACGACGTCGATATTAAAAAATATGTAAATTTAACGGCTTTACTGAAGAAATTGTCCACTGGATACAAGGCAAAAAAATCTAAAGTCTTGACGACACAAGAAATCGAAACATTTTTAAATAACGCTCCAAATAAACAATACTTGGCAACAAAGGTAACCTACTACTTATGTACTCAACTCAAACTAAATAAATAGATACCTACCTACATACCTAAATTATGTACCTAGGTTATTACGATTAATAACACACTTATTTTTTTGTTCAACAGGTTGCTTTAATTTATGGAATCAGCGGTGCATGCAGAGGAATAGAGCTTGCTAATATAACGCTAGAAGACGTAGAAACGGATACAAACCTACAAGCTGTGAGTCTGCCGAACACGAAAACAAACAAAGAGCGTAAATTTGTCATCAGTGGAGAATACCTTAATATAGTTAAAGCCTATCAGGAGTTACGTCCCACTAATGTTTCAACGAGAAGATTTTTTCTAAATTATCAAAATGGTAAATGCACAAGGCAAGTCATAGGCAAAAATAAATTTGGTAACATGCCTAAAGATATTGCCACTTATCTAAATTTACCAAATCCGGAACTCTACACGGGCCATTGTTTCCGCAGAACATCCGCGACTCTGTTGGCGGACTCGGGTGCGAATATAACGACATTAAAACGGCACGGTGGATGGAGGTCCGATCAAGTGGCTGAAGGTTATATAGAGGACTCTATACAAAACAAGTATCACGTCACGCAGCGGATTACGGAAGGAATCAATATTCTACCAAACATTACAGAACCCCAAGCATCTACATCGCGGGATTGGATGAATATGTCAACTCAGCTGAAGCCGCACTCAGATCTTAATAATGCACGAAACTCAAGCATGAGTCGAGTCTCTCCAACTTTTACTCCACAACAATCAACTCAAAATATTACACACACATCCCAATCACAGAGAACCGAAATAAAATTGCCCGGGAAAAACATATCACTAAACATTCAAAATTGCTCTAACTGCACATTTAATTTTTAATAAAATTTCTGAAAATTGTCTAATTTTGAATTGTTTTATTTTCTCGCAATCGAAGTGAAAAGTAGAGTGTTTTACTCGGGCCAAAACCACCCATTATAACTCGGTCTTCTCATCCTCCCTCGCTACGCTCGGGAGTATAACAACCTCGTATATAATGGGATGGTTTAGTCCCTTGTAAAACAATCTACTATTAATCATGCATGCTGGTCCCTGTGACAATTGATATTGTGCGCTGAACGGGTTAAGATTTACAAGCAAAAGAAATAAGACGTTACTCACAAGATAATAGAGCACTATTTGGTAATTTGGTAAAATATACTGAGTAGATTCTTTTACTAGGGTAGGTACCTATAGTTCTTTTTACCTTTTTTCTAAACTACAGTGAAGAAGTACGAGTATATAAGGTCAACTTGGAACCAATTATTTCACTTTTGATAGGTTATTGAGGCAACGTTAAAACGTAGTCTAGTGAAACGACTGCAAATTACAAACTTCAAGACAAGACGCTTCTAATCTCTCGTCATACATTGTCACTTACCGTACACTTATCAGGACCCTAATTCCACTAAATTAATCGCTTTGTCATAATAATGGTTTCGTCTCACAAATTTTTCAATTTTACCTTTCCAAAAAAATCTTTGACGAAAGAACAGAGAACGGAAGGACGCGTGTCAAAAGTGTCAAAGAAGAAACCAATCAATCTCTCTGTGCAAATAACACCGCGCGCACATTTGTATTTCATCTATGTACGATTCTGCGACGTAACCATTGTCATAGTAAAGCGATTGGTTAGCAGTATTCGGCCCCTGGTCAGATTGTGGTCAAACAATTAGATATTCTATCCATGATTAGGTATTTAAAAATACGGTAGGTATCATTGAAAACCTTAGGTATGCCTAGTTACCTAAAACGCGCTGTGTCAACTTGTGGTCTGCCATAGTGCATGCTGAGTGATCGCCAATAAATTGAAAATACATGTTAAGATTGCCACAGGCTTTTACAAAAATCGTACATTTGTCCCAGTAGTTCTGTGCACAGAGCTACTGAGAATAAAAGTTAAAAACTAACTTTTATTCTCAGTAGTTCTGTGCACAGAACTTTCCTTTCTTTTACTTGCGAAAAAGAAAAATTATCTTTTTACGCAAATCAGTATCAAACAACAATACCAATTTTGATTTGATAAATAAAAGATTAAGTAGGTATTCATAATACGAAAAGACGTAAGAGTTGGTCCAAAGGTGGAGACTACGACGTGGCTAGACAATTGTCATGGGAAGTGGGTGAGGTGACTCAGCGTTACATGGTAAAGACGCGGTCTCGGGGGCGCGATTCGGCGACACAAACCGCGGTCGTGAATGTAGAATGTAGAGCATTGATGGATGATACTTACTTAAAAAATACACTTACAGCTACACATTTTTTTTACAAATGTATAACAATTTAAATCAGTAATTTATTAAGTTTAGAACGCAAACCCTGAGGTGTCTTGATGATGTGAAAGAATGAAAAAATGTTTTCCCATTTAATCAACCACTTTGTTTCTTTGTTTATGTAAATAGCGGTTGTGTGTAAATATTTGTAAAACAAAATACAAATAAAAGCTAGAAAATACAAAACTCTTAGTAACACAAAGCTTCAGTTGCGACCTAAACGACCTAGCATTATTTAAAACCATTTATCTAATTATTATGATATGCTATTATTTGTGCAAAGTGGCCGTAAAAGTTTTATTAGTCAGTAATGCTTCGTATTTCTGTACTTAAACCTAAACACCGAATTAATTACCTGCATTAGTTTAGCTAGAAGTTAACGGCAGGTTAGCAATGACACTAACAAACATTCAATTGCTTTTTATGATCTATGTACAAGTACCTTTTGCTTAATATTTGTTACCATACCTACCGTTATATGTATTATGCATAATATTATAATATAGACGTTATATGTATATATATAGACTTATCAGGACCTCTTAATTTTTTTATTGTACACACAAGAAACATAATACATAAAGTTAACAATTGATGGCTATGTACAAAGGCGAGATTAACCCTAATAGAGTTTTCTGTCTCTGTACTATACCTACCGCTTTATTTAAGGTTCTACCATAAAACAAGCAAACGACCCACCATCCCACCCACCTTCTTCGAACGTCTGCCAACTGGAGCCGCAATCATTGTAAAATGATCTTGTCGCGAACTCGAGGCCCGCCCTTAACTCGATCGCAAAGTATATCTCTCACAACAAACAATAGACGTATTAAAGACAAAGTCAGGTGATACCGCTTGTATCGTAATACCATTATGCTGGACCAGTCATCGACATCTCCGATCTGGGTGTAGCTTACACAGTAAAGCTGGGCTATTTGTAGCGGCCAATAGGGTAGGTATATGCATGTGACTTCGAACAGCTTATTTTTAATTCTATTGATATATAAATATATCTGTACATTAATTTTTTAATATATTTATGGTTGTATTTTTATAGTAATATTTTAAGACTCAATCGCCAAACTTCTAAACGTGACGTCACCATATTCTGTACATTAATTTTTTAATATATTTATGGTTGTATTTTTATAGTAATATTTTAAGACTCAATCGCCAAACTTCTAAACGTGACGTCACCATATTCTGTACATTAATTTTTTAATATATTTATGGTTGTATTTTTATAGTAATATTTTAAGACTCAATCGCCAAACTTCTAAACGTGACGTCACCATATGGTCATGAAGCTTTTTTGAAAGAAAGAAAGATAACTATTTATTAGTCGCAACACAAAAACAATAAACATGATGGTTTTAATCATCTATTTGTTTCTAAATTTATTTTGATTGAAGGAACAGAAGCTCTGAGTTGACATACTGAACGAAAAAGGGTAGCGTTTTTATCACCCGAAACCATAGAGCACGAAAATTTTATGCCTGAAACTAAGTGTAGTTTTTTTTTAGTTTTTTTCCTTGATAATTTAATAAATAGTGTTATTTTTGGTAATATGATAAAATTATTAACCAATTAAAAAAAAAAATGCTATTTTATCAGTCAAATAATCCTTAGATTGTGACGGGGCAATTCTTCTAACCGCTTCGTTTTGTTTTATATTGTTTTATTTTAATACCCGAATTTCAAATCTACCTTGTTAACCTTAATGTGGACTCTACCGAACCAGGTACAATCAAAATTTGCATATGTTTAGTTCGAGCTTGGTTCTGCTTACTTTGAGGCTAGACGCTACTGTGTGGAAGTTAACAGCGTTATTTTTTATAGGATGAATTCCAAATAAGAAACTATGACAAACAAAAATAACTTGGAAAGTCATAAACAGTTTGTTGTCATATTAAAAACAAATGTGTATTTTAATATTATGAGTTGTGATTATAAGTTTGATATTAGAAATTAGAACGAGTCGTCCCGCCCATGTAAAAGCTGGTTATTATTCATAATTTATTGGCGTTAAGGGGTGACCTAGTGGTGACCACGCCTTCTGTAAAGGTCATGGTTCGTTCACCGATTATACATGTGTTTGTAGTCCCCTAAATACATATATAATTTAAGTGTTTGTGTAACTTCTTGAACAGAATCAACTTTAAAAAGCGTTTTAGGTATTTTAGATAAATCAATTTCGTGTGACATGCAACTGTGCTGAAATATATTGTAGGTTTAATGTCTAATCAAAACACCACAAATCGTGTCAAATATCCGTTCAACCTAAAGTCCAACAGTGGACATCTCTGAGCTGAGATGATGGTGATAATATTAATCCCGTTATAGTGAGTTTTTAGTGAAAATACTCAGCTATTTCCAAAGCGCTGTGTCATATCGAACACATTCGCCGTGTCAGGGGTCACACTAGGTCACAGTAAAAAGCTCTAATCCACTCTATTATTTAAATCCACATCTAATAAGTGCGCTTGTTTGTCGGCCCGTTGAAAGAGATTAATGAATTGGTATGTACCCATTATGTACCCTAACGGAATGTCATCGTATGAGGACAAAAGAGAACTCAAATATAGAGGTGAAATGTTGAGTGATACCTCATCATCATCATCATCAGCCTATATTAGTCTACGGCTGGACATAAAACTCCCCTAATGAGCGCCCTGCCTTCAGCTTGCCGCATTCAGCATTCTCCTGCATTTTTTCGCAGGTTATCATTTCACCTGGCTAGAGGGCGTCCTGCACAACGTTTGATACCTAACGGTGAAAAAATGGGGTGTTTTTTTAAAAACTTTATGAAAGTGTTACAATTAGAAATGGACCTTTTATACAAACGCAAAAAAAAAATCGAAAGAGGCATTTGAATAAAATTGGCAAAAATTATGAGTTAGGTTTCTTTACACAATTTATTTTTCGTCGCTGTTGATTGAAATCGATAACTTCGATAAGAATAAGGGTTGCCCTGTCATCCGAGCAGATGTTCCTCGTCTGATAGCGAAAATTTATTCTCGATTCAAATATGACATCTGCATATCGATTCCAACGAGTCATCTCGTAAATCGCATTCTTAATTCAAATAATTTGTACAATTCCCAGCGCCATTTCATTCATTCCACAATTCCAAGTTTGAATCTGAATTGAGAATGCTACGTCATCTATCCTATATTACCTTTCAGTTCGTGCTGTATAATTTTAAATTCTATAGACTGAGAAATAAAGTGAATTAGCTAGATTGATTCAAACGGACTTGTAGAAACTTGGGAAGGTGCGTGATATTCCAAAATATGTGACGAGGGTGAATGACGCAACTGGTGAAATATTTTGTCACAACAATTTGTCACGGTCTGTCAAAAGTTGCATGTCAGGATGACGACGTCCTGCCGCGCAATCGAATGCATTATTTCGATTAAGGACAATAAATCATTCGTTTATCGATAATCGGTTAACGGAATTGCAGATCAAAGGTACGAGCCCTGTGTTTGACAAAACATCGGATAAAAAATTAGAAATAATAGGCGTAGGGCATGTTACGTTTATTGTTGAATTTTCAAACCCATATTTGTGATACAAATGATGATGAAATTTTTTATTCATAAAAAATAATCTAGATGCACAATCTCTTCTTCAAAAATAAAAACTGTGTTAAGCAATAATGAGTCGTTTGTTTTCTACTTTGACATAAGTCAAAATTATTAAAAAACGCTCATAAACCATCGCTTAAAGTTGACAGATTTTATAAATAATGTATTCTATTCTATAGTTTGTTTGACAGCAGAAAATAGAGCTTTCGAGCTTTTATGGACATAAATCGTGCAGTGTCACGACTTACGCCGTTATTCGTCTAGGAGAGACTAGAGTAACTCGGCAGCTCCAGGCGCAATTGACTCGCTTAGACATGCTTATTATAAGAGCGCTAACACGTTTAACACGGCCTGAACATACAAATTAGAGTAATGGACGGCTATTGGTTAATAATCTTGTTTATGCACTTAGACGTTGTAAAGATTAGATAAGAGTTTGTACAAATTAATTCAGTGAATTGATCTGTAATTGAATGTCTATCTCAACTTTGTCATAACAATGAATATGTTGGATTCAAACAAAATAGGTTCATTTTTATTGAAGTTTTTAGTACGAGTAATATCTCGTACCTACATGGAGGTAGGTATGTACGGTTAACCTATCTACTCAGATATTATAACCGCACCTACCTACATGTTTCTAATTCCAAGCCAAGGGTTAACGCACAGGTGATTCCCATTTTTGTTGTTTTATAATAAAGAATGTGGTTTGCACCAATTTCCTATTCGCCCCAGTCACTAGAGCTGAATAAAAACACAATAAATCAGAAATAACTAGACGAAATTATCTCGTTAACATAAAAATTGCGTGAATGTGTATCTAATGTAATTCAGTCACTTATCTACCCGATGTGATACAGGCGGTGTATCAGATGTGATACAGTTGTTAAGGGTTGAACTCAGTGTAACAAATTTGCTACGATCAAAATGAAATCAAGTGTACGTTTTGTATGGATAGAATAAAAGGCAACCTAACTTTCCTTGCGTGTTCCACCTATTTAAAGCGCGTATATTCATCTTAATGTCATTTTAATCTATTATAATATAGGGGAGCACAGCTGCCTATATTACAGACTTTTCAGTCTAGTTTAGGCAGCTAAGGCTAATGCATAATTGTTTGAACAAGAATTTTCTCTGGTCATAATATTTCATTTATTTAATGTGTTACCTATAACTGACCCTCCCCCCAAAACTGGCGATGCTTTATACGATCTTTGTTATGTTTATTTAATTTTATCCTCTGTAGTACCTGGTTAAATATTTAGTTGCTGAATAAATAAATATTTATTAATATAAATAAACAATTTATTGCCGCAGCAATGTCAAAAATTATCAGAATTCAATGAAAATCTGTCAGTTACGATGTTACGCGAGCAGCCTTCATTTTAAGTCGTAAATTTTAAACATTCATTCAACTATAGAATATTTAAAATATTGTGTTGACCTTTGACTCTACCAATGAGATTCTTGTAGATGTTTGTTTTAACAACATCGTCGGAAACTATCCTCCAAACCATTTTCCTAGTTATCTTGTTTTATTTGTTTTTAACTATTGATGCCGCAGTTAAAAACATATAAACCAACTTGATTAAATATTCAAAACACCTAAAGAAATTCCTATACTTTCCCAATAGATCGGCAACGTTCCGATTCACACAGATTTCCGTGGAGCTGCGCCCGCGTCGCTTCCCGCCATTACTCATTCGCCTCGCTCACTTACAATACTGCGATTTGTGAGAACAACTACTCCAGTGGGCGCGCCTTTTTGCTATCACTACTCTTTGGATTTGTCTCATGGATTATTCATCACAGAAATAATTATTTTTGAAACAAAACTAACAGGTTTAAATTATTTTTTGACATATTATTAGCATCATTTTCTAATAGTAAGCACAAGAAAATGCATAACATAATTTTACACCTATTCGTGAAAACCTAGTCCTTCATTCATAGACAAATCTGAAATTCCTGTTTTTACAAACAATTATAAATATCATTGTTCATTTACACCCAATCTGATTTCTAGTTCTTCGAAGTGGATAGGTAATGAATGTAATTCTCATAGCAGCCGATCTAACATCGCATGACATTCAAACGTCAAAACAAAGATCTGGATGGGAGATTAATCTCATCATAATTTATTTGCTATTTGATTACTCATCAGAACCAAGTCACGGACTTATCAATCACGAATGATATAAGGGCATCTTATTTGTTACTATTTACATTGGTAGAGAAGAGCCTGAGTAGAACTGACAATAATAAGACAAGCTAAGGGTTTGACAGACGTTGGTAATCTAGGGTTCAGCGATTCTTTTCGAGAGCAAGTCAATTAATCCGGTACCATTATTTAAAGATTCTAAGACCACAGAAGTTTTCAGCAGAAATTAGAAAACTACAACAAAAAAAAACAAAAAAACCCACTTATTTTCATCTTTGGTTGGTCCGTCCACATGTTGCCCGAGTCATCGCTAAACATCGTTTGTGATGACGGATTTGACAGCCTGTCAAATCTAGGCTTGTCAAGACCTCCAATCTATCAGTGGTCTTCAACATTTGACTCTACTTTGTCAAATACAGGCAGGAAAAGAACTATACCAAGTAATTTTTTCCGGTTTCTACGTCGAGAAAGACTTTTACTCCAGTCATGTGCTGTCGCTCAGAGAGTCTTTGCAGGCTTCTCAAGAGCTGTTCGTTAGCCTGTTGGCTGTTCTAATATTCTTGGCAGATGCTTCGGGGGGCTCCAGGAGAACCCGGGGAAGGGCCAAAACCTTAACAATGCGCAATTTGAAACTGCATTGACAGAATTGTATCAAACAAAGTGCAGCTGCAGAGCCAAAGATAAAAGAAGAAGAATATGTAGACGGACCATAGAGCATTATGTTGTATCCTTTTGCATCCAAATAGGTCAATAGAGGACTGCTTTGACTAGTTCGCTACAGGTTCGCCAACTTGTAAGTCCTTAGGGCTGGTACAGACGAGACCCCTGACCCGCGCCCGCCATCGCTCACTAAGACTCAACAAATGCACCTGTTAACCCTACACTAGTCGATTTCACGCAGGGTTGCCACTCACAAAATGATTTGCTGCGTTTTTATCTGGGAATGGTATTTATGATGCTTTTCTTGTTGCATTCTAACTGGATTTATTTATAAAGGTATTGGAAAACAAATTTATGAGTTGCAAAATAAAGTGTTCTAATCAAAAGATTAATTTTTTGTACTATTATTGTTTTAAGAGAAATCAGTTAACATTGATTTTCTTGTTAGAAGACCTCCATTACTAGAAATAATAATCAGAATTCAAATGATTGCAATATCATTCATACCCAAGCCGTCTTTATTATTACAGAAGAATAACATGATATGTTATGTAATAAGTGCAAGTAGCAACCCTAGGTCCCATAGAGTATTCCCACGAGCACCATAGAGCCATCTACGATAATGGGTGTTGGCGGCAAATGACAGACCGTTCCGTTCACACGCCGGCGGATCTGGAGTAAAATACAGTCTCGGGTCAATCATCGATACGATATTGTAGAGGTACACCACTAGTATCGATATTCGACACCTCTATTGAGAATGTAGTACGTCACTATTGTGGAATACTTTGAAATTTGTAACAGAAAATGTATAATTGGTATATCCTATTAGTAGTTGTATGATAAAGGTTACAAAAATATTTGAAAAAAAAAAACTAAAATTACAAAAAAGACTGGATATTATTAGGTAGATATAATAATTGACCTGATTTATTTATGATCTCAGTAGGTTTTGCCCGCAGTTTCGTTGGATGAAGAGGTCACAAGTATACAGTTGTAGCTACTGCATCATCAGGGATTCCTTCTAGTATACGCCGGTAGCTAGGTTCGATTCCACTCCAGCGCTTGGTGGCTGGTTAAACAGCTGCTTGTAAGTCATCTACTTCACGCCCCTCGTTCACGTCACCGGACAACGGACGCAGACCGGGTCTGCCGAGTGCCACGTATAGAGCACCGAGAAGAAGCTTTGAGCTTGCACACCGCGAAGCTTGGCATAGCCTGCACTGACCCTTGGCCTGGTGATTGAGTTAAGAAGCTGGTATCTTGAACCGATTACACTCGCCGCAACAGCTGGGTACTTTTAAACTGTTGCATTTGAAATTATTAGCGTGTTTAAGATGTATAAACTAAAGAAGTGAGAGAGAGAAAGATAGAAAAGAAAGAAAGAGAGAAACTCAATTTATTTGAACCCAGAAACACAAGAAAAATAGTGATTAGAGTTGAGGAAGTATGTCCGAAATTCCCACTCGTGGAAGAGCAGTTAATGATGATTGATCTAATGGATTATCAAAAGAAGAAAGTAACTTAAAACTGTTCCAATTAAAATGGCGATAACGAGCAATGAGTAATTAATAATTAACTTGTAGATGTTATGTCGAGATACCCTCACATAAATGACAACGGGTTTATCTCGATTCGCGAATTGATACCTCGATTATTTGTCTCGAGCATTTCGGTTCCGTTCGGCATGGTTAAAATTATAAAAATGCACTCAAAAATTATGACATAAAGGTTGAGAATGGTGTCAAAATGCGAGTGCAATTTAATAAAGTCGTTTTACAGGACATGACATGTGTCCGTTGATTCGAGTTACATGCGCCGATAGGTTAGGATGTGGCGCATGCGCTTGTCGTATAGGTACATCGCGGTCAGGAATTCCAATTTTAAAGGCAAGGTCAATGACATTATAATAAAAAACTTAATCATAACCCAAATAAATCAGATCTAAATTAAATTAAGGTTATCTTATTGTTAAAACTAATTATCATTAAAATCATTCCCATGACAAGTAGCGTTAATGGCAGCGCTACACTCCGTCAATGTCATTTGGCCCAAATTTTGCACAAAGAATATTCTCAGTTCGTAATTGTCAAGGAAAAATTGTTTAAAAGCTTCCGGTGGTACCCAATTCATAAGTATAAGTCCGTATAAGTCTGTATAAGTAAGATATAGTGTATCATGTTGGATATACAAACTTTCATAGAATAAATAAATTTATTAGGTAATTAGGTTTCAATTATAAATACTATACAATAGTTTTAATTTATTTCTATTATTTGATTGTAATTTTCATTGTTAAGATAAAAAATAAATAAATAATTATTTATGATAAAAAAAATAGACCTGCAAAAAAGAAAATGACGTAGTAGGTATGGAACCCATAGGGTGCGAGTGCTAATCGCATTTTGCTGGTATTTTGTGATATCTTTTTCCATCACTAATCATCCTTTTCGAGGACTTGGTGGAAAGCAACGTTTTTGTGGCAGAAATAGGCATGAGGCCATGAGGAAACACTGGCGCCAAGTGTATCCGGACCTTAGAGCTGACATTGCAAAAAGTCGCGATCAGCATCAAACGATAGCGAGCCAAAAAAGGTTACATTTATTTTTATGTTATCATTGCGTTTATCGAATAAACGAATCAGCCCGTTTCAAAATTAACATCGGCGTTCGTTAATTAGTCTAATTTACAAGCAAAAACTGCTGTTGGGAATGTTATATGAATGTTAAATTTATAATTTTTGCGCTTTGTGACGGTTTGGGGTCTTAGGGGGTATATCGAGATCAGTAATCGATATCGAGTCGTATCGGGACACTTTTACAAATAATAAATGATTTTTATGGCGGTTCAATTAGTTATATTGAGCCTTCTAACTGTAGAACATTATTTTTGTATGTATTTTTTGTTTGGAATTAACTACGTCAATTGAAAGTTTCCGTGACACTTACTGAAAATTTGGTTGGATTGGTTGCTCATAGAATACTAGCTCCTGTCCGCAACTTCGTATGCGTTTCAGGGATGAAAAGCCTATGTCCTTTCCCGGTATGCTATATATTATCTCCTTGCCAAATTTCATTAAGATCCGTTCAGCCGAGGCGTGATAAGGTAACAGATAGACAGAATTACCTTCAGACCAATATTATTATTGGTCTGAAGGTAATTCTGTCTCTCTGTCAAATTTTCAGTTCTGAATTATTCAGTGAAACTAATAATAGTTTCACTGAATAATTCAGAACTGAAAATTTGCATATACGTATTTTGTGACCTGAGAAATTATTCAGACTACATTCCTTGCAATAAATGCATGCAAAGCCACCGGCGGAAGGCAGTCAGACGTGCTTACGGTAACCATTGACTTGAAGACGCTATGAGTATGACATTCCATCAAGACCCAGCACCGGGTTCACCCATTAGCCTCTACAAATAAACCTGGTTTCCAATCCAAGTGAATGTATCTAAATGTACGATGCCCGTAACATAAAGCACGTGACCTTTAGTCTAAGGCTATGAGCATAGAAACCACTAAATAGCTTGATATCGTTTTCATACAGCTGCAGTCATATCTGTCGAGAATGCTTTTTAGAAGAAAAGCACTATAATCTGAATTTGTAGAATAGCTTACTTAAACTTGTTTTGTATGAAAAGTAACAGCATATTAAACGGCAGTTAACAGTTTTCACTTATAAGTTTAGAGTAGTTTATCTAGGTAGGTAGTACCTATCTACTTAACCCTGGCTTACAACCTTAATTTCGAGTAACGTTATCACGAAACATTCGTAAATTGTACGATGGATTGACACATCAATACTACTAGCTACTAAACCTACCTACCTACTACCTAAAAAACAGGAATTAGACCCAGAAAAAATATACTCCCTGCAAATCGCTTGTTTGCAGCTCTTACAGAAGTAAGGGTTCAAGGTCTTATGAATGTTTTCGTACTATAGTAGCTGCAAGTTTTAGAGTTCCGGGAACACCTTGATATGCCTTTCCTGAAAACCATATTTTTTAATGATTTCAGCGATGATTTGGTATCGCTTAAAAACTCGCTACATTCGGCGAGATTGTCTCCATGATACGGAAATATCGTTACGCCACAGAATAAATTCTACCTACACTCTGCGATTGAGATCTCTCGTAAGGAAGAAGACGGTCAACTGCCTTTTGTATTAGATGTCTTGGATCCATGCTGTAAACAGGCCGCCAAGTGCGCTGTAAACTGCGCTATCGTGGATGCGATGGCTGATTCAAGGCTTTACTTGGATTACAAGGAACGTTTACTTTGTCGAATAATTTTGAATAGCCGGAGGAATTCTAATAGTTAGTTGCCTGTTGTTCAACAGGTATCAAACAGTTAGGTTTGATACCAGTAAAACTAGTTAAAGATATTAGATCTTGTATGACTACGGTTTTACCGATTCAGAGAATGTTTATCTACTTATTTATCAGGTTTTTGTTCCAGGTCAATTCGTTTTTTCCTTTCATTATTCGTGCAAAAGCCTCAATCGCTGTAAGTGGCTGCACTGTAGTCATCAGTCAAGAGAAGTAGAGCAATAGTAAATGATTGCAAACTCGGCAATTGCAAAATCTCAACCCATTAAAACCACCTTGAAAATTCTCGCTAATATTTTTTAAACCGGAGTACAAAATATTTGTCACAATTTCACTTAACCCTTAAACACGCTCGGTCGTTCGTTCGCAAATCGGCCAGTCCGGTAAATCACGCAGCAGGTTGCTATCGTGCGCTCATCGCCGCGCGCGCTCTAAATTAGATCGGGCGATGCGCGCGCAGAACGCAAGGCAAGGCTGATGTCACCGGGGATACAGACGTTTTATTGTATCGGTAAATGCACTGTTATGTTTAATTTTTAAGTGCATTTTTTACTCAAGATTAATTAACAACAAAAAATATCCTCACATGTTCAAGAGCAAAAAGGAATGTTCATTATCACCCGGATAGATTTTAGAGACCATAATTACAAAAGAAATAATAAATGCTTAAATTTTTTCTTTAATTATTTAATCAAGTTAAAAACATAGATACAAGTAAGAATCACCGCAAATACTGCAACAATGATTTAATATACAAAAATGTGTATACTACATTTTTCTCCGTGAATACGACACGTGTACCTAAAGGGCACCATTATAAAATATCTACTTGTAGAGTCTAGAACTGTTTCCGTTTCTAAATCTAAAACATTTTATTAAAATATTTAAAACCCTTCGTTTTGAGAGTTCACGCAGCACAGTGTTGTGAAAACACATACCTAATCTTGTAACATGATCTCGGGGTTAAAACGGTTTAGTAAATTAATTAAACTGCATAACCCCTCATATTTCGCATAACGACACTATATTTCAGATGCTATCGCGTCATTTTACGTTTAATGCCAACTGCGGTAAGGGCCTACATGTCCCATGACAGGTTTGACTCAGTTTCATAATCTTGAAGCAATAACGAAACATCTTGAGGCAAATAAAAATGTCTTGTACTTACAGACATCTTTGTCAAGTAAGAAAAATAACGACTTTTCCTACGAAAAAAGTAGTAAAAAGTATTTTATGACAATAAATCAAGTATTCAGCTTAAGGATAAAATAATTTCAAAAAACCGTTGCAAATTATAAATTAAAATGTATCAAGATAACCCATCATCAATATTGATACCTACCTACGTGGCGATCGTGACGCCGCATCTGCCAAGAATTCCTAATTTACAATGGCAACATTACTATTTTAAGACCAAATCCTGTCACGTGCAGTGCGGTCGCATAAAAAATAAAACCGCATTGAAATTGAAAAAAGAATTCTGAAGATTGAGAAATCATAATTCAAAATTAGAACACAACCGGCCAGTGCTGCGCTGCGCAAATACTACCTAGTATTTCAAAACGATTAGGCGATATTTAATCGTTACAAAAGAAAACCAATAACATGCACCATGCTCCTCTAAATTAACAAGTAAATGACTGATTGGAAAATGGTCTATCTCGGTCACGGCGTATTAACACTGAATTGGGTTTCTGAGGCAATTTTTCAGTTGGATATTAATTCATGTCGGTCGATAAGAGCAACAACATTGCTTTGTTTTTAATCATTTTCTGAAAGTGTTTTAATTTATTCTAGGATTGAAGTTTCTGTTTTGCGCTGTGTTATAATTTCTGAGCTGGTATTTTATTTGTTTTGGATTAAACGGTAGTAAACTGCATAACAGTTTCGTTTAAATTGAAAAATATTGCAGTTTACTAAATATTCACGTTTATTTCTCTGAATGTCGTCTATTGTTATCAAGTCATTCGCAAAGTTGAAAACTTAATATGGATTTATTTATTGTTTCCAGATGAACCAAAAGTGCAAAGTGTGTGGAGAGCCAGCGGCAGGCTTCCACTTCGGAGCGTTCACGTGCGAGGGGTGCAAGGTAAGGATCTACAACTACTAGTTGGATAAAGCTTTGAGACGTCGTCTGCGACAAAACATTACGTTGTAATACATTTATTTATACAGGGTTATTGGTACATTTTTGACAAAACGTAAGGCATAATATGCATTAAATAATGTACATAGATGTAGGTACATCATCATCAATGTGCTCTTAAATCAGCTACATCTTAAAGTTTCTGTTAGATTTCGTGTGCTGCTTAAATTAACAGCGATATTATGCAAGACCGATTGATTGTTACAATACCTAATTAGGAAATAAAATAGAAAATCGGAACAGTAGATTTCAACAATAAAATCAAGGATTGATGTTTCACACTGGTGCAGAAATACGTGCCTCCGCCGCCGACGCTAAAGTTAGTTAGGTTCTCCGGTTCTCCACTTTGGACGATCGTGAAAATTGTCTAGGTACCCAGGTTATTTTGAGCAACTTAAGGTAAGCCTTAAGTTGCTTACTTAAAAACAAAGAAGAATCGATAGAACCACTCAATTCGCGTTACAATTTTGTATTTCCCCCTATGAAGATTTTTGCGCGTTACCTTAACTTCCATGCGTTTACATCAACTGTGCAAACACCCTAAATATTCAAAATCGATAAATTATTATTCGATAATTACTTTGATTCCGATTCTTATTCGTATCATCCTCTACTCTACCTATTTAGCCGATCCATACGGCAAATAATTTTGCACCTTAGCAGCAAAGAGATAGGGTATAAATGTATTTGGTGGTAAGACAGGTATCGGCAGCATGTCCGGGAGATGCACATCAATAATTCGATCAGCACGCGGTTATTTTCCGCTTTAGTTTTTTATCGACTGATATCGGTAATTAGTTTGCGTGCCCTCTAATGCGATAAATACAGTAAAACGATACTAACTCCGTTTACTCAGATATTAGCACGATAAAACGAGAAAATAGGTTGAATAAAAAGCGACAAATGCAAATGGAGATAAATTGCTAATCATATTTGAAATTCATGAATTGTTTTTCACTCCAACGATTAATATTCCATTAAGTTATACCGCCATGCACCCGCCATGCAGCGCGGCTTTGTACGCATTTAGTATGAATGAATTTCGAAAGAAATTCCATAAATGTAAGAAGAAACCGCATCATAATTAAAAACAAACACACAGACGTGCAAAGCGCCTGATACTAAGTATTCATAGATAAAATTCTTCATCACACTAATATTAAAATTATTTTTATGCGAAAGTTTGGATATTTGGATGAATGTTTGTTTGCCTCTTCACGCCAAAACTACTGAACGGAGCGGGCAGAAACTAGTATAAAATAACGTTCACTGACAAGTGTTTTTATACCGTTGTTTAAAATAGCTGGTACTGATGTAAGCACATCCCTATAATGATGGTCGTCACAGGCAATACTACAAATCGTCGTTTCCTCAAAACGTCCGTGTTACGTAAATAGTTGGTGCGTCCGCTACATTTGTATCAATTGGAACAGAACGACAATGGATTGTGCAAGGACGCATATGTCGCAGGATGTTATATGTTGTGTTGTTAGGACTGTAGTGATCGGAATAGATGGACCAGTCTCTAGAGAGAGCTCCCTACAGTATGAGATTCATCTAAAAACGGTTTTCAAACATTTAACGAGACATAATAGGCGTCCCGCAGTGTAAGGACACAATGACATCAGACTGGCCTCATGCGTGTTTGCCACCTTAGTGGAATAAAAAAACATAAACACAAACGTGTTCTCTGTAAATGAATAAACAGTTAGCTAAAATAAAGTACTACAGCTTTTGGTTAGCTCAATCCAAAGCGCCGGCTAATATACTCTACACACCAAAGTCGGGGCCGTCGCCGACAAGTTGACAAAATAATTCAGTGTCTTAAAATCAAATCAAAATCAAATTATATGTCGCACGCCAGTTTGTGTCGCCGACTTTTGTGTTATTATAAAAATAAAATTCCATAAGCTCTAGGACATACATTCAATATTTTAAAACTTTTGGTAAGTCAAGCTATTATTCTATCTATCTAGGAACAGGGTTAAGTCGTTGCATTTAAGAGTTCCTATGGCCACCTTTTGCCTCATCATCAGACCAGCTCGATGGTACCATGACATTGCATTGTCACCGACCTTACATAAGTATACTTTACATAAGTACGACTTTACATAAGTAACAGGGCCAGTAGAATAGAGTTTGTAAAAAAGCTAAAATGTCGGTTATAAACCCACGGTAATTTTTTTTTTACTTTAAAAACTAACGTGGTCGTTTGACGAATTCATTACGGATGTAAGCGGGTTAACTACGGACCTTACTTGAGTTGGGAGAACACGAACGTTTCATCCCTTAACGAGAGACTTCTTCAGGGTGAGTGCGGTTCTAGACGCGCGCGTTCCGCGTCCCTGCAAACACTGACCCAAGGTCATCTTATCTATATTTTCGTAAAATGAATGACTCACCTCAAACTAAACGTAGCCATTGGTTCCTTTCTCCATGAGTGACCTCTGAACCATTGCGGTCGGCTTGCTCTCCAATCCGTCGTTATTTTCCGGCCGCTGGTGCCGAAGACGAAGGTTTCCCAACTGGGCCAAGCACCATGACGAGGGATCTGCTTTGCATGGTTAGGGCGTAATGGGGTGAGACGCGTTCGGTTTTAAGCCTGGGTAATTTGGTCTGAGCACTCGGTTATTGAAATGGGGAATGTTTGGTAATATAGATTTTGAAACCACAGTTCATGATCTAGCTTAGTAAGTCCTAAGCTTGCGATTGATATCAATGGTGGCTTACTCCAAAACCTAGTAATAGGACTGATGATGATCTTTGTTTTTCAGGGTTCCGTACCTCAAAAGAAAAAAAGGAATCCTTAGGATTTTATAGCCAATTTTCACATTTGTTTTTAATTCACAAAAAAAAGTTTGATTACGTCTTATGAGTACAAGTTTGTACGGAACCCTTGATGTGTACTCGCATTGAGGTTTTATTTATCGTGAATTGACTTCGTTTGACTACAATCGCACCTGGTGGTATATAAGTGACCATTTGGCCGACGATGTATCACGAACGTCAAGAAGACATCTACTTACTCTTTTCAACCGACGAAAATATGGAGATGGTTCTCAGGTCGACGCGTACATATTTTTTTGTTATTTCGTTTTATTGGATCTTGAAGTTGATCGTTGTAGTTTGTTGGATTTTTTATATCCTTCGGAGAGGAAGTGAAGAGAAAATCAACAACACCTTATTTCTTATTTGATAATAATGTATGGTATTAAATTTGATTTGTGACTTTGACTAAGTGCTTATTTTGTAAGGCAAAAAAAATAAAGAAATAAAGTTAATGAAATCTGAATCTGCAGTAAAAGAGAGGACAAACAAAAAGATCTCTCCTTTCGTATATAGATAGATTCTAACGCCTGTCTAATTCTTAACATCTAATAGATGCATTTTTCCATGTTGACAATTACTCCACTGCCGTCACCAACTCTAAATAACAAATTCAGACTAAGAGCGTTTTCCCACGACGCACGACACCACACGACAAACCTGTCGTGCTGTGCGGTGTCGTTGCGTGTCTAAACGGTTCATAGAAATGTATGACGCCCGGAGTCGTCACCGCATTTTGTCGTGTGGTGTCGTGCCTCGTGTGAAAACGCCGTAAAGCAGCATCTAAAATCGCCGCTCCTAGATCCAGTGAGTTCCAGAATAAGGCTATAAAGTTACATTGAAACTTCACCGCATAAAGTTAATCTCGCACAGCGCATCAAAGCGCAGTCTATTTCAAAGTAAGGCTAATTAAATACAAAGGCTGAATAGGCTGTAAGTCTATACAGCGCGCCGCAATTAGGCCGGCTGTCCACGGCCGACGCGCGGGGTGCGTGCGACCCAACGATACTATTTATACACTTTGACAGCTCAAGATTTCTTTGCCCAGAGTGGCGAGTATGGGTTTGCACACAACTAAAACTATAATCGTTTTGGTTTTCTACCACTGACTTTCAAGCCGATGTATGAAAGATGTTCTACTGATAAGATGCAACTAATCACTCAAAATCGAAAGCTAATAACGTGTTGGCGGAATTGTGGCAATTAGTCGCAAAAGCCGAGAAACTAATCGCGGTCAAACTACGAAAAGTAGTTCTTATCTATCTGGTACGGATGTTACAAGGCGCTAAATGTATAATCGTAAACTACGCACTACCCATACTAATACTACCCATAAATTTACTCTAGCAGCCGTAAAGAGACGGAAAGAGAGAGCCGCAACTCGCAAGCCAAATTCAGAAACACCGAAAACTTAACAGCTTTTCAACTAAGCTTCCTAGTAACTTACAGCTTAGCTGCCTCTCACATCTCCAGTGGCAAGCCCGCCTGGCTATAAACGCGCAGCAATTAGCCTGCCTGCGCCCGCGCAGCCGCGGCGCTTTGTATGGTAATGCGCACGCTGCGCGCTCGCACACAGATCAATTCTCAAACAAACACGGACAGGAGCAGACCGCTTCTGTCAGTATGGATACAGTGCCTGGTATACGAGAGGTTCCTCAAAAGATTTCTGATCTAAGTATACCAAATATTTTGTTGAGATTATACGAGTCTGGATGCTTTCTACGTCTAATAAGAATAAAATTACAAAAAAAAAGAAATATTCAATTCAGTAATTTGGTTCCGTACAGAGGGTCTGTTTATGAACTAGTTTTTTTTTCAGTCTTTTACAATTGTCTTCTTGCTAGGTTAGTTTGAAAGCCTTTTCATGTGTATTTTCAATTTTGATGTCGTGTGTCAAATATGATTGCAGTAGGACCAAGAAAATCACTATGATTCGATGGGAGCCAGGTGCCGCAAGTTAATTCCAAATTCTCCGTTCTCCTTTACAATAATAAGCTCGTTTCTTAAAGCCATAAACTAGTAGATGATAACTATCAATAACTAAGATGTTAGACCGGCGGACTGTATCGCTAAAGCGATCTTGCGACCTTTAGTTAATGCTACACATAATGTTCTAGAAAACAACAAAAACGTGTGAACTTCAACCTGGTACAATTATTGCGTAAGTGATGAGCAAACAACGAGGTTCCACTGCAAGGCTGGTTTATACGGAGCTAGTTCTCACTGGACAAACGAAAAACCAATATTATCAATCTTCCATTGGAAACCATCATTATTATTGTATAATTTCATGTAGAGTCGTATTTTGTTAAATTAAGTTACTAAATTAGTTAAAGTAAGTTACTGTATATGATTTAAGCTCGTATAAGTTTTAGTTACAAATAAACGCTTTTGATTTGATTTGATTTGATCATGTTAGAATTTTTGGGTTGGTAAATCCTCTTGGTATCTTAGCTAGGAATGGAAAGAACTTACTGAAAAACAGAAAATACGAAAAGGACTTGTTCAAGTTTCATTGCGGAAAATACTTTTTAGGGTTCCGTACCTCAAAAGGTAAAAAAGGAAACCTTATAGGATCATTTTATTGTCCGTCTGTCCATCTGTCAACCCTCTTTTTGTTTTGACTTTTCAATTTTCTCAGAAACGGATGGAGGATGGAGGTATCGAGTTGAAATTTACATCATATACTCAGGTTTTTAACCTATTGGAGCATCAATGTAAATCAAACTTCTAAATCATCGCAATCAAAAGTTATAGCCGCTTATGTCAAATTTTTTTGTTAATTTTCTAAGGGTTTCACATGCACACAAAACCTATAGGGTACTTCCCGTTGACCTAGAATCATGATATTCGGCAAGAAGCAAGATCTTTTATTTAAATAATTATTATAATTTTTAGTTACGGAATCCTCCTCGTAGCGCGACCAACTCGCACTTGACGTTTTTATTCCCTATAACCTGTCTCTGATGTTAAAAAATAACACAACCATTAAATTTGGTTCTAAATTTTAAAATCGAATATCGAACAAATTAAAATGACATTCAATCTGAAATTGTTTTCCAACATCACTGTCCAGTGCGATCATTCAATCAACTCTCGCATTAACTCGCTTCACCACTGGACTCGCTCGCGTAAATGAGACATTAGTGAACCTTAGAGAAGTGGCAACAGACACCTATCATTACAGTCTGTTTGGCCGAGCCGATTGCGATGATTCTCCAGTTGACGTGGTAATGGCGAGCTCTTGACGAAATAACTACCAAGAGAACACTAGATTAATGCCACTCCAATATTTGTAGAGTAATTACGGAATAGCCTCTAGTCTTCAGTGGCTTTACAGCGAACATAGACAATGATTTGTACTTAATTAGATGTAAATTTAGTTTAAAGTTCATGGAGTTAACGAAGATAAAGTAAATGTAGAGACAAGAAAATTATCATTGGATAATGTCAGCTAAATTGTAGCTAATGTAGGTATTGCCAGCACGCAAAAATCTAAAGCATTCGACATTATAGATCACAAAAGGCAATGCCTTTTTGAAATGCCACAGCGAACACCGTTGGCTTACTCTCATGTAGTAGCTCCAGTCATGCCTTCTACAGAACAAACAAATAGTGATGCGACGTTCGTCCCGATAACGATACCGATCGCAGTTCGCACGATCAGCGTCTTGCCACAAATTATTTTCAAATTTGGAGCACATTCAAATTGCAGTAACGCACGCGAGCGGGAAACACTCGCCGGAAAAGATATTTAGGCTAAAGCGAGACGTTTCGTTACGTTTCGCAAGGCATAATAAATCATCTACTAATTTGCTTTTAAAGGTTTTACTGGAATTATCTCGAGAGTAATCGGGTATTGTGCGGGAGCGAGCGTCCATTGTGCCGGCGCGCGGCCGCGTTGAAAGAAGCCGCCGGCCTCCGTAATTTGTCAACCGCTTTATAAAAAAACAAAGACCTTTAATGGCTACCTCTAATGTGAGTTAATTAATTGGACTGTTTATACGGCTCTAGGTAATTGCCAGAGGCCTAAGTGTTGCCATTTAGAACGCGCTCGGTAATGAGCTATTTTCTTCTCCGTTTAAGCTCCCATGTTATAGGTTCCTGTTAATTAATTTGAGAAACACTATCAATTAAACGCGTGTAATACATTTGCGCATTGGAATAAAAGCAAAGGTCAGAATAATTCGATTCGCGATTCAGTTCGTAATTAATCGATTAAAAGAATATTAAAATAGTTACAATCGATAAATGATTAAGAACGAGATCGGTACAAAGTGGGCAATTTGTCGCAACGTCCCACTGGAACAATGCGGCGCGGCATTGCCCGGAATCGATTCGTCTCGTCGCGCCGCAATCGATTCTCACTTTGCACTCGTCACACTCGTTCGCCAAACCGTGTACGGTCTCGTTTTATTTGTTTCCTATTGACGAAATTCGTCACGCGAATTTGAATTCTAAATCATTAACGATTCGACTATCGGCCGGTTAATTGTCATTGTTTTATAGAGGTCATGTTGAAATTGTCACCGACCGCGCCGGGTTGGCACACCGATCGACTTATTGGAGCATAGCAATAATTTTAATTCTCGTCACGAAATCCGCAGTGGCGTCCGACGGACATGTTGTACGATTAGTTTATTGCATAATTTATAGGACTGTTGAGGTTTGCGCATCGTTTTAATAAGTTGAGCGAGGCTGCGCCTGGAGGTCAGGAATCTTGACACGGATAACGGATTATCGATGGTGCGAAAGCATTTTATCTCCATCTCATAAACTGTAATTCCTCCTTCACGGTAATGCACCACGTTTAATGAACAATGGAATTTGAGGGGTCTAAGACGCGCGGCAACCTCCGCGCGCTGATCGCTGATTTACAACCGAAATTAACTTCTTCAATTCCTCACTGTCTAGCATTCACCGAGTGTTCCACATTCAAAGTTCAGTGATGTGAATCTCGCACGATATCGAGTCACATTAAACGAATAATCGATTGTAATGTCAGAGCTAATCAAAACATCGGTGCAGGTCACTGCTTCCGAACGCAAACGCGGGATGACGCGCTCGCGTTTTTGACCAATATTTTAGTAATTTCCGATCTGATGCTATCGATTCTAAGTCTTGTTGCAGTGCAGTAAGAGTGACGGGTGTGCGTGAAGGGTAAAGCTTGCCAGCCTACTACCGTCGGAGAAAGGTCAAAAATTAAAGTTCGTAATGTTATCTCGCATGTTCTCACGGTAGTTTCGCGTGTGCGTGATCGTGGCCCCGAGTTGATTGGGAAAGTCAATTCGAGAGAATCACTCGATTTGTCACAGTTACAGTTATCGATTAAAAATTGCATCGGTAACGAAATAGCTCATGTGGGAAATTATAATCCGCTTCTTGAAATCACTAATCGTTTGCGTTCGGCAATAACGTCTTCTATTTTGTGAATTCGTTTTATTTTCCTCAAGTCCTCAACAGATTTCTAGCCAAGGAATTTAAAGGAATATCAACGCAGTTGATAGTAGTGTTTGGCCGTAATCTGAAATTAATAAATTGGGACACTTAAGTATATAAAATTATTTAGTTTATTAAAACTCTGCTGCGGTAGGTAATCCGCGTCGTACTGCCATAAAATTGTTCACCATAACGTTTTATACCATAGTTTATGGAGTCTTAATGGTTGGGCCGCGAATTTCTGCTCTTGTTTACGAGGTTTACTTTGTAGCGATGGATTGTAATAAAGGACTACTTCGGGAAAACGTCTAGGCATGTCCCGGGTCAGGGATCAAATGGAGATGAGGCCTTGCGAGCGGGTTTACCAAAAGCACATACTTTAATCGTGGAGCATATAATAACCTTGTAGCTCCTTGACGGTATTACGGTTATAACAGTTTGTTTCTAATGAATATAACTAACAGAAATTAAACAAGCCTGGGCGCTAAGAAAATCAATTGTGGGCTTTTTTACCCAGCTGTAACCAACTGGTTATAATATTGCACGTGATATAACAAGTGTAATATCAAGTTTTGTGCATTATTCGTTCACATGTTGACCGAGTCATGGCGAGACTGGGCTTGTCCGTGCTGCCAAGTCTGTCATCACATCACAGAGGAAGTTTTAGATGACGGACGAATTGTGAATCGGTCTTGCAGATTTTCGTATACATATCAAGGTATAAATGATTTTTAGAATACCTAACGCTTTTTACAACGTGCATCGTCGCCGTCGTAACTACTTACCTGTCCCTACAGTGTCCATTACAGGCACCTCGTCAATATCAGAGTTTAATGTTGTCACTGCAAGGTGTATAATTTATGTGCCTTTTAAGTCATTCTCTCCTGTCAAATTTACGGCCTGGTGGTAGCGGGCTGCGAATTAGAGGCCGGGCTTTATGGGTGTCATCGTAGTGCTGTTCTTTTATTATTCGTGGACTAGCGTTATATTTACACTATAGTGTTGTGATTGTAATCCACTTTTATCGTGGGAGGGTAAGTGTATTTCGATCGAATTTATAATGATCCCTAAAAACATTGTACTCATAATTCTTGCCATATTGCATTGAAACTGCCTGGAAGAGATCGCAGTGATAAGGCCGCCTTTGTACTTTGTCTTCTCGTAGCATTTTTTTCGATACCTACTGTTTTCTGTGTTTGTGTGGTACAATAAAATATTATCTATATATATATCTATAATATTGTGACCGGTTCTGCTGTTTAGTTTAGCTGTAGTAGTTTAAGAAACAGGAAGACAGACAGACAAAATATATTTCGCATATATAGAGATTCTCGAGACAGTATAGGTTACCTATGGTTGGATAAAAGCTCGTTTTCATACAATTATCTCACAAAGAGGTCCTACAAATGGCACCTACATTGTAGAAGCAATTACAGCGATGTACCGAAGCGATATGATATTGTAATTAATATACGATGCGACCGCATCGCAGGTACTTACTTACAATAACAACATTGCTTTGTGCACACCTGTTGTTTCTACAAATAAGCTCCAAGTTTTGAGATAAAAATCAAACAGTGTTTATCATTTAACATCCCAGTTTAGTTAAATAATAGTACCTATACTATTCTACTAATTATAAACCACTCATCCCACAACACAAAGAAACAGCACCCAGAACAAAAGATCATGGTTATAATTCATCCGGCAGTTGTCCACGAGTGCGACCAGTCGGTAATGAGAATGTGCATAAATATAAATTGCGAGATGGGCGCGGCGGCGGCGGCGGCGAGTTACGACGACCCGCAGTCACCTCTGACCGTGCAGGTGACCAGAGGGATTGGGAAAAGTGCCGAGTACCGAGCTCTTCTTTAGTAGAAAGACCGTCGCTCCTTGCGAATTGGCTGATCGAGTTTTTGATTGACAGAATTCTTCTGTTTGTAGAAAAGACAGATAATCTGAGAAAGTCATACATCTGTCCATCTTTATCAGAAAGTAACTAACGATATTATTACCTTGTCAATAATAAAATGCTAAACGAATTAAACCGGTATAGATTCCAGGGAACGATATAGGCTACTTTTATCGAGGAAAAAAGCTTTGGATCTCTTTTTTAAGAATAGGTACTATGTAATTCTTTATTGGCACGTTTATTTATATTTTTATGATTTGTGTTTATATTTTTTATGAATTAGCACTAGTTTAGTTAGCTTCATTATTATTCAGTATTTGAATCTATTGTTACCGAAACGTGAGCATTTTGTTTCCCAAATAAAAAAAATTTAAAACGCTGATAAAATCTGACTGATAAAAGATTTCAATCTTCAACAACGTTATTTCAAATTATTGAACATAACTTGTCATAATTTCAAGAGCCACAATTTTGGTAACGTTTACATCATCAACCTAGAGATGAGAGCAAGAGAACGCAAGTATGTAGAAGATTACATGTGTTTGAATGCGTTATTCATTCACTCATCATTGTAGCAGGCGATATCCATAAAGCAGCGAGATGGACGAGATTGCGACGCATGGCTATCGTATCGTTTATGGAATAGCGCATGCGCTCCTAGTAGCACATTCAGAGCACGCCGCGAGATGTCATTGTTTCAGTTTAAATTCCAAGTCTATGACGAGATACAATGTCAACTACATAGCTACTTCTACTACGAAATTATAACAACTTATCAAACTGAAGTTACCAGATATTTCTATTTTAAAACTTGAGAATAAATTATTTGATTGTTTTGAATAGCCGTCTTCGAACCTATTAATTTAACACTTAATCCCTAAGGAATAAAATATTTTTCATGGGATCACCTCGAGATCATTCTCTATAGTTTATAACAATAGCGAAATAGTTTTCAAAATCGGTCCATAATTGACGGACAACTCGACAAACATAAATAAAAAACATACAGAAAGCCGAACATTGAATTTCTTCCTTTTTCGATGTTGGTTAAAATGTGCTCTACTTTTTAACCAATTTCGAAAAAAACTAGACAACATCTAGATGTACTTCTATTAGAACAATTCGATATAAATCGATGAATATAGTAAATTAGACAAATTATTTATGATACTAAAAATCAGATCACAAGGTTTTTTAAGAGGAACTAACAGATACGCCTAAAGTGAAAACTAAAACTCATATACCTAATCATCTCAACCTTGTAAAACTGTTCACAGGAGCCATCTCTTGTGATTCCCCCCGCGTCTTGTGTTTTGGCAACGACACGTCTTGGTTTAGTTAACACTACATATTTCAATTGACATGCGCGTACGCACACCATTGTCAAAATATTGGCGCGCGCTGGCATTGGCTTGCGCTTGTCAGTTTGCCAAGTCTGAGTCGATGTGGTGCCGGCAATTTTGAGGATGGTTCAAGGTTCTGAATTTGTATTCTAAGCACTGTAAGAAATAAATCGGTATCACCATTTGCCATCTGTTTGGACACTTTCTTATCTGAAACCTGGACACTCAACGTGTATATATTTGAAAGCACAGTTTTATGATAAACACACGAAATTATGCGTTGGTCTAGCTACAATCAACCAAACAAAAAATGATGGTTATACTCAATATCAATCTTTTAACCCTATAATTTCGACGCAAAGTAAGTCATTGTTCAAAAATATTGTACAGTAATCGGAGTTTCAAAACGCTCAATAACCCGCGAGCTTTCGAGTCTCAACATCATAATCAAGCCGTTGCCACCTCATTGTTTCAGAAACAATTCATTACGCAATTATCAAGGTCGGAGGAAAATAAAACCGTGCATAATGCGTACTAGACCAGAACAGAGGAAGCGTTTTCACTCTCGCGGTCACACGCTCGGGGTGTGCCCAGCGGGGCGTGTAAACAGGGCCTTAGGTCAAACTTGTAAACTTGCAGATGATAGCGAATGTTAGAAACTGTATAAACCAGGGGAAATCGGATTATGTTTCTGCCTACAGGATGGGAAAACTGTATTCAAACCCTAAGACTTCCGCTCGCTCAAACTTGAAATAGATCGCAGCATTAAATACCTGAAGCAGTCCGTATTTTACCGTAATCGCGTTAAAGTTTTACATTTATACAGAAGCGATAATGAGTTTACATTAATTTTCATTAACCCTAGCTAGACGTATTTAATATTAATTTAGCAACTGCTCGTGTAATATGCCAAGTTAATTGAATTTGCTTTTATGTGTTGTAACTTGAAATTCAAGAAGTTCTGTTTGCCTTATAGGAGGGCTCTTGAATTCAACTTTAAATAAATAGTAAATTAAATCATTTACTGCCTATAAATTTCTCAACTTAATTATTATTATTAAATTACTAGTAACAGGCAAAAGGAGTAGATTCAGCATGCAAAGAACATGCGGCGCTGATTTTTAATCTACTCCCCTCGTTTAGGTGGTCACCGAGGGGTTGGGATAGCGGGTTTAAAATAAGTTCCTTTTTATACATCTATTTCAATGGTACTCACAATAAAAAACTTCGTCTGCGAATGCACCCTGCATTCGTTACTTCCTTGTGTCCATAATGTTATAAAGCCAATTTTAATTCTTAATGGAGGTGGTAGGTTATCCCAAATATTTGACGCCCGGTATTTAAATATCCCGTTAGTCTCATGATTTTGGATGGCAAGAAAGTTAGTATGTTTGGAGCGTTACGGTCATGTGAATCCTTGGAGCAAGTAAACATATCAAAAAGGTATTCTGGTTTCTTGTTCCAGAGAATTTTCTGAATAGTGCATGCTATATGAAGTTCTCGTCTGTCCTTCATGTTTAAAATACCTTTTTTTGACTAATGTGTTCTCTTCTAGGATTGCAAAAGCAGAACCTCATACATAGGTACATACATTCTGCACTCGCTGGATGGTGCCTCCCGTCTTACCCAAAGCATAAAACCATAAGCAGCAATTTTACGCACAAATTTTACACACACTTTTACACATAGCAACTTTTAGTTTTGAGGTTGTGCTTACCTTATCAATAACATTCATCCTTCGTCGTACATTCGTCCCAAATACAACCAAGAAAAACATACTTGACCTGAAATAACCAGTTTTTTCTATCTTTTCAGTCATTCTTCGGGCGGTCGTACAACAACCTGAACTCCATCACGGAATGCAAGAACAACGGAGAATGCATCATCAACAAGAAGAACAGAACCGCCTGCAAAGCCTGCCGTCTCCGCAAGTGCCTCATGGTTGGCATGAGCAAGTCCGGCTCCAGATATGGGAGACGATCAAACTGGTTCAAGATCCACTGCTTACTGCAGGAGCAGCAGCAAGCAGCGCAGTCCCGGTCCCCGCCCAGGGTTCCCCCATCGCCGCACCATCTTGCGCCGCCCTTCCCTCCGCATCTGTTTCCTGGACTCGGGCGGCCGAGGACGAAAGAGGAACTAGCTCTGATGGGGCTGGATGAGTACAAGCCGTGCTCCGGCTCCCCTGACTCCCATAGAAGTGGGTCATCACCGAAACTGGACGAGAAGGCACGGCTCACGCAGGGCCGGCCGCCCGACCGGCCGCTGACGCCGCCCCGGGACACCTTTATGCCGCTTCAGCTCGCCAACATCCATTCGTCCTTGCCGCACTTCCCCCACTCGCCCTTCTTACCTCCACATCCCTTCAACCCCTTCGCAGCCAACCATCCGCTGCTGTTCCCTCCAGGCTTCCACCCTCTGTACTCCAGACATCTGTTAGACCACGCGGCGCTGCGGCAAGTGGCGGAAAATAACAATGATGTTAGAATCGATGATCACAACGCTGAGCATTCGAAGCGGTTCTTCCTAGATGAGATTCTGAAGCAGCAGAGGTCGTCGCAGCCACCCACGCCTCAGGAGGATGTTATATCCGAGGCTGACTTCGTGCCGACTCCGCCCGCCGAGAGACGGACCTCTGAGTCGCCACTGCAAGAGAATCCGATGGATCTATCCGTGAAGTCCGACGGTCGGTCGAGCTCGGCGCGGCGGCGGTCGGACGACAGCGAGGTGGTAGTTCAAGACGACGGTGACGGCGACTCGGCCAGCGCCGGTGCCTCCGCCAGCGAGGAGGAGGACGTCTCCTACTCCGAGATCAAGCGGATCAAGCTCCACCCCCTCGACCTCACCACCAAAGTCTGACGTCGGTGACGTCACAACATGTCAGTGAATCAATAACGGCCAGTAAATCGGATTGTGATTTTAATTTTAGAATGTCAAAAGACTGCCTTTTCTTTTTGTTTTTGGATGAAAACAAAAGACAGTGGGTGTTGTTTGTGAGTTGTTATCGCTTGAAAGAGTCTATCCAAATACGTAACATAAGCGTTTAGTTAGTAATGTCGTCGAGCAGTGGGCCCGGGCGATGGTTGTGTACAAAGCGAACTGTAAATAAATAAATAAATAAATTATTGTGTATAGAGTAAGAGCTAGGGTACTTCCTGTATGTGGTTTTAAATTAATATATTTTTCTGAGTGGAATCAGCCGGGTGTAAACATTCCAGTATAATAGATAAATAGATAGTAATATTTTTGTATAGTTCGAATATAATTTATTCAATTTAGAAGAATTTTTGATTGAATTGTTGTTTGAGGACCACATGAGTTAACTCTGGGAGCATTGTGAAACTTGGTTTTATTTGTAATCTGTATAAGTTTTCGTATTCATAACTTTAAGCTTATTTTGTAATGGCAACATTTGACTGTCTGTATACATTCCTTGCTTGGTGATAAACTTTATCATTCCTTTTATTTATAGGATCTTAAGCCAAATTATTTATATTTTTATCATATTCAAGTATGAAAAGAAATTAAAAGAATACTCTTAAAGCAAAAAGAATTCCTACTTGAATTGCTCAATGTATATGTTGATTATTTAGATTGTTATTGATTTCCTATAATCCATACTCAGCTTGTCAATTTCTCAATTACATACTCAATAATACTTTGTCAAACAACCATTTTGTACATATTTAGTAAATTAATGTAGATAGAGTGTTTTTATAAATAAACAAGTGTTTGTAAAATGCATTCCAGATGGCGTACAAAATAAATTGTTCGTGCACTCGATATTTGGTTTGTTTTAAACCCAATGTACATTTTTGGATGAAAACTGAAAGATATGAGATGAAAGGTAGAGGCAATGTATGGGGAGGCGTTAGTCCAGACGTGGGGCAAGATAAGCCGAAAAAAAAATGGTATATCACTTAAAGTCTCATTTTAGATTCAGTTTATTTTAAAATTAACACGAAATATCCGAGAAACAATAGCACTAGGTCTAAGGTTTTAGCTTATCTATTTTAAATTCTCGCGCAAGTGGTTTAAATTAAAATTTCAGATTTATTTTTGAATGCTAGACTAAACAATAGCAGAGAAAAGCAATAGGTCAATAACGCATAGCCTTCCGTGTTGAGATGAAAACATGTCAACGTAACGTAGCAGTTGGAAAATTACCAAATAACATGCAGGTACAGTCAACAAAAAAAGATGCTTTACAGACAGGGTTAATCAGTCGGCTCCAGAGGCATTTTCGATGTAAGTATACGATGAAATACTGACTATAAATAGGTAATGTCCCTGTAGCTTCTCATTTGCATGGGAGCTCGGGTCTACTCACGGATAAAAAGTTGCCTTCGCCCAAGATACAATTTTCTTCTCAAAAATTCAGTAGCATTCATTCAATCGTGAAAAGGTAACCGATCTGACACATTGAGATACATTCACATAACACGTATTCGTATAGAAAGCTCATCAGCGTACCGCATCAAGCAAGCCGGTGGATGACGCTCATTACGGACCAGTGAACTATGGATGATGGTGATATCCTTCTAGCCGAGTATTGTCCTCGGCGCAGGACACATGTTGCAGAAGTGTGTGCGCAAACACAAGTGCACTCTCTAATGCCTTAACATCTTATTCCGATGGGACGGCAGATCGTCCGGAGAGAGGTCAGTAGCATTGGCTGATGATGATGATGAGTATTGATATTCAACCAATGTATGATGGACTGCACTATCGCATCTTTAGTAACACAGAAAGATTCAGCTTGAATTAGACTTTATGAAAATGCAATAAAGTCGATATCGCAAAATGTGTTAGTTATTTAATTTTCCAACTACAGCGACGATATTTATTTTAACGCTAAATTCCTTGAAGGTTAACTTTAGGTTAATATTGAAGATATAAAATGAGCACCATAATTACCTGCAGCCCACGTCTGTAGAATACCAAATAGGATGTTATGATGGTTAAAAGATGACACACGCAAAGGGTAGGCTCGGGTTAAAAGTTCAACTAGAGAGAGGAAACAAATGTAGGTACTTAGACAATCATCTACATAGTCATTGGGATAAGTTCTTGAACCCCAGGCTGAAGATAGATACCTTATACCTTAAGGTACCAAACACAGACAGGAAACAGTACAGAAATGAATGTTAAGAGTAGACGACGTAGAAAGGCGGCCTTATCGCTATGCGCGATCCTTTCCAAGCAACCTGAAGAGTAGGTGAGAGACTGATATCTGTATTTAATTCTTCTGTAGTAAGAAAACAAAAGGAAGGTTGTTAGCAGTCATGTATTTATGATTTAGGAAAATGACCGGGTGACATTATCTTGCATTTTTATGCGAACGAAATCAATAGTATTGAAAAATATGTAAGTATTGAAGTGGGGGGAAGAGAAGATGTCTTTAATAAGATTAAAAATGTATACCTACATATTATTAAAGCCATAATTATTTTACAAAAATGCACATCAAAAGTTTAGTCCCGACCCGTGGATCAATCAGTTGAGTTTAATCGGTAGAAGTAGGCCTATAACAAAGCTAGAAGTGGTACCCGTAGGTTGTAAGTACACTCGTAGTACTAACGCTGCGTTTAATGGTCGCTCTTATGTGAACGTCGATCCTTGACCTGAAGACGGGCGGCACATCTCCGCGCACGGAGTCAGGCGCACTGGAAGAGGCAACGGAATCAAGGCGAAATGAGTCCCAAAATCTACGTATAAACAGTACGGAAAATCAATTTTAAGGCAATAACAATTAATTTTTGAATATTTTTTATGAGAATCAAAAATTTTAGATTCTAGTTAAGTAAGTTATGGGAGTCGAAATACGATTAACTCAACTTGACTCGATACAAAAAAATTGCAAAGTTCTAAATCTTCATTTTTACTAAGATACTTCTACGGAAAAAGCAGTTTCATTTCATTTGCTAGTTATTTTACATATATTAATGAAACGGGGTCCCAAATAAATACTTTAGACGATTATGGTTTTATTTTATGGCGAAAGAGTATTATTTCAAAGCAATAACTAATTTATAAATATAAGCCCGGCCGGTCATTCCGCGGCTCTTTCCTTCCTTTTTCGTATTATTATAAAGGATATTCCTATTTCGTCTTAATATCAAGGTAGAACGTGCCGCTAACTAACGCATAGTAAGCGGTACGAAACAAAAGTGCAAGTGGAGTACATAATTTTATCCTAATTTTTTTAGTTGAGACTCAAATCTTAAACAACTAAATAGAAGGTGTCTCAAAACCAAAGTAGTCATAGTACAACATACTAGTTTGAGAAGATTATGTTGTAATATTAAAATATCTAACGATCCGCGCACTAGGCGTAGCCTGTATCGCGCGGATCTGGATACAGATTTCCGATTAAAAAAACCCACAGCTAAAGGCAAGAACAAAGGTTATTTTATACTATAATATTATCTACTTGTAAATACCTATATTTTTCTCGATATTATTAAAGACATCCCGGAAACGTAGCTAACGTAACTCAGGCGAGATATTAATATACACAAATGACAAAGCTATCGTCGTCGATGCTCCTTCGTTGGAAGGGCTCAAACAGTGGTTGACCGAAGCTGTGAATTTAGAACTGGCCACATCCATTTCTCGCAGCTCTTCGGCGCAGGCACCTTGTGTAACAGTAGTGCGCGTACAATAACCACGTGTTATAGGTCGTCGCGAGCGCCGGAATACGTAATTACAGCGACAGCCCGCCCTGCTGTCTAACACCTGCATTCTATAATATTGTATTAATGCCGTGCAGCCGGTTTAGAATTAGCACCACCCTAACTCTTCCCCAGGGTGTCGTTAGAGGTGGGGGTGAGCAGCAGCGCCTCTTGCAGAGGAGATCTACCACCGAATTGCGACCCCCAACCCGCATGCCGAGAGATGAAAACCAGGGGGAGACTTCAAATTCTATAATAATGAAAATAGGTTTTGAAGTAGTTTTAAACACGGAACACTTCTATAGCTCGATTTGATATTCCAAGTGGAGACATCTAGTTAAAATTCGAGTCTATAGTTTGATGTGATGGGTGATTGATGACTGATGTCACATGGATGAAATGACGCATGAAAGGAGACCTACTTTAAAACACGAAATACGAAGTTTTGGTTGACGGATCGCGCGAAACGAACCACCATACTGCTGAACGTGCAAACGTGTGTTGCTTGCTGCGGACAAGTCGCTAAATGACACCCTTTCCTTTTTGATCCGGGGCACATATCGATTCCTCGAGAGTCAAACTTTTATAGGACCACCAAAATAGTTGTAGCTTGTCAATCAAGCGGTGCGCCGCCAGCAGTCTGGAAAACAGAACTAGAATTAGGTATTAACATTTATTTCCATGATATAAGATCCAAACATTGATATAAGTTATCGGTTTTAGGGGAAAAATCCCATTTCAAAATCGTTATTTTATTTTGAAGAAAAGTTTGTTTGGAATAATGTTCGCGGTAGCTAAAGCTACAGTCGACAACAGAAATCGCTGTATAGAGAACCTTTATGTGTTATTCGACAGTGATCAACATTTTTTTAAAGTTGACCATACTCGGCATCGAAAATCAATATCAGAAAGCTCGTCAATAAAGTTTCAAACGAAATGTGCAATGCAACGTACATTAATGTAAAGCACAAATTGTTTCTTGTCAATTTAAACATATTTATTATGCTCAAAATTATGGTTTTTCCGTTCCCAACCCTCACTTTTTGCACCAATATTATAACCGAATATAGTGTGCTATGTTTTAAAATAACGAGTGTCTGAGATGCGCGCGCAGCGGGGAGGTGATATAGTGCGACACCGGACGTAGATCATACTGTAGGTATTTATGCGTGTAAGTACCTGACCATACATACCCAGCTTTGCACCAAGCCAGAAACAACTCTCTACCAATGCTTTATAGTTTATAATCAAACGTGCGTGTTTAAAATATCTTGCTAGGGTTGTATCGCGAGCCACGGGACCTGTCAAGCAATGCCACGCTAATCTGAATTTTCTGGCCAGCTTGTAAAGTTTAAAATTCTTTGGAGACTAAATCGCCGTAAGTGCAAGTGCGGGGAATTAATGCGTAATATTTTGTGTATTAACACGGTTTTGTTACGAGACGTCTTGTTTGTGGTACTACAAATCATTTGCGGACAGAAAAACGAATGGGATAGTTTGACAAACGAGATATGTGGGGAACAATTAATGCTGGCAACATTACTAAGTTTAATCGCGAGTTGAACATGTTACTGAAACTGGTCACACTTAAGAACTTACCACCTGCGTCTATTTATTTTTCTTGATTTTTGTGAGGGCAATTCGATACAATATTTTAGGATGACAATTTTCTTAGCATAATGCAAAGAAGTTGTTATAAAAAAGTTATAATAATAAAGCTGTTTTAAAATTAAATAAACAGCTTAACACTAGCATAAAAATAATTGTTAGTTTTGTATTCTCTCTGATTTGATTTTAAAGGTTCTGCTCAAGATTTAATTGCTAGCTATTAACAATAACATAAAAATTTCCTAATAACATAAAACACTAGGCTAATTAAAAATATAATTTGATTTTTATCAATAGATATCCACCATTTTTTATGATTCATTAGTAAACAATATTAGTTCAGTGAGTCACGGTTGGGGTCAATGACATAAATATATATCAAAACCTCTATAACAAGATATTCTAGGAAAAATCATAGCTCTACAAACGTATAGCGTGATGAAAAGATTCGATTTATTTACATAAATTATTCGTCACGTATAATTAAAGATGTCCGACAATGTCCGTGTATCTTAGATCTTAATTCTGTTCCGTTTCGGATAGATGGGGTTATAAAATTGTCTACACTTACTGCTGTAAGTTATTTAATTTTATAGATGCGTAGAGATTGTCGTGATTTGTTAATTTATTATGTTTGTTTGTTTGTGTGACCTGTGTAATTAGCATAATACCTTTTACCACTTCTGGGTAAAGCGGGTGTGGGTATCTTTACAAAGCCGATTCTTATTCTCGCAATTTACTTTGCTTCGTCTTTGTTTTTATTGCTTGATGTTGCCGAGGTAGAGACCCATCGCGTTTACATCATAAACTTAAATAAGCGAGGTCGAGCAGAGCGAGGAGCTGAAATGAATCTAAGGCTCGTATTATGATAGCTTGTTCAGTCATAGATCTATGCTTGAGTAACGTTTATGCCATAGAAAAGCGTTTCTCAAACATCGATTGATGACTGAGCAAGCTTTCTACGCACCTTAGTAATTCTATCTTTGTTTAAGTCGTCCTATACCACTGAAACATGTGTAACAATGATTTGAGTGGAAAACTTATCAATAGCCCTCTGCATAAGTTCATTTCATTTTCATGTATGTATTAGTTAGTTCCTTACTTTGTAATTTTCTAGCAGTAAGTTTTCCCAGAACCTAAGTAATCGACATAGCTCTAAGAATTAGCAAGCTGAAGTGGCAGTGGGCCGGCTATATCTCGCGAAGAACTGATCACCGTTGGGGTAAACGTGTTCTTGAGTGGAAACCACGAACTCGGTAAGCGTAGTATAGGACGCCCTCTGGTCCAGCAGTGGACTAAAATAGGCTGATGAAGTTTTCCCTAAATTCCAAAATAAAATAAATAAGACTGCTAGGTCTAAAACGCTTCCCTGTATCTTAGTGTTTTTCTATGTATATTAAAACTATCTATAGTAGAATATAGTATTATATTAAGTATATCAGTCATCTAGTACACTTATCACAAGCTCTGCTTAGCTTCGGGCTTTATAATACAGTCTGAATTGTCCAGCAATATTATTATTATTTTGGGTGATTTATTGAAGCGAGTTTTCATTATATATCTAGTTGTAAAAATTATAAGTTTATATACAGCAACACTGGCTCAAAAAGGCTCCTCAAATTAACACGCATTTACGTGTTTATTTTATTTTTTATTTTATCTTTTTTTCATAGCCTACATATTATACAATCACACTGTAAATTGCAAACTCTGAGTTCTGAGTTTTATAAGGACGTACAACTTACTATTATTGTATTTGAAGACAGTCGAGCTTTTACTTTTCCAGTAAATGTTATTGAAGATGCGACTTTAAAATAGTGTTGTTCGCTCACGAGCGCAACAAACAACGTATCGACCGTCCAAGAACCGTGGCATAACTCACATTTACCAGTTTCTGACTACGTTTATTGTTTTATGTCAGAAAACGGGTTACCTGCCCCATTTCCCCAGCGTTTACTTTATTTTAAAAATGATAAAAGGGTTTTGGAGTCTTATGACAGGCACAGAGGTGCATTGCTATCGTAGTTAATCACAAATGTTACAAGGTTTTCAACACCTTAAGCATTTTATTTATCAAAACTTATTTGAAAACCCTTTCCTAGAGTCTACATCCCAAAGTCGTCGAAACAACCCGGCACGGCAGCGCTGTGAGTTGGTTCGACATTTCAGTGTGTGTATAGTATATTGTATATATACTATAGTGCCCGCGGAACGCTTTCTTCTCACTCAGTCCTTTCCGCTCTACTATTTGTTGGTGGAAATACAAGACGTTGGTATGCAGTTTACTCTTGCGAGTGAAACGGAGTCCGCTCCGCTCGCGGTAGAAACCCGACTTTAAACATAGAAAAGAAAAGTCTTAACTTTGAAACAAACAACGTATCGACCGTCCCAGAACCGTGGCATAACTCACATTTACCACCTTTGATGCTAGGAAAGCTTTCTATATAAAGTTAAAAACTACAACCCGACTACGTGAAGGTTATAAAAGTTTGAAACATTTACATTGACAAAATAGAATGACGTATCGGTCATATTTGATAGGCATAGAGTTGAAAATGAAAATAGGTCGTAGGTATTGTAATTTTTCTCTATGGGGCAGCAGCCTGCGGCTACCTAAACTTTAATACGCGTTTTGAAGGCTTATTCGGGGTCGGAGCCCTAAATCCTATAACCATCGGGGTATTGAGACGAATCAATCGATACATAATTTGTTGAAATCGAACCAGTAGTTTCAGCGCTACGTGGGAACAAAGAAATCGGCCACATACATACAAATATACATACATACAAACATACAAATATACAAACATACAAACATAGGGTGCTAACCTCATAACCCTCCCCTGTTGGTAGTCGGGTAAAAAGTAAAAAAAAAACAGGTCTCAAAAATCTAAAATCTGAAAACTCTTTCTCATATTAATTTCAGGAGGTCTACTTCGACTATTGCTTATTTATTGTTGGGTTCCCTGCCTGGAGCCCGGTTTCATTGTAAACTGAACCGTATTCAATGGAGACACAGGTCGCGGGTTCATCATAGCAGATGTGTTTTAATGACTTATTCATGATTTACCTTGTGCCTTCGTGAGCTCTTGCCTTCCTATAAATTATAAGGTCACTAGTTATTATTTCAAATGAATTTAAAGCAATTGCTATTGAGTAACGTTGGTGATGGTAACTGTTTACTTGCTCACTTGTATCACGCGAGGTTACAGTTATAAATCAATATATTGGTCTGTTGTTTTTAAAATGGGTTATTGTCATTTCGTTTGTATAGGTAGGATGAAAAAAGACGTTCTAATTCGATTGCATTTTTTTTCTTGTTACGTTGTTACCTACATTCTGCCTATGATTTTTTTTTTCTGTCGTAATACATGTTTATCTAAACCCTTTATAATATGCGATTTAAAAAAGCCTACTTTTTTGGGTTGTCTTTTTGTCTAGCAGTCTTTTCATGACAAACCTTTCGCAAAACCATTTCAAATGTTTGGTCTAGAAACAAAGTTTAAAGTGCCACCACAGACTCTAAACCAGTAAATGAAGTCTGCAAACAGCAACGAGATGAGTTGTTAATAGTATCATTAGTGAGAGTGTATGGGATAGGGGATCACTCGACGCCACTATTAGTGCGGCGCGGCTCCATAGCTCAGCCGGCTTTAGGGTTAATACATTGACTTACTTAACACGTTCACCGTCCAGCCTGTGCCTCATAGACACTCTGTGATAACGCTTTCACCGGCCAGCTGCTGCGTGGTATGACGTGCAGGCAATGCGAGAACCGAGTACGTTGTCGTGGGCAATTAAAGTGGTAACAAAGCAGTCAAGAATCTCGCTTTCCACCGCAAGCAACACACAACACCAAAAAAAAAATCAATAACAAATGAGGCTGACAGGACTGACAGGACAGGACTTTCAATTTTTTAAAGACAAAGTTTTTTTTTGTTTTTCCTAAATTTTAATTTCTCATAATCCTTTATAGCAACTAGCAAAAACCGAGGAAAGCTTCAAATCTATCCAATGCGCCCGCGCAAACTTTCGCGCCGTTCAGTCGATCACAGCTCGTAGACGCACAGTTAACACATGCATGCACAGGCATATGCATCCACTACCCACCTAATAATCCATGTAAGTAGCTAGGTACACTCCGGTAGAACTCTACCTATGCGTGTTCTCTCACGTGCAAGGTGGTCCCTTGGATCCGTTGATTGAGGTCGAAGCCCATTTTTCTATTCCGTTTGATTTGAAGTGGATGGAACAGGGTTCAGAGGTTATGGGATTAATTATAGCTGTTTAGTTTATGACAGTTTCTTAACGAGGGTCAAATACGAGCATTTTTACAATGGATGGAACACGCAGAGTCCACGTGTGGGGTGCGTTTTGAGTGGACAGCAGAAGTAATATTACAACAGTAGGTACAGTACTATAGATAATTCATTTTCTTGAAAAATACATTACGTTTAGGCACACTTATTAAGAACTCTCTTATAAAGAAACTTAAGCTTATTAAATAAATAATTATTAGGTACCTACATACCTACCTATATCTATTAAGCTCGGCTACGACCCCACACTTAACTCATGGCCCGTCAGTTGGGCACCAGTGAATATCAACAATTGGGTGTTGCTTTCGTTCCTGCTGTCACCCTTTGGTCTCAGCCATAACTTTATAGTCATCATCATAATCGACTCACAAAAGTCCACAGCTGGACATAGAGACATTCCACATACAAGACGACATAAATAGCGGTCCAGAATCGCCTAAGTTTATCAACAGTTTGCTAATTGCCCTGATTCGCGGAAGAATGTTTATTATAAACCTATACTCACAGATTACTATGTTAAAAACTACTACTTTAAATTTCCAGTTACTTTAAATTACCTAATTCAGTGTAAGCAAATAGACGAACATCTTTCACCCACTCCTATAATCAAAACGCACGAAACTAGCATACATTGTTTATATTTCATAAGCCAATCAACCGAACATTCCAATAGCATTCCGTCCTCAACTTGAGTCCCATTCGTTACCTCACTAAAGCATAATTACACGGGCGACATCGCTGCGGTAACGATTCACATTAAAAAGCGGAAAACAAATGAAGAGGCGATCTTATCGAGAAGAAGCCTCCCCGTGGCGAGCGGCCGATGTGTAACCAGCCTATTAACTAAGATTCCTATGGGCTATGCGTTTTAGGCTGGAGCACACTGAGTCCAGACGCCACCTACGACTATCTGCGAATGTGTCTGACAGAACAGATGCTTGATGCTTGGAGACAGGGATCTTCGTTTGACCACAATCTCACCTGATGGAAAGTGAGGATGTGGCCGACGAGGTATCACGAAGGTCTAGAAAATACCTAAGGGCTCTTGGGAGTCGTACGTAGGCCTCGTACGATGTCCGAAGCATGGATACAACATTTATAATAACCACATTTACAGAATTCTCTGCTCTGCTCTACCATAGCACATGCTGAGTGGAGACCGCTTTTTCCGTTCTTATAAGGGCTATGTCTATGTATACGTCTCTGTTCTAGCAAAAAAAAACTTTTTCTTTATTTTACTATAGGTACGTAGTAGTTTACCAATGTTAGAATGCTCATAACACACTTCAATAGCTCATTCTGCAGCGATGGTGCGCATAACAGATTGCATCACTAAGCTGGGCAGCAAATGGGATAAGAAAAAGATAAAAAGAAAGATTGGTACGGTCGGTGTGCTCCAGCCCTTACCTACCATTGACAGTTCCATAAAACCGTTTCCCCCGTAATATATCTGATCGGTACACAAGTACACATGTAATGCGGCCTGGATAATTACAGAGCGAACTTGTTACAATATGACGCTGGACGACATTCCCATAATCTACATCCTGTGGATAGGTTTTATTTGTTTTTGAGATTGTTTGCAGTATTTTCTGTTTTATACGGAGATTGCTAAATATTATTGCATTTGATTTAGCCTGAAAGTAAACCCATCTCGAATAACTGCTTGTTGATGTTGAACAGTTTGCGCGCTTGACCATTAGCTCGAAGGCACTACTCCGTAAAACTATTTATAGCACGTTCTTTCTTCGAGGCTTGGTCACCAGAGACGAGTTAAGAAATCGCCTCAAGTTGCACTTTTGAGAAGACTTTTCAATTTCTTATTTATTCTGCAACAACCATATTTGGGTCGGAAGCATTACAAATAAACACTCATTTTACATGTCTCGTGTGCAACAGAGGATCAAAGCATTTCAATAAGTACTACATTAGCTTTATGCAATCTGAATAGGGTTTAGATCTAGTAGTATCTTCTGCCACAGCAGCAAGTCACGGCCACTGAAAGAAAAAAGAAACGAAAGACATTTTGAATCAAGAAAATGAAATAAGTTTCCTAAAATTTTCGATTTCGGCGGGCTTATTTCATTTTCTTAGAGATACCCAAAGTGCGGGTAAGCACTATAGCAAAAAACATTATTAATTGGTCGACTATGAAGTACAGCTTGCATCTTTTATATTGTAATGTCAACATTACAAATAGAATTACCTGGTTCTCACTGAAATAGCAACAGGTATCTCGACGCAGCGAATCAATAGGTCCCGTCTCAGCATAATGTTGCTCTAGAATAAGTAGAGCAACACTGGTTTTATGAAATACACATACGCTGAAGATAAGAAGGTATCTTAAGATACCTTACGATAAAATCTCATAGCATCTTAAGGTATCACACACTGTTAAGATATGATAATATATATTATGGTCTCCGTCCCTAGAAAAACGGCGAAGGTGTCACACGTATTTTATTTAAACACTATATAGCAAGGCATCTTAAGATGAAGTTCTTGCATCATTGTCGTCTGTGATACGAATAAGCGTGTGTGAACACGGGTGGCACTGAAGCTACCATTGATCCCTCCATCCTTCCACCGTTCGCGTACCTTCTGTCTACGTATCTGAGGTTACCAGCCGTTGGTCTCCCTATAGCATGTCCCGCACCAGTCGATCACCGAAACCCGCAGAAGAGACTCGCCCCGTCTTCGCTGTTATCAGTCCATCGTATAATAGGTATTTTATTCATGAGTCGATTGAGAGATCACGTGGGTGAGGTGAAACAGATTATCTGGAGATTTGTTGCTTTCGCCGCTGTAATGTTCTTAAATAAAAATGTGACAGATTCACTAAATAGATAAACGCACCGGTACTATAGATCTAGTATCTTAGGAGCAAACGTACAAAGGCACAAGAGTTCATTCAATTCCTCGTCGTAAAATCTTAATAACAATTATTACAAGCTTTTTTCGATAAAATTTATGAATATTTGGGCTTATACGCTTTTTCGGTATTAGAAGTAGCCTATGTTCCAGTAATCCATCTCCTTGTCCAAATTGTGGTTCAGCCGTTGACCCGTGATAAGACTCCAGAGAGTTAATTTCGTATTCAAAATATTAGTACGGATTGATTATTATTTTATTCAGGAGGTTTTCTTCCAGATTTTTCTCTCCGTGGACGTGGTTTGTTAAGGGTAAGGCTAGATTCTCAGTATCAATCATCCTGACGCAAATTAAACCAAACATTCTGGACCGGCTTCCTGGCTCATAAGGAAAACCTCAAGCTGTCATTTCATATTAGTTAAAGACAAATAAAGGACTTTATACACTATCATTGATGATTATCAATTATTGATTTTGATATTCAGAATTTTCTGCGTATCTAAAGTGGAAAATGGACCTAATAACTAAGGTATTCTCAAAATTCCAAAATCAAAAAATGTTTAGGAAAAGTGACAATATAGGTACGTATTTCAGCCGTTTACTCCAAATATTGCAGTTTGATGTCTTTTCTTGAGAGTGTAGACCAACCACTAAACAAACTGAAAACTGGATTGCGAAGATTCGGTAAACGGTAGAATTATCAATAATTGTTTTGGTGAATATTTAAATGTTCAGTTATAACGATTTCGGCTTAAATCAGTTTGGCGGAACACGTTTCTGCACGCTATGGCAGCCGTTTCCGGATTCCATCTCATTTTACTGCATTTTACCCCTTTCTTTTCTTTGGCACTACCGCTTGGCACTACTAGTAGAGTGAAGGGAAATTTTACATTCCCGTGACACTACTATACTTATTGGCTGATTAAACGCATATTATAAAATCTCCCGTGGGTTACCTCATTGCTACAATTTTACCCGGTACCTACTACTAATTACCTACAATTTCTGATGTGCGCCCGTTGATCTGTCGTGATTGTGAAAACTGTCAAAAAACGTGCTAAATCTGATTGAAATCAAAACCATACTAGGTACCTACATCGAAGCAGACATTGGAGCATTAAAATGATAATTTTGAAATTGAACTTCAATCTATTTTGTGGCTATTTGTATAATAAGTTGGTTGCGTGGTTGGTGAGTGTGTCAGAGGTCGACCAGTAACATGCAGGAACATATCAGATGTCCGAATGTAGGCGCGAGATATACAGGGTGTACAATTTTGTATATTCTGTCGTGGACAATATATGTAGACATCCATGACAAGGAGATTATGACCTGTATTCGACGACCGATGAAGCCGGCGGGCGAAGGTCCGCCTGCGACGCAGGAGGGTGCGGGTTCGATGCCTTGGGACAAATGTTGGTGTCTACGATCTGCAAATATTGGTTGGTTGTACTGGATGTTTTCTATGTATAATAAAATATCTATCTACATAGATGCATTGTATTAAGAATATCAGTTAGCCGAGCCGAGCTTGTGTTATGGGTACTAGAACCCATAACACAAGCTCGGCTAAACATGGGGCTAGATGGTGCTGTAAGGATTGTCCACCATTAGTTAATTTATTTTTATTATTATTATAAAAGCTTGGTCAGTTATCGATCAATGCTTAAGTAACGATTTTCTATAGCAAACGCGTTACTCAAGCATCAATCGATGATGAAGCATGGTTTTATAATACGGGCCTATGTGCAACATTGAATACTTCAGTTTCTATACGAATACGAAAAAGGCTCATCAAACTCTGACACTTTTTTGTACGTTATGATATTTAATCAAGATCAGAAATTAATAACGTTTACGCATTTCGATCAACGTAAACAAGCGTTTAATTTAAAGCAAGCCATAATTTAACAACTAATTTAAGAAATAACGTACCTTTAGAAATCAGAAATTAGTAGGTACCTAACGTTAATTTCTTTAGGGGTACTAAATATGCTCACAGACAAGTCAATTTTAAACTAAATTATAATCACCATTTGATTCAATCAATAATTAGAATCACGTTGCCAAAACTTCGATCTGTAGCCTCCGTAGGGCTGTTTAACCTTGAAAATGTTACAAACATTCTAACTTTAGTAAAGATGAGGACCCGAGAAAGTAAGAATTTCCATAAAGCATCACCCTGTAGTGATCTTGTTTGCGAGTAAGATATAGCCACCATTTGTCATGAGGTCTCGCAACTCATTTTGTACTAATTGGCGTTGACGATACTGCTCGAGAATTCACTTTATTGATGACTTACAGACAGACGGATTGCCGAAACCGTAGCTTGCATTAATATTGATTGTGGCAAGCAAACGGGCCACTCGCCACCACACACTGAAGTTAGTGAATAGTTGCCAGTAACATGACCCAGTCTGTGCCAGAGGTCGCGGAAAAGAACGACAGACAAATTCAATTTAAAGACGGTTATAAATAAATAAAATAAAAATAAAAATCTTTTATTTCGGACAACACAATAGATCCATAGTTTGTTAGTACTTACAAAATCTTATCACTAGGGTTAGTTAATTTTCACTCAATATATCTAAGATACTAAAAGATTGGATCACCCTCCGCACGATATCCCATGGGAATGGATTTATGGGATCAAAAGTAGTGAAGAGGTAACAAACATCTAAACATCCAAACTTTCTTAGCTTTTTGCTTTATAGTGCGTTACTCGCACTGGGTAAATCTTCTACGAATTTTTTTTTAATACCTATCCCAAATTTTTTTCGATTTCGGCACGATTCGAACGCACGCCCTCACCTTCCATCCAAACTTACGCATTAATTAAATAGAAATAGAAATAGAATTACTATGATTGTGATATTGTCAAGGATGAATGTCCACTGGCTTTGTATTACTCTTATAAGTTAAGTAGTAAAAAAAAACCTTTATTAACATAGAAAATTACACTCAAAGAATAGAATGAAACTAAAACTAGTGTTTACAATTGAAACAATTGAGCTAACTGCAGACTGTTGCAAACAATCTACAGGTAGCTCAACTGATCCATATCAATACCAGCCCAAAGCGTGCCCAAGACGCTGTCTGCATTGCCCCGCTGTATGGCAATGCTGAAGCGCTGCGCCAGATACTCACCAGCTCTTGGGTCACGTCGCTTCGTCCAGACGCTCAGCCAATTTTTTGAAAATCCTGGGAGCCTCGATACCCCTCGAACCTAGGGTCTCGACTCCAAGGGGAGCAAATGCGTAGGCTTTGTTAAGACCTGCGTATTTGCACCTCTTGAGATCTTTTTCGTTAAGTTCATAATAGATAGATAGACCAAAAATGAAAAAAACATTGTACTCTATTGATTACCTTACGTCATATTCTAGGAGTGGCTCGTCTGCACCAGCCCTACACTGATAGAGCAGTGCTCGCCATCGATTAAGTTCGATGGTTAGCGGCGAGTGGGCTCAGCTTGTTCGAACTCTGACCGGCGATTAGCAAACCTGATGGGTATTAAGACATTATGGCTTTTTGTGTTTTTCGTTATCTGGTGATTTTTAAACCGCATTAGTATGTAGGTATGCGAGATTGGGTGTAGCGTCGTTATTGATCATTGAGGGAATGAAAATAAGTAATAAAAGGTGATGCAGCAGGTACCATCTTTAGGTTGTGGGTATTCCATTAACTTGCACTAAGCGGTTCTCTATAAATTCCGTTTGTATTAAATTGTTAAATATTCATAAAAATCAGAATTCGCTAGAACTAGTCCCACTTTAGGTAATGAATATCTTTATGACTCATGTTTGTCAATAAATTAGACTTTAAATGACCCAGAGTCGTGACCCGACTTTAGACCTTGTCGGGTTCCAGACTAATCGATGGCGCGCAGAATCTTCAAAATCATCAAAAAGACAAAAAATATAACTATTACAATTTGATAACTTATTCGCTCAAAATTACGCGACTCTATCTATATTTGCTGAGAAGTTCTTCGAGAAGTCACAATTTTGGTCCGTTGTTTACGTAATTTTTATTGATTTATTAATACTACAGTCCAAAGAGTCGCGTCCCTGACGTTGTCGAGCTGCATGCGCCTGCGCCGCCCACAGAGGATGAAACATGACACTTCCTCAGTAATTATCGCTCCCAAACCATAACTTACTAACGGATTGCGCCGTAAATGTAAACACTGCCTTTATCCTGATTACCAACTAAAACCGAACTCTCTAACTATGCTATTAACAGGGACGGACTCGACTGTTCATAAACAAAATAATTCTGGTCTGGACATTGCACACAGCTTTGATCTAGCCCCTAATTATTTTGGGGCATGGACTGTAGGGTGAAATCCGGAAAGTCACCTCGGTGGTGATTATGTACCTGAGAATTCTACACACACCGCATTTAAGTAGTGATTTGTTCACAATGTACCATACTTTCTTACCTACACAGTTACCCTGTTAAAACTTCATATTAATTATTTAATTAAACTATCAATTTACTGTATTTGGAGTCCTGGGACATCAATCTGTACTTTAACCTATTGAAATCTAGCACCAGGACTAAATGTAAGCAATATTTTTCCATTGTGTCCAAAAACGCATCTGTCTCCCTGATTTAAACCTCCCAATCTATTCCACACACGTTGCTCCCATGGCGGGAATTGAAAACCCAATATCTAAACCTTTATTTGGGTCGCTCTAATTTGGTCAAGATGGAAATATAAATTTCCATCTCGAATTGTAAATTGTAAATATGAAATGTTTACAATCTGCCCCTTCATCATTATCCTGCATCCACCCCTGCGCCTAACTAGGCTATTAAGCCTAGCTTAGAACAGCTTAGAACTATTCCATTATTTTGAGTGCGATCTCAGCCTTATTTGGCGAACAATTTCTCCGAGAGCTTTATCTACCTTTATGGACAGAATGTCAACGAGTGAGATGTACTTATCGAAGACCGATCGGGAATAGGTGCCTAGTTATTTTATCGACTAGTGCGACTCTAAAACGAATAAGGGCATCTTTAGATTAGCTCCACAGACTAATTTGTTCGACCGAGTTAGTTTCAGCGATCGGAGCTATTTATTAAGGTAGACTTACCGGAATTTTCGCAGTAATCTAATCACAAAACCTTTTAGTATAGCTATGAAAGGAATTCAATTTGATATGTTATCGTCAAAATTTCTAGACCGTGGTTAGTTACATCATGTTATAACAACAGCTCACAGAAATAGGTACCTGCCGTTCACTTCCTACTCTAAAACTAATATTTTAAAGAACTATATTGTCAGGCAAATGTTAGGTATTTCTAACACTCGTAGGTATATTAATTCTTAATCAGTGATAGATAAATAACGTGAGATATCCTTGTAGGTAGAGATATCTCATCCTATCATGTGCATTAAAAAACAGGTAACGATTAAATGTGTTTCCATAATCCGACGGAATAAATCATTAATAATCATGTAAAATTGTCGTCAATAAGTAGAGCCGCTCCATAATTCATGTTTAACGAGCGCCCGCGCAGTTTTAATAAATAACAGAACTATTTGCCGAACTCGCTTCCTATTCTCGTCTAGTCGATATTATGTCGAAACTTACACTATTTCGATGAAAAACAACAGTTTATTTTCAACTATCTAAAAATAAAGAAGTAAAAAAGAAACTCGTTGGAAAAACTAAGAAAAACCTGGGTGTTCGTCCTGTGATCCTCGAAATTCACTCTAATGAATAACATTCTAATTTAAGATATTTTTATTATTGTTTGAAATAGGTAGGAACAATCGAGAATTTGTTTCCCGATTGTTCCTAGTAGGAACGCAGGGGGTAGGGACAATCGGGAATAGGCGACTTGAACGCACGACTTCACAGTCGCGTCGGTTTACTCAGTCATACATATTTTATTTTGATCTGTTAAAAAGAGATATTATCGACAAAATTATCACTAACGACAAAAAGGTCGAATGCGCGAGAATCGGGGATTTGATAAGCAGCCGCGAGCTGTTTTTCCGAGCGCTTGTGACCGACAACAACGTAGAGTACGGCGGATTTAGAGATCTACACTTAACGTAATAAGCTAGCTTCTGCCGATGACTTTGTTTAGTTGTAATGTGTAATATGTAGGCAAGTGCTCGGTCACTGTTTTTTTAGTGCCCAAATAACCAGGAGAGCAGTAGTTGAGTGGAGATACAGAGAGTTAATCAGAGATTCATTGTTGAAATCTACCTAGTTTCTTCATCTTTACCCTAACCTGGTAGTTACTAAATTTTGTGCTGTAAAATTTTTCCATGACAGCATTAGTATCGCCCCGGCCTGCCACCAGGATTGGTGGTAGGTCGGCTCCGTAACGCTTGTTTCTTCAGTTAGTTGTAGGTTCGTAACTAGTTGCGATCAAGAAGTAAAAATCCATTTTTAAGGCTAAGGAATGCAGTCGAAAGGACATGCTATGTAGGATGTAGGTAACTATAGATTTATCAAATTGAAGTGAAGAGAAAATCAATATAGAACACTTTATTTCTTAATGATATATAATTAATATATTAATAATTCTTTTTTTGTAAGCCTAAAGAAGTAAAGTTATTGAGACTTCTGACTCCTTAATTATTATTTTCTGGCGTTTACACCTATTATAAACTTAAACATTATTATAGATTGTGTTTTGGGATTGCGTTGTAGTTTTATGTTGGTATTGATATCAGTTTTTGTGATGTTTACAGTAACAAATACTTTTATTCATATAAAAAGTTTGGATTCTAAAACCAGGTAGGTATAATAGATGTATTTATTTCTCGATTCCAAATCGAGAGAGTTGTAAGTCTCTAAATCTCGGTACTCTACGCTCTCATTACAGTATGATGGCGACGACGTAATAACGCGGGCGATCAGTCAAGTGCGAGCAACTAAAGGACACGGCTTTCTCAGCGCTGTGTAGGGCTGTAACTTAGCAGTGGGAGCTTCGTCAATGATCATTTAGCTTGGACAGCGTAGCAGTCAGTCAGTTCGACATGTTTTCTACTGCTCGATATTGATTTCGATATTTTGGGACACCAAAGTTTGTACCTATGGTGTTGCTATTACTAACGTTTTTAACGGTAAGTAGGCACTACTTGCTGCCTTGTGGTACCGGCTTAGAATGTGCACCCCCCCAACTCTTCCCGTGAGTGTCGTAAGAGGCGACTAAGGGACATACACCGGGGGGCGGGCCGCAGCGCCTCTATCATCTACCAGATGATATAGATCTACCACCGAACTGCGAGCCCCAACCCGCATGCCTAGCGTGGGTTATTATGGGCATTACCCCGCATGAGATAATAGTAGATTATACACTAAGGGGATAAAGCACTGTTTTATGTCACGGGAGCGAATTGAATCCCGAACGTAACGAAGGACTCATAATTTAACTCCTGAGCGTAGCGAGGGAGTTATAAGTTAATTCCTGAGCGAAGCGAGGGAATTAAGACTGAGTCCTGAGTGCAGTGAGGGGTTCAACCGCCCAAGACTAAAACAGTCTTATCCCCGAGGTGTATACTCTACTTTTCACACCTTATGCGAGACAAAAAAACAGGCTCAGTAGATAAATAATGTTTTCCTTTGACTTCTCTGGCAGCAGATTGTTGACAATGCCTATGGCATCTAATTTGATAAACTCAGGAGTCAAAACACTTTCATCACTCGACATTTTCAATATTATTTTTGAAATTAAATCTTCTATAGGCACCTACAAGAACTCGATTTGTTCGTCACGCGTGAACAAATGAAGGCGCGCGACGTTCCAAATTCGAAAGCACAAGCCGTGGTCCTAGATTCGAAATTCGAATTTCGAACACCGCGCTCCTCCGGACCGGGGTTCACACGGAGGCAAACTTCATTTATTTTGTCAAATCAAGTAGGCCATGGCCTAGGACAAATTGTGTTTAGCAAAATTAAACTTTATGCATATAGTAATAAGAATTATGAAAAGTGAAATCATATTATTAACCAGCGGGTTATAATGAAATTCAGTACAACATTATAACCCGGCTAATACCAAGGGATTTAATGTCTTGCTTTCGGTAGGGTTTACATGACCTATAATTCGGCATTGTCGAGCATGTGGTTTGAAAAATTCATTATGGTGATTATCAGGAGAAGGCCAGCGTCCAGCAGTGGACCATTATAGGCTGCGGAGATTGAGGTTGAGGTTGAGGAGGCACTTCTTTAATTTCTATGCTTTTTCTTTGGAAGGTACAGCTACCCGAGGTGACCGCACGGAGTCTATGGGATCCTATTATACGTACAACCTGATATGTCTGTGTATTGTTCGTCCATCATAATAAGCCTGGACATTGTCGCACAGCATCATCTATACCCAAAGAAAGCAGAGTTTGTATTAAGGGATTGCATTATTTTATCACTCAACTTTTTTTCGCGGTTTCGCAAGCGTTGTTTCTATGGATAAGTTCAAGGGTTTTGTCTGTCAGGAAGCTATTTGTGAAAAGCTTACATTTCATTCCAGGTTCCAGATCACTGCACTTCACTTCACTATAAAATTTTAGTCCGACCCGAGTAGTTTTTGAGTGTAACGAGAGGAACAAACATCGAAACTTTCATATTTATAATATTAGTGTGAATAATTACTATAATTACTGTTATTACCTATCAGAAAACTCCCAGAGCCCGACTATTATTTGTCGCAAGGCCGGAATCAAACCCGCAACCTTGTACGTCTCAAGCGGATCTTCAACTAGCGGACTACAGAGAACGCCAAAATGTCTATTTTTTCATATTAAGTATATTTTTTGTAATGTTTGCTAGTCCTACAATTGGTTCAATATCCTGTTTTTTGGCAACCCTGAGCGGCGCCCCCGGGCGGGGCAGACGACAGATGAGGCTAAATCAGTCAACTGCGGTCAAAGGTCGCCCAGCCTTCAATCTTCATGCCGACGACTCAACTACAAGCTTATAATACTGAATTGAAAACAAACCAACACAACGTATTTTAGTGAAAACTATTATTGTTAGTTATGGGTACCTACCTACCCCACACATACAAGTACAACGTCGTTGGATGGAAGGATCGTGTACAAAATGCACTAAAATTAAAACGAAAGCAGCGCGTTGATGTCTTTTGTATGGAAGATACCAATACGAGATTCAAGTATAGCAATTTTAAGTAAGACCCAATTTTTAGTTTCAGTTTGCAGTCAAATCTTTTCAGTTTTACTTGATGACCGTCATCGAGTACTACAACGTGATGTAATTTCAAATATCGATTTTTGTATTTATGACTGCGTTATTAAAATCCAATATTCGCTTGATATTCGAAATTTGAATTGAATTTCCAACCAGTCAGCAAGGTCTTTGTCATTTGTTTCTTTTATTTAATCCAAACATCGAACATAGTAGGTACCTAAGTGATGTTCGAAGTTTGGATCACATTCAGTGCCAACAAATCAGCACGCTCTATGAAGTTTTATGCATAGAGTTCCACATACTTCCTTAGCGACCAACAAGCATATATCCGGGACTCCCATGCCCTCTGTAGCTCTTCTAAATTCCACTAACGGACACTTGTCCAATTATGATATAGCACCTGCGAAATTTAAATATCAATTGCATGACCTAAGTTATTTATGTTTTACTTTACAAGCGGGCTACGTATTTATGTTTTCACCTTACAGAGGTATTCGAGCATTGAGCTTAGGCTTAGATTATGTAGTCGTTGCAAACGAACCACTTGGTCTTGCTAACCAGTGTCAAGTGTATCTAACAACTTAAAAAAATATCGTGTTAAGCCAATTGTGGAAATAATCAATAGCATACCAACAACTACCTACATACCTCATAGACCATTTTAGTTAGGTAGGTAGGTTCGTAAAGGGACGGCAACCTTTTAGTGCTGTCAAATTGTGACATTAGGGAGATGCTAGAGCAACCTCTATGTTAGGTTTGAACTAGACGTCTTCATCGATATAATATTAGAGTATTTTTTAAAATAAATGTACGTAAAGAAAAAGTTTTCACGCAAATGATTACCAAAATAGTCTTTAGATGTGACTAAAAAACATTTTTTATAATTTCAACCCACATCAACGGAGCGCAAGAAAAGTGTCGAGTGCTTTCCCCGTTAATGGCCAGTTTGCGCGGACCCTTAGACCTGTGCTTAGACTATACGTATAATGGTCCATTAATGTCATCCCGGGATAGTTCAAAAATGGAATGTGACAGTTTACAAGGCAGCAAATCACGCTGTCGTGCGATTCGATCCTCAATTACTTACAACTCGTGATCGATATATATCGTAAACGTTATCGAACGGACTCCGATGACAATTATCCGGCATTATGTCGAATTTACTAAAGTAAACTGACGTACAGCAATATTGCTAATGCAGTATTGAACGTTATGGCTTTCGAAGACAGGAATCAACAGTTACGAGATCGTTATGATAACTATTGCGAAGGTTTGATTGTATTTTTGTAAAACGGTTTTGATAAATGATGTGCTATATATGATAAATAGCAAAGTACCTAATTAATTATATTAAAATCAAATCAAACACGGGTTTTATTTGACGGATAAAAACCTATGAAACACAGCCTAAAACAGCAGTTAGCTTTCAGGTGAACTTTTTATACGTTTATTGAAATCACTTTGCGTTTTGTTGCTTCAGAACCAAAAATACGTGGGAAAAACAACCCTCGAGGGTAAAGAACTGAATCGAACTGAAAATTGGGTCAAAAATGTTAACCCTTCATGGCACGCCTTGCCGCCCGCCGCGTCCGCCGCCGTGGCCCCGCCGGGTCCCGCGTCCACGCGCGTAACTCACGTGTATCTGGTGATCTGTGAACGGACGGCCCGCGGCGCCTTCCGACAAACTTATTGTTATTGCCACCAAACTAATGTAATTATTTTACGTTTCAGAACAATGGCGTGGAGCAGCTTATTTTAAGAAAAAGATAGACATTTATTTAAAACAGCAGTATTATTACAGTGAGCCAAACAAGACACCATTATAAAGGTTTTCAGAACAATCAATATGTGTCTCTAGCTTCTACTACATTTTAATATGATTGCAATAGCAAAATTATGACCGGAATTACCTTGATTCATTAAAGTAAATTACTAATACTCAAAGTAAATTAAACTTATTATTGATAAAGTAAACTAAACCATTCAATAACGAAATATAATAGAAATCCATCAATCAAAATTAGGTTAAGTGTTGTTTTATTGACAGTCTGCTGTCGGCTCTTGACGAACTTAATGTGCTTTGACATACCTTTTTGAGTCAAGAAAATCCGATTTAAATCAAAATTCCTTGGATAAAAATTCAAAGCTAGCTCCATTCCGTTCAGCGATCACCTAGCTTGACAGAACGAGACACTTGTAATATAATTTACGCGCCGCACCCGTCCCGTGACCCACATGGGCCATCCCGGTGTGGCCCGGTGGGACGCCGGCGGGACACTTGTCCCGGGATTTATACGACATCGTCTGCTCATTGTCTATACCGTAATGCCCCGACTTTTATTATTTATTAATTGATTCTGACATCGACGATAGAATTTTATCTTTACCTATGGAGTATAGCTCGAGACTTTATGAATTTTGGATTTAATAAAGTAACTTGACTGTACGTTTAATTAATTTATTTATAGGGATTTTTATGTTTTTATTCGGGTATTATAAGACTTAATTACAGTTTATAGAGTTATAAATGTCATTATGAATACCTTGAAGCCTGTTTATTCAGTAATTATTTATAGCATGTAATAAATTTGTACCTACGTTCAGCTTCAACTATAAAACAAGCGTAGTGTTATTATTATTGAAACAGCTCCACAAACTGATGATGTTGATGATAAAACTTTGTACCGAACTAAGCTTCAGGTCGAGAATTTTGAAAGGAAATCAATTTGCAACACAAATCCAGGTTTTAAGCTCTTGTTAGGTGGGTAATGGGGCACATTAGACCGCAACCCGCGGTTACGGTTACGGGTTAACCGTGATGATGCGAGCGGTGATGGGTTAAAAATGGTGCTCGTTCTAATTGATGACCCTTCACCTGCAAGCGAAGATGCACCTTCGGCTGGAAAGGATAAGGTTAAAGGCTGAAGGTATGAAAATAAGTGGTATTTACGCTGATTTGGTGCGGTTTTAGTACCGCTGATTCTGTAAAGAATTATTACCGAAACGGTATAGTTATGACCTATTGAGTTGTGGTGATACGTTAGTAATATGATTTATAGAATTAATAGCATCTTTTAATGAAAATTGAAGGACTTATGAAATACTAGCTTCTACCAGCGGCTTAGCACTCATTTTCAGTGTAATAAGTGGCCTATATGTTATTCTTGACATAAAACTTCATCGGTGCAAAGTTTCAGCTCGATTCATTCAGTAGTTTTGACATTTTCTTTGCACAAACATTTCAAAACGGCACAAACATACACCTTTACAAAATTAGTAGGACGGTATTCAATACCGAAACTCACTGTTAGAAATGTTGTATTCTCCGCTGTTCTAATCTATTTTTGATGGCATTTTTAAAGAGTACTTTTTTGTCTATCGTTTATGATAAAAACACATAACCAAATAAACAAAGGTTTTTTGTTATAGTGCTAACCCGTACTCTGGGTATCTCTAAGAAATGAAATAAATCCCAAAAATTATCGGTTCCGGCGGGATTTCATTTCTTAAAAATAAACAAAGTTATTTATATATATTTATATCGCAAATTAACAGAAGGAACCTGATGCCCATATTCTCAGCGATTCTCTATTCGGCTCTTACGACATCCACTGGTTATGTCAAGGGGTTGATTCCAAGGTAATCCGCCACGGAGCGGCCTCTGGGTGTATCACTAAAACAAAATGTAGAATAACGTAGACCATTTGCCATAGCTGTGTGGTGCCGCCTTAGAATCTGCACCACCACCTCCTCCCGTGTGGTTATCGTAAGAGGCGACTAAGGGACATACACTGGGGGGCGGGCAGCAGCGCCTCTTGCAGAATAGATGTACCACCGAACTGCGATCCCCAACCCGCATAACCAGCGTGGGGATTATGGGCATTATCCCCATGAGATGAAAGCCAATAAGGCAGGCATTGTGTGCAGTTGGGCATATCAGGGCCTGCGTCCAGCAGTGAACCATTATAGGCTGTTGAGGTTGAGGTGAAACCAGTTGTGTTAAAATAGTTTTAAAGCTATTCCAGTAGCATAAAGCATCTTGCTCCAGTTAGCGTGTTGTGTGAAACGCCGCGCTCGTGATCCACGGCGCAAGATTGAGATGCGCCCGCGCCGTTTAGTGGTGCACTAAACTGCGCGGGCGCCGACAGTTTACCTACAACGTTTAAGTAGTAGTAAGACGTAAAGTATAAAGAATATCATTTGTGTCCATAGGTAGAACAGAGACACTGAAAATGGATATCGCTCAGCATATTATGCTTCTTAGTAGCGAAAAAATTAAGCCCTTTTATGAACCATCTTCATAAAGTATGCCTTCATAATCCTAGGCAGAGGAAAAGTCAAAAGTCAATAACTTTATTTCTTGAGGCTTAAAAAAAGTTTTTTTTAAACGGCTTTTTTGTCTCTAGAACCATTTTCAACAACTGAAAAAAAAGGAAGCTCACAATACGGCTGTTTTTAGGTATGTAACTTAATTTCAATTAAAATATATATATTTGAAGCTCAAGTTGTCGTTTGTGAGAAGCACGTGAGAAGTAAAGGGTTGTAGGTAACCTAACGCGAGTCACTTACACAAATAATTAGCCTCTTTAATGATGGTTTATAGTCGTTTCTGTCCACAAAGATAAGCATAATTACTTCATACGGACGTATAAACCAGCAGTTATCTAATGTACGCCCATACACTACCACGGACCACTATCGCCGCACCTCTATAATTAACACTACTGTGCGTATAACAGTATAATTAATATTGTGTTCAGTTGGGCATTTTATCTAGCCTTTAGGGACGCGTTTTTAATTCTAAACACTTAGGTATACTATACATAGTAAAGGGCCGCATTCCACTCATCCAATATCTTTGTCCAAATTTTTTGTCCAATATTTGGCCAAATTTCTTGGACGAATGCCCATTTCACTCTTCAAATATCTTTGTCAAAGAACTAACTAATTTGCGTAGTTGAGTTCAAATGACATCACATTACACTAATATTAAAAATGTGAAAGTTTGGATGGATAGAAGGATGGTCGTTACTTCTTCACGATAAAACTTCTCAACAGATCAGACTGAAAATTTGCACAGGTGTAGCTCTTGACTCGGAATATACCATAGGCTACTTTTTAATCTATTAAATTTCAGTTTCCATGGAAAAGAACTAACCTGTATACGTTTTCATAGAAACAAGGCGTGCGAAGCCACGGGCAGAAACTAGTATCCAAATCTTAGAACAAATATCGGTGTTGTTAGTAAATCGGATGAAGTCATCCAAGTTCCTTGATCAAATGTACATTGGACAAAGATATTGGATAAGTGGAATGGGCACCTTAGACAACTTACATCCATACATACATTCATGACTTTTAATATGACCTCGGAATTTTCTAAAAGTAGGTAATTAAAAATAAGTACAAACTAAAAAATTACTGTAATAATTATAAGACTGGAATGTTTAGTGCAAAAAATATATTTAAAGTAATATTTTTTATACTAGAGACTAGGATTTTATATATATTATATAAAATCCTAGTATTACTATATTAGTATTAGTATTCCTACTATTTTTGTACCAGATAGGTAATCATTTACTCATATAAAAACAGATACGTACGTAGAATTATGTAAAACTCATCCAATTACTTATTAGCATTTTTCACATACGGCATTTTTCATATCGGTCATACTCGTATATACGCAGTCATAATAAGATTAGACGAGTTCTCCTTTGTACTTACTTACTCCTGTGATTCAACGACCCAAAGTGGATCTTGGCTTCCGACACAAGACTTCTCCAGGCATCTCGGTTCTGAGCTGTCTCTCGCCAGCTGTGGGCGTCGAGTTCGCGGAGATCGGCTTCGACTTCGTCGATCCAGCGATACCTAGGGCGGCCGACTGGTCTACGCCCCGAAGGTTTTCCTTCATACGCCTTCTTGACAGCCCGATCCTCTTCCATCCTCTCAACGTGTCCTAGCCAGCGGACACGAGCGCTCTTGAGCTCGCCTATGACGTTTGGTCTGGCATACAGGTCCTCTAGCTCCTGGTTTTCCGAACTCGCCAGGATCCATCCGCTCTTCTGATCGTGGTAGTTCTCCTTGGTACAAAATTATATTGAATTGTGTTGAGAAAAAAAAAGAATTAATTATTTAGATACGTAGGTAGTGTGACACCGAGTACGTATCAATCAACTTACACAAAATAAAGTAGAGTTTGAAGAGAAGAGAGAGCTTTGAACTTTTGACCCAAACACTTACGACTTTATTATTCACACTCTAAAAACTAATTTAGTTGAGATCAGCGATAAACGAAGCCATTAAACACATATCCCGGACTTTACAATCGATACAAAAATCGATTTCGAACAACCCGATTCGTCACGCCGTGGTCGATTAGCCATCTACTCCAATTACTCGCCGCCATTATAACCTGTACCAATAATTTATACAATAATAAACCGTTTTGCATTATATTTAAAAGTATTTTAAAGTTATTGATCTAATAAATGCGGCTCGTCTCATGTTCAGGTGTTATTATTGGGGGTAATGTCTTCATCTCCTGAGCGAGCGTGATGGATGGGCATACCATCGAGAAAATATCGATAAACTTGTCGATGATAATGATATCAATAAATAATTAACTGTTATCGAGTAATTTAAAACTTTATAGTGTGATATGCAGGAATGTGTAGCGTGTGCGTTACTTGAAAAATGTGGCATATAGTGAGGTGCATAAAATATCGATATAACTGATGTACGTGCCTAATCGTGTGGGTAACAGGTCATAATGGCTTGTTTAATAACAGTGATTAGGTTAACATTAGCCCGTGCGAGCATGGCCGCCTATCGCACGCTATCGGACTCATTTCTTTTGAAATAAGAATATCGAGTTCACACGGTTCGGCTTTATCGATATTTTTGATCGATAACTTTCACAATATATTCACATATTTTATTTGGTGGTTTTTGTAACATGAGCATCGATATAAAACACGTAAAATATATTTATGCTGTAAACGTATGCTCCGATAATTTATTGACGTGCTCGAATATTTTTATTATTTTGTATTATTGGCTGATCAATTTATTAATCACAATTGATTCACTCACAATGAATGAATGGGTAGATGCCTTCCTACTTGATACTATTATGATAATGCTATAAGGTAGGTACATACACACACTGTAAGTGTATAAAATTGGTTTATCAACAAATATCATTCTCCTAAAAGAAAAATGAAAAAACAAAGACACGAATCTGAATAAACCGTTAAGCATTTAGTTTACCTTGTATATTAATAAAACCTATGTGTTTTACACGGTCATAGACCGTGTTCAAATTAAAATAATTATTTGTTCCGTCACGTGATAGTGTTGGCCATAAATATCGATAATTAAATATTTATTCGGTTCCATTAGGATCGGAATCGAACCGCTACACTTAATCGATTCGTCACTCAGGAAATGGTCAATTTTTATTAGGAACGCCGTGAAACACGCTCCAAGATGTGCTCGGAGAGGTAATCTCTATTTGTTCTGTGTCAGGGCTGCCACCAATCAAAACTTACTTTAAACTTCTTAATAGGAAAATAGGTCCAGTACAAAATTGTCCGTCCAAATATGATAGGGAGACTAGGGTTGTATAGACCGTCAAATCTGTCATCACAAAGAAAGGACGTAGACGATGACTTGGCCAACATGGACTTGGCCTACGGATCAAATACCCTTTCACAAATGCCATTACAACGTCAAAAATGTACCTTAACCTATTCGCAGCAGGACAACACCTTGAATAATAAAATAATAACAATCTCTATTACTGAGATCAAAGATCTGTTGAATCTGTTTTTGAATATAGAATAACATTTGTTCAACTCTTAAAAACAGATTTTTCTATTTACTGGAGCATTTAAAGACGCGGTGCTGGTATACGTTGACAGCCCTACAGCATTTCGAGCATATTGGTAATCGTAATCGATAATTGCTCGATACAATCGAAGCATTTATCTGTGTCCACACATGCACAGAATAAACGTTAGTTCTCGCTATCGGATGGAGCCGAGAGCGGTTCGAATCGATTCTTTAATCGATATATCGGCTTCGTGTCACGCGATCGCTCTGGGATAAAACTGAAATACACACTTTAAAAGTAAATACGGCAGCCTTATGCACGGGCTCTTAAATATTCCCTTTAGTTATCTGAGAGTAAAAGGGCTAGATAGAGATCAAACCTCTTACGTTAGAAGTTAGCTTAGAATTTAACTCAAAATGAAGAAGTACATATATAGAAAAAGTATTTTTTTATTCGTTGATTCTTAATAGGCCTCAATAGGCCTTCTATGACTGCATCTTACAGTGACCACGACGTATTTATAGAGCTAGAAAATTACAGTTCTTACTTCCGAGCTTACCGCGAAGAGCTGAAAAAAACCTATTCTTTAAAATTTAAGCTCGAAAAGAGTAGAAAGCTTTGAAATACGTGTAACCATGGAAACCATAGAAAGTGCCAACGTGTAAGAAATCTCCAATTAACAGACCATAGACCACAGACCACCTTGACGCAAGTACCAAGACATCTGAATCACACGTATGAACTATTAGTGCATTTAGCGCGCGGCTCCTAATCCAGCGCATCCGATTTTGATCCGTTAATTTACGTTCCGTTACCACCAACATGGCCTGAACCAATGTTTGTTGGTGGTGCTAACTGACATCATCATTGTGGGCCAGCCTTAGCGCCCAAAATGGATTATCCCGTTATTCGGGTTTCTTTAAGTCCTTATATGCCTAGCTTATTTATTACACACCTTTTGAGGTGCAGTGTGTAGAGCAGGAGAAATAGAGCAATTTTTTTGTGCGAACCATAAAAATTTATTGTCAGAATTAGTAAGGTAGGTACTTGACTTAACAGTTTTTTTTTGTGTTATTGATACGCATCTATTGTTTTGTATTTTAGGTACAAAACGTTAGCAAAGTTAACTAAAATAAAATAAACAGTGTAATTTCATTCGTTTTCTAAATCGATTGAAGATGGCGTTTGAAACAAGCGTCTATAAATCGAATTAAGAGCTGTAATCTTATATGGTTTTTATTCACAGTAAAATTGCGACTTTAGATCATTTTATTGCCTTTCCAACACTTTCGAATCAATTACGGCATTTTACTTAAACGACATACGCCCATAAAAGAACGGCCCAAGAAAATACAATTATTTCCTATACAAAAAACTCATATCTTAAACATGTAATTGAATAAAAGTAAATGTCAACCGTGACCAATTAAAGAAATACCATAATTTGGGCAATAATCGACGAGCGAGGCGAGCACATCAACAGACAAACAAATTACCGAGGAACAATCATAAGTAAAAGTATCAAAATTATATTTCAAGTGATTAAATCGCAGCGGGCAACCTCTGTGACTGTCAAATGATGTTCTCAATTTAAATACTAATCGATGTCTAGGAGCCGATTGGTCGCGCCAGCTCAGTGTTTGAATTTAGATCCGAATGTAAAGAAGTCTCATTAGGAGAATATATAAGCTACGCTGGCTACAGCCCGCGGCCTCGCACGCACTTTTTCGGGGTAGGTATTATCTACCTCTCTACAGAGTTTTATTTAGATCCGTTTAGCCGTTTCGTCGTGAAAAGGTAACAGACAGAACCGACGGACAGAATTACTTTCAAATTTATTATATTATTCATCATCATCATCATCAGCCTATATTAGTCCACGGCTGGACATAGGCCTCCCCTAATGAGCGCCATAGCGCCCTGTCTTCAGCTTAACGCATCCAGCATCTGCCTGCAGTCTTTCGCAAATCGTCATCCCACCTGGTTGGAGGGCGTCCTACACTACGTTTGCCGAGTCGCGGTCTCCACTTAAGAACACGTTTACCCCAGCGGTTGTCGGTTCTTCTCGAGATATGGCTAGCCCACTGCCACTTTAGCTTGCTAATCCTTTGAGCTACGTCTACAACCTTGGTTCTCTGTCTGATGTATTCGTTGCGTATCCTACCCTTCAGAGAAACTTCTAGCATAGTTCTCACTATATTATTGGATACCGTAAAGTAAATATAGATGCTGCACTATTTTCAACCAACGAAAATACCTATTTGTTGGTATTTTATACCTGAAGATTTTCCACTGAAATAATTCTACCTCCATTTCATAGACTTTATGTGTTCACGTGTTCACCTACGTTCTAAGCTGTATAAAATGTAAACAAAGTTATGAATTTCCCGATACCAAAGTACTTTGTGGATATGAAAATTAAATTATGAAATTAGTGCATGATATTTTTCAAGAGGCATTGATACTTCTGTAGTTAGCGGCGGCTCCCTGCAAGGCAGTCTCCAAGTTGCCTCAGGGCTTCAACCCGAAGCCAGGTCTATGAGAATGGGGCCTAAGTTCCTTTCGTGTAGAACAATCTTTAAAAGAGTTTGGTCTCTTAATTAGTGAGTACCGAGCACCGAGTCGATACGATCACCTGTGCCTTATTGAGCAGCTTACATCTCGCTTCCTCGTCCCGATTTAGCCCGGGAGAGATAAGGACGGCACTATGTTTCAGATAGCCATCGCGCGGGCGCCGGCACCCATTCCTAATGCGTGCTTTAAATGTTTACTAATGAACACGATTATTTAAAGTGACATTTTCTGATTTACTTGCGGCTATAACTAATCTGTTTTCACTTACGCCGGTTTTCACCTAACATCAATACGACTTACCACTTTAATGTTTACATGAGATTCGACTTAAGTTAGGAACTTGGTGTTCATCAAAACTTACGGCAGTTTTGTCTGGTCGACTATTTTATCGACTGAAACTTTCTGATATCAAAAACTTCTACGAGGTTCGTGCACTTCAACTGAACTGTCACAATGGGGTTGGTAACGCCGCCGATCGCTGAATCGGGTATACTCGGCTTTAGTCGGTAACAAGTTTTAGGTTTTCTTTTCTACCGGGTGTTCATAGCAGATACTTACCCTCATTCGTTTCACTACAAATTCTTCAGGCTAAGTTTTTATCCTGAAAAGTTAGAAGCTGAAACGTCTCACACCATCTCACAAACTATTTCTCGTACCTACCAGTCGTTATTATTGTATGGGAAGCACTCACTTCCAAAGCACCAATTACATATTTTCAGAATAGCATACTACTGGAAACGAGAGCTTAGGGCTCTATAAGTGTCATGTAGGTAGGTACTTTATTATGCAATTAAAAAAAAATTTTTTTTTTTTTTGCTGGACTAAACTGATTTGAAAAAGTATACTTCCATCGAAGTTCCATCTGCGATCAATAAATACTAGTACCTATTCGAAATGTTGATTCATAAGGCCCCAATATAGTCATCAACAGCATTATTTTAATAAAAACATGTCAACTGCCCGTCCCTTTATTGTGCACATCAATAGAGGCGGCACAATAAACACACTTGTCATGTCAGTTCTAATTAGTTTTATGGTCTATGTTCTGTGGTGACATCACACTGTTTTAAGCCGAGGGCATGTTGGAACGGATCAACTGAAACCTGCTTTTATGTACATTTTTTTTTTGGTTTTGTTTGCGTTTTGATTTTCATAGTGATTTCTTTTAAAGATACGTACCTATGGTTATACAGTGATACATACAGCTGTATCATCAACAATAAAAATGAAGTTAAGTAAAAATCAATAAACACTGTATTTCATAATAGGATGCATAGTTTTTTTAAACGATTATTTGTTAGTCAGAAAAAAATCTATACACTTTTTTTTTTAAATTATAATGGAATGGTGATAAAAACGCTGTCCTTTTTCTGTGACGTCATCGTTCAGTTTGTTAACTCAAAGTGCTTCTGTTCCTTCAATCAAAATAAAATTAGAATGATAAAAACATCACTTTTTTGTTTGTATCTAATAAATAATTTACTGTCTTTCAAAAAAAATATCCCGCTAAATCTTCATGACATGGTGAACGGTGATGTCACGTTTATTAAAACTTATAAACGTGACATCACCGTTCACCATGTCATGAAGATTTGAATGATAAATTTCATTCTATAAACACACTTAATAGTAAATAATTAAGTCCACGGAACACGCCCACATTACCATAGCATAACTTTTATAGTTCTACACATTACCTAAATTCCAAAACTGAAGTTAAGGTTTCTAATCTATCTAGCGCCTACGGAACCCTAAAACTCTAAAACAACCGCTTCACTCTTATTTTTCGCATTGTTGGTATTTCCCATACTTCGTTGTATTTATTGACATTATTAATAACTTTATTTGAATTACAAGGTTGAAGCAAATGAACGACATATGCCATGTTTTAGTCTCAATTGGTGTTAGTGCTTTGTTTAGTGTTTATTGATGTTTATGGCTTAATTGGAGCCGGACTTTTAAAGGGTAAATACTCGTCGTATCATAAAAATCTGTATTTATAGGTGCCTATGCATTTTTGGTTTATTCGTGTCATATTTATTCAGGAGCTCGTTTTTTCATTTAGAAAAAACGAGCTCCTGAAGATTTAGAATACCAGCGCACTGATTCCAAAACGTAAAGGTATGTAAGTATATTACTTACCATTGTTTTGTACGAACCGAAATCTGATTATTTTCATAAACAGTTGATACAGTGAAAAAATGTTGCGAAAAAAATTTGCTGCAAATTCTATGCTCACAAGTTTATGACAGATGTCAACATCATGGGAGCTATAGAGACCTAGGTGATTGCGAAAAACTGATTTTTGTGACATTTGAACTTGAATAACTTACGAATTAAACACGATATTTGGTTTGACTATTGAGACAACATTATAACGCCAAAATGAAGGCGTATACGAGATTCCAGCTGGTTGTCTCATAATTGGTAGGTGAAACCCTAATGAGACTGGACAGAACTATCATCTAACTTTATGCGACAAAATTCACGAGCTATGTAATTGTTTATTAAATTTGACTATTGATAGCTAATGTATTACATTTACTGGTTATCGGGAATAGCCCCAAATCCGTCACCAATATTAAACCAAAATATAACTACGTCTTTCTCAATGGTTCCCGTTTCGTCGCGTCACGTTATGTAGCGAATTTGTTTGACGACCTCAAAGTCAAAAGTACAGTCACTGTATGAAACGGCTGAACGGAGCTCAACGAAATTCAGTGGAGATAGATTTTATCCTGGGGAACGACAAATACTCTGCTAAAAACGCGTGCGAAGGCGCGGGCAGGTCTTAGTAGAGGATACATTGTCGTCTTCTCAATTGGACAATGTGTTGCAATACACTGTAGGGTAGGGGCCATTATGTATTCCATTATGGGCTGTATTTACAGTCCATTACGTCCACCATCTCAGTAAACTTATCGTAAATCAGTTCGCGTTATCAAAAAAACCTTATTAAATGATTAATTGACGATGATGTTATTTTCAATGTAAGCAGGTTGCAGGTAAGCATGTTCTTTCCTACCTGCTCACATATTCTGGATACATGCAAATGATGGCCGAGTAAGGAAGCCAACTAGCATTAAAATTTAAGACTACGAGAAGTAAAAGAGCAACGAATGTCTACTGACTTCAGATTAACCACGATTAGCCACGATTCCTAAATCAACATTTTCATCCTTCAGGAAAACACATTCATAATTACCGACAAATTTTAAACTTTGGACTGTTCAGCGCGGATGCGATAGCCATCGCACCAGCTTTCTGTGTGACTGGGTCTAGATCAGACTGAGGAAGGTCTCATCTTCAGCTTTATGACCCTTCACAGGCTGGATAAAGCAGATCCGTATTTTACGCGGAGGTTATAAAATGAGTAGGCACATATTCTTGTAAACGACCGTCTGGTCTATGAAATATGCTTCAGGTTATTTATGAAAACAGCTAGCAGGTTAGGCTAGGGATCTCCGGGCTGTAGACCGAAGGCTAACCTCACTTATGGTAAAAGTTTGTCATACTTGTGTGCAGACTGCAAACTAAGACAGGTGGTATGAAAAACTGCGACAACGATAAGTTAAACTGAGTTAGATCAGCTTTCGGTCTGCAACCGGTCCCGGTCCCGGGTTACTCCTGTCGCAAGGAATACATAGTGGCTGATAGACAATGATTTGATATTCTGTCATACAAAAGCATTTCTAAAAACCGAAAAATAAAAAAAACCATTATTACAACAAACAACGAATTAAAATCTATGAATAATTATTTAAAATGAAATGGTCTAAATCGGTGTATGAAAGGAATATTTATAACATTTTAGAGCATAGTGAAACAAGGCGAATGCAGAAAGCAAGGAAGTGTAAGATGGCAGTATTACACCCTTTGGAAAATACGTTAACCCGTTGGTCCTGCGCCTGACATCAACGATCTATTCCGTTCTTATACCAAAAAACTAATACCAATGGTATTTGTTTATTGTCGTAATTAATATTCTATTCCTATCGAATACCAAATTTGAAACGTTTAAAGGAAGTACCAAATATATTCCCAACGAATACCAATATATACTTTTTGGTACAGTCACAGAAACAATTCATAATTTGCTTTATAATAATTTAATATTATGGTTATAATACAATCGTAAACCTTTACTGGTAATGTCGGGCTGCCGTCCCATCGGATTATGAGAGTGAGGGAATAGTGAGTGCACCTGTGTTTGCGCGCACACTTTGTCCTGCGCGGTTAGTCTCCGTTGAGACTGGCCGCCGTGGTCGACATTCGGCTAGAAGGCATCGAGTCATTCGTGAACACACACCATCCAACTCGTCCCAATTTGTATGAGTTGACAAATCGTAAAAAATCTATATTTTTCGTTCAGCAACTCACACCACTTTTACTATGGGGGAATTTTAGTACAGTCAACCAAAAAATTGTTAGTAAAATAATATATGAAAGGCATGCTTATTATATTATACACATTTATACGCTACGCAAAATCAACATATTATTTTGTTTTTAATCAACATCTAGCATAATTATGTTAAACGTCAACAAAAAAACTAAATATTTTCCATCATAGTAAGATATGAGAACATCATTTGTATGTATAATGTGGTATTATACATATATAAAGGTGGTATTGTTTTATGCAAATAATATGTTTGAATCATTGAATCTGAACGACCTCACAGAATAGTGTGAAATTCAATTATAAAGAACCTGCACCTAATTCCATTACGATTCCATTCCAACCCGCCATGTTAGCCGCACCATAAACCATACATAGTTAATAGGAATGCATTTAATATTTCCACGCAATATTTTTCTATCTCGACCATTATCTCAAGTTCACAACAAGCCCAACTTTTCAACTTCAACTTAAGAACGTTGTAAATTGTACGCATTTATAGAGTCTAAGCGCGCCCTGGGTGGCGGGATAAAACCAACCTAACCTCACCCTATACAAAATGACTAATAAACCCTATTCTATAACTAATAAGCTTGAAAATTGAACGGGTTTCTAGTAGAGGGAGGTAGTGTGTTGGTTTTCGTAGTGAGTTTCAGAAAGTATTATGGGTATTGTAAATCTATCGTTTCGCTAATGACACAGGTCAGAGAGTGGGTTAGCGAGGCTGTTTTATTAAACTACTTGACGCCGACGCGACGCGCGGTGGACGGTCGGCTGTAACGTGCCGTAAATCTACGGCGTCGTTTACAACTTACGAGATTGTAAACGACGTCGTTTTCGGCGTTAAAGCGTCAGTCAGGACTCAAGTTCTGCGGAATTTACGAAGTTCTTATTCTTTTCTTTAGATTAGACAATTGGCATTTTATAGGTAGGTACTTTAGTCGCACAGAACTGGTGAAATCTGACTTATCTATTATCTCTGTTAATAGGCTGTATATCCTAGAAATACAAAACACTGTACCTACTCAACCTACTGCTGTCTTTTTTGGACTTCAATTGTTCAAAGTTGAGAGAGGATATATGCTTGGACTACATCTACCTTAGACCTTCGAATCCTAAATTTTTGACGTAAATCTTATTGAAATAAATGGTTTTATTTATTTTATCTTTAAATTGTAAGTGTAACCCTTCTCGTCCTCAAAGTAATGCACGACAATGTGTTCACCGACCATGAAACACGGTAGTGTTATCGTCGTCCATTTACATTTAGTAAGCGATGTAAAAATTGATTTTCCATGTCAAAGATTAGAGTATTTTATCAACGCGTAGGCGGTGTTGTATCGGAGCCATATATGTGTAGTGAGCGGATGTTACTCTGGCACACACATGTTTGACCTTACCTGGTGTTGATGATTATCTTTTCTGGTAATTTAACTGAGGGTTAGTTCACACTGCGAAGTGATGCTACGCGGCGCAGCGCGCTTCCGTCAAAGCGCACGAGTCCTTCGTGTTTATTATTCTATTATATAAAATGCTTTCTTTTTTTCTTTCATCTAAACAGAAGCTAATAAAGTGACAGTAGGTTAGTTAGGCGTGATTTAGAAACAACCCCCCTCTAAACATAAGGTAATAAGTGACAGTAGGTTTATGGATGTAGTTTCGCTCTCTCACTTTCACACACACCAACACTACACACACTCACTCACCTACACGCACTCACTCAACTACACATTCTTTCTCACTAAATTACGTACCACAACTATATTCATAAATTACTTATTGTCCTGAACATACACTGAATCTATATTCAGTATGTGAGACTAGTCAATCTTCTGACTATCGTTTTAAACGTTTGTTTCGGCGATCGTTCAACGATTGGCCTAATGGCACCGTTTTGTAAACGGGCCAACCATTCTACACACGGCCTGATTCTACGATCCGGCAGTGGCGACAGTCACATAACATCAGGAGAGGTTGTGGTCAAATGAAGGCCGATAAATTGTCAATACTAACCTGCTTTGCACATAGTGCCTGGAATAGAATTATTTATTCACCTTTTAGTACGTGCCACTGTAACAGCCGCAAACTGTAGGTATTATCCAGATAAATTGTTGTGGAAATGTGGTGTCAGACTTTTTCATAGTTTATTATGGTTAGGCGGAGAGGCGCGGGGGGGGGGGAGGTCACGTCTCAGGAAGGGCATTATGTACTCAATATATTTTACTAGCAGCGCCTCGCGGTTTCACCCGCGTAGTTCACGTTAGGATTCCGGGATAAAAAGTCTATGTACTATTCCAGACTATAATCTATCTCTGTGCCAGATTTCATCCAGATCCGTTCAGCCGTTCTGGTGTGATTGAGTAATAAACATCCATCCATCCGTCCAAACGTTCACATTTATAATATTAGTGGAAGTAAGTACCTAGTACTTGCCTATAAAGGTATATTCTACTGTCATGCACTTCTGTAAGGACAGTTTTGGTTGATGTAATTTTTTAAATTTTTCATTAGTCTAATTCGTCTCTCTCCTGTGCTAGTTAAAAAACAGACAGTATGTCCGCCCATCGCGCCGCTGGACCTCTGACACTTCTCCTGTCCATGGCCGGCATGCAGACAGCGCCTTCCTCCACCTGTTGTCTTGTCTCCGTGCAAGATGTCCTGCCCAGCTCCCATTTAGTTCCGTGATGTGATTCCCAAAGTCTTTTTCGTCGCGGGGTGAACCTGGATAAATTGGCGCAGGACCGCGTGGCGTGGCTGGCACAAGGGTTTGGGTGCCTATGTACCTAGTGTTGTGGATTGTAAGCTTCTTGAATTTTTCCAGTAAAACACTTTTGTTCTTGTTTCCAGCTTTATTTACTTCTTCAGGTTTTCTTGATCGCGTCCGAGTATAAACTGAACTTATTCTAGCTAGCGTGCCTATTTATACAAAAATCTCCCCTACATTTTCCAAAATTAGAATGAGAAAAAACAATAGACGATCAAATGGTTCGTTCGTTCGCAGGTATTTGAATTTTTGAATGTGCTTGCGGCCAGCATTCATGTTGAGGTATTTCAACCTCCTTTGACGTTACAAACCTAGACTAGACTAAGAAGGATCTTATTCAACCTATCCTACGAAGGCTCGTCGTGTCCAGAACATCCTCCCCCCGGCGTAGCTCGCCCAGCCTCCTTTTTCACCAACACGACGAGTTTGCTGGTCGGCCGCTTGAAGACGCCAGTCTTCGTCCGGACATCCGCCACCCGTACGCCTCCGTCAGGTCCCTTGTAGGTGCGCTCGACGACTCCCATTGGCCACACATTTCGGGGTAGAGTGTGGTCTACGACCACAACGATGTCTCCTTCTTGAAGTGGTCGTCTGTTGCTCGTAGGCTCGCCGCGAGGTACCAATGTCGGAAGGTACTCTCGAAGCCAGCGCCGCCAAAAGTGGTCAGCAAGCGCTTGGCTTATTCTCCATGTTCGTCGATCTGCCTCGCTGCACGGACCAGTGGTAGGTAGACCGTTGGATGACCCTAGCAAAAAATGGTTCGGAGTTAGCGCCTCGGGTTCCTCGGGGTTCACGCTAACGTGCGTAAGTGGCCTCGCGTTGATGGAGAATTCCGCTTCTGTCAGGAGGGTGATCAATACTTCTTCGGGTGGTTCCTTCTCGTTCAAGGTGGCGGCTAATGCGACTTTGACTGATCGCACCAGTCGCTCCCAGGCTCCCCCCTGGTTCGGTGCGCCAGGAGGTATAAAGCGCCATTCCATTCGATGTAGTTGTCCTTCATCTCGCAGAACTGGTGCCCATTCCACGTAGGCAGCCCGCAGTTCTTTGTCTGCACCTCGAAAGTTCGATGCGTTGTCGGACATCATGATACGGGGCCAACCTCGTCGCGCAGCCATTCTTCTCAGTGCCATGATTGCAGAGTTGACGGAAAGTGTAGTAACGACCTCTATGTGTACGGCGCGTGTAGTGAGGCACGTATAGAGGGCGCCCCATCTCTTCTCCCGGCGTCGTCCAATCTTTACTATCATGGGCCCAAAATAGTCAGTTCCGCAGTGGCTGAAAGGGCGCAGGAACGGCGTGAGGCGGGCTTTCGGCAAGTCTCCCGTAGCTGGTGGTAGAGGCTTCATCTTCCGTACTTGGCAGAGTCTGCATTCCTTCTCGATGCCACGTACTGTCGGTCGTAGATGAATCACCCAATATTTCTGTCTGAGGTCGTTAGTCACACGCTCCCTGTTAGCGTGACCAGCTGCGCAGTGTTCTCGCAAGACGATAAGTCTTGTGATGCGGTGACGACCGTCGAGTATTATGGGCCGCTTCATCTCAATCGGTGCGTCGGAAGCTCCAATGCGACCTCGTACTCGTAGAATGCTATCTTCTAAAATCGGGTCCAACCGGAACAGGCGACTCGATTTCGTGATTGGACGAGACGTTTTCATTCGTTGCAGCTCGTCTGAGAAGCTCTCCTTTTGTGCGTGGCGAATAAGCGCACGTTCCGCATCTTCGATGTGCCGGTTTTCCATGTTCGTGGCTCGTCGTCGACATCTCTCGATGAAGAAGAGTACTCGTGCTGTAGCTCTGACTAGTGTCTCGTACTTAGAGAAGTGTGATGGATCTGGCAGCCATCCATCCGTCTTGTCTTCTTCCACTCGCGTGTGCAGAACTTCCTCCTCGTGGTTGTAGTCAGACGTCTCCTTCGGCCACTGATGCTCTGGGCGGCGAAGGAAGTCTGGCCCTCGGAACCATCGATCTTCTGCCATTATGCGTGTGTTCGTCAGCCTGGTTGCGTCGTCTGCCGTATTCTCGCTGGTCGGTATCCACTTCCAATCTTCTTTCTGGGTAAGTTCAGATAGCTCCCCCAGACGATGCGCGACGTAGGGCGTATATCTTCTTGCATTGTTTCGTATCCAATGTATAACTGTCATTGAGTCACTCCAGTAGATCGTTCTCTTGACTTCGACTCGATGTTCATGTCTGATGGCGTAGGCCAACTTTGCTCCGATGACCGCCGCTTGTAGTTCCAAGCGGGGAATGGTTTGCGTTCGCTTTGGAGCAACCTTGGACTTAGCAGCGACGAGGCAAACACTGAAGCTTCCATCTGGTCTCGTGCTTCGCCAGTATGCCACGGTCGAGTAGGCTTGTTCGCTGGCATCACATAGTACATGTAGCTCGAGGTCAGTGTTGTCTTGAATCTCGTAGTGTCGCTCCAGCCGAAGGCAAGACAGGTCGTTCAGTTGTTCCAGCCACGTGGCGAACAGCTCATTTTCTTCTTCCGGAATCGGTTCATCCCATGACATCTTGATGCGCCATAGCTTCTGAAGCACAATTTTTGCTCGTATCGTATAGTGACTCAGCAGTCCGAGCGGATCGTAGATGGACATCACCGCGCTGAGTGCCTCTCTCTTCGTTGGCGCGCGGACTCGTGCACGTACTTCTGCGGGAACTCTATTCATGGAGGTGTTGAATCCAAGTTCATCTTGTTCGGCGTTCCAGTAGAGTCCAAGGATCTTGTTCTCTGACCCCCTTTCGTCAAATTGCATCGGTGTTGTAGCTCGTAGTTCAGCCGGCACGTCTTCTAGTACGCTATCCTTGTTGCTGTTCCATGCTCGCAATGTGAATCCAGCAACCGCGTGCACTGTGCGCAGTTCCGTCACGGCTCGATGGGCTTCCACGTCGTCATCGTAGCTCGCTACCAAATCGTCCATGTAGTGGCTTCTGGTGATGGCTTCGCAGGCGAGAGGGTGAGTTTGAGCGTATACCCTCGCATTGTAGTTTCGCACGAAATGCGCCATGAATGGGGAACTCGCAGCGCCGAATATCATGCTTGTCATCTTGAATCGTTGAGGCGTCTTCTTTCTCTCGTTGCCTCTCCACAAGAATTGTTGTGCTGGCTGATCCTCTTGACGAATCTTAATCTGTAGAAACATCTCCTGTATGTCTGCCGTAATCGCGATTCGCTTCTCTCTGAATCTGAACAGGATGCCTGGTAGGGACATCAAGAGGTCGGGTCCTTCCAGCAGGTGGTCGTTCAGGCTGACTCCATTGCTCTTTGCTGCTGCATCGAAGACAAGCCTTATCTTGCTGGGCTTGTTGGGGTTGCGTACTGCGAAGTGAGGCAAGTACCAGCAGACGGTGCTAGACTCCTCCGATCCATCGCATGGTTCAGCGTACCGCTTCTGCAGCAAGTTCTCAATTTGCTTGGTATATTCTTCGGCGAAGACTGGGTCAGCATCCATCTTCTTCTCAATGCTTTGAAGATGACGAAATGCCATGTTGTAGCTCTGAGGTAGTTTCGTGTCTTCTTTCTTCCATGGTAGACCAACTTCATATCTTTGGTCAATCTTCTTGATTGTCTGTTCGACGATATTTGTAGCCCGGAGATCTTCTTCACTCGTACGTGGCTTCTGGTTGATGCCAATCGCTTCAATGCTAAAATGCTTCTCTATTAGCTCATGCAGCTCTTGGTTCTGCTTCGCAATGGCTTCAGGTGTGTAGATGTGTAGAACGCTGTCTTGGTTCGCGATGATGCTGCGTGGTATGGTTCCGTGGATGACCCATCCCAGCTGTGTTCTCGATGCAGCTGGTTGGTTCGCTCTTCCGACTCGTACCTCCTGTGAGACTATGTACTCCCAGTGGTCAGCTCCAATCAGGATCCCAGGTTGTGATGACTCGTAGCAGACTTCATCTCGTTGTAAGTCCCTCAGATGGTCTTGATCCAACAGTGTTGCGGGAATCGATTGTTGCAGCAGCTTCATGTTCTTGACGGTGCGTGCCCGAAGTGGATGTAGCTTGCTATCCTTGCCCTTCAGTTGTACGGTGACAAGTTGGCTTTCTTCCTCCCTCTGCGTAGTGTTGACTCCACGCATTCGTAGTGGCAGTGAAGGTCCTTTTGCTCCGATAGTACGCGCCAACTTCTCATCAATCAAAGTGACTGTGGACCCTTCATCCAAGAGAGCGAGCGTATCGATCTCCCCCCGTGGACCGACGACGGTGACTGGACACATCTTCAGCAAAACTGCCATGTCATTCGAGGCAGCGGTGGTCACTGTCATGACTGCTTCGGTTGGGCTTGAACTGTCTTTTCTTTCTTGATGTAGAGTCTGATGGTGTGGACGTGAACATTGGTTGACTCCACATGATGTCGCCTTGCAGTTGGTGCGTCGATGCTTCTTCACTATACATTTGAAGCACAGCTTGTTCTTCTTCACGTGTTCCCATCGCTCGTCAGTTGTCATTGCCTTATATTTGGGGCAATCTGTCAACTTGTGTTCCTTCTCGCAGCATGAACACTTCTCTTCAGCTTCAGCGAGTTCTTCAGTAGTGTTGTACACGGCGTTCGTCTTCTTCTTGAATGCTGTGTTCGGTTTCGGCAGGTTTTCCTTCTTGCTGGTCGGTGGTGCATAGCTGAACCGCAGGGCTCGGTCCGCTTCGCGCATAAGGAAGCGTGATAGCATAATGATCTCGGGCTCGATCATTCCCTCTTGTTCGGTTGCGTAGTCACACCAGCGTGAGCGAATGTGGGGGCTCAGCTTCTCCAGTGTTTCTCTGGTCAGCGTCGGATTGTACAGGTAGCCTCTGTTCCCGATGTTGCTCAACACGCAGACCACGTTCTGAAGCTTGACGGCGAATGAGTTCAGTTCTATTGCAGATGATCCGGGTTTCGGTAGTCTTCGAAGGTCATCAATGGCCCGGTCGATGATGATTTCTGGTCTTCCGAAGCATTGTTCCAGGGTCTTCATGATGATTTCTGGATTGCTTGCGGTGTACAGGAGTGAAGCAACTAGCTCTCTTGCTTCCCCTTTAAGGCTGCTTCTCAGCCTTTGGATGTTCTCAGCCGGTGTCAGCTTGTATGTTCTCGTCGAGTCGTTAAAGGCAGCTTTGAAGGGCAACCACTCATTCGGTGAACCGGAAAACGCGTGCAGGTCTGGGCACTTCATCCTCGGTCTTGCTAGCTTCTCTATTGCATCAGCTAATGCATCGACGTTAGCAGTACTCTTAGTCTTGACCGGCGTAGTCGATATGTTCCTGACGTTGAATCGGATGTTCTTCTCAGTTCTTGGAATAGTGTCACTTTTCTCCCCTTCAGTTGTCTGCAGCCACTGCTCAACTCTCTCACTGTGTTCCGGTAGTTCGTCTTCATGTATGCTCCTTTCCTCGTCTTCTAATGCTGCTAGGTTAGCAGCCAATCTCTTCTTGACGAGATCTGCTTCTATTTGGAGTTCTTTACGCCTAAGTTCGGCCAGTTTCTCTTCCGCCTCCAGTTCCGCCGCCCGCGCCCTGGCCGCTATGCTCCCGTTCGATCGTAGAGAGCGCGCAGTTCGGGCGGGAGATTGTTCATCCCTATGGCGTTCCGTACTCGTTCCGGCGCGGGTGAAGTCGGGTGCGAACCCTATGGCTGGGTCGCGATGTCTGGCTACTTGATGCGTAGCGGGTGTCGCCGGAGCTTCTTGCGACAGCCTTCGTCTTCGTTCGTTCGCGATGGCTTCCAGTTCGGCGGCTTGCCGTACAGCCTCTTCCTCAGTTTCACGTCGTTCGGACGTATCCACTTGGCTTCTGGTTACAACCATACTGCGCGAGCGCTTGATTCTTCGTTCTCCAATCCAGTGGGTGCGGATCTCTTCACTCCGATCCGATGGGTGCAGGATCTCTTCACTCCAATCCGGTGGGTGCGGATCTCTTCACTCCGATCCGATGGGTGCAGGATCTCTTCACTCCAATCCGATGGGTGCGGATCTCTTCACTCCGATCCGATGGGTGCAGGATCTCTTCACTCCAATCCGGCTCGAAGGACCAGGAACTGTTGTGGATTGTAAGCTTCTTGAATTTTTCCAGTAAAACACTTTTGTTCTTGTTTCCAGCTTTATTTACTTCTTCAGGTTTTCTTGATCGCGTCCGAGTATAAACTGAACTTATTCTAGCTAGCGTGCCTATTTATACAAAAATCTCCCCTACATTTTCCAAAATTAGAATGAGAAAAAACAATAGACGATCAAATGGTTCGTTCGTTCGCAGGTATTTGAATTTTTGAATGTGCTTGCGGCCAGCATTCATGTTGAGGTATTTCAACCTCCTTTGACGTTACAAACCTAGACTAGACTAAGAAGGATCTTATTCAACCTATCCTACGAAGGCTCGTCGTGTCCAGAACACCTAGTACCCAACAGTGGGTGGAGTCAGGTTGCGGATGATGATGATTGAAATTATGTCGTAGGTAACTTGGTAATTGCAAGTATCCTAAAATAAATAATAAATAAATAAAATATTTATTTCAAGTTAATTAAACTCATTTAAACAGAAAATTTAACACATACAATGTTATTTGAATAATAAAATGGCACAAACACATAAAGCTAAGAATGTTCCCACAGGACCACGGCCAGCAGGGGCATGTTCTGGGTCATGTTAGAAGATCTTAGTGTTAGATGAACACAAATGACCCCACTTGACATGACCCAAACCGTCATAAGAATACAAAATTACTCCAGCTGACACGACCCGAAACACCGTACAAGTCAATAACAGTAACTCAATACCAGATAACCGCTAATCCACCTTCGTATCACCCAATAGGCATCGAAGAGGTCAATACTACAGTGTCAAAGTACCTTTATGGGCAGTGAAACTGTTCGTAACGGGTGTCAAATACGACTTTACATAAATAACTAGCAAGTGGACACTTTAGCGGGCAGTAAAGTTTAGCTGTGCCGGACGCGGCGTTTGAATCGACCCCTAAAGCTCAGCCCGTGGATGGCTTAAGGGCAGGATATTCGATCCATTTTGTGAAAAGGACAGGCATAGAATTTTGTGTTCACAAGAGTGAGACAGGGCACAGCAACGCAAGCCCAAAAATCAAGTTCTTACTTATTATTAAAATTAAAGAAGGTTTTGAGAAAAACTAACCATAGAATATTCTTCTAAACATCGTTGCCTATTTTCTGACATGTTTTTTGAGAGTAAAACGTTGATACACTAGAAGTACAACAACAAAAACAACAAAAAACTATCCTTTCTTCGTAATTTTTATCATCAGGTGAAGTGTTATATCGTGTTTTGAACCATTAAATAAATCAATAATGTTAAACCAACTACAACATAAATTTTAGTCCAATCAAAACAAAGGGTATTTGATCGTTTAAAATTGAATCGATAATTGGCTAAATTCGAATATCTTGGCATTAAGGATCCTTCAATTCGTAAATTATTATGTTCCGTAATACCAAAAATGATGACTGAAAACTTTTTGTATTTCCCACATACTGTTGTTATTCTGTAACTAGACAATATGAGCTAGGTTCCTTATCAAACAAAACGTAAGTTAATGTTGTTTACAAAACAAATAGGACGAAAACATGTACTTTTCGACGTAAAAATATGCAAAATCGCATTTTGTATATTTTTCCTTACATTCCATTATGTATGGGTATTCTTATAAAAAAACTAAAAATAATAAAACAATAAATTACAAAACATTTTGGTAGTTTTTATGGGTAAATCATCATCCGCAGGCCCCTTAAGAGCCGACTTAGGGAACCTACCAGGAGAGAGCAGCTTTCTTTTGTGTTTTTTAACCCCTCCACTGCGGTCGCCTGCCAAGCTTGGTGATTACTGTATATGTAGTATTATTGTTTTATTATATTATATTTATTTTATTTTTTTCAAATGCCACCGCCTCTGTTGTTCTTACATGTCCGTCCAGTCCATCCCAAGGTTACCTGGAAGAGATCGCTCATAGCGATAAGGCCGCCTTTGTACTTCGTCTACTCGTAGCATTTATTTTAGTACTGTTTTCTGTGTTTGTGTGGTACAGTAAAGGTATTATCTATCTATAGAGAGGTAGAGTAAGGAAGTAGTGGCAAGTTATGATGAACACTACCTACCGACTCGTTAAGTAGAAGGTAGAGTTCAGAAAATACATTTTTCCAAATCACCCAGTTGCATTAATGTATTTGATTCTCTCGTATCTAATGAGATACAGTTTATGTTAATCGTTTCGTGAGAAAACATGTGTATGTGCCTACATATCACACGTTCGTAAATTATTACCTACCTTAAATAAAGGTACTTATTTATACTTACTAGAGAAGAAACGTATACCTCTGGACAAACTATAAATAATGCTACAAATGATTCTCAATTATATCGTCCCATAGTTTTATAAACGAGTCAGTTTTAAATATTTTGCATATTTTCATCAACAATTAGAAGACCACCCGTGGTGTTATACTATTTATGTATATTTTATGTCACTTTTGTAGATAAATTATATACTAACTATGAAATATAGGGCCCAGTGGGTAGGTATGGCATTAGGCACCTAGCCTATAACAGAATATCCGCGATGTTTTCCGCGTAACAAATATAATATTTTATGGAATCCGGGATCAAAAGTGGCGTTCGCCAATCAATGATGTAAGTTATCTTTATACTAGGTAAATTTCATTGAAATCCTTTCAGCCGTTTGAGCGTGAAGAAGCAACAAACATACCACAAACAACACATAAAGTTTCGCCTTCATGATATTCGTGTGATAGGGTCAATCATCTGGTACGGTATCCCTGTAACTAACCCATGCTGAGTTGGAGCCAATTTTGTAAACGGAGCTAAGTATAAGGCGCTTTTTCTTTGTTTTCTAAATTAAGTTTTGTTATATTGCGTACCTAGTCCTGTTTAGAAAATAAAATATATTTCATTTCATTTCATTTCCTGTACCCACCCATACACAAGTTCTGCTTAATTTGTAGCTAGATGATGCTGGGTGATTTTCATTTCTACATTAATTTATTATTTAGGCATTATAATGCCTAAATAATAAATTAATGTAGAAATGAAAATCACCCAGCATCATAGCCAATTATGTTGTATGTTTGTAAATAAGCCACGCCACAAATAACTTAATCTCACATATCAATTTCAAGCAAAATGTATTGAAAGAAGGACCTCAAATCAACATGTAATGTAAATTGTGTTTAAAAAGACGCGGCCACCAAGTGAATTTCAGGTTAAGTATGGGCGGTTTGTTTACAAACATTCCACTTGGACTTGTGCTAGTGTATAGCTAGACCAAGGTTACGCCAATAATAACGACTCTACCAATGTTAACAAGAGAGGTAGATAACCTAGCTAAGTACCACAAATGAGATCAGAATAATGTATTTACAGCGCTGTAAACTCTAGGCCTTGTATGAGCCAGGTAATCGAACGCCGGCTGTATGGAAGCTAATACAACTTTTATAGTGTTATAAAATGTGTTCATAATGATGAGAAATGATTGCAGCCGCCTTGACCTGCACCTGCGCCCTCCAGTCTTACTGAGAGGGACACTCTGTGGTGCAGCGGCTGAAGGTCCGCCTGTGACGCAGGAGGAAGCGAGTTTGATTCCCGCCGCAGGGAAAAGAATTGTGTAATCTGCAGATATTTATTCCGGTTGTTGGATGTGGGTGTGTATGTGGAGTGAGGGAATTTTTCGGATGAGAATTGTTGTAAGTAAAATCCTGGTAAGCAGGTAAGTACTATTTTGTTGTTCTTTTTCGCCCGCATAGCTAAATGTTAATTCAATTACAATCATGGTTAATTAATTGACTAAACTGATCTGTTTGTTCCTCTTGAAGGACACACGATCGAACATGAATGCCATTTTCGTCCAACATTTACAGTTTTTCTATAAAAACTTGTTTCGCCATCAATTTGACAACATGGCGAACCTCAATGAGTCCTAAATTACATTAAACTTGATCCATTGACAGTTTTATACCGGCCATCGGAGGCACGCCCATATCAATTATAATTCGAGACTAGCCTCGTGACCCGACCTCGGCTATCGTCCAATTAGGAGCCGCCTACATGCCTCGTTGGTATAATGTAACGATCATTCTGTGTTTTTATTCGAAGTCCTGTAGTGATAATGTGAATCTTAGACTAGATGGCCGGTATCTATAGGGCACACCTTTTAATATAGCATTTGGCGAGCTTATTTTATTTAAGCAAAATACAGTTAAGCATATGAACAAAACAAAATATACCTTACTAACATAATCAGCAGAGTTTTCAACATTAATTGGATCATTAATAAGTTCCAATGTTTTTCGTCCCATTTTTTTCAATCGTACGCGGGACGGTAAAATTTGTGGCTAGTTACTTTGTGTTATGTTATGTCAATATAATCACAAACCAATATGCAACTTAAGCAAAAAACTCGGGAGGTTTTTTTCATGGACTTAGGCATTGGGAAGTTAATGCGCTTGGAAGGGCTAGGAAGACTCTGACTGAGTTCACCTACCATCTTCACGGACAGCCTTCGATACATACAAGTGCACCGATATGTCCTTGAACCACCTACGTAACTAATAGTAAGTATATCAACTAGTCTATGCCCTAGGCACTTGATAAACAATCCATTAAAAAAATAAAGCTCCAAATAAACACTGACGAAACTAGAGAGCAGTCTATAGATCTAGGCCTTAATGATACCGTGCGATGAAGTTTATCGCGGACATAAACTAGACTATGAACGTCGTGATTGATAAACAATAAAATAAATAAATATTCGAGGATGGGACCCAATTCTTTGCTGTCGAAGAATATATCGTACTCTTCGACATACTCTTAATCCGACATTCAATCGCTTCGACATTTATCGAACGGGAAAACGCCCGAGACGTCTCGGGGTCTCGGGGAACGAGTCGTTTTTCAAACCACTCGTCTTCGACATTTTCTTTAATTCGATGTTATGTGAATATGTTTTTTTTATAACTTATCGGAAGTTTAACAACATACAATAATTTTGGGCATATTTGTCGAATATATAAATTGTTAGAATAGCCTCGCTAGCCGACGCACGCGCCGGCGACGCCATTTCCATTTGATTCGGAATATGAATGCCGTATTAGTAACAATAATCGTATAAATGATGTAATAATTGGACGGCTAATTTCCATTAGTGGCAGTTATTTTTGAAAAAGCAATTTCGTAGCCATAATACTTTTCTACATTCGTATCTCATCGATAAAGTTACGTAGGTAGATAAGCGGGTAGGTAGGCATAGTACATAATGTACAAGGTGGCGCAAAAAGGTTCACCAGATGATCAATTAGGTTAGGTTTGGGTCCGATTTATAGCATTGATTTTTTGCATTAGATAAGAATGATGAATGAATGGAACGGTTAAATCGGGCATCCCAGCCGGCCAGTGCATACCTATATCGCAAAAATTACTAAAAAGCTACGAAAAAACTATTATTCCGCGTTCGTCAGTGTCTTGTTGACATGTATTTTGTATCTATTTACTTTACATAAGTCAAAGTAGAATAGATAATTGCCGTCATTTGCAAAAATTATGCCAACTTCTGATAGGGTGATGATTTTTGCGCCACCCAGTACTTACCAACATACAAAATGGAAGGCAATCAGGGGATTGCAAACTTTCATGAATTGATTATCATTTTTACAAATTCATAAAAAATATTCTGATTCACCTATGTAGGTACCTACTATAAATGTAACATAGGACTCCATGACACCTTCATTGATAATCATTTTTAAAAACCTTGTTATACAGCACGTTCACATTCAACTCAAAGAAAACTTACATCATAATGAAATAAGGTTCAAAATCGCACTTGGCTGTGTGTATTACAAAGTCCAGTCTTTGATTTATAGGAGTCAAAGAAGCACAGTATTAATTCATTCGCAATTTGTCATATGAAGTGAGAAAATGTTTCATTGTCTGTGTGAACAGTAAATAATATTGCCATTCCACGTCAGGACACCCAGGGGGGGATTTATGGGGCCTCGGTGGCGTAGCGGTGGAGGGGTTGGCTTTTAGCTCACATAGAATCAACTAAGCAAATGGAATCCCACTAATATTATAAATGTGACAGTTTGGATGGATGTTTGTTAATTAATCACGCCGCCTGAACGGCTGAACGGATCTAGATGAAATTTGGCATAGAGATAGATTATAGTCTGGAATAGGACATAGACTACTTTTTTATCCCGGAATTCCCACGGGAACGGGAACTACGCGGGTGAAACCGCGAGGCGCTGCTAGTCTTACATAAACCATCTAGGGCCATGAGGTATCCCATGAAGGGCCATTCAAAGAATGAATGAACACCTTATTGCTCTGACAAAGATCTGAAGAATATTTTTTCAATCTAAGAAAATAGCACTAAAGGCAGTCTTATCGCTGAAAGTAATTTCTCCGAGGCAACTAACGATTATTAATCGGGTATTTATCGAGTTCCTACCATTTGTTTATATTTCCCCTACATTTCAAGAATACCCGATTAATAAACGTTATTAAGTTATCAAAAGTTTTCGTGATAGCTTAAAAACTTTGAAGAAACGAAAAAAAAAATAAAAAAAAAACATGTCAAATGTCAATTGATTGACTGAGGATAGCCATGTGAAGGGAGATGTTTACCCACTGTTAATATTAATAATAAAATAATATATAGATATGCTGGACCATTCTCAAAGCATCATCTAGCCCCAAGCTAACCAGAGCTTGTCTTATACGATTATAAACATTTGTCACAAGGCGGGTATCGAACCCGCAACCTTCTGCGTCCGCGCCTCATCGGTTGTCAACTGTAGCGAGATCTATGTACTAAAAATTGTCGCACCTAAAGAAAGCTACAGTTGTCGATGTCGTAATTCGACAATACGGACATTATGTTGAGTGAAAAGTAATAAGACAATGTCGATTCACTCGGGCGTGTTATTCTGGCTATGAAGTGATCATTAAAAATTCACCTAGTCAAGTGCACTACATGTGAAAGTCGATTGTAGAGCCTAGTGATGTGAAAATTGTAAAAATCGTCGTTTCAATTTATGGCATCGATGTTCAAGGTTTGATAAACTTTAGGTTGAGATACCTACCTACTTATAGGTTGCCCGACTGGATCCGTAATGCAGCTTCCCTACCTATTTTCAAGACAAAAATCAGAAAGTGGCTCACTAAATTGGTATTACATGGTAGTATCGAATTTTTTAATTTGCCTGTATTATAAATTTATAATTTAATTTTTTATATTTATGTGACATATAATAACGGTTTTATGAATAAATTTCTGTATTTCTGGTATTACAGAAATGTTATATTTTTTTGGATTATTTTATTTATAAATAAATGTTAATTAATAAATAATTTGTATTTGTAGGTACATTCTTATTATTATAGGTAGTTACCAATTATAATTTGGTGGTATAATAGGATTGGTCGTTCAAATTAATCAATGTATTAAATTATATTATTTGTTTTTATTCTGTAATGTAATAGGGTTTAAATTTATGTTACTAAACTACGATTGTTCGAATCTATTGGCAGAGCAAAAACATGAAGTACTGTAGGTACAACTTGTTACAACATTTTTTCATACAAAAAACATCAACGCGCACGCTACGTGCTACGCCGCCCTACGGATTAGCCAACCTGCTACGCCCATCGACTTCCGTAAAGAAGATTCTAAAAAGTTCATCGGTTGGTAGGTAAGTATCTTTTTTTTAATGATAAAATTTTCATTCATTGTAAACCGATTTTTATGATTCGTTTTAAAGAATGAAGTTCAGCGGTTCAAAAATATCGTTAGCTAAGAAATTTCAAAGAAGTTCTCTTTGTTAAAAAGTGGATAGTTTCTTAGGTAAAATGATAAACAAATAGTGTTGTAAACGTTTTATTGATGTAAAGTATCGACAGTGGTACATCCCTAGACACAATATGACAGGATGACAAGTGTTCGATCGAGCAATGTTTCAGCGGTCGAGGGCCGCTTGAGTAATAAGTGCGATTCCCAGACGAGATGACTGGCCTGACTGTCCGTAGGGACGCCAGGAGTTATACAAACTAATGTTATTTGTGGTGTTCTTTTAAGTCTAAAATAATTAACGAATGATTATTTGAATTAACATATTTGAAAAAAAAAAAACCATAGAAAAGAATTTGTTTTAAAGTTAGACTGTTGGAAATATACACAAAAAAAAATTTTAAGTTCATCTAGTGGTAGGAAGGTATACTGGACTACCAGTTTTAACAAAATTACGACGGAAGGAAGTCAATAGACCTTCTTTTGTCGTCTTATCTAGTGTTCGAAGAATTTATTAATAAAGGCTAGTCATCATGGTCACCTCCGCACTTGACTTCATGAACCATTGTTGTTTTTGTCTACGAGTGTTCCTCTGTGGGATAGTTCTGGTCGTTACTACACTGACTAGCGATGCGCCCAGACTTCCTTCGCCTTAGGGCCGGACGCCACCAAAGCGGATATCCGAAGTGGAGACGAGAAGATGCGTTTTTCAATTAGGGTCTATCCGAGATGAGTTTCAGAAATGGTAAAGTTGTACGACAACTCGGCAACGCCTTGGAGCTTCAAAGTGTTAGGTACAAACGTGAAATTGCATTTTTTCAGGCAGGACAGGTCTAAGTTAAACTTTGAGTACTTTCCTTTATACAAGGTTTGTAGTGCATTCTAATAACTATGCAGTCTTGAGAAGACAGTCACGAGAATATAGACAGTCAGTCAGGAAAGTAGGTGCCAATTTTATGTAGATATTATTAGATTTCTTCTCTTCTAGAGTCGAGAGTGGTAGGCGAGTTAAGTGTTATTTTATTAGCCAATGGACTTGCAATATCAACTCTTGAGCTTAGGCTGTGTCTTAATATTGTGTATTCAATTAAGTACCTACTTTAAAATAGATATTAATTCGATCTCTGTTTAACTTATCTAGTAGTTTACATACAAAATGACCGTCTGCACCCAAGTTGCCAGCTAATCGACATGCATTTACTATCGCTAAAGGTATAAATACCGCGCAATCTGCATCTTTTATATGGCAACACCTATTTCATTGATAAAAGAAGGGTTATGCGTTAAATAATTAGTTCGAGATACGAAACCAGTAGCCTGGTGCGGACACCTACCAGCTTTTAAATCTACTTTGTACAGATGATTTAGATAAGTAAATAAGTACTTGCTTTGATATATTTGAGGTCAGCAAGTATCTGCGAACCCTACATCTGGAATACATCTGCATATCTATATCCGCATAAGTATTTGTAGAATATACCTACGTAGTTTTAGTTTAAGCAGAACCAATCGTTATAACATCATCAGCCTACAGGTACGTCCACTGCTGGACATAGTCCTCAACTGATAAGCGTCATATTGGTTCTTACAAATAAATTAAATACAAATCGTAATGATGATGCCAACAAGTTCCGGAAGTACTTAGGTAAGATTTTAAGGCCAATGATCTACGCTTGAGTTACGTTTTTCTTTGCCGAAAGCGTTACTCAAGCATATGTACATAGATCGGTGACAACACGGGTCTAAGCAAGAGTCCCTGAGAATTATAAACGAGCTTAATCTTGGTTATGAGTTGTCTATCTCTAGAAGTGTGTCCACATACGCTCTATAGTTAGATACAGTTATATGTAGTCACAGCTGTTAATAAAACCAAATTCTTTTGATTTGACAATCCCAAATATCTGATACCGTTAAGTATGATTCCTTTATTAAAAGTGAATAAAGTTCCCGGTGCGTGTGAAGCACACACAGACAGATGCGCTGCGCTAATCTCACTAATACCATATAAATTGAGATACAATAGGATTAGACGCGTACATGTCACGTGGGCTTCTGACGAAAGAACTACGTGGAAGTTTGAACGCTCTTCATTGGTTTAGCTTTGACGCTACTCCTTAGAATAATGAAATAGGTAGACCTATACTCATCTCTAACGGATTTTACGACGATCGGGTGTGTCACTTAACCTATTCAATCGTATTAACAGGTATTAACCAAAGCAGGACCGGTATCCGGTATAGAAGAGCCTGGTTATTGCAGAAGCTTAACATTAAATGATACCTAATAAAAAAAACTTTTATTTTAATTATAATTTTTAATATTAATTACTTTTACATTATGCCTGAAGCATATACTTAAATATACTTAAAACAAAATTAAGGACCCATATGTGTTGATCTAGTGTGAAAATCAATGTTTGAGATAATTTGCTGGTGGTTTGGGTAAGCACGTATTCGATAGTTAGCACGTTTATCTTACCCCATCTAATGCTACCTGTTGAGTTCTTGTTTTTGGAAACATTGAAAGAGTATCAGGGAAATACAAGAGAATGGTGACGAGAGGCACCTCTACCTAGAACTATTCTGCTAATGTTAAGGTAGCAAAACACCAGTTCTTGCAGGCTACTCAGCGACGCGCAGTCATTATGTTAATAAAACAATTTTTCGTGTTTTACTTTACGAATTTAAAGGAGTCCATGGAACTGGTTTGTGGGAAATAATGTATATAGCCTGTGTTATTACAGGTCTTCTATTATCAGGGGCCAATTTCTGCCCGATCCGTTCTGTAATTTTGGCGCGAAGATGTAGCAAACTTAGTTCCAACCATCCATATAAACTTTCGCATTTAGGTTACTTATTATTCGTGCGTTGCACAGAAATATACAGGGTGCCAGGAAACATGTGTACTAAGCTGAAAGGGGGTGATTCTGGATGCATTGCAAGCACATGTTATGTGGCACACTGTAAATTAAATATTGCTGGACAATTCACACAGCATTATCTAGCCCGAAGCTAAGCAGAGCTTGTGTTATGGGTACTAGATAACTGATATACATAATAATACAATACGTTACATAGATAGATATTTTTTATTACACACGAATACGACCAGAACACCTGGAACAAATACCTGCAGATCGCACAAATATTTGTCCCAAGGCGGGAATCGAACCCGCAACCTCCTGCGTCGCAGGCGGACCGCCCACCGCGCCACAGAGGTCGTCACATTCGTAGGTACATTTCTGTGTGTTGTGATTTCCACCTCGCGTCGCGTCGCTCCTGAATTGGCTTAGAACTAAGGTAGGTAATGCCGTCCACGTCTGCCAATAACACAGTAGTACCTACGACAACGCAGAGCCCTGACACGGATGCAATAGGAAGCAATAAACGAAGGATAACTTAAAACTGTTTGTCCACCAACAATGTTTCTATTTTAGTCGAGTGCGAATCAACAGCGTAAAACAGACAAACAGGCAGACTTCCTCAATTAGCACCGCGCCGGCTCTAACTACAGTTAGCTGATGAGTTTAGATCCTGGTAATAAAAGCGTCAAGTGGGAGCCTTGCTCACAGTATACATGCACATTGGTATGGATCTAAACTATCAGGAACACCGGAAGGCGAGAAGGATTCTCAAGACAGACCAGGGTCCTGAATATGATATCTTCGGGGTGGCTAGAAGACTTACCGTCTTGACTGATGACGAGACTGAGGGGGTAGGTATATCCAGGAGTAGGTTACACGGGCGGACGATGGTGATATTCTCTAGCGATTATCATGTTTACCTTTTACCTACCCACTTACTTAGGTACCTGTTGATTTAAAAAAAACTTAATGACGCCATAGTTTGGCGCAAAATTATCTAGTTATTATATATTTGTATTGCCGTTAAAACTTAGAACATGGTAGGTATACATGGTAGGCATAGGTAGGTACCCAAAGAATTAGGCATGCAAGGTAGGTCCGCTTTTGCAGCGACATTTCAATCCGTTTCACTTCCATTAAGGCAGTGAACACACTGAACACTTACCTGCACCGCAACTTGTAAGTTCAAACAGTTTCCTAGAAACCTTTAGGTGGTCGCAAACACGCGCTTTGTTTGAGCGCGATTTTAGACTTCATCCACTTTCTCACTTCACTACAGGTTAGTACCTCCACAAAACAAGCGGAAATATCCTTTATTTTGACAGCGGTAAAGGTTTTAACACCGCAGGGTGGGAAAGGAAAAACAGTCATAATTTTAATTGCGGAATAAAGCGCGAGCGCATGTTTTGTGTGCTCGCAAACGTGTTAATTACAAGGCTATGGAATGTATCGCATATGGAGTGCAAGTTCTTGCACTTAGAGCCGCGAATGCAAGCGGAATGGCCATAGCTGTCGAGGGGTTAAGTTGCTATGAACTTTACTGTAGGAGTTTGCTTAATTTATCTTCACTTCTCTAATTAGAAACAGGTTAAGTTTACCTGATGTATGTTGTTGGAATTTGATGTAGGAGGTAATCTCCGCAACTACCACCACCACCGATCCGATTTCAAAATTCTTTCATACGTAGTGTAGGACGCCCTCCGGCCAGGTGGGATGACGACCTGTGAAAGACTGAAGGCAGATGCTGGTTGCGGCCAGCTGAAGACAGGGCGCTATGGCGCTCATTAGGGGAGGCCTATGTCCAGCTGTGGACTCGCATAGGCTGATGAAGCGATATAATAAACCGTCATTTAACCCAGGTACAAGAAACAACATTTTGAACTACAAAACACATAAACAGAAACTTAAAACTTAGTACCTCGTCAGCTGCGGACAATAGCAAGAACTTACGTTAAAGGTAAGCCGCTAACCCACTGAAGCGCACGCTGTGCACGGCAGTGAGCCAGCAGCGGCTAAAGTCGTAGCGTGCACAGCATGCGCTGCAGTGGGGCTGTGCTTAAAGCTTAGTTTGAATGTCCACCGTTGCACGTGCATCCCCCAAACATGCGACGGTTTTGCCATGTGTTCATGGCAAAACCGTCGCATGTTTGGATTGACAAGCGAATTACTGATCGCACTAGAGGGATTCAGACAGACAGAAGCAAGCTGCTGCAGCTGCTGGTTCCCTCAGTGGACTCTTACGACGCGACGTCCACGGCCTGAGTTGGAGGGGTCGACTCTTACGACGTCCACGGCCCGAGTTGGAGGGGTTGATTCTTACGCCGCCGCCGCGACCGCCACGGCTGAGTAATTGGTGTTGCTGCAGTTTAGCTAGGTACTATGTGAAAGGAAAACGAACTAGAAAATCTTATTCCATTTATTTTCGTCTTACATTAAAGTACAAACTAAGTACTAAGAAGGATAACCTCCTAAAACAAGATTAGAAACTCTCATTGTCTTATGATAGATTCAATCATAACGGGTTACTTTATTCTATTTAAAAGTTTGTCATTGTTTATCGCACACTTTTCCGGAACTGGGGATTTTCACTAACACAATGGAGGTCACAGTATGAGGCATGTACCTTAGCACATTCTGTCTGTAGTTGTAGAATACTAATTACGGAATATCGGTCAATGAACTTCAGCAGATCAGCCTTCATGTTCAGCTGGAGTGCAAGTTAATAACGCTACATATACACATAACAAATAAAGTTAATTTCTATGCTGATAGGAAATTTCTGAGGACTTTGCCTGAGGTAGAATTCGTTCGAAGTTATTTTCGAAAGCTACATAGTTACACAGCCTATAAATACGATAAGTATTTATTTATTTATACAGTTAGGTTAGCCTGTGGCGAGTGCACTAAAACATCCAAAGTAGACTTGAAACAACTTGTAAATAGATGCTAAGTGCCCCAACCTATAACAGTAAGTAAGGGCTTAGCACCGCACTGCAAGATCAAGACTACACACACGGATTTAGGTAAATAAAAATATTCTCAGCGGATTTTAGATGACTAGTGCAGCTGATTCATTGTGAATCTCATGTCATTTCAGAGTAGTGATATATCTGTGTTTTATCTGCAGTAGGCTACCTCAAACCTTTCGCGTAGGAGCAGTCACCGTCTAAAAGAGTTGAACAGATGGAGACTCCAATACCCCGTGTACACACAAAATCACAGAAACCACCAAACCACTCCTAAAGGGGACATCCATAAACTACGGCGATTTTTTGACCCCCTCTCTCCCCTTGGTGAGATGTCGTGAAATTTTGCTAGACCCCTTTAATCTCACGTGAGGGTTTTTCATCAATCTAACAATACATAAAATATTATGATTGTTCGTTTCGCGTTGAAGCGAGATTCAAATGTATTCGTGGTTTTAATTTTTAGGAGTGCATCGTACTTATTCAGAGGATTCAAGAGACAAGCCGTTTACCGGCTCTAGGAATGGTTAAGCAGTTTCTGTGGTTTTGTGTGTACACGGTGTTTTATAGTTTTTATCTGCATAGCTCTTTTAGGCGGTGGCTGTGCTTGGCTAGAGTTCAACGACCGATATATTCCTCCCATCATGTGATGTGATATCCGTAGCGTGAATCTATTTGGGCTTGGTCTCCTGATCGGTGACGTATCGTATATAGATGGTGTCCTCCGGCTTGGGGTCCTCGTGCTGCGAGTCGTCCAGCTGCGAGCACGCGATAGCCAGCGCGGACCCATCGTGCGAGAAGCTTAGCGAGGACACTGCCGTGTTGTATCTGGGAAGGAAACGACACTTCTTAATATACTTACATATATTATACTTACATTCGCTTAAAGAATCTAAGATATATATTTTTTAAACAAAGACACTCAAACTGATAACAATAACAGAAAACAACGAGGTGACAACAAAAGGAGCTAATCTACCTAGCTTCTTTGTTACGTTAAGTTATAGGAGCAAGGTAGATCGTTATGTTGAAGAAAGGAGCAAGGCAGATTGTTACGTTGATTTATAGGAACCAGGTAGATTGTTACTTTGAGTACAAGGAGCTAGGTAGGTTGTAACGTTGTTGAGTAAAAGGATCTAGGCAAACTGTTACGTTGAGTAAAAGGAGCAAGGTAGAAGAATAAGTTCAATAAATTTTGAAAAATGCGTACACCAACAAAAGTAGCAATCAACTTATGGTTATTGGTACTGCTTGACGCCAATTAAACAAGCAATTCAAAAAAACCGGGGATACAATACGGGTTTATTATGAAGTAAAATCAGTTACCAAGATGACCGATTTTTAGGATTCCGTACCCAAAGGATAAAGCTTTATTACTAAGACTCCGCTGTCCGTCTGTCACCAGGCTGTATCTGGCTGTAACCGTGATAGTTAGACATTTGAAATTTTCACATAACATTTAGTTAAGCTTAACTTTAAAAATTAATAAATAAAATAAAACAAATATTTAAGGGGGGTTCCATACAACAAACGTGGTTTTTGCCGTTTTTATAGATAATGGTAAGGAACCTTTCGTGCGCGAGTCCGACTCGCACTTGGCCGGTTTTATTTCGAGCCTGTTCTACGTCGACAGTGAACAGGCTCGGGCGTTAACAATGATCTCACCTATGGAACTGACACAGCCTCTTCTTGTTGAACCCGTCCCAGATGTTGACGTACCCGTCCGAGCCGCCCGTCGCGAACGTGTTGTACACCGAGTGGAAGCTGATCGCGTTAACAATGATCTCACCTATGGAACTGACACAGCCTCTTCTTGTTGAACCCGTCCCAGATGTTGACGTACCCGTCCGAGCCGCCCGTCGCGAACGTGTTGTACACCGAGTGGAAGCTGATCGCGTTAACAATGATCTCACCTATGGAACTGACACAGCCTCTTCTTGTTGAACCCGTCCCAGATGTTGACGTACCCGTCCGAGCCGCCCGTCGCGAACGTGTTGTACACCGAGTGGAAGCTGATCGCGTTAACAATGATCTCACCTATGGAACTGACACAGCCTCTTCTTGTTGAACCCGTCCCAGATGTTGACGTACCCGTCCGAGCCGCCCGTCGCGAACGTGTTGTACACCGAGTGGAAGCTGATCGCGTTAACAATGATCTCACCTATGGAACTGACACAGCCTCTTCTTGTTGAACCCGTCCCAGATGTTGACGTACCCGTCCGAGCCGCCCGTCGCGAACGTGTTGTACACCGAGTGGAAGCTGATCGCGTTAACCGGGTAGATCTTCTCTAGGCCTGCGGTGGTTAGTTGGTTATCAGCTTTATTATCCACATATTGCATTGAAGATGCCATTGATTGGGAAGGTATTACAGTCTATAGACTGGAGTGGGATTGCCCAGCATACAAAAAGATATGGCCTGAATGGCAGTACCTCTGACATATTTCAGACTGGCAGAATGTTATGGTATCTATTATACAGGTATATTTTCTCTAATAGAAAACCATGTTATCCCTGAGTGATATAGGCTGTTTGCTCAGGTGCATGAGCAGCATGAGGAAAGCCATGGGTAGAAAACTAAATTCACTTACCGCCATCTTTAATCCGATGACACTTGAAAGCATACTTCTTTTTCTGCACCTCAGGATTGCTATCTAAGTATTCTACGGCCACTCTCCCTTCTATGGAGCTGAGCACATAACCCTGCTTGTTGGGGAACACCCGGATGCACCGCGTTTGGTACTTGAGGGATGACTCCCGGCGCTGGTTAACGTGTCCCATGTTACGAACGTCCCAGACGAAGATTTTTCGACCTGATGTGCCAACTACGAACTTCTCACCTACTATGCTCATTGTGTACACCTGAAACATTTTATATTTTAATTAATAGTCTGCCGTTCACTCTATAGGCTACTTGACTACTACTGGGAAATAATTCTAACGTATTGTCTGATAACAATAATGCAAACTGTAATTAATATTTCTTCAAGGCCAGTCGTATTAGTTATAAAAACTAATTTTAAAGTTTGAATAAATAATGGCGCGCCAAAACGATAATCTATGTCATGGCTCCCGTGCTCTGAGCAATGACGTCACACGCCACGACCACACCTAACAAGAAGAACTCATTGACTCTGTAATAGTGTGACGTCACCAGCGATCCTATCCAAACGCAGAGCGTTTTCGGTCACGTGATCATATATAAAAAATGTGTAATTTAAATCCCGTTTTTTTACCTAAAATAGGCATATTTTTAATAAAAATCACCTGATTACGCTTTGTTACGTTGTCACTGACTAGGATGAAAACAATTTGGAACTTATTTTTAATGTAGTCAAATAGCCTATTGTTTGAATTGTAAATACTAGCTATAATTTGTTTCTATTATTTTTACTTTCTTTGTTAATAAAAATAAATTATGTTGGAATGAAATTATTGCAAAATTTAGTTTCGGCAAACGTAGTGTAGGACGCCCTCCGACCAGGTGGTATGACGATTTGCGAAAGACTGCTGGCAGATGCTGTATGCGGCAAGCTGAAGACAGGGCGCTATGGCGCTCATTAGGGGAGGCCTATGTCCAGCAGTGGACTAATATAGGCTGATGATGATGATGATGTATATTATGTGTATCTAAGCTGAAATAAACATATTGAATTGAATAGACCTTCTTTCAGGTAAGCTAAGTCACTCCCAAGTATTTCTAAGCAAGAATAGTACAACATATCTTTACAGGGTGGATTTTTGAGATGGGACAGTAAAGGAAATTTTCGTTTGGAACCTCCCTTACCCGGTTTAGAAGACTATAATTTTTTTAGAGAAATTTTCATCAATTCAGTTTTCCAAAAAAAAAATTAACTACTTTAGCTCCTTTTTTTGATGCTAATAGCTACCCTATTTCTACTTGGAATAGGTACTAAAAAAGTTAGAAATCCCAAAAAACTTTTCCCATGCATTTTATGAGGAGTCTAAGAGTAATTAAATTAATAAAAAAAAGTTTGCTGGTACAAAGGTTTGATAGAAAAAATCAAACAAAAATAAAAAAGACTGAAATACATTACCAAAATTTCACATGATGCCTAAGCATTTCTGATTCAAGTTAAAGTTCAAGTTCATTTATTCATTTGTGATACACAGGTATTACAGGGATGTTCACATATAAAAATAAGAGCACTGTGATCTGCCATTAGGTACAAATTTAAACACAATTAGAAATACAATCAAAATACAATAATAGTGAAACAAGGTTAAGTTTTAGGAATTGAAGAATTGAAAATAATGTGTTTAACAATTTTAAAATGAGTATCAACTTCATCCCTACTCTACATAATATCAGTCTGTTCAGTTTTATTTTTCTTATTTCAGGTTCACATGGTTTTCGAAGCAGCCATGATTTCCTACAAAATGTATGGGAAAGTTTTTTGCAATTTCTGACTTTTAGTACTCCAATCTCAGTTGGTCTGATAGAACTTTTTGATCAGTATAAGAAACAGGATTCATTGGGTTCAAACTAATTTTCTGTGTAAAATGGTCATTTTCTTGCAACTGAATGGTGATGAAAATTTATCTAAAAATTATGAATAGTCTTCTAAGACCATTTTCTGGTAGCTACATAGGATACAGTATCTGCCCTGACTGTTCCATCTCAAAAATCCACCCTGTATAAATTTACAGAGTGGTATCAACATTTACCCTCTCATTCCCCTGGTTATAAGTCCCCACACAGTTGGGCACCCTACTATCCCACATCTTCACCGTCCCGTCCCAGCTGCCAGTGAGTACAGCATTCACATCTGTTGCATACTCCACACAGCGGATAGCACCCTTGTGTTCACCCAGTGTAGTCTCCGAGGTAGCATTCAGGTCATACATTTTCAGTGTGTTGTCCAGGCCTCCACTGTATGAATGCACTGCGTCCTGAATTGAAATGGCACATTTATCACATTTGCTGGTCTAAGCCACCCATTTATGATGAATATGATGGATAGAATAGGGAGTTGGTGAACCAACCAGTTAATTAGATTTGTAGTAATATTTTGACAGATTGGTGAAGAAGCATCAGAAGCATGGTCTATTCTCAAAATACTTACTCGAAAACAAACGTCCATGACGGGCAACTCATGACTGTACTTGTGCCGTTCAATGTTCGAAGTGACATCGTAGAGCCTCACTGTGCAGTCCCAAGAAGACACAAGCAGGTATTGGCTGGATTTCGGTGCGAATTTCACACTTGAAATAGCGTCCTCCGGCAAACTCTTTAGTTTGAATTCTGTGCGGGACTCCGCCACCCGCGTGACTGTCATTGTGGAAGCAATTTTGTAGGAAAATAAAGTTAAAGCTTAACTAAAAATTGGGCCGTGAGGCTAATTATTCTCCTTTGAATTCGAAAAATGCGTTTTCTTTTCAGGAAGGAGAAGGAAACAAAACAGCCAAACAGTAGGCCAAAGCGGGGGGGGCGGCGGGCGAACGAGCCAGCGACACACAGCGACATACAAAACGCTTCTTCTTCTTGCCTTTGACTCTTACAATTTCGTGGTTTTGACAAGTTTGACAATAACATAGACACAGCGAACGTTTGATTACGTCAGAGTGAACGCAGCCAAACTGAAAATTACAAAAAACTACTACTAAAACCCCACTAAACCTAAAAATATTTTAAAACTAGCTTTATATTATATGATTTTTGAAGACGTGTTTTCTAACAAGTTATTTAATCAATTAATCAAACCATGAAAAACCAAAATGTGATAGAACTCATTTTGTACTATATTTTGTTTTTCATCTGTGGTATATAAAATATGAACGCAGTCATAAAATTGACATGACATGTTTTTGATGAGGTGTGAATGTTGAATCGTAGAAGGAAATATACGTCTCGTAAAAATGATTTCAATAAAATCTGCAGTTCTGTAACGTTTTGTGATGTTACTTTTGTGCCACTTTTTGAAGAAAACATAGTTCTATGAAAATATATTATCAGTGTTTACACATTAGCCTAAATGTCTACGATACCACCGCGATTCTGAGTGGATTCCGATAGGTTGGAACCAATGGAGTGATTTACTACTGAATTAACGATGCAAACCAACTTGAAAACTAAAGAAATGTTTATAGTAAGGGCATTGGAAAAGATCCTGGCCGACAAGGATATCAAAAGGTCCTATCATAGCCAGCTGAAAAAATCTTGTGAAGTTGCTTTAGGTAAGCCCTGACATCTTGGTTCACAGCACCAATACATACCATTTAGGTATATCTACCTACTACCACTAATTAGGTTAAATGAAATATAATTTAATAGTTGTATCATTGTTGGTATATTAGTGAAGGTATGTTGACCTTGAAGCTCATTGGATACCTACATGTTTAGCTTATCAGATTAGAGGCTATTTGATTCTACTTTCAACTGTTGTAAACTACAATTGCTCTCAAATGCCATTCATGTGTAAAACCACCAACTAGATCCACCAGTACCACCTTCTATATATTTTGCCTTCCTCTATGTGCAAACCAGTTTTCAAAAGTTTACATAACAATATTTAAAATATGTGGACACTATGGATAGTGAAAGTTTCTCTAATCGATTGTATAATTTTTAAAGTAAACACCTAATCTTATCTTGGTTCGTTTAATGGTATACTTAGGCACACATTTCCTGTTCTGTATTTCAACTCATGTGAGCATACCATACTTACTTACATTTTTTGTTATATTATTTTTATTTTCAGAGGAAATTAAAGCTGAACTTAAAAATGGAGGTCAATTGGAACAAGCTGACAGCCCAACATCAGGAACCCTGCCATTACCAAAGAATGATGCATCGAACATCATTACGGCAGAAAAGTACTTCTTACCTTTTGAGCTTGCATGCCAGAGCAAGGCAGCCCGGATAGTGGTCACAGCCCTCGACTGTTTGCAAAAGCTGATAGCTTACGGCCATCTCACTGGAAACATTCCTGATTCCACCACCCCAAGGAAACTCCTCATAGACAGAATAGTGGAGACAATCTGCAGTTGTTTCACCGGCCCACAGACCGATGAAGGAGTCCAACTACAAATAATAAAAGCCTTGCTTACTGTCATCACAAGTCAACATGTAGAAGTTCATGAAGGAACAGTTCTATTGGCTGTCAGAACTTGCTACAACATCTACTTGGCAAGCAAAAACCTAATCAATCAGACCACTGCTAGAGCCACACTCACCCAAATGTTAAATGTAATCTTCACCAAAATGGAAAACCAAGCTTTAGAAACAGAAGATATAAATGAGGATGACAGAAAAAGTCATGAGGTTGTGCAACACAAGATCCCTAATGGCAAAGTAGTGTTAGGGGAAAGCCACTATGTTACTGAAGGAGAAAGCAATGATATGGAATCACCACAGATAGATCAACCAGATGATATACTGGAAGCTAAAATAATTGCTAAGCAAATAGTAGATTCAGTGATAGATAATGCTATTGATATTGCTATTAAAAAGAGCACAGAGCAATTACCTAATGGTCCTGACAACAATGAGAACCCATCAGATTCCCATGACAGTGGGAGTGTTTCTCAGGAAAGTAATGGGCAGACCCCTGCAGAGGATTCACTGAAGAGAGTGCCGTCCCAGGAGAGCATGGATGTAGCTTCAGAGAATGACAACTCAGTCACAGCCAAGTTTACTCATGTACTGCAGAAGGATGCCTTCCTGGTGTTCAGAGCACTCTGCAAGCTCTCCATGAAACCCCTGCCTGAGGGAACACCGGACCCCAAGTCCCATGAGTTGAGATCTAAAATTCTCTCCTTACATTTGCTTCTCTCAATTCTCCAAAATGCTGGACCAGTGTTCAGAAACAATGAGATGTTCATAACAGCAATCAAGCAGTATCTGTGTGTTGCTCTGTCCAAGAACGGCGTTAGTTCCGTGCCTGAAGTTTTCGAGCTGTCGCTCGCCATATTCCTAGCTCTGCTACAAAACTTCAAAGTTCACCTCAAAAAACAGATTGAGGTGTTCTTCAAAGAAATCTTTATGAACATTTTGGAGACTTCTAGTTCTACTTTTGAGCATAAGTGGATGGTCATACAGGCTCTCACGAGAATTTGTGGCGATGCCCAAAGCGTCGTAGACATTTACGTAAACTACGATTGCGACTTATCTGCCGCCAATCTATTTCAGCGATTAGTCAACGATGTCTCTAAGATCGCCCAAGGTCGGCAGGCCTTGGAACTAGGCGCGACGCCGAATCAAGAGAAATCAATGCGTATCCGAGGTTTGGAATGCCTTGTTTCGATTTTGAAATGTATGGTGGAGTGGAGCAAAGAGCTCTATATCAATCCAAACCTACAGACTACCCTGGGCGAGAGAACAGTGAAGGAAGATACAGACCATCACAGCATCAAATCTCATGGAGGATCCAGCCTGAGCCTGATCTCCACAGGATCTAGTAATATTGGAAACAGAGAAACGCTAGATTCCCCTGAACAATTTGAAGTCTTAAAACAACAGAAAGAAGTTTGGGAAACTGGTATTGATTTATTCAATAGAAAACCTAAGAAAGGTGTGGCATTTTTACAAGATCAAAACTTACTGGGCACTTCTACAAAAGAAATCGCGGAATGGCTCTTGAGCGATGAAAGATTGGATAAAACATTTGTTGGGGAGTTTTTGGGAGAAAACGACGATCATTCCAAAGAAGTCATGTATGCCTATGTGGACGCTATGAACTTCGCGAATATGGACATAGTGGCCGCGCTAAGGTACTTCCTCGAAGGTTTTAGACTTCCTGGCGAAGCGCAGAAAATCGACAGGCTAATGGAAAAATTTGCATCGCGCTACTGCGAATGCAACCCCAGTAACACCCTGTTCACGAGCGCAGATACCGTCTACGTGTTAGCATTTTCCATTATTATGCTCACAACTGATTTGCATTCGCCGCAAGTCAAGAACAAGATGACAAAAGAGCAATACATAAAACTGAATAGCGGTATAAGCGACAATAACGACTTGCCTCGAGAATACTTATCGACGATCTATGACGAAATCGCCGGCCATGAGATCAAAATGAAAAACACGTCGAAACCGGGGAAAACTTTATTCTCCAATGAGAAGAAACGAAAATTGATCTGGAATATGGAAATGGAGCAGATATCGACCGCCGCTAAGAACTTGATGGAATCTGTGTCCCACGTGCAGACTCCGTTCACGACAGCCAAACACATGGAGCATGTGAGGCCTATGTTTAAGATGGCTTGGACTCCCTTCCTGGCGGCTTTCTCGGTAGGGCTTCAAGATTGTGATGATCCTGAGATTGCATCTCTATGTTTGGACGGGATCCGGTGCGCCATTCGTATCGCCTGCATATTCCACATGTCTCTAGAGAGAGACGCGTACGTGCAAGCGCTCGCGAGGTTCACGCTCCTCACGGCCAACTCGCCCATCACCGAAATGAAAGCGAAGAACATCGACACAATCAAAACATTGATAACCGTCGCACACACTGATGGCAACTACCTAGGATCTAGTTGGCTAGATATCGTTAAATGCATTTCGCAGCTCGAATTGGCCCAGCTGATAGGAACGGGCGTGCGGCCTCAGTTCCTGTCCGGATCGGGAATCAAGCCGCAACCGGATTCCTTGAAGTTCAGCTTGATGTCTTTGGATCCGAGCGTCAAGGAGCACATCGGAGAAACGAGCTCGCAGAGCGTAGTTGTGGCTGTCGACAGGATATTCACAGGCTCCACGAAACTAGACGGAGATGCCATCGTAGACTTCGTGAAAGCTTTATGCCAAGTCTCACTCGACGAACTCAGCCATCCCACGAATCCTCGAATGTTTTCACTTCAAAAGATAGTTGAAATATCCTACTACAACATGGGCCGTATCAGATTGCAGTGGTCGCGAATATGGCAAGTGCTCGGTGATCACTTCAACAAAGTAGGCTGCAACACGAACGAAGATATATCATTCTTCGCCGTTGATTCACTTAGACAACTCTCCATGAAATTTATAGAGAAAGGAGAGTTTGCAAATTTCAAATTCCAAAAAGATTTCCTGAGGCCATTCGAGCACATCATGAAAAAGAACAGTTCACCGACGATACGCGACATGGTGGTGCGATGCATCGCGCAAATGGTAAACTCCCAAGCTCACAACATACGATCCGGGTGGAAGAACATATTCTCAGTATTCCACTTGGCCGCGAGCGACCAAGACGAAGCGATCGTCGACCTAGCATTCCAAACGACCGGCAAGATCATAACCGATCTGTACGAGAGACAATTCCCGACGATGATCGATTCTTTCCAAGATGCCGTAAAGTGTTTATCGGAGTTTGCTTGCAACGCGAAGTTTCCGGATACGTCGATGGAGGCAATACGTCTTGTGAGGTCGTGCGCCTCAGCGGTCGGCGCGGCACCGCAGCTCTTTGTGGAGCACGCGGGGCTCGAGGGCGAGCCCGGGGCGCCCGAGGAGGACCGCGCCTGGCTACGAGGCTGGTTCCCCCTTCTCTTCTCACTCTCCTGCGTTGTCAGCCGCTGCAAGCTCGACGTACGCACCCGAGGTCTCACCGTCCTCTTCGAGATCATCAAAACGCATGGCGAATCCTTCCGGCCCCACTGGTGGAAAGACCTCTTCAATATCCTATTCAGGATATTTGATAACATGAAGCTTCCCGAGCACCAGCTGGAGAAAAGCGAGTGGATGACGACGACGTGCAACCACGCTCTGTACGCCATCGTAGATGTCTTCACCCAGTATTTCGATGTACTTGGCACGTTACTACTTGAACAGTTGTACGCGCAATTGCACTGGTGTGTACAACAAGACAATGAGCAGCTGGCGCGGTCGGGAACTAACTGCCTGGAGAACTTAGTCATCTCCAACGGGGCAAAGTTTACGGACGCCACGTGGGCCAACACCTGTCAGATCATGCTGGATATATTCAACAGCACGCTTCCTGGAGCGCTGCTAACCTGGCGGCCAGACGACGCGGACGATGAAGCTCCTCCTGGCAGACACGGAATACTAAAAAAGCCGCAAGGTGGAGATGAAATCAAGTCAACAAATCGTGTCTTCAATGGTTTATTAATCAAGTGTGTTGTACAACTAGAGCTGATTCAAACCATAGACAATATTGTATTCTACCCGGCAACGTCTCGCAAAGAAGACGCGGAAACGCTAGCTCTAGCAGCGGCTGAGCTCGCGGGCGGAGCGCCGTCGCCCGGGCAGGCCTGTCAGAGGGAAGAACAAGGCATGTACAGACTTCTGAGCTCCCCGCATCTGCTACGCTTAGTTGACTGTCTCCTCTGCAGTCACCGCTTCGCAAAAACATTCAACACCAACAACGCCCAACGAAACGTGCTCTGGAAAGCAAATTTCAAAGGATCAGTCAAGCCGAATATGCTAAAGCAGGAAACGCAGTCCCTAGCATGCGTTCTACGGATACTATTCAAGATGTACAGTGACGAGGCGCGGCGGGACCATTGGCCGGTTGTCCAGAACAGTCTCGTTGGCATTTGCTGCGAGGCGTTGGAGTATTTCGCCGGGGTCACGAATGAGGCTCACCGGGACGCCTGGACATCCATCCTGCTGCTGATTCTCACGAGAATACTGAAGATGCCAGATGAAAGAGTAAGTTACCTTTTAAATGATTACTTATATCGGGTGTTTATCGCGTCATATTCATTAATGACCTTTTTCATCTATAAGAGGACGTTAGCAGCGTAGGTAGGTACCTACTTTGTTTTTAGTACACTCCTACTGGTCACGTATGGCTGCTGGGCAGAGAATAAAGGTCGGTAACGAAAATGAAGGGCCAAACTTTCAGTGAGGGCTTAGCTTTGATCACAGGAGAAAAATATTTTTTTCAAATCCCGTCTTACTCAATGTTTTATTGCTTGCATGTACAAATAGGTCTTATGATAAAATAACAAATGTCCAACATGCACCCTCCAAGGGCACGGCAATATTAGTCTTATTTTCGATAATATAAAAACTAAATGATCAGAGGACTGCAATAACTGATGTACCTATGTGCTTTATTGTCATGGATCCGAGGAAAAATGCATTTGTGGTACTACCTACCGCATCTAAGGCACGTCGTCCTCTCCGACGCGACGAAGGTATTTTGTGTTTTATAGGGGATAAACAGTTACCTTAGCTTTTTTATATTTTTTTCACTGACCATAAGAACATGCATCAGTCTAGCGGTTTTTTTTTTCGAAAACTAAATGTCGCGTGTTTTTAACGTTATTCCAGTGTTCTGTGATCGAAGCCCCCCCCCCCTTAAAGTTTGATCCTTAGTTTTTGTAACACACTGTATATCAATACTAACAGGCCTCCAAAAATGTCTCCAATGTCTATTCATACTTATGGTACTGCTAATAAGTAAGCCTAGCTAGCTGTAAGCGATGCTTATAATATGTATAATATCGCCGCCGGGTCGTAGAATCAGCCCGTTTGTACAATGGGTAGTCCGACGGCACCATTCTAAATAGGTACTTAGTAATAAACAGGCAGAGTTAGCGCTAATCTATGCATAAGACCTACCGTGTTAGGTACCTACACCTACTATTATTCGTTTTATGCTCACTATCACCACATAATACCTGTAATGCTATCATAAGCCTTATGATGGTTATATCTCTAACCATATCTTTAGGGGCCATGCATAGAGAGATTCGACCCAGGGATCCTGGACGTTTTTCAATCCCAAAAATTTCGGGATTACGTTTGGCCCGGGGTTTTATTTTTATTATACATACAAAACTACCAGAACACCCTGAACAAATATCTGCAGATCGTACAAATTGTCCCGAGGTGGGAATCGAACCCGCAACCTTCTGCGTCGCAGGAGGACGTTCGCCCACCGCGCCACAGAGGTCGTCAATAATAATTACATCACAATCACACTAATTTACATTATATAATTTAGTGTGATGTGAGAGTGTGATGTATCAGGTATTATCAGTTAACCTTCAATATGCATGACAAAAGCTTTTCTAGGCTGACTAGGCCTCCCTCCCTGCTTCACGGTCGAGAGCTGCTGCTGTTGTGGACAGATCCTTGTTAAGGAATAGCTTATCAGGATAGACTAGTTCAGTAAAGTTGTGTGTTGTTTCAGTTTGCGGCGCACGTATCCAGCTACTACCCGCTGCTGTGCGAAGTCACGTGCTTTGACCTGAAGCCCGAGCTGCGCTCCGTCCTACGCCGGGTCTTCATCCGAATCGGACCAGTCTTTAACATCGTCGCGCAGTAGCGCACCAACCGTACCTAACACATGGCCTTATAGATTCCTAGGATAAAGTATGACTTTGATGTTAATGTTAAAACAAACATTTCGTTAATTCCTTAAATTTTAATGTTTGACAGCAATCAGTACTTCAGTAGTATTAAAAGTGATCTATGTATAGGGTGTAGTCTTATAATTTATAATTTGATTTATCGGTTAAATAAAATTGTATAAACAAAGTTATATCTATAAATTATTCACTATAGTTTATTCTGTATATTTGAAAGTTTTAATATAATGTGGAGCTGAATTCACTCGCCGCCGTTAGATCGCTTACAGTTTAATTTTTTGGCTAGACTGATTGAACTGTGATTCTGAAATTATTTCCACAGCTTATCATCTTAACATTTACTTTGAGTGACTTCAGAACTCGCACGCTAACTGATTATTAATAATAATTCCTTGAAATAAAAATCACTAAATTACTTTGTTTTTGATTAAACAATTTTCAGGCCCTCAATGGCACGTTCCAGAGAGTCGACATCCCAGATAACTAGCTGGCCATCTAGGCCTGAAGTGCTGAACTTCTTGATTTGAGTCTTATTGCCCTTGAAGGGGCTGATGCAAGTGATAGCGTTCTGATGTATGGAGTCGAGGAAAGTATCATTAGTCTCAATACGAGCCTGTCGGTCCAGCGACTGGAACTTCTTCATAGCAGAGAGTCCTCCAGATTCCTTCCTCTGGGTATTGTCTAGTTTCGCGACGAACTTTATTCCGTCGTCGTCATGGCAGTACAGCAATGGAATGCAGCTGTGTCCTGCAGCTATCAGGGAATTATTAGTAATCCAGGTGCATCCCAGGAATGGAAGATATTCAGTCTTTAGTTTGTAGACAGCTTTACCTTGAGTAGCATCTGCTACATTTATGGAGCTGTCATGTCCCACCCAGGCAACTTTATTGCCATCAGCTGAGAATGAAACACTGTGCACCCAGCCGCCACCTGATGGGGTGTTGGGGAATTCAGCCAACAGTTGTCCCAGGGGCAGCTTAGAGCCCCAGACATTGGGGCCGGGCTGGTCCTCGATATCCTTGATGTAGGCAGAGAACACTCTCACCTTGAAGTCAGCAGAGCCAGCCACCAGCAGGATGTTATTAGGGTGCCAGTCAAGAGAGGTCACAGTAGACCGGATGGGCTTCTTGATATGTTTGGATACCCACCAGTTGTTTTCTTTCTCAAAGTAGCAAATAGAGATCAGTCTGGCTCCTGAGCCGACTGCAAACTTGTTCTCCATGGGGGACCACTTGACGCAGGTCGCCGCGCGGTTGATACGGAGCAGTACCAGGGTCGTGCTCCACTTGCCATCTTCTCCCTGGGTCCAGACATAGGCATTGCGGTCAACTGAACAAGTTACAATGCGGTTGGTGTTTGGAGCCCAGTCTATGCCCATCACCCTGAGGTCATGCTCCACTAGGTTATTGGTTTGCTTCCAATCGTTCCCTTCCTTTTCATAGATATGAACCTCATTGTTATTAGGAGAGAATGCAATTTCTGAAATTTTACAAAAGCCAGAATAATAATGTCTTTTTCTTACAATGCAGCTTAAAATTTTTGGGGCTGTTTTGCATACTTACGGGTTCTATCTTTATTCCAAGCATGAACAGTTATTGGGGCGCATGAGTCACCAAAAGTTAATGTTTGCGACATAGTGCCTGAAACACAAGGAAGACATTCTTGAACTCACGGGACATATTATAATTATACAACCGTGTTATTATCATACTAATTAAAGTAATTTGTACCTTGGAAATGTAGATTCTGATGAAAATTATGAAGTCACGCCCCGGTGGGTAATCGAACTTTTGAAAAGGGGTTATTCGCGGACTCTGGGCAGTCAACACGAATTCCTGAAACAGATTGAAAAGGTTATCGAAAATACGTCGAAAACTTTATCAACAAGGAGTGCTCCTTGTTGAAACGAAATTTATTACAGGATTCTCTAAAACTCACATCAACAAAGTTATTTAGGAGTTATTAGAATTATTCAACTTCTTTTCTGGGAGCGACGCTGCTTTTCGCCGTTTTCGCTACGACGCGACGGCGCGGCGACGACGACGCGACGACGCTGCCAGTGTCTGTAAGAAAAGAAGTGTCGTGAACGTAGATTTTGTACAAGATGGTTGGCATGCGTGGCCCCTGGCCGTAGATGGATTATTTTACCTAGATGGTTGGCATCGTGGCCGCAAAAAGGGACAGAGTATACGAAGTGGTGCTGCCATGAAATTTTTTCACCATGACTTTTCGGTTTCAGGTTTCAGGTTCGTAATTTTATGTCTTTGCTTTTTGCTTTATAGTGCGTTACTCGCACTGGGTAAATCTTCTACGAAAACTTTTTAATAATATCCCAAAAAATTTCGATTTTGGCAGGATTCTATGTCTTGTTGGTGGTATTTTAGTATAATACATCACTAAATTAGGTACCTACGTATGCGGGAATAGGTAAACTTTTAATTTAATGAGCATAGAAATAAAACAACTAGGTATCAATGTTGAGTTTCGTTTAAATTTATTACCACCGCCACATAATACGAGCTACGTGTAAGTAGATATCATTTTAAATACTAAAACATATACAAAAAAAATGTCATTTTGAAAATAATATTTTTTCTAGAGAATCAATTCCAACACTAACCAGGCACAGACTTACAATAAAAATTGCACTTTGGAAATCACATTTATTGTAAGTTATTAAATCTTACACATAAAGTATTGCTAAGTTAAGACAATTTTAATACTAAATTCAAAAGTGCTTTTAAATTATACTTCAGGTAAAAAGTGCAGCGAAAACCAAATTAAATTACACTTTTTACTCCTTAAACACAATATTACCTACGTCCTTACCTATGTATCCAAATATTTTATTTTCTGTTATAATTATTATGTAATAATGGCCAGTCTTTAAGACGATTATATTAATATTTATTCTCCACAAATTATAGGATCACAAATCAATCAGTCTTTATTTCTATCAAAGAGCCTTAAGGCGAATTGTAAGGGTAAAAGACGAAAACGACGTCTTTTTGGGCAATGTTTCTGACGAAAATATAGATCGTGAACGTTTGAAATTTATATATCCGATAACACATATCTTAAAGTATCTAGTGCCGGTTCCAAATGCTTGCCGGTAGTTATAGTTAGCACTCAGAACAAGGTTGAAGTAACAATATCTTCAGATTAATGAGCACACTTTTTGACGGTGTGTCTTATTCGTTTACTACCAAACTAAGTATAGTTATTTCTATAGCTCGTACGCTTCTATTGCCGGTCCATTTGTTTTCAAATGAAGTCAAAATAAGGAGTTTTAACGTAAAAACTATTTGCGCCTATTAAAACATCACTCTCCCACAAACGTTTGCTCGCAAAATATGATCAGGCAATGTTGTAGTACCAACAACTGACGAGGGAGGGCGCGGGCTCGCGGGCGACACGGGGCGCGCGGCGCGCGCTATGAGAAAACGCGACGTTGCAAGCTCTCTACCTACCGGTGCGGTGGCCGCGGCGGCCGTACATACCGCCGGCTCGCACTATGAGCGACGTTGCCAGATCTTGCTTTAGTACCAGTATGTGTATTGCTTAGAGTAACTAAACGTGTATTGTATGATCGCGCGCGTGAGTCTCACTCAAGCAGTTTCTAAAAGTACATTTCATTTTCCAAAATTCTGTGTTGTTGTTTGTATCGAGTATTTATTCTGGAGTTGTGTTTTAGTCTATAAGTATATTATGGGAAATAAACCTGGACAGAAACGTCGAGTTCCATCGAAGTGGTTGCGAAAATGTAGATCACGGCATGCAAATGCTTTAAAAGCACAAGTTCGGCAAATGGGTGATGCTATTGAGTAAGTAACCTATCTTGTACTATGCTATACCTGTAATAAATACCTAATTGTTTAGTCTTCATAATCAAGTTGTCAGGCATAATCTAATATCGATGCATCGATGCATGGAGTAGAGTAGTGCCGTTACAGAGGCTTTTGTAAATTCCTTTTATTCCTTTACTACTTAGGTAGGTTGGTACCTAGCCAATACTGTGTAGTACCTAACTCTTGATTTTTACTCATTCAAATAACGATTTTCGCATCCCAATTAACCCTCATTTTTAGGGGTCCGTACCCAAAGGGTAAAACGTGACCCTATTACTAAGACTCCGCTGTCCGTCTGTCACCAGGCTGTATCTCATGAACCGTGATAGTTAGACAATTGAAATTTTCACAGACTCTGTCTTTCAGTATTTCTGTTGCCGCTATAAAAACAAATACTAAAAAACAGAATAAAATATATATTTAAGGGGGCTCCCATACAAAAATCGTAATTTTTTTGCTCGTTGTTATAGATAACAGTAACCAAGTGCGAGTCAGACTCGCGCACAAAGGGTTTCGCCTACTTCTACTTACTGTTTTTTTCGCGCAAAGCACTACTATGTCCCTTAGAGAATGTTTTTTCTTGCAGGCCAATAAATATATTTATTTCTTTATTTTTCAGTAAAAGAAGATAAAGGGTTCCGGTAAATTACTTCTTTCCAGATCAACTTACCACGTCATAAGTACCAACCTCTTACCTAGCGCTGAAAACAAAGATGAATAAAAATAAAAACGCCAAGTGCGACTCGCACTCGCGCAACGAGGGTTCCGTAACTAAACATCATATTAATTATATAAATAAAAGAACTTGATTCTTGCCCAATATCATGATTCTAGCCCTATAGGTTTTGGTCCATGGCGAGGCTTACCAAGGCTTACTACAAAATATCAGATAATTTAGAAGATAAAAAAGCTTGGGACGGGTTTTGCTCCAACTCGAAAAATAACAACTAACTGGCTAAAGGTTTCTTAGTCGCTTCTTTACTTAAGTCTTCATACCGAAGCGACAGAAATCAAAAGTACCACTTTATTTCCGTGTCAGCGTTTTAATTTAAGAAGTTGACCTTTTCTAAGTGTACATTTTTGTATTTATGGAAATAAAGAATTTTTGATTTTGAATTTCTGTGGTATTGTAGCTCCCAAACGTATGGAACGGTCTCAATTAAATCTGGTATAATAAAGTGGTACTTTTTTATTTTAAGAATTTTACCTTTTCTTGGTGTACATTTTTGTATTAATGGAAATAAAGAATTTTTGATTTTGATTCTTTTGTTGGTGGTTATAATTATGATAAATAAATAAATGATGTGAATTTTAACACGTTTCTGAAAAAAGAGGGTTGACAGACGGACAACAAAGTGATTCTATACGGGTTCCTTTTTTTCTTTTGAGTTACGGAGCCCTAAAAATGACAAGATAGTGATTTTATATTTTCATGCAGAGTGTATTCATCAATATTAATAAAAACTTAACTAGTATAGGCTGATGATGATGATGATGATAAATAAAAACTTAAAAAAAATTTGTTTCATAAAATTCGTTTTACTAAAATACTGTTACACCTATGCAGTTTACAGATAAAAACGTAGATATTTTGTTTAGTAATGTTTTAATCCTAAGCCTTACCATTCTCTACACATATAATATTTTGATACAATTACTCCTTTGAACTGTTTCTCTCAAGGATCTCTCTGTTCGCAATTACTCTATGATACGTACTACACTTGTGCGCGCCATCTAACGGCAGTGGAGCGTATTATTTGGATAGGGTATATCGACTAAGGTTCCAGGACCGCGCGCGCTCGGTTTTTTGAATCGAAAACATGCACTCCTTGCTGCATAGATGGCGCGGGGGTGTCCCGCTCGGCTGCCAAATGCGCAAGGTCATTTGCCTTACTATTCGTCTTAATCAAAATATTTCTACCTATAGCTAAGTACCTGCCTACCTAACAAATAAATAATAATATTAGTACTACTTGTACTACTAGTAGTACTTGATACTATTTTATAAAATACCATGCACTTAATAAATAAAATTGTATTTCTCTTACAAACTCAAAGTTTTCATGATTTTCCTCACATACCTTTTCCGTAGTATTTATCTTACATGCTGAAATAAAATATTGAAGCTTTAATATGAAAATTATAAATAGTACTAAAGTAATAGTATTAAAAATAGTAAGTAATATTATAAACACCAAATCCCAATACAATTTAAATGTTTTCTTTTTAGTATTTGATTAATAGGTAGACTACACAATACAAAGTAGGTATTTTTTTAATTGAAATCTGAAACAGTCTTTCACCAATCGTAGCACTCAGAAATTCTTTTTATGTACCTATTTATTTATTTTACTTACCAGTTTTGGAACGGCATAAGGGAACAGACACGTTCGCGTTTCTTTGTCTTCTTGTCCAAGATTTTCATGAAAATGTTTGCATAAATTATCAAATATTTTTGGGTTCCCAATTTTTGCGACCCGTGGCTTCTATCTTAAGCAGACGTAAATCATGGTTTTCGGGAAATCTGTAACAAACAAAAACATATTTGAAGAATGTATGTAGATGTAGGTATTCATATCACAATGCGCTACGATATTTGGGGAATTTTATTATCGAGTGCAGGCAACCCAAAATTTTCGTAATTTTAGGTTATATTTAATAGAATTATCATAAACCATAGTATTTGACAGGGCGCTATGGCGCTCATTAGGGGAGGCCTATGTCCAGCAGTGGACTGATATAGGCTGATGATGATGATGATAGTATTTGAGTCTTGTCTGTACGGAAATCTATGAAACTATAAATTTTGAACTTTTACTTACGATTGGAATGACGAATTCGGCACTTGAGAACAACATATACCTACTATGTGATGTGCCCGGCATATTTGTTTAGCTCTTTTAAGAGCTTAGTAGTTAATAGTATTCTAATCTGTGATTGGATAATTTATGCTGTCGGACGAATTTATGCTAAATTATCCACTTAATGAAAATGATACTAGAGAGGGACAGCAGCTGCCCCTCTTACTTTAGGGGTCTATTATAGCCAAAGCTGTGTGAAGTGTGTTCACTGATAGGTAATAAATTTGTGTGATGGATGTCGTAATTTTCATTTTCATTAAAAAAGCCAGCTTGGCTTCTGGTTGTTACTGTGGGGCAGCACAGTAGATGTCGAAAGAGCATTTAAAATTCATAAAATATGCCTCAGAGAGATAAACAGGTCTTGGTTCCTTGATAGTTGCAAGCCTCTCTTCAAGAACTGTAGGATGCTATATCTTGCATGTATGTATATTAAGGAAATTAGTGTAGGTACATATTTGTAAAATCTCATTCAACCTACTATCAAAAACGTAGCATGTGATAATCCGGCAAAAAAGGCCAATAACATTTTCATCCTAACTCTCCTGATCCTTATCCTGTTTTTTCTCGTATACAGGGTGGAAAGAATCTATGGGCCCTGGAGGGGAACTACCTTAAATCCCTTAGTTAGCTCATTTTACTGAAAGGAAACATTCCTTTATTTTTAAAATAAACATAATTGCATTCAAAGATCTTCTAAAAATTCCTTGTCTCATCTGGGAATCGAACCAACTAAAAATTTAAAAAATAAACACTCGCTATTTTATCATGCGAATCAGTAGGATTATTGTTCAGGATAAAAATTGTCTAATAAACATTGGACCTTTCACTAATCTGTTGTATAAGATACACATGAAATCGAATATTTATTACATGTTCTTTATTAACAAAACCTAGTATTGTTCACTTGTAACAAGTAAATGACACGTTAAAATTTTCTTATCTCTAACATCCAAAGACATTGTATGATGAAGAGGCTTGCTAATGTTATTAATTGCTAAGAAGGTACCTTGTTGCACACTTCGATAAGAAAATCGTTAAATGGTTATAATAAACCTATGCACAATTCCTTCTTACATGAGGCGTTCTGACGAAAAGTTTAAAAATGGAGTGTGTTTTTTATCAACTTGCGGCACCAAATTAAAATTTCGAACGATAACTTTCATCATTTTTAGGGTTCCGTGGATCCATCCAAACTTTCGCATTTATTATATTAGTGTGATAGTGTGAATTTTCACTGGTCAATATCTGTGTACTTAAAAATAAAAACATGTTTTGTGTTTTGTTTGTATTGATGATAAAATAAAATGAATAAGACATTATTTCTGTGTATTAGATAAATTATCTGTTATGTTGTTATCCTGAACAAAAATCCTACAGATGCGCATAATAAAATAGCGAGGGTTTATTTTTTTAGTTGGTTCGATTCCCAGGTGAGAAAAGGAAGTTTTAGAAAATCTTTGAATGCAATTATGTTTCTTTTTAAAAATAAAGGAATGTTTCCTTTCAGTTAAATAAGCTAGCTAAAGGATATAAGTTAGTTCCCCTCCAGGGCCCATAGATTCTTTTCAAAAAAAAATCAAAATCAAAAATTCTTTATTTCCATAAATACAAAATTGTACACTTAGAAAAGGTCAAATTCTTAAAATAAAACACTGACACGGAAATAAAGTGGTACTTTTGATTTCTGTCGCTTCGGTATGTAGACTAAAGTAAAGAAGCGACTAAGAAACCTTTAGCCTGTTAGTTGTTATTTTTCGAGTTGGAGCAAAACCCGTCCCAAGCTTTTTTATCTTCTAAATAATCTGATATTTTGTAGTAAGCCTTTTTGCACAGAAAGGTTTTGACAATTTGTTTGAATTTATTTATTGATAGATTTTGCAACTCACTAGGAGTTTTGTTGTAGAAGCGTATACATTGCCCTTTAAAAGATACATTAATCTTGTGAAGCCTGGTTGTGGGCACAGCGAGTTTATGTTTATTTCTAGTATTTATATTATGTATATCGCTATTTTTAGGGAAGCTTTTAATATTTTTATGAGTGTACAATAAGTTTTCATAAATATATTGACAGGGGACTGTCATTATGTTTATTTCTTTGAATTTATCACGCAGGGATTCTCTGGGACCCATATTATAGATTGCACGAACAGCCCTCTTCTGCAGCACAAATACGGTGTTAATATCAGAATCTGCAGGGTTCCCCACAGCAGTATACCATAAGACATAATACTGTGAAAGTAGCTGAAATAAACAAGTTTAGATGTATCCACGTCTGTGAGATGACGGATTTTTTTTACTGCATACGCTGCAGAACTAAGTCTTTTCGATAGCTTATCTATGTGTGGGCCCCATTGAAGTTTATTATCTAAGGTGATTCCTAAGAAAACGGTACTTTCTACAATTTCTAACGTTTCTCCTTTTACGTTTACATCAGCCTTAACTTGTTTAACATTAGGTAGAATAAATCTAATACATTTTGTTTTGGTTTCGTTAAGCAACAGATTATTAACACTAAACCAATGGACTACTTTTGAGATTGCATTATTCACATCGTCAAAATTTGTGTTTTGTCGTTTCATTTTAAAAATTAATGAAGTGTCATCAGCAAACAGTACAATCTCGTGATTATTCTTTACCAGATGAGGCAGGTCGTTAATATAAACTAAAAATAGGAAAGGACCGAGGATAGAACCCTGCGGTACACCCATTTTTTTTTCTCTTTCCACCCTGTATAGTAGGTTTCATAAAAAGTTGTAAATGTTTCCCAATTTTTTTTTCTATTATTATGAACAAAAAAAGTGGCAAATGCTAATACTAGCGAGTCCAAAAAAAAAGGTATATCTCTAGTAGAATCACACAAAAAGAAACAGAGAGGGTCGCGGCGAAAAGCATGCGGCGCCCTATAGAAGAAGTTGAAGTTGAATTGAAACAAAAACAAATATTTTTTCTTGACTGGTTTTGTTTGTTTTGAAGAAATTGTCCTAGTTGCGTCCAACCAAGTGGTTTTATTCACTTTGATCACGATCACCGCGAACAAAAAGTCGAGATATGTCTGGCAACGGTATCTTTCATTCAATGTTTCTTCCCAATCCAAAATCAATCCAGTAGGAAAAATTTCATGTATCTTTTTTCAGGAAGACACCGTGGGAACCGCCGCCACAACCACAATAATTCGATTAAGACAATATCACGGGAGGCTTCGTTAGTGTTGGCTGATGACAACCCTACCTTGGTCATGTTCCAAGACATACAACAGAAACTAACGAGCAGACAAGACCGGCATGAGCGGCTAGTCAAATGTTCCCGAGACGTCACCATTGAGAGCAAGAGGATCATATTCTTGTTACATTCTATAATGAAGTGAGTTGTATCTGGTAGATCCTGAAATTTCGTGTTCTTTTTCCAACCACTCTAGTATGCAGTTGTTGGAGGCTCAAGTCTCAACTGCTGTGATTTACCTTACCTACATTACATATCCCCATGTGTAACTGTTATATGCAGCGTTATGAAACTAGATTTTTCATGGCAATATTTTTCAGTAAAGAAACACTGGAAACTAAATTAGCGGATGCCAAAGACCGCATACAAAAGCTCATAAATGGACCTATAAAGACAATAACTCTGGAGTTAGAGAAGAGTCCCAATTACTTACACAGTCGGGCTGTGACTGCTGGCTTTCAGGAGTACATCGAAGCCAGGACATTCTTATCCTTGATTGAGACCAAAAAGATCATCACATTTGCAGATGTCATTAAAGAACTGACCTTTACCATCACATCAGATGATGGTGTAGAAAAGATACTGGTGACTTTAGTCCCGCAGCTGGATTACATGCTGGGTCTGGCAGACCTCAGTGGGGAGCTGATGAGGCGAGCCATCAACAGCATTTCTAGTGGTGACAGTGTAGATTGCTTCTTTGCTTGTCAGGCTCTTCGAGAACTATATGCAGGGTTCATAGGTAAGGATAGAGTATTATTTTAATGTTCATAACAGCTAGCCTCTTCCTAAATCCTTATTTTTTTTCTACTTTCTTATAAATGGCCCAAGATTTTTTCACAGAAAAATAAGTTTTGTAACAAATTTACTATTCTGTCTGGGTTTCAGAATAAAAAGCTTCGCTTAGTAGTATATAATCTGTGGTATGGCCTTAGTTAGGGGCCATCATTTTCATTAAGATGGGGTAATTTATGGTGTCCCTCTTACTTTATAGGTCTATAGCCAAAGCTGTGTGATTGATTGATCACTGATTGAAAAGTTACAATAACTCTTCAAATTTGTATTGATGAATGTCGTAATTTCAGGCATATTCAATGCAGGCAAGGAACTCGGCCGCAAACTGCCGACCACACGTGCGAACGTGGCCAAGGTGGAGCATGCCGTGTACGCGCTGCGCGTACGCGGCGGCGAGGCTCCCAACACTCTGCTACTGGCTGGTGGCGAGTGGGACCAGAATGTGGGCTCAGATGATGAAGGGCTCTTTTAAAACTTACGACTGACTTCATCACTTCAATTAATCAATGTAACAAGAGCATTTCTTTAGTTAGAACAGCGAGCCGCACTTCTACGTTTAAAAATAGCTAGAATCATCATCAGCCTATATTAGTCCACCGCTGGACATAGGCCTCCCCTAATGAGCGTCATAGCGCCCTGTCTTTAGCTTTCCTCATCCAGCATCTGCCTCCAGTTTTTTGCAGATCGTCAGTCCACTGGTCGGAGAGCGTCCTACACTACGTTTGCCGAGTCGCGGTCAATATCACGCTTACCCGAGCGGTGGTCAGTTCTTTGCAAGATATGGCCAGTCCACTGCCACTTCAGCTTCCTAATTTTTCGAGCTATTTCGATAAGTTTGGTGCTCTCTCGGATTTTTCGTCATGAGAGCGACTTTAAACTGGTGGACCAGCCCTACCGTGAGTGTCCATGTCTCATCTCCGTAGGTCATGACGGGGGAACACAACCAAACTCCCACTTCACGCCTTTGGAGTTTCCCCACTACGAAGGATGTTGTTGAGCAGGTTCTGTAGCTCCTGTATAACAGGGGCTCCTCCTGCCTTCAGAAGCTCTGAAGTTATTCCTTCCTCACCGGGGGCTACTCCATTTTTAAGCTGCCTCAAAGCTAACACGGTCTCGTCTTGACTTATGTCTGGCAGTTCGTCGGTATAGTGGCGATATTATTTATGTATGTATGTACGTTACGATGTAATTCTTGGTCACGTCTCTGTGCCGCTTTCTCACTATCCTGCCGAGCGAACATTACGTTCTTTCTGAGCAATCGTTCAACCAATCATCACATTCATCACTGACGTTTTAACGTAGTGTGCGTTATTCTCTTTCACACGTTACATGTGTAGATACTTATTTTTTTGCCCCTAGTGTTAGATTTAACGCACTGTTTATTTATAGCCGAGGTAATTGAACATTTATTTCCTACGTTGATTGAGTGTTTAAATGATAATTAATAACGATTGTTGTATTAAATGTGATGTAAGATTTAAGTGATGAACAAATAAATGGTAGGTACATTAAACAGTTTAATATTTCTGCAATCCTTTCTTTCCGCTGAGGGCTGTTTGTTCGTGTAATCTCTATTATGGGTCCCAAAGAATCCCTAGGACATGATAAATTCAAATAAGATTGAAGATTCAAGATTTTATTTGCCATCATGTTGTACAATAAAGGTTTTAGAATTAGATAAAGCTTCAACATTAGCCCGGGTGGGGCACTGTAATTTGGGTCATAGTTTCCATAATAATCATAATGACAGTCTTTATAACAGGGACGAGTGAAATTTCATTCACTCGTCCCTGCTTTATAATGTTACTTTGACGCGGCATTAGATACTTACCTACGTTTCACGGCGCATATCGGCACATGTATTATATCAATTCTCGAGGATTCAACTTTTTTGGGACCACCCCAAATACAAAACGAAAGAATCATCAAAATCTATTAAGAATTTTACTGGCGAAGATATCACCAAAATAGTTCGAGTAGTGTCGTTTCGCCCATTATTTGTAGCAGTAGGTAGGTAAGTCGTGATTATCCAAAGGTATTAGGTACTCAGGGACGAGAGAATGGAATTTCTCTCGTCCCTGGTATTACTACTATTGTTTTTTAAGCTTGACGGGATAAATAATAATTTATGGGACCAATGCGAAATAATTTTTAAGATCGGTGCTTAATTGATGGATAAATCAACGAACATACCTACATAAAAAAATACTTAGGTACAGCCGAACATAGAAACTTCTCTTAAAGTCGGTTAAAAATCAAAGTGATCACTTTATTTCCTAGTTGTGTGTAGTGTCCATGAATTCTGCAAGATCTGAAAGAAATAAACTGATTCGACTAGATACCTACTTACTTGTGAGTAGGTGCCTTTGTTTCACGGGTAGATAGAGGTACCTATTAGCTAACTTCGGAGCATCCATAAATTACGTGAGGTGATTTTGGCGATTTTTTGCAACAGTCTGCAGTTAGCTCAATTGTTAATACTGGTTTTAATTTAGTTATTATTTGATTGTAATTTTCTTTGTTATTAAAGTATTAAATTTAATTAGTTAACTGTATAATAAATAATTTTAGCAATATTTAAATAAAACAAATTTTGATTACATAGATGTTTAATCAATAATCTACAACATTTACACAACATCTTGCAAATCAAAATGTTCAGCTACAACAATCAACCGCAACATAAATTATACAAAAATGAACCATCTCTAACTTGGCTCCCAGTCATCGGACTCGTCAGTCGCATATGGATCGTCGGGCTCCTCATCCTCGGAGTAAGTTATGGCGTCCCTTTTCACAGCCTTTCTCTTTCTTTTACCGTGGAGGATCAAATTTTCCTGCGGCGAGGAGTCATGAGCAGAATCTTCACTTTCGCTAGGCGGTGTCACATTTCGCCGTCTCCTAGCTGGACCTAATAATAACATACAATCTGCTAAGACCTCATTTGGAATAGTTATGAATGACATCTTGTTACGTAATATTGAGCGACACATTAACAAAGCATCCGCTCTTAAATAAGTCTTAAAGTATTCTTAACAAAAATATCACAGAACATAAAATAATAATTTAAATAACGACATTGGTTAGAGTAGAGTAGGGAATTTAAGTAACTATACTCGAACTTATTAAATGTAATGAATAGTACACAATAAGATAGGTCGTTAAAAGTTTGCAAGCTCACGGGAAGGCTATTATATTTTTCCAAAAATATTTTCTTCAACTTCTCATAATCATAAAATGCACTTTTAGAAGTCCCAACTTTTAGTTTAATCCCTCTCCTTTTGTAAGCTCACATAAAGTTTAAAAGTTCTTAATTCCTAAGCACTAAGGGGTCATATCATCATAATAAGGTAACCTATTAACGCATTCACTGCGTCGCGCAGCGGTGCGACTTACAAGAACGCTGCGCAACGAGCTTATCTACTTCTGTGCGTTATGAGCACTTTCAGAATAGGGAAACTACTGAGCACTATTAACGTATTCCTAACATTATATACTTTGAATAGTAGTGTTTTACCTTAACATAGCTGCAAGTGGCTCAAAGAATATGTGAATTTTACGCATTTACTAGGTATACCGTCGTCCAGATTACTCAAAAAAGTATATTTTTCAAAGTTAGTAGTAAGTAGGTACTCATAGCTGCAAGAATTGTGCTGACTAGTCCCTGCATTGAAAATGAATGACAGACAATAGTATCTACTTCCGCAGTGGCTACACGCTAGCTTACAGAGATATTATACATGAATTTTTAATTACTACCCCTTTATCTGAAAGGACACCTAAAACTAAGATTACCTACTATTGTTTTGGTTATTGGGTGAAACATGTGATATTCTTACGAACACAACTTCAGAAATTGATATAATATGTAATAGTTACATCAAATAACCACTGTGAAACCATCTATTTGTATATTTACTGTTTGATTATGCATTCACTTCTAAAAATGGAATATAACTCTTATGATGGCATCGACTTTACTCGATTCTCTGTCCTTTTGTCTGTTGTTTTAGAATTCATAATCGTAATCGACGCGTTGGCCGTCCTCGTCCTCTACGGCATAGTGGTTGTCGTTGAAGTGAACCGCGTGCGCGTTTATGTAAAAGAACTGTCCGCGACGTTGCACCACCCTGATACCTGTGGACAAGGAAATACTTCACTGAGAAACTGATACATCTAAAACTTAAATAAACATAAAACTCATAAGTAATTATTATTATCAGTGACTATGGTCCTGAGGTGGTCTTGGGCGATCATTTAATCATCGTGAGGTTGTAGTAAGGACATATAAGTATTTAGGAGAAAATCTATTAGGTCAAAATACAGTTTCTGAGTGAAATATTTTGATGGTCCATCTGCTTTTCTTCTGTCGTGTCAAGTTAAGTAGTTAGAAATATCTATAAAGCTGCTGTCCCCCCGCCACGCACGCTGAGCACGGCCACGCGGTGCATGTAAGCTGCGTGGATTTGTTTGTTAGACAATTTCATACTAATTGGTTACAGTGGACGCTATCACATACATGTTTCGTGCAAAGAGAAGCGAGATACACGTGCGTAGAAAAGTTTGTAGTCCATGTTTGCAATAAAATAACTACGAACTTTTGGTGTGCATTGTGCTCTAAGAGTTATAATCTTCGATGCATTCCTTGTTAGACATTGAAGATGACTGATGACGACTGGAACCGACTAAACGCGTTTTGCCAAATACATTTGTTCCAGCGTATCTACCTACTCGACCGTGACGGTTTAGTTTCATTCAGAAATGCTCGTACTTGTGCAAGCACCCTTGCAGTTGGGCAGTGAACGTGTAAGAGAATTTAAACATGCTCAGCAATAAGATGTGAAATAGGCTTGTCGCTGGGTTGCTAAACACTCGCTTCTGGGCAGCTCGTTCCTAGTTCTACTCGTATACATCACCAGCCTAATCTAGTCCACAGGTGAACATGGGGATCCCGCAAGAGCACCTTTGGCTCCTATGAAAGGGTAATGCGGGTCGAAAGCTAAGCCAACTTAGCTCGCATAGCTGACACAGTTCTTCATACTTGTGTGCAGACTGCAAACTAAACTATGCGGTATGATAAGCTGCAACTATGCAACTGAACTTAACCAATTTAGTTTCGGTCTGTAACCTCCTTATGGGGGTTGCAGACCGCAAGCTAAGCTTTGTTTTGGCTTGCCTCGCATAGCTGACACAGTTCTTCATACATGTGTAAAGACTGCATAATAATATGCAAATTAAGTTAAGCGGTATGAAAACCTGCATCTACTATGCAACTAAGCTAAGCTTTCGGTCTGTTACCTGCATAAATGCGGCTTAGAGCCGTATCCTGTTGTCACACTGGCGTTTTGCGAGCTATTTCAAAGAGAGCCGAGAGCGCCTACGAACTAGCGGCATTCGGTTAACCCCTTTTCCAGTTGTAAATATTCAACTGGTGTGTATGGACAGATGTAGGGTACCAGATGGTGTTTAAAACGAGCGCTACAAAACTTCTAATGTCTATCTATCTACTCTAATACGCCAACCAAGCTTTATTTTATGAGTTAGGTATCTACATAATTACATTGAGTCCCGTAAAAATAGTCACTTCATAGAATCCTGTTTGTGCCACAGAATACGTTGCCATGCCTAACTGCTGTTGAAGGAAGGCATATTACGCGATCCACAATTCAAAAACTACGCTCATTTGTAGTCTACCTAACGTTAAAAGCTCTCGCTACACATACCATTCCTGACCCGCTGCGGCGGGTTCGTGCCGTCCGGGTGGACGTTCGTGACCCAGTGCCGCGGGTCGGTGCGGTAGCATTGCGCGCCGTACGGACACTGCGCCTTCTCGCAAGCCCCGTAGTCCGCGTCACCCGGGTGAGAGAATTGATCCTTGTGTTGGGGATTCTTCCTGGAAAGGTAAGCAAAATTGTAAGCAAATTTAAATTTGCACATTGAAAAGTAGTCGAGTCGGGAGTCAGTGCTGAAAAAATTGCTAGAAAAAATTAAGAGGACACTCGGAAATGTATATCCGGCTAGTTAGATCGATATGATATAATCGCGAGTTCATCGGGAACTGCGAGCGGTTAGTGTGTAAAATTATATGCCTACGAATATTACGCTATTATTATTCACAACAGATATTGGAGAACATTTTGCCTACTCTAGTGAACACAGAGGCAGAGTGAAGTGCTCAATATAGTAGGTATGACTTGCCTGTAGCAGTTAGCTCCGTACAAGCAGCGCTCCCTGGGGCGCACATTAGGCGCCACGGGCGCAGCGCCGTCATTTGAAGGTCCCTGGGAAATAATATCTGTTTTATTTCACGTAATTGGTTGTTGCGCGTAATATTTGTAGCAGTTAAACTATGTTTACTCACAGCCTGTTCGGACTGATCTTTGCTGGGCCCTGGCTGCGCTGCGTCTCTGCGCGCAGGGCTCTGTGGCTCTTTCTTCACATCCATTTCAATACCAGAGCTTGGCCCATCTGTATCACTACCTTGCGGGTCATTTTGACCCGACCCAGTATTGTCGGAGTTAGCTACACTTGATGTTTCTAGTGGAGCTGCACTCTCGTTGGTAGGGTTATCAGTTTCTTTTTTAATGATGATTTTTGAAACAGCAACTTCATCAACAGAACTATGAACATCTGTGTCACTGTCTGTTGGGTTATTGAGGCCCGGAGAATCAGATGTAGCATATTTAGAAACATTGACATCATTATTGGAACTGTCTGCTGCAGTGCCCAAGCTCTGCTCCTTTTTATTATCATCACAAACCTGGTTAACATCATCTGAATTAACAGTATCATTGAGATCCAGAGACTCTGCATTTGTAATGTCATTGTCATGTTCGTTATCTGTCTCTGACACATCCATAGGCTCTCCTCGATCATTATTTCCTGCTACATTACCTTCACCCTGAATTTCTTTAGTGTTGTTTTGTGTCTCCCCTACTGCTATGTTACTTGTAGGAACAGTTCCTTCCTTCATAGGACTTTCAAGTTCTGTCTTGATTTTCTTGGCACCAGGGTCTTGATCTGGAGTATGTGGCCTTTTTGTTGGTGTGCTTTGTTCATTATTTTTTGTTTCATTTGGAACAGGTTGTGTGTTTTTAGTTTGCGCTGGAAAATTGTGAAGAAAAGATACTTCATTCATTGTTCTTAATCTTTGAATCTTTTAAAATATATTTAATAAAAATATTTATCAACATAGGCCCCGCCCCATCCATTCCCTCCTGTCTACATCTAAAATAATTGTGCATACCTTCAACTTTGTCTTTATCATATTCTGCATCTTCTTTTTTTATATAGATCAGCTCATACCAGTGTGTATCTGGCAGGAGACCAAAAAAGTCACCATGAAATAGCTCCACTGACTCTCCGACAGACAGTTTACTCATGGTATCGGAGTTACGTTTTCTATAGAAACAGGGCTTGAGATGTAGCTGAAAAATTATGTTACACACATCAGAATATTGTTTTTCTCAAAATGAAGGATAGTGATGGATCAACCCTATATGTAGAATAGTCATTTGCAACTGCTGGATGCACAACTTAAGACAGATAGAGGCTGAGGCCTGAACCTTTATGTTGGGTGAATGGTGAAGAATTTGAAAGGAACAGGTACATACCGATCGTAGAATCAGGGTATCTCCTTCAGTAGTGAGTGAAGCATGCTCACGTGACACCCGAGCATCATTACACTGAAAACGGAATAAAATATTAGTGTTCAATTTAAGTTTCAAGTTATTGGGAGGGAGGGGAGTGGCTCCGTTCGCCGTTGTCATATAACACTTTTTTTTTGCTAACCTCAAAATTATGTACTGTGGGCTTGCTCCGCTGGCCGATATTTTAATTCATATCTGTTTATTTGATTTGCCATAGGTAGAGTATGTAGTTAGGAGAAACTCAGTTTCTTTTCACCAGACATCTGAATAATCCGAAAAAGTTTAAAAGATGTCGCGGCTCGCTCTCCGCTCGCCGTTACTTATAATGCCTATTGTTAGAAGTTGAGAGTTGGGATCGTCAACCAACCCCCAAGGTCATTCAGTATTTTTGTTTCCGTTTGTGGGGTAGGGGATGCTTGGTAGAAAATCGCCCTAGGTACCAGCTCAAGCTACACCGCCACTGCAAGTACCAACATGGTCTGCTTCAGTCAGGTTCTACTTTCTGATAGGAAGTCCAACTGCCGCAACAAATAGCAATAAATGTAACAAAATACAAATATGGCATGTTAGTAAAGAAAATTACAATCAAATAATAGAATTAAATAGTACATAGTGTAGGTATTCTCTATGATTTGATTTCGCCAATAACATTTGATTTTTCTGGTAATGGTCCAGAGCTCGACCCCACTTTAAATCTCTTTGCCAAATTTGATAAAAAATTACATGAAATCTAACATCATTTAAATCACGGAACAACGAAGAAAAAAGCAGCTAACTTCTGGCTGGTGTCCGGGACTCCAACCGCTATAGGTCACTTCGCTAAATTTGCACAAACAAAAACACGACTCGCTCCGCTCGCAGTCGAACATTCTGGCCGTGTTCTGGTGTGAATTTTCGTGGCTCGCTCCGCTCGCTAATGGTAAACGCTTGTTTGCCCGTGGGTCCGCTCTTGACCCATTTAAGATTAGAAGATTACCATCACAAAAAATATACCAAAACTAGCAAGATACTCATTTTTCGCGGATCGCTCCTGTATCGACTTCAGAGGAAAGAACATAATTTAGGAGTGCATAAAATACGAAAAGCGAAGGTACTTACATCGCGAAGAGATCCTCTACCGATGATTTGCACGACTCGATCCTTCAACTCGAACTTCGACGGTTCTGGGGCATCATTGCGAGACAATATGAATGACATCTTTGATAATGATTTATTTCCATAGATTTAGACCAGCAAATATAGAAATTCATGTATCATTTCATATCACTGAACAGTATTATCCCGAAGGATACAAATTTAACAGAAAAACCAATCAATAGATCACAAATCGAATGAATCAGCCAAGAAAGACAACTCCAACCAGGGTTGCCAACCGTAAAAAAAATTTCCTCGTACTAAGCAGCTAAAAATCTCGTATTATGGCTTTCGAACCTCGTACATTCCTCTAAAAGGTGACTAAACCAAGATTAATGCATATTAAGCTGTTGAATTTAGGACGTTTTACACAACGAAATAAACTATTGCAAGTTTCTACTAAATAAAATATCACTTTGTATTAAAATAATCTTTAACATTACTCACGTAAATAACTAATGAACGAGATTTGTTTATAGGTTCAAAACTTTGCATAGGTAACTATGTACTTCTAGTCTTAGTTTTCATCTCCAAATATTATATCAGGAACATCCTCATTCTCATCGTTTTTCTTTTTATTTTTGCACGAGATTTTTGTTTATTTTGTGAAGTTACACCTCTCTGGTTGGTGCTATGTGTGATCGAGGCGACAGACGAATAATGCGAAGAACGAAATGTTTTATTTCTCGGGGATTTCTTGGTTCATGGGATAGCGAGCGAACCATAGACAGTCATCGCGCCAATGCGACAGTGTCATTTTTGGTGTAAGTGTTATGTTATGTCAAAATCTCGTACATAATTGTACGAGGTTGATAGTGCCCTCGTACCTCGTACGGAAGACCACAAATCTCGTATTTGTACGAGGAACCTCGTACGGTTGGCAACCCTGACTCCAACCACAGATTTGTAAGTTTAGTACTAAAGTAACCAGTGTTGCCAGATGGAATCTGAAAAAAGCAGTAGAAATTTTGTTAAAAAAGCAGTAGATCGGGAAAAAAAGCAGGTAGATTTAAATATGTTATAAATTAGTACCTATGTATTGTGTTTTGCGAGTATTTTCATGCAAAAAAAAACATACAACAAAGCTACTAACCCGTTTTTTTGAAATTTAGGCAGCGTTTTCTTTGCCTACATTCCTAAACTGTTTAGCTTTGTGGAAAGCGAGGCCAGGCGGCCTGTCAACTGTGCTTTGCTCAGTTCTTTTCAGTCTGATTGAAGTTTGATTTGTGGTTTTGGACATATATTATTTAGTGCATAGTAGAGTAATAACTGGATAAACTCACTCACGTCGTCTCACTCAGTTTGCATTTTGCAAAAGTTTATCGAACGAACAAACGGACCGACCAATCAATCGAAAACAATGAACAGACATACCAAGACAGACAGAAAGAAAGTGAAAGCTGGAAGGAAGAAACGAAGGAACATGGAACTCTTCAGTTTCATTCATCTGTTTCAGTTTTGTGAAGTTTGTGTCATTGGTAACTTGTCACGTGAGCTAAAATAAAGACATGAAGTCACTTGCTATTGATGCTCGGAAAAAGCAGGTAGATTTCACAAAATTTGAGCAAAAAAGCAGTAGATCAGTAGACGGTTCAAAAAGCAGGTAGATCTACTGCTAAATCAGTAGATCTGGCAACACTGAAAGTAACTCCAACCACAGAACAGAAAAATAAGTGGAAGTGCTAAGTGGGCGTGGCACGCGTGTCACAATTAAGCGTAGTTACGCTTAACTGATCTCAGTCGTGTTCTAACATCGCTTTGAATTGCTTGTCTCGCGACAAATTCATTTTTCAGAAGCTATGCCGTATTGTTCCATTTTGGAATGTAAAAATGATAGTAGGCGAAAAAATCTTAAAACCAGAGGTGTTTCATACCATCGGCAAGTAGGATTTTAATTGTTTTCTCCTAAAGTTTCAATTTATTTCAATTTACAAATAATTTATTACAACGGTTAGTCAAAATCAACCTTAAGCAATTATGATAAAGTTGATTTTGGATTGTGTCTATTCACTTCGTTCTCGAAAGTTCTTCGCTACTCGATTAGTGATGTAGTCAAGCAAATCGGCTGTTGATTTTATCGATTAATATCGATACAAGAAAATAAATATTTTAATGTGATTTTAATGTTGAATCGATTATTTACTTAGCAAAAAACATTCTATATTAGAAAAGAAAACTACAATAAATTAATAAAACCAACTAAAAACTAGTCTTTACAATTGCAACAATTGAGCTAACTGTTTTAGCAGACTGTTGTAAAGAATCTACAAGAATGATTGGTTTATTTAGTAGTAGCTTCTGCCCGCGGCTTCGCACGCCTTTTGTTGGGATAAAAGTGTGTTACTCTTCATTCTTTCAATTAACTCTATGCCAAAAATAAAGGCGATTGGTTACTAAGTTAGGGTGTGAAGAAAGGACAAACTTTCGAATATAGAACATAAGTTAGGATTTACAAACCAAGGAGAAGTAGTTCAATGTGCTTTATACAGGGTGGAAAGAATCTATGGGCCCTGGAGGAGAACTACCTTAAATCCTTTAGCTAGCTCATTTAACTGAAAGGACCCTTTATTTTTAAAAAGAAACATAATTGCATTCAAAGATTTTCTAAAAATTCCTTGTCTCACCTGGGAACCAACCAACTAAAAATTAAAAAAATAAACCCTCGCTATTTTATTATGCGAATCAGTAGGATTATTGTTCAGGATAAAAATTGTCAAATAAACATTGGACCTTTCACTCATCTGTTGTATAGGATACCCATGAAATCGAATATTTTTTACATAATATTCTTTATTAACAATACCTATTGTTCACTTGTAACAAGTAAATAACACGTTATAATTTTCTTATCTCTAACATCCAAAGACATCGTATGATGAAGAGGCTTGCTAATGTTATTAATTGGAAGGTACCTTGTTGCACACTTCGATAAGAAAATCGTTAAATGGTAATAATAAACCTATGCACCATTCCTTCTTACATGAGGCGTTCTGACAAAAACTTTAAAAACGGAGTATGTTTTTAATCAACTTGCGGCAACAAATTTGAATTTCGAACGATAACTTTCATCATTTTTAGGGTTCCGTACCCAAAGGGTAAAACGAGACCCTATAGCTAAAATTTCGCTGTCCGTCCGTCTGTTTGTCTATCCGTCTGTCACCAGGCTGTATCCGTAACCGTGATAGTAAAGAAAAAAGTAGCCTATGTTTGATTCCAAGATTAAAATTACCTGTATGCAAAATTTCAGACCGATCCGTTCAGTAGTTTTGGCATGAAGAGGTAACAAACATCCATCCATCCATACATCCAGACATCCATCCAAACTTTCGTATTTATAGTATTAGTGTGATAGTGTGATTTTTCACTGGTCAACATCTGTCTACTTAAAAAAATGTTTCATATTTTGTGTTTGTTTCTATTGATGATAAAATAAAATGAATATTAGTTTTCACTTTTTTTTTACTTATAAGACATTGTTTCTTTTTATCCTGAACAATAATCCTACTGATTCACATATTAAAATAGCAAGGGTTCATTTTTTTAATTTTTAGTTGGTTCGATTCCCAGGTGAGACAAGGAATTTTTAGAAAATCTTTGAATGCAATAATGTTTCTTTTAAAAAATAAAGGAATGTTTCCTTTCAGTTAAATGAGCTAGCTAAAGGATTTAAGGTAGTTCCCCTCCAGGGCCCATAGATTCTTTCCACCCTGTATATTCACGATGGCTCGGAATGAAACCGAGGCATGGAATCGAAAACAGATACGCACGAAATTCAAATATTACGCGCGAAATCAGAAAAAGAAGTTTTCCATAAAAAGTAAAAAAAAATCTATAAGCCCATGTTTTGACAAATTTAGATTTATAGCTTCTATTTGAGCAGTTATTATTAAAAAAGTTTTACTACTAAAAATCAACATAAATTACCTGTTGCTCCATTATTTTCTTTATTGTAATATGGGTTCATAGAAATATATGTCTACGACTTCTTTTCTGGTAGTTTAATTCCCAGACTGCAGAAAATTTAAAAAACCGATAAAATATTTGAATTTCGCGCGTAATATTTGAATTTCGCGCGTATGTCTTCTCGATTCCGAAGCTCGGTTTCATTCGGAGCAATCGTGAATAGCCCTGTTGGTGCAGCCTTAATCGAGTAGCAGTAGATCTGCGAACTATCAATCGAATATAAATCTTATACCTAACGAAATTAGGTTTATAATAACTATCACGGAGAATACCGCCATCTATGGTCAAGTAGCGGAATTAACTCGTCAGGCGAATGTTTGGTGAGTATAGATCGTAAATACGTTCTGCTGCTAAAGTAAAATGAATCTTATTGAGTAGATTTCAAGGTTTATTTCCAAATCTTTGACGTTGGCTAGTTTTGACTGAACTTGAACTACCAATCAAACGAATTGTTTCTTTGTATTGTATTATATGATTAGGGGTTTATTTGTGTGAGTTTGGCGACATCGGTTCCCGTAGTAATTTTGTTGCATTGCACTTCCACTTACTTTTCTGTTCTGTGAACTCCAACCACAAAGTACTGTGAAGACTCCAACCAACCAAAGAGAACAAAATAAGACCACTACGTTATTTAGACTTTTAGACTAGACAACTCTTTGAAAGACTAGTGACAAGTCAAGTCAAGGTCAAATATGTCAATGGGAATCAACGAAAAATGAGATACCTTTACTCTCGACGTAGATACCAAAAAAGAACTCTAGTTCGTTTCCTGCCTGCATTTGACGACGTAGAGTCGATCGAATGTTGAAAACCACTGATGATGATGATGAGATACCTTTCCGTAGATTCTTATAGTAACAAGATAATAGAGCTTGTGCATCTTAGAGTATATACCACTAGAGGTGTTGCATATACCCATTTCATTCACACAAGAGAGAGATGAAAATATGCTTGTAGCCTGAGAAGAAATGAGATAGAATGAAAGTTTCTCTGTCTCTACCAGTGTGCCAGTTTTTTCATTGTTTAGCTCTTATAAGAGCTAAACAAACATGCCGGGCACATCACATAGTATTTGTTTTTTTCGACCTAATGATACTTTCTGCTAATTAAATGTGTGAAAGTGACTCTGCGGGCATCCCTGCGTCTCTCAACGATATAAATCTGAAGCAACGATGGTGCGGTGCAGTGTTTTTGGATGTAAAAGTGACGGTGAACGAAAAGTGCCGAGTTTGTCATTCCAATCGTAAGTACAAGCTCGTTTGACTTCAAAAAAGGTTCAAAATTTATAGTTTTATAGATTTCCGTACAGACAAGACTCAAAAACTATGTTTTAAAATAATTCTAATAAATATAACCTAAAATTACGAAAATTTAGGGTTGCCTGCACTCGAAAATAAAATTCCCCAAATGTCGTGGCGCATTGAGACATGAATACCTACATCTACATACATTCTTAAAATATGTTTTTGTTTGTTACAGATTTCCCGAAAACAATGATTTACGTTTGCTTTGGATAGAAGCCACGGGTCGCAATAACTGGGAACCCAAAAATATTTACCTAGTAATTTGTTCAAACATTTTCATGAAAATCGTTAACAAAAACGAAACGTGAACGTATCTGTTCTCTTATGCTGTTCCAAGACTGGTAAGTAAAATAAATAAATACATAAAAAGAATCAGTGCTACGATGATGGGTGAAGGACTGTTTGAGATTTGGATAGAAAAATTATACCTACTTTGTGTTTTAGTCTACCTACTAATCAAAATACTAAATCGAAAATATTTAAATGGTATTGGGATTTGGTGTTACTAATATAACTTACTAATTACTATAGTACTATTTATAATTTTCATATTAATGCTTCAATATTTTATTTCAGGCATGTAAGATATATACCTACTACGGAAAAGGTACGTGAGGAAAATCATAAAAACTTTGAGTTTGTAAGAGAAATACAACGCAGTATAAATAAAACCACCAGTGTAAATTAGTAAGTAGGTAGGTATGTACCGTTTAATTAGTGTATGTACAATTTTATTTATTAAGTGTATGGGTATTGATTAAGGCTCTTTGATAGAAATAAAGACTGATTGATTTGTGATCCTATGATTTGTGGAGAGTAATCATAATCATCACACACAATGGTCATTATTACATACCTAATAAATAAAACAGAATATAAAATATTTGGATACATAGGCTAGGACGTAGGTAATATTGTGTTTAAGGTGTAAAAAAATTAATTTGGTTTTCTCTGCACATTTTACCTGAAGTATAATTTAAAAGTGCTTTTGAATTTCGTATAATGGTTGTCTTATCTTAGCAATACCTTATGTGTAAGATTTAATTACTTAAAAGAAATGTGATTTCCAAAGTGCGATTTTTATTGTAAGTCTGTGCTTGGTAAGTGTTTGAATTGATTATCTAGCAATAATATTATTTTCAAAATTACATTATTTTAGTATTTGAAATGATGTCTACTTACACGTTAGCTCGTATTATGTGGCGGTGGTAATAAATTTAAACGAAACCTAACATTGATACCTGAACGTTGTTTTATTTCTATGCTCATTAAATTAAAAGTTTACCTACTCCCGCATACGTAGGTACCTAATGTAATGAATGATGTATGATACTAAAATACCACCTACCAGACATGAAATTACGAACCTAAAGTCAGGGTAACAAAATTGTATGGCAACACCACTTCGTATTACTCTGTCCCTTTTTGCGGCCACGCATGCCACTGATCTAGTTAAATTCTCAATCTACGTTGTGCATTTACTCAATCTATGTACGTGCATAGCACTTCCCTCCCTCTACTTCTTGTATTCCGTGATTACCATAGAGTTAATATAGTACTAGCATGGTGATTACTAGTGTCAATGTCAACGTCATAAAAACACAAATGACAAGCAAGACAAATAAAAAAAGAAAATATAAACAATCTTCAGTTTCTATCACAAACTATATATGTTTCTATTAAATTCTCTTTGAAATTCAGCTCCTGCTCGAGTATTTTCACTAATTTTCATTGAAAAGATTTAATCAAGAGAATGATGAAAACCACAGGTATAGGATCATCTCACCGGCCTTTGTCAGGCCAGCTTTACAAATATACGAATGTGGTGAAAGGCTGGCAGCAGCGTTGGTTCGCCGTAGACCCTGAGACCGGGGTGCTCTCGTATTACCTGTTCGATGGACCTGGAGACACCGTGCAGCCGGGACAGCCGGCCAGGGGAGAGGTAAATAAATAGTTTCTGGTTATAATAGTGAAGTTCCTGATCACACTATTAAAAAATGCTAAAGTTGGGAGTCACAGACGGATAGATGTTCGTAATGTTACATCTTCACGCCATCTCGCCAAAACAACTGAACAGATCGAGCTGTAACTGTGTACATCTTATACCGAAAGAACGCTTGCGAAGCCGCGGGCAGAAGCTATGAGCTAAAAAGCAGAGGTCTCTGTAAGACACACAATAGGTCTCAATTATTGCTTGTAGGCTCATCTCGCAGGAGCCGTGATATGCCCGAGTGATGAGGACTCAAAGACCTTCACCATCAACTGTGCATCCGGGGACATGTTGAAGCTCAGAGCCACTGATGCGCGCGCCCGGCAAGAGTGGGTCAATGGACTGAGAGCTATCGCTGAGATACACACTAAGGTAAGGTTTTTTTTAATAAACCATAGGCCATTTTTAGCTAATCCTTCTGTGTAAACCTGCACTGCAATCACTAATCCAACTGCCAGCCAAGAATATTGCTATTCATCAAATAAAGGCTTGTTTATCTGAAGATTGAGACATCGGCCCTAGTACTGCTGTTATCTGTGGCTCTAACAAACATCTTATTCTCTCATAAAATTATGTGAATAATGACTATTCCCAGCTAATCTAAGCCTACAAATGTGTTGACAACAATGCATAATAGGCTACTTGACTACTATTGGAAATAAAATATGAGGATGAAAATATTTAGTAACAATTAAGAAAAACGACGCCAACTCAACAAAATGAAAAAATACCTATCAAAGCAAGACGTCAACTAGTTTCGTCTCTCCACGAGACATCATCAGGACACCACAATACTCGACCTTAACACTGAGAGCGCCAAGCAACAACGGCAGAGTCCCACCAGAGAGGTGGCCACTCCGAGCTCCGCGCGCGCGCCAAGTGCACCCCTTTTTATACTGTCAGTAGTGACGCACCGTGCCTGTCACCATTGTCTACGCCTGTGCCGTTACCGCGCGCGCCATTGTTTGAAAAAATTCATAATAACGGCGACCTAGGTAAACCCGTACTTAATTCATTTTGCGTGACGAATTGGTCAGAACCCCGGAGACCCATGTTGTGTAGCCTTAGAGCCGACATCGTAGCTTCTTGTTGTATGTACAGGTCTAATGGTTCTAAGTCTAGAATTACATCTAGGGCAGCGCTGGGAGTGGTTCTCTCTCATGCAGCCTATTGTTGCTGAAGATGCCATTCTTTGGATTCGCGGAAGTCTTGTTATCACGATGGTCAGTGTTGATCTAATGATAGCAGTGTATATATGTTTATTTTCGGTAAAAGTCCGCAAGTTTTCCCTAGCATTCTGCTACATTGGTAGAGAGTGGCGGTGGGATGTTGGTTGTAGTTTGTAGACAAGATGTTATTCCACAGCAATTTGCTGTCTAGTATGACCCCTAGATACTTGACTTCCTTATTTATTTTTTTATCATTCACACTTGACTTACAGAAAGATATTTTCCAAACGTCAAACATTAATATTAAACAGTTTTGGGAGTGTTATGTTTCCCAGATGTCGCTTGTTAGTAAACATTATTTTTAAATTCCGTTTTTGTTGGATTTAGTGAGAGTTCGTAGTCATCGCACCATGTCTCAACGGTTTTAAAGGCGTGTTTCATCAGGTCACATAGTGTATTCTCGAAACAGCCGGTCGCCAGGATTGCGAGGTGCCGTGGCCGTTGAGCCTGCGGATTAGCTCTTTAACACCTATGTAATTCTAACGTATTGTTTGATTGAAAGAATGCAAAGTGTAATTAATATTTCTTCAAGGCCAGTCGTATTAATTATAATAAAACCAGCCAAGTGCGAGTCGGACTCGCGCACGAAGGGTTCCTTACCGTTATCTAGAAAAACGAGCAAAAAAATCACGTTTGTTACATGGGAGCCCCCTTAAATTCCGATTTTTGGTATTTGTCAGCGGAGCCTTAGTAATAGGGTCCCGTTTTACCCTTTGGGTACGGAACCCTAAAAACTAACTTTAAAGTTTGAATAAAATAATGGAGCGCCAAAACGATAATCTCTGTCATGGCTCCGGTGACATGACTCGATGATATCACACCTTATACCACACCTAACAAGAAGAACAACACGCACTGTACCAAAACCAAAAAAAAGATGATCTGTAATACGTGTGACGTCACCAGCGATACAACCAGAGCGCTTTCGATCACGTGATTGATCGATCATATACTTCGATCAAAAATAAGGAGTTCGCGGCCTCCCCCGTAGATACCTAGAGCCTTACAAAAATGTCACTCAAAATTGGGTTCGTTTTGTTTTGACGCAGACAGTTTGCGCAGAGCCTGACAAGTTTTTTCCATACGGAACAAGAGATTGGTGGAGTCGAATTCATTTTATTTTATTTTGTAAGTAGGTAGGTACCTACCTGAGAATTATATACCTACCTACTCAGTTTATTTTCTATAAGGATTAATTAACAGAATTCAGGTAAAGATAACGAATCATTTATTGATGAAACTATAAATTGGTGTCTCAACAGTAGGTATTTATACAAAAGGGTCATTTCAGACATACAATAATTTAAACTTACAATACAATTTCAGGCAGGCACTCTAGATTAAAAAGAACTGGTTCCTGTCTGCGGCTTTGCACGAGTTTTTTTTACGGGAAAAAAATAAACGTTTTATAAATTTATACTTCTGGTAGGTAGGTAAGAACCTAGTCTGTCTTTTATTAGAGAGTCTACGCAAATGAAATTTTAGGGCGGGCCAACTAATTATTTTAAAAATCATCAACTAGTAATATTAAACTTATTTTTATGAAAAATATATTAATACATACTATAAATGAAAAAAAAATTTAGAAGAAATAGCCTCTCCATTTATCAATTTAGAACAAAATTAATATTTTAACATAGGCAAACCAAACAACAATATTTTATGCTGATTTCACAAGTATATGACTCACATCTCAATATACGGGTAAAAAATATATATAAACTTACTGAAAATAAGAAATTCCATCCTTTTTCAGCACTTTGGACGAGTGATTCTTGCATTTTTTGTACCCATGCTTTTTGTCTGAACGCTAAAATGACACTAGTTGAAAAGCTTCCCTAACATGTCAAAATGTCTGTCTTTTGCTACTGAAGGTTGTGGCGTGCGCATTGTGAATCTAAGGGGGGCCGGCAAAGCCGGACATTTTTGATCGATGATCATATATAATAAAATGTGTAATTTTAATCCCGTTTGTCTACCTAAAATAGGCATAGGTATTTTTTTAATAAAAATCACCTGATTACGCTTTGTTAGTTCCATTGTCACTGGCGAGAATGAAAACAATTTGCAACTTATTTTCAATATAGTCAAATAGCCATTATATTGACTACTTAATCTTATTCCTACACCTACTTCATTTGGATTTATATTGAACTATAACAATAATATCAGAGGGAGCCTGTCTTTATAACAACTTACCTAACAATGTGAAAGAATGTAAAAATATGAAAAAATTTAAAAACAGTTTGCTGAAATATGTAAGAAACCTAGATAAATAGCGAAGTGTGTCATTAATTAATTCTTGTCCTTTCATCTCATCACTTGTACCATACACCATAATAAGACTTCGTCGGAGTCATACTGCTAATAGTTTGCAATCTACCTTATTTATTTTTGTTATTTGTTGGCTTGTTATTGCATTTGTTTGTACCTATCTATCCTAAATTATGTTAATTAGCACTATTATATAAAAACGTAGATTACCTTTACCTATGTTTAAGTAAGTCCTAGAGGTAATATGTAACTTAAACATTATTTACGAGTTCTCATTGTAAATGAACTTTTATAGTTTTTATGAGAAATAAAGCTTCTTTAACCTCAACTCTGAAAACGGTTTTTTTTGGAGCCATTTCTTTCCCACTGCTGACCCTCACTCCCCTCCATCTACTTTCTCTGTACTTCTGTTTCTATTGTCCTCTTTCAAAATTTTTTCAGACATTTTACTTACTTTTTTAAGTTATTAATTTCCTGTAAACTGGATATATCATGCCTTCGCTCGCTTTTGTTCGCTTGGTCTGTACCCGGCATCAAAGCCATTGTTCTGTCCAGGCCATGGGTGCGAATCCCCCACTACAACCCCGAGAGCAGCTGGCTGTGCACGATGCCATGGCCTGCGCCCGACAACAGCTGCAAACCACTGAGATGAGGTCAGTTACAGTCAGTACCTAACCTTGTGATACTAGAAATTTTTCGCATAACATTAACTAGGCCAGAGTAAGCAGAACTTGTGGGTACCAGCGGGAGACAAAAAATGCACCCAAATCTGGAACAAATACCTGCAGTGAAGATCATAAAAACATATTGTGTCCCGCGGCGGGAATCGTGTGTCGATTTTACGAATATTTGTAACTTACCCGTTAACAACAAGGGCGCGACGCTGATTGACGTGTGGCCGCAGAACATGCAATATGTGCTTCACAGGCACTGAAAGTCCTAATCAATGCAGAACCAAATCTAAACTGACTAGCATAAGAGTAATTACTATGTATGGGCGAAAGTTTAGTGTGTAAACAAGGCCATGGATTGAAAACCGAGCGTCTGACTAGCGTACGGACTAAACCTGCTTAATTTGTTACTTTACTACGACGACCTGATAATTAATCACTAATCAGTAACTCTATGGTGAATATTCTGTCACATTTGGTTTGGAAAAGATTGTCAGGCTTCCTAAAGTAATTTTTGTGTATTCCAGTGACGCGGCTCTCGCCCGGTGTATCGAGGCGGCTGAGTCTCCCTTTCCGCACACAGACCCAGATCTACTCCTATTAAAGGTAAGCTTTCCAATCCAACCATCGTCAGCATCACGCCACGCACCACCATACTACACCTGATCCCACACTTCCACTTCCACCCACGTCTAGGTAAGTACAACCATCGTCAGCATCACGCCACGCACCACCATACTACACCTGATCCCACACTTCCACTTCCACCCACGTCTAGGTAAGTACAACCATCGTCAGCATCACGCCACGCACCACCATACTACACCTGATCCCACACTTCCACTTCCACCCACGTCTAGGTAAGTACAACCATCGTCAGCATCACGCCACGCACCACCATACTACACCTGATCCCACACTTCCACTTCCACCCACGTCTAGGTAAGTACAACCATCGTCAGCATCACGCCACGCACCACCATACTACACCTGATCCCACACTTCCACTTCCACCCACGTCTAGGTAAGTACAACCATCGTCAGCATCACGCCACGCACCACCATACTACACCTGATCCCACACTTCCACTTCCACCCACGTCTAGGTAAGTACAACCATCGTCAGCATCACGCCACGCACCACCATACTACACCTGATCCCACACTTCCACTTCCACCCACGTCTAGGTAAGTACAACCATCGTCAGCATCACGCCACGCACCACCATACTACACCTGATCCCACACTTCCACTTCCACCCACGTCTAGGTAAGTACAACCATCGTCAGCATCACGCCACGCACCACCATACTACACCTGATCCCACACTTCCACTTCCACCCACGTCTAGGTAAGTACAACCATCGTCAGCATCACGCCACGCACCACCATACTACACCTGATCCCACACTTCCACTTCCACCCACGTCTAGGTAAGTACAACCATCGTCAGCATCACGCCACGCACCACCATACTACACCTGATCCCACACTTCCACTTCCACCCACGTCTAGGTAAGTACAACCATCGTCAGCATCACGCCACGCACCACCATACTACACCTGATCCCACACTTCCACTTCCACCCACGTCTAGGTAAGTACAACCATCGTCAGCATCACGCCACGCACCACCATACTACACCTGATCCCACACTTCCACTTCCACCCACGTCTAGGTAAGTACAACCATCGTCAGCATCACGCCACGCACCACCATACTACACCTGATCCCACACTTCCACTTCCACCCACGTCTAGGTAAGTACAACCATCGTCAGCATCACGCCACGCACCACCATACTACACCTGATCCCACACTTCCACTTCCACCCACGTCTAGGTAAGTACAACCATCGTCAGCATCACGCCACGCACCACCATACTACACCTGATCCCACACTTCCACTTCCACCCACGTCTAGGTAAGTACAACCATCGTCAGCATCACGCCACGCACCACCATACTACACCTGATCCCACACTTCCACTTCCACCCACGTCTAGGTAAGTACAACCATCGTCAGCATCACGCCACGCACCACCATACTACACCTGATCCCACACTTCCACTTCCACCCACGTCTAGGTAAGTACAACCATCGTCAGCATCACGCCACGCACCACCATACTACACCTGATCCCACACTTCCACTTCCACCCACGTCTAGGTAAGTACAACCATCGTCAGCATCACGCCACGCACCACCATACTACACCTGATCCCACACTTCCACTTCCACCCACGTCTAGGTAAGTACAACCATCGTCAGCATCACGCCACGCACCACCATACTACACCTGATCCCACACTTCCACTTCCACCCACGTCTAGGTAAGTACAACCATCGTCAGCATCACGCCACGCACCACCATACTACACCTGATCCCACACTTCCACTTCCACCCACGTCTAGGTAAGTACAACCATCGTCAGCATCACGCCACGCACCACCATACTACACCTGATCCCACACTTCCACTTCCACCCACGTCTAGGTAAGTACAATTTTCCAGGGGCCCTAACCCCCTAACCGGAAAACTAAAATCGAACTTTCAAATTCCCTTTTGTGCTACTCTTAAGTAATCTAACTACTTACAAATTTTTAATGTAGGTAGTTAGATTGTTTCAATTGAAAATACTAGTTTTAATTTAATTCTATTATTTGATTGTATTTTTCTTTGTTAATAAAGTCCATTTTCAAATTGTTAGATTATAAATTGATTATAAATAATTTAAATTTATAAAATTAAAATGATTAGGTATAAATAATTTAAATATTTTTGACTATGTACCTAGATATGTATACCTACTTATCTACACTAATATAAAAAAATAGTTATTGCGGCAGTGATGTTGGACGTGTGAGCGCCTTTAGCCTCCATTGGAGAAATCAAGATGTCCAACAATTCAGTTATAACAATACGGATTACCTACTTTATTAAGAAATGAAATAAGTTCCCAAAAATTTTCTGTTTCGGTGGGACTCGAACCCGCGCCCCACCCTCAGTAAGGGTGTGCTCTAACCAACTTACCTAACTTAACTTAAGGTTTCGTTAACTTCACGTTAACGAAACCTTTAGTCGTCGGTTCAACCGAAAATCTGTTTCAGAACTTATTTATAAAACTTATTTCAGATACCCAAAGTGCGGGTAAGCACTATAACAAAAAACATACCTACTTTATTGTTTATTTAGCGGTTTTTTCAAATCGGTCCAGTAGTTTCGGAGCCTATTCACTACAAACAAACACTAATATTCGGTTTTATATTAAAATAAATAAGATCGTGGTTACCCACCAGGCGACGTCAGCCGCGAGCATGCAGTGCCTGCTGCAATGCCTCGGAATCCTGCACCGCCAGCAGCAGTACGCCACCAGCGTCAAGCACTCGGAGAGCGACCACCACTAGCGACCACCCTGTGCTACGTGCTAAACATCCCAGCTGCAGCGTCAAACTCTGGAGAGCGACCGTCACTAACAACCAGCGCAGCGTGAGATACGTGTTAACATTATAATGGTGGTTGTGGGACTAGGGTGCAATGGTTTATGCGCTTATTGCCCTCCGAGACACGTTTTCACCAAACGCTTCTTGCAAGGGCGCGTTCCCACTGTGCGCTGTGTCGTGCCGGTAGAAAGTCGTGGAGTGAGCATCGTGGCTTGTATATTTGAATGGAGGTGTGAACACCCACCATATAGGACGACACGATTAACTAACGTCCACGACTCGTTTTTGTTGTGACAATAGATTGTCTTTTTAACGCAAACAGCTAGCTAGCACAACAGCCGTAAAACGATAAAAAACGTCACGACAAATATGTATCGTTGTTGAGATGCAAACGACAAGGCGACTGCCGTCAGCCGTAAAATGTCGTTACGATCCAACGATAAAAAATTCATAATTCATTTATTGTTTGTGAATCAGGTTAGTTTACGGTCAGTACATAGGACTTATATTAGATCGCTGGATTCTGCCGCTTAGGCGTACAAACATTTCGTTATACATCGTTAAATAAAATAGTAATTAACAATCAAAATACTTTTCTTTTATTTAGAGGCATGCATTAATATTTTTGTTTATATTCAATAGGTACTTATCATTTTAAATCTTAAAAAATCTTAAACATGTCAAATTATGAAATACAATTTAAAATTATATACTTAATAAATTATTTTCAGCAGAAGATGAATATGTCAAAAAAAAATTAATTAAGTTGTTCAATTTGAATGAACAATGTCTAATTAAGAATACGGTAATATTGTATAATTTGGATTTAAAAAAATCGTTTTAATAAAAATAAATAAAGTAGATATCATTTTATAACAAATTTAAGATACATATTCAATTAAAATATGAAAATGTCAAACATTGCGGTCATTTAAAAAATCATTCACTGTATAATAAGCTTTGTCAATAAGAAGATCCTTAAGTTAAAACGTCAAGACAAATATTGTGTCGTTGATGTAATGTGCACACGAGAAGGCGACTGCCGATGCCGTCAACCGTAAAATGTTGTCACGATCCAATGGGAACAACTAGATACGAGACAGTCGGTCAATATAAAATTGTGACGACAAACAGTCGTTATAATAGGAATAGCTAGAGACGATAGTAGTCCAACGATAATTTAGGGTTACGACACAGTGGGAACGCGCCCTAAGGCTGGTGTAACTACCTCTAAAGATAAGCGGACAATTATTTAACAGACGAAAAAAAAAGGTTCGTCGGTTAACTATGGTTTACTGTATGAAATCTTCTGTTTAAAACGAAATTTGGCTGGAAGGTTAATATATATATAAATATCTCGGGGACGGACATAGGACACCTACTTGAATAATGCGGGCGAAGCCGCCGGCAGCAGCTAGTCTATACTACTTAATAAATATATATTATAGAGGTAAAGTTTGTGTGGGTAATCTCGGGATATACTGAACCTGTTTTGAAAATAGTTTTATCATATAGAAAGCCACGTTATTTGCGCGTGTCAAAGGCTATATATATTAACCCGAAACATGGGATACATGAAAAGCAGCAGCTAGTCATTTATAAAACCTTTTTGATGAAAAATATCCCAAATGTGGAGTTCTTATTTATCTCTTGTATGTTCTAGGGGCATATGTAGGTATATACTTGATATTTATTTTTAAGTGTTTGTTGATTTGCCTGTAATATGTCTACATTAATTGTTAGATTGGATGCAATCAATGCGAAACGTGAATCCTTAAGCAGCTCGTGAATACTTATCTGAAGAAGCTTAGAGTATAGATTCACGATATTTGAATAGAACCACAGCAGCGAGTTTTTGCTCTATGATGGAACCTTTGTAAACACTGAACATGCTACCTTTGTAGAAATAAATCTATGAAAACAGTATAGATTTTGATTGATTTTTGACGAACTGTCAGCAAATTTTGTTTTCTTTTTAGCTGTAAGCTACTTTGCATTATTCCAAAGTTATTTTTTTATTTCAATATTTATACATTCCTTCACAATACATTAAAATGTGCGACCAAGAGTTTAGGACTTTACGTATTGACCCCCGATATCCATTCCAAAATCAGACCAAGTGAGTAAACTATGTCGTCAACCTCATCATCAGTAGGTACCTACTTGTCGACCGTTTGTTGTCCCACAGCTGGGCAATAATTTAGGCCTCTATGTTTAAGAGGCGAACCTAACAGATTTTGTTGTCAAACCAGGCCTAAATCTCTCAGTACGCACTAGATTCCCGTAATAATAAACTAGAATTATATTAAATACAATTTGTTTTCTTTAGTTCCTTGAATGTGAAAACAAGATTCAGAAAAAAAATACGATTAAAAAAACATGAAAGTGCACTGTTTATCACATAATTTGGTCGAGATATCAGGAACCCTGCGGTCTATTGAAATGACTTGTGATTTGATTCGTAGGTAATTTGATATAGGTACTTGTACTACTTGTATACTATACTTGAACCAGTGGGTATCTTCATAAGTTGTGTAGTTTCTTGTAAATAAACAAAACTTAATTTTTGCATTAGGGCCGTTCCAAAAACGCATGCTCATCTAAGAACGCGAAGTCCTATGCCTATCGTTTTCACAAAATGGTGCGCATTCCGCCCTCTTATGACATTCGCCTCGGTCCTGCGCTAGTAAACCATCACTTAGAGAAATAAGTTACGTACAGTGAAATTAATGAAGTTTCAATTAGATAATTATCTATGTGGATAATCAGAGCTATAATGCACCTCAATGGCCTAGACAACTGGACTAGGCCATTGAGGTGTCTAATGAGCGCCATGTTCAACTGGCCGCCTCCAGCGTCTCCCTGCCGGCAGTCTTCCGCAGGCCTTCATCCCACCCGGCCGGAGGGCACCCAATACGTTTACGTAGGCAGGGGGACCGATGGCACTGCACGATACTCCAGCTGTCGGTGCAGTAGACATCTCTAGATACAAGTTAAGAGTAGATCTAAGAGCGTTTTTTCGTCCGCAGAGCATGTTACGACAATTACTGCGATTACCACAGATGCACCCGATTGCTGGGCGAAGTCGAAGACTGCAAGATCTTCAAACGCTACTTCGAGACGATCTGCCCAAACTTCTGGATCGCGCATTGGGACGAGCTCCGCGATAAGGGCGCCTTCCCGGGACCTATTTGATTCAATAAACTTCTCAGTGGTTATTTACTTGGTCTGTTTATTTTTGGTAGTAGTTAGTTAAAGATACATTTTAAAAAACCGGCGCGATATCTCGTTTTTTGACGTCCACATATCCAGGCTTCCAGCAAACAAATGGGGATAGCTTTTAAGAGTTTATCTATACCTACCTTGCACCCCTTGTTCTGTTTACGAAATATTCGCTTTGTCAAAGAAAGGGCTAAGTAGGTGGGTTGAACATTTTGTCACGTTGACTACCCTAAGAAATGAAATAAGTCCCAAAAATTATCGGTTTCGGCGGGATTCGAACCCGCGCCCCACCCTATTTTTTCGAGGTTCGAATCCCGCCGAAACCGATAATTTTTGGGACTTATTTCATTTCTTAGAGATACCCAGAGTGCGGGTTAGCACTATAACAAAAAACCTTACGAGTTGACTACCCTGTTCTGGGAATGGGTAGTAGGTACGGTAAGCTTCAGAGCAAAGTATCCACCCACAAGGTTCGATGTCATTACCAAAAGGTGTAGTACCTCTTTCTCTAAGTTTAAGTTTGTATCTTTACTTTAGTACCATTAATGGTACCTACTAGTGACAATTATTTAGGATCAATAATTAGTAGGTAAATGGACTAACTATCTAGGTTATAAGGGGGGGGGGGACGCTCAGTTTAGTGCCCGATACCTAGGAAAATTGTATTGGAATGATTGCGGGACTGGAGTGGTCTATTCCTCTTCGGAATGAAACAAGCTCTTGGAACAACTCAATTTATTTCTCTAAATCACATCGTGATCACATTACATAACATAAATAAAATACTCGCAAGTCCAGAGCAAGTCTCTTAGATTCTACCAGCGAAGGTTCCCTCGCTGCGCTGCGTGTCCCACTTTTCTACCCACTCGTTGGGGCAGAGGGACTTGAATGTGCGCTGGAAGTAGAAGCAGGGCTCGTACTTCTCGCCGCGCACCTTCTGGCACCGGTGGAAGTCCAGGTACGACTGGTAGCAATGCCTGTGGGACAAGGAATGCTTTCATAAATATACGTGTATAAAACTTTAGGTTGGTACAGTATGCGTTTTATTTGACTAAAGTCACTGCTATGCGATCACCAGTGCATGACAAGCTTGACTATGGCACGTCCACTGAGGTGGACGTGGTGACGAAGCAGAAGGTACCCACTGGCTGGACATATTTTACATTACACACGGCATCATCCGACCCAATAGCACGCGTAACATGCGCGGAGCCATGGGTAACTGTTAACTATATGTGTATGTATGTATGTAACTGTGTAATACATACTATCAAACTAACTTATGTCCTGCGTCGGGAATCAAACCCGCAACCTCCTGCGTTGCAACCGGATCTTCGCCCACTGCGCCATAGAGATCGACAGAAATGCGAAAATTACTCTAATTCTACTTTTTCCCTAGACGGCTGAACTAATTTTGATGTTGTTTTCTCGTTATCTCATCTTGAAGGGGTGAAACAAAGAATGGTGCATGCGAAACTGCGGGCAGAAGGTACTAGACTAGGTTATTGAAATAAATAATACCTACATAAATAAATAATAATACCTACATAAATAAATAATAATTCCTAAATAAATAAATAATGCTGGAAATAAAAATGGCCCGGAAATAAATGTAAATAAAAATAAACTGTGTAATTTTACTTCTGACATGCAATTTCTTCGACCACTGTGTATGCATACTTAATACCTAGAAGAGGGGGTCAGAAACTCGTAGGTATGTGAGGTAGGGAGTGGGTAGGGATTATTTTTTTATGAATTTTAAGAGCGCATTTTGGGAGATTTCGTCATCGCAAAATGGTCGTTTTCAAGTGAGTTTGAGGCAGGGCGCAAACGTGGACACTGTCAGATACAAGCGACCTACCGATGAATATTTGACTTCCATAGAACCAGTATGAAATCCTCCGCTCCCTGCTCATACGTAAACTATTTTTGTGTACAGTTGCTCCCACTTATCAGGATCGAAAGTGTTCGGTGTCGGTAACTGGAAATTAAGTGTAGTGTAGATACACGTTTGCGCAGCGCCTTAGAAAAACGGGGAAACTGGCAGAAATTTTACTAATTTAACTTTTTATCCTACTTAGATAAAAAGGAAGAGGTTCGGATGTAGGTATGTATGTTCGTGGACTTCAATTTGAAAATAATTTCGCTATTGTATAGAAAACGATCCCGAAGTAAATGCCAAATTTCATGGTTCTAGACTAGGGCTTTCGAATACCGGATTTTTTCAATACCGGTATTAATACCGAATGTTTTTTTCTAAATACCGGGATTCCGGGATCCCGGTATTGAAAAAAAAATCTACTTTAAATTAGAAATCATCACATAATATCTAGCCAACAAAAGACATCTCAATAATATAATTTTTATACCTATTTACGAGTACTTTGGTTTACAATTACAAAAAATAAACATACTTAATAAAAAATCTAATGAATAAAAAGAGCTTAAATCACAATTTTATTGTCACATCAAGCACGATATCATTGGGCTGCGGCTCTTTCTTCCTGAAATTGCGTTCTAAGGAAAGAAAGAGCATCTAGGCTTTTATCAGAGAGCGAACTTCTTAATCGATTGCATAAATATGTGACCGAGGAAAACGCTCTTTCCGCTTCAACACTTGTTGGCGGAATGCATAACAAATAATTATAAGCCATATCACGATACATTTCTCGGCCACCTCCAATACTATCATAAACACCCATCCCATTTCAACGCGTACAATAGAATCAATATCAATTACAGTGCTAGAAGAATCTTGCCGTTTAGCCGTCTTCTTTTGAGTTTTAGCTTGAACGACGTTGACCTTGACAGACTATAACAGCTTCGCGTTGCATGAGCGAGGACCTGAGGGGAGGCGGACCGGCCGGGGCATATAACGGTGGGCTCTATACAGAAACTCGTAAATATTTGTGAGAACTATGCGGCGGAGCATGGGCTGGCATAGGTATAACTCTAAAAAGAGTGAAGTCCTTATATTTAAAAGTGGAAATGTTAGGCCTACCCATGTTCCGCCTATAGTACTAAATGGTACGGCTCTGAAGGTAGTTGATACATTTAGATACTTGGGACACATTGTAACTGAGACTTTAAGCGATGACGCAGATGTTGAAAGGGAGCGTAGAGCGCTGGCTGTACGGGGAAACATGATCGCGCGTAGGTTCGCACGCTGCTCGAGAGAAGTGAATGTCACTCTTTTTAAGGCCTACTGCCAGTCCTTCTACTCGAGTAGCCTCTGGCTCAATTGCACCCGACGGGCAGCCAGCGCTCTACGTGTCCAGTACAACAACATTTTCAGGATGCTGATGCCTCGCCTCTGCGTCGCTTTTGCAGCGCATCTGGTATGTTCGCGGAAGCGCGCACAGATGGCTTTCATGCGATCATTCGCAAAAAAGTAGCTTCCCTACTTCAGCGTGCGCGAGCCAGTAGCAACGGCATCCTGAAAATGATTGTTTCGCGTCTGGACTGTCCCATCCAAAATAAATGGATGAAAATATTGATGGGATCTGTCTCTATTTAAATGTGTCTCTATTTAAATTTAAATGTATTTAAATTCAATTATTGTGTTATTATTTGTCTTAATTTTTTATTATTTAATCTTACTTCTAGTTAAATTTAATTCTATTTTGTTTGGTTTTATTGTGTAATAATTTTAAGTGACATTTTATAAATTTGTATTTTATTATGGATTCGATTGTGATCTGAAATAAATGAGTTAATAATATAATATAGGGAATTTCACCTCACCCCTGGCGATCGCCACCGCTTTCCGCACTGTACTTAAAACTTAGAGCAACGTGGGACTTACAGGAAGTCCGATTTAAAATATTCCAAAATAAATATATGGATAAAAATGTCTATATTATGTGCGGTAGTGATAGTTTATTACCTATTTTGTGTTTTGTACTAAAATTAAAATAAAATCACTAATACCGGGATCCCGGTTTTGAATATTTCAATACCGGTATTAAAAATCTCGAAAAAAAGTCCGGGATCCCGGTATTGCCTGATACCGGGATCCCGGTATTGGAAGCCCTATTCTAGACCAACCTACGGGTTTTTGGTCCATGGCAAGATAATTTTCACAATAGCACAGCACGACGCTGGGTAACGCGCTCGACAAACCCTCCCGCCTAGAATTTCTAGTTACGGCCCTGCAAACAGCATTATCTAGCCCCAAGCTAAGCAGAGCTTGTGTTATGTTATGGGTACTAGATAACTGTTATACGTTATATAATTCAATTCATAGATAGATATTTTTTATAATACATAGAAAACGACCAGAACACCCCGAACAAATACCTGTAGATCGTACATGTGTGTAGTACCTGTGTACATTACATGACGTTTACTACGCGCAAACGCCCTTCGTTATCGAGATTTTAATGGCACGAGTCCTTACGTGTTATGAAAATATAGCATTTAGCATTTCTTTTAAATCTCGTTTCCCTGCCGTTTGTAGATACCTATAGCGTTCGTTCCCAATACCTACCGAGTGGAAAGTTGCGGGTTCAAGTCCCGACAAGCTTACAAACATTTGGGATTTTATATATCATTTAAATCCCTAGAATTTTCGCGTGGGAAGCACTCATTAAATAACCTAACAAAATATACTATAGATCGATGCATAGGACAAGTAAGGCGTTTGGGAAATGCCACCCAAACATAAGTACCTGTACCAAGGATACTTTGGCCAATAGATCGAGTATAGTATTATTAGGGTGATGGATGGTCTACAACCAGCAGCGCAAGGACACCTAAACAGGAAGGACAAACAAATGCACAGAAATAAACAGCTTCTGGTTACCTGGTCTGGTTGGTGTTAGGGAAGCGTGGGTCGAAAGGCGCGGTTTTGATGTCCGCCTGCGTTTTGATCATATCAGGCATGATGCTGCAAAGAACACACACACACTCACTATAATAGCTCTTTATTATGAAAACCTGTTTCTCATACCTAAACTTTATCAATATATCTATCGGGGCCTAAACAAATACAATAAACTCGAGTCATTTAAAAATAAAATTGTTTATACGCGTAATTATTACCAGTGTTCAAAATACAAAACTTATTGCTAAATGCTTAGAATATAAATGTTAAAAATATATTTTAATATTGTTTATAGTATGTTTTTGTATGCAAATAACTAGTGTAGTGTTTATTTGACGAGGGGTCGCGTCTTGCGCTCCTCTTCACAAGAAGTCTCTCTGTATTTTTTAACTTCCTGCATGTAGAGAGACCAGGCATCCTTGGGGGCATTGTCAACTGTCTGTTCATCGATAGCTTTTGCTTTCTTAACCATCCCAGTCTTCAGGACTCTGCCACCCCGTCTTTTACCGATGAAGGGTAATGTTGGCTTTTTGATTTCAGGCTTTTTGACGGCTTCCTCAGCTTTCTTGGTGGCTTCTTGCATCTTTTTGAACATTTCAAGGAAGCTGCCATCATTCTTTATCACAGGCACTACGGTTTTGGATTTGGACGACGAGGCCTGCGCTAGGAGCGCCGTGTCAGGCGGTGAGAGTAATTCTGCAAAGTTGGGTCCTTCCACCTCCGGGGGGTCGCCGTACTCCACGTCGTCTACGGTCGTGTTTTCAACCGCACCTGGAGGTGGTTTCACTTCTTTCGGTGGCGTTTTAGGGTCTTTTTCGTTACGGGTTTTGTGCATCTTCCAGAAGCGTTTGCGGTCGGCCACGGTGAACTGTCCGCGCCGCTGCTCGCCGTCGCTGGGCGTGCCGCCCGAGCTGCAGCTGCGGCTCCGGCCCGCAGCCTCCTTGGGCGGCGGCGAGCCGGGGCTCACCGACCTCTTCTTCCTGCCATCTTTAGATCGGGATCGGCGACGAGATTTCGACTTGGACTCGGAGCGTGACCGACGCTTAGAGCGACTCTTTGACCTCGATTTAGATCGACGTTTCTTTTCCTTTCGCTTCGCTTTAGAGCGCGCGCGCGAAGAGTCTGAGGACTCCGCCTCGCTGGAGGCAGGTGAGCGCCGCTCGCGCTTCTTGCGGCGCGGCGGCGTCGGCGGCGGCGATCCCTCACTGGACTTCGAACTGGATTTATCACTAGATACGGAGCCTCCTCGAGCGTAACTCTTAGGAGGAGTAATGGAACTGTCTCTAGCTTTCCTAGGGGGAGTGTCAGACTTATATTTGTAGCTCTTGGGAGGAGTGTGCGACCGGTCCCTGTCACGCGCGTAGCTCCGTGGCGGAGTCACCGAGGGGCGCTCCTTCCACTCCGGCTCGCGCTCCTTCCTGGACTTCGCAGGAGGCGTCACAGACTCCCTCCTTTTGCGCACCGGAGGCGTAGCTTCCCGCCGCCGCTCCGTGTCGCGACGCTCCCGATTTGAGTGGTACTTGACCTCGGCGGCGGCGCGCGATAACGCCGAGCGCTCGCTGTCGTAGCGCGGCTCCGGTTCGGGGGAGCGCCGCCGCGGACTGCGACTGCTGCGTCCGGACTTCCTCTTGTAAGACCTCTCGGAGGAGGACGACTCCGAGGACGAGCTCCTGTGCGTGCGCCGCGGCGGCGAACGCGAGTACGAGCGCGAAGCGGAGCGCTCACGGCGCGCGCGGCGCGTGTACTCGGGACTGCGGCTAGGGCTGCGGGTACGGCGGCGGCGCGGCGGCGACGGCGGGCGCTCGCGGGCCCCAGGAGGTGCGGGCGGTGGTGGCGGGGGCGGCGCGTAATGCGCGTAGGCCTCGGGTGGGTAGTGCTGCGCGTAGTGCGCAGAGTACTGGTATCCATAGTAGTCGAGGTGCGCGGCGTAGGGTGCGCGCTCGAGAGGGCGGCCGGTCCAGGGGTCGGTGGCAGGTGCCACGGCCACGGGCGGGCCGGCGCCGGGGATGGGCGGCTCGCCGTACTCGGCCTCGGTGCCCGGCGGCCCGCCGTCCCACGCGCTGTACGAGCTCATCGCGAACGCGATGCGACCATAACCTGCGGCGTTTGTGGGTGAGGTGCGCTCACACCTACAAACAGAACAACTTGGTGGTGTAGACGCAGCTCTCGCATCTTTCTCTTTGACTCGAGTTTACAGTTCTCCGTTAGACCGCGATACTCGCGTTGAGGATTGTTACCTATTTGTGTGACGAGGGACAGGACAACAAATTACGTAATCCATACGGGATTATGCGATCATGGGGGTACGAAAATATAATTTAAAGGTTAGGAGGACAGAGTTTTAGATGATTTATACGCAATACCTGTACCGATGTGCTCACCTTGATAATTATTTAGTTTTTCTCAAAATTATTTTGTCAGAAAATGGCAGACGAACACACTCGCTTCGTTATCACAAACTCATAGACAATATTCATTATTCATAGACTAAGACTATAGTTATTTAAATAAAGAACCAAACAAAGTCTGCTCATAGACAAATTTACAGATAATATAAACCGGTAGTCTTCCATAAAACAAATTAGGATTTTGGCATCTGTGGATTTAGAGCCTTTATTTTTACGCACGCACGTCAAAAAAGCTTTTCGCTCGTGTTTTCTGAATTTATCCTATTTTCAGTTGTAGGTACGCAAAACTGACCATCGTCCATGAGTAAATCTAAAGTAACTGCAGAATGGAAGAAGCGGGTGAAGACAGAATATATGCGACTTCGTCAAGTGAAGGTGCGTTTCCTTACAAAGAACAGGGAAATGTTTTGTTTGTTTCTAAATTAGTTTTTTATTTTAGCGGTTCAAAAGAGCGGACGAGGTAAAAGTGGCATGGGCTCGAAACTTGCGGATTATGTCGGACGCAGTGGAGACACGGGAATTAAAATTTTTGGAGAAAGGAAAAAGACCTTTTTGGCCTCCTCCAGCGCAGATTGAAAACCACGAGAGTTTGATGAAACGGGCTGAAGTTACATACACTGATGGTAGATACTCCTGCTTTTCGTACAAATTTTCCTAAATGAGTGATATACAAAATTAACTTCTAATATATGTATATCACTTAAACTCCACTCGTCTGATTATTATATTATTATGTACGGTTTTAGCTTTGGGAGTCGTGACCAATCAGTCTGTCCCCACCCGTATTATCAACTCTGTGAATCCGATCCCCACCATGTACACCTGGGCTCCAACACAGAAGAACTTTATGGTGGAGGATGAAACGGTGCTTCACAACATCCCATACATGGGAGATGAGGTTCTGGACCAAGATGGAACCTTCATTGAGGAGCTCATCAAAAACTATGATGGGAAAGTGCATGGTAACTTTTTTAAATATGAAAATAAATTAATGATTTTCTCTTCCGAGTGGTATTGATATGGATCAGTTGAGCTACCTGTAGATAGTTTGCAACAGTCTGCAGTTAGCTCTATTGTAAATACTAGTTTTAATTGAATTCTATTATTTGATTGTAATTTGCTTTGTTAATAAAGACTTACAAAATAAATTAAAGTTATGCTGAAAATTTCACATAGAAACGTCTATCCCCAGAGTAAGCGAAGCTGACCAAATGGCTGAAGTTAATGTATCTGACATGGCTTCAAACTAAAACTTGTAAATTGTTTTACTAAGCCTTCTCAAAGATTTGTCATAGAAGTTCAGAGAATAGATAAAAGCATTTTAATCAACAGATTAGAGACAATCAAGTGACTTAACAAAGTCAGTTAAAACTACTACGGTCATGTTGTAACTTCCAGGTGACAAGGAAGGAGGCTTCATCGACGACCAGCTGTTTGTGGACCTGGTGCATGCGCTAGCGACCTTCCAGACCAAGGATGAGGTAGCCGAGGAGAGGAGGGAGCGTGAGGCAAGACTCTCTAAGGAGGAGAAAGAAGTAAGAGATTTGTTTATCAGCAACAAAGTCGAAATTCTTGATGGCGCATGACATCAAAACACTACAAGTGTTTTGTCTAGTATCAAATATTTTATTTAAGACTTGTTAACACTAAGAAATTAAAACATTTGGTCATGTTCACTTTAAGGTAGACGTTAGAGTACAGAAGCGAAAAAGAGATCTACCTCAAATATACATTTTGAGTGTATTATAGTTAGTGTGTTCTTGTTGGATCTAATGTAAAATTATAGGTACTGGTTACCTATATTATTCAAACGTAAAATTATTGTCTTTGTTATACCTATAAGTTCATAAAGATATCTAGTTGTTTCATAGCTGTAAACTTACTTACTTACAAATAAAAAAAATTAAAAAAAAAAACTAAATTTAAATTTTGCAGAAAGATTCAGCAAAAGATCAGAAAGACAAAGACAAGGATAAAGGAGAGAAGGACAAACAAACAGACAAAGATGCCAAGGAGTCAGATATGATGACCGGCAGCGAGAAACAGTTCCCCATATTCGCGATATTCCAAGCCATCAGCTCTCAGTTCCCTGATAAAGGCACTGCACAAGAGCTGAGGGAAAAGTAAGTTTTACTTTGTTTTTTGTAGTCTAAAATATAACATATGACTAGGCAGGGCATGTGAGTGGTTAACATATATTCAAAAGGATCCTCAGACCAGCCTCGGCGTCGTCGCCCATTTGCTGACGATTCCGGGTAGATTGGTAATATACTATAGATACCTTTGACCAGGCAAACGATCGTAATACTAGAAAATGTTTTGAGGAGACCTGTAAAGAGAAAATGTAAAGTTGATGCGAATACAACGCCCAAACTGCTCTTAAAATGCTACCAAAAAGTGCTTCCACATCTTAGCGTTTTAATTTTCCGCCGTTCTGTACCTCATTTTAAGGTACAGTGCGCGTCAGAATTAAGTATCCCCCCTATCTCATTGTACGTGGGTTCAAATCCTGCCGCCAATCGTTGAAGATTAAACTACATGTTTTTTTATAATTTTCCATTTTCTTACGATATTTTTGACGTTTCCAACAAAAATTTTATGTTCTGTAAATATTATTTGTAATGATTATTGTATTGTATATTATAGTTATTTTGGAAATAAAGTGTTCTGTATTATTGTAATGCAATTTTTGTATAAATTGTAATTTTATTTCATTTTCATTTGGTAACCTTACTTAAAATTCGAGGAGTTCCATGTAGCTTCTTAGCCCTGCGGCAGTAACAGGCAAATTAATATAAGACGAGAGTGACAAGGTTCGAATCTGTGAGCTGATTTTCGTTTTTTTTATCAAATGCTATCTATTTTCGTTGCATTATGTAAGATTTTTAATTGATATTATTTATCATGGGCTCAATGAAAAAAACACAAAAAAAATATAAACGTTTACAACACTAGGTACTATACAATATACTAAGTATAAATCTATGTTATGATGTAGATGATGTAACGAAATAATAGTTTTAATAACAAATACTCAAAACTCTCGGAGATACGCACAAAGCAAACCACACGAAATAAGACGAGCGACAATTAATATTTTGTTCGCTACAAACGACAAAGTCAAACACCACCCGCATCCGTGAAATAGTAATAATGGTAAGATTTACCATTGTTACTATTTCAGTAGCAATGGTAAATCTTACCATTGTTACTGAATCACAAGGCAGTCAAACTAGGGACTAATTAGAACCGATAGACAAAATTGAACGCGTTTTCCAACAGCTAAATAGCTTAGTTGATTTATTGTCGAGAATTCGAGTCTCCATATATTGGGTGGGTGGTTCGGTCCCAGCGGCTTTCATAGTTTTTGCATTTTGCAAGCGAATAGAAGTTAGAAAATATTTTGTGGACAAGGGGGATACTTAATTCTGACGCGCACTGTACATAGAGCTGACATCCCGCAGCGACCCGGACGCGCTGCCGCCGGAATGCACGCCCAACATCGACGGTCCGTTGGCGGAGTCAGTGTCTCGCGATCAGACCATGCATTCCTTCCACTTGTTCTAAATGCAACCGTATTCTTAGGTAAATAGAGCTGACATCCCGCATCGACCCGGACGCGCTGCCGCCGCACAGTGTGAAAAAAGACCCTAAAATCAGACATACCTTTTTTATTTTACTAATCGAAACTTTGAGCTATTTTGAATGTCAGAGTAGAACTCCCAGAAGTCAATTCAGTTCAGAACTCGAGTAATAATTTTTTTTAGAAAATTCTGGATTTTAAGAAAAAGGTGAAAATAAAAGAACTCCTTAACAAATTTGCACATTTATATTTAGTGCAAGAGGGCAATAGATACAGGGCATTTTATAAGCTAAACAAAACAGATTTAGCGATAACAGTAAAGTTGATATGCATAATTTTGTGACTTTCACTTTTTATTTTTTTTCTCTTATATTATTAGTGATTAGCACTAGATATCTATCTGAAAACATTGTTTATAAACTCTATTGTCACTTGTAAAAAAATCTCTCGAAAATCTGTCAGGAAATCGGAGATATGAGGTTTCTAAGGTTTTCAGTAATTTCTATGATATTAGGGTTGTCACAGTAAGATCCAAAAGAATTAGGTAAGTAGGTACCTACTAGAGAAAATTGTAAACCAGTGGGTCTGCAAGCATGAAATTTTAGATAGGTACTACACAAATAGGATTTACCCTACTGCAAAGATTTTGGTTATGGCTGTGTGTTTTGGGTGTTTGTACATATTTGTGGGATGGATTTGTACAAATGAGGTGTCATTGGATTTGTCTACATTTCGAGAGTAAAACTCTCTCTGCTAGTTTGAAAACCAGTTGACAAAATAAAAAAACCGGCCAAGTGCGAGTTAGATCGCGCACGGAGGGTTCCGTACCATTCCACTAATATTATAAATGTGAAAGTTTGGATGGATGGATGTTTGTTACTCAATCATGCCAGAACGGCTGAACGGATCTGGATGAAATTTGGCACAGAGATAGATTTAGTCTGGAATAGCACAGACTTTTTATCCTGGTAAATATATGGTTCCCGTGGGATAGATTGGTTTTAATCGATCTATACTAATAATAAAATTATAAAGAGGAAAGATTTGTTTGTTTGTTTGTAATGAATAAAAAAATTTTGTTTGTAAAGGAAGATTGAATCGTAAAAGTTAATATTTTATTATTGTAGAAGCAAATATACGAAAAAAATCAAAATGTCGCCGTTTGTAAGGTGGGTCATTTTGCTTCATCTGTATTTGCTTGGTACTTTGGAATTGAAAGATGCTGAGCACCAATTTTTATAACAAGTACCTACTCCATATGACCTAATCTAACAGTAAACATATAAACCCAGTCGTTTGAGGGTGGCATTTAGCAACAAAGCCACTAGACTCATTTTAAGCGCGCCTCAGATTTTTACGCTGTGTTTGTGAAAACTATTTGTGATAAAAAAAAATCTTTAAAAATCTTTATTCCTAATGTATCAGTTACCAATTAGAGTTAAAAAAAACTCAAACAGTAGATCACAAGTGATTGTTTTTTACATAAATTGTTTTACAAAACTTTCACCGCAATTTTACCGCGGGGCGGTAGGTGCCAAGAATCGCAAATGACCCGCGCGAACCCTGCCTAATGAGAGGGTTCTCTACTAGTTTGAAAACCAGTAGACAAAAAAAAGGTCCGAATCTGATTCTGATTACTTCACTTCTGATTAGTGCCAACCCTAGCTTCAAAGTTTTAAAATTTAATAACTCCGAATTCCTACGTGTTACGCATCTGATATTTTACAGGCAGGTTAACATAACACTAATGAACACTTGTGTTTGAAAATTAGGTGCTAATACAACAAGAAAGTTGCATAAAAAAATAAAATAAAAATTACTAAAAAACATACATAGCTTTCTTAATTGTTCACCTAGAACTAAATTACGCGTTTCCAAAAATAGCAGTTAGTTGATTTTATAGCATGCTATAATTGAAATTTAAAAAATTAACTCACATAGATAGTTACAGCATTTTTTGTGGTTTTCTCTGATAATCATAGAAAAAAAAATAAAAAATCATAACTCTGATTCTAAATTGAACTGACTTCTGGGAGTTCTTAACATTCAAAATAGCTCAAAGTTTCGATTAGTAAAATAAAAAAGGGATGTCCGATTTTAGGGTCTTTTTTCACACTGTGCGCCGCCGGAATGCACGCCCAACATCGACGGTCCGTTGGCGGAGTCAGTCTCTCGCGAACCGACCATGCATTCCTTCCATTTGTTCTAAATGCAATCTTATTCCTAGGTATATAGAGCTGACATCCCGCAGCGACCCGGACGCGCTGCCACCGGAATGCACGCCCAACATCGACGGTCCGTTGGCGGAGTCAGTGTCTCGCGATCAGACCATGCATTCCTTCCACTTGTTCTAAATGCAACCTTATTCTTAGGTACATAGAGCTGACATCCCGCATCGACCCGGACGCGCTGCCGCCGGAATGCACGCCCAACATCGACGGTCCGTTGGCGGAGTCAGTCTCTCGCGAACAGACCATGCATTCCTTCCACTTGTTCTAAATGGGTCGCATCCCTAGTGGGCCGCATGCGCCGCAGCACTAACAGCCTGCTGGCCGCCGTGGCGCAGGACCTCCGCTCCAGTATCATGGGCCACTGGATGATGATGCTGAAACCAGTATCATCGCTGGTGGCTCAATGATCTGTTAATTTTAATTTTATTTGATGTTCGATTTTAATTTTTAACTTTATTTGATTTTAAATTTTAATTTTATTTTATTAATTGTGTGATTTAATGTAATTTTTATTTAATTAATTTTGAAATCGTGTACCTATGGATCTGTCGGTCTGAAATAAATGATTTTTATTTTATTTTTATTTTAATGCAATCTTATTCCTAGGTACATAGAGCTGACATCCCGCAGCGACCCGGACGCGCTGCCGCCGGAATGCACGCCCAACATCGACGGTCCGTTGGCGGAGTCAGTCTCTCGCGATCAGACCATGCATTCCTTCCACACGCTGTTCTGTCGCCGCTGCTTCAAATACGACTGTTTCTTGCATCGTGAGTGTTTCTTACTTATTATCTCCTTTGAGTGTAGTAGGTATTATGGCGGGACGGCACGGTCGCCGTGCTAAGAGAACTGTAGTCAGCCGGTATACACGGCATTTAGCCGTCTTAACTCTCACATAATATATTTGCTCCTAGCTCGCGAGCCGTGCCGTGTGCAAGTCAAAAGGCAGTAGGTTAAGTTCCACCAGAGCTAAGCGTTGTGCAAAACCTTCGATTTTCATGACTAAGAAACAATACAATAGTCTAAACACAAATTGACCAATTCTGCCGCTTAGCTATGTCACTTAGCTCTGATGGATAAGCACTCTTAGTGGTTTTTACATAGACGGCTCGCTCGGTCGCTGTGCTAAGTCGCGGAGCACGGCCGCCGCCGCGTGCCGTTTCATGTGTAAAGGCATTTAGGCTAGCTTGTGACCTGCAGCTTCGCTTGACGTTGTAGGTTAGCATAGCACGAACACGTACCGGGACAATGGGATAAAAGTACCTATCTTTGGCAAAAACTAGCTACTTTATAGATTTGCTCGCATCTTGAGAAGTAAATTTGATTCTCGCATAAATAATGGAAACTGGAAACTCAAAGTCTATAAGTTTGTTTCGGTAGGCTTACAAAATAAGCGCTTAGACAATTTAAACTTTATACCATAAACAGCTTTCTTAATAGTAATTAGTATCAAATAAGAAATAAGGTGTTATGGATTCTATTCACTTCAATTTTTTGTCCACTTGTGGAAGAAGTTGATTGTATGTATGTAAAATAACGTCCAAAATAACAATAGTTACCAATAAACTTTGAATATTCAATAGTTTCTGACATCTCAATAACATTCCCGAAGTATTTAGTTTAATCATAGTTGATAGAACTTGCACAATGTAGTAGGATATACCTAAACTATTTACTCGTAGTTGTATTGTAATTGTAAGCTTGTATATGTACAGTGTATGCGAGTTTACGTAGATCTATATAATATTTGACGAATAGGGCGTAACCGTGTGTTCTTGTTTCGCTGACAGGCAGTCAGAATATAGAGGCAGGTGAGAGACCAAGCTATTTATATCATACATGAAGCTACTCACTCATTCTTGTTGGACCCTAACGCATCATGCCATTTTAACAAAAAAGGACGGTTGGGGGCCGTAAAACAATACCGCTATCTCTCGACATGGACATTTTGCGTGTCTGTCCATTTCGTATTCTTACGAAACTGAGGGATAGGAATTGGACGCGACACTTGCTATATTACTTATAAATACCCCTCTCAACTTTACACAATGGCTAAGAGTCGATTTCAGCATAAAAAAATACTCCTTAGCTAAGCCATTTTTCTAAGTTGTGAGATTTAATATGTAAGGGGGACACAAATTTCAAATGCTTTCACATAGAATGGAATTGCTGTTAAATTTTTAGTAACCCCTCTCTCATTTAATTTAAATTCGAAATCCACAGGGTGATGTGGGGTTTACACTATCGATCAACATTTCATTTAGCAAATGGATGTTCACAATAACATAACACAAGCTTCGTATTATTTGCGTCTATTTATATTTGGTTCGGCTTCCATGTTCACGTAGTTTAAACCTATGTATTTATTATTTTAGTATGGAATGATTATCAAAGTAGTTCATTTCTCACGATCATACTCACTAATTGGTTGTAAGATCTTCTTTTTCACTGTGACAGTTTGATTCTACATGTCAATACCACCATATACTCGGTAAACGTGAAAGCACTAGTACAGTCGGCAACAACAGTAGCTGGACACGAATTTATTTTAATATTACCTGAACGATATTTTTCTCAAGTTACTATAAATGCTGAATATCGAAATTTTCTTATCACAATGGTACAGTACTCGTCCACCACTTATTTGAATCTCTCATCAAGAATTTGTAAAATAAATATATACTGTAAAGATTTGCAGACAAAAGCTTACTTACTGGGACTCATTGCGACCCGGAAATCTGGTTAAACGAGAGAGCAGATTGGATTATTCTTTAAATAAAATGTACATATATAATGATATAACCAAGAAGCATAACATATATTAAAATACCTCTTCAATAAATTGCCAAACACTTTTAAGTAGTTTCGTTGATCAATTCGTGTATGGCTACTTACTTTACTGATTATCTAACTAAAAGCACATAACTCAAGAAAGACTTTCACTTGACCTAACTACAATTGGTATAACATTATGTAAGTCATTACAATGAAACACTGAAAAGCAACAGAAAACACTGTCACAGCTGAAAGAGTAGATCTAAGTAATTTAATTCATGTAATTGATATTATCACACGGCAGGTTTGCAAGCGTGCCACCCGGGCCCCAACTTGACAAAGCGCAAGGGGCCCGACCTTAAACCCTTCTCCGAGCCTTGCGGGCCCAGCTGCTACATGCTTCTGGTAAGTTTTGGTAATATATTGAGTGTTTTACTCTATATGTGTAAACATCTAAAAATATGTTATTGAGATAGCTTTGGCAGTCGGAAAAATGTTCGTTTTAGTTTATTAAATAACGGAATAAATTTTAAAATTAAATTCAAAATTTCCTTTTTTTTTTCGAAGTCGTTATTAGGGTTCCGTACCCAAAGGGTAAAAACGGGATCCTATTACTAAAACTTCGCTGTCCGTCTGTCACCAGGCTGTATCTCATGAACCGTGATAGTTAGACAGTTGAAATTTTCACAGATGATGTATTTCTGTTGCCGCTACAACAAATACTAAAAAACAGAATAAAATAAATATTTAAGGGGGCTCCCATACAACAAACGTGTTTTTTTGCCGTTTTTATAGATAATGGACGGAACCCTTCGTGCGCGAGTCCAACTCGCACTTGGCCGGTTTTTTAGTTTTGTCAAAACAATCAAATTATTTTTAAAATATTTCGAACTGAGAACTTCTTTGGACCGACTTTTTCTGTACATTGAACTAAACTGAACCGTCACGCTCGTGTCGGTTACGCTTAACCGAGTATTCTCGGCTCCAGTCTGCAACTTTATAAGTTAAAGCTTATATCACGTTTTCAAAAGCATTTTATTCCAGGAGGGAATACGCGAGAAGTTAGCGCGCGAGAAAGCGGCTGGGGAAGAGGATAAGGGCAAGTCCAACGCGATGGACTCGCCCAACGACGCCTCGTCAGAGGACAGCAATGACAGCAACCGCTTTCAAAAAGGTATGCCCTAACCTTCTAACTACATGATAGGTAATTATCAGAAATACTGTTGAAGCATCAAAAGTTCTATTCAATTCCTTTACTAGTTACCCAAAAACAGTGGCGAAGCGTGGGGTAACCGGAGTGATTTTCTACCAAGCACCCCCCAAAAGCAGGAGGTTGCGGGTTCGATTCTCTCCTTGGGACAAATGTTTTTACGATCTGCAGATATTTGTTTCGGGTGTTCTGGTCGTTTTATATGTATAAAAAATATCTATCTGTGTATTTTATTATGTAAGTATATCAGTTCTCTAGTGCCCAGTAGATAATGCTGTGTGAATAGTCCAGCATTATTTATTACTAGCAGCGCCCTGCGGTTTCACCCGCGTAGTTCCCGTTCCCGTGGGAATTCCGGGACAAAAAATAGCCCATGTCACAGCCTAAATGATAAGCTTTCTAATGGTGAAAGAATCATTGAAACCGGTCCAGTAGTTTTTAATTTATTCGTTACTTACAAAAATGCAAATCTTTCCTTTTTATAATTTGGTGTAGATTATTATTTATTTATTTTATTCAAACATTTCGTGTTGTGTTTCAGGAAGCAACAGTAACTCGAGCAATAGCAACTGGAGCAATGGAAACAAAAATGGCGCCGAGACGCCCAATGAGCCAACCTACAATGCGTTAGGTAAACCTAGCTTTATAACTAGCTTCCACCGGCGGCTTCGCTCACGTGGTGCCTGGGAACATTGTAGCCTTTAACAGGAATAATGCTACCAGCGAAATAATTTTTTGAATTGGATTACTAGTTCCAGAGATTAATTTAACAATATTATTTAGTATCATTATTATAACATGCAGATTTATGTAATTCTATCCACTCATGTCTACACCATTTCATTGCTAAGTTGGTAAGTGTTCAGCTTATTAGTGAGCGTGATCTGTTTGTCCCATGGACTGTGATCTGTCTTTATCTCGGAGACAAATGCCGTCGAAATGGAATGTTGTCTTGTGTCCATTGTAGTTGTGTGTGAGCTTCCTGTAGTTGTGTGTGAGCTGCCTGTAATTGTGTGTGAGCTGCCTGTAGTTGTGTGTATGCTGCCTGTAGTTGTGTGTGAGCTGCCTGTAGTTGTGTGTGAGCTGCCAGTTTCGTGATCAGCCTTTATGCAACTCTGTTTCGATCCTGGTTTTGATCGTGATAGCAACTGGACACAGGCTTTCTGACAGTGTTGCCAGACCGTGGGCAATTGCCCACGACATGGGCAATTTTAGGATTTTTGTTGAAAGAAGGGCAAAAGGAAGGAAAGGTCTTGGAACCGGTAAAATATGGGCAATAACGTTAGGCTAAATAAATGAACAAACTACATTTTATTTCTCTAGAAAATAAAACTACATCGATAATACTTTATCAGATAGTAGGTACTCTGAATGAAACATTTTATAGTGTATGTTAGGTAACTATCAAAAAGACAAGCATAAAATCCCTTGAGGAGTCGTTGGTCACGTACTTGACGTATTTTAAAATAAAATCACATGGCATAGTTATTACTTTTCATAAATAGATTTGTTGTGTCTTTCGAAATAATATTGTAGGTTAGGTTGAAACATTTTCGGTGATAGATAGCTATTATAATATAACTGAGTTCAGATAGCATATAAAAGGTTTCCCTTAAAAATGTAATATAGTGAATAAATCGACATCAAGTAAAATTAAAAAATCGCACTACTTCAGTAAGAAATCATATTTCAACTTTTTATTGTTCCATTCGTAGTACTCGTAGAGCGTCAGCGCGCCGCGGTTCGTGTCGCGCCGACGCATAGTGGTTCCGGTTCACAACCAACTTCACGTTGGAGTTGTTTATGGGCGGGAGTTAAAAATTAAGATTGTTATAGGTACAAAAGGTGTCAAGGTTCCGCAGACTCCCCTACACGTCGTTATTGTTTTAACGTTTATGGGCGATTTGTTGTTGGAAAAGGCAATTTCAACAACCTGTGTGGGCAAGAGTTCTGATCGGGTCTGGCAACACTGCTTTCTGAGTCATTAAAAATAAGAATGGGATTGAAGATGACAGCGGGACAGCATGCTGTCCCGCTTAGATCATAATGTCTTCAATCACAATCTACATAACTCTGTTTTAGGCTTTCTGTATGTGTGACAAGAAACCGCTATAAGGATCTCCGCCTAGATCACCAGAGACCGAGCTATCGCCTCGGTCTGTGTCTCGGCGTAAACTGCCCCGTTATGAGGGTTTACTATTTAGCACGATACGAGAACGTGTGATAACCGTGTGCACGCGTCGCTGTGTAACTCGCTGCTGAATTGTAATGAGCCGATTCAGCGTCGATATATGTTGGCGAGAGAGAGGGAGAGTAACATATCAGTAAATAAAATATATCTTGGTCGCAGGTCTGTCCGTGGGCGACATCGCCGTGGCGTGGACGGGCTCCGACCAGTCTTTGTTTAGGGCGCTGCACAAGGTGTTTCCCTCCAACTACTGCGCCATAGCACAGCTGATGCTATCGAAGAACTGTCAACAGGTATCTTTACATTATGCTAAATTAGTAAGGCCCGGACTCCTAAATCTATTTAGTTAAGTATATCAGTTATATCTAGTAGGTACCCATAACACAATCTCAGCTCAGCTTTCCTTGGAGCTAGATGATGCTGTGCGGATCGTTCAGCATTATTTATTGATTCCTTTATTTCCTCCAGGTGTACACGTACTGGATCAAGACGGGCCAGGAGGAGTGCCGCGTGGAGGCGGAGCTGACTCCGCCGCGCAAGAAGAAGAAGAAGCACCGCCTCTGGTCCGTGCACTGCCGCAAGATACAGCTCAAGAAGGACTCCAATTCGCATCATGTGTGAGTAACGACCACCCACACGACACTCCACTGCTGGACCTAGGCCTCCCCTAATAAACGCCTGACCCAAAATTCTTATTCAAAAGTCAAACATTCTTTATTTTCGAAGATACCTACAATAGAATGAATAAAATGAACATGTTACAGATACAACTACACGCCGTGCGACCACCCGAGCCAGCCGTGCGACAGCCTGTGTCCGTGCTTGCAGTCGCAGAACTTCTGCGAGAAGTTCTGTCAGTGCAGCAGCGACTGTGAGTATATCTACAGATACAACTAGACGCCGCGCGACCAGCCGTGCGACAGCCTGTGTCTTATTTTCTTTTAAAAAATTACTTTGAATCACACACAGAAACATTAATCTTTACCACATAAACATTTAGCAGCCTTTACCACAGTACACTGATAGACACCACACTGGTTGTTCATTAGCGTACTGGATATCGCCATAATCCTCATGCATCGCCTCTTACGACACCCGCGGGATGAGTTGGGGCATGCAAGTTCTGAGCCGGCACCACACGGCCAGGTTCACGACCCGTAGTAGGTACTCACAAATCTTCTTCTTTGTAGTATTTCGAAAAACATCAACAGTTCCATGATCTTTGAGCTCCTACTGCTGTTCAAATATGAGATCTAGGACTCTTATACCTAATAATCCATTTCATTCTGTACAAAAGCGACAAGATAGTTTTTGATTGGTTGCATATGTTTGACGAAAAAAAAAACTAAAATATCTCAATTTTTATACATATTTGCCTTCTTCTCCGATGACTTACTGACTTGATTTTTATATTGAAAAATAAAGCAAAGGCAGGGTAACAATTTCGCTTAAATAAATATTCGATTACTTGAACAGGACTATTTTAATTAGAACAAAATCTTGATTTTGCACACGCGCTCTGCTCTGTCCCGCTCCTATTAACGCGAAATCCTCTGCCTATCCTTTTCACAAAATGGCGTCGTATGGTAGCTCCGTAATCGACTAGAAGACGTTCGTTTTGCCAGTGAAATGGTTAAGGTCCAGTTGCTGCCCGCTATCTTTTTGATATCGTCCTTCCATCCAGTCCTTCATCGTTTGAGGCTGTCCCACCAGTCTATAAAGGCCAACAGTTTTGCATCATGATATCTTCGCGGGCTATGTGGCCTCTCCAACTTACGTCTTCCAATTCTTTCACTGAAGCCGTACACTATGCTTTATCAGAAACAGATGTTTATATATGTGATGTTATTTCCAGGTCAGAACCGTTTCCCGGGTTGTCGCTGCAAGGCGTCGTGCAACACCAAGCAGTGTCCGTGCTACCTTGGCGTGCGCGAGTGCGACCCCGACCTGTGCTCGGCGTGCGGCGCGGATGACCCACACCACGCGGCCTGCAGGAACATCTCCGTGCAGAGGTCCCACCTCGCTATCATCCATCTAATATTATAAATGCGAAACTTTGGATGGATGGATGTTTGTTACATCCTCACGCCATAACTACTGAACCGATTAGCCTTTTTTACTTAGGGATAGCTCTAGACTGACCTTCCATAAATCAATTCGGTGAATCTTAATTTCCTTTATTTTAATTCTCAGTAGATTTACCTATACTTTAGCGGTAGATGCTCACGGTCTAACTAAACGATTGATAACATTTCTATGTTGTAATACAAATAAATTCGTAATTGTTCGCCCCGCAGAGGTCTCCACAAGCACCTGCTCCTAGCGCCGAGCGACGTGGCGGGCTGGGGGATCTTCCTGAAGGAGGCAGCGCACAAGAATGAGTTCATATCGGAGTACTGCGGAGAGATCATCTCGCAGGACGAGGCGGACCGCCGGGGGAAGGTCTATGACAAGTACATGTGCTCGTTCCTCTTCAATCTCAATAATGGTTAGTAACTTGTTCACTCCTCCTCAGAACACAGATAGGTCTCTGCTGAACGTTTCTCCCCCAAGCGAAGATAATTTTTGCATTATCACCACAGGGCAGGCAGATTGGTGAACGCAGTAGAGATATTAATGACTTGGCGTGTTTTCAAAAACTATAATCCTTTGACTCGTCAAATTCCTGAGCAGTGAAAATGGGTTTGGAAGAAGTTTTAAACCCGAACACTTCGATAGCACAAACAAATTTTTCGTTTGGTTACTGTTGTTGCCATGGAAACCATTTGTGCCAGTGATAGTGAAACTTATCATGTGATGATGTTTTAGATACGTTTTACGGCGCTCATGTCAATTCTTCGAGGGTCAAAGTTGTATGAGACCACCTCAAAATCAACCTCTATACTATATGAAAGAATCATCAAAATATATTGAGACGAGTCGAGTCCCTGCGACGGCTACAATGCAGTTGGCATTGTAGCGGTCGCAGGGACTCGACTCGTCCATCGAACTGGAATGGGAAAGTGTCTATGACCAATACATGTGCTCGTTTCTCTCAAATTTAATAAAACTTAGGTTTTATACTATATTTTTTTTTTTTTTTTTTTTGGACAATTCACACAGCATTATCTAGCCCCAAGCTAAGCAGAGCTTGTGTTATGGGTACTAGATAACTGATATACATAATATAATACAATACATAGATAGATATTTTTTATTATACATAGAAAACGACCAGAACACCCTGAACAAATGTCTGCAGATCGTACACACATTTGTCCCGAGGCGGGAATCGAACCCGCAACCTCCTGCGTCGCAGGCAGACCTTCGCCCACCGCGCCACATCGGTCGTCATATAGGTACTTAATTCTTAAATAATGCCAATATTTAGCCTTTTCCTTTCATAATACCACAATCAAACTAAATGTAGAGTATGCACAGTGGGCAAGCCACTTTGTTGGTTGGATGGATCGCATCTTAGAAACAATAGCGCGGCACTTTTACAATATCTAATGCCGGGTACAGACCAAGCGAACAAAAGCGAGCGAAGGCTAACCACCGAACGCGATTGAACAAGTGTGGACGTCATGGCGAAAGCAAGCGAGCCCAAATGAGGGCCTTCGTTCGCCTTCGGCTGTCCTCCGCCGACTGTTTCTCATGTGTTCGTGTGGTGTGGATACAACAGCGAAAGCGAGTGAACGTTCGTCATCGATCGTCGAATCCCACTCGTTAGCCTTCGCTCGCTTTTGTTCGCTTGGTACTGCATAAGCACGGCATAAGAGTTTATGAGTTATTGTTTCTATGAATTAACGACATAGTAGGTACGAAAGACACATACCTTGTACCAAAAGATACTTACTGATACAACCTGTCATCCTTACAAGATATCTAGTACATAAAGAAAGAAGGATTTTCAACTCGTGGGCACCATATAAAGCAGAGTTCTAACCCGGCGTTACGTGTCGTATATAACTTGTCACACAGCGAGCATGCATTCAGTACCTACGGGGAACGGGTTTTTTATAATTAATAAAAATTATCTTATGTTATCATTACCTACGGGCGAATTTCGGTCAGTACCTGGCTTTTGATTGGCCCGTGTCGAATTACGTGCCAAGCAAAAGCCGGATACTGACCTCTAGTCTTGGCACCCTTTCATTGGCAGTAGTGGTTCCCGTTTGGAACCTGCCTGTTACCAGAAAACGTTATATCAACCACATTGAGCACGCATCTAGGTATACACTCGACAACTGGTTACGAGACCATAAAACCTCGACGCACGACACAAAGACCATAAAGTATAATTTCACACATAATATTTTTGTTGAAACATCATCACGTTATCATTTTTAATTTAAGTTTTAATATTTTATTGTGTATGCAATTATAATGAATTAACTAGTGTAATTGGTAATTGTGCCGTAGAACGATTCATATGAGAATACACAGGCTGCTCGACTATATTATCAAATAAATAAAAATTTTAGAATGAATTCCGAGACAAGGCCTGTATCCTGAAATAATGAAAAGGTTTAACTTGTTCCTCCAGACTTCGTGGTGGACGCGACGCGCAAAGGCAACAAGATCCGGTTCGCGAACCACTCCATCAATCCGAACTGCTACGCCAAGGTGATGATGGTGAACGGAGACCATCGCATCGGCATCTTCGCCAAGCGCGCCATCCAGCCGGGCGAGGAACTCTTTTTCGACTACAGGTATACTACACACACATATCGAGTACATCTCGATGGCTACACACACGTCAAACGACTTTATTATTAATGACCTACTAGCTCTCGTCTTCGCACGCGGTTTTCCAGGATAAAAATCAAACCATGCCATTGTATCAATGAATGAATGGTATGGCAATATGCCATTGCCATACCATTGTAACAATGCAGTTACTATAAAACTCATTGATGGCATTAAACAGGGTGTAACAAAAAGTAGGGACTTTCAGAGGTGGTACAGACTCTGTCATAGAATCAAGAATTTTTTTAAAAAATAATTCCCGAATTCTAGTTTTGGAAAAAGTAAAAAATCTTGAAATGTCTACTAGACCGGGCAATGAGTGACTTGCGTGGCTTGTTATCATTAAAAAGGCCTACGTACCTGTTTACATCTATAAAACACAACCTTAGTCGCGGGTCGCTGTAGTTAACGACCTGCCACATCATCGGTGCGGGTGACGCGATTTAGATGCGGTAGGTGGGTACCACAACCGTATTTTTCCTCCGTTCCATGACAATAACCACATGCATCAGTCATTGCCTAGTCTATTATTGATCATATCGATTCTTTTTTTTTAACTAAGTCAGTTTATTTGAAATGTTTCCTTTTTTTGTGGTAAAGCTGAACCCTCCTTCAAGTTTGATCCTTAATTTTTGTTGCACCCTGTGGTTATAATGTGTCCATGCGAATTGCGAAAGTTTGGATGGATGGATGCTTGTTACCTCTTCACGCCGTAACTATTGAACAGATTGGGCTCAGATTTTGCACACATGTAGTTCTAAAGATTTTTCATACATATATATGTAAGCAAATTTACAAACCCCAAAAAACTCTTGTGTAGCCGCGGGCTCTCTAAATTCTGACATGAACAGTCAAGCAAAGAAATTCCATGAACAGAACACATCCCTTTCAGTGAAATTAAAATTAAATTACTTACGTGTTCGAAATTGCCTCCCGCGATTCGGCAGTAAAGAAGACATGAAAGGGCGATCACAGTGAGCCGCTCAATTTGTATTTCAATTAAATTAAATTGGCAACCGATTGATTAACGTCAAAACAAGACCAACGCCCTGATAACCACTGCTCTAGGACCAATAATATTACCATCAATATTTATTTAGCGACCTATTGAAAGTATAACTAAATGTATCTTTGTTAAACAGATATGGACCAACCGAGCAACTGAAGTTTGTGGGCATTGAGAGGGAAATGGAATTCTTATGAGAGCAACCCAAATAGTGCTCTGGTTCTGGCGAGCCCCAACACTCATCATGCACTTGGCTCAGTTCATGATAACGATAAGGAAAGGACTACATTGCATTGGATTCAGATTATTGTAGTGTTTTGTAGTTACTGTTGTTTATTGTTTTGAAATGGTTATTGCTCTTCCAAGTGACTGATGTCTGATTATTATGATGTAAAATAAATAACCTAGTTATCATCATATGGAATGATAACTAGGTTATTTATTTTACACAATTCCGAATATATTTAGTTATCTTAAAGATAAAATATGTACTTAAATTTGTAAGTCCATACCCATGTGACTATCCATTTTATAACCTAGCCTAGGTATCTAGTTTGCAAAATGTAGATGTTCTGCAACCTTTAAATGAATTTTATATCCATGCTATTGTAGACTTAAGTGCAAGTAAAAGAAGCAATACATAATTAGTGTAGTCCCTGTGCATAAACCTAATTAGACATTTTACAATAAATATTTCATACATTTTTTTTTAATTATTTATGGTATATTTTATAATAGCTCAATGTATATTTATACAACAAACAATAAAAAGAGATAGGATGTACCACATACAAAAAATATATTATATTTTCAGTATATTTCTAAGAATGTACATTTTTACACAACACACAGAGCTATAAAATGTTTGTACTAACTAATGACAGTTGTCGAAAATCACACAAATGGATCTTAACTCAGTGAAAAAATCCAACTTAATGAACATTCGCTTATAACTTCTCTATTTGTTCACAATCAAAAATGTTGTCAACCAATGACTTATGCTTTGTTGTAGTTTTAAGAAACAATCACATTTTTAGAAGACCTCTAGCAGCTAATACATTAGTGTTTTAGCACTATTGTTTTAGCAACATTTTTTGTGTTTCTGTAGGACTACGACCGCCTGGCATATCAATGGTCAACAACACTTCAATGTGAAAGTCTTTTGCTAATCACAGGAGCCGTCGAGCCAACCATCTTTCCACCTTTCATGAACTTTACTGCAGTCGAACAATGGCTTGCCTAGTTTACTGTTCACTGTGTTGTGGCGCTCACAGAGCCATTTAGCCAACTCATCTCTGGACTTGGTAGTTGGTGGATTGTCTCTTAAACTGAAATAGGAAAGTCTATATTAAAACATCATTTATATTTGGTAACTTTGAACATTGATACTATTCAATAGATAAGGATAAAATGGCAAAAATGAAAAAAAAAATTGTAGCTGAAGATGAGAAATTTGAATGATGCATTACTCACTCTTCTTGAAACTCAATGCGACAAGGCTCACACGGGTAGAAGTGAGCAAATAAGTACAAAAACCTGCACATGTTGCGGGATTGCTGCTCTGTAGGCTTTACGGGGAAAAATGATGCCATTGTATGTAGGAGACCCCATGACCCATTGCCAAGCTCTTCTTTATTCAGAGGACAGTCCTTTGATTTCGGGGGACCCTGGTAAACAAATCGTTAACATAATACTTGATTGGAAAGATCTAGAATAGGAAAGATTACTGTATATAAAAAAGCAACTTTACCGGCTTAGATGGCTTTTGGACTGACTGTTTCTGGGCCCACGATTTGAAGTCTGAACACGCTCGACAAGGCTTTTCTTCTTCCTCTCCACCGTGTGAGGGCGGCATTGTGCGATTGTTTTTGTATCACAAATATGTCCATGAAATGTGGATGTATCCTTGTGCAATACTGTTATGTATCACACTGCAGTCAGCATAGAAAATTTATATTTGAGGCGAGGCATGCAATTACTTCATTAGTACAGTAATTCTGTGTATTAGTGAAAATATGCCATCAGCCGGGTAAGAATTAAAATAAAATTTGGATTTTCGTGCACCAACACCATTCGTAACCAGCCGCCAGCGAGAATGTAAGATCAGCTGTCTGTCAAACAAGTCTATGGCACGTGACTTTGATTAGTATTCATGTCAATCCACAGATTAACAAGCAGATGAACTTTATAGTATGAACGAAGTGGAATAGACAGGTGTTCTATTGGTATTGTTTCGTCTGTCCGTAGAAGAAAATGAAATAGTGATGTGACTTTACGGATACTACCGATCATATTTAAAACTAATTTAAAGCTACAAAGACAGCAGCTGTCACAGTATTTTCCTACGTACGTAGGTACTTCTTACTCAGCGAGTTGTTTGCGAATAGCAAGTAAAGTAGTAAAACACTGAGCGATATATCAGAAAAATATATAGCTATTTTCTGATTCGAATATCTACGATAGGTGAAATAAAATTAAACTTCGGAATCAGTCAAACATTTCATTTTGCAAAATCAGCAATGTAACGTGAAATGCTCAACTTTGACTCAAACTTGAGTAGGACTTATTGTAGATAATAGAGCGTAAATTAAGTCTACCGGTGCTTTATTGAAAGCTGTGCTAAGTTCACCCAGGTGCATCAAGTCTACCATGCGTAGCACTAAATCATCCAGGTGAATTAAGTCTAGGTACCCGGTGCATTATTGAATGCCGTACCTACTTAGTTCACCTGGGTGCATTAAGTGCTACGCAGGAGGTGATTTACTCTGAGTGAATTAAGTCTACCGAGTCGTTTATTATAATCATTAAGTAGATATTGTATATAGCTAGGTACCTACTTTACGTTTAATTTTCTGTAGGTATATCCAAAGTTTGATTTATTATTTGTCCACTTCCGCACTTCCTCTACCTGTTTCATCGCCTCTCCTATAGGTAACTCTAAGGTTTGCTGGAAGGAAACTCTTTTTAAGGGTTAAACTCGCCTATGTAGATAACCTATTAAATAAGTTCATGATATGTATTATTGTGTACCTACCTACAATAAAGAAGTACAGAATTGAAGGAGCTTTTGACAAGACCAGTTTTACCGGCATTTACAGAGCACTCACTAGCGTCGTCGCGCCGAATTTGGCAGAGTGGATAAACAACATGCTCAGGTATATATAGAGCAATACATGAAACCACAAGAGATGTAGTAGCTAGGGGCTGCCCCCAAGGGTGACGGTGGGATATGCGGATGACCTCGCGATCCTAGCAACCGCGGATGTTTCGAGAACACAGTATGTGACTTAATGAAACTCGCCTTTAAAACCATTGAAGCATGGTGCAATGACCATGAACTATCTATCTTATACTTAATTACATAGAAGAAGAAGGCTTAGAATGATAGAAGACACAAACGAGGTGTCGCCGAAAAATGGCGACAAATTTGCCTTATGGGGCCTCTTCCCCCGCCATTTTGTGAAAAGGATAGGCACAGGATTTTGCGTTCATAGGAGCGGGACAGAGCAGAACGCGTGTGCAAAAATGAAGTTCAAATATTAAAATTCTTCTAATTAAAAGAGTACTTAGGTAGGTACGGTTCAAGTAATCAAATATTTATTTTGGCGAATCTGTTATCCTGCCTTTGTTTTTTTTTTCAATATAAAAATCAAGTTGGTAAGTCATATTGGTTCGGAGAAGAAGGCAAATTTGTATCAAAATTGAGTTTTTTTTTTCATCAAACATTATGCAACTAATCCAAAAACTATCTTGGCGCTTTTGTACAGAGTGAAATGTAATATTAGGTACCTAGTAGGAATATAAGAATCCTAGATTTTATATTTGAATAGCAGTAGGATCTCAAAGATCATGGAAATGTTTATTTTTTCGAAATACCAGCCTTAATTTCGTATTTGTATACGTGCGCTTGTGTGCGTGAAAGCATTGAAGTTATATGCTTGTCAACTCACACATAGATTAGTTTTTGGCTACGAAATCAAGTAAATAGTTGAATGACACTATCCCTCTGCTGTAGGTACCAAAGAGTATACCTACAACAACTGTAGGTACAGCAAGGTGTTTTTCCTCTATGCTTACATATAATAAAATTGTAATATGTCCAATTCTGTACAAATGGCGCTGTTTGACCAAGGAAGTGCTCAAATATAAGCTATCTTTTAAGCTATTTAAAATTTGGCTAGGGCTAATAGGTAAAAACCATGTCGCTGGGGTAACGTTTTCAGACGTTACTGCAGCGAAATGTTATTTTCTCGAATTACTCTGAAACCTTAAGGCGCACAAAGTTAATTTTTCGGGCTCATTTACAGGGCATAGGGCTCTGAATTTTCTATATATAATCATCTTGATCTGAGTCCACATGTCGCCCCAGTAACGCACACGGTATCCGCAGCATTCTCCTCCAGCACCACATTTCACCACAGCATCATGTAGCTGGTTAGAAAAACATTTATTTCATAAAACATAAGCACTTTATGTAACATTTACTCTTACATAATGAAAATAAATGTCTAATACATTCTTTAAGCCTGTCAATTGACTAGGTAACATAACAATTAAATAGCATGATTATAATCAAGTAACATAGCACCGGAAGAACATAGATCCTTTCAACTAGAACCACTCTCGCAGGCTGCAACTATTTCTGAAACAATATTCAAATATTTATTGTTGATTAATCATTAATCAAAAATCACAGCTTTACATTAATGATTAATGTGCTATATTTAATCAAATATAGCACATTAATCATTAATGTGCTATATTTAATATGTAAAGCTGTGATTTACTTTTAAACTAAATATATATAATTCTTTATTTACCAACTTTACAGGGTGGACCAAACAGTAACATCATTTGGCCATTTGGAAGATATGCTTTAATAAGCTGATTAATTTTTAAAAGTTTTCCGTTTCCCATTTTAATTAGGCAAAGGAATGACAGTAATGGCAAGTGATATGATGAAAGCTTAGGGTCTCGCTGAGTTTTAAAAATTTCCCAGAAGCGATAGAGCATTTGCTTTTTATTTTTTATTTGATGTTGAAAATTCAACTTTGTCTCGCTCAAACGTAAACTCTTCATTTTCGATCAAAAATGTTGTAACTTGCGTTACTGGTAGAAAGCTGAGCATTTTATGCAAGAAAGATTCATAGGGGTCATATTACAAGAAGAAACACCTATGACGTCACAAAAAAAAAACGGTTTTACCCATTTCGCCCGACAATTCTCAAACAAAGCGTAAAAATATCATAACTCCAAACTACGACAAATCTGGGAACATGGGATATTTCCAGTATCCCCGGGGCGAGGTATTTTTTTCTGACGTCATAGTTTGGTCCACCTTGTATAAAAATTTAATAAATAATATAACAAATATATAAAATATTACTTTACAAAATTATAACTTAACATTAGGAACTTACTAAGAGCAATGTTATCGTTACGGTGGTGTAAAAACAAATTCAGGACAATCCACACAGTATCATCTATCCAAAAGCTAAGCAGAGCTTGTGTTATGGGTACTTGATGACAGATATATTACTATTCTTAATAACACATTACATAGATACCTATGTATTTCTTATTTTACATACTCAAAACGAACGTAAATAAAGTGATATTTTAATGGTAATCTGAACCCGCAAGTGTTCGGGCATGCGGGAGACATGGCCCCGGCCAGCGCAGCTCCAGTTAAGTAGTTGTTAATTAATGAATACTGACTAGTTACAAGCGCCCGGAGCGCGTCGACGGCCGGCGAGGTAGGCAGGTCGAGGCCCTCGTCGCAGCGCCGCGCCAGCAGCGGGTCCAGCGGTAGGGCTCCGAGGAAGGGCACGGCCAGCTCGCCGCACATGGAGGCCGCGCCGCCCGTCGTCGCCGGGAATATCTCGCTGCGAGCCTGAGTGACAGAGGATTATGCTAGCATTTCGAATGCGTTACAGGTCGACCACGAAAATAAGTTACACTGATGTACCTGCGCAGAAGTCATAATTTTGACCGGCGCGAAAAATCCTAGCCAATCAATAACGATCTGAATATGCGCGGGAAACACACACATGTACATATCATATGAGCGAGATAGCTTGAGCTCTGTTTTTGTGAGCGAGATAGCATGAGCCTCGTGTTTTTGTTGACTTAACGCAACGCAATAAAGTCTATTATTGCAAAGCATTCGTGTTCAATCGGGTTGAACTTTCTTCTGTGCAGACGAATTTTGCCGATACGACTTATTAATACGTTTTTGCCCGTAGCTTCGTACGCGTTTTTTCTATCCCATCCCAACTCTCCAAAATTTTCAGGGCTCGCTCCACTCTTGTTTTTATTTTTTCTTAGTATTTTCAACTTGATTGTGATACTTACATAAAAAAAAAATAGCAGTGTAATTGTAAGTGCCTACAAAAAATTTACATTAAATATTTAAAATTTAAGAAAAACAAAACAACAGGTAATGACCGTAGGAAGCCGGAGCCAGAGATAAGAGGAAGGTGACCAAAAAAATTAGCCCCACGTCATGGAGTACTTCCGCGGCCCCTGACTTTATGTGTCTACGAAATAACGGGACTAAAGAGAGCTCGGATAGACAGTTTCTGTCTATGAAATAATCGGATTAATGAGAGCTCCTATAGACAGATTGTGTCTATGAAATAACGGGACTAACGAGAGCTCCGATAGACAGATTCTGTCTATGAAATAACCGGACTAACGAGAGCTCCGATAGACAGATTCTGTCTATGAAATAACCGGACTAATGAGAGCTCCTATAGACAGATTGTGTCTATGAAATAACGGGACTAAACAGATGTGATAGACAGATTCTGTCTATGAAATAACCGGACTAACGAGAGCTCCGATAGACAGATTTTGTCTATGAAATAACCGGACTAACGAGAGCTTCGATAGACAGATTCTGTCTATGAAATACCCGGATTAATGAGAGCTCTTATCGAGAGCTCCGATAGACAGATTCTGTCTATGAAATAACCGGACTAACGAGAGCTCCGATAGACAGATTGTGTCTATGAAATAACCGGACTAACGAGACTTCCTATAGACAGATTCTGTCTATGAAATAACCGGACTAACGAGAGCTCCGATGGACAGATTGTGTCTATGAAATAACCGGACTTACGAGAGCTCCAATAGACAGATTCTGTCTATGAAATAACCGGACTAACGAGAGCTCCGATAGACAGATTGTGTCTATGAAATAACCGGACTAACGAGACTTCCTATAGACAGATTCTGTCTATGAAATAACCGGACTAACGAGAGCTCCGATGGACAGATTGTGTCTATGAAATAACCGGACTTACGAGAGCTCCAATAGACAGATTCTGTCTATGAAATAACCGGACTAACGCGAGCTCCGATAGACAGATTCTGTCTATGAAATATTGCTTTTTTCGTTAAACCAAAGAAAATAAACGCGTGGACGGCGATTAATTCTTAATTTATGTATATTTCAGTTCACGTAGTACGTGCGGTCGGAATTTTATGATCATTTCATATTATTTCTGTCATTTAATATAATAGTAATAGATTATCACTAGATATTTTACGACGAGCAACAACGTCGTAGAACATTATTTAAATGGATTGTTTATTGTATCATGCACAAACACATTTTTACGATAACGTCGTGTAGATAAAGGTTGTGATTGGAAATGCTGACAGCAAGGCGACAGCATGACATTGACATGACCCTAGCGGTCCTTTGCTGCATACAAAACCACTTAGGTAGAGTGAAAGCACAGCAGCTTCCTTCTGTTTATTTTAACACCTACACTGCGATCACAAATCTGCCTGTCGCCAACCGTGGTGTTCATGGATATCCGCTATGGGATTTAACTCGTAACATTTACATGTATTTTATATTGACGACATCAGATGACAGGTAGCTCGCGGGCCACGTTTGAACCGTGTGGGAAGCCATTTTGTCTCTGTAGAATGTATTCCTATAACTGGGTTTTACTATCATACTGTGACATATCTAAAGATATTGTGTGAAAGTCCATATTTGTATGCCCATTTTTTTGCTGGGTGGTAGCTCTGATCAGCGACCTGTAGTATGCTGATGAGGAAATTTAGAGAAGTATCCCTTACCTTACAGTTAGGGCAGACGAAGATGCTCATGTTCTCTATAACGCCGAGCACCCGTACCCCCACTTTGCTGCAGAACTGCAGTTCCTTGCGCACGTCCAGCAGCGAGGCCTCTTGCGGGGTGCTGACCACGAGGGCGCCTGTCAGCCCGGCCGAGGACAGGTACTGGACGGAGGACAGGTGCTCGTCTGATGTGCCTGGAATAAGAATATGGAAAAGAATAAGGAACTCGGAACACAGTTACTTTTCGACGGTTTTGTTTTTATTGTGCTCATACTACAATCACTCATCATACTCATACCCACAGAGTGGGAAAAATAGCACACCCTACCCGTGTGGTAGGAGAGTTGGTTGTGTTGTTGTGTCCGAATGTGCAGAAGGGAGTCTTACCCTTCTGCACATTAGGATTCAGTTAGGTTCTCATCGGGCCGCATTCTTGTAAGTTGTAATGAAAACATTCCTCTAGTTCATCATCATCAGCCTATTTTAGTCCACCGCTGGACATAGGCCTCCCCTAATGAGCGCCATAGCGCCCTATCTTCAGCTGGTCGAATCCGGCATCTGCCAGTAGTGTTTCGCAAATCGTCATCCCACCTGGTCGGCAGGCGTCCTACACTACGTTTGCCGAGTCGCGGTCTCGCGGTTGTCGGTTCTTCTCAAAATATGACCAGCCCACTGCCACTTCAGCTTGCTAATCCTTTGATCTATGTCGATAACCTTGGTTCTCTGTCGGATGTATTCGTTGCGAATCCTATCCTTCAGAGAAACTCCGAACATAGCTCTCTCGGCCACTTTAAACTGGTGGACCAGCCCTACCGTGAGTGTCCACTTGTCAGCTCCGTAGGTCATCACGGGTGGGGCAAACTGATAAAAAACTTTCGTTTTCAAGCATGGCGGTATGGATGACGAGAAGACTCGACGTAGTTTTCCAAACGCTGCCCAACCTAGCTGGATCGTCCTCTTGGCCTTCTTCTCGAAATTGTTTTTACCCAACTGCAGAATCTGCCCAAGGTAAGTGTACTCGGTAACAATTTCGAGAAGGTGGCCATGTACGACGACCGTTACCGGATCAATGTGGCCATTGATCATGATCTTGGTTTTATCCAAGTTCATGCCAAGATCAATGCGTCGCGAGGCTGAAGCTTGGCCGTTCATCATCCGGTTCAGCTCCTCCAGCGACTCCGCTTTTAAGACTATGTCATCAGCGAATTGCAGGTGTGAGATGTAATTGCCGTTTATGTTGATGCCCTCAGTCCAGCGTCTTAAACACATCTTCCAACGCACTTGCAAACAGTTTCGGGATATGATATCCCCCTGTCTCACTCCTCTGCGCTGTTGGATGGGTTTAGACTGCTGGCCCTGTACTTGGACACTCATAGTGGCGGCCTCATAAAGACATCTCAGCACCTCGATATAACGATAACGTCTACTTTTTTTTTTTTTTATTTGCTTTGGGTGGCTTTGATGTCACTGCGGCCATGATAGACCTATTGTGATCGCCACTTTATACGTTCACCCCTGAAGCTGCGGCGTTCATAATTCGCCACTGACCCTTGCAGCTGCTAAGAACTGTAGGATTTTCTTCGGGGTGATGTCTCTTAGCTCGTCTGGGCTGTACAGGTGCTTGCCCAGGTGGATGTTACGTTTTTGCATCAGTGCTCCGCACTCTCCTAGCAGATGGAGAGGCGTCTACTTGGCATCGCGCTGTAACGATTTCAGAACAGCCCAGGTTATGTAGACTAAAGTAAAGAAGCGACTAAGAAACCTTTAGCCTGTTAGTTGTTATTTTTTGAGTTGGAGCAAAACCCGTCCCAAGCTTTTTTATCTTCTAAATAATCTGCACAGAAAGGTTTTGACAATTTGTTTGAATTTATTTATTGATAAATTTTGCAACTCACTAGGAGTTTTGTTGTAGAAGCGTATACATTGCCCTTTAAAAGATACATTAATCTTGTGATGATATTCAGAAAGCCTCGGAGGAGTCGGTGATCAGATCCAGTATTAAACCTGTTGATCACTGAGACATCTCTGAATATGTGCTTGCTATCCGTCATGATGAAGTCGATCTCATTTTTGTCACAGTGCCGGGGCTTCGCCATGGCCACTTCCTTTGACGACGGTTAGGTTGAGGCGCGTTTCTCTACTTATTCTACAAACATTATAAAGCCGATGCGATAGTTTGTTAAGATGTATAGTAATATAGTGCTGGACAATCCACACAGCAGTATGTAAGGATGTCTAATTGGCACGTCATACACAAACTTACCCGGAGGTGTATCAATGAGCAGGTAGTCGAGATCCCCCCAGTCCACCTCGCTGAGGAACTGCTTGATCATGCCGTTCTTTTTGGGCCCGCGCCAGATCACTGCGTCGTCCGGACTGCCTAGCAGGAAGCCGATCGACATCAGAGACAGATTGTCAGTCACATACTGAGGAAAAACACTTTCATTTAGCACAGGCAGTTGGTGCCAGACTAGTGCATGGATTTCAGGCATTGAAAGGCCTGGTCAAATATCCCGACACGACGTTGAGAAGTATATAAAGTGAGCGCTATGGGAGCGGCTGGCCCGGCCCGCAGATATCCTTGTCCAGGTATAGGTGTACTTACAACGGGAGACCAGCCCGACCCCGAGTTGTGCACCTGTTCTCCGCGCACGCCCAGTACGCGCGGCTGACTCGGCCCGCAGATATCCGCGTCCAGAATACCTACCTGCAGACAACACAACTATTAAAATACTCATTCAGTTTAGGTACATCAATACAACACCACACGTCACGACACCCCCACCACTTTATTGCCGTAAACCAAGGCAATAAAGTGGCCGGCGCGATGGGTCAGCGTGCGCCTATACTACTTTTTCCGAGAAATCCCAGAACCTTATCGGTAAACAAGGGTTGATGATGATAATAGGTAGGTCTGTTAGAGTAGGTAAGCACGTTAGCGAAGTCTTTTATCGGTCATCCATCAATCAAAGTCGTAATTTTGTCCATTGTTGTTTAGTTAGATAGAAAATTCGATTTGATTTTATACACAATTGGATAATAGTTTATTAGAAACAGGTAGGCACTACACGCATCCTCTTCATATTCTCTTTGTTCCTATATAACAATAAACCTTTCATCCTTGACCCACTTTCAGCTCCCGCTATACATACATAGGTACGTAACACCAACACGGTTTAAAAAACCTGCGTACCATTCCTCAAATCAAATATGCTTACAATAAACAACCTATAACACCTGACCTACATCCAAAAGGCCGAAGTACCAGTACCACTCCGTGCCATCTTCTCCATGCGAGGGAACTCGCGAATTCTACGCCGCCGTCACTGCAGTGAGACCACAGACTAGGTAGATGATACTAAGTGAGACTCAGTGAATCGATACACGCGCGATTTGTCTGGTGGATTTACGCGATGGAGTTCGGAAATTCGCAAGAAAGAAGGTCGAGGTACAATAGGGTAGGTAAAGCATTGCACAGAGACTTGGAGACACTCACTTTCGAGTACCTATAGTATACAGGATGCAGTATCAAGATGCTCTCCTGGATCGAGGTACCTACTTAGGGTTGTGGAGTTTGATGACCGCAATACAAGTCGCGTGTCGCGTACCTCCGCGACTAGTCACCTGACTATGAAAATTAAAGCGACGATGATAGTGCTTTTCTATGAAGTGAAAGGGTGTAGTCTCCAGACAATACCTAAAAAAACATATCTCAATAGCTACAACAACTCTGCTATCAGTCTTTCTAGCTAGCAGAAAAAAACTATACTAACTCCTATCATTTGCATCAAGATGAGATGTGCTAAATACAGAGTATTTTTTTAACTGGGACAGTACGGGGGCACCCGTAACCAGAGGAGATACAGGTGCAGTTTCTTTTGAAACATCAGCTACTTTTTGGAGATAAACATTTTGGCATTACAATTTTTTTGGTCAAGTGTGAGTAGCGCCTTAAAATGAATCAAGTTGGTAAATTTTTTTTTATGCCAATCGACTCAGTTCTTTGTAAGGATTATTTTATTGTATCGAATGAAAAAAATCTGAGCAGCGGAAGTTTGGGCTGCCAATTTGTTGAATTTTGGCTAACTTACTAAGAACATATCTCAAATTATTAATAATGTACAACTTACATTGACATCGGTACTGGTGGCTGCCAGTGCATGTCCAAGTAGCGATGTGACTGTACTCTTGCCAACTCCCCCCTTGCCAGACAGAATTAGAATCTTGTGTTTCACATTTGAGAGGCGATCTTTTATTATTTGAACAGCGGGATCTGGGGCCGAGGCTTCTCCTGTAAACAGAAAAGAATTAGGCATTGCTGTGTTAGTAAGTGGTGAATTTGATATTTTTAGGCCTAGGGCTAGGTCCCACAGAGCCCACTGCCTGTGCGTTTAAAAAAAAAATTTTAATTGTAAGAGTTTAGTGCAGAATTATTGAGGGTTACCTGATGCACAAATATTCTGGTTTGGACAACCTGCACAGGCGGAGGCTTTGCCAGCATCATCACTTTGTGTCCCAGGACAGTCTGTAATCCAAAAATTATATTAGGGCTCAGCCTCACTGCTTCAGAAAAATCTAATTAAGTAGGTAATCTAATGTTAAAATTTGTAAACAAGCTCGAAAACCCGTCTTACGTTGAGGCGCGTTATCTGGCACAGTGCTCATGATGAAGTCTTATTTCATATTAATGTTAGAATGTTTTGTAAAATGTAAAAAAACCAGACACCACTACGAGAAAATTTCTCTTCAATCTTACGTAGATTGTCGGTAGTATTGTATATTCATTGAAACTACATAAACGTAGTGGTTTTATTCTCTTTGCTACATAACAGAACAGGGCAGAGAGAGAGAAACATGTGAGAAATCAAAACAATGTTTTGCTTGCACTACAGCCAGCTGATGAGCTGAGTGCTCAGAACAGGGTTGCCAACCGTAGAATTTTTTTCCTCGTACTAAGCAGCTAAAAATCTCGTATTATGGCTTTCGAACCTCGTACATTCCACTAAAAGGTGACTAAACCAAAATTAATGCATATTAAACTGTTGAATTTAGGACGTTTTACACAACGAAATAAACTATTGCAAGTTTTCTACTAAATAAAACATCACTTTGTATTAAAATAATCTTTAACATTACTCGCGTAAATAACTAATGAACGAAATTTGTTTATAGATTCAAAACTTTGCATAGTAACTATGTACTTCTAGTCTTAGTTTTCATCTCCAAATATTACATCAGAAACATCCTCATTCTCATCGTTTTTCTTTTTATTTCTGCACGAGCTTTTTCTTTATTTTGTGAAGTTACACCTCTCTGGTTGGCGCTATGTGTGATCGAGACGACAGACGAATAATGCGAAGAACGAAATGTTTTATTTCTCGGGGATTTCTTGGTTCATGGGATAACGAGTGACATTTTTGGTGTAAGTGTTATGTTATGTCCAAACCTCGTACATAATTGTACGAGGTTGATAGTGCCCTCGTACCTCGTACGGAAGACCACAAATCTCGTAATTGTACGAGGAACCTCGTACGGTTGGCAACCTTGGCTCAGAAGAACAATGAGGCTGAGTGAGGCTGGCTGACACTCTGACAGTATGCAAATAAGCATAGACACAATAGAAATTCTCCATCTACGGTGACGTACATAATGTCAAAACTTCTTGTTCAACTTCTTATTTATGGCTCGCTGTCTTAGAGTATACCTAGAGACGGCATACCTACGAAAAAAACGTGTATACCTAAACTTACCTAGAAACTTAAATGGCTCCTTTCCGTAGTGCTGCCCTTTTGTACCTCGATATTTTTATCGAAACAAGTATTTTTGTGACGATATTTTAGCAGTTTCGTAGTGATTTTATTGTTTTCACCACGATTATGAAACAGAATTCTATAATCATATAGTCTTATAATGCTTAAATTAGAGATACAAAGTATGTGAATGCACGTACCCAACTATAGCTCGACCGCGCTCATGAGACGCAACCACTGAGAAGTTAAGAAAATGAGCTATTATAACAATGGTAATTTTTTCATGTATATTCCGAGTCAAGACTCATGCGTTTAGACACGTGCCAGACCTCCTTAGAATTAAAGATCAAAGTTCACCAAACCAGTTTATTGAACAGTCTGCAGTTAGCTCATTTGTTTCAATTGTAGGTAAATACTAGTTATAATTTGTTTATACTATTTGATTCAAATTTTCTTTGTTAATAAACGTTGTGTTCATTTAAGAAAAAAGGGTACCTACTGAAATGAAACAACAAGCTACTTAATTGCAAAATATATTGTTTGTATGCAACAGTGATTTGTGAGATAGTATATTTATATTTGTATAACAATATGGGTATAACAATGTGTAATCTGTATCTTTAGCGTAGACGCTATCTATGCTTATATTATAAATGCGAAAGTGTATTTGTTTGTCATTCAGTCACGGCTTAACTAAGAAACCGGAACCTAACTAAGAAAGGATGGAGAGTAACATAGGCTACTTTTTGTCTTAGTAAAATAACAAACTCCCATGGTAGAGTTACAGGAATATCCCCCTAGATATTATATGAAATACGAATTTAACGGGGATGAAACCGCGGGGAACAGCTAGTATTATTGATTATTATAATATAAATCACAAAAAGATAGACACCACATTTTATAAGCAATTCAACAAGTCTCATTCATTTATTATATTATATCACAAATTTAACACAGATTCCTACATTTTTAATTAAACAAGCAATGTAATCCGTAATCCGTCTTATTCATTTACAGTATAAATCAAAAATTTAACACAGACGCCACCTGTATTTTCGATTGTAGAAGCAATGCAACAGTCTCATTCATTTACACATTTGCAATATACCTACCTAATTCAAAAATTCAACTAATACTACACCTAAATTTTCAATTTTACAAGTACCTAATGTAATCAGTCTCATTCATTTACAGTATAAATCTCAAATTTACATTATTTCTATTAAAGTACTGGATCGCGCTGGCACTAGTGGCTGAAACAAACATGAAGAATAAATTTATAATGCAACATTATTTGTCAGCCTACAATTATAGACTCTAGAAAGGTACTGGGTAGTTCAACTTTGAAAAAAAATCTAAAATCTTAAAGAAATTCTAAAAAAAAGGTGGGCGAAGGTCTGCCTGCGTTGCAGGCAGACCTTCTCCCACCGTGCCACATCGTTTGCGAAATAACTTTATTTTGCATGGAAATAATTTGCTAAGGGAGGATTTATGGAAATGTACATTTTAGAGGGGATTTGAAGTATGGTAGGCTTTAATATTACTTTGGGTCAGATTTATTTACTTAAAACTTAATATTCATTAATATCAAAATTTAAGCCCTTTGGAAAAATAAAGGTAGTCAAGTTTGTTAATGCATATATGCATTACTTTGCAATAGAAGTTTGTGGGAGTAAGGTCAAGTAAAATACTTACTAAAAAGATTCGTGACGGTACGGCATCCTCTCGCAGTCTTGTTATTTAAAGTTCGATTGAAGCAAGTTTCTTCAAAATGAAGAGAACGAACGAAAATATCTTTCGTACCAAACTTCAAATTTTCTACTCCAATTGAGTCCAGCCACTTTTTCTTTTACCGTAATTTTCGGGTAACCTAGAACGTAAAAAACCAGTTGAAAATTAATACACTACAATTTACACTTGAAAACATCGATACCTATGAAAAATGCCTTGAAGGACAACACTATCGCCAAACAAACAGTTTCATGTTTTCTTGAATTACACTTAAAACTTACAAAAATAAGCTACATTCGGTATGAATTTTATGTAAACTATTCCTATGAAAGCCAACACATAAGGTATTTATTGTATTATTTGGTAATTTAGCAAAATAAGAATACGTACCGGTGTAATGTTATGTTTGGACGATTTTCACTTGTTTTGAAGCCGCAACCTACCAAACTGCTGTTTGGCATCTTCCTATTAGCTTTCTTTCGCTTACTATATAAGTATTCACATGAAAAAGTCCCGAACTCAAATAATTTTAGCATTTTTACTGTAAATGCAACTCTCGTTGACAGTTTACATACCTGAAAGTAAAATGGCGAACCGGCCTCAATAATGCTTTGCTATGACGTCACGTTTCAATGTTGCCAAAAATAGGTTTCGCACATTATATTGATGTCTCTTTTTACATTGGTTATTGTAGGTAAGATAAAACGAGATAGCTATAAGTTTATGAGTTCAATATCGATTTAGATCATATTTGTATAACCGAAAGTTCCTATAGAACAATACGCCGTCTCTATATATACCTATACTCTAAGCTCGCTGTGCTTTGCTGCCACAACTCTGCCAATGTCCATGTCAAAAGAGTCGTAAACTTTAGTAGAGAAACATAAAATAAAATGTACATAAAGAAACTTTTTGAATAGTACCATTGATCTTAGTATAACGACCACACAAAGTTAGGGATGCATGCACACTACAAAAGGTTAATAAAGCAGGAACTGTACGTTAGTGCTAATATTTACAGTTTAATCTTATTAGAATTTATAAATTTACATAGTAAAAAGTTTATATGAGGGGAAAATATATGGGATAGTAAACATTTCATGGAGGTAGGACGCTCAGACTAAGTAATTTCTTACTTAGTCTGAGGTAGGACGCGGAAACTTCTTGTTGAAAAGAAAAGTAGGATATCATAGACAAAGCCGGAAAGATCCGAAATCATTGTAGACATTAGCTTTTTTTGTTTATGCCAACCAATGTAACGGGGTGTGGTTTTATTCTCTTTGGCCAATTTATACAAATGGCGTCAAATTTGAATATTTTTTAGTCACTATTTCATTCTTTTCTAAATTTCTTTAAATTTTTGCCTTCATACAATAGATAGGTCATCATGGCAAAAGAAGTGTCAATGTGCTCGGTAAATATAGTACCTATTTAGAATCTATTATTTTGATAACACACATGCGAGCAATCTAAGAATCTTTTATTTCTGTTCCTTAGCAACTCCAGCAATGGAGCCCCGTGAAAGAGACCGCGGGATCAGCCACCATCCCTTCGCAGGTGGGATACTGCTTCCACACACCGAAGAAGCACCCATGGCGACCCATCATGGGATACGAAGAGATAGAAGTCACACCAATGTAAAAGCACTCATGAAATATTGTTTGAAACTTAGAATAATTAGGCTTAATTTAATAATTGTTTAGTTACTCTAAGGTTTGAAATTTCTTTACATTATTGTTTATTTAGTTTTTTTACCTTTTCATCCAATCATCTACAAGATATCCATCCACTGCATGGGTAGGACTTGCTCTAAAGAGTTTGCTTTGACTATACCTACCTAATGCTAACTAGCGGCGGGATCGCAATATCTATTGATTGAGGTTTACTCGCCGACTCCGAACTTGCAGATAGAGACGTAGGTATAGGTACTTGTTACTGCGCGGCCATTGTGTTTTGCACTTTGTTGGATGCACCTATTACATTGCAATCCCTTGGCTGCTACTTAAATCCCTGTTAATAAACAAATGGTGTTGTAGGCCGTCGCAGCCCATCACCAACACGATGGTAGACCCGTGCTACACGCCGGCCGGCATGGCGGCGGAGCCTCTGCGCTTCCCCAACCTGGTGACCGGCTTCGACCGCAGCCCCGAGCACGCCGCGCGCGCAGCTCTCTACACTCGGTACGTATTCTATTGATTAATTAATGGTGGGTATGCAATTATGTATTTACCTTTATAAGTTGGCAAAGTACGAAAGTCGGCACTCGGCGCCGACATCATTATAACTGCATATTATTCATCATCATCATCATATCAGCCCGTATACCCACGCCGCACGTCCACAGCTGGCTTCCATGAACATCACACCACCTCCTCCAAACGACACCACAAATAGCGGCAGTCCTGCCCCGGCTCCGTCCATCGTCTCCTCGCGACCGCTACAATGTCGTCGGCTCGTCCGTCGTCGGGAAGTCTCTCCACATTCCGTTTTAATTGCATTATTATCATTGTAGGTATACGCAATACGAGTGGAACCAGAACAGCATCAAGAATTACAACGAGTCTGATGCCAAGAGGAACTTTTCGGAGCGTGTGCGCGCTGATATAATGCGGATGCTGAGGTGAATTTGCTTACACTTTATTATTACCTACTTGACGCCCTATGACGCAATTAATGTACGTTTGTAGGCTTAGGTCCTATAGGTATCTAAGTTAGGTATATTTTTATATAGTGGAACATTGTATGCGAGATGACATTACAGGGAGACTGACGAGATAGGAACCCAGGGGCAGAGGGATTCCGGCCGGAGGATCGGCGAGAGGATCACTGACACCACCTTCTGGCGCAATGAGGTGCGTAAATAAAGTATCGCCCTGCACCTTGGTTGCCAACAATAAATGAAGTTCAGTTCTGCACAGCACCTAGCACCTACCCATTAGTTTGAATGGTTCACGCTCATACAGACCTATTGGTACCTACACAAAATAAGTAGCAACAGCATTCAGCATCCTACAGTTAAATAAAAACAAAAAATACCTACAATCAACTAGTTTTATTAAAAAACTTTTTATTAAAAAACCAATAAATTTACTTCCGTTTTATTTTTTTAAATAGCACCTACCTAGATAGTACTTATATTATAAGTACTAGCTAGGTACCTACATAATGTGATATACAAACAGCCGTAGTTAAAAGGTGCTTCCATAACGGATCTACGCAGGTTTCAATAGAAATGGAGCGTTTGGTAGCGACTTGCGAGAAGCTGACCGACACGCGGAGGCAGCTGGAGCGAGCCATCGCCGGCATCGAGGGGCCGCTGCATATCGTGCAAGAATGCCTTTACCATCGCGAGAAGAGACAGGGTAAGTAATACAGAGGGTTATATCATAAATGTACATTAGAAACAGAAACGGACCCAACATAGATCCTTGTGGGACACCATTATAATAATAATGGTTGCTAACGAATTAAGCCTACAGTTGGCTGTAGGTTTAATTCACTGTTTTTTTTATCCCGTGTCTTCAAGCTAAACCATTATAAAGGTTGTTTGCTTCATCAAGACTGATCGATTTGATTTGGGCTTGGGGATTTCAGGAAGAAAAAAAACGGAAATCCCCTACGTGGGGGACTGTTACCATGGGGGATTTCCGGAAAATCCATTATCTTACTCACCCCATTTGAGCGAAGGAATGAGGGTGGGTAAGAAAAGTCTATATTCAACAGTGGCAAATGGGATGATACCTACTCGTATCTCAAAAAAATGTTTAGGTAGGTAAGTACCTATATTTGATGATCTCTGTGACGCAGCGGGCGTAGGTTCGCCTGCGAAGCAGGAGGTTGCAGGTTCGATTTCCGCCTCAGGACAAATGATTGAACGACTTGCCGATATTGGTTCCATCCGGGTGTTTTTTATGTTACAGTTAACCTATAATGACCCACTGTTGGGCAGATCCCTCCATGCATCATGTTTTTATGTAAAGTGAAATTATCTAAGTACATTAAGAACCTATTAGGTACTTAACTATATCAGAAATGACTTGATAACTGATTATGTAGATTTTGTATTAGCTTATTTAATGGGTTTCCTATGTGGGTTGGTTTAAATAAAAGATATGTTGCACTATATATGAGTCTATTCAATTACACATTGTTCCGAATTACATTTTGACTATTGCTTAATCCTAAACAAGGATCTATATCTGATCGCGTTAGATGGATAGGAGTGGCTTGGAGTGACTGCCTGAGCTTCGCCTTGGTAATGAAAATGCCGAGTAGCAGAAACGCAAATGCTACGACTACTTGAAGCTAATCTGTGTCACTACATCAATCCTCCCCTTTTTTTTAAATTTTTTACAAAAAAATTATCCTTTATATGTAGGTTATCAAAGTTAAAACATTACAATTTACAATGCTTTAAAAGCTACACAAGGCTCATGCCTTCTACACAAATATGCTTACGTTTTAAAACAACATGCGATATGAGGTCGCATTCGTAAGTAGGTTAGTACATCACAATCAAAGTTGTTTGAATGAATAACAAAAGTACAGTCAGCCTGTTAAATTACATACATTTAAATTTTGAATACATTTTACATTTAATCTTTTAATAAAGTTGTATAAGCTTTTACAATAAAAATAAACTGTATAAAGTAAACAATGAAATATTAAATGCTTTTTGATATCTCTATAAAAATGTTATTACTTTAAACAAATTTCAATAAAATCGTTAACCAATTCTTTCTTTACATACCTAATACAAGTACTGTCGGCATACACAATAAAAAAATTGTCCTAAATCCACAATAGGTATAACAAAAATTACATTTTCAAATTTTACATAAACAAATTCTCTGAAATAAATCAAACAATAAAATGAATTACAAACTGTTTAGGAACACTACAAATTAGACATAATATAACCTCATATACTAACAATTGCAATTTCGCTAACGCTGCAAATAGCTCGCTACATTACAATGTGTGAGTGAGGCTCTCAAGTTACCATTTCGACTAACGTTAAAGTACTTATTACGCGATAAAATTCTAAGAATGAACACTGACTCTAAAAAAATTTTTAACGCACTGAATTTACATATTTGAAAAACACTATGCACGCACACTAATCATACGCCGCGTCCACTCCTACACAACAGCACCTTCTCCAAATCGCCGTCATTTTCTGTAATGGTTTCCATGTAGCGCAGGAAAATTGCCAGTCACTCGTAGCAGTGGGAATGAGCCATTTCTCCAAATTCCAACACTGATCCTCCGGTGAGCGTACCTATAAACTCCAACCAGGCAATAATTTTGAGTGAATCTGCAGGTATAAACATCATTTTCTCTAAGATTGAGTATACCTCAGATGTAGTTGGCTCCAAAAATCTTCACTGCCGCTAAACCATGATGCGTGAATTTTGGCTGGACCGCGGGTGAATCACTTCCCGGTCATGCGTTGCCAAAATTACTTCAAACGCTAACGGGCTCCTCCATAGGGCTTCTGAAGTTGGTAGGGATCTGCTGACGTCACCTGCTGCGCATTCCATACCGCGTGGCGTCGTTGCACAGATATTTCGTCATCTTCTTAGGCTGCTTTTTTTTAACCTCCCGAGGCGTGGATTTCATCGGGAGGGAGTCACTCCATTCCGCATGTTCTTCTAGTAATCTACACAACCCACAAGGAATTTTTAATCACGTTCGTCGTACGTCGGTTTTTTAAAATCACGTCGGGGGTCACCAATTTTGTATTAGCTTATTTAATGGGTTTCCTATGTGGGTTGGTTTAAATAAAAGATGCGTGCATTATTTATATGTCTATTCAATTACACATGTTCCTGATTACAAACTGACTATTACTTAATCCTATACAAGGATCTATATCTGATCGCGTTAGATGGATAGGAGTGGCTTGGAGTGACTGCCTGAGCTTCGCCTTGGTAATGAAAATGCCGAGTAGCAGAAACGCAAATGCTACGACTACTTGAAGCTAATCTGTGTCACTACATAGATATAGGTAAGTACTTACAGGAGTAAGGTGTTATGTTACGAAGTAACATTATTTCATCTGTGGTACCTATGTGCAGGTACGGTACTACACTAACCCCTAACACGATGATTTGATAATAATTTATTTTGTAAGCCTAAAGAAATAAAGTTGTTGAAATGTAACACAAACTCTGCTTAATGTCAGGTCTGGAGCAGGTTCACGACGCAGTGGAGCAGTCCCTGCTGATGGAGGTGTCCATTCTGCGCGAGGCACAGGACAAGTTCCGCGCTATGCTCGAAAAAGTAAATATCTATATACTTGTCTACATTCAAGCTTGTCTGGTTGCTCTCTTCAGCGATAAGACCATGTCAGTGTGTTTGTTTTAAAGTGTTTATGTGTACCTAAGCCTATAAATGTTAAACAGTTAAGTGATTCTATAGTTTACATAATTTCTAACTTATGTGAAATTGTTTCTAAGTACCTACTCTAAGATTACAAACAGAACAGTTAAAATTACTTAATGAAAATCAAATGTAAGATAAAGAGTTTGCAATAATATATTGCTGCATCCCGTGGTAGCACCTGTTAATCAGCATGAATTTGTAACTTAAGGTGCGCGCTCAGAGCAAAAACTGCCGCGCCACGCAACACGAGCTGGAGTCAGATCTACGGAACAAGGAGTACGCGCTGGGCATAGACTCTATGTGCCATCAGCTCAACAACTACTCCAAGGTAACAAAAACTGTCGCGCCACGCAACACGAGCTGGAGTCAGATCTACGGAACAAGGAGTACGCACTGGGCATAGACTCTATGTGCCATCAGCTCAACAACTACTCCAAAGTAACAAAAACTGCCGCGCCACGCAACACGAGCTGGAGTCAGATCTACGGAACAAGGAGTACGCGCTGGGCATAGACTCTATGTGCCATCAGCTCAACAACTACTCCAAGGTAACAAAAACTGCCGCGCCACGAACCAACACGTAGGTAACAACCAAGGTAACGACAGCTAAAGGCATAATCACCCTGTTCACCCAAGTTAGATGGTGCGGCGATTTGTCTATTCGTACGTAGCTATAGGGTGATGGGTCTTTAGGTAAGTTAACATAGGTTACATCATTATTCTGCAGCCATGGTTACTGTTTTGTTACTTTGCGTGTGTAGGGTCTACAGTTCTACGCGGGCATCGAGCGGTACGACCCGACGGTGTGTGACAGCGCGCGGTGGGCAGCTGCCTCGGCTGCGACGCTGCAGCGGTCGCAGTCGGAACGCGCCAAGGCCATACAACTGCTGTCAGGTATGTTGTGTGTAGAGTACCTATAGTCTGCAGTCTTCAAAATTAAACAAGCCTCGCGATTCTCTGAAGGATAGATAACGAAATAATCTGGCGACCAAATTAATGAATATACCGGTATCAATGAACTACGTTAATGAAGGAACCAATCTCATATCTAATTGTACTCGACAGACACGGACAACCTGATCAACGTGTCAGCGACGCAGATCTGGGACCAGTGGAGCAACAGCAACAGCGCCTTCACGCGCCGCATCGCGGAGACCATCGAGATCAAGAACAAGCTGCAGCTGCATCTGCACAAGGTACCACTATTACTATTACTTTAAACTAAATAAAGATTCATTCAGAATTGAGACTGGGATGCTGAGTAGGTACCAAAGATCTGTTAGTTGGTGATAAAAACATTGGTGGTTTAGTTAGAGCTCATAATGTACCTAAATACATTATGAGCCTAGAAATAAGTGGGGCCCTAGTCCATTACTACCTATTAGGCAAGTATCTAATTGATATTTTTTATGCACAGATCCAACAAGAGATCTTCGACCAGGAGAAGACACTCGAGCTTCTAAACAAGGCGATAGAAGACAAGCTGCAGCCGATGAAGGTGGCTCACACCCGGCTACAGGCGCGCACCAACCGCCCGCATCTAGAGAAGTGCAGGGACGAAGCACAGAACAGGTCTGTACTGTCATCTGTATAGAGATGTGTGTGGGGTACATACACACACAGAGGTTAACAAAGTTACACATACTGCTGGTGTAGGTACCTACCCTATACACCGAGATAGGTTGACGACATCCTGAAAGTGGCAGGGCATACTGGATGCCGGAAACAAAAGCGACAGGCCTTTACCCATCAGAAACAGAAAGGTAGATGGATCTAGCAACAAACGTGAGACATCTATTAACTTCTCTAAATATGACCATCATAACACATATAAATAACCTTTAGAATCAGAAAGATAGATCAGAAAGGTAGATGGATCTAGCAACAAACGTGAGACATCTATTAACTTCTCTAATGAATGAATCATAACACATATAAATAACCTTTAGAATCAGAAAGATAGATCAGAAAGGTAGATGGATCTAGCAACAAACGTGAGACATCTATTAACTTCTCTAATGAATGAATCATAACACATATAAATAACCTTTAGAATCAGAGTGTTATGAATCATAACACATATAAATAACCTTTAGAATCAGAAAGATAGATCAGAAAGGTAGATGGATCTAGCAACAAACGTGAGACATCTATTAACTTGTCCGCCAGTCGAGAGTAATAGGTGTATGGAAGTAATTTTAACAAAGAATAGCCAAATGCTCATAAGACTAAATGATTTCATGTTACCTTTGAGTTTGCTTAGCTTGGGGCTAGATAATGCCGTGTGAATTGTCCTGAATTATTATTTTAAGACAACACGCCCGGAAAACATTAGTAATCTTCTTTGCGTTCCATTGATAAGGGAAATTTAGGGCCTTGCTAACATTGTTTATTTTCCCCCAGACTAGTAAAAGAGTGCTGCGACCTTCACGAAACCATGGAAACCCTCCGGTCCAAGATAGCTACAGCGGAGGGCACGCATCAGACTCTGCTGGGGGTACGAGCGGGCCTGGAGGCCGACCTCAGGAACAAATCCACCACGCTATTCATAGACCGCGACCAGTGCATGGGGCTCCGACGGGGCTACCCAGTCACCGCGGCTATCAAGGCTTAGTCCCAAGGATTATTATAGTCTTAGCCGAGGGTAGTCACGCGAAAGGTGTTGCAAACGGCGAAAAGGGGAGAGAAAAGTATTGGCAGCTTTGGCAACCCTATGAAACCGTGTTCGATCCTTGGATTAAACAAGGCTGGTTTTAATTATGATGAGTTGGAGACTATTAGGTAGGTATACATCTCTCTCTCTCGCGCTGTTCGCACTCTCACACCACATTTGATTAGCTCTCGTGCGCAGTCTCCTTGCACATTGTTTAAATTAAACTGTTGTTTGTGGTGTAACAGCGTTCGTAATAAATTGAATGTGGCACTGTATAAGTTTTTGATTTGACTGGAAGAAAGGTAAAGGATGAGGCGAGGCGATACCCTGATCGATTTCAGAGTTGACATGTGTGCATGTTCACCAAGAGCATAGGCTCTTGGTGAACATGCACACATGTCCAAAATAAATCCCAAAATATGCTACTATCCCAAAATAGGGATAGTATCGCTTTTTTCCAGTTGATGTAACTGTCTTTTGTAGTATTACTACAAAAGATTTAACTGTCTTTTGTAGTATTACTACAAAAGACAGTTACATCAACTGGAAAAAAGCGATACTATCCCTATTTTGGTCCCTATCCAGTTGATGTAACTGTCTTTTGTAGTCTATACTACAAAAGACAGTTACATCAACTGAAAAAAGCGATACTATCCCTATTTTGGGATAGTAGCATATTTTGGGATATTCCCTATCTCTAAAAGGCTGAAACAGCACGGGAATCGTGCTTTCTCCATAACTCGATAGCAATGCCTCGGGTAGAGAGCATAGGGATGACTGATGAATGGCAGAGATAAAATTTGAGACCATTATTACTGAAAACTATTTTATTAAAACTTAACAAGAACTTTGCACAAAATGACTATAAAACTGGCATGTCATTATTCTCCATTTTTACAAGAATTGCCAGCAAGCGTATTCAATTAAATATCAACTTGTAATCTCACTGTCTCGCATATGAAGGAACTGGCAGCTTCATGCCTTCTTTAGCCTCAAAGAATGTGTATGAAAGCACTATTTCATCGACATTCTCCATTTTAGGGTCTTCTGTAAAATCTGGGTCTATGTAGAAAAATACTGGCATATCCACCTAAAAATATTTATAATATTAAAGATTATTATTGTCTGTCGCATTTAAAAGTTCATTGAATCAGAATAAGTGAGATAAATAGCCTTATTCTCCGAGGCAGCCAAGATGACTGAATTGGACATAGCCAGCCGGTGCAGTGTGCATGTCATACAAGTTATATTTTTCAACATAATTAGCTGGGACTGGATAAAACAATTTATAAGTAGTCAAATTATCTAAGTATATAGCATTCCTCAATCAATGAATCCTGAGATTATGATGTTAATTTTAAAATAACCTGTTCATGAGGATTCAACTGCTGTTCCTCGAAGCAGAAGCACTGTATCTTGTTGAAGTACTGGCCGGCCTCAAATGGAATCACATTGTAAGTACTGATGCCGGTCACAGCCTTATCTGTAGGGTTCTTTGCTGTGTAGAATGCTAGGGCAGTCTCACCAGGCACTAACTGGAAGATCAAAAGTCAATAACTTTATATCTTTAGGCTTACAAAATAAGCACTTAGACAAGTCAAGTTTTATGCATAAACAGCTTATGTAATAAATAGTAATTGTTATCAAATAAGGAACAAAATGTTATTGATTTTGTTCACTTACATTTTTTGTCCACAAGTGGAAGAAGCGAAAAATAAACTACTAGTAAGTTTGTATAATACTTAAAATGTAATGCAATATTATTTGCCTATCCAAGTCTAAATATCTAATCTATATCTAATACTAGCAGCGCCTCGCGGTTTCAACCGCGTAGTTCCCGTTCCCGTAGGAATTTCGGGATAAAAAGTAGCCTATGTCCTATTCCAGACTATAGTCTATCTCTGTGCCAAATTTCATCCAGATCCGTTCAGCCGTTCTGGTGTGATAAAGGAACAAACATCCATCCATCCATCTATCCATCCATCCATCTAAACTTTCACGTTTATAATATTAGTGAGATAGTGAGATTAGTGAGATAGTGAGATTAGTGAGATAGATCAACAATAAATGTGCATTTAATGCAGTTGCAGTAGTTTGGGGCCAGATAATGCGGTGTGGATTACCCAGAACTATTTATTTAGTATATTTCCCTAATGAACTGCAGCATTCATGGTGCAAACAAACTACAGGTAACGGAGAACTGATAAAGGTAGCCCCACTGCAAGGAATGTTCTAGATGATGCAATATTTTTGTAGTTTTTTTGCTTTACAAGGTTTTCTTACAGTAATATCATGCTGCTGTGGTTTGAAATTCCACTGCATGGATGAGGCAGTATCTGCATTGAATCGGATTTTAAGTGGTCGGCTCTTGATTGCTTTCATGTCGCTCACAGAGGTGTCCGCCTCAGCTAGCCCTGTGGTGCCTCCGTAGCTGTATGCCTAGAATGATTGAAAAGATTGGGTTTATCTATAGGTTGTAAATAAAGCGTAAGTGCCATCCAAGCTTATTTTAGAAAGGCTTCACTGTAATAGACTTGACTTCTTGATTGTGTAATATAATTTTCAAAGATGGTATTAAACAAGGTTATGTTTACCTGACAAAATATCCTATACAATGGAACCGCTGCATAACTTAAACCTACTGTCATTACTCCCATTGCAATCACATAGTTGAGCGTAGACCTAATCCTTCCCTTTTGGTCATGGGTACTTCGGGAAAATACATGTTGCGGTAAACATAGCTTCGTCGGGGATGAAGATTGATTTATTCTGTAACTACTACATAAGGTTTTGAACTGGCATCTGCTTGTCCAAATGAATCTATTCATATTGGCTCTGTTGATTTATTAACAGTTTTTTTTTATGATTTTAGCAAATAAAATTCATTTTGTTTTCCACTAGATTAAAATATCAATAAATTAAGGCATCAGCCCGTCCCGTCCGTAGCTACTCTAAGCAAAGAGTATACAATAACTATACCGAACCGATACTCTAAGACAATAACTACGCAGTGTTGCCAGATGGAATCTGAAAAAAGGTAGATTTTAATTTGTTATAAATTGTTTATTTATTTATTTATTTACAAAAGGGCATCCTACGTGAAAATCACATGAAGGCTAAATATTACACTACAAAATCTTATAATCTATGTGTTTTCACACTTATGGGACGCCGCAGCGTGCACAAAATTTTTTACTCAACTTAACAACTTATCTATCATATAAAACACAAACAGTAAACGTACCTAAATGAGATCTGAGACATATTATATAACTAACTAATATATAACTACATAATATATAGCTTGCTCACCCTACAGTAAAAAAAAAATCGTTTCACGGGGATGAAACAGGGGTGGGACGCGGGAGCACATGAACTCCCCGCACTTTACCGCTACCTGCCGATTTGACTAGTTATGGGACGTAGTCGGCTTTTTTGTCGATATATTTTGTAGGTAGGTACGGGGTGGATATACTAATAAGTACCTAAGTAAATTACATTTAAAAAAGTAACCCTCCACGTCTGTCTGTTTATCTTCTTACTCATCATACAACGTTGCCTACCTACTGATTTTCATACGGTTTACACCAATGAACGGGATGTTTCTTGAGGAAGGTTTATATTTTACTATATTGATTAGGGTTTGTTGAAGACGTCGATAAAAATCATTCCGAAAACTGGGATTTTTGCTGGCGATCGCTGCGTCCCCCAACGTATTAACTGCACGTGCAAAGTCGAGGCCGGTTGCTAGTATTTAGTCTAATGTTATTTTTAAAAATACCTACTTCTTGCCATTGGCCGTACCTTTGCTCACGTGGTATCTGGATATATCATACCCAGCATAAGTCACTCAGAGATAATGTATCTACCTAGCTATATTTTCAGGTAGGTACATTATTAATTTGACTAGTAGTTCCAGAAATACCAGTCAACTTCTACCTTAGTACCTATCTACATAATGATTTATTTAGATTATTAGTACCTACTGTAGAACACATATTTAATCAAATACTATACCGCACTATGAAGGCGCGCGGGCTCGAATACTTTTTCGCTCGCGCATGACAGCCTCTCGCTCTGCACTTATCCCCACCAACACGCCGAGCGGCAGCACTTATATTGTAATCTGTTGCGCGCCTTTATAAGCCGAACACGCGACGATTTCAATCAGTTCATTCAGCTAGGAACGGACAACCTCTCGGTAATGGCTATACTAGTCATAGCCTCTGGAAGTCCAGTCCCCTGGTTTAGCGCAGCCGGATGGTCCTAATACTTAGGTTCTCAGCCACTGCCTTGTCCTCGGGATAAGTATTTCTATAACTTAGCTAGGATTGACCCACGAGGTACCTACAGACTGTCACACATATTGTAAAAGTGATCGTATCTACTTGTACCTACCTACCTAGGTACGCCCTACGGACAACTGTAAAAACTAGCTACTAAAAGCTCTGAGAGTTGTATACTGAGTTAAATACCAATAAACCTACCTTGTTGACGATTGTGCATTTTTCATCACCCACCTACCCTTCAGTACCTACCTATATATAGAACTGGTTGTTTCAATATTTTCCTCTTTTAGATTTAAAAAAATACCGTAAACTTACGAAAAAGTGTATCGACGACGCCAAAAAGAACAGGGCCAGAGATAAAATATTGGGAACCCAATATTTGGACTAGGATTTGTGAATGGTTTTTCTATTGTATCTTTTCATAGAAATACAAAATCAATATTTCACTATTTCCATAAATACAAAAATGTACAAGTGTACATTTTTGTATATATGTTGATAGATTTTGCAACTCACTAGGAGTTTTGTTTTGTTACAGATTTTGTTTACCCATAACTTAACTTTAATTTACAAAAATGTACAAGTGTACATTTTTGTATATATGGAAATAGTAAAATTTTATTTTATTTATTTTTTCTAAGTAGAAAAGGTCAAATTCTTAAAATAAATCACTGACACGGAAATAAAGTGGTAGGTACTTTTGATTTCTGTCGCTTCGGTATGTAGACTAAAGTAAAGAAGCGACTAAGAAACCTTTAGCCTGTTAGTTGTTATTTTTCGAGTTGAAGGAAAACCCGTCCCAAGCTTTTTTATCTTCTAAATAATCTGATGTTTTGTGGTTAGCCTTTTTGCATAGAAAGCTTTTGACAATTTGTTTGAATTTATTTATTGATAGATTTTGCAACTCACTAGGAGTTTTGTTTTGTTACAGATTTTGTTTACCCATAACTTAACTTTAATTTAGATTTTCTAATGATCTAGCTTTTGCTAACTAAGTTTTTTATAGTTAGTGATATGTCGGAGAGGACAAACTATTGAGATCATAATTTTTTAGACCTACCATGTACTTACTCAAATTTAAAAAAAATGAGTTACTATTTTATCGACATATTTTGCGCATAGTAGCGCGCTCATTTGCCCATCCCTATCCGTTGCATTGCAGTTGTCAATGAGGTTTTTTTTTTGGACTCGCTAATGTAAGCATTTAGCATTTTCCATTTTTTTTTAAATATTTTATACGTAATAAACAATAGAAAAACATTTATAACTTTTTAAGATTAGCGAGTCCAAAAAAAAAAGAAACTTTTTAAGAAATCTAGGTCTAGGTAACCTACTTAAAAGAGACGAAACAGGTTAAGGATCAGGAGAGTTAGGATGGGAAAATTATGATAATGGAGTTTTTTTTTATAATAAATAAATAATGCTGGACAATTCATACAGCGTTATCTAGCCCCAAGCTAAGCAAAGCTTGTGTTATGGGTACTAGACAACTGATATATACATAATGTAATACAATAGGTACATAGATAGATATTTTTTACTAAACATAGAAAACGACCAGCACACCCTGAACAAATGTCTGCAGATCGTACACACATTTGTCCCGAGGCGGGAATCGAACCCGCAACCTCCTGCGTCTGCGCAGGCAGACCTTCGCCCACCGCGCCACATCGGTCGTCGATTAATTACTATACCTACATAGGTACTTTATACACTATATTATATTTATATTATTTGTACAAATAAAGGATGCTAACTAAAAAAAGGGAGATGAGGCATTACCATCTCGAAAGTGGATGGCTCAAGTTAGGCTCAACTATGTTACCTTACCTCAGTCCTATTCGGACCGGCGGCGGCGGCGCGGGCGGTGGCATTTGTGTTTCGCGTGCTTGCTATGGCGTATAATTTTGTGTGATTTCGACTAAATCACCACGACAATGCTCTCGTGTTCGTTCACCAGGTGTACAAATTAGCTCCAAAACAAAAAACAAAGCCCAAGGCATCACATATTTTCCCGCTTATGTAGGTAGATACACCAAACATTAAATTTTCTGATAATCCGATACCTTATCATTATTTCATCTGTGAAACGGTACGGTTTTTGAGTGAGCACTGGTAGAACGTACCGTATCTTCCTTTTTTACTTTTATCGAAGATGCTAAGCAAAGATGAATACCTACAAGGGTCTAAGGAGGAAAGGAGGGAGGCAATATTTATATGGAGTGGAATATGGAGGGAGATGAGATCACTATAGAAGGAGCTATGGTCGTATTTATTGCAAGAAAAAAATACCTATATGATTTTCGTCACCAAATTCATCACCGCACTCGCAAGAAGGGTCACTTACAATTTTCATTCGGGGTAAAGGAGCTGGGGTACACGTATGACCCAGCCGCATTCATAAGATAACTGTTGTTGCACGTTTATTGTGAGTGGGACACTCTTTTGTATATATCTGTAGTGTTTTGCCTTATTGCCCGCCCAAGACTCATCCCAAGCATTTCTGAGATAAATCCTAGGTAGAGCAAGGTCTTGCGAAAAGTTTTTTTAAGGTAAAAAGTCTCCACACTCCACAGCCTCATTAGCCAGAATATCTGCCTGTTCATTGCCGACTATACCGCCATGGCTTGGGATCCACGCAAATTGCACTGAATATCCACAATGAGGTTCTCCTGGCTGGCTACGCTGGGCATTGGGAGGAACAGGCCATAGACTTTCTCTATGGCTAGTACTTTATCTAGCCCGAATGAAATCATTTTTTTTTCTTGCAATAAATACGACCATAGCTCCTTCTATAGTGATCTCATCTCCCTCCATATTCCACTTCCTATAAATATTACCTCCTTAGACCCATAAATATATCTTTGCTTAGCATCCTTTATTTGCACAAATAATATAAATATATAGTGTGTATAAGTGTGTAAGTATGTATGTATAGTAATTCTCCATATCATAATTTTCCCATCCTAACTCTCCTGATCCTTATCCTGTTTCGTCCCGTAGTAGGTTTCTTTAGAAGTTGTAAATGTTTCCCAATTTTTTTTTCTTTTAAAATAGGTACCTAGGTACGTACCGTGAAATCCTCCAACTTTGGTTTCAAGAGGTAACATTGGCCAAAACAAAAAAAAAACTGAATTAGCTCGTAACATTAAAATGATGTGAGTTATGCCTATTTTTAAAACACTAGTAGAAAATAAATTATACTTCTGACAACACTAATTGTCTATTAGTTTACTTACGTCATTTATTTGTCTGTCAGCCGTGTTTAAAGTTACGCTATTCAAGTGCGGCCCAATTTCTACATTTGAACATTTAACTGGCAGCCTGTTAAAAAGAAGCCTGGGTAAGTAGTTTTTAGATATGTTATAAACTGATGTCAGGAGAACATTTTAATATGATTTCTAATTTACGATTGGTGTTTTTGTTTGAGTAATGTGAGCGGCCAATGTTACAAACCAGTTATCTGTACCTAGAGTGTAAACATTGGCCGCTGTCAATTATGCATTAGGGCTGCTACCTGCTAGGTAGTTAATTTATCCTTTTAAGATTTTTGCTCCAAAAAGTTTTGTACTTACTTATCTTAAATTTTTTATTTTATACCTTTCATTTATATTTACATTATATTTTTTATTTTATCCTTTTAATTTTTAGTTTTATTTTAACTTTAAATTTAATTTGCTGTACTGTACTGAAACGCTGAAGTGCCATTTAAATATAGGTTAAGTCGAAAAAAAATCATGTATTTTGATAGTGTCATTTTATACTCTATAAACTACAAACTACTGTACCTAAGCTTTGTAAACTCACATGACTGAGGCCCAGCTCAAGGTCGTTTTGATTTTATTTAAGTAGGTATATACGTTTTCTATAGTCGCTATGAGCGCGCATTTAGTTGATTCTTAATTTTTAAATAAAACAATTATAGAGTAAAAACATTGTTTTAATTTATTAACCTTTCTTTGTGACAACCCTGATAACTAAAATAATTTGTATGGATATGAGCAAAAATTACCAGTTAACATTGGCCACTGTGATAAATAGCTAAAATGGCCACTTTTGATATTGGAAATTATTTTGTTGCCTTCTTTGGTCATATTTTTACCATGGTTTTTAATAGTATGCAAATAAGCTTGATAGTTTAGAAGATATTCGCTGTGGACCATGTTGACAGAAAGTCGAGCTAACTTTGGCCGGTCTCTCAAATTACTTTTATGATATAAAATTAGTCATTTTTACAGATTTTTTTATGCTTGACTGATAGTAATTCGTGTTTACTTTACGTTCACGTCATAAAATTAATACTATTTCCTATTTTTTTTTGGTGTTACAACAAATTTTCTTAAAAATGTGGCCAAAGTTGGAGGATTTCACGGTATAAAATATAAAAAAACAAAAATGGCAAATGCTAACATTAGCGAGTCCAAAAAAAAAACTGGCAATGTAGCCAATCGAGCAGCGAAAAACAAATAAGGATTTAAAACAGTTTTTTCAGTTCAACATCCTTACGTCCTTTTTAAGTTTATTTGGCGCGGGAGTTTCAATTTGGCTAATGACCGATCGTGGTTTATTTATTCTTTTCATCTTATTTGCCCAAGAAACATGAATTTTACTGCTGTAATTAAGATAGTCTTTATTATTATTACTGGGCATTTGGTGCACATAACTACAATAAAAAGCATAGTAAAAGTAATAAATTTTAATATCACATTGCCTATTCAAAATTTTAAATTGCTAATCTACCGCTATAAGTTTATGTTTTGTTTTGATATGAGCATCTGTATGTGTTTTTTGATAAGCTTTATACGTACAATCTAGAAATGGACATCTAAACATTGGTTCTTTACCGCATTCGTAAGTGACATGTCTTCTGTATGTGCTCTTGTGTCGATACTTTCGTTTACACTTTTCACATTCATACGACATGTAATACGACCAATAGTTTTTTGTCTTCATAGGCACAATGGGTAGCATATTCTGCATCATTGTACTATAGAAGTCCACTTCACCTGCAACAATGAAACATCATTGACAGATAAAACAAGAAGTTACCTACCTACTTAAGTTTATTTCTAATTCTAATACCTACCACCCACCTCGTATTGCCTATCTTTCTAATGGGAAAGATAGGTAGGATAAATGTTTACCATTTAATGTAGGTACCTACCTACTTAGTTATTTTATGCACCAAATAGCACGCAAGTTTCGAGCAATCCACAAATAAAACAAATTCATTTCAATCGAGAAACATTTATTCACATGCAGTCCACAAAACAGGAACAAACCAAACACGCTACATTTTACAGAAAATAAAAACATTTAAAAATATTGTGCGGTCTGAAGTTAAATTTTGGTTAGGTTTGTAAGCACTGATTGAAATAATCAAAATGATGGCAAATACTCCTTGGTACATAAATGATCCTCATAAATAGGCACGAGGGCTGTGCAACTCTAGTATTAATTATTTAGTGTGAATTGTCCAGCATTATTTATTTATTTATTTATTATTATAATATAATTTTATGCATGAGGGAGGAGACAGATATTTTAAAAAATATGTGCTGGTAAATAATTTGTTGCGTTCAGACAATTTCAACCTACAATGAAATTGCTTTAGCCAAATGTCTTAATTTATTCTAATTTGTAGTTATATATGACTTACTTAGGGATTAAGTTGCAATATTATCTAGGATTATTTTATCTTTGGTTCAAAAGTTTGAAGACTTGGCACTATCTTTTCGATTTGCTTAGATAGGTTCATTTTATTAATTATAATGATAATTTATGAAAAAAACGTAACATTACCTTTTAATGGTTTGATCTTATCCCTAATAATGCATTATATTATTATTAAAACTAAATTTTGGTGGGTAACTATAGGTTAAGTTTTATATAAACTTAGGCAAATTATAATTGAACACTCAAAAAACATTAATTTGTAACACTTAATAACAAGTACACACCACCAGGTACCTACATAATGTAGGACGTATTTTCTATAAATATTAATAAATTTACTATAATAACGTAATAGTTCATCTATATCTTCAATTTATTTACTAACTACTAGCGACTCACGAATAACCACGTAACTGAATAAAACGAAGGTATAGGTACGTACCTACTTCGTCTTCTTCCAAGTAAGGAGGTACCAATATTAAATTGATAAAAACTATCGCATTTATAACTAATATGTATTCCTAGATAAGGCACTTTAAAGATAAGGCTAAGAATCGACTAAAATTCTTTGGATTAAGTAATTAAATAAATATTGACAATTCAAAATTTGAACTTCATTGGTAACTTATTTAACAATAACAAATGCAATAGTATTAATTAACGTATAACGGAAATACTGCAAAAATATTAAACAATGGTAATAATTCGACACGTACCTACTTAATACTTTTTAGTTGGATTTACTTTTGCATAGTATTATCTTTGGTAACAAGGAACACAATTCAAACAACATGACGAAAAATAACAAGAAATATAACAATCTAGCACTATGTGTTTAAAATACTAAGTTAATAAAAAAATCTATAAGAATATTTTGCTACTTATGTTAAGGTTTACGGACCCGAGGTAGCGGCGAGTCATACTTAGCTGCCTCCGTTTTACTTTACCTAATCTCATAAACATGATTACATTTAGAATCCCTGCTGTGACAGCATAATTATATTAAAATCAGAATTATACAGAAAAGTTTTACATACGAGTACCTATGGTTAAGGCCTGAAATAACGAACGTGCATGGTACCCGCTTGGTTTTGTTCTGTGATTTCTTCTTAGTAGCTCACAATACTGCTCTTCAGGTTTCTATCTTCCCGGTGGTTATGCAGCTGTAACATAAATATTTTCATAAGTTCAATGATTACCTATATTTAGATGAAACATTTAAAAATGGTCTACCTACTTAAAAATGACTTGCTTTTTTTGCCAACCCAACAGGTGATAGGTACAGTTAAAGCATATTTTAAAATACTTACTTGTAGACCATTTTCAAACATAGATTTACTTAGTAAGATAACCATGCAAAAAAAGCGAAGTTTTAAAAAGAAAATAAAAGTTGAATTTAAATAGGTATGACTTGGGTTAATTGCTTTGTCAAATAATTCTTTTTTTATGAAATAATGAATACCCATTCAAAACAAACACGTTATCGTTAGATTAGATAGGACCATGAATTTAGGTAGGTAAGGTTAAAAAGAACCAAGAAACCTACCTTGAGTTAGTATAAATAGTTAGTTAGGATTAGACAAGCACGATGGTTACACGGAGGTATGAACTGAACAAGACAGACTGTTACTGACATTTCAAGGTCTTAGCGGCAGCGTTATTCTGACTTGACGAAATCCACTTTCTCCGGCATATCTTTGTGGAGATGCCTCTCGTGCAGCAACAGATTGTGCTTCTGATAGGCCCGATACACGCAGTAAGGGCACTTGAAGCTGGGTTGTTTCCTACATTCGTACTTTATGTGCCGCTGCAAGGACCCCTTGTGTTTGTATTTGTTCCCGCAGTCCACGCACTCATACAGAGTCCACTCCGCCTTAACGCCGCTCAACCCGGACGAACCCAACGTGCCATAACCCAATATATAAGGAGTGTACAACTGTGCAACTGAAATAAGAGGCAAAACAAAATAAACACGTGCATTATCTACACTACAGCTACCACCGTGTGAAGCCAAGCCACCGCATAAGTGTAAACAAAATAATATAGGTTGCCACCAACTGAAAGCCAAGGATGATGCACCATGTCTCCCATTTAATTTGTAGGTATTACTACCGATAAATCTAGCTCCCTAGTGTTAGCATGCGACCTGAATGCCGGTATTAATTACAAATTTAAAATCCCTATTGACGCAAATCCATAAATTTAAATTAACATGCATGTTGTAACAATTTTATGAAGAACAGAAGGCAACAATGTATCAATAAAACAATAGCGTACCAAGAATAGCAACTTTATTAAATAAAATACAAAAAGGTTATAAAATACAATCAAAAAATGCTTTATAAATCACTGTAACTTCATAGTTTGATGTAAATAATGTTAAATCTATAGTTGGCTGTGAACTACAAAATATTCTAGGCTCTCTAGTAGTGATTTTCGTCCTAAATTTAGTTTTCTAGTAGGTACTTCTACTTTTGTCTGTTTGGGTTTGACATTACGATTGTCTGTTTTAAAATACAACCAAGAAAACGTTGCATTTAAAATACAAAGTCATGATTTGATTTCTTGCGTTTACGTACTTTAACACTAATGATAATGACTATCTTTTTTGAAGGCACTTAGTTTTATACTGACAAGATTTGTCTGGTTGTACTCTTATTTACTGTGAACTTTACATATTGATTGTAAATTGGTAACTCCGGGTGATAACCTAAGGTTGGTAGAGTGTAGGCAAAGTCACTCCATAATAACTGTGAACAGTTGCGTTGGGTCTGGTGAGACGACCAGCGCTGCAGCGAGGTCGATCTGCGCGGGCGCATTCGGCTACCACGGAGTAAGTTTACGGACGCGCTACCTAACTAATCATAAAAACTACATAATTTCTAAATGGTAATGTATAAAAATCCTTATTCTAAATGGAAGATTGATGTTACTCCTCAAAATTGTGCGAGATTTGGCAATAAAACCTAACGGAAATTCGTAAAACTTTCATCATTAAAAATTTAACTTCAACAATCATAAGGCACTCATTTCACCTAGTTTACTAATATTGGCCCCATACATAACATCAAAACAACAGACAATTTAAGGAACATACAGAGTTATAAAAATATAAATCTGTTCTCACGTAATATTCTTGGCAGAATACAAGCTTAAATTAAGATAGTAAATGCATTAGATGTAAAAGAGATCTAAAAATATAATTGATATAAAAACTATGAGTATTACATTATGGAACATGCATTTATGGCAAAGAACTAGAACGGGCTAGCCAAGCGAATATAGCTTCATTTCAATAACCGCTAAGATGCATAAAATAATATTACGATAGTATCCCATCTAATATAACTAGGAGTGTTTGATGAAATCTCTCCGCCTGGCTCTAATGCTTCTAACTAATATCCGATTCCTTGAGATAGTAACTGTAACTGGTAACAATCTTAATCCAAAATCAACTTGTACTTCTAACAATCTATCGTCTCATAGCTAGATACTGAAATCAACTTGTACTTCTAACAATCTATCGTCTCATAGCTAGATACTGAAATCAGGAATGATACTTTACATTATTAATGCTGTACATAAAAATATATAAAAAGCGTAACTATAGGTACACATCACTTCGACTCACAGAATAAATGCAACAGTTGTTTGACCTGCCACGGTTGAACGAGTAACAACTGTGAATACTATAAGTGATTAATTGTCAAAATAATTGTCCTCGTAACGTCGCGGTATTAATAATTCTTCTAAACTGTCGTCGAAAAGGTAACGATTAAAGGCTATTTGTGACCTCGCTAAATGCGATTACATCTAACTAACGTGACCGTCTGACGCCACTATCACAAGAGAGATTAATTACATCACATTTATCACAATGGGGATAACTCGGGAATTTGAGGCAAATTTAATTCGTCGCCGACCGCCAACGGCGACCACTAACTAGGAATACATAGAACTGGTACATCTAACGCCGATGATGTGTACGACCGAAATCTGCGGCCGTCGCTACTACAATACGGAGTATTCGTTGAGTGACTAAGTTGCGAGTGCGTGCGTGGGCGCTGCGCTGCGCTACGTGCAAGCGTCCACGTTGTCCTGCTTGATGTACTGGTCGGGCTTGATGTGCAGCTCGCGATGCATGCGCTCCATGTGGCGCGCGATGTGCATCTTCTGCTTGGCGCGGTAGACGCAGTAGGGGCACTGGAACTGAGGCTCCTTGCCGCACTCCCACTTCTGGTGGTTGCGGAGCGAGGACTTGAGCTTGTAGACGCGGCCGCAATCGGGGCAGGTGAACCCGGGTTCGCCGGGCGCCGGGCCGAGCCCCGCATGCCCGGCCGCGCGCATGCCTGCCACCAGCGGCAGCGCCAGCCGCGCCGACCACTGCTCCCACGACAGCCCGCCGATCCGCGTGAAGGACACGTCCTCGCCGGCGCCCGCGCAGCTCAAACCTGAAACCGTCACACCACACAGTAACGACCGCGCCCACATCCACAGGTGCTGGGCACCCCACGGGTTAAACACTGTTACAAGCGAAACGAATACGATAAGTGTTATATACGTAAACATAAATAGGACGAGTACATAGATAGATACATATTATACATACATAAATACACTTTTCTACTGTGAGTGTTCAACGAGTGCTGTGATGAAAGCTTTGCAAAAAGGAAAGTAAAAAAAAAAGAACCAAAAAAGAGAAATCATAACGTTTATTTTAGAAGAAAACATCACAAGCTGAAGTTTTCCTACGGACAATGGAAAAATGTGAATTTCCTCGTGATTTAGGAAAGTGAACGCGTGTGGTGTTACGGGCCGTTTTAGTCACACAGCTTTGTTCTAGCTCTAAAACTTTTGTTAATGGAAATGTAGTCTCCCGACCCATGGGGTTTCTGCTCTACCTGAAATTATTAATTATATTAGTATGAACGAAAAAGGAAACGAAAAAAGAACTGCACGTGCGCAACTAATGAAGCGGTTTTACACACAGACCATGCGATCATGCGGGACGTTAGATTATTGAAAATTTATAAAAACGACTTACTTGTATAAGACGGAAGTACACATGGCAGAAAAATGAAGTTACTTATAACGAGGGATGCAATAACAATAAGTGAAACACATAGATGAATATACTTAACTCTATATTTGATTAAATTTTTCTACCAAGTAAACCCCAATATATTCATATCAAAATCACACTAATTGAATAACTAATCTTTCCAATAACATTAACAAACAATGTAAAGGTTAATAACATCCAAAATGTTCAATATTTTCATACATCAGTACCTTAAACCATGATATGGTGGAATATTGCATATCAAAATTATCTTTTCTTTGAATGCTTAGCAATGACTCGAATGTCTCAACAAACATAATAACATTCTTATATTTCATATCATCACTTTAAAACTAATACTGACTTTGGTCAAATAGCTTTGTTTATCCTAGTTAACAAAAATATCAACAGTCAATATGCTAAAAACATCAAATATAATTATTGCCTGAACATCAAATATAATTATTGCCTGAACATCAAATATAATTATTGCCTGAACATCAAATATAATTATTGCCTGAACATCAAATAATATCAATTTTAATATATATTTTTTATTATAAAATTTTGAACACATTTTATCCCAGTTCACCAAAATACAATCGAAAAAATAACATGATCATAAATACGTTATAAACTACAGGTAACATCGTAGGCACATTGTTAATGAGCTTTTACTACAGAGTGCTTCACAGTCGCGTCACATGAGACGGATCGGCGCGGCGAGCGACGACGTGCATGCAAGACTATGGTCGCCGCTATTGTGCCGGCACATGGAGGCGTCTGCGAGGCACGCTCTTTGAGAAAGGAGTCTGGTCCCTTCATTATCCTAATTAATACATTAACAACATTAAAATAATAAAACTTTGGGTTTATAAAGAATGTAAAGGAAGACAGTGGGGTGGTCCCGCATTCAAGGAAGAAACAACTCAAATAAATTAATAACATGATTAACTATGCCGATCCTACGACTAAAACATCAGAAGATAGGGTAGGTAATAAATAATTCTACCCGTGGGGGATATCAGCAAGTTACATTCTATATAGCCTGCCGTTACAGGTAACATTTACTATTTATAACGAAATATTACGACTAATATTCTTAATATCATTGCACTAAATTACAAGTTTCGGAATTGCTTCCTTTGAGGAATGATAAGGTTATTACGACTAACGACAAATTCGAGTTATAAATATACTCCGAAACTTACGCTACTATTCGTATATTTGGAAAACAATAGCATCATGGTTTGGCCAATCGGATTTGGAATAAATATTATTCTAAGTAATGGTAAAATTTGGAACAGGATATAAACCGTAGCGAATCATCACACAACCAGTACATGCGGTCGGGATCCTCCGAATAAAATACTTTGGGTCAGTCTTAACTAAACGATAAACTCTAAAACGAAAACAACAAAACTAACACTAAAACCGTTAGGGAATGTGCTCATCACGACTACGTATCCGCTAGCTAGTGTAAATTAAAAACGTCTTTAACAATAACATAACATAAAATATAAATAGAATTATTGCAGTACCGATTTGGTTGGGTATCTACTTTGGTGTATCGAGTCGCTTGCAACGGCGAAGGCTTGACCCGGTCGGTCAGGTCAGGTCAGACGGAGGTCTTCTTGTTGCGGCGCACCTTGTTTGTGGCGTACATGTACCACTCGGTGTTGTGGTGCTTGCGGATGTGCACGCCGAGGTTGCCGCGCTGCTTGGCCTTGTAGGCGCAGTAAGGGCACTGGTGGGCCGGCGCCTTGCCACCGCACTCCACGTTCTCGTGCCGCCGCAGCGTGCTCTTCCAGCGGTATTTCTTGCCGCAATGTCGGCATTCGAACTGGCGCGAGGCGTCGTCGCCCGAGGAGCCTGCGTCGCGACGCCGCCCCTCAGATCCGCCGCCCTCGGGACTGAGCGCACCGAATGCGCCGCCGTAGTACGGCTCCGCGTCCCCCTCCTCGGGCAGCACTATGTCGTCCGTGTCGTCGTACTCGGTGTCAGAGTCGGGCTTGCAGTCGGCCGCGGACGCGGCGGGCGTGGCGTTGTTGTTGGCGAAGGCCTGGTGCAGCAGATGCGCTTTCACGCCGTCCGCCATGGCGTCCAGCGGCAGCGGGTACTCCCCGCGCTCCAAGGCGGAGCGCGCGTGCTGCATGGACAGCAGCGACAGCAGCGCCGACGGCAGCCGCGCCTCCTTGCGAACCTCTCCCTCTGAAATGCGACACATAAGCGGTATTGCGATCCGTGAGTTAGGCGCGTCTACGTCCGAACTAATGTTAATACTACAAGGCTAAAATAAAATTAAGGAACCAAAGAAATGCGTTATAATAATAAAAATATAAAATAATCTCGGTTAGAAATCATAAAAGGCGAAGCTTCTAAATTCATGCAAACATGCACAGTCGAAAACCGTCTCGCGAGCTCATCTTCCCATAAGATCCTACCGGGCCGGGGGGTCGGGAGTCGATTGAAACGCCCGGGATATATTTTCAAGTCGTTTAATCGTTCAAAAAATAGTGATTATCTCAGTACACATACATAAGTAAACGAGGCTCATAATTATAAAATTTAAAAGTAGGCGATTAAAATTACGTAATATCATCTAGATTGTAGAAGGAAGATCGAGTGGTTTATCTAAGATATAAGGCACTAGTATAAAGCACTAGGTGTACAGTGTGAGAGGTCCGGAGTCGGCCCGGCTAAGGCGTGGGCGTGCCGGGCTCGTTGTCGGTGACGGGGCTGAGCGGGCGCTGGTCGGGATGCTTCTTCTCGACGTGCTTCTTGAGCTCGTTGCGGCGATGCTTGCTGTACGAGCAGTAGGGACAGCGGTACTTGGGGTCGCGCCCGCACTCGAGCGTCACGTGCCGTACGAGGTTCTTGCGCGCGTTGTAGCAGCGCTGGCAGTTGGGGCACTTGTACCCCTTCTCCGTCTTGTACTGCGCGCACGGCAGCGAGAGCCGCTCGCTGCGCGGGAAGATGTTGTAGCGAGATTCGGACTTGGGGGTCTTGCCGCCGCCGGTCAGCTTCTTGTTCTCCTTGGCGTGCTCGGTGACGGGCGGCAGAGCGGCGAGCGGCGCGGGAGACGGCGCGACGGCCGCGAGCGCGCCGTCCAGGAGCGCGGGACTCTTCACAGTCTTGAGGATCGCGAACGTGCGCAGAGGGCCCTCCTCCTCCGTATTTTTTTTACTACGCGTCATGATATTTCGCACCGGTGCTTTCCGACCTGCAAGAGAAAATTCAGTACAGTCCGTATGTCGGTCGGGTGGGCGGGCGATCTACTTCGAATGTGACCCCATGCCATGTAAATAAAAACAAAATAACCGAAAAATAAACTATATTTAGAAAAAGAAATCACAAAAATGTACGGTGATGTATCCGTAAAAGACTGACCTATTTTGGTCGCAGTAGTAACAAAAGAAAAAGAAACATGATATCAACAAAATAAACGCCTAATCATAATCAACAAAAACATAATAGATAGCAGATTCGATTATCTGACAAGAGTAAAACATTGTCAATGTATTTTTTAACGATTCATGTTTTAAACATCTTTATAACAAAAACAATTGAATAAGAAACAAACTAAGCTGGTAAGAAACAGAAAACATTAATGTTCTATCAAAAGAAAACTACTCCTTCTTAATAGATTCAAGAATGGTCTCGGGGTGCTTGAGCGCTAAGTGCGTGGTGAGAGACTTCTTCTGCGAGTACCTCCGGCCGCAAGCGTCGCACGCGAACTGCGGCTCGCACATACATTCGTACTTCTCATGGCGCATTTTGTTCCTCCGATATTTATATTTTTTGGTTTTGCAAATAGAGCACGTAAAAACTTTTCCCTTATCATTCGAAACGTTCTTAGGAGTAACTTTCTTTGTTGGAAGTTTCGTCTTCTTTGACATTTTAAACTTTTGTCTCATCCTTCTCTGGGTTTTGGGTATTTTTTTACGTAAAATGGTTTTCTTTCGAGTTTCCTGTTCAATTTTAGATTCGACCGCAATCTCTATAGCCTCCGATCTTACGTCAACGATCTTTAGTAGCCCTCGGGTTAATGGGAATGGGGTTTTGCAGAAAGTTAGGTTTGATGGCTCTGGAAGGGCAAACAATGAAAAGCGACAATAAAAACATATAAAGCACAGAGAATGGTTAGTTACAGGAATGCCAGAGTGCTCTGTGATGTGATGACACGGTGCGATTAATGTTATTTACAAGTGTCAGTTAATCGGTAGAACAGTTATCTTCTTTGTATTGTAAGTGACAGATGAAAGTAGAATGCAGGTGAAGCAGGTGTTGGGAATGTAAGCATAGAGTAGGTTAGCTTGATGGTTTCGGGAGAGCTGGATTCGATCACTTCCTATGGGAGTTGTACTGTTTTTGGTCGATTGATGTAACTGTGTGTGTTGCCTATCACTGACGTGGATGATTAATGAAGTGTATTCGTAGATAAATGAAATGCGCATCTAAAAGGAATCTGTAATGTTTAAATTACATGCTTCCATAATTTTATTTTGTGACGTTGCTTTTATCTTACCTAATCATGCACAATGAAACGGAATATAAAAACTGCCGGACATAATAGTTTAAAACATGAATTGCTAAGAAAGACATCTGCAGTGAAATCACATGTGAATGCAAAAAAAAGAGAAAATAATAAATAATAGATATATAAGCCACATATCCAACTACATTGATAATGAAAATAACCAAATTTACCTTTACCTTGGTCGGCGGGTTCCGCTCGCGGTACATTCACAACTCTCCAAGTCGGTACGACTTCAACACAACACACTGTGCATTCGATTGTTTAGATTCACGGAATCAAAACGCGAACTAAAACGCATCAACATTGTCTATTGTAAACCCTAACACGGGCGATGTGAAAGGAAAGTGCATGTTTTAATGATTGTCTACAACTTAATTTAAAATGATTAATAAATAAATACTAAAATTAAAAGATAAAAATGTTAATGGGAACTAATATATATACTATAACTAATATATACCAACTATTATGATCATATTCTCGTTAATAAATACTTTCCTTTTTACTTACCTTATAACTTGTGTATTTCGCCACTCACATTGTTAGGAAAGAAATGGTAGAAAATAGTTTAAAATGAGCAGAGTAAGAGAACCGCGTAGGTTGTTATGCCGCGGCAACCACTAACTACCAAACTAGTAAGGCATGCATGCTGTACTGTTTCTAACCCCATCCTCACAAACAAAAGCTCACGAGTAACCAATAACAACATTCAAGATGATATTTTAAAAATGTATACTTACCTTGAAGAATGACCACTCAATACCAACATTACAAGCCAGAGTAGGCTACATTGAACTGTGTACCGTTACCAAAACCTTTTTACCTGCAGCACTGGAAATATCTTCATAAAACCTTATTTTAAAAATCGATACAAAATATAATAATTGTAATATATTAGTAGTTTATAATATTAATATTAGATACTAAAATTAATATAGGGTTGAAGTTTCACATGTGAAAACACTAGCACTCTTGTTCCGTCGTCTAATATAATAATTTATATAATATATCATTATAAATAGGTAGATTATTTAAAGCAATGACTGTTTTTCTAATATCAAATTAAATTATGGGAAGACATTGCGCATTTCATCCGTTCCTTTTCTCTGTAACAATTAACTTTTCTTTTTTTTAATTTAATAATTTACGACTTGTGTTCTTTATAAAACGGTATTTGAGTGAAAAGTGAATTGTTTCAGACCATCATTCAGAGTCCCATTGAACATGTTGCGTTGTACTGATCTACTTCATTTAATTGTAACAAATCCAACGCAGCATGTTAAATAAAGATGCACTTCTGCAGGTATTCATTACCACAATCAAATACCTGCAGCAGTGTCGGTCATAAGGTGCAAGTAAGTGCTTACCTTGCGAGTCTCGAACATTATCACTTGAATTCATTATTTCATCTTGAGATCTTTCCATGTGCCATTGAAAATCTGCAACAAGACACAAACAATTTAATATTTTGTACAAACAAAACAACACAACAAAACAATGACAGAGTGAGCACTTTGATAGCTTCATTCAGTTGAGAGAAGTCACACAAGTCTACTCAATGAGTATCACAGATGGCGAGCCTTTTAATGGGGGCTGTGGCGCCTTGCACAACCTATCAAACCAACTTATTAGTAACGATGGAACTGTATTTTAGCACATGAGCCTCCTTCAAATTTGGGCTTTGTGTTTAATCACCAAGGCCCTCTGGCGGCCACCCTTGTCCTTACCTTAGAATTATTATTAGATTATTCATTGGACTTTGTGGTAAGTGAATTATGATTTGATCCTGCAAGTTATTTTGTAAGAAATAACTACATAAACAGTGTTTTAGTGTACCTTGTTTGTTTTTATGTATAAATAAATTAAAAATCACTTGTTGCTAGACCCAAAAGGGTCTCTATGTGTTGACTATGTGGAATAATAATTTTTAAAGATGTAGTAAAGTAATTTAGTCGTTTTTATTTCTTAAATTAAAAAAAATATATTTTGGGAGGTATGAATAACAAAAGGCTTAAGTAAATTTTAAATGAAGTCTTATGAATGAGGAATGTGTTTAAGCCCAGATTGGTATACACATGTGGTGGGCGGTGGCAGCTGGGCTTCTGATCTGCGACAGCCTAACTAAACCTACCTAAACTTAAAAAATAACCTCATAAAAAATCAAATTTTAAATTTAGACATTATCAAGTAGTCTAATTTAACAAAATTACAATCAAATATGAAAAGTATAACATATTCCGTTTAGTTAGGTACATTTTTTTTCGGCAAGGGGAAGAAGTGAATAATAAACATGTTAATAATGTGTGGAAGATACTAACTGCGTACGACGTCGTTGTGTGGTTGGGGCGGGTCCTCCTGCTCTTCGTCCAGCGTGAGATCTTCGACATTGTCCCTGGAGGCCTCCTCCTTGCAGTGCGGCTCGGGTTGGCAGCCGTTGCTGGCGGCGGCAGCGGCGGCCTGCTCGGCCGGGGCGGCGCCCTCGGACATGCGGCGCGCTTTCTTGCGGCGCCGCGTTGGGCTCACCGACCCCTCGCGGCTGTCTATGCTGCCATCTCGTACCTACAACAATCAAACATTGCCGATGTTAGTGCCCTCTGTTCACTACTCCGAAACCAAATGATCACGCAACAGATTAAAACTATCACGAACCAAACACTATTTTCTACTTTTCTGCAATAAGAACGTTGCACTATGGGTCTGGAGCGTACCTAATTATCGTCTCAAAAATCACCTGTTTGTGTGAATTAAACATAAACTTAATACTAACTAATATCTAGCAGCACAATCAGCGGCCTTATGGCTAACAGCGATTTCTTCCAGGCAACCTTTGTATAAATCATCTATCCTATATCAGTCCAGCAGTGGACTGATATAGGCTGATGATGAACCTTTGGATGGACAGGATCGGTACGTATTAAAGCTGACGGTGGCGTAATTGATGTGATGACAGTCTTTATTAAAATAATAAATATCACCATATAAAAGTACCTACATAAATAAAAAACAGAAAATGCAATAATTTATTAAAAGAGAGCAAAAATACATAAAAACAGCAATAATTAATAAAATAGTAGAAAAAACTAAAATAATTTAAATCAGGAAGACTTATCAAGAGTGGACAGATAGTGTTTATAAACCATACTTTTGAAGATACTTTGAGGATTTAGCTTGCCGCATGTATCCAGAGGAGCGAAGGGATCGTGAATGGGACTGATGGAGAAACTCAAAACGGTCTTTTAGGTAAGACGGTGTTGATGGAAGGAATATACATCACTTAACTTATTATACATCATTAAAAGCGTGGAACTTAACACTTTCCATGTAATTCAATCACATTCCTATATGGCTAATAAAGTTAGCTTTTAGATACAGTCAATTTTTGAAAGGCCTACTATTTTTTCACTTTTGAAATTCCAATCGAGTTTTCGTATTTGCCGCTGTCTCCCAACAAGGCGATACGACTACTGTAACGTGCCCTGACCTGTATAGATAGATAGATTATTACTTTATTGCACGATCAATATTTACAATAAACATAAACTTAATACTAACTAATATACTAACAGGATTTAAAATAAATTTTTACCCCAATTTGACTTGGCAAAAAAGTGTAGGTACCGTGGGAAAAAAATGAGTGTATTTTTTTAAAAATTGGTTTAAATTGTAGCAAAAATCCTGGTTTTTATTCACTTGATGATCATATATTTAGTAGGTATTGCTTGTTTTTGCGTTATTTTAATAAAATTTAATTATTTTTGACGTGGGAAACATGGTTACCTAAATTTATGAAGGTACCTTTTTATAATTATTTTAGCTGTAATTAATAATCGCATTATCAGATAATAGTTATCGCCTTTGCATCAAAACGCGAATTGTGTTATTTTTATTTGAGAATGATGCCACTTCCGAAATTATTCTTAGGTATTTGGAAGAAAACTAGAACTCAACACCAACTAAACGCCAAAAAGTTGTCGAAAATATAAAACAAAATATGTATCTTACAAAAATTCCGTGATCGTTGGTCGAAAGCTGAAAAAACCAAATCTAGATTTTTTTAACAAAACGCTTCGTGGTTAGATAGCGAGTTCATAGTTGTGTACGATGATGAAGAATCGTGTCCTACACCAGGAACCTCTACGGGTCGTGGTCGACCATCAAAAACGTATGAACCTGTCAGACAAACGCAGGAAACGAAAGAACAGAATTCGTGCAAGAATATGCCCTCGAATTTATACATAACGCTTATGTATAGGGGCTTGGATCACAAGGGGCATCAGAAGAAGCTTCCCTCGTAGCTATGCTAAGGCCATTAAGCAGAGATGAGAAGAAAACGATAAGAAGGCAAATACTCCATGAAACACCAACCGTAAGTGTGTATTCTATTAATTAAGCCTTAAGTTTATAAATGGATTTAAATTTAACGAAGTTTCAATACTGTTCTTGCTGAAAAAAATGCTCAGTTTTTCCATCATACAATCTGTTTAAGAATGCAAAACTATCTTGCTACCCACCTGTAAGTAGTATTGAGATAACTGATATCGGTGCCAAGGTAAAATAACAGGATTTATTAGAACATTTTTAGTAACAAAGAAAATTACAATCAAATAATATAATTAAATGAAAGTATTTACAATTGAAACAATTGAGCTAACTGCAGACTGTTGCGAACAAATCATTTATTGATCATACTGTGGCTCGTATTTTGAAGATTGAATCTACGTATAATCCTGGATTAATTACAAAGTCTGAAACTATGTACTAAATGGGGATGTGACGGTTCTTCGGAACAGAGCGAATATAAACAAAGATTAGAAGGCGAAAGTGAATTAATATCAGACGCTAACTTATTCATAGCTTCGTTAGTTCAATTAAAACTAATTAACTTGAGCTCTAATCAAATTTATATGGTAAAATAAAACATTATCTCCGAGGTATTGTCGACCTATTTTAACGGAATTTGCAAAAGAAACTCCAGAGAAAACTTTGTTGTTGACGATACAAAATCACAAATAGAAAGTTTACAAACTTCGACGATTAGACAAAATGATTGAAATAAATCATGAATCGTTTTTGACAATGTTTGATGGAAAAGTAGCTCAAGTATTAACTGATACTAGTTTGAGCAGTGTGTACTACGAGTATTTGTGGTGCTAGACCATCAGAAATGAACGATTAAGTAAGGTTGCATCCAAGCCTGAAAATCAAGATGGTTTGTAATGTAATCAGTATGGTTTGTCAACACTGCATGCGTAGTTTCGATGCATGGAATTAATATTACACAAATCTTACAATCTGACATTTCAAAAATGGTCGGCAACAACACCGGAAAACAAGAGACTCAAAGAGGAGAAAAAAAAAGAATTATCTTTTTTTTCTCTTCTTTGAGTCTAAGCGCAGTTTAGGAATCAAATAGGTTGACACGTAGATAAACCACGACAAGGATCAGGCAATAGTAATGATGGGAATACGGCTTGTCGATTTTTTCAGAACTACCATTGCAGTTCAGAAATTACGGGAGTTGATGAGAAGATAATCAAAAGATGTACGTCATCTTGCAGACCTTGGCATCTGGACATGCAATTAACCCTCAAAAATTTAGTGGTGTATTCACCAAATTTTTGAAGTACTGCACAATTATACGTTGATAAATATACATGCCCTCTTCTGTACACAAAATTTTACTCCACGGAGAGAATAGAATCATTTTGCTGTTTTACCTATTGGACAATTGTCTGAAATGCTCCCCCAACAGTCCCGTAATAAGGACTACAATAAAAATCGATTGGAGCATTCCAGAAAATGCTCTGGGTCAGCTACAAATGAGGAGGTTTTTCATTCATTAAATTTGATCTGTATGTATATCTAGCCTAAGAATATCAAGCGAAAGTGTTTCGAAAGAATTGTGGCAGGAATGTATAAATCTTTTAGATTTTTAACCAACAAAACCTTGGCATTGACTTATTTACGGTTATTAGAATTACACTACATACGAAATACTTATATAAAATAATGTTATGTATAACACTTCTGTTAAAGTAATTGTTTATTGGTTTCCAATTTATCTTTTGTAATGTTTGTAATAGATTAATTAAAAAGAAAATTTTCATTTAACGTATTTTTTTTAACTTGAAATATAGTCCTTATATCTAAGATTATAATTCCGAAAGATTCATTAAGGCGAATAGTAAGGCAAATGACCTTGGACATGTCCGCGCGCCCATATGCAGCAATGAGTGCTTGTTTTCGATTCAGCATACCATGTAGTGCCCTAATCAACCAAATAATACGATCCTCTGCGGTTAGGTGACGAATAACTGGTCAGGTTTGTATCACAGATTTTGTAGGCAAAAATACGTTTTTACGTTTAATATCGTTATTTTGACTGCTTTTCGACGATAATGGACCGCCACGAAATAGGTATGAACTATGTGAATCACTATACTGAATTTGGTACTGATCGAATTTGAGACACCGATAAAAGTGAGTTCGAAGCAACTAAACACACACTATAACTAACACTATAACAACTAAACTATAATTAACGGCAAACATTTGGGACCGCCAAGCGCTTCTTCAAGATATGTGTTACAGGATATATAAATTTCAAAGCTCCACAATCAATATTTTTGTCAGAAAACGGGTTCAAAAACACCAAATTTGTTTGTTGTTTTTGCCTTCATATTCGCCTTAAGATATTTTGAAAATTGAGAAAGTTACAGATTTTTGAGAAGATCATTATCACGCGAATTACGCTCCTGACCCATAGTGCGTTGTTGTGACGTATTACTATAGTGCCTTCAACGCTGACGGTTGACTAATCGATCGCTAATAAAGAGATATTTTTTGTTTTCGGTTTGATTTATTGTGAGATTTTTATTTTGTTACTGTTTTTATCACAAAATTGACATAAATGATGTCCACTCGCTCCAGAGCAAGGATGCAAAACAGGGGCGAAGAAATAGCGACAACTGACTATTGGGAAATTATGGAAGATAGTTATGATAAACTCAATAAACTGCGAACAATAAATTATATTAAAACTTGACCTAGAAAAAGAGAAAACATTCACAAAACACTGATAAACGAACAGGATATGAATTCAAGAGAATTTGAAAAAATATTGCGAGAAAATATAAACCCGATCAAATATATATTTTTAATTAGAAGGATTAGTTCAGAAATTAAATGAATGTATAGATAAATTGAACAACGACAATGATACGATGCAAAATATTCTTGTGACAAATGAAAAAAAAATCCTATGAAGCATCACGATACAAAAATTACAAACCGACTATGATGAATTGAAATACCAATGCTGTAGTTTACAGAGAAACGCATAGGCGTTTGTAGTCTCTAATAAAATTATAAAAAGCAGACAATTTGGGTTCCAAAAGAATAAAAGCACTGCACGCACATGCTATTAGTACCCTGAGAGTTCTTTGGGACTTGGACAGTTCTAAAAACACATACGGCTTGTTTTGTGACTTGTCGAAGGCCTTCCGACTGCGTTACTCATAAAATTCTTCTGGCAAAATTACATTATTGCGGCATTCGAAATAAGGAGCTCTCAGTTATTACTTAGTATCTCAAAAACAGAAAGCAAATCACAGAATATAACGATGCCAAATCAAACTATTGTGAAATATGTGTAGATGGGAGTCCCTCAAGGCTCCATATTAGGGCCTCTGCTGTTTATTATGTACATTAACGACCTTGTGACTTGTGTAGAAAACGAAACTGATATTGTATTATTCGCAAATGACACTACTGTCATTGTTAGCAACAAAAATAAAGAAAGTCTATAAAACTCGATGATATTGTCTAAATCAATGGTTTAAAGCAAATAATCTTATTTTGAATATGGAAAAAACAAACATTATACGATTCTTTTTAAGTAATGTTCAAGGTGTTGACGGTTTTATACGAAAACAAATATGAAATACTCAATTAATGCAATAAACGAGGTTACATTTTTAGCTATTAAAATTTACAGTAAACTGACTTGGCACTGCCATATAGAATCTCTCGTAGGAAAACTATGCGTATTTTCACTCATTGATGACGTATGGTACACTAGCTTGGAGAAATGCTTCACAATCGAATAGTGTTTTTTTAGTATTTGTTGTTATAGCGGCAACAGAAATACATCTGTGAAAATTTCAACATTCTAATTATCACGGTTCACGAGATACAGCCTGGTGACAGACGGACAGCGGAGTCTTAGTAATAGGGCCCCGTTTTACCCTTTGGGTACGAAACCCTCAAAACGGGTGGAACGCCCATGACACCCACCTACCAATTTTATAAATATTTTAAGCAGCTTTTTCATATTGAATTTTGATATACATATTTTATATTGCAACTAGAATGTTAAGATCTCATTTTACATTGAACTAAGCTAAGACTTTCATGGCCACGGAAACACGTGTCCGTCGGCACGGCACCACCGCTGGGCGGGTATTATATTATGTATTAATCAAACCAATTTAACGTTGTAAATCACGAATACCTTAAGGTTTTATTTGGCCGTTGTGACGGGTGGGACAACATTTCAAATGTCAATATGTCTGTAAGTATTTTCTAGCTCAATTTTAACCCCGCCTCTATTTCATGACTATGAAATTTCTTTGAACTAGACACTGGCAGAAAAGTGACGAAACAGTCACATATTGCCAATAACAAAGAAGTCAAGTCAATGTCCTATGTAGTCAAGACCATTAGGCCGTGGACACATCACCACACCACGGTACCGCGCCGTACACGGCGCCTGTGCCGTGCCATTTTACGGTGGCGGCGCCGTACCGTGGTGATGGGGCCCACGCCACGGCCTTACACATAGCATAAATGTAATTTTTCCAACCAGAAAGACAAACGGATCAATATTTTTAGACGAGGATAAAAAAATGGAGAGTATGTTTTGCTGTAACGGTTTGGACACTAGATAAGCATTTCGTTGTTATATAAATAAATAATGCTGGGCAATCCACACCGCATCATCTAGCCCCAGAATAAGCAGAATTAGAATTTCATGAATTTAACAGGACTAAGACAACACTGCACTGTGTGTTATGGAGGCCATTTTTCGGACATAGGCTTTTTTTTACAAAAACCGATACACCTTATAATTTCAAACGTTAGAGTAGAATCCCCGATTGCTAAATGTGTTTAGTTTAGGAGAAATCATTTTTTGAAATTTGTATTGTTTTCTCCGGATAAAATTTAAAAAAAAATCCTGTGCTTAAAGTATAAATATTTTAATAATTTTACAAAAACAGTTCAAAAGCATATCTTAAGTTCCACGTTTAAGAGTTGTTAAAAATCTTGTGACTATCTTAAAACACGAAATATTAATATTTTCCGTTTTTTCGATATTATTTTTTTTCTCCGTCATTCTACACTATTGGGAAAAGTTATTTATATGTAAATAAAGATCTTTGTTTTGTGTACCTTTCATAAAAAAACCATATCCCAATCACGTGGAGTAATGAAGTTAGAGCCAGTTATTTGCGTCATTTAGAGTTGTCACTTTTTGAGATACTGTGATATCCGGTTTTTTTAAATTGAATATCCAGAGCTTAGCAAGTCTGAGCTTTAGAAATTTTCTTCATTACGGAGTACCATACTTTCGTCGGAATCAAAGTTTTGTGTTTCATCGATACTACTAAGTTCTTCAAGTGAGTTTGGATTGGCCACCACATTTTAATAATCTTCTTACAGCTTCAGGTAATGGTATCAGAGGCCAGATAACTTTCGACATATTTATAGGCTGTCTGTTTGCCAAACTCCACAAATTCATTATCATCACTTGATAACTCACTGGACATAACACTTAAAATAACATGTGACTTACATGTTATTTTAAGTGTTATGTCCATTTCCCTTTCCAGCAACCCTTTCTCTACAACCAAAATTTCGGGAAAAAAATGGCGCCCGTTTTGTCTCTTACTTGGTTTTGAATTTCCTTTTTTCTAGCATCAACGAGCCGCTTTTGTTCAGAGTTCTGTTCTGTATTATTTTCCACATCTTTACCACCTTCTTAGTAAGGTGTAAAAGATTGGTAGAATGTTTATAGTAGGACCAAATTCTTTAGACTTTGTGACGAATGGCACAATATTGTGTGTACTATCTATGATCACATAGAAACATTCTTAGGCGAACATGAACACACACTATTTCTCATTTCTAAACAAATCTGGATACCGGATATTTTTATCATTCAAATTAGTGACAACCCTACGAGACAAAACTCCGGTTATTAATATAACTGGCCATAACTTCATTACTCCACGTGATTGGGATATGGTTTTTTTATGAAAGGTACACAAAACAAAGATCTTTATTTACATATAAATAACTTTTCCCAATAGTGTAGAATGACGGAGAAAAAAAATAAAATTGAAAAACCGGAATATATTTATATTTCGTGTTTTAAGATAGTCACAAGGTTCTTAACAACTCCAAAAAGTGGAGCGTAAGATACACTTTTGAACTGTTTTTATTATATTATAAAAGTATTTATACTTCAGGAGCAGGAATTTTTTTTAAATTTTATTCAGGAGAAAAAATGCAAAATTCAAAAAATGATTTCTCCCTAATTAAACACATTTGGCAATCGGGGATTCTACTCTAACATTTGAAATCATTAGATCTATCGGTTTTTGCCAAAAAAAGCCGATGTCTGAAAAATGGTCTCCATAACACACAGTGCACTGTAACAAAAATGAGAGCCGGTGGTATAGGTACTAGATGACTGATATACATAAAAGAATACATTACTACATAGCTAGTTTTTTAGTATACATAGAAACCAGACCACCGTGACAAATATTTGAAGATCGTACGAACATTTGTCCCAAGGCGGGAATCGAACCCAAAACCTCCTGCGTCACAGGCGGAACTTCGCCCGCCGCGCCACATCGGTCGTCAAATCATGACCTTTTATGATGACAATTATGATCTTTAATAACTTCACAAAAAAAATTACCATAATGTAACTACCTACCTAATTACTTGCCGCTGTTTTAAACGCCTTGAATTGTGTTTTTTAAATTATACATTAGAAGGCGAAGAAAAGTACTAAGAACTTGAAGAAAATATACGGCAATTCAAAATTCAATAACTTTATTTCTTTAGGCTTACAAAATAAGCACTTAGCAATCGCAATACAGATGTGTTCATGATTAAATAATAAATGTGTTCAAGATAAAATAATAATAAATGAAACGTCAAGTGCGAGTAGGCCTCGCGCACCGAGGGTTCCATATAATTTTAGGACCTTGCTTCTTGCCAAATATCATGATTCTAGGTCAACGGAAAGTACCCTATAGATTACTGTGTGCATCTGATTCTCTTGGAAATTTCATAAATGTTTGTCATAAACGGCTGTAAATTTTGATCGCGTTTACTTAATGTTTGATTTATATCACGGCTCCAAGAGGTTACGGGCGCATTTGACGTTCATTTCTACTCAATCCGAAGAGGTTGAGTTGAAATTATTATTAACGCGTGGAGACGCTTTCCTGAGAAAAAAGTGTTGAACCGATGGAAAACAAAACCCTATATTTTTCCTTTTGAGGTCAGGAACCCTAAAAATGAAGAAAATCGTATAAATAATAAAAAATTGGTTGATTCCTGTTGAATGAGTTCATTAACTTTGCTGTAATATCAGATTCAAGTATAAATTAAGTGATTTATTTATCTGACCTGGGGTGTCATCTTCGCTGGAATGCTCACTAATTTTATAAATGCGGAAGTTTGTGAGAATGGATAGATGCGAAGCCGCGGCCATGAACTAGTTGTCCATTTAACGAAAAATCCTTTTTTGAAGTCGTTAAAAATAAATCATTTATATGACTCGAAACAAACAAAAAGAAGTAGCTCACTGGATCATATACCCTAGGTTTAGATACCAATGCTATATTTTTTTTAGGTTTTTCATGCATATTAAATCCTAGAAAAGTTGATTTGACAAACACAATACCTAATTGATTCATTGGATTTAATCTCCATGGTTGTAAGAAATAGTCAGTGATCATTCATGCCATTGAATACTTCTTTGTCGTAAGTAGGTCAACTTGTACTGTGTTTATCTCGCAAGATAATCTGCCAAGTCTGCTTTAGAACATAGTGCCAAACTTTGTGATCTTCATGTTTTATCACTTTTATGTTGGCAACAGCTATAAGTTTTTTAGTAACAGGGTAACCATTACAAAGTTATTTTTGAGTGCCAGCTCAATTCAGAAATAACTTTATTGGTAATGCTAATTTATAGTGTCAGATGAACATTGTGGAATCAATCAGGTATCATGGTTGTCTTATGAAGACAATAAACATTTTGTTTTCATTCTAAACCTAATAAAATGCAGAAAATATACATAAAGTAGAAATCAACTAATAAGATGTTAAGGTTATGGTTAATATACGGAGCATAGCATTATTTTACATTATATAATTTAATATATTTATACAACTCTAGTTCCAAGTACTTTTTGTAGTAGATAAACTTTTATGTTCTTGAACCTTTAAAAAAAACCTGTTGTATGTAGTATATAATTATGTAGTTTTAATGAATAAAATTAACATCTGTCCATCACACCATTTTCTTCCTTGAACATGCAGTGGAAATGATTATTTTCATGTTAAAGAAACAAGATAAACAAATTGCTGCAAATTGGATTAGGTCTTCTGGTACACCTGATTGCTTGTATCCTGTCTGCACTTCCACATAAGGAATCTGTATATATCATGTCTCTATCATGGTCAACATCATCAACAGAAGACTGTTACCTATGTACATGAGAAATATTTTACCTTCACATGTTTTTTTTTTGCATTTCCACCTAGCCACAACTTACAGAATAATGATGGCAGAATGGCTGTCAGGGTCAAGCTTGATTTGGAGACCTGTGTGGTGTGAGAAGTTCCACGATTTCCGTTGCGAGACAATGATCTGCAGAAATTTGAGCTGGGTCTCGGTGTTTTCCATTATTATAAATCTGGTACCTATTTTTCAAGCTCTGCTTACTTTGGGGCCAGATGATAGTGTAAAATTTCCAGCATTATTTATTAATTCAATGTCACAAATTCTTTATTTCCATAATAAAGAAAAAATTTTTTTTACAGAATGAAATTTTTTTTACAGACACCCTACACTTGGAAAAGTCATAATTTTAAAGTGTTAAAGTACAGAAAGAAAATAAGGAGAGGCCTTTGCCCAACAGTGGGATGTTAGAGGCTAATTTTATGTAATTGATTAGCTTACTTGTGGTGGAGGGGAGGGCGCGCGCGGTGGGTGTGCAGGCGCGGCGGGCGCAGGGCGCGACGGTGGCCTCGAAGGCTTGTTGTCTGACAGTCCCTTGATCTGCAGAGATTCCGCGGCCTTCAGCAGGGCCGCCAGTTGATCCTGAGATATATTTACTTCTCCGCGGTACATGTAATCCATCATCGCTCTCAACTCTGCATATTTCACATCCTTCAGTATTATTATTGGATGCTTGTCATACTGCTGTGATAATACACTCTGTAACAAACAATACAAGGTTAGCTATTGTAGGGCTTCATACTTGGATAATCCCCAGTAATGGTAGCCGTTTCCAAACAGGGTGAGCAGCATTGCAAGGCAGCCTGAATAATATTCTGCTCGACTTTGCTACACCAGGCTGCTGGTGCACGCCCACTCTGGACGCAACCAATATGTTCCATTATTATACCATGATTGATTTCTATCAAGTTACCATGAGAGCTAAGGCACGCTAGCAATTGGTAAAGACTTTATGATATTCATTACGGATGTAACCAGGAACTTTTTCAGGGAGAGTGTTTTTCTAAACTTAATTTCTTATTTGTTCATCTATCTATTGGCAATCAAATTTCTCAGGGATGGATTAACTTTACTTGAAGCACACTTATATGTATAGTTACCTACCTACCTTTAAGGGAGGTAGATTTAGGTACCTACTAATGTAATTTTTAAACTCAGGTAAATTACAATGTCAAATTTGACACTCAAAAATACATCAAACCATTCAGATAAATAAAACCTCAACAGTGTTTTGTTTATTTCCTTTCAATGTGTAAAGTTTATGCATTTTTCATTTGTTTTTATTGATAACAATAGATTGTTTTGAATTAGAGCATGAAGCCAAGTTGAAATTCTTCACAGAATTATTTGTCATTGGAATGTTCCATAACTAGCTACAAACATGACACTTTGATTAGGATTGCCAATTAATGCAAGTACCTACTTATTATTTGACTAATGAGCTTGCTAATTTCTACATCAATTGAGCAATTTATAAATTGCCAGGAAAAGTAGTACAGACAACTTTCAGATGCCAACTCATCTTTGCACCAAATTACTAACACATGAAAGCTGCTGGCATGAAACAAGTGGTAGGTAGGTATGTTTATTAGAGCACAACAGTGCTGGCCAGTTCTCGTAGCAACTTTAACGCGAGGCAATTGACCTAGATTGAGGCGAACTCGTACTTACCTCGAAATAGGGACTGCATGCCGAGAGGACGACTTTGTGCGCCTTCAGCGTTTGCCCTTCTGCTGCTAGAGTGCAGTCCACGTGCATTCCTTTCTCCAGCAGAGTGTCGAACACTGCCACCAGAGTAGACTGATGATTGTTCCATCGCAGACAGAACTGCTGGTCGTCATCCATGTTGCCTCCGAGCCACTCGCCGCGCCCCGTGAGCTACAACCACAACAAGATTCCTTTCAACACACTATAAACACCACGCAATAACTAGGCCACTGGGAAAACTTTGCGACTGCTACTACGCAAACACGGACGGAGACTGATTTTCTCACATGCGACGCAAAAACTAGCTCACCGATTCACTTTGTAGATGAGATCACGTCCCAACTTACTAAATTAGCTTTAGGGACCACCTATGAGCCGTAAGCGACGCGGCACAAAGAAAATGGCCGCTTTTCCAGCGCGACAAAAAATAAAATGGCGACGAAAATTCTAAGTTTTACTATTTTCTGAACTAACTTTTCTTGACACATTTACCCAATTCAACTTCGTCGCGTGGCTGCGACGCAAGAAACTTCGCCAAAAGTTTTGAAACAACAAAGGAACTTCTGAGAACTTACTTCAAAGTTCTCTCAAGTGGAAATTTTCGAGATGAAAAGTCCTGGTAAAGTTAGGCCATGGCGTAGCTAGCAGTAATTTCCTACGACAAATCCTTACCTTGACTATTCCACTACTAACACTAATTTATAAAACAACTTTTATGATATTTGCCACATTTATTTAGCACATTTGCACACCCGCCAGCTTTCTTGAACTAAATTGAAAACACTACGACGATGCCTATGATGTTGCAAGTAGAGAAAGGCAGCTCTACAAAAATTCAACTCAACAAAGTACAAACAAGTTGGTGGTTGAATGGATGGAAACGAAGCGAAGCGAACGACGCGAATGACCCGAAATAAGCTTTAGAATGTTGCCATTCGATAATTAATAATGAGCTTAACTGAAAATTTTAATTTCTGTAAATAAACAATACGATAGCAGTCTTTTTTACAGTGATATTTTTTGAAACAATACATTTTTTATTACTGTTTGATAAAAATATAGGTACCAACATAAGATGGGTAGTACGTTTAGCTTCTTTTTCTAAGTTTTGGTACCTACAATACAATACAATCCTACAATATTATTATGTTAGTGTCCTTGGCTTAGTTTTTATTTACTCTGGAGAAACTCGTGATTCTATTAAAATATAAAATCCAAAATAAAAGTCTACTAGGTTCGAATCACATCGTTTTTGGTCAGAAGAACGTTGATGTAGAACAAAAATTGGTTTCAGAGTCATCTATGTTTGCATGTGGGAAGCGTTCTTAGCATCGATCAAAATTATTACGACTCGAACGGGCAACATCGCCAACTGGCGGGAAATACGAAGCCTGTATAAAATTAGCTTTGAATTGAAGCATCTACTTTTACAAAACTTGTGTTGTGTGAGTGAACCACATGATTCTATATTTTCTGTGATGTGGACACAAATACTTGGAGGCCTCTTAGAGAATATGATTTAAGGTTGACCGTTTCGTGTTGGCGCGAGATTCAATTAATTTGGTACCTAGGCTTAAAATTTTTTCTGCGTTCTACAAGGAATAAAACTGGCGGAATAGTAATTTATCGCAAATCGTTAACGATTTTCTACTCACCCAAACGCAACTGAAACAGAACGACAGACAAGTGAGTTTTAGTGATTTGCATCTTGGCTTGTTTACAAACATTCTACATCGAGTTTGGCTAGTGTATAGTAGTGATTTTTCAAAATTTTATGTTGTTTTTTAAGTTTTACAGGATACATACTAATCAACTTCTGTAACATCGCTTTCTGTAAATTTGCATTCTTTAATACGGTTTTTATAACTAGGTGCCCATTATACCTACCTACTCATCCAATATCTTTGTCCAATGTACCTACATTTGATCAAAGAACTTGGATGACTTCATCCCATTTACCAGCAACACCGATATTTGATCAAACATTTGGATAATAGTTTCTGCCTGCGGCTTCGCACGCCTTGTTTCTATGAAAACGTAAACAAGTTAATTCTTTCCCATGGAAACTGAAATTTTATGGGTTAAATTGGAGCCTGTGGTAAGGCCTGTGGTTTATTTCAGGTCAAGAGCTACACCTATCCAAACTTTCGCATTTTTGATATTAGTGTGATGTGATGTAATTTCACTTGAAATCAACTACGCAAATTACTTAGGAATATTGGACAAAGATATTGGATGAGTGGAATGGGCATCCATACAAGAACTTAGATCAAATATTGGACAAAGAACTCGGACAAAGATATTGGATGAGTGGAATGGGCATCCATACAAGAACTTAGATCAAATATTGGACAAAGAACTTGGACAAAGATATTGGATGAGTGGAATGGGCATCCATACAAGAACTTAGATCAAATATTGGACAAAGAACTTGGACAAAGATATTGGATGAGTGGAATGGGCATCCATACAAGAACTTAGATCAAATATTGGACAAAGAACTTGGACAAAGATATTGGATGAGTGGAATGGCCATCCATACAAGAACTTAGATCAAATATTGGACAAAGAACTTGGACAAAGATATTGGATGAGTGGAATGGGCATCCATACAAGAACTTAGATCAAATATTGGACAAAGAACTCGGACAAAGATATTGAATGAGTGGAATGGGCATCCATACAAGAACTTAGATCAAATATTGGACAAAGAACTCGGACAAAGATATTGGATGAGTGGAATGGGCATCCATACAAGAACTTAGATCAAATATTGGACAAAGAACTTGGACAAAGATATTGGATGAGTGGAATGGGCATCCATACAAGAACTTAGATCAAATATTGGACAAAGAACTTGGACAAAGATATTGGATGAGTGGAATGGGCATCCATACAAGAACTTAGATCAAATATTGGACAAAGAACTCGGACAAAGATATTGAATGAGTGGAATGGGCATCCATACAAGAACTTAGATCAAATATTGGACAAAGAACTCGGACAAAGATATTGGATGAGTGGAATGGGATCCGGGTCCCATTTAAAGAATGCGAAAGTTTGGATGGATAGAAGGAAGTTTGTTACTTCTTCACGCCAAAAGTTCTCAACAGATCGAGCTGAAAATTTTCACAGGTGTAGCTCTGGACTTGAAGTATACCATAGGCTACTTTTCAATCTATTAAATATCAGTTTCCATGGGAAAGAATAAACCTGTATACGTTTTCATAGAAACAACGCGTGCGAAGCCACGGGCAGAACTAGTGTCCAAATCTTTGAACAAATATCGGTGTTGTTAGTAAAATGGATGAAGTCATCCAAGTTCCTTGATCAAATGTACATTGGACAAAGATATTGGATGAGTGGAATGGGCACTTAAAGCTGCCAAGAATTTTGTAATTTTTTGTGTTTTTCAAAATAAACAATAGCGTAAGATTTTATGTCATCGTTTTATAATTGACGGAGAAAACGACGAAAATGCATAAAAAATACAAACAGCCGAAGATGGAACCTTCTTGAAGTCGGTTAAACATTTTGAAACTTGCGCCAACTTTTGATAACTGCGTTCATCGAGTACCTTAGTTAGTAGGCTAGTGAGTGAGGCCCGATAGCCCTTCAAATTGTGAACTTTACTTACTATGTAGGTAGTCGTAAAACAAAGCCCTGATCAGGTCTACGACCTAGTGTTCTTAATGGGTTCGGTTCCGGCTATAAGTAGCTCACATAATTAAGATCGAAACAATTTTTAGTTAGTTTAAAAAAATCTATGGTAACGCTTACAATATTTTATCGAACACCACCCTAAAAGATAATTTAAGATTTTTGTTTCAGAAATGTTTACAGTACAGACACTGTACATTGAGAATGGGTGGAATAACAATTGTAGGTGAGCTTTTTACTACCCACTTAAAACCTATTAAGTATTACTTTTTGGAAAAACTTACTTAGGTACTTACTTTAAATCAATAATATAACCTCTCAATAACGGTTATTTTGATCGACTGTATAATTATCATGTGTGTGTCACCAATAACTAAAATACAAGTTAGTATCTATTATGTTGAATTACTAACCAACCTAAAACATTCATTCAAATCTAAAGCTTCCAATTTCCTGTATCTGCGTTGTCGCTTCGTTATAAAAATCAATAGCATTAGTGAGTCGGTACAAACGAATTATACGAGTATCTTTGTGTGCCTCCCTGTGCCTCCCCAGGCTTTCAATGTGGGGAAAACAAAAAAAAACCACGAGCGAAATTCTTGCAATAAAAATCAATCGGAGCCGAGAGCAGGCGCCCGAGCGAGGCGCCGACTGGTCGGGTGGCGGGCGCCTTCAGGGGAGGCCCCCTCTCGCCTCCACCTTTGAATATCTATCTACACGAGCTATACGTTTTGCAAGTACCCTCTTTCCTTTTGGCGGTTCTATTGTTTTCTTGGACTTTTATGTTACCTACTATATCCCAAAATGGATTCATTTAACTCGAAGGTGTATTTAAAACTTATGTGACACTGCTATGCTACCTAATTGTAACGGGTAGACACATCACGATATGGACGGGCGGCCCCAAATAGGGCGTCTGGCGTCTGGCGGCGGCAGCGAATGGTTCCCGGCAAAAAGGCGTTTGTTTTTATTTCCTTGACTGGGAAAAAAATCAGCACTCGCCCGCCCTGCACCTCCTAAACATGCGCCACGCAGCGACGCAGACACGGCCGGGTGTGTGCCGAATTCACTTTCATTTGCGACATCTCTTCGTCTCCCGAAGGTCACCGTTCAGTCGCGGGTGTTTCGAATAAGTTAGTGGTGCATATGTGACGCGAGCGAGTGATTGCGGCGGCTACCGCTGACCAACTAGGTGAGCTCAAGGAATTCGCGCCCGTCTCGTCTTCGTTTCCCTCGCTTTTATCGTCTCCCGTTTCACATCGTCCTTCGCCGTGGTTGGTGAGACGTGGAGCGAGTGGTACCGTTATCCTTCCTATTGCGTCTGGTTCGCACAGACGACACGTGTTGCGGTTCACGTCTTACCGGATTGGAGGACATGAGGCGCAAGGAGAGGGTTGATTGCATGCACACACACCTATTCGCCATCACCTACCCTCCGACAGGTGATATCAATCACACTACCTATTTAAACTGTCATGCCAAGGAAGGTTTTCAGATAAAAAAATGTTAGGCTTACCTACCTCACAACTCACCACTCAACAATAATAGTACATTACGTTCGAGGATGGTAATGGTGGTGGTGGGACCACGGGTAACAATGTTTTCACTTTAAATTAAACCACAATTATCTGTAATAGAGTTAAGTATCTCATAATGTAATATTAGTTCATCTGTAATCGCTTTGGTAAATATTTTTCTTATGTTTTGTATATTTTTGATAATAGTTATGTGTATAAAGGTTTTATGCACACTGAGCAGTACAAACTTCACTAGCTATTCATATATTTTTATTATTTATTATTATTATTCGTATCTAGCTGCAGGGCCGTCTTAACCATATTGGGCGCCGCCGGGGTGCAAAAATCAGCCAGCGCCCCCCTTGTTAACAAAATAACTTGTATTTCTTGTTTCATATCTTCATTTTAGTTTTATTCCTTTACAAATAAAGCTTGCGCCTAGAACGTGGAATGTTCAATGTCAAAAGGATCAAATGATACATCATGTTTTTTGGTTAGTAGTGTCTTAGGTGGGGAAGTGAATGAAGGCCAGGCTCGGGCCTGAGTATAGAACTAAACGAATGTCCCCAAAAAGTTTAAGTATATGTAAATATATAAAATGTATGATAAGTTCACTTAAGTTCAAGAAAGAAACCAGAATGAAGACCAATGAATACTGAATACTCCTTGGCAGCTCTGAAGCCTCTGAATGCGGCCACGCCGCCGCCGCCGCCGTCGCCAGTCCACCCGTAGCCATCGTAGCACGTGCTACAAAATGATACTATGTAGTGGTAAGGTTGTACATGCGCGTTGAAGTCTTTTCTATGCTACGCCGATCCCTCGTAGCATCGTAGAACGTGCTACGAAGGTCTACGTTAAACTATATGTTATTTTTTTTACACTGGGAACAATGTAGTTTTTGTTTGGTGAATATAAGATAAGATAAAGATCATTTATTGTCAATAGGCACACAAATAATAATTATAAAAATGATACATAAATTAGATGTGTAAGCTATGACTTGTCAAGAAAAATACAGTTTTGCTGTAGAGGGGCAATAGTCGAGAGATAAATTAAAAATAATAAAATAATATGGGCCTTAAATAATATTAGAATCTAAGTTAGGTGACTTTACAATGGTGTCAGGTAACTTCGTGGAGAAATTAATGTCTAGGTGACTGTAGTCGTTTTCTAAAAAACGCTTTAATGCTATAGCGTTTTGTCAACTAAAAGGTTTCTTAATTCTAAATTAAACCTATTTTCATTTTTAATCAGTTTCAAACCCAAAGGAAGCTTATTGTAGAGTTTCTGACCCATTATTTTTGGGAGTCTTTTTTGTATATTTAGTCGGTACATGATCGGCTCTATCATCATTTTGTTCCGCACGGCGCGTTTACTCTTATCCCCTCTTATAGTGTAATCACTGTACTTAAATGTATCCTGACATATTTAATCACCTCCATTATGTAGACAGCCACTGATGTTGGTATGCGAAGGTTTTTAAAATGATCCCGGCATGATTCCCGGAATTTAGCTTTCATTAATACCCATATGGCACGCTTTTGCAATTTAAGAACTCTTTCATAGTCTGTTGAGCTACCGAATAATATTATACCGTATGACATAATTGAATGTATATAAGCATAATATACCTATGTCTTTAAGTGATTTTTCTGACGTAATAGGTCTCAATTGTTTTGGTGCAACTCCTCGAGCCATTTTTTTGCATGTTGTATCAATATGTTGCTTCCAAGACAGTAAAGGGTCTAATTCAAAGCCTAACATTTTTACCACACTATAACTAACTAAGGTACTCCCGTTTATATGATTTACCGGTACTCTACCTTCCGTTTTTGCCGTCGTAGTGAAAAATATTATGTCCGTTTTATCTTCATTTAGCTTTAAACCATTCATTTCAAACCAATTACCAAGCTTAGCTATCGGGTCCCTTATTTTGCTTATAAGATCATCTCTACTTTCTGCTGCCAAAATTACAGTGGTGTCATCCGCATACTGAATAATGTCACCTTTGAGATCCAGGTGGACTATGTCATTCAAGAATGCCAAGAACAGGGTATTCCCCAACGAGGATCCTTGGGGAACTCCGATGGTAGAGCATTTGGCAGCCGATCGAAACCGTTTTCCTTGTATTTTAATTTCTACTATTTGTTGTCTATTAGTTAAAAATGATTTTATAAGGTTTAAGCTGTCTCCGACCAAGCCGTACACCTTTAGTTATAACAATAGTTCGTGATTTACAGAATCAAACGCTTTTGATAAGTCTAAGAATACTCCTGCTATATTATGTTTATTTAAAAAATTGTAAATGTAGGTGTCTTGTGTTGTAGTAGCAAATAAATGATATATCTGTGTCGTTATGGGGAAGGAAGTGGGAGAGGTAGGGGAAGGTTAGATAAATCACAAGAAAGAAAGCAAAATTACCTAAACAGTGGTGAAGTCCGTAAAGAAAAAGTACACTCGCGAAAGTGTCCTTCGCGCAAGTGCGGAAATTTTCATTCAGTTTTGGTTAGCTTTTAAGGTTGTGGAAGGTAATGGTAGATAAAGGTAATTAGTTCGTCCATGCTCATACGGATGATTTTCAGAAAATGCCCAACCCTGGAACTGCTGCTGTAAAATGTGAACCTGTCTCTGATCAAGAAGATAACGGTCGTCAGTTAACGGATCTCTTTCTAAATAACACAGTAAGTAACTAAAACTACCTACCTACATAACTTAGCAATATTAATTTGTCAGATTAAAGCCTGTTTTCAGTTTGATGTTTTTTGATTTTCTTTATAAAGAAGGTATACATCTCCTTCCTAGAGTCATGAAGTGCTTCAGGAGCTAGCCCCGTTAGCGCCAGCCGGGCCCGCGGCTACGCCGGTCTGCGTGAAACAGGAGACCGTAGAGCATCCTGCGCAGAGCCTCGAGATCTTGGAGTCTGCTACACATAATTACGCGGTAATTGCAGTATTTCTAGCTGGCGCGGCTAGTTTTTACATAGATTTTGAATGACGTCTTTTTCAAAAAATTAATTGTCTTCCGAGAACCGATACCAAATGAGGATGGTCTTGTGTGTAGAAACATGTCTCTACTTATTTAGCCTTGATTTCCACACAGGGATCTTTGTCGGAAAGACACATGGCGATATTGAGGTCATTTGAAGTCGTCAATTCAGAGAACTTCACGACGCTGCAAGCTGTCAAGGATGAGCCTACTTCTGAAGGAGGTATTAAAAACTTACAAAGTAAAAGCGAATTCTGATAGAGGAAAAATATTAAAAATGAGACGAAGCAATAAAAACTGGTGAAAACACCACAACAAATAAAATAAGTAAGGTTGTAAGAACTACTTCTTAAAAAAAAAGGAGCTTATTTGAACATCGATTTTGATTAATATCCTAAGGCATGGCAAACCGTGACCAATCAGTAAAAAAATCCGTAAATAACGGCTAATTCCACAGATACTCACCTACCCAGATTTTTCTGGGAGCTGATTATAGCAAAATAAAAAAATCCCACGCACATCTAGAATGCCAATCCACCGAGCATCAGCCCACCAGTGGCGACGAGCAGAGCGACTCGAGCGGCCGAGTGGAGCCCGACGGTGGCGCTCGCGGCAGCCCCAAGACCTGGAGGCAGCAGGACATGGATAACGCACTCGACGCGCTGCGGAACCATCATATGAGTCTCACCAAGGTAAGTTGTTTACAGTTCAACGATGCAATTATGCAAAATATAGGAATAATATGATTTACCTAATATGCTCTATCGTCTCGTCCTTATAATTTATTTAAGAACTCACTAGGATAATAGTCATAACCCTGATAAATAGATCACCTTGTTTTGGCTGGCGTAAAAATAATCCAAAAGTAAAACTTACACTTTCATAGGCATCATCAACCTATGGTATTCCTTCAACGACGCTGTGGCAGCGCGCGCACCGGCTGGGCATCGACACGCCGAAGAAGGAAGGCTGCGCCAAGACATGGAGCGAGGCGGATCTGCGAGCTGCTCTACACGCGCTTCGGGCCGGTGCCATTTCCGCTAACAAGGCCAGCAAGGCTTACGGTTAGTACTTTTATCGTCATCATCAGCCCATATTAGTCCACTGCTGGACATAGGGCTCCCCTAATGAGGGCCATAGCGCACTGTCTTCAGCTTGCCGCATCCAGCATCTGCCAGCAGTCTTTCGGAAATCGTTATCCCACCAGGTCGGAGGGCGTCCGTAAACTACGTTACCACTAAACTACGCTACCTACTACTACAGACCCCGAAAGACCGTTTCCCATTAATGTCAACTCTTTGTATCCTATCACTCAAGTAAGATGCCAAAAGATCCAAAGAGGTGTCCATTATTCCATAGTGATGTAGTTTTCTGATTAATTTTTTATGGTGTACGCAGTCGAATGCTTTTGACAAGTCGCAAAAAACACCTAAGGCATCTTGTGACTTCTCCCAAGCATCAAAAAATTGCGATACTAACTCTACACCGGCATCAGTAGTTGACCTGCCGCGAGTGAACCCGAAATGTAGGCAGTACTGATATTGGTCTAAAGTTAGTGGGTCAGATCTACTACCCATTTTACTACATTTCATGAGATCAGGAAATACGCCACAATCCATAGATTGATTGAATATAAGCTTGATCTGGTGCAATCGTATCAATAAATTGGTAATAATGGCTTCATAATTCTAACGGAAATGCCCCAGAGATCTGCAGTTTTCTTTACATTTAATAGGCTTTTTAAATATTTTTTTCATCGACATGAGTGAAATTAAATTTATGTTTGCATTTATGTACATTTCTATGACTCTGCGATTACTTGAGACGAGTTTAGACAATTTTTAGTAGAGATTGGAATGTCAGTAAAAAAGTTATCAAATGCGGCGAGCTATATATCTAATAAATGCTTTTGAAATTGAAACTCCACTTCTCGTCGCTCGTTTTCTATGTATAATAAAAAATATCGAAATATGTATTGTATTATATTATGTCAGTATATGTCAGTTATCTAGTACCCACAACACAAGCTCTGCTTAGCTTGGGGCTAGATAATGCTGTCCAGCATTATTTATTTATTTAGAGTGTTATAGTATTTAATGATTGCTGGACCGCCTCTTCTTGGCTAAGCCTTGTTTGACTTGCTTTGACTTATTACGTTCTGGCTCGGACCTACTCGGCAGAGTAAAATAATCTGGTCTTATAAAATTTGAATCAGCAACTTAACCAGCTAATGCCTTGATTTCAAACATAACGCAGGTATACCAAGCAGCACACTGTACAAAATAGCTCGCCGCGAGGGTATCCGGCTGGCTGCGCCGTTCAACGCGGCACCGGTGTCGTGGCGGCGCGGAGACCTGCAGCGCGCGCTCCAAGCCATCAGAACTGGACGCGCCTCCGTGCAGCGCGCTGCAACGCAGTACGGGATACCTACTGGTGAGACTTTGTTTCCAGATTAATTCTTTTTCCACTCCTCGCAATTAAACGAAGTTGCAGGCCACGATGGAAGATGTATCTCAAGCTCATCCAGAGATGCATAAAAATACTAAGCTTTTTTTTCAAAAAGACCTTTTAGAATGTACAAATGTAAAGGCAAATAACTAATAATAAAGGTATAATACACGCAACGATTCTGAACCAGCTGAGCACAGGTGTTAAATTGGTCATGCATCGCTCTGTTCTTCGGTTGGGATTGCAATACCTACCGGTGTGAGATAAACTATTGAACTTGATTTGACGGTTCCCAGGTACCCTTTACGGGCGTTGCAAACGAGAAGGCATAGAATTGTCTCGATCGAACCCCACGCCTTGGTCTGAAGACGCAATGGGAGAGGCGTTAGAAGCTGTTAGGTAAGGTTTTTCTGATTGTTTAACTCGCAACGCAACCCACCTTGCAAACGTCAAGCAAGCGGCTTCGAGCGAGTATTAGTAATTTACTTTAAATCTAGATTCCGTAATAGTACATAGTTTTCATAATAAGTTTAACTCTACATATTAGTTTTCGCGGCATATGACAACTAAAGCTCCCGAGACCTTCAACAATCATAATAATAATGGCCTTTATGCAAGAATCTTGCTAAACAATATTGAAATCTAGGTTTAATTAATTAATAGTACAGTAACTTATATCTATTGATTTTATTTGACACCGGTATTAAGATTGTCTCGCGTTCCCGCATAGGCCTCTCCTAAAGCTTGCCATTACCTCCTGTGGGTTAGCCTCCTCCAAGTAACTGCGGCTAGTTTTTGGATATCGTCTTCCCATCTTAGACGTTGTCTTCCTTTCCTTCTTTTGTTAGTTCTTGGACACCATTCAGTTATGTCCTTAGCTCATTTTTCTCTATTACTCCTTATCGTATGACCTGCCATGTCCATTTCCTTATGTTTATTATATTAGCTACTTACTAATGCACACAGATCCCCGTACTCATTACATTTCTGGATTACTTGTTTTATATTGTGTATGTGACCTATGTTTGAGAAATCACTGCGAAAACCTGCTTGCTCTTTAGGTTGGTGTTCAACCAGAGTTTTCACTAAACGAATTAATGGTACTTTTGAAAATATCTTGTACACATTAAGCTTATGGGCCTGTAGTTGGCTATGTTATCTTTATTTCCTTTTATATGAAGTGTTATAGTTGATGTGGTCCACTGATGAGGTATTCAGTCTCTAATAACTCGTTAAATATGTAAATATATCTATGTTGGTGTCTAATGTTCGATCAGATGTTCGTTAGATATACAGTCCTCTCCATTCAGACCAAGGATTTTCTTTGTCATCATTTTCATGAATATTGAGCTTTTTAAAACCTACCCTGAAAAAATCATAAACATATCTAAAAAAAACTATGTCCGGTAGGCAGAAGGTTAGTGTCGTGGTTACGACACAAACCTCCGATGTTTAGTTCATTCTCGAGAACGTCGTATTTCTCTTGGAGGTGTTTAGCATTTTCGGCTGTTTCTAGAAGATAATGGGTTTTTTGCTACTTTGAATATTTTTCCTCGCTGCTTTTGGTTCCCATGTGTGTATTTGTCCACGGACCATTCTGTGGTCTGTGCTGTAGTTGAGTTGATTAATAACATCAATATTTAAAAATGTTTGTGGTTTGTTTGCGAGAAAGTATTCTATTTCATTTCTTGTTTTTCCATCAGGAGACGTCCATGTCCATTTTCTGTTACAACAATCATAGTACTATCCACCTATTGAGTTAAACACCACCTTCATCTCTTCATGAATCTCTGCGTCCAATAGTAAAACTGTATGGAAATCCGTTCGGACGCGGCGGGGGACTTTGTTTTATATTCTATGTTTAAAATTACTTTCACTATTGGACGCAGAGATTCATGAAGAGATGAAGGTGGTGTTTAACTCAATAGGTGGATAGTACTACGATACAAAGTAATTTATGTGCTTATTAGGAAGTGATGTAGCAAGCTGTGCCATATTCATAAGTCATATTTTCTGATATCTAAACATTCAAATGTTATTTTCATTTATTTTAGGATTGGTCAGATGTCGATTAACCAAGCAGCTATACATTTCAACTTGCCATATTCTTCACTCTATGGAAGATTCAAAAGGTGCAAATATCAGCCACTATCTCATCAAGAAGTCCACAATCCCCCGGAAATGGGAAACCCTCAAGATCTGAACCACTACCATCAGATGTCAGGATACCAGGAGCAGGATCTACCACAGCAACCGTACTCTCACGAGTTCATCCCAGATGCATCACCATCTCTTAACAACATGGTGCTGCAAGATCCTTTTTCAGGACAGACTGTGTATTACAGCCAGAATTTTAGCAGTATAGTCACCAGCTGAGATCACGGCTCCTCAGGACATGAGGGCTTTTCATAATTTCGTACTATATTCTGAAACAATGTTTTAGTAATGTCATTTCAAGTCGTGTCAATACCGAGGCTTTAATTTATAACGTAACAGAAAAGTAGGTTGACTGGTAAATATGGACATTCTACTTTGTAAGATTTGATTAGGGAAAAAGATACGACTATATTTTTGAAAATTTTTGGATAGACTTGAATTGGCTCGCTAAATGTAGAATAAGGTAGTGCAATAACTTACCTTGCTGGCACGATTAGTAGGTGCCAACGTGAAGATGACAGTTTGTATTTTGAACCAGTAGATTAAGTATCTCTCTTTGAACTTGGTTAGTGAAATCTTGGATAATTAAGTTTTAGTACAATAGTTTACCTTGACATCTATCATCAGTAGAGTACGTACGTGAGGATTAAGAACGCCAGTTTCTATTTTGAACGTGAAAGTAGGTACCTATTTCTCTTCTACTGAAGCTAAGCCCAGCTAAGTAGAGGAGTTGACTTCGTCACTTATTGGCGGCGACGACGCCGACGGTGGTGCCACTATAGCTACTGGTGGGCTGGCAACAAAGCTGCTCCCTTAGTACAGCCCTGCTTTTCCTGTGATGTGTGTGCCATAATGCCTACTGTTTCTTACGTGGCTTATTTCTTTGTTCACAAAAAGATCACTAGTTAATATTGTTGTGAGAAATACAACATAATTAGCTGTCTAAAATCATATTTTAATTTTGCCTTTCTAAATTAAAAAAAATCAGTTGCCTACTTTCTACTACCATTTCCTGTAGTCATACATAGCGCGGGAAATTTAAGTTCTGAATGTATTCCCGAAATCAGACAGATAGTATGTACCCTCTATAGGTACTTAATCTGTACCTACTAATACCTAATTTAAATTCGAAAGCAACTCTATGTGTCTGTCGGTCTGTTACCTTTTCACGCTTAAACGGCTGAACGGATCTTAATGAAATTTGGCAGGGAGGTAATTGGTAGCCCGGGGACGGACATAGGCTACTTGAAAAGCGCGTGCGCAGCCGTGGGTAGCAGCTAGTACTCGACATATTTATTTATGACATTACATTGGCTTCATCATCATTGGCCTTTTTGCATCTACGTAAGATGATTTACATTCAAATTGGCTTAATAGGTAGGTAATTATAATTATGTATAAGTACCTAAGTATCACGATGTGAACCCGTTAGGCGACGGTCGGTCTTCCACTTGAGGTTGTTTTTGTTAAAAAAATTGGTACTTACCTCCAGTGGTGAACTTAAACATTTGCCGCCAGTAGGCTATTCAAATTTGGCCGCCCCTTCTGACCTCTACACTTCGATAGGTAGGTAGATACTGTTAATGGGATCGATCCGTCTGTTCCTAGATATAGGTACTTAATATATTTTACAAGTAAAGATTTAAGATAGAGATAAAGATTAAGGCCAAGGCAGACCTTGGCATCGAAAAATCCGTTCCGATGCCGCGCCATCATTTTAAAGCATAGCAATTTATGGCGTATTTCTTTATCGATATCCCTTGCCATCCCGTCCCGGTCTGCGTTGGTCCTTAGTAAATCCATTTTGTCATTTTTATTGCACGTTCACGACAACGTTTGAAACTGTAGGGTCGCCTTAAAGTTATCAAAGGTAGGCACCTCAGCATATGACGGCGAGCGAAGCCAACCACGAAAAATTTCTTGCATTTGGTTTGGCGGGATCAGCAACAAAGGGAAGGAATGAAAGACACCGCGAGCGAAGCAAGCCACGAAATTTTTATGATTTAAAATCTGCCGCCCTAGGCTCCGGCCTACTCAGCCTGCTGGTAAGTGCGCCATTGCTTACCTATAATAGGTATCTACTTAACGGCATGATATAAGATTTTATTCTAGTGTAGACATTATTGTAGTGAAATGGGTATTATTTGTAGTCCACGGATGGATCCACGGGTGTTGGGTAGGGGTGCCTACAACCAGTAACGAAATGAAATACGTAATTTTCTAATTGTGATAGGTAGGTAGGTACTTTATTATTTTGTAAGCTTATCCTTGAGAGGTTATGTAGGATATTTTCGAAGTTTTTTAAAATGAGCAATAAATTAGTCGAAAGTACTTACTAGTCTAGCCAAATCTAGCTTTTAGCCTCGGAATAAAATGTACAATCTGAGCTTACCACACGCCTTTTATTTATGGTACTACCTACTTGTTTGTTGTACCATGCTTTTATTATTCTCAAACCAATGAGGGGTTTTCGATTTGCCGATAGATGGCGTCGTTAATGCAATATCCTCTTGTAAGATCACGCATGCCTTTATACAACTGACTACAACTACACTATCTTCCATTTACCATCATTGTTGAACAAAGATTTGAGTTTCAATTGATCGACCATAAATTCATAACATTCATCTATCGACTACCTAGCAAACATAATTAAAGTCGGTCCAGCTGATTTTAATGATCTTTGATTTGTTGGATTGTATTCGTCCCTATTAACAGAATAATTCATTAAAAATAAATAAGAAAATATATCATCACTTATACATTTCTCAAATACATGGAGATAGATTTGGTGGCCATAAACATCAGAGATTTATGATACATATCACGCCATCTCTAATTTTAAGGCGGTAAGAAGTAGCCGGGTCAGCTAGTTGTTTCCTGAAGGCTCCTACACGCCACAACGCCGACACGCAGCGCAGCACCACGCATTGTTTCCATCATAGCGGGCGCAAGGCCAGCGGGCGACGGATTGAAAAAAAGAAATGAATTTATTGACTTCATAGCTGGCGAGATACAGCATAAGTGCTCATTCCACTCATCCAATTTACTCGCAACACCGATATTTGATCAAAGATTTGGACACTAGTTACTGCCCGCGGCTTCGCACGCGTTGTTTCTATGAAAAAGTTATTTCCCATGGAAATAGTTGCATGGATTAAAAAGTAACCTGTCTTACTCCAGGTCAAGAGCTAGATGCTATGCAAAATTTAAGCCCGAGCTGTTAAGAAGACAATCATCCACCTATTTATCTAAACTTTCGCATTTATAATATTAAGTTCTATATTTAAGTTAAGTATTTATAATCTTAACTAGGCTAATAGGTAATCACTGATGAATCTTGGACAAAGATATTTGACGAGTGGAATGGGACGCAGAATCGAGATGTTTTGTGTCTGAGGCCAAGATCCACTTTGGGTCGCTGAGCCACAGAAGTATTTTATTTATTGTTCAGTCTGCCGTAAACAGTGGTCTAGCTCTAGCCTTTCTTTACCTATGGGTAGAAGGACATCAAACCTGTTTAGAAAATAAAAAATGTAGGTACCTACCCAGTAAGTCTCACGGTTTTCGAATTTTTTCAATCTGTTTTATTTTTGGATAACTGTGCTATCAAATAATAATTGCCATTTGTGCGCCAAACGAAGTTTTACTTTCAAGCTTTTTTTTATTGGCTGACCGGTTCTAGGTAGCTTCTTTTGAAAGAGGCAGTGCTTTGGATTTGTCCGAGTTTGATCCGAAAACCATATTTCTATCCAGTTTTACATTGACTTAGGTTGTCCATTCAGTTGGGTCTTCGTTCCCATCAGGCTTGGACTTCCTGATGCTGTGAAGGAAGCCCCATCCCTTAGCCGTCTCGGTCGAGTTGACATAGCATGCGAGCATGGTAGCTGTTCTTTGGGTTTCGGGTAATAACTAAAGACTTGAAAGAAACGAAAACGGCATATTAGTAGGGTTTGATAAAAACTTCATGTACGTAAAAGTCTGTTTATTTGTTTTATCTACAGTTAGATATAAAATAAATTACAATAATGATTTTCTTATTTATTCGGCTGCGGCGTTCGCACTGATATAAATAATGTAACATATTACAAACTTTTTTATGAGTCACCTATGATACAAAATTTTCATCTTTTTATTATAAAAATTAAAAGGAAAGTTAGGTATTTGAATTTTTTTATTGATTGCAAGTTTCAAGATAATCGAAAAAAGTATACCAAAAAATAATCTATGCACCGCGCTTGCCGAACATACAGCGCCATCTCCCATCGAGTAGATTTTTTTCTCATATCCTACACTAGATGGAGCTGGCACTACATTACATTTAACTCGCCGACAGATGGCGTTTAACACAATCACTCGTATACATACACTACAGCGCTACTTGCCGTCAATTGAAATAAATACAATTTATTTACAAAGTTCCACAATGGAAGGTCAACAAGCATTAAAATATTCAATGTTTCAAGCATTTTAGTTTTGTAATATAAATCTGTACTACACTTTCAAATTGATAAAAAAATGAACTATCACTAAATCGGCGTGACTTCTGACGCGTGCAAGACTGTAGTTTTTTCTAACAGATAAAGGTACAGAATCAGTAATCACGTCGTTGAAGTAGGATGCTTCACTAAGCATGCACTTGCAAGTGAATTACAGATAAATATCTAACTCTTAGGTGTAAAACTACTTATTTACACGATCCTAGAGATCATAAGAATAGATGAACGGTTCGACGATGGAAAATTAGAAGAGCACGAATCAACCCGACTCATCACCATTTCTTATTTAAAGTTGGAATAATTTTGTGCTTGAAATAACGATGAGCCGAAAGGATTTAGTCTTCAATAGTTTCAACATAAATCAGTAAACTGTTTTATTGTCCATGTAGGTGAAATGCAACAATATTTTAAGAACTAACTTCAAGAATAGCAGAGCGAGTTTGAGGCATCATCGGTGAAATAGTTTCGTACAAAATTGGCAGTGATCCAGGCAAGTGTAAAATATTTTACTGATTTACAAGTGGTTCGACAGCGTCACAATACGACTCTCTGTACATTACAGCCTACTCCTACGAGCTATTTACGTATATAATCTCGCCGCACGGTCGTTTCATTACCGGGACTAGACAACGGCGGCGGCGCTTCTACAGTTCATACAGTCACACGGAGCCTACGTTCAATGGCACGATAATTCAATCACAGGGCTGCGGGCAGCTGCGGCTCATCGGAGTCTGTCATGGATCACTCACGCGGGGCGACGGGCGCACCCGGCACATACACTGACCTAGCGGATAGTATCTGTAATCCTTCCGGGTTTACAACACTGAGTTTAGACGGGGCCGTAGTCTGAGAGTGGCTGTCCGGAGCGAGCGGAGGGCGCCGAGGCGGCCACCGCCGTCGGGGGCGCCGAGGGCAGGGGCGCCGGAAGCAGGGGTGGGCACGCGCGGGGCGCGGGCGCCACCCCCTCCGCACGTCACACGCCCCCCCCGGCACCCTGCTTGACGAGCGCGCGCGCCGCGGGGTGAGGGGCGGCGGGCGCTCGCGCCAGCCGCCGCCACGAGTCCAGCGTCTTGCCGGACCAGATCCAGACGCCGGAGGTGATGCCCACCGCCAGCGTCATGAAGTACTTGAGCATGAGCGCGGAGTAGAGCGGGCGCGCGCCGCAGGCCGGGCCGCAGGCGGCGCGGCGCAGCCAGCCCGCGTACCCGCCCGCCTCGTACGCCAGGCAGCCGATCACCACGCCAGCCGGCACCGCATACAGCACGCTGAACACGCCGATGCGGATCATCAGCTTCTCCAGCTTGTCGGCCTTGCAGCCCGCGCCCGCGCCGCCCTGCCGCTTGATCACCGACCTGATGCGGAACAGAGACACGAACCCGGCGAGCAGGAACGTTGCACCCAGCGCGAAGTACACCACTAACGGCGCTAGGACGAAGCGGCGCAGATTCTCCGGCGAGGTGTTTCCCACGTAGCAGATCCCAGCAACGGGATCGCCGTCCACCGCGCCCGCGAGCAGCACCGCCACAGTCTTAGCGGCGGGGACGAGCCAGGCCGCCAGGTGGTAGTACTGGGCGTGCCCGGCGATAGCCTCATTCCCCCACTTGAGACCTGCAGCGAGGAACCACGCGAAGGACAGCACCACCCACCAGATAGACGAGGCCATGCCGAAGAAGTAGACGACTACAAAGACGAGCGTGCAAGCGGTCGGTCCGCTCGGGCCGGTGCGCAGCGCGCCGCCTGCGCAGGCCAGGTCGCGGCCCAGCGCCAGGCGCGCCAGGTGTCCGGCCGCCACCATGAAGTAGCAGGCGGAGAGGTAGACGATGGGCCGCTCAGGGTACTTGAACCTCTGCGAGTCGATGAGGAACGTCGTTAGAGTCATGAGCGTCGAGGCGGCGCACAGGCCGCTCCACAGGGACACCCACACCGCTGCGAACTCCTGGACACAACACATATCATTTCAATCATTATTTTTAAACTTACGCGACGTGAACACATAATTATTAGTAATAATTAAAGCGATAAATACCCGTTACCAAGTACTAATAATTATACATAATATCATTAAATAATCACCAACTACTAAATTATTCAACATTCCCGGGAACGATTCGGCGATAGCATACCGATTTTCTAAGCTCTGATAACTTAGACAAAATGCTTGTTGTTGGTCTCGGCTATATAGGGGATATGGAAAAGAAGATGAGGCCAGTCCACTGTTCTGTGGGCCGGTCGCCTGCTGGTCTGATATTATGAACAGGACTGCGGTACATCCCGGGACTGTTGCTATGGACAACGGCAAGCTACGGGACATAACACGAGGGCGCTGCTGCTGCACACCATTGTAGAGACAGGATTACAGGTTTACAAGACTCCCAGTGTCTAGCACATACCAAGCGAGGCAAGCTGAGGATAAGACTGCGTGGCAACGAAGTCATATTGGTATCTATGGTCATATCATCAATTTTAAAAACCGGCCAAGTGTGAGTCAACTCGCACACGGAAGGTTTCTATTTTTATTACACGTTGTTATTGTGGCAATAATGATTTACACCCAGTCAAAATTCTACTTATTACGGTTCAAGAGTTACATCGTCGACAAAAATTAGCAAAAATAGAAAAAAAAGGTAAGTTTTTTGTATAGTAGCCCCCTTTAATTTTAATATTTATTTTATTTTTATTATTTGCTGTTATAGCGGCAAGAGAAATACATATTCTGGTTCTATTATTTACGTGCCACGTACGTAAATAATAGAACCAGAACGAACCAGGAATTGAAAACAGCAGAGGCTTAATAATAGGGTCCCATTTTCACCCTTTGGATACGGAACCCAAAAAATTTGTATTGTGATATGTATACCTAAATGTTGACTACAACCACCTCTTATTTTCTTATAAATTGAGTTCAGGACTCCTTTAACGACTTTTCTCTAACTGTCATACTTTCAGATTCGGTCCTCCACTCCCATCTCAAATAGACAACACGTAAGTATACAGAGCGTAGACGTTACCTTTTCTTCTCTTGTGTAGAAGGCGCCTTGGCAGGGCTGTGCGCAGGTGGTTGTGTTGTCGCGCGGAGGCAGCAGCGGTGGGCGACAGGCGCAGGCGTCGCACTCCGCCCCCGCGGCGCCGCCCGCGCCCTCGCCGGCGGCACTTTCGCAGTTTTTTGGATCCTTGCAGTGTTTGGGGGTTTTGCGCGGCGGAGGCCGGGGCGGCTCGGGGTCCTGGAATAACACATGGATGGTTATTTAAAGTTACACACAGAAAGACATTTGAAATGCAGCAGAGTGCGTGCGAACCCAGATATTGTGTTGTGTTGGGTAGGTCGAGAGTGTACCTCCTTGAAACTTTCAAAGAGACATACCTGTCAATGTAACCGCCATCTATCGAGCTATTTCGAACTAATAGTTTATTTATTTTTATGAAATAATAATAATATTAATAAATTTCTTCATCACAAATACATGCATCATACAACAATCACACTAACTTAAAATTATTCTTATTCTATCTAATAATCTGTTAACACTAGGTAATTATTATTGTGATCTCACTTTGATCTCTACACTAGGATACCCTGTGCTGTAGAGTCAAATAAGTGGTGGCGCTTGTTGAACTCAATGCAGTTGATAGTAATAGAAACAAGAAGAGAAATGTAACCAACCTGTGCTCTCTCAGTCTCTTCCATACAGAGATTGTCCGGGTCCCCCGCCTTGGGCAGCCTCTCGCAGGCCATCCGCTCCGGCCACTGGAAGCCGTACTTCTGCATGAGTGGCGCGCAGCCAGCCCGCGCGCGCTCGCACACGCTGCGGCACGCGGGCAGCGGCTTGGCGTAGTCCTCGATGCAGATAGGCGTATACACGGAGCAGAGGAAGAACTTCAGGTCGGGCGAGCATTTGATTTCGACGAGGGGGTAGTATTGGTGAACCTGCAAACAGAAACGAGTGGTTAGGAGCGGTGACAGAAAGGAGTGGTCAATCATTCGGAATCTAACTTACTGAAATTTACGGGAAATTCTTTAATTTAAATTTTATCTGGTATGAAAAAAAATGATCTACATAAAAAAATTAAGATTTTGCTTCTTTCGAATAATTAGAAGATCAACCAAACTTCACATATTGTAAGTTTATTTAACTCATTCATCCCTGGACCTTCGGACTGCCGCCGCCATGCCACCGCAAAGGCTGAGCAGTGAATGAGTTAACCATGTTCATCATGAGCAACTAGTGTTAAAACATACCGATGGTTGTCAAAGTATCAGAGGTCGTGAACATACTGAGATTCTATTGGAGATGGTAAAGCTTTAGGTCTTAAGATGAAAGTAGCATGATGGCACACACGTTCCTAGAAGAAACGTATCCACTCTTGGAATAAGGAAGTACAATGAAAGGTAGTTACTTCTAATCCAGCCTCCTCCTGCGTGTCATGGTCCAGCGCGTTGGGGAAGGAAGTGAGGTTGTACCCGATCCCGCGGCACATCGGGATGTGGATCTCCTGGCAGCGGGGCTGCAGCGCGCCCGCCGCACTGGTGCCGCACGCCACCACTAGCGCTACCAACGCGCCCCACATCCTGCCTCACTGATTATAACCGCATCTGTAATCAAATCACAATAATACCTATCAATTAAAGGAATTTATTAACGAACAAAGCTATGTATAATAACAGAATAACTTATTGGACATAAATTGTAACTTAGTATTATACAGTTGCGTTAACTATAGACTGGTGCAAACCATCGAGAGGATCGGCAGCCCAACTGATCCAAATCAATACTAATCGAAAGCATACCAAACACAATTATAAGTATTAAATAAACATGGAACAAATCCACGTGGATTTATGGAATTCCTTATTACAATTCTCTATTCGTTTATAGATTATTGTACATTGATAGAATGCAAATAAACAAAAATGTATGAGAATCAAAACAGAAAACTTCAGTGATTCATAATGTTAGGTACGAGTAGGTATAGATACTAGGCTACGACAGTTTCGGCAATCTGGCCTTATCTACGGTTATCGGAGGCGATTACACAAGGTGGGTACGGTACATAGCCGATCGACTACCGAGTAGAACTATCTACAACTATCAGTGTAATCTGTGTCACAGAATAAGCAATACAGTGTTATTTGTTATTGGAATCACAATTTGGAACCTTTGATTATTTATGTAAACTAGATAAAGAAAGATTCGCCGCTCTGCAAATCAGCCAAAACAAACCGGCCAACTTTCGTGTGCTGGCCGGCGCTCGGCGCAACAGCTTGGATTTAATCTCGCCCTACAAATACTTCTTTGGCATAATGATACCAGTTGCAAAGTAACACCCATCAGATATAGTGATTATTTACCATAGCGTCGAGTGTCCACACAAATATGCTATAAGAATACGGCGTTGACAGTCTATCTAGACATATTAATAATCAAAGTTTGGAACGATAAGCCCCGGGGAAGCCAAGCGCATGCTCCACTAAGCTTTCTATTGTAGACATTGTAGATAGCTTGAATTGGAAGTCCAATAATTTAAACGTTGGGTCTCTATTATATTGTTTGACCAACATTATCTAGGCACGATTTCTATTACAAAGGATTTGTTCATGTTAATGCTTCGATCAAAAATAAGGAGTTCGGGGGGCCGGCGAAGCCGGAAATTTTTGATCGAAGTGTTAATGCGATAAAACAAAGATTTTTAGTAACCTTATTGCAGCAAGGCTTTTTGTGTTATCAAATGGATATCAATGTGCAATATCAATGCAAAATGCATGTAGGTATTTATGACTCAAAATAAATATTTTATAGTTACAAAAAAATGGTATTTTTCAATAAGTAGCTAAACCAATTCAGTACAAATTAATCCTTCACAGCAGCACAATTAGTACCGTATCCATCGCAGTTAGATCTTAAGTTAAACTATGAGTACGGACAGACGGATGGACGGACGGACGGACTAAACACGCTCGAGTCGAGATAGATAATCGAAAGACGAACTTCCCAAATAGGAACGCTACTCACAAACATTCGTTGAACGAACGAGTTAAGAATTAGTTTGAAATAAAGTTAAACTTGTAGTAGTATGTACGTTGTTTAAGTTATAATGTTGATTTTGAACAGGGAAGATACGATACTAAAACTGATGGAGGGAATCGAATGGCACTGTACTGTGACTGCTTCTGTAAGAACATGCAATACAATTTAGAGCAGTTTGTATCCTTAATATCTAAGGTACTAACAACTAGACGTGATATTGTAAGACCCGCATTGAAGTTTGGCTGAGCACTTGAGCATACCTAATGGCAGAGATTGCGAAGGGCCTCAGCCCCAAATGTGGGAATTATGGGGTCAGAGACACTAGTCCTTCAACACGTTGGTCATGATTGAGCCGTTTACGCAATGTGAAGCGGAACTGAAGCACACTATGACAGTCGAGACGGTCCAATGACAGAGTCCTTTAGATTTCAAACTTGCTTTTAACCTCAGGAAAACGTTGTAGTATAGGAGAGAGCTTGGAGATACTGTTCTAGTATGATCATTGATATAAGGTTGAGTGAGATCACAGTCATCTTCTAATCAGCAGTTTGCGATCCTCTGAATGTGCATCGGAGACGAGACTTATCTGGCAGGAAGCGTGTCGTCAATCAGCTAATGTGTCGCCCGCGGCTCGGCTCGCGCGGGACTAATGCGCTTTTAACGACGCAACGCACACGTGTGGCCGCGTACAAACAAACAGACGCATCGCTTCGATAAGACATTTATATAAGTCATGTACAAGTTGAATCACATATAATGCCTAGCAGAGAACTAGACTTTGGATAGGTGCTGAGGTGCTGAACTATTATAGTTGATGTGGTAAGTTAAGTAGCTGTGGTTTGTAGTTAGGTAGTTGAGGATGGCGCAGTATTATGAGTAATATTGTTTATTAATTTACAACTGATTATGTTAGCAGTTGCGAAGCTACTGTTTACTTACTATAGTGGTGATGTGATCTGTGCTGGCCGCTAAGACCCCTTATTTTTTACATTTCTGTACGAACGTACTGAAAATATTATACACGTAGAACTTTAATCAGCTTATATAAGAGTGCAAATTGGAGAGCACTGCCGGTTATGTTAATGTGTAAGAGATGTGTAGTCCACAGCTCGCCTGCACATAAACTAATCATTAAATGGCGCAGTCCGCGCTATCCTGGACTTTATAAACAAACGTGTTTGATCGTAAAGCCGAGCCTGTGTTCCCGGAGGTGGCTGCACTGCCAGCGAGTAATAACTGCTTCTTCAAATAATTGTAATAGTAACCATTTGGAAGTTAATTATAATGCAATACAAGTACATAGTTTAGTTATGTGCCCTACTTGAAGGTGACGCAGCAGCAGCAATCTAAAACTCAGAGCCCGATAAAGTTTCAGTTCCCTAGTGTTGTTGGTATTGTGCGGCGTGGCGTGGACGCGTGGTGCGTTGGATTCGTTCCGCGCGCACCTGCGCTGCGCCGGAGTCCACTAGGCACTGCTCGTTTATTACACTAGCACGTTTATTCCGGTCCATTGGTTATGGTAATAGTTACCGAACCCACCTTATTGCCGGAACGTGTTACTTGCCTGCCACCTCTCGGCACTGCCTACCATTCCGTATTACTTATTGGAAACTGTGTTGTTCTATGTTGGTTTAGTGTCGAACCGCGACTAACTGTGGCATTTCCTTTTACTCGCGGTTTGTTTTTGCTAATGGCTGCCCTTTATGTCTAAAAATACAATGGAAATTGAAAGGTTTGCCAGCGAGTCTGATTATTGGAAAATGCGTTTTTGTTTGCTGAAAGTAATGAAATGTGGATTTTGAACAGCAAATATTAGAGTTCAGTTTAGCGATTCTCCCATTTCATTTAGAATGTGGAATTTTCGAATTTTCAGTGCAACGGCGTGTAATTGGGTTGAATGGGCGTGTTTGTGCAGTTATTTGGAAAATGTTTATCGGAGAGAAACGTTTGAATTAGTAGAGTCAATAATGTCTGATGAATGTGGCTGGTTCACAATTGACGTGTTCATATTTGTACGTAAGCGGGGGTTGACGCCCGAAATGCTGGCTGCTGGCCCAACGCCAAACAGTTTGAAAGCTTTCTTCACAGGGCAGGGTGCGTGTGCGTGCCTCGGGAGCGGGTGCGTGTGCGTGCCACGGAAGCACGCGAATTAGACAAGAAGATAACAATAACAACTGAACTGGAGGTTTCATTGGTGATATTTTATTACTAGTAGGCAGAAGCACGATGCATCTGTCACGCCAAGATGTGTCTTATTAAATGAATTACAGTAAAAGTGTTACTATTTAATGCGTATATAATTTAAAAATGGATTCTGTGTCTGAAATAAAGAATATATTATTATTATTATATTATAATTCCTTTTGAAGTTTCGTATCTCGCTCATTTCTACTCCCGCAGCCCACGAACAAACGAGCCTGCTAATGAGAACGGGGAAGCAGACGCGCGCCACTTCGCACTCGATACGCCGACTTTACGAGCTCTTATTAACATTACAGGCGAACTCCCGATCTATGAGATCCACAACGACAACTTTCTCATATCTATCGACCGAACCTACCGAGGAAATTGTCTACTCTCATTCCATCTGATCAATTAAACATAATGTACCTATTCCTACAACAGTCAAATTACTCGCCTGCGCACATATTTAGACTAGTAATCATACCACAGTTCCAGAGAATAAGAATTAATTTTAGAGAGAATGAGAATAAGAAGAGTAAGAACTTTCGATTCGAGTCAGTGAAAATGTGTTCAAGAAAGTTCTTTATAAAATTTGTATGTAGTAGCGATGAGAGGGAGTTTAGTAAATCTGCATAAAGAACACTGATACAGCGACATTTTGCGCCGCGCTCGTCGACTTAATGAAGGAGTGAAAGTTTAAGAGGCTCTGGTTAAAATGAATAGAGTAAGAGACAGGCGCGAACAACTAAACGGACATAAACAAGAGATCTCATTTGGCTATTTAATAAATTTAAAATTATGCTAAGAGCTCCACTAAAACACGAGAACTACACTGAGAGAACACTACATGTTAATTTAACCAAAACGACTTCGGTTGGTTTTATTTCGGTTCAATTTACTAGATATTAGTTAAAAGTACAAAAGCGTTACAAAACCAACTTGATGGATACAACAAAATCAAATTTGTTGTGATTACCAGTGTCTAAGTAGTTATAATGACTAAAAAACAATGTTAAAATAACAAAAGTAACTTGGCTAACTTCTGTTTTGTTGATTATACTGTAACTGTGACTGTTCTACAAGAAAACTACAAAACATAATCTTTGAAATTACAAATATATTGTTTGTAAAATGAACCTACGCACAATTAAGAAAATTAACCAAATGTTTGTTTTTAAATACAAATTAATTTTGTAACTATTCAGTGAATGCGATAAATCAAAACGAGTATCCAATAAATTGTAATATTAACAAGAAATATCGTTTACATTGACCAATTCACGTTGTTAAAGTTAGGGAATCGATTTGATAAAAGCCACCACAAAGTTTTAGTACACTGAACCGAACATATTTGATATAATTACTGAACGTTGCATTTTGAACCAAACAAAGGTTTTGATTAAATATTTCTGTGTTAAATACGCCTTGTATTGGTCGATCTAATAAAAGTATGTCGGTAATAGATACTATTTGTGCATGTGAAGCGAAACAGTGTCAATTTAGTAATATTAACAAGAAATATCGTTTACATTGACCAATTCACGTTGTTAAAGTTAGGGAATCTATTTGATAAAAGCAACAACAAAGTTTTAGTACATTGAACCGAACATATTTGGTATAATTACTGAACGTTGCATGTTGACCAAACGAGGGTTTTGGATATTTTACCCGACTGCCCCAGAAAGGAGGGTAACATATTTCGAGAGTAGGTAATGTACTATAATAGCGGTCAGAAGTGGAGACTTAGTTTCTAAAGACATTGTCTTGCAGCCATTCGTGGTGCTTACGACCTTTTTAAAATCATCAAATCATTCATATTTGTTTTGAATATGATCTTTATGGTATGTCTCCCTCCACTAATGGCCGCAACTGTACATAAGTAGGTATTGTATGTGGGTGTGTCATTTTCTTTGGCAAAACCTGCAGCTTAATTGAAGGATATTGACAAGTGAGTTTGATTTTTGCTCGCTGAGATCGTGATGTGATATTTTATTGTGAAGTGAACCCACTCTTGATAAATTCTGTCACTTTTGACATTATGATGGTTTTTATAAATTTTGATATTTGGTGCTATTTTTGAAAATACTGGCTGTTAGGTAGGTACATTCGTTTTTTTTTTGTTTGGGTTTCTTCTCTCAAGAAATAAAAATAGTTGAGGGGGATTTCAGGACTTTCTAAACATGGTGTTCCAGAAATTCCCCTTGAACAAATTTTCTCAAGGGGGAAAACTGGAATAAGAGAAAACAGTGGGGGGATTTCTGGACTTTAAAAAAATGAAAATCCAGTTTTGCCCATCAAGGGGGATTTGTCAAGGGGGAAAACTGGAATAAGCCCTCAGTACCTACCTACTACCTACCTAGATAGCAGACAATGAAAAAGTGCCCCTGCTATCGAAGGCGTGTTATTGAAGCGGTGGTCGCTACGGTATGCGGTAGGTAAGTACCTACTACCTACCCGGCCAAACTAGTTTGAACACAGAAGAAATAATAGTAGGTAAAAGTTTGAATAATAAACAATATTTCTATCTCAATGCTTGTCATCAATCATCATACATAACTGAACAGATTTTGCATCCTTTAGGTACCACTTTCAAGCCCTAATCTTCTCCGTTGACGAGGATTGTCAACAAGCCTCAAGATCTAGCCATAAGCCTGCATTCCATATTGTGCCCACATAAATCGTTACATGACTCGAAAACTATTGCACATCACCATATAGTTGGTAAACTGACCGCCATCACCTAGGTATGTTGGGGACACGGATAACAACAGTTTTTCAAACTTAGTTTTTGGGGAGAAACAACCATTTTAAGTAGGTGTACCTACCTACTTTCTTGAAAAAAGCGGATCCACCCGTGACAGATATTTACATAGGACCATAGGTACCTACTACCTACTACCTACTTTGTACGGAACCCTGCCTCGGTGCGAGAGTTCTACCTATGGCGTTAAAAATACAACCGTGATTATGATTTACTTTGATGATGAAAGAGCTCAATTATTCAGGAATTTTTGACCCCTTAGGCGGTTTTTGAGCTATCATTATAATAGTTATCGTCGGAAAAAAACATTGATCCTGCGAACGCCAATCATTCGTCCATCACCATACTTACTTAGTCAGAAGCTTATGTAAGCTTGTGAGTAAGTAGGTATGGTGCCAGTTACTGTGTAGGTAGGTCGGAACGGGTAAGTATGTAGGTATGTACCGTACTGACCTACCTATATAGTAACTGGAGTAGGTACAAATTGTTCAAAGCCTCGGAGATCTTTGTTTCACCTGTTTGATTAGATTAAAATAGAATTTCACAGATTTGAATAAGTTACCTACTAGCGAAGGTCTCAGAGTCTACTTGAGGGATTTATCGTTTTGTATGTAGGTAGTATGTATGTACCTACTTATCTATGTTTGTCCGACGACAACTGCCGAACTGATTTTGATTAAACTCAAAAGGTAGGTTAGGCCAATAGAATTATGCCTAAATACCTACATACTATTTCTAGATCAATGCCTACATATACCTAATCTTGTTCAGTTCAGGACAGTGTGACCAGATTCAGTATTTTAATACTTTTTCAGTATATTTCATCGATTTTTCCGAACATCAGTATATTTTCAGGTATATTGCTGGCAGTCAGTATTTTTGGGTATATTTTGGTTGAACTTATGGCAACACCGTAGTGAGTGAGTGTTTTTGTGACAATATTTGCGGAATTCCCCGGTACGCGAACATTTAATAATAATAATTAAAACCCTAATATAAACTAAATCTGGGACTTTCCCGGATTTAGTTTATACTAGGGATGTTACGGAGGTGGCTTAACGGAACCGAAGTCGGAGTTTTAGAATTTGGTTGGTTTTAGTATTTTTGGGTATATTTTGGTTGAACTTATGGCAACACCGTAGTGAGTGAGTGTTTTTGTGACAATATTTACGGAATTCCCCGGTACGCGAACATTTAATAATAATAATTAAAACCCTAATATAAACTAAATCCGGGACTTTCCCGGATTTAGTTTATACTAGGGATGTTACGGAGGTGGCTTAACGGAACCGAAGTCGGAGTTTTAGAATTTGGTTTGTTGGAGTCGGAAGCGGAGTCGTAACTCCGCTTCCGACTCCGGTTACGGAACACCCGAAGGTGTTGGTAGATAGATTGAGATGAAGTGTTAAGGGCAGGCCTCATGGAATAAAAGTTTCTTATTTTATCAATTCTTCGTATCCAGTAGCATGCACAGAGCTTAAATAACATTTTAACGGAGTAGTCGTACCTTCCTTTCGTGAAAATATCTATTTACAAACTTTATACTTTGCTGTTGTATCTGCACAAACTTCAATAAAGTACCTAGAAAATCAGTATTTTTATTGGTATATCTGTCCTATGTAAGTCGGTATATTTCAGTATTTTTTTGAGGTGCCTCGGTATTTTCGTAAAATTTAATCTGGTCACACTGGTTCAGGATGTCTGGTCACCTCAATGTATTCTGTACTCGTCATAGTGATCGGCTGTATCTAGAACCACCTAGAACTAAGTAAAGATAGGTAGGTAGGTACAAGTACCTAGGTATTATTCTTCGGTTTTTTTTCATTACCTACTTTCTTCTCTGTTCGAAAAAAACGGATTAAATTGATTCAAATTGTTTACAAGACTGTTTGATTACATTTAAATAAATGCGTTGTTGTTTTGACTAAAATTATTGGTTAATCTTTTCGTGATCGCTCGTTCGCATCTTCCGTCTTGCTTGCGCGTGCTTGCGCGACGAACGAACGAAAGTAAGATTGACACTCCCCCTTTAGTCATCCCTGAGTGTTGCCATGTTAAGAGATTTTTCACAATTTTCGGCATATTTTATGCTATATCGGAGGGCCGCGTCAGTCGTCAATAATTTTTCCTCACATACTATGGTTTAGTGTTTAGTATGAAGAAGTTTAGTTAGGAAGGTTTTTTCGCGGAATTGTTACTAAATATTTTCATTCTTATATTTTGCAATGGATTTCCGCAAAGTAACGCCTGAATTTATTATTTATTGTAGGTAAGTTTGTAGAAAGAAAAGGAAAACCTTATTAACTTATTTATTCATATTCATATTTCATTTATTGCAATCATAATTAAAAGGTGGTAGGTACATGAATATTTTATTATTCTAACACTCCTAGTTGGTAGTTTATAATTATGTAGCCGGTCAGGGTGTAGCAAATGTAAAAGATGGTAGCTTACATTATATCACAATAATGAGTCTTATCTTTTTTTTATTTTTATCTATCGATGGCTCATTTGGGTAAAATAAGATTCGGTTCCGGACTTTTTTTATTCCCGGCAACACTAGCGATAGGCAATCCACGGCAGCCACCCCCTCCACCCATCAACTCCCCGTCCCGACCCGACATTGTGTGCAACATGCATTTCGTTCGTTCGGTCTGTTCTGTGTGTGGTGTAATTTCTTTCTGTTTGTCTCCGTCCGCCGCACGCGCCGGCCGTTATTGAATTGAAGTTTGTGATAGAAAAACTGTGGGAAGCTGTTGTCTAGTGTGTTCAAGTGTGTTGTGGGTCAGGCTCATAGACTAATAGTATACTACGTCAGGCTCCAATTGATGGTTTTATCAGTAAGTACGTACCAACTTATCTTACTCGTAGTCCCATTATGTTATTATAATATTATACGAAAGTTTGGATGTTGTAGTAGTATGTGCGGGTGTTTATCTGATCTGTTTTCACGTCAAAACTAAACTAGGTACCTACTGAACTGAACTGGATTTGGCTGAAGTAATGAGTAGGTTATTATAGACTTAAGTATTTATAATTATAAACATAGTTCAGGACCTGGAATAGAACTTTACTTTATCTTAGGTAATGTCTTCATACATTTACGCTATTATCGGAGTTATCGTCGAGTGTGTTATATATATATCTATGCTATTTAGTGCATTCATTTTCAAAATTTAACCGTTGACTTTGGTTATACCTACCAGTTAACTTTGATTAAACCTACAGTTAAAAGGGTGACAGAGATAGCCTACATAAGTAATACCTATTTAAAGTAAATATTTTATTACAGAACACCGATTCTTTGGATAATAATAATGGACGAGCTTCTTGCTAGTTGGGATGTTTCCCAAGAAACGATCGACGTTTTTATCAGTAAGTATCTAGGTACCTATCTGTATAGAACAAATCTACCTATGTACACCTATAATAATAACCTATGTGCCAAGTTAACATCTGCGTGTTGTAGGTAGGTACTAACAATTTGTTCTACCACAGACCATAGTGATTTTTACCGATAACTTTGGTTAAACGTACAGTTGAATTTGGCAAGATAATAAAGGCATTTGTTTTAGATACCTACTTATTTATCATACTTTTCAGGTAATAATATTGACATAACGTGTCTGGACGGACTTGAAGATGCAGAATTAAAAATACTTATACCAGACCATCGGCTGAGGGACAGGATAAAGTTTAAATTGGGTTATAAAATCTACAAAGCTGAAATAGCTACCGTGCATTCTGTAAGTACCTAACGATATAGCTATATGTATATATATATATATATACCTATAGCATTTAAATGTACTTAACTACTCGCATCATTTTATCCAAATAGTTAGGTAGGTACTAGTAGGTAAGGTATATGATTATTAGGACATGCTTGTATCTACATAGCTACTAACCTATCTACAGTGATTAAGGTTATTTTAATAAATAACATGATACAAGGACTGGAAGAAAAATAAGATGCCTGTATTCCCAATGGGGAAGGGCGTAGGTAGAAGTGCTTAGAGGTGCCTACCCCTTGGGAGAATAGAGAACATCCGTGATGTGCGCTATTTATGTATTTGAATCCCTGTAATAGAGGGTGAGCCTAATTGCCTTCTTACTTATCAATTGTATTAGGTCTTCACTTCATCACCACATAGGTAGCATCGGGTCGCAGATTGGTTGATTGATGTCATGTCATATGTTCTTAAATAGGTATGCACCTAGATTTCCTAGCAATGTTTTTAAATAAGTATGTACTTACTTGTCATTGCAGAACACTGATTCTCTGGACACATCAGATGCATCATCATGTGATCTATTACTTGATGATGAAAATCATCATAACAAAAGCAATGTATGTATCTATGCATAATAATTAAATATGAATACTGACCTTCCTACTCATACAACCTGATGCATTTAACAGAGTACCTTTTTCATATTTTTTAGTTAAACTTGCAAGAAGTATTAAACTCCAGTATGCAAGGCAGAGTAGCTTTGCAATCTATTGAAAACAAGAAACTTGAGTCAAGTTCTCGTGGTAGTTTGGTTAAGGCTATTGTAGAATACTACATAAAAACATTTAAAAAAATGTCTAAAGCCGATTTTGAGGCTATTTCTGCAGAGATTGTGCATTTATGCCCTGACGAGTGCAAGGTTTTAGTAACAATATTCTATATTTTTTTTTCATAACAACAAGTAGATAGAATGTAGTTGTAGAAATGTAATGTAGTTTTGGACGCTACTTATTTGTTTATAATTTTCTGTGTTAATTTAAATGTTCTAACCAAACTATTTTTTTAGGAAGCCTACTACGTTCCCTGTAGGACAATTGGTACAAATAAAACTATGCCAGCTAAAGGCAAGCTGGTTGATAGGTACTATAACCAACTCAGAACATTGAGAACTGCGGGTGTGCTTGCTAAAAAGCGCAAAACGAGCTACAACAACAGCGACCCTGAAGCAACCATAGATTATGATGGTAAGCATTTTATTTACTTAATTTCATAATAAAACATCACGCCAGAATCCGGGAAGGGGTAAGCAGTGTTGGCTTAGCACCTAGGTACTTCGCCAGTTACGTGATGTTGTTACTTATTTAAGAGGCAAACTAACCCGAAATAAACTAGCGCCACTCTCGAAAAATAAACTTTATTTAAAAAGGCCTGGCTTTATGATTTTTTTAGAGAGTGGCGCTAGTTTAGCTCTGGGTAGCCTCTTAATGTTTGTTTCATATTATTTATTTCATTGTAATTCTGGCGAAACAGTCTGCCCTAAGTATGTATCGTCAAAATTACAATGTCCGACGTATTAATTTATTTTTAACCGACTCCCAAAAAAAGGAGGAGGTTGTCAATAACTTTTTTTAATGTTTGTTTGAAGTCAGTTACCTCACGTTTTACTTGCAAAATTACATTTATTCTTTTTTTTACTTATTCAAGATACTGAGGATGAAGAAAAGATGAAATGGCTTAAATATAACCGTGATCCATGGCCACTAGTGGAAGAAAAGTGGAAAGAGACATGCGCATACCGCAAAAAAAAAACATACGACTGTGATGAAAAGCTGCCTACAATGATCAATGCATGGCCTTGCCTCAAATCAACGAATGGGCATCGACTGGTAATTTATTATATTTGAATACATTTATTTTATGACTAGTGACCCGACCCTACCCTACTCTACCCTACCCTACCCATGAAAGCCGAACAGATAGACAGAGTTACTTTCGCATTTATAATATTTATAATTGATAATAATAATAATAATAAATAATGCTGGACAATTTACACAGCGTTATCTAGCCCCAAGCTAAGCAGAGCTTGTGTTATGGGTACTAGATAACTGATATACATAATGTAATACATACATAGATAGATATTTTTTATTATACATAGAAAACGACCAGAACACCCTGAACAAATGTCTGCAATCGTACAAACATTTGTCCCGAGGCGGGAATCGAACCCGCAACCTCCTGCGTCGCAGACAGACCTTCGCCCACCGCGCCACTTCGGTCGTCAATTATAATATTATTATTATTATATAATCCCCTCGCGGTTTCACCCGCGTAGTTCCCGTGGAAATGCGCGCATGTGCGCTTTCACTCTTTTTTGTTTTTATTTTAATTTTATTGTATGTTTGTCTCAGAATTTGTTTTGCATAAATTAATATTCGTATCTTGAAAGATAGAAAATAATAATTTGTAATGTAATAAAATAATATAATGATTTCTAATAGTAATTTAAAATATATTTAACAATAAGAAACTAAGAAATTAATAAATCCCAAAAATTTACGATCTCGACGGGATTCGAACCCGCACCTTCCCCTTCAGCGCAGGGTTGCTCTTTTTCCAACTAAGCTACGTGATCTTATCTAGTCGACCCGAAAATCTTTGGGAGTTCTTTCGGCACTTACGCCGTCAGCGCCACCTACAGAGGAAACAATGAAGTTATCCAATTCATTGTTTCCTCTGTAGGTGGCGCTGACGGCGTAAGTGCCGAAAGAACTCCCAAAGATTTTCGGGTCGACTAGATAAGATCACGTAGCTTAGTTGGAAAAAGAGCAACCCTGCGCTGAAGGGGAAGGTGCGGGTTCGAATCCCGTCGAGATCGTAAATTTTTGGGATTTATTAATTTCTTAGAAATTACCCAGAGTACTATAATAAATAAAAACCTTAGAAATAAGAAACTATTTAAGTAAACAGGAATTCAATTTATATTTTTTAACTTTTATTGAATCAGTGTCATTGTAATGAGGGATGGCATAGATGTCTATATCACAGGCTTTTCAAGCCTAGCGTAGATATCTAAGGCTAGCCAATTCAATCAACGCATACATAGATTTAAAGTATCTAACTATTAGCTAAATTTAGAAAAATGATTGTTTTCGGTATTTTTTTGTCTGTGTTTCTATGCAATAAATAAATTTCATTTCAAATGCCGGTATAAAATATGCCTATGTGCTATTCCAGACTATAATCTATGTCTGTGCCAAAATTTATCCAGATCCGTTCAGCCGTTCTGCCGTGATTGAGTAACAAACATCTATCCATCCAAACTTTCACATTTATAATATTAGTGGGATAGTAAGGAATCGTAAGGATTATGTTATGACCTACATTATTTATTTTATACTGAACCCATTTATTATTTTCAGATTGACATAGATTTTTCCCATATCTACCCGGATAAAAATCAAAAGCTATATGAAAAATGGGACTCGTTCAAAATACGATTATTAAAAATAATAGAGCAGGAACCAGCGGTTGGAGACCAATTAAAACAGCAATGTTTGCAAGAGAATGACAGTAAGTAATTAAGTAATTAGTTACCTACTGCACGCTGAGATGTCGGTGATGACTATAACAGTCGGAGACCTTCCTTCTATACCAGAGCTGGCCACTAGCAAACCCACCCCGGCTTCGCCCGTATTGTATAGTATTTATAAACCTTGTTGTGATTTATCTGGTTGTTATAGAAAGTTTCTCTAATAATAATGAAAATATGTTTCAGATGTTCGAGATTTAGCAATTTTCAGTTCACTGGCGTACCTAATCAAACCTACGTCCAAGGTTATGAATGCAGACAAAAAAAAGTTCAATAAAGTGTCAATTGCAGAATCGAAGCAAGCGTTCGTAACACATGTCGAAGTAAGTTGAAATGTAATAAAATAAGTATTTTTCACACGCTCTTATAATCTTATAAACTACACTTGTAACTACGAGTATGTAACTAGCAAACTAATAAACCATAAGTAAATTTTTACCTGCTTATAATATAATTGGTCGTATCGAAATGAACGCAGTTATTGGCTACTACAGCTATTCTTTATTGGCGGATACGTAACGAATGAAATTCCTATGTTTTGAATAAAATAAAATAATGAGTAGTAACAAGTATTTAAAGTAAAAGTATAATAAAACATTAATTTCAACCTAATACAAAAAATATTACCGTTTTGCATAAAAACAAAACGGATATTATGTGTGTGGAGAACACACAGCATTGTTGGAAGAACGATTTGTAGTATTTGCCTTGATATACCGACTTCTAGTCTGTTTTGGGCCTAATCTTCCACAGAAAGTAGTCGATCCAGTTGTCACGTTGATCGGCTGTCAATGTCATTTCATAGTGTCTCCCAACACCAGCAAGCACCTTGCTTATGCTGTGTGTTCTCCACACACATAATATCCGTTTTGTTTTTATGCAAAACGGTAATATTATATGTGCTCCGAACACACAGCATTGTTGGAAGACCTGTTTGTTATCTGCTGGTGAAAGAGTAGGCACAAACGCTATGTGATCTCCAAATAAAAATTTAATATTATTTCTGTAATTTATGCAATTGTGTTTTTATAAAATTATAAATTTACATACATATCAAATCAGTCACAGGTAGGTAGGTACTAAGACCCATAAAGAAAACTAGATGTTTGTAAATCCTTAGAAACATTAACTAGTTTCTAAATTATAAAAAATTCTATGAATTAAATAGGTAGCTATTTAATAGCTTTAATGCTCTATTTAATATCAATTAAGATCAATGTTAATCAACATCTCTTACTAACAAGAAATGCAACATCAACTTTGTTTCTAAATTTTTTATTACAAATAGGTAGGTAGTCAATTTAATTATGGTACAAGTACCAGAACTTGACTTTAAGTCAAGCTCTCTTCTAGAATAAACATGAAATCTATATTATTCAATACAACATTTCAATTTAGTAAAAAAGAAAAATTTAGTCCAAACAACTAAGATAGGTATTATGAAATTATTAAACAACTGGTCAGGGCCAGTGTTATGATTTTGTAGTATAGTGCTGTGTAGTGTAGTGCTCCTTTTATAACAGCACGGCGTAAGACGGTTTGAGAGCTTCTCCAATTTCCTCTGCACAGAATCTCCTCAATAGGTCTTTTTTTTTTTTTTTTTCTAAATAAAAACTTCTAGAAGCTACTGCTGATCTTAGATCAGAATCTTAGCATTAGTACTATCCGGAGATATATGCATCTATTCCAGTATCCTTTAGTATGAATTTTATCCAACCAGCTATTATAGTCAAAGTGGCTGGTTTGATTACTGTTTCTATTAAAATCAACAAACTTGTTAATCCGGGGTTATTTAGCTCTCCTGTTCTCAGTAGATTCTATTAATTTCTTCTGGATGTAATTTTAGTAGCCAACCAGACTGTCAATTATCAGCTCAGCACTGTCTTTGAGCCAAATCTTGGTCAAAGCAGTATTTCATGTTCTTCATCATCAGCAATTAGGTTGTCCTTTTTAGTCCAGGGTTATTTAGCTCGCCTGTTCTTAGTAGATTCTATTAATTTCTTCTGGATGTAATTTTAGTATCCAACCAGACTGTCAATTATCAGCACTATCTGCCTTTGAGCCAAATCTTGGCCATAGCAGTATTTCATGTTTTTTCATCATCAGCAATTAGGTTGTCCTTGGACAAACCTAAAGGGGGTCTACTTCACTGCCCCCCCCCCCCCTTAATTTTTTTCAAAAGCTCTCGTGTCTTCATCTGACGAGGGACTCCACCGGGGAGAGAACATTGAAAGAGCTCAGACAGGGCCTCAATTCAGGATTTTAAATGTTGGAAAGCCAGACGCATTTGCTGAGATTGTTGTCAGTGAGCTGAGACGTAGCGGCGCCTGGTGTGTATGCCCCATTATCTGGATACGGTCTCCGAGACCGAGGGCAAAAGGTGCTATAACACTTCGATTGAAGTGTGTTATAAGAGTCGATTGGCCTTGTTATAGCGGAATACCGCTTAGTTTGACAAGCCTCATCATCTGCATATGGCCTCCGAGGCGGGTATCATTAACCTCCTTTTGAGCAATGATTGACTCTCTCAGCTGAGCATAATAAAAATTAGATTAACTTTGTTAAAGCAAAATTTTACTTATCAGGATCCATCTAATGAATACGGCTCTAGTGGCCGGAGTCTATGTCCAGCAGTGGACTAATATAGACTGAGGATGATAATGATGAAGGATCATATGGCAAAATTTCCTTTCTAAATACGGCCTCCGAGGCCAGAGATATTAAGTGCCATTCGGGCCCTTGATTGTAGGTATAAAAAATAGACTCCTCAGAACTGAAGTTAACATTGTTAGTGCCCATGAGCTAGTTTAACCTGTCAGGTCTATCAACGGGGCACCAACGTCGCGCGCCTCTGTGGGTCACACCGCTGAGTCGTGAATGGCGATTCACGGCCTAATGAGAATAATCTTATACTGTAACAGCCTCCTTCATTTGATATTATCTATAAAGCCACGCCCCATGTTCTGGATACAGCTTCCGAAGCCGGGGGCAATAAGTACCGTTCCGATACTCTGTTATATAATTTGGCTGGCAGTCGGCCATGCCGTTATACCTCCCCGAGAGGTATGCTGCCATAGCTGAATCGTCATCAAGACAGCTCTTAAACATCGTCGCTAGCCCGAGCAAGCATGTGATGGCCCCAAATTCAGGATTTAGCCTCCGAGGCCAGGGGCAATAAGTACCGTTTTGGTACTATGTCATGGTTATGGTTATGGTGAAGTACTCTTGTATCCACATTTGGACTCCATGTGGTCCATTATGCGTGGTACTAGGTATGTCATATTATTTGTCGGGCAGTCGGCTATGCCGTTATACCTGCCCTGAGGGGTATGATGCCGTAGTGTCCTGAATTGTCATCAAGACAGCTTCTACAACTTCGTCGGCATTATAATTCTAACTCTAACTTTGTTTCTGGCAATAGGATAAAGTTTCCCTTATAATTATACTTAAAATAATAAGTTTCGTTTACATATGAAATGGTATAGTCAAACATTTTGACTTGTGTCATAAAATATATTTGGTTGGGTCACCACCCATCTGACCAGAAACTTTTGTTTGGATGAGTGCAACTGATGCATCTCGGCAAAAGTTGGATCATATCCCAGTGAAACCAGCTGTGATGGTTTGGTTTTGTTATCTAAGATGTCAAAATATTTATTGTACATCATGTTTTTTGTACAACCAAGTTACCGTGTACTGATCTTCTGCTACTTGATTTATCAAAGCTTAGGAAAAAAAAAAAAAAAAAAAAAAAAAACTTTAAGCTCTTATAACTTATAAGTACTTACACTTTTCTGTAATAAAAGTTAAATATACCAGATTCTAATGGACTGTTAGCGTGCACTAACCTTCACCTGTAGTGAGATTCATTAACTCAAACAAAATAGCAGTAAGAATTTGTCTTTATTTGGGCCATTGCCTTGCAGTTGGTTGTCATATGCAGCTAATAGTAGTAGGTATTTGTCTTGATGTACCTGCATTCCAACTGTTGTCAACATTGAAGAAAAATAGAGCTTCACATCCTTCATCTAAGAAACTTTATAATTGTGTTCATTTTTAATGTTTTTATATAATGTTGGTATAGCCATAAAAGAAAATATAATATTATAATAAGTTTCATGTTACTTCAAATGAAAAATGTCAGAGCCATTACGATGATCTTGCACCCATTCAGTTTCAATCTCAATGTGAGTAACTTACAAAAGACTAAGGTATTTTGCACTCACTCCAAGTAAGTTTAAGTCACTTTATATACCTCCAACAAGCTGTAATGTGAAAGGTCAATTTGCTTTTTTGCTCGATGACCTCCAAGCTGTAATATGAAAGGTCCATTTGCAAACCTTATTAACTTAATAGTTATTAGGTACTGTTCTTCAAAGAATGTCTACAATAATTTTTACAAAAGAAAGGTAACAATTTAAGTTAGTGAGTCAAAAATCAGTTCTTGTCCTGATATTTTCTCTCTGTCTTCTGCCTATGCTGAAATAGCAAAATTCTGAAATGGTAACTTCGCCCCGAACAGTACATACCGCGCCTTGGGTCTTATAATTAGAACTTTTGTGTTAATATTTAATCTTCTCGGTGAATAACCGGTGGAAACCAAACTGCACAGGCCTAAGTCTAGTGCACTGCAGGCTATAAACTAGGTGGTTCATTTTGCAGGAATTTCAGAACAATCCTACTATAATAGTTTTTTATCTATTTTATTTAAACCACAACAAAAGCTTTTTTGCATTATTCTGACAACTTTTTATTTAGAAACACAAAACTCTGCTCTAAGTTTGGTAGGTACATTATTCATTATCTTGTCATCAGAAGTTTGTTTTTAACACTCAAATAAGTTTGTTTGAATTTATAACAATATATAGGTATTAGGTACTTACACCTAAAATGATTAAACATGAAGTAGGCAGTACCAAACCCCAAAAAAAAAAGGTGGCACAGCCAGCACCTATTGTCTATACTATAGGTTAGGTACCTGTGTTGGTATCGCAATAACTTGATAATTCAAGCTGTATTAGAAGAGTACTCACTTGTGCTTGACCGGCTTGATAGAACCGGCGACGTCCATACAAAGTAGACCATCCGATGGTAACTTTGAGTGACGCTCGTTGAGTTTTCCACGCTTACCTCAGCAGTGGTCAGGCGGGATATAACTCAGAAAATGTATTTGACTAGATGCGAGGATACGGACTCCTTTACTAGGGCCGGCCAACGCGGTGTTTTATTGCGACAGACAATCTGTGATGTACCCAACTTGGGTAATCAACGTGTCTCTTTTATGATCGCGCTGATCGCGCTCTTTATCTTTATAAGACTTACCCACTCGGTGCTTATTATTAGGTAGCGGCTCTGAGTACTGAAACTAACTAAGTAACCAGTTTCAGAACTCAAAGGGTGGCGAAAGTAGGCCTACATCACCCTTCGAAGATGAGAAGTAGTATAATCAGATCGGTGATCAGACAGCTCCTTGTCCGAAGTAGCAACCTGCTCCATCTGCTCGGGCGCACTTATTTGGCACTCCAAACACTTTTATTACGTATAAATCACTGTTTTTTCACTAAAAAACTTGTTATGAAAAAAAATTTGTTGCTTTAGCGGCAAATTACACAAACGCTATGAAATGACATTGACAGCCGATCAACGTGACAACTGGATCGACTACTTTCTGTGGAAGATTAGGCCCAAAACAGACTAGAAGTCGGTATATCAAGGCAAATACTACAAATCGTTCTTCCAACAATGCTGTGTGTTCGGAGCACATATAATAAATTAAATTAAATTGTATAAGTACGCCACGATAAAACACCTCTATTGTTTTGTTCACTTATTGACACTAACAGTTATGTTTATACTTGTTTCAGAATTATGCTGATATAGATGAAGAGTTGCAGAATCGCCACAAGTGCTACAATAAAAAAGGGCTGACTTGCCAACCGTTAATTATAAGCGTTGGCACTCCTGCAGGGCCTGGCGCTTATTATGTGGCAATAGACGACATCAAATTCAGGTTTGATTTGATGACAAAAGCTGTTGACGTTTGCTTCAAGTCCTTTATGGTTTTGAATTTAGCATATCCTAAAGAATGTGAGCAGTTGTGGCTTTTTGTTCAGCAATACTTTTATGACATTCAACTGCCAACCGACAAAAAATTCAGCCAAGTATCAAATTTTATGAAACGATTGCAAGAGTAAATCATTATGTGTAACTGTTACTTGTTTAGGGTTTAATGAACATCTAAGATCGTATCAACTAGATGTTGGTGAAGTAGGTCACGATTGGACAGTAATTGATGTTTCGGATATAATTGTATTTCCTTGCACTCCACATACTTTGTCAAATGGAGATACCTACTGTAGGGTACGATATATCTAGCATACTGGGTATCCCCGAGAGTAGTATCAATTGGAAGTCATAAGTAGATATTTATAATTTATAAACACATATCTGTAGTTCCAGTATCACTTTGCAATAGTGTTCAGTAATTGACGTAGTAGTAGATATATTTTGTGGGCATGCTATTTTTAGGATATTATTATAAAGACTCAAAATCACCCGAGTGTGACCTACTCTGATGACTTTCAACTGACACTACTATTTGGCACATCCTATATAATTGTTTATAAAGTTAAATACTTAACTAATAGTACTTCATATAGTGGATAAGAGTTATTTTTTAATGAAAATAAAACAACTGATTAACATGTACTGAAGTTTTTTCTTATTTTTTCTTTTCCTTATGATTAGTTTATTTTATCTTTGAATAGGTATGTAGATAGGTAGATGCGTAGGTACTCTAAGAGTCGGATTTTTAATTAATGTTATGCTGTTTATATCAGAATTGGATTTTTTTTGTAATGCAGCTGTTATTTTATGTTTTGTTTCACCTAATATTGTGTGCTAAAATTTTTGGGCAGAGCATTTTCTGAAAATTTTCTATGCTCTATCCCAACCCAAAAGTTTGTTACTTTTACAAACTTTTAATGTTTATTGAATTTCTTTCGAATTATTGTTGAACCAACTAATAAAGCGGTTGAATTACTGATTTAATAATACTAATAAAAGCTGTTTATTTCAACCAATATTATCTGTTATTGTATGTAATAAAATCTATTTGTTGACATTATTTCGGGATTTCGGTAGGACTACGTATAAAGCGGTTAATAATAATGTTAAATAATACTGATAAAGCTGTTTATTTTAAAAGAATATTGTCTGTTACAGGTATAAATGCTTCAGGTAGGGCTTACTAAATAAAACAGTTAAGCCATGCCCAGAGCGCGAGCCATCGAGGCACATTTTGTTGTGTTTTTTGCTCATCACAGCTGTCTATGCAGCTGCCCAACACTTATTGGGAAAGTACCTAATGACTATTCGACGACACTACTAAGATTGACTAACCTATCGATGCTTATATCAATTGAAACTCGTGTCTCTTCCTAGTGGCGAATACAGTCATTGCTTTCCTAATAAGTGTTGGTCAGCTGCATAGACAGCTGTGATGAGCAAAAAACACAACAAAATGTGCCTCGATGGCTCGCGCTCTCGACATGGCCTAACTGTTTTATTTAGTAAGCCCTACCCGAATCATTTATACCTGTAACAGACAATATTCGTTTAAATAAACAGCTGTATCAGTATTATTAAACATTACTATAAACCGCTTTATTCGTCAGTCCAACCAAAATCCCGAAGTAATTTCAACAAACATATTTTATCACTTTAACATACAAAATTGGTTGAAATAAACAGTTTTACTAGTATAATTCAACAGTAATTCAACCGCTTTTTATGTTGGTCCAACCGAAATCAGAAAGTAATTTGAACAAACATTTTCATTAAGCCCTACAAAAAGACTTTGTTAGTTTAACAGACAATATTGGTTAAATAAACACTTTTTACTAGTATTATTCAACAGTAATTCAACCGCTTTATTAGTAAGTCCAACTAATGTCAAAGTAATTTGAACAAACATTTTCATTAAGCCCTACAAAAAGACTTTGTTAGTTTAACAGACAATATTGGTTAAATAAACACTTTTTACTAGTATTATTCAACAGTAATTCAACCGCTTTATTAGTAAGTCCAACTAATGTCAAAGTAATTTGAACAAACATTTTCAGTCAGCCCTACCCAAAAAAATTGTTAGGTTAACAGATAATATTGGTTGAAATAAACAGCTTTTACTAGTATTATTAAACAGTAATTCAACCGCTTTATTAGTAAGTCCAACTAATGTCAAAGTAATTTGAACAAACATTTTCAGTCAGCCCTACCCAAAAAAATTGTTAGGTTAACAGATAATATTGGTTGAAATAAACAGCTTTTACTAGTATTATTAAACAGTAATTCAACCGTTTTATTAGTTAGTCCAACTAATGTCAAAGTAATTTGAACAAACATTTTCAGTTAGGCCTACACAGAATTTGTTAGTTTAACAAACAATATTGGTTGAAAGAAACAGCTTCACTAGTATTGTTAAACAGTTATTCAACTGCTTTATTAGTTTGTCCAATCAAAATCATGCAGTAATTACAACAAACATTTTCATTAAGCCCTACAAAAAGAGTTTATTGCTTTAACAGACAATATAGGTAGTAATAAACAGATTTATACGTATTATTAATCACTAGCCAACCATATTTTTAGTTTGTCAAACGAAAATCTTTGTAAATTCAACATATTTTTCAGTATGCGTCACTAATACGCTTGTTACTTTAACAGACTAATTAGTAGCAACAACAGCTGTACTAGTATTATCAAACAGTAATACTACCACTTTTTAGTTGATCTAACCAAAACTTCAATGTTAATTAAATTAATATTTTGTTATTTTACTCAGAGCTATTGTTATTGGAACATACTTTTTATGTTAAATTTAAAAACACTATTGGTTAGAAGTTGAAGTTGCTGTTAATATCACATAATAACATAGTAGTATGTACTATAACAATCCATAGATCCAACAAACATTTTCGTTAAGTTTTACCCAAAGATATGGCTATTTTAACAATTTTTTTTGTTCAATAGTACAAAAATAGTAGTATTTTTTGACATCAAATTTGTATTTATAACAAAACATATTGGTAACTTCAACAAGAACCAGCAGTAAAAAATGGTTTTTGCGTAGAATAATTGGTAAATGACAATTGAATAAAATGAATAAAAATTACTAAATTATCAATGGTGAATACAACAAATATGAATTTGTTGTACCAACCAAATTCAACCGAATGTATTTGTAGGACGAAAAATTGGTAAATATGAATTGGTTGTAGTTACTAAGAATTATGGTTATTGTTACCAAATAACAATTGTATTAATCAATTTTTTCGTAAATATAACTATTTCTAAGTGTTACAATAACAAAGTCATATTTGTTAAAGTAACAAATTTCTCGATTGGCGCTATATTGACATGTAGTTTCGGTTGGTTTTCGGTTGGTTCAACCGAAGTTTTCTCTCAGTGTACGACTAACAAATCCTACGAACTGCTATGTTTAACTCAGGGGGCCTACTCGGAAAAGGAAAATCGAAGTTTCTTATTCGTTTTCGTGCAAAACCAACTCTTATGTCGCTTGCATAAGATTAGCGTTTGCACGAAAACAAATCAGAAACTTCGTTATCGTTACATATTACGAGTACCGGCCATATTTAATTATTTTCTATGCTTTGAAATCATTTGCCATTCTGCCGGGCGGCGACATACATATAATATGTGTCGTACTGTGGTACTTACATTCAATAATTAAATTGAGGTATTCCGGGTTCGTCCCACTCGCCTCGGCCCAAAGTAATCGGAACACGGAAATTGAAATTTATCGCTGAAATTCTTTATTCACAAAGAAAATTACAATCAAATAATAGAACTAAATTAAAACTAGTACAACGCTGAAATCGTTCCGGGTTCGTCCCATTTTGAGATTTCTAATAGAAAAGTAGCAAAAGTACTGTCGTCCGCGCACTGCTCGTGCTAAGTACTGTCGTCCGCACACTGCTCGTGCTAAGTACTGTCGTCCGCACACTGCTCGTGCTAAGTACTGTCGTCCGCACACTGCTCGTGCTAAGTACTGTCGTCCGCACACTGCTCGTGCTAAGTACTGTCGTCCGCACACTGCTCGTGCTAAGTACTGTCGTCCGCACACTGCTCGTGCTAAGTACTGTCGTCCGCACACTGCTCGTGCTAAGTACTGTCGTCCGCACACTGCTCGTGCTAAGTACTGTCGTCCGCACACTGCTCGTGCTAAGTACTGTCGTCCGCACACTGCTCGTGCTAAGTACTGTCGTCCGCGCACTGCTCGTGCTAAGTACTGTCGTCCGCGCACTGCTCGTGCTAAGTACTGTCGTCCGCACACTGCTCGTGCTAAGTACTGTCGTCCGCACACTGCTCGTGCTAAGTACTGTCGTCCGCACACTGCTCGTGCTAAGTACTGTCGTCCGCACACTGCTCGTGCTAAGTACTGTCGTCCGCACACTGCTCGTGCTAAGTACTGTCGTCCGCACACTGCTCGTGCTAAGTACTGTCGTCCGCACACTGCTCGTGCTAAGTACTGTCGTCCGCGCACTGCTCGTGCTAAGTACTGTCGTCCGCACACTGCTCGTGCTAAGTACTGTCGTCCGCACACTGCTCGTGCTAAGTACTGTCGTCCGCACACTGCTCGTGCTAAGTACTGTCGTCCGCACACTGCTCGTGCTAAGTAATCTTGATATACCTTTTTTCCGAAGGATTTACGCAAAGTACCAGGAAAGTAGAAACTATGTAAAACAACACAGATGAGTCTACTACAGGAATATTTATTTATTTATAATCTTGAATTTTGAGATGGTGGTGGCGGCATGGCAGTGAACTTCAAACGGCTGACTGGGCCCTTTTATGTGGTAGTTCTGTGGACGTCGCGTCGTTGGTGTAAAATAAACGATGAATAAAATCAATTTGCTTGATTATCTGTTATAGACACACTGTCTGTTACAGGATCTTCCAACGACAGAACCATCCGCATTCGCATTCAGCATACCTACAATGAAAACTTTTATAAATGTCGACGTGACGTCACTTTCATAGTGTAAGTAGTTCTGCAAATAACTGTTTCAAAACAAATTATAAATCTCAGAATTTCTCTCGCAGCAATATCCCGCATAATAACAGCTGTCACTAAACTGCGTTATTTATTGACAATTGGGTGGCTTGTAGCCGCGGCCGCGTCGCGCCGTCGTCGTCGCGTCGTCGTCGTGCCGCTGAAACGCAGCAGAATCTTCGCCTCGTCCCGTCCTCACTGGTCGAACGCTATTTTACGAGCGATGGCTTCCTGTGGCTAAGAATATTGCGAGAGCGTTGAACGCGTTTCCAACCTGCACATGACCTTTACTGAGAGGTTCTAAAACGATATGCATTAGTATTGGACTCGCTTGTTCTTTAATACTTTATGCCTACTAAAACACAAATGATTAACGATTTGAAATATTAAACTATAAAAATGTTATTTAAATCAAGATAAACTGTCTCAGATCATGTAAAGCTAAATATTCACGCCGAGAGAATTATTGCTACACAAGCAATTTATTCAAACGATTACGTACGCATCAGCGTAGGCGCAGGTTTATGAACGCTTCTTTACATACGCCATCGCCGTCGCCATCGTCGTCGGGCTGCAGCGATAAAAAACATGTAAAATTGCAATTTACGAGATGCGTCCGGGGGGTGCCGGGGACGAGCGCTAGTATCGACGTATTTATTGCCGGCTGTAAAACGAGCCCGTTCGCGCCCAGTCGCGAATGTGGCTAGGCTAGCCATAACAATATGCTAGAGGAAAGCTCCCCGTTCTGGTCGCAAACACTTTCCTTCAATGTGCTTGTCGGAGAACATAATGTAACAGAAGGAAATAGTTTCTGAGTGCACACCTGTATCCCTGATCTACATGAACGCGGAAGGTACACAAGCCAACAGACATTGGAATTTATATTATTAGCAGCGCAGGAAGTTAGTGAAGGCAGAAGATGTCAGGTAGAATATAATATTACTATCATCATAGGTAGAATAGGTAGACTTTTGCGTTTTACTTCCAGCAGTCTGGTCTGGACCAACTACCAACGAAAGCTATAAGGATAACGACTAGTATGGTACCCGGTTTGCGTAACCTGTACAATTGAAAGGACTTATTTTGATGTTCTGCAGTGTTTTGATGGCGATACTAAACATCCCTGCGTTTACTGCTACGCGTACTTAATCCTAGCCAAAGGAAAAACTCTACTTGGGAGTCTCTAGGAGTGAACACTTAAATAAAAGACATGTACGTACACAGGTGGTACAGGTCATGGAGATAGGGACACTATTAACTGTAACTAATTATTATTGTAACAAAATTAGTAGTCAACGTATGCTCATAAAGCTCATAATGCAATTCTGTATATCCAGAATAATTTTTGTACGCTTTTGTGGACAAAAACAATTTTGTAAATCCTGTGAAAAGCAGCGGCAGAGCAAGTGAAAGGAAGAATAGAAACTAACGTGACACGTACCTACTACTACCTACCTACGCTATGCACCTTTCGTTACTGACACTGTCTGCCGTCATGTCACAACTGTTGACGAATGTCTCTTTAATGAGCCACCTCCTAGTAGGCATAGAGGGGGAACAGTGCTTTCTGTTTTACAAAATATATCTTTAAAATACACGGATACAATGTAGATTGATTGGAATTCATGTTTTTATACGCTATTCAATCTCGGACGGAACAGAAGGCCTATTTTAATTGTCCAAAATGGTGTATTAGTTAGAGTACTAATTGGCCGAAACGGAAGACGCAATTTCATGTTGGAGAATTAAAATGTACCTGGTGACTTCTACCAGTAGGTAGAAGTCAAAGATAGTTAGTACGACTCGACTCTCTGGGTACCCAAGTACCTCTTTTACTTTTTATGTTCTTCTCTTTATTAGCAAACAAAATTACAACTAACAGAAATAAATTACAACAAGTATTTACAATTGAAACAGTTGAGTTTACCGCAGACTGTTGCAAACAATCTAAAGGTAACTCAACTGGTGCAAATCAATATCAATCGGAAGCGTCTCCGACAAACCTACAGTTCCAAATATATACCTAGATCACTGTCATTAGTTAGAGAACTCATTTGAAGACATTGAATCTACTACTTAGAGCGATAATCGTTTAGCGCACAGCGCGACCGGACGACATTGGCCTGTGTCGGACCAAGCACCTGTACTGGTTGTACTCGCGTTGTGAGATTAGCCCAACTGTTTCATACGGATTTTGTAAATACTTATATCGATAATAATTTGTCATTTTCATTGTGAATAAAAAAATCTGCCAGAAAAATTGTTTACCCCCGCAAAAGTTGAAGAAATTCTGACCTCCGAATTAATTAACGTTATGAATATTGTTCGATAACTCTATTTTGCGAATCCCTACTCGGACTTTCGATGAGTCTATCAACTAGCTGTTTAGACTTAGGTGAGGTACCTAGTCCCGACGGTAACGAAATGTTCTTGTATCTTTTTGTCATGATATTAGATATTTTGTTTATTTAGATATATTTTTTGTGATATTAGGAACTAACTAGTCTTGTGTGATCTCACGTTGGATGTTCTATTAATAAATAAATAAGTAAAAGTGCATTTATTATCCAACCAATACATACTCGTACATAGCACATACAAAAGATAAGGGTTAAGTAATATTTATGATGACAATATCGGTAAGTAAAATGACCAACAATAAACAGATGCGATGGCAGAATGTATCCTGCCATAGCGCTGGTCTGTATGTCTTCTGTACTTATCTGTACTAATATGATAAAGAGGTAAAGTTTGCGAGTTTGTGAGGTTGTAGGGGTAATCTCGGGATCTACTGAACCGATTTTGAAAATTCTTTTACCAATAGAAAGCCACGTTATTTGTGAGCGTGATACATTATAATATTAACTCGAAAAATATAGAGAGATAGATAGATAGAACATACTTTATTGCACACTTCAAACTAAAAACAATTTACAAATTAAACAATATACATGAAAAGCGCGGGCGAAGGCGCGGGCAGCAGCTAGTCGGTAATATATCTGTAATTGTTCGAACAACACCTGCTGCATTCGTGAAAGGGAATCATTTACATCGTAATAATTATATTTATTTCTATCGACTTTAAAAATTTATGAAGTATCATCACATCAGCTATTATAGTTAATAATAAGTAGGTATTACTACATATAACACTAAGGCCCGTATTATGAAAGCTTACTCAGTCATCAATCCATGCTTGAGTAACGCTTATGCCGTACAAAATCGTTACTCAAGCAGAGATCGTTGACTGAGCAAGCTTTCATAATACGGGCCTAAGACCTGTTGCTACAAAAGGAAGATCATTTACATATACTTCAAATAAAAAGAGACCTAATAGTGATCCTTGAGGGACGCCTAATTACATTTTTGAGACTAGATCTTTCTTTACCGATATCTACTTTTAGACTCTATCAGACAATTATGATTGCAAAAGCTCGAGTGTCTTTAATTCCATAGTGTTTCAATTTCCGTATTAAGTTATCATGATTTACACCACAAGTTCTGTGATTTACACAATCAAAGGTCACAGAATATATCAATAGCGTTTTTCTTTATCACGGGCTATAATGTATAATAAATAATGCTTTCAAAGAACTGTACCAGCATCGGTTCGATCTACTCTTGGTGAAGCCAAATTGACTTTGATGAAACCCTAAGAGACCCTTGATACGTATAAATGAGTTTTCATACAGTGTAGGAGGCACTTGTGCAAAGAACTGGAATTGAGAAAGGCGAACAATATCAAAAAAGCGTCGTCTGAGTTTGCAGACGAAGTATTTGCCAGTTGGCAGTGAACTACGACCATTCGACACTCTCAGTTCAGGATAGTTCAGTGAGTCGAGAGAGCCTGCAAACCGTCCGCCATTTGAGAACTTCAACAAGTTTCGGGGCAGTTTCCTTCTGAAGGCTCTAATTCTAATTCGCGAGACGCGGGGTGAGGTGGAGCGGAGGGTCAACCGGGCCGGAGCCAGGATTACGGGTTGGGGGCTATTGAGCTTAACCCGGAGAACGGGCGCTGCTGGGCTTAAACTAAACTGTCAGTGGTTGACATTGAAAGGGGGTGCGTTCCGAGCTTGTCTTATAAATTCATAATCCTTTATTTTGCATACTTATAGATAGAAACAAACACTATGTTTCCCATATACTACATAATTTTAGTATAGGTAGATATTTATTAGCAATGAGTAGTATGGGATAATCGGATAAATTATTGTATTTCCATTTGACACGATTGTAAATAATCTGTCGGGTTGTTCCAATCGTCCTCTTTCTTGGATTCGGCCCTGGGGCTCATACCAAGCAATTTTACGGATGACAAATGAAAGTGTTCGAGCGCGAGGTCCGACAGGAGGAGAGCTGACGGCTACAGCTTGCAACGACGAACCAATCATTGGAATTCAATTGATAAGTAGCAGGATCGAAGATTTCATGAAATTATTGCTAAAGACTATCTAGCTGGACCATATTGTATGGAAGCGGAAGCGGTGAAATTTTAGGTTTTCAGACGTTTTTTCCTGTTCTTAAAATTTCCCTACGATTTAATTTTTTTTTCATTTGCGACGCGACGCTAAAGTTTTGGGCGGCGAGATTGGTGCGCAAACTTTGTTAATGACCGGCAAATTGCCAAAATAGGCTTATTGAATACTACCCCAATAAATACGAAGGTATATTTTAGTTCGGCTCTCAACTGCCGGTACAGTCGTAAACAGCCGTAAACTTTTAACTGCCCGCTTTGAATGATTTTATCGTTTTGTTCTATTGTTCGTTCATTCGGTCACATTTCCCTTTTGCTAAGTACAATCGCGCACAACCGCTTCCATGCGTGCGAGTTGTTTTTGTTGTCCTAATTCAAAGTAATTTGATAATGTCCTAATTCACGAGCTGTTTATAATAATTAAGTAGGTACTTGGGCACCGTAATTGAAAAAATACTTTTGTATTGAAGTACATAAGTATTAAAAATGTTTTGTATTAGCTTCACTACCTTCTTGGCAATATAGGCAAGTAAAACAAGTCATACAATACAATACATACAAATACAAACCATCAAAAAGCAACACAAGCCAGATGTAAGCTTTATGCAAAATAAGGTGGCACAATGCGGCGGCTGTGGCGAGTTCGATGCCATTTCTCCACAGAATAGAAATGCTTTCTGTGATTTAACCGTGCTGCATTGTCAGCAGAGCTCCGAGTTCCGCTGGACGTAGACAACAGTAACAGTTGTCTACGTCTAGCCAGCGTCCTGCTGGAGATGAGCGAAACTCTAAACGCGCTAGGTCACGAAGAAACATTTGTTGGCAAAGTTTAATGTTATAATATCTAGCTAATAATTGATTGGAAATTTCATTTATGATACTGAACCCAATAATATTCTATTTGTCGGTCTGTTAGAAGAAGCACACTGGACGTTTCCATCCAGTGTGCTTCTTCTAACTGAGCCTGGACGATGCCGCTATCCAAACACGTCGTTTGAAGTAGACTTTGAAGCTTTCCACGTATCCTTTGTTCGAGCCGAGACCATTTCAGATTCCCTGCAAATCATGTTTCTAACCTCTGCTAATAATACTTTATTTCAGACCACAAAGAAAGTGTACAAAAAGAAACTTAATAAATAAATAATACCTTATAGACTAACATAGATAAAAACATTTAAAATTAACCGAGTCATCGACGCTCCGATGACGCAAGCGCGGTGTCGTTTGACAGGCGTCCAATGAACTTCCTGAAAACAACACCTTTCGGCCAAAACCCACTGTCCATAAACTAATGTCGGCCTGATTTTAGTTATGGTTAAGGATCATGATATTTCCTTTGAATAAGTTTATGTGGATGTGTAGTTTTTGACAATCACTATTATTTTTTTAATGACATCAGCATAAAATTAGGACATGCGGTTGTTACAAAGTTAGACCGACTATACACTGTACTGTACATAGTTATTCTGTGTCGACGCGCGAGTATTGTTATATCCTCATTTGCTGAATAGACCAAATTTAGGACAATGAAACATGTCAGGGACGAAGTTAGTTAAGCAATAACAATTGCCACTACCTGCAAAATATTGCAAATTTAATGTTTGACTTTAACTGCCATTCCTCATTGAAGTAATAAACAAGTCTGCAGTGAGATAGAGTATAATGGTATGTAAGTACTCGAAAATGTCGACTCGCGACAATAGACACCGTATCGTAAAAATATTATGTCACTTTGCAAATAAACTGCTTCCGCCATAAAACTATTTAGGGATAAGAACAATTCTTACAAGTTAAAAATTCTTTCAAGAATTAAGAGAATTTACTTAAGAATTTACTTAACCCCCGCTAAGTATGTTTTTTCAATTGTAGCAATGAAACGGAAATAAGAATTTTATTCTAAGAGCCCAGCCCTTATAAGACGAAATGTTGCAAATCTGGATATTCATTTCCGACCGAGACAATTCGTCGACAGAACTCATAACTCAGTCTAATCTTTGATCAATTGGAATGGAATTCAAATAGCGGAGTCGACGGGAGCGTCAATGCTAGAAATGTCACTCCCTTTTGTTTCAAAAGGGGCTTTTTCGTATCGATCCTTGCAGCAGGTAACCGGGAGCGGATGATTTATTGCTTGGCTTGTTTGTTCAAATAATCGATCCCCTGGCTAAATTTGCCCAAAAGGCCGAAATAAGTCGTAAGTCAAGGACACCATGGTAGATTTTAGCATGATATTCGATGCACGCATCTCGATTTAATGGCTCTAAAACGAAAATACCGCGCGCAGTGTTGGCTCGCCGTAATATTTGGACAAAACGAACGAGTGCTTGCTAAATTTTCATGTGAATTTATTGCAGTACTAAATTGAGGAGTCATCGCACCGACTCGCGATGTTTATTATAAAACATAACTCTGGACTCTGTGCGCCTGCCTCACGATCAAGTCAAACAAAAACAAACAGTCATTCAAGAAACTGATTTAGGAGCAACTGTGTATGGGCTGTGCTTAGTTAGGTTCTCTGTTAAATACAATCGGGTATCAGTTCGCAGATGAAACGACAAGAAACATAAACGACATGAATTATGATAAGTATGTAAGAAGTTTGGTAATAAAACATGTTGTTTGGTTGTAACCAAGCGATGTTACAAGGAATACTGTACTCAGATTGCGAGATAAGACTGATATGTACCGAATACTGATAGCAAAAATATGTTATACCAAAATGTACAGCAAAATAGCTTTTTTTCGGCGCTCGAAATGGGTTGCTCGTATTTCTTCGGGACGGGGCGGCCGTCTGACGACAAAAACGCGGTCATCGTGATATTTTACTACCACTTCATAGTATTTCTTAAACGTTTTTTGTTTCAATTTTCGTCCTCAATCATTCCATTCTAAAGTTTATTGGGATTCATTTACAACAGTGTGCGAGAGAGATATAATTAGTAACCGACTACCAGCAATGCCAACTCACAGAGTTAATTTAGTGTAGTCAAACAGGAATCTTAGTATCGTATTATTTATTAATTTATAAATAACACAATACAGTACAATGATGACAATGTTTATCATATTTACGCAGTCCCTAATTACGACCACGATGACTGATTATCACGAAGTAAAAGCGGCTTTCAAAGATGGACAGTATAAATGTATAATGTAAAACATTCAGGTGGTAGTGCAGTGTAGCGATGGCGATACGAGACTATGATCGATCATGCAGTTAATTACGAGACGGTATCGCGTTCACTGGATGATTTATAGATATTGCTCCTATCGCCTGATAGCAGTGGCACGTTTGGATTCCTCAGGCTGGCTTTTACGTAAAAAACTTTTACACTAAAATTTGGTTTTTGCATCGTTTTAATCAGACATCGTTGTTTCTATTCTAATTACCTAATTAAGCTGTTGTTATATCCATTTCTAGATTCAGCCAGGCAGTGTTGTACTGTACACAAAAACCTATCAAAGTGACAATTATATTTTAATTAAAAAAAACCGTTGCCTAATTCGTTAAGTTCTTGTAGCAATAACATTTCTACATTATCCTCCATTTATCCAAATATTTGAGTAGAGCGTTGGAAAGATAATCTTCGTTCCACGAACATAATATTATCAGATAGCCTTGAAATTAATTCGCAGATTAACACTTAATAATCCACTTACACAATCTAATATCAAAATTTGTTGATCGCATGTTTGGGTTAACTTCATCACATACATAAATTCTGCGTAAAATCGTCGTTTTGCCAAGCAATGAAAGAAAGTAAAGTAATCCGAGAAGCGTTCGCTTCGACAGATTCGAGATAATCTTATCTCATTTCACCATTCTAAATGAAAACCTCGTTAACCAACTTTATAATTTAATAGCTGGGTGGAATTGAAATTAATAATAGTACTGTACGCAATTAACAAGTCAAATATTAAATAAACAGGCTTTGTTAATAAAACACGTGTGCGATGGTAACGGGCACTTGTCTTCAATAATAACAAATGCTATCGTTGTGAATGTGTTATGAATAGACCAACTGTTGATTCACTTCACTACTGCTAAGTGTATCTGATACTGGCTAAGTACACGTACTTCGAAACTGTTTGAGATTATCTACGTCTTTACGCAGCAAATAAATAAATAAAAAGTCGACAGAGGGCATAGAAAGTGTTTTGAAGCAGATCTCAAAATGTTTTTAGGATTTTGTAACTGCTTTGAGCTCATTTGTAAGAAAAATACTTTGCTTAAGTTCATTTCATGTAACCAACTAAGCGATTTGATTACCGTTGGTATTTCCTCATATCAAGAGATCTATGATCGAGTTAAACAAAAAGCGAAGTTTTCATTTTAGGCCATGTAAAGCGATGGGTGGGCTGAACGTGGCGTATGTATAAATAATTTGATAAATGGCGGACAGGACGGTAGCCCAGCGGGCGTGCTTCTCGCCGCTCGTTAATATTGTTAATAGTTACTCGTCCCTTGACAGCGAGGGGATCCTAGTGCCTAATGCGAGTCCCGTCTCGCCTCATAGGTGAGTCTCCGGTGACCGCCATGCATTGCTTTAAACACAGACTTCCTTTGACTCGAGGAAATTCTGATTATGGACTCTTATCAAGTGAATGACAGAATATACGATTTTGGGATACCGTTTCTGAACTTTCACGGACACTGCTTTCGCAGTTTATGGCGTAGCACAATCAGATAAAAGAGACGGCTTTAAATATAAAGCTCGTTACGGGGTTTGTTTCCGCAGAACGATTTAATAACTTTATACGAAACATGCGGATTGTTCTGACGAGGCAGATGAGGCGATCCGGTGTAATATTCCGTTGTAATCCGACGGTAATTTATGCAAGCTCAAATTTACTTAGCCGCACACAAACAATGCATTGTCGGACGCGTGATCCCGTGTTTGCTCACTCCGGGCATCGAACCCACACACCTTTTATATCCCTTCAAATAAGCACTAATTATATTTAATGCGCTTTAGCTGTAATTAGGAGGTGCGAGAGAATGTGAAACAGTGTTTAACGGTTTCGACAGAGTTTTTTAGGATTGTTTACAGAGTTACGTATACGATTAGACTGCTTTATGAGGTGCTTTTACCATCGCACCCACGCGCATGCGGATACAAACACGACGGAGCCCGATGCCCGACGATATTACGATTATTGTAAACATTATAGTGATTTTAAACGCTTTTGTGCGTGCATGTACCGTGTACGTGTAAGGAGCGTTCGCTTATTTCATTCACTCTTCGGTTTAGACTAGGTAGGTAGCTAAATGGCTTTATTACACTATTGTTTCTTAATTTTATGACGCTTACGAGTAGATAATAATGTAGTTACATTTGAGAGTTATTTCGAGCTAACGGAAAGCCACATAGGTACCTACCTACTGTGCAACTTTCGCAGCCTGTACAATAATCTTGGACGGGACAGTAAAGCTAAATTAATAAGCAGCAAACACATGGGACCGAATGGATTTGCACAGTTATCGAGCTGTTCATAGGTACCTTCGGAAGATGGAGGAAAGTGCTCGTAAATAACTTCGTGAGTCAGTAGGTACCTACTTCGGTAGCGGGTTATTTTAGACGGGGCTTTGCTTTGCGAGTGCATATGGGAAAGTGCATTGCCTTTGTTGAGCTACCTCCTTACAAACTTGTGCCGCTAGGAATGGAAGGTCTGTTCAAATATATTGAAGCCAGAATGCTGCAGGTAGGTTCTTAGACAAGGTATCTACCCAGGTTGTATAGGTATACATAGTAGTTTCAAGTTAGGAGTAAGAACTTATTTGCAGTTACCGCGCGCCAGGTGCGGGTGCAATGCACTGTGCTATTATTAATGCAGTTTGGTAGGTGGGTTCAGATATTTATTTTGCATAAGATATTGAAACACGATTGATAACTCTTTGCTGTTAGAAAATTCAAGACAGGATAATACTATTACCTACATAGAAATAAATGAATGAACGATTATTTTTATAATTATGTACATACTTACTTATTGGAATTATTAATTAGTTATCGGTCTAATTGGCAGACTGTCCGATTTCGGGTAGCTTTCATAAACCTACCTAGTTAACTAAGAGTATAGGAATAGATATAACGGATCAAACTTTACACACTAACCTACTATCGCTCTAAAATTTAGATAATGATTAGATTCTGACTGCCTTGGAATGAGTAGGAAACACAATAAAGATCTACCTAAGTACCTACCTACTTGCATTACCTAAAAAAAACAGGTATTTTCTACGGTCAAACGACACGGCGAGAAAAGTAAACATAAATTCACCACATAAACACACAATATCTCATTACGTCACAATATCGTCTCCAAACAAATTCTGTGTTATCTGATCAGAGAGGCGATACCTATACCTAGGAAGGAGAACGTACATCCGACATTGAATCAATAGTGCACCTACCATCGCGCGACGCCGGCTGCCAAACACTACACTTCACCGTCTTGAGCACCTAATTGAATCCATGTTATCATTTAAAATATCGATCAGTCACACGAGGTAGCTCTCAGGCGACGCGGTATATTTTTACATTCGACCGATGAGGTATTTTTGATAGCCGTCCTCGGTTTACACACACAAATCACAAAACCACTGCTGCAGGCAAACGATTTTTTACTTAGCCCGATATAAAAGTTATTGTAACTGATCAGCTGAGTAAATGTTTGAAACAATAATAACGATTTACGTAAACTGTAAAAGCGCGACGCGTGCATCCAACGCGGCTCGCGGAACGAAACTGATTGAGTGAGTGAGTGAATGAACATCACGCTAGGAGGACTGCGGGGGACGCGCGGGGGCGGCGCCCTTTCCCCTGCCCGGGACGCGCGCCTAGACCGATAGATGGCGCTACGCGGAGATTAGTCGACTAGTTTCCCTTCAAATTCAGGCGAGTCAAAAATTCAAAATAATTAGGTGGGCGAGGAATGGGCGAGCTAGCGGAGACCCCTCCTTATAAATTAGGTAAGCGTTTTCAAATTATTTTCCGTCAAACATTTACACAGCGAATCGCATTCGAATCTCCTTCAATGTCCGGAATCAATTTACGGGAATTCCACTTTTGAATTTCCATGTCGTCTGTTTGCTTGCGGGCGGTACGTGACGGAAATTAATGTGTGCATTGCGTTCCTTCGCGCGAGAAAAAATTGTTCAATTTAGGAAACGAAGCAAGGGCGAAGTAAATGTAAATTTGTATTAAAAAGCTGAGATTGGCTCGCGATCGGAGAGTCAGCTCGTCGCAGGGAGAGTCAGCTCGTCGCAGGGAGAGTCAGCTCGTCGCAGGGAGAGTCAGCTCGTCGCAGGGAGAGTCAGCTCGTCGCAGGGAGAGGCGACGCATAATCTCCTGCGTTTAATCTCGGGGGTCGATGGTCGATTCGCTATTAATTTCTATATGAACAGAACCTAGGTACCTACCTCTGACTTGAGCCTGGTTGAATATCAAATTCAAAGGAATTGACAATGTCCCAAAAAATTCCCAAATTCCCACATTCTTTCTCTTCTTCATAACATTCTCTTCAACCCTATGACTCCCTTCTATTTAAAGGAACGTTTTGAATTTCTCCACGATTCTCATCCTTCCCGTGTCCTTCGGTCGTCAGAAAATCTAGTGTTAAATATACCACCTCACCGAACTAGCTTCTATGACAAATCCTTTTCCATCCAGGCCATAAGGTTGTGGAATGCACTACCAGAGTCTATTAGAAAAGTCCGATCCTTGCCGTTTTTAAAGCTCGTGTCAAGGAGTTTTTCCTTTCAGAAAAGTGAATAATGGTACTTTACTTTGACAATTTATTTATTTATTTAAGTATGTAGTTAGTATATTAATATGTTGTTTATTTAAGTATAGGTACTTTTAGTTAGGTAAGTATTATTTTTTTGGATAAGTTTTTATTATCTTAATGTAGGTATCCATTGGTCTTTATAGTGTTAAATATGTATTTTAGATTATCTTTGGTTTCCAACACCCCCTGCCTTTCTTAAATTCACAATTCTTTCCATCCAAAGGTGGCCTGGAAGAGATAGCTTCTTAGGGATAAGACCGCCCATTGTACTTATCTTATGTGATGTAATGTTATTTTATGGTGTACAATAAAGTATTTTTGTATTGTATTGTATCGTATGTCACACAAACTAAGCATTCCGTGACGCATTCCTTCCTTCCTTCCAATAGAATAATAATTGTAGTTAGTTTTCGGATAGGATTCGTAAGGAATACATCCGGCAGAGAACCAAGGTTATCGACATAGCTCAAAGGATTAGCAAGCTGAAGTGGCACTGGGCTGCTATATCTCGAGAAGAACCGAAAACCGCTGGGGTAAACGTGTTCTTGAGTGGAGACCGCGACTCGGCAAACGTAGTGTAGGACGCCCTCCGACTAGATGGGATGACGATTTGCGAAAGACTGCTGGATGCGGCAAGCCGAAGACAGGCAAGCTGTGTTCACAACGAGTAGGTTCTACACTCATTCGTGTTAATTTATGCCTATTATGTTATCTTTCGTTTTATGTGTAACAACCAGTTTTGTGAACCAAATAATAAAAAAAGGACCCTATGGCGCTCATTAGGGGAGGCCTATGTCCAACAGTGGACTACTATAGGCTGATGGATGATGATGATTAGAATAGTTACCTACTCAAATAGGTACCTCTAAGGGATTACAGTTCTACCCACCATGTAATTTTGAAACCACAAATATCTAGCTCTATTAGCAGTTTTAATGAGTCATGTTACTTGAGCCTTCCCAGTTATCTAAATTTAATTAATAAACAGGGACACTACATAGATCAATGTGAGTAGGACAGGCGACAGCCGACGGACTCCTCCACAATTACAGTGTGAGTAGGACAGGCGACAACCGACGGACTCCTCCACAATTACAGAACCTCCGTCTAATCATTAAAGTCACCTATTAATTAAACCTATTCAATAACACTCGATAAACAAGAACAAATAAATTAATAATGTGGGTAGTAAGTTTACTCCGGGTTATTAGCACAGGCGCTCTAGGCCGTAGATCATATTTTAGGGTCCCATTCCACTCATCTTCGTCCAAGTTCTTTGTCCAACATTTGATCTAAGTTCTTGTATGGATGCCCATTCCACTCATCCAATATCTTTGTCCAGGATTCCTACATAAAGTGCGTAGTTAAAGGAAATAAACCACAGGCGACAATTTAACCCTTAATATTACTGTTTCCATGGGAAAGAACTAACCTGTATACGTTTTCATAGAAACAACGCGTGCGAAGCCGCGGGCAGAAATTGATATCCTAATCTTAGATCAAATATCGGTGTTGTTAGTAAATTGGATGAAGTCAACCAAGTTCTTTGATCAAATATTGGACAAAGATATTGGATGAGTGGAATGGGCACCTAACTCAAGATGCTCGACAGTAGACAATATAGAGGCGATAAGACGAGATAAATTTTGATTAATAGTGTTTTGTGACCGCCTTAAATCCATTATAGAAATTGATACTGTGATACAAGAAAATGGATATTATGTTATCTATTTTAATTATGTGACAGTAAAGCTTTATATATTTATTATGACTTCAGTAGGAACTAGGAAGAAGAAGGACACTCGCTAGAACTCTACAATTTGAAAAAAGAGTCTTGAAGTCTTGATGAGAGTCGATTCCTTTTTATTAATTTGATGTACATAATAAGGATTGTGTAGTGAATCTACAATAACCGAGTTATCAGAATCCAAACTCCACCATGAGTGTAGAACCGTTGTTATTAACATTAGCAAAGTAGACATTCGAGTTTTGTAACTTCATTGCTGCTGTTACTAAATAAACATGAATCCACCACAAATACGAACATCGCCATTGTTCGAACAGTTTAATGAAATAGCGCTCGGACCGGTAAGACCACCTCCATTGTGCACGTACAATGCCAGCCACCGGTTGTACTGTACGCGATGTACCCGTGCACTCCACTCGCGCACGTATCAATACGGCGACCTACTTGCGGGTTCTGCGCGCCTGGTACATTTGTCTAGCCGACCATCTAGGATCTGACTTTCTGACGGCTCTTGGGCTTTTAGGTAAATAGCGGACATGTTTTCTTGTTTCACTTGTTTGTTGATGTTTTTTGGTGTTTTCCCTTTGTATAGAGGGCTAGTTTTTAGCCGAGCGAAGAAGGAAGCTTTTGATAAGTATAACAACCATAACCTTAGATATTTATTATTTTCTCAATGAATACCAAATTAAGAATGATAATACGTTATTGATAAATTTTAATGAGGTTTGTTATGAACAGATTGTCTATTAGATAGGTTACTTGTTTGAGTATAAGTTTAGCGAACCATTTTTGAAATATTATTTACTATTTATACTTAATTGAATTATCAATGAATCGAGATAGCGCTAAGGAGTTCGTTGTCAGCATTCTGACATTCTGATTGCATGTCAATGCGTGTGCGCATGCAATAGGGTTGTGTCATGTCAATCACTGAAGAATTTGTCAAACATCTTAAAATTTCATCAATCATGGTTTTTGGGATTGTAAAACAAACTCAAGAAAATTAGCAATTTAATAGCAGATTCTGCAGTTGTTTTTCGAATTAAATGCAGGTAGCATTTAACTCTCGTCGCCAATTAATTAGCCGCCGTAATTCTAATTCTAGAACTATAAATACAAAATGTCAGCTGTAACAAACATCTAAATATACAAATTTTCATATTCGTTATTGTGATTTTGTACTTACATAACTTCCTGTAGAAATCGATTGGAACGGTCTCTGTTTGTTTAGTTACTAATTAGTCAAAATTTTAAAAGAAGAAAAATAATTAATTACCTTTTAATATGCTGCAAAGCATATAGTACATCTCTAATAGTTTAATCTTATCCTTCAATCTGCTAAATTTCTTCAGAGTGGCAACCCTGATCATAACGCATGGATGCGAATAAATTGACATAATCGGCGTAAGTGTTTTATTGAAGTTTTAACACTACGCTCAGTTGATAACTAGTTTTACTAAGTTTATTACATTGGATTGTTTTACAGCTTGATTGCAGCGTTTAGTTTAGCTTATGCTTTCAGTCACGCTTCGAACCTAACGGTAACATATAATATAACACTCATCGCACGATATTTTTTACTTAACTCTAGGTATCTTATTTGCCTTACACTGACTTGCGCGCTCTTCGAGCCACTACTGCACCACGACATGTGGCCCACTAGTGGCCCGCATCGCCAATAATAATTGTCCCTGTCTTTCTCGACCTCTGCCGGAACGAAGAAATGTAGAATGACCCGCGGGAACTTCATGCCTATTCATTTAATTTTCAAGGTAGAGTCTAGTCTACCTAGTTATGTAGTTTTACTTTTGGTGGCAACGTCCTAATACAAAGACACCTTTTTCCACTCACTAGCATCAGCTGTCTTCCTTTCAGTCTCTCAAGCGCATCGATAAAAAATGTCCGGCTTTGCCGGCCCCCCTTAGATTCACAATGCGCACGCCACAACCTTCAGTAGCAAAAGAGAAACATTTTGACATGTTAGGGAAGCTTTTCAACTAGTGTCATTTTAGCGTTCAGACAAAAAGCATGGGTAAGTGCTCGTACAAAAAATGCAAGAATCACTCGTCCAAAGTGCTGAAAAAGGATGGAATTTCTTATTTTCAGTAAGTTTATATATATTTCTTACCCGTATATTGAGATGTGAGTCATATACTTGTGAAATCAGCATAAAATATTGTTGTTTGGTTTGCCTATGTTAAAATATTAATTTTGTTCTAAATTGATAAATGGAGAGGCTATTTCTTCTAAATTTTTTTTTTCATTTTTAGTATGTATTAATATATTTTTCATAAAAATAAGTTTAATATTACTAGTTGATGATTTTTAAAATAACTAGTTGGCCCGCCCTAAAATTTCATTTGCGTAGACTCTCTAATAAAAGAAAGACTAGGTTCTTACCTAGGTAGGTAAGAACCTAGTCTTTCTACCAGAAGTATGAATTTATAAAACGTTTATTTTTTGTCCCGTAAAAAAAACTCGTGCAAAGCCGCAGACAGGAACCAGATCTTTTTAATCTAGAGTGCCTGCCTGAAATTGTATTTTAAGTTTAAATTGTTGTATGTCTGAAATGACCCTTTTGTATAAATACCTACTGTTGAGACACCAATTTATAGTTTCATCAATAAATGATTCGTTATCTTTACCTGAATTCTGTTAATTAATCCTTATAGAAAATAAACTGAGTAGGTAGGTATATAATTCTCAGGAAGGTACCTACCTACTTACAAAATAAAATAAAATGAATTCGACTCCACCAATCTCTTGTTCCGTATGGAAAAAACTTGTCAGGCTCTGCGCAAACTGTCTGCGTCAAAACAAAACGTAGACAATTTTTATTGACATTTTTGTAAGGCTCTAGGAATCTACGGGGGAGGCCGCGAACTACTTATTTTTGATCGAAGCTCAAGCGATATAAATATTTAAGCTCTTGTCTCTGAGTATATCGAGGCCCGTCCAGCACTAACCGACGGATTAAGCGCTAAACCAACAGATGTAACACTCACACACTCATTCATTATTCACTGCAGCAATCTGCTTTCGATGACCCCGCACCTACCATGTATCTATGAATGTTACTAGAGTTATGGTTATGAGTGACGATGCTCCGTCCTAGCCTGAATATGAGTTACAGGACGACGCGCGCGCCATCTAGTTAACTACGATGAGTGCGGCCTTTAATCACCTGTAATTATCGTTCTGGCTATTATTCAATCGGCGATGGTATTTGAACAGCTTTATCTTAATCAAGAAAAATAATAGTTTTAAATGAAAAGGTACGGTAAAGATAAGAATCGTAAAAAGTTTAAAGTATGGAGGTTTAACAATGGGGCTTTTGGCCACAAGGTGGAAAATAAAAAGCGAACTGTAGGTGGCATGCGGGTGGACAGTCGCCGCCATAAATCTCCCGCAGGACATTTGGTTTGGGTAGCCTTGGCCAAACCGTTAGGAAAATACATAAATAAGAGCGACCTTTGGGACGGGTCGAGTCGGCAATACAAAACCTGATCGGATTTTGTGGAGAATAAACAATAATGCTAAAAATTCGATTGGAAATTGTTTCAAATTATACTTAACTAGCGGGCCGCCCCGGCTTCGCGCGGGTAGATTCTATCGCCTATGCTCGTCAGAGATAATGTAGGATTCTAATGGGGAAATAATTTTTCAAATCGTTGTAGTAGTTTCGGAGCCTATTCAATTCAAACAAACAACTCTTTCCTCTTTATAATATTATTATTATAGTATTATAGATAAAGTAGTTGATAATTTTTACAAGGGGATCCCAATTTGAAAACAGAACATAACCGTTAATTTAATCATCATCATTTCTTTTTTGTTTAGTACTAGAGACTAAAGAACCTAAGTATTGTAAGTATTTAGAACGCAGCTGTCCAAAGATTTAAATTAAATCTTTGAGCTAATCTACTTCTTTTCACAAACCTAATACCGAATGTTGCAGTAAAATTACCGATTACCTACCTAAACTTGAATAATCTAGATGAAGCTGAACATAGAAACTTGAACATTTCAAACAGAAGGTAGGTTCGAATCCTTTATTAATGGTTCCGGACATTCGAGTACAAAAACCCTGTATAACCAGTAAATAAAACAGTTGTCGCTGTGTTTACAACAATGCTTCTCTACCTGACAATAATCCTATAAACCCGTCCTGTCCGTCTGACACGTGGTGGAGAGGCTGACGAGATGATCCCCAGACAACGAGTGATCCCTCAGATAGGGGTCTGATAAAACTGGAGGGATTAAAGTTGTAGCCAGAAATCGATGGGGATGTGTCTCTTCGCGGGTGCCTAATTTACCATTTTATAATTTTTCAGCTGGCTACTTTGCCGTGGTCAGCAATACACCCAGAGCGTCAATGCAGGCGGGTACGACACTAACTGAGGGAGGCCTTAATACCCAGATTGGTACGGTAAAACGCTAACAGTAATACGTTTTCTATAAATATATAGGTTTGCGAACAGGCAGTTCATGTTCATACTTCATCGTGCGCGATAACCTTTACTATAGGAGCTTTTATCTAATAGTAAACATTATTTTGAGAAAAGAACTTCAATTATTTCAATCACATATTCACGCACCCAGTGACAGTTGAACTCCTCTAGCAGTACCAAAAACACGAATATTCTCTCATCGGAGATCATTCATTCCATTCCGAAATGTAATCACCGTACTCGAGTAACATCATGTTGGATCGACAGCCACATGCCATCACGGAGCTACGAAAATATATCGCCTTACTGTAATGATACCCCTGAGACAGGGAATCGAACCCGCGCGGCTTTAGCACCTACGACCGCAGTGCGGTTGTAACTGCTCATTTAGGGCATTTCGGATTATTAAGTTCATAGTTTATTTTAAATCTAGTTTGGAAATGTTTTGTGGCCTAAGTATTTGGTTCTCCTCTAAGTTGGTTTGGTTCGCTTTGGCCACCGATGGCATGGATATAAAAGAATCGGTTCTTTCGATCGCATAATGTTGCTATGTGAAAGGAATCTCAAATAATATCATTCAAATTCGCCAAACAGAAAAAAGCTCATTCGATTTCTAGACTCAAAAATATTCCTTACAATAAATAAGTCTTTTTGGGCAAAGTCTAGAGTCATTGCCCTTAAATCGGCCGTCAATCATTGCGCCAGCCGCTTAGAAACTTGATGTAAAGCAACAACATAAAAGAACCAATCGTAACATTACTCCATTACGCTAGTTACCAGGAAGTACATACTACATTATTACCCCACGCGGCCGAATTAACAAATCGCAGTGTGCGGGCTGCAGCGCCCTTGAACCACTTCTGCGCGCGCGCATATCGGGCAATCAGGGCTGCCAGGAGTGGAAGCCTGGCTTGGCTGACTTAGTCGTCACTATTTTGATATAGTAATAAAATGACAATTTGATGAAAATACATGTTCTATTGCAAACAGGTGCAAACAAACAGACGTTGTTTGTTTTCTTTGACAGCGCCTGTAAGCTGACCTAAACGTGGCTTGCTTCATAGCAATCCATCCCTACGATAGCATAAGCTCGCCGTGCTGACACAGCGAGGACGGCAGGTACACCATAACTTTTAGTAACGTCTAGTCTAGAGATATATTTCTGTTCGTTTATTGTGTGAGTTAAAACTCGACAAAATTACCGATTGAACTGCCAGATAACGACTTATAAAGAGTTCCAGAAGCCCACAAATACAAGAACTTTTCAATTCTATACAACTTTCACAAAATCATAGGTTTTTGATCTATTCACTTATCTCTTAAACCCCTTCGTTCCTGAAACGCCCTCCTATCCACATTGGAGATAAAGATTGAACCATTAGATCTAAAACTTCGCAAGACGTTCATCCCTGGATCCCTATATGGACACTAATGGGAGAGCGCGTTTCACAACGCCGCCGGTCGACCAATTTAATACAGCACACTGTATTGTTGACTGTGGCTAGGACGTAGCCAGACTAGCCAGGGCTAGGGGCTAGCTTTACTTAACTGGGCTTATTCTTGTCTGGTCTTTCTTCTTCTTTCGTCTTTTTTCCAGTGTTCGTTTCATGGAAATGTTAAACTCATACCTATTCAGGAGAGGTAAGGGTAATTATCCACACATAATTTATCGGCCACATCGGCACTTGGCAAGATGTTTTGGAAGAGGATCTGTGAGGACCTTGTGCGCTTCAATCGGAGAACTGGCAGGGAACTGCGCAGGACACGGAAAATGGCGTCTTAACTAATCGGAGACCAAGACACACTTCGGGTCGCTGAACCATAGAAATAAGTAGGTACATCAGCACTTACCAGCAGCCAAGATTGTGGTCAAACAAACATCTAAATGTTGATTGACTGGTTAGTAATTGAAAAACACATAGGTCCATGAGATTACATCCTAAAAGGGACTGGCAAAGCTGTCAAGAGAGTAATGAAATACATTTTTAGGCTTTTGTAATTTTTTATCGAATTATGCTGAGAATTAAATAAAATATGAAATACAGCACAACACATTAGCGAAGCGAGCCCGAGGGACGAATGAAATGAGACAGAGACTTCTTATAGATAAGTTGTACTTTACTCAGTTATATGACTCAGGTTATTTCCTAATTTCCCTAGGTTCTTAGATTGTTGTAGCATGCTTAGTACTAAGGGAACAGATTAGCTAATGTAGGTAGGTACTAGTAAGTGTAGCTGCAGGTTATATTTGTTTGTTATATGTAGGTTCCTAGAAACCAATAACTATTATTGACCTAGCCAGATATGGCTATAGATAGTAAAGTATTACTTCTGTCTGATTGAAAAGCAATTTATGTGACTTTTGTTTTACGGCAATGACTCAAACCGTAAATTTATCGCCAATCAATAGCTTTGATGGATTCCCTGCCAGTCGGTGATAGGTAATAAATAGCGTGTTTGTTTGTTAGTACCTACAGATAAATAGATACAGTCTACCTAGTAGGTACTCGGTACTCTCTCCTCGTCTCAGGGTATATATCTTCCTGGCACAATGCAGTGTAGTATCTTGGGTGGTCCCATCCATAAAACTTGATAACGTGTATCATATTCATTTAATTTCAAAACTATAATGAAATAAATTTCTCAACGATTTCTTTTTTCATGATAATTTCATAATAGATATAGGTAATTAATATCCAATTTTGATGCTTCATAATTCCAAATTAATAACAAATCTTTTGCTACATCCTTTCTGCCCAAACTGATGTTTATTTAAAATCTGCTTGATTTCAACTTGAATAAAGGTAACTCAGTGCGCCGTTAGCCGTTGCTCTACTCGTATATGCATAATTGTTGCCGCGAAGGGTTGTTGTTGCTGTCCACAGTCCATTTTTGGCGAAATGTTATATCAGACAGTAATCACAACGACTAGTCTTGATTTTTGTGTCTAGTCTTGATTCTTGTATCTTAATTGGATCAATCCCGGAAAAGTCCCTAGTCTCGGCAGAGATTGTCTAGAATCTAGATTGTATAACGAGACATTTTATGTAATAGACGCACGTGCAGTAATCGGGCAGTTTCGTAACCGAGACCCTTCATATGCAATTACGTATACATATCTAGGAAGGATTAAATATAATTTTGTCCAACTCGTAACCTCACAAGATAATATAAAAACTTATTTTCGAGAAATCTTAGTGAAGTTTATAGAAGTGTATGTAATTGAAAATCCATCCAGAAAATATAATCTACCTACAGTTTACCTAATATTTTATTATTTATACATTATTGATGAGCGCCATAGAGGCATTAAAAAAAAAATTATGATAGGTATCACAAACTGTCCAATGGTTTTATTTTGAAAATTCCTTTGTTTAACTTTAACGTAATGATAAAATGAAATAGGTGGCAGCGCTGGTGTGCGTCGGGGAACCTCCGCCTTCATTTGCCGACTGAATATGAATGGAATTTGATACCTTTGAATATTCATCAGGCCATAATCATAATAAAATCAATTACCTACATACTATCTCGTCCTAATAAATACTGATAACTGGTAGCTATTACCAGCTGCAGTAAAGTACCGCCCACCAACGATCTAAATCAGCAGTCTCTTGCGCATTATCGAATTGTTTACAGAAATGCGACTCCTGCGCATACCGATCTAGGAATTGCAAATAGATCAAATTACCTTCGATCTATCTATACGCGAGCTAGCTTGGTGTTCCAATTCTATGAACTAGGATCTTAAGAAAGTTATATGCTTAGGTATAAGTAATACTTATGGGAGATTAATCTATTGCCTATACAATGCAATAAATATTGACTATGGACTATTGGAACGTCGTCCTGAAGGTTATTTGGTAGGTAGGTACAATATAAATTGCAAAATCGAAATCGAAAATATTTTTTGTAGTTTTTTCTTTTGTATAACATAGAAATAGATAAAAGTACCTATTTGCTTGTTATTCATCGGCAGTTGGGCAGCCAGTCGTAAACCACTTCGAATGCAGACTCGTGTTCTTGCGATTGATATTATTTTAAAATTCAAATCAGCTGGTTCTCCACCAACTACATGCCTGCAAACTTGTTTTTTTCTCGTTTTTAGGGTTACGTATCGGCGCCGGGAAACTAAACATAGAGCTAAGAGGAGTTGAATTAGTATCTTGCCTCTATTAATAAGACCACACTCTTTGAGTCAACAGGCATGATGACTGATTTTGAGACTATTCCGAGATGTTTTTCAACATCTTCTGAATGAAAAACAAATCATATTTCTGCAAAAAAAAAAAAAGGATTTTTGATGATAGAAATGCTATTTCAATTTCGCTCTAAAACGCGTCTGTTTATCAGCGATGCACAAACATCTGATGACACACAATGCACATAATATTGTTTATTCAATAGAATCTCTATATCAAAGAAAATAACAATCAAATAATAGAAGCAAATCAGAACTAGTATTTACAACATTGTCAAAAACAAAGAAAGCCATTGATTGAAGAAAGTCAGACTTTTGCCATGGTTATTCCTGTGGTTTTTCTGTGCCTGACTTATGTATTAAGGACTCAAGCAGCAAGCTTTGTATTTTCTGATTGGCGTTCAACGTGTCATGGCAGATTGCTGTATTTTGTAGTTTTATTTAATAAAAAAAAATCTCGATTAAAAATAAAAAAACATAATACATTTGTAATCTATGGTTCAGGTATAATTCGGTACCTAAATACATAATTTTGGTGATTTTTAGTTAATGTGCCACTTGATCACATTAAATCATCCCTATTCAAAACAAAACTCAAAGCGTTTTTTTATTACTGAAACTAAATTCAATTAACTTCGTAATGAATTGAATGTGCAGATAAACTAAGAACCTAGTATGTGTTACAAGAACACCAACGTTTCATCCCTTATTGAAGAACATCAGTGAGAGCGATTCCTAAAGACTTTTTAAAAGTGTAACCAAGAAAAGTGAAAAAAGTGGTCATCAAAAGTGCAGTAGGTACCTACTATGACTCACTCTTAGCCATATTCACTTTGCATTTAGCGGCCATAAGTTCCCACCGATAAGGTGCAGGTGGCAGATATGGCGCTACGCACATTTCCAAATATCATTTCAAATTGAATTATTTAACGACTGTATGGCCAACGACCGCAACACGGTCATTATTTTATTTATTTTTGTAATTTATGCGAATTGTTACAGCTCTTATACGACACGATATCTTGTTTGTATAAGTTATTCGTTTGGTAAATGTGCGTAGGTGCTTGTTGATGGAATTAAATTATCTATTTGTTTAGAAAGATGCGGTTTTGTTAATAAGGCTGCTATAGATTTTGTCGCGTGCTTACGAAAGTGAGCCTGTTTGTAAGGTAAATCCATTCATTGACCTGCTTTTAAAACTACTACGCTCACTCTTGTCTAATATTTAAAGCAGACTAGTTACTTTATCTAGTTAGTTATTTTATTTAAAATGGTAAATTTAATTGACCGATTATGGGCCGGCAGCAGTTACATAACTTCTACGTAAATGTTCTAGCAAAGCTGCTCATAACACTATTGCATGTTCTGCAGGAACAAACTTTTAATACCTGTATTTATATAAAATTTACCAACTTATAAAATGTACAACTCGTATGTACCAACTCAAAAAAAATTTTTAAAAAATAAATAAATATGCAGTTATTGTTTTCTTATAAATCGAGGGCATGACTCCTTTCACTACTTTTCCCTAACTCTCGTGGTTTCGGACTTGGCCATCACCGCCCTTCTCAAAAAACCACCCTGTATAGTAACAGAATAATTAAATGTTGTACAAAAAATTGCCTAAATGTCCAACGATAAAAAACCCTATACGAACGAAAATACGTACTTCTGTGGAAAATGTAGACGCATCTTCCAAAACTGTCATCGTTGTATCGCCGTCTGTACGGATCGTGTACCAGGCTCACAGCGCACAGCAGGAGATGCGTCGGAGTCGATACTTTATTCACAGATGTATTAATCGAGAGGCTTGCCTGGCCTGCCTTGCGTGTGAGCCTATTGTGTCTTTGTGGACACAGTATCGCGCGATACCTACGAGACTGGTTTCTGCACGCCATTTTGGATCAAGGAGGTTCTACAAAAATCAGGACTGAAGAACTTTCACCAAATATACACCTAAAAAAGCTGTCTCAGTTGGATCTTCTTACATCTTACTTGAGTGATAGGATACAAAGAGTTGATATTCATGGGAAACGGTCTTCGGGGTCTGTAGTTAGAATGGGTGTACCGCAGGGTTCTATCAAATATCAAAGTGCTTTATTTCCTTTAGACCTTACATCTTGGACACGTCATAAAAATTCAAATTACATAAGTAAAACTAGGAAATGAATTTATCACTTTGATTTTTTGTTCATTTCAATCTTTTTAAGGTAAAGTAAAGAAGCGAACCTTTACCTTGTTGAATGTTAGTTTTCGAATTGGAGCAAAAGTCGTCCCAAGTTTTTTATCTTCTAGGTAATCTGATATTTTGTAGTAAGTTGTACACTCATAAAAATATCAAAAGCTTCCCCAAAAATAGCGATATACATAATATAAACACTAAAAATAAAAATAAACTCGCTGTGCCCACAAGTCCACAAAATTCAAAAATTCAAAAAAATTCAAAATTCAATAACTTTATTTCTTTAGGCTTACAAAATAAGCACTTAGACAAGTCAAATTTTATACATAAACACAGCTTAATAAATAGTAATTATTATCAAATAAGAAACAAAATGTTATTGATTTTGTTCGCTTCAATTTTTTGTCCACTAGTGGAAGAAGCGAAAACGCAACACAACCAGGCTTAACAAGATTAATGTATCTTTTAGAGGGCAATGTATACGCTTCTACAACAAAACTCCTAGTGAGTTGCAAAATCTATCAATAAATAAATTTAAACAAATTGTCTAAACCTTTCTGTGCAAAAAGGCTTACTACAAAATATCAGATTAACAAGAAGATAAAAAAAGCTTGGGACGGGTTTTGTTTGCTCCAACTCGAAAAATAACAACTAACAGGCTAAAGTTTCTTAGTCGCTTCTTTACTTTAGTCTACATAACGAAGCGACAGAAATCAAAAGTACCACTTTATTTCCGTGTCAGTGTTTTATTTTAAGAATTTGACCTTTTCTAAGTGTACATTTTTGTATTTAAGGAATAAATAATTTTTGATTTGATTTGAGTTCCTTTATTTAGACAATAATGTTGGGTTGAGATGTGTTTTGTAAACGAACTTTTCTGTTAAAATTAAGTAGGACCTACTTGTACTTATAACTTAAAATAAAATCCTGCGATGTAAGCAAATATTTTTTTCTTTTCTTTCTCAAATAAAAAAATAATTTAAAATTATTAGTCTTCACATAGATTCACCTACCTTAGCAAATTTTATCTCAATCCTCATCAGTTAGGTACGTCAAAAAAAACATAAGTCAGGCAGTAACTTAGAGTGCCTCAAGCACGTTGTTGTAATGAACTGTCACAACACGACACTATAATCTATGGACACGGTGTATGAATGGTGTGGCGAAACCTAGGCGAAACCAGAGGCTATCCCTAGTGTAAGTTATCCTACCTAGCTTGAGTTGAGATCATAAACAGAGTCGAATAATGTGAGAATTTATTGGAATGTTTTAAATACCTACTAAAGGTTACTAAGTAACATTATTTCACCTGTGCTAAAGGTAAAAACTTTACATTTTGTAAAAATTCTCAAAGTTACTTTCAATATTACTAACTTTTAATTTTACTTTCAGTAGTAGAGATTTTCTTGCGGCAAAAAGGCTCAAACTAAAATAACCGTATAGTACTTAGGAAGGTACTTTTTATTTATTTTACACTGGCTAAATATACACTGGCTTTATTTAGCATTAAATACCTAATTACTAATAGCGTTTTGCGAGAAAGTATTTAACTACAATCTAGGGCTAGCACCTGTCGTGTTCAAATGGTAAATATGGCAAACTTAGGTACCTACTTATCTAGAAAAATTCACACCGGTTTATGAAGAAAAGATGGTGATTCGTTTTGTGGCCAGCGATCAAGCGTTTCCCGTTTAAGGCAATCGTTTCTGGTTTTAAAGGTCCTTATAATTTCCTTGGCTATGGAAGAATCTCGTCAAAAGCTTCAGTGCTCATAGCTTATCAGAGGCAGGTGCCGCGTTCTGCTGTTCCCAGAGTGCTTAGAATATAAATATTTTGTTGCCTGAGTTGCCTCAAATTACCTGAAAATCCAGGCTGCCACCTATTTACTGGAGCACAATCAGAACGGATTTACCGGAAGCCATGAAGAATGACTTGTTTTGGCTTCCTTTTTTACCTAACTTTTAGTAAAAACAATAAAAGCTCCAATTTATAATTTGAATTTCGAATTCGTTGAATGTCTTTTTGTAAACCGAATTTAAGCCGACGTTTAAGCAATAAAATAAAAAAACTATTATTTAACATTAGAAGAACTAGAGAGCTGTAATTTTTTGTACAATTCTTGTCATCAATTCTCAATGGAAGGCCTCTACCGGATGTAACTAAATTCTGATGTAATCCTTCTCATTATGCAGCCATTAATATCGTAGCCTAATCAAATATTCTAAACACAAACGATGTAAATCCTTGATTTGTATTCTTTAGATTTCTACTGCAAAATATTGAAAACGAGGCGCCATAAATATTATTTAAAGGATTTGCTTAAATAAAGTCTATCAAAATAGCTTGTATTTTTTATTAGTTAGTGATTAGATTGAAGATAGAACTCTAGAACTCTGTAGTGTTCATATTTCGTGAAGGTTATTTACCGATATTTTCCTCGCAGCGTCTATCTAAATATTTTTTATCTTAAAGCACACTTTTTATATTTTCACACTAAAACGTCATTTCGTATAGCATAAAATTGCAAATGAGTAATTTATAAGCGTAATTTATCACAACATTGGCCGTTAGCCGCATACTGATGCGCGTTTACGTGAAAACGTGTCCGTCAATTAGTTAGAATTCCCGCCACCGCGATAAGGAACACCTTGTATACGGTTTTATATCAGACATCGTTTTACGAACCGGCTAGAAAACCTCTATAAAAGTCTATTTGAAATTCACTGTCAAGAAAACTTGCTAGTGGGTAATTAAATGCCTACCTTAATAGTTTTCTTTAACGTGGCGTTTCTACAGTTATCTCAAAAGATGTTATACATATAAACAAGGTAAATACTTGCATGGTACATCTATTTTACTCGTAATTTCATAGTTCCTATTGTTTTAATAGGACTCCTATGCTAGTTTTTCAACTAGGTAATTATTTTTTTAAATTTCCCTCGAGCTATAAGAAGAAGGTTTTTGATACAAGTGCAAAGTGACGTAGGATACGTAGATATACCAACTGTTTATTTTATTACCATTTAAATCTAAAAGCAAAGTTCCACAAGGCTTGAATGATTCATGTCCATCGGAGCGATGCTTGACAGCTTATCCGTGTATTCGTGGTGTATTCTTATTTATTTATCGACGAATGCGCACGCCCTCTGAATATTTATACGGAACACTCGATTAGCACTAGGTAGTGTAGTGTACCTATTGTCTGGAGGAAATCGAGTGATTTGTAGGATTTGCAACAAGCTTGCGTATTGGTTTTATTGCTAAATATGATTTATTTTTGTACGTTTTATTGCGTTTAAATTATGTAAGTAGGACTTTTACATGTGATATGATATCCAAAAGCTCACGACAAAAAAATATTTATTTATTTTTAATTATTTATCCATAGGTACCTAAGTAATACTATTTTTACAGGGGGAAAATATTGTAACATGTAATATATTCACATCAGATTTTCCTGTCAAACGACGCAAAAAGCCACCAATCGAAGCCAATAGAACCAAACTCAAGCGGAATGTGCATTCGAATCCAATCTGTCGCGGCTCGGTGCGTGAAACGAGCGAGCGACAAACCGTCGCTCGTCGTCGTAACGTCGGTCGTCGTCGCGTGTCGTTCCTGCAAGACTACACCTTAATGTGCGCGCCATTCATTCCATTTTCGAAATTCGAATCGAATCCAATAAAATGTACCGAAAATTTTAAAAAGTATTAATTTCACGTCTCTGTAGCCGCCGAAAATTCTGTGTGCAGCGCGGGACGATATTATTCCCGGTTATTTAATCACGCCGTGTCGAAACAGTAGGAAAGCTCACTGATCATGGATATTATACCATCACTAGGATTCCGGATTCAAGATACCATCACGGTGCGCGTTATGGCCCAGTGCAGTGCAGCCTGCCTGCAGTAATTGATGTATTACCTACCGGCGGAATGGCGCGGGCCGGGGCTGCATAATTACAGTATTCATTACTTCATTACAGCTACTAGCCGCTGCAATTTGCGAGGAATTGATGGACGACGGTTGTACCTACCTAGAACAGTGTAGTAACAAGCTATGCAGTAGGTAAACTAGTCGAGATGTTTGTCCGCGCGTCTGTTTGCGCAGTCGCACTCGAATCAACTGAACAAACACCACCTTACTTACTGGATACTTTTCCAATTCGACGCCATGTTCGAATTATATTGGTTTTTTTGATTTGTAAGTTTCTTTTCGTTACATAATACCTACTACTTATTTTTGTTTTTTTCACTTTATATTATTTATGTTGACATGTCAGAAAAATAATAATTAGGTAGGTATTATTTTTTCTATATTATTGTTGATATAAGGTGCCCATTCCACTCATCCAGTATCTTTGTCCAATGTACCTACCTACATTTGATCAAAGAACTTGGATGACTTCATCCCATTTACCAGCAACACCGATATTTGATCAAACATTTGGATACTAGTATGCCTACTAGTTTGCACTGCCCGCGGCTTCGCACGCCTTGTTTCTATGAAAACGTATACAGGTGAATTCATTCCAATGAAAACTGATATTTTATGGGATAAATTATAGTCTGTGGTCGGTGTTACCTGAGCACCTGTGCAAATTTTCAACCCGACCTGTTGAGAAGTTTTGGCATAAAAAAGTAACAATCATTCATCTATCCATCCAAACATTCGCATTTTTGATATTAGTGTGATGTGATTTAATTTCATTTTAAATAAACTACGCAAATTACTTAGGAATCTTGGACAAAGTATTGGATGAGTGGAATGGGCATCCATCCAAGAAATTTGATCAAATATTGGACAAAGAACTTGGATAAAGATATTGATGAGTGGAAAAGGACCCTAAGCATAGGTGCACAAGCGCAACTAGCCAAAGGAGGACAGAGACAGTCATGAAGTCGGAATTTATGTCAACGGCAACAAGTTTATATTGGCCAATGAATTATTTAAATAAATTATTTATACAAGCTAAATTATTTATATTTTATTTAAATGAGTTATACCTAGGTAGTCCGCGATTATTCTGTATGAAGTTGTAAACATGTCTTGGTATTCACTAGGCAACTCTAAAACGACGAAAAATTATTCAAATATTACATTAGATTGAGAAAGAATTTTGAATTTAATAAGATGAAATGAAATAGAAAGGATTCGACTACTTTTATGAGCAATTATTTATTTGGAGGAAGGCGTGTCCTCGCACTTTTAATCGATCAGCATTTTAGTAGCAATTAAATATATCCTGCCGAAATCGAAAATTTCTGGGATATTATTAAAAAGTTTTCGTAGAGTTAAATATATGTTTAAATACCATTTGTCTAATTTAAGTAAGATGTAGGTACCTATGATAGTAGAGTAGTACCTATGATATAGGTATTAAAGGGTATTTATTATCGAGTATTTATCGCGTACCTTTTGTTTTATTTTCCCCAACGTACGCGATAAATACCCGATAAATAATCTACTTATAATAATATAAGGAGGAAAGATCTGTTTGTTTGTTTGAATTGAATAGGCTCCGAAACTACTGGACCGATTTCAACAATTATTTTTCCATTAGAATCCTATTTATCCCTGATAGGCGATAGAATATACCCGTGCGAAGCCGCGGCCGACCGCTGCTGGCGCTGGTCTAACAAATCGCGAAAGTTTAAAAAGGTATAGGTACTTTAAAGGTTAAATCAACAGTGCTTTTAATTTTTTGCAATAATATCTACATCTCATTATTGAGCATAGAGCTGCAAGATTAATGTCCCTGGCACACGAGGACAGTGTCCGGTCGAGCAAGCGAACACTTTATTGAGCATAGAGCTGCAAGATTAATGTCCCTGGCACACGAGGACAGTGTCCGGTCGAGCAAGCGAACACTTTATTGAGCATAGAGCTGCAAGATTAATGTCCCTGGCACACGAGGACAGTGTCCGGTCGAGCAAGCGAACACTTTATTGAGCATAGAGCTGCAAGATTAATGTCCCTGGCACACGAGGACAGTGTCCGGTCGAGCAAGCGAACACTTTATTGAGCATAGAGCTGCAAGATTAATGTCCCTGGCACACGAGGACAGTGTCCGGTCGAGCAAGCGAACACTTTATTGAGCATAGAGCTGCAAGATTAATGTCCCTGGCACACGAGGACAGTGTCCGGTCGAGCAAGCGAACACTTTATTGAGCATAGAGCTGCAAGATTAATGTCCCTGGCGCACGAGGACAGTGTCCGGTCGAGCAAGCGAACACTTTATTGAGCATAGAGCTGCAAGGTTAATGTCCCTGGCGCATGAGGACAGTGTCCGGTCGAGCAAGCGAACACTTTATTGAGCATAGAGCTGCAAGATTAATGTCCCTGGCGCACGAGGACAGTGTCCGGTCGAGCAAGCGAACACTTTATTGAGCATAGAGCTGCAAGATTAATGTCCCTGGCACACGAGGACAGTGTCCGGTCGAGCAAGCGAACACTTTATTGAGCATAGAGCTGCAAGATTAATGTCCCTGGCGCACGAGGACAGTGTCCGGTCGAGCAAGCGAATACTTTATTGAGCATAGAGCTGCAAGATTAATGTCCCTGGCGCACGAGGACAGTGTCCGGTCGAGCAAGCGAACACTTTATTGAGCATAGAGCTGCAAGATTAATGTCCCTGGCGCACGAGGACAGTGTCCGGTCGAGCAAGCGAACACTTTATTGAGCATAGAGCTGCAAGGTTAATGTCCCTGGCGCACGAGGACAGTGTCCGGTCGCGCAAGCGAACACTTTATTGGCCCGTGCTGCTTATTGCAGTGTCATTCGTCATTTGTTTTGTATCGATTTATAAGGCTTTGGGCTTGGCGAACAAATAGTTCGGGTAAGCTTTTAAATAGTAGTAAAATACAACAATGTTAGGTAGATATTTGGTATCCATCCGCGCAAAATAACTCCAGGATAAGCTTAGATAGCTTATTCTCATAAAACTACTAATAAAACGAATTGGCTATGGGAAAAAGTTAGGTCGGTACCTAGAATCAGTGAATGGTTGTGTTGAGGGACCTCATGAACACGCCATAACGATCAGTATTCCTCTCGTCAATGCCGGACGTGAGCAGAGTAGCTGATCGGGTAAATCGGGATTTGGCGACCAATCCACTGTTTACCCCCATGCGCTCAGTGATTTAGCCCTTCCTGCTTAGTCGATGAATGATAGATGGCCAGTTCAAATGTAAAATTGGCTTAAACGGCTCAGGAAATATCCAGGAAGGTAATGTTACCTCTCACGATTTCAAAACATCAACAGTGGGTGCTAATCAAATACTAAATCACTAAACAACGAACACGAATAAAATCTTTATAGTGTTGTCATAAACTCATGCGGTAAACCCATTACAGACATAAAGCGTAGGCACACTTTCAAACCGAGAAGAAATTCCCATGTTTGAAATTATATTCAACTGTTTTCATTGCGTTTTTATATTGTATTTTGCAAGTTGAGTGCTGCCAACCATTTTATTCCGCCCCTAAAGTATTGAGTTATTTTCAAAATTGAGTGGTGTACAATAAACGTTCGAAATTCCGAGCGGAATGTCCAAACGGTCTTCAAAAGTGTCGCGAATGCTGCCAGCTCCAGTGATAGTGTTCGACCGCTGTCAATTTGAAATACGAGTGTCGTCCGAAGAGGTTTTATTGAAACGTCGTCGGTGGCAGCGGGTTCCACCGCGCAGGTCGTTTTCTGTTTCTTGCTCAATACAAAAGCTCAGCGAGCGTTGTTGACTTAGGAAGTGTCCGGGAGATAGGGACCACCTACGCTTGGCGACTGTATCTATAAAGTGGCTGCTTGCTGCCTTCAAAAGGAAAATAATGGCGTCGCTCTGCATCTATATCTAGGTATAACGAGCCAGATCGAATCTCATGCGGCGGTACTGGCTTATTTTATGATCGAACGATGCGTTATTGTGAAACATGATATTGGAGATATAAACTGAATAATATTTCGAGTTGAATAACGTTGAATGTCAGAATTTATGTGGGACTTGCTGTAAGACAACATTTAGAGTCCGAGAAAAGGCATATTTATTTCGATTTTTTTTCAAGTAGCGCACAGCACCTGAACTGTTGACAAAGTAGGGTAGGTATAAGTACAGGTGTAGATTTGGAAAGATAGGTCTAAATATTGAGTGTTGATTAACCTACCAACCAAAAACTTAAACTTAGGGGGGGGGGGGGACCTAACATGTAGTGTAGGTTATACCTTGCTCAATCAATACAACATTGTCCAGCCGAACAAAATGCATTTAGTAAGTTGAATTCTCTTATCGATTACTCGTTTAAATCGAACGTGTCGCGAGTTCGTGACAGATTCGTAATCGATTACGCTCCATTCGTGCGCTCCCGATTCAGTAATTGGAACGAAAACAGCGCACACCCGCGACAAATATCTTGAGTAAGACGCGCGGACGCGTGTTCGCTTTTTATTTTGCTTTTTCGAGATGCGAGGGACACGACTCGTTAGGGCGCCGTCGTCGTCAGTGCCTGTCACCATCACGGCATCTCCTCATTACTCGGGAGATTGATGCAGAACGCCTCACAACACTGACTTCGTTCCTGAAATAACCTCACATTTGTCAAAACAATATGCGCACTCGAATCAAGAGTTATGAAATGTAGAGTCCTCATGGTTGCGACGCAACAGGTGCACTCGTAACGCGACATTTGGGACCCTAGAGATGAATGTGCTGGAGAGGTTAAAAAGACGGGAGTCGACAAAAAAGAAATAGCTTTCGTAGAAACAGTCGCGAGGACGTGAGATATTTGTAGTGATAATATTAGTTGTCGAGCATTTGCGTTTCCCTGAAGCGTCGCGCCTGGGAGCCGCTAACCCGCCGTCGTCGGTGACATATTCATTACTAATAGACGGAGATATCCTTCCTTCAGCCGAATTTAGAACACGCATGTGTTTCGGATGATTTGCGCCGTGATTTGATTTTTTAATAAGGTCTAAAATATTCCTCAAATTGTAATTTCACGCTTAGGTAGCTACTGGTAGGGAACCTAGCTATTTATCTCTGATCAAGATCATGAGCTAACTTTAAGGTAACATAACTTTAATTTTTTTATGTTAGAGCATTTCTACCCAAGAAATCAATCCTCGATCAAGTCATATAAGGTTCATAATAAATGAAACATTAAACACCTTCGTGTCCAAAAGCCCCAAAAATGTATGGGTTGCCAAAAAATACACAAAACCAATGTCCCGCTTCGGCCGATTGTCAGCCAAATTGATAGTCCTACCTACAAACTAGCAAAACATCTAACGAAGATTCTATCGCCGCTTCGTGGTTCGACCGACTCGTTCGTGAGAGATTCCTACCATTTCATTAGTCAACTGAAAGACCTTAAGTTGAATGATGATGAAACCATGGTCAGTTTTGATGTAGAGAGTCTATATACCAGCTTACCAATACAAGAATGCATCGAAATCGTCAAAAGAAAGCTAACAGAAAAAGACTTACCAATAGAATATGCGGACCTATTAGAACATTGTCTCACCAGTGGTTACTTAATGTGGGATAATGACTTCTATAATCAGATCGACGGTATTGCTATGGGTTCACCAGTCTCTCCAGTAGTCGCCGATATTTTCATGGAAGACTTTGAGGAGAAAGCCCTGCTTAGTGCTCCGGTAGCACCGAAGATCTACAAAAGGTACGTTGATGACACCTTTGTAATATTACCAAAAAATAAAGTAACTGAATTTCTTTCCCATTTAAATTCCATCCACTCTAAAATAAAATTTACAATAGAAATTGAGAAAAACAATAAATTAGCTTTCTTAGACACTTTAATAATAAAAAACCTGGATAAATCACTTGGACATTCAGTTTATAGAAAACCAACCCATACAGATAGGTACCTCAATGGTGATTCTCATCACCACCCATGTCAGTTAGCTACTGTTGGTAAATCTTTATTACAGAGAGCCCACGGCATCTGTGACGAGCAACATCTAGCAGGAGAGCTGAAGCACATCCATGAAGTTCTCCGGAGTAATAAACTTCAAACTCCACGCCATCCTCACAGAAGCCGCCCAAAGCCACACACAGTTGAGCGAGCGCCAGCTATCCTTCCTTACATCAAGGGAATCACGGACAAAATTGAAGGAATCCTAAAACGAGCTTCGATTAAATCTTATTTCAAGCCGCACAAGAAGATTCAACAATTTCTAAGACCAGTCAAGTGTAAAGTCCCCTTTGAAGATGCTGGTGTTTATAAAATTGACTGTGAATGTGGCTCATGTTACATAGGGCAAACAAAAAGAAGTATAGCCACTCGATTAAAAGAGCACATAGCTGACGTCAAACACAAACGGTCGTCAAAGTCTGTAGTCTATGAACATTCACTGGACGCCGGTCATTTTCTTCGCTTCGACAAAGTTCAAATACTAGCTAGAGAAAACCGTTTCATTCCTAGAATGCTCCGAGAAGCAATTGAAATTCAAAAACATCCGAATAATTTCAATAGAGAAGATGGTTGGAGAGTACCTGCCGCTTGGGATCCAGTCCTACATCGAGTCAGGTCCCACACCCAGCAATCCATAGCTACAACCCATCAAGACACTGTTAGTGATTACTGCGTACATACGGAACGTTATAATTAAAGTTGTATAATTGACGGTAGATATGTAAAATTCAAATTACTTGTAAAGACAAATGTCACCTCAGTCTGCCTGTGACCATGGAAGCTGAAAAGCCTCCGAAACGTCAGGTTATAAACAAATATAAAATATACGCGATCAATCCGGTAGAAACATTAAAGTTAACATTATCCTTGAAAAAAGATTCTTTGTTTTTAAGTTGTACTTCGAATCTTATAGCTGGCAATACCAATAAAACTTTGTTGAAAAAGTTTCACTCTCAGCTCATAATATTTTGCTAAAGCCATTAAGATCTTTTCACAGCGTTTTGCCAATTGCTTGTCTCTATTCATTACGTCTTTCCGAAGAAATTGAATTGTTAAAATGAGCAACAATGGAGGAAACGATTCATCACGATTGACAGGTAAAATGTTTACCCGAGGACAATTTGAGCTAAAAGCCCATGGCGAATTCCTTCATAAAACGAGAGGTGTCGTGCCTTATCTCCTCGCCCCATGAAATTGACTTTGTCACTGGCCATAAATCTCCTCAAAATGCCAGCAAAAAGTGGCATCGGGATGCGCTCAGCCGACGGATGTTTACACAACAAGAGGCGTCCACAATAATGACTCACTTTTTGCAAATTTCTACAGAAATGTTTCGGAGTTGTGGACTCACGCGTTCCGGGCCCATTGTGTCGGTTTATAGTTGCGAACTCGAGACCAAGTTGTCAAAACTTTCATTCAAACTTAAACATTTAAACAATTGCGATTGTGGTGAATAAAACTGAGACTTTAACGAATTTATAGCAAACAATATTTACGAACGAATATTTACTGCCAGGAGTGTTTGATAATATAGGAAAAATATGACGTTTTTCAGCTTGGCAAGGTGAGACGTTTTCCTTACGGCTCTGGAGGGGTGCCAGTAAAGTAGTTTAAAAGCTAACTTTCTGGGAGTGTTGGAAGGCCATAACTCGTGGGCCGGATGGCAATAAACGTCACGAGGACGCGCTACCAGCACTATCAATCCCGTTTGCATCCTATCGAGCGTCTCCATCGGTCGCCATTTTGACTCAGCGTCGTGCGCGCCAAAAAGACAGTGTTGCTATACGAGAAAGAAATAAAAAAGTAGGAATGTCTGGTTTCTGGATAAAAAATCAGTGCCGTATGGCAGGCGCGGGCGTGCTCTGCGGTCGTTTGTTTAAGGTCGTTTTACTGCGTCTCGTAGGCAGCTCGGATTATACGGCTAGTTTTATGCTCAGCAGTAATTTAAATTATTAATGGCTATGATTTGCGACCGCCGCGCCGTGAGAGTCCACAATGGACTCTGTGATTTATGGAGCTGTTTTTGAGTGGAAATCATTCACCTACTTAATTTACGAGGTCTTGACTTGACATAATTGAGGATGTTAGGTAAAGGTATTAAATGCATGCTCGGAATAGGTACCTTCTTCATACCTGACGACGATGCAGCGCTTTTATATGAGAAATCTAACTAAATAAATATACAAAGCATGCATTTTGACTAGTTCTTAACATTTCATTAAAAGATTTGAAACTCTGTCCAATATAGAGCCATTTACGTCATAATCCTGTATCTACAAAGCCAATATCTTATTTTCAGCGTCTCATAAAACAAACACTGACAATCGACCGTCTAAAAATATCACAGAACATGTCTCCGATGATTTATTTCACGCAATGTTTATGTTAGCAGGACGTGGTGGCGTCTGTTCGTTTTCGTTTACATTATCTACCACATTCATCAACTACCCTCCTTTTACAACCGACTAAGATTCAATATCATTTAACTCGTTAAAAGTAGCTGGCAAACTTATTGCTGCGGTTTTTTATCTATCTTTGTCAGTGTTTTTGAAGGAAGTTCAAGTTTTTGAGTTGTTGATCCATGTTGGTAACACAGTGGTGTGGGTGTGGACAATAGGTGTGGGTAGGCACCGGCGCAGGCGCAGCCTTGCGACTCACCTCGCTTTACGATGCAGGTATACTCGTTGATATAAGTCAATCTGGACACTTATTTACACATCTATCATATGCATATCATACCTAAGAAATATTTTATCTGTGTGTAACCTACCTAACCTTGACTAATAATGTTAGTGGAACGAATTTTTCATCGACATATTTCGATAGGTATACCTAGTCACAGTTAGTGAAGGTAAAACTTTCAACCATCACTATGCAACAAGCCAACATTGATAAGTTCGTGATGTTGACTGTATCATACATTATACATGCTGATCTCGTGGCTGATAATAATTATGATTTTATGAAGCATTTCTGCCACCTCGTTAGTGTTGGATTGCTACAAGTGTAATCTTCAACCTACAACCGAGTTTATGCTTACCTTACCAGCTTTAAGAATTATTGGTACGCCTTCTATCTGAATTGAAACCTATCTGAAGCCGACTGTTTAGATAGATAATTAAATCATATACTTATGCTACATTATTTTTCATTCACATAGATATTTATAGTCTTATGGACATAGGTAATATTAATTTTGAAATTTACGAAATAAATGGGCGATTGATACGAAAAAAAAATTGTATAAAATCTAGTAAAGTTAGTACAATAATAGTTACTTTTAGTGTGCCAAGTTTTACTAGACATAAATGTTGCCACCTAATGAAGCAGAGCTTAGTTGTTTTGTGTTTTTGTGAATGGTTTGTCCAAGACACTGAGTTATTTCCGTTTTTATCAAAAATCTTAAAGTTCACAAATTATAAGTATTTTGTTGCCTTTTAAAGTTAATTGAGTAATCTTGCTTTTATAAGAAACTAAAATCAATAGACCGTAAATTCTTTAAAAAATATGTTTGTAACAATATAAAGCATGGGCTCGTATCATGTGGGTGGCACGACTGGCATCGTAAACTATTTGTTAAAAAGTTAAACATCTTGAAATGTCACTGTCACACGCCCCCTTGGGAAACTGATTGTCATTGTGGTTATGCTACTACGGAACTAAGATCGAAGGTCGAACTCATCTCGAAATCACATTGACTCGTTTCGTCGAACGGCAGTCAATGTTTTTAGGAACGCTGTTTTGAAGAAAATAATTGTTTAAAAGAAAGACAATCTATTTGAATATCCTTCATTATGTTAATTCATTCTACAGTTTTATTTAACGTTACTGTGACCGTTATTGTTGACATTTTGTAGGTTAATAGTGAGCCCACTTCTTCGCGAGCGTTATTTCTGTGGAATCGTTTAATTAAAAGTTATCCGGGAACTGATTTAAGGGACGCAAATAAGCCTAACATCTTGCATAATTTCGGGCCATTCAGGAGTTTTGGCGTGAAGAAGAAGGTAACAAACATCCATCTATCTATCCATCCAAAGTTGTGATGCGTCATCGTATCGGTAGTGTGATGTGATGAGACAGTTCGCAAGTATTTATAACACGTAGGCTCGCAGAGGTAAAAGCCACCTAAATGATTCTCAAATGGAATCGAATAGCGAAATGTTGATCGTACTAACACTACACTACACATCCCGTACACATTCGTTACTTTTAACATTAACGGCCCGAAGCCCGCATCCTAAAACAAAATACAAAATGTCTGCGGCCGCGCGTTTGTTTACCTTGTCCAAAAACGCATTCGTCATGCCCCTCCAGAATAAACCATTGGGTTCAGGACCAGGCCCAAAGCTCGGAGACATCACGTGGATACAGCTCGGATTGGTATGAACGAAAAGCATGGAAAGTGTCAAGGTGAATTCTGTAGACTTTTGAGCCTATTTTTGATCAAGAATCACAATCTCTTTATTTCCATAAATACAATAAATTTACCTACACTTAGTAGGTAAATTTTTTAAAATTGAACACTGACACTAGGAAATAAAGTGGTACTTTTGTTTTTCTGTCGCTTCGGCATGCAGAGGAAAGTAAAAAAGCGACGAAGAAACCTGACGTAGGACGTTTGTGATTCAATTTGTTTTTCCAGTTTTGCTACCTACCTACTCTACTAAAAGTGTGTATTATGAGTTTGTACTCTTTATTATAAACATGAATCAGTCGGAAACCCATTTCAATTTTGTTATACCCACTTACTTATGTATTAAGTTGATAAGTACAGCAATCTATAAGGAATACTTCAGAAGCTTTAAGCTCTGTGCTCTATCGTACTCTATGGCTCTGAGCACCCGTCAGCTCGAGCAGAAAGACATGTTTAGTATTGTTAATAGTTATTTGTGATAATCAGCCGTCACAATCGATGTCATACTCGTTCCCTGAGAAAGGGTTGTTTGTTTGTTTGCCGCCATTCTTGTAGCAGCCGGTTTTATACGTTTTGGAACTATCGATCAACGATCCTGATTGTTTCTCAATATAATACAAAAAGTGTCGTAAAATTCAAGCTATTTTACGGATTTTTAAACGTGCTAGTAATAAAGCATAGGTACCTAAAGAGACTTCTGTGTTTAGCTTAATAACTAATTTATAGGTTTTTTATAGGGATTCTGTAAATGAAACTTTATTGGTTATCAGTAGGTATTTGATTACGAAAAATCAATTGAAATGAGATAGAATCCTATAAAATAAGAAGGAAAATAGGTATTGTATTACATGATCCCGGTTATTCAGTGATTCACATTTTCTGTCCTTTATTTAACGTTGTCTGTTGTTTATGATTGTGTCCTACCACTCTGACAAATAGGTTATAGTATCGAAATGGATAAAATTAGTTATGGCACCAATTAGAGACTTTATCCAAGGAATTCGTTCTGGTCATAAGAGTGAATTTACGGCGACGTTAAATTTAATGTAAAGTGGTCTATGCAAATATTGAAATATTGCCGATAATCAGGGTACCTACCTAGTACCTAGTCGTAAATTTGGGCTCGTTGAGGAGCAAGAGTCATTAATATCATTATAATGGCGCACCTTGGAGGGACGCGAGAATGACGGACGACATCGGACCACCCTGTTATTATTTACTATAGAAACTCATTCACAAATTTATTCATTAAAAGTTGCAGTAGTACTAGAACAACTAGCTAAATATATCTTTATGACTTCTTTACTCTAGCTTGGAATTCATGAAACAATGAGAATGAAAAAACACTCTATTTCTTATTTAGTTTTAAAATTATCTGACATTTTCTCAATGTGTTAACCTAATGTTTTGAGAAAATAAGTTTATTTGATTCGGATTTAGTTGGTTCAGTAGGTAAGTAAGTATTTAGCTGATTGATGCTATCATGGTCTTTTCTCTTCAATGTGTTGCAACACCAGATTCCACTCAAATATTGCTTTTGACTGATATGATAACTAATTTTATTCTCGACACATTATTATGACCTACAAAGAACCTACATTAAGATTAACACAATCAACACAAAACCGATAACCTAAGCTACAATTTATAGATGTTAACTTATTAGCTGTTTATTTTTGTATGCAATTGACCCGGAACACTGATTAGATAAACTTGTTTTATTTCGGGTTAAGAACGAGTTTTAAGCGTAGTTGATAAGTTCTACAGCCATAGTTGAAATAACTGGCTAATTACGAGTATCTCGGTGTGGTTGTAGCGTTTTCATAATTACGAGTATCACGGTGGTATAAAATTATCATCGATTGAAAGTGAGTCATAGTTATTCGATCGAGAACGTATGGTACCGAACTCTATTAGTTTTGCAGAATTTAATTTGTATGCAAATGAAAGACGCGGCATCACCGAGATGTTATTAATTTGCCTTCGCGAAGGTCTTACACAGCCATTGATTGCTTTATTTGCATCGTCGTTTAGAGTTTGTGTGTTTATTTTGTTACGCCATACCTACCTAGCCCCACCCACACTTCGATCATTATCATACAAATTCCTTCTAACCGCTGAAAGCATCGCAAAACTTTTAGTACTACTTACAATTTTATGATTCCTGTTGGTGTCAGTCGACCTGCAACAGAATAGGTTTTATTAGTTATTTATATTGTAGGATATAAAGGTTTGTTGTATAACAAATTAAAATCCATGTGATATCTTGTGAAAGTCATTTGGATCAATCCCGTTGTCTCGGGAGTCTGGGAGAGGTATCATTTCTAAAAGCCCCTTTTTTCCACAACAGCTGCCTCACAGTGGGACATCGTTTTTTCGACCATAAATATCAATTCTCACAATCCGACTTGCATTTGTATTTATTTAGGGCTGCGTTGCGGCGCGGCGCAGGCACGCTCTGGAGACGCTTCCTTTTCCTTTTGCTAAATTCTTTTGTGACTTTATGAATGAGTAATTAATGGCGTAATTTCCCCAGGTGTCTAATTTCACGTTTAATGTCAAAGTATTTTAAGCTGGTCTGCTATGGTTGGATCCTATCAGTACCTAATATTTTTTCGAACGTTTACTGTTATTAAATTGCTGTTATTATTATTATGTAACAAGCTTGGCATGTGGGTATACAATATTCTTGAATCTTGTGTTGGTACATATACCTACTGCAGTTGGCAGGAAAGCATAATCAATTCACGCTTGTATTAATGGATGATGGTGTGGACGCCATCAAAGGATTACCTGATATCCACAGGCAATGTTTGGCTTCACAAGAGAATTGTGTATAAACATGTTAACTGGCTCAGCACACGTGCGATTTCATTTTGTTTTGTTTTCCGTCCACAGCCATCTTGAAATGGCGCGGAAACGCTAAATGGCGGACAAAAGCGGATGTTCGTAGAAATTTCAATATTAATGACTTACCTAATAGTTAAAGTTTAACTGCCAGTCGAATGGTAAGTAATTGTTGTAATGGCTTTGGATCCAAATTGAATGGTTCCGAGCATTCAGATCTAGAAATTATGGAGCGATCTGATCAATGGTTTGAGTTATGGATTAAATTGAGCGGTCGCGAGGAGCTTTAGACGAGCTTTTATTTAACTTCCTCTGTCAGTTTGTGTTGGACAAATGTTGCAACTGAATGGTAGACCAATCCTCAACCGATTGAGCTGAAACTTAGCATACTTACATGCTTTAAGTTACGAGTAGTTCAGTGACAATGCAATGGTACCATTGAGCTGGTCTGATGATGGAGACAGAAGGTTTATAATATTATGTGGGGGAAACCAAGAAATGCAAATGAATTGAGACTAGTTATTTATTTTGACGAGACCTGAAATTACAGAGTTGGTGTATTTATAATCTGGATGGATTTGTTTTGTAGTTGCTTACCCCTTCTCGATTTGCGTGACTTAAATCATGTATCTGGTGGGAGGGCGCCGCCTCGCCTGACCCGACTGCTGATAACAAGCAGACGTCGTTCAGCAAACACAGGACACCTATGTAATCTAGAATGGCCCCGAGATAAAAACGCAGCTCAAAAAACTATTGATAGCGCTCTGAATAAGAACGCTCGATCTTGTTATGAATGGAAAAGTTGAAAATAATAACTGTATCTTGTACCTACAATATATAGAAAAAAATAATTGTTTGATTTAACTAAAATCGACTTGAAATTCCTTAGTATTTAGACTGTGGTTTAAGTTTTTCGGGACAAATATTTATCCCTCGGCCTCGGGGATACATGTCTATGGGACCGCCTCGAGATCATTTCCCATTAAATAAAGTAACAATTTTCCAAATCCTCCATTATTTAAACAGCCGAACGTAAAACCTCCTCCTCTTTTGTATTTCGACGGTTAACAAACCAGTTAGTAGGTACTGCATTAAACATGATAGGCCAATGAAGTCTTATAGTTACGTTAGCTAGTTCATCTCAATGAAACATGAGATGGATAGATTATATCTTATTGAGATAATCACTTTTCACCTCCCCACCTTTGATCACGATCACATTTCATTAGATACCTACTATCATTAATTAACGGTACAACTGATGTAGGGTCCCATCGGGCCCTAACTCAATCGTAAATTCATGTGACAAACATCGATAAATATGAAGGGACTTTCTGATAATTTTATTTATGCTCAAATTCTAGGATTTGTCTACGAGGTTAGCAATGAATCGTACAGTCACCTCGTTCCACTCAAACTCATTAAGTTATCTGTTAAATGAGCGTCGTAATGCACACCCCGACCTGTGCGGATCACATACACCGGACTCCATACATCCATCATTCGCCAAACTTCATCGTTCATTAACTCCGGGGAAAAAATAAACATTTGACAGAGGCGTGATTATCCAACGCGTGGAGCGTTATACATTTTGACAGGTCTTATTGCTTTGAATAAAATACCTGCACGAATAAGTCATTCAAAACTTTTAATAACAATGTGACCTTTAATAATAACAAATTGATATTGGTAAATCAGCCCAAGGAACTAAAGTAGGACATTCGGGCGCCAAAAATACACATATTAAACTTAATTGAAGATATTGAGATCTGATGTGCTTATACATTGTGAAATGCATTTAAATACGCGACAAGCAAGTGCAGTGTTGAGACACATGCCAGCTCGCGAGTAAGAGGTGTCGGTTATCGACCTCCGGCGATTAAATCAGCTGATTACCGACTAATTCTGTCAGCTCGGATCAGCGACCAGACTCGCACTGTTTTAAATAATCACTATCGATAATCCACTGTAAACTTAACCCTATCATTATTACCACTAGTCTGAAAATACCATGGCTAGATAACGATTTGTGGTGAGAATGTCTTCTGTAATTCACAAGCGAAATAGAGGCGTATGCTTTGGGTGTAGGGTGTAACTTCATTTGTAGACGAATATCGTGATGTTGAAATAGACTAGACTTTGACTAGATATAATGCGAGTAGGTTGCACTGTTGTTTTAATTGGAGACATAAATTTCGTCTTGCTAAATGTTGAATTACTTTGTTCCAACTCTACGCACGGGTGCAGATGCACAGTGCACACCTATGGCCGTAGTGTCTAAGGCACTAAGGCCATACGTGTGCATCTGGACACGTATAGCCGTAGTGCATTATAGGCTGGAAGGAAAAATGATAAGTCGTAAATTAATTCTGCTTCTCTGTCTGTCGCTTACCTTTTCACACATAAGTAAACGACTGACCGGATCATATTTTATTTGTTATTGTCAGTTTAGATGGTAAAGCCGCGGACACGCGCGAGCATTTCTATAAGTTCTTAAATGTTTACGTCGCGTTTACGCCGTATAACCTGTAATTAGGCTCAAACGTAAGCGTTCACGTGCAAGGCAGTAATTGAATTCGCTCTCAAGTCGGTAATTAGAGGCCGCCCATTGCTCATTAATATCACTAATTGAAGCAAGACTAGCCTGCGGGCCTTCCTAATTACAACGCGTTAGGTCTTACTCTCAAATTGGAGGTAAATTAATGGATTTCCCTTCGCAAGCTTACCTTTAGGACGGATGTCTGCTGGGTGAGAGGCATAAAATCGTTTAATTTAGTAATTCGTGTACAGATATTTTTGTGATATGTCAGATATGCGACCAGTGTTGCCAGATGGAATCTGAAAAAAGCAGTAGAAATTTTGTTAAAAAAGCAGTAGATTGGGAAAAAAAGCAGGTAGATTTTAATATGTTATAAATAAGTACCTATATATTGTGTTTTACGAGTATTAAAAAAAATCATACAACAAAGCTAACCTAACTTAACCTAGCTAACCTAACCTAACCCGTTTTTTTGAAATTTAGGAAGCGTTTTCTTTGCCCACATTCCTAAACTGTTTAGCTTTGTGGAAAGCGAGGCCAGGCGGCCTGACGGATGTGCTTTGCTCAGTTCTTTTCAGTCTGATCGAACTTCGATTTGTGGTTTTGGACATATATTATTTAGTGCATAGTTGAGTAATAACTGGATAAACAGTCTCACTCAGTTTGCATTTTGCAAAAGTTTATCGAACGAACGAACGGACCGACCAATCAATCGATAACGATGAACAGCCATACCAAGACAGACAGAAAGAAATTGGAAGCTGGATGGAAGAAACAAAGGAACATGGAACTCTTCAGTTTCATACCCTTACAGGAATATATATTTTAGAAATAAGTTTACTAGTTAAGAAATCTTGACCATTTTAAAGTTTATTCCAGACCACAAAATTTTAGACCCAACAATAGGCTACATATTATACCCTTCTCCAAAATGCAAATATTTCACTCAGGACCTTACGCCATGTCAATCAAAATTTATGATAAAATTCCTTCAGAAATAAAAAATGAAACCAAAATAAATAAGTTTAAGTCTCTCTTGAAAGCATTCTTAATCAAAAATAGTTTTTATTCCTTACAAGAGTTTTTTGATGTTTGTTTACTTTGTGTACCTACATAAAAGGTAGGTTAAAAAATTAGAATGATCTCACTATTTGTCTATATTAAACGATAAGAAGCCTAAACACTATTGTTACATAGATTATTTAGAATAAGTCGTTAGATTATAAGAATTAGCCACCTAGCTAAATATTGCCGTGCCCTAGCAGGGTGCGTGTTTGAGACACTTTATCTTTAAGATCCCATGTACAACATGTTTGCAATAAAAATATTGAGTATTGAGTATCTGTTTCAGTTTTGTGTAGCTTGTATCATTGGCAACTTGTCACGTGAGATAAAATAAAGACATGGAGTCACTTGCTATTGATGCTTGGAAAAAGCAGGTAGATTTGACCAAAAATCAGTAGATCAGTAGACGGTTCAAAAAGCAGGTAGATCTACTGTTAAATCAGTAGATCTGGCAACACTGTATGCGACGTTGTTGGTAAATGGTCAGAATATTACCAACATGGATACGGATAGCTTTTTAAACAAAAACCTATTATCTTTAGCAATAGCCGTCGTCGTTGTAATTAGTCGTTTGTTTTCTTCTGTAATACTAATAACTAATAAGTCAGAATGAGAAAAACACTGCTAGAATATACAGTTTAGTTTTATAAGCATACCTTAAGGTAGGTATTAGGTACTGGTTTTTAATAGGATGAGACTAGAAGACTAAACATACCATTCCTCTAAAATAGTTGTGAGTGTTAATATTAAAATAAGTCCGCTGCGCCCGCGCTCTCTGTCTGAGAGCTATTAAAAACATATAAAAAAATGGAAAATGTCAACCTCTGAAGTCAGTCGACCGGTTTCGGATCGACCACGATCTAACGAAATCGTGGTCTCATACAAATATTAATAAGAAAACAATGAGCCCCAGATGCTATCGGCTGATTTATTGGCGCGGGATACTGACTAATGGAGCTGCACACGGTACGAGCTCCTCCTACGACATTATTGGTGAGCGACTTGCGATGTTTAAAGTTCATTGCAGGCTTCTATATTTTGAGGCGTGTTAAAAAAAGACTGATTTCTTTATGAACTCAAATAATTTCTAACGACAAACATTACAAGTGCACGGAAGTAAAATAAATTCACACTGTAGGGTGAGTGTTCCTTACCCAGTACAAGAGGTACGTGTACTGACTGAGGTACTTAAACTTTTTAATTGGTAACAAAACATATAGATATACTCGCTCCTAGAAAAAAATCCGAGCTTTGCGGGCAGGTTGCCTTTTATAAATAAATCATTGCAAATTTTTCAGAGAACTAACTCTGTACGGAGAACCAAGTTATGGAAGGCAAAGCAGCAATGCATGATGGCAAGATGAAACCATCGTCATTATTATGAAGTTGAGTGAAATATGAAACCACAAGTGATACCCAGTAGGACCAGCATCGATCATGCGATTACATCGGCGACCGAATGTTTTGGACTTTGTTATTCATTTTATTATCGAGTGGGACCACAACTAATATTATAAACAAGGAGATGGGATTGGGAGATGCGTCATTCATTATCTTTTGGATTACGTTTCTGGATGGCGAGAAATTGTTTAAAAAAACACAAAATTATTATTATCTACATATTGGATACATTTAATAGTTTTCCGTATTGTTAACGATGGAAAACAAAATATAACGTTATTTCTATGTTCTCTTTCCTTATTATCCTATTAAAGTCATAATCTCTGACTTTTTCCTAGTGTTCGTTTTCATTCATCATAAGTACTTGGAAATAAAGAATTTTTGAATTTGACTTTGATTAACGAAAGAAGAAATCCTAGATATTTCAGAAGGTACAATACAATAGCATTGTACAATACAAACCAGTATCTACAATACCTTTGATTTGATTTGTATCACCTTTAGGGAGGTTGATATTTATTGCTGATGCTGACACAAAATGACTAAGATAAATGGAATACTACGATTGCAGTCGTCCCTAAATGGAATACTACGATTGCAGTCGTCCCTAAATGGAAAAGAAAGATGTGAAATAAACCTTCAAAGCGGTTTCATAGCTCACTCGCGTTCGTCTGAGCATCGCAAAGAAAGTAAAGGGGAAGGAACGAATGCTCGTTGGATTGAGAGGAGAAGAGGAGAGGAACAACTGGCAGGATCCGCTGAATGGAGACCGCGCCGCGTGTGCTTTCATCAAAACATCTCTAACCATAGCTTTATTTTAATTAGATTCATGCGGCTGGTATTCAGTTTTAAATTGTAAGGATTACACGCTCTTAAAATCTAAAAGAAATAACTAGACGAGATCATGAGTAAAGGCTTCTTTAGTTCCTAACGCGACGTGTTTCTCTTTTTGCTTGTACGATGTTTTGATAAAAAGTCAGCCAATGAAAAAATAGGCAGAACGCGTAGGTGACTTGTTTATTAATATTAGATTGCGATATAAATCCTTCAGCTACCGTTTCTATACCTAACTCATCGCAAAGATAAGCGCAAAAACTCGCAAACCGTGACTCGGCGCCACTACCCTCCGCGCTGTTCCTGAATTTGAATGTCCCGCAGTTTGCAGATAAGTAGTAGGTACCTACCGCACGCGACTGTGACTCATTGGGGACGGAATGTGCCTGTGTGCTTTACCTTATCTATGCTCGATCAGCGCTTTTAAAGTTCCATCAAGAAGGTACCATGCAAGGTGACACACAAATGTAGTACATAATGTATTGTCACGTTGTTGAAGACAGTCAAAACATTATTTATGGTTTGATCTGTAAACTCAAATTAAGGTATATTGTATTAAAAAACACATCTAGAAATAATTTATCAAAGATATCTAGGTGTATCTGGATGATTTTCTTTTGTCAGGTAACGGAATAAGACCCTTGTAAATTGGGCAAAAAGAACCTATCGGTAGGCTAGAACTATGTTGTTTAGAATACGGCTGAGCAATCCCACGTAGCACAGTTAACCTGTCAGTGAACGGCATCATCCCTCAACCTCCGGTTATTTCGATCGATGTGACCCTGCTTTATATTCCTCCACCCACACTTGTTACCGTCGAGGATGAACTCCGGAAGGATTCAGGGTTCTTCTTGAACTAGCCCTTCTTGGGATTAAACGCACGTTCGCCTCTTTCATAACGAACCCTAATAAGATGTGTTGTGAGTTTACACACGTTTTAAAAGCTTTCTTACTTGAACAAAACCAAAGTTGGGCCTACGCGAGTATATTATGTATAACCTTAGGAAATGTTATACATAGTCGAAAGTTTTTGTTAATGTTTATTCAATTCATCATGCGGGTGAATGAAAGGTTTACTTTCAATATTAATTGAGTAGATAGTAGTCATTACAAAACTGGTAGGTACGAACCTACATTACAAAAAGATAACTGAACTAAAACAAACAAATATACAACCGAACACAGACGGTTAGAATACCAATATAAAGTACTTAATCTCTGCATATGCATAATTTTGCAATATGTTGTCAATATGTTACTTTGAGATCGGCTTAGAAATCAATAACGTGTTTAAAAATATTTGTTTCGTATTCTACTTTACCTCCCCCGTGTACAGGTGTATACTTATCCTGACGTTTGTAGCTTTGTAGTGATCTGTGCCAGCACCTTCCTGAGCCAGCCAGCCCCCGGGTCCCGCGGGACCTCCACAGCCCTGCGGCAGGCACCGACCCATCTCGGATGCCTCTCCGATACGGATGCCTACCTCCCCCACGTCTTGCTGTAATGTACTTTACTAACCACACCATCAAACTCTACAATTTGGGAATACGTAAAGAAAATTCAGTTAAAACGGTGTACAATTGGTGCGGAAATCTTGAACCAGTTAGTTTAGAAGAGTCGCATGTCGAATGTATTAGACGTCAGTACAGTTACACAATCACTGTTACAAATGAAATAAGTTCCCAAAATTTTTTGATTTCGGCGGGACTCCCCCGCCCCACCCTCAGTACGGGTGTGCTCTAACCAACTAAGCCACGAAACCCGACCGAAAATCTTTGGGACCACTTACGGACTAAAGCGCCGGTGGCCGGTGGTGGAACTTATTTCATTTCTTAGAGATACCCAAAGTGCGGGTAAGCAAAGCACTATAACAATAAACTTTACAATCACTGTTATTGTTGTCCTTGATTAGTGAGTGCACCTGTGTTTGCGCACACACTTGTGCACTATAGTATGGGCTGCGCACCTGGCTAAATAGTCTCCGTTGATACTGGCCGCCGCCGCCGTGGTCGAGGATTCGGAGGACATCACCACTTGCACTGTTGCTGAAGTCGGCTTAGAGGACATCATCAAATCATTGATTTTTGAGTAGGCAAGTAAACGACCCCAGGATGTCCTTAATGTATAGAATTCACTGCCCAGCCTGTAGGACCCGGAGATGGACATGTGCGTCGTGGGCCGTGAAAGTGTTAATGGGTGGTTTGGTTATGTTAATTAATTCAAAAGTCCAAAGCATTTACCTACCATCCTCAACTTGGTGGGTTCTGATAAATAAAGTCAGGTTCATTACCGCAAGGAGTCGAGGCATTTGTCTGTAAGTGCAAATGTCTGTCGCGGACAGCCGAATAATACTTATGAATAGGGACGATTCTTGAACACCTACCTCTTATTAATAATACAAAGCAATTTATTTAACAAGTAGGAAACGGCTCATTTGCGAAACCAGCAATTTACTGTCACGCTTTTGAATTTAAATGCCTGAATAGTCAAGACAATAACGATAAATTAGTAACAATTGAATGGATAGTTGCACCCGAGAGTTCTGTGACTGCAGCAGCTCGGCTTAGCAAATAACAATAAAGTAAAGCGTATAGATGATGGAGTTTATCGCGCCCGCGCCGGTAGCGGACCGAACAATCAGACCAATCCATTCCACTCAATTTACAAGCCATTACTTTATTTATGGAGGCGACACTCGCGGAGCTTGTCAAAATGTTATTTATTTCAATTCTGGTAAGGGAGAGACTGCTCTACAGAAACTTGTCCATATAGGCGGTAGAGATAGCGGGAGAAGTGAGAGTCTCTAAGATTAATATAAAAGAGGGATATTTGTTTTTAACCTTTAGGGAACATAATGGCTGAAAAAATATACAGGGTTTTTTAGAGATTTTGATGCACATTTTCGTTTATCATAACAAAACCTACCTGGCTGATATCTATCTCGAGTGAGTCTCTCTTAATAAGATACGGCAAATTGCTAACAGAAACACAGCACAGCCCACTGGAACTCGCAATCTCTCCCACTACGCTACCCTTCCGTCTCCATTACGTGGGGTATCCACCAATAAATGCGTAATTAATAACAATAACCGCCAGACGGACAGACAATAACTCAATCAAGGGGACTGCCATTGGATTAGGCAACCCATTTACTGTCTCAATGTTTGGATTTGACGGAGTGGAGGAGGGACTAGGAGTCATGGACTTGTGTAAATGTTCCAGTATCAAAACTTGTGACCGGGCTTGATACTTGCCAGGCTTGCCAATCACGGAAACTGTAACTTAATAGCGTTTTCGTCTATTGCAGATGTTTAGTTAGTGAAGTAGGTACCTGAATCTAGCAAATCTAATGCTCCCTCCCGATACTGATCAATATGGCGAGCCTGGGTTTGTACAGGCCGTCCAATCTGTTTCCTACCACAACTGTTTTTTTGCGATTGCTCGGTCAACATGTCGACTAGTACGATAACGTTAGGTAGGATCTTAACGAAAATGGAAACAAAAAACTTTCGTAGTGTGACGAATTCATAATGAATTTAAGCGGGTTAACTAATAACCTAGTTTTTGCACAATGAGCGTTTAATGAACGATACCTTATACGAGTGCATTAGGTAATCAATAAAAAACTATATGTTTCAAAATGTCGCAGCTAGAATCCTCGCAAGCACGCTGGCTGTATTCCAATGAAAATGTAGTTTCATTTTCCTCAGGTAACGGTTCACCATTCCCTCTTGTTCGTCACGTGTCCCGAAACGGAACAATAATGAGGTAGGTATAGGTAATCGACGCCCCACGGTCGTTGCTTGCTGCTGTCAGCCGGTAATTACCACCTTGTAATGGACTGGATCGTCTACCGTTACATTACACCTCTACTCTGTCTCTATTGTTTTGCCTAGAGTTGTTTGGTTTACAGGCGAGAATGAAGTTACTTTTTATTACGAATGAATTATTTTAAAAGCGAATGGTCCCGTACCAGCTGACCATATTAAACAAACGTAGGGTCTCTTGCGATGATTCTCGGTCAACATACGGGGCCGGACTATAATTTTGTGAGAAAAATACCCCGGGACTTTAAAATAGATAGGTACCTACCCTTATGGTGCCTCAGAAATAACCCCTCACATGACTAGTTTGGCTAAATTAAAAATCTGTGTAATTTTTTTATTGTTTATGGTCAACTGTTTTGGCCACCATCGGATATCTGGCCACTTTTTCAAACATATTCGTTAATAACTTTTAGTCTATTTCTACCGGTATTGGAAATTTATTAGGTAAATAGGTACAAAACTTAGCGAGCTAAGAGCACTAAAATGAAATGCACGTTTATGTTGTTAGGTTCGATTCTGTAGATCGAAGTGGGTCGGTGGTCTGCGACTTCTGCGAGCCAGTCACGTTCCAGCTTCTCTAACATTTGTACCTACCTACCTATGCAATGCTATTACATTCTGAATTCTTGAACTGCACTTCTGAACGAATAAGTACCAAGAGCAACATCGGTATCGATCGGTAGCAATTTGTTTATTTAAATGTAGTGTAGCCAATTTCCAATGGTTGGATCTACATTTGAATAGCTACATTGGAGTTTTTTTCAGCGCTTTAAAAACCAACAGCACAACCAAACAAACTAATATTATAAATGCGAAAGTTTGGATGAGTGAATGGATGGATGTTTGATACTTCTTCACGCCATAACTACTGAATGGATCGTGGTGAAATTTTGCGAACAGGTAGTTCTAGGCCTGGTATAAGACATAAGCTACTTTTTATTCCATAAATCAGTTCCCATGGGATAGAAAGAATATTACAACGTTTCCATAAAAACAACGCGTGCGAAGCCGCGGGCAGAAACTAGTATCTTATATTCTAGTTAAGAAGCTTATATCCTGTTTGTAATAGAATTTATGCTTCTTGATTATTGGTAACTTACTTATTGTTATCACATAGGTCTTCTTCATTTTCATCCAAGTTTTACAAAGAGGTTCAAAATCAAAAGCCGTATCGTAATCTCTCTATCATCAAAAATGCCATCAAACATGGCAACATCGCCTTTGCCAACGTCCTGAACAAATTCAAATTACGTAACCTCGTTAGCGGAGCCCCAGGGCTGATTAGAGGCCTCATGGCCCGACCGCCCTCTGATTAGCCAATCTGTCCTAATGCCCCGTATACTTACATGCCTGATTGTCTATGAACCCTGATACCCATGTCCTATACCTACGTCTGTAGGTATAACTGCTTTCATTACATCAAAAACATTTTATGAGGGCTTTCTTAGGGGAAGGGAGAGGGGGTTAGTGGCAAGACTATATTCATCTGCATGTAGGCACGTTGACTAATAACATTATTAAAATTATACCTTATGAAACCATTTTAAAATGTTCGGGTTCTCGTTGAACATTATTATGATCGACCTAAATGTCCAGTCCACAGCTAGACATCTAAGCTTTACAAAGGCCTTCCCTAATGAGCACCATAGCGCCCTGATTTCAGCTTGGCGCTCAAAACTATTATGGTAATGAACAGTTTCTTTCGTTGTTAGAACATTTTTATTTTTCGTCTATCACATCTGCGCCTGCTCTGGCACGTCCAATGCATAGAAAGCTGCAGGATACTTCACTAAAAGTAGTGCCGAGTGGCCTTATTCTACAAAAGTGTTCGTTGGAGAGCCGCCAGGCATGCAGCGGCAATGCTCATTGTTGCATCGACCTTGTATTATTCCACCATTTTGAGACAATGACGCCATTTCGTGTTTGCAAACGGGAAATGAAAGAAAATGAATGATTCGCTGCTTTTCACGAAACAGCTACAAAATGTTGAGTTGAATTTAAATTTGAACTCTCTAATCTTGTCTCGTTTCGTTTCTATTACCTTGGTGTAAATAGGGCTGATAATTGCCCCGCCTCGGGTCAGGTTGCATGCGTTATTGGCAGCTGTGTAATTCAAAACTGTGTTGTAACTTCCCTTCCTACCTATTTCCGGATTTTTGTGTATTTATAAGAATGTTGTAGAGATGGAAATCATATTGCTACGCTATGTGAGTAGCTGAGGACAAAGTAATTGTGAAGTGAAGAGGTTTCATTCCACCGATAGGATCCTGACAGATTGAAGGATAAGCTACCAGGAAACCTCTTGAGATTATGACCGGCTAGTTCCGTATTCAATAAAAGTTACTTTCATCAAACTTGTAAGGAGTCTGGTAAATCAGATAACATTCGTACATTATCCTCATAACATCACAGTAACCTTCTCTGTCGACACGACAAACTTTTATTGGAGACCATGATCTACCCAGAGTTAGCAACTGTTGATGCTTTGATTTTATTATGAGTTACCTACGAGCTTACTAAGTTAATTTTTTTGATGTGTTAAACGACAGCAAAGTCAGCAAATAGCGTTAAAAAGCAATCACAAACTAACAGTTTTGAAACTTAAACTAAGGTGATAAGTGGTAAGTATCCAAGTGCAGTTACGTCCCGATCGTATCTGGAAGTTTATACTGTTGCAGGTTTACGAGTGCGCTTGCAATGGATTGCAGCGAACGGAGAAACTGCTTGAACTGCTGGAACAATTTACGAGGGCGATGTTTTTGTGCAATTGCCTTTGGATGTGTAGTTTTATTAAATTTATTGAAGCTTTCAACTTAATTTCTGGGTGAATTTACAGTGGAAAGCAAATGTAGGAGATCACCCCATAGATAGAGTCTACACACCGACGTCGACACTACAGCCCGGGAAATGCAATATTTCGTGTATGACTATTGTAGGCAGCTTGACAGTGTTTTGTCAACTTGTCTGCAGCCGGTACCGGGCCGAAATCGGTGCGTGCGTAGATACCATCCTAATGTACCCTATATTAGGATGGCATCTACAGAAATACTCGTAGGTTGCCAAACAATCGTATTTTTTAACAACGTAGCAATCATCCCAAAATACTTACACTTTTACTTACTTTTCAAAAGTTCTTTATCTCTCAAAGACACTTGAAATCAGGAGACTCGTGCATGTTTTTCTTAGTGCCCTACTTTAAACTGTGAGTTCAAACCGGGCACAAAGCAAAGCATGCACTAGTCTTTCAATCAGCCAACAACGCCTGAACGCTTATTAATCTCGTTCATATTTTCTATTTGACAATCTTTCATCAGGCTCATATGATCGCATCACACGGGCGGGACATAAGCCCCACGACCGCAATCTGAATTACAACTCGACGACAACGCCGCAAATCGGCTTAGGATCGAGTCGACGCCGTATCGTTATTAAATCGATAACGAGACTGCGGGGCTTAGCTCGCACCTATAAGATGCTTTACCATTAAATGTGCGAGGCTGTGGCTGAGAAACAACAATAGGATCGTTTGATACCTAGGATTTTGCGGGTGAATTGTCAGCATTATTATTATAATCTACTTCTCGTACATTTCATCATCCATCCCCTGCACAACGAAAAAATTCCGATATCCGTTTAATATCAGGTTAAAAGGGTAGGTGGTGAAAAATATGAAAATACTGCAGACAATAAAAATGGCATGGTATTACTTAAGGTTCACGTTCAGTCGGTCAGTGTGGATAGGCCGCCCCGTATCTGCCATCTTAACGGCGCGGGGCGACCTGATGCGGCCCCCGATAACTCCACGGGGATCAATATAGACTCGAGCACTGGCTAGATAAGCCAGCGGAATCTGTAAATCGACTCCTTGACTCGATACCTGTCTTTCTATCTTTTTAACTAGGTAGGTAAGAACTAAGCTTTGAAAGAAGTAATAGAGAAACCAACTTCAAACTTCTAAGTAGAAGTTCTTTTTGATCATCATCACCATTACTAGACCACTTGGACCATATTCGATAGGCCTACCCCAACGCATAGGCCTTCCTAAACGCCATCTTTACCTTGCTGTATTCAGCATTTTTTGTTAGCAGTAGGTATTTTGCAGATCGCCACCCCACCTGGCTTCGGGGCGGTGACATAGAGACACAGCATCCTCCAACACTACATACAGTATTGTTGAAGATTCATGATTCAGCATTTGGCTATGTTCGGTTCGCCCAGAGGTATCATAAAATTGTCAGACAATAATTTGATTGAGTGATTACAAACTTCTACAAAAAATACGTGAGAATTGAAGAAGTTCAACTCCTTTAATAAAATCATAACAGATCAGATCAGAGCTTCAATGCCCCTTCTGTGGGCTCCTCTTTGTCAGGCCAGGCCACAGTATCAGCGGAAGCGATCGTCGAGAGACTTATCAGGCAGCTAACTTGAAACTTTCTTTACGCAAACTGTCGGTGTCGACCGGCGAGCTGACTCCGTAACCTCGGGAACTAATTAGCTAGGAACAGAGAGAATCAAACCTTATCTCTGAATCACTTCACTACTTTAGGAGTTTGAACTGAACGAGCCGGCGCGCACTCGGAGGTCGGGGCTCGTTTACTCTCACTTATTTTTGTACTTTATAGGAGAAACAACGTGGGAACGTTCTTAGTAAAATTAACCATTCACTGATACTATATAGAAATCAAATTAGGTAAAATGCTCTATAATTATGCTATTTTCGTCACCTTCTGATAGGAAGTTTAGAAATTAAAAACATTTCTTAAAGTTAACATTTAATTTTGTTTAAATTTTCAAACTTACATTATTATGAATATACTTTGCTTAAAAATGACAATTGAGAACGTGCTCTTATAAAGCCAAAGGTGCCACAAAATAAACCAATGCAACAGGTAATAACGAGCGAAAAACAAATAATTATTATCTCCAAAGTGGTGATTTGAATCAATCGGTCCCTCTAGCACCCACATTAACACACACAAGCTCTATGTTTGTTTTACCCACACAGGCACCTTGATCTACACGGCTTCACACACGAAGCGCTTTGCATATACCCACACAAGCAGGCCTGGTGGTTTTTCTATCGATAATGAAAGGGTATAAAACTTTATTGCGCGATGTTAGCACTTATCTGGCTCTTTATTTGTTTGGGAGCGATTTTTTGGGATAATGAGATTATTACCGAGTGATTTGCTTGCTTCTCTTTATCTTTTTCAATTTGAGTCGCTTTGTAGAGGTATAACTTTCTTATCGAAGTATCACAAAATATAGTTTGTATAAGCACATGTAAACGCATTTAATGGTAGATTACATTTAGGTTTCGAGACAGGAACCTATACGTTTGGGGTGAGGTGGTTATTCAAATCACTCAGTAATTATATAAACTACAACTCCCTCATGGATCTAGGTCGATTTATCCAGTAACCCTGTATACGAGTACGCGTGTCTAAATATTACGTAGTAAATATTACACACACCTACCTTCCATCACAAAAACAGATTATAATTTATCCAAAAGGACCGAGACAACAAAGAGTGTCAAAACTACGCTGGGGCAACAAGAAGAAAAGAAAATATCAATCGGATTGCCAGACAATGACAGCTGGGAAGTCCTTTACAAGTGTCATAACATTTGACACGATTATCAAAGGGACAAATGTGGGACACAAAGCTGTTGTGAGTTGTGAGTTTTACAACATTTCCAACAGTTTTCCATACATTGAATTAGAATTGCATTACCGACTTCAGGAGGAGGTTCTATGTTCTGTATGTTGTTTTAATTGTTTGTCCGTTCATCGATGTCTCCGTCAATAGTGAACCGATTTTAAAAATTATTTCGCTAATGTTATATGAAATGATCCCAAATTGGTCCCATCAAAAATATTTCCAATTACAACACAAACAAATACTTTTGAAAATTCACGACTCAAGTCAGATGATATCTTGGCCAATTCTAGATTTTGATGATTCTTTCGTTGTTGTTTAAAGGTTGAATTTGAGGTGGTCTCATAAAAGTTTAATCCACGAAGAATTGATATGTGCGCCGTAAAACGTATCTAAAATATAATCACATACCTAACAATTTTCACAATCGGTAACAAATGGTTTCGCAACAGCCAACAGCTTTGTGTCCCACATTATGTCCCTTTGATAATCGTGTCAGATGTTATGACTTTATGACACTTGTAAAGGACTTCCCAGCTGTCATTGTCTGGCAATCCGATTGATATTTAGGTGGTACCTAGTTCTAGGCTTGGATTGACATGTAGTATTATCCAAAAAGAACGTGTGCCCGCGGGCACAAGCTAGTTTTAAATATTATCATTTTATCATACATTGTTCTCCTGTTAGACTTAACTTTGGAAACGCGATCTACGCAAAGACATTTTGATCAACAAAGTGATTACGTGACGCGACATTTCGGAGTTAAGTCAAGTTTTTAATCTGACAGGATTTATAAAAGAACATTCAATGTTCACATGGGGAACCCATTTACGGATTACGTAGTTACATGTTTGACTTTTGAATATTGGTTTGTGGACTCCGAGTCCCTTTTTGCACATCCGGGTTATACAGGGTGTTACAGATATTATGAAGGACCAAAACTTTCAGAGGGGGTTCAGCTTCACAGAAAACGGGGAAAATATTAAAAAAATATTCCGACGTCATCGGAGCGGGCGTCGCACCTTAGATGTGGGAGGTGATTCCACAAGTGCATTTTTCCTCGGTTCTCTAATAATAAAGCGCATAATTAGTTATTGTCTATACTAGTGATCAGGGGCGTATTTACCCTAGGGCCAAGGGGGCCATGGCCCGGGGCGGCAGGCTATGAGGGGCGGCTTTCTCGGGGCGCCTTTTATTGTAAAGCTCAATTCAATAAAATAAATATTAAAAGAACTCTACAATACTATACCTACCAACAAGAAGGTATCTAAATAACATTTGCATTCAAGAATTATTATACATTTATATTCGTTAGGTTAGGCAACTTAGCTTCTTGATAAAAAATAAGGACTTAAAAGAAGCTTTCCCATTGTAGAGATTGCATTACGCATTTTGCTTTGCACCGCAGTGACGAATTGCAATGCAGACCGTTCGTTTTCCGTATTGAAAAGGTTATATTTACGTTCCACTATAAGCGAAAAACGCTTAAACAGCTTAGCTACACTAGCGGCGTAAGAGGGGGGGGGGGGGGCGGAGAGGCGGTCCGCCCCGGGTACCGCGCTCCAAGGGGTGCCATCTCGGCACCCCTCGGGGCGCACAGATGGTACTTTAAAACCGAATCGTAAGGGGTGATACCGGAAACTCATACGCACAGACATATAAAAAAAAATTGCGGCTCGCTTCGCTCGCCGTACTTTTTTGTTATGGTTGCAAAATAAATACTTGAATACCCTAAAGTCTGGTGTAGAAAGGTTGCCTGGCCGAGATCACTCAAAGCGATAAGGCATTGTACATGCAACATTATCTGTATTAGTCTTTCCCTGCCCTGTTTAACAATTTTATTTGGAGTGCAAATATGAGGTATTGTATTATACCCTATTTTGTTGTAAATCCTCAAAAAACGAATTCTTAACTCATTCGTTGTCAAAGCTTACTTGTCTTGCTAAGCATGCCTCACCAATTTTAAAACAGATTGTGGCTTACTCAATTCGGTGATACTTATTTTGTATTCGTTGTATAACAATCTTCGCAGCCACCGTAATTTCTCCAAGCGTTTTAGGGCTCGCTGTTATTTATTTTTTGAGACTCTTCTTAGTTTGTTTCTGACCGCCCGAAAGAGTGAAAAAAAGGGAAAAAATCGGCGGCTTGCTCCGCTCGCCGTTGCACTTTTTTATATTACAGTATAAAAAAGTGCTCGTCGCAAATAAATCAAAAAAGTACAACGGCTGTGTCCGCTCACGTGCTCAACTGCTCACTGTGTTACGGCCGTCGCGTCACCTTAGCTTCCTTGTCTTTGCTGTCAAGCCTACCTTACCAAACTTCAAAATTTCGAGGCTTGCTCCGCTCGTTGTTATGCAAAATTCTTATCGTCTTTACAATTCACATTTTGGTTTTCATACTCTTCTTTACTTGTTTGAGACCACCCAAAAAAGTAACAAAAATTTCGTCTCGCTACGCTCGCTGGTAGTTAAAGTACAAACTTTAACTGGCCAAAAAAAATCTTTCGCCGTGGTTTTACAATCCTTGATTTTTGTTAACCTCACCGAATTCCAAAATTACCGACTGCAGTTCGCTCCACTAGCCGATATTGATATTGATATCTGTTTATTTATTTTGTCATACACACCTATGACTATGACAAACTAGTTACTTTTCACTAAACGTCCAAAAAATTTATTTAAAAAAAAATGGTCGCGGCTCGCTCCGCTCGCCGTTACTTATAATTCCTGTTGTTGGAAGTTGAGGGTTCGGATAGTCGACCCGATTCGGAGAGTCAACCTACCCCCAAGGTGGTTCAGTATTTTTGTTTCCCGTTTTTTTGGAATGGGGGTGCTTGGTAGTAAATCGCCCCGGGTGCCAGCCCACGCTACGCCGCCACTGCTTAGCTGTTCTGAACATAGAAGCTGAGTTGACAAACGCCTTAAGTTATGAGAGCGTTATTGAAGATACAGTCAACCAATTTGTACTTAGAAAAAAAAATATGCACTCCCTTAATAAATGGAGTATTAATGTATGTAGTGAATAAATGGTTAGTTTTTAGGTTTTTTTTCATTTATTATTTCACACAGTTTTTTCTTAGATAAATGGGGCGGCAAAGCTAACTGGCCCGGGGCGCCAAATCTTTAAATACGCCTCTGCTAGTGATCATTTTGCTTTTATTGATTTTTTTCACAAAGTAATTAGGAAGTTTAAAAATATTTTCCCGTGTTCTGTGATCGAAGCTAAGGCTCCTGAATGTTTTGGTCCTTCAATTTTGCTACACTCTGTATAGGTGTGTGTGGTATATCGGTACATTCGGCCTTGCTGATAGGACTTTATTTAAGTTTTTGTTTTTCCTGTTGACTGAAATCTTTTGATCACCCGCGAGGCGTCGGCGTCGGTTATGTTTTTCGGTTGTTTCTATGTGGTTAGGTCTATATGTTATGGAAAAATTAAGTATCTAATATTTATATGGTCAAGTGTTGGCAAGAATTTAGTTTGTACAAGTAATGAAGTGATAAAAATGACTTGTTCAAACTAGATTCTCGCTAGGACGGATTCACATTCGGATTAGGTACTTAGGTATGTACAGGTGTATGTTTTGCGTGTTCATTATGTTTAAATTTCTGTTTTCCTGTTCCCTTTTAAAAAGAGAACAGGAAAACAGAAATAGAGATAATTTAGAGATTAGAGTTCAGAGAATTTAGTTTCAAAAAGGATATATTATATAATAGCTCCTAATAAAGCATGTGGCAATATAACGCAACTGTAGCGGACCGATCTGTCTTGTAGTCTAGTCTAGACTACTCCAGAGGCGCGCTCTCCCGCCGTACATCAAGGCGGAGATGTTACGGGAATATGGTCCTCCATGCATTTCCGACGACGTCTTGTAGCTATAGAAATACTCCTCAGGTTTTGCTTGATAACTACGATTTCTCCATGAATTCATGAATTAACACATTATTGAACCAAAGCAAAACATGTACGTACCCACTTGTATTCTTAATAACTATGTTATTAAGAATACAAGTGGTAATATTCTTAATAACTATGTTATTAAGAATACAAGTGGGTACGTACAACAGGCGGCCTTATCGCTAGCGATAAGGCCGATTTCTCCCAGGCGATCTTTATGTTTCCGAGTCATGGCGAGCGTTTGACTTGTTTCAAAAAGTCAAAAGTCAATAATTTTATTTATTTACAAAATAAGCACTTAGATAAGTCAAATTTTATACATAAACAGCTTAAGTAATAGTAATTATTATCAAATAAGAAACAAAATGTTATTGATTTTGTTCGTATAAATTTTTTGTCCACTGTTACAGTTTACACCCTAATTGTGACTCGAGTCCAATCCGAGTAGCGATTGAGTGTTCGGGGGTTGGTTTGTCAGTACTACACGCTGTCATATTAAACAAAATACTTTTGTAATGAGTCTTTAGGAGGACGGGCCAGTGGTATGTGCACAACAATGACTTAAATATTTGTGGAAGTACTTTGAGTGAATTAGGTCATGCATGATTCAATCAGACCTACCATGTACCCAAGGATCCCTTCTAGGTCTCCCTACATCGGTAGCCGAGGTAATCTGTCTGGTGGACGACATTGCTCTACCTGTAGCGTTAACTGTACTGTGTAGTCTATTCCACAGACAGCCGTATATCAGGGGCACACGATATTGCAACAGCACAATCATGGCAATTGTATGGTAATGTGCTTCCGTAACTTATGGCCGGTCAGTCCGGCTTATTGCACTTCTAGGAACAGCCTGTCTAGCCATATTTGCATGTCTGCGACATTCTACGACACGCCTTATTTCCTTGCCGGGAGTTGGTATTACTTCTAGAAAAGGGTAGATAAAGTGTGTGAAGGATTTCGACTTTATAGAGCATGGATATATTGCTGATTGTATACGAATCTGTAATTCTAGTGAATTGTGCAGCGAATCTGTTACACTGAACCGCACCATGTTGTCGAATACGGGTGTGTTGTCGCTGTAATAATCTGTTAATGTATGAATCCGATACGCTTTAGACCGGTGCGTCGTCGTCGCGACACATCACGTCATAAAGTGTTGTTCTACCCTTAGTTTCTTTTTCTCCATGGGTTCTACCTTTAAACTGACAAGAAAACGTCTTTTTTGATGCACGACGGAGCCGAAAGACTCGAATTAATTCTTTATTTGTTGCTTGAAAATGTATGAAACCTTTTGTTTCAATTTGATAGCCGTTCCAAATACCAGGATCGGGTTGTTGTGTTCCACAACTCCTTGTACTTCCTTAATACAATCTTATCTCAAGAGCAGCCAGAGTTCAGAATTTCTAGTAAGGAAATGAGAAGAAAAATCACCGACAAATCTCCCACAAACAGTCCCACTGTAGTAGAAAAGCAAAAATATGACCTTCCGACATCGTTTAGCAGTCTCGGCATCAGAGCGCGCCCGCTCCAGCCCGCTACAGGTACTCATTCTTAAAATACGGCGCCATAACTTGTGTCGAGGAACATTGTAAACAAAGAACCAAGGAAATCATACGAGATGTATGAATACGATTCGCATGTATATTCCAAGATATGTATGGAGATTTGTATGGAAATACGGGTTATTGAAACATTGGCGGTGGCTGCGGAGTCTGAGGCTCGTATGGCATGATATGGGGCTTCAGCATGGCCCGTATCTCATGGGAGAGCCATTCTTGTATTTGGCGAGGGGATGGCTCGTATCGTCTAGTCTTTGTGGAACCAGGTCATGGTGCGGTGACCTGGAAACCATTCTATGGTATTTTTATTTCAGACAGAGGAAACTAGATTTTTCCGATTTAATGATTTATCTCATCAATGTTATGGATTTAATTTCTGAATGTTTTGTATTATAATTGTCCGTAATGAATAGACAGACATTTTTAATACCTATTCACCTATAACTATAATAACAAACTCGTCATTAACATTATTTTTTCATTTATACTTTTATTATAAGAAAATGTTGACACGCGAGCATCACATCAGTAATTCCACCATTTTTTGCAACAAGTTAACGATTTCTAATGCTAAAGCCCACTGCAGAGGTGTTCCTTCGTCTAGTATTAGCATGTAGTTCTTCAAGAAAGGCTTGATTAAGATTCTACGGGGCACGCGCGCCGCACGGTCCTCTCGGTACGGGGAAACGCCGCGCCGCGCTCCCGTGAGGCCGGGAGTGCAGGGGGGCACCTGTTTGTGATATGGCTATTACTTATTGTGTTCTGCATAGCTTTTCGTGTTTTCATCGATTTATTGTGTTCGTCAAAAGATAATACAGTAAAATATTTTTCGCAATCGTTATGAAACGTACGTTCTACCCGGCGGCGTTCTACTAGGCTTGTAGAGTTACTGCATTTCTAGAATAAATAAAATAATTCATACAAAATATTTAGGTATTAGGTTCGATTAACAACCGACCAATCAAAAATACCTACTACAGGATAATAGGGATTATTGCATAGTTTAGCAACAATAATACTTCAATTTCAACTTCATTTATTTTTGCATTACAATTAATTCTTAGTCTAATAAGTGAATGGCTAGGTGTTCAGTACATGCAGCCTGTAAGGGCACTGCAAAACTAATGCACTATATACAATACAAGGTTTTTACAAGTCAATTAAATTAAAATGTCAAACTAATATAATTTCTTCATTTGTTGCTTAAAATATTTGATCTTAGGCTATATGAAATGGATTGGTCTTCAAAAAATTACCGTAGCTTAGGTTTATTGAGAAAGAGTCATTAACTTAAGAATAGAATAAGTCAATAACTTATTTTCTTAAGGCTTACAAAATAATAAAATATGCATAGGATTGATGACTCAAAACAAGTGATTAAACCGGATACATTGTTGTGGTCAGCTGATTATTGTGATGATAGCGTCCGTGCCAGCCCTGCCAATAGGTACAGGGACCGGACAGTACCGGATGCTGGTAGGTCTAAAAACTCGGCTAGCTTGCATCGGTCGCCGGTATGTCCCGCGCCTTACGGCCACTTCTTGCGGTCCGTGTGCACCGCCCTTAAACATACAAATGTAGGGAGTTTATGGCTTAGGTATGTGTACTTCCTGATGCTTGGAGTGACAAGTTTGGAACGGAACTCCTGTTTCATTTGGACTGGGTTCCTTTAAAGTGCGTTTACGGAGGGCTGCGCCCATTAGGTATCTACGACTTTGGATTGAATATCTCAATGACCGTTCGACCACTGTTTTTTTGAAACTGTCAAAAATTCACTCCAAGAGCCTCTCCCACTTTAGCTCGCTGTCGCCGTTCACAGAAAATGGACCCGAGGAATCGGTGAAGATGTACATCATCTCTGAAAATGGGGAATTTCCAGATATTATTATTGGAACGGAGGGAGCAGGAAAACACAAAGTTAGTGTTCCTCATAATGTCAACAAGTCGATTATGTTTATAGTACGTTTCGCGGAACTCGTGCGACGCGATAACCCTGCATGATTTATGGAAGTACTAAGCGGTAAAATAATGAAAAAATATTTTAATTGGTTCATTAAGTATGTCTTATCTTATTATTAAGGACCTGTAGGTACGTGCCTATTGCTGTTTGGCTGAAATAAAAATGGCGGTAAAGATTTTTAAGGAACAATTTTGTCTGTGGTGTTATTAAAATTCAGTAAGAACGGTTTGTTTTTGTCGAATTATAACCAAATACATAGTCGGTGACCACTGATAAGATATTTGATCAATATCGAAGTTCCGAAAAAATACTTTGGGAACGGTAATAACCGTATTTGATCCACTGAAGTACTATTACTAGCGTAATTAAATCAAATCACTTAGGGAATTCATCAAATCCCGGGAAATAATAAGACGATAACATTGAAGCATTACACACAACCATACAGAAATCGCACACACGTACTCAGTGGCACCGAGAACTGTTCGACCAGCAGATCATAGCTGGAAGGGGGTCCACATTTATAATCTAATCAAAAACATAGATGTCAAAACTAGCAACGTTCGTTCAGATAGGTAGTGGCTTCATCGATAAAAGAGCTGAGATCTTATAGGAAGGCGCGAACTTCCATAGCAGTTCCTCATATTTATTTGTTACGTTCTTTCATTATTTAATTAGTGTCATGGCAAGTTTATATCACCCGCATTTTTGTAATGTTGGTTCAAGGTATACCATTACCGGTACACCTTGTCACGAAGACGCGGTTACTTTCCTCTATACCCAGATTGGTATGTAGAAGACCTACTTGAAGACAAATCACAGCTCTGCCGTTGAGCTTGGCAGCAAAAAAGGTATGTTGAGGGAGTAGGTGCAGTTTTTGTAGATCCTTGTGGTCTGCGCAGACGCCGCGCGCCGTGCTGACACATTTACCGGCGCGCGCGCATTACCATTTGTACAACGCAGCCTCGCTGGTGACAGAAATATCGTGGGATGTGCGCGATCACATGTGAACTCACATCGTGGATTTTAATGTGGAATGATGACTTAATAATGATTTAAGTATGTAGCCTGAGTACAGAATTACAGTAGTGTAAGGCATGTGCTCTATGACACATTAACCGGACCAGTATTTTTTTGTCGATTTTGACAGTTTCATACACTACACGTCGAAGTTAACCGACGAAGCTGCTAATTACTCGATTATTTTTCAAAGAACAAGTTTCTTGCAATCCTAAACATTTTAACTTGCACCTTTTTCCAGCTTTTGAGCTCAAATTGTGTTCAATTCGTCACAAATATATAACATATATATTAATTAATTAATTCCCGTTACTAATTGACTTCATTTATGGGACACTTGGCCATGTCCAACGATGTCAAAGCTACTGAATGTGGAGTGGTTCAATATTTAGTAGCCCAACCATCTCACACATCCAACTATACGTTAGTATTCTTATATTAACTGCTAGAATGTACATTTAATCATAGTTGTACAAGGTTTTATTGTTCCTAGAATCACGAAGATGCAATACTTGTTAGTTTTTCTGAGTCTCCTTGGTCATGTGAATATCCTGATTGAAATTAGCTGAACATTCGTGGAACCTCATCAATATTCATCGCCGATCGTGGAGCTGTGAATGCTTAGAAATGGCAACGCAGAGGCGAGAATGACTCATCTGCACTTTTAATAAATCCTTATCCCCTCTTAATCCTGGTACCTGCCTTCTGTTGATCCTGCTACCGGTTTTTAATTCAACTGGAGTTAAAATCTGTAAACGACTGAATGATTCTTCGAAAAATTCAGACACAAAGAAAACAGTTATGTATTTAAATTTCAAAAAGTAGAGACAACTTGCGAGCATCGTGGGGATTATTTACACTACCAAAATTGATAAGAGCCAACATAGCGCGTATCTGCGGAATGCGTCCAGCAGTGGACTGATACAGTATAGGGTGATGTGTGAAGAGAGAGCTTAAAAATTCTAACATCATATTTCTGAAGAAAAAAAAAACGTGCGTCTGATTCACTATGCCACTTCTGAATGTTTATAGTCTTTAAAACCGCGGTTGAAACTAATAAGTAAAAATATTTTGACACGTTGACAGTTTTATTTGCATTTACAATTAAATATCACAATATTCACATGTTAGGTATTTTTGTGCGGTTAGTATTCATATTCATTTGCATCCAGTTTGAGCTTTATGAAGTTGTTGTCAAAGTTCACTTTTGTTCAAAGCAAAAATGGTGTTGCCAGTACTTGTTATAAAATTAATCTTCTGTCAGTTGGTACTCTTATAGTTATGTACTGGCATGTTTAATGATGTTGAGAATCGGGTCGTAATCCCGAATTCCAAAATGTAATTAATTAGGTCCTGCTTGTTCTCCGGTTAGAAAATCGTCCACGAGGCGGAGCTTATTATTATGATTGTGGGAAGGAGGAGATTTGGAAATTGCTTCGATCGAATGATAAAATAGGTGTAGGTAAACCGTTTTTGAATTCTATGAAAATTCGCTCAAATCACTTTGTAGCAAATAGAATTTACCGTAGTAAACACTACTGCGGTAAATTGTATTATCTACAAACGTTTCCAAGCTAACGTACCTACAGTAATATTCATATTTTGTGGCATAACAGGTAAAGACTACCTAACCCGCCTGATGGATAGGACGACAAAATTGCAATAAATTGTATGTAATAATATTATCTAACTTTCTATTTATAGTTAAGGTGGCCGGAAGACTGTGGATGAGACGATCGCACAGGAGCCTGGAGTTGAGCTACTTCGTGCTACAGAGGAGGTGCAATACAATATCAGTGGGTGTCAATAGGCTCAAAATATGAAGAGCAAAGCAAAAACAACAATGGTTGACGCATCATCCGACACAAGGTACAAGATAAAGAAATATAACTTTCTTTCACGCTGTCTTTGTTTTTACGTAATGACACCTCGCTGACTGGTGTCGTTGTGGTGTCGTCCAACAATAATAAGGAAGGAATATCTGTTTGCAGTGAAAGTGGCACTAAACCTGGCCATGTACCTGGTACCTAGATGTTACCAGCAGGTACTAGGTGGAACATGGTATGAAAGCATCACCTTTGTTCGTTTTACGACTTCCCCCGCGAGAGCTCCCGACCGCTTGAGTTTGCACAACTAATGTCTAGCTTTACTGCTCAACAAAACTATTTAGGGTACAGATAGCCGAGTAAGCACTATGTAGCTCTTCCGTATGATTTAGAGAAGTTACAATATGAAGTTAATAATGAAAGCAGGCGACAGAAAGCTTATTCAAAACTGTAGTTTAAAGTCAGTGGAAGACAGAATAAAAAGTGCATCTTTATAAATCCATCCATCCATCGCATAAATATATTCTGCCTTCCACTGACTTTAAACTTTTATAGGCTACAATTTGAAGACAATCTAAAAAGAAAGGATCAAAACACGGAAATTAGTTTTATTTGTTTTGAGAATTCCACATAACTCACGACACAACTTTGCAAAATCACTCAGTAACGAAGCCTGCTCATCCCATTACCACACTCTGCTTACCTCTGCTAAAACAATAAGGCGATGCCACGGCCGCGCAAGCGCAGGCGTGCTAAATACATCACCCAGTCGGTACCGTCTGCGATACCGTTGTCGGGATCGCCATTAGCAAGTCGAGTAACACGTGTGCGTCTGGAGTTACTGTTTGGTAGGATTGACAAAGGAACAGTCAACGATTAAATGATATCTCGTTTTTAATCTCGTATAACGATATACCCAGTAAACGTTTCGAAAAACAAAGACTTGGTAGTTAGTAAGTATACTGCCGGCGCCAAGGGTTTCGAACATTTACCAAATATAGAAATATGTACTATTGCTACCGGTTAGTAACCGAAAAATAGTACGTACCTTTCAGACGGATCGCTCTGCACACTTAGGAGATAAGGGGGTGGGGTCTGTTAAATATTTCAAAAATGCAGCCGATTAAAAAACCTTTTCCTTTTTTGAAGTCGGTAAAAAAACAATTTTTTCCCCGAAACGTAGGCTGCGGTCTTTGGTTGTCTCCAAATTTATCAAAATAAAAACTAACTTGGGGTTCGCCATCTTAGCACTTTGTCATGAACTGGGCCAAACTATGCACCTAGGCATGGAGTGGCTCTTAGGCACAAAAATATTGTATTGAATTTTTTTTGTAGGCTTATCCGAGATGTGGTGAAGGAACACCGCTCTGGACGCGGTCACCTCGAGCAGAATGGTTCAGAAGATCTATTTAATTCTCCAATACTCAACTCTTTAATACTTTGGTATATTAAATTACCCAACTGGCCGAAACAATGCATATAGAGTTAATATAAACCCCTGGCTAGATGAGACCAATTTCTAATTAGTTAGTAAAGTTAAGCTGGACAAGTTATTAAATGGTGAAGAGAACGACAGTGCCTCTATCTCACGACACTAAGAGCTGATTCTGTCATCAAGAAATTATAAGACTCCTAGTTTCCCGCGGCTTCGCACGCGTTGTTTCTATGAAATGTTTGAAGGTTAGTTCTATCCCAGGGGAACTAATTTCTGGGATAAAAAGTAGCCCATGCTTTGTTCCAGACCTAGAACTATCAGTACATATGCATATAATTTCCATCCGATCCGTGAAGCGTGAAGAAGTTGTACATCCATCGCATTTAAAATTTAAGTGTGATCGCAGTCACTTCTCTCCACGAGACAATGTCCCGAGTATATACAAAATTACAAAGTGGCAACTCACGCACGCATAAAAGCCCAAAATATGAAAATCCATTTTCGCTTGCCCTCCCAACACGGAGCCGGAGCGCGGAGGCCTGAATCAATAGCTCCTAAAGTGCACGTCAGCGCTGTTTACCGATCTAATCGAGTTCATAGCGGAGGAGTGACGCAGGGACTCTCTCGTGACTTCTCATGTTTCTTTAGATATAGGGTTGAGCTTTTACTGAACCTCGTAAATGTCGTGTAGATGATCTATATGGGACATCATGAAAAAGGTGACCATTTTCAATCCCAATCTTTATCAACACGATTTATAGCAAACGTGTACGATATGAGATTCTACTGAGTAGCTATGTATAGGATCAATCAAATTAGATCGAGACTAAGGTTTTGCGTCGAGAATAGTAAGTATCTAAACATGTTGACTGCCCACATCGCACATGCCGAACAATAAGCTACTGCAGGTTGCTCTGCCGATGCTGGACAGTGAATGCTTTAATAGAGCCATTTTAAGAAAGATAAAAGCGTGCAAAAGTTCCACCATAGACATTGCAATCATGTGTGAACTGTCGATTGAACACGCTGTATCTTGACATATCTGCCGAAGACTACAGTCTCATTTCGCTTCTCTCTGTCATTAACTGCAGAGTAAAACCGACTCTCTGTGATTTATATCATATTTATTTTATAGCTCCTGATTTTTGTGTCGTATGGTTTTGTTTATACTATGTAATAAGTTCCTGTGTAGAAGCCTGTGCCAAGATCCTTGCCAGCCCTGCTCCGGTAACCCGAGCCCGGCCGCACAAGGGCAGCCCAATGCGAACCGACCGCAGCTCAGCTGGGCATATTGCTATTCATTCACACTTAATTGCGATACGCCAACGATATTTTTTTTTAAATTTGGGATATGTAATTGTTTATTAGATAGCTATTGGCTATAAACATTGATGGGACTCCTTATTTTCTAAGGTGAGCGATAACCCTCTACAAAAGACTGCAGCTAGATGCTGGAGGGACGCGGCAAGATGGGAAGCTATGGCGCTTATGTGGGTCTAGCGTTAGAAAAACCGAGACTGATCTGATAATGATGATAATAAATATTGAACTTTCAGAGTTTCATAGGAAAATCAGCAGAATATTCATCAAGTAGTAAAACCTAGAGCGTACCATCAAACCGTGCCGGGTGCCGGGTGCCGGGGTTTGCCCCGGCACTGCAATAGGAATCAATTTCACAAATCGTCGAGCGCGTTGTAAAAACGAAACTTTTTACGCGAATACTGTCACTATTCTTTGTGATAGATTCATAAACTTTTTACGGTCACGCCGGTATCTCATTTAAAGAAGAATGAAGTAAAAACATAAAGATCTTTATGTAGGCCGGAAATAACCTCTCGCCTCTTTAACTTTACAAAGTTTAGTAGATATTTTCGAAAAATATTTTATCGAATAATTAACACACTGAGTGCCAATGCACAAGGCGATCTTGGATTACGGGCTGCCCACGCGCGCTTTCGGGTCGCATCTCTGAGGCTTGGCAGCGAATACGTTAAACGGAGCGTATAACGAATATCAGTTTCCAGAAATAACTATAGTAGGTATTATCATAAAATGTGACTTTTCCGGACATCGCATATCTTCTGAACAATCGCCATGTAAGTCGCCATGCATATAGACTGCTAGATCATTTCCATCGACGCGCCTTCCGAGAGCTCCACCGTTAGCATAATGTCAATCTGACACATCTGCTCATACATTATGGCATACAAATAGCTCATACATAATGGCATATGGCATACAAATGGTAGGTATAAGTATTGTACGGTGCGAAAGAATGGTGGCTGTACGCGTGGGTGGTATTGTCGTCGGAAGGTTAATTGAAGAAAGGTAATATTGAGGTAGGACCATAATATGACAACAGTTTTTATGTAATCAGGGGCCACGGTAGTGGACCTGCCAAGTCTAGTAGACGGCCGCAAACGGGAACCCTTTTGTCGAACCATCTCCAAATGAAAATTAGGGCCTTGAAATAGATTTAGGTACTCTTCCTAACGTAGTTAACCGCCTCCTAATATTATGTGCTTCAATTTAGTTTATGAAATATCGACCCTCAAAATATTCGTATTGCGTCATCAGCATCACTCACTCATTCACTCACAGACCGATCATATGAATGACAGGGTACATCGGACGTTGATACATCTAGACTTGTTTATTTCAGCTACTTCCACAGTATTATGTCTTATGGTATACTGCTGTGAACGCTGCAGATATTAACACCGTATTTGTGCTGCAGAAGAGGGCTGTTCGTGCAATCTATAATATGGGTCCCAGAGAATCCCTACGAGATAAATTCAAAGAAATAAACATAATGACAGTCCCCTGTCAATATATTTATGAAAACTTGTTGTACACTCATAGAAATATTCCGGTTCCTTAAAAATAGCGACATACTTAATATAAATACTAGAAATATGAATAAACTCACTGTGCCCATAACTAGGCTACACAAGGTTAATGTATCTTTCAAAGGGCAGTGTATACGATTCTACAACAAAACTCCAAGAGAGCTGCAAAAACTATCAATGAATAATTTAAAAAAAATGACAAACATGTCCTTTGTAAAAAGGCTAACTACAAAATATCAGATTATCTAGACGATAAAAAGTCTTGGGACGACTTTTGCTCCAACTCGAAAACTAACATTCTAACAAGGTAAAGGTTTCTTGTTCGCTTCTTTACTTTACCTTAAAAAGATTGGAGTGAACAAAAAATTAAAGTGATCACTTTATTTCCTAGTTTTACGTACCTATGTAATTTGTATTTTGTGACGTGTCCAAGAGTCCTGTGAGGTCTAAAGGAAATAAAGCACTTTGATATTTGATATATTTGATAGTTCATCTACAAATGTGAAATTTGGAGTAGGTACAGGTAGAATTCATGGCCAAACTAAAGGAAAAGTTCTAAAATCATTATTTTTAGAGATACATCGTTGAAAAAGGGACCCTAAAGTTTCGTCCTCGTTTTAACTTCTAGCATAGCTACTAATTTAAAATACATACATGTATGTATGTATTCGAGACTGCATAATAATAGCTACAGTCTGAAGCTATTTTATTAGTGATAAAAAATAAGGAAAATATAAAAATCGTGAATGGTTCCGCAGGAAAAAAAGAACTAGATTTTTTTTTAATTAAAATTTTATATTTTAACTAAATTTTAATTTGTTTTCTTTCTCAGTAAGTAGGTACTGACAAACTAAAAGTGGTGAGATCGAAAATAAAACATGTTGAATGCCAAGACTCGTCTCGTATACTTCCGCCATTAAAAGTGATATTAATTAATTAATTAATTAATTTTATTATTCAATCACGAGAACAGCCATGTCAGCCACACCTTCGACTATGAAATTGGCAAATTACCTACTAGGTGCAAGTAGGTAATTTGCCAACATCACAGTCGAAGGTAATAAAATGGCTGATTTGGCTCTTCTCGTGATCTCAAAATTTTTACGTTGGAAGTATTACGGGACGGGACTTGGCATAATGTTAACAAAAATGTTTATGTTTGGTTTATATTTACTCAAGTAAGGTTGCTCCTGTACAATTATACAAACACGACGACGACGTTGATCTGAAGCCCCAACTCTTTTCCTCGTAACAAATTGGACAGTTATCAACAAGACCATGTTGAATTCGAGGCAGGGATCGACGTCGAGTCCGGCCCGATGTGCACCCGGACAATTGATGCTAATCGGGTGGGAATAACTGATGGACACTTGAAAATGTTACCTAAACCTACAAATAACTCTAGTGTATGCACCTACAAGCTTCTGCCCGCGGATTCGCACGCATTTTCCCACGATAAAGGTAACCTTTATCGTTAGAGCTATCTATGCTAAACTTCTGCTCGATTCATCATGTTGTTTTGTCTTCGTACAAAAATCTTCACACACAAACTGTCGCAGTTATAATACAAGTGGAAGACTGTGATGTGGATGTATAAGAAGCGCCGCATGCCGAATAAAAAATACCTGGGAAGCTTAAAAAGAAATGGGTAATACACGTGTAGGCCATGATAAATTATTATTATTATTACAAAGAAAGTCCCTCGAGAAGTCGAGAAGCCGTACCAACAGACTCTCACAAATACATCCTTTAGCACGTCTCCATAGTCAAAGACGATATCGGCTATCTGCCAGAGCATTCTACAGATTACCAGTTTTAATCAGTATTTTGTGGTGGTGTCCGTTTGTTCAAGCAGAAATCAAGTCAATCACACGTCGGTCGGTTTATTGTAAACTGTAACAAAAGAAGGTAAAAGCCGGTCCGTAACCGCACACCGTCCATTACGTGCATCGCTGCACCGCGCCCTTCTGGTGACGCGTCAGACAGGAGCAGATGGGCACCAGGGTACTGGAGGAACTGCTCGTTTTTTATTGGTGACTGTAAAACGCCTGGCCACCATCTCGATTGTATAAGTAAAGCGGTCGCCTAAACGGATGCCCGCTCCCCAGCATATTCACGCTTGACTTTAGTTTCTGAGATTGCCGGAAGTCAAGCAAATGCAAATTAATTTTAATTCGTGGAGATCTCGATTCCTTTCTTGAGTCAGGTTAATATCAGTTTTTAAAACGTAGTAAGAAACAAGTGCCTACGCCTACCTTTAACTTATTTGCACTAGACTGCACATGCACACTATCACACTGATATTGGACATGTGAAAGTTGGATGTTTGGTTGTCTCTTCGCGCCATAATTTGCCGTGTTTAAAAAAATCTAAACATACTTCTATTTGAGTACTGAATAATGAAAATGGGTTTAAAACATGAAGACTTAAGAAGCTTGACTTTAGAAGATACTTTATGACACTTTAAGAGCGTCATAATATAAAGTTCAAGTGGCGACATCTAGTTAAAATTCTAGTCTAATTTAGTTTGATGTGATGAGTGATGGATGAATCTCGCGCTTCGCTTTGCGAGAAAATGTATGGGATAACGTCTACTGCCACCACGCACACGCTACGCACGAATACCAGATTGTCTAACAAGCGAACCCACGCGCAGCTAACATGCGCCGCGTGGCCGTGCACAGCGTGCGTGGTGGAGACACAGTGCATGCTATTGACCTTACCCCTAACGGGAGCACGGACAGAGTAGGTATCGGCTAATCATTAATCAGGGTCCTGGAGACCTCTGGCCGACCTCGTCTCGCCATATCACGACTCTTCCGAGAATAATGCACTGTTTTTGCACGAGTTCTTTATAAAAACTGCTGTACAAAAAGCTGTTTATTTCTTGGCATCTTTGTGTTTGAATAACAGGTTTATTGTGTTTAGACGTACGTAGACAATTAAAAATCTTAAAATTGATCATTTGTTAGCAAACTTATGGAAATTATTATAGCTAAATAATTTTATTACAAAATCTAGCTCTTTCTAACTTATGGATGTTTGCAACAGTTTGCAACAAGCGCAACTGTAATTAATGCAGCTGGCTATTTTCCGTAATAAAAAAAGCAAACATTTTTTTACTTAATCTACATAAGATTATTTATACCCCGATTCAAAAACATGGATATTTTTTGTATACAAAGTGGTAACAAAACCCAATGAATATTGGTGGAAAATATTTAACGACATTGGTATCATCAAAACAACGCACAGAAGCTCGAAACAATTTTTCGTTTTGAATGCTTTCATTCATCATTTAAAAGATCTCTCGTTCGTTTTCGCATTCAAATTTTAACATTTTTCGCTGCACATTGAGATTATCCGTTGTCGAAGTTTATGTTTAACTTTTAAGTGATAACGTCACTGTTACCTTGTTGTTTTCTGTTATTGTTATCAGTGTTTGTTAAGTTTTCATTCATAAATGTCTTTGTTGACATAAAATATCTAGGATTCTAAATCGTAGTATAGGTCTTCGATCAAGTGTTGATCGAAAGTATAATAGTATTGATATATATATATACATATATATGTATAATTAAGGATTAAGCTGAAATTTTCAAAGATGTAAGTTCTAGACCTGGATTAACAAACCGGAAAATAACATTCCTTTTGTGGAATAGAATAAGGCTATATTAATGTGATAAAAGGTAATACAGCAGAAGCCTTTTATCTATGATACTGAGTTATGAATGTAAAAAGTTGACAGGCTACATTTGCGCGGAATGTCCGCCCACGGCGGCGGCGCCCGCGCATGTCCTAGCTGTGCCACAGACAGTGTAGTACTGCAGTATTGCGGTCTGCGGCCAACGTCGCCATTGTCACCGCGAGATCAGAGATAAGGAGGTTCAGATGGAGCGGTCACGATCCTGGACTCAAATAGCTACTTTAATTACCCTCTCATGGAAATTCCTCCAGTATACCTACGTACTTGACAAGTCTGAGGATATGATTGTACAAAGACTAAAACTAGCTAGCATTCTACGACGACTTTGACGACCTCTGTGGCGCGGTGGGCGAAAGCCCGCCTGCGACGCAGGAGGTTGCGGGTTCGATTCCCGCCTCGGGACAAATGTTTGTACGATCTGCAGATATTTGTTCAGGGTGTTCTGGTCGTTTTCTATGTATAATAAAAAAATATCTATATATGTATTGTATTATATTAAGTATATCAGTTATCTAGTACCCATAACACAAGCTCTGCTTACCATGGGGCTAGATAATGCTGTGTGAATTGTCCAGCATTATTTATTATTTATTATTATTATTATTTATTCTAAATTATTATAGCTTGTTTTAGACTCTCTTATAAAATGTATTTTTTAGAGATTATTATTAATAAGTTGCTATGTAGTTAGGCTGCATATCTCTAACAAGCACTTTTGATTTAATACACCTAAAGATTTTTAATAATTATAGCGGCACCGATCTTTCTACTAGCTGTGTGTCATTTAAATTTTATTATGATAATCATATTTTTTTTATGATACAAAACGTAAGTTACAGAGCTAACGGAACGTGACTATTATAAAAACCAAACGTAAATTTGTTGACCACATTAATGTATCTTCGCGGAGTATTCTACTACATATCTCCGAGAAAGAATGTTCAATACTAACAACAAGGCAGTCGGTAAATCAGTCGCGCTTCTCGTTTCAGCTCGATTTGCAATCAAGTGGCGCATCTGAATTTATCGCTCATCTGATCTATGGCTAAGGCTCGTTGTACACCGCCCACCGCTTGTCAGCCAGCAAACAGGCTGATTTGTAGCGATTATGTGCACGCCTTTAGGTACCTAGCTTTATTTATTGAATGTATTGTTGTGTAAATTAGGCTGTAGAGTTAATGCTGAATTGAGTCGTAAGGGTTCCATTGACCTACCTACCTAGTTTGGTTGGAGGATGTCGATGACCTGGACATACAGAAAACTAACGTTAGCTTAATATTTATTAACTCTACTACTAATAATAACTCAAAGATGCAATAGGTACATAATGTGCATCGCCACATGCGTCCAGCTATGTACAAAATGATAAATTATAAGTATGGGACCTGAAACAAAAGCAAGCCTAAACAAGTCGCAAATCATTTTAATTTTAATTAAACAATAGCGAGCCTAGACAGACAGACACACTAGACACTTACAGACAGACTGTAAAACATAGTCAGACAAAAGTCGTTTGCGAGGATTCCGCTATTTTGTGGACGGACCAGGAGAATTAAAATACAATACAAAACTGTTTATTGTACATCACTAAATAAAACAAGAGAAACATACACATGAACATTAAACATAAAAGTAAAATGGGCGGCCTTGCCGCTTAGAAGCGATTTCTTCCAGGCATTCAGAATTCTACGATGAAGACGTCTAGAAAGTTCTATAGGTAGTGTGTAGTGTAGTGTAGAGCTACATACAGGCGCGGCGGTGGTCCAGCAGTTTATGACATCCGCTGGACGAGTCAATCTCAGCTGTTTACGAACGTTTTACGACCTCGCACCATACACACTACCTTATACTAATTATTGTTGCCTAGATTACGGCTCCTGTTTACTTGTAGTTCGTGTGGGTACATAATGTGACTTACACTCACGTTCACTATGTTTACTTGTAGTTCGTGTGGGTACATAATGTGACTTACACTCACGTTCACTATGTTTACTTGTAGTTCGTGTGGGTACATAATGTGACTTACACTCACGTTCACTATGTTTACTTGTAGTTCGTGTGGGTACATAATGTGACTTACACTCACGTTCACTATGTTTACTTGTAGTTCGTGTGGGTACATAATGTGACTTACACTCACGTTCACTATGTTTACTTGTAGTTCGTGTGGGTACATAATGTGACTTACACTCACGTTCACTATGTTTACTTGTAGTTCGTGTGGGTACATAATGTGACTTACACTCACGTTCACTATGTTTACTTGTAGTTCGTGTGGGTACATAATGTGACTTACACTCACGTTCACTATGTTTACTTGTAGTTCGTGTGGGTACATAATGTGACTTACACTCACGTTCACTATGTTTACTTGTAGTTCGTGTGGGTACATAATGTGACTTACACTCACGTTCACTATGTTTACTTGTAGTTCGTGTGGGTACATAATGTGACTTACACTCACGTTCACTATGTTTACTTGTAGTTCGTGTGGGTACATAATGTGACTTACACTCACGTTCACTATGTTTACTTGTAGTTCGTGTGGGTACATAATGTGACTTACACTCACGTTCACTATGTTTACTTGTAGTTCGTGTGGGTACATAATGTGACTTACACTCACGTTCACTATGTTTACTTGTAGTTCGTGTGGGTACATAATGTGACTTACACTCACGTTCACTATGTTTACTTGTAGTTCGTGTGGGTACATAATGTGACTTACACTCACGTTCACTATGCTTTGGGAGTTTGGAAAAGTAATAAGTTGAATTTAAATAAACAATTTTAAGAAAAAAAATATATTTCAAGGTAAACCTTTTTCTTATCGGTATAATTTTTAACAGATTCAGGGATTTTGTTTCACATTAGATTTTGTTGGTACCTGAAAAAGCATCAAAGGCTTTTATTTAAAAAAAACCTGTTGCAAGTCGCGGGAAAAAGCTAGTTTTGCATAAAAATTTGCAAACCAGCAGTAAGGTATTTGCGTTGTTTATTCTTTTACTTAGCCTTCATCTAGAATTCTAGATCCATCCAGAAAAAAAAACAGCTGCATAAAAAGTTAACCCTTTCAGCACGCACGTCTGCCTAGGAGCAGTTAATGTCATTAGTAGTCTCCCAGTTTCCCGGTTCAAAGCGAACGCAACAAAGCTGTGTCCCCGCGGACCGTGCCCGCGCCCGTGCAAATCAGACATCGCACACTTCCAATTATCAAATTAAAATTCAACTTTCGCACAGGAAAGAGGGATAAAGTTGGTTCTCTGGCTAATAAAAAAGAAAATGGAACATTGTAAAGCATTTTAATATAAACCTCTCAAACCATGTAGAAATAACTGAAAAAGCGAATCTATACAAAAACTTCGAGCAATAAATAGATCGAGATCACTTTATTGATTTTTTTTATAAAAAGACAGAAAACAATACAGGAACAATAAAGGAAGGGTAAGGATATGCAATGAAATAAATAAATAATGCTCGACAATTCACACAGCATTATCTAGCCTCAAGCTAAGCAGAGCTTGTGTTATGGGTACTAGATAACCGATATACATAATACAATACATTACATAGATAGATATTTTTTATTAAACATAGAAACGACCAGAACACCCGGAACAAATACCTGCAGATCGTACAAATATTTATCCCAAGGTGGGAATCGAACCCGCAACCTCCTGCGTCGCAGGCGAACCTCGCCCACCGCGCCACAGAGGTCACCTGGTTTATTTTGGTACAAGCTTTACCGATTTAAGAGACATACTTTAAGTTACATGTGAGATTAAGTCGTAGATTTTCTCGTTTTCCTTATTAATGTGAACCAGCTGTTTCAAAATCTCAGCTGTGACTTCTCGATCTAAGCTCGGTGCTAAGTAATTACTTTACGTCTCGCTAAGAACGCTTTGACATATTTAGCAAAATATTAATTTTAATTATGTTAAAATTTCTGCCTAATTTAGCAAAGGCAGGCATTTTAGGGTTAATCTTTTTATATTACGGGTAAATGTGATTATAAAGGTTTTCGTTTTGACGGGACGTTAGTAATTAATATTGGGTTAAATTAATTTACGAAGCGAGTTGAAGACTCACGGTTAATGATGGAGAAACGTATTAAATTCCTGGGTTTATACTGTCAACGGAGGTGAATTCATTTTAGGGAATTTGTATTCCATAAAATTAATTCAGAGAAGGGTAGGTGGCGCAGCTACATAACACCCTCGCCCTGCCTGTACATATTTGGAACGGCAATAAAAGTTTATCAATGTCTCAATCCTATGGCAAAAAGGAAGAGCTACTGTAATGTAAGACAATGAACACAAACAGAACTATGGGCTTGGTAACGTCGAAAACCCGAGGTTACCGAGGAATCGTCTTGAAGAACCGAAGGGATTTTAAAAACAATCAGTTTTCTTGATCGGACAAAGAGAGTCCTGGTGGCTCAACCATCACCAAATTAAAAGGCGTTTACTTCGCCTCGAAGGCTCTCCATGACTAGGCGACGCCTGGCCAACCAGAGAATTGACGACGGACCATAAAAAAATCAAGTAGATACATAGTATGCAGTGTTCCTAAATGAAGATTCTTCCGTTCGATTGCACCACCAGACACCCTGCTGTCAGGGTGACAGATATTAGTAGCACAGTTCAGGGAGGCAGCGATTACGTCATTTGACAGTTCATTGGAGTCGTAACCATCGCTGATTGATCCTTTATTCAATTCACACTCAATTAAATGCACTAATTCGGAACTCTGTTCAGGGGTGGCTCACGGAATTCTTTGTAGGGGACTATTCTCAGCGTAGTTGGTTCGGTCAGTCTCAGTTTTGAATAGGATTATTGTACCTCTATGTATTTTTAAAACATTTACTGCGGTCACCATGCCGATCGTAGTGATTTTGGCAAAACAGTCCAAAATTAAATGTCCATTACGGTCACAGGAAAACAATTATTAAATTTAAAATTTTACTTGTGTTAACAACGTAATGGCGATTCTTTCAGTGGTAATTTCAGTGAAGAAAGACCCGAACTTTTGCCATAAAATGGTAATTTGAAAAGACATCTGACTGTCATTATTTAAGCCCAATGTCAGTTTAGATTGCGAGAGACAACCCTGTTCCATTAAAGTGACAAAAGCAATGGTACAAAGGCCTCACCGTCAATATTTAGATGATATCGCGCGCCGGCTGTATCACCAAACAATTGTCGCATTAGGTCGCCATTCACTATCGCTACTGTACAGAAAGGACAGTTTCATTGTGAGCGTGGCTTGTTCACGTTGTTGGATGCGGTACGATATTGAGGTATCTCCTCGTAGGTATAAGGTTATGATCATTATTAAACATTTATTTTTTTCAGTGGGCGTGGCGAGTTGTTTTATTTTATATCGAACTTAAAAAACCTAGAAAAACAAAAACATAAGGTAAGATAGAGAGCCTGCTTTTGTTGTATATATAAAAGACATCAACGCGCTTTCTAAAACGGATCTGCTACGAATGACACAGCAAGATTAGTCTATCATTTCTTTTATTTCATAGGTGTTTAATCAAATTTAATTTATTACAGAGGTGTTTCATCTAATTTTGTATCACTTGTCAACACATTCTTTTAATGAATGAAATAAAAATAATAACCCTAATGAAAACAATAATTCTCATTGATAGGATCACAAAGTGTGATTATGAATATGAACGACGAACGTGATGTTTTTACTTGAAGCTTTGTTGCTTGTGATGTGAGCGAAATATTTAGGATCCTTCTTGCACCCATATGCATGCTTCCAAAGACCAGGTCTCTTAAAGATTAGAGATCATGGAAATTTGACGAGAAACACGTTATAACAATAATAATAACCTGATGGACAATGGAAACGCACACTATGAGAACTTTTTTTTCGTGACATTTAAGGAGTATTCACACTAGCACAATGAACGTTCACAAGAAATGTCAACTTCTTACTTACTTAAGAAACGTCACTATTCTGTGAACAGACGAGTCATATTAAATATTCAAGGATTATATTTAATATCTCTGGATAAAGCACAATGAGATTAAAGTGAGGGGCGTGAGTCGCTTACGAAGTTATTGTTCATTTTTGTAGCGAAATACGATATTATCTTTATCTGACTTTCTCGAACAAGAGCATTAAGCAGTGAAATCTGACTTGTAAAGATGTTATGACTATTGTGGGAACCAGTCAGTCCTACCCAGCCCCCAGCAAAGACCGTGAGTCTCTAGTCCCTGTACCTACTCAATAAAATCATAATGGTCCGTGATCGATGTTGTCCGATGGCATTAGATAGATTTGATAACCTGTACATGGCTTGCTGTGCCTCGGCCAGCATGGTGCTTGCTTCGACCGAACTTGTGGTAGGGACACGTGCGCCGGCGCACGCTCTGGAGCCTGCTGCTGGCTTCACTGTAGGGCCGTGTAGGGCAAGCACAGGGGTTGTTGTTTAGGGCTACGGAATAGACAAAAATGACATCGCGTCATCATACATTGCGTAAATTGTTGAAGTTGAAGGAAATAGGTTCATATTTTACGTATTAATTGATGACGATGTGACGTAATTTGTGTCTATTCTCTCCTAGACAACAATCCCCGAGCTTGGCCTAACTGTGTAGCCCCAAAAACATCGGCGTATTCTTGAGTAGACAATCTTTTAGAGTTTCCGTCTAGTTCGATCTCACTCTATAAACGTACTCATCTGTTATTCCAAGTTAAAAGTGCTACATTTGGCCTCATAATATGTCAGGAAGATTAGAAGCTTTGTCCGATTGCTCCCGGATTTATCTTAAAATGTCGCGCCACACTATAGCTGCGCTTGTAGTGGACAGCGGGAGCGTGGGACGGACCTTTGACATTTTGCTAAGGAAATTTCGCACGTGGTTGGGAAACTATTAATTAAAAGCTCTAGATCTAGTATGAGTTTGCAAAATTCGAAAAACATCGAGAACGTGACAGTATACTATTAACTTGTTAAATTTGAAACTCGTACTGCAACAAATCGTTCAAAGTCAAACGAAAACTAATAGACTTCATATGGAACTATCAGATCGTCGTCATACTACGTACGAAAAGTAGCTCCTATCAGTAGCCGGTAGGGGCGCTGCAAGGCACTCAATGTATCGAAGGAAACGAAACCCTTTATACATGGGTCCGCTTTCATTTAAATAAAGTTAAACATTAAAAAATCTTGTGTAAGCGGGGCTTCGTTTTCGTAATTGATGCAAAATTCCTTTAGGTTCTTTGTGGCGTTCTTCTTCTCCCGCTTCGACTGTCCACTGTAACCGCAGCCTAAAGGTGGATTAGTAATGAAATTAGTCGGCGGCCCACTTGCACGGAAATAAACGTGATTAATATCTGTGAACGAGTTTATTTATGCCGGGAATCGGACAAGTGGTGACGGTATTGGTGAATCACGAGCGTTTAAGATGCGCTTAAACGTCAAGATAACAGATTGCTTGTAAAATAAAACAGCTTTTACTGACAACTCTGTTTTTGAGGGTAAGTGCTGAACACTGAAGGATTTGTTTGTGATCATGCGACGTTGACTATCATGCGTTTAGTTTCGTATGCTATTGTATTGGGCACTCACCTACCTAATTTACTTGTTGTAAATACGTGCTAGCACATTAGGTAGGTAACTTTATGTAATTTTTCATTAAATTAAATTTATAATGTTATAAAAGTCGAGCAATATTTTGTAAAACATTTATTGTAAAGGTTTATAATTTTCATGGCGTATCGCAAATTTCCTGCACCATATTCCATTAGCGTGTAACTTCGAAACCACCGAATCCCTCTTCAGCGTAAAATTTCATAAAATATAACCGATTGGCTATCAATTTCCCGCCATTTATTGCCCGCGTCACGTCCGCCATGATCCGCGCGCTCGCTGTCAACTTGACACTTGATCGGAAAATGCCGCGAACCCTCTGCACACTTTCAGAAGTTGTTACCGTATCGTTTACACAATACATAATGCACTTTTGAAACTTTCGTGTGATTATGAATGTATCGGGTGTTTGTCGCTTTTTTTTTTACCGATCAAATATAGGAAATTAATATGAATACGCGTTATCGGTTTCAATAAAAATCACATTGTTATATTGTTTTATTTTTAATTTAAAAAGTGTGATTGTGTGTGGCAGGATTTCGCGGGTGGATTTTGTATGAGTAGGTAATATATACTTTTTAGCGAACCTGGGAGCTTTTTTTTAGAGAATAATTTGAGGTTTTATTTGGTTAGTAGTTCGTACTTAAACACTACACTTGGCAGGCGACTAAAGTAGGTGCTTCTTAAACGAAAACTAGAGTTTGCATTCCAGCTACCAGTAATATTCACTCAGTGCTAGCTACCAACAATAATAATCCCTGGTCGTTCAAGCACGAGAGCGCAGTTTCTTCACTCCCGTCCAGTGTTTGTCCTTCCATACGGACACCAACATCCCTGCCGCACCGTCAGCAGTCAGCGCTGATGGATGGAGTGGTCCCGAGGAGACGAACTACTTCCTGTTGTTACAGCGACTGAGTAATGGTTTAACAGTGCACCACGGTGCCACGTTTCACAATCCACTTATAGGCTAATAAACTTCTCAGAGAGAAACATGGAGATACATGGAGATGTGTGTCATGGGCAATGAAAGTGTTAAGACGGGGGATGTAGAGTCCTCCTAAGTTTGAGATGAGATTACGGAATAAGCTTAACGAGTATTCATCCTAAACCATTTCCTACTAAAGCAACTTAAATCAGGATGCACCTACTCACGTAACGGGTTAAGTGCAACTAAGTGATGGATCACGACAAATAAAGGCGACAGCCAACCGCGCCGGGTGAGGAATGAGCGCCTGTCGCTGTCGGTGACAATGCCGATGATCGATCATGTTTTATTGTTACTTGTTAACGAATTGTTGGTAAAACTGTTTACACATTGAATAATCTTAGGTCAAATATCTGCGGGCGGGAACTCGTACCGTGGCTCAGTGAACAAACAAACCAAGTTTGGAACTGACGAACGCACACGAAATTAAAGATTCGACTAATACAATAGTCTGACCAATAATTAATTACCAAGAACGCGCCTAAATAGCCAGTACTGGCAACAAAACAAGGAGCTTGCAATATTACACCTCATACGTTCATCCGTTGCACATTCCTTCTAATTTTAAACTTCCACCCTCACCGCTTCCGCCGCGAACACAACACCAACTTAATAAAAACAAATTAACTACATGCGATATTACACCGTATTTCTCAACATTAAAGTCACAAATGAGAATGAGGTGCGCTATTTATGAAGTGATTTCAACAGAGCATTACCATTAGAAAAATAAAGTTCGAGATTTAAATATTAGTTCAAATGTTATTCTGATCTGCGCTGCGTTGTTCCCAAACAAAAATGAACTCAATTTCATTAGTGACTGTGGCTAGAATCGCGGGAGTAGTCAAAGTGACAAATCGATTCTTAAATTTTCTATTGTAGGGCAAATTTATGTATGCGCGCTTTCAGCTGACAATGGGCTTACGTAAACAAATGAATTCAAGACCGCATGTGACTCACAAAATGTTTTCTGAATCAATTTTCATAATTCATTTTAAAAGAAAGAACCACATGTGAAGGTACTTTCTCATTGAAAGTGGTAATCCACGGTATCGCTCTCACATTACGCTATCAATCTGTCGGCTTGCAATGGTACGTACAAGCTGCAAGTAGGTGCATGATTTCAGATGTTATTTCAGGCATTAAATTCCTTCAAAAACACACGGGCGCGGCAGCCGAGCGTGTTTTCACAACACAACGGCTAATTAACTCAAAACCATTCCCAATTCGAAATAGCCTCAACAAAACGAGCCAATGCTCCATTTTCCATGTGCATATACATGCGGTTCGGTTCGTCAAACAAAAATCAGTCTTATTTTTGAATACAGTAAACTGATTTTCTTTTGAGCGTTTCAACCTGAGTTAGGTGTTTCAAATAACGATAAAGATGTTGATTCAAACATGCATTCGAATCAAATTCTATTTTTAAATTTTTAAGAAAAGTTTCTGTTTATAAGAGCGCATTTACACCGCGGATCGGTTTACAGAGCCTTCGCTGGATCCGAAATACGTTCTACAACTACATACGCCAACACGAAAAAACTGATCTGTAAAACGGATGCTGTGTGAATGCGCCCTAACACTGAAAAGGTTTTTTGTGCAATTTATTCAATCGAATTTCCACTTTGACGTCATAATCTTAGAGTGAAACTTTGTTTGCTCAGATGACTATGGTTACGCCGATAAGTAGGTGGGTTAGACAGAGGCACGGTAATGTTATCTATACAGTATTGTAACTCGGCCCTGTCCTTGAAATACCTACCTACCAAAACAAAACAAAAGCACGCGATAGGGCTGCCCGCCTGCAGTATTTTAATTTCATCTAGGTATAGGTACCTACCTACTTGAATTTCTTTCTAGTTTTGTGATTATATATTTTAATAAATATAAAATAAATGATAATAAAACCGGCCAAGTGCGAGTCCGACTCGCGCACGAAGGGTTTCGTACCATTATCTATAAAATCAGCAAAAAAACACGTTTGTTGTATCGAAGCCCCCCTTTAATATTTGTTTTATTTTAATTTTATTATTTATTTCTAATCTGCATATAAAACTAAAGTACCTTGTTTAAATAAAAAATTCTCAAATTGCACGCTTACTGCTTACAACATTTTTTACCTATTGCAAAGAAAAATCAATAACTTATCATTCGTAATGACAATTTTGTCAAACATAAAAAAGCATTCAAATTAGATAAAAAATAGTTTCATACCAAAAAGTTCGTTCGTCACTGCGCTGCGGCGCGCGGCGCATCCCCGACTGGTTGTACCTACCACGATCCCGCCCTCACATGAGGTGACAGTTATGACTCATGTTCCGGCCGTTTGTATGAAGACAGAATACTGTATAGATAACATTACCGTGACAGAGGTGTGGATATCAAGATTGTATGGCGTTATGTCCAATCAATACAGGTACTGGACTTCAATCAAAACAGTGACTCTAGAATGCTGCGTAGAGACAAAAAAAATAGATACGGCGAAAATAAACAACAGAAATACTTACTTAGGTACACCAGTTGTTAAAAAATAGTAATAGTTACCTACATCACCCATTATTTTACAGTTTAGAAAATAGTTATTTTCATCCCCCCCTCTCGGACAGAGTAATTTTGCTCTTCGATATCTGAGTGTAAAAGCCGTTTGTATCCTTTTATGTTTGGGTGATTATTTAAAGATGGCGCTGTCCACCTAGCTAGAAGAATGGCCTTCACAAGCTAAGAGTATCAAACGTATTACACCATCGAAATTTAATGAAATATTCTGAATACAAATTACTTTTTTCAACAAGTTGAATTTATATTTCACCCTTTATTTCATGTGTGAGCTAAACACGATTTTTCTCAATGTTTTAACAGCAAAGTCACCGTTTTCGAGCGAGAGTGGTGAAAAACATGTTTATTGTATTGTGTCCTTGCATTATTAACTTTCTATTTTTTTATTAAATTTGATGGTAAGACTACCTTAGTAATACAAACTTTAAAAAAATAAAAAGTCTACCTACCTCTTAAACGTAAACTGATACAGCCTCGTGACAAATGGACAGACATACAGAGATACCCTTTAGGTACGGAACTCTAAAAGTCATCACTTCATAAACATACGATAAGATTGAGAGCCTGCTTTTTGTAGTTTAAAGAACAGACCAGTTCACAAAAATGATATTACGCGCTTCCTAAAACGGTTTTGCTACGAATTATGTAGCAAAATGTAGAACACTTGCTGGTATTACATCTGTATACTATAATAGTCAATAGAGAATCATTTCTGTTATTCGGTGATTATTCTATTTTAGTATCACTTGTCAACAACACATGCTTTGGAATAATGTGCTAGAAGTAACATGAACTGAAGAAATATATTGTTAGTTCTATGCATTCTAAGCTCTACAAAGAGATGTTCAATTCGTAGCAATCTATTTGCGGTGCGAGTCTGGACGAGCTGAGGCGCGTCTTCGGACGGTATGGACTCCGGGTTGTTGTATACCTACTCCACGTGTTGTATGGCAGAAGCACGGGGTAGTTGTTTATTTGTAAGCTAAATAGCTTTTCACATGGAGATACCATGTGAAAAGCTATTGACTGAATTGAATTCTTGAAATTCCGGTCAGCTATTGGATTGTTTAGAGTTTAGGGTGAAGGTGAACTACCTATGTGCCCGGAAAGTATTTTTTGTCTGCGGCTTTGTGCAATACTTGTTATTGGAGAGGTTATCTACACTATAACATGTGTACATCCACTAATATTATAAATTGGAAAGTGACTCTGTCTGTTTGTTGATCTGTTACCTTTTCACGCCTAAACGGCTGCATGGATCTCAATGACATTTGGTAGGGAGGTAGGCGGTATCCTGGGTACTTTTTATCCTTAAAAAACGCGAGCAAAGCCGCGGGCAGAAGCTAGTTAAAAATAAAGTTATAGCTGTATTAAACTCGTTTGGTTCGATGCGAGTTACAAATGTTTACGATCCCATTGAAATCAGGTTTTTGAACACTAAAAGTGCAAAATGAAACGGACCGAAATTTGCTGATTGAAGTTTTGATCAGCAGAAGATTCCTAGACCTCGGTTAGAACTATTCTACTTTTTACTGAGAAAAAAACGCGTGCGAAGCCACGGGCACAAGCTAGCTCTTCCATCTGTCTGTAGAACATAATGTGAGTGGGATGTGATGTTAGGTAGATTGGGTGGGCGAGCTGGTCCCACAGTCCAGATCGATCGATCCTCATTCATCATGGAAGTCGGTGACAGCTGTGGGAGCCTCCCGCCGCGCCGTCAGCGCGTCGCGCGTTGCACGTCGCGTGCAAAGTCCAATCATTAAAGTTGCGTTGGTGCGCTTAGGGACTTTTCGCTGAGGACTTAGGGGTTGGTTTAATAATTATTAGATATTCTTTATGTATTTTTTCTTTGTCATCGTTTCGAGACTTTTTTATAAGTATGTCAAAATAGGAACTCGTTTTAATTTTATAAAATTTTGCTTTGTTCTTTCTGTAGGTATCATTTTCCGTAGGTTCCTATTTATATTGAAAGGCGGTAGACGAAGCTCAGTGCAGCGACATACACTGTTAGATACGAAGGCCACTAGGTCTCCCAGAGAGGCCACTTCACTCCTCGTTGTCGAGAAACGCAGTTGTCTGGATGTACACACATCACATGTACTGAGTAATCTGCATAAACATAAATCGCCACCTGACTGCAGCTTCCAATAAGTGCTTCACAAACCGTGTTACGTAACGAGCCGCACCGCAGCGCAGTCGCAGTAACGAGCGGTAATGCAATCACCAATCAGCGCGCGGTTACCTGCCCACGACGTGAGCCAATACTACATGAACACATCACAGGGAATATCTACCTGCTCCATGGTCGGGCACATACTGATTGCTGTTGCAGTTCGGCAACACACAACATGAATCAACTAACTGACAACGTCAAAACAAGCGCCCTAACCTCACAAAACTGTCCGTTTCTCCGTATGCATGTGAGTGAGGGAAGGTATTGTCCACGTGCAAGCTCTGCTTAGTTTGGGGCTAGATTCGATGATGCTCAGCAGGTAAATTGACCAGAATTATTTAATTACTAGCTGTTCCCCGCAGTTTCACTCGCGTTAAATTCGAATTTCATATTTCTAGAGGGATATTCCCGTATATCTCCCATGGGAATTTAATGTTTTACCAGAACAAAAAGTAGCCTATGTTACTCTCCATCTTTCAACTAACTCTATACCAAAAATCAAGTCGATTGGTTGCTTTTTAGGGCGTGGAGGAAGGACAAACAAACAAACACACTTTCGCATTTATAGTATTAGTTAGGATTCATTGAGTCCTCTACTCCACACCTAGCACTATGCGCGTTAAAACTAGGAATAAACTATGTGATCATTGGAAAGCAATTTTGTATGATCTTGAAATAAGGGAACAAGATAAAACAGTTGTCTTGTATATAACTATTTAGATGAAACGTAGTTTCGCTTGTGAGTAGCTGCGTGCTACTGGTGTGGTGTGCTGCTGCGTGCTACTGGTGTGGTGTGCCACATATCACTCTGAACCGACACCTAAGAATCCAAATCAGTCTACACTGCCAGAGTCTACAAAGAAAACTCCAAAGTCATGCTTGTACAAGTATTTCTCGAGTAGAGAGTCAACAACTGGGCTACAGTCTCAGTGCTGGACAAACAGTGGTGTTGTCGCATCCAACTGGCACAGGTGACGCGCGCGCCCTCGGGTGCCACTTCCGAAAACACCGACTCACGCGCACGGTCACGACTAGACCTGCCACGCCTTAAATTTCCTTTTCAAACTGTCCGAAACTCCTATCGAAAACGCAACCTTTTACAATGTTTTCTTTTGCAATATGTAGGTACCTATGAGAAATTCCTAAGCTCCATTTTAGACAAAAAATAACACAAAAGCACAATGAAGACAACCGCTGTGATCGTGCCGTGCGTACTATACTTACAATAAACAGCAAACATAAAATCTTGCGATCCCGTGTGATTTCCACCATCTAATCTGCTCCGTCCAACGATCTCCTTCCGTAAAGCGCATGTTTCAATACGTAGGGTACCTACTACCTACTGTACAATCGGATTCACAAGTCACTGAACAAACATGCGCAGGCACGTATGTGTGTGTTTGTTCACTTTGTTTTGTTGTTCACTTTGTTGTGCCTTCTCGATTCGTTGCTCTGGCACTGTGCTACATTTCTCTGTTTGCTTTCGACTGTAGGTACATTCAGCAACGAAAGTCAATAGACATTCGTAACTGTTAATAAGCAGTTGCAATTTTTCAAAGCTTTCTTAATCCGAATCGAATGCGAACAGAAATATATCAATTTTTGATCTTTCCTAAACTTTAATTTGAAAAAAGTCTATTAATTCCGCAGTAATTAGAGTTTTAAAAATATGAAACGATAAGCTTCTTTCGTTGTTGACAGTAAACTAAAATATATGAATATGACAAAACAACACTTTTTTTAACGAGCTAATTTTTTGCTACTGCTTTTTAGCCAGCCAATCAGGTTTCACTAAAATAAAAACGGGCAAGTGCGAGTCGGACTCGCGCACGAAGGGTTCCGTACCATTATCTATGAAAACGGCAATAAAATCACGTTTGTTGTATTGGGAGCAGCCCCCTTATATATTTATTTTATTCTGCTTTTTAGTATGTGTTGTTAAAGCAGCCACAGAAATACATCATCTGTGAAAATTTCAACTGTATAATATATTATATATATATCACGGTTCATAAGATACAGCCTGGTGACAGACGGACAGACGTCTTAGTAATACGGTCCCGTTTTACCCTTTGGGTACGGAACCCTAAAAACCACCGAGGCTTGTTTTTCACAACTGATTTAGCCCCCCCCCCCCTGAAGCCTAACGCTGGGGGCAAGTCCCCCAGCGTTCAGATCCGACACTGGTAGGTAATTAGGTATGTGTACCTAAGTGATTTTTGTATTTTGTAATGTAATTACGTCGTCGTCCTAACGTTTTCCTTTGACGTAAGTCCTAACGTTTCAGTACAGAGAAGCCATGGCGTCCTACCATGAATACCCCGAACATCTAAAAGCTGTAAGCGAAGCGCTCAGCTTCCAATAACAATCCGGTAGGAACCGGATAAATTGATCCGCCAGCGCCACCGGCTGCCGGTAATACATCCGGACGTTCCAAATTCAATTTTGACACGTGTGACGCGGGACCGTATAATAAGGTTTTATTTTCCAATTTGTGTTTTTGCGATGATGGTAACTTTGATGGTATTATTTAAGAAGAAAATATTCCCGAAAAGGTCACATATTAAATATTTGGGAGAGATTAGTACATCATTTCTCCCGTCAAGCTAAAAAAACAACATAATACTTTTAAAATAACAACAACTAGCTACAACGATTTTTGTGATATCTTCATGATCCTATCCTTGATAAATAAAAGTTGATTTCGAGGTGGTCTCGTCTCATAAAAGTTTGATTTTCGAGAAACTTATATGAACGCGTAAAAACGTATCTAAAACCTCATCACATGATCATTTTTACAAACACTGTAGTAAATGGATTCCATGGCAACAGGTGTCAGTAAGCAAACTAAATTATACTCGAATTTTAACTAAATGTCGCCACTTGAAAAATTAGATAGTAATATCGAAGTGTTTAGGTTTAAAAGTACTTCCAAAAACATTTTTACTATTCAGGGATTTAAAGATGGTTTATAAATTTTAAAACACGTCAAATTGTTTATTTGGGATGCTCTTACATATTTTTGTACATGTTTCTCTTGTGTAGAATTTTAATTCCTACCGAAATTAAAAGTCGAAAGTTGTGAAAGATTGTCCCTTAGATAAGAAAAACATTCTTAAAACAGAAAAATAACCAAAAAACAGAGCACTCTACGCAATCCCACCAACACAAAAGAACTTTCCTTAATTCTCGCCGACATAAAACAATTCGCTTTATGGCAACACCTTTTCGCGCGCAAAACAAGCGGCTGATCACACGTGACCTATATATCCGAACCAATCATAAACTCACTCTTATCACCGTGTACTATGGTCCTACCGTGAGCTGGCATTCGTGCAAAAAAATCGGTGATAATAAACCTTTAGCTGTTGTGATATGGGTGTCCCTACGTGTATTACAGCTGCCAGTTTGTAGAACAGGGTCAGAAGTTCTCATGTCGTAAAGAATGATCAAATTGAGATTACTGTCAGCTGAACGGTGTTGCCCGCCCTACTGACTCTGACCTTTGTCTTGTGCTCTAGGATTTGTGGCGCAAATAGATGTTGCCAGTTTACGGTGCGTTGACAGGTTTACGAAAGTGGCAATAGCAAACGTGGAAAGGTGTTGCAAACTTCTTTAAAATTTGTTGCTACGAGGTTGCTACTGAAAATATTTTGAAGGTTTTTCTTAATGTCAAAAAATAGTTCAATCAGACCGAAAAGATGGCGCTTTAATTTGAAATAAAAATGGCATTGACCACAAGTTCTTAGGATAGCGAGCACTACTTTATTCTTCCGTGAAAGATCCCTGTCATTAAAATAACATTTTTCATATTTGGAAAACGTTTTAATGCATGCTTCTAAGTATACTTTACCTAAGTAATAATAAAATAAATATTTTTCCCGTACAACAAACGTGATTGTTTTATTTTTATAGCGGTTTTTTGATAATGGTACGGAACACTTCGTGCGCGAGTCCGACTCGCACTTGGTCGGTTTTATTTCGTTTTTTTTCTTAATGACGACCTCTGTGGCGCGGTGGGCGAAGGTCCGCCTGCGACGCAGGAGGTTGCGGGTTCGATTCCCGCCTTGGGAGAAATATTTGTACGATCTGCAGGTATTTTTTCCGGGTGTTCTGGTCGTTTCTATGTATAATAAAAAATATCTATGTATATTAATTATCTAGTACCCATAACACAAGCTCTGCTTAGCTTGGGGCTAGATAATGCTGTGTGAATTGTCCAGCATTATTTATTTATTTATATCAATAATAGCTCCAGTAGGTAGTTACTGAGATATTCAAGAAAGACTGGGGACGGACGGAGCTCTCGCTCTGTCCGTCCCCAGTCTTTCTTCTTCACACATTTAACTCACGAAAGATGTATTATAATGTACTTAGGTAGTATAACACACGTACGTGTAGCGTTAAAACACGCGTAAGTTGATTTTGACAAATGGCTTCAAGTTTGTTTCTACTTGGTTTAATAAAAAGTTTGTTAGCAGACATCTTGAACGATGAGTTACAACTCTCAAGAAGGGTTGTGCCTGCATTCCCAGAAGAGTATGAATAATTAAAAGTTTGACGAGTTTACGGCGCAGATGAGCTGGAGTGTGAAATTGAGATTTATCTTACGAATAACCGGAGCAGGTGGAATAAACAGCGCAGCGTACGGAGAGGACCATAGACCATAGGTTAATGACTACAAGCACAAGTTTCGAGATTTAACTTAGGTACTCGTGGTTTATTTTTCGCTTCTTCCACTAGTGGACAAAAAAATTAAGCGAACAAAATCAATAACATTTTGTTTCTTATTTGATAATAATTACTATTTATAAAACTCTTTATGTATAAAATTTGACTTGTCTAAGTGCTTATTTTGTAAGCCTAAAGAAATAAAGTTATTGAATTTTTGAATTTTGCTAAATAGGAATTTTATAATTCCCAGGCTTCGATCAAAAATAAGTAGTTCGCGGCCTCCCCCGTAGATTCCTAGAGCCTTACAAAAATGTCAATCAAAATTGTCTACGTTTTGTTTTGACGCAGTTCGCGCAGAGCCTGACAAGTTTTTTCCATACGGAACAAGAGATTGGTGGAGTCGAATTCATTTTATTTTGTAAGTAGGTAGGTACCTTCCTGAGAATTATATACCTACCTACTCAGTTTATTTTCTATCATAATCATAATCATAATCAGGATTAATAATATAATAATAAAGGATTAATTAACAGAATTCAGGTAAAGATAACGAATCATTTATTGATGAAACTATAAATTGGTGTCTCAACAGTAGGTATTTATACAAAAGGGTCATTTCAGACATACAACAATTTAAACTTAAAATACAATTTCAGGCAGGCACTCTAGATTAAAAAGATCTGGTTCCTGTCTGCGGCTTTGCACGAGTTTTTTTACGGGACAAAAAATAAACGTTTTATAAATTCATACTTTTATTAGAGAGTCTACGCAAATGAAATTTTAGGGCGGGCCAACTAGTTATTTTAAAAATCATCAACTAGTAATATTAAACTTATTTTTATGAAAAATATATTAATACATACTAAAAATGAAAAAAAAAATTTAGAAGAAATAGCCTCTCCATTTATCAATTTAGAACAAAATTAATATTTTAACATAGGCAAACCAAACAACAATATTTTATGCTGATTTCATAAGTATATGACTCACATCTCAATATACGGGTAAGAAATATATATAAACTTACTGAAAATAAGAAATTCCATCCTTTTTCAGCACTTTGGACGAGTGATTCTTGCATTTTTTGTACGAGCACTTACCCATGCTTTTTGTCTGAACGCTAAAATGACACTAGTTGAAAAGCTTTCCTAACATGTCAAAATGTTTCTCTTTTGCTACTGAAGGTTGTGGCGTGCGCATTGTGAATCTAAGGGGGGCCGGCAAAGCCGGACATTTTGGGGGCCGGCAAAGCCGGACATTTTTGATCGATGTTCCCAGGTCAAAAAGAGCTTTACTTAAATCTATATTTTTCAAAAACGAGTGGTATTTATTTAGTTATTTTGTTCGTTGACTAAAGAGCTGAGCCCCGAGTGCCAAACAAGTTTAAGCGTGACGTGAGCGTGGCGCCTCCTTTTTCCATACAATTAGAACAGCGCCTCTATCGTGCGTAAGTGGAACTGACTCACGTTCGCTTTACGTTAAAAGTAACGTAAGTACCGTTCGGACTCGCAATTCATATCAATAACGATAAGCGAAGAAATAAGCGAGTCAGTTTCACTTACGCAAATTTATTTATTAATATTTTTGGTGTTTATTAATGTTTAGGTACGAATAGTGTCTCAAATTGCTTATGATATTTTACAAACAGGAATTGTAGTTACAATATATTTTTTCTACGGTAATAAAGAAAATAAAATTTTGCAAAGCAAAAAAGTTTCATTTTCCTAAAAATAAGAAAATAAATTGTAAGAGTTGATTTGAAATGAAGATTTAAAATAGGAATACATCCATCTTTAATGGTTCGTATATTGCATTCCAGACAAGAACCATTTATACATCCGGACTCGACACGGCGACGATGCGGCGACGATGCGTCCACGATAGCTGCCAGACTACCAACAGACTACCAACTACTAAGACCTGACTGTATGAATGCAATAAATAAAATACTGAATACTGAATACTGAACAGGCGAGACGTGATCGCGGCGACGTCGTCGTCACGATCACGCTATCTCATACTTCATCATCATCATCAGCCTATATCAGTCCACTGCTGGACATAAGCCTCCCCTAATGAGCGCCGTAGCGCCCTGTCTTCAGCTTGCCGCATCCAGCATCTGCCAGTAGTCTTTCGCAAATCGTCATCCCCCCTGGTCGGAGGGCGTCCTACAACATCTCATACCCAAGTATGAGATGTTGTAGGAACTATCCACTTACAAAATTCTCAAACTATCCTTTAATAGGCTTTTATTAAAAAGATCATTCAGTATACTGAATACTGATCTTTGTAAAATAAACAAAGCTCATTAAAAGTCGGTGTTCCATCCCATACACCAAACATGTTTATAACAGACAGACAGACGACTGCTAATTAGTTCCGAGATACGACACCGGTCTGGGCTGTGTAGGTAGGTACCTAATCGGTAACTAATTCTTAGGAAAACGTCTTGGGAAGACTGAGAATAAGGAAATGCACAAATAATTAATGCAAGGAGCAGGGGAATAGAGAAACATTATGTGGTACTACATTGCTAAAGATTCTGACACAGATTTTTTAAATAGATATATCAATTCAGTTAAGAGAACGGCATTGCTCTAGCTGCCCGCCGACAATACCATATCTAAACAAATAAAATTAAATAAATAAATAATATAATATATATCCAGAGCTATAAAACAAAATTATCAGTATTTTGGTAGGTGGGTATCGGCATATATTCATTTTGTTCTCAATATCCCGCAGCACTTGGCCGGTAGATCTACCGACATGTCTGTATTATGGAGTATGGAGCCACATAAACTCGGGAAGTAACAATTTCCGAAGCGTCTCCCGGTTCCGACCTTTCCTTTCTCCTCTAATGGGATAAAAAATGGGTCAGTGACGAGCTATTGCGAATATTCCGGGCTTTTATTGCTACCATGAACATTTTGGTATTCTTCGTCTTTCTTAGAGGTACAAATACCTACGGGTTTCTTGATTTACGGGAGCAAAATCAAACTTGATTTGATTTAGTTGCTTATAAAATTACAATTGAGGAAAAGCTAAACACCGTGACTAACCCGCGCTCAGGGGAAGACAAAAATGTTTATCTCGAATAAAATTCAATTTTCTGTTATTATTTATGAAAGCATTCGCAATCCGAGCAGCAAACCCCGAGAAATAAGCGCCCGGGTAACCCGGGTGTAATGCCGTGTTATCCGGTTCGCACCGGAATTTACCGGCCACCTGTAACCGGCTGCCGGTTAAACTTTCATATCTACATAATTATGAGCTGGTGGTTACTTTCTTACATTGTTTTTTAAAAGCTTGTCAAAATAATATGACTCGACACGACGAACAAAGACAAAATATCGATCTATTGTAGACTTCATGGTAGGGCTCGTACTTCCCATTTTTTTAACTAAATAGTTATGTTACCCTCATGGGAAGCTGGTGACCGCAAGGTGTAGTACTTCATTTTAAGTCTCTCTTTTGTCTGTTCAGCAGTAGCTGTAGACTTATGTACGTGTATTGTTTACAAAATTAAGTTCATTTATTAATTTTTTCCATTTATTCCATTTATTTTCTACAGAAAATCTGAGAACAACCTGTTTGTACGAAAATTCAATGAAGTAAGAGAATGTCTCCTAGCTCCCACACTACACCCTCACGAGAAGAACAACTTTACGTGAAGTGTTTGTACATTTTTCAGTGTTTTCGAACCGCGCCTGCGATATTGTCGGTTTATGAAACTTTTTCTGCTGCTCGCTTTTCGCTAAGTGGTTTCTGCGATAAACGGGGGCGTGAAGCGAACTTCACTTGTATAAACAACTTGCATAAAAAAAAAAGAATTATTTGATGCATTACAGAAACATCCAGAGAACCCTCTGTGTAATTAAATAAATTAAGGATAATTAATTAGGTAGGTACCTACTATAATAGTGATATATAATGAAGTGATAAGCTAAGCTACCTCTCGAGTTGCATTGCGCCCTAACAGGGCTCCTATAATACCTGCATAAGTGAATTTGTAAGATCTCTCACATTGTATTAGTTTGCAAAATAAAATACTTGAACACTTGTGCTTTCTTGTTTTTGTACTGCAAAAAAAAAAGGAACCTACGAGAGACAACCGGAACCACAAAATTGAATCGAGTCATCCGTTGGGATGCTACAAAGAATGAATGAATATAATTATTTCTTAAACATGCGCGGAAATATTGTCATTACTTTTGAATAAAGAACACGTGAAGTATCATATCTACGTACACTGAAACACCAAAATCACTTCCCGGCGCGTTCTTTGAAATTAGAACGAAAAGCGCCGGCAATGTTGTATGAAACGGTGTGCTGTTTGAATTTAGAACTATATCATCTATCGTACACATTGCGTTCTCGTGGCTGTATAGCCACAGATGCGTTTACCTTTTGGCACGAACTGAATAATAAAAATAAAAGATTGGCGGTAAAGCGGAGTTCGTTGTTATTTTGTTAATAAGATTTTTATTATGTATAAGGCCCTTTTTTATTTCCTTGCATTTTTTTAAGAAAAGCTCTATATATGCCTCGGCCGAAATGGCAAGTGCCTGTCTCGTATCAATGAAGTCCTCGCCTGCGGCTCGGCCTTCAAACTCATACTCGACCTGCAACTGCCTATTTCGCTGCCTTTGCTACTATTATTTTAGTAAACTCAATCCTTATGAAAAACACATTAGACACAAAAACAAACAAGCTTAAACAATATCTAAGATGGAATGTACCTACATGCAAGCAAAAATAAATGAAATATATGAAAATAGGTACTACTTAGAAATTGTGGTACTGTAACATGTTAAGTACCTACGTCAAACTTATATCTACCCCCCCCCCCCCTTCTTGCGTCGATGGTTAAAAATAATACTCGATATTAAAAATGAACTGATCTCACATTTTACAACAAAATACTTAAACGAGCCATCGTGTCATGTATCAAAGTCGTAGTACCTTTCAGGTTTGAATATACTCATTCGCGTTTATTATTAAACGCGCATCGCGTCCTATTGATGGCACCGGCCCACTACCCCATCAATATTGAGTAAGACATGAGGCAGGTAGCTCCTGATCTGCACACGCCACCGCCGACTGGATGGCCTTTCAAAGCAGCGCCATCGCACTTTCTGTCATATAACGACTAAGTACCGTTTGGCATATTATTTCAATTTTCATGATACAAAAAAGGTTCCAAAAAATAAGTGCAATATACATTTTGCATGTGGCCCCTATCTAAAAAGGCCATAACCAGCCTAACACCTTATTGGTAGGAGTGGGAAATTTGGAGCTTGACAGCATCATCAGTGAGCATCAGGTGTGTATGGAAACATTGCCAAAAAAGTGAAATATGACAAATGTCACGTTAAAAGAACTAAACTCTGTGATGTGATGTGTCGGTTGTCTTGCAGTGATGCTTTGCCTTTTGACCTACAACGGAATAAGTGATTGTACATGATTCGTGTACCGTAGCTGTGTCTCACCTCCACTCGGCTCGTAATAAGGCAGTTTGCACGCGGCCGGCCCCCCGGCCCCCGGTGGGATTAGGCCTGGGCCTTTAGTGGAGTGCGGCTCATTCAGAACAGTAGCCCTATTGTCTAACTCGAAGGCCATTACCAGTGAACTTGAAATCGATTACCAGTTGTCAATCCAGTCAGAATGTTTTCGGTATTGTGTAAGGTATTCAACTGGTAATCGGCTTCGGAATGAATGATTCATGTGAATCCAATTTCAGTAGTTTTCGATCTTTCATGCGTTCCGTTAATGCAAGTGGAACAACTAGTAGTTCCACTGGTACTATTTGCAATTAAGTTGTTTTACTAGTTGAAAAAACAATAATTATATTTGTTATGCTGGAAAAACACAGCCTGTGCATTATTTTTGTCATTATTTGCAATTACATCACGTATTTTTTCAGTTTATTGTGTGTACCTTTTTTATATATCTAAAAAGGTTTACCACAAAAGTAACGAAACGCAAGTTTTCTTTTTGTTACTGTCAAAATCGCGCGTGACGTATGACAAGTGAGGGACACTTGTCATAACTTGTCATTAGCGGTATATTTTAAAGTTTGTTTGGCTGCTTTGTGAAAACAAAAACAACTTTTACGACTGTTTTTTTTCTTGAAAACGAAAAGATTAGTTCCAAAGTAAGTACATTTAACAAATTACTACCGCGTTTTATGTGTTACAAAAGTTATTAAGTGTTTTGTTACACAACAGTGTGGTAATATGATAATATGGCTATTTCAGAATGCCAGCAAGAAAAATAGTATCAGACAGGCAGATGGAAATGCTTGTGGCTTTTATGGAAGCAAACAGGGGATTCGCAGTGGGCCGCCTGGCTAATAACGGCCCACTGGCGAAACAACAAGCTGAAAAACTTTGGGAGGACCATGCGTGTATTCTCAATGCTGTTGGGGCTGGCGCCACTAAAACCTTAGCCAAGTGGAGAGTTGTAAGTACCTTTTATCTTTTAATTTGAATGTTTGTCACTAATGCTAATTACCCATCTAATTTTAAAGCTTTAGCTTTAGATATGCCAATGCAACCACCGCAATTGGCCCCAACGCGCAGGCGATCATGTAATAATTTTACTTTAAATTTTAGGAGAGTACCATTATTCATGTCACATCATATCAATGGCTAGCCAATTAGTGTCCACTGCTGGACATAGCCTCCTCCAAAGCTGTATTTTTATACATTGTTACAGATACATCACATGCTGCAGATGTGCCTCAGTGGGCAATGCAGATTGAGGAGCGGCATTTAGCAAACGAGAAGAAGATCTCGCGTTCGCTAGAGGCCATGGCTGCCTCCTTGGCAGCGATACGCAGCGCTCTGTAGCGCGAATTGAAGAAAAACTTTAGTTAGGTTTACTGTTGTACATATATAAATTAGTAGTAAGATTAAAATAAATTAGTATGGATTGTTTTTTTTTAGTTTATTTATGAGTCAGAATCAATAAATTAGCAATAAAAAATAAATTATTAAGCTTTCATAGGCTTTAATAATTATAATAATAATGCTGGGGACAATCACACAGCATTATCTGGTCCCAAGTTAAGCAGACCTTGTGTTATGGGTACTAGATGATAGTATACGTAACACACTCCCAGGACAATTATTTGCAGATCGTAAAAACATTTGCTCTAAGGCGGGAATCGAACCCACAACCTCCTGCGTCGCAGGCGGACCTTCTGCGCCACAGAGGTCGTCGTTCAATTATGTTCGAGTCCTCCACAATCTGTCAACAATGGCTTGCCTTCCTCCATCAACTTCCCGCCGCCGTACACCTTCAGGGGGATGATGCAGTGCTGCGGTTGTAGCGCACGGTCGCGTGTCATCTCCTCATCGACATCGACGAGGCGTTGGTTACTTTTCCCGCTTTGATGGGTGTATTGTGCATCACCCTGTAAAAAATAGAAGAAAATGTTTATATATACCTACTCGTATGTATACCTATATACAAAACTAGCTATCGCTAGGTTTATGAAAAATTGATCAAAGCTCACCTGTGGGAGAGGTAGCGCCAGCGAGTTTTTAGAACGCCGTTACACCGTTCTCACATTTCGCGTGCGATCATGTCTTTTTCAAAATGGGTAAAATTGCTCGCACCATAACGCCTGAAAGCAATTATTAATTATGTGTAACAGAACTAGTGTATGTGCTCTCAATATACACAGTCATGTAGGTAGGTACTAGGTAGGTACCTACTCAGGTGAAATATGTTGACTCTTTCTCAGTTGCGAAGGAGATATTTGATTGAGAGAATGCTTTGTATTATTTTCGAAAAAATGAATTTGAACTCGGGTAGGTATGTATTCAGATAATTATTACTTATTACTTCAGAGATTTTTACTTACCTACTTATTTCCTTAGCCTTCAAACACAATGTTTATCACATTTTTTTTATTTATATGGATATATTTGAGATTTCCATTCCAAACAAGACTCGAATGAGCTCCCTGCTTCATTTGACGTTTCAAATGGGCTTGAATTTTCTACTGAAATTCATTTCGACGTTACACAATACCGATATCCGCGCCAATATACGAAGTTTCATTCATTCACTGGGCTTCAATTTCGCTGGTAATGGTCTTCCATGTGTCAACTATTTACACAATACGAAAGTTACAATCGAAGTCCAGGCTAGGTTTCAAATGTCAAAATGAAGTCGATTACGATTACCAGTTGAGTTAGACAATAGGGCTACAGGTGCTTTTATTATCCCGATCGGATTATTGCCGTTTTACACACTGTTTAAAGCGTTCACTAGTGGATGACACGACGGGCTTTGAATTTGAACATTGCTATTAAAGTGGATGAATTTCATTTGTTTTTTAAAAAGCGAAGGTAGTATGTGGTTGGCTGGGACTCCTTACTGCCAAGTTACTACAATCAAAGCAACAAATTAATACCTAGTAAATAAAAATGGCAAAACCCTTGTCTGAATTCCAGGAGTGTTTTAGCTACATTTTGAAAGCTTTGGCCTCTTCATTTTGCGAAAAAAGTAAAACAAAAAGTAAAAAACTCTGTTCCCGTTTTACGACGAGCGACTACGTTAAGCGACTAGGCGATTGTAGTACTTTGGTTTAGATTGGTCCTCATTTTTTGCATTATTATTACGGTTTCAGAAGCTTGATTTTGTGCACAGCACGTTACACCAATTAGGCAACTATTTTACTACTTTAACACTAAAGTATAACCTGTCTCTAGTTTAGTAACGTTTAATAAAGTTTCCTGGCGCATTGGTATTCATCCAGAGTCTAACTCTAACGCATGCGCGTCTCAAGTTGCAGCAGGCGCGCGGCGACGCGACAACCGGCCAATTAGACACCGAACACGCTCATCTATTACTTCTCATTTAACGACCTTGTTGTTTATCTAGCGTGAACAACTGGAAAGTTTGCCAAATACATCATCATCACCAGCTCATCCTAGTCCACGGCTGGGCATAGGCCTCCGCGAGTCAGTATCTTAGTTTACCTTGTGTGTACATGTAGTGGCAAATAAATTATATTATGTCTATGTCATTGACATTATACGAATTATGAAAGAGCCTAGATCTTCACTTTCCAATGCGATCTCTTTAACTTCTTTAGACCGCATGACAGCGGCTTTCTCTTTGATCTGACTCATAAAGTTAATTCATTCATAGTCTTCCCCTTCCTCTCCTTCCTTCTACGTTTCTTTCTTTGGTGTTTCCTATGAATATAGTTCATCAAAATCCTTTTCTACTAAACTCTTTTCAGCATCTCCGCATTAGTAACCTTCTCCGTCCAGCAAATCCTTTCCATCCTCTTTCAGCACCATATCTAGGTATATACTTACGAATAAAACACTTAAAAAATCAAATACGTTTGAATTGACCTCGGCGTTCGACGCCATTTGGCCTCCACTCAAGAGCCGACACCTGTTCCTAAACCCACACCAACAGTTGTCGGTTCACTAAGAGGTAAAACTAATAAATAAACTGGCGTGTTTGCGGGCTCAATATATAAAAGAGGTTGACAAATAAATGATATTCTATAAAATTATTTCACCCACTTTCCTCAAATTTTGGTTTCATGCCATGTTTAACGTCCTTCGGCGTTCAAAACAAGTTCTCAGGAGTCAGGATACACAGGAAGTGACCTCACCGGAAACGTCCGACTGCCGGAAGTGAGCATCATTTCCTGTAGGAACTACCTACGTTACACGTATTCCGTTGAAAATAAAGGAATTCCTATGAACATACCTTATTTTTCAGACTAACCTTATTGTTGCAGGCTGTTTTTTATTTCTACTGAACACATAAGTTTATTTTTTAATAAGATTATTTTTACACTAAATATAAGAACCTACAAGAAACTAAACGAACACAAAGTGAAATACCATTTAAAAGCTGATATAGTCACGTATCCAGGCAAACCAAGAAATATCGCATTACCGACTATAAATTATCAAACAAACGATACATAATAAAGTCTAAAATTCAATAACACTGTTCATTTCACACCGAGAAAAAACAATCTTAGCATAACAGCTTAACACAAACTTGTATTTCTTATTGTAAAGCATATAAGAGTTAAAATGAATCACTTTTTGTGTTTATGTTAATATTGTTGTGTGGTGGTCAGAGAGTATAGTATTTTATCTGGAACTTTACGAGTCGATATAGCGTTACATAAAGAAACAAAAAAAAGTGTATACCATATTACTGAGTGTGGTCCAAAATACTAAGAAATAATGGAGCAAACTTTTAAATTGTTATTCATGTGAATATTTTAAAAAGTACTTAATGTATTCTCCAAACAAATGTAAGATTTTATGTATCGGTTATCAATACATAAAATCTTAACAAAGGTGGGTAGATTCTTTGTTAATGATTGTGTTGGTTGTCGCTTTCGGGTCAGAATTCAAACAGATAGAAGCAGAAACAATGCACAAAAAAGAAATAGAAATTAAGAGACAATTGGCTCTCTTATCATCATTCAAGATCGCTCTTGTGCACCATCAAGCCAATGACAACCCAAATTCTTGATGACTCGTGTTTTCGACAACGGATTTCTGTATGAAAATGGACTCTGTTAAGGCCCTATACTACCCTAAATCTACTCCGTCAGATCTCCATATCATCCAAACTACTACATATTTAACTTTTAAATTTATATGTGGTAAGGTTCAGAACTTACTCTATCGATCATATGTTTCGAAAACACGATTCCAAAATTTTCTCGATAGATAAAAATTGCAAAGTTACCTCTAAATGTTTACTAAAGCCTTGATTTCTCAATAAATACAGAAGTTAAGATCTTGAGAATAAGCGTGGTAATTGAACTAAGTATAAAGAACATTTTATATGTTGCGTTTTTTTCTTCAAATAATGTGATAATTAATAGATATTAGGCAAAAACTTGATTTTTGCGCTCGCGTTGCTATGCCCTGTCCCTGTCCCTGTCCCGCTCCTATGAACGCGAAATCCTATGACTATCCTTGTTACAAAATGGCGTCGTATGGTACCCTCTTAAGGAATTCATAACATCGTAATACTTTCTCGCTCTATCTTACAACTTGAAGCTCACTCTTATCATTGTCTTGTCGCAAACTGCGTGAGACTGAGAATAAAATTAAAAATGAAACTCCCCGGAGGCCGCGCTCCATATTAGCCAACACGTCAACTCTCCTCACTTTATAGTTCGTGTACTGGTTCATACAAGTAACCAAGTTTTACAGTGCTTAGTGCAGTAAGTACTGATTTTATGAACCATCCAAAAATCTGTACTATTTTTATATAGCTCTACTCGCATCATCACCAAAAACAAATCAACTGCTCTACAAATATCAACAAAATCTTTTTACAACAACCTACCTACATATATCTATCGGTCCTGAAAAATAAATTTTTGTTAATTAGATTCCCTAATCTCTAATTATCTAGATTTCTGTATTATTTTATATCGCAGCCTTTTCAATAATGCAAGCGGGAAGCGTTTCATGCACACCTCGCGCAATGAAGATACCAACTTGTTTATTTCATAATTCCGTAGGTACTGAGCCAGTATGGAAATAAGTTTACTGCAAAAATAAGTGTCGATAAAGTACAATGTAACGACAATGTACTACTGGCAACGCAGACGTTTCAATTCACAGGGACATTGCCTGAACACCGTTTCCACTTCACGCAGCCAATATGGAAATTTGAATGGTTTCTCTTGCATTTACTGCATTATTGTGAGAGCTTTTTTGCAATCACAAATGTAGTGGCCGTTTTCTCTCAAAGTGCTCATTCGTCGCTAGTGTTTATTATTTTAAACCACATTGTGTTTATCTATATATCCTATTACTATCATTTTAAAGAAAGCTCTATATTTTATATATTTAGCTGCTATTTAATGTTGATATTGTTTATTTCAGGTTGAGATGACTGCTTACTTAGAAACTATTTCTAAATGTGTTACATAAATAATCGTCGTACCCACAAGACAAGCGCAGCTCAGTTTGACGCTTGCTGATGCTGTGTCTATTCAGCCGATTCAGCATAACTTATAAAGTACCTATGGACTCTGAAAATCTTTTTGCACTTCAAACTAGATCCCCACGTGTGGGTTGGCCCTTCCACTTGAGCCAGGTACTGCGGTATCAGCCGCATGCGGATCCACTCGGCCCCGCTACCGGCTCCGCTCGTAAATCAATGATAGCGGTAAACAGCGCTAATGCCTCACTGAGTGTCCCTTCGGATAATTATTACGGAGTTTTGGTGGGAACTGAGTCATTGGGATTTACTTTTGCTTTTCGTAGGTCTGAAATGCCTAGAGAAGGCATGTGGGAAGCCTTAACAGTGTGTATGTGTCGTTTTGAATTAACACCCAATGCGAAGATGATCATAAATGGTCACCATCGTGACATAAAAACATACTCTCAAACGAGAAACTAACTTAAAATAATCTGTTGCTTAAAATAATCCTTGTAGGTATATCTAAACGGTCAATAGTCAACATGGCTATTAAAAGCCATGAGACACTCCAAGCCAATAAAATGAACATTAAAACGCCCATAAAACATTTAACGGCCGTATTATCTGGTTTGTAAATAAAACGCTTATCGCCTGACATCCAATACTTAGTAAATCAATACATAAGGAATTACGCGACAAAAAATAACATAAACACGAAGAGCGACATTTGTGCTACGCGGTGGCGACGACGTCGAGTGCTCCGGCGCAGGTAGCGGGCCCGCACTTGACAGCTAGGGATGTGACATGCACGATAACGAATTTTTTATCGATAAAATTTTAACTCGACAGGTAAACGACTCATTTAATATAACCAAATTTCACGAAGATCGATAGTCTTAACCAGGCATATACCTTTTCACGTATTAACGAAAATTCGTTGAACCAAAGCGATAGATTGTACCCTGGAAAGGACATGGACTACTTTTATCCAGGTTATCGCGTGCAAAAGCACATTAGAAGCTATGTGGTCATAAAAAAATATGATAACGAATATACTTATTCGTTAACGAAATATATCGTATTCGTTTAGGTACACAAATATATAAGTAAAAAAAATCGACGCAGACTCAGGCGTCACTCAAGACTTGCTTGAGTGTTAGTAAACATTACAAATTGTCCTTCAAATACACAATATGCCTATTGGAATGAAACACTCAATACGTTATAATTATTTCACAGTAGTAGTCAAGTAGTCTATTCTATCAACTTCATTATTTTATCATTGCTCAATACTACTGCCATTTTAAAATCATCCCTAAAAACTATTTAGAAATACGTCCACACACGTCAGCATTTCTTAATAAACTAATGTTTTTGCTCGCCGGGCGGCAACTCTTCATCATAACGTGATCAACTCCGTTGACCGCAACATGTTGACAAAAACTCAGCAATATGTATATGCAGACATATTTTTTAAAATCTTTATTTATTTATTTACAAAAGGGCATCCTACGTGAATATCACATTAAGGCTAACTAGTACACTACAAAATCTTATAATCTATTTATTCATTATAATGGAGTTTTGTCACAAAGTGGCTATGTCTATGCAACCATGTTTATAAACAAATGTTTACAATGCACACGGGGCATAATTTGACATGGGCCAACATCGATATCGATAAACCTGAGCTTCACTCTCGGACACCACTATAGCCGTCTGTTTAAATATATCAAGCACTTGAGATTTTTATCGACGAGACGCACATCTTATTCTGTTGGCTCCAAATTTGTCCAAAAAATGGTTTCCGATAACTTTTTGTGTCGATAACATTTCTTAAAGATAAGTCAAGAGGGTATGGGGACTTTTGAAATACAAACTGCAATCTCGGACCGAATTAGTTCGTCATTTTAACATAGATTTCGCATTCGATAAATTGGTTAAGTTATGGATAAGTTTGTTTCTTCTCGCGTGGCCGTGGGGATCGCCAGCAATTGTATTTATAGCTTTACGCATATATTCGGCTAATAAAAGATTTTACAATTGTTATACGTTGACTGTTTTTTTTTAAACTTTAATTCAATTCAATTTAAGTAGGTACCTATTTATTTAATTAGAACGCTCAAAAAAAACACACACATAAATGAATAGTTAGGGCACACACATTCACACTAGGCTCGATCTCTCTATCGAAACATTGTGAACGATGGCTTTGCTAGTCAATAATTTTTTATATCAAACAAGACGACTGAGAGGCCTCTTCGATGGCTATGGCAACATCGGAAACTAAAGGTGTTCATCGAAACCCATGAAGGCCTCTAGGAACTCTACTAACTGCTGGCTCATTCTCAACATTCTCAACTCAGTCAGTGATATCCTCGAAGTAGTACTGATAAAAGTCGCGCAAGTCACTCAGTACATCTGGAATCAACCCTGAGGACTTTATTAAAAAGAACAAACTTTAACTTTAACAAGGTAGCAAATCATACGACCTTACCTAACCGAGTTATAAAATGTTAGGAGTAATTTTGAGACCTCCACTAAATGAGTAACCCAAGCCGGCTCCCACGGGGCGGGCGACGCTCGCTGAGACCTATTAAAACACTGAGCCTTACAGCTTTATCTTCTAGGAATAAGTTTTTAAATCGGCTGTTGTTCCCGGTACCTATCGGATGGTATCGCCGCCTCGCCGGGCCACCGGCCATTCACCAGAATGATCTGAGAGCGTGGTACGATCACATTACATGAATTTCTTACTCAGTGCTCTAGGTTTGTGCCCGTTGGGACCTTTTTGGGGCTAATCAGAGTTGTACTGTACCTAAGTATTTAAATTTTTCATTGACTTTTATATGTCGTTTAAGGACCTTATTATGATTATTTTTCATCACATCGTTGGGTAGGTATAGGTGCCTCCTGCCTACTTCTTGTTGGCCTCCAACCAGCTCGGTTGTTGTGTTTATTACCTGTGACTTTTCTTTAATGCGCCATTATTTTCAGTTCCTTACAAATGTTTTCGATATGATAGCTGCCGTGTTTCTTTTATTAAGTTTTGTAGCTTGATGTCCGTTTTAGAATGTGTGCCGTAGCTGAGCTACCGGGATGGCGATGCAGTGAGGCTGCAGTACGGATGATGACCTCAATTAATAATCACTTTAATTGTATTAATCGAGTTAGCTATACCTGAGTCATAGTTTACATTTAGGGATCGAGATTAATTATTATTTTGATAAAATAAAACTAAATAAAGCAATCCGCCATGACATGACACGTTTAACATCAATCTGAGAATACAAATTTGTGCGAGCAGCATGCTGCCACAGTATGTAGGCAATCTCACTAATATTATAAACGTGAAAGTTTAGATGGATGGATAGATGGATGGATGTTTGTTCCTTTATAACGCCAGAACGGCTGAACGGATCTGGTTGAAATTTGGCACAGAGATGGAATAGAACATAGGCTACTTTTTATCCCGGAATTCCCACGGGAACGGGAACTACGCGGGTGAAACCGCAAGGCGCTGCTAGTGTCACAATAAACTACGGTGGGAGTTTCTTCAATCAATAGCTTTCTTTGTTTCTTGACCATAATGTAAGTATACCGACTAGTTCTAATTTGTTTTTGTTATTTTATTGTAATTTTCTTTGTTACTAGAGATAATTTATTCACCTTAATATTTTATTTTATGCACGATCGGTGACCTCATAGACAGACGCCACTAATATTGTAGCGTTTAAGAGCGAACTTGATAATGCATTTATAGAATCATATTTTTTCTTTCCGATTCCTCTTTTATTTGCAGAAATATTGTTTATTTTGTATTCAGTAGATGTCTAAAACATGTTGGAGTAGTTTATCAAAATGAGAGATCTTGCCTGATTCCTGATTCCACAACACTACCGAGATCAGCATACCAAACAAATGTAACAGTTTCATACAACAGGATAGTGATAGATAGCCAGCAGTAGATCTCCGCGGCGCGGCGCGGGCTGTGCGTGAGGCCCGTGCACGTGGAACCACTCGCGGCTTACAGATGATGTCCATCCATCTGACTGTAACTAATCCATCTGGATCGGATCGCGCCAGCTCGAGTGCGTGATCCAACTCAACGAGCTCTGTCTAGTTCCTGAGGGCATTTGCAAGGAGCCGGTAAAATGTTGAGGAGTTACATATGTTTATTCTTAAACGTACTGTTTGGCCGCACTGCAATATGGTAGCCTGAATTGTTGCTGCTTATTGTACATACGTCCGAATTAAATTGTTGAAACATTCATTTGATTTTATCACCTTAACGTAAGAACCAATAAATTTCATATTAACATTAGGGAGTCTTTTTCATTGGTTGCTTCGATGGTAGTCAGGCGGGTAGCATGTAGTTAATTGTGTTCCACGACGTGAAGCACACAACTAACATCTTGTCAATATTTCGCAACTTGGAATGGTTATCCAGCCGACCATACGAAATAAAGATAATCGGACAAAAACTGACATCGCCCCGCTGACAATGTCATAATTTTGTTTTGAGGTGTTCCTTGTTTGACCCACTTTCCGTCCAAAGTAGTCTGAACACGGAAAAATTTAATTAAATGCTGAAATGGTTCCTGTTTCATCCCATTTTAAGATAGAACAGAAAAGTAGCAAAAGTACTGTCGTCCACACACTTCTCGTTCAAGTACTCTTGATTTACCATTATGGTTTTCGAAGGATTTTTTTGACTAGTTTATCTCACGATAGGAATGTAGGATTTCCCTCCACCATACAAGTTACCATCTTGCAGTGCGGCGGTGCGGTGGGATAATGCAGCTAATTAAAGATTTGTTTATATCGGATCTCAATACCTACTTACGGTGATCGATAAACTTTAATAATTTATTAATATGAAAAATACAGTTTTTGAATTTTGGTTAAGTTAACACTTTAAAACGGAGACCTATGCCGAGCAGTGGATTAGTATAGGTTGATGATGATGATAATATAAACACTTAATAGAAACACTCTAAACGTATAACCATCAATATTATATTCTAAAATAAGGTACCTACATAAATGATGTAACGCGTTATCTAATAAGCGTAAAAAGTTAACGTAGTCGCTACTTTATAACCGGCGATAAACCAGCCCGTGGTAAGTGATAGTCGTAGCACTAGAGGCGTAAAGTACCCGCAAACTTTACGACCTGGCGACGTAAACGGGCAATTAAGACGGAATTAACCGCAGAGATAGTACAAAGTGCGAAGTGGCCACCCACTGCGCGCGCGCATACACCTAGCTAGCCTTAGGCACGGGCTTGTTGCATGCACTTGACGATTCTTCACATTAGGTAAACTCACCGAATTAACCAACTGACGAGCCGTAGGTGCTTTAGTCCAAGGTATCAAACACTGCCGCAAGATTGCTTGTCTCTCAATATTTTATAGGATTCATTTTAAATTCTAACACTAACTTGTATTTATATATTAGATAGTGGTTTTTTTGTCAAAAAGAACATTAATTTTTTCAAGCCATACAACCGACCACAACATTTAAGACCCCAAAATCGTTTAGATGTACCGTTTTCAAAGCTACAACTCTTTCACTCTGGTCCACACGCCATGTGTATAAAAATGTATAATAATATCCCCCAAGATATTAGGAATGAAAGCAAATTACCAAAATTTAAGATACTTTTAAGGAAATATTTAATTGAAAACTGTTTTTATACCTGTTTGGATACATATTTGTTACCTCTTCACGCCAAAACTACTCAATGGATCGGGCTGAATTGTTGCATACAGGTAATAAACAACGCGTTCTAAGCCGCGGGCAAAAATTAGTTTAAAAACCTAATTTGAATAGAGGTGTGCGTCCACACTTAGACGATGCGGCCTGATGCGCCATGATGATACTTCCGGTTTGTATCAGTTGAGCTCCGATAGCCGATAGTTCGCAATAGTCAGCAGGTAGCTCAACTGTATATTGTGGTTTTGTACATACGTTAGATATGTCTCGAATTTTCGCGTGCGTCCTAAAAATATTATTAGCTGACATTACGTAGATAAGTCATGGTAGAGATTGTTACATCTTGAGGAAAACAGCTGTTACGTCTAGCAAGGATACCACAGAGGGAAGGTACCTACCATGAACTGGTAAACCTTATCAAAATGTGATAACAAAAAAAAAATGTTTTCATTCTTGCAATCTCGAGTCGTAATGAAAATAAATAAACAAATTGCAGTTGAATAGTTTTCCATATTCCAAATTCTATTTCCATATTCCAACAGTATTAACAGAAAGCGATTGAAAAGTAACTACATGCTGATGCGATTAAAACATGGAATTGGTGTTATTGAGCGATGGCCATTAGATTAGCGGCCCCAAACGGAGGCGAACCGACCGAGCCGCGGCGCGGCGCGGCGGGGCGGGGGCGCTGATGGCGGTATGACGTGGCCCAGTTCATTACCACTTGTGTATGATTTGTACAGGGTGCTCTACGTTATATTACTTTGTTGCTGCTTGTCATAACGTAAACGTAAGCTTAAGAATAGTAAACTGACCACCACGGTGTTTATTGCGAGGTGATAGATAAGGCGTCATTCATAATCTTTATTCATTAACAATAGTGAAGTCGCATCTGAAATGTTTAAAAAAATAATTACAAGTGAACCTTAATTAACATGTTGCCTGATGTTTGTGACCTCTTCCCGCCAAAACTACTGAAGGGATCATCGGGCTGAAACTCAAAGATGTAGCGCTGTGCCTGGAATCAAATAAGACTTTTTATCCCATAAACCAGTGCCCCTGGGATAGAAGTAACCTTAAATCGTTTCCATGGAACACAATGCGTGCGAAGCCGCAGGCAGGATCTAGACTAATAATAATAAAATGCATTCATGAATGAAAAAAATGGTATGAGATAATTTTCGTACTTATATGATGTCAAAACACAAAATTATAATATAGCAATGTCAGCATTATTAATAACTATTTATAATATTAACTATTTATAAATCAACATCATCATCCTGCAGTTAATACATTGGGCTGTATTTCATCATCTGCTGGATATTATGCTAGTGATCCGAAGATTGTCCATCCACCAGGGTTCCGCACTAGTCATGTCGTTGTCCCATCTCGCGAATGTGGAATGAAGCCCCCTGTTCATGAAATGTAGTCGTCCGATGCGAGGTATTAGTTATTGATGCGGGAACAGCCGCATGTGCGACTCAAATTACACTATGTCGATACCAATTATTGCTTTATGCTTTACCTACCGATGTCTATGAACTGCCGCGCCATTTGCCGCGTCATTTGGAACCAAAAATCCGACATAGGAAATAACAAGACTTACATGAGTAATTACTATACCTACTTACACGAATTACTACTGACTGATACACAAGTCCTTCATTCTCTACTCGTATCAGGGTTAGATTGTATTTTTTCATTTTGTAGTTGGCGTCGTTTTTCTTCTACAACGCGGACTAAATTTTATTAGAACTTATCGGAGAAGGTTTTTTCGCGGAATTGTTACTAAATATTTTCATCCTTATATTTTGCAATGGATTTCCGCAAAGTAACGCCTGAAGCTATTATTTACCAACAAGGAATTTTAAAGTCGTGAACTTTGTGGATACTACGTTTTACTAATCTGCGGTTGTTGAGTAGGCAATGAAGTAGGTATTATAGTTAGTACTCATGTAACATTGTAGGTAGGTGCCTACTTTACCTTTCATGTCAAACTATCACTATAGGAGTACCTAGTCAGCTTGTGACTTATTTCGCCGATTGATTTAAGTTTCAAAACTCAAAAATTCGGATTCGAAAGCTCGAAAAGACAACAATTATGTCCGGTACATGGTCTACGCAAGCGGTTCCTTAAGTTTTAACTAGGTACTTAAGTTTAATGAAACCCTGGACTTGCCAGTCAGTCCCCTTCACAAACTGTCAACCTCAAACTCCGTAGTCACGTTAGCAGACGACGCATCCACGCAAATGAAAGAATCATTTCCGAACAATGGGAAATTGCGTGTTTTAAGCGAACGTACGATAAAAGCATGAATTGCGAGGCGCATCACTAATGTCTAATACAATTGTACCGAGTGCTGTTCATATGGCGGGGCTGAGGTGCCTAGGGGTGGGACATTCGCAGTTTTCACACCAAGGTCGACGCGCCGCCGCCGCCGTCGGCCGCCCCGGTGCGACATGTAGTCAAAACACTGACGTCTACCTTCAATATTCATATACTGAAATGTCACACAAATCCACGGGACTGTGTGTGACTTTGGTGTGTAGACTAAGTTACTCAATTAAATTGATTTTTTTGGAAAATCCATCAAATAAACAGTACGTATGTAACAAAAGCTATTTCAGTTGGTCCTTAACCGTACCTACCTGTACCTGTGCCTTTTCTATAACATAGAAATAATAGAAAATATTTTGTTTCATTAGATAGCAAGTTTTCATATATGGCAGGCTCGTTTCAGGCCGCAAATAACAAAGAAAAGAAAATATACTGTGGTTAAAGTGTGTAAGAAACGGTCTACTTTCAGAACGAATTTATTTCCTGAATGATGTAGCAACAAACACGAAAACATTAAAAAACAATTACCAACAATACATCCCGTCGTCTCACTTCCCCACAATTTAGATGTAATCTGGCTAATTTCCACAACAACCTCCTCCATCGATAAGAAAGGCACTTTATCGATAAAAACTATCGATAAGGTTGTAACCCTATTTCGCCCCTTCGGTGCTTGTCATTAAGGGTGATCCATCAAAACGTCCGCCTGGATTTGGGGTGTTCGACGCGTGCGCGGTAGCCTCAGGGGTTCCAGGGGGCCGTGGGGTGCCAGGGGGTGTAACAAACAAAATTAGATATTCGTACGGTGTCCCCGCAAAGCGGTGAGTGCAGCCTGATTGATTGCTTCGGTAAAGATACATACATTTTTTTATTACATTCTAGATTGTTTGGTTTCGTGTACAGGAATTTTATTGTTAGGAATCCGACCCGTTCCAGGTCAATGAACTACCAATATTATGCTAGTACTTGTGTGTAGTGTAGACGGCGTTGTACTGTAGCATAATGTGGCTATTTCTATCAGAGGGCTGTTCGTTCAATCCATAATATGGGTCCCAGAGAATCCCTACGTGATAAGTTCAAAGAAATAAACATAATGACAGTCCCCTGTCAATATATTTATGGAAACTTGTTTTACACTCATAAAAATATCAAAAGCTTCCCTAAAAATAGCGATATACATAATAAAAACACTAGAAATAAACATAAACTCGCTGTGCCCACAACCAGGCTTCACAAAATTAATGTATCTTTTATAGGACAATGTATACGCTTCTACAACAAAACTCCTAGTGAGTTGCAAAATCTATCAATAAATAAATTCAAATAAACTGTTAAAACCTTTCCGTGCAAGAAGGCTTACTACAAAATATCAGATTATCTCGAAGATATAAAACATGGGACGGATTTTTCTCCAACTCGAAAAATAACAACTAACAGGCTAAAGGTTTTTTTTCTTTAGTCTACATAACGAAGCAACAGAAATAAAAAACAATATCACTTTATTTCCGTGTCAGTGTTTTATTTTTAGAATTTCACCTCTTCTAAGTGTTTTTTTTGTATTTATGTATGTAAAGAATTTTTGATTTGATTTGACTTCTCGTGCACTTTTGGAATATAATTTTATTTCAGGAGACTTTCAAGGAAGTCTTTTTAAAATACAGACTTAGAGTAAATACAATATTCACCGTGAAACTCATTTGTTCGCCAGTAAAAGAGATTTTACGAAAAACTTTTCCTTTTTATTATTTTTTTGTTCGGTAAAAGTAGTATTCATGTTATTTCCAGCAAGAAACTGATACTATTAATTTCCCAACTTACAAGAATGCTCGAACAAAAACAACGCGCCAGCAATCGGGCGCCTGCCACCACGAGCCTCCACCCTGAGACTAGAGATGATAAAAACTAATCAAAAGCCGAATGAAGCCTAAGGACATACATAGTAGTAATAATTTAACCTTAACGTTAAATGAATCGACGAAGCCCCACCTTTCACTGTAAACCACAACTTGTGCAATCACTACTGGCTGCCCCCGGCTTCGCAAGCGTTTTTTCGAGACAAAAACTATAATGTTAATTATTTATTTTATTACTTATTCTTATTTGTTGATCCAGGTCTAGAACTACATCTAGGCAATATTCAACACGATCCGTGCAACTACTGCTAGGATCGTGAAGTGGTGTGACAAACATCTGAATATTATCGTCTATTCTCTATCAATTATTCCTTAGTAAATTATTTCTAAGTTAAGTGTGCTAAAAGTATTTTCTATCTATCTATTTACCTGTCCAAACAGAAGTGTTTGATGAGTCAGTCATTGCAACAAGAATATTTTGTCAGGTCAAGTTCATATTTCCGGCAAACCCCAGATGCGTGCCAACTCTAGTTTACCTCTGCATTGAAACAAAGGCTCAGGACGAACTAACTACTTACAGGCGTATTGAAGAGTTGCGAATTGGGATGCCGTAATGAGGCAAAGTACGCGCCTGATAGGCCGGGCGCGTACTCCGTGTAGATAACAAATAGTACTTTGTGTTGATAAGTAATATTGAGAAATAGTGTTACAGAATACAAAACTTTAAACTCACCTCGGATTCAGGTTAGTGAGGTTCCAAATGATTTTATAGAATGAGCCTGCAGTTTTCAAGTGATGATTTTTTCTTTTAAACGGAAAACTGTAAAAGTAACCCTCACACTCATGTTCGCTTACCTTTTAATGAAACCGGTCTCATAATTCACTCATCGAAATCAAACAATAATAATAATAATACTGGAACAAAGTACTCGAACAGATTTGTGTTATGGGAACTTGATGGCTTATTTGTAACTACATAATTAACAATCAGTCAAAAGTTATTTATATCATACAAGTATTTCCTGTTTGTCCCGCGGCGAGATTCGAGGCACCTTCTGCGTCAGAGCACAGTACCACATAGGTCGCCGGTGAGTGGCTGAGTGCGCAGAGTGAACCGATTAGGTTGCCGATCACACTCTCTCGAAGAGCACGCCTTCGACCCCCGTTCTGAACTAGTAAATGCTTACGATGCCTCTACCTACATCTGTGCAGACTATTTAGCCTTACAAAAATATACTATTTCATCGCTGGCCTTTCCAGAAAGAAGGGCTTATAAGAAACTACTATTTTACTATCAATCTAGGAACAACTCAAACAGCTGTAGCACGAAACTACAAAGTATTTGTTATAATAATACAAAATATAATCTAAAATTGTTAACAGACCGAGTTTTAGAATAAAACGCAGTGTTTTTAACTAGAATGGGTAGTATCTGTCGATCTGTGAAGTCGACATGATTCTAACATCTGACGGCGATGTCCCGGCTCCTGGCGCCAGGCCAACGCTGTCAGTTGGAGACAGGATACGCCGGATGGCCAGTGCCGTTCACGTCAATATATCCACATAGTACACATTATTTAGATGACTGAGCTCAATAATCCCCGAGTTTCCAAGTACATACTACTTATTCAGGGATAATTTCGTTTTGAATTTTGAATGTAAGCTCCTAATATAGTTCCTCCTTCAGACTAACTTATGGATTTCCCTATTAAAATTTAACAGTTTACTTTTACATTTTCATAATAAGAGTGCAATTGATGTAAAACATCAATTGCACGGTTTTCACGGTGATGATGAACCAGGATTAATATGGTTATTTTTTTTAAAGGATTTTAAAAATTACTATAACATAGCGGAGCAAGCTAGCGCGCTTGGCGGCGTATGTTCTCTCAAGACCTGGGTTGACTTCATGTATATTGTCTGAATAAAACACAGTCAAACGTTTTATGTACTCGTGTAAAATTCCCACCTAAATTGTCTCTGATATTTATTCATAAAGAGGCGCTGAATTGATGGCGATTGTAGCGCGCGCTACGCCATTGCACTACGCCGTAGCACCCGCTACGCCGTAGCACCCGCTACGAAAATGCTGTATTAAGATAATAATATAATTAAATGGTTGAACTGTTTCTATTCATAACCAGATACAAAGCAAACTGAATTTCAAAGGAGGAGATATCACACTATCACACCACATCACACTTATGTTATAACTGCGAGAGGTTGGATGGATATGTGTTACCTCCTCACGCCAAAACTACTGAACGCATCGCGCTGAAATTTTGCGCACAGATAGTTTTAGACCTGGACTTAAACATAAGCTAGTACTTACTATCAAATAAATGAGTTCCCATGGGATATAAATGAACTGTAAACGTGTCCATAGAAACAACGCGCGCGAAGCCGCGGACAGAAACTAGCTGTTATTTATAACGCAGTGTACACCGGAACATAAATGGTGGGCCATTGTTTAAAAATAAAACATAATGTAAGTGTCACTTCAATAATAGGTACAAATCGAAATAAAGTACCTTTTAAATTAAGCATGATTGTTGAGCTACCTGTTGATTGTTTGCAACACTCTGCAGTTAGCTCAATTGATTCAATTGTAAATACTAGTTCTAATTTGTTTCTGTTATTTGATTGTAATTCTCTTTCATCATTAACCGACTTTCAATTCCTGAATAATGCAAATTGGTTCGGAAGTAGTTTTTAACGCGAAACACTTCGATAGCTTGATATAAATTTTCAAGTGGCGACATCTAGATTAAATTTGTATCAAATTTAATTTGTGATTGATGAGATGACACGTGGATAAAACGACAAAGACTTTACTACTTTGTTTACGTCCGTTGCCATGGAAACCATTTGTTACCAATTGTGAAAATTATCACGTGATGATGTTTCAGACACGTTTTACGGCGCACATTATAAATTCCTCGAGAATCTAACTTGTATGTGACCACCTCAAAATGAACCTTTATACAACAAAATGAAAGATTTATCGAAATCTATTGAGAATTGGCGAAGGTCACCGAAATTTTGGTGATACCTTCGCCATTTCTCAATAGATTTCGATGAATCTTTCGTTTTGTTGTATAAAGTTGGTCTTGATTTTTCAGTGATAAATACTAATCCCTCGGAAATAAGTTTATGTGACCGATTGAGGATAATTCTCTATACAATAGCGAAATAATTTCACAATTGACGGAGAAATCGACGAATATACATAAAAAACATACAACCGAACATACACCCTCCTGCTGAAGTCGGTATAAATACGATGAAGCGAAGGCGGCGTGGAGTAGAGCGACTTTGTCGAAAGGACAAACTTCAATTCAAAATTATGTGTCGGTATATAAATCTTCACTTTGTAGTTTAGATTTCTGAATCGTTTATTTCTCAAAGCCATTCAAAGCACAACTTACGAACAAATCACTCAGCTAATTCAACAGAATAAGTGCCAATAAAAGAAGCTTTACTTGAACAGGTGAAAATATGAACATTCTATACGCATCGGGTCTTTATGAAGTGTACGAAGAAAAATCCTCTTAAGTATAAAAGAGCAGTGAAAAATGCCGCACTCCACCTGTCGGGACAAAACCCCCGGGTGTCTGGCCGGGAATCGATCCGGCGCTCACCGCGACTCAGCCGCGGAGTGGATGGAAAACCACATGGAAATAAACGGTGGAAATTATGTATTGTAAGCAGAGTAGCTAGCAAGCGTGAGTGAGCACAAGAACGAAGTATTCCGGGCTCGGGTTGTAGACCTTACCAATACATTTTGTCTTATGATAGCTGAAGATTCCACGTCTCTCTTTTCATCATCACATGACACATACCACTGTCGAAATGGCTCCCAAAGAGAGTTTTGGCATAATCGCCACGCTAGGCAGGAATGAATGAATGAAAAATAATAGAACGGAAGGAAGCTATACTCCACTTATGTACTTTACTATAGTACTGTATAATTGATGTAGTTTAGATTAGTGTGTCTGACTGAACATACAAATAAAATGTATCTATCTACTTTAGTGAAAAATCTACTCTTTTTCTACGTTAAAAAGCAAACAGTAAACCTCACCTGACATAAACTCCGTCCCCTCTCATATAAACAAAGCTACAATAACATCTTGTGAAACGCGAGTCAGGCTCGAATCCTCGGAGAGTTTATGGAGATTCTCATGATGGCAGTCGTTGATAATGTACGTGTCTGTATCTACGCATGTTTGTAGTAAACATGGAGGTATGGAAGAATAATACATTTATGAAGAGCCTAGCCTAGCCTAGTCGCACGGCTGCCGAAATGAAATAATAGAAGCGTTGACGTAAACGTGAATTTAGTCCTCGGTAAGACGATTTGCAGAGTAAGGAGGACACTGTCTAACCCGCTAAAACGAAGTGTTTATGGAGAACAAGAAAAATACAACATTAATACGGAACACTGCATGATACTTAATCATGCAAGGCATTTCTGTGACCAAGCTATGTTGGAGGTGCTTTATCTACTTTATTTTATAACATCAATACCGCAAACGCGACTGCCGCTGTCATGTCAAAGTGGAATAAATCACTCTTAATAATTCGAAAACTATCATCGAGTTTGTAAGAAACGATTGGATCGTTGTCAAACTGCAATAAGCAGTTCCTCTCGATCCGGTAGGGGCGCTACAAGGCGCTAAATATATAGGATTCTCCCTAATTCGATGGAAGTATTCGAAAGATAATGCGTACAACTCGTACTAGGGTCTCAGACTTTGCTAGAATGCGGCCCATAGTAATAGAAACAATTATAGTAATGGAGCGAAAGCCATTGTCTTGGATGCGTTTGATCGCTTATCAATAGGCTCGCGTCATTTTTAAAAAATTTATAAAACGAGTTACAGTAACGAATTTAAAATAGTAATCGAATAAGAACGCAAAAAATTTACTCTGATTACTTTCGTGCTGGACAGATACTGTGAAAGGACCAGCATTTTTTTTTTTATTTATTTATTATCAACTTAAAGTACATTTCCTTATTTAATTTCTGCCAAACTGTAAAACAGTTTGTCGGCAGCATTTCAAACATACAGTTTACTCAGTTGCTGACTTTTCAACGTACCTACTGCTGCTGATGTATCGCCACTAAGGTCACTAGGGCACGACCGATACGGCACGAGATCTGCTTACGCTCCATTTTATGTTAGCAGCTGACTCGGGGCCTCCTCGGTTCCTTGCTCGTAAACTGAATTCGGCATTACAGTGCAGCCGAGACATTGGGGGCATTTATGGATCATCTTTAAAGATGGAGGAGGTATTTTATCATCTTCCTACCACATTAGTTATTATCCACATGCTTCATTCCTACTAATTAATTATTTGTTTAATGATTAAAATTTTATGTAAATGTTCTTAAAACCGACTCCAAATTCCTGAATAATTCTAAAAATCTTAATCTAAAGATCTTAAATAGATCTTTAGATTAAGATTTTAAGAATTATCGGGACAGATAAAAATCATTCGGAAACAAAACTTTGAGGGGTTTGTTCTTATGTTCCACACAAAAATAGAGTTGAGAAATTCCTGTTCTTATGAATCCGGTTGAAGTGACTTCGGTCCTTCCACATGTAGTATCCAATACCTTGTAGTTTGTATACAAACACATCATTGAAAGCACAGTCTGAACTAACTGGACTTTCCGTCTGGAGCTAGTACCTACATTCTCCACAGTTAACACCGAATCACAATTACCGCATCCAATCCTTATTTTCGACCCTGTGCCCTCAGCAATAAGTGGTGTATTTAAGTAAAAACTGGAAGTAAATCAAGGAGGAATAATTCTACGGGGTGTAAATCAAGATGCCTTTCGTGAGGTCCCCCTCAGAGAGGGGTGAATAAGCAGGACAATTAAACCTTTGTTTAGTTGGGACTTGTAGTTTCTTGTTACATTTGTTTTATTTGGTTGAGACTTAAGTATTTACAACTTACCTATTAGGCACACAGGTAACCAATTATCTGAAACAACTAATAAACAACGAAGATGTTAGTATTAGAATTAATTATACATCTTACCAATGAATGCGACCGGAAGAGATCTGTGATCAGACGATACGTTCGACTGGGCGCGGACAAGAGTGAGAGGTTTCATGAGATTTTTTTTAGTTTTAAAACTTCATTCTCTAGACTCCATCGCTGCGATCCGATCTACTGTTTTTGTTTGTATTCCAAGGATTAAAGATCTAATGTCGCGCTTAGCTCACTTTTGTCATTGGTACCTTAACACCTCAGTGGTACCTGATACAGGAGTCGCAAGTCACGTGCACTTATCTCCGGGACCTGGGAGCCATTGAGCTTGCCTCGTTTATAATGCTAACCTTTGTACCGCCTCCACCATAATGTAAGAATTAATGGATTTGCCGACAAAATCCAGTGTAAGGAAAGTCTCTTGTCAACAGAAACCCAAAGTTCCCTTAAAACACACAGCGTTTTTTACTAATGGAAGTTCTTAGAAAAACACGAGTAAGGAAGGCTCTTTTCAGATGTTATTAGTGATCATAGAATAGACATAGAGATAATATCAATGCGACATAAAAGTGCCAGTCAAAATGACCCCCATGTTCTGAATTATGGAACACTTCACAAAAATTACGCTAAGTGCCTCGTGATACTTCGCTAGTATCACGAGGCACTTAGCCTGTGGCAATAGAGGAAAGAAATTTTGCTGAAATGTTCGTCCAGGCTTGGCTATTATAATAAACCTCACATCTAGAAAACAAATTCAAAATTTAGTAAAAAGCGTTTTTAAAAGGGTGCCACCGTTAGCTGAGGTCGTTTGTCACTCGCGTGTTTGGGCGGCTCGCGCCAGGGCGGGCGGGCGACGGGTTGATCGTGAAATATGCCGCGTTTTCACTTTTTTATCCCTCCAGCGAGGATGCGTGTGAATAATTTAAGCCGAACCTTTTTTCGGTTAAAAATTACTGGCCCATGAGATGATTTGGATATGTTGCATCCACTCTGGATTAGTTTCATGGTGTGATTGAATCCTTAATCTATCAAAATGTAGGCACGTAAAACATAGCCACCAAATTGTCATTTTAGCTGCAATAACTTAAGTTATTTATTTGTATGCCGGTGGCGGAACAGTTACGTTACTTGAGAATTTTCCACTAATCGTTTTAGTTCACTGAATGCAATAACTTCTAAGAAACAGCTAGAACGAAAGTTTGTTAGTTTTGTGAGCGGCAGAGCGTCGGGTCTCAGGCACCCACCGACGGGTGTTGTTTGCAACTTCGCGTGCTGTTGAATACATCCGCGGAAAATGTTTTAATCGCTTTGTATTGTTCTCAAGCTTTCATTTACACAATGCTTCACGTTATTCCAAGTTTTAATAATATTTTCACGACAAACGCATTCTCTTAGACAAAGGGTCAAACGTTTGAAGACGATGAATCATTCTTACGTAGTTTTAGTTCAGTATTCTTGAGTAGTAGAACTGTACCTAGTGTAGGTGGTGACCAGGCTAGAGTCCTACTACCGAAGAAATGAAAACGTCTATCGTCATTGTCGGACTTATTGTCTAAACTATAAAGTAGTGTACAACACTTAATGGAGTCAAGGTGAGGTAATGACGTGACCCAGCCGCAGAGCCTCGCCCTTCGGAACAAACGTCGGGTCGGAGCCCTAAGCCTCGGATTACGATAAGGCAGTCTGAGTGAAGAGGCTTTGCGCTGAAATTGCTTCATTTGGGCTCAAGACGTCTGTAATTTCCGGTCCAGAGTTGTGATACTCGTTTGCACTCGTTTTTGCTCGTTTCTGCTGGTTCACAGCCGTTTGTGGGGTAACTTTTGTTTTTAATGAAATTTTATAACGATTCATATTAAAACATTCGATGGGAACGATCTTGGAACGATCGCTTTCTATTTGTTTGGCGCCATCTGGTGTTGATAAGTAATATCAGAAGTACCCCATCATCATCAGCCTATACTATTCCGTTGCTGGTCAGAAGTCAGCAAACGTACTTCATTCGTATTTTCAACAAGTATGTAGGTACGTAGTATTCATCTATTGAACGAATATCATTATTCCGTGCATGGAGATCCAGTTCCAAGTTTGGCTAGGTACCTTAATCAGGATTCGCAGCGTTTAGTTATCGCACGCAGATTAATTATAATATACGTGATCGCGGTGATCGTCAGTTACACCGAGGCACATTAGGCTCCTATCTCCTCTTTGCCACGAGATATACGAATTAATGGATGGCGTTGATTTAACGCTACTTTATAAAATATATTCAGTAACCAACTGGAATTGTGGAGCGCCCGCTGCGCCATACATGTCTTCAAATTAAAGTATGCGCGTGGTCAAATCAAATTCGCAAAACATTACATACATAAAAATTTGAATTCAAAACGAAATTTCAATAGTTTTGCGTTCAACATTCAATTTCACCCCTTGTCCAAAGTAGAAGCGGTCAAAATTTGAGAACTTTCATCGAATCAAACGCGTCATTCAGCCAACAAAGGCGAAAATTGGCAAACAAAAACTGGATTAAACCGGCTATCGGCAGCTAATAATAATAGTGTTCAATAATCCCGTGACGGCGACAGGCGCTCGGCGCCCCGACCGGCCACCCCTTTTAATTGCCGTTTGCCGAATGCACGTCACTCACAGGGCTTCCATTTACATTATAATAAGTTCAATACACCTTCTTGCTTTAATACGGTTTTGTCCCTAGATGTGCCCGGCCGACCTGATTGTTTGTTGAGGGTAGGCGTGAAGCGGGATGATGCGTTTCAATGCATTTTGGGTTTTGGTTGGTGCCATTTTAGATGAGATGGAATAAATTTGAATTTCGAAGCGGGCTTTGCGGTTATGAGATTTTCTTTCTAAGCTTTTAGTTTCATTTCCAAGTTGTATGGACGACTCGAATTAAAAGAAGAAATTGAAGCATTTCAAATGGCAGTGGAATTTTAAATGATTTTAATTTGTGATGACAAGGCGTTGCGCCTGCGCTTTTGTGCGACAAATTGACAGATTGTTTGTCAAAAGTCGCCCCAGCAGAAGGACACAAAATTGCGAATAACAATATTTATTTTCGATATTGTTTGCTTGTAAATCATAGCCGAGAACCAAACAAATTATAATAGCACATCTGTCAGACTCTTTATTACAAAAACGTCATTCGATGAACACAAAGTACGAGTACACAATATAGCGGCAAAGTTCTGAATAGGTATCAAAATATTTAGCTGGCATTGGGTGTACGGTAGAGGGTCTTGTGGACTATCTTATTTGTAAACATTCTATTTTGCTAATAGGAATTATTATTTAATAATTACAAATGAGGAATGAATGACCACAGTCGAGAGTGACGTATAGGTATCTTTAGTCAGTTTAGAAATATAAAACATATTTTATACCTAATATAAATTTCGCGAGATCTACTCTGAAGAGAGTTCTTAAGTATCGATAATATTCCAAAATTTACTAGAAGAAAGAAAGTCGTAAAGTACTCCGATATAAATATAAGAAAACCACTCTACTCCATCAAAATATCTTGATACTGCAAGGGTTCCTTACTTTATTACAAAATCGAGAACAGTAGACCGCAAAATCATAAATTCAATATGGATTCTTTGTTTTAACAGCCCATGAAATATTCAAATAAGAATAGCACTAAAATGAAATAGCTTTTGATGAGTGTTATAGCACAGCTATGTTATAGCACAGCCATGTTATAGCACAGCTATGTTATAGCACAGCTATGTTATAGCACAGCCATGTTATAGCACAGCTATGTTATAGCACAGCTATGTTATAGCACAGCTATGTTATAGCACAGCTGTGTTATAGCACAGCTATGTTATAGCACAGCTATGTTATAGCACAGCTGTGTTATAGCACAGCTATGTTATAGCACAGCTATGTTATAGCACAGCTGTGCTAGGGTTTACCTCCTGCGTTGAGATTTATCTGTTCTAAATGGTTGGAAGCGCATCGGTTCTTTTAAGCAAGATTTTAAAAGAACCATAATTTCCCCTTGAACCTGTCTAGTGTCTAGTTATACCTAGTACCTAACATAGGGTTTAAAGGCACTTCTAACCAAAATGTAATATTGTTTTTTTATTTGTCTATCTATTCTTTTATTAAACACGGAATATATCTTGATTTCTGGAAGAGCAAACAGAAGAAAATCAGAGGCATTGAAGCGAACTCGAAGGAAATAAATTTCTAAATAAAGCGCGCTACACACAACGCACGTGAGGTGCTGCCGGCGGCGGCGGCGGCGCGGTGGTCGCGACCGGCTGTAATTCGATTGGTGCAGGCTTCGGGTGCCTCCGGGTAGACCGCGAGTTAAGCCGATCAGGGTTGCCAGCCCTTTAGGATAATCCGGACAGAAATTAGGATATAACTTTACTCATCTACCTTATTCTTGAAAGCTTCTGAAATGTTTATAAGATTTTAGTCATTTTCGGTCATTTCTTTTCATTTAAAATTCAGAATTGCCGAATAAAATTTGATCACGTCAGATGAAATGTGTCTATTCTTAAATTTCGTGCCTTGCTTATGTTATGCTTTTCTGTTCAACATGACGTAGGTAAATTAATATAAGTTAGGCGTAGGTAGGAATTTTGTCATAGCAACCCTATCCTTGAAGTGTTACAGAATAAACATTAGTTTGGTCACGCACAATGCACCGTGATTGGACGAAGAACCTTTGGGTAAGTTCGGCATCTTTTGATTCCAACCAAGTTTAGTTCCTACGTGCTCCGTATAGAGTTAATCGATCTCTGATTGGGTCAAGCAAAGTTTATTAACTTTCGATTACATTACACGACCAGTCTGGCTATCGTAACAGGGAAATCAAACCTTTACTGATGTTATAACATTTTCTAAGAAGGTGCAAATACAAATAGAAATACAAATCATTGATTGATAACCAATCAATCCAAGTTACAGGTCCTTTTATGACATCACACGTAGTAACTACTATACTGTAACGAGATGCAAGGGACTGCATTCACACGTGCCCGTAGCTCGGGGCTGCTCATTACGGTGTGAGCGTGGCCTGCATAACAATGAGACTCACAACTCGCACCAGTGCCGATCATGAGATTCAGGAAAAAACACACTGGTTCAAATGATTTATTGTTTAATGAGCCATGATATAAAATCAATTCAAATATTTTAAATACCTAGTAATTCTAGAAATCAGTATTAAAAAAAACCCGTGGGCTAAAGTTATCAAAGACACTACATTCCAGAGTAATATAAAAGTATGGAAATATGTTGTAGTGAAGTATAAGTATGGACCAGACACTAGATTGTTAAAAACGAACATTGCTCATCACTTCCTGTGTAACCGAGTGGTGAACAATTGGAACAGGTTTCCCGAAGAACTCATAACAGCTCCTTTTCCGAACAGCTTCAGAAACAGACTCGACCACTGGCTACGAACGCACCATCTGACCACCATACGAGACAAACAAGTGTAGTGAAATACTAAAAGCACTGTGACATAGACATATCAGCTCTCAGCTGCTCGTCTATTATTGAATAATAATAATAATATTGCAGCACAAGCACAAGGGAAACTTCTAAAAAATTCAAAAATTCAAAATTCAATAACTTTATTTCTTTAGGCTTACAAAATAAGCACTTAGACAAGTCAAATTTTATACATAAACAGTTTTAAAGATTATCAAATAAGAAACAAAGTGTCATTGATTTTGTTCGCTTCAATTTTTTGTCCACTAGTGGAAGAAGCGAAAAATAAACCACTAGTAAGTTTGTATAATACTTAAAATGTAATACAATGTTATTCGCCTATCTAAGTCATAATATAATGTGATTTAGATACAGGTCAATATTATTTATATAAAACTAAGCTTAAGATTGTTCTCCTTAAATACTATTGTCGGTGCGGAACTGGGCGACATTTGGCCAAGCATTAACATCATTAATATAATCATCTATGGAGTAAAAGGCTTTCTTGATAAGATTTCGTTTTATGTACTGTTTAAATTTACGAATAGGAAGCTCAGTTGCTTCAGATGGAAGCTTGTTATAGAAGCGTACGCAATTTCCCATAAATGATTTGCCTACCTTTCGTAATCTATATGATGGAATGTGTAGCTTGTTCTTGTTTCTTGTATTTCTGTTGTGAACATCACATTTTTTCAAAAAGCTATCTCTATTTTTGTGCGTATACATGAGATTTTCATAGATGTATTGCGATATTACTGTCAAAATATTTATGTCTTTAAATATATCCCTCAAAGAATCGCGTGGCTTTAATTTATAAATTGCGCGTACAGCCCTTTTTTGAAGAACAAAGATAGTCTGAATGTCGGCTGCCCGTCCCCAAAGCAAGATACCATAAGACATTATACTATGGAAGTAAATAAAATAAACTAACCTAGCTGTATCTACATCGGTAATATATCTAATTGTTCGAACAGCATAGGCTGCTGAACTAAGTCTACCTGCAAGGGCATCAATTTGCGGTCCCCATTGAAGAGAGGAATCAATATGTAACCCTAGGAAAACAGTTGAGTCTACAAGGTCAACTATCTCATCCTTTAGCATTATCTTAGTTGGGTGTTCTCTTACATTTGGTAACATGAATTTTATGCACTTGGTTTTTTTAGCATTGAGTAAGAGGTTATTGGCGGTGAACCAATCTAGTACTTGTGAAAGCAAATTATTTACATCGTCATAATTATATTTATTTCTATCAACTTTAAAAATCAATGAAGTATCATCAGCAAATAAGACTATATCACAGAGATCTTTTGCTAAAAAAGGGAGATCATTTACATATACTAAAAATAAAAAGGGTCCTAATATTGATCCCTGTGGGACGCCTAATTCAATTTTTGAGCCCCTAGATCTTTCTTTACCAATATCTACTTTTTGGACTCTATCGGATAAATAAGATTGCATAAGGTCCAGTGCTTTGTTGCCAATTCCATAGTGTTTCAATTTTCTAATTAGTGTATCATGATCTACACAATCAAAAGCCTTAGAAAGGTCACAAAATATACCGATAGCGTTTTTCGCTTTCTCCCAGGCATCCAATATATGCTTTAATAGGGTGGCTTCTCGTGGCGTAGTCGGGAACTGCGATAACATGGGGCAGGTATACTCACTCGATGTTTTTATCCTTACTTATAATATGAATAGTTTTACTGTATTTAATATTATAGTAAGACTCCTATATACTACTCCGACATCAGTCATCAGTGTCAACAGCACTTTACCCAAAACCTCCAAAATGCTAAGTGGGATACGTCATTGGTCATCCGAGAAAGGGGTGAATATTTTCAATTTTCTGATAAAGAAAGGGTTTTCCTTAAGAAAACTCCAAAACTGTCCATAGATAAAGCCAAGCACCCACTTAGCGCCATACGAAAACAATATCGCGCCGTTACTCGATACGGAGCCATCTCATAAACATTTACCTCTTTGCTCACACCTATGCTGATCTGCACCGACGAGGGAAAACCATCTATACACCACCAACATAGAGTCTCTTCCAGCTTGTCCTTATTACGCTTCACAGAGCATACGCGAAATGCACCTTATCACACCCATGATAGACTTTATTTTCCGTTCGCGCGAGATTAAAACCATTTCCGTCGATATTTAAGTTGTCCAAACAAAGTTTACGTCAAGAACTAGCAGTTAACGTTAACTATTGTTTGAACGGTTATTTTTAACAGTTCCTTACAATGTAACCTAAGCTTAGTTAATTTATTTTATGGTTTAGCATTATCTTAAACAGTGGTTAATGATTATGAAGTATTTTACATTTAGATCGTAATTAAGGTTTAACGAACTGAGTGTTACGCACACTTTACGAAACTTTAATATAAACAATGCAACTACTTTTGTTTTAGAAGATGAGTAATCCACACCTTAGTAATAATGAGCGTTAGATTGAAAACGAGCATATGTATACGCTGCCTCAGGGCAGCGACTCCTGCTGCAGCCCGCTTGGCTTTAAATAATAATAAATAAATAAATATTGCTGGTCAATTTACACAGCATTATCTAGCCCCAAGCTAAGCAGAGCTTGTGTTATGGGTACTAGATAACTGATATACATAATACAATACGTTACATAGATAGATATTTTTTATTATATAATAAAACAACCAGAACACCCGGAACAAATACCTGCAGATCGTACAAATATTTGTCCCAAGGCGGGAATCGAACCCGCCACCTCCTGCGTCGCAAGCGGACCTTCGCCCACCGCGCCACAGAGGTCGTCAAATACAGGTTCTTTGTGTAGTTAGGTACCTATGTAAATACTTTACCAGTAGATGCGCATGAGAAAGTGTGAGGAAAGGAGTGTAAACAGAATAGGTATAGGAATTTCTGCACTACGATACACTCGTGCAGAGTTTTATAAATAAAAATGTTGAACCGTAACTTCAGCATCCTCAAGCTTAAGTCTAAAAATAAATGTGTAACTTAACAACACTTTTACTCATTTTACATACCTAACTTACAATTCTACGTTTATAGTTCTAAATATCGAGTTTCTTCGAGCACCTTAAAGCTGTCAAAAAATTATGTCGCTCAAAACTTTGGCAACCACTTCACATTATTATGACACCAATAAAACTGATACCCTATTTCACAGCCCACAGTTACGACTATTAAAATAGTTACGCGTTTATTCCAGCAATTATACCTACCCCTTAACTACCCCTACTCACCTATTACCGCCCGATCTGCTTTGTATTATTTTATGGAGAAATAAAAATTTTACGAGCTTGTAGTCGATTACGAGTGGATAAAACTAGTGTAAAGGGCTACCCTCACGGTGAGGGATGATTCACTTAAACGCGGAGTTATGAACCGTAAAACTCTAGGTTCGGGAGATTTTATAAGGAGTCTCCAAGTCAATACTGTAAAGGAAATCCTTGAATTTAGTTTTATTGAGTCACAAGAAAAGCCACACATACATTGGTACATTTCTCTGTAAGTGAACGTAAATTATGTTGTTTGAGGAATACGTTTCGTTAACCACAACTACCTGAAAAACATGAAACCAGTGCCTATCTGTCTGTATCGCAATAAATTAAATAGCGTTTTCAATTACCCGCGGGATCCGCCGCAGCCCCAAAGAAACCGACAGACCCCCACCCCTAATCCACACTCTGACATATTTTTAATTAAATGCCACTAACTTGCCGCGCCTTGGATCGTGGCGCCACCTAGCGGGAATATGTGGGAGCCAAGAAATGCTGTGAGCTTTTTGAATTTCATGGAAACAAATCTATTTTCTAAACCTATTTTAATAGTAATTTTTTTACATCGTAATATGGTTAAAATAAATAATTGTAAGAAAGGTTTCGATCAAGTAGCCGCCGCCCCGCGGAGGGGCCGGCAGAGTCCTTGATCGATGTCGAAAGGATATTCTTATCAAAACAAAAGTTCATAAAAATCTTTCCAATTGTCTAACAAAATGCGTACCGAGCAAAACAACACGACAATTTTTTTTCAACTTTAATCCTGGAATTACATAACTTGCGAGCAAAAGTAAATTTCAAATATGTTTATAAATTAACTTTGCTTCCATGAAATTCAATAAGCTAGCAGAATATTAAGTAATCATCACCAAAAAAATACTGCATCGACCGGGAATCGAACCCGGGCCGCCCGCGTGGCAGGCGAGCATTCTACCACTGAACCATCGATGCTGTGTCTAGTGTGACAAAATTAAACATCATAATCGCGCTTGTTTCTTTCTATGAACTGTATTACGTTATTCGGTATTACTAAATTGTTTTGGATTAATTGTTACGGTGACCTCCGAAGTACAGTTTGCGAAATTAACCTGTTTTGTAAAGCAAGAAGAGTTAGGTAGGTATGCAAGATTACCGAGTGTGTTTTTGAATATTTCTGCGATGTTGTATTGCATGCATTAGGTACAATATTACAATTTGGGTGTTTGTATGGTTGCTACTGTGTTTGTAGTTTGTCTCCTCTCTTCATACCTCTTCACGCCAGGACTACGAAACTGATCGGGCTGAAAATTTGCATGGAGGTAGTTCTAAGCCTGGACTACCGTATTAAATAGAATACATTTATTGGTTTCAAAACTAACAGTTAATACACAACTTAATGCTTTTATAGTTATTGAGTACACATAGTATAGGTACGCTTTTGTTTCCCGAAAATAATTTAACGCCTGGCTTCGGCACTGTTATGATATTGGTTTCTGCAGGACTCAAAATGTCAAAAAGTTCCTATAAATAAAAGGGAAAAGAAAGTAGAAGGATTGGTCCAGCAATGGGACAGTTGAAGGCAGTAGATAGGACGGAGACTTTTTGAAAATGTAGGTATTTGAAATAAATAATGTTTTGAATGCTGGAGTATACAAGACAGCATCCTTAGCTGTGTACCAGCAGCAGCACATAAGGCATCTCGCCGAACCTTCTCTCAGGAAACATCTGCGTTATGCAGGAGTGCATTCAGGCTATCATAATGGTTTATCCACTTGAATGTATATATATGTATCTATACGAGAGCTTCACAGCGTCCGCAGGCTGTGCAGCGATCTGATAGTGGACGGAGGCTGCGATAAGCCGGACGCCGGAACCGGAAGCGGCGTCCGCGCCACCGGAAGCCTGCGTGCCGGCAGCTGACGCGTCTGATGACGACAGATTAGATTGTTGTGTTTACTGTTAGAATGGTAGATGGTACTGGCACGTTATCATCATCAGCAACAGCAGCGCAGGTGGATTGCACACACAGCTGGGTCTGAGCGGCGGCGTCCCGTATTTTGTGTCATCCACCAAGGGATGACACACGCTTTTATATAGCTAGAACTAGCGTCTATAGTTTTCACTATGTTGCCTGGGAGAAATCGCTCTCAACAAGCGTTACGATCGCTCATGTACCTGTTTTTTATCGTATTCATCTATGCCTACACGTAAATCGGTTTAGGTACTGGGGCGAAAAAATATGAGATATAAGTACTAAGACAATATATAATTGAAACGTCATTTTACATGACAACTTTATCCGCTGCTCTGTGAGATATCTTTATCCCAGCCAGAGCCCTTGGTGCTCCACAGGGTGGTGCGGTTCCCAGGGCTCCATACGTTGTGCAAACAGGATCATCCTGGCGTGTCGAGGGAGCTCACTGCATTCTATAACGACGCGGGAAAACCGCGTGCGAAGGATTACATGCATTACAATATTAGGTAAGAAAATGCCGATCTGAATTTCCTATTCATTGTAAATGCATCGCCCAAGTGTTTGACAAAAAGGAGTCTCGCCGGTGTCGGGGTGCCTCATCACGACCAAATTTATTACAACTACTACTAACAACGATGTTAAAGTTCGACGTATTCGTTTGTGCTGTTGCTGGATGTTATGTAGCTAAAATAGTGTTAGGGACAGAGATATCTATTTATTGTTAACCTTCTGAAATATCGTAGTTAAATGAGGGAAAACGTTATTGGAAGCACAGTTACATCTTTGAAAAAGTCAACCCTTTATTCTGTACCAACATCATCTTATATATTAGGTCTTAAGTGAGGGTCGCCTGATGTGATAACACGCACGTGATGTGATAACCAAGTCGATTCCGGCCTTTTCAAATGTTCACTCCCTGAGAATGCGCCTCATTCTTACCTCAGACTATAAAAAAAGATCACAGTCAATTAATTTCAAACCATAGTATTTACTTTTAAAAAGCAATAGCGCGTTACAAGATTACCGCTTGATTACCAAGATTTAAGCGGTGCATCCAGATGGAAGGATTAGTTGGGAGCGCGCGCGTGACTAATCCCCCGCCCCCGGGAGAGGGATTTGCAAGAATAATGCGAGCCCGATGCACTTTTAAACATCTCTGGACGTTTTGCTTTAGCTAACAACCACCGAAGATGAGGAGACGTTCGGCTGAAATGTTGGGCTTTGGCTCGTCGTGCGCCGCGCGTGCAGGTGGAATCGAATTTTACAATGTTGACACCTTAAAAAACTTTCCTCGAATATCACGTGGTTGATTAGTCTGAAAAAATGTCTTTCAGTGATTCCATCGAAAAATGTGGTGATTACGGTTCACGGTTTAAGAATTTTATTTCTCAAAAGAATATACATTCGCTTACTGAGAAATACAGGATAATCTTATTGTATAACATATTATGCAGAACGGACTTCACTTAAATTTAAATTAGGCTTATATTTTATTTATTACTTAGATGGCACAATTAGGATCAACATTTAAAAAGACAGTGATTAACAAGCTGTTTGCTTGTCCTCCTATATTTTTATTTCGGTGACCTCAAAAATTAAACACCTCGGAAGCCCATTATCAAAATTGGACGTACAATTTTAATGCAATAAAACCACCTTGCATGTCATAAAGCATCGCCACACACACCTACATGTTAAGAGTATCACGGTGGCGTTATGGCGTGAACACACCTCGTAAATTAACGAGCCTGTTCCTTACGGGGTGTGATAGGACAGTGTGGGCGGGCTCTAAGATGGACGGTGAAGTAATTAATCGCTGGGAAATGACATCTGTATAGACACAAATAACAAAGAAAATTACAATCAAATAATAGAATTAAATTAAAACTAGTATTTACAATTGAAACAATTATCTACAAGTAGCTCAACTGATCCATATCAATACCAGTCGGAAGCGTGCCCAAGACGCTAGCTGCATAACAAAAATAACATACAACTAAATCATAAGTAACCTTAAGATATCTCAAACATTTGCCAATGTTTCCTGCAAAAATATCATCAGTCACATCACGGATATAATTGGATACAAAAAGTACAAGACAGAGGAAGCAAGCATTAGCAAAAGGAAGTCTTACCCAGCGGTGAACTCGAAACAGAATGATGATGATTAGCATTGCCTATTCCTTGCTGAAGAGCTGAAGCAGAGGAAGCGCAAGCCACCTGCTACTGATAGTATTCCTGGAGCCATGCTCTTTGCATAATTAGGTACGCAAATAAAACCCGAAACCAGCGCTGTCCAAATATCACGTGCCTTTGACGAAATGAAAGAATTTCCACGACGAAATGAAAATACCCCGAGCATTAGTGGACGAGTGCACAAAATAACGAATGATACCTTACAAACCTCGCCTACCTTTAAAAATTATAAAATGTCCGCGCATTGTGCTGCCTTTTATGTTGTATTCTAAATCCACTCAAGAATGTAACAGAGCCGTTTGAAAAGGTCGCGGCGAGGTGGCGGCTGGCCCAGCGCCGTGGACAGCAGCTGATACGCGCGACATCTTCATTCCTTCTGCGGCTGCTCTCATTGAAGATAACAGTTCTTGAAGCTGAATGTTATATTTAGTTTCCAGAAACAGCTCGGAATCAGTAACTTTTTTCTGTCTATCGTTCAAGATATTTTAAATCTGAATACCTAACATATTTTAAAGTAAAATAGTGCTATTTGTTCAAGACAAACACTGAGACAGTTCGTTCTCCATGTGAATGTAAATGGGATTACTACGAACCTACCTTATTTTGAAAGAACACCAACGTTCGTTTTGACGAACGTTGGTTTCCGTTGTTTGCTACGGAAGTTAATGTTAAAACAAAGACGTCCCTTTTATTTGATACTATTATTTTTCACTTCTTTACCCACCTACTCAAGCTTCAAGTGTGCTGTACTTTGTGTGTGTTGCAATATTTGTCAGAAATACAAAGTTTAGACACTACCCAAGTAACATAAGAACACACTTAGAATTCTTTAAGCCCTCATTCGGGAGGGGGTTTTCGGAACCTCGGCATGGACTTGACAACTTGACTAGAGTGAGAGAGCTTTTCAACGCGAACCTAGGACGTGTTTCAAAGGGTGATTGCATAGGGCAGAGCGCAGAACGCAGTGGGGCGATGAATACGAGTCTGCGGTGATTTGAGAGGATATTATGTGCGGAGCGAAGTGTGGAAGAACGGATTTTTGTAATTTATTTGACGGTGTAAATAAAGCTTATCGGGTAACAAAAATAAAGAGACAGTAAGCATTGAAGATAGTGAACCATTACTGTAAAAACATAAAATCGGTTTGCAATTGACGGTTATGGTTAGAAGAGTTCAAATAGCATTTATTTTAGCTGAAAGTTGTCCCTCACAATATACGAAAAAGAAACAAAATTCGTTATTTGTAACCCAAACTAAAGCAGAATAACACGTGTCGAGGCAGCAAAGCCAGCTCACGCTTTGGCAGGGCCTCGGGCTCCACCTGATTGATGGGCCTGCGGGCGGATCAGCTTCGACGAGCTTCCGTTATTGCTATCTGACCCGGCCTCAACGGGAACGGAATAGTAAAGCCTTTTAGGCGTGTACATTTTATTTGGTCAGTTCAGACCAATCAGCTGCATCGCGCTGTGACGCGGATACTCAGACACCTTTGATTTACCCAAAACCTATTTATTTATAATAGTTTTAATTTTTTAAAATAATAATATAAGAGAAATGTATTAAGTTCCCAATATTTTTTTTCGGTTTTGGCGGGACTCGATTTCGCGCCCCACCCTCAGTACGGGTGTGCTCTAACCAACTAAGCCACGAAATCTTTGGGACCTCTTACAGACTATAGCGCCATATTAATAATATAAGAGGACCACTACAGTGTCTGCACGGGGTCTGATCCCCCCATTGATTCTAAGTTTAACTATGTAACTGTTCCCTTTTCAATCCTACAGATTTGTCCGAATAGTTAGGTAATCCAAGAACTAGTATGACTGTTTGGAATAAACGATAAAATCTATGAATAAGAAATCCAGTGAATAGCCAAAATGGAGTTTTGAGCGTAGACTTTGCTCAGCGCAGAAAGGAATCGATGGTGCTCCAGTCAGCAAACACCTGCGAAGTGCGCAGACACTTCGATTCTAACTGCAATCACACGCGGGTGTGTAAATAGTAAACCAATCGGCGGCTAACCTGCCTCTAGGGCTGGCACGTACTGTACGACTGTCAGCTGTAAAATATCATCTGAAGTATCTAAAGAATATGGTGACTGTAACTATGACATTTTAATCTACACGAATATTATAACAACGAACAATTTGTTTGTTTGAATTGAATAGGCTCCGAATCTACAGGACCAATTTGAAAAATTCTTTCACCATTAGAATCCTACATTATCCCTGATGAACATGGGCGATAGAATATACCCGTGCGAAGCCGGGGCGGACCGCTAGTGTCTTTATATTTCGCAAATGAAAAAACGACGACGCTACAATGCCTATTAGACAAACAGTTACAGATAGGTACGCTTTATTTGTTTTTATCAAAAGTGCCTAACATAACATTCAACAAACATTTCCTACTTCACACACCTGAATTACAATAATCTCGTACTATACCTACCTAATGTCGTTCAACAGTATAGTACCTCCTGTGAGTAACCAAACTAGATTCCTAACTGCTCCAATCCTCGGTCTCATCCGCCCTGATTACGGTCGCGGTGAACTTTCACAAAGTTAAGCTAGTCGGCCCAACTTGCGGGTTTAAACGAGAGGAGGATTTAAACGGTTATTTTATTTAATTAGTGGGCATCTTATGAAGCAGGATGGGACCTTTGCTGGAGTAATCTTAAGATTTCTGCTTGAGAATACAGAAAGGTCCGACTTAAACAAGGTTAGCTAAGAATTTGACACGAAATAGGATTATTATGCCAGAATATTGTAGTTATAGATTAGAATTTAAACATGATTTTTAAGGTCGCTGACGTTTACGCAGAATATTTCGGGCAGCGCAGTAGTAGTAGTTCGATTCTGTAAAGTTTAAAAGTTCCGTGGCAGCCCTGCCGTGCAATCCCCACAGAAGGCGTGTTGCAAATCCCCCGGGAACGCATCCTAATTCCAGGCGCCGCACACCTGAATGGAGCTTTACTTTTTACGAGCTATTGAGACCGGAAAACGGATTTTCATTACTGGACATTTGCTTTGTGTAAACAGGAAAATTTCAATGTAGTCTTTGGAGTTTGCAAAACTTGGAATTGAATTGAATGAGGGATAAAGAGAGTATATTTGCAAGAGTTGTAGAATACTTCAACTGTAATAATTTGGCGTGTTTTAAAATACTATAAATCGACAAATTCCTAATGAGTGAAGGAACACTTCGATAGCGCGTTCTAGTTTGTCAAGTGCCGACATCTAGATACAATTCGAATGTAGGTCATTTAGTTTGATTTGATGAGTATGAGTGATGGATGACATGAATGAAACGACGAATGAAAAGATCTCTTGTTTACGCCCGTTGCCATGGAAACAATTTGTTATTCTTTGTGAAGATTATCATGTGATGATGTTTAGACCGTTTTACGTCGCGCATATCAATTCCTCGAGGATCAAACTTTTTTGGGGACCATTTCGAATTTAACATTATACAAATAATAAAAAACTATAAAATAATACCTATATATATAATATAGTAGCGAAGAAGAATTAAAACTTTTTTAAATCGGTCCATAATTGGAGGAGGAATCGATGAACATACCTACATAAAAAACATACACCTACAACCGGACATAGAAACAAAAGGCAAATAGTCAGTCAATAAGTTTATTTCTTTAGGCTTACAAAAAAGCACTTAGACAAGTCAAATTTTATACATAAACAGTTTTATAAATAGTTATTATTATCAAATAAGAAACAAAATGTTATTGATTTTGTTCGCTTCAATTTTTTGTCCACGAGTGGAAGAAGCGACAAATAATACATAATAACACTATATTAAGTTTGTATAATACTTAGAATGTAATACAATATTATTTGCCTATCTAAGTCTAAATATAATGTGATTTAGATACAGGTCAATATTTATATAAAACTAAACTTAAGATTATTCTCCTTAAATACTATTGTCTGTGCAGAACTGGGCGACATTTGGCCAAGCATTAACATCATTAATATAATCATATACGGAGTAAAAGGCTTTCTTCGGAAGCTTGTTAAAGAAGCGTACTCAATTTCCCAAAAATGATTTGCCTACCTTTCGTAATCTGTATGATAATTCGTAAATTCGTAATCTATATGATGGAATGTGAACCTCCTCCTGAAGTCGGTCAAAAGGGAAGGAAACCTGTACTTATTGTTTTACTAGGCAATGAGATAGCAGCAGTCTTTGCACTGGTACTTGGTCGGTACAATACCAGCTTGACTTCTATTGGCTTTTCTTTTCTAATACAGTCAGATACATTCTATATTTGTGCACAAACAACAAAATAGATCTGCAACAAGTTCTATTTGTCAATCGTATTGGCAGTTCCCCAGCCAGCATCTTCAATCGGAGCCGAAATCTCTACAACTTGGTAGGGATATCTCCGATTGTTCAGTGTGTACTCTCGATTTCGACTGTTTACCGAGTCCCGAGTCCCGAATTCCGTTGGCGAGACGCGGATAATTGGGACAGCTTGCATTGTCACCCCGGGGTGGGTGCAACTCGGGCCTCGAATCAAATTGTATTCGAAGGCTCTGTCAATAGAGATCTGCTGAGATTCAATATAAGGACTGATTCAATATTAGATGGTTTCAAAATTGGTTATTGCCCTCTCTGCGGCCTAACTCAGCTATCCACATTAGAAAGCATTCAGAAAAAGGGCAAAATCTCTTATTTTACGCGGATTTTATATCATAATTTCGCATAATAAGCTTTACACAGCACTTTACAAATAGCTGAGCACGATAAACGGCGTCAGCTCACTGAATGCGTACATTCGATAACATTATCGCTTGCGATATCACACTCTCCCGGAGTTTTGTACCTACCGAGATGAAATGCGCGAATAGTGTGAAATATCAACGAATCGAATCAGCGCACTCGAGTGCGAATATGAGATGCTTGATTCGAGGACGCTCAGACGGACGGACGACTCGCGACGATATCAGGCCCCGGGAACCAGATAATGTAGAGAACCCAACGACCTATCTCTCGTATTTTTTTTCGCAAAAATTTATTTTAATGTTTTTGATAAGTCATATCAGTCAGCCTCTGCATCTAATAGGCATGATCACTATCGTAGAAATCAACTTGTGGCCATTAAGGGGTTCACTTCATCACCTATTGAGGTAACATCTGGGGTTCCACAAGGTTCCCACCTTGGTCCATTGTTTTTTATTGCGTTTGTAAATGATCTCGTTGACAGAATTAGGAATCCCTGTTTGCTATACGCCGATGACTTAAAGATTTACTCAACTATCTCTCACGCTGGTGACTCGATAGCACTCCAAGCAGACTTAAACGCCGTGGATGAATGGTGTGCTGAAAACCGTATGTTTCTCAATGCTAAAAAATGCTTTGTTGTATCATTTACAAATAAGAAACATAAAATTCTAGCTGATTACAAACTTAATAATCACGTCCTGGAGAGGAAATCACAGGTTAAAGATCTTGGGGTTATCTTTGACGAAAAGCTTAATTTTCATGCCCACTATGACTACATCACGACCAGGTGCTCTAAGCTGATCGGTTTTATATCGAGAGCCACAAGAGACTTCAAAAACCCTCAAAGCCTCATCTGCCTCTACCGGTCACTTATTCGCAGTGTTATGGAGTACAATGCAGTAGTTTGGTCTCCTTTCTACAAAGTGCATACTGAGCGCCTTGAAAGAATCCAGAGAAGGTTTATCAGGGTATTGGGATACAGGTGTGGCATACATCGAACTCTACCATCATATGAGGAGAAACTTAGACGATTCAATTTCATGTCTTTAGAAGCCCGTCGCCAATACCTGGATATGGTCACTCTTTTCAAAATCATACACTCTGAGATCGATTCTTCAAACTTACTCTCTACCATTAGTTTTAATACCAGAACGAGCTCTCGCTATCCCTTTCAGAAAACTTTCGCCCTACAGGTCCATACCAATAATACTTCCTATTTTGTAATAGGAAGTATTATTGGTATGGACCTGTGGTCAGAATGTGTCGCCAGTACAATGATATTTTAGTTAAAAATAGTGACAATATTGATATTTTTAACAAAAGGCTATATAAATTTAAAAAAGACATTGCAACCATTCTCATTAAGGAGAGTGGTTATAATTTTCTGTAATTTTATTTTTATTTTTAATTTGCCAAATTCATTTTTAAATTTGTAATTTTTAGATAATAATGCATGCTTTCTTATTTTATAATTAACTATTCTTTAACTTTCAATTTCCAATAGATATTTGCTTACCTACATATGTATAACTGCTCTTTGAACATGCTGTGTACACATATTTAGGGATACAGTCTAGTTTTTATTATTGTGTCCTCCTATTTGTATAATATTTGATTGTATTCTGTTTTGTGTGCCAAATAAATAAATAAATAAAAGCTTTTAAAAAAAAAACACTCACTTTGAAATATATACAACTAGATGTTTAGACATCTACCAACTGAATACAAACTTATTCAATGATTTATAAGTAGTGTTGGTTATTTTATTCATTTTATATAGTATTTAGTTTAATAAATAATAATGAATCTCGATCAAAATAATAGGACATTGTACATCTAGGCGAGAACGTGCCTGATTCCTATCGAGTGGGTCATTTGGATTTGTTCTTTTAATTTTAATCATTTATTGACAAAGAGTGCGTTATATTTATTCACTTTCTCGGGATAAAAAGTACCTCTAAATATGTTATTATAGGTCTAGCTAGAAGTACTAAACTAGTAGTAATACAGGTAGTACGCGACGCCTGACCTCTCCCCGGTCTGCCGTCCCATTGGATTATGAGAGTGAGAGATTTGAGATTGCACCTGTGTTAGCGCACACACTTGTGCACTACACAAAATATCCTGCGCTGGTGCTGCGGCCTAAGTATGCAAGATTTAAATCCGATGAGTTCAGTAGTTATTCGTAACATCGAAATTTTCACATTTTTTATAATTTAGTGTGATAGCACAGACTATCTGTAGACATGGACCTACTACGTAGTAATATTTATGTGATTATAAATTCACTATTTTAAAAGGTAGTTTTCAAAAGCCTAATTCAAAGAACCATAATCGACAAAATTTTTACATATATTTTTTTACGTAGATAAACCTACTTCAACGAACTGGAAATCTTCAATAGAGAGCGGGATACAGGGAGAAGGAAGGCCCAAGGTCAGTGGGATGTCACGGGATAATTGTAACTTCACGTTACCTTTGAAGTATTACGCCTACGTATGCCTTGCCTGTAAATTCAGCTGCGAATTTTTCCGTTCCGTATAACACGAGCGCTACGAAGCGAATTCGCTCATCCTTATCGCGATATTCCGTCGTCCATTCATTCATACCTCAGTGGACGCCCACAATACGAGCATGGGTATCTACATCGGCGTCTCTTCCTTGTAAATTGGTAAATGCAAGAAGTATCATTTCACAAGCGAATGGAATCGCACAATCTTGTTATCGCATTTGCTGCCGAAAGAATGGAAATGTTTTGATTCGCTTCATTCGATTACTGTACTACCTGCCTGCCTGCCTGCCTGCCTGCCTGCCTGCCTGCCTTCCTGCCGGGCCAATGTTCACGGAAATTGAATAGATGCTGAGGAATTTTGTACCTATAGAGTTTTCTGATAGAGGTGGCTCAGGACCACTATTTCTGGCGTCATTTGAGGCTATTCAGTTATAGATTTTCTAGTCTATTTTTAAATAGACTATATACACTCTATTTTTAATCATTATAATTATGTATACAAAGAGCTTTTCAAACGGAAATGTAGTTTATTACGGGACTGATATCGAAATACTTTTTCACTGCTACAAAAAACCATAAGTAATTGACGACAGCCCCGAACTTCAAAGTAGTTTAATCAAAATGCAATTCAAAAGTCAAAGTACAAAATGATCTATGCACTGTCATTCCAGCACTTCATTAGATAGCAGTTAACTGTAACTGAAGGGTGCCCCCCGCGCCGCTCGCCCCGCCCGCCCCAGGGGGCGGGGGCGGGCGTCTAGTCACGTGGCGATTGCCTTCGTCTGATGATGGACACGGGCCTCATTAAACCACCTCTGAGTGTGGACTCCTGTAGTTCCGTCTAACGCCCTCGACTGATGGCAAGACGCTGCTTGCTACATTTACGAGGATGTAACAGGCCACTTGACTCAGATCAAATTTGGCGAAATATATAGGTATTTTCTATAGTATTTGACTTAAGAAACCAATAATTATCGATTTCATATGTTAAAATGGTAGTATTTTTTTCATCTAATCGGACCATAATTAATCAGATAACACCTCTTTTAAAAAAGTGTCAACTAGCCTATTGTTTGATGGAATCGGAAGTACATATTTTTGTAGTAATTAGTGAAGGAAATGCTTCAAATGATGAAATGAGAATGAGTCATAATAAGTGTCTATGAGTGTAAGAGATTATGAGAGTGTTTATGATGATTGTGTAAGAGAGGCTGGGGAGTAAAGCGTGAGAACAGTAGGTAAGTAGACAGTAGGTGAGTAGACAGTAGGTGAGTGAGATAAAACAAAAGACGTGCGGGGGACCAAGATAATACAACTCCAAATTCAAAACAAACGACGGCTGAATCCACACCAGATACACCAGCGATGGAGAAAGTTTGTGCAAAGTGCGCACCACTGAGTGGCGCGGCAGTCAAAATATTTAGGTTAGATTCAGATTATATATTTAGTTTTAAATAGTTTGTTTGTCAAAATACGGGATTGACATAATATGTACCTAGTCCTAACAATGAGTCAAAATTCTTTATACAATAAAGAATAAAAAATGTAGGTTAACATAGAATAGCGGCATTTATAGCCGTTCCCAATATTCAATCTATCTTCGGGGTTTTCTTATTGATGATTGAATATTAAATTTTTTCTATATAAATTTGGGAATTATGAAATTACCCCCTATTAAGAGCCAATAATGCGCTTACTAAGTGGACGTCCAGCAGTAGACTGGTATTAATAAATTATAATTCGACGGCAGAGCCACAACAAGTACAATGATTCGATTTAACTCAAAAAGACCTTAACTACATTGTGCAAAGAAGGTACTGAATTGATTACAAAACTAAAGTCCTTTCCAGCCTCAGCCGTTACATATCTATTCCAAAGGAAATACTTAATAGACTCTCAAGCCGCAGTGGTGCCTTGAGGAGCAGCGCCATTTGCACTCGGTAAAACGTTCCGAATCGAATGAACGCTGCTCCTGCCGGATCCTCTAACCGAGTTAGCCTTTGCGACCTGCTGGCCGGTAGCAGAGCAACTGCTACTGAGTGGAATGGATATAAGTGGAAATCAGGAGGCGTAATATATTGAGAATCGATGGTTTCGAGAAAGGTTCTTACTAAAATGGTTGGCTATTTGAGACTGTTCTATATGCTTCTACAACAAAACTCCTAGTAGTTGCAAAATCTATCAATAAATAAATTCAAATAAATTGTCAAAATCTTTCTGTGCAAAAAGGCTTACTACAAAATAACAGATTATTTAGAAGATAAAAAAGCTTGGGACGGGTTTTGCTCCAACTCGAAAAATAACAACTAACAGGCTAAAGGTTTCTTAGTCGCTTCTTTACTTTAGTCTACATACCGAAGCGACAGAAATCAAAAGTACCACTTTATTTCCGTGTCAGTGTTTTATTTTAAGAATTTGACCATTTCTAAGTGTACATTTTTCTATTTATGGAAATAAAGAATTTTTGATTTGATTTGATTTGGTTGAAATTTATATATCTGATGTACAATATGGTTGCAAGTAAACATTTAATTTGGTTTCTCGTATAGCTAGGTGGTTTTATCTTAATCAAACGTTGGATGTGTAGTGATCATGTAACATCCTGAATCTAGATAACTGTTTGGGCAAAAATTCAACGAATTTAGCGGCAGTCTGCCACTAAATTTGAATTTTACATATTTTTTTTTTAATTCAGAACTAATGATGATGATGATGAAAGGGTGAGAAGCCATTTAGAGTTTAACGCTGCGGTATGGGCACCACATGAGGTCAAGTACAGTCAAATGGTGGAGCGTATTCAAAATAAGTTCACCAGATTTCTGTACTTGAAGCTCTACGGGGTCTACCCATTCTTCCCGTTGATGTATCCAACCTTGTTTGTTTTAGGCATGGTTGGATACAACAAGCTGGAAGTAAGAAGAGATGCAGCGTTGGCTCTATATTTATTTAGGGTAATTCGTGGGATGGTTGCCAATTCTGGGATTTTGAGGGAGATGCGGTTTAATGTGCCTGACGAATTCGTACACCGACGGAGGCGGCCCGCCCTATTGGTCGTACCAAGAGGGAAGACCAACCTTCTGAACAAGGCACCTCTGACGCGCAGCATACAAACGCTAAATCGGGTAGCGGAGAGAACCGACCTTTTTAATTGCTCCCTGAGCGAATTTCAAAGAACTCTGTTGCATATTTTATGCTATTATGACATGGTGTAAGTATCTTGTAACGTCGGACGAATTTTATAACGATTACTATTTTTCATTTATTGTATTTTTTAATTTTAATGTTATCTTAATTTCTAGGGTCGTAAAGTATTTATGTAAGGTTTTTTTTTTTTGTATTGTTATGTAAATTGTCAATTTATGTGTTATGGTGTATTATAGGATTATGTATGATTTATTTTAATAATTAATTGACATGTAATAAATAAGTTAATGGGCGTGGTAAAATTTTATGTTATGAGAAGTTAAAATGTTATCTAATTAAGTATGTACACTATGGAATTGGGTGCCCCTGTAGTAATAGTTGTACTTTTTATGAATAAATAAATAAATAAATAAATAAATAATTTCTGCCATTCCGAATTTAATTTCAGCTGATTTTGCCTTCTCCGTAATTCTGCAATCTAATTATGACGTCATTGGTCTTCTGCGACGAAGTAACTTAATTATAAAAGAGTTGACCCAAAATCCTTTCCTTAATTTAAAATAACTTTTGCTTGACCCTTTTTTGGGCAACTTCTGAAAGTTATTTATTGCTCGCGATTACGGTGAAATTACACGGGACTTTTTAGGATGTTTCTGGCGGAATAAATACGGACATTTTGATAAATACGGGTCATCGGGTGAAAGGACGTGATTACGAATAATTTGATAAGGCTGCCATACAACTCAACCTATCCGTCGTGATCTCTGTACATTATATACACCCATTTTATTTACGTTCTATTTTCATAAATTTAAATCTTAATAATATTTGTTCAATTCGACGTTGGAGAAGAGGTCTTTACTACATTATCTCCTGTAATGTAACTACCTCGATATTGCTCCCTCCGCGTCCTCAATATTGACCTCACCCTTACCGGAGTGATATTGCTTCCCGCGGGCAAACATGACACCTTGGAAATTTATATTTCAAAAAAAAGATTCATCTCATCTTAAATCACAACAATAGAGAGAGAACTCGAGAGACTAGAGATAGGGAAACCATGATATTTTTGATTCTCTAGGGACGATGAAGATACCTTTTAAGAAATTATAAAATGTGCAAAGCTTTGACGAATAAAATAATCACTCGATGCAAATTCACTGACGTGACTGACACATTCACTGACATGACTGACACATTCACTGACATGACTGACACATTCACTTCTTTGATTAAAATATATATAACTAAGTACTTTTTGGAAATCTTATTATCTTCCGATGTACCTAGACTACTGTGAACCACGAACCCCATTTCTTATTTATCTTATTCCGAAATCCCTTTCAAATATAAACTTAATTTTCCGCACTGACGACTTCAAAGAAAATCGCAATGCAAAAGTTTTATTGAAGCAAATGAGAGGCTCAAAGGAGCGCTGCATTTCCGATCGGGAGATAGAGTGGCAACACTATCTACTCGTCTACTTGTGCACAGGTATGTATCTAGGTATCGATGTGGGCAGATGTAGCCAGGGGACAGATGCGACACTTTGTAAATACAGGGACACACTGGGTTTATACTTTTTGTATTATTTTATACTTTTCGATAGGTAGCATAAAATTATGGCAACACACTGCTGTTATTTTGGCATTAACTAATAAATACAATTAAAATGTATAAAATCCATAATTGACTGTAGAGACAACCGTACAATTGGAGATGTTGGTTGCTGAGCCAAACCAATCGAGAGTATCGGTTGTACTGTAGTCCCGGTGTAGCACCAGCGTAGCTCGCTGCAGCAAGTCAACCGCACAGTGCAGCTGAATGGAAAACTTACTGAGATTATCTTTTCAAATAAAGCAGTTGGTCCGCGTGCGAGAGTTAGTCCATATGAGCGGCGGCGCCGGCGGGAGAAGGGAGGAGAGCGGGGGAAAATACTGACCGTTTAAAAAAATAAAAATCGAGCATTATACCTGTTCTGTGGGTTATACCCCCCCCCCCCCCCCCCCTACTACGGGCAAGAATTGTTGGTTGATTGGTTAGAAATAAGAAATCAAAGCTGTTTTTACTCCTGAGCAAATGCAAGTTGTTTAGAAAAGTTTTCATTTTCATCTTTTTCTCCTTTTATAGACATAATAATTGTATGTGTCCACTGCGCACGTTGTCCACTTCCACTCGGCTGGACCAGCTCGCCGGTAAACTTACCAACTCGAACGAAATAACAAAGTATGCGCGATTTTAAGAGTAAACACTTTTGAAGGGTTGGTCGGTGTTCCGAACATTTTTATGAAGTCTCCTATCACCAAAGCTTATTTGCCCTGTCAAGCAAGAGAGGTTTAGAACTGGCCAAGGGCCAGTGTGTCTTGCATGATTGCTGTGCACCTAAGGGATCGCCAGAAAATTGCACCTGTTCGTGCATGTAGGTATTTACTGGACTTTCATCATCATCTTCCGGTTATTACCGACCACCCTAGATTAGTCTTGGCCACAAAATGTGTTTTCCTTCCAATCTATCAGCCAGCATCTCCGTACTGTATAAAAACTTATGGCATCGTTTATTCTATCAAGCTTTTTGGAGGAGAGTACTCTTTATCACATTATTAAAAAATCCTCGTGGAACCCTACAAACTTGATCGTCACGCTCGAACTACGCCGCAAACTTGCTACAAACTATCGGTTTATAATGGAAACTGAGCGCTTATATTTTTATTATTTTCATGAGTCCACCGCTTTGTGGAGAAATGAAGTGTGGAGGAACTTAATCTGAAGTAGGTATAATAAAAGATTGGAAAACTTTGGTAAGTTTTATGAAAGCGGTATTACAGTGGCGTTCCGGGGAAATGGCCACAGACGAGAAAATAAACGAAAACCCGCTTTGTAAGATGGTCTAATAATGGTTATTCTTCTTGGCACACAATAACAAACGAAGCAATATTTGTAATTTTACTGACCTGACCACATTGTAGTTTCCGACTACTTGACCTTGCCGCAAGACAAGCCCAGGCTCGTGTTGGACTCTTGATGAAGTCGAATCAAATAGATCAAATGAAAAAACGAGATAATTTATCGAACGTCTTGTAAAAGCGTTTGCCTTTTTAGGGTTCCGTACCCAAAGGGTAAAACGGGACCCTATTACTAAGACTTTGCTGTCCGTCTGTCCGTCGGTCCGTCTGTCCATCTGTCACCAGGCTGTATCTTATGAACCGTGATAGTAAGACAGTTGAAATTTTCACAGATGATGTAGGTATTTCTGTTGCCGCTGTAACAACAAATACTGAAAATTAGAATAAAATAAATATTTAAGGGGGTTCCCATACCACAAACGTGATTTTTTTTTGCCGTTTTTATAGGTATTGGTACGGAACCCTTCGTGCGCGAGTCCAACTCGCACTTGGCCGGTTTTATTTCTATTCTATAAAAGTATTATCATGAAGGCATCATAAGCTGGTGGGGTCTTTTCGGTCTCCGCCAACCGAAACTTATTTATGTTAGGTACCTATTCCTATACTGTTAGGTTTTCCGAACAACAAGCCATAAGTTTCTGAGCAACTATGCCGTAAATCGCGTGCCATATGTTCATGTAGAGCCATAACAAGGCACCAGGGAGCATTGCCAACTCTTAAATAGCTTTCAGGAGATAATGACAGTTCAAGAACTAACATACTGGAAAACACATAAAACTAGATCTAAGTTTTCAGTCAAGTAGGCAGCTATGTAAGATGCAGTACACGACCAGAAATAAAACTACTCTTTGTAGGTACTCCTTTTTTGAAGATAATATACGAAACGAACAATATAATATTGTGTAAAGGACTTTACAAATTATTTTAAAGTCAGGCAGCTCCTTGGAAGTAAATACCCTCGAAAAACGAATATCTGTCGTCGGGCGAGTCGCTTCGACAGATGTGTGGTTGTTGGCACAGCGCAGCGTGACGGACAGACACAGAGATTTACAATTTGATATGCGTCTCCCCAGGCGAGAGTTTCATATTTGAACAGGCAGGGGTATTGCTCTTGCTTGTCTGTAGGCATGTCTCAAACTACATGCCTACTGTAGATCATGCATCTCATGTGCATGAGATATTACTATTTATTCCTGCATGTAGGTATTTTGTTTTCCAAGTGCACATCTACTGTTATTACGAAAATATAGCATTTTTGATTTTGTTGTTACGAGAAAACTACAATTTTACCCTGACTCTGAAGCTATTTTAAAACGAATGAGAATGAGTTTCCAAAAGAAATGTGTTAGTAAATTGTAGGTAATATCAGCAGTTGTAGCATGTACTATAAAATGTAATTCACTGAACTCGCTGAAAAGTAAATGGATGTTCTTAATGAAAGAACAAATAAAGCTCTTTTAATTATGTTCAGTGAAATGAAAAAGAAGAAGTACTGGTTAGGACAAAATTTAGTAAACATTTCCCACTTTTTAAAACATTTAATGTAAGTAAAAATTTACTTATTTTTTCAAAACTTTAATTTATTATTGGTATGTTATGTAGAATGCGATAAAGCGCTAAAAGTACACACTTACACTTCTTAAAAACTATTATGTACTTATTCAAGAAGTGTCTACCTTTAAGAGGAAACAAACCCTACATTAACCATCCTTCATGTTGACGATGCCTTTTAGAGTTCAAAAGAATTTAGTTAAATATTACTAAATTTGCCAATATTAATCAAGGTAACATGAAAATAGTATCAAAGTTGTTACTGGCGGAAGCCAGTAACAATTTTGGCGAGCAAGACACACTTCGTGTCACGCTGAGCCATTGGAGTAAGTAAGTAAAGGCTAAGGAACATTGTCCTCGTCAGTACCGAGAGGTGTAATCGAATCAATGTTCCAGCTGCTGCAGGGACTGCGCTGCGCCCTCTCTCCTCCTCTGCACCGTTATTATGTCAAATATTAATTAGAAACATTCTACACTATTTCATAATGAACCGATACGTCTAAGGCTAAGTATGTTTTACTACATGCGAACGCCCTGTCCCACTCTGATCAACTGCTTCAAAACTGAGTCTCCATTTTAGGTTTTTTCTTTTTCGTGTTGTCTCCCTCCATCGTAGGTAAACTACTTAAAGCTACAACAACTACAACATTTTTCAACACACAAGTGGCATCAGGTACCTATACCAGACAGAGTATACCAATCTTAGAGGATCAAGCGATGTTAGTGTTCCGGGTTGCGAGTTATCCGAAGGAAATAGGGAAACTGAAAAAGATATAATAAATAAATTTGATTTTAAGACATAAGTATCCCGCATTATATCATTATCAAAATTTCAGCCCCGGAAGTAGCGCGTCGGAGCCCGCAGATGGCGCCAGTCGTCTTATTGCCGACCCCGGGACAAAACTGCTCTGTACTTCACAACTACACACACTGGCGCAGTTTGAACAATGTGGCTTTGGTAGAAGAGCTGGCGATAATGCAATTTGAATGAGCTAACGCTATTTGGTGTATATTTCGGCAGGCACATTTTTGCACCCTCCATTATTTTGTCTTTCAGTTTCGCAATGGTGCTAATTTCGTTATTGCCTCTCTTTATTGCAGTCACGTTGTACGAGTAGTCTTGACATATGCGCATGCGGACAGTTCAATTTGAATTTCGGTTGATTATCTTGGCAACAGCATCCATTTGTCCAATCTCCAACTCGCATGACGTCATCGGAAAATGAACTGATGGACCGGTGAGACCAAAGAACTGCCCGCGCGTTACCAAAGCACTTACGCTACGAATCATTCCGTCCTTCTACAGAATTTACATTCTAAACAAAATAAAATCCCGTTACTCTTTTAATTATCTAGCTGTCGAGTTGAATGACCTACAGGCAATTGAAAGAATTCTTACCAAATAACTGCATAAAAGATTGTTCAGTCTTAGACGCTACAAAAAGCTCAACCCGCCGTTCCTAGTGTTCGTACGGGCTACGGCTAGGTTGGTAGGTAGGTATAATAGGTATCTACGTGCACGGGAGAGGAGAGCGCTAATAAATTCTGCGCGCAGTAAATAATGTCGGGCATTTTGTATCTGTTGTGTTCCCACAGAGAGGGCCACAGGGTGAGGTAACATGCAGTGGGCAAACTGTATTCATTATAGTTTAGTTTTGTTCCTATAATAGGTTTTTTTTTGGTGATGGTCAAGCGTTTGGCCACCATCGCACTTGAATGAGTGATGATGCAACCTAAGATGCAGCACGCTTTCACAGAAGGAACTTATTCACCCTGGACTTGAAGACTCCAAGATTGTAACTAGAGCGGGAAAACAGACGCTGGAAGCTTATTCCACACTTTGGTCGTGCTTATTATGAATGTAGAGCAGAATTTTTTGGTTCGACACTGAGGTATATCGACCAGGTACGGGTGGTATTTTTCTGTGCGTCTGCTGGTCCTATGGTGGAATGGCGAAGATGGGATAAGGTCGTGCAAAGCCAGCGTACAATTCCCAAAATGATACTTGTAGAGCACTGACAGACTGGCAACACGCCGTCTGTGTTCGAGGCTTTGTAGGTTAGCCTCTGCGAGCGAGCCGTCGCCTGTAAGCCTAACGGCGCGTCTCTCAATTGAGTCGAGGGTTTCAAGCTGGTATTTGGCCGAATCGTCCCAAAGGTGGCGTGGCAGCTAACTGTTTATTAATTGCTCGTTTCAATAGTAAAATGAAGTATTTTATCGCATTTTAAAAAAATTCCTATACTGATTAAAGTTTTACTATTGTCAATCGGGGTAGCTGCTAAAGTCAAAATCTGTTACTAAATTTAACCAGCATTCCTAAGCTTGAATTATCCTTCATGATATTTTATCTTCGTTGATATTCCCACCTACCCTGTGGCGCAGAAGGTTTGTTAGCTATAATAATTACGTCCCAAGTTTTATATTTATGGTCGATTATTCAATACTGCGCCCGCTCGTAAATAACCAGACATTATATTCAGAAGCAGGCTCTATTACAGACACATTTTATTGTATTTCTCTCACTAAAATTCCATTATATTTGTAGTAATAAGTTTTCTTTATTATTGGAACTCAAGATAAATTAAACATCATCGGCCTTTATACACTTACAAAAGATGGTTTAATAGATTCAGCCAATGAGGAAAAACAAGCTGCCTGTGTTAGCAGCTTGTTTTTCCTCATTGGCTGAATCTATTAAACCATCTTTCAGATTCTGTTTTTTTTATCATAGAACTTCGTTTGACCGCATTCTCAAACATGTCTCACAATTTTGAATAAATAAATAATTATAATAATATGCTAGATATGACTAAGACTAACCGTAATCACAATTACTTATTCATAACGGTATCGGGTACCTAATATAGTACGTCCATAACATATGTACAACATCAGGTCTCACCAATGTAACCTTATGTATTTACTCTTGTCTTGAACACAAGAAGGTAGCCAACCATGAACCTTTGAACCTGTGCGATGAAAGCCAGTGCCAAGGTTTTAACTAGGTAAATCAATAGGCATCTCGGGAAGTGGCTGAACCACTTAGGAGAGATCAAAGGCATTATCTGCGGTCGCCCGCCCCCGCCCCCGCCCAGCGGAAGATTTAAAAGATTAGTCACGGTGGGGACGTCTAGGGCGGTCTGCTAGGGCTCTGCTTCACAGGTTCGACACAGAGGTGTACTGGATGGACAGAGGATGAATGAAGAGCCATCGTAACTTTAACTAAGATCCATATCATCCATCGTAAGTTTTGCATTTATAATAATAATTATTAGCGTGATGTGATTTAGATGAAGAGTTAGATATGCACCCTGCAGACTGGTCCATGGCAACTAGGGACAGGGACTGGAAAAGGAGGGAGATTCTTGCCCAGCAGTGGGACAATACAAGCTGAATTGAAATAATAATAATAATGTGACACTGTGCACCGGACTATGAGACTATGGAGTCTGCTTTACGCCACTACTCGGGTAAGTCGCTTCTAGAATGTTCTCTATGATGTTTTTTTGAATAAAATGATTTTCTATGTGGTTCGTTATGGAGTTGAGTGAATTAACGACGAACCTAGCTTCAAACGTTGATCTTCTTCCAACACAAAATATGTCGTTTACATTATTATTCTAGTTATGTATATTTTTAATGTACCTATTGTGTGTGTGCCAATAAATGTATTTTCTTTCTTCTTTCTTTCTTTCATTCTTAATGAACTCGTTAAACTACGATAGTTTTATTTGTAAAATTCTGTTCTGTTTTTCTACAATAAATGCGCTCGAACACTGCCTGCACTTGCCTATTCAGACATCCTGGAACAAGTGAAGCTATTACTAGAGTTGAGGCCGCGCCGTGAGAGCGGGTAAACCATTTAGTTTGTGTACCGCGTTACATTACCCGCTTACGTTAGTCGCTGCGTATTTCACACTGTTAATGCCTTTATCCTAACTAGCTTAGCCAGCTTACTGCATCCCTAACTTATAAAAGTTATAAGTAGAGTTTGGTATTCAAAATGGTTTGTCGGTGGAATAAATTATAGCCAAGTTCTTTGCTTAGTCCATCTTGGCATCCCAAGCCCGAAGGGGTGACACCGAATAATCCCACGCACGCCGCGTAGCGCCGCGCCGTAGGCTTTCACCTGATTCGTAACCCTCGAGCCGTAGCCCTGCCTGTATTTAATGCATAAGAACAGGCGCACATTAAATTTTGCTTGTGCTATAGCTTTTAGTTTATGTTTAAGTTTTAGTGATAGTCAATTTAAGTTTAATTCTGTAAAAAAAATCCTTTTTTGGCTGTCGGTAACATTATAAGTGTTGTATCATCTAGATTTAAGAGCTGTGGATTTTGTTTCCTAAATAAATAAATAGACACAAACGAAGTGTAGCCAAAAAAATGCGATAAATAAGTTTCAATTTCCCATTCGTATTAGTGCTGTGCGGGAAAGCACTGAACTTGTTATTATGTTCTTCAACTCACACATACATAGATTCGTTTTCATCTTCGAAATCAAGAGCACCTGAAACTTTTATAACATCAATGCCGCAAACGCGACTGCCGCTGCCATGTCAAAGTGCAACAGGTCACTTAAAATCATTCGAAAACTATCATCGAGTTTGTAAGAAACGATTGGATAGTTGTCAAACTGCGATAAGCAGTTCCTCTCGATCCGGTAGGGGCGCTACAAGTCGCTAATGCATAGGAAGGACTCGAATTCGAAGGAAGTATTCGAAAGAGAACGCGTACAAGTTTAATAAGGGATATCACAATAAACCTAAAAGAAAGTTAAAATTAAAGTTTTGTGTGTATGTGAGTCAAGTTATCTTCTATCCATCCAAACTAGATTTTTTGCGAAATAAAACAAAATGTTTTTTATTATAAGTTGCGCTTTCTATACGTTTGTATGTGTACAGTAAAGTGTGAGGTGAGGCTGGCGCGAGCAGGCAGCAGCGCGGCGCGCCAATATCTCTGATGGAACACTTGTTACCCGTACAAACACACACACAAGCGGTAACCTCGCAAGCACGGCGGGTGAGTCTCGCACAGGACCTATTAACACTTTGAGTACCCATGATGTACATTTTCTGATTCTCCAGAATGTAAGTCCGACGCGCTCCGACCCAACAGGAGCGCACTGCTAAAACTAGGCGGGGCAATTAATGCCATAAACTGGTGCGTAGTAGGTACCTAGAAGAGATGAGGACATCCCACCAGTGGTAGTCAATTGGTTAAATTGTACTTGGAAATTTTAACTGATATAAGTTATGAAAGAACCGTTGAGTATTCATGCAAATATCTCAATGAGCTTATAGAACGTTTGTTGCTGATGCCTCTGAAGGCCTTTGTCTCGTCAGGTATAAATAATCTTGCCCAGCAATATTTTTATGCTAACATTTTTGCCCGTAAGCGTCCATAAAAAACACAAGTTGTTACTTTTAGCCGAGGTGTCGGTGCACAAGCCGCCAGGGGGCGCTGGCTGAGCGAACATCACTATTCACCATTTACTTAAGAGGCGCCTGGCTCTACAGCTACTACACTACACGGTATCACCACACTTTGTAATGTACATTTGTACATTGCAAAGTGTACATTCGGAATTATTAAAGGTATACCTTTAAATGATATTCAAAGAAATGTTAATAAGAATAATGGTAAATTAATGATATAAAGAAATAATAAATTATATTCAAAGAAACTACTCAACGAGATTCTCAAAGAAGTCAATAAAGAAAATAATGCATGACTACTAGGGAACCTGCTTTTGGACTCAAGAGACACTTGTTTTTGGACTCAAGCTTCAAAAAAGTAATCAAAATTTCAACTCGGACAAAGCAACAATATCAAAACTAATATTTATACAGAAGTTTAAAAGCTTCGGCGTCGAAATAAAATGCGAGCATTATGCAAATAGTCCCCGCTTGAAAGTTCCCTCCGGTGGAAAACTTGCCTTACAGTTGGAAACTCGGATTTTTTTGCGAGAATTTCATAAGACGAAGCCTCCGGGGCGCGATCTCGCTAACTTTGAGATATCGCTCGCTTCTTTGTTTCTACTGGGATGCCAACTTTGAGCTAAATGTGTTGGATTTAACGACACTTTGACCATTTTAGTACCATAGAGATTTTCATGCCATTGTTCGTCTTGTTGCCTTTTAATCGGTCACTGGTCTCCCTGATGTCCTTTGAAAAGGTCAGGAACAATAGATTTTCATTAACATTACTAAGCCCACTGACCTTATGTAGGATTGTATACAACGTCCCCCGTGTTTCAGCTCAGATAAGCAACCAATATTGTACAGCAATATATGAATGGCTGTTAGAAAAATAGAAAGATATCCAAAGTCTTACATTTTCAAAGACTATCAAAATTTTCATCATTGTATGCCAATGGACGGAACAAACGAAAAGAAATGGTTCTCGTGAAAAATCCAAAAGGATATTCAAATAAGTCCAATTATTTATTCGAAGTCGTCTTCTTCTCAGATGTTGCAGCTGGATGCTTCAACTTCTTCAAACAATACTATAGCCATTATGTAGATAACTATAATTATCCTTGAGGAGCTCAATTAATATTATTCCAACACTTCAAAGAATGTTCGAGTGCCTTCGTAATTGTATCGAGTTTTTTCAGATAAATTAAATCGGGGCTCGGGCACGTTCTTTTATTATTATTTTTTCTCAACAGTATCCAGTACATACCAGCCTCTGCCCCCGGATTCGTTCAGGTAATACACGGATAAAGCTTAAATTAACACATAAATTGTACCTCTGTGAGTATAATATTATTATGTAAAGATATGAAAGTATTTCTGCAACTTTCTGGAATTATTGAATATCAGCCTGTGGTACCCACTGAAACCGGAACACGGAAAATAGATATTTCTCCACGAAAAAAGAAATGAAGAACCGTTTCCCAGTTATATTGTAACAGACGCATTTACATACGTAGGTACTTTCAGAACGATGGTGAACCTGAAGACTTTTGCAAGTCCACATTTCTAGCCGTTTAGACCTCATAAAAGATTAGTATTCCACGAATTTCATATTCGAGAAATTCGTTTCAGACAGTTTCTGTGTAAACGGCTTCATCCGGGAACAGAACCCGCGACCGTGGCACGGACTCACTTTTAATATCACATTTACATAATGTGCCGAAGCGACGCGAATTACGACTGTTGAATAGAATTTTAAGCCTTTTTAGTATTCCAGGAGTCGAATAAGTTCCAGATTACAGTGCAAAGTTCAAACTTAAAACAAAAACTAAATGTGGACCTGTCTGCACACTGTTTGTATTTTAGATTTCGGTAAAATATTGATTTAATTTAGTTATTTTTCTAAGTTGGTACAATAAAGTGTTAGTTCATTATTTTTTTGCTATAAACATTGTTTCGGGCCTATCGCTGATTGATTTTGTTGATTGTTGACTCGCAGTTCCACCTTTCGAAACGAACCCCTAGTCACGGTAATGTTATCTATACAGTATTGTAACTCGGCCATGTCCTTGAAATAACTACCTACCAAAACAAAACAAAAGCACGCGATAGGGCTGCCCGCCTGCAGTATTTTAATTTCATGTAGGAACCTACCTACTTGAATTTCTTTCTAGTTTTGTGATTATATATTTTAATAGGTACCTAAATATAAAATAAATGATAATAAAACCGGCCAAGTGCGAGTCCGACTCGCGCACGAAGGGTTTCGTACCATTATCTATAAAATCAGCAAAAAAACACGTTTGTTGTATTGAAGCCCCCCTTTAATATTTGTTTTATTTTAACTTTATTATTTATTTCTAAGCTGAATATAAAACTAAAGTACCTTATTTAAATAAAAAATTCTCAAATTGCACGCTTACTGCTTACAACATTTTTTACCTATTGAAAAGAAAAATCAATAACTTATCATTCGTAATGACAATTCTGTCAAACAAAAAAAAACATTCAAATTAGATAAAAAATAGTTTCATACCAAAAAGTTCGTTGGTCACTGCGCTGCAGCGCGCGGCGCATCCCCGACTGGTTGTACCTACCACGATCCCGCCCTCACATGAGGTGACAGTTATGACTCGTGTTCCGGCCGTTTGTATGAAGACAGAATACTGTATAGATAACATTACCGTGCCCTAGTGCTGCAGGGATTGGGAATGACTCTGGAGAGCAAGGCTGTGTGCACACTGGTGCTCTTAATGAAGTGAACTGTTTTAGAGGGTTAAAATATACGACGACAGAAATTATACTCCGTCTAAGGCAAAGGCGAGAGATTAAATATTGCAGCTCTCAATGGAAAACAAATTTAAATTCGAGTGGGATTTCTTAGCCCAAGCTGTTTCGTGTAGGTACCTACATAATAATTATGTCGTAGATACTTAAAATTATAGAAAGAAAGGTAGGAAGTAGTTCTGCGTACTTTCAGTCAGATTCACTGGGTTTACTCGTAATGTAAATAAAACTAAAAAAAATATCCAGCTCAGATAAAAAAATTGTGACACAGTCCGATTTAAAAGTTGTCTCAGTGCAAGTGACAGAGCGAAATAGTAGTAAGCAACGTGCACCGAGCTCTAGGCGGCGCGCGGCGCGCGGCGGCTCACTCGGTGATCTCCGGGGAGAATCAGACGCGCAACTGAATGCTCTTGGATGGAGCGGGACTAACGAGTTTTTACTAAACTTGGGCTGCAGCATGTGTATATTGTAAGTATTGGGAACATTTGACAAATATAGTTTCATATTTGATTGCTGTAATATTGTAAAGTTCTGTGCCTGGGACCGCAGAGAGCGACAGAAGAGTTTCCAGACATCTATTCAGGAGATGGTAAAGTCGGGCTGTTAACAACATTATTATGACACATTTTCACACAGCCCGTTAAGAGGCCCAAGGATAAGAGGGCAAAACTTGATATTGATTAAATTTTCATAAGTTCTATTTTATGGTGGCGTTGTTGATAACTTAAATTCTCACTTTAGTAGTTTTTTAGACGGGTTTTACATGTATTTTCATAAAGGTTTTTTGGGTTCCATACCCAAAGGGTAAAAACGGGACCATATTTCTAACCGTCCGTCTGTCCGCCTGTCACCAGGCTGTATCTCATGAACCGTGATAGTTAGATAGTCGAAATTTTCACAGATGATGTATTTCTGTTGCCACTATAACTAAAAATACTAAAAAACAGAATAAATTAAATATTTAAGGGGGCTCCCATACAACAAACGTGATTTTTTTGCCGTTTTTATAGATAATGGTACAGAACCCTTCGTGCGCGAGTCCGACTCACACTTGGCCGGCTTTATTCATGTATTTTCATAGAAGTTGTCCATAATTTATTACTTTACCGAAAAGATGTTTACAGTGGAAGTGCTACCAACAGCTACGAGGTGCTACGCGGCTACGAATCGGTACAAATAGATACTGATTAGGGCGGGCAAGTAGGTACTTACAACACCATGTCTCGTGCGGGCCTAATATGTCTCGTGCGGGACGTAATGACGACAAATCGAGGCTTCCCGTGAATTATCGCGGCGCTTGCGAACCCGCACTGACCCATGCGACCCCTTTATCGCTCGCACCCCGTAAATAATGGCGGAGGATTGCAGATTCATATTGAAATCCATAAGAGTCAATTTTGAGTCAAAAAAAAAAAAATCAAAATTCAATAACTTTATTTCTTTAGGCTTACAAAATAAGCACTTAGACAAGTCAAATTTTATACATAAACACAGCTTAATAAATAGTAATTATTATCAATTAAGAAACAAAATGTTATTGATTTTGTTCGCTTCAATTTTTTGTCCACTAGTGGAAGAAGCGAAAAATAAACCACTAGTAAGTGTATAATGCTTAAAATTTAATACAATGTTATTCGCCTATCTAAGTCTAAATATAATGGGATTTAGATACAGGTCAATATTTATATAAAACTAAGCTTAAGATTGTTCTCCTATAATACCATTGTCGGTGCGGAACTGGGCGACATCTGGCCAAGCATTAACATCATTGATATAATCATCTACGGAGTAAAAGGCTTTCTTGATAAGATTTAGTTTTATGTACTGTTTAAATTTACGAATAGGGAGCTCAGTTGCTTCAGATGGAAGCTTATTATAAAAGCGTACGCAATTTCCCATAAATGATTTGCTTACCTTTCGTAATCTATATGATGGAATGTGTAGTTTGTTCTTGTTTCTTGTATTTCTGTTGTGAACATCACATTTTTTCAAAAAGCTATCTTTATTTTTGTGCGTATACATTAGATTTTCATAGATGTATTGCGATATTACTGTCAAAATATTTATGTCTTTAAATAGATCCCTCAAAGAATCGCGTGGCTTTAATTTATAAATTGCACGTACAGCCCTTTTTTGGAGAACAAAGATAGTCTGGATGTCGGCTGCCCGTCCCCAAAGCAAGATACCGTAAGACATTATACTATGGAAGTAACTGAAATAAACTAACCTAGCCGTATCTACATCGGTAATATATCTAATTGTTCGAACCGCATAGGCTGCTGAACTAAGTCTGCCTGCGAGAGCATCAATTTGCGGTCCCCATTGAAGAGAGGAATCAATATGTAACCCTAGGAAAACAGTTGAGTCTACAAGGTCAACTATCTCACCCTTTAGCATTATCTTAGTTGGGAGTTCTCTTACATTTGGTAACATGAATTTTATACATTTTATACAGTCTCCAACCATCGTCGAAATATAATGATCAAGGTGGGGCTTTTCTCAGTGTATCGGTACAACAGTCAGGCATGATCTTTATTACAAAGAACATTATTATTAAATACTGCCGACAAGCGTGCGAGAGACCACAGAGCGCACCAAATGGTACAAAACAAACACTCTAATGGCGCCGTCACGTCACACGTACTGTTAGCAATAGTCAATTCCAGGTAACTGGTGTTAGCTTTTCAATCGCAGCAGAATATTTCAAAAAAAATTCAAAAATTGACTCTCAACTTTTCTCAAAAGAAGAAATTATCTAGAAATTGATCAATTTCGCTGAAAATTTGTCAAGATAATTGCTAATGAGCGCGCGAGGAATCGGTGATGGTCACACAGTACCCGCGGCAGAAATCATTTGGGACAGCATCATCATCATCTTGGCCGATAAATACAATGTAAAATTGAATGCCTTCTATCAAGCAAAAGCTCTTAAAAAGTAATAAATTTCAGTGTCTCCTAACAGATAACAGAATCGTTGTTCCTATCAGTCCCCACTCTCCCCGCGAGCGCGAGGTTCGCGACAAACACAATTATGGTTCTCTGCGTATTGTGCGCGTTTTAAGTTAATCTCGTTAATTAACGATTCGCTTTGTTTACCGAATATCGCTACGTTCATATCGTTACGTTGTTTATAACGCTAATCGAATCCAACGCCACGTCGCTCTCTTCGGAAACAGTTGTGTTGTTTGTTTATAACAAATTGTTATTTGTTTTATTGTTATATGGACGGATGTTTGTCGCGTTTTGTGTTTAGTAGATTGCGTAGACGGAAGATATTTTCATTTTCAAATAATGCAGCAAGGGTGTGATTTTGTAAATGTACTCTAAACGAGGACTAGACGAGGAAGACCCGCTTCTCGGTCACATTACCTGACTGTCTATCGGCTCGTATTATATTTTGTAAATGTACTCTAAACGAGGACTAGACGAGGAAGACCCGCTTCTCGGTCACATTACCTGACTGTCTATCGGCTCGTATTATATTTTGTAAATGTACTCTAAACGAGGACTAGACGAGGAAGACCCGCTTCTCGGTCACATTACCTGACTGTCTATCGGCTCGTATTATATTTTTTTAGGCTGAGCCTACATTTAAATTATAATTAAATAAATGATTACCTCATTGAGGGTAATGGGTAACATTACATGCTTTGAATGCTAGCACCTTCTCTTTGTTCTGTTGCTGCTGCAGCCCGCCGCTTGCTTAATATTTTCGTACTTATATGCATGTTTGAGCAGACATAAATTTTCGTACTTATTTATGTCTGCTCAAACATGCATTCACAGCTTTACAAATGGAATGTGAGGTGTTCAAGTGCCTACTCCAATGAATACGATGAAAGAAAAGCTGAGCCCATTTAAAGTCCATTTACATAGCGAAAGAATGCTTGTCTTACAAAATACAGATTGAGACGATGGTAATTCTGATTGGAAGAGGCTGTGAAGTGGAGCTTCCGAGGGCGGATTGTTTCTTTAAGGAAATTATGGAAGATTCTTTCTTGTTTGAGTTTCACAGTACTTTTTTGTAAGTTAATTGACTGCTGTGTTAGGTAGGTATTGAAAAAAAATAATCAACTTTGCTTGGGTTGAAATTCACAGCTATAAATGTTTAACAAAGTGTAAAATTACTTTTCTTTTTAACCCAGATAAAGCGTCCGGCCTTATAAAAGGCCCAAAAAATTTATTTAATCTCCCCGCATTTTTCTTCGTTTTTTTGTATGATGCCATCGATATTTTTAACAGTCATGTCAACCAGTACATATGATATTTGATTAGCGGCAATAACGTTGAAAATCAGACGCATTTTTTTTGAAGTTTTTGGTGTTTGAAAACAAGGCTGTGGTTTTTTTTCGCCATGGCTGCAAACAACTAAGATATTGTTATATCTGTGTCAAGAATTTGAGGATTTGGAAGACTCAGGTGATGAAGATTTTGTTACTTTGCAATATTTGCAAATGCAATTTGCTGGTGCTCTCCAAGCTTGCAATCTGACGTTGCCGTTCCACCGCTTTTCGACAGTTATTTCACCTCTGTCCCGCTGTTTCATGAGATTGATAACAGAGACCTGAAAGCAACTGGCACCATACGCGAAAACAGAATGTCTATGTGCCTGCTCCCAACAGATTAAGCATAGTTTCAAATAAAGGCCCGGTAAGGAACGATTATTACTGATGAGTGATGACTATTTATAGAATGCAGGGGCATAGGTAGCTACCTGTCTATTACCTACCAACACCAAGTATAAGAACGAAGCCCTGGTGTCTTCGCAAACGTGTTCGTGATGATGGGCAGAACCTGCCGTTCGCGCAGTCTCAGTGAATTACCACGCGGTTCAAGTTTCTCGGTACACAAATGTTACGCGGACGAAAAATATTTCGCTTAAAGAGCACGAGTAGTACCTAACCCAGTAGATACTAACATCACTTTCCTGCACATCAACATTTATTCGCACCAAAAATAATATTCGTGTGGTCCAACAATAAATACAATCTTAGTATTCTGTGTCCACCCTGCTCAATAAGTCCAATCAAAGCCAACAGCGCGAACAAATTCACGCACCTACAGTAGCAACCAGGGGAGGTCAACCTTTACTGGATTATAGCACCGGCTGCAAGGGTGACCAACCGTGTTCCGCACGCAACACACGTGCGTTGCAATTTGGGGCTGTAATGAAGAGGGTGCGCCACCCCTGCCTAAAGCGGTAAGACTGGTGCGGTAGCTGTAGGTTCTACTTTACTCGTATTACAGTTTAATCTAGCTATTGGTTTGTTTGCAGACAAGCTAGTGTCAGTCAGTCAGTACGCGCGAGAAGCTGGTACATTACAACTGACGAGGACACAATCTTCTCCTCGAACCTTGGAGAACGAACTTAACTTACAAAAAGGTAGAAAAGCGTTAGTTTTCTAAAGCGTACGACATGCAATGATACGAGGCGTACTATCTAGTTAATGTGGTAATAATTAATGAACTATGACCCAAATTCAAGGAGTTTACAAAACACACAAACTTTAGCGCGTAGCTTCGCTCGCCCTGCTCCGTGCTCCACCTGCCGGTGATTTGCAACATTGCAATCAATCCTGAAATTGCCTGCGCGTGACTGCGCAACAAATTGATCTGTCACTTTTAGTTTAAATAATTTTACCAATATTAAACCATAGACTTGGTGGCGTCGTTTTAATAAGACAACTGTTTACGACCGGCCAGAGATGGCGCCGTTTACGACGCCAACTAGCGGGCTGTAAACCGATTGCTTGTTTGCCAGGATTGCCAGATCATCTACTTAGGTACCTATTCGATTATATGCTCTTCCCAACAACTTGGGACTTTGGGAGATTACTGTGGATCCTGTTTGTAGGTACACGTTTTTCGGCGCTACCTAGTTCGCCGTGTGTAGTGATGTACGTTGTACACCTCTTGTTGACATACGTGTGTAGTGATGTACGTTGTACACCTCTTGTCGACATACGGCGGCGGCGCCGTTAACCTTACCTTAGTGGCTTTTTAGTCAATTTTACTCACTAACTTTTTTAATAAGACCTAACTGCTTTAAAAAATTGAAGCGAACCAAATCAATAACATTTTGGTTCTTGTTTGATAATTACTATTTATAAAGCTGTTTATGTATAAAATTTGACTTGTCTAAGTGCTTTTTTGTAAGCCTAAAGAAATAATGTTATTGACTTTTGACTTTTTGAAAGCTAATTTCTTTTGTAAGTCGGTGTTTTTCATCACACATTCAGTGTTTTTCGTCTCTTTAATCAAGCAAAATCGCATAACCGCCTTTTAGTTAGGTAGCAGACCAGAACATTATTATTATACTGGACAGTTAACATATTTTAACGTAAATTTAGGCGATGTATTGGGGATAAATTGCTTATAAGCGAAAGAATCCTCAAAAATTCTGTCACTAAGCTAAAGCCGTTAGTTAGGCTTTCTAAATTTTTATAAGGAACTTTAAGGAACTTTGTAATGGTTGTTAGACTGAGAGATAGAGAATTTAAAACAGTTTCCCTTTCAGTCACAAAGTGTTAATTGAACTAATACCTAATATTATGATTGTTAATGGCCTAGGTAGTGGTCAACAGACAGCAGCGAGGCTAGGTGCCTTCACTAACCGTAGATTGTTAACGGCCTAGGAAGTGGTCAACAGACAGCAGCGAGGCTAGGTGCCTTCACTAACCGTAGATTGTTAACGGCCTAGGTAGTGGTTAACAGACAGCAGCGAGGCTAGGTGCCTTCACTAACCGTAGATTGTTAACGGCCTAGGAAGTGGTTAACAGACAGCAGCGAGGCTAGGTGCCTTCACTAACCGTAGATTTTTACGCTGAAAAACCGTGTGTTACTTTTTGAGTATGTATAATTATGAATGTAGTGTATGTTGTTATCATTTTATGCTCTGTTTTATCACTTTTATTGTTTTCTAGACGACAAAAAACGTTCGCTTTCTCTTCTTACTGCCCAAATTAAAAATGTGTCAACTTTTCTGAATTTCAGCCGTGAATCTGTTTGAGTCGACACCAGTTAGTACCGTTTTTCAGCACCAAGCACATCCATAGATAATAACATGGCTTGCAGAGCACTGGGCTCGTTCTCGTGAAAACGAAATCGAAGTTTCTGATTCGTGTTCGTGCATCACTGAATATGCAAGAGACATAAGAGTTTGTTTTGCACGAAAACGAATCAGAAACTTTGCTTTTCCTTTTAAGAGTAGTCCCCTGATTTGGTGCTTTAAATTGGTGCAAATAGAGTATTTCTTTACGAAATGAAATATAAAGTCGCGTGCACAATAACTGGAAAGTGTCTTCTTCATAACTGAGTTACTCATTGTGTCGCCCTAAATCGTCATTTTAAGAAAGGCCAAAAAGAAAAGTTTGTCCTCCGGGGTCACTTTTGAAAATGGCTTATTGTGCGACCCTCATTATAACAATTATTGTTTAATTAAAAGGCAGGGGATGAACAAAGGGTAGTTTTTCTTCGTTTGAGGGACATTTTGCGGGTGTTTGTTTATTGTTTCCCTTCAATCTTCATTTTGCTAACCAACAATTTAATTAAACTTCTAACGGACGTTGGCTTTGTTTCAATGTGTACCTCATCAATTAAATACCATTTGTTTTAGAATTGGACCACGACAAATCTTAGCGTATTATGTAAATAGGTATCATATATATCAGCGGCAACATGAAAGTAATACCACAGATAACATGATACTTTTCTGTCATACCTATATATTTAATTGCCTGTAATTTCTCTGGTACCTATTAAGTAAAATGTATTCAGCACCGGCAAGTGTCGGCGCGAAGGCGTTACTTTTATTTATGTAAGAACCTTGCAGGACTGGATCCAGGCCGGAACCTGAAAAGAGGTCTTTCAAGATACTTTTGCTCGACCAATTCGTAAAACGAAGACAACTTAGTTTCACAGGAAGGGTGATAGATAGATAGATAGATAGGCTAGTTCTGTAGGAGGCCCAGATACCTACTTTGGGATGATGTGAGTGTGAGCGGAAATGATATTTCATAGTCTAAGAATAACAATATCACATTCTAATAATATAGAATCATGATCGTAGCGACTAAATTGTGAACCTTCTTCGGCTTCATATTTTATTAACCTCTCTAGCTTGGACTAGACAGATCTAGGACCTAGGGGCTCTCCCCTAGGTCCTCGGTCCGCCCCTTTCCGTATGAAGCCTCGCGTTAATTTTCTTGTGAGCCTAATTATACACGAGCTTATTTGCGTCGGCGGCGGCGGCGGCGGCGGTGGCTCTGCGCCAGTGCGTACAAAATTTTAAACTTTTCAAGGGTAAACTTTACACGTGTGAAGAGCGAGGGCGACATTTTTATTACTCTTTAAGGTTCCGGATATTGCTTTTTCGTGCGATCTGAAGTTTTATTTGATAGTTTTTTAATCAAGATGACTTTGGGGTGGCAATATTGGGTCTAAAGTTGGTTATATCTCTTTGATTCTCAAAGAAACAATCTTTTCTGTTACATTTCAAACGAACGGAACCTGATTGATTGAGTATATCACATAAAGTTATGAATAAGAAAGTTCCAAGGAAGATACATTTCTATGTAGTTTCAAACATAGCAATTATTTATTGTACACGTGGAATCTCTGGAAATTCACTTATTAGCACATCAGCGCTCCGACACGCGCGTCGGTACTCCTGTACAGCAACTTACTTGCGTATCAAAGCTTACAACGACATTAAGTAAAGACTCGACGGCGGCGGCGCGCCGGCGCGGCGGCAGCGCGGCTCGGTGGCGGCAAGACGCGCTCGTCTAAACTAGCCTTTAGTTTAAGTTTTAATTAAGATTTTTTAAAAGTGCTTGTTAGTTTGAGACTATAGTTTAACGAGACGCTTTGCAGAAATAATTTACTTAACAATTTTAGCGACAACCTTAAAATATTACAAGAAAATTTAAATTAAAATTGCAGTTCCCGTTACAGACGGTAAGCTTTTATGCTTCTTTACTGTACCTACATAGTAGGTACAGTTTGTCCTGTGGTACCTACATAGTAGGTACAGTTTGTCCTGTGGTACCTACATTGTAGGTACAGTTTGGAAAGGCGACGCTGGACTCGTATTATCTCAACAGTAACCTCAATTAATATGAAAAGGAAGGCGTTATCAGCAGTCGGCAGAGCTTAATAATGTCAAACTGTAGAGGAAGCGCGATTAGTTATCTCTGCGCGCTGAGGGATGGCCGCGCTGCACACCAAGCGGCTGAGGGCGCCAGCTCCACACGAGGAGAGCTACTGGCAACAGTCGCTGTCGCTAGCCATGGATTTTAATGGCGAAGCAACTAGATTTCACAGAACCAGGTGCGAGATGTTGTAGAGCACCCAAGTGCATGTATGAAAATTTCATACATGCACTTGGGTGCTCTGCGTTTAAGCATTCTCATGGGAAAAATCTACAAGTTGATAGGATGGTAGTTTTTATCTGAAATTGAACTATGGTGGTGTTCGTTAATAACATAATTGGAGTGGAGGGTTATAATTTAGAGCCAGGGTGTCTATGAGTAATGAGTGAGTGCCTGGTCCGTGTGCTCTTTCCACTAGAACCAAACGCAAAACGCCGCTTTGAATATTAAAATTATAATCCGCGGCTCAGTCTTCATTTATAATAACGACCAGCTTTCGGACGTTCCTCTAATTGTAGCACAATCACTTTTGTACTTTGTTCATAGAGTTCACGGAACGGAGAAAAAAAGACGAATATGTGTAAGTTGCCTTCTTAACCTTTTTGGTCATGAAAATAATGGGTTAGGGTAAATTTGTCACCGGGTAAATTTGTCATCGCAAAAATCTAGTGTAAATTCGTCACCGCTCAAATTGTTTAAATATTTTTAGGGTAAATTTGTCACTTTTAAACCGCTATAAGTACATGTCAATGGCTCGGCCAACATGCACATGTTATGTCGGTCGAGCCGTTGACTCGCTTACCTAGTACAGTCGGTCATGCTCGGCCAAACAAAACAAATGGTGCTGACTCGACTACAGAAACAACATCGAACAATCGTATTTTATATCGAAAGGGTTGTAGTAATGTAAGTGGGCGCGAAAGGTTGTAACAATCTCATAAGTTGTAGTAGCAAAAGGTCAGTGGCAAATGAGGCCATGACAATAATAATTAGGAGTGTATGGCGCAAGGGATTATACCGGACCGGAGCGACCCTCGACCGGACATAACCGGACCGCGGATTATTGCTTTACTCGGCTTACTTCCCTGCCAGCAACAACTGAACTACACACTTACAGACTAGATAGGTACTATTTTAAAGAGACAACTAACGCTGATTACAAATAATTTTGAACGCGCAGAGAGCGCCAAAGGAAATGGAAATTTTGATAGTAAAAACTATACTACTACTGGTGTAGACCAGTATGTAATACAAAATCAAAATCAAAAATTCTTTATTTCCATAAATACAAAAATGTACACTTAGAAAAGGTCAAATTCTTAAAATAAAACACTGACACGGAAATAAAGTGATACTTTTGATTTCTGTCGCTTCGGTATGTAGACTAAAGTAAAGAAGCGACTAAGAAACCTTTAGCCTGTTAGTTGTTTTTTTTCGAGTTGGAGCAAAACCCGTCCCAAGCTTTTTTATCTTCTAAATAATCTGATATTTTGTAGTAAGCCTTTTTGCACAGAAAGGTTTTGACAATTTGTTTGATTCTAAGGTTTTTATTTATTATACTCTGGGTAATTTCTAAGAAATTAATAAATCCCAAAAATTTACGATCCCGACGGGATTCGAACCCGCACCTTCCCCTTCAGCGCAGGGGTGCTCTTTTTCCAACTAAGCTACGTGATCTTATCTAGTCGGCCCGAAAATCTTTGGGAGTTCTTTCGGCACTTACGCCGTCAGCGCCACCTACAGAGGAAACAATGAAGTTATCCAATTCTGCTCAAAGACCAAATTTACATTTAGTTCTTTGACGAGAGGTTTTGCCGTTGCTTGATTCTAAGGTTTTTATTTATTATACTCTGGGTAATTTCTAAGAAATTAATAAATCCCAAAAATTTACGATCCCGACGGGATTCGAACCCGCACCTTCCCCTTCAGCGCAGGGGTGCTCTTTTTCCAACTAAGCTACGTGATCTTATCTAGTCGGCCCGAAAATCTTTGGGAGTTCTTTCGGCACTTACGCCGTCAGCGCCACCTACAGAGGAAACAATGAAGTTATCCAATTCTGCTCAAAGACCAAATTTACATTTAGTTCTTTGACGAGAGGTTTTGCCGTTGCTTGATTCTAAGGTTTTTATTTATTATACTCTGGGTAATTTCTAAAAAATTAATAAATCCCAAAAATTTACGATCCCGACGGGATTCGAACCCGCACCTTCCCCTTCAGCGCAGGGGTGCTCTTTTTCCAACTAAGCTACGTGATCTTATCTAGTCGGCCCGAAAATCTTTGGGAGTTATTAATTTCTTAGAAATTACCCAGAGTATAATAAATAAAAACCTTAGAATCAAGCAACGGCAAAACCTCTCGTCAAAGAACTAAATGTAAATTTGGTCTTTGAGCAGAATTGGATAACTTCATTGTTTCCTCTGTAGGTGGCGCTGACGGCGTAAGTGCCGAAAGAACTCCCAAAGATTTTCGGGCCGACTAGATAAGATCACGTAGCTTAGTTGGAAAAAGAGCACCCCTGCGCTGAAGGGGAAGGTGCGGGTTCGAATCCCGTCGGGATCGTAAATTTTTGGGATTTATTAATTTCTTAGAAATTACCCAGAGTATAATAAATAAAAACCTTAGAATCAAGCAACGGCAAAACCTCTCGTCAAAGAACTAAATGTAAATTTGGTCTTTGAGCAGAATTGGATAACTTCATTGTTTCCTCTGTAGGTGGCGCTGACGGCGTAAGTGCCGAAAGAACTCCCAAAGATTTTCGGGCCGACTAGATAAGATCACGTAGCTTAGTTGGAAAAAGAGCACCCCTGCGCTGAAGGGGAAGGTGCGGGTTCGAATCCCGTCGGGATCGTAAATTTTTGGGATTTATTAATTTCTTAGAAATTACCCAGAGTATAATAAATAAAAACCTTAGAATCAAGCAACGGCAAAACCTCTCGTCAAAGAACTAAATGTAAATTTGGTCTTTGAGCAGAATTGGATAACTTCATTGTTTCCTCTGTAGGTGGCGCTGACGGCGTAAGTGCCGAAAGAACTCCCAAAGATTTTCGGGCCGACTAGATAAGATCACGTAGCTTAGTTGGAAAAAGAGCACCCCTGCGCTGAAGGGGAAGGTGCGGGTTCGAATCCCGTCGGGATCGTAAATTTTTGGGATTTATTAATTTGTTTGAATTTATTTATTGATAGATTTTGCAACTCACTAGGAGTTTTGTTGTAGAAGCGTATACATTGCCCTTTAAAAGATACATTAATCTTGTGAAGCTTGGTTGTGGGCACAGCGAGTTTATGTTTATTTCTAGTATTTATATTATGTATATCGCTATTTTTAGGGAAGCTTTTAATATTTTTATGAGTGTACAATAAGTTTTCATAAATATATTGACAGGGGACTGTCATTATGTTTATTTCTTTGAATTTATCAGCAGGGATTCTCTGGGACCCATATTATAGATTGCACGAACAGCCCTCTTCTGCAGCACAAATACGGTGATACACACACACACACTGAGAGACATAAGTCTAACTGTCCCTAACACCTTAAGTTTAATCGCGTCGACCAGCTGGATCCTATCGTCTATTTATTTTAACTTCTATATCTAGAATCCTTGGAAAGTCCAAGCGAGAAGCAAAACAGATAGGTACCTAACTAACTTGCTACATCTAGAACCCCCAGTTTACCACACCTGTCTTCTCCTATCCCGGTTACTTTGTGTTTACGTGCAGATTTTACGTTTTTGTATAATTTACGGGCGCGTATAGCAGTACATTGAGCTCGGGCGAGGCAAATGGTGCAGAATGCTTTTGTAAGCTTAGGTTAGCAACTTTATGTTGAAATCACGGGTAGAATATGAGCGAAAAATGTAGAGAAAATGTCTAGCTACATGTTGAACACATGCCTCGCTTACAGAGCATGCTCACAACTAGGACAGAGTTTTACAACTTTCATCCATCTCTAGCAGTTTACGAAAGAACCACCTGCGACTGATAAAACTCAATGAACCCCCAAAACTTTACACCTAGCTTCTGCCCCATCTATCTTATACATGCATATGTATCTTCCCTTAAACCATGTTTAATATTTAATTATTTTTAACTAACGATAGCTTGGTCTATTCTCTCCTCCTGCCACATGAATCATGATACAACATTTGCAAAATTACAATACTATAAACAAAAAACATAAATCAGTTTTATCCACACAACCGTTTTGTCAGCGAATATTTCTCACCAAATCAAAATGAAACCCGCAGCCGTCTCATTAGAAAATTATTTTACTAGAAAGGATGTAACAGTAGAACTGAAAGTCGTAACCTGGCGCTCTCCTGGCCGGTAACACTGACTAGGTACTCACGGGCCGTTCCGCGAAGTAACCGGAGAAGGCGCGAGGTGACCACGCGACACATTACACCGACACCCGCCCCGCGCTGCCCGCTCGGGTTACTGCGCTTTACAACAACCAATTAGTAGCGGATTATCAACCAGGGTGCTCTTTATCCCTGGTTTAGACTCGATTATGACCAAATGCTTGGACATAAATTGAGATGAAGCATAAACGGGATCGGCAGAGCGTGTAACGTCTCCAGGTCCACAGATTGCCTGATTAATCTTGTAAACCTTATTATATGGATCTTGGTTTGCTGCCTCTACCATCGCTTTATGTCTATGAAGTTGCAAATTTTGTAAGGAATCATGTACATTTGTTCCACAAAGCTTATTGTGACAAACATCCTAGGCAATGTAGCGACCCAAATAGGCTTATTCTAAAAGAAACTTCAAAATCAGCGAAACATCAAAAAAGCTGCTTGACTATGTGTGTAAAAATTTATAATAGTGAATTTATATTATTGAATGACTATTTAATGAAAAAGAAATTATTTAACTGGCTAAATGAATGTAATTTTTATGTCAATAATGAATTTATTAATTTTAAGCCCTAGAAATATTAATGAATTGCATTCTACTGAATAGTTAAACATGAGCTCATAATTTAATGTATTAGTCACTTTGTATACCATGTTGTGTGCAATAAAAATATCATATATCATTACCAATGAAAGGACTGACTTGGCTCTTCTCGTGGTCTCAAAACAGCTGTTTACGGCGGAAGTATATGAGACGAAACTTGCCTGAACCTCTAAGTAGTTCATAGTTTATTTGTTAATAACGATTATGTTACATGTATGTTAAAATGTACGGATTAAGATTATCCGTACCAGAATAAACAATCACGAGGAGGACTCCAAGTAGATCTTTTTAAGTCTTACAATAGATAGTGTACCTAAGTACTAATTTGAGTTGCTCTGCCTGATTGGTTTCTCTGTGACTAGGATCCTGTGGCTATTCTCACACACCTACTAATAAATTAATGTTTCTAACCTTGTTTATTATTTCAGCAAAATATAAATCAGTTTTATCTAAATGGATATTGACTACAGTTGATAAAAGCCAGAAAGTCCTACCCTGAGGGAACATTTGCACATGAATAAATGATCAAGCAAAGTAAGTCCAGGAGTCAGCTCAATGCAATGCAAGGCTATTGAATTTGAGCACAAATTGGAGAATAGAGCTCCTAGCCGCGGCGATGGCGTCTCCCGGTCCAACCCACGTTTAATATAAAATTATAATTAGTAAAGGGTGCACGAGGCATTAGTCTTGTGAGGGGAGGGGGGAGCGTAGGGCGCGCGTGTGTCCGGCTTTTTGGCATTTGGCTGAAACATGCCTACCCACTACAAACATGTTATATGTACCTGATAAGGGAAATCATTGTACGCCCCTTTATAATGCATGCATATTACAAATAGACGTTGATTTTGGACTGGATAAAAGAGATAAAGTCTATGTTATGTTCTTCTCCAAAAGAAATAATAAATGGTATTTAATTTAATAAAAACAACGATTACCTAATAAAAATATTGCAAAATATCATCAATTCAGCTCAGCCCTTTAATCGTGAAAATGCACTAGGAAATGATAATGAAACAGGCAGAGAAATAGAGGCAAAAACAAAATTACTTTCGCATTCATAAATTAGTATTGATTGGTGTGTAGGTATCTGATGTGACTGATTGGTGTGTAGGTATCTGATGTTTACCTAAAGGTGTAGGTATCTGATGTTTACCTAAAGGTGTAGGTATTTGATGTTTACCTAAAGGTGTAGGTATCTGATGTTTACCTAAAGTCTGATTACTGATCTTATCTTATCGGTCTCAACTCGCCTTCCACATGACACATCCGGCTAAATTAAATAGTTTCCGTCTTTTTGGTCCGTTGCCCACCCCTCCCCGGAACGACCCCGCGGGTATCCCGACAGGTCGGCGAGGTGTCCGGAGATCGCATTCGCACCTCCTCACCACTACTCTGGATGAATTATAAAAGAAAGTTTAAGAGGTAACTTATTTTACCGTTCGTATAAAGAAAACATTTTCATATTTTACGTTTTATTAACATTGCACCATTGGAATTTAGAAACATTATTAGCGAAAGAACAAAACAATTACCTATAAATTCATAGAACATCGCCAAACAATAATACAATGGTTGTAGCTTACAACCTTATATAAATATGGAGGCTGTGGTACATTCATCCCATTGCTACAAATTGCGCATGCAATCAAAAGGCTGTAAATCAGAACGAGGATCACCCGCCCGCCCGTGCCGCCCGCGCCGCCCGCGCCGCCCGCCCTTGCCGCGCGCCGCTAATCGCAGGGCTCTTGCTACAATAAAACTATAAAATACTAAAGGGTTGCTCAAACTATTTGTACACGAGAAGGTTGACCTCGTTTTCCACTTCATTAATTCACATAGCTAAATTCTTAAGTAAAGTCAATTGTAAGTTGTAATGCGATGGTGTTTACGTGCTGGCACGGTTAATGCATTCACTAAAATTATATCACAGAGTCAAAATGTGCAAAATCTGAATTAAAGAAGAAAAACAAAACTGGTTTGTAAAATTTAAAAATCTTGGGGCTCTTTCATTACTGTACAGTCAACGACTAAAATAACTGATTAAGACCAATAAAAAAGCATTATGAAAGTACCTACCAGTTTAAAATTACAATGCACTTAACCGTAAATTGTTATAAATAAGAGGAAGCTTACTGCCTGAGTAAGCTTCCTGATAATATTTCGTGTCGTGCAGAGGACGATCCGCGGCTCGGGCCGCGGATCAACGAGGAAGGGTAGTATTAGTTAATACGTTTAACATTTAACCGGCGATCGATCAAGTTCCGTGCTCGGTACAGTCGGCATGGATCTAGAGCCTGCGAGTCCCGGAGACGAAAGTATCTTATCGCTACTGTTATGAAAAGGTTGGTTCGAATTTTACGTAAAAGACGCTTCCGAGTGGTATTGATATGAATCAGTTGAGCTACCTGTAGATTGTTTGCAACAGTCTGAGTTAGCTCAATTGTTTCAATTGTAGTTACTAGTTTTAATTTAATTCTATTATTTGATTGTATTTTTTCCTGATAATAAAGTTATAACGTTAAAGATATTTTGAGAAAAAATATATTGAAATAAGTTTGAATAAACTTTTGTGTTTTCCTTATTACTTTGCAAAATGCAAACGGAAAATTTAAAGAAAATTCTTCGCCTTTTCCATTCTATAAGGTAATTCTCTGAAGACATATCATCCTTTCAAAAATCCAATTTTCTTTAATTAAAAATAACACTTTTGTCAAAATTGAATTGAATTTCCCTTAAAAAAGGTAGTAGGTATAAGCCTAAACGACGCTCCTAAATAAGAGCAAGCACTAGACAGGCGGGTTGCAATCAGAAAGGCATTGCAATGTAGCAACCAACCTCATGACAGCGTCGCCATGGCAACCGGGGTCAACGACACCGACGCAACACCTCCGCACAACCTGGCTGCATTCTCATTGCTTTCATAAGTTTTCTACGAAAAGACGTACTGAAAAATAACACGTTGGTAAATAGGACTTATTAAAAAGACTTAAAGATTTTCTTACCGTTGTATCTATTTTTTAAGATTTTCAGGCACCAGCTTTCAGTTAGTTACATTCACTTTATCTACGATGGTCACTCCTATCCTACTCGTATACAGAACATGGCCACTAAACAACTGCCCTACTTCATAAACCACAATATCACCCACCCCTACACGGGCAACACTCATAAATTAATTAAAAAGAAGATGACATTACGAAAAAGTTCCGTAACAAGTGAAAATGGAACAAAAACGTTCGCGTGCCGGTACATGTCAACGAATGCGGCCGACCGGCGTGTTCCCAGCGCACGAACCCGCCAATTTCATTCTACGCTCAAAATTACTAATGTTCTAACAAATCCAAACCCTATTCCAATAGCGACAATGACTTTGTGGAAATTAAACGGAACGCACCGAACTCGGCAGGGCTATATATTCGAATAGAATTTTCAAATTTTGCTGCGGAAAACTAGCTTTTCCACTGTTGATCTAAATGCCAATTTCCTTTTTACTCTCACGCGACTCCCTGAAATAAATCTAAACAAGTAAATAATACAGTCTAAAATAGCTTGCGGGCGAGGGCAGACAATGCGCCACGCAATGACGTTTGCAGTTGAAAAGGAAGAAAAGAAATGGAGTGGGAATGAAAGAGATGTGAATAGTCGGAGGGATCACGGAGGGTGCACGTGTGCCGGAGTGCGGGCGGCCGAATCGATCTTCAAGATGTTGGCTGAAGGTTAAGGCGACTATGCCATGCCAGTAAAAGTTGTAATAAAGAAGCGAAACGGGATAAAATCTTTGGGTTCGATGTTCGAGACGTTTTACCCACTTGTCGAATGAGACAGTAGGTATTTTTCTTTTCGGGAAAATCTTATACCAATTTGGTAAAGTTTTTAATCAAAAGTCAATAACTTTATTTCTTTAGGCTTACAAAAAAGCACTTAGATAAGATAAGTTTGGTTTAATAAAGAAAGGATATTTCCGGAAATACCGAACCTCCAAGTACGTCCTGAAAGCTCTCAACGCTATATCTAAAGATCTCGAAATAAGGTCTAATAAGAACTTTTCCCTTAGCCTGCGAACGAGTTGTCGTGAACTATCTTCCGAAGCTCCTTTGAGCTGACACCGCGTACCGTCGCGTGGCAAAGGGAATGCGCGATGACTCGCGGATCGCTTGTTTACAACCTCTAACTTTTCCCGGAAACAAAGAGGTGCAATATGATGAAGATTTCTGGGTATGAACACATACAAATTGGCAATCTGAGTACTCAAAAAAGATGTATTTTAAGTAGTAATTGAGTACTTTATACGTAGTGAGAACTTCACCTATATAGCTCACAAGCCACAGTCCACTTTAGGACCAGGTGAAGCTGTGTTATTTGCGATATGGAACTAAATGAGTAGGTAAACTAAAACCGTTTTAATTTTACAAATAACACGAGCCCAGCATTGGGTAAATAACACGAGCCCAGCATTGGGTAAATTGCACTAGGTGATGATAAAACAAATAAATCGCTTGTTTTGTGAACGTTTGTACGTACGGGCTACACATCACACCGTACTATTCCAAGACAAGTCTATGAAGAAGTTAGGTCCACTCTGTACGCCAATCTGCATCCTCCACTTAAACAGTTAGATCTGTAAGAGGACTGCTTGCGATCAGCCAAGCTCACTACAGGCAGCTGTGGGCAAGTGGTCATGCAGAACGGAAGCGTGGTGGAACCAGGAAAGTTTGAGGAAAACGAATGGTCAACCGAATTAACGTTGCATCGTGGCGTGCTACGGCGTAGCTCCTCCGTCGTAGCTCCGGCGACGTAGCATTACGGATTTTTAAAGTGAAAACTTCTATGTGCCCAATTTTTTGAACTATTATATACGAATAGTAGTATTATTACTTACAAAAACATATTCTAATTGGTATATTTATTTATTTAATTTGTATTTATTTATAAAATAACACTGTTTAACGCATAGGGGGTACCATACGACGCCATTTTGTGACAAGGAGAGACATAGGATTTTGCATTCATAGGAGCGGGACAGGGCATAGCAACGCAAGCCCAAAAATAAAGATTTTGCCTAATATCCATTAATTAAGATGTCATTTGAAAAAAACGCAACATATAAAATGTTTCTTATACTTAGTTTAATTACCATGCTTATTCTCAAGATCTTAACTTCTGTATTTATTGAAAAATAAAGGTTTAAGTAAAAATTTAGAGGTAACTTTGCGATTTTTTTCTATCGAGAAAACTTTATGGAATCGTGTTTTCGAAACATATGATCGATAGAGTAAGTCCTGAACTTTACCATATAATATAAATTTAAAAGTTAAATATGTAGTAGTTTGGAAGATATAGATTTGATTTAGGGTAGTATAGGGCCTTAATACAATAACCGTTGTGTCGTTTTTTTTTTTGCGAATTCTTTTGGTAGCGATGTCTACGGCCCTGGCGCTGAGCGGCGCCGAAGTTGGAAGATGAAGATCTTTGTTTTGAAAAATAGCGCGGAAAGTTTTAATTGAGTATTCTTTTACTGCTTTTTGTAGTCAGCTGAACTTTACTACGATGTTTTGATCGCTCACACCAACGACTATTTAATCCTATAGGCGTATTATCCTTATTGTTTGTAACGCAGATAACGAAATTATAGCTTGTCACGGGGTTTAAATGATGGTAATTGTAATTTTTTAGGATTGTGATAGTCGTCACAGACTAATACGAAACAATTTGTTGGGATACAAGATCTCAAAAGCGACACATGTTTTATACAAATGCGTTATAAGTATGTGTTAATTTGTATAGTTTGAACAGAGCTTAGTCCTTTGATCAGCCCCTAATCCCCAGAACCCGTTGTAGTGGTTCTAGTGAGCTAGTGAGGAGCTCCTCATCCCCAGAACCCGTTGTAGTGGTTCTAGTGAGCTAGTGAGGAGCTCCTCATCCCCAGAACCCGTTGTAGTGGTTCTAGTGAGCTAGTGAGGAGCTCCTCATCCCCAGAACCCGTTGTAGTGGTTCTAGTGAGCTAGTGAGGAGCTCCTCATCCCCAGAACCCGTTGTAGTGGTTCTAGTGAGCTAGTGAGGAGCTCCTCATCCCCAGAACCCGTTGTAGTGGTTCTAGTGAGCTAGGTAGGAGCTCCTTGTGCTGTCAAAGGCAAGCATCCGACCCGCGATCTTCGGATAATTATCGCGACATGTAGCATAACCTCGATTTACAGAGTTTTACAGAAATAACTCAGCTGGTGCTAGCCAGATAAAGTCGACGCAATGGAGTCCGCGCGGAGGCAAACTCCATGGTTTTTCAATCCAAGATGCATAATTTGCAGGGTTGTATGAACTTCGAGTCTAGTTCGAACCCATGTGTAGGAAAATAGGTAAGATAAATTGATGTCTTCGCATAGATTCTGCCGCGTCTGATCCGACCTCAAAGAATTATCCGTACCGACTGTTCTGCTCAAAATCAAGAATTGAAGAACTGGTATAGGACCTCGTTCCAAAACCAATTTCGGGTAGAGTTTTCCGTCAAGCAGCGACAGTTGCCGGCATCGGCACAATCAAAGCGGCACAGATCAAAGGCGCCCTAATGGCTTTTTAGCGCGGCGAGTGGGGCGCCAAGTAGCTACCCGCACAATAGATAGTTACTGCAGGGGTAAGAACCGACAGAACTGGGTAAGAAGAGAAAAACCTAGATGCGCCACGCACGAGAACTTTCTTCTAGAGAATGGAGATTATCTATATATAATATTATTATTATATCTCGGAGTCGTAAGTGCGTAAGCCCTCGCACTCATGACCCCGAGATCCCGAAGGTCGCGGGTTCAAGTCCCGCGGAAATCGTTTTTTTATTGATACCAATTTTTTAACTTATTAGTTGATGAATTGTCGCGCTCCCTTTCTTTTATTGAATATTTTTAGCTAAGGAGCTTTCTAAGTTGGGATGTTTGATGATTTCTTTAAAACTGCTGTCGCAGCACGGAACTACTGGGGAGACGCGGCGATTGCTGTCACATTTACATCGGCTAGACGTCATTCGATGGTAGCTCCGGAATTGTGATAGGTATTTTCAAACACACACAAGTGCTTGGCTTAGTCCCGAAACAAACTTATACTACCTTTTAAATTTGTAAGATAACAGTAGCTTAATGATGATTACAGGTCTCAGATCCAGGTGTACGTTACTTTCTGGCAGAAAACCTGACAGCAATGAATGTCGCCGACTCACCGTGTTCCAATCAGGTTGCGGCTCTAGCCATTCCTCAGTGCGTATAGGTGTGTTCGGCGCTGCCTGTTACTGAATGTGACTTGTGTCTCTCGCAGCGAGTGCAGCCCGGGGCTGCGGGCTAGCTAGCATGGAACCCTCCCCCTCCCCCGCACGCATTATGCACCGCTTCCGTCTCATGTTCAAAAACCGACCAATAAGTAACTTAACCTAATAAGCATAAAAAGTTTTATGACAATGCCTTCCAACTGGCTCTGAACTCTTCGCAAATAGTAGGAGGCATGAGACGTGGAACTAAACGTACAAATAGTAGGAGGCATGAGACGTGGAACTAAACGTACAAATAGTAGGAGGCATGAGACGTGGAACTAAACGTACAAATAGTAGGAGGCATGAGACGTGGAACTAAACGTACAAATAGTAGGAGGCATGAGACGTGGAACTAAACGTACAAATAGTAGGAGGCATGAGACGTGGAACTAAACGTACAAATAGTAGGAGGCATGAGACGTGGAACTAAACGTACAAATAGTAGGAGGCATGAGACGTGGAACTAAACGTACAAATAGTAGGAGGCATGAGACGTGGAACTAAACGTACAAATAGTAGGAGGCATGAGACGTGGAACTAAACGTACAAATAGTAGGAGGCATGAGACGTGGAACTAAACGTACAAATAGTAGGAGGCATGAGACGTGGAACTAAACGTACAAATAGTAGGAGGCATGAGACGTGGAACTAAACGTACAAATAGTAGGAGGCATGAGACGTGGAACTAAACGTACAAATAGTAGGAGGCATGAGACGTGGAACTAAACGTACAAATAGTAGGAGGCATGAGACGTGGAACTAAACGTACAAATAGTAGGAGGCATGAGACGTGGAACTAAACGTACAAATAGTAGGAGGCATGAGACGTGGAACTAAACGTACAAATAGTAGGAGGCATGAGACGTGGAACTAAACGTACAACTTTAGGTAATCTTAGTCACATGACGAGATTGTTTGTGTATACTTAGTCACATGACGAGATTGTTTGTGTATACTTAGGTACTCTGTGATGTGCATTATCTGAATAAGGATATCGAATTATGAAATTATTGTTTTGTAAACCTAAATAAGTAAACGTTATTCTGATACTGAATAGTATAGTATAATGGTGGTTTGACAGTCCAAATCACCCATCAACTCATAAATAAATAAACGTTATTCTGATACTGAATAGTATAGTATAATGGTGGTTTAACAGTCCAAATCACCTATCAACTCATGAATAAATCGGAAGCAGCCGATAAAATATTTTTAGTTGCTCATTTAAAAATTTTCAAGCCTCGCGGCGAACTTTACAGACATTCCTGTATTCCGGATTACAAGCAACAGGGATGCTTTGCTCTAAGAACAACGGCAGGCTGTGTGCAGCAACTGGACGCTGGACGCTGCAGCGTCCTCAAGAAATGCTTGAATTCTTGTTCTTTAGAACCAACTTTCTTAAGATTTACTGAGTCATTACAAAACTTGAATTCTTGAATTCTATTCTAAAGCGTCGGTAGGTACATCATGAAAAACGTTTGGCTGCATCGAGTTATCCATTCGTCCGCGAAGGTAACGATTTTCCTTGTATGAATCACACTCATTTCAGATATCCTGTATAACCGTGTAGATAAGATCTAAACTAAGAAAATGCGCGTCTTGTCTCCTGTGAGTTGAAAGCGAATGCTGCGCAACTGTTTGCGATTGCGATGGCAAACAGAGATGCTGCAAATGCCGTGAAAGGATGTAGGTCGCGCCGGCGGCTCCTCTCGCTGACGGTCTATTCTGGAGGACTCCTAGATCGGGATTTCGGGATAGTACAGTTACTATCATTTTATTTATTTTACCATTACTTATTCAAAGGCTGTTTTTTATTGAATCTACATGAAATATTCGCAGTTTAGTATAAGTACCTACTCTTCCCGCGGCTTTTCTATCGTGGTAAATACTTTTCCAAAACTTGTAGAGGATAGGCCAAGATGACTCATGAATAGTATACAATAGCGAGCACTAAGCTGAAGCTTGCAAGCTCCTTCGACGGCGTGAGACATCTAACGTTTATTTGTTTCCTGCGATCGAGACCTTATTCCTACAACTATCAGTTATCTGCCGGCTATCTCGACGTAAGATCGTATTCTAGACATCTCGACGATGTCCAGAATAATCCTTTCGGTTCCCGCGGTGCGGGCGGCAGTCAGCGAGACCGTCGTAAAGCGACGCATTGCTAATTTCTAAACGCAAACAAACTGCCTGCCACCGCCTCTGCCTTCGTCTCCGAGACGTATTCCTACATCCAGACGGAATGAAGATACGACTATCTACTTAGATTCGTCGCTTTCAATTTTTAAACACCGAAAGTTACTAGGTACCTAACTTAAAACAGATAGGGCTCATAAAATATAATTATAACACCACTCTCTTCTCTCTCTCCTTGCGAACAGTTTTGTTTTGTTTGAATGGTGACTTGATTGCATGTGTGACTTTATGATTGAAAAAAATCAATGCGGGCGTTTATATGTTTTGTTGAAAGTAAAATTTCAATCTATAAAAAAAAATGCTTTTCTAGAATGTCGTACCATCGATCAAAAGATTCTACCTTATTATGTAGGTATCTATCTACCCAACTAAAACAATATTGTGTCATACAACATCCGACGAGCTCCTCCAACTACCCGTTGTACCTACTATCCGGGTCCTTTCCACCAGACGCTGTTTCATAGCACAATGTTCAGCCGCCTTCGATCCCGACCCCTCCGCAAAACTTACAAGACAATTATAACCCCAAATCACTTTCTAAACACAGATAAAGACACCCTTATTGCCGTAGCCGTAAAAGGATTTATATTTTAGTTTAGGGCTCAGTGAGCGCTAATATTGACAGGAAACCCAATTTCCGGTGGTTCCGCACGATTTGCAGGTAATTCTGGACGTGACGTCATGAATGTTACATGCGTCGCTGATTGGCCGCTCATCCCACACACAACTAAGTAACATCATACGAGTACCTACAAAGTAAAGACAGTTCCTCTCGCTTCTTTTAATGTAGGTAACGCTCTCCATGCTGGAGCTGCTGTCTTCCAAGTGCGTCAGTGGTCACTTCTCTTGCTCAAAAATAACCAAGTACCTACCTTCTACCGGTACACACTAAAAGTACTACCTCCAATAAAACTAAAACTTGTTAGATTAGATAAGATAGATTGCCAAAAATCTACAATAAAATGAATACTTAAAAAATGAAGAAAAACATACGCTTTTTCGTAATAACCCAAAATTATTTTTAATAGAAAAATGTTAATATTGTGTTGCCCAATTCGCTACTGACAAACTAGAATGACGTGACCTTAAAATGAAAAAATCACTATCTGACCATTCACTTGAGATTAAAGGAGGGTGTCTAGCCAAATCTCATAACATCTCATCAAGGGAGGGTCGAAAAAATTCGCTAAAATAACCTCACGTAAGTTATGAATACCCCTGACGTCAGACCTACTTAAATCACAAAGATTATTTTTAAATTCCGTGTTAGTATGTTTCTAACTGGGTTCCAAGTGAAATCTTCGGGGGCATAAGGATAGCTCACCGCTGCGCTAGGAAATGCAGGTCGCAGGTTGCAGACCGAAAGCTAAGCTAACAAGAAATAGCAAAGGACAGGATGATAAGTACCTAGGTACAGTACACGTACACCGCATACAAAACTATTATCATTTGGAGCGCTACTTACCTTGAGTCGCAGCCGGCTAATACAAAGGATATGAAGCTAATTAACAATGCAACGACACTCGAGATGTTAACCCGGCGCGGTGCGGCGGCGGGGCGGCGCGGGCACAATGAACGCGTGGTTTTGTGCGGTTAGGCTGCGGCCATATATATTGCAAATCTTTTAAAAAACTGTCGAATTATAAAAACTTATTTGAAATGCTTTATAATTCCAAAAGTCCGTAGAAGAAACTAACAGGAAAAATAATGATGGACAATTCTCACAGCATTTGAAAGCCCCGAGCTAAGCAGAGCTTGTGTTCTGGCTTCTAGACAATTCATATACTTAACACTGCATAGGTTTTTATTACATTATATAGAAAACATCCAGAACACCCTGTACAAATATCTGTAGATCGTACTAACATTTGTCCCGAGGCGGGAATCGAACCCGCAACCACCTGCGTCATTTCATAATGCTGCCGTCGTTACGTTACCAGTGCGTTTGATAACTTTGATTTAGGTAAATATTGAGTAAAAATTAAATTGAAATTAGTTGATTATGTAGTTGTTTGTTACTCATTAAGGTACGACAATAGGTATAGGGACACTACCAAACATAAACTAACTCTTTTATTTTGGTAGTTCAATGGAAGAAAATTATGCATAGATACAAATATAGATCTGAAATAACATGGCCCTTGAAAGCCAGGGGCAGAAACAACTTGTTTTAAAAAGTACGATGAAACTATTTGTGATAACAATTTTTCAGTGGCGACTTATTATATTAGGTACCATTGGTGTTCCAGCCTAACCCTTGACTATAAAAAACCTAAGATATTATGAAAATAGGATTTATATCCAAGCAACGTACCAAACTTAGTAGTTTTTAGTAAGCGGAAGCACCAGTGTACCCTCGGCCTGAGTGTTGTCGGAGGTGCGCGGGCTGTCGAGTGCGCCGCTGTAATCAGGGCTAATAGAAGCGCGTGTGCTTTGATCTGCAGCTCAAAGAGACGGGGCCGAACTCGCGAGACGAGCGCAGACCTCACAATCTGCAGACATGGCCGTCTCCTCTTCATTGCAAGAGATAATCCGACGAAGTACACCACGCGATGATTTAACCAACGAATATGTTTTATTCATATTTTTCGGTTATTACCTATTAGACAACTTTAGTTTCTGGATAGTACCGATAGAGACGTTCCATTTTAGTATGCAATTTGCAGTTCCGTATTCCAATCCTATACAGCAAAGGAACGTCTCGATACGAGTCATTCCCAACGTCTGATACTATCGAGAAACCAAAGTAAGAGCTAAGTAAGTGTTTAGAAGCACAACTATTGCCCCCAAACAATTTTTCTGGAAACCTATTTATTGTACAGTGGTGCTGGGCACGTTTATTTCGCTGTCAGTTCTAGACGTTCCAAACGCTCCGGTATCGCAAGGTAAGGCACGGGAGCTGAAGAGTCTAAGCGTTGCAAGTGCAATATTGTTTTCATTCTGCTTTGCGGCGCCGCAGCAGCGGTTAATTGATTCTTTTGTGATGTAATTGCGGACAGATCGCATCGGCGAGTGCCCCGGGTGTGCCACCCGCTCTGCCTCACTTCTGATCTCTTCAAAATAGCGAGCAATGCGAAGTTCTCATCTCAAACTTTTGACGAGTTTTAATCGAGCTCTATTCGCGCTGACTGTGATTCAAAGTCCCTTAACCAACCAGAAGATATTTTTTTAAATTAAACGGTGCTATTGATTCTGTGGTCGAGGATGATCCAAGTGCGTGCGGTCCCAAGCACCACCATTCACATTCATCAGTTAGGTGACGTTTAGTAGGTACCTACCTAGCGACGCAGATTTTAATTGGTTTTCTTATTTGTAAGGGAGCATCATTGTGTTGTTTGATGTTAGAGGTATTCGGGGACCCGTCCCGATGGGAGGTTTAATTAGCTGGATGGCCCTTCACTCTCATTGAACCCTCTGAGGTCTTTGAATTGCTTTCTCGTTGAAAAATACTAGGATGATTTCCCATCTCATGTCAAGTGCATGCTTCTATCCAGATTACAGCAGTTGGAATCAGCAGTACCAGTAGTAGGTATACAGTTTCATGAAGTACCCATCAGTAGTTTTGTTGGCAGTGCGCTCAGAGCGCGCAATTCGGTCAACAAATCAGGGTGCGACTATAAATACCATGATTTTGCTACGATATAAATGATCAGTAATCTGAACTCAACAATAATGTTTACCAAGCCCTCCTTATCGCCTCGTACATGTGTAAGTACACACAGGACATGGCGCCCAGAATGGAAATAATCCAGTTATTCATATCATTATCGCTAATAAATAGTTTGTGTTTAAACAGCTTATCGTCTGCAACGGACAGTGATTGATAGTATCGAACGGATATAGTTACCTCTTTAAGTAAATAACTAGTTATCGACCGGAGCGATAGCAACATCTACTGACGCTCATTCTTATATGACCAAAATGTTTTCCATTTCTATGTCAGAATCATGGGGAAGAGAAGAACGGAATGTATCGATCGAAAAAATTGAGATCTTTGCCCAGCATGACATACAGAATGATAGATCAGGAGTATGAGAGACGATACGTTTTATAACAAGCCTCATGATGACCATGTAAAGATGTTTTAAAAGTTATGACGTTCACCAAAGTAAAGGAATGCTAAGAAAAGCCATAAAATTTCACAGAAAATCTGCAAATATAGTTATAAAGGACTGTTTGTTACTGATTATAACTTTATTATATGATGTTGCACCCAAGTAACATTTACACAAACAAGAACTGACATTGAAAGTAAGCATCAAAAGGAATTGGAAGCGAGTCTGTATTTTCCTGCCGACGACGCTCAAAGCACGCATTAATCTATCGCGAGACTGAAACAAAGTAAACTAATGAATGATCATGAGAGGAAGTACGTAGACATTAACCTTGACACCCATTAATAAGAGCAAAACATATCCGACGGGATCTACACACGCCTCCGGGACGGGTCAGACTGTTAAAGAACTGAAAAACATTATTGTATGCTTAGCAGAGAATTCAGAGAAAGCGCTTGTAAGTTACTTTGTAGGTGACAAAACATAGAAACCACATGACAAAAGTCAGACAAAGAAACAAAGGAAATCCTTCAACCGGATATTTAATAAGTCAATGGTCATTGATAACAGTATTTGTGTGATCTCCATCGAAGCTTGATTCCGTCTCGTCCGGCGAGTGTAAAGCAGCCGCATGTTCCTCAAGCCAAGCCATTAGCACGTCGACGAGGCAGTCGGTACACGCTCCGCGCTGAACGCTACATTAGCACGTCGACGAGGCAGTCGGTACACGCTCCGCGCTGAACGCTACATTAGCACGTCGACGAGGCAGTCGGTGCACGCTCCGCGCTGAACGCTACATTAGCACGTCGACGAGGCAGTCGGTGCACGCTCCGCGCTGAACGCTACATTAGCACGTCGACGAGGCAGTCGGTGCACGCTCCGCGCTGAACGCTACATTAGCACGTCGACGAGGCAGTCGGTGCACGCTCCGCGCTGAACGCTACATTAGCACGTCGACGAGGCAGTCGGTGCACGCTCCGCGCTGAACGCTACATTAGCACGTCGACGAGGCAGTCGGTGCACGCTCCGCGCTGAACGCTACATTAGCACGTCGACGAGGCAGTCGGTGCACGCTCCGCGCTGAACGCTACATTAGCACGTCGACGAGGCAGTCGGTGCACGCTCCGCGCTGAACGCTACATTAGCACGTCGACGAGGCAGTCGGTGCACGCTCCGCGCTGAACGCTACATTAGCACGTCGACGAGGCAGTCGGTGCACGCTCCGCGCTGAACGCTACATTAGCACGTCGACGAGGCAGTCGGTGCACGCTCCGCGCTGAACGCTACATTAGCACGTCGACGAGGCAGTCGGTGCACGCTCCGCGCTGAACGCTACATTAGCACGTCGACGAGGCAGTCGGTGCACGCTCCGCGCTGAACGCTACATTAGCACGTCGACGAGGCAGTCGGTGCACGCTCCGCGCTGAACACTACATTAGCACGTCGACGAGGCAGTCGGTGCACGCTCCGCGCTGAACGCTACATTAGCACGTCGACGAGGCAGTCGGTGCACGCTCCGCGCTGAACGCTACATAAACACAGGGAATTATTATCGACGTGCCCCCCTTATTTTATCATTAGCTATTTAGTAAATGCTAATGTATGTTGACGTTCATAGAAAGCAGACTGCCTGGCCGTTTGTCCGTCACCGAGGCAGTTGCTGGCTGATGGAGTATCGTTACATCTGTACAAATAAACACTCACTCAAATTATGATAGTGTTTGCTCCGAGAATCTATTATGTCGTAATAGTTCGCACATCAAAGTGATGTTATAAATATTGATGCTAGTATTTTAGAGCCGATGAAAAAATATCTTTATTGATTTCAGAACTGTTGGATAAAACATGTTTTAAACTTATTGCCGTATCAAGTATTTATCACTCATGGAGGTTTATTTATTTTTGTTTTATCAACTAATTGTCCATTGCCATAGCTGAAAATAATGCCCACGTACCAAAGCTTTGTGAATTCGCATACAAAGCTAATCAGCATTTCGTAGCTAAAAGAGGGGCGCAATAAATTGAGGATGTCATCCCATCCCAGCCAACCCGCGCCGCGTGAAAGGGATGATCTCGCCGATGTACGGGACGGGCAAGCGGTTCGGAATATAGAGAAGTACCTTCTTACTCATACTAAAATGTTGTACTAAAACAGAGTTTCAGTACAAATGGACGGTCCATTGTGCCATGTTCACAATCATTCATATCATGCACATCATCCACCCATCCTGTCTGGGCTCCAAGGGTCCTCTCCAGACTCTGAAGAGGACCCTCTGCGCTTCCTTCTTGACTTAACGGTGAATCTATAAGCAAAAATATATGCACCATTGTAAGCAATTGGGTAAGTCCAGTTTTAAATAGTAGAAGACTACTATTTAAAACTGAACTTCTAATTTTAGAGAAACCGCTACGGCTATTCAGGCTACCATTTTAAAAATGTTTAAAAATCTAGGGTTTTAAAATCATAATATTTTTATTTCGTCATTCAGCTCGTCTGAAGTAACTGTACTGTTCATTCAAAAATAAACATGTTTGTCTATGGCTAATCTATGTTGTCCATGATAGACAAAAGGACTCATTCAGAGAAAACTCTCGAGAAAAAATGGCGATTGCCAAGTTGCAATAATCTTCAACTCTATAGGTAAATAAATTAGCAAATTAAGTCAATTTTCAAGCTTTTCATTAACAACCATCAGCCACCAACAGGTACCTACTATTAGGTACTTACGTAGTACGTATAACTCATTGTTCAGCCCCATATAGATAATTAATGCATTAATAATAAGTAAGTACATCATAAGTAGAAAGGCATGAAACCTGGCCTGTCTTCCATTGCAACACCCTAAATGGGTACATACTGTGAACATTTTATGAACACTCACCTAACTACTAAGACCTGACTGTATGAATGCAATAAATAAAATACTGAAATACTGAATATAGATTCATTTTCTGATTTTTCAGATTGAGTTTCTGCGTTCGTGAATTCGGAGTTGCAATTTGCCTTTGCCATAATGGTTGACATCTATCGGAATGGAACAGTGGAACCGCCGCCCGGTGGCAGCTGAAACATGCATCCGACCTAGCACGGGTTAGGTTAATTATGTTAGGTTGATGCATGCATTGGAGCCGCTACGCAACTTGCCTTTTGTTGTCATTTTACTTGACTAGTTAAAAGAAAACTCTTGAGTTTCAGCAGTTGTTAGATAGTACCACACGTACGCAAAATTTATTGCGATCAGAACAAATTTCCACAAATTGTGATGGAATGGAACAGTTCCATTCTATCACAAATTTATGGAAATTTGTTAATTACCTACATAGGCTTTTAAAATTCATTTCTTATTAAGGCCCTTCTGTAGTCTGTTGTAAAACTGAAAGGAAACTTCATGATAATAACCCACTCCATTTCCTAGTAGCCGACAAGCTATCGAAACTAGCGTAGAGTGGTCGTTTAGGCGGGGCGCGGCGTCGGCGCTGACGGCCGTCCGGGCTGCGGCGCTGACGGCCGCCCGTGGCTGCGGTCGCTGACGTTCCTACGTATCGGGCTTGTCAGCCGGAATTATTTCAACAGCTGTGATTGGAATGCGGAATATTGAGAGGAAATTGTACTGAGTGATTTCGTGTCAAGCCCGATTCAGCAACTGAAATGGTTGAATCACGGCATGCTGTGTTGTGTATGCGATGTCAGGTAAGAATAACAAAAACAAACGCCCCCGGGTGGGCTTGAACCACCAACCTTTCGGTTAACAGCCGAACGCGCTAACCAATTGCGCCACGGAGGCTGCTGGCGGGCAGCTCGAAATAACCAGACTTATAATTTTTAACATAGCCGTAAAGAGAGACAAAGATAGCAAACAGAATAGAAGCGTCGTACCTGAGAACCTGTTTTCTACCTGGCTATTCATGAGATCGAGTCTTGATTCTGTGCTTCGACTGTTTTGTGCCTAAGTTCAAGCAATAATAAAAAGCACAGTTATCTGGAACACGCACAGAGTGAAGTTAGACTTGTTTGTGTTGTATTGAAACTTTAGCCGATTGAGGTTATGTTCAAAGCTTTTTGATTTAACTTTGATTCTTTGAATGAAAATTAACAGTGATTTAATTTTTTTTAAACAACTTGATCAGCCGTTGTGTTTGCGAGGAATCGTGATTGTTTAACTCAGAAAAATAAAATTGTTTTAATTTTATAAATATATAACAAAAGCTGGGATCTAAAAACAGTAAAGTGACTGTTCGTTTCATTTTGTTTCATCTTTCACTTGAATTTCACAATTCTAACTTTCATTGATAAAAAGTTTAGGAACTTTTCCAAAATTATTCCCGTGAAAAAAAAGCTGTCGACGGTGCCAATGGCCAATCGCGTGCCTGGGACTTGTTGTGCGGCCTCTGTGGAACGAGCTGGCCTCCCAGGTCTCCTCAGAGACCTATCACGCCTCTCCGAAGATCAAGACTCCGCAGACTTGGTCTTCATACTAGGGTCTGCGGAGGAAAAAGTCTACGCCCATAAATTAATTTTGTTCGCAAGGTAAGTGCAAAAAGATTTTCCCGTACCGGGAATCGAACCCGAGCCTCCTGGGTGAAAGCCAGGTATCCTAGCCACTAGACCATACGGGAGGTGATGAGACGGTTGAATTTAATGATTATAAAACAGTAACAATTTAATGGTTTCAAGGCTAGATTAGATAAGAACCGTTACAGTGTTACCGGATACTCTTCTTCTAAAAAGATTGGATTATTTATATTACCAGCTTACGTAATGCTGTTGTTGTTCTTAATGATTAATACATTACACACATATACCTACATATTTTTATTTATTAAGTTAATCACTAAATTACCTATACCTACCTACCGACTACTAACTTTGGTTCTGTGAGTATGCACTACTCGTAAAGTCGAGTACGGTGTAACAGTAACAGGGCGCGGCGTAACATATCATTCGTAGCGAGCATGACGACAAAAATCTTTCTCGTTGCTCACGCGTCACGCCTTCTTTCCCGCACTGACTGCAAACACTCGCTCTGTGTTATCATTATCAAGTTATCATATCAGTTACATTACATCACATAACTAGGTACACCGCTCAGTCTATACCGTTGGATAATTGTACAGTTAATGTCCCAAAATGTAGCATATCGTTTCAAATTGCAGCCCTTTCATAACAGCAAGTTGGCTCGCGCTTCAAATGCAAATTAATTATCAGAACAGCCATGTAAAGACATACGTACCAGTTCATTTGATGAGCAGTCACTCCTAAAGGACTTAAATCATTATGATTGCATGCTTCGTTTCGTTAGCTTTCACCGAATTTACAGCTTGGTCTTTAGTCAAACATAGGTGATTATTTTACAGCTAGCGCCATCTACGTGTTTGAGATAAGATATTTTTTATGAACTACTAGACGCTAGATGGCACTGTGCGCGATACGGTTATCATACAATTTTTATTTTTGTTTTTCTGCCATAACTTTTGCTCGCCGCCGCTTTGCTAGCGTTACACAATCAATAATAGTAAATCGACAAATTCAATGTATTTATATGTTGGGGGTTGGATAGGTTATATTGGTTTCAACCCGCGCCCATCGTCGGTCGATCGCGAACTGAGTTAGTTTAGGCAACCGTGACAAATACGTGTTCAATCGCAAGCGCAGCTAAAATAAATACTGCGTGGTGGTTTTACTCGAACATTATGCAAATACTACATAACACTTCTTATTAAGATCAATTTGTTCATCTCTACCACGCTCTACCATTTTTTGCAAACTAACTACCAAAAACGATGAGCACAATATTTCGTATCTTAACTTGTCCGCGCAAAATCGAACTTCAACAAAGGCTTGCATAATGAATTATGTAGGAGCATTCACTACAATGTAGGGAAAAATCTGGTGCCTATTAGCATATAAATAGAGCGGATGTGTCCGTCGCGTCGCGTCGGTCAGTCGGAAGGAGGGCGGGCATCGGGAAGTAGGTACCGACGACTAATAAGTTGTAAGTTATTCTGAAAGTTCGCTAGTTTTGCTGTTTCGGAAACTAGAAGGGGAGAGTTGACGGTAGAGCTTGCTTGGCTAGTAAATAAACGAAACGATATTGGGCATTTTAACATTGTCACCCTACATGGAGACAGTCAAAAGTAGAAGGGGACAGTTGATGGTAGAGCTTGCTTGGCTGTCACCCTACATGGAGACAGTCAAAAGTAGAAGGGGACAGTTGATGGTAGAGCTTGCTTGGCTGTCACCCTACATGGAGACAGTCAAAAGTAGAAGGGGGCAGTTGATGGTAGAGCTTGCTTGGCTGTCACCCTACATGGAGACAGTCAAAAGTAGAAGGGGACAGTTGATGGTAGAGCTTGCTTGGCTGTCACCCTACATGGAGACAGTCAAAAGTAGAAGGGGACAGTTGATGGTAGAGCTTGCTTGGCTGTCACCCTACATGGAGACAGTCAAAAGTAGAAGGGGACAGTTGATGGTAGAGCTTGCTTGGCTGTCACCCTACATGGAGACAGTCAAAAGTAGAAGGGGACAGTTGATGGTAGAGCTTGCTTGGCTGTCACCCTACATGGAGACAGTCAAAAGTAGAAGGGGACAGTTGATGGTAGAGCTTGCTTGGCTGTCACCCTACATGGAGACAGTCAAAAGGCTCATTCAACCACAACTTTCGAAGAAACTTACAATTTTACAAATATGCCTATTGTAATAAATTATATTACAAGTGGATGGATAGATTACAAGTGGATGGATATATTACAAGTGGATGGATAGATTACAAGTGGATGGATAGATTACAACAACATTACAACGTAAAGAGACAATCTTTTCTTTAAATATTTCTTATCAATTTGAATGTAGTTTGTGTAGTAAATATGTACATTATAGCTGCTCTATATGCATGTACCTGTAGAACTATGTAAAGTAAGTAGGTAGATACCTTTAAATACACATAATAAAGTAAGTCTTCCAAATGTCTTGTTACTTACCGAGAGGTGTTTTGTGGTAAGAAGAAAAGCTCAGCGAGGCGACTAACGAAGAAAGGAATAAGTAGGTAGTCCCCACAGAAAGTTGCAAAACTCAGTCTTTGATGTATCGCCCAAGTTTGTAGGCTTTGTATCATTCTCCGCTGGTTTTGGAAGAAACGGCCGGAATTGCGGACATATTTTACCAATAATCCTGTTTGCCAGTGAGGTCAAATATTGCATTGATTTATGTGGCTGGTGGGGAAAGAATTCCAATAGAAATTCCATAAAAATCGGGAGCGAGTTTTATGATCCCATGACGGGGAAAACAATGTAGAACCTACTAGAGTTTCCGTTTTGTCGGTTCATAATTTATCGACTGACTACTGATTAAACATTCGCTTTTCTCGAAATACACACGTGCATACACCCATGTCAGTAACGCAAAGATAATTTATTTATTTGGCACACGAAACAGAATACAATCAAATATTATATAAATAGGAGGACACAATAATAAAAACTAGACTGTATCCCTAAATATGTGTACACAGCATGTTCAAAGAGCAGTTATAGGTACTTATGTAAGCAAATATCTATTGGAAATTGAAATAAGAATAATTAATATTAAAATAAGAAAGCAGCATTATTATCTAAAAATTACAAAAATAAAAATGAATTTGGCAAATTAAAAATAAAAAGAAAATTACAAAAAATTATAACCACTCCTTAATGAGAATGGTTGCAACGTCTTTTTTAAATTTATATAGTCTTTTGTTGAAAATATCAATATTGTCACTATTTTTAACTAAAATATCATAGTACTGGCGACACATTCTGACCACAGGGTTGTAATAGGAAGTATTATTGGTACCTGTAGGGCGAAAGTTTTCTGAAAGGGATAAGAAAATAATAGCAAAGTCGTAGGGCGCGCTTGCATGTGAGAGTGAGAGCACTAGACTAATGATGGCAGAAGCGTAGCCTATCAACCCAGCGGTGGGCAGCCCCGGGCTGAACGCACTACGCTACAACGGAACTGTCCAATTAGAACAAAATCACCAAATAAGCCGCGCGACCTTTTTCGTCATTTGTTCTAATTTGACGGGCAGTGCCGCGGCCGCGCAGGTCCGCTGACGCTTAGTGGAACGATAAGGGGGCAAATCCGCCGCCTTTTAAGGATTTTCTAAGCAATTAACCAAAACCAAACCGAAAAAGATATGACAGCGAGTCGTCTCCAATTTTTGTAACTTTTTCGGGTAGGTAACCTATATATTTATACCGTAGGTATTAGAAACATCAGATTACCTCCGTTACAGCACAAACTGGGCTCAAAATCCTTGTTTTTCCATTTCGCTCCGTGTCGCCGTCGCCCAACTCGCCCAGGTGCACTTGAGCACAGCTGCTCCCGATTCGCTCACGTGATTAATTCGCGAAGTTGCCAACTCGCCGTGATCAATCATCCCCCGCAGGACCAGAGCCAGGGCCGTAGCCAGGACGGGACATACACGGACGATATCAGGCAGAAACCAAACAGATATAAAACCATTCACAGAAATTATTGCTTGTCGTAGTTGTGATAGATATCGCTCCGTCTAAGTAAATTGAAAAAGCCTGTATTATTCCTTTTACAAGTTATTTACAATTTGATGAAAAAAAGAAATATATTGCTTCAAATTAAATCAGTTGCTAAGGACCCTTCTGCGGGTATAGGTCTCCTCATTGTAACCATTTTTTTCTGTCTTCTGCTTTCTTTGTCGATGCTTTTCCCCCTATTTCTACAATCTCGTCTTGCCGTCTTTCTTGTGGCCTTCCTTTTCTCCTCTTTCCATAGGGACCCTGCCAGATAGTGGTCTTGTGAGTTCACCTGGCCTTCATGTGGCCTGCCCGCATCTCCGTTTATGTGTTTGTGCGTGTTGGAGAGCGTCTAGTAGGTAGGTACTTTAGTTTTTTCTCGGACGACAGAGTTCTTTTGTTTTTGTATTAGTTGAAAGGCTCCGTTCCATGGCTCTTTGGCATACATTGATATTGTTTTTTGTTTTGCTATTGAAAATCCAGGTTTGGCATGCACATGTGATGTAAGGCATAGTAGTAAGCATGAGTTCATCACTTTTGCATTTAGTTTTGGTGATAACTTGGATTTCATTATGTCTTTGTAGCTCCAAAACTTAACTAAGTAACCGTCTAGTCTAGGTACTAGCATTATAGTACATAAAGTAGTTAAAAATTTGGTTACACAGCAACCACGGCCAGCAATCACGACAGCAATCCTTGGTGAATAGCAATGAGGCTAGCTAACGAAGAATCGAAAAAGGAAACAGTGATTTGACTTGAGGCCATTTTTGTTAGGTACCTACGTATGACGAGACGTCTGTTGTGTAATGCCGGGTGCCGGGTACAGACCAAGCGAACAAAAGCGAGCGAAGGCTAACGAGTGGGATTCGGCGATCGATGACGAACTCGCTTTCGCTGTTGTGTCCACACGAACACATGAGAAACAGTCGGCGGAGGACAGCCGAAGGCGAACGAAGGCCCTCATTTGGGCTCGCTTCCTTTCGCCATGACGTCCACACTGGTTCAATCGCGTTCGGTGGTTAGCCTTCGCTTGGTCTGTACCTACCCATTACCCGGCATTACATGTGCAGGAAGCGTCGGGCATATTTTCGTCCCTTGGCCCTAGGTTCAACCCTGCCTGCGCCAGCTTCTTATAACAATTTGTATTTTGTTGCCTTTAATTCAGTTTTACGTAATTTTCTTTATAGTTATGGTTTTTGTTTTCATAATTCGTTATTTTCGGAGCTGCTATTCGCGCAGTAAACTTTGACAGTTATCTTTTATGGAAGCCTGTCATAAAATCGACTTGTTTTGAAGGTGGTTGTTATTTTATCGCTCTTCAAAAGAGCTGTAAAGGTTCTCTTTTACTTTTGATGTCAACATTATTTTTTCCATATTATTTTCGTAACGAGGAAGGCTGTGAGGAGCAGCGCCTCTGGCTGGTTTATTTCAGTAGATCAGGTTCTCAGATTAGGTAGGAAGTATTAATTAATCAAATGGAGGATCAACCACAAACTTCGATAGTTGGCAAGCGCTCCGACGTGCCAATTCCTCTGATACTACATCAATCCAAAATTCGTAAATTGCCAACACAAACCGCTGCCTGTCGTGCACCGCGTGGGGCGAGCTGGCTCACTCGACACCTTTGTCTCAGTTATTATTAGGTATATCATCTATGTTATTGTAATCATTGTGTTCCTGGTAACATAGGTATCAAGGCAATGTATAAGAGACACAATGGTACCCATGCAGGGCGGGGCTAGCACAGGCACTAAGAGGGAGGGAGACCGGGATTCTCGAGAGACTTCTCTCTATTTTGTGTCAAACTTATTGGCATGGTCAGTCTACGAATATAAAATCTACCAAAACATATTATGCTGTCCAAATAGATGTTTAGCAGATTTTTCCAGCTGACCAAATACGAATGATGTAAATTACCAATTTTACTTCCATTATAAAGGTATTGCGTAGTTAATGCGTTTACTGTTTCCTATGCTTGTTTGTAATATATTTTAGTGACATATAGCTAATCTACGGTTGTGGAGAAATTTAAATTTTAATGTAGGCACTTAGTAAGAAATGCGACAAAACCGAAATTGAATCGAGTGTTGCAGCTCTTCCCTCTACAATCTGCGTTGCTCCCATCCCGGGATAATTTGGGACTTAATTACAGCAGCGGATCATGCTGGCGGGTGCCGGGGGTGGAGGGGGGTGATTGATGACTCGGTGACGAGCGGCCGCGATTTATAGCTGTACGGTATTATGGGTAGTTAGTGGCGATCTGCGGTGAGTCTTGTAGCTATGTGCAGCCTTGATTAACAAGCTGGAGTACAGGCCTTACTGACCATTACCTATATCCATCCAGCACATCCGTGTGCTGAGTGGACGCAGGAATACGGCACTTGCGCTCTGGAATGACATGCGTTCTATCACCTGATAGGCTGCAATACTCAACATTCAACATTTTGGCGGGCTACTCCCCGAAAATTTAATTTTGAAGAACTTGACATATAATTTATATCCTGTTAATGTAAAGTTTGTTGTTTGTGTCAATCAATCTTAAATTGAATTGAATCTGCAATTTCTTGTATAACATAACTGTACGGGTAACTGCGAAGTTAATACAACACTTCAAACAACCGACGCGTGAGTTTGACTTGTAAACAACATCATTAAGAATTTAAACTTATTCCTTACATGTCACATCAGAATACACGCAGCTCAGACAATAATTACTCGTTTGCAAACGTGTACGAGGCAGCGGAGTCGGCGGCGACGACGGCGGCGACGGCGACCGACGGCGGCGCGGCGGCGGCGGCGGCGACCGACGGCGGCGCGACGGCGGCGCCGGTAGAAGTGTGAGGAATAAATGGAAAAAGTTAGGCGCGAGGATAAACAATGCGCGGGACCTGGGCGCGGCGCGGGTCACCGCGGGTGCGGCAATTCGACCATTTTAGAATGTTTATGCGGGGTGGCTAGAACTTCTGTAAAAATACTTGCTAGTACAAACTTATGAACAAAAGTTAGCGAAAACTGGTTGCAAGTATTTAATTTTGAATGAGAGCGAATAGTTTTAAGGATTTACATATAACTCTTGACTTTTATAACAATACCAAATGAAAAGCGTGTCGAGCAACGAGTTCGAAACTCGAACAGTTTAACAACGGCTGCCACCAGGGGCGGCTTTACCTATAGTACAGGCGGTGCAGCGCACCCGGGGCGCCAGGTGTAAGGGCGCCTAGAGCCGCTCGCGACATGTAAAGCCTCCGCTGTAACGCTCCGCACGGAACGGGCGCTCGGGGCGGCGCGGCGGCGACGGCGCTGGCGCACCGCACCCAGCGAGTAGAAAAACGGAGTGGGTGCGTAGCGGGGTTCTATGAAAATGTTTTACGGTTGACGCTTTGATTATTGACCGGTAAATAATCGGCGGGTTGACGCCGCACGCGCAGCAAGGCAAGCCGCGCCACTAGCGGCTCTTTTATCATAGATACCTACACGGTACACAATAACTTTTGTTTCAAAATGAAAACCGCCTTAAAACGGGTAATTAAAGTTTACTCATAACTAATTTATTTATTTATTTATTTGGCACACAAAACGGAACACAATCAAAACATTAAATATAAGAAAGACACAGTATTAGGATCTAGATTGTATCCCTAAGTATGCGTACACAGCATGATTTACACAGAACAGTTCTGTGTAAACAGTTTATAGAAATGAATATTATGGAGCATGCATTAAAATTAAATAATAAGTAAAACAATAAATGAATAGATACTGTTTGAGAATTACCTACCTACCTAGCTATACCTATGAAGAAAATTTAAGAATTACATAATATTGAAATTACGAAAAATTAAGAATTTGACAGAAACTAACTCTTTCTTCTATCTTTATATTTTTTCACATATTGATATAATCCTAAAAGTTCAAATCAACTGAACATTTTGGAAGGAAGACTCGTTGCTCATGAAAAGTTAGATTTGCTGAAACTTGCCGTAGATAAGATGAAACATGCATCTCTGGTAGATAACAACACTTCCCATGGTAAAAAGCAAGTAGCTCTGTGACGGTGTATTGCGTATTGTTGTGGATGCAAATTGGTCGCTGCCCGGCGACAGACGTCGGCGACAGACTGTTGGCTGCGACACGGCTCTTATTAGCGGCGTCTTACTCCCTGCACCTTACACCCCGGTGTGAAATGATTGCTGGTGGCGGTGACGAGGGCACGAGGAGTCGTTCCTTAGCGATATTACTAAAGCTGTAGAAAATATTGTGCCATAAATTCATATTTATAATTATAATAGAAAAGCAGTAGATGGGATCATGACTCGCATAACGATCTACTTTTTGTTTGAGTGATAAGGTGAGTACCTACATATCTATATTATTGTAAATGAAGGTGCCTAGTACCTGATAAAATAGGGAAACTCGTCGAATTATAAGTAGTACTAACGGAATACAGACTCCTAAAAAATTATTCCTATAAATATATAAAATTATTAAAATATAATTCGACAGTTTACGGAACCTATATTTTTTGGCGCTCATTTCAGTAAAAGAAAAGAATAAAAAAAAATAAAAAGGTAACTATTTATTAAATGAAAGCCATCAATCCCACATTCCGGTGATGGTTGTAGATGACTGGCTCCAGGAACACGAGCACCAAGTGGTTGTAGATGACTGGCTCCAGGAACACGAGCACCAAGTGGTTGTAGATGACTGGCTCCAGGAACACGAGCACCAAGTGGTTGTAGATGACTGGCTCCAGGAACACGAGCACCAAGTGGTTGTAGATGACTGGCTCCAGGAACACGAGCACCAAGTGGTTGTAGATGACTGGCTCCAGGAACACGAGCACCAAGTGGTTGTAGATGACTGGCTCCAGGAACACGAGCACCAAGTGGTTGTAGATGACTGGCTCCAGGAACACGAGCACCAAGTGGTTGTAGATGACTGGCTCCAGGAACACGAGCACCAAGTGGAAGTCTGCTCTATTTCATTAGTCTTTTCAGTTCAAACTCCACAAGATAATTATCAACGGCTGATGCATATCCGGAAGCCGTAATTCAAGCTGTGACTTGCGTGTGCTGAATTACAGGGTTCAAGCGTGCTCTGGATAGCGAAAACATCAAATAACGGACGTAACGACTCTGTAACGAATACAAAATCTATGTTTCTACTTGTTTTCTACGGTTCTGACATCTTTAGAAACACGTAACTTGTTTCTACCCGCAAACGAGTGTGGATTTCAAATTAGAATGTTGGTAGTATCGCGTGCTAATCGCACTGCAGTTGGCATTACTGGAGAATTGCCTAATGAGAATGCTGGAATTCATTGAAGCCTGCTTTGCACTTTTGAATTAAGTATGTGACCCAAAGCTAACGGAAAATAACGAAGAAATGAAATAAGTTCCCAAAAATTATCGGTTTCGGCGGGATAATTTCTTGGGAACTTATTTCATTTCTTAGAGATACCCAGAGTGCGGGTTAGCACTATAACAAAAAACCTTGGAAAATAACGATTTAAAATTTCGCCTAGTGATTTGATTGTTCCTAGTAGTATTTTTGTACCACTAAGTTGTACAAAAAAAAGAGTTGGCCGGGAAAAATTTCGCTCTTTTTTAGGCATACCTATTATACCATGGGCCTCATCCTTTAATGACATACAGGAATGCAGGATGCGCGGCGCGAGAGCTTCCCCGACGATCCATAACAACGTTAGCTTATTACCCAATCCATCTTACACACACGAGACCACAGTTTCTCTACTTTATACGTACAAGTACGTAAAGTAGGTCGGTTGATTGATGACGTCACCGCAGGCGATGTCGCCGGCGCATGCATTATCGCGATTAATGACGCGCGGGTGCTGTTGACACTAACACTGACAAGCGATTCATCAAGGTTTTGCTGTACAACAATGATTTTGGAGTGTAGGTACAATGCCGATACTCATGTTGGGAGATGGTTCAAAAGAGTTCAACCAACGGATACAATGTCAATTGGATAGAAATAAGCTCAGGTAGAGAGTGAAGCTCCGAGAAATTAGAGATAAACTTAAGTATACAGAGTCTTGCATCTCGACTAGTGATAAAGTTATAAAACACGCTCAAAAGTATTAAGTTACTGTACTTCTGGTCTGACACTGAAACTATTCCCAACTGTGAAGTGGTGTTACTGTACTTCTGGTCTGACACTGAAACTATTCCCAACTGTGAAGTGGTGTTACTGTACTTCTGGTCTGACACTGAAACTATTCCCAACTGTGAAGTGGTGTTACTGTACTTCTGGTCTGACACTGAAACTATTCCCAACTGTGAAGTGGTGTTTGTTACTGTACTTCTGGTCTGACACTGAAACTATTCCCAACTGTGAAGTGGTGTTTGTTACTGTACTTCTGGTCTGACACTGAAACTATTCCCAACTGTGAAGTGGTGTTTGTTACTGTACTTCTGGTCTGACACTGAAACTATTCCCAACTGTGAAGTGGTGTTTGTTACTGTACTTCTGGACTGACACTGAAACTATTCCCAACTGTGAAGTGGTGTTTGTTACTGTACTTCTGGTCTGACACTGAAACTATTCCCAACTGTGAAGTGGTGTTTGTTACTGTACTTCTGGTCTGACACTGAAACTATTCCCAACTGTGAAGTGGTGTTACTGTACTTCTGGTCTGACACTGAAACTATTCCCAACTGTGAAGTGGTGTTACTGTACTTCTGGTCTGACACTGAAACTATTCCCAACTGTGAAGTGGTGTTTGTTACTGTACTTCTGGTCTGACACTGAAACTATTCCCAACTGTGAAGTGGTGTTTGTTATGTACTTCTGGTCTGACACTGAAACTATTCCCAACTGTGAAGTGGTGTTTGTTACTGTACTTCTGGTCTGACACTGAAACTATTCCCAACTGTGAAGTGGTATTACTGTACTTCTGGTCTGACACTGAAACGGTGAGCTTCATTAATGTAATGATATATGTATGTATACTGATAGTTCACTCGACCTCATTAAATATTATAATGGTGAAATATTCTAGAGCCTTTTTTTAAAACGATTCGATTATTATTAGGAGCCGAAATTTGATTTTAATTTGGTTTGTTTAAAGTGCCTCATTTATTTGAAAACTGCAGTAGGTAACCGCAACAAGGAAAACTAATGGAAAGCTAATAGTAAATACAAACAAGAATGTGACAGAGCGGGGCGCCGCTGCCATACGAAAAAAAATACAAATATTTACCTCCTACTATGTTAACAACACTAGAACCATAAAAATGTAGTAAAGTCATCATCACCGTGACGTACCGTGTATTTGTGTGTGTTGTTTGGTCGCTTGTGTGACTAAGGTAAGTAAAGTAATTATAGAAATTACTTTACTTACCAAACCACATCAGCAAATTATACCTACTTATCAGGAAATTCACTGCTCTCTGTATCTGTATGATAGTCAAAGAACTATCCCTAGAAACACGCGCAGATACTGTAATAAGTACCTACCGAGTCACATGTGGGTAGGTGCAGGTAGGTTATAATTATAACATAACTGTACAACTACGGAGTGCTCGATGTTTCCATAATGTGGAACTTGCCATTTCATTTCATTATTAGCTGTCATAGAAATACAATGGAATCTTTAGTTGAAGCTTAACGTTGTGGTAGGTACGGAGCATAGAGCTATAATAATAATAATTTATTTATTTATTTAGATAATTAAAATATATACGCTATATGCCTCGCTGCTGACTACCCGCCGCATTACCTAATGAACTCACGTTCATTAGCCAGCGAACATGGCATCTCTGATCGCTCTGTAATCCATCACCGTGTCATTTAATAATAATCTAATGGAATCAATCTAGCGCTTATGACACCACTAATAATAATAATAATAATAAACCTTTCTTTATTCCAACAACCTTACTTAATAACATGTTCTTATAAAACTACGTTTATAAATTTAATTATGTTATTGGAACCCCACTCTGGGTATAGGCCTCCTCCAGCTTACTCCATGTTTCCCTATTCCTTGCTTTCCTTCTCCATTCTTTTCCTGTCGCTGTTATTATTTCGTCGATCCATCTGTTCCTTGGACGTCCTCTTCTTCTTTTGCCTATTGGTCCTTTCCATGTTGTTGTTTCTAATGTCCATCTTTGGTCTGTGTACCTCGCTAGGTGACCTGCCCAGCGCCACTTTTGTGCTAGAGCGTATTTGAGAGCATCAATTAACTTTGTCTTCTTTCTTATGTGTTCGCTTCTTACCTTTTGAATTTTTCTTATTCTCATTATACTTCTTTCCATCGCTTTTTGGCAGGTGGCTAGTTTTGTTTTTATTTTGGTGTTGTATGTCCATGTTTGGCAACCGTATGTGAGAGTCGGTAAGATACAGGTGTCTATTACAGTCTTTTTCAGATAAAGGGGGAAAGATCCTTTTAGAATTTCTTTTAGACTCCAGAACTTTTTCCAACTTATATTTACCCGACGTTCGACTTCTTCTTCTACGGTGTTGTCTCTAAAAGATATTAGTTTACCGAGATATATGTACTTGTTTACATACTCCAACGGTTTGCCATATAAAGTAATTTGTTTAGTATCGCTGTTTGTCATTATTTTAGTTTTATCTTGGTTCATCTTGAGTCCGACTTTTTCACTTTCCACACTTAAAGAGTTTATCATTTTTTCTAGGTTTTGGCTTGTTTCAGAGAAGAGGACGATGTCATCAGCAAATTTTAGATGTGTAAGTCGCTTCCCGTTTACATTGATGCCGTTTGACACCCAGTGTAGATTATCGAAGATGAGCTGTAGTACTGCTATAAATAGTTTCGGTGACAGAGGATCACCCTGTCTCACTCCTCGGCATATTGGTATGTTGGCTCCTCTTTGTTCTAATTTGACTCTACTAGTACTTCCATTATAGATGTTTTTCAATACCTTTATGTATTTGACACCACTACCTAAGGATAATTTAGGTACCTACCTAGATACATTGACTATATAGGTATGTTATAATAATAAATTAGAAAAGACGTGAGTAGGTACTTTACTGGATGACATATAGGTAGGACTCTATCGCCAGGGTCACTTGTCACTCCTTATCCAATAAATCAACTCCAGCTAGGGCTCACTATTTCAAACAAAAAAAGGTAGGTAAGTAAAAGGTAAATTCCATGATACAAACAACAACAATAACTTTTCTGTAGCTAGACTGAAACAAAACTAGCAGGAACTTGTCCAAGTCACTCGCCAGGGAGCGCTGCTCGAAACTTGCGCATAACTTATAACTTCCCGATAAGTTTTTACAAGAAGCTTTCAAATTCCTCGAATTGTTGGTTTTTAATTACCTACCGCCGTCATCTCCACTCTCCGACGGGTAGCGTGGTAGCTATTTCGCTTGGCAAATTTGTTAATCACTGTAATTTTGTAAAAGGTACGTTTTTATTGGCAAAACTAGTAGATGGTTTAAGAACCATGGCACCATGTACCTAGGTAGTAATTTCTTATTTCAGATGCAAAAGCTTTCAAAACACGAAGCGTGGCGAAATATGCCGCATCCCTGGATGTTCAGTAACGCCATCTGCCGGCGGGCAGCCGGTACCAATCCGCATGCCTCACGTGCAGCCAGAGACATTTCGCCGATTCATACAATACGTGTATACCGGAAAGGTACCAAATCTGTATTTTGTTTTTATGAGTGCGAGTTTTAGTACTTGTTTTTTTCAATTATATGTTTATCTTTGACAAACATATAATTGAAAAATCTACATAGTAACAAGGCGATTGCATAATTTGATAGCCCCTTCTATCGTTGAGTAGAATAATTTTTTGATTGGTATAATAATTTCTAAATGTTGCAAATGCCATTATTATACACACGAATCCAATAGCAATTTATTTATTATGTTTTATCTAGCTCTTGCTCCAAGACTCAGGTGTGTTTGAAATGATGACGCTCGCAGCGGACCTCGGCGTAGAAGATCTGCGAGCTGCTTGTGAAGACCACGTTACCTCCACCTTGAGCGTGGAAAGCGCGTGCACTTTACTTGCAGCAGCAATGGAAATTCAAGATAGACCAGGTACGGAATATCTAATATAATTTCAACACTTTTCATAGCTGCGATGGTGGTGTAATGGTCAGCATAGTTGCCTTCCAAGCAGTTGATCCGGGTTCGATTCCCGGCCATCGCACATTTTGCCACTTTAAGTACATTCAAGTAGAGTAAGTTAGCCATTGTCAAGTTAATCTTTTGCTGACCCATAAATAACATATAAAATAATATGTAGCTTTTTTAAATACGTTATTTTATTAGTCCCTATGAAAATAATATTATGGCAGCATCTTCTTTAATTCATGCAATAAATCTTTTCGATTTTAGGTCTAAAATAAGAACAAAAAAGAAATTTGATGTTGCCGAGGGGTTGACGACAATGGTTTTGTTTTTTGTCTGCACGGAAAACACTGAAAAGTACGGAAATTACATCACTATCACTGTCATGGCGTAGTCGGCGTATGACAGTGACGTATTTAGCGTACGTCACAATCAATTTTATTCCATTCCATTCATTCATCATCAATCACTCTTCACTCACTACATTTTCAACAAAACAAGCCTAACAGTGCTGCCAGACCGTGGGCAATTGCCCACGCCATGGGCAATTTTAGGATTTTTGCTGAAAGATGGGCAAAAGGGCGGAAAGGTCTTGGAACCGGTATAATATGGGCAATAACGTTAGGTTAAATAAATGAACAAACTTAATTTTATTTCTCTAGTAAAATTAAATAACATCGCTAAAACTTTATCAGATGGTACTCTGAATGAAACATCTTATAATGTACGTTAGGTAACTATTAAAAAGACAAGTATAAATCTCTTGAGATATTGGTCACGTACTTTACGTAACATAAAATAAAAAAATCATATGGCATAGTTATTGCATTTATATAAATAGATTTGTTTTCGTTTGAAATAATATTGTAGGTTAGGTTGCAATATTTTCGGTGATAGATAGCTATTATAATATAACTGAGTTCAAATAGCATATAAAAGGTTTCCCTTATGCATGTTATGTAGTGAATAAATCGAAAACGCACTTTTTCAGTAACAAATCATATTTCAACTTATTTTGCTCCATTCGTAGTACTCGTAGAGCGCCAGCGCACCGCGTTTGTGTCGCACCGTTCGCGCCGCTGTTCCGGTTCACAACTCACTTTACGTTAGAGTTGTCAAATGCTAATGCTACAGACAAAATTTATTTTATGGGCAGGAGTTAGTAAAAATTAAGATAGTTCTAGGTATAAAGGGTGTCAAGGTTCAGCAGATTCCCCTACACGTCGTCGTTGTTGTTTTAACGTATATATGGGCGATTTATTGTTAGAAAGGGCAATTTTAACAAACTGTGTGGGCAAGAGTTCTGATCGGGTCTGGCAACACTGAAGCCAAAGTCATTCATTCGTTGTCAAATCGATCGGTCGGTCGGTTTATCGGTTTTGGCGGCGTCTGTTTTCGTGAATTCAGTTTGTGATAAATAATTTACAATGGCGTACAAAGGACCCCCGAAACTACAAAAGGTGATGGTACAACCCATCAACCTTATCTTCCGTTTCCTACAAAACCGAAGCAGAGTCCAAATCTGGCTGTACGAGAACGTGAACCTGAGGCTCGAGGGACACATTGTCGGCTTCGACGAATACATGAACATTGTGCTGGACGAGGCGGAGGAATATCACGTCAAGACGAAGAACCGCCGGCAAATAGGACGAATCATGATGAAAGGAGATAATATAACGCTCATACAAAACGTTAACCCGGGCGCGACAACAGTGTAAAGTTAGGTTATAATTTCTTCATAATTTGTAAGCTCATCTTCATTCCTAGTGATAAGTGGTCAAAACCCAGTGTTGGTGTTCTTATTACAAGTACTAAAACTCGTATTAAGAAAACTTGCTCAGTTATAGATTTATGCTTCAGTGACGTTTATGCCAAATAAAAGCGTTACTCAAGCATTGATTCATGACTGGGTAAGCTTTCATTATGGGCCTAAGTGCTTGAGTAACTTTTGAACTGAAGCATAGTAAAGGCCACAAATAAATGTAAGATTTCAAATGACTGCAGTTTTATTTATCCTCCAAATCGTCTGTTAGCTAGCTAGGGTATTACATTGTATTTAAATCTCATCTGTGGAAAATGTAGGTTCCCAGTAGTTATTGTATACTTACTGATGCCATGCAGCGAATTCGGTCAGATCATTTAAAAAGTAAAATTAGATTAGCTATATAAAATAATTGTTAAAATGCTGAAGTTCACACGCTGTATTTGGTCAGCAACGCTAGGCTCATACAGTGTCTTAGAGAAACTGAAATTCTTATGTCATGCAATTTGTAACATAATTATAGTAATGGGAATTCTGAGTAACAAACAACTTGTTGAGTGAGACAATACAACTTGGTGACGCAGGTATGTACCTTGTATCCTAAATTCTGACCTTAATAGAGATCTCTCAGACACAGCAATAGCAAAGGTATTTCTCTGTTTCAGGGGGAAAGAGTGCGTCCTCGTTCATGGAGCGCTGCATCACCTTCATCGGAGACAATGCGGCCGACTGCGTGAAGACAAATGCCTTCTTGAACTTGCCCAAGGAGGCTCTGATCAAGCTTATTTCCTCTGACTTTGTACGTACCTACCTGCCTCCATATTACAAGATAAAGATTATTTATTTTCAAAATTTTGGAGAAATTTACAGCTAGGTTTACAAATAATCAAATGAAAATATAGAACATGCCTGGATAGACCAGTACATGTTTGTTGACGGCTAATTACAAGTTTCCGCAGATTGACTTGAAAACTATGATATAGAGTAGGTAAGTTGACGACTAACTAACATAACTTAACTAACTAAATAACATTAACTTAGTTAATACTAAAAATACTAAAAAACACATCGAGTAACATTTAAATCTTAATCTAATCTAGTTAAGCTTACACTTTAAAAAATAGATCACTAGGTAAGCGTCTAAGCTTACTTGTACTGGTGTTAAATAAGTCTACCTCACTGTTTCCATTTACTAAGGAATTAAACGAGCAAGAAGCTCTGTAAAGAAAAGCGTTCTGCCTATAATTGGTCCTAACTATATATTATTGTTGAAACTGTGTGTGTGATGTGAACAATAGTCGGCCCAATAACAATTGCTCTCAAACATTTTAAACTTGCATAGCATATAAGCAGACCGCGCCAACATACCTATAGCGCCATCCGCGTCCAGGACAACCACGCGCGGCAAGGCTGCCTTTCTACTGCAGCACGTCAGGGATGTTGGCGGCTTTTATGTACTATTTAATTAACAGTATGTTTGTTTTTCCAGCTAAGTCTAGAAGAGGAGGAAGTATGGCGCTGCGCATTGGCGTGGGCCAAGCAACGCGCCGGCGTGACGCAGCCCTGCGCGCACTGGACCGAGGAGGAGCGCGCCCGGGTCTGCACGCACCTCGCGCCGCTCATGCACCATGTGCGACTGCTGCTCATAGGTAGGCAATGTACCAGTACTAAGAGGCAGTTCTGCGCCGGCGTGACGCAGCCCTGCGCGCACTGGACCGAGGGGGAGCGCGCCCGGGTCTGCACGCACCTCGCGCCGCTCATGCACCATGTGCGACTGCTGCTCATAGGTAGGCAATGTACCAGTACTAAGAGGCAGTTCTGCGCCGGCGTGACGCAGCCCTGCGCGCACTGGACCGAGGGGGAGCGCGCCCGGGTCTGCACGCACCTCGCGCCGCTCATGCACCATGTGCGACTGCTGCTCATAGGTAGGCAATGTACCAGTACTAAGAGGCAGTTCGGCGCCGGCGTGACGCAGCCCTGCGCGCACTGGACCGAGGGGGAGCGTGTTGTGCCTGACGCCTCATTATTTTTGTTGTTTTGCAGACAGCGCAGTATTCGCTGAAGAGGTGGAGCCGACGGGCGCGGTGCCCATGGAGCTGTCACTGGAGCGCTACCGCCGCGCCGCGCTGCACTCCGCGCCGCCGCACGTCGACAAGCGGACTCAGCCACGGTAACTGTCAGCCTGCACTTGTTTATTCTCTTCTATCTAGCCTTCGTCGCCTTACTAATTACTATTAATAAACTCCCAGAGTAATCAGACAGAGATAATTTCTTTTGCTCTTCGTGTCCTTGAGACTTCTGAGGCCTATTATAGCATGGCACTACGATTCTGTATCTGGCATAGCATAGTAGGTACGTAGGTACTAGCATTAAACAAGGTCAAAGAGTTTCACCTATCTCTGGTAGGTAAATGCGATGAAAATACACCTTGTAATTTCCCGAATGCTGCTCGTTCGAGCTGGTCGTAGTCCACTGCTGGACTTAGGCCTCCCCCATAATGAGCGCCATAGCGCCCTGTCTTCGACGTGCCGCATCCAGCATCTGCCAGCAGTCTTTCGCAAATCGTCGTCGTCCCAACACGTTTACCCAAGCGGTTGTCGGTTCTACTCGCGATATGGCCAGCCCACTGCCACTTCAGCTTGCTAATCCTTTGAGCTATGTCGACAACCTTGGTTCTCTGTCGGATGTATTCGTTACGAATCCTATCCTCCGAGCATAGTTGTTGTATATGAAGAGGAAGACCAACACCTTGGTGCGGGTAGAGCGGTTGGAGATGCGTCATAATGATTTTAAATCATTTGTAGTGCGTATTCCAACGGAGAATATTTTGACCTTCAATAAGGAAGAATTCTGGCCGAAGAATGTGCTGTTCCGGCGTTTTCGCGGACGATTACCGGTCGCAGCATTTATTTATTTATGTTATATGGGCTGTAGTTTTTAAGTATTTTACATCCTGTAGGTAATAGACTCACGTTGCCTGAAATAAATGTTTTATTATTATTATTAAAACTATGTCATCAGTGTACGGTGAAACCGCACTATTCTCTCGCGTCAGCATTGTTACCTCACTGTAGCGATCAACGCGCGCGCTCTCATCAGTTCATGTTAGCCTCTCAGACCGGGCGCGTGTCGCATTATCATTATTAGCTCGTAGAGTTTCGGAATAAAATCCTTATTATATGAAACAACAACATCTTATCATTTTAAGGGGTGTAAGACCTTGCAATCAGCGAATCGCAGGTGTGAGATGTAATCGCCATTTATGTTGATGCCCTTACCTTTCCAGTCCAGTGACTTATACACATTTCCAACGCGGCGCTTGTGAACAGTTTCGGGGATATAACTGACACTAACATGTCTCACTCTGCGCTGTTGGATAGGTTTAGACTGCTGGCCCTGTACTTGGACACTCATGGTGGCGGCATCATGAAGACGTCTCAGGATCTCGATATAACGATAGTCTACTTGGCATCGCTGTAAGGACTCCAATATAATATGATCTATATATGTATGATGTGGTTGTATAGGTAACGGAGGTGAGTGGTGCAATGCTTGTGTTTCAGCCTGGCCGTGAACATGTTCGCGGGCTCCGTGATCCTGCAGCAGGACAGAAGCCAGTTCCAGTCCGTCATCAACAACTGGTACATTCATGCTGTGACTGCCCGAACACATAGAATACTTCACTTGTTTGTGCCCGCGGTTTCGCACGCCTAGTTTAAAGTTATTCTATCCCATAGGAACTGATTTATGGGATAAAAAGTAGCCCTTATTTTATTCCACGCCTAAAACTACCTGTATGCGAAATTTCAGCCCGATCCGTTCAGTAGTTTTGTCGTGAAGAGGTAACAAACATCCATCCGAACATCTAAACACATTTACATTATATTAGTGTGATCTTAAGTAGGTACTGAATTGGCTTGAAGTTGGCTGACCGCACATTGGCTAACATAGCTCGGGCAACTGCTAGTTTCTGGGCAGCAGGAACTGTCCCGCAGCTTGGAAACTGAAATTCATTGTAAAATAGTTGCGTTACCGTTCTGTAGCGTAAGCTACGCTAGAGCGCCAGCATACGCGCACTCGCTTATGCTAGCACTCTATCCTCCGTAAGCTACGCTAGAGCGCCAGCATACGCGCACTCGCTTATGCTAGCACTCTATCCTCCGTAAGCTACGCTAGAGCGCCAGCATACGCGCACTCGCTTATGCTAGCACTCTATCCTCCGTAAGCTACGCTAGAGCGCCAGCATACGCGCACTCGCTTATGCTAGCACTCTATCCTCCGTAAGCTACGCTAGAGCGCCAGCATACGCGCACTCGCTTATGCTAGCACTCTATCCTCCGTAAGCTACGCTAGAGCGCCAGCATACGCGCACTCGCTTATGCTAGCACTCTATCCTCCGTAAGCTACGCTAGAGCGCCAGCATACGCGCACTCGCTTATGCTAGCACTCTATCCTCCGTAAGCTACGCTAGAGCGCCAGCATACGCGCACTCGCTTATGCTAGCACTCTATCCTCCGTAAGCTACGCTAGAGCGCCAGCATACGCGCACTCGCTTATGCTAGCACTCTATCCTCCGTAAGCTACGCTAGAGCGCCAGCATACGCGCACTCGCTTATGCTAGCACTCTATCCTCCGTAAGCTACGCTAGAGCGCCAGCATACGCGCACTCGCTTATGCTAGCACTCTATCCTCCGTAAGCTACGCTAGAGCGCCAGCATACGCGCACTCGCTTATGCTAGCACTCTATCCTCCGTAAGCTACGCTAGAGCGCCAGCATACGCGCACTCGCTTATGCTAGCACTCTATCCTCCGTAAGCTACGCTAGAGCGCCAGCATACGCGCACTCGCTTATGCTAGCACTCTATCCTCCGTAAGCTACGCTAGAGCGCCAGCATACGCGCACTCGCTTATGCTAGCACTCTATCCTCCGTAAGCTACGCTAGAGCGCCAGCATACGCGCACTCGCTTATGCTAGCACTCTATCCTCCGTAAGCTACGCTAGAGCGCCAGCATACGCGCACTCGCTTATGCTAGCACTCTATCCTCCGTAAGCTACGCTAGAGCGCCAGCATACGCGCACTCGCTTATGCTAGCACTCTATCCTCCGTAAGCTACGCTAGAGCGCCAGCATACGCGCACTCGCTTATGCTAGCACTCTATCCTCCGTAAGCTACGCTAGAGCGCCAGCATACGCGCACTCGCTTATGCTAGCACTCTATCCTCCGTAAGCTACGCTAGAGCGCCAGCATACGCGCACTCGCTTATGCTAGCACTCTATCCTCCGTAAGCTACGCTAGAGCGCCAGCATACGCGCACTCGCTTATGCTAGCACTCTATCCTCCGTAAGCTACGCTAGAGCGCCAGCATACGCGCACTCGCTTATGCTAGCACTCTATCCTCCGTAAGCTACGCTAGAGCGCCAGCATACGCGCACTCGCTTATGCTAGCACTCTATCCTCCGTTGGCCCCTAAGGTGCTTATTTAGAAGTAAGTTTAACAAAATTAAATATATTCTATTTCAAATTCATACATTATAATAATATCCATAAAATTAAATATATAGAAGCCAGAATGAGTAGATCGGTCTTTATATTATTTCCAATATACATCATCGTGACATTACGGTTTGTCAGTAGCAAATTGATTAAGGATGCTACCTGAGACTCATTTTCATCTGATTTATTTATTAAGAATAAATTTACAATTGTGTTTGAATTTTGTACACAGCATACACATACATTTAGCTGGCTTTAGGTTCTTTATAGCCTGGTAGATTTCTGAAGTTAGAAATGGCATTGCCTGTGATTCCTGCTGGTATGGTTAACTCTCAATTATGTTTTCTATTCCATCAAGGTAATTGTCTCCATAGAGGTTTGGTAGAAATCAGTTGCTATGGACAGAATTTCTTCTCGGTTTGTAGTGATTTTATTAGATTTTTTTTGTAATAATGATGGTATCCATTCTTTCGATGATCTTAATCTGTTTTGACCTCTTTGATTTTATTTCTTCTTCTATAATTTGAACCATCCTTAGATGGAGTTAAAAAAGGGAGATTAGGTGCGAAGGTAAGCGATTACAGGTATCTTCGACTCTCAATGGAATAATAGCACGGTATTTTAGATATAATATGGCGTGGGTTGTATGACTAGCTAATTTGGGCTATGACTGGCAATGTGCGCTCAGCCTCAACACCTCGCGAGTGGTATAAACTGGACGATCGCAGCTTTAACGATAACATTCCCCAACTTTACAAGGAATATACTTAATAATAAGTTAGACCCAGTAAGTTTTTATTTAATATAAACTTACTAGGTCTAACTTACTGTTGTTTCCAAAAAAAAATAAAAAAAATAGTTTAACCGTCTTCTCATAAGTACTTATGTATCCTAAATTATCCTGCGAAGTAAGGCCCTGGTGACCCGTACCACAGGTTTTCGAACCTCTCACGGGCACCAGTCTCTTGCAAAACAAGATAAATAGCATTATATTAAACTTAAGCCAAAAATTGTAAACAATTATCTTTTGCAAGAGAAAATAAATATAATATTCATTCATTCATTCCTTGTAAAGTTGTTGCTAAGCTCTATCGACAAGCTAACGTGAGTACTATATGTATTTGTTCAAGGTGCGGAACCCCGAAGCAGTCGTGGCGGCTGGTGTTCCGTGCCTCCACGCACGGCTACTCAGCGCAGGCCTTCCACACGCACTGCGACAACGTCGCGCCCGTGCTCGTCCTCGTGCAGGTAAGCCTTCCACACGCACTGCGACAACGTCGCGCCCGTGCTCGTCCTCGTGCAGGTAAGCCTTCAACACGCACTGTGACAACGTCGTGCCCGTGCTCATCCTCGTGCAGGTAAGCCTTCCACACGCACTGTGACAACGTCGCGCCCGTGCTCGTCCTCGTGCAGGTAAGCCTTCCACACGCACTGTGACAACGTCGTGCCCGTGCTCGTCCTCGTGCAGGTAAGCCTTCCACACGCACTGTGACAACGTCGTGCCCGTGCTCATCCTCGTGCAGGTAAGCCTTCCACACGCACTGTGACAACGTCGCGCCCGTGCTCGTCCTCGTGCAGGTAAGCCTTCCACACGCAGCTTAGTATATGATAGAAAACAAATAAAAAATATACGCAATGCTTTGCTTAGTATAGCGCAAACTCGCTCTCTCCGTTAGTTTGTCGCAGCGACTAGATCAAAAACTCACTCAGCACTCATAAGTTGTCTGGAGTCGGATCGTAGCCCGGCAACAAAGGTTTCCGACCGAGGCACGGCGGAGTTTCTGGCTCGCACTCTAAGGTCAACACTCGCTTCGCGGCACGCCATGCGCCAACTGGCTGCTTCTTGTAATTAGGTCTACTCACATCTCGCTTATCGTCGGCGGTGAGAACACAAACCGGTGAGATTGTAAGACGAACTTCATTCATCTAATTGACAAGTGAAATGCACGAGGCTGCGCGAGAGTGGTACTCGTTCAATGTAAAATGAAGCACCTAGTGATTGTTTCCTCCAGCTGTCCCGGGGCTCCGTGGTGGGCGGTTACTCGGAGACGGCGTGGAGCGCGGGGGCGGCGGGCGCGGGCGGGGGCTACTCCCCCGCCGAGCGCGCCTTCCTCTTCTCCCTGCAGGACGCGCCCGCCATGCACCCGCTCATCAAGAAACCCTTCGCGCTCTGCTACCATGCCGAGTGAGTCATACGCTTTTTGACAACTTCATATCTTTATTCATAGTGCTATGGCGCTCATTAGGGGAGGCCTATGTCCAGCAGTGGACTGATATAGGCTGATGATGATGATGATTCATAGTGCTGCAAGGCTCGTTGTGGAGCGAGGATCTGGTGCGGGTCGCGGCTGTATGCGGACTGCACTGCACATAGTGATCTATGAGAAGGCCTATGTCCAACATCGGATTTCTTTCGAGCGAAATGATGATAAGCAATGATTCAAGAACATGTACCTAGAGCCATTCCCTGTCTTGGCCATTACAACGTACAGTCACTATGTGACACATTTGGACATGGCGCACATGTGTGGTGTGTACACTAACTTTATAAATGTGTGTATTGTCTAATAAACTATTTCATATTTAATTAATCTGCTGCGTCGCGCCACCGTTTAGTCCAGTCTTGCGTCTGATCAAGACGGCGCGTTGCTTACACCGGCGACTCTGGACTAGACGCTGCCGCCCGCTGCCATCTCACCGTCTCCATGTGATTAGACTAGTTGTATTTCCCAGCTGCGGTCCGATATTTGGCGCGGGCGCAGACCTGCTGATCTCGCACAACTGCAACGCCAACTCCGAGAGCTACAGCAACCTGCACTCGTACGGCGACCCGCTGGCGCCCGCCGAGCTCACGCCCGACTACAACTTCACAGTGCGCGACTATGAGGTCTTCACTAAGCAGACGTGATATCCCTCTGAACATCATACTAGCATGATAAAGTACAACGCCAACTCCGAGAGCTACAGCAACCTGCACTCGTAGGAATGCTCGAAGGGTCCTTAAACCGCTCCCATTCATAATTAATTTGATATCACTCAGTGCATCGGATCACAATAGCGATTAGCGTAGGTCATACAATAACAGCATAATATTGCCTTCATTAAAGTAGCCAGAGCAGAGCATACGTTAGAAACCTAATCACAACACAACACACATGTGTTGTGTTGTGATTAGATTTGTTGTTTTCTGTGGAGTTTAAAAAAATTCAGAAAGAGGTTTGAAGATTTTAGCACTTACATCGCTTTACCACACTGTTTTTTTTTTCGAAATCGCGGTGCACCTATACTACATGTATATTTGGATATAAAGAAAATCATAAGAGCAATACTTAGTTATTTTCATCTCAAAAACCTGACACTTAGGCCCGTATTATGAAACCATGCTCAGTCATCGAGCTCTGCTTGAGTGATGCTTATGTCTAGTTTTGAGTGAATACTAATTTTCAAACAATGCTTGGGAGCTCATGTCAAAATCTACACTCACTCAAGTAGCCGTCAAGAGCGGATTTCCTCCGTCCACGCCTTCGAGTAACTGCTTAGACATATTATTGAACGGTTACCAAGCATTACTTGAGTAATTAACGCTTGAGCAGAGATCACGTAATGACTGCTTAAGTAATGCTTGGGGAAGCTTTCATAATACGGGCCTTAGTATCCTAAGCATCTTATGTTATGGTTTTTTTTTATTTGTTTCAGTCCAAATAACAAATATAACGTAAATTATGCACCGCTATTTTGAAAAAAAAAATGATGTTGGGCCTCCATACAAATATCTGCAAACCCCTTTCAACGTTGTTGGACCTGATGCCTACCTACTATTATTATTTGGTCTATGTATCTAGACTTCTACTACTGTGCTTCCATTTATATTTTTACTAAATAAATGGTATATATCAACGATATTTTCATTGCAATGCCCATTCTGCCATCACAGTCTAGTAGGTATCTCTCTAATTGAGAGCGTTCGCGGTGACATCTACAGTATCCCAGCAATAACACAGAACTCAACAATAACACAGAACTCAACAATACTAAGCTCATTCGTGATCTGGATCTGATAATGGATCCACAACTGAAATTCGATTCTCATGTTTGAAATGTTGTTAAAAAAAGTTCTAAGATATTAGGATTTGTTATACTAAATTCTAAAGGTTTCAAGTCTCACAACACAAAAATAAGACTGTTTGTGTCCTTATTTCGTCCTGTATAATGGAATACGGTGGCATAGTATGGAACCCACGTTATAACTTTTATTCTAAACTCCTAGAGGGCGTACAAAGACGCTTTCTTTATCACATCTCATACGGAGATAAACTGGCGAAGCGACTCAGGAGATACGAGGATACACACAAAAAATATATTATGTCTACTCTCTCTTCTAGAAGGAATAAACTGGACCTCATCTTTCTACACAAGGTGTACAACAGTATCGCTGACTGGTAAGTAGACTTCAAAATTCCCTCGCGTTTACCTAGAGTCAAAGGTGTGCGTTACTGGGCGACATGTGGACTCAGATCAAGATGATTATATATAGAAAACTTAGAGCCCTATGCCCTGTAAATGAGCCCGAAAAATTAACTTTGTGCGCCTTAAGGTTTCAGAGTAATTCGAGAAAATAACATTTCGCTGCAGTAACGTCTGAAAACGTTACCCCAGCGACATGATTTTTACCTATTAGCCCTGCCAAATTTTAAATAGCTTAAAAGGTAGCTTATATTTGAGCACTTCCTTGGTCAAACAGCGCCATTTGTGCGCCCTGTGGTTTTTGAGTTATTGCAAATTGTAGTTTTTCAGCGTTTTTCAGTTTTCCATATCTTCGGAATGGCCGAACGAACAAAAATGATTTTTTGTGAGCAGAGACAGTTTGGTCTCTGCTAAATGACCCCTAGTAGTTTTTTCCAAAAAAGTGCACGGTTTATGAACTGCACAAGTTTTTCTGAAAATCAAAAATAACCTCTAGCTCTTGAACTACTTATGAAAGGCGTTCTGTGATTGCATTGGCTGATGCCTATTAAGAATCCGTATCTTCTGACAAAACTGTGAAATCCTATAACTTATTTTCGACGAAATAAATCAATTTTACAACTGAAAATGGTTTACTTATTTCGAGCCTCAAATAAGGGAGTTTCAACAAGATAACAACTGTACATGATTTGCTAATCCTTAGAGCGCTTATTCAAATAAATAAACGCTGAATTTTAGCTTTCTACACCTTATAATTAACCGTCAATAAATAAAAGCAACAAAAGAGAACTTTTAGACAGTTATCCGACCAAATTCGAAAGACCATTAAAAAGAATATACATTCGCTTACAGAGAAATACAGGATAATCTTATTGTATAACATATTATGCAGAACGGACTTCACTTAAATTTAAATTGTGATTAGGTTTATATTTTATTTTATTTATTACATAGGTAAATGGCACTTTAAAAGTTCCATGTTCACTATTTTTGCAAGGCCAATGAAAATAATGAAGTAAAAGTTGCAACAGACTACAGTTGGCTCGATTATAACTGCTAGTACCTAGGTACTTATTTGTTTCTATTCCTTTGATTGTATTTTTTTTTAGTACCAGTTACCTAATTAAGTAAAGTGGGTGCTTATGAACATTTAGTTTTATTATATGATCGTTTTAACCAGAGCAATTTGAAACAGCAGAGGTGGTTGTTCGAGCGGTTCTATTACCTGGTTGGTGGTAGATAAGTTGGTATGTTTGGTCAATATGAGTTTTTTTTATTTTATTAGTAGTTTATTAAAGGTCGGGTGTCAATAATGTTAAATAATACATTGACATGTCAAATACACCAAACATATTCACATAATCCTATTTTATCGTTCAAGTTAATATATTATTACTTACTTAGGCAGGTACGTTCGTTTCAATTAGGTTATTAATGTTAAATTATTCGAAATTATTTCGTTCAATAAAATATTGATATCCGCTATATAAACAGTCAAGAGAAATTACTAAACATTTTATTTCTTTTTTGATATTAATTTCTTTGTTAGGTACGTTATTTTACAAGCATAAAGAAATAAAAGTTATTGACATAATTTGTGATTCGTACACTTAACCTACCTAGTAGGTACATGCATGATTTTTATTTACATCAGGCCCGGGGATTGCATTTTATTGCGGCAGGTTTTAGTTGAAGCGCTTTCTCGTAGAAAGAGCATCATATTTCACAACCGTTATAAACAGGTGGGTTTTCCACAAGAACCGACGTCATCGTACCGGCGGCGGCGGCATGCGGCACGCGCTACGGATTCCCCTTGCATTAGTTAGGTAGGTAGGCCTACACCTACTGGCCTACTGCAGTAAGTAATAAAGGTGAATGATTAATGCTGCGGGTACCTACCCGCAGCATTAATCATTCACCTTTATTATTGAAGCCATAAGGTTCGAATGTGCACGTGCTGGTGCAATGCAAAGGTTTCCTCTTGGATTTCCACAATACCGACAGAAAGTCTATTGGTAAAGAACATCGTGCCTTCGACAAGCGTGTGCTGTAGGTAGGCTAGGTACGAGTACCTACCTACTGCCCATGGTGATATTATAATTTATAATGCTGCAATCTCTAGCCAAAATATACCTACCTGACGTGATGTGAAGAAGATTTGTAAGATCATAAGGCCGGCCGGACACCTCTGGACCCTTGGAGTAAGGTTTCTTTGGATGAATAGATATGAATGGCATTTAACCGACGTGCGGTGATAATTTTGTGGTTAAATGTCATTTATAGGATAGGTCTGAAAGTTGTGTCATGTAGTGAGGCGCGCACACGCGGAGTCCGAGTGTGGGGTGACGTGGCTTGTTTACAAACAAGGCTCGTCAGCTCACAAGGCTACGGCTGACTGAGCTGTTTCTATGAACTTGCGCATCTCATGTGCTGAATCGACAGTGACGTTTGGGTTTTTAGGGCTCTCATATTTAGCCTATGTGGTAGGTATCTGCTGCTCTAGGTTTATGTTGTCTACCCTACCTATCTGCCCGTACTTATTCTCTTAAAAAAAGGCCAGAGACAGACAAACTTGGAAGGAACTAGGGGAGGCCTACGCCAAAAACGGCCACTAGTACTAACAATCAAATTCATTTAAATAAAAAATAGGTACAGAAACTTGCAGTTTATACAGATAAACAGTTTGTTCCTAAACACAAGGTCTGCCGAACACCCTGTATATCTATAGCGTAGGTAGGTACATATAGGTATGTAGGTATCTACACCAGTTATTGTTTTCGATTTTTAGTACCTAGGTATTTTTCAAGTTTGAATGTTAGTTTGTCGGTTTTTATTCCTTTTAAGTTTTTAAGGACACAAAACATTGTTGTTTACCCGTACCTAAGCAGAAACTGCTAGGCTTAAATTACCTATAAGCTCTAACCATTTACTGTCAAATAAGCTGTTTGTTTTCCAAATAAATTAAAATTAGATAATGTCGCTGGGTGCCAGATGGCGAGTAGTGCCATAAGAGCCATATAATTTCTGATCCAAACAATCTATAGCGGAAAGTAAAAGTTTGATGACAAACTGGCGAGTTCGTGCGCTGTGCAACTAGGTGTAGTAGGCGACGGACGGTGCCATACCGATCGCCAAAAAATCACAAAGAAAATATACCTACGCTTGCCGTTTGTTTGGTTGTTTTTATTTCGTAAAAATTTTCTACCGAACCGCTGAAAAGTTTCCGTTGCCGTTATTTCATTTGATTTACTTAGACTTAACTTAAAAAATATCAAGCAACGTGATTGACCGTTATTTCTTTAACTTTTTTTTATCTCAGGCTCGCTTTTCTCGGCGTTACTTCTCTTGTTTTAAACTTGCTTAATTTAGACAAAAATTTCGCGGCTCCCTCCGCTCGCCATTATCTTTCCTTCCTTGCCATTTTTGCTAAGCCTGCCAAATATCTGGTCAACTCTGAAATCCAAAGCAATAAGGCTAACCAAATGCAGGAAAATTTTCGCGGATCGCAGTGCCCACCGTCATTTTTTTATCTTTTGCCCGATATGTTTAAAATGTCGCCGAAGACGCGCAATCAAAATGGATTCACTTACCTAATCCTTTGATTATAATCCATAGTTTTTTTAGTAGGTACCTATATGAAAAGGAGCTGATAAACATTGTGATATTGAAATTTTGAAAGATTTTTCATCCACTTGTTACCACATAAAGCGGATAAAATAAAACCGGCCAAGTGCGAGTCGGACTCGCGCACGAAGGGTTCCGTATCATTATCTATGACACCCCCCCCCCGAGGGTTGGAGTGGAGTTTACGGTACGCAGGACTTAAAAAAAATTCGACGATTTTTTATGCATAATTAACATACGTTTTTTCTTAAGATATCCTAAGGGAATCACTAGAGGTGCAACTTTTGTTCAAGTCATTGACCTCAGAGTTCAATGACCTCGGTGCTAAAGGTCAAAGTGTGTTGCTCAATTTCAAGGCGAAAAAGACAGAAAATTTTCGAAACATGTTTTTTTAAATGCATAATCGACATACATTTTTTCTTACGGTGTCGTAAAGGGGATAACTGAAGGGGTAACTTTTGTTAAGGTCATTCACTCCAAAGTGCTATGACCTCGACGAAAAATTTCAAAAAAATATTCAATTTCAAGGCGAAAAAGACAAAAAAATTCATGATTTTTAAAGTCACAGTTATCACCTACTTTTTATACTTAGTGCCATCGGCGATGGGGTCTCTGCGGGTGCGGCGCTAGAGATCAGTGTTAGTGTTAGTGTTAACACAATCATCTACGCCGTTTAAAGACATGGTTACGCACGCGGACACGGGGGAGGAGCGTCTTTGCGGACTTGCACTCCTACACATCCACAGGGATTTCCCGGTTAATGTAGATAATATTATAGACAGGTTTGCCAAAAGCGGCACAAGACGCTTCAACTTCAGTTTGTAAAAATGCGAATAAAAACTTTAGTACTTGATTTTAACCCTATCTCTGAACTTCGTCAAAATGCCCCCTCCCCCAAAATGAAATCCTGGATCCGCCCCTGTTTGAACCTAACCGTAATTGACGAAAGTTCGAACCCTCGACCCTTGACACGCGCGAGTCACAATCGCACTTGACGTATCATAATCTTGATATCATTTCTACGCAAGGTAAAGAAGGACGAAAGCCTGACCTACACAAGCTAATAACCAGCGCGGCGCGGTGCGGCGGCGGCGGCGGCGGCGGCGGCGGCGCATGGCACGCGAGGAGAACGTGTTGTAAGGTACCTAACATGACGATACACGTAACGACCGAACCTCTTGTTTTCCCACTCGCGCCGTGTTTCCCGCTGCGAGGCGCGAGGCGACGCGACGACCGACGACGTCAGAACAATGTTTAGCAACAACCTACGGGCACGAGCCAAATGGGATCCATTCATGAATGTTTACATACCTACTATCAATTATAAACAAGGTCACAGATCACAGTGCAAGTGATTCCATTGACAACTATAAAAATGACATTCACTGCCCAGCCTCTCAATAACAAATAAAACCGGCCAAGTGTGAGTCGGACTCGCGCACGAAGGGTTCCGCACCATTATCTATAAAAACGGTACAAAAAATCACGTTTGTTGTATGGGAGCCCCCTTAAATATTTATTTTATTCTGTTTTTTAGTATTTGTTGTTACCTATAGCGGCAACAAAATTACATCATCTGTGAAAATTTTAACTGTCTAACTATCACGGTTCATGAGATACAGCCTGGTGACAGACGGACAGCGAAGTCTTAGTAGGTAATAGGGTCCCGTTTTACCCTTTGGGTACGGAACCCTAAAAATAACTCGGCAAGCATGCACCCTGCTAGGGCATTGCAACATTGTTATACCTAGTACCTACGAGATGCTCTTTGGATAAGCCCCTCCGAGATAAGAGTGATCAGACTTGTCTGCTACGAGTAGGTTCCGTGGCTAAGTTGCTGAAAATGTTTTTTAAACTGGCCTATCGCCTAGGTATAGGTACCTAAAACGCTCTGGTTACGCATGTATTGTCAGGATACGACTGGTAACTACCTATCAAGCAAGGCAAGGCTGTGGGGGCATTCGCTTTGTTTGTTTTGGAAGGTAGGAGTGTAACGGAGCGGCAGACGTATTTTCCAGCTATTTCACAGTCGAGTGCGCTACTTCGCCCCGCATCGCGACCAGCCGACTGAAGCCGGTTTTCCGCGGGTTTTCTCACTCGGCAAACAAACGATATTGCCATGTCTAATGAAGAAATCCATTAGACATGGCATGCCGGTAGGCACTCCAGGGAAAGCCCCTTGCAAGGTTACTTCATGTCTCTTTCCAATTCATTCGAAAGTAAGATTACCTAGCCTAGTCACAGAAAAAACCTAAGTAGGTACGTTCTTACCTAAAATGTAAAAGAAAATATTTTTCAAACTTTGTTTATACAAACAATAAGTGCTCACTAAAATATTTTAACGAGTAGGTTACCTCCACTTACCGAGGGCAGATTCTGCAGTTTGGTAAAAACAATTTCGAGAAGGAGGCAAAAAGGAGGATCCAGCTAGGTTGGGCAGCGTTTGGGAAACTACGTCGGGTCTTCTCGACAGCCATACCTGAAGACAGGGCGCTATGGCGTTCATTAGGGGAGGCCTATGTCCAGCAGTGGACTAATATAGAAAGAAAGAAATTTATTTATTGGCGCACAAAGGCAAACACTTTATACACGTAGGCTGATGATGTCTGACAAAACAAATTACACTGGCAAATGAGGAATTCGTTAGAAATCGAAATCATGGAGATCTAGGTACCTAGGTAGATACTTACCTACTTTTTTAATCCTCTGAATAATTTTAAAACCATATTAGAAATAAAAGTGGCGGATGCGAGAATGCCGACAGACGGCAGTTAGTCATTTATATCCAGTGGCGTCGGCGGCGTAGCGTGGACTGGTACCCGGGGGGACCGCCGCTCCGCCCCCCTGTTACGCCGCTAGTGTTTATATCCCATGTATTTTCACCAAGATATTGAAATGAGCTGCTTATTCTCGAGAATCCGTTCAGGGTGGCATCCGGCATCCTACTCAGAAAACTTTTCCCAAATCTCTAATGTTCCTTTTAAGACCACCGACCAGATATCACGTCATGTATCAGCTCTCCCATTGGCTGAGTTAGGCTTTGATAAATACCGCCCTGAACTTTTGAAAACTCATTCCAAGGGTCCCTCCCCCCTCCCCGTGTATTCTCCAGGCCCCGCCCTTGTCCTGCGCGTACGCAGTGACTAGCTGCACTTTCGTGGAAAGCTGTGACTCAGGCTGCGAGTGCGAGCTTTCACCCAATATGGCCTTGTGGTAAATTTTCGCGGTGCGTAATGCTAAAACTAGGTACCTATTGTGTAGGATTGTGTTCCTGAATACCTAGCTACACTAACTAATCTCTGGATGGAAAGGTTGTTCACTGTGATGTGACCAAACGGCTTGGTTAGGCATTAGGATCATAGTAGGTACATAAAAAAGTATTAAGGTACCTACCTGGATGAGCTGCTTAGTGCCCACTGTGTTTGTTCTGTGTCTTTGTAGTTTTAGCTAGTAGACTGTAGCATCTCTGTGTTTGTTCTGTGTCTTTGTAGTTTTAGCTAGTAGACTGTAGCATCTCTGTGTTTGTTCTGTGTCTTTGTAGTTTTAGCTAGTAGACTGTAGCATCTCTGTGTTTGTTCTGTGTCTTTGTAGTTTTAGCTAGTAGACTGTAGCATCTCTGTGTTTGTTCTGTGTCTTTGTAGTTTTAGCTAGTAGACTGTAGGTATTTAAGTAGCATCTCTAAGTTTGTACTTTACTGGTTTATTCTATGTTTTATTTAAATTTAGTTATAGTAATTGTACCTATTTGCGTGTACTTTGTACCTATGTCTAATAAACTATTTCATTTCATTTATACCTCGGTGCATGATAATAATTGTTGTTTTCAAGGAATCTTAATTGCTATATCGAAGTGCGAGGTTATTACAATTGTAAAGTCTGCGTCCACATAGTTGGACGCAGACTTTACAATTGTAATTTTGATTCTATATTGCCTGTATTTTTTTTTTACAACAAAACTGAATCAGAAATACATATTAAAGTTTATTTTTAATCTGGTTTGAACATGCAAACTTATACCGTCTCGGGACAAATATCTGTACGATCTGCAGATGAAGAGATTTGATTGGGGTGTCCAGGATGTTTTCTACGATTTAAAAAAACCGGTTAAGTGCGTGTCGGACTCGCGCACGAAGGGTACCATTTTCTATAAAAACTGCAAAAAAAAAACACGTTTATTGTATGGGAGCCCCCTTAAATATTTATTTTTCTCTGTTTTTTACTATTTGTTATAGCGGCAACAGAAAAACATCATCTGTGAAAATTTTAACTGTCTAACTATCACAGTTCATGAGATACAGCCGGGTGACAGACGGACAACGGACCGTTTTACCCTTTGGATAAGGAACCCTAAAAAATTGTATCTATGTAGTTGACGCGTCTGCCTCACGCCTCCTTACCCAACTACTAAACAAACATGCAACATCTAGCACTCAGCTCACACACGCTCTCCTTAGCTTGGGGCTAGATGATGTTAAGTGACTATGCATCATCTAGCACTCAGCTCACACTAGCTCTCCTTAGCTTGGGGCTAGATGATGTTAAGTGACTATGCATCATCTAGCACTCAGCTCACACTAGCTCTCCTTAGCTTGGGGCTAGATGATGTTAAGTGACTATGCATCATCTAGCACTCAGCTCACACTAGCTCTCCTTAGCTTGGGGCTAGATGATGTTAAGTGACTATGCATCATCTAGCACTCAGCTCACACTAGCTCTCCTTAGCTTGGGGCTAGATGATGTTAAGTGACTATGCATCATCTAGCACTCAGCTCACACTAGCTCTCCTTAGCTTGGGGCTAGATGATCCGGTGTGACGTGTCCAACGTTATATATTTAATTGTTTTGAAAAGCAATACAAAATGTCACAACATAATATTCTTAGTGAATTTAGGAAATAAAATAGATTTCACTCAAAATTCAAAGTGCTTTATTTTCTTTAGACCTTACCTGTACCTAAGGTCTAAAGAAAATAAAGAACTTAACTTAGAACTTATAAAGAACAAGAGTCCTGACTCTTGGACACAAAACTCAGATTACATAAGTAAAACTAGGAAATAAAGTGATCACTTTGATTTTTTGTCCACTTCAATCTTTTTAAGGTAAAGTAAAGAAGCGAACAAGAAACCTTTACCTTGTTAGAATGTTAGTTTTCGAGTTGGAGCAAAACTCATCCCAAGCTTTTTTATCCTCTAGATAATCTGATATTTTATAGCAGGCCTTTTTACAAAGAATATGTTTAACAATTTGTTTGCATTTATTTGGGATATTATTAAAAAAGTTTTCGTAGAACATTTACCCAGTGCGAGTAACGCACTATAAAGCAAAAAGCTATGAAAATAGCAAAAGCGACACCTCTCTTCATTCATACTACCTAAACGTTTCTTTAGTCATTGAGCAGGTTTGGATAATCTTTCAAGGTTTCCCTTGTAGGTGGAGCTAATACGACGCTTAAGTCGTAAGAAGTCCCAGATATTTTCGACCAGGCACATGTCGATCTCGTTGCCTAGTTGGTAAGAGCGCACCTGTACTGAAATTGAGGCGCGGGTTCGAATCCAGCCGATATCGAAAATTTTTGGGATATTATTAAAAAAGTTTTCGTAGAAGATTTACCCAGTGCGAGTAACACACTATAAAGCAAAAAGCTTTGAATTTATTTATTGACAATTTTTGCAACTCACTTGTAGTTTTACTGTAGAAGCTTAAACATTGCCCTTTAAAAGATATGTTAATCTTGTGTAACCTAGTTGTGGGCACAGCGAGTTTATTCTTATTTCTAGTATTAAATTTATGTACCTATATCGCTATTTTTATGGAACCGATTGATATTCTTATGAGTATACAACAAGTTTTCGTAAATATATTGACTGTCATTGTGTTTATTTCTTTGAATTTATCACGCAGGGACTCGTACCTATTATAGATTGCACGAACAGCCCTCTTCTGCAACACAAATACGGTGTTAATATCTGCAGCGTTCCCCCACAGCAGTATACCATAAGCCATAATACTGTGGAAGTAGCTGAAATAAACAAGTCTAGATGTATCCACGTCTGTGAGATGACGGATTTTTTTGACTGCATACGCTGCAGAACTAAGTCTTTTCGATAGCTTATCTTTGTGTGGGCCCCATTGAAGTTTATTATCTAAGGTGATTCCTAAGAATAGGTACCTACGCACTATTGGAGTCTCTTCATAGTTATAACCTAGTTAATATTTTTAAGTCCGTATACTGCGGTGCAATCTGAGTAGGTACCTCAACGTAAATCAGATGTGTTGAAACTAAACAGATGACGTACCTATTAACCGTCACGTAACGAGCATAGATGATTCAGGGGGCTGCGCCAGACGTCGTGAAACTTTCTGCGAGGCTACAGCTAAACTACACGACGCAGCATCCGTGCGCCAGTAAACATCAATAACGTCATCAAAAATCCCGTGCTTAAAAACCGTCATATTTTTCTGAAAAAACTGAAGCCCTTTTTCCAATTTAACTAGAATTTGTGTTGACCAAGAAACGGGGCTCCGGAGTCTTTTTTCGCCACTTTAATTAGGTAGGCCCTCAGTCCTTACTTGGCAAAACCAACGTTGTCTTACAATTTTGGTAGATAGGTACCTACTTGATAAAGACTTTTTCTATTTGTAAAAGAGCTGCACTATAATCGAGACTTTTTTGTCCCAATGTCCAAAGAGTATATTGAACTGTCTAAAACCAGAATTGAAGAATGTGGTTCCGCCTGCACCAATTAGAGGAGCTTATTGTCAGCGAGCTTTAGAGAGCGCGTGATAAAGGGCCCGGGCCGTGGTGCGCGTCACGTAGGGCTCCGCGTGGCTCCCGGCCCCGGCACGTCTGCCCCTCGCCATGTTACCCATCTACTAAACAAACATTTGGGTATGCTTGAGAAATAAACATAGAACGCCATGCGATTGCGCTAACAACTTTTTCAATTAAGATGGATGACTGAGCCGCACTATCATCAATCGCGGGTTCATTTGCAAACCACAATATGCTACACTCTGTTATGAAAGGTAACGGTATCATACTGCGCTGGCTATACAAAAGCTCGCTAAATAGGAAAGAGGTTGAGTGGTCTGCGGTCTCACCAACAAAATCGCTGCAGAACCGATAAATTGCGGTGAAGAATATGAAATGATGAAACGCACGCAAGTGCACGTGGGTGGAATCACTTCCTATACTTATAGTAGAAGTTACTCCATTTTGCGCACCGTGTGCGTTGAGACACGTCGATATTTCACCGCGGATGATCTACGGCTGATGCCGCAAGACTCCGGGTCACGTAGCTGTTTTTTGCTCTTGGCACCAGCTCTAACCACCTGGATTGACGTCAGAATCAATTGATAACTCTTTAGAATGCTGTACTCGGTTTTTACGTATAGCAAGTAATCAGGTATCTTCCGCACTCTAGATAAAACCGCATCAGCATCATGCACTGTACACGAACAAGAAGATGCGGAGCTGCTCCGTTCATACACAAATTCACTAACATCTAACTAATCCTAACGATGAGTGCTGTTAAAGAGAAGTGAATTGAAATGTTCCTAGGTAACTCAGCGGTATCTAAGCCACGCTCTTCAATTATATTGTGAAGCTTTTACTTTGAACTGCCCAAATAAATTATGTTGGCTGTATAGGTGCTTACCTAATCTGTGGGAAATCCATCTTTCACCATCTGACCCCGGAACTAACGATGGCCAAAAGTAGAGGTAAGAACCAGTTGCACGTAGCGATTACATATTACCGACAGAAATCATCACTAATCGCATGAGTATTAAGCCATGTTAATTTCTGAAACCGCAATTTGTTTATAAACAGCGTGATAGTATTTGGGAAGTAGGTATTTGGATGATGGTGATGACATCCACGAAATAGAGTATTATCTTTGGAAGTCCTACAATAGACTCTAGGTGAATGGTTCTTACTGAAACCACCTAGTCCTAAATGACTGGCACGGAATCTGAATTCAAAAGATCGTTTGCTGGAGTGTGGTATCCAGGGCAAGGGTGTCGGGCCGTGCCTTGTCTCGCCTTTATCTTTTTGCGTGCGCCTGTAGAGGAATGCGCAGAGTTTCCGGTGCGTCACTGTCTCACGCTCGCTGCTTCCCTGCCCATGGCGCCGCCTCGAACACCAGATCATCAGCTCTCCTACAGAATCCCGTAATGTACGCCGAAGCGCAGTGCATGCGTGGTATGTCCGGGCAATGGGCATGCAAGCTTCAAAGGCTAGAACACGCCCTCTATATTATGTTACGCGACGCGCTGCAAGCTTCTCAGAGACTTCAATAAGGTGAACAGCTTGACACGGACCGTGCATTGTATGCGATGTGATGTTACACATTGGCGTTGACGACTTCAATCTTGCAGGAGTCCAATGCAAGCACAGCTAGCGGCGCCGACGACGGCCGCGCGGGCGCCGACCCGACGCGACGCTTGATAACCCTTAACATTTGTACCTGCCTTATTGCGCTTAAAAGCTGACTTTTCGCAGAATACTCGCGAGCTGAATAATAAAATGTTATTTAAAGAAATAATCTGTGATTTCGTAAATGAATTCAGAGATTTTGGACGATTGCTGCACTTAGTGACTCCCACACGTTTGTAAATGTCTCGGTTTCACAGTCAGATATACCCAAGTACCTAATGTAAGGTATGTTGTATTGTGACGACACTCAAAAACAGGACACATTTCAGCGCAGTCTCACCTACCGCGCTATACTATCTTATCTAGTCTCGACTCGGCGCGGCCTATGAATCCAAAAAGTCCGCTAGGAACTTCAGTAGTAGATACCTATTATTAACTTGGTAAGTATGAATTGATTACGTACCATCTCTGGTCGTGTGTCACCGCGGCCGCTTGCATCTCCGCACAGATTGTCACAAGTAGAGTCGCACGCGCACGTGCGCCGCCACACTTATTGACAGGTTGCATCGGGAATATGCAAGTGGCTCGCGGGAGATCCGCGTTGACTCACACTATCATATCTATTGGCTTGAGACACCCAATGGATGACACATCTCTCTCCTAGGATAGGCATGACGTGATACTCTGTCAGAAAGTTACAAAAGGGGCAGTCCAATCATTTGCGAAAGTTAAGTACAAGAACTTGACTAAGTAATAATAGTTAGTTAAGTTACATACTCGACGACCGCGTTCAGTCTTCTAATAATGCTCTAGTTACTACCTGCTCAACTTTTCACTCTCAGATAACCCATCGTGACAAACTATGCCTTTCGAAGGAATACTCATGAAAATGCTCAACTTTGACTCAAACTACTTATGATTTAGGTACTCCAGGTGAATTAAGTCTACCCGGTGCATTGTTGAAAGCCGCACTTAATTCGTTAATTCGTCGGCTTCCGTGCCAAATTGCGTTTACTCTTACATTTTCCAATGGGACCATGAAGGGTAATTAGGTACTATGTCGCGAAAGCGGGTGTAATTAATTTCATTGTATGGCAGTGCAAACGACGGAACTTATTTATGTACGGTAAGATAGGAGAAGAAATAGAAATATAGAAATAGAAAAACAGAAGGGAAATGAACAGTCAGTACCTACATTGTGGGTAAAGAACAAGAACTTTCCTTTTCCATTGTAAAAATCGTAATACTACTGGTCTACTCCTGAGATACTTGGAGTTCGTTTGTGGTACAAAAGTGGGTGCGCGTTAAAATCTTTTGTTTGTATGCTACGTCAATCCAACGTAGCAGCATAGCAAGTGCTACGAAAAACTTCGATATTTTTTTAATTGACTGTAATATAAGAATTATTAAAGCGCAAATTACATGACAACAAAGCTGTTTGGTAAAATTCCTGTCGATATGAAAACGCTACTGTAACCTTTATTTAAATGTAAAACATGTAGGTACCTACTTACTGGCTTGTAGATGCATTAAGTATTCCTTAGATGAATTTGTAAAAATGGAGAATAAAGAATTAAATTCAGACAAATATTGCGTTTTAATACTTACTCTATTCGAATTTTATTAATTGAACAGATTTTTTTACTTTATTTTATATTGAATATATTCTATGATAGCAGCTAAGTATTTGATATGTTTACGTAAGAAAACAAACAAACTTCCAAAACATCATTTTCAAACTGGAATTGTATTATTTCGTATATTGATATTAAGTTGACTTAATATCTGATAAAGGACGAAATAAACCTGAAGAGGTTTCATACGACACGTTGCACAAATTTTGGAGTGTGAAGTGTGCCCAGGGTTCCTACAAAATGCCTATAGCCATAATATATCGATAAAGGTATTGGCCGCGCCCCTTCAAATGTATGAAGAAGAGTTAGCTTAAACAATTCTGTTAAGAAATAAGAAGTAATTTAAACAAATAGGTTAATGTTTATAGGTAGGTACATGGGAGGTACTTATAGATTTTTATTTAGATTACAATAATATTTAATAATGTATAATATGGGTCCCATCCCAGAGAATCCTAACGTGATAAATTCAAAGAAATAAATATAATGAAGTCCCCTGTCAATATATTTATGAAAACTTGTTGTACACTCATAGAAATATAAATCAGTTCCCTGAAAATAGCGACATACATAATATAAATACTAGAAATAAGAATAAACTTGGTGTGCCCACAACTAGGCTACACAAGATTAATGTATCTTTTGAAGGGCAGTGTATAGGTACGATTCTATAACAAAACTCCAAGTTGCTAAAGTTATCAATAAATAAATGCAAACAAATTGACAAACATAATGTCCTTTGTAAAATGGCTTACTACAAAATATCAGATTATCTAGATCTAGAGGATAAAAAACTTGGGACGAATTTTGTTCCAACTCGAAAACTAACATTCTAACAAGGTAAAGGTTTCTTATTCGCTTCTTTATTTTACCTTAAAAAGATTGAAGACGTGAACAAAAATCAAATTGATCACTTTATTTCCTAGTTTTATACTTGTTTTTTGAATTTTTGTGACGTGTCCAAGAGTCCTGCAAGTAAAGTCTAAAGGGAATAAAGCACTTTAATGTTTGTTGTTTACTGTATTCAACAATTTTGGATTTATCTTGCAGTCTTGTATACCTACATATTATCTTTTTTGACTAATTCTGTGAAATAGCCTTATTTCAATTTATTTATCTCGCTTTAAATATAAAAGGTCCGTGCAAATTCAGGTTCCTGATTAGATTCCCGGTCAAATTTTTGAATGATACCTAATTACCTACCTACCTATAAAGGCAAATAGGTATTTGCTAGTCACAGATTACAGAATATCTCTGTTATCTGTGTTGCTAGTATAGTAGGTACCTACCATCCCATGTCATAGTGGCGGGTCGGATTCCCATTTTCGATAATAGGAACTTTTTGGCAGCTCTTTTCTTCTCTCTGGTGGGGAAACGCCGTCCCCAAATCTTCGATGCGATGACTTGCGATCCCACCAAAGATCTAAGACTCTTTTCTAATGTTGGGGCTACGCTCGATGATGCTGTATAAAAATCCACCAATATTTTATAATTTTGTATAAGTTTCCTCAATTAAAACCAAAATATGTCTGCCTACACAAAAATAAACAATCTCATTCAGTGTTCGAAACCAGTTTCCTTTAGGGCAGTGTGTGCCGCTTACCAAAACCTGAAAGTAGGCAAGTAAACAAACCCTTGGAATGGTGCTGGCGTTGCCCAACTGGTATGGGCCGGCTCGGTGGTGTGACGAGGTGGACGTGGCTCGATGTCACGCCACCCTCGCGCGCTCCACGTCGCCTGATACCCGCTGCACGGTTGTTGCATCAGCTGCAGCTCAGGCCTCCGCCAATGAGTGACGAGGTGGACGTGGCTCGATGTCACGCCACCCTCGCGCGCTCCACGTCGCCTGATACCCGCTGCACGGTTGTTGCATCAGCTGCAGCTCAGGCCTCCGCCAATGTGTGACGAGGTGGACGTGGCTCGATGTCACGCCACCCTCGCGCGCTCCACGTCGCCTGATACCCGCTGCACGGTTGTTGCATCAGCTGCAGCTCAGGCCTCCGCCAATGAGTGACGAGGTGGACGTGGCTCGATGTCACGCCACCCTCGCGCGCTCCACGTCGCCTGATACCCGCTGCACGGTTGTTGCATCAGCTGCAGCTCAGGCCTCCGCCAATGTGTGACGAGGTGGACGTGGCTCGATGTCACGCCACCCTCGCGCGCTCCACGTCGCCTGATACCCGCTGCACGGTTGTTGCATCAGCTGCAGCTCAGGCCTCCGCCAATGAGTGACGAGGTGGACGTGGCTCGATGTCACGCCACCCTCGCGCGCTCCACGTCGCCTGATACCCGCTGCACGGTTGTTGCATCAGCTGCAGCTCAGGCCTCCGCCAATGAGTGACGAGGTGGACGTGGCTCGATGTCACGCCACCCTCGCGCGCTCCACGTCGCCTGATACCCGCTGCACGGTTGTTGCATCAGCTGCAGCTCAGGCCTCCGCCAATGAGTGACGAGGTGGACGTGGCTCGATGTCACGCCACCCTCGCGCGCTCCACGTCGCCTGATACCCGCTGCACGGTTGTTGCATCAGCTGCAGCTCAGGCCTCCGCCAATGAGTGACGAGGTGGACGTGGCTCGATGTCACGCCACCCTCGCGCGCTCCACGTCGCCTGATACCCGCTGCACGGTTGTTGCATCAGCTGCAGCTCAGGCCTCCGCCAATGTGTGACGAGGTGGACGTGGCTCGATGTCACGCCACCCTCGCGCGCTCCACGTCGCCTGATACCCGCTGCACGGTTGTTGCATCAGCTGCAGCTCAGGCCTCCGCCAATGAGTGACGAGGTGGACGTGGCTCGATGTCACGCCACCCTCGCGCGCTCCACGTCGCCTGATACCCGCTGCACGGTTGTTGCATCAGCTGCAGCTCAGGCCTCCGCCAATGAGTGACGAGGTGGACGTGGCTCGATGTCACGCCACCCTCGCGCGCTCCACGTCGCCTGATACCCGCTGCACGGTTGTTGCATCAGCTGCAGCTCAGGCCTCCGCCAATGAGTGACGAGGTGGACGTGGCTCGATGTCACGCCACCCTCGCGCGCTCCACGTCGCCTGATACCCGCTGCACGGTTGTTGCATCAGCTGCAGCTCAGGCCTCCGCCAATGAGTGACGAGGTGGACGTGGCTCGATGTCACGCCACCCTCGCGCGCTCCACGTCGCCTGATACCCGCTGCACGGTTGTTGCATCAGCTGCAGCTCAGGCCTCCGCCAATGTGTGACGAGGTGGACGTGGCTCGATGTCACGCCACCCTCGCGCGCTCCACGTCGCCTGATACCCGCTGCACGGTTGTTGCATCAGCTGCAGCTCAGGCCTCCGCCAATGTGTGACGAGGTGGACGTGGCTCGATGTCACGCCACCCTCGCGCGCTCCACGTCGCCTGATACCCGCTGCACGGTTGTTGCATCAGCTGCAGCTCAGGCCTCCGCCAATGTGTGACGAGGTGGACGTGGCTCGATGTCACGCCACCCTCGCGCGCTCCACGTCGCCTGATACCCGCTGCACGGTTGTTGCATCAGCTGCAGCTCAGGCCTCCGCCAATGTGTGACGAGGTGGACGTGGCTCGATGTCACGCCACCCTCGCGCGCTCCACGTCGCCTGATACCCGCTGCACGGTTGTTGCATCAGCTGCAGCTCAGGCCTCCGCCAATGTGTGACGAGGTGGACGTGGCTCGATGTCACGCCACCCTCGCGCGCTCCACGTCGCCTGATACCCGCTGCACGGTTGTTGCATCAGCTGCAGCTCAGGCCTCCGCCAATGTGTGACGAGGTGGACGTGGCTCGATGTCACGCCACCCTCGCGCGCTCCACGTCGCCTGATACCCGCTGCACGGTTGTTGCATCAGCTGCAGCTCAGGCCTCCGCCAATGAGTGACGAGGTGGACGTGGCTCGATGTCACGCCACCCTCGCGCGCTCCACGTCGCCTGATACCCGCTGCACGGTTGTTGCATCAGCTGCAGCTCAGGCCTCCGCCAATGAGTGACGAGGTGGACGTGGCTCGATGTCACGCCACCCTCGCGCGCTCCACGTCGCCTGATACCCGCTGCACGGTTGTTGCATCAGCTGCAGCTCAGGCCTCGGCCAATGAGTGACGAGGTGGACGTGGCTCGATGTCACGCCACCCTCGCGCGCTCCACGTCGCCTGATACCCGCTGCACGGTTGTTGCATCAGCTGCAGCTCAGGCCTCCGCCAATGTGTGACGAGGTGGACGTGGCTCGATGTCACGCCACCCTCGCGCGCTCCACGTCGCCTGATACCCGCTGCACGGTTGTTGCATCAGCTGCAGCTCAGGCCTCCGCCAATGAGTGACGAGGTGGACGTGGCTCGATGTCACGCCACCCTCGCGCGCTCCACGTCGCCTGATACCCGCTGCACGGTTGTTGCATCAGCTGCAGCTCAGGCCTCCGCCAATGAGTGACGAGGTGGACGTGGCTCGATGTCACGCCACCCTCGCGCGCTCCACGTCGCCTGATACCCGCTGCACGGTTGTTGCATCAGCTGCAGCTCAGGCCTCCGCCAATGAGTGACGAGGTGGACGTGGCTCGATGTCACGCCACCCTCGCGCGCTCCACGTCGCCTGATACCCGCTGCACGGTTGTTGCATCAGCTGCAGCTCAGGCCTCCGCCAATGAGTGACGAGGTGGACGTGGCTCGATGTCACGCCACCCTCGCGCGCTCCACGTCGCCTGATACCCGCTGCACGGTTGTTGCATCAGCTGCAGCTCAGGCCTCCGCCAATGAGTGACGAGGTGGACGTGGCTCGATGTCACGCCACCCTCGCGCGCTCCACGTCGCCTGATACCCGCTGCACGGTTGTTGCATCAGCTGCAGCTCAGGCCTCCGCCAATGAGTGACGAGGTGGACGTGGCTCGATGTCACGCCACCCTCGCGCGCTCCACGTCGCCTGATACCCGCTGCACGGTTGTTGCATCAGCTGCAGCTCAGGCCTCCGCCAATGAGTGACGAGGTGGACGTGGCTCGATGTCACGCCACCCTCGCGCGCTCCACGTCGCCTGATACCCGCTGCACGGTTGTTGCATCAGCTGCAGCTCAGGCCTCCGCCAATGAGTGACGAGGTGGACGTGGCTCTATGTCACGCCACCCTCGCGCGCTCCACGTCGCCTGATACCCGCTGCACGGTTGTTGCATCAGCTGCAGCTCAGGCCTCCGCCAATGAGTGACGAGGTGGACGTGGCTCGATGTCACGGCACCCTCGCGCGCTCCACGTCGCCTGATACCCGCTGCACGGTTGTTGCATCAGCTGCAGCTCAGGCCTCCGCCAATGAGTGACGAGGTGGACGTGGCTCGATGTCACGCCACCCTCGCGCGCTCCACGTCGCCTGATACCCGCTGCACGGTTGTTGCATCAGCTGCAGCTCAGGCCTCCGCCAATGAGTGACGAGGTGGACGTGGCTCGATGTCACGCCACCCTCGCGCGCTCCACGTCGCCTGATACCCGCTGCACGGTTGTTGCATCAGCTGCAGCTCAGGCCTCCGCCAATGAGTGACGAGGTGGACGTGGCTCGATGTCACGCCACCCTCGCGCGCTCCACGTCGCCTGATACCCGCTGCACGGTTGTTGCATCAGCTGCAGCTCAGGCCTCCGCCAATGAGTGACGAGGTGGACGTGGCTCGATGTCACGCCACCCTCGCGCGCTCCACGTCGCCTGATACCCGCTGCACGGTTGTTGCATCAGCTGCAGCTCAGGCCTCCGCCAATGAGTGACGAGGTGGACGTGGCTCGATGTCACGGCACCCTCGCGCGCTCCACGTCGCCTGATACCCGCTGCACGGTTGTTGCATCAGCTGCAGCTCAGGCCTCCGCCAATGAATGTGACTCAGTGTTCACTTCAACTCACTATTACTACTAGTAGCCTCTAACAATATCGTCGTAAGCGTTTTAGTTTTCAGTTCTGTACCCAATTTACATACGAAACAGAAATGGAACTCATTAAAGTCAGCATAGAATGGACGGAGAGTCGATCGTGTCCAGGTAACATAAATCCAAGCATTTATTACTTAAGTACCCGGCTAATAAGTATGTTTGTTACAGGTAATAATTACAATTTTTCCATACTTGTTTATTTTGTTACTTTGAATGCATTACCTATTAATAACAACATGCTCTTATGTTGTCGCAATGCATATCAACGTGAGAACATGTCGGTAGTGATTTTATTTGGGTATTATATGTACCTAACTGTAAAGTACCTATACCTACTATAAACTATCATTTTATAATAAGTTTCCCGCAGCATTTGCACCGAACACAGAGGCCTGTTTTAATTGTCCAATGCGCAATTGAGTGTTTCGCTTCGGCCAATACACCAAACTAGAGTACTAATTTGCACAAAAAAACACCCCAAACGAAACAGGCAAATAGGCCTGGCCCCAAACAAAGGGCTCCTAAACAAAAGATTTGAACGCGCTCCAACCGCACAACATCCTTTCTCTAGCTAACAACTTCAGTTTTTTATTATTGCGATTTTAATTTCGGCCTGATGTTTTGCAAAAATGGGAAAATATACCAATCTAAGTATCTACGAAAAGTTATGTTAGTACGTTACCTCTCTCAGGCTCTCTGAATAATAAAGTTCCCAGCTGAGTCATTTCAGTGGGAATTAATCTCATTAGAATTCGTCCGAGGAGGTTGCCAGTGGTGTGTCAGACCGTGTCGGTCGTTCCACGCGACACGGCGCGGGCGCGACTGCCGCAGACTGCGCGGCGGCGACGCGGCCGGCGCGGCGGCAGCGCTGGGCGGCAACACGGTGCGGCGCAAACGCGTAAAGAACTGTCCGCTAATTTTCATCGAAGACGAATACAACATACAAGAATTATATGATTGGTACACGAAACTTTACGAGAAGAGAAGACAAGTTATGAAAGGTAATGAGGCAGCTAAGCACTAATGAATAGTACCCTGTCGATAATGGTTTTGTTTTATGCAAATAAAACTAGTTGTCCAGCATTTACTCGTACCTACTAGGTACACCGTTTGAATTTAATTACATCAACTTACTTCAGATGTATGTAGGTAGTACCTAAGAAACTATACAGTTACCGAAGGCGCTGACGTAGGTACCTACTCTAGTAGGCAAGGTAATACAGTTTATTGTGTGTGGCACGAGCTCTACATAAACTATACAGTTACCGAAGGCGCTGACGTAGGTACCTACTCTAGTAGGCAAGGTAATACAGTTTATTGTGTGTGGCACGAGCTCTACATAAACTATACAGTTACCGAAGGCGCTGACGTAGGTACCTACTCCAGTAGGCAAGGTAATACAGTTTATTGTGTGTGGCACGAGCTCTACATAAACTATACAGTTACCGAAGGCGCTGACGTAGGTACCTACTCCAGTAGGCAAGGTAATACAGTTTATTGTGTGTGGCACGAGCTCTACATAAACTATACAGTTACCGAAGGCGCTGACGTAGGTACCTACTCCAGTAGGCAAGGTAATACAGTTTATTGTGTGTGGCACGAGCTCTACATAAACTATACAGTTACCGAAGGCGCTGACGTAGGTACCTACTCCAGTAGGCAAGGTAATATAGTTTATTGTGTGTGGCACGAGCTCTACATAAATTACCATTTCATTATGTTTCATTCATTGTGAGTTTGAGTTATCCTTTTCCTAGATTCGCAGAATGGACATCTTATACCTATTTCAAGTTTAGGATTTTTGTCAGTGCAATATTTTATATCATAAAAGTAATACCCACCCAGCATGATCTCATGGTATTCACCGATTAGGTACCTACTTATCATTTGTCTCAGACTCGTATAGTAACTCACCAGATATTCTGGGTATTCTCGGTGTCAGTTTGGAGATGTTGTTGGAGGTTGCGCACGCGACACGATACACAAGCTAAGATACCTTACCCGAGACTGTCCACGCCGAGGTTTCGTGACGTTGAGGAAGTGGACCGGTAAATCCAAGTTAATCATACAGTTTGGAGGAGATACGCCATCATCCGACCGGTGACTATAATATACAAGCACAGAATAACTTGTAAAGTGTCCTCGTGGTCCTAACTACTGTGCGATGCGCAGCCAGCGTTAATGATCTAACTATTCCGAAACTAAGCGTGTACCAAACCAGAATATAACTCCACTATACTGACTACAAACAAATAAATTCCCATGTTTAAGTTGACATCAACAGGAACATCTCCGTCGTACGTGGTTTGGAGGTTACTGGAGGAGTCTACCGCTCTACCCCTACCAGTAGGTACCGAGGTATCGTTATGACAACATTCCACGTCTTGGTATTACATAGGTACCTACCTAATCCTTGACAACCGAGTGGTAAACAATTATTTACATATTTAAGGTCTGTACGGGTATAAACATTATTAATTATCAATCAAGCAAGTTGTCGGCCTTCAGACAGCATTCAGCGCCGGCCGCCGCCGCCGCCGCAGTCACACCTCCACACGGAGCCCTATGCTATACATACTGGAGCCGGTGTATGTACTCGTATGTAGGCGCGTGGAGGTAACGTCGTCACCGGCCGCCGGTATCGGGGTTTCACCTGCTTCACTTACTATACGCAATGCGTCGAGTCACATAGCGATCCTCAGCCTTACTGCTCTGAGATAAGGTTCACTTGGAGCTCGTTATTTGCGGAACTTTCAATTGATTACCGTAAGGCTCTCGCGCGCATCGGGTTTCCCAGAGCCGTGTACTTAGCACATATGTATATGTACATGTACATCTGCAGATAGAATATACAGTGTGAGGCAGGCCGCAGGCAGGATGTTATAAATAAGGAACTTCGTTCCAATAACAAAACTAAGTCATTTGTATCTGAGAAGGCAAATAATTATAATTATTATGGCCTTCTGGCAATCCTTAGATAAAAATTATTAAGATGTGTGAAATTTAATTTGTTTGTCTAGTAGGTATCTAATACATAGACAAATAAATGTTTTAAATAAAGAAATGCTTGAGTAATAATCTGCTAAAAACCAAGTCTGTTAGTTATAGATAGATTAAAATAAATATAAAAAAAAAATCTCTGGTGGGTCATTCAGCCAGACAGCGACTGTCCAGCAGTTACTTTAATAGTGACGTAGATACCTACCTAAGTATACATTATTTTTGTTAGTTTATTGCAATTTTTTTTATTCCACGTCATTGTCGTTGGAACACTGTTGTCTACTTATATTTACATATTGAAAGTTATATTGTCACTATGTACGTGAAAATCTATAATTGGCTCTCTGATGTTATTAGTTACACGTATTTATTGATTTTACAGTAAATTAAATAAATAAATAATACAAAGGTACATACCTATATGGATTCCTGTTCTAAGGAAATAAGGCTATTTACAAATCGTAAGTACCTACCTAGGTGCGTTGCGTTGCGCGAAAACTATCCCTCATTTTATTTTATTTATTTAAAAAACCAACAGTTAGTTTCAATGTGTGGTACAAGTTGCTAGGTACCAATTCCTACCTACCTACCCCGTGGGCCGATTAAACTTAACGTAAACCTACCCTAATGCACAAGAAAGCGTCAGAGCGAGATTCAAACGATGAGCGAGTGATATCAATAAGGAAAAGCTTAATCTCGCCAGGAACCGCTGCAATGGGATGTGTAGAGTAGAGATGCTGAACGCCGCTATATTCACTCCTCACTATCAAATGCTGAGCCAAAGCCTGGAACTTTTTAAGAACCCTTGGAATCAGCAAGGCACGTCAAGTTGCGTGTATTTCAAATTTAGATTTACTTTCACACTTTCACGTTTATAATATTAGTGAGATTTTTTTTAAGTTACGGGATTCAATAAAGTGCCAGTGTTATATGAAGGAAGTGCTTGCAACCAATGTCCTGACTCCCATTTAGAAACGGCCAGGAGACGGGCACGGTCTGCAGAGCTGGAGCACGTTTGTAACAAACAATAATAATAATGCTGGACAATTCACACAGCATTATCTAGCCCCAAGCTAAGCAGAGCTTGTGTTATGGGTACTAGATAACTGATATACATAATACAATACATTACATAGATAGATATTTTTTATTATACATACAATTCCGTGTCCACTCACACAGAGGCCCGTCCCATCGCCGTTGGGACAAAAGAGATTTGGGGGGAGCAGCATCGGGGCAAGCACTATGCCAAGCCGTTCGAGCTTCGTCTAAAAATGAAACTGTGAATGAAATTGCAGGGACCAAATGAGAAAGCTTTAGATTGTTTTCAACAAAACAAGTCAAAGAACAAGTTCTGTAGACGGAAGACAAGAACGGTGGTAGGGCTACACTTGATATTTTTCGAATAACTAAGTCTCCCATTTTTACAGGCAGCGCGGCCTGCGACCATGCCTTGGCATCCAAATATAAATTCAAAACCGATGATAAAGTATTCTTTATTACCTATGTTGTCTAAGCCTACCGAGAGCTCGCTGTGTTTCCACAGATGACAACATCTCAAAGAATACGTGAGTTTAGGTACAAACAGGCAAAACCGAATAATTGTAAAAGCCATAATATGGCTATTAATTTGGAGAAGTCTGTCCGAAGTTCTGTTGAAATTTTGTATTTTCTCATCTACAAATGGCTGGAAAGACTCATCAAGAGTTGGTGAGCCATACCCAAGGAGCAAGGAGTCGAAGTGAACATTTATCTACTATTGAACTGTTGGAGGCCAAACTATTGAATTTACCAATGATATTGTTTTTGTCTACACAAGAGTCCGAATACAGCGAGCATTTTGAAAAATATAATGTTTTAAAAAAATACTTTATACAATAAATATATATAATAATTATTGTATAAAGTATTTTTTATGTTATTTTATATGTTTCCACTTGCTTATGAATATTTATTAATTATTATGATATATTATGTTGTATACACCCCTACCTTTCTTAAATTTTCAAATTTCAATCCATTCAAAGGTTGCCTGGAAGAAATCGCTGCTAAGCGATGAGGCCCCCCTTTGATGTTTAATGTTTATGTCTATGTTTCTTTTGCTTTATTTTGTGGTGTACAATAAGAATTTAGTAAGTATTGTCGAAATCTAGGTGCGCAGGCGCATGCTGATAGCGATTTAACAGTCACGTACATTCTCGGAGCCGCGTGACGCAGGCTGAGCCTGGCTCTATCTACATAGATAATAACTACACAGAGAGGTAAGTACCAAAAAACTTTCGAGCTTTCTACGTAAATGGTCTTGGTCTTGGATGAATTTATTTGTTATGTTTATATATAGAGAAGTAATATCAAAATATAAATATGTTACAAATAAATAAATAAATCATACTCAAAAGATATAACGACATCAAACCCAAGTGTGCAAGCAGCGTCAATCCTGTATAGTAACGATGCTGGTGCCTGTCGGCCCGCCGCCGCCGCCGCCCGCGGGACCACACAAGCTAGCTTTGATTTCAACAGAAGTTACCTGTCGGGACGCGCTGCCAGTTGTGGGAATTTCACAACATTCTCGGGTTTCATTCATCCCTCGACGAATTAAAAGCGGTGGCGGCAGCGGCCGGGTCCAAAGTCTTCCCCGGAGCGGTGATTACTGACCCACGGAGCCACTTTTTGCAGCGCATTCCAGTGCAGTTAGTCAATGAGACGACGACAGGTCGCACCGCGTCCTCGCCGCGGCCCTTGGTCAACGGCCGGTCGCCGCCGCGCGCCGGGGGGACCGTTAGCGTCCTTCGCTCTCGATCCTGTAGGCAGCAACCTGGCTCACGAGATGGAATTGTGACTAATCTAACTGATAAAACCAATTAATGAAACCTCGTGACTCAATGGTCTGGTCAGGGCATTTCGACGTGTGCTGAGCACGCGCGCGCCGCGCGGCCGCGTGCCAATCTATAAAATGCTACGAAAAAATCAAACACATGGCTGAGTGAATGGCTTTATAATGTATTCATATAAAAACCATAAAATATGGCCTCCTTTTGGAATAGGTAGGTACTAGTCAGTCGATCATAATGATGCCGACCGATATTGGTAATTCAACCGATAACCTATTACTAATTTCAATGTTTTGGTAGATACATAATACCTAAGTAGGCTAAAAGCCGGTTTTGGCGATCAGTATTCTTTATGCGTGATCAAGTTCCATTACCAATGTGGGAATCCCGGTACCTAGTGCATGTTCATGTATTAACAGCTGTTGTAAACAGTTTAGTTGCGTCAATATATTTTGCGCGCCTCGAGTCTGAGTCAGATCTCACAGATGAATGAGATTCCACTGATTTTTTGAGGTCGAAGAATGTATCGTAGCTTACGTGTAACATTGTGCAATTCTGAAGCAACATCCGCCCGCAGACTGGTGCGGTGGTGAGGCTTCTCGATGGTTCGATCCTGTCATCATGCGGAGGGTGCCTCCCGGGGTGCCAGACTCGACTCGCAGATAACATTAGTGACGCACTCAACGCCGGCGCTTACCCGTAAGCGGCGCACTGGGCGGCGCAGAACAAATACTTATTAATAGTTATGTTTGCTTGTCTCCTTTACGAGTTCCAGCTAGTGCGTCCGACGCGCGGGCGCTGCTTTGTTTGTCATCCGGCTCACGGGTTGTAACACAGAACTGTTTACTTTCAATAATACAATAATAGAGATAACGTCATTCATGCTTCTCTTTCTATTGTTAGTTGGAAAGCCTGTCCGTTCCTGTTGATTCACATAAACAACCTGGCACTGACGAAGCATCGGCCTCAATACGTGCCATTCAAGTGGTTATGAACATTGTATTGAATTACTGGCTGCAATCGAAAGAACATTGAGCCGCGATGAACCTCAGGTTATGAACATTGTATTGAATTACTGGCTGCAATCGAAAGAACATTGAGCCGCGATGAACCTCAGGTTATGAACATTGTATTGAATTACTGGCTGCAATCGAAAGAACATTGAGCCGCGATGAACCTCAGGTTATGAACATTGTATTGAATTACTGGCTGCAATAGAAAGAACATTGAGCCGCGATGAACCTCAGGTTATGAACATTGTATTGAATTACTGGCTGCAATAGAAAGAACATTGAGCCGCGATGAACCTCAGGTTATGAACATTGTATTGAATTACTGGCTGCAATAGAAAGAACATTGAGCCGCGATGAACCTCAGGTTATGAACATTGTATTGAATTACTGGCTGCAATAGAAAGAACATTGAGCCGCGATGAACCTCAGGTTATGAACATTGTATTGAATTACTGGCTGCAATAGAAAGAACATTGAGCCGCGATTAACCTCAATCTTAATTACTTAGACAAGATTTGAATCTGTACTAGATTTGTCTGAGCGGCGCCGCTGGCCGCTCGGTGCCCGCTGGCCGCCCGGTGCCCTCTGCCCGCTCGGTGCCCGCTGGTTCCCGGAACCCCGGTCGCGGTTCCCAGTTCCTTATAGGGCTCTAGCCCTCTCCACGTCATCTAGTGACTGGTATCATAACGCGAATAACAACTCATTGTATGGTGATACAGAACGAAATGGTCGCAACATTACCTACACATTTTTTGATATAATATGATCACGTGACCGAAAGCGCTCTGCGTTTGGTTGCATCGCTGAAGACGTCACACGTATCACAGATGCGTGTTGTTCTTCTTGTTAGGTGTGGGTTGAGGTGAACCGTCATCGAGTCATGTCACCGCACCGGAGCCATGACAGAGATTATCGTTTTAGCGCGCCATTATTTTATTAAAACTTTTTTTCTGTAACTAATATTACTATATTACATATATATTACAATACCTACGTTATAATTATTTCCCAGTAGTGCCTATTAAGCCAAATAATGTTGTACGTGGTAGTTGACCGACGCAGGCGCCGCGCGCGGCCTGGGTCACACGCACGCACACGTGTGGTGTGCTAGATCTACATCTGCCGACCACTCCGTCTATGTTCAGGCAGAGTACTTTACATTACAGCACTATCAAATATTATGAGGCTATAATTAATTAAGTTTCATTTTGGAGCTCTACTTTTTGTCCATACAAGTGTTCAAAGGCACTCCACTCGCCCCAACTATCCGAACACCGTGTTAGCATGAACAGACACGGTCTTGGATCTTACAGAAATATGAAGCTACAGGAATGTCATGCTTTAGCCAGATCCAGGTCTTGTATATGCTCAAACAACAATTAGTACTAGAGATGGGCCGAACATGGGTTTCACCGAATACGAACATTCGGCCGATTATTCGGTAAAACTTTTACCGAACCGAATATTCGGCCGAATATTCGGTATATTTGATTCCGTTCCGTCGTATATGAGATGTCATATTTGTCTTATATCTCAGTAGACTATAATTACGTTCCTAACTTTTAATATGTAGATTAAGTGATTGATCTCTTAAATTACAACCTGAAAAGTACAAACCAATTACAAATTTTCTTTATAAAGAACTATATTGGTTGAATAGGATAGGTTTAAACGTTTAATATCAATAAATATATTTTGCGACGCTATGCTGAGTAGAATCTAGAAAAAAATTGTATTCATAATCTACTAAGGTGTTGTGATTTGATTCAGCTATTCTCTAACACAATAAAGACTGACCGAAATAAATATCTTGTTTATTTTCCTTCAATTAAGGCCTGTTTAATATATTATTATTACCTACTATAAAGAGTTAACACAGAAGCCTAATCCCAAAACAAGTAGATACCTATATTTTGCATTAAGTTATTATGGATTCGTTGCCTACCCTGTACCCGCGACGTCGTTCGCGATTGCCATCGCAGCGGACTAATAATACTAGTTTGTTTGTACTTACGTACATTACTGATTTTTTGGGTTCCGTTCCTCAAAAGGAAAGAAGGAACCCTTAAAGGATCACTTTGTTGTCTGTCTGTCCGTCTGTCAACCCTCTTATCTCAGAGACGCGTGGATGTATCGAGTTGAAGTTCACATCATATTATACTCAAGTTCGTAACCTCTTGGAGCCGCGATATAAATCAAACTTCTAAGTCAACGCAATCAAAAATTACAGCCATTTATCGTTTTTTTTTTTTCATTTTCCTTGGAAATCTCATGCAAAAAATCTATAGGGTACTTCCCGTTGACCTAGAATCATGAAATTTGGCAAGAAGTAAGGTCTTATAGCACAAGGAAAGGGGAAAATTCGGAAACCATAAAATTGTAGTTTATTAACAGAAAAAAAATGAATCTCGCCATAGACCAAAAACCTATAGGGTACTTTCCGTTGACCTAAAACCATGAAATTTGGCAAGCTAGGTCTTATAGCACAAGTAAAGGGAATATCAAACATCAAAGTGCTTTATTTCCTTTTAGACCTCTTGGACACGTCACAAAATACAAATTACATACGTAAAACTAGGAAATAAAGTGATCACTTTGATTGTTCACTTCAATCTTTTTAAGGTAAAGTAAAGAAGCGAACAAGAAACCTTTACCTTGTTAGAATGTTAGTTTTCGAGTTGGAGCAAAAGTCGTCCCAACATTTTTTATCGTCTAGATAATCTGATATATATTGTAGTAAGCCTTTTTAAAAATGACATGTTTGACAATTTGTTTGAATGTATTCATTGATAGTTTTTGCAACTCACTTGGAGTTTTGTTGTAGAAGCGTATACACTGCCCTTTGAAAGATACATTAATCTTGTGTAGCCTAGTTAGAGGCACAGCGAGTTTATTCTTATTTCTAGTATTTATATTATGTATGTCACTATTTTTAGGGAACCGATTGATATTTCTATGAGTGTACAACAAGTTTTCATAAATATATTGACAGGGGACTGTCATTATGTTTATTTCTTTGAATTTATCTCGTAGGGATTCTCTGGGACCCATATTATTTATTACACGAACAGCCCTCTTCTGCAGCACAAATACCATTGTTAATATCTGCGTTCCCCCAGAGCAGTATACCATAAGACATAATACTGTGGAAGTAGCTGAAATAAACAAGTCTAGATGTAGCAACGTCTGTGAGTTGACGGATTTTTTTGACTGCATATGCTGCAGAACTAAGTCTTTTCGATAGCTTATCTATGTGTGGGCCCCATTGAAGTTTATTATCTAAGGTAACCTAAGAATACGGTACTTTGTACTATTTCTACCGTTTCTCCTTTTACTTTTATATCAGCCTTAACTTGTTTAACATTAGGTAAAATAAATCTAATACATTTTGTTTTGGTTTCGTTAAGCAAAAGATTATTGACACTAAACCAATGGACGACTTTTGAGATTGCATTATTCACATCGTCATAGTTTGTGTTTGGTCGTTTCATTTTAAAAATTAATGAAGTATCATCAGCAAACAGTACAATCTCGTGATTATTCTTTACAAGATGAGGCAGGTCGTTGATATAAACTAAAAATAGGAAAGGACCGAGGATAGAACCCTGCGGTACACCCATTGTAACTACAGACACCGAAGACCGTTTCCCAATAATGTCAACTCTTTGTATCCTATCACTCAAGTAAGATGCCAATAGATCCAAAGAGGTGTCCATTATTCCATAGTGATGTAGTTTCCTAATTAATGTTTCATGGTATACGCAATAGAATGCTTTTGACAAGTCGCAAAATCCGAAAACTGTAATATTGTAGTCTAAGCACAAAAAAAAACATTTTTTTGATTCTCGCCATGGACCAAAACCTATAGGGTACCTACCCTATAGGTTTTGGTGGTTAAGTGTAGTTAATGAAGGCCTTCTGCAACGAGTGGTCCTCTGTGAGCGTCACGTGACGATGCCGATGACACGCGCCGGTGTCGGCACGTGCTGCGACTGAACCCTAACTACATATTACATACGAAACCAGGCCGGTCAAATGCTGCTTACGTTGTAATTCCATTCACGTCTCGATACATTAAACCCACTGACGTACTAGGCTTTTTAGTTAGGTACCTACTTACATAAAGTAGGTATTTCATCATTTTATCTTTAAACTGTAACGCCCATGTCGCGTCGCCCTGGTAGTTCGTCTGTTCAAAGGACATTCATTCATTCCACTGGGACAGCGATAACCACAATGAGTTCATTCAGGATTAGATAATGATTTGATTTCTAATTGTTGTTCAAGTTTCCTGCAAAATAAGATTTTTCTGCAATATAATCAAAGGTTATTAATATAAAGTTCATAATGGCCCATAAAGCTAGTTCACACGAGCTGTTCATTCATCGACAGGCTTGCACGCGACCCGCGCCGGCGCAGGTGTTACATCACACGCGCCGGCCGGCACACTCACCCGCGCGTCACCACTTGCTCTGCTGACCTGACAGTGTCATGGTGATACTACTCTCCGTGACATACATAAGTTGAATGTTCATAAAACAAATATGTATACAATGAGTATTGTTTGTGAATGATTGGCATACAGGAACAACAAGTTACACGTGAGCAGTGCAGCAGCAATGTGTATCTGATAACTTGTTGTGCAATGAAGAACGAGGTAGACGAATGAACATGTGCATGCAAAAAACCTCTAATTAGAACAGTCGGAAGACTGGAGGCCCAGCGGTAGGTACTAGGTATAGATACTCAAGTTGAGTACCTATATAGACAGCTTCTATAGGTACCTATTTCATGTGCGATAAGTTCCTTAATGTCAGGTCTTGGCCTCATTATGTCCTAACTATCGAAGTCCATATCCTGGATAGTTTCGCAACCCTCATGGACGTGAGTGACGCGCACGGGGCGGGGCGGGGCGGCCGGCCGCAGCTTGCAGCATCTCGACGCGGCCGAGTATAACAGATCGCTTGTGCAATCAGCACTTGTCTGAACCGCTGTGACGTACGACACTGGTCTCACTGACTCATACAGATCGCGGGAATCCGAGAAAGGTGAAGGCTGCACGCCCAAAACTTTATCTCGCATAGCTAGTCGTTCAATTATTAGATAATGCTGTGTGAATTGTTCAAGCATTATTATTATTATAATTACATAGGTAGGTAGGTGTCTACTTACCCAGCCAACAAATTAAAAGCTACTTAGCTACTTACTAATGGATCTATCTCAAATACCAGGTATAAATGTCGTAAGTAGGTACCTGTAATCCACCTAGAGTTTTTTAATAATAATAAATAAATAAAACATTTATTTCAGGCAACATTAGTCTAGTACAGGATGTAAAATACTTAAAAACTACGGCCCATATAAAATATATACCTTATTCTAACATACATAAAATATATACCTATTTACTACCACGTAGAGTCGGCGACGTGTGACACGCGATATGTGCTGCGACCGGTAATCGTCCGCGAAAACGCCGGAACAGCACATTCTTCGGCCAGAATTCTTCCTTAGTGAAGGTCGAAATATTCTCCGTTGGAATACGCACCACAAATGATTTAAAATCATTATGACGCGACTCCAACAGCTCGACCCTCACCAAGGTTTTAAGAGACCTAGAGTTTATTATAATGTATCAACCTACGTGATGGTAGGTACCTAAACTACCTATGCGAGTGTGTGCCAGTCAGAGGCAGCGGTCAAGGCCGGAGAGAGGCCGTGTCGCCGGCGGCGCAGCGCGGGCGCCTCGCGGACCCAGTGAAAGTAGCTGCGCATGTGCAGACATGACTCCTGCTCCCATTCAGTTACGGATCTAGTGCAGGTACCAGATCCGTAATCACCGTGTGCTGCAATCAAAATTCTGGATTTTGAAACCAAAGAACGTTTTACTTGCCTAAGCATAACCACTCCCAAATTACGCTCCAAAGTCCAATATTCAAACTAGCCTTGCTTCGCCCAGTCCAAAGTTCATCTAACAATGGTATTCAACCTACTGTTTTTAAGATCTTTGTCATGATGTAGTTACACGTTGGCGAGTTCTTTCATAGAAACTATTCAGTGCAGACTTCCTCTCATTAGCAGATCGGTCGATACTTATGAGTCAGAATTGTAAATCAGTGGCAGCGTCGCGTCGTCGGGAAGCAATCATTTGATCAAGACTATCGTCACGGATCTTTGGAGGAACCAAACTCATAAGATGATATTATGTACGTTGGTTTTTTAACTATTTAACCTGACGTTTCAATAGGATTACACACCGTCGTGGTCACAGGATGGAGTAATAGTAAACGCGAATCATCATCAGGAGCCGTTTCCTGCGGCTTGTCGGCATTATGAGTTTATCCCTTTTGCCTGAAAAAACTAGTTTATATACTATAGTTTTTTAAATGTATACATTTAAATATTTTAATTAATAAGTTATTTTATTATCTTGTATACCTATGCATGCAGGTTCATATAGGTAGGTATTATATGTTTTGTATATAGGTACTTATACTAAGCTACGGAATTATTCCGGCAATAAATGATTTTTATTATTAATATCATCAACACAGTCAATTATAAATAACGTACCGATTCCGATCGCGTACCTTAGTTTAAAAAACTTAGTTTGTATTTTTCAAATGGAATCAAAATTTGTACGTGTTTTATAAAAACTAAATGTAACAGTCTCTAGTGCTCTTTAAAATATGTAAAATCCAAGTCATAAATATTAGGCAGTAAGCATTAATTTCCCACGCTAAGCCCATAGCAACCAAAACCTGATCGAAATCCTCCTCAATGTTTCCTAGCGCGTCCCCGTCCAGTTCACCTACGACTTAATGACAGGTAAATCCAAACCAGATGATAATAACCGATGATAAATAATTGACGGCTCAACAAAACCGGCTCCGCAGGCTCCGAGCAAGGAGCCGTTTCCTGCGGTAAGTTCGCGCGCGTCGCTCGGCGCGTGGCGGCCGCCGGCCGTGGACGGTAATGGTGCCGACATATGTATGTAATGTAATGAAGCGCGGTCGGCAAAAAATGGAGGTTTCCCAGCGCGTGCGCAAGGAGCAAGCGCACCGCAAAACTTTTGTCTTCAAGTTTTCCCAGACGCGCGTTTTTATCCGGCAATTTGCTGCAGCTTGGGAAAACTAATTGACCGTAATCGTTCTGCAGGTAAGTCTTAGTGGATTGGTATGCGTTCGATTGTGCATGTCCTAGAGTCCGTGTTTGTAAGGTCTAAAGGAAATAAAGCAGGTTGAGTTTAGAGAAAAACAAGTAAAAATGTGACAATTGGCGGTCTCATCGCTCAGGAGCGATCTCTACCAGACAACCGTGTATGGCTAGGATCGTTGGATTGAACGGGGATCTGTGTGCATTAGTAAAGTATTTTTTTTTCAATACAATTATAATTGTTAAATTTTTATCAAATCTTAGTAGTCAAATCCTACCTACATACTATAACCACAGTATAAATATAACATACAGTAGGCCGACGCCTTTGATAACGCGGTACATGTCGACAAGTGACGTGACAGCGTGTGTAGGCCAGGGTTGTCACCATGCTAGTGTCAAATGAAAACTTTTATTTATTTATTTTAGGTGAACATCGTCATCAACGTTACGAATATTAATGATTTTTCAAATCCAAGACGGCGGATATTTTTGAAAAAATACCGCACATTCGTAATCTATACCTACCCTCGAATTAGTCAAAAACGATACCCGTGAGTAAAAATTAATCCGCCATCTTGGATTGTAAAAATAACCCCATTTTCGTATTTAACACCCTGGATTTAGTCAAAAACGACACCCATGAGTAGAATATTAAGTAATAAAAATTAATCCGCCATCTTGAATTTTTAAAATAACCCCGTTTTCGTATTTAACTCCCTCGATTTAGTCAAAAACGATAGTCATGAATAAAATACTCATAAGAATTAATCCGCGTGCGCGCGTGGAAATTGATGGAAGCGCAAATCTTTGTTATATGATGATGAGTTGAAATTTCGAACGGCACACAGCTTAAAACATATTGTTAAGAAATTAAAATGTAACGTATGTACGTATAATAATTAATTATTTAATTTTTGTCTTATTTTTTGTGCTTTTAGTGTTTGTGTTTAAATTATAATTAATTAATTAGTGTAATTGACAATCGCCGCCGTTCTAATTAAATAAATAAATTAAATCATATAACATGCGTCAGACGGTCACCCCTGAAAAATATGGAGGGAGTTACTAAGGCGGTGGATGTATGCAAGTGCGGTCCCCCCTCGTCCCTTACCCCCGCACGATTGCCCTGTCAAAACGCCTTCGTCGAACGACTGTATGCATATAGGTAGGCTGTGCTATAACCTACCTACCAACTATACTTTCAAAAATACCTAAATAAATATACATTCCTAATAATAATACATAAACATACTTTTATAAATACATAGGTATCTCTATAAATACATTTTATAAGGGGTGTGGTCAGTGACAGCAGGACAAACATGTATTATACAATTTTACATACAATTTTCTTGTGTATCTTGAACCAATAAAACTGTCTTATTCTTATTATATTCTTAAATAGTGTTCCTTTACCATACTCTTGAACATTGGTAGTGACTTTGCACGCCTTATTGAGACTAAAATGTGTTCCAAAGCTGTACAGCACGGACAGTAAACGAGTTGTCGTAGAAGGAAGTAGAGTGAACAGGGACTTGAAGCAAGTTTCAGAAGAGCGCAGAGAGAGAGCCTGCGAATGATGAAGAAAAGTCGAACGTTAAGATATACACAAACAGTAGAGAGGGTGAACTATTTGTTTGAAGGCAAAAAAACAGAAATACAACCATACACTTAGGTCCGTATTACCAAAACTTGCTCAGTTATCAATCGATGCTGGAGTACCGCTTTTCTGTGGCATAAACGTCACTCAAGCATAGATCTATGACTGAACAAGCTTTTATAATACGGGCCTAAGAGTAAGTGGTCGTTTTTAACTGATAATCTATTACTGATTATAATTATAAAATGATGTGTGTGCTGGTAAGCCGCACATGGGCAAGGCAGCGCCGATCTACCGCCGACCTACAAACAGTAGCAGGCCATACGTGCACACTGACGCGATAGGCTACAAATCCTATGTAAGTACAAGTGTGCTAACACGACTCACAGAAATGACCAACACTCAGTGTGTGCCAGGAACAATCCTGTCCACCGCTAGTTTTTTAAGGGCCATTCCAGGAGTTTTCGTTTTTTAGTCTTGTAAAATATCTCAAGTCGCCATTATTGTATTAAATTCTAATTATCACACTATAGTCTCGACTATAGAGAGAAAGAATAATTAGAGAATAATTAATGCTATGGATTTTTATATATACTAGGAATATGTAGAAAACTACCTAAGAAACTCTACCTCTAGGTACCATCTGGTGTTTAGTCATGCTGGTCTAAATACTTGTGCAATGCATGCAGCATCGCTGACGTCACCGAGCACGTAGGACCTGCCTACGGAAAATCTCAGGTGTCCGTTATTTCCACTTTCATCATTATTTGTACCTGTTTACCGCCTGCTCCGAGATGAGATGGCCCATACAATGTGGCATTACTGGTCCGAGGCACCCACGCACCCACGCGTGCACCCACGCAGGCTATCTGATTTCGAGCTAATTGGCCGCGCACTATGTAAATAAATAGTTACCTCAAGTCAGCGAGTTCAGGAAAACCCAATCCGACTGACAAGACATTATCATATTCCATAATTTAGTAGAGACAGAAAACTCTATCGCAATTTCAAGAATATTTTCAGTTTTGCTTGTGTGCTGTGCTGATAGCCTGATACTCAGATACAATAGAGTATGCAGCCGAGTGTGAGGTAGCGGTTCAATGAACTCTGCGGCGAGTAGTGAGCGCCACAGAGAGTGCAGTAGTGAGTAGGCACGGAGGCGCGGCCGGCGCGGCGCGGGCGGCCGACGCGGCGGGAAACCCGGCGTGAATCAGCTGACGCGCGGCGCCGCGGCGGCACGCCACGCGACCTTCCCACCAAATAATGTTCAACTAACAATACCTTTTACTATGATACACATTTTACTTCATAAATGTATCGATTTGATTGACATCGCGCTACGGCTAGGTACCTTTATTGTAAATTGTGAGTCAGAGCGATGATGCCAACTGAGTTTGAGCAGTCTGCTGTAGAATCTTGATAAATGTCAACCATCAAAAAATAACTAAGCCTTTATATTTTTTAAAGTTATTCAAAGTAGGTAAGTATGGTAAAGTAAAATACAAAATCATAACCAATTTTTTTTATTAAATATCTTTCAGCACCTGTGAAACAAATACTAGGTATGTACCTATTTGTAATATACATTAGATAAACATATTTTAAGATGTACCTAACTATTGAGTATTAATAATATAAGAAACGTTTGAGTAATCCAACATAGCTTTATAACAAGTTGTAAAAAACATTTACACATTAAGCTGCCTCTGATATTATAATGTAGGGAGGTAGGTGCCTTTCATTAAAGCTGTTCCAATAAATATGTCCTCTTGTAACAGGTAGGTAGGCCACAGATGAGGACTGCTACTTCGGTACGGGCATTATGTGTATTTCATTAATAAGCAATTTATGTTTTCTGTGTTTGCGGAAAACCACGGGAGCAAAAGGTTATTTAAAAATTGCAATTATGCATTGATTTTTCTTAATTTACCGCTAATTTATTTACAATAAATACGTACCTTACAAATATAAATCTTATAGTACACAAAAGTAGTTAATAAATACCTTTAATATCATCCACACTGATATTACCCCATGTAAAATCCGGCGGTCATTCATATCTATTCAAGGTTGTCTGGGAAAAATTGCTCTTGAGAGATAAGACCGCCAGTTGGCGCTTATTCTATAGATACCTGAGTATTCCTTAATATAATTTGTAAGGTTAGTGTGCCATAAGGTATTTTGTATCTTATATCTAGCTACCATATTATAAAAATTTGTCAAATCTCTAATGATCTGCGATTTTTTTTTATCTTTCATTTATTTCAGATTATAAAAATCTATACAATATTATTATACACAAAACAAAATCCATAAATTATTATTATTATAATACACATGTAGTGAGATGAACGATAGAATATACAGGCATCTTCTAGTAGAGCTTCGTGGCGCACCCGCACCGCCCGTCACACCGGCTCTTTCCATCAGGTGAGGCTGTGCTCAAATGAAGCTCTATCAACTATACAAACGGCCATCATGCTAGTCGGTCTACTGCCTAGCATGGCCAGACAGATAACGATGCTTCTAAACAGTTCATGACATACAGATGAATTTGCAAACCAAGACAATACTGGTATTCATTCTTTTGGCACAAAACAAATCTAATTTGACTAAAAACACTAAAAACGACACTCCATTTCCTGTCGTACTAAATAAAAAGGCGGCAACATGTTTACTGCCGCTTTATTGGTTTACTTTAGTTTTTGTGCCTTTTGATAATACAGCACACAGTAGAAGTAAGAAGGCCTGTTCAGATCTGCGCGGTGTTTGGTACCCGGAGTGTGTAGGTAGGTAAGGGAGTACCTACCTACACACTCGGCCACCAACTGAAACTCTCTGAACTAAATATACCGCTAATGCCGGGTAGAGTAGATCTGAATTATGTAATAAATAGGTGACACTCAATTCACAGGAGTTGTAGTGAATGGCGTGGCTCGCCCGTGTTGTGTTAGTAGGTAGGTATGCATAACGTGACCGCCGCTGCCGCGGTGACGCCACAAACAATGTGACGTATGTTTACGCGACCTGTTCGTCTGCTCTCATTCATGCCCTAGCTTATCTATTTGGCTTTGACTTTATTGCACTTATCAGCTTGGGATTTACTCGCACATTTATAGGAAGGATAATAAAGAACGCGTGATCTGATTAACGTTTGGTGACAATCGACACAGCAATAACGTAGAGGCGAAGCACTTTCTTTGCTAGTTCCGAATCTAATGAAACGGATGGAGGCGTAGCGAGTGCTACGGCGTAGCAATAATGTAGAGGCGTAGCACATTCCTAGTAAGTACCAACTCTATTCAAACGGAAGGAGGCGTAGCGAGTGCTACGGCGTAGCAATAATGTAGAGGCGTAGCACATTCCTAGTATGTAAGTACCCGTACCGACTCTATTCAAACGGAAGGAGGCGTAGCGAGTGCTACGGCGTAGCAATAATGTAGAGGCGTAGCTCTTTCCTAGTAAGTACCGACTCAAACGGAAGGAGGCGTAGCGAGTGCTACGGCGTAGCAATGACGTAAAGGCGTAGCACTTTCCTTGCTAATTTCTACTCTATTCTATTTCTGTGGAACTCTAGTAGTAAATGATAAAACTACTTGTTACATTAGGTGTAGGTCATAAAATATTTTTGATATAAATATTATAAAGGTGAAAGTAAACACGAGATTGATACGCCGAAATCGAGTTAACGTGATATTTTGTAGTTCTACTCCTGGAATTTAATCCCAGAAAAACGACGCTATATAGACGCATTTAACTTGGCATTCAAAAAAGCTCTAGAGCTTTCATTCGCCTGCACTATCAAAAGGTTTAGAAAAGTTGTTCGTGCAGCGCATCTTATGTTCAAGCCAGCTAGCATGGCGGGGCTGATACACGCAGGCTATCGTCTAAATATTTCATTGCTATTTTCAAAACAAAGCTCAGTTTAAAATTGACAAACATAAACGGTATTTTGCAGTTCAAAATAGTCGGATTTGAGATTCCTATAAGTTTACTTATCCCATTACCGCAAAAGCATTTTAAAACCGGTTTCACGTGCCACAACAACTTACACGAAATATTTTTTCTAGCGTGTTTTAATTTGCATAGATACGGAATTAACAAGATCGTGCGGAGAGAAGATAACATGAGTACAATGATTGAGATCCATTGGCTGCGAGCGAACCAATGCGCGGGCGCACTCGGCCGGGCCGCTCCATTGGCGCAGCACGTCCCAGGTTCTACACTTGGACATGCGAGCTTTCAGTACCAACCACTTCATTTATAAAATACAGAACTTCAACAACAAAATATAGAAAAACAATCGCCAAATAGAATAGCACCTAATGTCCATAAAAATCACGATTTACACAGTAACTGAGGCACAAGCACAACTCACGTTAACGATTAACTGGTACACTCACAACACAGAAGATAAATGTCTAGTTTTCACTTATATTTGCAAATCCAGTCGTCTCCTTCACTGGGTGTTGTAAAGACGTAATATCGCAGGAATCGTTTCGTTTGGCGCGCGCTGGGGCACGTGCGCGCGTGTCGGTGTGTGCAGCGCGAATGGCGCATGGCGCCCGGCGGGGCGGCACGGCGGCTCGGGTGGGCTCCACTTCACCGACCGAGCCCAGGATATAAGCCTCCACGCCGGCACCTGCCTCTATTCACTTACAAACCTCAGCCGGTGACGCGTGCCCTGCGACCCGCTCATCTAAACATACTATATAATATCTATTACGCGAACATGCCCAAGTTGAACCTCGCAAGCGTCGCTGTCGGCGTGGTGGTGGTGTGGTGTGCGGCCTGGGCGGCGGCGGCGCCGACGGCCGGCGAGTACCTGTCGATGTCACTGGCAGACGTGCTGGACAGCGCCGTGTGTCCGCTGCGCGTGGACATCGACGAGGACGAGACCCGCGTGCCGCGCCGCATCAAGATGCTGAAGTGCGCCGCGACGCCAAACCCCGTGTGCCACGAGCAGGGAATGACGCATGCGTGCTGTCGTAGCCACCACCGCACCTTCCACACGGAGTGCATGGAGGTCACCGACACGGTTCTGGTGCGCTACAAGGGCAGCGATGAACTCAAAAAGTTAACCGTCTACGTCGGCTGCACCTGCGTCGTCCGCTCGAACGCTCAGGCGGACCAGGACCGCTGACCGAGCCGCGCCGAGCCGCGCCGCGCCGCGCCGAGCCGCGCCGCGCCGCGCCGCGCCGCGCCGCGCCGCGCGAGCCCGCGCTCAGCCCACCTCAGTTCCTATATAACTAAACTTAAGGTATTGTCGACGCCGTCTCACTACTAGTGTAATAATTTATTTAACTTATTGATGAAGAGTGGCGCTGGCGCGACTCTTCGAAGTGACATTGTTAGCTTTTATTTAGATTGTAGTTGGTGTCTATGGCCATGGTTGTGATACGGAGCAGTCCGATGTGTAGTCCGATGTAAGATACTAGTGATAGCCCTCAAAAGACTTGATCGTTATGTTAAGTTATTTATTGTATGAGCTCTCGTTGACCGAGATATTGCCTGTATCAGGCTTTTATAATAAAACTGTTTAACAACTTACTACCTGTTTTACATTTAATTTACTTCCTCCTGACTTTTTCCTAGGTACCCATTGAACATAACAACCTACCTAGATAAGGTTTTAAATAAGTATTTTCATTTACAATTCAATGAAAATAAATCCAACTCTACATTTACGTAAACGTGGATGAAACCAATAGATCACCGAAAGCATTTTACAAAATAAAATCCGCTGTTATTGAGTCAACGCTCGGAAATACTTCTAGCCTCATGTATACTTTAGTTAATTTGTAAGATCATCCATGATGTGATAATGAATTCAAAGGGAGTAACTGGTAGAGCAAGCATTCCTTGCTTGTCGACAAGTGGTAACACTAACATAGACAACGTTTAGCGAATCATTAACTTCGCGTGAAAACCGCACCCGAAGGATTTCCCATTCTAATTGAAGACTTAACTAAATACAATAAATAAACTGCGTCAACATCGGCTCCATGTTACCACTCGTCCCAGCTACCACTCGGCAATTCAATTTGCGCTTCATGATCGCGAATCTTCGCAGTGCGATAAATAACTGAGCAAATATAATGATTTGTAACAGCACTACACCTGCACCGGTCAAATACTTAGTACTTGCCGCCAGCCGCTTCGCATTCGCTTTACCTGGATACAAACGTAAATACCCGAAGAGCCGGTCAGCCGTTTGGCGTGAGAGGTACCAAACTGACAAAGCAACGCAACCAATTTCTAACATTACTTTGTATGGATCCCGTAACAGGGATTTTAAGAATTATAAGTGTAAGTCTTAATGAGGATCAAAAGAATTATGCTACTCGTCAATACGTCAGCACATTTGTTTAAATATACGATTAACGGATGTGGTCACCCTATAGGATGCATTATAATGTGGAGGTTAGACACTATTTGGGCAGTGTGTAGTGTTGAGTCACGCACGGCGGCGGCGCTCTCTGAGTCAGCGCTTAGGTACACCGCGACGCGAATTACATCTCTCAAATCATTATCGTGACTCAATATGTGGAACATCTTGCCTATTTCATAAGATACTAGCTTCTGTTCTGTCCGCTGCTTCGCTTGCATTCGATCAAGATACAACGTAGCCTACCTACTCTACTACACACACACACGCCTACCTACCTACCTACGATACACGCCACCCGAACTCAACATACAATATTGGTATAATCACTCAAGATGCGAATTGCATCTCGAGTTTAGCTGTAGTAGAGCTACATACAGCATTTGTATCTATCATTTGTGGTTTTCTTGCCAAGACTTGGCGTGTTTTAAAAATACTATAAACCGAACTAAAATGAATGGACGGACAGACATACAGGCGAACAGACAGTAGGCTTAGTAGTAGGATTTATGTTAGAACCCTTTGCGTACACAACCCTAACAAAATCATCAGCCCAGGATCGGCCCTCCTTCATTTTATGCGATCCGCCATTCTTCATCTTTGACTTCTTGTTTACGCCCGTTGCCGTGGAAACCATTGTATCAGTGTTTGTTAAAATGATCATGTGATGATGTTTTAGATACTTTTTACGGCGCACATATCAATTCTTCGAGACGCTTACTTTTATGGGACTACCTTAAAAGACAACAACGAAAGAATTCGGAATTCTGACTTGTCGGAGAAATCGATGAACATACATAAACAATGACATAGACAGCCGGACAAAGGACCTCCTCATTCATTGAAGTTGCTAGGCCCGCGGCGCGGCGGCGGCGCGGCGGCGCGGCGGCGCGGCGCCCCCCGGGGACCACGTTTCAGTCCTTTTACAAATGATCATTTACTCGTTAGAAAGGAATTGCCTCCATCCCTACCGAACAGTACTCTGTATCATACATAATATACATTAATGATGTACTTTCGCTATATGTGCGGCGCGGCGTGAGGGTCTGGTGTAGGTACTTTTGTTTACGTTAGACATGTTCATCGATAGGTTGTTCCTGTTGATATAACATTATAGAGTTGATATGAGAGTTAAATAATTTGAATGTCTTGAAAATATTAAAAAACGACTTCAAATTCCTCATTATTTACTAAACTAAGACCAAATAATACTATTCAACCCCTCGGGCGCAGCACTCACCAGACGAGCTCGCCTCGCTCGGAATCGCTCAGAGATCTATGCTACAGCGAAACAATTATCAAAATCAGTCCACTCCTAATTGAAGGAGAAATCGCCGAACATTGCTTCTTACATGAAAAAAAAAACAGCCGAACACAGAACCTGCTCCTTTCTTTGAAGTCGGTTAACGAAGGGAGGGAAAACCGACTAACGTTCACAACTTCTTCATCTGCTACTTCTTTCAGACTACGAACTAGATTCTCGGGTTTATGAAATTTGTAAATAAGCAAACTGTCATTTATGTAAATAGGAAACGAACGGAGGAGTTCAAGAAATGGACTTCTAATAGAACAAGCTGACGCAACAGAGGAGGCTTTATGTAGAAAACACACACTAAGGACAAGTAAGTAAACAAGTACTTAATACAAGATAGGAAAACTGTCGGAGATAGGTCTGCGATGACTCACCTGCCGGTCACCGAGCGGTCACTTGAACGATCTGTGCGGATGCGGATGCGCTGGGAGGAATCTCGTAGGGCGCACTACACTACACAGTACACACACTACAATACAATACAAAAACACTTTATTGTACACCAGAAAAAGAACATTACAAAAAGACATTACATGACACAAGTACAATGGGCGGCCATATCGCTTAGAAGCGATCTCTTCCAGGCAACCTTCGGATGGAAAGAACGTGCTTATGGAACGATTGCCAAGGTCAGTTCTTATCCATTTGTAAAGTTATTAACCCTAGCTCACTAACCTTCATTTCGAGTGACGGGATGACTAACCATTCGTAAATTTTACGAGGGATTAATACAACAATATTTTCTTAATCAATTTTTATTTATGAGACACAAAAACTTTGTTTATCCTTCTCTTACTCAAATTTCATGATCTTTTTCCGAAACAACCAATAAAAACCGTAATTAGACCCTGAAACAAACACGCTCCCTGCTAATCGCTTGTTCGCAGCACTTACAGAAGGTCAGGGTCTTATAACTTTGGTTGTAGTATAGTAGCTGCAAGTTCTAAAGTTCTGGGAACATATTGATGTGCCTTTCCTGAAAACCATATTTTTTTATGATTTCAGCGATGATTTGGCTTCATATTTGGTTGTATAATTACAGCCTTCAATCTTTATAACACGATATCTCTCAATTCAATGTATGTGCATCCGCAACAAGTGACTGCATGTCGCTAACAATACGATTTAGGGAGGTATTAGAAACGGGTGGGGTGGCAGAGGTCGGGAACAAGCCGAAACTCAAGCTCCACGCGCGTAAATTTTACGAATGGTTAGTGATCTAGGGTTAATTTTGGATCAAATGCGAGTCAATAACGACGACGATCACGACTGACAAATCACAAAATGATCTCAGAGATCCAGAGTCGTATATTTATAACTCATCAGAAACCTCACCTCATACGACGCAGCGGAATGCAAGTACGACGGGTGGGTGCTAAGAGCTTGTAGGAGAAGCAAAATGCATAGGTTTTATACAACTAAGGATTAAGACTTTTAGTTTGCGGCGTTCACTTACCAAAGGAGTCCACTGAACGCTGAGGGGAGGCCATAGGTACCCGCCTCAGAGACTGCTGTGCACACAATAAACAAAATGCACATACTATTATTTTACTACCATAAGTTTTCGTTTTGTGTAATTAGTTTTTAAGGTACCTTAATAAATGTATTATTTGTTCTTCTTTGTTTCAAGTGCTTATGAGCTCCCTGTATTCCACTGTTGGGCTAGATGCCTTCACAGATTGAGGAGACCCATGGGGAGAGCAGGATCCCGCCCCGATCGTCGGCCACCTCCGCCGCCGGCGCGGGCGGCCCCGGCCCCGGTTCTATGACCCACTTAGTTTGTGTGTGAGTGTACAATACGAGGAGAACCCCCGCAGAGGTCGGGATGTGCTGGCATGGCGACGCTGCTTGCCGGCTCGCCAATTACCCTGTCTACTTACATAAATCAACGATCTCTCTTCAACGTATAATGTCCTTCATGTACCTACGACCTTGTACCTAACAAGGTCCTTTAGAGATCGAAGGTATACTATAGGAAGGTGGGTTACAGTTAGTGTCGTATTCCGTTTTGAAAAGGGTAAAATAACACAGAATCAAAAAAACTAGAAGGTCTATTTCAATTCTCCAAAATAAACGCTTGTTGCATGTTCCGTTTCGTTTTTTTTTTGTGCAAATCTAGTATGGTACTATGTAATTCGGTGCATGTAGGAAGTACATATTGCTAAGTGATTTAATATTTACTTTTCTTAGTAAGAATGTCGCATGAATCCGTGCACTGCACTAGGTGTGAAAGTGTAAAGTGCGCGTGCGTGCCCGTTAGTGCATGCCCCGCCCCCGTCCCCGCCCCGCGCCCCGCCCGCAGGCGGGACTGCGCGTGCGCACGCCTCCCGCCCCGAGCCAACTACTCACAACTCGCTACTTGCTCCTTTTTCTGGTACTGGTGCTTGAAGAGCCACCAACCCTTTTTTGCAAAAACGAATTAGCTTTTCCTCTTAATGAATTTGTTGGACAAGCGGCGCCACTTAAACAGACGTTCGAAACCAATTTCCTGGATGGCGTATGTTTAGAGTCAAGGTTTTCATCTAGGTACTTTATATCCTCAGCGGATTCCCAACGGCGCGGGCGCGTATTTTTGTCATTACGTCACGTTCCGGTTCGCCACCCTGGACCTTAACCGGTCATCGAGTCCAGTCAGTTTCCCGCTCGTAAGTAAACAAACAAACTTAACCTACGCGTTTCCTTATCAAACTGGAAGTATGAATGAAGTAGTGAGTTCAGTGCGTCACTGGGATCCAGCCGTGGGAATGCTCCGCTAAGCACTTTGTCTTGTTGTTTTCCTCTTTCCTAATACAATGTCGATGGTAAAATGTGTTACGTAGACAAAGCTAGCGGAACACATGTAGATAGGTGAGTTAGTATACCCACAACATATCTAGCTGGAGCAATATGTTTCCTTTTATCTGACATACATAAGGGTTAAATCGATAGGTTCTGAGGTCCCACCGTGTATAACTAACGGGCTATGCACAGCACACACATCAACTCAAACTACAGTGAACGAGTTGCCTGTTGCCGCACAGCGCCTAAGAGAGTTGTATTTCGAGTTCGTACGTCTGCAATCTTAGTCAGACCAAAATGGGTGATGATGGGTTTTTTTACCTAAATTCATTGAACACTATATAATTAAAGTTTTGGAAAGAGCTATCCACCAGGTGGATGGAGAGTGGTGATTCACTCAATAGCCAGGTAGGAGGACGGTGCAGGTGGGTGGAACATTCAACCGAACATTATTCATTTAGTTAACTCAAACGTATTCGGAAACGTCATGTTCTGCACTCAACTATGCATAAACTAACAAACTACATGTTTAATAAAACTGTATCGTTATCTGTTAAGTCACAAGCGCAGCGATATTACAATGAATCAAGAGGAAGTGATCTTATGTCAATGAAATAAACTTTGTTACCGTAAAACACTTTATTAATACAGACTACACGATATGTGTACGTAACAATAAAACTTCTAAAAAAGATGACGTGTTGTTATAACAAATGCTGTTTTAAAAACAAATAATACCTACTCTTTTGGTTCATGACTTGAGTCTAACTTACATACATATGTCCAACATTCAAAATCAAATGAACTCGTATTAAACAATAACTAATCAACTGTCCCAGGTCTCATCAAATGTTAGCAACAGGAAATAAAAATGTTCTACAAAACAAAAAGCGAGGCGAAGCCACGCAAAGTAACCAACACATGACAGCTCCGTCAGGCGCGGTCGCAGCCTAAGATTCTGGGGGGTCACCCTTCGTACCTAATCAGCCTAACAGTAAAAAAAGTACAGTTTGTTCGTATTTTAAGTACTACTTTCTGCCCGCGGCTTTGCAATCGTTGTTTCTATGGAAACGTTTAAAGGTTATTTCTCATTTCTATGTTATGGGAACGGTTTGTTAGTTTTGGGGTGAAAAAGTAACACACATCCATCCATCTATCCAAAATTTCGCATTTACAATATTACTGTGATAGTGTGATCAGTGGCGGCGTAGCGTGGGCTGGCACACGGGGCGATTTTCTACCAAGCACCAAAAAAAACCCAAAAAAGCGATGACAAAAATACTGAACCACCCTGGGGGTTGGTTGACCATTCATACCCTTAACTTCTAATATAGGAAGTATAAGTAACGGCGAGCGGAACGAGCCCTGACATTTTTTGAACTTTTGGGATCATGACCCCCGGGACCGCGCCTGACGTCTATTCCAAATCAGCGAATAGAACCTTCATAGACATGTTAACAACACTACAATTCAAATAAACTATTATTTAAAGTAGGTAGGTAGTTGTTCGTTAAAGCTATGTTGGTGTGGAGCGGGAGTCCTCCGTGACCGCAGAAGTGAAGGACATGTCGCCGCTGCCGCTGCCGCTGCCGCTGCTCCTACACAACAATCAACACCTCACCTTGCGCGCACTAAACATAAGGCGGATCGGTTCATGATGGCATGTCATTTGCCGCAAATTGTAAACCATTTTCTATGAACTAATGATATTTTTTTAAGGTACTTATAGATACCGGTTAAAGACTGCTATATAACTAATACCGAAAGATAGGTTGTACAAGTACCGGCGACAGTACCCAGATGTATCGCTATTATATAAACGATATTCAGATGGATCGCTCTGCAAACTTACGAGATAAGGTACGGAATTTCGACTGATTTCTAAAAATATCAAAAAGTATGAAACTTACAGAAATTTCAAAAAACTATTTTGTAGTGTACAAACCTTTCATCTGAAACCCCATTTGACGTTGAAGTCTCTTGAAAAAATTCGACATAACAGTTTGTACTGAAACTCTTCATTTTGTTTTGCTTTTATTTGAATCATTAGGGGCGCACGAAATGTATTATTATTTGAATGTCAGTCAGTTAATCGCTGCAGTGGTTTGTTACTGAGATATTCAAGACAGAATGAGGACGGACAGAGCGAGACCATACGGGTTTCGAAACCGATCTCGAAACCCTCAAAACTATTTCGATTCAGTTGTATTTTGGGAACATTTGGGTATTTGTTGATTTATAGCCTAACTCTCTTATTTTCCGATACTTGAAAAAATAAATTCCTTAAATTCCTTGTAGAACGCAGCAACATTCACATTTTATAATAGCTTCGTGAACGGAACCACCTAAAAGCCGTACATGTGTAGGTCCCTTCCCTTCCCTAGATATGTAGACAGGGAGGAGGAACTGTGTTACAGGAAACTGAGCCGATATTAAGTTAGCCGTTAACAGCGATACATAATGTTAACACTTTGAAACTTTTTTTATGGTTTTTTCATATCAGTAGAAATGCCTGATGATATTGTGAAATGTTATATGCGTAATTTGTAAGCACATTATTTACTTTAATATGGGATTTGCTTGTGTACGTGTCAGAATGAACATATTTCACATCAGATAATAAAATGACAAGGCTCAATTCACTCCGGGCCGGCAGCGCGGCTGGCGGCGGCTCGGTAATGTTATAGACACTAGATAACATAACCGTGCCGGCGGCTTCGGCAGCGACACAGCGCGATCGCTCGACCATTTTGACGTTTTTATGTGACAGTGAAAGTGATCGCCGCGCCGTCGTCGCTGCCATTCCGGTGTGAGTTGACCCCAAGAAAGAGGGATGTACTTACATGTGTTGTGCGTGATGCACCAAGGCCGTGACGACGGAGGGCCCGCCGCCGCCGCCGCCGCATTCCGTGCTCGAGCTCGCGGACCTGCCACAAACACAATCTCCTCAATGTTAGCACCAAACATTGTTTGTTACGGAACGCAGACAACTAGGATGTTAGGGTGGCACAAACATTCTGTCGGTGCCGTCCATCATAGCATAAGGTCTATATTTTGAGACAAAAGAAGAAGAAGCAAATTTTCTCCCCTGGAATATAATTTATTTCCTTGACTTTGAATAGTATCCGATTATAACAGACTAGGTACAGCAAGGCTTTCGATCGTATAGACCACTCGATCACTCTATCGAGGTAATTTACATAGGCGGTTTACCCCGTATGTCCAGGGTCGTTGCCAGGCTGTAATCCTACAGATTCGCATAACAAAATAGCGAGGGTTTATTTTTTGAATTTTAAGTTGGTTCGATTCCCAGGTGAGACAAGGAATTTTTAGAAAATCTTTGAATGCAATTATGTTTCTTTTTAAAAATAAAGGAATGTTTCCTTTCAGTTAAATGAGCTAGCTAAAGGATTTAAGGTAGTTCCCCTCCAGGGCCCATAGATTGTTTCCACCCTGTATACGCCACCGGGAACCCTTTTATCGAACCATCTCACGGCACTTTTCAGCTATCGGCATCTTTGGTACAAATGAAAACTAGGGCCTGAAAATGATCTAAGGTATTCTTGAGAGCCGAGCGTAGCGTAGTCAACTGACTCCTAAAATGATTAGCTTCCAATCGATTTAGTTAAGCAAACATCGACCCTCAAAGTATCGCTATTTCGTCATCATTCACTTCCTCGCTCACTCACTCACTGACCGATCTTATGTTTAGGTACTTCCAACAGGTCTAAAATGAAATTTGGATCATAGGTAGAATTCAGGGCCAAAATATTGGGAAAATTGTAAAATCTATTTTAGGATTCCGCAGTAATCGTTAAGTTTTCTTTCTCAGTATGTAGGTAGGTACTTAAAAAGTGGTGCGATCCGAACAAAAACTTATATCGTATGTAATAATAAAGCTGACTGGGCTCTTCTCGTGATCTCAACACTTTTTAGGTAACGGGGGGTTGGGTTTAACTATGATTGAGAAGGTTGTAACGTTATTTTGCATCAGGCAATTTTTGTTGCCGACATTACAAAACTAGTTAACCAATTTTGCGGCCGATAGTACGCGATAAGAATACAATAGACAGAAATCATAACAGAAGCCCCTATTGGTCGAGAGAATCACGCGATGTGGTGTGACTACGTCATCGGCGAGCAGCGCGATGTGATTCCTTTGTTCTGACATTTGCTTAAATAGGCCCGTGCACCGTAGTCGCGACCCATTCAATATAAATCTCAAAAGGAGACGTACGTGTCTCCGCTCTCGCCTAGGTGTACCTAGATTTCAATTACAATGTAGCTTCTACCTACCGAAGTCATTTTAACTTTAGTTAATAAGTGAATTAAAATCCCAAATTTGGTAAGTGCACACGATTATTAATACAGCTGTTAGGAATTGTGTTAGGCATTCCAATCTTATTTTGTGTATTTTTATATCTAGGATATCATTTCAGTGTTTGTGCCTTTATTCACAGAACCTAGCTTTTGTACCTAGATAGGTAATCACGCAGCAGCATCATATTGCACGCCATACCTAAATACTTATTGTTTTCTCTCACGCTTGCATTAGCGCCTTACGCTATTATTGCATTTTTATTTCATTGCATAACTGTCTTGTTCTTACGCTAGCCATTTAAGCTGTGCCTAGGTACTATACCTACCTACTTCTATTAAGCTAGCAAACATGTATATGCCTACCTACTTTTATTAGCTAGCACTCGTACAAGATTGTATCTACCTGCACACATGCTTGTGTAGGTACGCTTCATGGTACCTAAATTAATTGTAAACTCCGAACTGCTTGACCTGTAATTGACTGCCGCACATCATACGATCCTTCATCCGGCCTCCTCTAAGTAGCTTGGTATCATCGGCAGCGGTCAAGAACGGGCATCATGAAAATCGGCATATTTTATAACAGAACATTGATTACAGGGTGCTACGCTCGGGCAAGGGACATGGCCTCCCTCATGACATCCTCAGGCCTCTCATGGCATGTGGTACACTAGGACTGGCGCTGCGAACTCCCTCGGTGGACGTTGGGACGTTATTCTTTCCCGTCGCCGACATTACGGACTTCGCCGCCTCCTGGGTGCTACGCTTGGGCCAGGGTGTATGGCCTCACAGTAGTGGTACACTTGGACTGGCGCTGCGAACTCCCTCGGTGGACGTTGGGACGTTATTCTTTCCCGTCGCCGACATTACGGACTTCGCCGCCTCCTGGGTGCTACGCTTGGGCCAGGGTGTATGGTCTCCCTGTTTTACACTTGGACTGGCGCTGCAAACTCCCTCGGTGGACGTTGGGACGTTATTCTTTCCCGTCGCCGACATAACGGACTTCGCCGCCTCCTTGTTGATGAAACACCCACCTACTCAGCGCTCCCCTAGTTCCGGACCTACGGCCTGCGCTACACAAGCCTCCGCTACAGGGAAGTGCCGTTAAAAGTGACAAGCGAAAATTAAGCGGGCCATTTGAACTCACTACCTACTTACTTTAATAAATATTTTATGTTAACGACCCTATCGTCTTGTTCATTTCAAACCCACGATAGGGCTTACCCGTTACAAGGTGTCCCCCGTGTCTCCCTACAGTGGACCATCATAGGCTGTGGAGGGTTGCGGAGGCCTGCTACAAGTGCCTCAACATCATCTGTAAGTGAGTGAGTGATGAGCTGGTGACGAAGGAGAGTTACTTTGCGGGTTAATAATATTTCCTAAACAAAATTGATTAAAAACTATTAAATAATTTTGAATGGGGCCCACACATAGATACAAGATTGTTTATTGTGTTCATGTTGTACAGTAGGTCTTAAAATAAATGTGTACAGTTTCAAGATGAGCCCGGTTGGGGCACAACAATGGCACGGTAATGTTTTATCTACTATATGGTAAAACTTACTTATTTTAGGAGTCAAAAGTCAAAGTGCTTTAGGTATTTCCTTTAGACCTTACAGTACAGGACTCTTGGACACGTCACTAAACTCAGATTACATAACTAAAACAAGGAAACAAAGTGATCACTTTGATCTTTAGTCCAGGAAGCGAACACGAAACCCTTACCTTGTTAGAATGTTAGTTTTCGAGTTGGAGCAATACTCGTAGGTACCAAGCATTGTTGTCCTCGACCTAGATTATCTGATATTTTATATAAGCCTATTTACAAAGGATATCATGTTTGACAATTTATTTGAATTTATTTATTGTCAAAACTCGGGGTTTTTTTGTAGAAGCGGATACATTTATTTGGTGTAGCCTATAGTTGTGGGCACAGCGAGTTTATTTGTAGAAGCGGATACATTTATTTGGTGTAGCCTACAGTTGTGGGCACAGCGAGTTTATTTGTAGAAGCGGATACATTTATTTGGTGTAGCCTACAGTTGTGGGCACAGCGAGTTTATTTGTAGAAGCGGATACATTTATTTGGTGTAGCCTACAGTTGTGGGCACAGCGAGTTTATTTGTAGAAGCGGATACATTTATTTGGTGTAGCCTACAGTTGTGGGCACAGCGAGTTTATTTGTAGAAGCGGATACATTTATTTGGTGTAGCCTACAGTTGTGGGCACAGCGAGTTTATTTGTAGAAGCGGATACATTTATTTGGTGTAGCCTACAGTTGTGGGCACAGCGAGTTTATTTGTAGAAGCGGATACATTTATTTGGTGTAGCCTACAGTTGTGGGCACAGCGAGTTTATTTGTAGAAGCGGATACATTTATTTGGTGTAGCCTACAGTTGTGGGCACAGCGAGTTTATTTGTAGAAGCGGATACATTTATTTGGTGTAGCCTACAGTTGTGGGCACAGCGAGTTTATTCAATTCTATTTATCTTTTGACACAATATACATGTTCTTACATTCTTATTTCTAGTACTTAAATTATGTATATCGCTATTATTGGGAACCGACTGATATTTTTTATGAGTGTACAATAAGTTTTCATTAATATATTGACATGGTACTGTCATAATATTTATTTCTTTGAATTTTTCACGTAGGGATTCTCTGGGACCCATATTAAAGATTATATGATTAGATAAAATATATTGAAATGAACTCCCAAGTAGCATTCGGGGTTCTATAAAAGATGTCTAGTAGTTCACATGTACTCCACAAGCTGCGTTAGTCAGCTGTATAAGAGCTGTATAGCTTGCTATAATGCTCTTATACAGCCAGTTTGGGCACAAATTAGACAGCCTTAAGTTCACTATGGCTGTACATTAGCAGTATAATAGCATTATAATAGCAGTTTAAGTAGTAACATCGGACTTAAGGCTGACTTACGGCACTATATGGGACGCAGTGTGAACCATACAACGAACATGAGTGTAATAAAGAGTAACAAGTGGCTAAATACACAGCCTTCACAGTTATAAAATCCTACAAACGTACTCCAGTGCTACCTAAAATCACGTGTGTACTAAATTATTTCTTTATTTTATGAATTACTCATTAGATTGGTTTTGTGTTTGCCATCATGAAACACAAACTCCGGCGGATATCAATTGGATAAAAGTTTATGATAACACGCGGTAATTAGCTGTTAATGCCATGGGAATGCAACTTTATCGTGAAATGTATACATATTTACAGCTAAAATATTCACGCGCCTCTGTAAAAACGCGATATTCGTTTTAAAATATTTAAAACTGGCTGAGAGGAAATCTACAATTTTCAGTTTTTGATATTATATTGGCATTATAATTAAACTGCGGTAATTAAATATAACATGAAACAAAACTCAATCGCTCTATCTGCGTATTTTGTGATAAATCTGCATGATAATATTGGAGATTTATTTGGTAAACATTTTAGGTCACGAGAACAAAATGGTGGAAATGAAATACGACTATGTGAACTGTTATAACTCCAATTTAATGCGGTTAGCGTTATATAGGTTCACATGTGTTCTGTTAGAATGCTGTTATCTATATGAAGTCCCACATTTGTACCACTACAGAGCCAATGTCTATAAATTTATTCGAATGTGAACTTATGTACAGCTTTAAGATGTAGTTTAGGTCAATTGCAATACTGCAATTTTAGAGATCCGCAATAATAATTATTGTCCGTTAAATCGCCTAGCCCAGGTACTAAGTCAAGTACGAATACCTAAAGTACCTACAAATTTTGTAACAATCTAACAAAAAATACTTTTTAATTTCGTGTGAGACACACAGTTAGGTTTCAGAGTATTTACACTTACAAAAAACACTACTCTGTTCAAGGAGGCATTTAAAAGAATGTAAACAAACTACATAAAGAGGGACAACATTATGCCCTGCGACAGAAAAGGACAGAAAATAATAGTTGTCACTCAGCCATAGTAACAAACACTGTTTACAATATTTTAAAGGTGAACATACACCTGTCAGCACCGTAAGCGCCGAGTCGGCAAGTGTAATAGTGTAACCATATTTTGCAGAATTAATCAGATAAATAACCTAATATTATTCCTTTTATTTATTTTGATAAATAAATAACTGTTATTTCTGATATTTATCTGCTAAAATTCTGCAAAATATGGTGCAGTACTAGAACTGCAATCACCACACTCTGATATCTGTATATTTTGAAGGGAACTTTCAGGTTCAGGCACATTTTCCTCTGCATCATGTACGGAACCACCATGAACAACGGTTGAAGTCGCACTTGTTGAAGCCGTATCGACGGGCTCATTTTCGGGCGTCGTTGTCAATCGACTGTTTATTTTCACAATTTGCGAATATTCTTTTGCAATTTTTCTCCTTATTCCCCCGGTTCTCGCTCTTACTTTCCAAGATTTTCTATTCATTTTCACAGATTATGCACGCGATGTAATAAACACAGCTTGTGGGATAAGTGTAATAGAATATCACATTCATATTCATGTTCAGCTTACAGCAACTAAGAGTAGTACTTGTGGACAAATAAACTGCTATTGATGTTAATGGACAACACATATACTCCTTTTAACAGCCTACAGTGCTACTTGGGCTGTAGCCCCTATTATAGCGAAAACACAAGTGTCAACATCTACCCCTCTAGGACGTCCACTTTTGGATACTCGCGGCGCGGCTGCTAGGATACCCGGCCGTGACTCTTCCGTCCGAGCGACTTCTCCCAAGCAGAGCGAGTAAGCCCGAATTGCTTACAATGTGGCAGGTCATTGAAATGCCTAAGCAATTGTTCTAAATAAGTTTCCAAAAAGTTAGCTGAATGTAGGCAGCAGGTACCGACATCACCGCACAGTGAGTGGGTCAGACCTACGAACCATACTATATAAACTTCAGACCCCAGTGAAGCGATAGCTGAAAGGTGCCTAGAGATGGTTCGAGAAAAGGGTTCCCGGTGGCGGCCGGCAGGTCCGCTACTTTGGCCCCTGACAGTACACCTATAGAAATGCAATTAAATGAATGTAACTCGTAAAATATTGAAAGCCGCTGCTCTTATCAACGGAGACAATCGCGGACACTCAAAACCATTTTTGGTTTTGAAAGCTTTCATTTATAATTTATTTCGTCTCTCGTTCGTTTTCGAACTCAAATTTGAACATTTTTCGCTGCGCTTTGTGCTTTGTTGAAGGTTTAGTGATTACCTTGATTTTGTGTTTCTCTCAGTTTTAGACAAGTATTCTTTTATTAATATCTTTTTAGACATAAATTATCTTGGATTCTAGAATAGCCATGTTATGTAAGTGAGTACACATAGCCAGTGCAGACTTACCGAGAGGAGAGCGCGGGGGGGCCCCCGCTCGCCGGACTGTTGGACCTGCGCAGGCGCTTGGGCGAGCGCGCGGCCGCCCTGGCCGGACTCACGCGCTTTCTACTATAAGTGCCACTATATCCGTTGCTATATCCATGCCTCGCGCGCTCGATATTTCTTTCTTGATTAGCAGACTCGTCGCTACGTCTCGGAGGAAGCGCGACGCCAGTTTTCGCTCTAGTAGCGGGATGAGGGGAGGCTTTAAACTCCGAGCGCGAGGTTATTTCTGTGGACTCGTCGCTCGGTTGTTTGGGAGCACTCTCTGCATATTTAGTGCCACCGTCGGCGGACTCGGAGCATGCCTCGGTCTCCGTGGACCCGTCGTCGCTCCGTTGTTGGTTCGACCGACCAGTTTCTATTATTTTCGCAGATTCCGTGTAAGCGTCAGTCCTCCGCTCCGGACGAGCATCATTCTCTCGATCTGTAGAGGCAGAGGTCCGCCGGTCCGCAGTTACACTCTTCCCAGATAGAGGCGAGTCGTGTTCGGAGAGGTCGGGCTCTACGTGCCGTAACCTCCGGCTGCGCCGCATGGAGCGGTTCTCCTCCGGCGTGGTGGCGTGCGAGGAGGAGTGTATGGAGGGCGTGGGTGACGGGGAGCGGGAGGCGCGGCGCCGCGGGAGGCGCGTGCGCCGGTGTAATACGCGCAGGTGCGCGCGCCCTCGGGGGGGAGACGCATCTCTGAGGATAGTAAGGTACGGTTAGTGATCTGACTACACGATGCAAACTACAAAGAATAGCCAAGAGCGTTGGGTAAACAGTCAGCAGTGAGCTGGTGCAGTGCCGGCGAAGCGAGTGCGATGTTTTGATAGCATGCTGTTAATACTATACTACAGGTATTTATTTACCTAGTTCAGGCACATGCATTATCTTATCCTTTATATAAATCATATTATGTACACTCTGTTATCTCTCTAGTCCTAAGTTATTTATGAATAAATTATTTTATTATTATTTTTAATTAATAAGCTGGAAAGTACCTACTACACTGATCTTTTAAACAAAATTTGTAATTAAATAAATAATGCTGGGCGATTCACACAGCATTATCTAACCCCAAGCTAAGCAGCATTATTATTATATACCTATAGAAATCGACCAGAACACCCTGAACAAATATTTGCAGATCGAACAAACATTTGTCCCGAGGCGGGAATCGAACCCGCAACCTCGTGCATCGCAGGCATACCTTCGCCCACCACGCCACAGAGGTCGTCAATTAAAAGTATTGGATAGGTACAAATCTTCGATCAAAAATAAGTAGTTCGCGGCCTCCCCCGTAGATTCCTAGAGCCTTACAAAAATGTCAATCAAAATTGTCTACGTTTTGTTTTGACGCAGACAGTTTGCGCAGAGCCTGACAAGTTTTTTCCATACGGAACAAGAGATTGGTGGAGTCGAATTCATTTTTTTTTTTTGTAAGTAGGTAGGTACCTACCTGAGAATTATATACCTACCTTCTCAGTTTATTTTCTATAAGGATTAATTAACAGAATTCAGGTAAAGATAACGAATCATTTATTGATGAAACTATAAATTGGTGTCTCAACAGTAGGTATTTATACAAAAGGGTCATTTCAGACATACAACAATTTAAACTTAAAATACAATTTCAGGCAGGCACTCTAGATTAAAAAGATCTGGTTCCTGTCTGCGGCTTTGCACGAGTTTTTTTTACGGGACAAAAAATAAACGTTTTATAAATTCATACTTCTGGTAGAAAGACTAGGTTCTTACCTACCTAGGTAAGAACCTAGTCTTTCTTTTATTAGAGTGTCTACGCAAATGAAATTTTAGGGCGGGCCAACTAGTTATTTTAAAAATCATCAACTAGTAATATTAAACTTATTTTTATGAAAAATATATTAATACATACTAAAAATGAAAAAAAAAAATTTAGAAGAAATAGCCTCTCCATTTATCAATTTAGAACAAAATTAATATTTTAACATAGGCAAGCCAAACAACAATATTTTATGCTGATTTCACAAGTATATGACTCACATCTCAATATACGGGTAAGAAATATAAAATATAAACTTACTGAAAATAAGAAATTCCATCCTTTTTCAGCACTTTGGACGAGTGATTCTTGCATTTTTTGTACGAGCACTTACCCATGCTTTTTGTCTGAACGCTAAAATGACACTAGTTGAAAAGCTTTCCTAACATGTCAAAATGTTTCTCTTTTGCTACTGAAGGTTGTGGCGTGCGCATTGTGAATCTAAGGGGGGCCGGCAAAGCCGGACATTTTTGATCGATGGTACAAATCAATTATAGATTTATGCGGATTATCTACAATTAGAGATTTAATCAGACGAGCTCTGTGGCGCATGGCGCGGTGGGCGAAGGTATCGTAGTCTCAAACGGATCATTTGGATTGTTATTTTGTCAAGAGCAGACTTGATCGAGTGATCTATGCATGGAAAGTCTGTCGAGTGTTCAAATTTAATTTTTTTATTTCTTCGGCTTAAAATGTATAATTTTTATTTCCTACCTACCGCTACCCGTGCGAAGCCGGGGCGGGCCGCTAGTTTAATAATAAATGGCATAATCCTCCTTTAGTCTAATAATTTTCGACCTTTTCTGAGTCAAAAAAATGATAGAAATATTAGAACTACACAGAAGATTATATGTGTCAGTATGTTTGATTTAGAAACCATCGACCAGCCGCCGTGCGGCCGTCCCCCTCTACACAGAAGATTATATGTGTCAGTATGTTTGATTTAGAAACCATCGACCAGCCGCCGTGCGGCCGTCCCCCTCTACACAGAAGATTATATGTGTCAGTATGTTTGATTTAGAAACCATCGACCAGCCGCCGTGCGGCCGTCCCCCTCTACACAGAAGATTATATGTGTCAGTATGTTTGATTTAGAAACCATCGACCAGCCGCCCCGTGCGGCCGTCCATTATTTGTTATGAGTTGAGAATAGTAGATAGGTACACGTTTAAACACTAGTTTGATATTAATATGAAAGTCAAGTCAAGTTCATCAGGTCAAGTTTAATTTATGAAGTGTCAGTCAGTCAGGTCAAGTTTAATTTATGAAGTGTTTATTAGTTGTTATAAAATGAGTTTATGAGAGATTAGGTGTACCTATTGTATGTTATATCAAATGAAATTCGGAAATGTACAATAAACTACAACTAGGTAGGTGCTACACTCAAATAAATAACAAACATGCACTAGTCCGACCAACTCAAAGTCCTCAAGCTGCCAAGCCTGCGTCACAGCTGCCACAGCCTCCCACTAGTGTTTGCCCTCACCTTGCCTCGGGAGCCGCGACGTGCGTCAGCCGCTCGTGTTGTGGCCTTTATTTTACCATAACCAAATATTAACAACTATTTCGGAGAATGTTCGCACGCATTTCAATGTTTTGTATTATTTTTTAAAACCGAACAATCTATTTGTGATGACAACAATTTTTTTAGTGTTTTCACAAGATCACCTCGCAGCCGACCCGTCCGATGCGTAGCTCGTCTCGCGTCTACAGATATACCTACCGGTCGTGTATGTGGTTTTTTAGATGTAATGTAGGTTATTACTATAAATAATAAAATACATAAAATAATAAATTCAATTTATTATAAAAATAGGATTTCCGTTACAGTCTAGATCAATAATATCCCGAGCAACAGTCCTCGCCGCGCCGCCTCCGGGCACACACGACCTCTTGATCGTAATATTATAATGTGGCAAAGTTCAAGGTAGTGTTGTGTTGTGTACTCGTACCTCGTACCGAGTGCTCCTCCACATTCACATACTTCATCAACTAACTACCACCACAATAATACTACATTATCATTCTCTACCAACACATTATGTACTACTGTAGGTAGGTACTACCATACCATAGATACACGGTGAGGCCACAATTCATTGATATCATTTTAATCAACGCAAATTCATACAATGTGTTCTCATAATTAGTATCTTATATGTTACAATCCCAACCATGTAGCCGCGTGACCCAGCGCCGTGTATTTATCCAATATTGAGGGTAACAATTCTATATGTGTCGATTTTATATTTTATTGAGGTAAATTAGAGTTAATCAATGAGTATATTTGTCCAGTCCTCTGTCCGTGATGCTGGCCGACGCCGACGCGGACGCCGACGCCGACGCCGACGCCGACGACCTGCTCCTTACTATAGAGACGAGGCATTGTGTTCTCTCGTGCACCTCTTGTTTCATTGGCGTACGTTTTCCTCATTTTACAGCGATAGTGGTCATTGGGTCGACCCAATGACGATATCCCAAAAAAACAATTAGGTTTATTTATTCAAATTAGGCCACTGCTTCCTGTGATGTACGCGGTGTGACCTTGCCAGAGCGATAGCGGTGGGCTTCGCTTGGGTCCGCGGTATTCCGTCGAGTAAGTATTGTAGTGAGAGTAGGATCACCGCATGCCCAACCCCGAGTGCGTTCGCTACTGCTCCGGTCAATCTGAACATGCCATAACCACTAGTCCGTCGAGCCGCTGCAGCGCTTATCCATGGAGTGGCGCGGCCGCGCGGCGCTATGTCCGCCGGCTGTCCCGCTCGCACGCGAGTGGCATTGATGCATTGTTTCGCTAATTTCTCGATGATATTGTAGGATAACCTACTAAAACGTATATATATTTGGATTCTCCATAAAATTTCCTACAATTGTTGTATGATGCTAATAGAAGTACGCGCCGTTTTAGAGATTATTTATCGCGTTCATTTTCTTCTTATTCGCCTAGGTTTAATCGATTCGATATTTATTTAATTTTTGTAACAAATGAAGAATGTTTAAATAGTTCAATAAAAGGTTTGTCTGATGGTGGGAGAGTGTCTGCGCCGGCGGGTTGTCTTGCCCCGGGTCACGCGCACGCGGCTGGCGTCTCCGCTACACTAGGCTACACTACACTACACTACGGCAGCACAGTGCGCCTCACCCGGGGAGCTCCTGCTCCGAGTCAGCGTTCTCCTCCTCCTCGTCATCCGCCGCACCCCCTGGGGACAACAGGAATTCCTTTACAATAATAATACTTACTCTATTACTTAGTAAAGCAGAGTATGGGTGCTTGATTGAATTCAATAGGTAGGTAGTTAATACTGACTGTTCTTGCGGGCGTAGTGTTTGCGCGCGAGCTGCGGCCGGTCGTCGGGCGCGTCCGTGAGCAGCGACCCTCGGTACTGCGCCAGCGGAGCCCACTCCTCGCCCCACGACACGCACGACACGATGCGCGACTCCAGGAACTGCGGGGAAGCAAGCACCACTCGTCAGCAAGCGGGCGCACACCGCCACGCCGCGCGCTCCTCCTCTGCACCGACATAGCTATCGCCCTTCACAGAACAACCTTCGAGCCAACCCTTCAACTCACAAAGATACAGTTCTTTTACTAAAAGTCTGCTAGGTGGCGCCCAGAAATACTCATTTCGAGCGCCAAAAGGAATCTCTCAACAGAAATCTCGTGAACGCCTGATTCCACAACATTGAAGAATCTCTTGATTGTATATTACCCGATGATTCGATCTCGTCGAGTGTAATGAGTCCTGTAGTGCAGGTACCTTGAGTACTTGTCTCTTGTCCTGTCGCAGCAGCTTGTTGGAGAACTCGGCAAGCGGCTCCAGGAACAGCAGGTTCGGTGGCGGCGCTGGCGCTGCGGGCTCCAGCGCCGCGAACGAGATGCCAGCGCGGTGCAGCGCCGTCAACGCCTCGCGGTTCTTCACCGCGTCCAGCCCGAACATCACGCTGAACCTCTTCGCCAGTTCCTGCAACACACCCCGCACCGACACCGTTATTTGTCTGAAACGGGTAGGGCGCTTCTAAATACACATAGGTGTTAGGAACCTTCAGCTCCTGGAACTCTGGCAGCTGGCGGTGCGGCGGGCGGTGGCGCGCCGCCAGCTCCTGGAACAGCGCCTGCATGGCCAGCTGCATGGTGAGCGCGCAGTTCAGCTTGTTGATCTCGCGCGCCTTGCTCAGCGTCGCCTTTATTATGTCCCCGTAGTCGTTGTAGCACTGCCAACAAGCACAACCACAATCAGTACCCGCGCACTCGACCACGTCCAAGGACAACCGCGAAAGCTTCCGTATTATGCGGATTCGAGGCCGGTATCCGGGAGCGGTTCGGCCAAGAGGCACTTACCTTGATGTAATGTTTGAAGACGTCGGCGGCGCGGCGGATGGGTATCACGTTGTACACGATCAGCTTGCAGTAGGCGGCCAGGAAGTTGCGCCGTTTGTGCAGCTCCTCGATGCGTCTCTCGTCTTGACCATCTGCGACATTGAAACGCGTCTCAACTACCTGCAGTGTGGATGTGACGCACGCTACGCTACCAAGCGCTAAATCTCTTGCGATGTCAATTAAAGACTTGCGAAGCGGTCGAAAGATAGAGAGAATAGATCTACTAGAATTTGTTAGAGGTCGGAGCAGGCTGGTGTAACAGTCCGCTACATTGAGTGGACGCACCGATCTCAAAGATCGTAGGTACTGGTAACGAACAGCGCCATTACAGGTTGTTGTACACCACAAGAGATTTCCCCACTCGAGTCACCGACAAGCGACAGAAAGTAACCATCTCGAGGCGTGAGTCATGCACGGCAGGTAGGACGCTACGTCCGGAACAAAACTCAACAAGCAGCGGGGAGGAGCCGGCGTCAGGCAGTTAGTGCAGGCCACTAGCTTAGTAGAAGCCCGACCGCCGTCAGTGAGGTGATGTGAAGCCACGTCTACGGCTAACGAAACTATGGAAACGCAACCAAAACTAATGCACTGCACAGGACATGCTCAAAATGACATAAATTCAGAGTTATTCTGTCGTCGGTGCGGTACGGTGCCGGGCAGCGCCAGACTTGGACTCACTCTCTCACAGTTCTCATCATTTGTGCGAAGCAAGTCCCGATTGTTAGCAAAGAATGTTTCAAATAAACTTCAAATACATTATGAACGAAATCCGCACCGATATCGTACCGCAGGATATGGACACGATAAATTTTCCCTTAGTAATGTGAGGCGACCAGAGTCGAGGCAAAATGTGCATTATCCGCGCGCCGCCGCCCCGCCGACACGACGGCGACACGAAACGAGCACTGACAGAAGTACAGCCCGGGACCAGCTAGCTGTGAGACAAGATGGGAGTTTTACTTCTGTGCAGTTTACAAGTTTCGTGCCGCCTCCGCCTCGGCGCCGACTGACGCTCGCCTAGCGTCGACGAAGCTTCAACGCGATTGTATCTTTGTATCTCTACCTCTGTAGAGAAGGGAACGCGACACGAGAGGGAGGAGGTAGTCAGTCGGCGCGGGGCGGGGCGGGGCGGCGGCGGTGACGTTGCATTACTAAGGTAAAACCGCCGGCGATCCAAGAGCGCTTACCGTCCCACGCAGGCCGCCGCCGCGCGCCGACATGCAACCAAACATACCGCGCCGTTATTGCATCGGAAACGGAAACGGAAACGGAAACCACCCCGAGAGACTCTCTCTCTCTCTCTCTACTCCTTTCTTATCCCTTACATTACACTAGGGTGTTTCTACTAACTACACAAATTTTTACTGTAATACAATTTATTATCACTATTTTATTTTGAGCTGGTTCCAAACAAAGTCATAGTGTGATAAACATACACGTAACTGTAATGAGCCAGTCCCTCGCACACTTGCCTACTGACGAGACTCGACCATCGCTACCCCGACCACCTGAGAGAATCAGTGAGTAAGTCCGACTCAAATTCCTGTACATTATAAATTAATTCAAGTGACAAGGAAACGGTGAATTTATTCGATTCATCTAGTGAACAGTCAATCGTCTTCTACATATCATAATGTTATACAGTGGAGCTTTTTAACTCGAAATCCTCTCAAAGACCAAGTAATTCATTACTACCTTCCGTTGAAATACAAAAAACCCTAGTTCTAAAACTGTAACTAAATATGTTTGATACACCGCCGCAGCCGGTCAAATCCTCATTTTCCATCAGGTGATCTGAGCTCAAACGAAACTAACCAAAAATAAACCTTAATGACCTATTTATAGAGTCCGCTGGATTTGTAGTTAGTGTTACAGATCGTGATATTTATACCGAGAAAAATGTAATTTTTGGGTAATCATAAATAAGATGACGGTGATCTAAAACAGGTGCGTTATCCTAAAATAAGCAGATAACAGGTGAATATTATGCTGTACTGAAAAGTGTAAGGATGTCATCGAATTATTTGGGTAAGTAAGGCAAAATTATGATGCTCATAATCGTAACAATTGGTCACATAAAATAATATTCGTGTCATCAAGTCATCATATAATAACGAGATGTAATAGAAAATGACAGGTTTCCTGTAAATTTGAATGATACCCACAAATAAGATGATAATGATAAGACACAATGAAAGTATCCCCTTATTTATAATAATATCTTATTAAAATGAGAAGAATTATCACTTAAAATACGATGAAGTCATCATACCGTATTAAGATAGAAATAATTTGACAATTACCTCTTAATTCAGGGTATGGCATCTTAAATAATGTTACAGTGATACTATTTTATGTAACTACCTAATAAAATACGTTACGGTACCTCATTTACGATTATGCATCAAATTTGATCGGATTATCATACTACATGACAGCACGGCAAATGAACGAATCATTGAACAATTCACTCAGTTCGTTCATATTCATTTCGAACTTCGTTTACATCAGTACAGTGATTGTAAGTTTGGTCCTGCATGTTTGTTGGTTATATTTTAAAGCCCAGTAAATTGTTATGTGATGGATGAAGCCACCAGCGATTTACTAAAAAATGGAATTATATTTCATTATATTCAACGTTTTGAAGGTAAGTTTGGGTGGGGCAACAGGTGCAGTTAGGAAGTACCTATGTAAACAATTTTATTGACTACCGACCTAATTCAATAAGTAATGTAGGTAATTGTGTTTCACTACCGAATGTATTCACGCCATACATAAGTGAGTGTGAGTCACTTATGTATGGTGTGAGGCCAGGTCGTTGTACAGCCTCAAAAATAAGGGGATCGCACTACAAAATAGGAAGTAAAAGGAAATTAATAACCCGAGGTAGGAGGACGTCACCGAGAAATAGTAAGAAAATTAATAGGACATAAGCAAATATATGAGGACGTCATCAATAAATAGTAGAAAAATTAATAGGACGTAACCGAATATATGAGGACGTTATCAATAAATAGTAGAAAAATTAATAGGACGTAACCGAATATATGAGGACGTCATCAATAAATAGTAGAAAAATTAGTAGGACGTAACCGAATATATGAGGACGTCATCAATAAATAGTAGAAAAATTAATAGAACGTAACCGAATATATGAGGACGTCATCAATAAATAGTAGAAAAATTAATAGGACGTAACCGAATATATGAGGACGTCATCAATAAATAGTAGAAAAATTAGTTGGACGTAACCGAATATATGAGGACGTCATCAATAAATAGTAGAAAAATTAATAGGACGTAACCGAATATATGAGGACGTCATCAATAAATAGTAGAAAAATTAGTAGGACGTAACCGAATATATCAGGACGTCATCAATAAATAGTAGAAAAATTAATAGGACGTAACCGAATATATGAGGACGTCATCAATAAATAGTAGAAAAATTAATAGGACGTAACCGAATATATGAGGACGTCATCAATAAATAGTAGAAAAATTAGTAGGACGTAACCGAATATATGAGGACGTCATCAATAAATAGTAGAAAAATTAATAGAACGTAACCGAATATATGAGGACGTCATCAATAAATAGTAGAAAAATTAATAGGACGTAACCGAATATATGAGGACGTCATCAATAAATAGTAGAAAAATTAGTTGGACGTAACCGAATATATGAGGACGTCATCAATAAATAGTAGAAAAATTAATAGGACGTAACCGAATATATGAGGACGTCATCAATAAATAGTAGAAAAATTAATAGGACGTAACCGAATATATGAGGACGTCATCAATAAATAGTAGAAAAATTAATAGGACGTAACCGAATATATGAGGACGTCATCAATAAATAGTAGAAAAATTAATAGGACGTAACCGAATATATGAGGACGTCATCAATAAATAGTAGAAAAATTAATAGGACGTAACCGAATATATGAGGACGTCATCAATAAATAGTAGAAAAATTAGTAGGACGTAACCGAATATATGAGGACGTCATCAATAAATAGTAGAAAAATTAATAGGACGTAACCGAATATATGAGGACGTCATCAATAAATAGTAGAAAAATTAATAGGACGTAACCGAATATATGAGGACGTCATCAATAAATAGTAGAAAAATTAATAGGACGTAACCGAATATATGAGGACGTCATCAATAAATAGTAGGAAAATTAATAGGACGTTACCGAATATATGAGGAAAAGAACCATATCGTCCTACGAAACCATGGTGACTTGTTTATTTATTTATTTATTTGGCACACAAAACGGAACACAATCAAAACATTAAATATAAGAAATAGAGATGGGCCGAACATGGGTTTCACCGAATACGAACATTCGGCCGAATATTCGGTAAAAAATTTACCGGACCGAATATTCGGCCGAATATTCGGTACATTTGATTCCGTTCCGTCGTATATGAGATGTCATATTTGTCTTATATCTCAGTAGACTTTAATTTAAGTTCCTAACTCTTAATGTGTAGATTAAGTGATTGATCTCTTAAATATCAACCTGAAAAGTACAAACAAATTACTAATTTTCTTTATAAAGAACTATATTGGTTGAATAGGATAGGTTTAAACGTTTAATATCAATAAATATATTTTGCGACGCTATGCTGAGTAGAAACTAGAAAAAAATATTATTAATAATCTACTATGGTGTTGTGATTTGATTCAGCTATTCTCTAACACAATAAAGACTGACCGAAATAAATATCTTGTTTATTTTCCTTCAATTAAGGCCTGTTTAATATAATTATTATAAAGAGTTAACACAGAAGCCTAATCCCAAAACAGCTAGATACCTATATTTTGCATTAAGTTATTTTGGATTCCTTGCCTACCCTGCAAGGGATCCGGCGTGAAGATATTGATTGAAGTTATTATCTTTTTACCAACCTACTTTAATTGAAAATAAAGCTTCAGTGACGACAAAATCAGAAAGCTACACTCTAAAATACTTACTTCATTACACTGTACACTCAAATCATGATAATACACGGGTCTTAACAGTAAAAACTTTGAGTTTAACTTTGCCGAACATTAGGTGATTCAGCCGAATATTCGGCCGAATATGAATATTCGGTAAAGCTGCCGAATATGCCGAATACCGAATATGAAACGAATATTCGGCCCATCTCTAATAAGAAAGACACAGTATTAGGATCTAGATTGTATCCCTAAGTATGCGTACACAGCATGATTCGTACGGAACAGTTCTGTGTAAACAGTATATAGCAATGAATATTATCTTAAATACCGTTATCAACATAAACAGTAGGTCATCGAGCTTTTTGGTGATATCACTATGCTCCTCCATTAAAGTGATTCATCATATTTTAAGATGAATTCACCTCTTTTATGATGGCCAGTTTTCTCAGTGTATGAAAATTAGGCACGTCATTAAGGTTTTATTTTCGTTAAGACTGTTCCTACTAATAACCACTATATTTACATTTATTTATGCTTACCATTTCCTTGATTTGTTAAAAGTGTTATGCGTTATTGATCAGGATCTTCTTCTGCTGTCTACATACCAGTAGAAACTTGCTTTGCTAATACTCAATAAACAAATTAATGTTCAAACTAAAAAAATTACTAGCAAGTGAATTTTTATTTTGTCATGACTATAACTTGAAGCTAGTATAGTGTGATATACGATTATTAATTATTAATTTATATTATTATTTAGTACGATCATATCTGTGTTATACTATTATACTTGAAGTATCATAAATAGAACATTATCTTCACCGAGTTGAAATTGAATTCCTTATCTAGAAGTCCTCGAAAAGTCGAAGATTAGTGAACTCGAAATGTTGACTCTTTCCGGAAGTTCGAGTTAAAGAGGCTCTGATACCGTGTCATGTTATATGATATAGAAGACGATCTAGAGGCACATTTCACTTGCCCACAGTGAAACGGATATAATGCCTATTTTTTCTCTGTAGAGAGCACATACTGCAGGAGTTCAGTTTCATTGGATGCACCAATCCCAATTTTGCGTTTCCACTATCACCTCTCTAGCATTTTGTGAAATGAAATGCATCACACTCCATCACACTCCAATACCACACGCACAATTTAGAATACAAACATGTTCAGACATAAACCTTATTATGTAAATAACGTTTATGTCCGACAAACCAGACTTTCATATTATTACTATGGATAATTCCAAACAAATATCTTTCTCCAACAAATTCTTTGTATTGTGAACTCATTTACTTTTCAGAACCTGTTTTTTCATAATAATTTTGTTATTATGAATAACTAGCTGCTACAGCGGCCGCGGTTCGCCCTTGCTTGTCAAGTAGCCTACGTCACGATACCAGTTACCTCCGTTTGCCCGTGAAAAGGTAACACAAAACAGGTACACAGTCACTTTCGAACGGTATAATATTAATATAGATGTACTAGCAGGGCCTCGCGGTTTCACCCGCGTAGTTCCCGTTCCCGTGGGAATTCCGGGATAAAAAGTAGCCTATGTCCTATTCCAGACTATAATCTATCTCTGTACCAAATTTCATTCAGATCCGTTCAGCCGTTCTGGCGTGATAAAGGAACAAACATCCATCCATCCATCTATCTATCCATCCATCCATCCATCCATCTAAACTTTCACGTTTATAATATTAGTGAGATTAAGGTCAGTTTTCTGATAAAGTGTGTCTTGTATGCAAGTTGATACAGCGGAAATCTGCTGTGAAATTAGATAAAAGAACCGGCCTTTTGTATAGGCTGTCGGGAATCGCAAACCAATCACCGCCTCACCGCGATCGGTTTAGTAAGGTTTGCATGGAACTCAGAATCTAACTTGGTGCCAGCAGCATCCTCTGGGTTCTTCTTGAGACTCTGCATGCCTTGACGGCGAAGCGAGCTCGAATCGTTTCAGAGTTACTTGTAAATGTGACAATCTTAATACTCAAATGAGAAGGGCAGATATATTTGTTTGTGCGATCTGCAGATATTATTCCGCGTGTTCTTGATGTTTCCTTTCTATAATAAAAGATTTCTATTTATATAGTGTCGCGCGTTATTTATACATTACAAAAGTAAACAGAAAGTGTTGTAACAGTATTATTTTTAATAACAACCACGTCTAACGGGTCAGCTATTCAAAAGCAAATGAGATTTGAGCCGATCTGAAGTTGCGATCTTCTTACAGTTTCAAGATCAGTCACAAACTCGTCCTGTATGACCATTGACCAGCGGGCTGTCACAAACTCGTCCTGTATGCCCATTGACCAGCGGGCTGTCACAAACTCGTCCTGTATGCCCATTGACCAGCGGGCTGTCACAAACTCGTCCTGTATGCCCATTGACCAGCGGGCTGTCACAAACTCGTCCTGTATGACCATTGACCAGCGGGCTGTCACAAACTCGTCCTGTATGACCATTGACCAGCGGGCTGTCACAAATCAATAGCTCCATTAGAGGGTTACATTTCCGATTAACCGAGGGACAATTTTCCCCTAAAATTTTGTTGCCGTGCGTCACTCTGTACTTCTCGAAAAGTTCCGTGAATGTGTTCGCTGCGATGGAAAACTTTTAGATAGAACTAGCGGTCCGCCCCGGCTTCGCGCGGGTACATTCTATAGCCCATGTAACTCACTGATAATGTAGCTTTCCAACGCAAATATTTTTGAAATCTGTCCCGTAGTTTTTAAGTTTATTCTTTTACTCATCAAAGAGTTATCGAAATTACCAATTTCGTTTATTTATTCATGGATTTGACTGGGGCCGGCAATCATCCATTCCTTCCATATTTTATGCAATTATGCAATTTGATGAAAACTAAATTTTACCCATAAATTATAGATCCATTGATTTGGCCCGCTGCGTCAGGGTGAGGTGTGAGGTGTGTGGTGTGTGGTGTGTGGTGTGTGGTGTGTCGACATACCGTAGTTATTGATAACGAAGACGAACTCCTGTATGAACGTGTTCAACATGTCGGCCAGCTCGTTGTCCGGCTCGTAGACCAGCGCACGCAGCACCCCCGCCCCGCCGCCCCCCGCAGCGCCCAGCTGTTCCGCGAACACGATCAGCAAGTCGCACAGGGACGTGTATGCCTGCGGACGGAGACCAAGCGAACAACTTTACTCCTCTATTTGATTTCTAGCTCCCACGAACCTTTCAACGGGACAGAGGGCGTCGCATCGCAGTCGATATTATAGTCGACGATGAGACGTTCCACTTGGATATGGAATACCCGGAGTGATATAGCGCTCGAGTGAGTGGTGTGTACCTCCTCTTTGAGCTGGGGCGCGGCGCCGTCCCGCACGATGGTCCGTGCGAGCGCGGCGTAGGCGTGCAGCCGCGTGCGCAGGCGTGCCGCGTCCTCTTCCACCGCGCCCGGGGCCGCACCGCCCGCGAGCCGCTCCTCCAGCGCGTGGAGGGACCACACCACGGAGTAGAACAATGCGCGGACCACGTACACCAGCGCCTGGAAACGATATTGGTGTTGTTAGGTATGTACCTATATCTAAGGATTTTGTATTATAGTGCGTAAGCGTGCGTAAGCGTGCGTAAGCGTGCGTAAGCCCTCGCACTCTGGGTAATCTCTAACAACTTCAATAACTTCTCCAAATTTTTTAACTAATATTCTATTTTCAACGAAACCGACTAGGATTTCGTGGCTTAGTTGGTTGAGCACACCCGTACTGAGGGTGGGGCACAGGTTCGAATCCTGCCGAAATCTAAAATTTTTGGGAATTTTTTTAATTACCTATATCTATATGTGGAGCGTGAGTACACCTCGCGGTAGTTCAGTAAAAAAGTGTGCAGTATGCCGGGTTTCATTAGGCACGACCATCGATCAAAAATGTCCGGCTTTGCCGGCCCCCCTTAGATTCACAATGCGCACGCCACAACCTTCAGTAGCAAAAGAGAAACATTTTGACATGTTAGGGAAGCTTTTCAACTAGTGTCATTTTAGCGTTCAGACAAAAAGCATGGGTAAGTGCTCGTACAAAAAATGCAAGAATCACTCGTCCAAAGTGCTGAAAAAGGATGGAATTTCTTATTTTCAGTAAGTTTATATATATTTCTTACCCGTATATTGAGATGTGAGTCATATAAAATCAGCATAAAATATTGTTGTTTGGCTTGCCTATGTTAAAATATTAATTTTGTTCTAAATTGATAAATGGAGAGGCTATTTCTTCTAAATTTTTTTTTTTCATTTTTAGTATGTATTAATATATTTTTCATAAAAATAAGTTTAATATTACTAGTTGATGATTTTTAAAATAACTAGTTGGCCCGCCCTAAAATTTCATTTGCGTAGACACTCTAATAAAAGAAAGACTAGGTTCTTACCTAGGTAGGTAAGAACCTAGTCTTTCTACCAGAAGTATGAATTTATAAAACGTTTATTTTTTGTCCCGTAAAAAAAACTCGTGCAAAGCCGCAGACAGGAACCAGATCTTTTTAATCTAGAGTGCCTGCCTGAAATTGTATTTTAAGTTTAAATTGTTGTATGTCTGAAATGACCCTTTTGTATAAATACCTACTGTTGAGACACCAATTTATAGTTTCATCAATAAATGATTCGTTATCTTTACCTGAATTCTGTTAATTAATCCTTATAGAAAATAAACTGAGTAGGTAGGTATATAATTCTCAGGAAGGTACCTACCTACTTACAAAATAAAATAAAATGAATTCGACTCCACCAATCTCTTGTTCCGTATGGAAAAAACTTGTCAGGCTCTGCGCAAACTGTCTGCGTCAAAACAAAACGTAGACAATTTTGATTGACATTTTTGTAAGGCTCTAGGAATCTACGGGGGAGGCCGCGAACTACTTATTTTTGATCGAAGGGCACGACCCTATATGTCGATCTGTTCGTGTGGGCCTGGCATCATACCTGCGTAGGCATCTGGGTCTCGTTGGTGCTGAGACACTTGGGCATGTCGTCGAACAGCGAGTACCAGATGTTGGTGTCGATCTGTTCGTGTGGGCCTGGCATCATACCTGCGTAGGCATCTGGGTCTCGTTGGTGCTGAGACACTTGGGCATGTCGTCGAACAGCGAGTACCAGATGTTGGTGTCGATCTGTTCGCGTGGGCCTGGCATCATACCTGCGTGGGCATCTGGGTCTCGTTGGCGCTGAGACACTTGGGCATGTCGTCGAACAGTGAGTCCCAGATGTTGGTGTCGTTCAGGTTGTGGCACATGTACATGATGGACACCTTTCGCAGCGAGTTCACGACGCTGAACACCTCGTCCGCGTCCGGCGTCTCACCCTGAAAAACACATATTAAAACACCGGGTAAGCAATACGCTCACGTCCAGGATTGTTTGCGTTCTCCACCTGTTCACTCACCCCTTCTATCAGCGTGCGGTATTCGTCGATGGCCTCCTTGTACCTGTTGACGCACATGTCGGTGATGGTCGCGCGCGCTACGTTGCACCGCGTGTACACGACGCACCCCCCCCCGCAGAGCGCCTCCAGCGTGCGCCCGCACGTCTCCACCACCTCCGCCTCCGTCTGCACGCTCACTATATCGCGGATCTTGTTCAGCAGCTGGGTTAGGTTCTGTGGGAGACGGTACATGGCGATGATCCCTGTGCGACACCCAATAACATTCTGTTTAAACAAAGAGGCTCGTCCTCACAGTAACAATCATTTACGTTGTATCAGATAAGTAGGGATGTTTGTTACATTAGCGGCCTCGGTTTCAATGGACCCACCATGGAACAACCAATGATTGTTCTAACCATACTTGAAGAACATTCAATCTAAAACAATGCTGGCTTTTATATTCTAACATAAAGGAATGCTTCAGATCTTCCAGCTCTTTGGAATGAAACAAAATGCTGTAGTCAAATAGTTAAGAACGCGCCTCTGGAGCTCATATATAGTGTACAAATAGTAGTGCATGGTTACCGCCTCCTGCCGCTGCGTGGTGTACAGGTCCAGGTCCATGTACTGCGGGATGGAAACGAGGTTGGTCAGCTTCTCGGGGTCGGCCCCGAACTTGTCGAGCAGCGCCGGCAGCGTCGTGATGAAGTGGGCCGTCATCGCCGCGCGGTCGTCGCTCACCAGCTTACCATACGTAGAACATACATAGAACGACATTTATTATAACCTCCTCAGACCCAGCTTATATTTTTTTAGGGTTCCGTACCCAAAGGGTAAAATGGGACCCTATTACTAAGACTCCACTGTTCGTCTGTCACCAGGCTGTATCTCATGAACCGTGATAGTTAGACTGTTGAAATTTTCACAGATGATGTATTTCTGTTGCCGCTATAACGACAAATACTAAAAATCATAATAAAATAAATATTTAAGGGGGCTCCCATACAACAAACATGTTTTTTTTGCCGTTTTTACAGATAATGGTACGGAACCCTTCGTGCACGAGTCTGACTCGCACTTGGCCGGTTTTATTTTTATTATAGAATGGTACGGAACCCTTCGTGCGCACTCGCACTTGTGTAATCTTCGATATTAGATTTTTAAATGAAAAACTGTAAAGTGTATAAGGAGCTGTATTCGTAGAACAGGAAGAACATAGAAAACGACCAGAACACCCGAAACAAATACCAGCAGATCGTACAAATATTTGTTCAAAGGCGGGAATCGAACCCGCAACCTCCTGCGTCGCAGGCGGACCTTCGCCCACCGCGCCACAGAGGTCGTTGTTGATCCTACTGAGTTTTTGACAAAGTTCGGATATGAAACATACTTACCGAACTCTCTCATACAATCTAACACGTACCTACCTAGTGTACCTTACCTACCCACTTACTTACTAATAACTCAGTGGACATACAAATGCAGATTAAATTACATGTTCATTATTAGAAACCATTGTAGGACTATTTACCTATGCAATTCGACAAATTAAATATGCATGTAGGTATATCCGGAACAGTTTGTTGTCTCACATTAAAGAAACTAAGTACCTATCTTAAATATGTATTTTATTATTGTGTCCTAAAAGAAAGGACACGTCGTCAGTAGAAAATTCTCTATGATATATATCTAGACTTCTATCAGTTATTTGAAATTGTTCAAAAACAGACGCGCACGGTGGTAGCCCGCGCGTATAATATTCTCTGAGATGTCCGAGCGAAACGAAACACATCGTTCATTTGTTCGGCTTGCGGCTGCCCTAGGAAGCACCGCCCCGGGGGGTAAAACAACTGTAGGTAAATAATACTTTTTACACATTCGCGATTTGTTAAAGTATTAAAGACTAGCGGCCCGCCCCGGCTTCGCACCCCTAATAGAGGTATTTAACAAAAAAAATTAAGTTTGAAAATTTTAACTGTCTTGGCAGACTTTTCATGCTTAGATCAATCGATCAAGTCTGCTTTTGAGCAAATAAACAATCAAAATCATCCGTTTGGGAGCCACGTGCCGCAACAACCCACAGACAGATGCACACACAGACACATAGAGATCCACCCGCCAAACTTATAACAACCCTTTTTGTGCCGGAGCCGAATAAAAAATAATATTGTATGAATATACTTTAGCGCTGACCATATCTCGAGAAGAACCGACAACCGCTGGAGTGTTCTTGAGTGGAGACCGAAACTCGGCAAACGTAGTGTAATTCAGTAATATTTATTCACACAAGACATGGTAAAAAAATATTGGTGGAATAATACAGTAGAGCTGCATATCTCGCCCGAGTACAGGCACGTGAATATTTAAGGAGTATGGTCCTTACTTAACTAGTTATAGAAATTATAAACAGTGTAGGACGCCCTCCGACAGTGGTATTACGATTTGCGAAAGACTGCTGGCAGATGCTTGGTGCGGCAACCTGAAGACAAGGCGCTATGGCGCTCATTAACCCTCTGCAACTGGGATGGTGTCTCTTAGAAAGCACCAAACCGATCTCCTACGACTAGCTTCAGCATTGAGAGGAAGAAAATGAGTTTGGTGACTTAGACGATTCGGTTGAAGACCCTGATTTTGTGATGGAAGAAATAATGGAAACAACTGAGAATGAAGAACCTAAGAGGAGAGGGTTCTTAGGAAGTTATGAGATAAGTTATGACATGCATACATCTTGTATCAAGGATGTTTACATGCTAAATTGCGAAGAGGAGACTTCTTGCTCTCTTTGGCAAGAGAGTGGTTCTTCCTGATTTGAAGGAGCTAGTCTACAAAAACAGACTGCCAAGAGAGGTTTGCTTGCCCATCAACAGAGTTTTAGGTGAGGATTTGCCTCTCCCTCCTGAAACTCCCACTCCGGCTGGGCCATGTGGAAGAAGGCTGAGTAGAGTATGTAGCTACTGCGCTTGTAAGAAAGCTACGAGTATGTATGCTACAATGCACACCTAACATTTGCAAAGAATGCTAATTTTAACATAAAATGAGGGTAAACTTTGAGATTGCTTTGTGCCCAAACGTATCATACGATTTTGTTGATATTTTTAGTTTTAAATGATTGTTTTTTAACCCTATAATAACTAATATATTGTTTTATTCCAATAGATATTTAATGACTTCGAATGTTTATAAACCGGTATGATATGAATAGGTATTTTTGAATTAACTTTTATGTAATTGTATAACACGCTAGATTAGTTGACGTCTGATAGACACCACAACAGTAGAATGTTAACATTATTTTCACCTCAGCTGCAGAGGGGGGAGGCCTGTGTCAAACTAATTTCCTAATTATAAGTAGTTATTGTGCCATAACAGTAATAGTTAGACATTATTATCGCAGATTTTTTTGTAGGTATTGATGGAAGAATAAACCACTAGTAAGTGTATATTATGACATAAACGAATAGGTTCATCATTATTTGCCCGAGTCTAAATAAATCGGATTTAGATACAAGTCAATATTTATATAAAACTAACTAAGTTTAACATTATTTTCTATAAATACTGTAGTCGGTGCGGAACTGGGCGACATCTGGCCAAGCAGTAACATCATTGATATAATCATCTATGGAGTAAAAGGCTTTCTTGATCTGTTTAAATTTACGAATAGGGAGCTCAGTTGCTTCAGATGGAAGCTTGTTATAACGTACGCAATTGCCTATAAATTATTTCCCTACCTATCGTAATCTATATGATGGTATGTGTAGTTTGTTCTTGTTTCTAGTATTTATGTTGTGAACATCACATTTTTTCCTAAAGCCATCTCTAATTCTGTGCGTATACATGAGATTTTCATAGATGTATTGCGATATTACTGTCAAAATATTTATGTCTTTAAATAAATCTCTCAAAGAGTGGCGTGGCTGTAATTTATAAATTGCGCGTACAGCCCTTTTTTGGAGAACAAAGATAGTCTGGATATCGGCTGCCGGTCGCCAAAGCAAAATACCACAAGACATTATACTAGGTATGTAAGTAACTGAAATAAATAAAATAAAATAAACTAACCTAGCCACATCTACATCGGTAATATATCTAATTGTTCGAACCGCACAACTGAACTAAGGCTCGTATTATAAAAGCTTCCTCAGTTATCAATCGATGCTTGAGTAACGCTTTTCTATGGCATAAACGTCACTCAAGCATAGATCGGTGACTGAGCGAGCTTTCATAATACGGGCCTAAGTCTGCCTACGAGAGTATCAATTTGCGGTCTCCATTGAAGAGAGGAATCAATATGTAACCCAAGGAAAACCGTTGAGTCTAGTCTCAAGGTATGATGTGAATGATCTAGACCTAGATCTTTCTTTACCAATATCTACTTTTTGGATTCTATCAGATAAATAAGATTGCATAAGGTCGGTCCAGTGTCGGTGGAACTTACCTTCGCCTGCACCTTGGCCTGTTCCTTGGAGACGGCGCTGTGGGTCTTCCTGAGCGGGCCGCGGCCCACGGGCGGCTCTCCCGTGCTCGCCTGTCGCACGCAGCACACCATCAGCTCTATCAGAGATGACTCCTGGCCACAAAGATCAATATAAGTTGACATTCAAACAAATAAAACTCTTCAAGAAAATCTTACAAACTCACTCCAGAACGAAGACGTATCCTGGAAAGTGAGGAACAACTGGAAGATCGCTGAACTAACAGCCGGGTCTTACATCAATGGCGTAAGCAAACAGACATAGGCTGCGCTGGTTCGACCACATGCTGCAAACGAAGGAGGACAAGGCTGCAAAACAGGTATTCCTAGGGGCACCGTCGCTGACGACCAGTTGGATGCCCTTGGTATTGATGCACCAGGACTATGCTTTTGTGCGTACCTATCCAGGCCCCGCCTCCAGAAGCAGGCCCGTCATGCACTCCCAGTCCTTCATCATGGATAGTGTGTTTGTGCGTACCTGTCTGTTATCGAGCGCCTCCTCCCCGGGCCCTGCCTCCTCCAGCAGCAGGTCCGTCATGCACTCCCAGTCCTTCATCATGGATAGTGTGTTTGTGCGTACCTGTCTGTTATCGAGCGCCTCCTCCCCGGGCCCTGCCTCCTCCAGCAGCAGGTCCGTCATGCACTCCCAGTCCTTCATCATGGATAGTGTGTTTGTGCGTACCTGTCTGTTATCGAGCGCCTCCTCCCCGGGCCCTGCCTCCTCCAGCAGCAGGTCCGTCATGCACTCCCAGTCCTTCATCATGGATAGTGTGTTTGTGCGTACCTGTCTGTTATCGAGCGCCTCCTCCCCGGGCCCTGCCTCCTCCAGCAGCAGGTCCGTCATGCACTCCCAGTCCTTCATCATGGATAGTGTGTTTGTGCGTACCTGTCTGTTATCGAGCGCCTCCTCCCCGGGCCCTGCCTCCTCCAGCAGCAGGTCCGTCATGCACTCCCAGTCCTTCATCATGGATAGTGTGTTTGTGCGTACCTGTCTGTTATCGAGCGCCTCCTCCCCGGGCCCTGCCTCCTCCAGCAGCAGGTCCGTCATGCACTCCCAGTCCTTCATCATGGATAGTGTGTTTGTGCGTACCTGTCTGTTATCGAGCGCCTCCTCCCCGGGCCCTGCCTCCTCCAGCAGCAGGTCCGTCATGCACTCCCAGTCCTTCATCATGGATAGTGTGTTTGTGCGTACCTGTCTGTTATCGAGCGCCTCCTCCCCGGGCCCTGCCTCCTCCAGCAGCAGGTCCGTCATGCACTCCCAGTCCTTCATCATGGATAGTGTGTTTGTGCGTACCTGTCTGTTATCGAGCGCCTCCTCCCCGGGCCCTGCCTCCTCCAGCAGCAGGTCCGTCATGCACTCCCAGTCCTTCATCATGGGGTTGGACTCTATCAGGGAGTCCACCAGGTAGGCGCCGTGCTCGTGCAACTGCAAACACACATGATAGTTGTCATTATTCAACGTAGTGTTTGGGTAGCTCGAAAGCGTTCTAACTGTCCGCGTCGCGCGCGCGTCTGCGTTCCATCTTCTGGGTTGTTCTGCATATGCAAGTAACGTAACGTCAGGTCACTCCAGCTTTCGCTGCTTAGCGACACGTGGCTGGTCCACGTGTCGTGCCAGCCAGATACGTATTGCCAGCATGATACTGCGGCGTGGTACAGTAGAATGGCAGATACATGACATGACAAAACAGTACGCGGAGCATCACTACCCTTAGAGATATGAACCTCTGGCGGTATGCTTGAGTAAAACAATACCTCTGACTCGATAAAGAACTGCACAAGGTCGCGCACGAGCGCCGTGCTGGGCAGGCGCAGCTTGCCGCGGCGGGAGCGCGCGGGCGGCGGCGGCACGGCGGGCGGCTGGAAGAGGCGCACGTTCAGGAACTCGCCGGCCGCCGCCGCCACGCCGCGGCACGACGAGTACACCAGCTCGTACACGTTCTCGCAGTCCTTGTCGGTTAGCACGTCCGGGTGCATTCTGGAACAACAACAACACGATACTGTTACTGGAAATACCTCACTCTGCTAATCTCAGCGTTCCGGACACAAATCTCCTCTTTAAATCCCTGCTCGCAGGCAGCGTTTAAAAGTAATTTTGCAATCTTCCGCATCTGAAGTGCCCTATGCTCTCTATGCCAGTTATTAGACGTCAATCGATGTATACAGTTGGCGTAGTAATATAATCAAGTTAGCGTAACAGTGAGAACAGGAGGCTACGTACTTGAGTATAGCGATGACCAGTTTGACGGCGTGCACGGCGACCTCGGGCTCCTTGTCTAGCGACATGGACACGATGCGGTCCTTGAACTTTGACGTGAACAGCTCCAGCTTGCCGCGCAGGTCGTCGCACGAGTACAGCGGGGTCAGCGCCTGCAGGCAGCGCAGGCGCACCTCTCCCACCTGGGAATAGAGGACATCTTAGCTTGGCGTGTGGTGGACCCGCTTACTATTTACACTCGTAAAAGGCTGCAAGTGATTTCAAAATTCGAATCTATCATCGCCTCGCTACCTCCAGGCGCAGTGTGATTTCTGTCAAATGCATGTCACGGATTCTGAATTGTAAGCCACACGCCTAGCTATCGAATTCACCTTCAATGGAAGCGAGGCCCTTCGGTTCACCAGGCTCTCGCAACGCAGTCGCGGCCTTACACCCAGCCACCCGCTCTGCCTTACTCACTAGTTTGCGCAAGTAACACGGAGCGTGTGGACGGCAAGACGGTGGCTCGCGCAAGCTCGGAAGCTTGGCTTGTATAATCGTTGACATGCTGAAAATTGGCTGCGCAAATTTGGTTTGTACGTATTTACTTGGCCGTGAGCCCGGTCATTCAAGCCGCGCTGAAGTCTGGCAGTGTTTTTGACGTGTCACTTGTTTGAATGTGTTTTTTTAATCAGCAAACAATAAAAGAAAATTCCTGGTAAAAAATATCTTCCGTCGGAGACATCGTGACACCTAAAAAAAGAGAAATAAATACATATTATATATGGAACCTCTCCATACTGACAGTGGAAAACTGAAGAGGAGAGGTTGGAAGAGAGAAGAGAGGTTCCATACTGACAGTTCAGTTTTGCGCAGTCCAGTTGGCACAAGCTTACATGCATGTGTGGCCACTGTACAGTGTTCCGTCATTTTGCACAATCTTAGCTGTACATACTGAATTGCGCAAGCAAGACGGAGCGTGCGGCCGGGCTATTAAGGATATACACCATGTGGGCATCAGCAGCGGTCCCTGCAGCCATCAATCTGCGATCTGTCAACGACCCACTTACCAAGAGTGACTTTTGGAGGAAGCCTATGCTAGCCGTGGACATCTTGTGGGCTGAGATGTAGCTTAGCACTTGCCAATACTTTGGTCCACTTCATAAATATCCAGTAATAGTGTATGTACTGTACATGTACAAGTCTTACTTTGTCATGCAGAGTCCACCCAATGTACTTGAGGTAAAGATCGTCCAAGAAGTGGGCTGGGAACTTCTCCATCCAGCTGCCGATTTCTATCATAGTGATAGACCTGATTTCTGGCAGTGTGTCCCTGCAGATAAAGGAAAAGTTTAATGTGTGTGTGTGTTTAAGTTTAATAGGACTGGGGCAGAATTGGAAAATGACAGTCTGCACCTAGCCAAGCCATAACACAATAACTTAACACGCTACAAGTTTTAGCTGTAAGCTTGTTTCTACTGTTTAGTCGTACTTAGTAGTGGTCTTGGCTGGAATATTCAATACGATATGAGTCAATCAGTTCGGCAGACGTAGGACGTGTGGTCGGTCGCGTCGGCCACGTCGTCCACCGCCATCTCGCCTTCACATGAATGAGTTGGTGTTGCCCACCTGTATCTATGCACAAAGACCGACTTGAACATGTAGGAGAGCATGTTCTTGATCTCCTCCATGTTCTCCTCCAGCTCCTGGCGCTTGGCCACCAGCACCTCGAGCCGCTCGGAGGCCCGCTTGTCGCGCGCCTTCAGCCGCTCCGCCTCGTACTGCCGCAGACAGTTGTCACAGTTGATGCTGGTCAGCAGCGCCACGTCCACCAGCGCCGTCATCAGCTTCATCACTGCACAACAACATCATCAACTATTATCTGACCTGCTTGACCAGCTCAAACCAGTATACTAACTAGTCTACAACCAAGTGCAACCCTCAAATGCATTTCGGCTATATTTTAGAATTTTTACAAGAGACTCGTTTCTGCCCGCGGCTTCGCACGCGTTGTTTAAGGTTATTTTTATCCCACAGGAACTGATTTATGGAATAAAAAGTAACCTACCTATGTTTTATTCCAGGTTTTGAATTACCTGAGACCATAAAAATGCTGGGAACCTGTTTTTATGAAGTGGGCGACGGACTCGAGTTTAAGATTTCGATGGAGATCTTTATTGCGCATGTACCACGGGTAGCCCGTGGCTTTGCGCAGGAATCTAATTTGGACAATCTGGAGGTGACGGACATTGGCCGAGTGGCCAAATACTACAGAGGAGTACGTCATGATAAGACGTATGACCTATTTGTAAAGTGCCTCCTTATTTCTACGGGTCAATTTACTCTTCGCTCTAAGGAGGCTGCTCAATCGGCTAAGTATAAACTAATATTTACATGGTCATATATTTATAGATATTTCGTCCCGCGTATCGCGTTCCTCAGTACCCGATCACGGTGCGCGCCTTCTTCTGATTGGCCGAATCGCGTATCTCGCTCGCCGGACGTGCACCCTGCATCGATATGCGTAATATAGTGCAAAAATATATAGATTTTCTTCTTCGATCAAAAATAAGGAGTTCGCGGCCTCGGCAAAGCCGGACATTTTTGATCGATGATTTTCTTGAATAAATTACACAGTTTTACCTACTTTTACATTGGAGTTTCTCTCTATACTAAGAGCCTCAATCCGCTAGGCAGGATCCCTATAGGTTAAAAAATAGCAAACTATTGCACTTGGTTACCCCTGCTCTGTGGTTCCCACTACCCCTGATACTCTATTGCACTTTGTTCCCCCTGCTCTGTGGTTCCCACTACCCCTGATACTCTATTGCACTTGGTGACCCCTGCTCTGTGGTTCCCACTACCCCTGGTACCCTATTGCACTTTGTTCCCCCTGCTCTGTGGTTCCCACTACCCCTGATACTCTATTGCACTTTGTTCCCCCTGCTCTGTGGTTCCCACTACCCCTGATACTCTATTGCACGTTGTTCCCCCTGCTCTGTGGTTCCCACTACCCCTGATACTCTATTGCACTTGGTGACCCCTGCTCTGTGGTTCCCACTACCCCTGGTACCCTATTGCACTTTGTTCCCCCTGCTCTGTGGTTCCCACTACCCCTGATACTCTATTGCACTTTGTTCCCCCTGCTCTGTGGTTCCCACTACCCCTGATACTCTATTGCACGTTGTTCCCCCTGCTCTGTGGTTCCCACTACCCCTGATACTCTATTGCACTTGGTGACCCCTGCTCTGTGGTTCCCACTACCCCTGGTACCCTATTGCACTTTGTTCCCCCTGCTCTGTGGTTTCCACTACCCCTGGTACCCTATTGCACTTGGTGACCCCTGCTCTGTGGTTCCCACTACCCCTGATACTCTATTGCACTTGGTGACCCCTGCTCTGTGGTTCCCACTACCCCTGGTACCCTATTGCACTTTGTTCCCCCTGCTCTGTGGTTCCCACTACCCCTGATACTCTATTGCACTTTGTTCCCCCTGCTCTGTGGTTCCCACTACCCCTGATACTCTATTGCACTTGGTGACCCCTGCTCTGTGGTTCCCACTACCCCTGGTACCCTATTGCACTTTGTTCCCCCTGCTCTGTGGTTCCCACTACCCCTGGTACCCTATTGCACTTGGTGACCCCTGCTCTGTGGTTCCCTCTACCCCTGGTACCCTATTGCACTTAATTCCCCCTGCTCTGTGGTTCCCACTACCCCTGGTACCCTATTGCACTTGGTGACCCCTGCTCTGTGGTTCCCTCTACCCCTGGTACTCTATTGCACTTTGTTCCCCCTGCTCTGTGGTTCCCACTACCCCTGATACCCTATTGCACTTGGTTCCCCCTGCTCTGTGGTTCCCTCTACCCCTGGTACCCTATTGCACTTTGTTCCCCCTGCTCTGTGGTTCCCACTACCCCTGATACCCTATTGCACTTGGTTCCCCCTGCTCTGTGGTTCCCTCTACCCCTGGTACCCTATTGCACTTTGTTCCCCCTGCTCTGTGATTCCCACTACCCCTGATACTCTATTGCACTTTGTTCCCCCTGCTCTGTGGTTCCCTCTACCCCTGGTACCCTATTGCACTTTGTTCCCCCTGATCTGTGGTTCCCACTACCCCTGATACTCTATTGCACTTTGTTCCCCCTGCTCTGTGGTTCCCCCTTCCCCTGGTACCCTATGCACATTTTCTGCTGAACACCTTATATTTACCAAAAACATTACAACGCAGGCAGGACATGATAATAATGGATGGAGTCAAGACCTGTCGTAAATATTTGTGACATAGAAATTTGACGAATGTAGCCTCATGGTTGAACATTTCTTTTTGATTTACATTTTGATATGCTTTCATTATTGAAGTTGGGTGTTCTCTTTGGCAACCTTGTCCATCACCTTCGTATCTTCAATGCATGTAGGTACTCACTTTATTTTATTTTTTTACTTAACTCCATCACTAGCTTTCTGTCACGCCACATTTTCAATTTACTCTCACAGACACTGTTTTTTGTAACATCCTGCAGAAAGGAAAGGAAAGAGAGGAAGAAAGAGTAAGAATCACCACGAATAGATTAATGTGTTTGATTTGCACGCTTCTTGGTCGTGTTATTTAATTTAAAACATAATTATATAACGTAAACTTAGTTTTAACTAGGTAGTGTTCATTATTTCTATCTTTTTAGTAGTTGTAGCACTCATCTCCTCTGTTTCTGCTTGAATTGTTAGAGGTAATGTTTTAGATACCCCGCAAAACAGGTCTAGCCCTAGCCTATAAAACACATACAGAAATAATGGTGGATAATCCACACAGCAGCATCTAGCCCCAAGGTAAGCAAACAACATTGTTATGAATGCAATGGGCTCCCACAGATTTGTGAAAATGGAACTAGTGGAATGTATGAAGGCACAAACCTGCAAGAGTGGCAGTATGCCTGAACGCCCGGACCTGTGAGTCGGAGAGCCCGGTCAGGAGCGAGATGATGTTATCCATCAAGAACTGGTCGTAGATGATGGAGTACTGACACATCTTCACCAGGGTTTGAATAAACTCACAGAAAGTTGCACGAAATTTCTTCCATGTATGTCCCGACATGATCAGGGGGTATTCACCACTTTCCTGAAGGTAAAAATTATTTTACAGTAATAACAATTCATCGTGACATTGATTGCCATTCCAGAAATGAATTAAATAAGCAACCTCATCAAACTCCTGTGTCATTTTTTTGATAATCAGTGTATGATCCATCTGGGCCATGTCCGGGGTAACGCGCCCACGGCACCCCGACGAGTTGATGAAAAACTGCATGAGCTGGACCAGTGCCACATCCCGGTGCGTCTTGTACTCTTCAATCCAAGTATCTACCACGGTCTGCAGACAACATTCATCATTTTCATGGTAGTCTCTGGTCAGTTAAATTGGTTACGAACGCACCATCTGACCACCATACTAGACAAACAAGTGTAGTGAAATATTAAAAGCACTGTGACATAGACATATCAGCTCTCAGCTGGTCGTCTATTATTGAATAATAATAACAAATTATTGGTTTTTCAATGTGCAACAAATAAACAGAGCTAAGGTACTGATTTCACTTGTCCAATAAACATTTGATCTTATACAGGGTTATTGGTTAATAAGTGACAATACGTGAACTGCAGGTTCAGCCCTTCATCACAAACACGTTTGTGAAGACGCCAGGTCTTAATTCTTAATTTTGGTATTGGTAATGGGTAGGTACCTCCCGCAATTCAATAATCGTTCGTTTGAGAGGTTTTATTCTCTAGAACTCAATTTAAAAACAGCTCTGCCCTGAATTAACAGAAGATATGAGAGTGAAAGATCGGTCTTAATAAGTAACTCGTTGGGTTCCAGGCAAAGATGTTTTTTCATTTAGTATCAGAGGTAAACTATATATTAAGCGCTACTCCAACCAAACCATATTTATCAACTCTGACAGCCAGGCAGCCCTCCTAGCACTGGATTCCAAGGTCATCACGTCCAGGCTAGTTGAGGACTGTTTGTCACGTCTGAACGCTCTAGGCTTGAAAAACAGAGTCATCCTAAGATGGGTACCGGGTCACGTGGGTATCATCGGCAATGAATGTGCCGATGAACTCGCGCGCTCCGGGGCAAAGGAGACTCAGTTTGGCCCCGAGCCGTTTTGTGGCATTCCCAAAAGTCTGGCTGTCAGAACCCTTTTAAATTCCTGCTACGAGGAATCAACCAAGCTCTGGAAAAACTCCTCTGGCATGGATCACTCGAAGTCACTGATAAAAGCCTTCGATAAACGGTACACTAACCGAATCCTAGCGCTAAACAGAGACAACCTTCGCATCATGACAAGAGCCCTAACTGGACACTGTCGCCTTAACAAGCACATGTCTAAATTGGGGCTATGCGACACAAAATCCTGTAGATTCTGTGAGGAGGCGGATGAAACGCCTCTCCATCTGCTAGGAGAGTGTGGAGCACTGATGCAAAAACGTAGTACTCATCTGGGCAAGCACCTGCTCATCCCAGACGAGCTACGAGACATCCCCCCCGAAGAAAATCCTTCAGTTCCTAGCAGCTGTAAGGGTAAGTGGCGAACTCTGAAAGCCGCAGTCCTAGGGGTGAACACATTAAAGTGGCGATCACAATAGGCCTATCATGGCCGTAGTGATAAGAAAGCCACCAAAAGCAAATAAAAAAAACATATTTTTTTTTAATTTAGATTTAGCGCCTTCACGAACGTGTTTGTGATGATGGGCAGGACCTGCAGTTCACATATTGTCACTTATTTACTAATAACCCTGTATATTGGATGACTTCATCCAATTTACTAGCAATACCAATATATGTGATTTAGTTTCTGCCTTCACATGGATTTTAATATTTAGTATTTATTTTCAAACATAAACTATCACTACAGGAATATCCTAATGCAATAAGACATACATTACAAATAACAGAAAACAAACAAAGTAGCCTTAGAGTTTGTTCATAGAGGAGGAAATAAATCTGTTTCTGGGCAGATTTATTTCCTCTGCAATTGCAAATTGAGTGTGCGCAAAGTTCAGGTAAGAGGTGCTTTTCCAGTAAGTTAGTCCAGCTTTGAGGCACATGGAACAGACAGGGTCGCCTGTGCTGATGTACCTAGAAATTGGTTACACACAGGCACAGTCTTTCCACGACATGTTCCCCCAAAGCACCTTGAATATGTACACAACCAGCACTAGGTCGTGTCTAGTTTCTAACTTGTTGTATCCAACCATGTCCAAAGCAAACAAAGTTGGAAACATCACATCCGAAGAATAAAGCCTAGATTTCTGTGTGCTTTCTTGGATTGTTTCTTTTGTTGATTGTGATGTGCGCGATGTGATTTCATTTGAACTCAACTATGCAAATTAGAAAGGAATCTTGGATTTTTGACAAGTGGAATGGGCATCCATCGAAGAAATTTGATAAAATGTTGGGCATGGAAATTGGATAAAGATATTGGACGAGTTGAACTACCCTTACATTTATGGAAATTTTGTTGAATCTGAGAATGTTATAGAGACTATTCTCATCATCTCCGGGTAGCAGCACAGGCGGCGGCGAGTAAGAGGGCGGGGGCTGCGCGCCGCCGCGGCCGCGGCCGCGTCCTCGGCCCGCGCCGCGACCGCGCCGGCGAAGCGGCGGCGGCGGCGGGGACTCCGCCAGGCGGCCCGGGAAGGCAGTGTCCTGGCGCCGTCCGCGGCTGCGTGTCACGCGCTTGGTGGGCGCTGGCGACGGTGGCGGCTCGTCGCCCTCGTCTCGCGGCGGCTCCGAGTGCCGCGACTCATCGCCATCGTCGCGCAGAGGCTCCAAGCCCGCGGCGGTGGAGTTGGCGACGGCTCCGACGTTGAACCCCGAGTAGTTGGGGGTCGCGGGCGTCTCCGACTCATGCACGGACTGCCCGCCGTACTCCGTCATGGGGGTCGCCGGCGTCATCGGGTTCACGTACTCCGGCGGAGGATCATCCATCCGAATGCGTTTCCCGCCACGGCGATGCATTTTGTACTTTGCGGTCACTGATTCATAAAGACAAAACGTAACGTTTTTTGCATTTTTCACGCTCTACAGCAATGGGCACACACGTATCGATTATCCCAAATAACGAGCAGACAAAAGTTCAGATACTATTGTATACTCATTGCTCATACATAAGTAGTTATTGTATACTCTTTGCAAGATACCACGTAACGTAAATGAGGAAATTAAAGCAAAGGGAAGGTTTATTATACTACAATCAATAGACGCGCGCACAAAATAAATACTTAAATTAAATTATGTCAGTGCTGCCAGCGGGCTTAGCTTAGCATACAAGGTTTATTTACTACGTTACTACACAGAGAACAAATCTTAGTTTTTTATATTTGTTTAGTCATAGCAGTACATACCTTTATGAAATGAGATTCGTCACAGTTTTCATTTCCCCCAACTTCTCCAAAATATAATTTTTTCCCCAAAAAAAGAAAAAGAATCCCGACCGAGACACTGCGGAAGGCTCAGACCATATAGTTTGTGGCTCAGACCAAGGACTAAAGATGCGCGACTGTGAATGATTTCATTCGAATTATTCGACTTCACAAATCATTCGAACCATTCGAATCGGAGTCGATGACTGCCGAGTCGACTCGGCAGTCGTCGAATAACGAATTGAGTCAACGACTGCACGACTGCCGAGTCGGTCCGACTCGGCAGTCATCGACTCCGACTCGGCAGTCGTCGACTTAGTCAGTCGGTATCAATTCGACTCCGATTCGAACACTAACGAATTGAGTCCGACTGACTGAGTCGACGACTGCCGAGTCGGGCCGAGTCGGAGCGACTCGGCAGTCGTCGGTTATTTGACGTGGATAGTCAAGTTGGGGCGGGAGCGGCCTTAGTTAGAGAGAGATAGTATCATACCAACATTTCATTCGACTCCGGCACACTCCGGGTTTCTACGTCGCCGCCACACGATGCTTCACAGGTAAAAGTTTTGAGTAAAAGTTAGTAAATGATCAGTTTAAAAATAAAAAGGTGGATGTAATATCAAGAGTTTTAATAAAAAAAACGAACATGAAACAATCTTATTTTAACAATATGAATAGCTTGATAGAATAAAAAAAAAAAGAACGAAACCCCTTGTTTTTGGAGTTACGTTTCGTTTTACGCAAAATTTTATTTAATTTGATTATTTTATACTATTGTATAGGATCGGGTGGATGAAATCAATCGAAAACTCACAATCAGCTCCATCTAGCAGGCCACGGCGGAACCACATCGCAACGCCGCGCGCAACATGGCTCACAAAATCACGGATCGACTAACAAATTCGGATGATCAATTTGTAGAGGCATTAGTAATTACTAATTAGTAGTTGTCATTCGACTTGGAAGATTAGTATATTACTAATATTCAAGTCGAATGAGTAAATTAGTAGTCGTAGATCATTCGACTTGTCAGATCATTCGCAGTCGCGCATCTTTACCAAGGACTAATTTATCTAAGGCGGAAGGGGTAAACCCATAGAGCAAAAAAAATTTAGTCCCTAAAATGGAGGAGCGATGTGGGCGTGGCACGTGTGGCATAAGTATGGTGAGTTCACCTTACTTAGCGTAGGGATGTCGGAAGAGAGAGAGAAGGAGAAAAAATTTAGATACATCGATATCTAAAAATATATCAACATATAATGTTGTTTATTTATGTAATTTTCTGTAAATAAATAATAGTATTTATACTATTATTTATTTACAGAAAATTACAATATATGATACAATAATAATTACAACTCATATTTACACTTTAATCTATTTTCTAAAAATCTAAGCCGTCACCAAAAGGCAAAGTGCCCAGAATGCTGGCAGCATTGCCACGTTGAACAAGTATGAGCTTTTCAAAGATTTGACTGAGAGCTGGCAAGATCGATATTGGTCTGAAAGATTTGAAGGTTTTAATCAATGAAAAAAGAGATCCCCTTCGGTATAGTTTTAATTATGTCTGAGCTTGACACCACGTGGAATACAAAGACTTCGGAGCAAGAGTTCACATTAGCCTGTAATAAAGCCATTGCTTTATTTGTACAAATTTTCAAAGATTTTGTGATCTCATGTGGTACATTGTTCAAATCATTTGTGAATGTATTCGCAAATTTTTCCAACAATCTAGACGTCACGTTGTTGCTAAAAATAGGTCACAAATATTTTATTGTCTCTTTTTACATATGGTATTGTAGGTAAGATAAAACGAGACAGCTACAAGTTTATGAGTAGGTACTATGTCGATTTAGATCATATTTTGTAGAACAATATTATGAAGCCATTTCCTTTTGGTTTCTTTACTCAGAGACTAGACTAGACCCCTCCCTCGACATAGTTTTAATCATAGAGTTATTATTGGCTAGTACTATAAAAACTCTATGGTTTTAATAGAGTACTCTATGTAAAATATATTTAAATGCACCGCGTTAGTTTATTGCTTTTTTCCTTAGAGTATCGGTATATAGAGATGGCGTATTGTTCTTTAAGAACTTTCAGTTCATACACAAATATGATCTAAATCGATATTGTACTCATAAACTTATAGCTATCTCGTTTTATCTTAACCAATGTAAAAAGAGACATCAATATAATGTGCGAGACCTATTTTTGGCAACATTGAAACGTGACGTCATAGCAATGCATGATTGAGGCCGGTTCGCCATTTTAGTTTCGACCTGTATCCAGGTATGTAAGCTGTCAACGAGAGTTGCATTTACAGTAAAAAATGCTAAAATTATTTGAGTTCGGGACTTTGTCATGTGAATACTTATATAGTAAGTGAAAGAAAGCTACTAGGAAGATGCCAAAGAGCAGTTTGGTAGGTTGCGGCTTAAAAAAAAGTGAAAATCGTCCAAACATAACATTACACCGGTACGTATTCTTATTTTGCTATAATATAATAATCCTTCCTTAGCAAATTATTTCCTTGCAAAATAAAGTTATTTCGCAAACGATGTGGCACGGAGGGCACGGAGGGCGCCCTCCTTTTTTTTAGAATTTCTTTAAGATTTTAGATTTTTTTCCAAAGTTGAACTAGGTACTCAGTAGCTTTCTAGAGTCTATTATTGTAGGCTGACAAATAATGTTGCATTATAAACTTATTCTTCATGTTGTTTCAGCCACTAGTGCCAGCGCGATCCAGTGCTTTAATAGAAATAATGTAAATTTGTGATTTATACTGTAAATGAATGAGACTGATTACATTAGGTACTTGTAAAATTGAAAATTTAGGTGTAGTATTAGTTGAATTTTTGAATTATGGTAGGTATATTGCAAATGTGTAAATGAATGAGACTGTTGCATTGCTTCTACAATCGAAAATGCAGGTGGAGTCTGTGTAAAATTTTTGATTGATACTGTAATTGAATAAGACGGATTACATTGCTCGTTTAAATAAAAATGTAGGAGTCTGTGCTAAATTTGTGATTTAATATAATAAATGAATGAGACTTGTTGAATTGCTTATAAAATGTGGTGTCTATCTTTTTGTGATTTATATTATAATAATATATAATACTAGCTGTTCCTCGCGGTTTCATCCCCGTTAAATTCGAATTTCGTATATCTAGGGGGATATTCCTGTAACTCTACCATGGGAATTTGTTATTTTACTAGGACAAAAAGTAGCCTATGTTACTCTCCATCCTTTCTTAGTTAGGTTCCGGTTTCTTAGTTAAGCCGTGACTGAATGACAAACAAATACACTTTCGCATTTATAGTATAAGCATAGATAGCGTCTACGCTAAAGATACAGATTACACATTGTTATACCCATATTGTTATATAAATATACTATCTCACAAATCATTGTTGCATACAAACAATATATTTTGCAATTAAGTAGCTTTTTGTTTCATTTCAGTAGGTACCTTTTTTTCTCTAATGAACACAACGTTTAATAACAAAGAAAATTTGAATCAAATACTATAAACAAATTAGAACTAGTATTTACCCCAACATCTGCCACTTGTTTAGATAATATTTACTGCAGTCAATCTCCGATCAACAAAGCAGTAATTAAGCATTTCAAATCAGACCATTATGGTCAGAGTGTTAATTTTAGTTATAACTTGAACGATAAAAACAAAGTTGAGAAATATACCTACAGGCCTATCACAGAAAGCCGTATTAGGAATTTTCAAAGTAAAGTAGAACTAGCAGTAACTAACGTATCTTGTTCTGATGACCCTAATGACTTATTTGCCAAACTTTTGAATGTCATAAACAAAGAACACAGTGAAGTATTCAAACTTAAAACTTGCATAGTTAGAGACAAGGTCGGATTCACTGATTGGGCTACTCCCGGCATTTATAGAAGTAGGAATAGACTATACGATCTTTATGGTGCTAGAGAAGCTATGTTACATGATCCTGCGTTTCTTTTGTATGTAACAAACTACTCAAAAACATGTGAAAGTCTGTAACACTGCGAAATGCCTGATCTTGAGAAAAAAAAAAGTAAACTCATCTAATAAAATAAAAGCAACATGGAGACTAATAAATAACGAAACTGGTAAATCAAAGCCACGTAGTAGAGAAATAAGGTTAAAAATTAATAATTCAATTCTAATAAATGATAAAGATATTGCCGATGCTTTTGATGCATTCTTTTCTGATATTCCTAAAGTTGTTACCCGGTCTCTAAACTCCTCACCTTCAATGGCGGTTAAATTATTAGAATCATCTGTTGAAAAATGTAAGGAAGTCTTTATCTTTAGCCATGTAAATGATAATTATATAGTGAAAACATTTAAGTCGATTAACATCAAAAACACTGAGGATCTTTGGGAAAGTATTCCCGTGAAAGATGGTTTTAACTGCTCTATGTTGTGTCTTACACCAACTTTAGGTAAATAAGCGCCCGAATTTCCGATCACTGCTTATAATTCGTCTATAAATAAGATTTCAGTGAAAATACATTCTAGAAAATTCCAAAATTCCCATTTGGAATAAAACAAGTTTGGGTTCATCTCACAAAACAGACAATTATATACCTATATTTTTTTTTATAATATTTGTTTCTATTATTCTTACGCAATTATCAAACAAATTATAAATGCGTATGTATAAGTGTTTTAAATTTCGTGTAGAAAAAGGATTTTGGCATAAAATCATAAATATAATTAAAAATGTTTTTTTTTTCAGAAATATTGACTTTAGTGAAAAACACGTCAGAATAAAAGTGTCTTATATTTCGTCTATAAATAAGATTCCGGTGAAAAATCATTATTTTAGAATATTCTGAAATCCCAGGAATTTACGGGAAAGTATTCCCGAGAAAGATGGTTTTAACTGCTCCATGTTGTGTCTTACACCAACTTTAGGTAAATAAGCGCCCGAATTTCCGATCACTGATCATGATACACTCATTAGGAAATTAAAACACTATGGAGTTGGCAGCAAGGCACTGGACCTTATGCAATCCTACTTATCTGATAGAGTCCAAAAAGTAGATATTGGTAAAGAAAGATCTAGTGGCTCAAAAATTGAATTAGGCGTCCCACAAGGATCAATATTAGGACCCTTTTTATTTTTAGTATATGTAAATGATCTCCCTTTTTTAGCAAAAGATCTCTGTGACAATAGTCTTATTTGCTGATGATACTTCATTGATTTTTAAAGTTGACAGAAATAAATATAATTATGACGATGTAAATAATTCGCTTTCACAAATAGTAGATTGGTTCACCGCCAATAACCTCTTACTCAATTAAAAAAAAACCAAATGTATAAAATTCATGTTACCAAATGTAAGAGAACTCCCAACTAAGATAATGCTAAAGGGTGAAGTAGTTGACCTTGTAGACTCAACTGTTTTCTTAGGGTTACATATTACAAAAAAAAAATACAAAATCGTTTATTAGAACAAGTACATAGGTATAGGTTACAAGTTGAACGAAGAGACCACAAAAGTTAAAAACTGCGGCGTAGTCTCTTCGCCCGCCCCTTCCTCTCTTCAATGGGGACCGCAAATTGATGCTCTCGCAGGCAGACTTATACGGCTAGGTTAGTTTATTTCAGTTACTTCCATAGTATAATGTCCTACGGTATCTTGCTTTGGGGACGGGCAGCCGACATCCAGACTATCTTTGTTCTTCAAAAAAGGGCTGTACGCGCAATTTATAAATTAAAGCCACGCGATTCTCGATCTATTTAAAGACATAAATATTTTGACAGTAATATCGCAATACATCTATGAAAATCTAATGTATACGCACAAAAATAAAGATAGCTTTTTGAAAAAATGTGATGTTCACAACAGAAATACAAGAAACAAGAACAAACTACACATTCCATCATATAGATTACGAAAAGTAAGCAAATCATTTATGGGAAATTGCGTACGCTTCTATAATAAGCTTCCATCTGAAGCAACTGAGCTCCCTATTCGTAAATTTAAACAGTACATAAAACTAAATCTTATCAAGAAAGCCTTTTACTCCATAGATGATTATATCAATGATGTTAATGCTTGGCCAGATGTCGCCCAGTTCCGCACCGACAATAGTATTATAGGAGAACAATCTAGTCTAGTTTAGTTTTATATAAATATTGACCTGTATCTAAATCACATTATATTTAGACTTAGATAGGCGAATAACATTGTATTAAATTTTAAGCATTATACACTTGCTAGTGGTTTATTTTTCGCTTCTTCCACTAGTGGACAAAAAATTGAAGCGAACAAAATCAATAACATTTTGTTTCTTATTTGATAATAATTACTATTATTAAGCTGTTTATCTATAAAATTTGACTTGTATAAGTGCTTATTTTGTAAGCCTAAAGAAATAAAGTTATTGAATTTTGAAATTTTGAATTTTACCTACAATTGAAACAAATGAGCTAACTGCAGACTGTTCAATAACCAGTTTATTGAACAGTCTGCAGTTAGCTCATTTGTTTCAATTGTCTCTTCAATTAGCTCTTATAAGAGCTAAACATGCCGGGCACATCACATAGTATTTGTTTTTTTCGACCTAATGATACTTTCTGCTAATTAAATGTGTGAAAGTGACTCTGCGGGCATTCCTGCGTCTCTCAACGATATAAATCTGAAGCAACGATGGTGCGGTGCAGTGTTTTTGGATGTAAAAGTGACGGTGAACGAAAAGTGCCGAGTTTGTCATTCCAATCGTAAGTACAAGCTCGTTTGACTTCAAAAAAGGTTCAAAATTTATAGTTTCATAGATTTCCGTACAGACAAGACTCAAAAACTATGTTTTAAAATAATTCTATTAAACATAACCTAACATTACGAAAATTTAGGGTTGCCTGCACTCGAAAATAAAATTCCCCAAATGTCGTGGCGCATTGAGACATGAATACCTACATCTACATACATTCTTAAAATATGTTTTTGTTTGTTACAGATTTCCCGAAAACAATGATTTACGTTTGCTTTGGATAGAAGCCACGGGTCGCAAAAACTGGGAACCCAAAAATATTTAGTACCTAATTTGTTCAAACATTTTCATGAAAATCGTTAACAAAAAAGAAACGCGAACGTATCTGTTCTCTTATGCTGTTCCAAGACTGGTAAGTAAAATAAATAAATACATAAAAAGAATCAGTGCTACGATGATGGGTGAAGGATTGTTTGAGATTTGGATAGAAAAATTATATTATACCTACTTTGTGTTTTAGTCTACCTACTAATCAAAATACTAAATCGAAAATATTTAAATGGTATTGGGATTTGGTGTTACTAATATAACTTACTATTACTATAGTACTACTTATAATTTTCATATTAATGCTTCAATATTTTATTTCAGGCATGCAAGATTATATACCTACTACGGAAAAGGTACGTGAGGAAAATCATGAAAACTTTGAGTTTGTAAGAGAAATACAACGCAGTATAAATAAAACCACCAGTGTAAATTAGTAAGTAGGTATGTACCGTGTAGTTAGTGTATGTACAATTTTATTTATTAAGTGTATGGGTATTGATTAAGGCTCTTTGATAGAAATAAAGACTGATTGATTTGTGATCATATGATTTGTGGAGAGTAATCATAATCATCACACACAATGGTCATTATTACATACCTAATAAATAAAACAGAATATAAAATATTTGGATACATAGGCTAGGACGTAGGTAATATTGTGTTTAAGGTGTAAAAAATTTAATTTGGTTTTCTCTGCACATTTTACCTGAGGTATAATTTAAAAGTGCTTTTGAATTTCGTATAATGGTTGTGTTATCTTAGCAATACCTTATGTGTAAGATTTAATTACTTAAAAGAAATGTGATTTCCAAAGTGCAATTTTTATTGTAAGTCTGTGCTTGGTAAGTGTTTGAATTGATTATCTAGCAATAATATTATTTTCAAAATTACATTATTTTAGTATGTGAAATGATGTCTACTTACACGTTAGCTCGTATTATGTGGCGGTGGTAATAAATTTAAACGAAACCTAACATTGATACCTGAACGTTGTTTTATTTCTATGCTCATTAAATTAAAAGTTTACCTACTCCCGCATACGTAGGTACCTAATTTAATGAATGATGTATGATACTAAAATACCACCTAACAGACATGAAATTACGAACCTAAAGTCAGGGTAACAAAATTGTATGGCAACACCACTTCGTATTACTCTGTCCCTTTTTGCGGCCACGCATGCCACTCATCTAGTTAAATTCCTTAGAGTATACCTAGAGACGGCATACCTACGAAAAAAACGTGTATACCTAAACTTACCTAGAAACTTAAATGGCTCCTTTCCGTAGTGCTGCCCTTTTGTACCTCGATATTTTTATCGAAACAAGTATTTTTGTGACGATATTTTAGCAGTTTCGTAGTGATTTTATTGTTTTCACCACGATTATGAAACAGAATTCTATAATCATATAGTCTTATAATGCTTAAATTAGAGATACAAAGTATGTGAATGCACGTACCCAACTATGGCTCGACCGCGCTCATGAGACGCAACCACTGAGAAGTTAAGAAAATGAGCTATTATAACAATGGTAATTTTTTCATGTATATTCCGAGTCAAGACTCATGCGTTTAGACACGTGCCAGACCTCCTTAGAATTAAAGATCAAAGTTCACCAAACCAGTTTATTGAACAGTCTGCAGTTAGCTCATTTGTTTCAATTGTAGGTAAATACTAGTTCTAATTTGTTTATACTATTTGATTCAAATTTTCTTTGTTAATAAACGTTGTGTTCATTTAAGAAAAAAGGGTACCTACTGAAATGAAACAACAAGCTACTTAATTGCAAAATATATTGTTTGTATGCAACAGTGATTTGTGAGATAGTATATTTATATTTGTATAACAATATGGGTATAACAATGTGTAATCTGTATCTTTAGCGTAGACGCTATCTATGCTTATATTATAAATGCGAAAGTGTATTTGTTTGTCATTCAGTCACGGCTTAACTAAGAAACCGGAACCTAACTAAGAAAGGATGGAGAGTAACATAGGCTACTTTTTGTCTTAGTAAAATAACAAACTCCCATGGTAGAGTTACAGGAATATCCCCCTAGATATTATATGAAATACGAATTTAACGGGGATGAAACCGCGGGGAACAGCTAGTATTATTTATTATTATAATATAAATCACAAAAAGATAGACACCACATTTTATAAGCAATTCAACAAGTCTCATTCATTTATTATATTATATCACAAATTTAACACAGACTCCTACATTTTTAATTAAACAAGCAATGTAATCCGTAATCCGTCTTATTCATTTACAGTATAAATCAAAAATTTAACACAGACGCCACCTGTAATTTCGATTGTAGAAGCAATGCAACAGTCTCATTCATTTACACATTTGCAATATACCTACCTAATTAAAAAATTCAACTAATACTACACCTAAATTTTCAATTTTACAAGTACCTAATGTAATCAGTCTCATTCATTTACAGTATAAATCTCAAATTTACATTATTTCTATTAAAGTACTGGATCGCGCTGGCACTAGTGGCTGAAACAAACATGAAGAATAAATTTATAATGCAACATTATTTGTCAGCCTACAATTATAGACTCTAGAAAGGACTTGGGAAGTTCAACTTTGAAAAAAAATCTAAAATCTTAAAGAAATTCTAAAAAAAAAGGTGGGCGAAGGTCTGCCTGCGTTGCAGGCAGACCTTCTCCCACCGTGCCACATCGTTTGCGAAATAACTTTATTTTGCATGGAAATAATTTGCTAAGGGAGGATTTATGGAAATGTACATTTTAGAGGGGATTTGAAGTATGGTAGGCTTTAATATTACTTTGGGTCAGATTTATTTACTTAAAACTTAATATTCATTAATATCAAAATTTAAGCCCTTTGGAAAAATAAAGGTAGTCAAGTTTGTTAATGCATATATGCATTACTTTGCAATAGAAGTTTGTGGGAGTAAGGTCAAGTAATATACTTACTAAAAAGATTCGTGACGGTACGGCATCCTCTCGCAGTCTTGTTATTTAAAGTTCGATTGAAGCAAATTTCTTCAAAATGAAGAGAACGAACGAAAATATCTTTCGTACCAAACTTCAAATTTTCTACTCCAATTGAGTCCAGCCACTTTTTCTTTTACCGTAATTTTCGGGTAACCTAGAACGTAAAAAACCAGTTGAAAATTAATACACTACAATTTACACTTGAAAACATCGATACCTATGAAAAATGCCTTGAAGGACAACACTATCGCCAAACAAACAGTTTCATGTTTTCTTTAATTAATTACACTTAAAACTTACAAAAATAAGCTACATTCGGTATGAATTTTATGTAAACTATTCCTATGAAAGCCAACACATAAGGTATTTATTGTATTACTTGGTAATTTAGCAAAATAAGAATACGTACCGGTGTAATGTTATGTTTGGACGATTTTCACTTGTTTTTAAGCCGCAACCTACCAAACTGCTGTTTGGCATCTTCCTATTAGCTTTCTTTCGCTTACTATATAAGTATTCACATGAAAAAGTCCCGAACTCAAATAATTTTAGCATTTTTACTGTAAATGCAACTCTCGTTGACAGTTTACATACCTGAAAGTTAAATGGCGAACCGGCCTCAATCATGCTTTGCTATGACGTCACGTTTCAATGTTGCCAAAAATAGGTTTCGCACATTATATTGATGTCTCTTTTTACATTGGTTATTGTAGGTAAGATAAAACGAGATAGCTATAAGTTTATGAGTTCAATATCGATTTAGATCATATTTGTATAACCGAAAGTTCCTATAGAACAATACGCCGTCTCTATATACCTATACTCTAAGTTAAATTCTCAATCTACGTTATTATTAGACAATAGACAGTGACGGACACTAAAGAATGACATGTGACATATCATATCATTGTTTCTCCCCAGTTTCACCATTTTTCACTTCGTAAAAAGTTAGTGATTTCGTGATAATTTCGCATAAAAAAAACGATAAAATGGCAAAGAAAACCTACGACTTACTCTTCAAGCTCTTGCTTATCGGAGACTCCGGTGTCGGAAAAACGTGCATACTATTCAGATTTTCAGATAATCACTTTACAACAACTTTTATTTCCACAATAGGTAGGAAACACCTTTGATTTTACGATTCTAATCTTTGTAAATTCTTTAAGTTCAATTGAAGCGCATTCTGAGATATCTGACGCCTACACTGACGACGAAGGACCGGGGCATGGTTGTTTAGTATTCATGTGTTGCAGGCATCGACTTTAAAATAAAGACTGTAGAACTCCGCGGCAAGAAGATCAAGCTGCAGATCTGGGACACGGCGGGGCAGGAGCGCTTCCACACCATCACCACCAGCTACTACCGCGGCGCCATGGGCATCATGCTGGTCTACGACATCACCAACGAGAAGACCTTCGACGATATCGTCAAGTGGTTACGAAATATAGACGAGGTAGGTACGGCCTGCTCTGCTCTAGAGACCACTATAACTATTATAGTGCTAATTGTATCATTTACCGAATATAAGTAATTCTGAGAACAGCCAAACTTGCTTACTGAATGAATAATCTAGGTTGGATGACCTTGAAAGAAGTGATGATTAGAATCACCGGTGTTAAATAGGAAGATGAAGCGGGAGCTCTTACCTAAATTGGAACCTAAACTTTGTTTGTGTAAAACTGTAAATGATAACTCACCATACCAAATTGACATGTTTGCAGCATGCTAATGAAGATGTTGAGAAGATGATCCTGGGCAACAAATGTGACATGGATGAGAAGCGGGTGGTCAGCAAGGAGCGCGGAGAAGCGGTGAGTTGGAAACTTTTCACTTGATGTAGTTCATGTTGACAGGTCTCATTATATCTTTTGTATTGTAACCTATCACCAATCTTTCACCATTTCACCTCTTGAAAGTACTATGTAAGAAATTGTTTATTATTCATATTTTTTTGTATACCTATGAATATACATATATTATAAATAATCTACTGTACTACAGTTTCATAGAGGATATCAATAATATCTGTTTAAGTTTAGCATGTAGGTATTTTTCAACTTTTGGGTGTAGGTATACAAACAGATAATGACGAGGTAAATTGGTATTATACTTAGTTTTGGATGGTCAACATCAAACAGTGTAGCCTTCCACGTTTGTATGGAAAGATGAGCAACTCGTGTAACCTTGAAGTACAAAACTGAGTTTATCTTATACTAGCGGCCCGCCCCGGCTTCGCACGGGTAAATAGAGGTGTGAAAATATTCTATAGCCTATGTTCATCAGGGATAGTGTAGGATTCGATTCGGAAAATCGGTCCAGTAGTTTCGGAGCCTATTCCAGTCAAACAAACAAATCTTTCCTCTTTATAATATTAGTATATCATGATGAGGAAAGATTAAAATGGGAATAAATGGTTATATTATTATTATAACATTAATAAAATAACCCTTGTGCTAAAAGTCGGATCTGGTACACTTGCGTGAAAGACACTTGCGCGAAGGACTTTTGCGCGAAAAGACATTTTCGCGAATGGACATTTGCGCGAAAAAAACACAAAACTCCTAATGTCTTTTTAAATAGACGTCGCAGAGAGTTGCGGATTTTACCAATGTGTAGGAAATTTTGCCTTCTTTCTTGTGATATTATCTCACTTTCCCCTACTCCTCCCACTTCCTTCCCAATAATGGAAAATATACTTCAACGTAGACCTTCGTAGCACGTTCTACGATGCTACGAGCGATCAGCGTAGCATACAAAAGACTTCAACGCGCACGCACCTCCTTACTACACAAAATGTTATTTCGTAGACCTTCGTAGCACGCGCTACAATGCTACGAGAGAAATATCACAAAACTCCTAATATATCTCGAAAAAAAGAGTTGCATCTTTGTGTATCAAACTTTCTCCTATCTCGTCACTTCCTTCCCCATAACGAGAAACACACTTTAAAGTAGACCTTCGTAGCACGTTCTACGATGCTAGATCTAATTCTTGTAGGGCTATACTAAGCATACAGCATCGACTAACTTAAGGTTTAAAATACGTATATGAAATCAGCATTTTGCATTTCCTGATGGTGCCCATCTTTTAAAATAAATGTTCACAATGTGGGTGTCGTTTTTAGGGTTCTGTACCCAAGGGGTAAAATCGGGACCCTATAACTAAGACTTCGCTGTCCGTCTGTCCGTCTGTCACCAGGCTGTATCTCTTGAACCGTGATAGTTAGACATTTAAAATTTTTACAGATGATGTATTTCTGTGAATTTTTTTCTACAAAAGGCGTCATATTCCACATTACCACCTTAAATTGCTTAAAAACATGGGCACCGTCTTGGATTCGAGAAATAGCCTTATATTCGTTATGAATTCCCTAGAATTAGTCGTAAACAAAACCCTTATTGCTTAAACGATTGATAGCAAAGAAATGACCTAAAATTTTAATCCTCTTTACTCAATGTTTCATTGCTTGCATGTGTCTTAAGATAAAAAAACAAACTTCAAACATGCACCTCACGGCTCTGAATGTCTCGCAGACTACGCAGACGCAGACGTGAATGCGTAAGCCTAGTTATTTAGCTATACCGCCAATTCACCCGTAGCATCGTGGCACGTGCTAGGATGGTCTACGAAATATTTAGTAAGAAGGTGCGTGCGCGTTGAAGTTTTCTGTATACTACGCCGATCTAGCATCGTAGAACGTGCTACGAAGGTCTACGTTAAAGTATGTTTCTCGTTATGGGGAAGGAACTGGGAATGGTAGGAGAAAGTTTGATATACTTCAAGAAAGAAAGCAAAAACTTCTAATATGTGGTGAAATCTCCAACTGTATGCGACGTCTACTTCGTGAGATATTAGGAGATTATGATATTTCCCTCGTAGCATTGTAGCACCTGCTACGATGGTCTATGAATTAACACTTTGTGTAGTAAGGAGGTGCGTGCGCGTTGAACTCTTTTGTTTGCTACGCTGATCGCTCGTATCATCGTAGAACGTGCTACAAAGGTCTACGTTGATGTATATTTTTCATTATTGGGAAGGAAGTGGGAGGAGTAAGGAAAGTAAGTAAATATCACAAGAAAGAAGGCAAAATTTCCTACACATTGGTGAAATCCGCAACTCTCTGCGACGTCTATTTAAAAAGATATTAGGAGCTTTGTGATTTTTTTGCGCAAGTGTCCATTCGCGCAAGTGTCTTTTCGCGCAAATGTCCTTCGCGCAAGTATCTTTCGCGCAAGTGTCCTGATACCCTAAAAGTCTGTTGGTATGGTTTACGATAAATAGGAGTGCATTGTTATGCACTCCTATGAACTTATTCCTATGAACTTATGATAAAATCAACTTTGATTCATTTGTATTTTGGGAGGATTTGGGAAAATGTAGATTGTTGGCACAAAATTTGTACTTTTCCAAACGCTCCAAAAATACCTGTGAATCGAAGGTGTTCATAGAAAATTGTTTAAGATTTGCGACAAATTAGTTTTTGTCAAGTTTTATTGGTTGTGGCCTCTTGTGGCTCGCGTGGTGGAAGTGGCTCGCGTGGTGGAAGTGGCTCGCGTGGTGGAAGTGGCTCGCGTGGTGTAACGCACAAACAGAATGAATCTCGCGCTAACCCGCGACGAGTTCAGCGCACTTTACCTACATACAGTTATCCGGTTGAAATGGTTCAATTGGACCTTAGTACTTTGGCATCATTGTTGTGGCAAAGGCATCTTCAGTTTTTTTGTTTTTTTTTTAAATGCTGGACAATTCACACAGCATTATCTAGCCCCAAGCTAAGCAGAGCTTGTGTTATGGGTACTAGATAACTGATATACATATTACAATACATTACATAGATAGATATTTTTTTATTATACATAGAAAAGGAGCAGAACACCCTGAACAAATAGTACTAAGTTAGTTTTGGTAGAATGTGATGAGAAGGCGTGTTGTTTGTATGTGCAGATAGCGCGCGAGCACAGCATACGGTTCATGGAGACGTCCGCGAAGGCCAACATCAACATCGACCGCGCCTTCTCGGAGCTGGCCGAAGCCATCCTGGACAAGACGGCGGGCCGCGACGCCGACGCCGACCACGCGCGCATCGCCGTAGAGCGCCGGCCGTCGCGCGCGCCTCCCGCTCGCGCCTGCTGCACATAGCTCTAGCTCTATCCTAACCCGCTCCGCTCCGCCCCACACTATCTCTTTGACTGTGTGCCTCCATGGGGCCTTCATCTACCTACTCGTATGAGCATGGCGTAACGAGATCTCGTCTTGTCTGGACTATCCTCCATAAATATAAACGTTTTCAAACTCAGTCTGCGGTTGTGGCCCTATAAAAGTAGAATGTTTTTGACACATTTACATATCCCGTATTGAAATACTTTCGAAATATTTGAATGATACATTTTTGTTTTTATAAATGTGGAGTTGAAGTCCTTCGTGATTAATGCACGAGGAAAGCGGACCGATTTGTTGTTGGACTTATTAGCGGAGCACCTATCACCTGCATGGTTGTAACTCTATTTACATAGATCAAAAATGACAAGTCGAGTCATGGCCTGACGTCGCGTTGTCGTCTTCTCGTCGCAATACGTAGTGCAGTAGCGCGGCGTACGGAGCGCCCTGCACTAGGGTTGTTAAGTCATGGCCTGACGTCGCGTTGTCGTCTTCTCGTCGCAATACGTAGTGCAGTAGCGCGGCGTACGGAGCGCCCTGCACTAGGGTTGTTAAGTCATGGCCTGACGTCGCGTTGTCGTCTTCTCGTCGCAATACGTAGTGCAGTAGCGCGGCGTACGGAGCGCCCTGCACTAGGGTTGTTAAGTCATGGCCTGACGTCGCGTTGTCGTCTTCTCGTCGCAATACGTAGTGCAGTAGCGCGGCGTACGGAGCGCCCTGCACTAGGGTTGTTAAGGGCCCTGATAGGGTTATAATTAAATGTCAGAGAATGAGGGACTCGTTTTTGTATTGCTTATTTGTTTTGTCGATCGTTTGATATTTGTATGTCTGTCTGTATGCAGTGTTGTTAGTAACATGCGGATAAGTTGAACAATGAATTATGAATAATGCTAAAAAATCGCATATAATTTCTGCAATGAATTCTAAATACTTTTTATATGAAGTTTTGTTGGTTCTCATTTTAATTTGTTCATTCTGAATGGGTTGGTTTAGACTTTGTTCTACAATTGTTAGAAAACTATTAGACAGCCGCGCGGTGCGGTGCGGTAGCGGCCGATGCGTCTTATTTTATAAGAGTTAAGACTTAACCTGTCTGATGATAATTTAAGTGCAATAAATTTACACTATACTATACCTACTACAGAATCAGAAGTTATTTTCGAGATTGGAGTTGTAATAATATTCAATTATTTATCGTGTTTTGTGCAACACTGGCCAAAGCCTTAGTTTGTCTCATCGATCATGCAGATGAGGTGACGACACCAAAACCTCTTGTTTAGTAAGAGTCGGGTGCATTGCATGCGTCCTCAGTGTCGAGCAGTTATGTATTGCTTCTGCGTTTATAATTTCTGTTTCTGAATACGTAAATGGTAAGTAGATGTTTTTAATGTAGGTATATGATCTGCTTTTATTAGTTAGGTCTATTGTACTTGAGCCGAGGTGACTATCATTGTTATTATCTCTATCAAATATTCAACAACAGTTAGTACATTTCAAGTTTTGTAATGTTCTTAGTTTTGTAGTTTTCTTAGGTATGAATTTAATTAACAAATAAGTATATTATTCAATTTCTATAACGTTTTAATGTTTTGGCTTTTGTTTACTTACTATCGCATAAATTACTTATTGAGTGTATTTTGTAAATTTGTATGAGTCATTGCATGGCTCTGTGTTGGTAGTGGTAGTGGGGCTCGTCTCGTCTCGGTGACACACCCTGTCCTATGCCATGAGTCTGTAGGCATGTACTTCGTGCCGGGGTGGCTAGTGGCAAACGGAGGCATTGCTCGTCTCGTCTCGGTGACACACCCTGTCCTATGCCATGCATGAGTCTGTAGGCATGTACTTCGTGCCGGGGTGGCTAGTGGCAAACGGAGGCATTGCTCGTCTCGTCTCGGTGACACACCCTGTCCTATGCCATGCATGAGTCTGTAGGCATGTACTTCGTGCCGGGGTGGCTAGTGGCAAACGGAGGCATTGCTCGTCTCGTCTCGGTGACACACCCTGTCCTATGCCATGCATGAGTCTGTAGGCATGTACTTCGTGCCGGTGGCTAGTGGCAAACGGAGGCATTGCACATTTTATTAGTTGCTCACAACACATGAAGTATCACTCGTAAGCGAATATCATCGATGTCGGTAATTCAATGTTTTAGGACATCCCTAAAACCTATTTTTACTAGTCAGTAAATTGTCGAAGTCGACGATATTCGGGCTTTCGGTTTTTTCCATAACTATGAGGGGTGTTTGTGCCCCACTCTGCTACAACTCCTGGCCGCCGCCGCCGGTGCCAGCGATGCATAGCAGGATGGCCACGAATCATACTAAATAATTGAATAACTAGCTATTGAAGTTATTGTACAGCAATACCATGGCCCTGCTAGGGAAGTTGATATAATATTACTATTTGACAGTAGGTACGGTATGTCTCGTCGATATGTACCGACCTGCTTTTATAAATAAACGTTGGCATTGTATATTATGTTCATAATAAAGGAGTTATCGTAAAGAGACTTTAATTTCGGGCTAAGTGCCTTCTTCCTGCTACCGCCTACCGTTCTAGTTCTAGGCCTCTGTCGTACGTGGCGTGGGTACGTCCTACTATACACATTCATACAAGTTCTAGTAAACAAAAACCTTGTCCCTCTCTAAAGGGAAAAACAATAATTAGCGTCCTTCCTGCAAGCTTATCTGTCTGGATGTCAGGGGCCACCACCCGGCTCCGCTATCACAGTGGCCGGCGCGGCGGTACGCGAGCGCGCGCTGCGCATTGCGCAGTCGACAGCCGCCGGAGCTTGGACCATGTTTGTCAAGGGACTCGTGATCTTGTTTTGGTTTCATCTGGCGGAATTTACTGATCGTGAGTATAAGTTTGTCGGTAAATACTTTTACCTAACTAACTGTAGGTAGATAGTACCCTAGGTAGACTATAACTTGGTCGAACTAAGTACCTACTTGAGCTATGCTCTTACTAAGCCTGGAACAATTGAGATTAATTATTAATAGTAGGTACCTACCTAGATTGTTTTGTTGTGTACCTACTGGTGAAAGACGGACGGACAGCGAAGTCTTTTTAGGGTTCCGTACCCAAAGGGTAAAAACGGGACCCTATTACTAAGACTCCGCTGTCCGTCTGTCACCAGGCTGTACCTCATGAACCGTGATAGTTAGACAGTTGAAATTTTCACAGATGATGTATTTCTGTTGCCGCTATAACAACAAATACAGAATAAAATATATATTTAAGGGGGCTCCCATTCAACAAACGTGTTTTTTTCCGTTTTTATAAATAAAATGGTAGGTACGGAACCCTTCGTGCGCGAGTGCGACTCGCACTTGGCCGGTTTTATTTAAACTTTCGCGATTTATCGAATTTTTGTGCATCATTCGGAAATCAACAATCTACATATTTGAATAAGTTGAATAATATCCTATATTCCACAAGTAGCAAAACCCGATTTTGGTCTCCGTTTTTGAGCAGCAAAGCGATCGTTTTCGAGCGAGAGTGGTGAAATAGTAGATTGTGCAACAAAGTAATGTATTTGGGGCGAGAGGTGTTTTTGTATCCAGAGCAAGGAGAAGGATCTACTCTGGAATCTTAAGAGTAGCGAGGGATTCACAGTAGGTAGGTACGTTGCTAGAGGGTTCATAATTTTGGTACCTACCTACCGTGTGTGTGGCACACTCTGCTTTTCATCCTGAACTATGAGATCATCATACGAGAAAAATAATACTGCTTTTAGTAGTGACGAATATTTATAGGTACCTACTGTAGCATTCTGACTTATATTAAATGTGCATGGCCATCTGATGTGCTCGTCTAACAAGGCTGTATATCCCGCGGGGCATGCGGGGCACGCGGGGGATGCACTCGCACAAGGTGCGGCATATCGAGTGGACGTGTGTCACCGAACAAATCTGTGTTTTATTGGCATAAAGTAATTACCTTTACCCAAACCATTACCTGGTATAGTACAAGTGGCGACCCTGCCAGTGAAATAAAAATAAAAGGTAAGTGCCAATAATTCAAACAAATACACAAAGGTAAATCAACTGACATCCTAAACTGAGTTGCAAACAGATTTTTCAAGTGAGCCTTAGAACAACGTTCTTAGGCCATAAACCGAACTATAACACACACGTGCATAATAATATTATACACTAGTGCTCAATAGAATTATCCTCAGCCATTACCAGACATTCGCCCTCTTGCATAAATAATCGATTTTTTGGTGTTCCATTTACAAAGAGCATACATTTCGTTCGAATTTATTTTTGAAAATGGAACTGAGCAAGCGTCTCTTGGTCATTGTTGGATGTTTTGTTTGATTCTTCCTCCATGGTAGAATGCATAGACTAGTAAGTATACTTTGGTAGAATGGGCTGAATGGAGTGAGTAGTAAATTTGCGTTGCGGTTTATGCAATAGGTACTTGTTTTTCCTCGCAACTAAGTTGAAAAAGTGCGTATGAAACTCGTGAGTAAGTTGCTCACTAGACACTCGGCTGATTTTATTCTCTAATTACCCAGTGATAAAGAAACTGTGTTCCGCTAGTAAGCAGAATTATTTTCTTTACAAATTTTATAGACTTAAATACCCTTCGTAAATTTTTGGGATTTATTAATTTCTTAGAAATTACCCTTCGAACATTAAATACAATGGGTAATCGTATGGTTATTGTGTAAAGTAATAAATACGCATCGCAACAAATAAATTATTTCTTGTACAATTTTCGTAAAAAGTTTTACCTACCCTCAAAAGGGCTCGAGATGTGAACAATAGTTTCAAGTAAGTATGTACCTACGTTTAAGGAAAAGATGAAATCAATCTTTTGGAAAATCTATGAGTACCTACTTAAAAATTTAGAAATGTTACTGTGAAAACCTACAAAAAACTAATTTGGGTTCAGTCAATTGCTGAACTAGGTTACCAAGTTTTCCTACTTAGATATTGGCAGAAGTAGGTATTAGGTAATGCGAATCTGTTTGCGACACAGTTGGGTGCCGGAAGTTGGTTGGTCCTAAGAGGTAGTTCAAACGAACGGTACCTACAAAATCCATCTGATAAGATCAGATAAAAGGTAGTTCAAACGAACGGTACCTACAAAACCCATCTGATAAGATCAGATAAAAGGTAGTTCAAACGAACGGTAGATACCTAAAAAACCCTTCTGATGAGATCAGATGAAAGGTAGTTCAAACGAACGGTACCTAGAAAACCATCATGATAAAATCTAGTAAGAGGTAGTTCTGTCCTAGGGGTGAACACATTAAAATGGCGATCACAATAGGCCTATCATGGCCGTAGTGATATAATAAATATAAAAAAAAATAAAAAATAAATAATGAATAATAAAAATTAGTACTTACATGTTCTTAAAATCTCGAATTTAAATTACAACAAAGAAAAAAAAACAGTTTAGTCTGGTTTACCTGATCTCAGTACCAAGTCATGCGGATTGGTAGAAGAGATTAGAAGATATTGATAGAATGTAATTTGTAGTAATAAAAAAAAAAAGGTAACTAAATGTACCTAACCCATTATTAATATAATTTGAGAGAGAGACTTGGATTTTGTCCTGAAGTCTAAAGAAAATAAAGTACCGAGTTGAGTTCTGATTTACAAAATAATACAATTGAAGAATAGAAACAGCCAACAAACAAATATTTACAATTGGGACAGTTGAGCTGACTGCAGATTGTTGTAAGCAATCTAGGGGCGGCTCAAATGATTCACAATAATACCAGACGCTGTATGACAAGGCTAATAAGTACCTACACACGCTGCGCCAGATACATGCTCTCGGTTCACGCTTAAATATCCTTGGATATACAAAAATACATCAAGAGGTAGTTTCGGTGAAAATCGGAACGCTACCTACCAAAAAGAGCTGTTATTTAAACGGTTAGTCAAAAAACTCAAAAAAGTACCTACAAATAACTTCTGGATGACTAAATGAATTTGGATTGCATGGCGATCCAGTGTCAATGTGCATTGGACATACCTACGCTAGAAAAATGGAAACGAGCCCTAGAGCCAGGTTGGCGCGTAGAGGAATCATCTGATCTGTTGAGGGAGGTTTGAAATTAGATGCAGGTATGCATCGCTAGATATTTCTCACGAAGACGAAAAAATTAATCCACCTACTTCCTAGGAGACACGCTTACAGGGTTAAGAGACCTACGTAAGTGAATTTCAATGAAAGTAAATAACAGATACGAATGGACAAACAAGTATGTCAAAAAGATTGAAATGCAGAATAACAAATTTGTCCAGAGCCGATTTACTTGTCACATTTCTAACAATAAATTTTTGCGAATATACCTATTTGTGATTGCTTTGTAAGTGATCTGATCATGATAGACCATAAACCCAAAATTATGTAGGTACTGCCGAAATAAATAATTAAAATATTTGTGAATCAATATTTCGGTTGTGTTCGGTCCGTCGCGTCGCGCGTCGTCGCGAAGGGCCGAGAATTGATAAGAAAATAACATTTTTGAGCAGTACTGCCCATAATTCATTTAATTTTGTAATGAGCATCACGGGCATATAAAAATAAAGACTAACATTTATTTAACGTGTTACTTAGAATGCTAAATGAGCAACATTTTCAATTATAGAGTACATAATCTCAAAATAACTCTGTATGCTAAAGCTAATGCTATTTTAATGCGAACAGTTTTTATGTGACAAGTTAAGAAATAATTTCAATTTAATTTAAGTAATTATGCAATCGATTAAATAAATTAATTAAAACATATCACTTTCACTGCCGCGTCCCTTCGGGGCACACTGCAGAGGCTAGGCAAGGAAAGTGTTAAAGAAATAAAAGTCCTACCTCGACCGCCAGATGGCCGAAAATCGAAAGCGATGGTTGTACTTCACACCAAACACTTCTAATCCAATGAGTAGGCGAACTCTCCCAGTTCAGCCTTGGACTGATAATAGACATTGACTTTCGCAGTCCGCTACATCATCTGAGTTGACAAAGGATATTAAAAATTCTAAATTAAATGAAGCTTGCAATTTGCTTGCACTTACTTACATACAAATGATCTCTCGTTAGGCACACCAGTTGGCCTAACAGCTGACCATGGTCAACAGTTAATATCATAAGAATGTTGGACAATCCACACAGCATCATCTTGCCACAAGTCAAATACACAGGACTTGTTATTAACACTGCGAATTGACTGTAAGAACTTTTAATATTGAGTACTACGAGTATGACATTTGTAAAGACTATGTTTATGCCAATCCGATAAATCTTACTTGAAAACTGAAATGAAAACGAAGGAGAAGAAATGAGCAGATAGAAAGAGAAAAAAAAACAGATTCAAACAATGTTGTTGGAGAGAAGTCTACTTCAAGAAGGTTGCCAGAGAAATAAAACTGCGTACTTCATTCAATAATGTACTACACACAGTCTACAAGATTGGAAAGGATAAAGATAGAATAGATGTTGAAAATGATCCAAATACCTGCAGAGCAAAGACAACGACTACAGCAAACAATTAGTTTATCTGAATCGCGTGGGTGGCCACTGGCCAATGAGAAGGTTGTGCAGTGCGATGTCAAGGAAATAGTTAACAACAGATCTACCTTATTTGAAATCAATTTCGGTTGTGATTTAGGTACCTACATAAAAAGATATTAAAAAATAAATCATAATTATAAGGCTGTGGCTAGGAAGGTACCTTTAATATTCCTTAACAAATAATAAGTAGTTTATTTTGTTGAGATTAGATTTTGATGTTATCAATCACTACCATAGTAAACAATGTACCATAATGTCATGTAGATTAATTAAGCAACTAACAATTTATTAACAGCTGAAGGTGGACCCCGGCTAGCTGATATTGTACCGTGTGGTACTTGCCATTGTAAAGAATTATCAAACGATTACTTTTGTTACGTAAATAACAATGTTGGTTTAACACCTTCCAGATAGTTATTTACAATCTAAGTTGTAAGAATAATGTTTATAGAAAGGTCACAAACAATATTTTGTTTTGTTTTGTAAAAGGTAGATGTAGCATTCTGACTTATATTAAATGTGCATGGCCATCTGATGTGCTCGTCTAACAAGGCTGTATATCCCGCGGGGCATGCGGGGCACGCGGGGGATGCACTCGCACAAGGTGCGGCATATCGAGTGGACGTGTGTCACCGAACAAATCTGTGTTTTATTGGCATAAAGTAATTACCTTTACCCAAACCATTACCTGGTATAGTACACCTACCATAACCAAATTAGAGGTAGGTACTATTTCTAAATATTTAATATTTTGATTCCTTTGAATTTTTCTGTTATAAAATTTTCATAGGCTTTTAGATAAGTACCTACTACACACACACCGAACCAGTTTCTATGACAAATCCTTTTCCATCCAGGCCATAAGGTTGTGGAATGCACTACCAGAGTCCACTAGAAAAGTCCAATCCTTGCCAGTTTTTAAAGCTCGTGTCAAGGAGTTTTTCCTTTCAGAAAAGTGAATAATGGTAGGTACTTTACTTGTGTGCGTTACTGGGGCGACATGTAGACTCAGATCTAGATGATTATATATAGAAAAATTAGAGCCCTATGCCCTGTAAATGAGCCCGAAAAATTACCAATGTGTACCCTATGGTTTCAGAGTAATTTGAGAAAATAACATTTCGCTGCAGTAACGTCTGAAAACGTTACCCCAGCGACATGGTTTTTACCTATTAGCCCTAGCCAAATTTTAAATAGCTTAAAAGGTAGCTTATATTTGAGCACTTCCTTGGTCAAACAGCGCCATTTGTGCGCCCTGTGGTTTTTGAGTTATTGCAAATTGTAGTTTTTCAACGTTTTTCAGATTTCCATATCTTCGGAATGGCCGAACGAACAAAAATTATTTATTGTGAGCAGAGACAGTTTGGTCTCTGCTAAATGACCCCTAGTAGTTTTTTCCAAAAAAGTGCACGGTTTATGAACTGCACGAGTTTTTCTGAAAATCAAAAATAACCTCTAGCTCTTGAACTACTTATGAAAGGCGTTCTGTGATTGCATTGGCTGATGCCTCTTAGGAATCCGTATCTTCTGACAAAACTGTGAAATCCTATAACTTACTTTCGACGAAATAAATCAATTTTACAACTGAAAATGGTTTACTTATTTCGAGCCTCAAGTAAGGGAGTTTCAACAAGATAACAACTGTACATGATTTGTCAATCCTCAGAGCGCTTATTCAAATAAATCCACGCTGAATTTCAGCTTTCTACGCCTTCTAATTAACCGCCAATAAATAAAAGCAACAAACGAGAACTTTTAGACAGTTATCCGACCAAATTCGAAAGACCATTAAAAAGCGGCCGTTCAGTACTTCAAGCCAACATCTATAATTCGGTAGCTTTGTCATGCTTAACGTTGAGTACACTTATGAAGACAAGTTTTAGGGTGGGCTAAAGGCGCCTATGACATTGTTTGTCAACATTTATTCCGTGTGACCATTGGGTAGCTGATAGATTTCTACTTTTTTAATAGATTATAATGTTTAGTTCCACGATAACACTTTACAACAAAATAAACTTTATTACCTTTGATATAGTGTTTGATTTGAATAAATGTATCTAAGAACCTGCATACGTAAGTTATTAAAAGCTGGCGCAATCGCCTTTTTTGTTTACTGAATGTCTGGATTTATGAAGTCAGCGTGAACAATTGTATGAAAAGACAGAAGACAATCACACCGCTATAAAAAAAAATTTTTTTCTTCTTTTCATTTGGTTCCTTCTGTTGTGACTGATATGAGATTAATATTGTCGAGCAGCAGTTCATAATTAAAATAAAATAATGAGCAACATTATCGTGCTGAATGGGATGAAAACCCATTGTTTTCCTCGTGGTTTTGTAAATGTACCTACTGATGATGATGAAATATGGTAATCATTCAAATTGCCTTGTTTTGACTGTCATTCGGTCGGTCAGTCACGCGTCATCATCGGCCCTCTCTCTCGCACAAACAGATCTGCCTCACTCACGTAATCGCTTGACAAATAAATACAGATCGTAGGTATACTACGTCGGATTAATTTTATTATTTAACATTGAAATAATGTAACGATAGTAACTCAGTGTAGTTTATTACCTTTCTCGTCGTTTCGAAGTCTCGCGGAGTTTGCATAGTGTAGAAAGAGATGCCCGCTATTTCAACGCTGAAATACAGCTTTTAGCCATTTTGCGCTTTGCCGGAGAAGTACAAGCTGAAATTAGCTTTATTCCGTTGGTGTTATAATCTACAATGTATTATTTCTAGGCCCATAAAACTATTTTGGGCCGTGTGGGTAGGGAATCAGTCTCTTCGTTTGGAAATGTTTGTCGCTCTCGTTCATAATGAACTTATGTATGAACTACCTACACAAGGCTAGAAGACCCTGGGCGCCCCTCCTAGTATCTATGTTTGTAGGTATTACCATAATTTTATTACCTATAATATAATTACTAAAATAGATTTTCTGTATCACTGTACATAACATAACAAAAGCTGATAGATAAATTAAGAAGGTAGGGTGAATATTCCTAACGGCCGCTTTTTAATGGTCTTTCGAATTTGGTCGGATAACTGTCTAAAAGTTCTCGTTTGTTGCTTTTATTTATTGGCGGTTAATTAGAAGGCGTAGAAAGCTGAAATTCAGCGTGGATTTATTTGAATAAGCGCTCTGAGGATTGGCAAATCATGTACAGTTGTTATCTTGTTGAAACTCCCTTATTTGAGGCTCGAAATAAGTAAACCATTTTCAGTTGTAAAATTGATTTATTTCGTCGAAAGTAAGTTATAGGATTTCACAGTTTTGTCAGAAGATACGGATTCCTAAGAGGCATCAGCCAATGCAATCACAGAACGCCTTTCATAAGTAGTTCAAGAGCTAGAGGTTATTTTTGATTTTCAGAAAAACTCGTGCAGTTCATAAACCGTGCACTTTTTTGGAAAAAACTACTAGGGGTCATTTAGCAGAGACCAAACTGTCTCTGCTCACAATAAATAATTTTTGTTCGTTCGGCCATTCCGAAGATATGGAAATCTGAAAAACGTTGAAAAACTACAATTTGCAATAACTCAAAAACCACAGGGCGCACAAATGGCGCTGTTTGACCAAGGAAGTGCTCAAATATAAGCTACCTTTTAAGCTATTTAAAATTTGGCTAGGGCTAATAGGTAAAAACCATGTCGCTGGGGTAACGTTTTCAGACGTTACTGCAGCGAAATGTTATTTTCTCAAATTACTCTGAAACCATAGGGCGCACATTGGTAATTTTTCGGGGTCATTTACAGGGCATAGGGCTCTAATTTTTCTATATATAATCATCTTGATCTGAGTCTACATGTCGCCCCAGTAACGCACACCTTTACTTTGACTATTTATTTAAGTAGTTAGTATATTATGTTATTTATCTAAGTAAGGTCTTTTTAGTATTAAATACATATGTATTTTAGATAATCTTAGGTACACCCCCTGCCTTTCTTAAATGCACAATTCTTTCCATCCCAAGGTTGCCTGGAAGAGATCGCTTGTAAGCGATAAGGCCGCCCATTGTACTTATCTTATGTGATGTCTCTTTGTTATGTTATATTCTCGTGTACCTACAATAAAGAATTTTTGTATTGTACTTTTCTCTCGATTTGTTTGTTAGTAAATTGTTTATCAGTACCTATAGCAGTTGCCGCGTTTTGCTTTAATTATCTACAAAAAAAAATACAAAATCTGGTTTTGATATTTCACGATCACTGCTAGAACTCATCTTTAATTCAATTTGTGGTGTGGTGTGATTGAAATTAAAATTGTCGGTGATAATTTGATAAAAAGTAGGTACCTAGGTAATAACAAAATGAATAAAAAAATCCCGCGTATTCCGTTTTAGGGTTCCGTACCTCAAAAGGAAAAAAGCTTTGTTGTCCGTCTGTCAACCCTCTTTTCTCAAAACAATCGAGTTGAAATTCACATCATAGGTAAATAGGTACCTACCTAGGTATACCTACTGCCTACTGTACTATACCAGGTAATGGTTTGGGTAAAGGTAATTACTTTATGCCAATAAAACACAGATTTGTTCGGTGACACACGTCCACTCGATATGCCGCACCTTGTGCGAGTGCCTCCCCCGCGTGCCCCGCATGCCCCGCGGGATATACAGCCTTGTTAGACGAGCACATCAGATGGCCATGCACATTTAATATAAGTCAGAATGCTACATCTACCTTTTACAAAACAAAACAAAATATTGTTTGTGACCTTTCTATAAACATTATTCTTACAACTAAGATTATAAATAACTATCTGGAAGGTGTTAAACCAACATTGTTATTTACGTAACAAAAGTAATCGTTTGGTAATTCTTTACAATGGCAAGTACCACACGGTACAATATCAGCTAGCCGGGGTACACCTTCAGCTGTTAATAAATTGTTAGTTGCTTAATAAATCTACATGACATTATGGGACATTGTTTACTATGGTAGTGATTGATAACATCAAAATCTAATCTCAACAAAATAAACTACTTATTATTTGTTAAGGAATATTAAAGGTACCTTCCTAGCCACAGCCTTATAATTATGATTTATTTTTTAATATCTTTTTATGTAGGTACCTAAATCACAACCGAAATTGATTTCAAATAAGGTAGATCTGTTGTTAACTATTTCTTTGACATCGCACTGCACAACCTTCTCATTGGCCAGTGGCCACCCACGCGATTCAGATAAACTAATTGTTTGCTGTAGTCGTTGTCTTTGCTCTGCAGGTAATTGGATCATTTTCAACATCTATTCTATCTTTATCCTTTCCAATCTTGTAGACTGTGTGTAGTACATTATTGAATGAAGTACGCAGTTTTATTTCTCTGGCAACCTTCTTGAAGTAGACTTCTCTCCAACAACATTGTTTGAATCTGTTTTTTTTTCTCTTTCTATCTGCTCATTTCTTCTCCTTCGTTTTCATTTCAGTTTTCAAGTAAGATTTATCGGATTGGCATAAACATAGTCTTTACAAATGTCATACTCGTAGTACTCAATATTAAAAGTTCTTACAGTCAATTCGCAGTGTTAATAACAAGTCCTGTGTATTTGACTTGTGGCAAGATGATGCTGTGTGGATTGTCCAACATTCTTATGATATTAACTGTTGACCATGGTCAGCTGTTAGGCCAACTGGTGTGCCTAACGAGAGATCATTTGTATGTAAGTAAGTGCAAGCAAATTGCAAGCTTCATTTAATTTAGAATTTTTAATATCCTTTGTCAACTCAGATGATGTAGCGGACTGCGAAAGTCAATGTCTATTATCAGTCCAAGGCTGAACTGGGAGAGTTCGCCTACTCATTCGATTAGAAGTGTTTGGTGTGAAGTACAACCATCGCTTTCGATTTTCGGCCATCTGGCGGTCGAGGTAGGACTTTTATTTCTTTAACACTTTCCTTGCCTAGCCTCTGCAGTGCGCCCCGAAGGGACGCGGCAGTGAAAGTGATATGTTTTAATTAATTTATTTAATCGATTGCATAATTACTTAAATTAAATTGAAATTATTTCTTAACTTGTCACATAAAAACTGTTCGCATTAAAATAGCATTAGCTTTAGCATACAAAGTTCTTTTGAGATTATGTACTATAATTGAAAATGTTGCTCATTTAGCATTCTAAGTAACACGTTAAATAAATGTTAGTCTTTACTTTTATATGCCCGTGATGCTCATTACAAATGAATTATGGGCAGTACTGCTCAAAAATGTATACTATTTTCTTATCAATTCTCGGCCCTTCGCGACGACGCGCGACGCGACGACGGACCGAACACAACTGAAATATTGATTCACAAATATTTTAATTATTTATTTCGGCAGTACCTACATAATTTTGAGTTTGTGGTCTATCATGATCAGATCACTTACAAAGCAATCACAAATAGGTATATTCGCAAAAATTTATTGTTAGAAATGTGATAAGTAAATCGGCTCTGGACAAATTTGTTATTCTGCATTTCAATCTTTTTGACATACTTGTTTGTCCATTCGTATCTGTTATTTACTTTCATTGAAATTCACTTACGTAGGTATCTTAACCCTGTAAGCGTATCTCCTAGGAAGTAGGTGGATTAATTTTTTCGTCTTCGTGAGAAATATCTAGCGATGCATACCTGCATCTAATTTCAAACCTCCCTCAACAGATCAGATGATTCCTCTACGCGCCAACCTGGCTCTAGGGCTCGTTTCCATTTTTCTAGCGTAGGTATGTCCAATGCCCATTGACACTGGATCGCCATGCAATCCAAATTCACTTAGTCATCCAGAAGTTATTTGTAGGTACTTTTTTGAGTTTTTTGACTAACCGTTTAAATAACAGCTCTTTTTGGTAGGTACCGTTCCGATTTTCACCGAAACTACCTCTTGATGTATTTTTGTATATCCAAGGATATTTAAGCGTGAACCGAGAGCATGTATCTGGCGTAGCGTGGGTAGGTACTTATTAGCCTTGTCATACAGCGTCTGGTATTATTGTGAATCATTTGAGCCGCCCCTAGATTGCTTACAACAATCTGCAGTCAGCTCAACTGTCCCAATTGTAAATATTTGTTTGTTGGCTGTTTCTATTCTTCAATTGTATTATTTTGTAAATCAGAACTCAACTCGGTACTTTATTTTCTTTAGACTTCAGGACAAAATCCAAGTCTCTCTCTCTCAAATTATATTAATAATGGGTTAGGTACATTTAGTTACCTTTTTTTTTACTACAAATTACATTGTATCAATATCTTCTAATCTCTTCTACCAATCCGCATGACTTGGTACTGAGATCAGATAAACCAGACTAAACTGTTTTTTTTTCTTTGTTGTAATTTAAATTCGAGATTTTAAGAACATGCAAGTACTAATTTTTCTAAAAGCACGTTGTATTTATTAACTTGTATCAAGTAAAAATACAACGGTTTTTTTTACAAACTACCAAATAATATTCAAATTAATATGATAATAATAATTAGAAGACTGAGATCAAACTTTGTTCTACGTAGGTACTACTTGTGGTTAAAGACATTTTGTTTCTCAAAGAATTATATAACAATAATTATTAGCTTACTGAGAAAATGTTTATGACTTATTACTACCTCATGTAGTTTCAATTTGTTGTCAGTATTATATTATTTTAATTCTTTCCATCCAAAGGTTGCCTGGAAGAGATCGCTTCTAAGCGATGAAGCCGCCCATTGTAACTGTTTCATATAATGTCTTTTTGTAATGTTCTCTTTCTTGTGTACAATTAAGTATTTTTGTATTGTTTTGTACTTTACAAACGAATTCGCATGTAAAATTATATTAGAATGGTAATTTTTAGGTAGGTATTGAATTTTTTATTGAATTTTATCGAACTAGGTACCTAGATGGTTTTACTTAGATGAAAAACCTATAGGTACTTGCACACACACACAAATTGGCACATTGTGCTATTGTGGATTTTATTGGTTGGTATCGATCATTTGAACTACCTATATATTTATCATGGTGGATTACCGGAAGTACCGTTTGAACTTCCTCTAGTTAAAGCTTACCACGATGGCTTTTGTAGGTACCGTTCGTTTGAACTACCTCTTTTTTTTTATTTTTTTTATTTGCTTTTGGTGGCTTTCTTATCACTACGGCCATGATAGGCCTATTGTGATCGCCATTTTAATGTGTTCACCCCTAGGACAGAACTACCTCTTACTAGATTTTATCATGATGGTTTTCTAGGTACCGTTCGTTTGAACTACCTTTCATCTGATCTTATCAGAAGGGTTTTTAGGTATCTACCGTTCGTTTGAACTACCTTTTATCTGATCTTATCAGATGGGTTTTGTAGGTACCGTTCGTTTGAACTACCTTTTATCTGATCTTATCAGATGGATTTTGTAGGTACCGTTCGTTTGAACTACCTCTTATTAGGGACCAACCAACTTCCGGCACCCAACTGTGTCGCAAACAGATTCGCATTACCTAATACATACTTCTGCCAATATCTAAGTAGGAAAACTTGGTAACCTAGTTCAGCAATTGACTGAACCCAAATTAGTTTTTTGTAGGTTTTCACAGTAACATTTCTAAATTTTTAAGTAGGTACTCATAGATTTTCCAAAAGATTGATTTCATCTTTTCCTTAAACGTAGGTACATACTTATTTGAAACTATTGTTTACATCTCGAGCCCTTTTGAGGGTAGGTAAAACTTTTTACGAAAATTGTACAAGAAATAATTTATTTGTTGCGATGCGTATTTATTATTTTACACAATAACCATACGATTACCCATTCTATTTAATGTTCGAAGGGTATTTAAGTCTTTAAAATTTGTAAAGAAAATAATTCTGCTTAATAACGGAACACAGTTTCTTTATCACTGGGTAATTAGAGAATAAAATCAGCCGAGTGTCTAGTGAGCAAGTTACTCACGAGTTTCATACGCACTTTTTCAACTCAGTTGCGAGGAAAAACAAGTAGGTACCTATTGCATAAACCGCAACGCAAATTTACTACTCACTCCATTCAGCCCATTCTACCAAAGTATACTTACTAGTCTATGCATTCTACCATGGAGGAAGAATCAAACAAAACATCCAACAATGACCAAGAGACGCTTGCTCAGTTCCATTTTAAAAAATAAATTCGAACGAAATGTATGCTCATTGTAAATGGAACACCAAAAAATCGATTATTTATGCAAGAGGGCGAATGTCTGGTAATGGCTGAGGATAATTCTATTGAGCACTAGTGTATAATATTATTATGCACGTGTGTGTTATAGTTCAGTTTATGGCCTAAGAACGTTGTTCTAAGGCTCACTTGAAAAATCTGTTTGCAACTCAGTTTAGGATGTCAGTTGATTTACCTTTGTGTATTTGTTTGAATTATTGGCACTTACCTTTTATTTTTATTTCACTGGCAGGGTCGCCACTTGTACTATACCAGGTAATGGTTTGGGTAAAGGTAATTACTTTATGCCAATAAAACACAGATTTGTTCGGTGACACACGTCCACTCGATATGCCGCACCTTGTGCGAGTGCCTCCCCCGCGTGCCCCGCATGCCCCGCGGGATATACAGCCTTGTTAGACGAGCACATCAGATGGCCATGCACATTTAATATAAGTCAGAATGCTACACCTACTACAAACTCAGACGAAGTATATTTCTTAGTTAGTCTGAGACTACAAATAATATATTAGTGTGAATAGTCCAGCATTATTTACTATTTATTTATACTCAGGTTTGTACCTAACTTCTTGGAGCCGCAATATACCTACATCATTCTTCTAAGACTTAGAAGGGCAATGGCTTCTGCTATCATAAAGCTTATTTTGGTTACCTACCGTAAAACCGTGCAACTTTGCCCAATTTTTTTGGATTTAGTGGTTCAATTTAAGATAATTTTAAAAGTATGTACAGTTCAAATAATAATTTTGCGCTACATTATTTTAAATATACTCTTCTTTGCAAATAATAGATAATAAATCGAATAAAATGGGACGGTATGTGTAAAAATCATAATTTTAGAGAACGGGCCAAATTTAAGGTTTTTATTTATTATAGTACTCTGGGTAATTTCTAAGAAATTAATAAATCCCAAAAATTTACGATCTCGACGGGATTCGAACCCGCACCTTCCCCTTCAGCGCAGGGTTGCTTTTTTTCCAACTAAGCTACGTGATCTTATCTAGTCGACCCGTAAATCTTTGGGAGTTCTTTCGGCACTTACGCCGTCAGCGCCACCTACAGAGGAAACAATGAAGTTATCCAATTCTGCTCAAAGACCAAATTTACATTTAGTTCTTTGACGAGAGGTTTTGCCGTTGCTTGATTCTAAGGTTTTTATTTATTATAGTACTCTGGGTAATTTCTAAGAAATTAATAAATCCCAAAAATTTACGATCTCGACGGGATTCGAACCCGCACCTTCCCCTTCAGCGCAGGGTTGCTCTTTTTCCAACTAAGCTACGTGATCTTATCTAGTCGACCCGTAAATCTTTGGGAGTTCTTTCGGCACTTACGCCGTCAGCGCCACCTACAGAGGAAACAATGAAGTTATCCAATTCTGCTCAAAGACCAAATTTACATTTAGTTCTTTGACGAGAGGTTTTGCCGTTGCTTGATTCTAAGGTTTTTATTTATTATAGTACTCTGGGTAATTTCTAAGAAATTAATAAATCCCAAAAATTTACGATCTCGACGGGATTCGAACCCGCACCTTCCCCTTCAGCGCAGGGTTGCTCTTTTTCCAACTAAGCTACGTGATCTTATCTAGTCGACCCGTAAATCTTTGGGAGTTCTTTCGGCACTTACGCCGTCAGCGCCACCTACAGAGGAAACAATGAAGTTATCCAATTCTGCTCAAAGACCAAATTTACATTTAGTTCTTTGACGAGAGGTTTTGCCGTTGCTTGATTCTAAGGTTTTTATTTATTATAGTACTCTGGGCTTCGATCAAAAATTTCCGGCTTTGCCGGCCCCCCTTAGATTCACAATGCGCACCCCAAAACCTTCAGTAGCAAAAGAGAAACATTTCGACATGTTAGGGAAGCTTTTCAACTAGTGTCATTTTAGCGGTCAGACAAAAAGCATGGGTAAGTGCTCGTACAAAAAATGCAAGAATCACTCGTCCAAAGTGCTGAAAAAGGATGGAATTTCTTATTTCCAGTAAGTTTATATATATTTTTTACCCGTATATTGAGATGTGAGTCATATACTTGTGAAATCAGCATAAAATATTGTTGTTTGGTTTGCCTATGTTAAAATATTAATTTTGTTCTAAATTGATAAATGGAGAGGCTATTTCTTCTAAATTTTTTTTTCATTTTTAGTATGTATTAATATATTTTTCATAAAAATAAGTTTAATATTACTAGTTGATGATTTTTAAAATAACTAGTTGGCCCGCCCTAAAATTTCATTTGCGTAGACTCTCTAATAAAAGAAAGACTAGGTTCTTACCTACCTACCAGAAGTATGAATTTATAAAACGTTTATTTTTTGTCCCGTAAAAAAAACTCGTGCAAAGCCGCAGACAGGAACCAGTTCTTTTTAATCTAGAGTGCCTGCCTGAAATTGTATTGTAAGTTTAAATTATTGTATGTCTGAAATGATCCTTTTGTATAAATACCTACTGTTGAGACACCAATTTATAGTTTCATCAATAAATGATTCGTTATCTTTACCTGAATTCTGTTAATTAATCCTTATAGAAAATAAACTGAGTAGGTAGGTATATAATTCTCAGGTAGGTTAGGTAGGTAGGTAGGTACCTACCTACTTACAAAATAAAATAAAATGAATTCGACTCCACCAATCTCTTGTTCCGTATGGAAAAAACTTCTCAGGCTCTGCGCAAACTGTCTGCGTCAAAACAAAACGAAGATAATTTTGAGTGACATTTTTGTAAGGCTCTAGGTATCTACGGGGGAGGCCGCGAACTCCTTATTTTTGATCGAAGACTCTGGGTAATTTCTAAGAAATTAATAAATCCCAAAAATTTACGATCTCGACGGGATTCGAACCCGCACCTTCCCCTTCAGCGCAGGGTTGCTCTTTTTCCAACTAAGCTACGTGATCTTATCTAGTCGACCCGTAAATCTTTGGGAGTTCTTTCGGCACTTACGCCGTCAGCGCCACCTACAGAGGAAACAATGAAGTTATCCAATTCTGCTCAAAGACCAAATTTACATTTAGTTCTTTGACGAGAGGTTTTGCCGTTGCTTGATTCTAAGGTTTTTATTTATTATAGTACTCTGGGTAATTTCTAAGAAATTAATAATATATATTATTTTTTGGGATTTATTAATTTCTTAGAAATTACCCAGAGTACTATAATAAATAAAAACCTTAGAATCAAGCAACGGCAAAACCTCTCGTCAAAGAACTAAATGTAAATTTGGTCTTTGAGCAGAATTGGATAACTTCATTGTTTCCTCTGTAGGTGGCGCTGACGGCGTAAGTGCCGAAAGAACTCCCAAAGATTTACGGGTCGACTAGATAAGATCACGTAGCTTAGTTGGAAAAAGAGCAACCCTGCGCTGAAGGGGAAGGTGCGGGTTCGAATCCCGTCGAGATCGTAAATTTTTGGGATTTATTAATTTCCGGGCCAAATTTTTTTTTTTTTTACGAGTTTGCCCATTTTGCAAAAAAAATCGTAATTCCGGTATTTTTGACCTTATGATAACAAGATTTAAGGAACAAGCAATAGGGATAGTCAATGTTACTTTATATCTTAATATAAAACGTTCAAGCAAGCAAATTAACCGCCAAAATTGAGTGGGCAAAGACACAAATAATTTTTTGAAATTTTTCATACAAATAAAAAGATACGCTAGGGTTGTCAAATTTTTATTGTTTACCAACAGTCTTTAATTATAATGAAATATAATTAAGTACCTATTAAATATCCTTTCGGCTGCCATGTCAACTGTAGGTGCATAGTAGGTACCTAAGTTTTAACTTTTTAACGTCGACAAAAACTTTAATCAAGAAAAAGTAATAGTTGTCTATAAATATTTTTTTGATTTAATGTCGTAGTGACAACCCTGACAGCAATATTTTGGTGGGCAAAGTAGTAAACAGTACTCCAGAAAAGGTACTTTGACATTGCTCACCTTAATATTTTCGAGTTTAAAAGAGGTTTCGCGTCAGATATTCGATAGTTATTATTTATTTGTTACAAACTTATTGTGGTAGAATAATTACTTGATTGCTGCAACTGCAAGTACTGTTTTTGAACAAAGTTTTCCGCACGAACTTTGGCCCGCCAAACACACCACCAAACTTTGACACCAACTGACAGTCAACTGAAGTGAAATTAGCGACAATCGGTTATTTAGTGCTGCCAGTGACATATTCATATCTATCAACAAACAAGAAATAAAGGCTACTAAAACATTCTCGATAATATGAAGAATTTAAAAAAAAGTACCGTGGTGGGCAAAATCAAATCAGTTTGGCAATCTTGTAAGGTTTTACGGTACTGTCTCGGAATTTTGGATGTACCTACTTTAAACATAGCCCAGACTGCTCATATATATTTTGTAATGTTTTTATTTCATCTTTTCTATTTTGATCTTTAAATTCATCGGTTTTAGAAGCGTTTTTGTAGAATAATGCCGTTTGATGTTATACTCATTGCATACTGATATTTTTTCATAACAGATGAGAAATAATATATTTCCATTATGTTCAATAACAAAAAATGCTTCGGTCCAACTGCTTTTGACTAGGTATAGGTACTCGACATTCTGCATCTATTTTACGTTTTTTTACAGCGGCCATGATTATAATAAGTACCTACCTACCTATATTGGCATGAACACAATAATATCGGTAAATCTTTCTGAAACAACAGGATAAAAACATTTAAAGTAGCTGTACCTGTATAGTAGGTATGTAGGTAGGTAGGTACTTGACTACTCAAACATACATTTACAGAACTTACATATGCCAACATATGCCGAAATATTGGAAAAATCAAAAATCTAATCATGGTACATATCCCATTATATAAATGACTTTTATATGAATAACCATGATAATTTCAAAAGTTTTAGCTAACAATTAATTCGCAAAGACAACCTTTGTTTATTTCAAATTTATTGAACATCTACCACTGCAATTATAGTTAGGTACCTACCTAGGTAGGTACTATCACTTATTAAAAACATACCTTCAGCCAACAATTGCTCTGTAGACTACGAATAAACAAACCAGAAGTAAGATAGAACACCATGATTGCTGCTAATGATTATTGACACGATTATTGTTACACGCATTTAAAGATGAAAGAAACAACGTATTACTAATTTGTGAGCCGACTGATTCAAGTGTCATACTAAACTAAAAGAAGGAAGAAAGAAAGAATACATTTATTTTTAACTACAACCAATTACACAGTTAAACAAAATCTTAAAACTAGTAGGTAGGTACATTAGGTTGGTATTTTGTGTGTGGGTTGTAGTTACAAATTAGGAACTGACTCAGCATGAATGCTACGTGTCTGGTGGTCCGACTCGCACTTGGCCAGTTTTATATTTAAGTATTTCTTGATGCGAGGTTGGTTCGAAGAGAAAAAATTCCCGGCACGTAAAAACCACTCAATCAAATATATCTTTGATGTGCTCGCTGTTTGAACCGCACCGTACCTACCGCATCTACACCTACCTATGTACTACACAGAAACCGTTACATTACTAACGTCAAAAATTTCGAAAAAAGGACATCTTCTAATACTTAAGATATGGTGTTTTCCAGCGCCATGCATAATAGACTTGCAATGTGAGGAGTGCGTCCCGGATAACATGGCGATAGTGACGTCACACGGGGCCGCCAACGGCAGCGTGCTGGTGCCGGCCGGCGCCGAGCTGGTACTGGCCTGCGCTGGCGGGAAGTTCCTGCTGTACCCACTACGGGAGAAGCTGGCCGCCGTCTGCGAGGCTGGCCGCTACCGCGTGCGAGAGGACAGCGCGCTGCGGCATCTCCTGGACCTGGGCTGTCAGGAGAGTGTCTTCGAGGACGTGCTGCATCAGGTAACATACCGTAATCGTAACGTTACATAATGTTTGTTGTTGGTGATCCGCTGTGAAACAGGCGAGTATTAGAGTGGTGTACAAATGTCCAGGTGGATGAGTGCGGAGCTCCACTGCAAGGGCGCGCGTACCAGATGCAGGAGCCAACGCACCGCGGCGTACGGCACCTGGCCACGGTGTGCTTCGACGCGGACCGCGGCGTGGCGGCACGCCTGCGCGTTGGCAACGCCGGGCTCGCGCTGGCACCGCACGCCGAGCGCGCCGGCCCGCTGAGCCTGCTCGGCAACTTCAACCACATGTTCGACGCGCGCGCGCGGGAGGAGGCCCGCGCTCTGTACGGCGACGAGGTGCGCCTTACGCGGCGCCTGCGCGAGCTGGTCAAGCACGAGGGGTTCAGCTTCGCAGAGCAGACGATGGCGGCGGCGCGCCTGCTAGCCCCGCACTACTTCGACGACCAGAGCTCGCGCGTCGCTGACTTCCCCTCCAACCAGGTCGCGGCGTGGCGTAGCGTCGTGCGAGGGAATCTCAAGCACCTGCAGAGCGACGTGGCGGCGTTGATGCGGCGCACGCGCGGCCGGCTCGCACTGGACGTGTACGCGGGCACGCATGGCGTGCTCACGCTAGGCACGGGCACGACGCGCACGGAGGTGTGGCTGAAGGCGGGGCGGCGGTACCCGGTGCCGCGGTACCTGTGGACAGTGGTGTTGGCGCGCGACCAGGGCCGCGGGCTGGCGCTGGTGCTGCTCAACGACCCACTGCTGGCTGTGAGCGACATCCGTGAGGCCGTGTTCTGCGAGAGCCGTTGCGGCTCCGTCTCCTGGCTGCAGGCCCTGCTGCGGCACCGCAACTACGAGCGCCCCGCCGCCGGGCTCGTCTTCTGCTGCAGTCTGCAGGACTTCGCCGAGAAGGTCACAGAGATGCCTAAGATATTCAACGATACTGTCAAACTTTTACTTTAGATAAACTTTACACGGTGTAACATAAGTGGTGGATCATCGGTGGCTGGGGGACCTCACTACCTATCGATTTAACTCTTATGTATGTTTTGCAATATTTAGTGGTTCAAAAGTTATTTGCACTGGTAAAATTTTAGTTAAAATCAGATTTCGGCCTGAATTTCGGGATCGCAGCCAAAATATTGGGTCTGCGACCTTGCCTTTTTATTTAAAACAAGATCAATAGTGGACCTTTCGTATCCGTGTACCAATCAGAGTCTTAGATTTATAAAAAACGAAAATAAGAAAATTATAGCCAATTTTCTTTTCAAATCTAAAATTTACATTAGCTTTGTATGGTTCTAAAAAAATATTTCGCATATAAATATATGTTTTATTTAAATTCAAATATACTGTACCTACTACCTAATCAGCCAATCACATCCGTACAAGAGCGAGATATAATGGTTTTATTTAACTATCCTTTCCTTGACATGAACCAGCAGTTTTAGGCTAACAAGGCTTTTTGTTCACGGATTTTTGGCACTGTTACACTATTCAAGTACATTTTTGGCACTGTTACACTATTCAAGTACATTTTTGGCACTGTTACACTATTCAAGTACATTTTTCAACTTGATGCCCTAGTAGGTACTAGCCAAACGAAAAATTCAGGGTTTATTCTCCATGAAAGCCAGTAGTTTTTCAGATAGGTTGCAGAAAAGATTTATATGCGAAATATTTTTTGGAACCATACAAAGCTAGTAAATAAATATTAGATTTTGAAAAGAAAATTTGCTATCATTTTTTATTTTGTTTTTTTATAAATCTAAGACTCTGATTGGTACCTATATGGATACGAAAGATCCACTTTTGATCTTGTTTTAAATAAAAAGGAACAGTTATTTGGACTATGGTAAAATTTTTGATAAAATCAGGTTTCAGCCTGAATTTCAGAATTGCAGCCGAAATTCAGGCTGTAACCTGATTTTAGCAAAAAATTTACCAAAGTACAAATAACTGTTGAACCACTGACGACCTCTGTGGCGCGGTGGGCGGAGGCCTGCCTGCGACGCAGGAGGTTGCGGGTTCGATTCCCGCCTCGGGACAAATGAGTGTACGATCTGCAGACATTTGTTCAGGGTGTTCTGGTCGTTTTCTATGTATAATAAAAAAATATCTATCTTTGTATTATATTGTACTATGTTTATCAGAAATAAAGAAATTTATTCATTATACCGTTATTACATGTCACTTATATGTAAACAATTAAATTATAAATTTATAATAAAGGCAAATAAAAAAATTCGATGATATCATATAATACCAATTTAGTGAGCCTTTCTGATTTTTTGTCTTGAAAATACCTAGGTTACATTTTTGATTTTTTTTCTTGAAAATAGGTAGGGAAGCTGCATTACGGATCCAGTCGGGCAACCGATTATAAACCGAAGGACCCATTAAATAAACGGACCTCTCTGACTTCTGTAGCTTGTGTTTAGGTGTGACCAGGTGGTGGTGGTGGATATTACTACGCAGGGCGCGAGCGGTGTTGATACCCCGGCACTGGAACAAGTCCACGTTGCGTTGTTGTGGGTGAACAGGGCTACTTGATAGAGAAGTTCACCCGTGAGAGTAAGTATGTTGTACTCCTTGAACAGCTCCCTGCATGGGACGCCTGCCATTGCGCGTAGAGCTCGCTTTTGCATTACGAAGGCCCGCTGGACGTCGGCCGCTCGCGCCCACAGCTCTACCCCGTATGAGAGAGAACTGTGGACTGTCGCGTAGTAGCAGGAGCGGACTACGTCGGGCGACGCCGTGCTCGCTAGCCTTCGCAGTGCAAAGCAAGACCCTCCTAGCTTACCGCAGAGTGCGTCTATATGCTTATCCCATACAAGGGAACTGTCTAGGTGGAAGCCCAGTAATTTAATAGCGTTGACTTGTTCCAGCGCCGATTCACCGACTATTATATTAAGAGTGGGCGCCCTTCCGCTGAGGCTGAAGCTCATGAGGCGGGTTTTGTCCTTGTTCAGCGCCAGGCCGTTCGATTTAAACCATGATTCGAGTTGTCGGATCACCATGTTCAGTCTCGGTCAGTCCTCTGGTACCCATAACACAAGCTCTGCTTAGCTTGGGGCTAGATAATGCTGAGCGGATTGTCCAGCATTATTTATACTTGGTAAAATCGATAGGTACTGAGGTCCACCCCCCCCCCCCCCCAGCGATGATCCATCCAGCACTTATGTTACCGCGAGACCTATAGTAGGTACATACCTATAGTCTTATATTGATGTTAGATTCAAATAAATGTAAATAAGACAATTTTATAAAAAGTTGAAAGTTTTATTGAATAGAGATGTAAAATAGATGAGTAACGATTTAATCCTTCTCGGCGATGGCGGTCAAGTGTCTGTCTATCTCGTGTTCGCTCAGCACTCTGCAACAAAAATACACGTAGGTACTAGGTACATCACTATCACTTGACGACCGTCTGACCGCGGTGGGCGAACGAGGTTGCCGGTTCGATTCCCGCCTCGGGACAAATGTGTGTACGATCTGCAGATATTTGTTCAGGGTGTGTGTATTATAAATAATATCTACCTATGTATTGTATTGTATTATGTATATCAGTTATCTAGTACCCATAACAGGCGCTCTGCTTAGCTTGGGGGCTAGATAATGCTGTGTGAATTGTCCAGCATTATTGATTTATTTACTTATACGTTACGCATCCCATAATATAAAAGAAGCTCCCCGCCGCGCGCCGCGTCTGCCCTACTCTGTCTACTACCGCACGGATTTTCATACTGTTTTCAGCAAGCATCATCATCTACGACCGAGTCATTCATTCTAGTTCATTCGAGGATTATTGTAAGATTGTTTTCGGTGTGCGCCGCCGTGTCTACCAAGAGAGTCACAAATGTGAACATTATAGGTGTTCGGCAGACCGTGTGCCATAATGTTAACTGGGGTAGGTAGAACCAAGTGGAATAGCTTGCTAGCTGTTTTTAACCCGGAATATATAATAGCTCAGAGGCTTCGGAGCTATTCTTAACAATGTTTCGACATCAACGGAACAGAATCGAAACCATACCAACAGACAACTGTCTGTTACTCAACCCAAATAAGACAAAGTACTTGGTGTTTGGAAGCCCATGTCAACTAGCTAAAGTTTGTCCCAGCGCAAGTGTTATGCTTATGGATAAGCCAATCGAGAGTGTACAGAGCGCGCAATCTAGCTCTGCAAATGGACTGTAACCTGCGGTTTGAAGAGCACATCGCTGACTTGGTTAAATCCTGTTTTAATAAATTAAAAGTTATTTCTAGGATGAGGCCATACCTAACGGAAGAATTACGTATCCAACTAGTAGAGTCGCATATTCTTTCAAAGTTAAATTACACGGACATAGTCTTTGGGCCTCGACTTTTACAAAAAACGGCCCGATTAATACAGAGTTCAAAACTCGTTTTAACATTCCACATACAGGTCATGTTTCGAGCTTCCTGAATGATAGTTCATTTCTCAAAAGAGACATAGGCGAAAACTTCATTTAGCTTGTCTTATGTTTGGAATTATGAAGCACCATGCCCCTATCTATTTACACGCTGAGTATGATGAAGCCTCTAGTTTGAGATCCTGCGAACGACGCGCGACGCGCGACGCTAGCTTTCAATGCAGCTCTTAACCCAGCAACATAAGACAGTGGCCTTTAGAGGGAGCTTCCGCTACGCTGCATCGAAATGCTGGAACAACATCCCACCGCCCATAAGGAACATGAAATGTCTGTTCACTTTTAAAATTTAAGTTAAAAATGTTTTTGCTTAACTGGCAAATGGAGCAGGAACCTCGCAGACATGACACGTGTGCTGTTTGACACAGTAATATAATGTGTACAAAATCACTTATGTTATAATTTTTTTACACATTTTTTTGTCCATAGATGATGTTTTTAGTTTTTTAGATGGTTCATTTAATACTCTTCTTTGTTTCACTTTATTTATTAGTTTTGTAAGTAGCTGTAACACTTCACTTTTATATATTTTTAATTTGTATATCTTCGGTCCCGTAGGCCCCAACAGAAAACCAGCGCAGGAGGTTGCGAGTTCGATTCCCGCCTCGGGACAAATGTGTGTACGATCTGCAGACATTTGTTGAGGGTGTTCTGGTCGTTTTATATGTATAATAAAAAAAAACTATTCGTGTATCCTATTGTATTATGTATATCAGTTATCTAGTACCCATAACACAAGCTCTGCTTAGCTTGGGGCTAGATAATGCTGTGTGAATTGTCCAACATTATTATTATTATTATTATATGTATTTCTGGGTTAAAAAATGTACATATTATAAACAAGTCGACGCTGTTGGAGGAACTTACCACCACTGAACCACCAAACTAGTTAGCACTCGCCCTTTGGCACAAGCACAAGCACTACCGCGTTCTAAACATGCTTACACACGATGACGAAACCAAACTTGCTCATTCTGTCTACAAAATGGCTGATTTTTGATTAATCGCTTATTTTAATAAAGTATAAAATCATAGTATATTTTATATAGTTTTGACTCATGTGTGACATACCATTGTAATGGCGGTGAACTAGACAAGTTTGCAGTCAATTGGAAAATCAGAGATAGGTACTAAGTTTTTTTTTAAATCCAATTCAATATTGAACTCGTTCTTTTGAACAGTTTGCATGCCCATAGCTGCTTTATTTACCTAGAGCCCGCGTACATATTGATTTGAATAGTGCGGGCTCAAGTGCCATATGTAATAACAACAACATAAGCCATTCTATTTCATACAAAAAGAAGTTCAAGCACTAAATAGTTGAAATTTGGGGAAAAAAAATTAAAAGCAGTTGAGATTCCGGATTCTTTTCAGATTTAGAAAGCCGCTAAGCTATTGCACTTGGTTCTACAAACGCCCAGTACATACTACATTATGTATGGCACACGGTCTGCCGAACACCCTGTATATATGTTATATATACAGGTATAATATAGATATTAATTAGCTCTGTTACCCGACCGAAGACGGGGCGGGTTGCTAGTTAGCTTATGAGATCACCAAAGATGGATATAATCTGAATGAGTATATTCGTGTTCTCTTGGAGAATGTTGTGTGAAGGAGCGTGTAGTGTAGTGTAGTGTAGTGTAGTGTAGTGTAGTGTAGTGTAGTGTAGTGTAGTGTAGTGTAGTGTAGTTACTTGAAGTCCGGATGGTCCTTGGTGACGAGGCCGACCTCGATCTCGGAGGACTTGAAGTCGACGGACAGCACGTGCGACAGGCACGAGATGGCGAGCTGCACCGCCTCGTCCGCGCTCAGCTCGGACCGCTTCTTCAGCTGGGGGCACACACAACACACTTACTTGTAATCGATGTTGATGCTCAACCTCAACATATTTTATACTCGATCTACTCATGCATCTGCTTTCCGGCACACGCACTACAATATATTTCCCTAAGGTGGAATCAGACGGTTTAATTTTCGATCATTTTCGACTTTTATCGGCACTTTTCACTCGAAATGAAACGTTTGAACATAAAATGAAACAAAAGTGCGGAATGCATTCATTATTGAACCGATCCAATGATATTGATATTTTCATTCGACATCTTTCACTCCACTTCGAATGAACGAAAAATGAACAGTCTGAACGCATAGAGAACGTTCACTCGAGTTCGGCCATTTTGTTTTGAGTCCTCTGGCAGAAGGACGGGCGTTAGTTTGTCGGTCGCAGCGAAATGGTCTTCAAGTGGAACGACGAACATACTTTGTTGGTTTTGGAGAACTACAAAAATTATCAATGCCTTTGGAACCACAAAATTTATATTTTTTTTATTTAAAGACAGAAAAATACGGGCAAACGCTCTTAAATCATTAATTAGTGATTTGAAGTAGAGCTATTACAGAAGAAGACATTAAAAGTAAAATAAAGTCGATAAAGACCCGCTACATACACAGTAGAATTGACCAAAATGAATCAATCAACTAAAAGTTTCTGACGATGTCTGTGTGCCAACCCTGTACTGGTTAAAAAACAAATTAAACGAATTCCAAGATGACTTCATTGAATGACATTTTGAAGATAAATACCAGATTAATTTTCCGAACACAGAGACACCGTTCACTCGGATTCGGTCATTTTTTCTCGAGTCCTGTAGCTGAAGGATGTCAGGTCCAACCTCAATTTTAACGATAATATGGTATAATGCATAGGTTTTTAATCTGTTTAATCGAATATTTAACATTACCAAAGATATACATATAACACCCACGAAGGAAAAAACTAAAAATAAAACTGCACTCAGTTTCGGCAAAAACGCTGCCCTTTTTCTGTGACGTCACCGTTCAGTTTGTCAATCAAAATATAATTAAAAAGAAAGAACGAAAGAATGACGCACTTAATAATAAAAAATATTTCACCGACGTCAATAATTAATTAGCTGAAATTTAATATATTACACATTAATCTAACTAAACAACACAAAACATATATAATGAATTTAAAACAAAGGACATCTACTTCACCAACATTGGACATTCACTACCTAAATAAAAAAATACAATTAATTAAATGCACGAGATTTTTAGGCATGCAGATAGATAGCGGGTTAAATTGGAAGATACATACAGACACGCTTTGCAATCGACTATACCAATACTAATATGCAGTATTCAAACTGAGTAAAATAGCAAACACCACAGCCTTACGTGCAGCATGCTATGGGCATACTGCGTCATTATTAAGATATGGCGTCATGTTTGTCATGTTTTATTTGTGTCGTGGTTTGTTCACAAATTTTTAACAAAGTGTTTTAGTTATTTGTGTCAAGGTTTGTTCGCAGATTTTAAACATAGTGTTTTAGTTATTTGTGTCAAGGTTTGTTCGCAGATTTTAAGCATAGTGTTTTAGTTAGTAGTGTCAAGGTTTGTTCGCAGATTTTAAGCATAGTGTTTTAGTTAGTAGTGTCAAGGTTTGTTCGCAGATTTTAAGCATAGTGTTTTAGTTAGTAGTGTCAAGGTTTGTTCGCAGATTTTAAGCATAGTGTTTTAGTTAGTAGTGTCAAGGTTTGTTCGCAGATTTTAAACATAGTGTTTTAGTTATTTGTGTCGTGGTTTGTTCACAAATTTTCAACATATTGTATAAAATTGTATCCATGAATAAAAAATATTAAATGACGTAGAGTTTTTTTTAAATCGTGAATTGAAGTAAAGTCCGGACGCAAAGCAGATGGAATTTCGTACAATGACCTCTTTGCCTACTGACAGTGGTCTCAAACAATTTTGCATTACCGGCACGGTTTATAAGAAATACTTAAGAGAAAAAAAAAATTACTGGCTTATTAAATACAGTTACGTATAAAAATCGAGTTATAATTTTATTAATAACATATTTGGTAGAAATAAAAAAATTATGATTCATAAATCAGAATCCGATTTCTCTATATCGGAGTTACTGAAGTAAAAATACCACTATATACAATGAAAACAAGATAGCAAAAACTAACAAACTAAGATATTATAACTGACCCGTGAGTGTCCGAAAACTGAGCGATCACTAATGCATCCCAAGATGGAATGTCGTTCGTTAATTAAAATTTTATTAAATAATTATGTCAAGCAAGCCGCGGCCTTTGTCGTGACCCAAGGCTCAAACAAAAAACTCAAGGAACAAAAGTTTCGAAGTAACACTATTTCAGCTGCGACAAAAGGTTTACAATCCTGGTCATTGCATTCGTGCGAGCGTGACGGATTATATTTACGCGGGAGTGACAGAGATAGGTAACAAGTCAATGTACGAAATTCCACGTGCATCGCGATCGGACTTTAGTTTTGTTATTTTTTATGATAAAAAATACTATATATATTATATTTCATTCACGATCGATCTATTCAGAAGTGTAGTAGCAACAATCAAACATCTTCACAAACTTTCATCTTTTGAGGCGAGTTTTTAAAGAAGCTCTTACCATTTCTTTGTATTTCTAAATACATAGTATCTATTCAGGAGTGTAGTAGCAATAAACAAACATCTCCACAAACTTTCATCTTTTGAGGTGAGTTTTTGAAGAAGCACTTACCTTCTTCTCCAAGTAGGCGTTAGCGTCTGTGGCCTTGGCGCCCGCCGCCACAGCCTTGTACGAGCAGTAGTAGCCTGAGGGGTCGGTCTTGTACACACTTGGACCAGATTCATCGTCATATGCAATCAGCATCATACCTGAAGGGAAATCAAATGCTATAAGATTCATCGTCATATGCAATCAGCATCATACCTGAAGGGAAATCAAATGCTATAAGATTCATCGTCATATGTAATCAGCATCACACCTGAAGGGAAATCAAATGCTATAAGATTCATCGTCATATGTAATCAGCATCACACCTGAAGGGAAATCAAATGCTATAAGATTCATCGTCATATGTAATCAGCATCATACCTGAAGGGAAATCAAATGCTATAAGATTCATCGTCATATGCAATCAGCATCATACCTGAAGGGAAATCAAATGCTATAAGATTCATCGTCATATGTAATCAGCATCACACCTGAAGGGAAATCAAATGCTATAAGATTCATCGTCATATGTAATCAGCATCATACCTGAAGGGAAATCAAATGCTATAAGATTCATCGTCATATGCAATCAGCATCATACCTGAAGGGAAATCAAATGCTATAAGATTCATCGTCATATGTAATCAGCATCACACCTGAAGGGAAATCAAATGCTATAAGATTCATCGTCATATGTAATCAGCATCATACCTGAAGGGAAATCAAATGCTATAAGATTCATCGTCATATGCAATCAGCATCATACCTGAAGGGAAAATCAAATGCTATAGAGCGATGGAACACTTACATGACATGCGATAGTCAACTAGCACCTCAGTACTCAAGCTCTGCTTTGGGTTTAGTAGTAGTTAACTAGATGAAGCGATGTGCACTTCCACATTGCTTCATCTAGTTATCCAGCATTATCTATAAACTACTAATAAAAGATTTTTAATGTCCAAACAAAACCAATTTCAAATAAATCAATAAAAAAATATATATATATGACGGCACTGCGCCTTGTTGTTGCTGCACGTGGTCCGACCGATGACGTCACGCTACCTGCCTCGCTCAAGCTCAAGTGGCCTGAGCGTAGCGTACCAGCGAGCGGGCGGCGGCGGCTACCTACAAACCTCTGCGGGCGCGCGCTCGGCAAACACATCCAAGCGTGGATTGCTACGATTATTTTAGTTGATACCTACGTACTGGTATAGCGATCACACAATTAGTGTCAATCTGATGTCATAGAATAAAGGGAAATTATAAAAGGGTTAATTGTTGGTTTCTTGATGTCTTAACTGAACCTCCTCCTCACCCTCCTTCTCCCACATATACTTACCTGAAGTCAAGTGGGCAGGGCCAGTAATCAATATTTAGCTTGTTTTTTTCTTTTGTATGCTACTGCTTCTTGCTAGGTAGGTAGTAGAACAGGTACTCACAGCATCCAAGAGGGCGCATCTCGGCATTCTGTGTGTAGACCTGCGAGATGTCTGCGATGCGGCGGCACAGGATGTGCACGGGGATCTCGCAGCCGTACTTGTACTGCCAGTTGGCAGCCTCGTACCGGGCGCGCTGCACTTGGGACTTGCTGTCAGCTGTTCAACAATTTATAAAACCTTATTTATGGTTCAATCAAATAACTTCCGTAAAACCAACTTAGCCACATTTAAGAACAAAAATGTATATTATATTACAATATGTGTTTTTGCATTACCTACATATAACAGATATTTGGTAAACATTGTATGCATTTATCAATTCAATTCAAATAATTTATTTGTAAGTGAGTTGACAGAGTTGTACACAAATAAACACACGCTTTCGCAACGTCAGGTACATAAAGTTAGTTAGTAAAATAACATCTGTAACTTTTACATAGTCTGGAATAAATTATTAATTATTATAATTAATATTATTATTATAATGCTTTAAGATAAAGTGATATCTTTAAGAATTTATTTAAGATTTTTTTATTAAATACCTAATAAAGGTTGACGGGTAAACGTGTTCTTGAGACTCGGCAAACGTAGTGTAGGACGACCAAAACACAAGTCTGTGCGTTTTTCGCTAAAAAAACCCCATTCACTGTTAGCCCACGTTTCCAGAACACACCCTTAACCATCTCAAAGAGCATCGAGATCCTGGGCATTAACATCTCCAGTGACGTCCAGTTTCGTCGTCACCTGGAAGATAAGGCCAAGTTGGCATCACAAACGCGCGCGTGTGCTCAATAGGGCTAGGCTAGACTTTATTTGAATGCGGAGCAGAGACGGCTGCTCTGCAAGTCGCAAGTCCGACCCCACATGGAGTACTGTAGTCACCTTTGGGCTGGAGCACCTGGATACCAGCTTGGGCCCCTTGATTCGCTTCAGAGACGTGCTGTGAGGATTGTTGACGATCCCTTGCTCACAGACGGTATTGATCCTCTAAGTCTCAGGAGAGACTTCTCCTCTCTGTGTGTGTTCTACCGCTTGTACAATGGGTTTTGTTCTGATGAATTATTTGACATGGTGCCAGCGGCTCCCTTCTACCTTCGCACGGCTCGCCATCGGCCGAGATATCATCCCTATACCTTAAAGACATTTAGTTCGCGGACTGTTAGGTTCATGAGGACTTTCTAATAGAATCTCCCTGCCGGGGTTTTCCCTCTGGAGTTCTGGACTACAACATGGGGTTTTTTAAAAAGGGTCTTCTAAGGCATTTAAAACGCGCGTGTGATGTCCCTGATGTTACCGGCGTCCATAGGCTGCGGTACCGCTTCCCATCAGGTGGGCCGCACGCCTGTTTGCCACCTCTCGGTGGTATAAAAAAAAAAGGACGCCCTCCGACCGGGTGGGATGATCTGCGAAAGACTGCTGACATGGCAGATGTTGGATGCGTCAAGCTGAAGATAGGGCGCTATGGGGCTCATTAGGGGAGGCCTATGTCCAACAGTGGACTACTAAGGATGATGATGATGATGGTGATGGAATTTTTGACAAAATAGCAATATCTGAAGTGTACAGACATTGTCTTAAGGGGTGTCAAGGGTGACATTCATAGACTACCATTGTTTACCGTCTTTACGATTTCTCTAAAGCGCATCTAATATCAGTAATGAAAATATCACATTATATAAACAAATAACTGATCTACACTAGTTTATAATTATTTTAACATTACTTTGTGTCATTTTATAATAAATCAACGGAGAAATACACATAAAAACACGGCATTTTAGACTTTACAGAAAATATAACAACTCCAGTTGAATTTGAAATACTAGAACCCCTTCTTCTACAATAAAAATTCGTAATTTTTATAGAATTCAATACAATAAGAAAAAACACCAATAATCACATTTTTGTAAGGGGTTTCGCGAAATAATTGGAACCTTGTTAATTTTTTGCCACGCAAAATTCAACTTTTTTTTTTATTTGATAGTAGCTTTGTTTATAACTAAAAATCGTTTCCAGTAACGTCAGACGGAGGGGAGGCTATATACGATATATACGGATATATACGACGTATATACGTCTCCTCTAAGGACGTGGGGTCATGTTACTTTTTTCGCGATGACAGCTCTGGGTCCGCCCACTAATTACGATTTTCAACAACTTTTGTTTTGCGGGTTTAATGGTTCATTTGTCAACACGTAATAGAGTATATAAATTGGATTACAGCTACGTCAAACGGAATTTGCAGGATTTTTATTCACTGGCAGAGCTAACAATTGAGAAGAATAGATTTGTAGTAGTTAGATGACTATAAATTATATAGGTACATAAATAAGGAAATATTGCTGAACAATTAAACCGGGTCCAGATGTGGAGTAGTATTATTCACACAGAGACATCATTAGACATCGGGACTGTAATGAGCGCCATAACGCCCTGTCTTCGGCATGACGCATCCAGTATCTGCCTGCAGTCTTACATGTGTCGTCATCCACCTGGTTGGAGGGCGTCCTACACTACGTTTACCGAGTCGTAGAACACGTTTACCCCAGCGGTTGTTATTTCTACGCGAGATATGGCAGGCCCGCTGCCACTTCAATTTGCTAATTCTTAAGTTATGTCAGTAAATATTGGTTCTCTGACGGATGTTTTCGTTACAAATCCTATCCTTCAGAGGAACTCCGAGCGGTCGAGTCGAGCTTCGAGCGATAGGTCTTTCCATGGCTCACTGAGCGACTTCGAAATGGTAGACCAGCCCCACCGCGAATGTCCACGTCTCAGCTCCGATAAGGTAATGACAGGTAGGACGTGCTAATTAAAAACTTTCGTTATCTTTACAATTCATACATGGATATGTATGTGCAATATTATATATACATACAATACATAATTAGTTCGATTCCCGCCTTGGGACAAATGTTTGTACGATCTGCAGATATTTGTTCCGGGTGTTCTGGTCGTTTTCTTTGTATAATAAAAACTATCTATCTATGTATTGTATTGTATTATGTATATCAGTTATCGAGTACCCATAACACAAGCTCTGCTTAACTTAGGGACAGAAATTTCTGTGTGAATTGTACAGCATTATTTTATTTATTATTTTTCTATAAGAAAACATCCGAAACAACCGGTTTTTTTTAAATATCTGCTGTTCGTACGTACTATTATTTGTCGCGACGCGAGGTTCGAACTCGCTTCCTCCTACGTCGCAGGCAGACCCTTCGCCGCATTAAAATAAAACCGGCCAAGTGCGAGTCGGACTTGCGCACTAAGGGTTCCGTACTATTATCTATAAAAACGGCAAAAAAATCACGTTTGTTGTATGGGAGCCCCCTTAAATATTTGTTTTATTCCATTTTTTTGTATTTGTTGTTATAGCGGCAACAGCGGCACAAAAAATACATCATGTCATTGTGTGAAAATTTCAACTGTCTAACTATCACGGTTCATGAGATACAGCCTGGTGACAGACGGACAGTAAAGTCTTAGTAATAGGGTCCGGTTTTACCCTTTGGGTACGGAACCCTAAAAATGGGAGAAAAGTCATTTCAATAAGAAATGAGTTTCACTATTTTCGACGGTATTAACTTTAAACTCAGTTTTCACATTAAAATGCCCCATAAAGTACCAGCTTTTTGTATTATTTTGAGAGCTAAAAAACTCATAAAGTTTTTAAAATTAACAAGAAGTTATTTAGTAAGGGTTATGTAACTTCTTTTTTTAATTCTAAGGTTTTTATTTATTATAGTACTCTGGGTTTTTTTAAGTAAAAATCAAGACAAAATTCTCATAAACAAAAATTTTCGTTTCGGGCTAAAATCTGAGCTACTGGTACTGAGAACTTTGCTGTTCAGTGTTTTTACAGATGAACACACATGCTAGCCACGATATTAACCAAAAACAACACAATGAATCACTTCACAGAAAAAATTATAGCTAAAACAGTTCGAAATACAAAAAAATCTGAAAATAACCAATAAATTCATATCTCCGAAACTACAAAAAATCGCAGAACATACATTGGGGTCTAATCGATAGGTATTGATGTCTCCAGATCACATACTTTCGCTGGTACAGGTTGCATGGGACATACTGTAAACCTTTTTTTTTCAAAATTATTGTAACTAAATATTGCATTTTCTCTTATATGCATCTTGAGTGCTTCGGAACACACCACAAAAAAGTATTCTACAAAAACACCAAAATGTTTGCGGCCCGCTCTGCACACCGATAGCGTTCTAGTATTTGAAGTGTCTTGGTAAAGTCGTACAACTCATATACTATCATACTCATTTACCTATCAAAAAGACCAAAAACTCGCGGCTTGCTCTGATTGCCGATAGATAAGTAAATACCGTTCTTCCTTGTCTGTCGGTGCGGTCTTCAAACCCCAACAAACACAAAAATCGCAGATCGCTCCGACGGTAGCATTCCTGTCTTGCTGTCCTATTCTTGACTAACGATTTCTTCACGAAGACTGTTAAATAATCACCCAATTGGTCACTTAAAACGGAAGATTAACCTTCCGCCCAAAAATATGAAACCAGGGCCCCACCAACTCACGGTGCGCCTCTGAAAGTTTTATTTGAATTCATTCATTAAGTAGTTTCGGCGTGATGCGTGGCCAAGATACAAACTTATTTAGATACCTACAAAGATAGCAAAGCCGTGAGCAAATGTCAGTTAGTATTACATCAGTACCTACCTACCTTGTGATTGTGCCATCAACCAACAGAACAGAAGTTTTTCTCTTCTAAAAGAGATAAAATTTTCAGGTCTATGCAAAAAATAAGTGCACTCTGTCAACTACATTTGATAAAATTGACGTGCGATCTGACGACTTAGTTCTTCACGGCTAAGCCTTCTTCTTCTTGTTTTCTGCATGTACTATCAAAATTGCAGTGACCTGAGACCTACAGATTATGCTCTGCGACCACAATTTATCCCACGTGTTTACACCAACTCACTTAGAATCACCTTACAGGAATAACTAGCAATGTATCCAGTTGGAAAAATATACAATATTATACCAAAAACTACTTTAAATATTAACTAACTAATAACTCACCAACCAAGCCTAATTATTATTCTAAGCAGGGGACCCACACATCAGGCACACATCCGGGACATCTCCCACGGGAGTGTATTGTGCATAACTAAGCCTGTTTATCAATAGATTTATAAGTTATTCAAAATTTATTTAAAAGTTTTACTGTATGGACATACAGTAAAACTTCTCATAATGTTGCCACAGCTAGGCCTACTTTTATGGTAATTTTGATTTTTATTTATTCACGACAACAAACAATTACACTCAGGTCTAAGTGTTGACAGAATGGAAAGCTGATTGTTCATATAGTCCTATTATATGAACAATCAGCCCCGTTGTCCTCGATTTGTACAGTTACAGAGTACGGCAAAAACGTAAAATAGTAAAGACAGTCAGGAGACAGCATAATGTATATGTAGTATAAATGAAAATAAATAAATTAGGCAGCCTTCCAGAGTTAGGAGGATGATCTGTTAATGAGTAATAGTTGAATCAATGATAATTATGTTCTGTTTCTGACCGATCATGCCCGTCATGGCGGAGCCGATGCGGGTTGTGAGGCGGAAGAGATGTGTGACGGAGGAGGGGTCCAGCAGCCGGTCCGGCACCTTGCGCTGCGCCGCCACCACGGCCGTGTCGCTCCCGCGCAGCGCCACCGTCGTCAGACCGCCTTGGTTTATCGCTTTCAGAGCATACTCTGCAATCAACGCAACAACATTAGCACCTGTACTGCCAATAATATTTGCAGATACACTCGGTCCAACAAATCAGGACTTAAAAACCTACATTCCTGTATAAGCATTCTGTCTACATTACTGTGTTAGAGAAGCCGCAGATGCTCGGAACTAGCAAGTTACTGCTTGAGTGTTTTGTTGGTTACCGCTGTTTCAAATTTCCGCAAATCATGCACTTGGACCAAACTTACCAACTTGATACAGTCTGCCTTCGGGAGAGAAAATAGTAATATGTCTGTCGAATCCTGCACTGCTTTCCCGTGCCATTTTGTTATAAAATTTCAACGCAACGTAGTATTAGAAAATAAAAGCACAATCATTCACCATCACAATCCAAAATCCACAAGATCCAACTTCAACTTCTTAATTATGGCTCTGTGTGGCTCTGCATTAGGTTGACACAAGCCAATGTCCGTTTCAGTAGGAAAAGTTTAATTTTTTTATTGATGTTGAGTTCGTGTGTAACAAGTACACAATAAAAAGAGGAATAATCAATTTAATTATCTAGCTATAGAAACAAAATACAAACGAGCATTAAAATAAAATGGACAAAATCCGAAAAATCTACAACTAGTGACAGACAAAAAGCTGAAAATCTTCTTTGCACGGTGGTGGCTTGTGCAACAGTGTGCAACTAAAAAAAAACATAACAAAGCTACTAACCCATTTTTTTTAAATTTATGAAGCGTTTTCTTTGCCTTCGATCAAAAATAAGTAGTTCGCTCCGGCAAAGCCGGAAATTTTTGATCGAAGCCACCATGCCCAAACTGTTTTGATTAGCTTTGTGAAAAGCGAGGCCAGGCGGCCTGTCGGCTGTGCTTTGCCCAGGTTCTTTTCAGTCTGATCGAACTTTGATTGCGGTTTTGGACATAATATATTATTTAGTGCATAGTAGTAGAGTAATTTATTTATTTACAAAAGGGCATAATAATAATATTAACTGGATAAACAGTCTCACTCAGTTTGCTTGCATTTTGCAAAAGTTTATCGAACGCGTTCGTTCAACGGACCGACCAATCAATCGAAAACGATGAACAGACAGACCAAGACAGACTGAAAGAAAGTGGAAGCTGGAAAGAAGAAACGAAGGAACAAACAAAACAAACTCTTCAGCTTAGAGGAATAGGTAAATTCTCCATCTACGCTCTTCAGCTTCATTCATCTGTTTCAGTTTTGTGAAGTTTGTGAAAATTTCATTGGCAAATGGCAACTTGTCACGTGCGTGACACTGAGAGCATACAAAGACATGGAGTCACTTGCTCACAGATTTGTAAGTATAGTACTATATTGATGCTCGGAAAAAGCAGGTAGATTTCACAAAATTTGAGCAAAAAATCAGAAGATCAATCAGTAGACGGTTCAAAAAGCAGGTAGATCTACTGCTAAATCAGTAGATCTGGCATCGCTGACTGAGCAAAGCACAGCCAACTGGCCACCACGGCGCATCACTCGATAAAATATCACGTGATACTCAGAATCAGAATTGGCCCCCTGGCCTCGCTTTTCACGAAGCTAAACAGTTTGGGTTGGGCATGCGGGCCTAAACTTCAGCAAAATGGGTTGGTAGCAGGGATGTCAGACGTACCATAATTATGGTACACGTACCATAATCCAGGTCTTCGTACCATGTACCATAGTACTTCTATTATGGTACGCAAATGTACCATAATTTTCAATCATCAAAATTATTTTGTCATGTAATGGAACGAACGACAGAAACGTTTCGTTTCCGCTGCTAAGCACTACTCTGTACGTATATGATCTGTGCTATGAAGCCTTACTCTTAATCTCTTATGAATAATTTTACAATCGATGTATTATGCGTAGAATGAAACGGCCTCTTTAGGTAACGTTTGACGTTGACTGCACTGGTGCGAGAGAGATGGAGGATAGCCAATACAAGTTGTGTATGTTGCATCTCTCTCGCGAACCGAAGATTTCTTTCTTCATTTCATTCATCCGTTCATACGGTTCGTTCATTCGGTTTATGATATCTTTTGTATTGACTGGCTTGAGTAGTAAATAGTAATAGTAACCTTAGCATGTTATGTTAATATGATAGTTAATTTAGGATGATAGGTTCGATCTGTGACTTGCGTCGCTCGTTATCCCGAGTTTATATACCTTTCTACTTAGCTAGCCATGTTTCTAGAAAAAACTGTAATATTAACTCAAACCAATTAATAACCGTGTGAGACTTTTAGAAACCGTACCTTAATTTTCTGAAAAGTACCATATTTTTGACAGAACGATGTCATAATTTCTGAGTCGGCATCTAACATCCCTGGTTGGTAGATTTGTTGTATGTTTTTTTGTATGAAAATACTCGCAAAACACAAAACATATATACTAAAATATATAACATAAAAATCGATTGTTTTTTTCCCAATCTAACGCTTTTTTACCAAACTTTCTACTGTTGTTGTTCTCCGATTCAATCTGGCAGCACTGCGCTTAGCCATTCTAAAACAAATCACCAAACCAAATCAGATTGGAACGGAAAGGAGAGAGGAGTGGTTGAATCGCAAATTTGAATACAATTTCGTAATTATTTACGTACAGTACTACCGTTTCTAGAAAATAATACAATAAGTATTTATAGTTTTATTATTGCCATAGTCCGTTTAGTCTGTCTTCGTTACATTGTCATTCAGTGTTTTGTTAAAATTTGTGAACAAAATGCAAGAAACCGTTACGAACACAAATGAGAGAAAATCTCTATTTTCATCGTTAATGGAGGTACTGGAAGCCCGGGACAGGCAAGCCCAAGCCGACAGGTTACTGCACGAGGAGAAGTACATGAGGAGAACACAAAGGATCTATGATTTCCATGGTTGGTAACTTGAAGTTTAATTTAATGCCGCGCATTTTTACAATTTCTATGCTGTAGCATTTACATGCCAATATTATCCTAAACTTACTTCAGCAAATACTTCAACTTTTACTACTTTTACTAAACTATTGCATGTCCAAAATAAGCAAACAATATTGACAAAAGGTTTTTGATAATAGTGCGTAAGCCTAGCCTCACACTCTGGGGGTAATTTCTAAGAAATTATTGATCTTATGGACGTTTCACGCAATCTCCAGACAGTCCTATGCAAGGTCCTTCGGTAACAAATATAAGGGGTGCTCCAGCTCCAGACAATCCTATGCAAGGTCCTACACTAACAAATATAATGAGTACTCCAGCTCCAGACAGTTCTACGCTAGGTCCTACACTAACAAACATAATGAGTACTCCAGCTCCAGACAGTTCTACGCTAGGTCCTACACTAACAAACATAATGAGTACTCCAGCTCCAGACAGTTCTACGCTAGGCCCTACACTAACAAATATAATGAGTACTCCAGCTCCAGACAGTTCTACGCTAGGTCCTACACTAACAAACATAATGAGTACTCCAGCTCCAGACAGTTCTACGCTAGGTCCTACACTAACAAACATAATGAGTACTCCAGCTCCAGACAGTTCTACGCTAGGCCCTACACTAACAAATATAATGAGTACTCCAGCTCCAGACAGTTCTACGCTAGGTCCTACACTAATAAACATAATGAGTACTCCAGCTCCAGACAGTTCTACGCTAGGTCCTACACTAACAAACATAATGAGTACTCCAGCTCCAGACAGTTCTACGCTAGGTCCTACACTAACAAACATAATGAGTACTCCAGCTCCAGACAGTTCTACGCTAGGTCCTACACTAACAAACATAATGAGTGCTCCAGCTCCAGACAGTTCTACGCTAGGTCCTACACTAACAAATATAATGAGTACTCCAGCTCCAGACAGTTCTACGCTAGGTCCTACACTAACAAATATAATGAGTACTCCAGCTCCAGACAGTTCTACGCTAGGTCCTACACTAACAAATATAATGAGTACTCCAGCTCCAGACAGTTCTACGCTAGGCCCTACACTAACAAATATAATGAGTACTCCAGCTCCAGACAGTTCTACGCTAGGTCCTACACTAACAAATATAATGAGTACTCCAGCTCCAGACAGTTCTACGCTAGGCCCTACACTAACAAACATAATGAGTGCTCCAGCTCCAGACAGTTCTACGCTAGGTCCTACACTAACAAATATAATGAGTACTCCAGCTCCAGACAGTTCTACGCTAGGTCCTACACTAACAAATATAATGAGTACTCCAGCTCCAGACAGTTCTACGCTAGGTCCTACACTAACAAATATAATGAGTACTCCAGCTCCAGACAGTTCTACGCTAGGCCCTACACTAACAAACATAATGAGTGCTCCAGCTCCAGACAGTTCTACGCTAGGTCCTACACTAACAAACATAATGAGTACTCCAGCTCCAGACAGTTCTACGCTAGGTCCTACACTAACAAATATAATGAGTACTCCAGCTCCAGACAGTTCTATGCTAGGCCCTACACTAACAAACATAATGAGTACTCCAGCTCCAGACAGTTCTACGCTAGGTCCTACACTAACAAACATAATGTTGCTGCTGGTCATTACTGTAACATTGTTTAAACTTTGAAAAGTTAGTTGGCACTTTTCAGATTCAGAGATTAATTAATAGGCCTTCTTATTCCAAGTTATAAATAGTCCAATACAAAATGAACAACTGGGATGTTCAGTTCAGCACTTATTTATTTGACATAAGTAGTTATGAACCCGTTAGTTACGATCAGTGTTCCAAACAATGTTTAAAAGATAAATACCAAATTTTCAGCACCATCTGTTAAGTAATTCATGTATTTGCTGAATTGAATGATTGTTGTTATTGTTATGTTGTTCTCTCTCAAATATATTTTTGCATGCCGATTGACGGTCAAGCATGTTGATCCTTAAAATGTATTTACTTACTACATAACATAACACAATGTTTTGGCAAATAAAAAATCTTTATCTTTATCGTTAGTTCATAGTAATGGATAATAATCATCATCACAGGCCACTGCTGGCAGGCGCGGACCGAGGGGGGGGGGCACGGGGGTCATGACCGCCCCCCCAAAATCTTGTGTGTGTACTTGAATTTACTTGCAAATGTCCGAAACCGTGAATTAATTTATAATTATTGTATTTCATACTATAAAAAAAATCGGTGGCTCGCTCTGCTCGCCGTTAGCCCTTTTTTGTTCTTGCTGATCACTATCAGCAAAAATGTGATCAGAAAAAAATCGCAACAGGCTGTGCCCGGTCACCGTCGCGTCGTCTTAGCTTACTCTTTATAACATATTTGTGACCACCAGAAAAAGTAACCAAAAATGTTGGCGTTACTTACTACTTTTAAGTTATTGTGAATCGCCAAAAAATTATCGCTCCGCCGCTAGCCTAAATTGATATTCATATCTGTTTATGAATGTTGTCATAGGCAGGGAAACTAAGTCACTTTCCCGCTCGCCGTTACTTATACTTCCTGTTTTTAGAAGTTCGCTTTTTAGGGTTCGGATAGTCAACCAACCCCCAAGGTGGTTCAGTATTTTTGTCATCGTTTTTTTTTGGGGTGGGGGGTGCTTGGTAGAAAATCGCTCCGGGTGCCAGGCCACGCTACGCCGCCACTGATCACACAGTAGGTAATATTGTAAATGCGAAATTTTGAATGGATGGATGGATGTGTGTTACTTCTTCACTCTAAAACTATTAAATGGATTATGTTGTAATCAACATCTATAGGTTACTTTTTGTCATAGAACAGTTCCCATGGCATAGAAATAACCTTTCAACCTTTCAACTTCTTCTTCCTTTCAACAACGCGTGCAAAGCCGCGGGCGAAACTAGTATTTTAATAAACTACGAGCAAACTGTACTTTTTATACTGGTAGGCTAATTAGGTACTAAGTGTGTTTACTTGTAACAAGTATCACACTTAACAATAACGATTATAATGACCCAAATGACATAGCCACAGTGTTTAACGACTTCTTCATAGACCAAATAAAGACATGTAAAAATAAATCCTTAGATAATACTAATAAAATAAATACAACTCCTAATTCAATTTTTATCCCTCCCACTATCCCCATCGAAGTAGACAACATCATAAAATCACTTAAGAATAAAAAAAACACCGGGTATGATGACATTTCTATTCCAGTAGGTACTTAAACTAGTTAGCAAATCAATATCTCCTCCTCTAAGTTACGTTTTCAACCTTGGCATAGCAGAAGGCATTTTCCCTGAAGCCCTGAAACCTGTAGTTGTAAAGCCTATCTATAAGAAAAAGGGCTCCAAGAATTATATAAAGAATTACCGCCCAATTGCACTCACTTCCGCATTCTCAAAATATACGAGAAAATTATATATAACGCATTGAACTCTTTCATGGAAAAGAATAATATATTAGTCAATGAACAAAACGGTTTCAGAAAAGGCAAATCTATAAATATAGCAAATTTCAATCTGTTAAGAGAAGTTATTAGAGGGGTGGATGTACGGACGCCTATATGTGCCATATATATGGACATGACAAAGGCGTTCGACCATGTAGACCATGCAATTCTCCTAGAGAAACTATTTCGCTACGGAATCAGAGGGAATGCTTATAATCTATTAAAATCTTACCTTGAAAATAGAACGCAATTCACAGAGATAAGGAAAATAAGTACAAAAACCAAAGAAGAAATCAAATATACGTCTCAAGGTAGAACAGTCAAGTACGGTGTACGTGTACCGCAGGGAAGTGTCCTAGAAATAATGCATTTCGCACAACGCACCCCGCTACCTAATGTTAAAGCCATGTACCAGAACCAGATAGTAGAAAACACATCCAGTACAAAATTTCTAGGGCTTATAATTGACAAACAATTAACCTGGAACTTCCGGGCTGAAGAAGTATGTAACGCACTCAGTAAATATTCATACATAGTCTACAAACTTCGAAAAGTGGTTGGTCTGGATACACTAAAAACGGTCTATCACAGCTACGTTTCCTCTAAATTGCGCTACGGCATTATGTTTTGGGGAAACTGCTCCGAAAGAGAAAGAATCTTTAAGTCGCAAAAACGATGTATAAGAGCCATGTATGGCCTGAAGACCACAGATAGTTGCAAGCCCTACTTTTTGTCCTCAAATGTATTAACACTACCGGCTCTCTACATTTATGAAATGGTGGTTTTTGTTAAATCAAATAATAATCTATTTGACAAACCAATTATAATGTAAACGAATTTTTATTAGATAAGGACATTCAAATTAACTAATCAATGACATTTTTTTTTTAAATATATTTTTTTCTCTTGACTGCTTAAATATGCTTGTATTACGTAACAATTATATTATTAGATGTTGACTTGTTATTTAAATATTTTATAAGGATTCGTGTTTTTTTTTTAAATATAATTAACAATTTAGTAATTTAAAAATGTATAGTGACTCCAGAAAAACTAATTTGCATGCCTAGACTAAGGCAATACATGTACGGTACCTACCTATTCTATAATCAAGACCATTGTGACCCGTGTGTGCAAATAAATGATCTGTATTTCTGTATTTCTTGTTGAATTGAGATTCAACGCCAAGTAAATGAGTTTTACTTTTTTGTGTCCTCCTTCACATCTGGTTTGGCTAGTGTTGTACATCAGCATTGTTCTGAGTGAGAATCACAAATATTGTGTTCTGGATTAAGCTCGCAACATGATAGTAAAGATCCTGTTGTTGTGTTCAGATCGTCAGCGTCGCGAGGCGGTGGAGCTGCGGCGCTGCCTGGACTATGTCTCGCAGCACGCGCTGATGCTGGAGAGCGTCCTGCGGGGCGCGGGCAACGGTGCGGGGGGCGAGGTCCCACTGGGCGGCGCGCTGGTGCGTCAGGCGGCAGCGCTGCAGCGCTGCATGGCGCAGTGCGTCGCCAACGCCGCAGCCATCCGCCAGCTGCTCACCGCCGCGCACCAGCCGCAGATGGACACCATGCTCGCCAAGATGGTCAGTGCACACACGCACACACAAACATGTCGTCATCATTATATCAGCCTGTTGACACCCACTGCTGGGTATGGGCTGGTTTGTAGGCATTCTTTACACGTCAGCTATATCAGTCCTGTGCGAGCCTTACTGACAGTCTTCCGGCCGCCGACCAGTCTTGCGGCGACAGAGACAGGAGATAGAGACGCGAGACCAAAGACAACGAGGCGATGGCCGCCCGTACAAAAAGAGCTAAATGACAACTACGCGGTCGCGGTCTGTCTTTGTTTTTGGTCTCGGTTTCGTGTCCCTGTCTTTGGTCTCAGTGTCCAAGACCTAAATGAAAATTGTACGTACGCAACACGGTAAAGAGACTTATAATATCTGAAAGAGAGGTTATTGACAGAATATGAACGTACCGTCCATAATGTTATCTTGTCGATCGATAATGATCCGCGCCGCCGCCGCCGCGCTGTGCATTGCAAGTAGCTGAGAGTGAGCACCGCCGCCGGTACTCTAACATGTTGTAGCAACTACACATATAGTTAGCGCACAGTTTGTCTGACCTTCTCTTCTATAGCCTGAGAAACGTAGCTCATTTTTAGGGTACCGTACCCAAAGGGTAAAAACGGGACCCTATTACTAAGACTTCGCTGTTCGTCTGTCCTTCTGTCACCAGGCTGTATCTCATGAACCGTAATAGTTAGACAGTTGAAATTTTCACAGATGATGTACTTCTGTTGCCGCTATAACAACAAATACTAAAATACAGAAAAAAATAATATTTAAGGGGGCTCCCATACAACAAACGTGATTTTTTCGCCGTTTTTATAGATAATGGTACGGAACCCTTCGTGCGCGAGTCTGACTCGCACTTGGCCGGTTTTATTATTGTTAGAATAGTCTAATGCAGTAATGCAGACACGCTAATTCAGGGTACTTCCTATACCATAATATACGCTGAGAGGTTCTCAACAGCATCCGCAGCTGGATTTGACCTGCAGCTGGGTATAGTACCTACCTATAGGCCTCCGTGTTTGTGGCATCTACCACTTTCTTCCGTTCTCCGAGGACCGCCGCCTCGACTGACCTCGCAGCCGGCCATCCACCTCTTCATTTGCCCGCATCTTCGTCCACCACACCACCAAGATGACTGGTGGTTTCATTCAGTCGTCCGTCGCTTTGCTCCATCGGTCCATCGGATAGTATTATGGGAGAACAATCTTAAGCTTAGTTTTATATGAATATGGACCGGTATCTAAATCACATCATATTTAGACTGAGATGGGCAAATAATATTGTATTACATTTTAAGGATTATACACTTACTAGTGGTTTATTTTTCGCTTCTTCCACTAGTGGACAAAAAATTGAAGCGAACAAAATCAATAACATTTTGTTTCTTGTTTGATAATTACTATTTATAAAGTGGTTGTTTATGTATAAAATTTGACTTGTCCAAGTGCTTTTTTGTAAGCCTAAGGAAATAAAGTTATTGAATTTTGGTAATTTTCTCACCTTGTTTGTATTAAACACTAGCGGCCCGCCCCGGCTTCGCACGGGTACAGGAGGTATTTAACAAAAATACATAAATTTGAAGACTCTCTTGGCAGACTTTCCTACTACTTAGAACACTCGATCAAGTCTGCTTTTGAGCAAATAAACAATCAAAATCATCCGTTTGGGAGCTAGGTACGATGCCGCAACAACCCACAGACAGATACACACACAGACACATAGATCCACCCGTCAAACTTATAACAACCCTTTTTGTGTCGGGGCCGATTAAAAAAATATACTTTAGCGCTAGCCATATCTCGAGAAGAACCGACAACCGCTGGAGTAAACGTGTTCTTGAGAGGAGACCGCGACTCGGCAAACGTAGTGTAGGACGCCCTCTAACCAGGTGGGATGACGATTTGCGAAAGACTACTGGCAGATGCTTGATACGGCAAGCTGAAGACAGGGTGCTATTGCGCTCATAAAGGGAGGCCTATGTCCAGCTGTGGACGAATATAGGCTGATGATGATGATATATTAAAAACAATCCGCCGTGTACCTAATTATAAGGTATAGTTTGCCACTCATGAGTGGCAAAGTATACCTTATATTAGGTACAACCAAGGTAGGTAGGTGGTTGCAACCAATACAATGTTGTATTGGTTGAGCGGTACAGCGGTTTCGGTGAAACTGTAGTACGCCCCTAATGTAGGAGCAAGTAGCGAGCAGGAGGGTCGATAGTCGATACCTAGGTACTTCTCGTAACCGATGAATACATTATTTTATAATTTTCTTTATCAAATCTTTGGCAGTTTAGCACCGCTATTAGCTCTATGCCACTTCTCATAAATTTATTCAAAAGGGCACGAAATGCAACCGCTTGAGTAGTTATTTTTTTCATCATTTGAAATACGACACGAGATGGGAGTGATCTAGTTGTTTACTCCAAAACCTTTAGACACGAGATAAAAGCATACCATACAAATAGCTGTAGTCGAGTGCAGGCACCTGCAACAGAGTGTGACCATGACCATATTGTTGTTGAGTGGATTTCTTGTCCTTGACATCCCTCGAATAAAGTTCTCACCATTCAACATTAATTTGTTTAACCTTATTGCGTAAGGAAAGGACGTCCGCTGCACGTTTGTCTTTCTTCACAACTTATTCACTGCAGGCCGTTGCGCTGACAGACCAGGGCTCAAGCCTTTCAAAATGATAAAAAGTGAAAAAATAATAATAGTAGGTAGGATGAAACCCATTGGAAAAGGAAGAGAATAAAACAAAAATTAAAGGAATAATAATTAACGGGCGTTCTGAGGTGGGGAAGAGGAAGGGGGGGAGTTATAAGGGTAAAAAACGGTTTATCGATTTCCGGCAAAACTACATTTTGCCGGAAATCGATAAACTGTTTTTTTCGTTTCTATGCATTTTCTGAGAACGTTTACCATTGTAATGTATTTTTTTTTACACCATCAGAAGTAGAGATTTCAACGAACAAGAAGCCCACCGACTTTAAAAAAATAAAAAATTAAAATAATGCTGGACAATTCACACAGCATTATCTAGCCCCAAGTTAAGCAGAGCTTGTGTTATGGGTACTAGATAACTGATATACCTAATATAATACAATACAAAGATATTTGTTATTATACATAGAAAACGACCAGAACACCCTAAACAAATGTCTGCAGATCGTACACACATTTGTCCCGAGGCGGCAATCGAACCCGCAATCTCCTGCGTCGCAGGCAGACTTTCGCCCACCGCGCCACATCGGTCGTCAAAAAAGCTAATATTTTGACGTGAGAATTTCCGATTGAAAATTGGGCTGCGTTTTCGATATTAGGTCAAAAAAAAGGTGAAAAAAAAAAGTATTTTCAATCAAAAAAATTACAGTGTGTTTGGGACATAAAAAGGTAAGTTTCCACCTAATTTCGCAAAAAAAAAACTTAAGGTTTGGTTTTTGTTTAATAAAGTACTCTGGGTAATTTCTAAGAAATTAATAAATCCCAAAAATTTACGATCTCGACGGGATTCGAACCCGCACCTTCCCCTTCAGCGCAGGGTAGCTCTTTTTCCAACTAAGCTACGTGATCTTATCTCGCCGAGGTGTAAATCTTTGGGAGTTCTTTCGGCACTTACGCTTTTTCACATAAATTTCGAGGTTTTTATGTGAAAAAAGTGTTTTACAAAATTTGTTGATTTTTTTATTACAACTTTGCCATTTAATTTTTTTCCATAGGGCTTGTAGTTTTGCCGGAAATTGAGATAAACTGTTTTTTTACCCTTAAAACTCACTCCCTTCCACTTCCGGACCGCAGATCGCCCGTAAATTATTTTTTCTTCAATTTTTGTTATATTCTCTTCCTTTTTCAATGGGTTTCATCCTATTATTTTTATTTTTTGTTTCAAAAATGATCGACCCTGGTCTATGAGCCTAGCCTCCTTCGCTTTTTGTCCCTCGTCGACGTTTTGTCCCCTGGTATACCTAACCGAAAGCTACAAGAAGTTGCCTCGATCGATCTAAACTTGGAACTCTGTTTCTGCTCGTATTCAAGTATTTACATAAAATTATTCAAGTATTTACATAAAATCCTTCAAAGTAATAATTACCTGACAAGTGGAACTGTGAAGAATTACCGTGCGGTGTGGTTTAATATAGTTTTTGTCGGTCGTTAGCATTGCCTTGTCATTTGGAGACACAAATTACTTCCCTGAAGCCAAGGGCTCGCAATCACCTACTCGTAGGTATTAGGAACGTAAAATACCTGTAGGTTTGATTGGTTGTTATTAACGGATCATGTTGGCGTTCCCATCTCGGGATGCCGACCCCATCCCGAGTTGCACATAGTCTTGCCTTGCGCTAAATGACACGTTGTCTCAGCCATAGTTTTATGTGCGCTTTATGCGACTGTCGCATCCGGTCACCGGTCGCATCGTCGCACGGGATTCGTGTTCTTTGCTCATACTATCAAAATATTATGTTTATTATTTCCCCAACGCCTCCGCAGGATGTTGATAGTTGTAGCTAACGTCACATTTCAGAAAAGATATCAAAGAGTTTGCATACATAAAACTTGTCATATTTATGATATTAAATGTTAGAATTGGTTAACATGCTATTAAATACATCAAAGACAGTATCTACATACCGTTTGCGGTAAACGGGGCGGCTGGACCTGCTGGCTGAGCTAATGAATGCTTTATTAGATCAATATCGCCCTCCAGGGCGGGCGGCGCGGGCGGCGCTGGCGGCGGTGGTGCGGCGGTGCGGCCGTGTGGGTGGGTACCACACCGCGTGAGCATGCGGCGGCGATGGACTAAAGTTATTGCCTACAATATTTGAATAATCATGTAATGTGATCGTGTTCGAGCTTTCCATCTCCTTATGTAAATATAATGTAATCGCTCTTATTACCATAATGTTAGTCAAGGCAAGTGTGTCTTTTTATACTAGAAATGTGTGAGTGTGGCGAGTGAAGAGCACATTTCTGCGGCGGTCGTTAACGCCGTGTTTGAGGAGCCATTGACATTTTCCTCATAGCGCATTGTTTGCCCGCCTAGCGCCTGTGTCCACAGAACAGACGAACCCGTGCCGATTCACAACTGTCAAATTGCCACCTCGCTGTCTGTTGCGTAGTACCTACCTACCCATGTATGTTCTTGAACTTGAAAGATATTGATACAGGTTTAAATCATTTCTATCAATTACATACACTACTATCAACTCCGACCGACGAGTCGAGGACGCAGGTTTGGCAAACACATTAATTTCCCCGAATGGTATCTAGGTAATTGAACCTTGCTCGTTGTTAAATGGTGGTTTGGGTGTCTGCTAATTGCTCACTTCTACCTACCTACCGAGTATATGTCGATCGAGGACTACATCGCGCGCGACGCAGCTCAGCTGGAATGTGCACCTTCCTTGTAGCTGGTCTCTGCTAGTAGTGTAGTGATCAACATTTTATATTTATGACGTAGGAGCCGTCCGCGTCGTCGTCGTGTCCTTGATCTAATCATGTACATTTTGCAGTCACAAACCAAAATCTATGAATACCTAATGTATGTACGTACGTGACCGCGCGTTGATCCAAGTGAATGTTTCAATTCCATGAAACGTTCGATCTGACCGCGGCCCGGCCCCGAGTGGCTGGTTTTGTGGTTTTCGGTATTTCATACCAATTGAATTGAACACGGTATTCACTATATTTGTGCGGTTTCACGTTATTGCATATTGTATCTCTATCAACTTGGTAAGCTCCTCTTGACATTCTCATTTAGAGGATTTGATTTGTGTTTAAAATATTATGTTAAGTAGATGTGGGTTATTGTTGATTAAGTCCAACATTGTCTGAGTGATGAGTAGGTAAGGTACCTTATCTACGTATTAGAATGTGGGATATGTGAGTAATACATTATGAACGGTGTGAGGTCGGCGGCCTGCTTCTGTGACCGGGTTGTCGGTTGTCGCCGACTGCTGGCGGCCGGCCGAGGCTCAGTATCAGGGTCACCGCAGCCTCCGCGCCGCCGCCGCCGCCCGGCCCGTGTCCGATCCGATCACACCTCGTCGTCTCCGAAACTGGAATGAGCTGTTACCTTGTTACTCACGGTCTTGGCCAAATGGCTCAGTTATTATTTATTGCCTTTTGTTCGTTTTTGCTTGTTTATGGCTCAGTAACCCGGGGAGGAGGGCATTAGCCCGCCGGAATGATATCATCCTGTTGCTTATTGCATTACCGCTGAAGATCACTATATACACTATAAAGGGTCTACTAAGACCTGATGACTGTATGAATGCAATAAATAAAATACTGAATACCGAAGGGGTGAGATTAGTCGTCGATATAAGTCGTCGAACATAAACTTTGGCTTCCTGTCGTGCGAAGTTTGTTTCCCCTTCTGTCGTTTACCTAGCCAGGTGAGGTGTAGTGTAGGATGCCGGTGCATGTGATCGCCTCCGAGCCGTGAATCCGCCCTCGCCTCGCGCGCTGACCGCTGATGACCCGGAACGGAACGTGAACCTGCCACCAATCTCCACGTCTCGCTAATCAACACTCATTCAACATTGATCGATCGCACCTAGTCATGCATCATGCTGCTGGGTGGAACGGTCTAATGTATTCAACATTGATCGACCGCACCTAGTCATGCATCATGCTGCTGGGTGGAACGGTCTAATGTATTCAACATTGATCGACCGCACCTAGTCATGCATCATGCTGCTGGGTGGAACGGTCTAATGTATTCAACATTGATCGATCGCACCTAGTCGTGCATCATGCTGCTGGGTGGAACGGTCTAATGTATTCAACATTGATCGACCGCACCTAGTCATGCATCATGCTGCTGGGTGGAACGGTCTAATGTATTCAACATTGATCGACCGCACCTAGTCATGCATCATGCTGCTGGGTGGAACGGTCTAATGTATTCAACATTGATCGATCGCACCTAGTCGTGCATCATGCTGCTGGGTGGAACGGTCTAATGTATTCAACATTGATCGACCGCACCTAGTCGTGCATCATGCTGCTGGGTGGAACGGTCTAATGTATTCAACATTGATCGACCGCACCTAGTCATGCATCATGCTGCTGGGTGGAACGGTCTAATGTATTCAACATTGATCGATCGCACCTAGTCATGCATCATGCTGCTGGGTGGAACGGTCTAATGTATTCAACATTGATCGACCGCACCTAGTCGTGCATCATGCTGCTGGGTGGAACGGTCTAATGTATTCAACATTGATCGATCGCACCTAGTCATGCATCATGCTGCTGGGTGGAACGGTCTAATGTATTCAACATTGATCGACCGCACCTAGTCGTGCATCATGCTGCTGGGTGGAACGGTCTAATGTATTCAACATTGATCGATCGCACCTAGTCATGCATCATGCTGCTGGGTGGAACGGTCTAATGTATTCAACATTGATCGACCGCACCTAGTCGTGCATCATGCTGCTGGGTGGAACGGTCTAATGTATTCAACATTGATCGATCGCACCTAGTCGTGCATCATGCTGCTGGGTGGAACGGTCTAATGTATTCAACATTGATCGATCGCACCTAGTCATGCATCATGCTGCTGGGTGGAACGGTCTAATGTATTCAACATTGATCGATCGCACCTAGTCATGCATCATGCTGCTGGTGGTAGGACATGAGCTGGATGCTAATGGGCAGCAAAAGTGACGCCACGATGGATGCCTTGCCGCGGTGAAATCACACGGTGCCTATTACGGACATTATCCACTTGCTCTGAACGCCGCCGCGCGCCGCGCGACCCCAATTATGACCCTAATGCGTTAATGCCGGGTCACACCTATTATTTGATTAAAACTTCACAGTTTTAGTACCAGCTCACGTGCAGAAATACTTTAGTCTTGTCCGTCGCCAATTTACCTACACCTTCGTCTCTCTTTTGTTTGCAAGCAACGCCAATGACAGTGGTCTTTCTGCGGGGTCAAGGCAGACTCGTTAGAATGAGTCGCAGAAAAAGTTATAAGGATTCTCGAAAATAATCAATAAATCGTCATGTGAATCCGTCGCTGTTTGCTGTTACTATAGGTGTTCGGTACCGTACCGATACCGAGTGCTGTAACCGCTGTTAATGTAGGTACTCGGTACCGTACCGACTGCTGTAACTCGACACACGCTGCGCCTGTGCCGCACACTGGGCGGGGGTGCGCAGCGCACCCGTTAGTATGTAATCTGACGATGTCACAGCCAATCAACTGGCCAATCATACGAACAGATCATGCAGAAATGCGATTTGAGAAGGGAATTGGCGAAAGTGATGTGCAAAATGTGGCACTGAAGTAGGTATTCTGTTTAAAATGTGCCTTATCTGTAGAATGTAGGTATGCGTTATTCCGCCTGCTCGGGAGGGGATGTGCGCTCGACTCGAACATAACCAAGAATACCCCGCCGCCCAAGTGCCCAAGTGCCCTCCGCTGGCAAGTGAGCGGCGCCGCCGCGCCGCTCACTTGCCAGCGAGTAAATGCGCTGCGTCTCCTTCAAATTATTTAATGTAATTTCTCATATCGCTTTGTCATGTCTCTTTTATGAATACTTTTGCGAAATGGAAGTGCTTTAAAGTCCACTTAGTGCGGTAATGGCTGCAGTTGGCGCGGCGCGCGGCGGCGCGGCAGAGCGCCCGAGTTAACTGCTGCGTCGCGTCGTCGGCGGCGGTATATATATAATATACATATATTATATACCTACTCAAACTCAATCATTTATTGTATTCTGTGGGTGTACAGAGGTGTTTACAATCTAGATAGGTTGTTACTATGGATCCTGCTGGCTGGACACACAATATGTATGGAGAGAGAGGTGGACGTATCTGTTTGCATTTTTCTTATATGCTGTTCTTATTTATGCTTCTGTATGCTGTACTAAAAGCTTTGATTGGTAAAACTTAGGTAAGTACTTACAGCTTTTACGGGCTAGCCTACTTAAGGCTTTTAATATCCCATTCTTAGTCAATTTGATTATATTTGAACCATATTCAAATGCCCATTGCGTGGAATGGAATCGTCGCGTCGTCGTCCTGGCGAGCAGTAGTACGGTCGCGTGCCGCTCTGCTCCCTGCGCGACACAGCTCGCCTCGCGTCGTCGTCCTGGCGAGCAGTAGTACGGTCGCGTGCCGCTCTGCTCCCTGCGCGACACAGCTCGCCTCGCGTCGTCGTCCTGGCGAGCAGTAGTACGGTCGCGTGCCGCTCTGCTCCCTGCGCGACACAGCTCGCCTCGCGTCGTCGTCCTGGCGAGCAGTAGTACGGTCGCGTGCCGCTCTGCTCCCTGCGCGACACAGCTCGCCTCGCGTCGTCGTCCTGGCGAGCAGTAGTACGGTCGCGTGCCGCTCTGCTCCCTGCGCGACACAGCTCGCCTCGCGTCGTCGTCCTGGCGAGCAGTAGTACGGTCGCGTGCCGCTCTGCTCCCTGCGCGACAGCTCGCCTGCATTCACTGGAACTATATAGGTACTACGTACAAGTACAAGATAGAAATTAATGAGTCACCCCTGTGTGACGCTGGTATAAATGTTCTACGGTTAAGTTTGTGATCGAATCAGTTTATCGAGTCTAAGTACCTAGGTCATTTGAAACATTTAACGATAATTAACTGAGGAAGTCTGCACACTGAGATGAGTTAGTTAACTGAGATTAGCTGACGAGATCGTGTTCTCACACGGTGTTAACTTGTCAATAATTGCGCGACGAAACAATTTAACGATATCAGAGAAAGTGAAACTGATAATAACATTATTGGGGTTATCACTTATCATATCAGACATTTTGTCGACCTCCTTATGTTCATAACAAAGCATAGCTGGCCGGCCTCAGGCTCTGTGTCTTATGTTCATTTGATAACTATATGAAATGAATGTAGATTCATCTTAATGTAACTTTCACCGTTGTTCAATGTTGTGGTCCGTCCATTGTTTGATGTGGTGTCGCCGGCACGGGCGCGGCGAAGGCACGCAACATCATGCTGCGGAAAAAACGTAACAATTGTCAAGACAATAGTTAAGTGGTGGTTATAGTATAGGTACATATATATATATAGGGGGATTTGCATGTTAATGGAGCAGCTTTCTAATGGCGGCTGCGACCGGTAATGACAGTGAAAGCGCAGGAGGGCGCGGGGCGCGGGCGGTTCCGGGAGCCCCCTGCGCACGAGACCGCGGGGCGCGGCGGGGCCGGGCGCCCCTGCGCACGAGAACAAACCACTTTAGGAAAACGACCTTCTCGTGCTTTGCGTGCTATTTCACACTTCTTTTATTTACCTTGAAACGGTGAATTTGTTTTTAAAACTATAAATAACGATTAAAGTAGGCCTTTCGCTATCGCATATCTGTTAGCGAGCAGCTCTCACGACGTCACGTTGCGGGTTATTTCTCTATCGCATATCTGTTAGCGAGCAGCTCTCACGACGTCACGTTGCGGGTGGTTTCCGTGACCTGCGAGAGTCCCCTGCGTTCTGTTCTCCACGGCGGAGCGCAAGGTCACGTTCATTGGACACTGATTGATGGAGAGGACCTCTGAACTGAGCCCGCTCGATCTCGTTACACGGAATATTACTGGAAAATATTTGACGGCATTGCTCATTTAGTATCATCGAAGTAAAGCACACAAACTCTACATTGTTTTTGGTTTAGAAAGCTTTCATTCATCACTAAAATGATTTCTGGTACACTATAGAATTCAAAATTAGAAAAAAAAATCGCTAATAATATAATGTGTTATCGTTTATAACGCGTCGTTGAAGTTTGTGTTTCAGTTTTCAGGCCTGTATTCTGTTATTGTTATCAGTTTTGGTTAAGTTTTCATTCGTAAATATCTTTGTTCTATGTTGTAACTATAGATAAAAATTCAAATAATATGTATATTTGGGACTATGTACGGGGTAGTCTAGTTACCTAGCCCGTACGGAACAGGCATATAGAGTTTAGTTACCTAGCCCGTACGGAACAGGCATATAGAGACAAGATTGATCTCTAGTCTTTCTTATCTTTATGAAAGAGGCGGGTGGAGTGGAGTCACAGAAGCCCCTCACTGGCTGTAGGTACCGTCCCTTTGTTGTTAATGCAAACGGTATATCTACATAATGTAGATAGTAGGGCTTGCAAATGTTCCAAAATTTTGATATTCGATTATGTATTAGATATTTTTTCGGGTACTATTCTAATTATTAGAATAACAAAAAACAATGTTATTATTATAATCACATGTTCTTTTATTCTTTTATAAGTTTTATTTGCACGAGTACATTAAAATATCAAAATTAAATAAAATTAACAAGAGGTTGTGTCGCCATATCGAGACATTGGTGATTTACACGCACAAACACAATCAACCACAATAAGTCTTCACAATGAAATAAAATTAACAAGAGGTTGTGTCGCCATATCGAGACATTGGTGATTTACACGCACAAACACAATCAACCACAATAAGTCTTCACAATGAAATAAAATTAACAAGAGGTTGTGTCGCCATATCGAGACATTGGTGATTTACACGCACAAACACAATCAACCACAATAAGTCTTCACAATGAAATAAAATTAACAAGAGGTTGTGTCGCCATATCGAGACATTGGTGATTTACACGCACAAACACAATCAACCACAATAAGTCTTCACAATGAAATAAAATTAACAAGAGGTTGTGTCGCCATATCGAGACATTGGTGATTTACACGCACAAACACAATCAACCACAACAAGTCTTCACAATGAAATAAAATTAACAAGAGGTTGTGTCGCCATATCGAGACATTGGTGATTTACACGCACAAACACAATCAACTACAATAAGTCTTCACAATGAAATAAAATTAACAAGAGGTTGTGTCGCCATATCGAGACATTGGTGATTTACACGCACAAACACAATCAACTACAATAAGTCTTCACAATGAAATAAAATTAACAAGAGGTTGTGTCGCCATATCGAGACATTGGTGATTTACACGCACAAACACAATCAACCACAACAAGTCTTCACAATGAAATAATATTAACAAGAGGTTGTGTCGCCATATCGAGACATCAGAGTCATCATCATCAGCCTATATTAGTCCACTGCTGGACATAGGCCTCCCTTAATGAGCGCCATAGCGCCCTGTCTTCAGCTTGCCGCATCAAGCATCTGCCAGCAGTCTTTCGCAAATCGTCATCCCACCCGGTTGGAGGGCGTCCTACACTATGTTTGTCAAGTCGCGGTCTCCACTCAAGAACACGTTTACTCCAGCGGTTGTCGGTTCTTCTCGAGATATGGCCAGCGCTGAAGTATATTTTTTTATTCGGCCCCAACACAAAAAGGGTTGTTATAAGTTTGACGGGTGGATCTATGTGTCTGTATGTGTATCTGTCTGTGGGTTGTTGCGGCACGTGGCTCCCAAACGGATGATTTTGATTGTTTATTTTGTCAAAAGCAGACTTGATCGAGTGATCTAAGCATAGAAAATTTGCTACGACTATGTTAAAATATTTTTTTTTTTTCTGTTAAATACCTGTATCTACCCGTGCGAAGCCGGAGCGGGCCGCTAGTATATAATATATACAATAAAATTTAACAAAATAACAAGTAAATAAACACGGTAAGTAACGATAACACGGTAGTAACTAGTTACTAGAGTAAGTAAGTAACCTACACCACACAAACTATTTCTAGGGGTCATTTAAATCGGACGAACATAATAAAATTAGATATTTGAATAGTCAAATTATGTTATTCAATAGGGTTTTGTCATTTAAAACCTAAAATAAGAATATAATTTTTCGTAGTCAGAAGTACGTTGAAGACGTTGGTTGTTGCCAAACTCAAGCATTTGCATGGATATGTTACAATGCAATATTGTGAAAAATTATTTAGCAGAGATATGCAGAGTGTTACATAGAAAGGTTGTTTTATGTATTTTACGAAACAGCCATTTAATTTTTATATTATTTTAATATTTTTGAGTAAAAACTTAAAACGTCACATCCCTTATTTTTCACTCATTTTTAGGGTTCCGTACCTCAAAAGAAAAAATGAACCATTATAGGACTCGCTTTGTTGTCCGTCTGTCAACCTACTTTTCTCAGAAACGCTTGGAGGTATTGAGTTGAAATTCACATCATATACTCAGGAATATGATTTGAATTTCATATTACATTTTTTTAGCGAGGCTCCAATTACATTTATGTACCTAATTGTAATTTCCAATTACAATTACATTTTTATATCGACATAAATCAAACCTCGATATAAATCAAACTTCTAAGTCAACGCAATCAAAAGTAACAGCCGTTTAAGTCTATTTTTTTTATTTTCCAAGGGTAACACATGCACACAAAACCTGTAGGGTAGGTACTTCCCCTTGACCTAGAATCATGATATTTGGCAAGAAGTAAGGTCTTGTAGCACAAGTAAAGGAAAAAATCCGCAAACTGTACAATGTAGTCTCATCCCAAAAAAGCATTATTTTGATTCTCGCCATGGACAAAACCTATAGGGTACCTACTTCCCGTTGAGCTAGAATCATGATATTTGGCGAGAAATAAATCATTTAACTTAAATTAAAAAATATGATAAAAGTCGGAGCAAGAAATTTGTTATTTTTTTTAATTTTACCTCAGAAACTTTTCGCATGAATAGTTGCATGGACATTTTACTTGTATTTTTTTAAATTATTCGTTCATTTTGCATGAGAGAGAATGTGACAGACTTTCGCTTTATAATGAAAAAATTAAATGAAAATAAAAATGTAAAATGGTAGGTAATTAGGTAGATAGCTTATAGTGATATATATTTAAAAAATATGCTTTTTTTGGCATGAATTATTTTAATTTACCGTAGTTTTAACATTTTTGGTAATTAATCTTGTATTTCACGCTAAATAAATTATTTACTTATTTTTTTCTGTTTTTGTTCTTTTTATGCTTTATTATATTACGTATATACATAAATAAGAGAAATCATTTAAACTTATATACCATTTTAATCTCTATCTATACACTACTGCATATTTGTACCAAATTTAATCACGGTATGATCAAAATCCATGAAGTTTGATATTTTTGATCGGAAACCGACCTTTGTTGTCCATAGTGCGGTGGCGCGGCGCGGCGGCGGCGGCGGCCGGTCGCGGAGTAATGCCTACTGATTCAGGCTTATTATGTTCACATGTTGTTATGGTTATTATAATACTTTATTACAATAACCAGTTGTACTCCACTCCACGTAACGTAAACGTAACGTCAGCGTGTGTGTGAGCTTCACTTGAATAGTAATTCTTCAGCCATTGCATGAATTACTAGGTTTTCTACTGGCAGATTTCATCTTTTCGACCATTAAACATCATCAAAGGTGAAATTTTGGATCGACGGACGTTTGTTCATGTTCACATACTACTAAATGGAAAGCTACACGTAGAATTGCATTGAGGTCAGGCTTCTCCGTGAGGGAGGAACAGCTGCGATGCACGATGGCTCGGCGGAGTGGAGATCTCACTCAACTCAATATAAGCGTTGATCCCTCGCGCTCGTGTTGCCGGGGTGACATAACGTTGGCGTTGGGAGCGGAGTGAGGCATCATGTATGACATGATGCGCGGTAGGTGTTTAATGGTTACTTGGGGGTGACGCTGACGCCGTCGCTTTACAGCCAAAACCAGCGTTAATGTGCCCGTGACTCCAGTGCGGTTCCCTGCGAAGGTACCTACCAAATGCTTCCGGGTATGCGAGGCCTTCATAGGGGATTGTAAAGGAAGGACAACACAGGAATTAGCAGGCCTAGGGGTTCTGGCCAACGAAATGATGGGAAAACGCTTTGTAATCATGTCAAGTAATCTTTTACATTTAAATGATTTCATGGAGCTTGGGTAAGTCTCTAAGTAGGTAGGTACACTTACAACCAAAATAAGTAATCTTCTCCTATAATCCGTATTCGTTAAACTTGCACATGAATCGGCATCAGCAGCAGCACACGCCGATAAAATCCTAGAACAAAAAAAGAGGAGGTACCTCTGGTTATAAACTATGAGCGATAATGCGCGGACGCTCATCTTCTGAGCAATCAATAGGAGCCGTGTACTTGGGGCATTTCATTTCGTTGAGAAGTGGATATCCTATTGACGGTAGGTGCATGAGCTTGTCCTATTGGAGCCGCGCAGTGAGCTCTCGTGAGTGCGAGGCGACTGTACCGGCGGCGGCAGGCGGCTCTGGCACTGCCAGAATCTTAGCGTGTGATAATAGGGTATATGCATAGATTTTTTAATTTTTTTAATCGTAGGTAAACGATTATTATATGATCGTTACCGAAAAAAATTAACACACATTTTTAGGGTTCCGTACCGAAAGGGTAAAAACGGGACCCTCGTTGTTCGTCTGTCCGTCTGTCACCAGGCTGTATCTCATGAACCGTGATAGTTAGACAGTTGAAATTTTCACAGATGATGTATTTCTGTTGCCGCTATAACAAAAAATACTATAATACAGAATAAAATAAATATTTAAGGGGCCCATACAACAAACGTGATTTTTTTGCCGTTTGTATAGATAATGGTACCCTTCGTGCGCGAGTCCGACTCGCACTTGGGCGGTATTATTTTTTATTAATGGGAATAAACATGGCTTTGGACATTCGTCTTTTTTGACATTTTTCTATTTATAATTGGAACCCTTCGTGCGCGAGTCCGACTCGCACTTGGGCGGTTTTATTTTTTATTAATGGTGATAAACATGGCTTTGGACATTCGTCTTTTTTGTCATTTTTCTATTTAGACATTAGTCGTGCGAACCAACAAAAATAATGCTGATCTCAGTTTTGGCTAAAATCGCCCTTTTTCCATTTGTGTGACGTCACCGTTCAGTTTGTCAACTCAAAGTGCTTCTGTTCCTTCAATCTAAATAAAATTACTAACAAATAAATGATAAAAACATCTTGTTTGTGTGTTGTGTCTACAAAACAATTTTCTTTCTTTCTTTCAAAAAAGATATTCCGCTAAAAGCTTCATTCCATTCCAATACAATACGATGAACCTTCGATATAAATAAAAAAGGGAGATGAGGCATTACCATCTCGAAAAAGGATGGCTCAAGTTAGGTTCAACTATGTTACCTTACCTCAGTCATAGTCGGACCGGCGGCGCGGGCGGTGGCATTTGTGTTTCGCGTGCTTGCTACGACGACGTATATAATTTAGTGTGATTTCGACTAAATCACCACGACATGCTCTCGTGATCGTTCACCAGGTGTACAAATAGCGCCAAAACAAAAAACAAAGCCCAAGGCATCACATATTTTCCCGCGTAAGTAGATACACCAAACTTTAAATTTTCTGATAATCCGATACTTTATCATTATTTCATCTGTGAAACGGTACAGTTTTTGAGTGAGCGCTGCGCTGCTGGTAGAACATCTTCCTTTTTTACTTTTATCGAAGCAATGAACGGTTACGTCACGTTATGAATTTTTGCGATTGACTTATAAAATACATATCTACTTTTCAATGATTAATTTCCTAGTAAAACATTAAAAACTATTATTTCTATGTCAATAGAGAATACAAATGAAAATAATCAGCTTTTTTGAAGTGAAATGCATGCACTCCCGAGAGGAGGAGCACTGCTCCCCGGGCCAGGGCGATCCGCTGGCATGTGCGCGCTGGCATGTGCGCGCGCGCACAAGGGCGGCGCAGACCTTCGCCTCAAGGGTGCTTAAGGGCAACCAACAAGATTAAACATTCACTTGAGCAACTTCTAAATGTTGGAATACATCTGATACACTGGTCGTACGGTAACGATGATTTCCGAGTCCGTGTCCATGTTGTCAGCGTAAACAACAGCTCCAGGTGCTCGCTTCAAAGCACGTCATAAATATTAGCACCTGATGACCTGACCTAGTTCCCCCGCCTTCGCCCCGCGCCCCGGGAGCGCCAGCGCCACAAACTGAAGAGAACCGGTCCACTCTCCTTGTTGAACAACATACACTTTATATGTAGTTTCGTGTCGTCCCCGAGCCCCGAGGTAAAGGAGATACTTTTTTCGGCTTCCGGTCCCCGAATTGAGTAGACGTGTTACTTACTGTGTCCCGATGAAAATTGAAAAACAAGAAATTTAACAGAAGAAGCAACCCTTCGAAGGCAGATCGCCGGCCGCCAATTCCTGGTAAAGCATTTTCAATAATAACCAACTATCACCATATCACGAAACTGGAGTCTTTTGACACCATTTACATCGTTGAAGAATTGAAATCATAGCGGACATTTTGTGTTTTTGGAGGAATTTGACCCACAATTTTTCAAAAAACCGAGAATAACAATAAACTTCCGGCTCTTGCGGGCTCAGCTTGTTTTTGTTTTTGATTGAATGAATACTTGGATGTTTTGCTAAGCTAATGACACCTACGTGACAGCTGCCATCTGTCAGTTTAGTGTTGACAGTGACACTTAAAGATATCATAACAGCACCCACTTGTATGTACTACGTTCTACCAGGATTCAGAGCAGGATAAAGGCAACTGCACACAGCACACCGAATCAAAACACATAAAATGAGTTGCGCTGCTTGTCTTTCCGCTGTTTTGAATGACGAAGACTTCCTACGGTGCACTATAGATGAGTGTGGTAAAATGTACCACTGTTCTTGTATTGGCGGAAAAAAGCCTTTTGAAGCTGGCAGTGGATGGATCTGTGATGAATGCCGCTGTGCATCAAAGAAAGGGGGTGACAATAGCCTCACACCTGTTGGAGCTTCAAAAAAAATATGCGACCAGAATATTACCTTTCGTAAGAAGATGCTAAGGATCGACAATACCGTGGCTACCGTCAACACTGTTAATGCAGATGAGACGCTAACGTCCGAGATCCGCAGTCTGCGCGATGAGGTTTCACTTCTGAGGGACCAACTTACAAAGGCGGTATCCCTCATTATGGGATACGAATTCAAGCTGGCTGATTATGCGTCTAATGTTGAGTCACTCCAAAGCATATTAATAACACGTGGAACTGCGGTGACGATTCCTTCCTCTGCAAGCCCAGCCTTTCAACCGCAACGACCACCTGCTACAGTTTCAGCACTAAAGAAGCCAGCCAAAAAAGTACCACTAGAGAATCTAGAGCCGTGGAAGGTACAGAAGCTTCAAAACCCACCACCTCAGCTTCCAGTACTGCGGGCTGAGAATACTGCGGCTAAAGTTATGACCCAGGTGAACGCCAACCCGGGCACTGCCTCTTTGGTGACCGTCCAGACAGATCTGGTAAACTTGGAGTCTGCATCTGAAGACCAACATAAGTGGACGGAGGTGAGGAGAAGTCGGCGTCCAACATCTCTGTGTGGAACCGCAGGGCCAGCCATAACCTCCTTGAAAGCTGTTGAGCCCCGCAGATACATCCATCTATGGAACATGGCCTCCAGTGCCGATGAAGTGAGAACATATCTCCAACAGCTCTGTTCCATTGGCTCTTGCAGCGTCGTTGAATTGACGACAAAAGGTGACTATAAGTCCTACAAAATTGGCGTGCCAGTGGCTTTCTACGATACCTGCATGTCTATGGATGTGTGGCCGGTGAATGCTAGAATTAAGGAATGGATAGTATACGCCCAAAGACCACTGACCTTCAACAACACTACGAGGAAGGCCCCTCAGCCCTTTCGTGACGCAGCGGCCTTGTAAAGAGCAGTCTGGTATCAAAGCTCTCTACCAGAATGTTCGCGGCCTAAAAACTAAACTGACAAGATGGCGGAATAATATGGGACTAGCCGAGCATGACTTGATTGCTGTCACGGAAAGTTTTCTTGACTCCTCTGTTGAGGATGGGGAACTTACCTGTAAGGATTGGTCTATTTTACGTCGTGACAGGAAGACACCTTGTGGTGGCGTTCTACTCGCTGCTCGTGCTCCTATTATACTGAAGAGGCGAATCGAGTTGGAGACTGAAGATGCAGAAGACCTCTGGGCTAGTTTCTCGTGGCATGGACGTTCGTTTCTAGTGTGTGTGGTTTATATCAAACCAAGCGCTAGCGACAGTGTCTACCTGTCATGGTTTAATAAGGTTGAAAGCTTTATTTTGACCACTAAAATGTCAGTGTTAATTGTAGGTGACTTAAATTTGAATAGCGCTTCAGTGAATGTCTTAAATTATTACTGTTATTTTTTATCTTTTTGTAATTTGACCGAACATAATGTTGTCACAAACTCAAACGGAGGAATGTTGGACGTGGTGCTGGTTCAGGAGAGTGATGAGGTTCGTGAGGTTTCTGTCACCGATACCGAGGGAATGGTTCCTCCCGATGGATACCACCCACCATTAGACATCGAGATTGGAGTCGACAGGGCTCGTTGTTCTGATCGAATTTTACCGAGCAATATTGATCCAGCTAAAGACTGGAACTTTAATAAGTGCGAGTATGATCTATTATTGTCTCTGCTATCGGAGAATTCGTGGATTGAGATTATGCAATCCAATGACGTACTTAGCGCTTGTCAACTCTTCTACGATACGATTTATAGTATTTTTGACATCTGCATGCCTAAAAAGTGCAGGAATAATAGGGCTCCTAAACGATACCCAGTTTGGTTTACCTGTGACATCATAAAAGATACGAAACGCAAGTTAAGACTACATCGACTTTGGAAACGGTCTGGGTGTAAGGAATCCTACCAGCTTTTCTCCAACCTCCGTGCTGATCTAAAATCCCGAGTGGCGTCGTCGTATGTGAGTCACATGAAATCTATCGAAAGCAGCATCAAGAGTGAGCCCCAGAAGTTCTGGAAGCACATAAGCAGCCTACGGTCTAAGGGAGGGTTTGAATCAGATATCACTTACAAAGGTACAACTTTCTCTGGGCCGGATGCGGCTCAGGCTTTTGCAAGCTACTTTGCTAGTGTTTTTTTGCCAGACGTTCCCCAGCTAGATGCTGTAAGAGCCAGCTCTGATGATGCAACAACTAATGCTAATGATATAGACGTTATGGGGGTCACACGCGAGGACGTCATCTTGGGAATTAAGAGACTTAAGCCTAGTAGCGCGGTGGGTCCGGATAATTTGCCCTCCGCAATAGTTAAGATGGCGGGAAAGCTGCTGTGCGCTCCACTCTGTCACATCTTCAACTTGGGTCTCAAGTCTGGGATCTATCCGTCACAATGGAAGGTTTCCAGGGTAACTCCAATTCCCAAAAGTTCCAATAAGGCCCTAGTTGAAGAGTATCGCCCTATAGCAATTCTCTCCTCTCCGGCAAAGGTTTTCGAAAGTATCTTGCATAAATATATTTATGCACAGGTGAACAGGTATCTATGCAGCGAACAGCATGGTTTTAGGAGCATGCGTTCCGTAAACTCAAATTTGTTGACCCTTGTTAACTCCGTTTCTGCCAGCATGGATCGGGGTCTTCAGGTTGATGTCCTTTATTTTGACTTCCGGAAGGCGTTTGATAGGGTCAACAATGACATTCTGCTGACGAAACTAAGTGCGATAGGCTTCGCCCCGGGTCTTCTCCGGCTACTCGCGGATTACCTCCGAGATCGTCAGCAGTTTGTTAGACTTGGTCCTTACGATCTCAACCCTATCACACGCGTTCCGGAGTCAGCCAGGGATCTATACTTGGACCTTTGCTGTTCCTTATAATGGTTAACGACCTCCCAGCCGTGGCATCGTGTGCCAAGAGCCTGATGTATGCGGATGACTTAAAACTCTACCTAGAGATTAGGTCTGAAGCAGATTGTCGGGCCCTACAACACGATGTCGACGCTATCTTCGAGTGGAGCGTTGTTAACAAAATGGAATTCAATCCGAGTAAATGTTACGTCATGACTTTTGGCCGAATGTTGCACCCAATTTACTTTGATTACAAAATAAACACCGAATCAATAAACAGAACCATTACCATGAGAGACTTGGGTGTCACATTCGACCGAAAGCTTACATTCCATGACCACATCCGTTCTTTGGCCAAGGAGTCGTTCAGGCGTCTGGGGTTCGTCCTCAGAAACGCCCGTGATTTTGAGAACGATCATGTTGTTCGACTTGTTTTTTCTGCACTTGTTAGGAGCAAGTTGGAGAGCAGCGCGTGTGTGTGGAACCCGCACGAGGTTACTTATACCCTCATGCTTGAGAAGGTGCAGAAAAAATTCTTGCGGTTCCTCTACATGCGATGCTTTGGTTACTACCCTTACCTTTATCCCACCAAGTTCTTGTTGGGATGCTTGGGCTATAACTCGCTTGAGGTGCGGCGTGCTTATGACCAAATAACCACGATTTGCAAGATCCTCCACGGGAAAATTGACGCTTCGGATTTGAATGATGAGCTGTGTCGACTCTACGTCCCGAACAACTACTGCCGAGGTCGGAAACATAGGTTGCTGGCCGTGCCGCAGTCTCGTACGGCGGCGCGGTCCATGTCACCCATCCCTCGAGTACTCAACGCACTCAACGCTCTCCTAGACGACAGCCCCGATTTTGACTTGTTCGCCGACAGGTGGACTAAATTATTGAGAGAGTGTTTTTTGTTTTGTGAACGTCATAATTAATTTGTGTGTTAAAATATTTTAGTGACATCTTTCATGTGATTTATGTGTAACTGTCTTTATTTTTAATTAATGTAATTGGTGTCATTTACCGTATTAATTAAATAAATAAATAAATAAATACTTACTCAGATACAGACCACTCTTGCGCTTTACCATTTCATTCGTAGTTTTATTATCCAGCTTTTTGCGCGAAGGTACTTACCATTTATAAAGTGTACCTACTCTACTGCAGATTCCGCTGTTGCATCTCGTGCCTGTTTAACTAATACATTAAACTGTAAGGGAGCTCATACGAAAGGAACATAACAGGATAAATATAGCTACTTAACAAAACAATATACAAAGCAGACAGGTATATTTTTAGCTTTTTAGGGTTCCGTACCCAAAGGGTAAAACGGGACCCTATTACTAAGACTCCGCTGTCCGTCTGTTACCAGGCTGTATCTCATGAACCATGATAGTAAGACAGTTGAAATTTTCACAGATTATGTATTTCTGTTGCCGCTGTAACAACAAAAACTAAAAAACAATTAAATAAATATTTAAGGGGCTCCAATAACGTGATTTTTTGCAGTTTTTATATATAATGGTACGGAACCCTTCGTGCGCGAGTCCGACTCGCACTTGGCCGGTTTTATTTCTTTATAGTGCGTTACTCGCACTGGGCTAAACGACGCTTAAGTCGTAAGAAGTCCCAGATATTTTCGAGCAGGCACGTGCCGATCTCGTTGCCTAGTTGGTTAGAGCGCACCGGTACTGAAGGTGAGGCGTGGGTTCGAATCCTGCCGAAATCGAAATTTTATGGGATATTATTAAAAGTTTTCATTGAAGGTATATTTTTAATATAAAAAAAAACTTTTAAAAACAATCGTTAGTGTATCTAGAAGCAAAATGCTTGGGAAAACGAATCCAAACTCGACGGATTTAGTATTTTTGTTCAGGAGTTGTTAGGGCCACTTTGTGTAACCATCACCAGACCAGCTCTTGGGTATCATGACAATGCCTTCTCACCGAACTTACTTATTTACGCCAAATTTCAGTTGAACCCATTACGGATATCTGGTTTTAAATTCATTTGCAAGATTTCTCTCTCACATATTAAAAACCTTGTGTCTCCATCGAAGTGTTTCTGCCAAACTCATTTTCACTATTTATAATTTGAAGTATTTAGCTAGTTATAGTTTTTTAAAACACGCCAAATAATTTCCTGTTCATGTTAGGTATCAGTTTTTATTAACTTTTCATCTTCGATCAAAAATAAGGAGTTCGCGGCCTCCCCCGTAGATACCTAGAGCCTTACAAAAATGTCACTCAAAATTGGGTTCGTTTTGTTTTGACGCAGACAGTTTGCGCAGAGCCTGACAAGTTTTTTCCATACGGAACAAGAGATTGGTGGAGTCGAATTCATTTTATTTTATTTTGTAAGTAGGTAGGTACCTACCTGAGAATTATATACCTACCTACTCAGTTTATTTTCTATAAGGATTAAATAACAGAATTCAGGAAAAGATAACGAATCATTTATTGATGAAACTATAAATTGGTGTCTCAACAGTAGGTACTTATACAAAAGGGTCATTTCAGACATACAATAATTTAAACTTACAATACAATTTCAGGCAGGCACTCTAGATTAAAAAGAACTGGTTCCTGTCTGCGGCTTTGCACGAGTTTTTTTTACGGGAAAAAAATAAACGTTTTATAAATTCATACTTCTGGTAGGTAGGTAAGAACCTAGTCTTTCTTTTATTAGAGAGTCTACGCAAATGAAATTTTAGGGCGGGCCAACTAATTATTTTAAAAATCATCAACTAGTAATATTAAACTTATTTTTATGAAAAATATATTAATACATACTATAAATGAAAAAAAAAATTTAGAAGAAATAGCCTCTCCATTTATCAATTTAGAACAAAATTAATATTTTAACATAGGCAAACCAAACAACAATATTTTATGCTGATTTCACAAGTATATGACTCACATCTCAATATACGGGTAAAAAATATATATAAACTTACTGAAAATAAGAAATTCCATCCTTTTTCAGCACTTTGGACGAGTGATTCTTGCATTTTTTGTACCCATGCTTTTTGTCTGAACGCTAAAATGACACTAGTTGAAAAGCTTTCCTAACATGTCAAAATGTTCCTCTTTTGCTACTGAAGGTTGTGGCGTGCGCATTGTGAATCTAAGGGGGGCCGGCAAAGCCGGACATTTTTGATCGATGCTTTTCATTCATAAATGTCTTTGTTGACATAAAATATGTTAGCCTTCTCTACCTTTGTTGATTGGTCGCAGCGCCAGCGACACGGTAATGTTATCTATACAGTATTGTAACTCGGCCCTGTCCTTGAAATAACTACCTACCAAAACAAAACAAAAGCACGCGATAGGGCTGCCCACCTGCAGTATTTTAATTTCATCTAGGTTCCTACCTATTTGAATTTCTTTCTAGTTTTGTGATTATATATTTTAATAAATAGGTATAAAATAAATGATAATAAAACCGGCCAAGTGCGAGTCCGACTCGCGCACGAAGGGTTTCGTACCATTATCTATAAAATCAGCAAAAAAACACGTTTGTTGTATCGAAGCCCCCCTTTAATATTTGTTTTATTTACGTTTTATTATTTATTTCTAAGCTGAATATAAAACTAAAGTATCTTATTTAAATAAAAAATTCTCAAGTTGCACGCTTACTGCTTACAACATTTTTTACCTATTGAAAAGAAAAATCAATAACTTATCATTCGTAATGACAATTCTGTCAAACAAAAAAAAACATTCAAATTATATAAAAAATAGTTTCATACAAAAAAGTTCGTTCGTCACTGCGCTGCGGCGCGCGGCGCATCCCCGACTGGTTGTACCTACCACGATCCCGCCCTCACCTGAGGTGACAGTTATGACTCGTGTTCCGGCCGTTTGTATGAAGACAGAATACTGTATAGATAACATTACCGTGCCAGCGAGCAGGCGAGCCGCGCGGGCGGGACGGCGGCCTAGACGGCGGATAGGTCAGGAGTAGGGAAACAGTACCTACAGTAAGTTCATCACAATTAGCGTGATCACATCTCTGGTGGGAGTGAAGTGGTGTCATGGGAGCGATCACGTGGCCTCGGTGCGGCGCGACTCGTTGTTGCAATTAGTGCGGAGGTGTCGGCCTGGCTACGGGACCTCATTAAGGAGTTGGGACACGCATGCGTAATTAGCGGGAGCAGGCGCATCTCGGCGCGCGGCATCGCTCTGTCTGCCTCTCTCAGCTCCTCGCACATCTCTCTGATTACATTTCAGCCTTATAAATATTTGTGTTCACATCGCAACAAGTCGTCATACAAGCGAGAGCCTAATAAAACTTGTTCATCAGAAAATAAAGCAGTTGTAAATAAGGAAAACTTGAACTTTGTGTAGTATACATATAGAACTGCGCCACGAGTTTGAGGGTCGTGTGCGAGCGCGGGCAGGGACGATCCTTCATCAGCCGACTCGACACCGACAACACTTTGTGTAGTATACATATAGAACTGCGCCACGAGTTTGTGGGTCGTGTGCGAGCGCGGGCAGGGACGATCCTTCATCAGCCGACTCGACACCGACAACACTTTGTGTAGTATACATATAGAACTGCGCCACGAGTTTGTGGGTCGTGTGCGAGCGCGGGCAGGGACGATCCTTCATCAGCCGACTCGACACCGACAACACTTTGTGTAGTATACATATAGAACTGCGGCACGAGTTTGAGGGTCGTGTGCGAGCGCGGGCAGGGACGATCCTTCATCAGCCGACTCGACACCGACAACACTTTGTGTAGTATACATATAGAACTGCGGCACGAGTTTGAGGGTCGTGTGCGAGCGCGGGCAGGGACGATCCTTCATCAGCCGACTCGACACCGACAACACTTTGTGTAGTATACATATAGAACTGCGGCACGAGTTTGAGGGTCGTGTGCGAGCGCGGGCAGGGACGATCCTTCATCAGCCGACTCGACACCGACAACACTTTGTGTAGTATACATATAGAACTGCGCCACGAGTTTGTGGGTCGTGTGCGAGCGCGGGCAGGGACGATCCTTCATCAGCCGACTCGACACCAACAACACTTTGTGTAGTATACATATAGAACTGCGCCACGAGTTTGAGGGTCGTGTGCGAGCGCGGGCAGGGACGATCCTTCATCAGCCGACTCGACACCGACAACACTTTGTGTAGTATACATATAAAACTGCGGCACGAGTTTGAGGGTCGTGTGCGAGCGCGGGCAGGGACGATCCTTCATCAGCCGACTCGACACCGACAACACTTTGTGTAGTATACATATAGAACTGCGGCACGAGTTTGAGGGTCGTGTGCGAGCGCGGGCAGGGACGATCCTTCATCAGCCGACTCGACACCGACAACACTTTGTGTAGTAGGTATACATATAAAACTGCGGCACGAGTTTGAGGGTCGTGTGCGAGCGCGGGCAGGGACGATCCTTCATCAGCCGACTCGACACCGACAACACTTTGTGTAGTATACATATAGAACTGCGGCACGAGTTTGAGGGTCGTGTGCGAGCGCGGGCAGGGACGATCCTTCATCAGCCGACTCGACACCGACAACACTTTGTGTAGTATACATATAGAACTGCGGCACGAGTTTGTGGGTCGTGTGCGAGCGCGGGCAGGGACGATCCTTCATCAGCCGACTCGACACCGACAACACTTTGTGTAGTATACATATAGAACTGCGCCACGAGTTTGTGGGTCGTGTGCGAGCGCGGGCAGGGACGATCCTTCATCAGCCGACTCGACACCGACAACACTTTGTGTAGTATACATATAGAACTGCGGCACGAGTTTGAGGGTCGTGTGCGAGCGCGGGCAGGGACGATCCTTCATCAGCCGACTCGACACCGACAACACTTTGTGTAGTATACATATAGAACTGCGCCACGAGTTTGAGGGTCGTGTGCGAGCGCGGGCAGGGACGATCCTTCATCAGCCGACTCGACACCGACAACACTTTGTGTAGTATACATATAGAACTGCGCCACGAGTTTGTGGGTCGTGTGCGAGCGCGGGCAGGGACGATCCTTCATCAGCCGACTCGACACCGACAACACTTTGTGTAGTATACATATAGAACTGCGCCACGAGTTTGTGGGTCGTGTGCGAGCGCGGGCAGGGACGATCCTTCATCAGCCGACTCGACACCGACAACACTTTGTGTAGTATACATATAGAACTGCGGCACGAGTTTGAGGGTCGTGTGCGAGCGCGGGCAGGGACGATCCTTCATCAGCCGACTCGACACCGACAACACTTTGTGTAGTATACATATAGAACTGCGGCACGAGTTTGAGGGTCGTGTGCGAGCGCGGGCAGGGACGATCCTTCATCAGCCGACTCGACACCGACAACACTTTGTGTAGTATACATATAGAACTGCGCCACGAGTTTGTGGGTCGTGTGCGAGCGCGGGCAGGGACGATCCTTCATCAGCCGACTCGACACCAACAACACTTTGTGTAGTATACATATAGAACTGCGCCACGAGTTTGAGGGTCGTGTGCGAGCGCGGGCAGGGACGATCCTTCATCAGCCGACTCGACACCGACAACACTTTGTGTAGTATACATATAAAACTGCGGCACGAGTTTGAGGGTCGTGTGCGAGCGCGGGCAGGGACGATCCTTCATCAGCCGACTCGACACCGACAACACTTTGTGTAGTATACATATAGAACTGCGGCACGAGTTTGAGGGTCGTGTGCGAGCGCGGGCAGGGACGATCCTTCATCAGCCGACTCGACACCGACAACACTTTGTGTAGTAGGTATACATATAAAACTGCGGCACGAGTTTGAGGGTCGTGTGCGAGCGCGGGCAGGGACGATCCTTCATCAGCCGACTCGACACCGACAACACTTTGTGTAGTATACATATAGAACTGCGGCACGAGTTTGAGGGTCGTGTGCGAGCGCGGGCAGGGACGATCCTTCATCAGCCGACTCGACACCGACAACACTTTGTGTAGTATACATATAGAACTGCGGCACGAGTTTGAGGGTCGTGTGCGAGCGCGGGCAGGGACGATCCTTCATCAGCCGACTCGACACCGACAACACTTTGTGTAGTATACATATAGAACTGCGGCACGAGTTTGAGGGTCGTGTGCGAGCGCGGGCAGGGACGATCCTTCATCAGCCGACTCGACACCGACAACACTTTGTGTAGTATACATATAGAACTGCGCCACGAGTTTGAGGGTCGTGTGCGAGCGCGGGCAGGGACGATTTTTTGACGCATTACCATCTCGAAAGTGTATGGCTCAAGTAAGGTTCAACTATGTTCCATTACTTCAGTTATAGTCGTAAGTAGATACACCAAACTTTTAATTTTCTGATAGTTCGATACCTTATCATTATTTCATCTGTAACACGGTAGGTACAGTTTTTGAGTGAGCGCGGGTAGAACGTACAGTATCTTCCTTTCTTACTTTTATCGAAGGTGAAAAAACGTATGTTATTTATTACTCGAGATAGAGTCTGCCTCCTTTCATTTCGCTGTTTAATTGTTTGTCAAAAGTTAACATAACAAATAGATGGTGCGGTGTGGAGAGGCGGGGCGGGCGGACGGAGCGGTGCAGCGACCGCGGCGCACGGCCCTGACCGTCATCCCTATAAATACGCGCCGCCGCCCGCGCGTTACTAACGAGGAACTGACCACCACACCACACGCCGCCGCTGCGCGTACGCCTAGTGCCTCATCTCTATAAATACGCGCCTCCATCCGCGCATCACTACGGGGAGCTGACCACCACACCACACGGCGCCGCTGCGCGTACGCCTAGTGCCTCATCTCTATAAATACGCGCCTCCATCCGCGCATCACTACGGGGAGCTGACCACCACACCACACGGCGCCGCTGCGCGTACGCCTAGTGCCTCATCTCTATAAATACGCGCCTCCATCCGCGCATCACTACGGGGAGCTGACCACCACACCACACGGCGCCGCTGCGCGTACGCCTAGTGCCTCATCTCTATAAATACGCGCCTCCATCCGCGCATCACTACGGGGAACTGACCACCACACCACACGGCGCCGCTGCGCGTACGCCTAGTGCCTCATCTCTATAAATACGCGCCTCCATCCGCGCATCACTACGGGGAGCTGACCACCACACCACACGGCGCCGCTGCGCGTACGCCTAGTGCCTCATCTCTATAAATACGCGCCTCCATCCGCGCACCACTACGGGGAGCTGACCACCACACCACACGGCGCCGCTGCGCGTACGCCTAGTGCCTCATCTCTATAAATACGCGCCTCCATCCGCGCATCACTACGGGGAGCTGACCACCACACCACACGGCGCCGCTGCGCGTACGCCTAGTGCCTCATCTCTATAAATACGCGCCTCCATCCGCGCATCACTACGGGGAGCTGACCACCACACCACACGGCGCCGCTGCGCGTACGCCTAGTGCCTCATCTCTATAAATACGCGCCTCCATCCGCGCATCACTACGGGGAGCTGACCACCACACCACACGGCGCCGCTGCGCGTACGCCTAGTGCCTCATCTCTATAAATACGCGCCTCCATCCGCGCATCACTACGGGGAGCTGACCACCACACCACACGGCGCCGCTGCGCGTACGCCTAGTGCCTCATCTCTATAAATACGCGCCTCCATCCGCGCATCACTACGGGGAACTGACCACCACACCACACGGCGCCGCTGCGCGTACGCCTAGTGCCTCATCTCTATAAATACGCGCCTCCATCCGCGCATCACTACGGGGAGCTGACCACCACACCACACGGTGCCGCTGCGCGTACGCCTAGTGCCTCATCTCTATAAATACGCGCCTCCATCCGCGCATCACTACGGGGAGCTGACCACCACACCACACGGCGCCGCTGCGCGTACGCCTAGTGCCTCATCTCTATAAATACGCGCCTCCATCCGCGCATCACTACGGGGAACTGACCACCACACCACACGGCGCCGCTGCGCGTACGCCTAGTGCCTCATCTCTATAAATACGCGCCTCCATCCGCGCACCACTACGGGGAGCTGACCACCACACCACACGGCGCCGCTGCGCGTACGCCTAGTGCCTCATCTCTATAAATACGCGCCTCCATCCGCGCATCACTACGGGGAACTGACCACCACACCACACGGCGCCGCTGCGCGTACGCCTAGTGCCTCATCTCTATAAATACGCGCCTCCATCCGCGCATCACTACGGGGAGCTGACCACCACACCACACGGCGCCGCTGCGCGTACGCCTAGTGCCTCATCTCTATAAATACGCGCCTCCATCCGCGCATCACTACGGGGAACTGACCACCACACCACACGGCGCCGCTGCGCGTACGCCTAGTGCCTCATCTCTATAAATACGCGCCTCCATCCGCGCATCACTACGGGGAACTGACCACCACACCACACGCCGCCGCTGCGCGTACGCCTAGTGCCTCATCTCTATAAATACGCGCCTCCATCCGCGCATCACTACGGGGAGCTGACCACCACACCACACGGCGCCGCTGCGCGTACGCCTAGTGCCTCATCTCTATAAATACGCGCCTCCATCCGCGCATCACTACGGGGAACTGACCACCACACCACACGCCGCCGCTGCGCGTACGCCTAGTGCCTCATCTCTATAAATACGCGCCTCCATCCGCGCATCACTACGGGGAGCTGACCACCACACCACACGGCGCCGCTGCGCGTACGCCTAGTGCCTCATCTCTATAAATACGCGCCTCCATCCGCGCATCACTACGGGGAACTGACCACCACACCACACGCCGCCGCTACGCGTACGCCTAGTGCCTCATCTCTATAAATACGCGCCTCCATCCGCGCATCACTACGGGGAACTGACCACCACACCACACGGCGCCGCTGCGCGTACGCCTAGTGCCTCATCTCTATAAATACGCGCCTCCATCCGCGCATCACTACGGGGAACTGACCACCACACCACACGGCGCCGCTGCGCGTTAATACCTTTACATACTTATCCATATTGAACAACTCACTGGCGCATTGCGCAGCGGCCGAACGTATTCATTTGTTCAAGTGTTTTGTTTTGCAAACCTAATACAATGTGAGAGATCTTACAAAATTCACTTATTCAGGTATTAGGAGCCCTGTTAGGGCGCATGCAAGTTGAGAGGTAGCTTAGCTTATCATATCACTTGCAACGCAGGAGGCGTTGCAGGCGGACCTGATTAGCTGAGTAGCGGGGTGGAGGCGTTGCAGGCGGACCTGATTAGCTGAGTAGCGGGGTGGAGGCGTTGCAGGCGGACCTGATTAGCTGAGTAGCGGGGTGGAGGCGTTGCAGGCGGACCTGATTAGCTGAGTAGCGGGGTGGAGGCGTTGCAGGCGGATCTGATTAGCTGAGTAGCGGGGTCGATCCCCGCCACGAGTCAAATGTTTTAATATTTGTTCAGTTCCGCGAAAGTGCTAATTCTCTCATTAAATACCAGAACGAATCTGATAAAATAGCTCCTACAAACTAGTTCAGTTCCATCACCTCTGCTGCAATTCGTCGCGCGCCGTCGCGTCGGTCGGGAATGGCTGCGACGCGAATGTCGGCAAAAACTGATAGTGACTTTTCGACTTTACTTAGCAACGAAACCACTAGGTTTATCGATCGACGCGCGAAGTGCACCCTACTACGAAGGGAAGGGTCGCACGGCGAGGCGCTGAACCACCAAATGTCAGTATCGCGCCGCACTACCCTTCGCACCCCGGCCAGGCTCTAGGAGTAGGAACCCTGGCCTGTGTGTACTGTAGTCTCCGCGCCGCGTTGCGCCGAAGGGGGGCAAACCTGAACTCTAGGAGTAGGAACCCTGGCCTGTGTGTACTGTAGTCTCCGCGCCGCGTTGCGCCGAAGGGGGGCAAACCTGAACTCTAGGAGTAGGAACCCTGGCCTGTGTGTACTGTAGTCTCCGCGCCGCGTTGCGCCGAAGGGGGCAAACCTGAACTCTAGGAGTAGGAACCCTGGCCTGTGTGTACTGTAGTCTCCGCGCCGCGTTGCGCCGAAGGGGGGCAAACCTGAACTCTAGGAGTAGGAACCCTGGCCTGTGTGTACTGTAGTCTCCGCGCCGCGTTGCGCCGAAGGGGGGCAAACCTGAACTCTAGGAGTAGGAACCCTGGCCTGTGTGTACTGTAGTCTCCGCGCCGCGTTGCGCCGAAGGGGGGCAAACCTGAACTCTAGGAGTAGGAACCCTGGCCTGTGTGTACTGTAGTCTCCGCGCCGCGTTGCGCCGAAGGGGGGCAAACCTGAACTCTAGGAGTAGGAACCCTGGCCTGTGTGTACTGTAGTCTCCGCGCCGCGTTGCGCCGAAGGGGGCAAACCTGAACTCTAGGAGTAGGAACCCTGGCCTGTGTGTACTGTAGTCTCCGCGCCGCGTTGCGCCGAAGGGGGGCAAACCTGAACTCTAGGAGTAGGAACCCTGGCCTGTGTGTACTGTAGTCTCCGCGCCGCGTTGCGCCGAAGGGGGGCAAACCTGAACTCTAGGAGTAGGAACCCTGGCCTGTGTGTACTGTAGTCTCCGCGCCGCGTTGCGCCGAAGGGGGGCAAACCTGAACTCTAGGAGTAGGAACCCTGGCCTGTGTGTACTGTAGTCTCCGCGCCGCGTTGCGCCGAAGGGGGGCAAACCTGAACTCTAGGAGTAGGAACCCTGGCCTGTGTGTACTGTAGTCTCCGCGCCGCGTTGCGCCGAAGGGGGCAAACCTGAACTCTAGGAGTAGGAACCCTGGCCTGTGTGTACTGTAGTCTCCGCGCCGCGTTGCGCCGAAGGGGGGCAAACCTGAACTCTAGGAGTGGGAACCCTGGCCTGTGTGTACTGTAGTCTCCGCGCCGCGTTGCGCCGAAGGGGGGCAAACCTGAACTACTAGTCTCTGCCCGCGGTTTCGCACGCGTTGTGTCTAGGGAAACGTTTAAACGTCATTTCTATCCTATGGGAACTGTTTTCGCAGATAAAAACTTGAATAGCCTGCGTTTGATTCTAGGCTTAGAGCTACATCTATGCAAAATTTCAGCTCGATCGGTTGAGTCGTTATTGCGAACATCCAACTAAACATTTTTTTGATAGAAAACCAACACCCTGAGGGAAGGTGTTTTTGACCGCAGTTAAGATTCAGCAAACTGGAATGTGTATAACCAACTAACCAATTACGCAGTCTAGTTCTGGTGGCAAAGCAAGCACCCACGGGTAGTATCATACTAGTGGTGGCATGCGTGATCAGATCAGAGTGTCAGTCCCGTCTGCATCACTGTGAGACTATTGGTGTATTGTACGAGGTGTCCTGTGTTGTCGGCAGGAGGCGGAGCTGAGCTCGTGGACAGCGTTCCTGCAGCGCGCGGTGGACGCCTCCTACAACACGGAGATCGTCATCGACAACCTGCACAACATGATCGGTAAGCGAATGCCGCCTCCAATCGCTAGCGCCGCTCTGGCATCTCTACCTTACGAGGTGTCGTCTAACAACACTGGCCTTCGAGCCAGTTTAGGCAGAATGGTAGTTATGTCTTTCTATTCGATCACTCTTGTATGTCTGCGGCTGCGGGCTACCGACATGGTATTAACGAGCAGACGGCCCCTGAGCACGATGCACTCACCTCGAGTATGCTCTAGAAGCGCCATCTTGGATTTACGTTTTGACAGCAGTATCTGTTTCAGCTCCCTCAAAAACCATAAAAACGACACCCATGACTAAAAATTTCATAATTTATTGCAGCCGCCAATTATATTTACATTTTGAAAGCATTATCGACTATAAACATCCTCAAAACCGCCGCCATTCTGGATTTACAAATAAATTCACAAATTCATTATAATCGATCACACGGACTCATTATTCGATTACAAGTTTAAAATACGACAGCTCCGGTTTTGATGAAGCCGAGTTCACACAGCCGTATGCAACGCAATATGATCGGGGCATTTTTCAATAAATAAAATTACACATGACCGCTCCTCTAGTCGCGTCTAGACGAGCGGTCATGTGTAATTTTATTTTTAACCGCTACTGAGAGCACCGCGAAAACCCCTTAGAGGTCTCGTAGATGCGCATGTTTGTGTGAGTGTGCCGTTTCGAGCGCTTGTAGGTAGTTTCCATACTGTCCATATGTGTACTGTGGTTATGTCGACTCGCGTCGTCTTGTGGTGCCCGCGGCACGCAGCACGCAGCACGCCTCTGCCTCACCATACCTGCCTGCCTACTGCACACACAACGTGCTCTCAGTAAGTATAATGCTTAGCGTGAAACTAGGGAGAAAAGTGAATTCACTGTGAATCAGAGAATTAATACTTTCCTACTGTATTATGTATTATCTGAGTTTGTTACCTCTTCATCCTAAAACAGCCGGACAGATGAAATCCAAACGTTTTTATTTCGTGCATAAAGTACGATTATTGTAGTACATACAGAAATCTAAAAATAATAATTAATAAATTAAAAGTTGAGGGTACCAAGATAAAAGCACTTTTGAATGAAATGCTTGAGTCGTGTTGTTCGAGCGCGGGACGTCGGCGGCGTGTGCTCCGAGTTACAAACTGAAAGCGTTCAATGAACTACAACCGGTTAGGGGCGGGACCTTATTATTTTATTTTTATTTATATTTAACTGGGGTCCCCCATAGATTTAAATCGTTAGATGCGCCCTGGGACCAAAAAACTGTGGCATTGTCTTTGAATGTGTGCGTTAACAAAATGCCTACGCACGCACACTACTATACCGAGTAGTTCAAATTTAGTGTTTTTGTCATTAAATCTAATTGTTATTATTATCATTGTTTGTGCAATGTAATTGCACAAACAAACTTCTGTGAAAAAATAAATGACCTATCTGCCCTGAAATCGAAAATGTCTGAATGTGTGAGTAAATGATTTGCGTGCGTACGAGGCACGCACACTACCTACTGAGTAGTTCAAAATAGTTTTATTGCCAATAAACCTAATTATTATTATAACCATTTATTGTGCAATCAAATTGCACACACTTTCTATATTTATAACCTCATAACCCTCCCCTGTCGGTAGTCGGGTAAAAATAAAGGTTCTATTGTGCCCTGAAATCGAAAATATGCCAATACGTTAAAAAGTGTGCAATCTTACACAGACTGCACTCTTTTGTACGGTCTGCAAATTCATCAGATTACAAAATAGTTACCTATACACCAGCCAAACTCGATGTAGAATGTTTATAAAGAAACCAGGACGCAAATGAACTAAAACTCATTTGCTTGGCGTCAATTTCAACTATTAAATTTTAATTTTTACAATTGTAGGTAAGCAAAATTTATTAAAGAAATAAACACAAATCGACATGTTATGTAAATAAATAAATAAGTACATATGCTGGGGACGGACATACATAGGCTACTTAAAAAGCGCGTGCGAACCCGGGGGCAGCAGCTAGTTAGCTATATAAAAAGACGCGAAAATAGGGTGGAGTTTAGGTTAGGTAAGGGTGGATTATTTACAAACATTCTATACCGAGTTTGACCGGTATAGACTGCAAACGTAGAGACGCGGTAAGGTCGGTAAAACAATGATTTACAAAGAATGTTTTTTTTTCATGAAAAAAAATTACGTGATATTTGCCGAGATAAACCCCCCATCCACGTGAGATTTGATTTGTAATGAATTAGACATTAATAGTAGTATGTGGCTTGTTCCAGCGGAGCAGCGGCGCTGCGTGCGCGAGCTGTCCTCCAGCAGCGTGCTCGTGGCCATGTGCGGAGCGGAGGCGGAGGCGGAGGTGGAGGCGCAGGCGCACGCGGAGGCGTCGCCGGAGCCGCGCGCGCCCTCCGCCGCCGCCTGCAGCACGCCCATCGCGCGCGACTAGCCCTCCGCCGCCGGCCGCTACACCGCACTGTGTGCCGAACTATCCGCCGACTCTCCTCACACTTATTAACGCGGAACCTTTTTTATTAGCCCGAAGTAAATGCGCACGCAATATCGTACTGGCACAGGGAGACGGGATGACGGTGGGAGTCGAACCGACTAAAACCTTCAGGTTGTTTCTGCCTCCGCGGCTTTCGACGGGAACGTGGAGGCGCCTTCGCTCTCGTCCACGAACCCGCCGCGGCTGCCCCTCATGCGGGTGTGGACGCGCCAGAAGCACCCGACGCGCCGCGCCCGCCTCGGGGACCCACGGAAGCGGAACCCGCTTCTGCCTACCAGCTGATGCAAGTTGCTGAGGCAGCTCCGGCTAAACTACAACAGAACCTTTTCGATCGCTAACAAGTAGCAACGTAGTTTTACCTGGAACATTAATTTAGTGCGCTTGTGTTGTGATGAGTTATAGTAGGGTCCGATTTGCCTGATTATAACTTGATGTTCTGTTTTAAAAGCAAATAGTATGCGGTATCCGCCTTGGGAGCTTGGGTGTCGGTGTAGCGCGCCTCGCCGCGCGCGCAACCTTGCGTCATTCACGATGCTGTCGATGCTCCAGCGGCACTCGGCCACTAGACATAACTAGCTGCGCAGGAGTGTCCGCCCGCCGACATTATACTCTTGGATGGAACTGTAATGGACAGTGCGGTCAGATGTAGAGTTGATGTGGCGCCTGCCTTAGAATGTGCGCCGAGCGCCGCCTTACGCCTTGTGTTCATTAGCGCGGGACCGCGGTCTTGCCTCTAAGGGACCGGTCCCTATGTTGTTAGATATGTTTATAAGTTGGACAGCAGAGGTCGTGTCTCGCGCCGAGTCCGCCGCCGGCCCGCCCGCTTGCTGGCTCACTGCGCACTGCACTAGTACACCTCTCCAGATGCAATGTGTACGCGGTAGTGAGTTGTGTTCGGCAACAGGGGCGCGGGTCGCGCGGGCACGGTCCGTGCTGCGCTTGCCTTCGATGTACACTTTACTAGTTTTGGATCTTTTACAATTATTGTCATTAGCAACTAATATTAAAGTATAGTGAAACTATCTCGATTGTCGCGCGATCTGATTGTGCGTGGCCGGAAGCCTAGGGGGCCCCCTTGCACAGCCTCCGGCCAGAGATGTCGGGGGCGGTTCGTCTCCGGTTTATATTTATAGATAAATTTAATTATTATATCATTCGTTAGGAATTTATAATTATTTTAGTGTTACAAGTTAGATATATATAGGACAGTATTATATCACAATATATGCATTTATGAAACATATGAGATATGTATGTAACTGTTACTATGTAGTGTAGTGTTGTACTTCGTGGTATGTAAAGTATACTCGAGCGTTGCCAAATTTACCTTAGTGCGCAGCGGCGCCTCGGATCTCGTCTACCTCTTTTTATACAATGTTATGTATTCTTGTATAGATCTATCAAATGTAATATTTGTAGAAGACGGTTGTAGTTGGGCGTGCGCCGGCGCTGGTCGGGTCGGAGAGAGAGCAGGCGAGGCCCGATGTCGCGTTCGTCGGGTCGACTCGTCGAGTACCTTATGTAACTGTCGGGTTCAAGTTGATGTCGGGCGCATGCTTCACTAAACCAATATTTAATAACGCTCGTAAGTTTTGCATTAAATCGTATTTTCTGAATCGTTGAACGCTTATGAAATGTTTGTGAATGCTTTTGGTAACGATGTGTGAACATTAACGATCTAGTATTTAAATAATTGCAATGTGATATACCAACGAAGCATATAAATGTTGTTACGATGTACATATTCAACGAGACCTTGCGAGGTACGCCTGTCGACGTCGCGTCTTTTGATGCGCCGGAATATATACTTGCAGTACTTGACAAGCTGTCTCGGTGTGTTTATATTCAAGATAGTGTTTATTGAGAGAAATGATTGTACCTATAGCAGCTAGGGTCCCAACCTCGGTCTGTTCAAACCTCAAGTGTTCACTGTACGTGACATCTGCCCGGCCGCGCCGTGCGTCGGCGCCGAGGTCGGCGCGCGCAGGGCTACACACGCAGAGTTCTGTGTATCAGCCGGTCCAGTAGAGGTTCCGGGCGCGTCGTCCGCACTCGGCCTCGGCCACGGCGGCGTTGTTATTGTATTGTCGTTGGGTGGATGTGACCGGTCGCTTAGATATAGTACCTAGTTACGGAGTAGTCGGGAGTATCACTGCCCAATGCCGGGGACCGGCGATGGCGGCCTGGGGCGTGGACGCAGCGGGAGCGGCCTGGAGCGTGGACTCAGCGGGAGCGCTGCTGTCTCTACACTCTCGGAAGCTGCTTCATTATCCTTCCACATTCCAGAGACGACTTTTTTGTAACAATAGCTTACGTTTCAATTAAAATTAAAAAGTATTTTATAAAATGTTTTATTCAGATTAGCCCTAGTATTATGATATGGATAGGTATAACTATAATGTTAGTCTAGATACTACCGCTAAACCTAGCGGAATATACCTAATCATAGTCAGACTCATAGCGGCAAGCTGCGCGACCCGCGCGGGCGCTGCGACCTGCGTCGCAGGCGCGGGCGCTGCGACCTGCGCCTGCGCCTGCGCCGGCGCACACAGCGCTCATTCCTTTATTATATATTCCTTACTTTTATTTAAATTAGCTTATTTAATAACATTTTACAGTCAAATAAATGGTATTCCTTAGAAATGTGGTCTTTCGAGCCGGATATTAAATGCGCATTCTAATGGAATAGTTCTCTCGCTGCTCCGACCCAGACTGGCGCCGGCGCCGCCACCTAGGTATTTCATCTTATTATTTCTTTGAACAAAGGGAATTTCAAAATCAAATATATAACTTTATTTCTTTAGGCTTACAAAATATGCACTAAGACAAGTCAAATTTTATACCTACATCAAAATTTCAATGGGCTGTTTTGATACCTATTATAACCTTTTTATCATCATCAGTCTATATTAGTCCACTGCTGGACCTAGGCCTCCCCTAATGAGCGACATAGCGCCCTGTTTTTAGCTTGCCGCATCCAGCATCTGCCAGCAGTCTTTCGCAAATCGTCATGCTACCTGGTTGGAGGGCGTCCTACACTACGTTTGCCGAGTCGCGGTCTCCACTCAAGAACACGTTTACCCCAGCGGTTGTCGGTTCTTCTCGCGATATGGCCAGCCCACTGCCACTTCAGCTTGCTAATCCTTTGAGCTATGTCGACAACCTTGGTTCTCTGTCGGATGTATTCGTTGGGAATCCTATCCTTCAGAGAAACTCCGAGCATAGCTCTCTCCATAGCTCGCTGGGCGACATTAAATTGGTGGACAAGCCCTACCGTGAGTGTCCACGTCTCAGCTCCGTAAGTCGTAACGGGTAGGACGCACTGATTGCAAACTTTCGTTTTCAAGCAATGCTCAAGCTTTTTATAATGCCTTTGTTTTATTTAGTATAGTTTAGGCAGAGATAGGAAGCTGCACTTGGTGCCCATCAAACTCTTATTTCGCATCTCTGCCTAGATTATACTAAATAAAACTCTTAGAGGCATTCAAAAAAGAGGTATCACAAAATACCCAACGATTTTTTTTTAATTTTCTTTGTTCAAAGTAACGAATATAAAATAGGTGGAGGTGCTATTTGGGTCGGGGTAGCGCCTTAATAGGATACGATAGAGGAAAATAGTGTAGGTACCGTGGAATAGCACCGTTCACACAACACTGGTACAGGTAGGCACAGAACGACCTCACTCATCTAATAAATATAATATCTATCGACCTACATCAACGTAGGGACGTCTCTAGTGTTCGCTGCCGGGAGGCATCGGCTCTTACAGAACTGGCTGAGCGCAACGTGCCTCGAGTATTTATTAGTTCGCGTCGGTTGTGAACCGCGACCTAACCGCGGTCGCGGTCCAGCACGACGCACCCGACCCTGTCGTGCCACTAACTCTACAATGTATTTACACAATTAAAATAATACGGCACCATGGATATATGTCCCTTTACGTATCTCAGTACTAATACCACCGCTGTTGCGGCCGCCCCCAGCCAACCAACCGCGTTTAGGAGCGTGCGCCGGCGCCCGCGCAGTCAAGCGAGCGGCGCGGGCGGCGGGGGCTGTGTGCGCGGCGCGCGGGGCGGAGACAGCACGTTGTGGGGCACGCACACCGTGCGCACACCCAGCTGTGGACAAACAACACGCTCAGTCTTGCGCTCGCCACATGAGGTAGGTACCTGTCTTGTGCGTGTGCACTGACCTGCACGGCGACGTGTCCGGGGCGGGCGGCACCGACTACAAGCACAGGGTCGCCGGGGCGCAGGTGCGCGGCTCCGCCCTCCTCGGCCCAGGCGGCGCACACGAGCCGCTGCTGCGGGTAGCCCAGCTTGATGCCGCCCGCCACCGTGTAGGCGCGCGGCGGCGGCAGCGGCGGCGGCCGCTCCAGGTCCAGCCCGAATAGCGAGCACGTGCGCTTCACCACGCCCGCGTCGCAGGCCGCCAGCTCCCCACTCTCCGGCGGCGGCGTGCCGGCGATGGGCTGCGGCCGCGGCCTTGGCGGGGCGGCGCCGGCGGTGCGGCGCGCGGCGCGGTGTCGCCGCCAGGCGCGCTGCACAGTCGCGGCGGCAGCGTGGCGGCGCGCGCGGCGCATGCGCTCCAGCACCTGGCGCATGCCCTCGCTTAGGAACACGTGCCGCTTGCCGAGCGCCCAGGCCACGACGGCGGGCGAGGCGGGCGCGGGCGGCGGGGCGCTGGCCTGCACGCCGCGCAGCACACCGGCGCACGCCGCGCCGCCCTCCTCGCCCGCTGCCGCCGCGCCGCGGGTCCACAGCGCGCGGTACCGCGTGCCGAACGCGCGGAACCGCATGCGATGCGGGTACCCGCTGGCCATCAGCTGCGTCGTCTCCAGGATCTGCAGCGCGCGGACCTGTAACGAGCAGCGGGCGATGAGTAAAGGTCGAGCCACGCGCGCGTGCGAGGCGGCGGTAGGTAGGTACACTATGTACTCCAAGCAGGTTGTAGGAATCACGGCTAGCTCTTCCCGGGATGTTGATGTAAAAGTCGAGTTAGGTACAACAACTACCTACAACTACACACAAATTACAACCTACAAAAGTTGTATTGTATAAAACTACGACTATTTACGCTATTTATGAGTGCGGTTGGTATGGTGGCTGCTGATGCACTGACCTCCGTAGGCGCTCGGTCCGCGCTCGCGGCACGAGTAACCTACTTAGGTCAAACTGCTAATAATGCTTACATGCCTACGTGATCGATGTATCGAACACAGGTACAGTGCGCGTCAGAATTAAGTATCCCCCCTTGTCTACAAAATATTTTCTAACTTCTATTCGCTTGTGACTAATTTTCAATGCAAAAACTTATCAAGCCGCTAAGGATCGAACCACCCACCCTTTATATGGAGACTCAAATTCTCGGCATTAGATCAACTGAGCTATTTAGCCGTTGGAACAATGCGTCCAATTTTGTCTATCGGTCTAATTAGTCCCCATTTTTAATGCCAAGTCTTACATTTTTTTTATGGATGCGGGTAGGGTTTGACTTTGTCGTTTGTAGCGAACAAAGTAATTGTCACTCGTCTTATTTCGTGTGGTTTGCTTTGTGCATATTTTGCGAGAGATCGAAATATTGTTACCAATGTTCTTCGTTGTAAACAAATTATTTTTGAATAAATTATCACAATCTATTATAAAAACCTTTCACTGTTTAGGTACAGATATTATTGGTTATTATGGTTTATCAAAACAATTATTTCGTTATAATATCATAGATTTATACGTAGTAGTTATTGTATAATATTGTAGACATTTATATGTAGAATAAGTATTCTTTTTTGTATTTTTTTTTTTTCATTAACTTGCAATTAAGCCCATAAAGAATAATATCAATTAAAAATCTTGCATATTGCAAAGAAAATAGATAACAATTGATAAAAAAAACGAAACCCCGCTCACGAGATTTGAACTTCGTCTTGCATTAATTTGCCGGTTACTACCGCAAGGCCAAGTTGAGACTTAGAGAATTCATCGAATTTTAAGTAAGGTTACCAAATGAAAATGAAACAATTTATACAAAAATTACATTTTAATGATACAGAACATAAAATTTTTGTTGGAAACGTCAAAAATATGAAAAGAAAATGGAAAATTATAAAAAAACATGTAGTTTGGATCACCCAATCTCCAACGATCGCTGACAGGATTTGAACCCACATACATTGAGATAGGGGGATACTTAATTGTGACGCGCACTGTACCTGCTTGGCGACGGCCTGGCGCTCGAACAGCATGGGCGTCTCGGAGCAGTTGGCGCGCAGGCACCGCACAAAGTGGGGCCGCGCGTGCACCAGCGTGCGCAGCAGGTTGTCGAGCCGCGTGTGGAAGTCCTGCGTGAAGGTCGAGTCGGGCGCCGCTGTCGGGGAGGCGCGGAAGTACCCGGCTGGAACACACGACACCCAGTCTGTCAGGTACACTCGCGCGGATATCACGGCTGAACCGCCCGACAGATACATGAGAATGGATACCGACTGTCTGGGCCCTGGTTGGCGGCGCGCGCCTTGAGCTCGGCGCCGAACAGGTGCGTGGCGAAGCCGAACTCGCAGGTGCGGCTGTCGAAGGCGGCCAGCAGTGCGGCGGGCACGGCGTCGCGGTTTGCCTCCAGAAACTCCGCCGCGTCGTAGGCTACTTCGCCCGCGTAGTGCCGCACCACGAAGCGGCGCGCGTGCGGCGGCCGCGCCTCCGCCAGCCGCGGGTGTCCCCTGCAACGAGAGAGAGGAGTGCGTACAGCGCGCGCCGGAGAGGGAGACGCTCGCGGCTCCACCGCGGTCGGTATACATTACTCACTTGTGCGCCTGCTTGATGCGCGCCACGTAGGACTCGGCATCCCCGTTCTGCGCGCACTCGAGGTCGAGCGCGTTGAGTAGCCCGCCGCGCAGCGAGGACACGAGGTCGATGCACGGTACGTTGTCCACGTAGTCGAGGTCGGGCGCACCGCGCACGCCCTCCTCGCGGCAGGACTCGGCCGAGGACTTGAACACGTGTGTGTTGTAGAAGTGCTGCATGGTCTCGGCGCAGAGGTTGGCGCAGAGCTGTTCGAGCCGCGAGGGCGCGCCGTCCTCGAACCCGAACATGTCGAGGATGCCGACGAACCCGTCCGTGGCGTGCCGCACAGCGTCGTTGAGCGCGGCCATGGAGCGCGCGCCGGCGCGGCCACGGCCGCCGCCCGACGCCGCCGACCTCCGGTCCTGGTTGTGCACAGACTCGTTGGAGTCAGAGGAGAGCGTGCCCAGCGTGGAGCCGAGCCGCTTGAGCGAGTTGGCGCGCCGCACGATGGTGGCTACGGTGCGGCAGTAGAGTGCCTTGGCGAGCGCGTCGCGCGCCTGCGCGGCCGCCGGCGGCGTGGCGGGCGCGCGCGCTCCCCGCGTCCCGCGCTCGCACAGCCCGCGCAGCAGCACGCCCGGAGGCATGCCCAGCAGCGCTGCACACGCACCCAGCTCGTTGTCGCCAGCATGTGCGGCGCAGGCGTCACCCTCGAACTGCACGTTGCCTAGGAGCAGCACGGCTGCCAGCACGCGCACCACGTCCATGAAGGGGATGCCGAGGGTGACGAGGCAGGTTTTCCATGCGTGGAAGCGCGCCGCATCCTCAGGATCCGGGCGGCGCGGCTGCGGCGAGGCCAGGTAGCGCAGGTCCTGTGCCGAGTAGCGCTCCAGGCGGAGGGCGGCGCGCTCGTCGGGCGCGAGGCCCGCGAGCATCTGGTAGAAGATGTGGTAGTTGCGCTCGGCGCGCGGCGGGCGCACGACGCGCGTCTGCTCGAGGAAGTAGCAGTGTATCTTGGTGCGGTAGAGCGCACCATCGGTGACCTGCACCTCGATGAAGTGGCCGATACGCGAGGAGGAGGAGTTGGCGGGCGTGGCGGCGGCGCCGAGCGCGCGCAGTACGGTGAACGCGGCCGCCAGGTGCTTGAAGGCGTCGGTCTCGGGCCCGCCGCCCGCCACGTCGAACAGCCGCCGCAGCACCACCATGGAGGCGTACGTCTTGCCGGCGCCCGAGGCCCCCGACAGGATGATGGCCTGCGGGTAGCCCGAGTCGCCCTGCGCGCGCACGGCCTCGCTGACCAGTCGCGCCAGCTCGGGCCGCTGCGCACGCGCCGCCGTCAGTGTGAGCGCGTTGCCCGTGTCCGTGTACGGGTTCACCGCCACCACAATCGCGCCAATCTGCGTCTGTAATACGACTGAATAAATAACCTTTACAAAACTGTAACAGGTCCAATTCTGTACATAGAAGATGGTGTTTTGAAAATAAAATTGGAGTGCACCCTGTTCGATACTGAAACCAAAACGCATTTGAATCTGTTCATCTGTTTCTTGGCCGCGCGTCGCGCCATGCGCCATGCGCCATGCGCCATGCGCCATGCGCCGTGCGCCCCGCTACTGGATGGATTCAAATGAAACTTGCCACGTTGAGTTGATATTACGAGGAAGAGCTTGGCTACTTTTAATTCGGAAATTCCGTCGGTTCCCTAGTATGTTCTTAGTTGTAATTCGTTAACGCATTCACTGCTTAGCTCGGCGGTGCGACCTGCAGGGGCGCGCCTCTACAAGGAGCGGAGCTCCGACCGGAGTCCGACTCGCACTTAACGTTTTATTTATATCGTCATCGATTTAAATAAAACGTCAAGTGCGAGTTGGACTCGCGCACGCGCACCGAGGGTTCCGTATAATTATAAGACCTTGTTTCTTGCCAAATATCATAATTCTAGGTCAACGGGAAGTAAAGTTAAATATAAGTTTTGGTCCAGGGCGAGGTTGAATTTTTTAGGGATTCGAGATCGGTTTCGAAACCCTTATTTATTTATTTATTTATTTAGGTGGAAAACAAACAGCTTATAATACTTAAATAATAGAAACAGTGGTGGTAGGTATAACTTAAGCTTGAGAGTTTTCACACAGAACGTAAATATGCTTAAACATAAAAAAAATACTACTTAATCTGATAAAGTTGATACACAAAATAAAATAAAATTGAAAGTCAATTTATAGTAGTTTGCCTGTTCGCTAACAAATAGTTATACGGAGAACATGTTGGTCTAGCTAGAGACTCATAAACATACATACATCCCTTTTATAAAAAATAATAATATTAAGATACTACTTTAATATTTTATTATTTTTTTTTTTTTTTTGTTTTATTTGGGAAACAAACAGTTCTTATGAAATAAACAAAAAACTACTAAAGTAACACTTAAACCAGCAAAGTTTCCACCATTAAATGGAACATTAATAGAAATAGGAAACAGATAGTTCTGACATCATTATGCAACTAAAACAAATATCTATCAACAATTAATTAATTGATCAAACAAATTTAAGTAACAATACATAAGAGAAGCAAACAAAAAAATACATATATTCACATAAAAGGCAAAACCAATAAGGAGTAACATCAACGGTTGGCAATGCTTAACAAAACATCTTTACGGAATTTATACAAAGTAGTAGGTATTGAAAATATCAAGGTCACAGAAGATATCATTAAATAGATCACAGGCTCTCAAGAGGAACAAATTGTTTCTATAATTTGTATTAGACGTGGCCGTCCAAAACGTTTTCTTTTTACGAGATGATATATACGAGGACTATGGAAAAATATATTTTGGAGCAAAAAAAACCTCTATAACGCTGGATACAATTTTAAATAACAAGATTAGATCTTTTACTCTACGTACGACGGCGGCCCTCGACACTCCAAATGTTATCGATAGAGTTAGAGGGGAAACGATACCTGCAGTGCTTAAAAAAAATATTCTGTATCCATTCAATATTATCATTCAATATTATCAATATGAACTTCGATAAAAGTAAAAATGTGTTTAGTTAGAAAAAATAACGCACTGAGGCTAATATTAACGCACTCAGGCCAATTATAATGTTAACGTAGTAATTATACCACGATTATTTGCGATTAACCTTGTATGCTAAGCCCGCTGGGGTGTTCAAACACTCTATCAACTCTTAAAATAAACCCTAACATTCGATATGCTCTACGAGTGATACTCTCAAAATGAGCAATAAAAGTAAGTTTACTATCTACGTAAACTCCTAGATCTCTAATAACAGATACCCTTGAAATAATGTTATCTTTGTAATAAAAAAAAATGGTGGTTAGTGGAGCACGTCGGGTAGTATAGCTTAAGATTGGTTCTACGAGAACGTTATGGTCTCGCTCTGTCCGTCCCCAGTCTTTCTTAAATATCTCAGTAACTACTGGAGCTATGAACGTCCTACACTGTGTTTGCCGAGTTGCGGTCTCTATTGAAGAACTCGTTTACCCCAGCGATTGTCGGTTCTTCTCGCGATATCGCCAGCCCACTGCCACCTCAGCTTGCTAATCCTTCGAGCTATGTCGACAACATTGGTTCTCTGTCGGATGTATTCGGAGAAACTTCGAGGATAGCTCTATCCATAGCTCGCTGGGCGACTTTAAACTGGTGGACAAGCCCTACCGTGAGTGTCCACGTCTCAGCTCCGTAGGTCATGACGGGTAGGACGCACTGATTGAAAACTTTCGTTTTCAAGCATTGCGGTATGGATGACGAGAAGACGACGTAGTTTCCCAAACGCTTCCCAGTTGCCAACAGGTGCCCTAGCTGGATTCTCCTCTTGGCCTCCTTCTCGAAATTGTTTTAACCAAACTGCAGAATCTGCCCTAGGTTGATCATGACCTTGGTTGTATCCAAGTTCACGCCAAAACGAATCGCAGGTGTGAGATGTAGGTAATCGCCATTTATGTTGATGCCCCTACCTTTCCAGTCCAGCGTCTTGAACACATTTCCAACGCGCTTGTGAACAGTTTCGGGAATATAGCATCCCCCTGTCTCACTCTGCGCAGTTGGATAGGTTGAGACTGCTGGCCCTGTACTTGGACACTCATGGTGGCGGCCTCATAAAGACATCTCAGCACCTCGATATAATGATAGTCTACTTGGCATCACTGTAAGGATTCCAGAACAGACCAGGTTTCGACAGAGTCCAGCCAGATACAAGGGCTGATTATACTCCTGCCTTCACAAGCTCTGACGAAGACGAGGGGCATGTGCAGCGTATAAACGGCCATAGAAATCCTCTATCTCGGCAGAAATCTCCGGCTTCGACAATACGGTCCGTTGTGCGTTTTAAGCATCGTCAGGTGGCTCCTGCCAAGCTGCTGAGTGAATACTTTGGACCCTCGGTTTCACTAAGCATGTTTGATTTTCATTAAAAGTGCAGGCGCTGGGAGTGCAAGAGGAGTGTAAGAGAGGGGTGTAGTTACATAGAACTTGTTGTGGTAGAAGCGAGTCTGCAGTGCGCGCACGACGGCGTCCTCAGTGAGCGGTCCGCGCAGGTGGATGAGGTCGTCTGCGTCCGCCGGCAGGCCCGCCGGCACGCTCGCCGGCGGCGGAGGTGGCGGAGCGGCGCCGCTGCTGCCACACGCCGCAGTCGAGGGGGCGTTGCGCCATCGCGGCTCTGTAATAACCACAACAGAGTGTCAATACATTTCCTGGAAGTTGTCGTAGAGCGATACTGATACGTGGATGCTGATTTGGCGCATCGCATTCAACGCTGAGAGTTCCTCGCAGCTAGCGGACTCGGTATATTGTTTGCAAAAGGTCTATGCATGTGGTGTTACCTGGCGGGTGCTCCCGGACGGGCGCGGGCGGGAGGGCGCGCGGCGGGGCGGGCGGCGGGGCGGAGACGGGGGGCGCGCCCACGTGCAGGTGGTTGCGGAGTGTCACTAGCTCCGAGCTCAGGCTCAGCAGCCGCCGCTGCAGGTGCACCGCCTCGTTCGACGACGACGCGTCTACAACACATATACACATATTGCAACATGATATTATTACATAGGTAGGTCCTATTACTAAGACTGACCGGTATCAGGATACTTGTGCGATGAACATTTGCGCCAAGGAAACATTTTTGCGAATGGATACTTGCACGAAGGACATTTGCACGAGTGGACACTTGCGCGAAAAAAACACAAAAATATCTCTTGAAGATGTTGCAGAGAGTTGCGGATTTAACCACTGAGCAGAAAATTTTGCTCTCTTTCGTGTTTTATAGCTCACCTTCCAATAAACCTAGCACGTGCTACGAGGGGAAAATCACAAAACTCCTAATATATCTCGAAATAAAGGTCCCAAAGAGTTGCAAATTTAGTAAGTTTGTAGGAAATTTTGCTCTCTTTCTTGAAATATATCTATCTTTCCCCTACCTCCTAGTTCCTTCCTCGTAACGAGAAACATACTTTAACGTAGACTTTCGTAGCACGTTTTACGATGCTACGAGATCGGCGTAGCATACAAAAGACTTCAACGCGCACGCACCTCCTTACTACAAACAAAATATTATTTCGTAGAGCATCGTAGCACGTGTTACGATGCTATGCTATAGGTGAATTGACGGTATAGCTAACTAGGCTTCACTTATTCATGTGTATGTGACAAATACAGAGCTGTCAGCAGTAAAGAGGTGAATTGTTCTTCTTGTTTTCTCCAAATCTTTGAAATTTATGATGATTTCTTAGCTATCACATCGTTTGTTTTTTTATTGTCCGGCTCGAAGGACCAAAAATGGTGTTCAAAAATTACAGTTCGGGTTATCTCCTCGTTGAGGGCACTCCAGTTATAGTTAGATTTGTAGATATTCTATGAACACCAAACCACTGTTTTATAGTCTTTATAGGTTTATTAAGAAGTTAAATGTTAATTGAGTAATCTGAGCCGCACGTAATGTTTAGGTATATAAAGAGACACACCGGCGGCGCGTGACAAAGGTTTCGTTACGACTGTTTTATGTTACCAAATTAAAGTAAATCTGCTGTATGAGCGATATTGGCTCGTACAAACTGTATTAAATACAGTTTAAATAAAATCTATATAATATATGATAAATTTTATCTACTTTATCATTTTCGACTAATTCTAGGGAATAGATTACGAATTCACTTTTTCTGTAAAGCTTCAGAACTACTGGGACAACTTTTGTCCCAGTAGTTTTGTTTTAACTTCGCGTAGCATAGCATTTTTATGGAATAAAAAAAATCGTGTATCTATTCATATAAGCGTTTGCATAATATAAACAGTCCCTGATTGTTTTCAGAAATGGTTTCGGTGTTTTTACAACACGTTGGAGTCGGGACACAAGGTTCATTAGACCAGCGCAAACCACTGTAAATACTCCATCGAGTGAAAGACGAATAAAGATCTGCTCTTATGGATTTGATACGTTTAACTGAAGCCCTTAAATTTTCTATCAAAAGGGTCTTTGAATATTAAAAAAAACGAGTGATTTTTGTCGCAATTTTAAAGTTGCAAACACCATCAAGTTTTAAGAGAGTTATTGTAGCACGCATCAAGGTTTAAACGAACAAAGGCCCGTTCTTATGATTTCGTTACATTTTAGAAACACTGAAATTTTCATGAAATCGGTCTTTGAAATATGACAAAATCAGAGTTATGTGCGTAGAATCTGTATAAATTCATAGACGTTTAGAGCTATTTTAAAAAAGGTCTCTTAGCGTGCATTAAATCTAAGGTAAACAAGTCTGTTCTTATGATTTTGTGACATTTTAGAAGCAGAACTAAAGAAACTTTCATGAAAATGATCTTTTAAAAATGACAAGTTCTGAGTTTTGTGCGTCGAAATTGTTAAGATTCAAACACCCTAAGAGCAAGTTTTGTCAGTCAGAATGCATCGAGTTTAAAGTGAAGATATGTCCGTTCTTATGATTTTGTCACATTTCAGAAAAAACTCATGAAATTTTCAAGTAAGGCCATTTCTAAAATCACGTCTATTCTCCTACTCTTATGGTTTCGGATTTGACCATCCGCTCCTTTCTCAATATAAACCACCCTGTATAAATGTAGATATCTAAAGTGTGTGGTCAGTCCACTTATGTTCAATTAAAGAGACCAGAAAGATGGCCAGTCACCAATGCACTGAATACTCCTTGGCAGCTCTGAATGTGGCCACGCTCGCCAGTCCATCTATAGCCATCGTAGCACGTGCTACGATGGTTTACGAAATGTTATTTTATGTGTAGTAAGGAGATGCGTACGCGTTTAAATCTTTTGTATGCTACGCGGATCCTTCGTAGCATCGTAGAACGTGCTACACGAAGGTCTACGTTACAGTATGTTTCTCTTTATGAGGAAGGGAGAGGTAGGGGAAACATTTTTCTCCGTGTTGGGGTTATCTCCTCGTTGAGGGCACTCCAGTTATAGTTAGATTTGTAGATATAATATTAACACCAAACCACTGTTTTATAGTCTTTATAAGTTTATTAAGAAGTTAAATGTTATTGAATAATCTGAGCCGCACGTAATGTTTAGGTATATAACGAGACACACCGGCGCGTGACAAAGGTTTCGTTACGACTGTTTTATGTTAACAAGTTAATAATGTAAATCTGCTGTATGAGCGATATTGGCTCGTACATGCTCCCGAGGGAGAGATATACCTACTTACGTAGCTACTCAGATCACCAAAATTAAAGGCAATACATTAATATGCAAAGTTTTAGGTAAAGTTATATAAAGTTTAGTTACAAAAGCAAAGTTAAGTTTATAGTTAAGATCTTAATGTAAATAAGGTCACAATCTAAATCCTGTTGTAGCCGTTGCTGCTGGCTGAGGGATGTCCTTCAGATGTTTGCCTCTTGTTGTAGCGGAGGGTGCAATTTCCTCTAGCTCTATTGCTTCTGTTCTTTCTTGCATCTTTGCAGAAGTTTTAGTTGTGCTGGTATTTTTTCTTGTACAAGCGGTGAGGTGTTTTCTGAATCGCCATACTATGATTGTGACTACAATTCCTCCCACCAGCATAGCACTTATCGTGTAGTGCCCGATGTCGTGGATAGATAAGTCATTAGGCAGGCTCTCTCGCCCTATTTGTTCAAGTATCTGCTTGTCTAATAATCTATGTTCTTCAGATAAATTCAGTTGGGGCAGTATGATGTTTGTCATTTTGGGCGTGCCCTTCATATAATTTGGTGAATCGATTTTTGGAACTTCTAATGATATACCATCATCGGTCTTGCTAGTGAAAACGTTGTGTGAATAAATGGTAGAGTCCTTGTGTTGTATTACGCAGTCCTGACCTAGGGCAAGTAGCCCTTTCTTTGTAATGATTGTCGGTGTAATTTGATTTTCACATACTATACGGGTCGGGCATTCTGTTAGGCAGTTATATAGCCATATGTTAGGTCTCTGTAACTTAATCCACTGGTCAGAGCATTGGCGCTGTATCCAATCGCAGGTAATGTTTTCATAAACATGTTGACTCAGTATTTTGGCTTCGCAGGATGCTGTTGGTCCATGTAAGTTGCTTATCGGCGTGTAGGTGTGGCAGATGTAGTTGTCCGCCGCCATCTTGGAACATTGTTGTAGATCTGTATCTTCTATTTGTATGTAAGTATTTTTTACGAAGTTTACTCCTATGTACTTTGACGATGTTGCAATGACCTGGCATTGTTTATGCGCTCGCTGTGTAGGTATAGGTATATTGCGATAAAGTAAATATTCGTCGTCGGCCAATAGAGGTATATGTAATTCGAATAGTAGATATTTTTCAGTGAGCCGGGCTTTCACATAGATAAGTTTATATATGCTTTGTATGTCTTTGTTATTTTTTATAGGCAATGTTAATCTTGTTGATATAAAGCCGGCGATTTGGTTTAACTGTTCCGATAGTTGTTGCGGTGTAAACAGTTCCATATCGAGATTTCCTCTATAAATGTCAGTTAGTGCATTTAGGAGCATTTGTTGATTTCTTCTCAGTACGGAGAGTAGTAGGCTGGCTGTCAGTGCACCAGCGTTGACATCGTTCATAGTTTTCATAATCTGAAATCTGTTTTCTAACGCTGCCATATCATCTCTGGTTTCGTTCATGTATTGTCGTATTATGTTAAGTTGTGTTTTGACAAAATCTTCGTTTTTCTTAATGATGTTGTTCTGTGCCTCGATAATTAGTGTCTGATTTTTTATTAAATCTAATAAATAGCGCTCGTTTGTTTGAATCTTATGTATGTCCTTTGCGTATTTGTCAGCAAAATCGCTATCGAGTACTCCAAACAGTGTACGTGCCAGGTTTCCTATGCCGTCGACGTAGCCGCGGCGTCTTCGTTGTTGATGTTGAGAAAGTAATAATTGGTTATATTCTTGTAGTTGATTCATTTCAAAGTTAAGTTGCTTCACAGTACCGTGACATTGCTGGCCAGGCATCGTAGCACATATTTGTGTTAAGTGATTGATGAATTCCCCGACCTTGGTTGTACTTTGCCAAAATGTTGTAAGATTGAAAAATACGAGGAGTTTCCATTCGTCGTGTATAAGTTGAATGTTTCCGACAGGGTCAAAGTAGATCGGGCTGTTGTCAGTTAGCGTCGATATCTTAAAATGTTCAACTGGTGTTGCCATTCCACAGGACACCGTTGTGAATGCTACAAGAAGCATCATAAACAAGCTGTTAATGGTTTTCTTGGTTGTGTTGTTTTTGTTACCGGTGTCCTTTTGGGGATTTTTGGGTATCACTTTCTGTGACTCAGCTTCTTCGCCCACTTCGTTGATTGGGAGCGGAGCTAGTTTTGTTATTGGCCTTTTAAGTTCGCCGTTCTTTGTTTTAAGTGTAACAACTCGCACTAAGCTGTCGCTACCCGGGTGCAGTTCCACTACCCGGCCCATAGCCCACTTGCCTGGAGGTAGATTGCTTTCCTTCACGAGTACCAGTTGACCCTTTTGTATGTTTTCTCTTCTCTGCTGCCATTTGTTTCGGTTCTGCAGTAAATGAAGATATTCTTTTGACCAGCGATCCCAGTAATGTCGGCGCAGTAACTCAATAAGTTTCCAGTTGTTTCTGATGTCTATAGATTTCATTTCTTCAGGTTCATTTATTGGTAGTGACAGCGTCGGACTCCCCGTCAGAAAGTGGCCGGGCGTGAGATAATCCAGGTCTTCCACATCTTCGGACACCGAACTCAATGGTCTGCTGTTCATGCATGCTTCTATTTGAGTAAGAAGCGTAGAAAATTGTTCGTATGTTAGTTTTTGTTGACCTATTACACGTTTCAGGTGATTCTTCATAGAGCGTACGGCGGCTTCCCACAAACCTCCTGCTGATGGCCAGGATGGGGCGTTAAAGTGCCACTCGATCTGAAGATCATTGATTTCATTGAAGAACTCTGAAGAAAGCATCGTTTTGTATTGTTGGAATTCTGTGAGTAATTCTCTTGCAGCTCCGACAAAGTTTGTTCCATTGTCGGAATATATATGCTTTGGCGTACCTCTTCTGGCGCACATTCGCTTCAGTGCTGCGATAAATGTTTGCGTGGTTAAGTCAGAAACCAGTTCAATGTGCACTGCTTTGGTACACATACATATGAAGATAGCTATATAGCCTTTGCAAGTCTTAATCCCGCGGCCTTTGTTTATCTTGACGTCCACGTGCCCCGTAAAGTCGACCCCAGTATGGGCAAACGGCCTTGAAGGAGTTATCCTTTCCTTTGGAAGGTTGCCCATCAACTGTTCAGTTCGAGCTGTTGTATAACGACGGCATCGGATGCATTGACGAAGCTTTTTCTTGACGACACGATTTCCACTGATGATCCAGTATATACCTCTGGTGTAAGCTAACGTAAGCCTAGCCCCACCATGTAATGTTCGCTGATGCGCCTTGTCAATTATTAACTCAGTCAGCCGCCCCTCTGCTGGTATAAGAATGGGGTGCTTGGTTTCTTTTGGGAGATCAGATTGTTGTAGACGTCCTCCGACGCGTAGAACTCCATCCGAGTCAAGGTAGGGATTCAATTTCAATAAATTACTCTTGTTGGAAAGTTTTCCGCTATCTTTTAAAGATTTCATCTCGTTTTTGAAATGATATTCTTGTACTGATGTAACAATCTTGCAGGTCGCGTTTTTTATTTCATTCAAGTTCAGTTCATTGCACTTCCTCGAGTTCATTTTATTTTGCGTTGTGTTTGCAAAACGTATTACCCAAGCGAGTATTCTTGTAATGCGATCTAAGTTACTGTGTCGCTCAAGCAACGAATAAATTAATTCGTTTTTGCATGGCGCGGGTTCCGTCGTATAGCAGCTTTTAACTAAGCCCTCATTTGTAGAGTATGTTTCAGATGGTGATGATGATGATGACGGAACTTGTTTGTTTTGTATTTTGAGCCACTGAGGTCCTTCCCACCACAATGAAAAGTTGATCAGCTTGGATGGCGAAAGGCCCCTTGATGCACAGTCGGCAGGGTTTTCGTTACTCTTCACGTAACCCCAATTTATAGCAGGAACGATGTTTATTATTTCTTTCACGCGATTAGTTACGTATTTTTCGTATTTGTTCGGTGTTCCTTGAAGCCATGCTAAGACTACTTTTGAGTCTGTCCAACAGGATACTTTAATGACGTAATCTGCCAGGACTTTAGTTATTTTATCTAGTAGCTTGACTAGTAAAACGGCGGCGTTGAGTTCCATCTTCGGGATTGTTGTTTTAGTTTTTATTGAGGCCACCTTAGTTTTCGCAGCGAGTAGAGTGATGACGTACGCGCTGGTTGGTGAGGTAGTTCGGCTGTATATGACGCATGCGTACGCTTGCTCGCTCGCGTCACAGAATGCTTGCAATTCGATCGTTTCATTGTTATAATTTTCTATCCATCTCGGTAAAGTAATGTTGTTTATTTTTGATAGGTCAGTTTTGATTTTTGTCCAAGCGTTAGATATGTCATGGGGTACTGATTGATCCCATCCGATGTGTTCATAAGGTTCTGCCCACAGTTTTTGGAAGATTAGTTTCGTTTGAAGTGTCATCGGCGCCAGCCACCCGAGTGGATCATAAATCTTGCTTATTTCTGATAGTAATCGTCGTTTTGTATATGTTTCTTCTTTACCGACGCTTAGCGCTTGATAATTGAAATAAAATGCGTCTTTTTCGCCGCTCCATGCAAGTCCTAGTGTTTTACTGAACTCTTGTTGTTTAAAGTTGAAGTTTGTGTGGCTTTTATCTTTCTCTTGTAGTTCTTTGAGAATAGATTGATCGTTAGTCGCCCATTTTCGTAAAATGAAGCCAGCCTTCTTGAGCAGCTCGTAAAGCTCCTTTTGTAGTTGTTTAGTTGTTTCCAAGCTATGGTGACCTGAAATGACGTCATCCATGTAACATTCATTTTGTAGCGTTTTTTGTGCCATAGGGAAAGCGTTGCCTTCATCTTGAGCTAGTTGCTGGAGTGTGCGCATCGCAATGAATGGTGCAGCTTTGGTGCCATAGGTTAGCGTACAAAGCTGCATCTCCTTGAGTGGTTGTTTAGCGGTCTCCCTCCAGATGATTCTTTGAAGACATTGTTGATCCTGATGGATAATTATTTGTCTATACATTTTCTCAATATCAGCTGTTAGCACGTATTTGTAGGTTCTCCATTTGATGATAAGTGATAAAATATCCTTTTGTAGATTAGGCCCTTTTTCCATCAAGTCGTTTAAGCTGAGTCCCGAGTCTGTTTTCATAGATGCATTAAAGACAGCTCGGAGTTTAGTAGATGTTGATCTTTCTCGTAACACGCCATGGTGAGGTAAGTAAACTTGTGCTTGGCTTTCAGGCCTCGTCACAGGTTTCATGTGACCTAACTCGATGTACTCGTTAATGAAGTCCTTGTATAGTTTAGCAAAGTGTTCTTGTTTCGCCATTTTCTTTTCTAAGTGGAGAAATTGAGCGATAGCTTGAGGCTTTGAACTGCCGAGGTTTTGTTCATAGTTTTCTTTCATTGGCATCTTCACTACGTATCGCCCGCTGGTTTCTCTCTCTGTTGTTCGTGTGTAATAGCTCTCACAATATGCGTCACTTGAAGTAGGTTCGGGTTCCGTAGGTACCTCTTCCACCTCCCAAAACCTAGACAGGCTGTCGAGGTCTGTAAGAGTTACGAAACAGTTGAAACGCTTTGTGGCGCCGCACAATATCCAGCCCAACTTTGTTTGCTGAGCTACTGGCGAGTTGATGTTTTGTTTCAGTATTCCTTCCATAATGACATCGGAGTATATATCTGCTCCTAGTAGAAGATCGATGGGCCCAGAGATGTTGAAGTCCGGATCCGCCAGCTTGATATTATTGAGATGTGTCCAGTTTGCCGTGTCAATAGTTGAGTTGGGCAGATTACTTATTAGTTTCCGCATGACTAGAGCTTCAGTTTGGAATTTATAATCGGAATGAATGGACTTACATTCTAATTTAATCATTCCTTTGCTAGTGCCCATTATAGAGCCGACCCCCGTGACAGAGGCGTTCATTTTGTTCCGAGGTAGATTCAGTCGTTGCGCAGCATTTTCTGTAATCAAGGTAACTTGGGAGCCCTGATCAAGTAACGCCCGTAGGATGACGTAATCTCCTTCTTTGTTTTTGACATTCAGTTGAAGTGTTGTCAAAAGTACTTCTTGTTCACCGTTGATGTGGTTAGAAGTATGCTCAGCCGCCGTTGAGGTGGATGGCCGTTGTTTCTGAGCCTTGAAATTATCATCATGTAGAAGTGAATGATGTTTATAATTACAAACTCGGCATCGCTTCGTGCTAGTACATTTGTTTTCGCCATGGCTAAATAAGCAGTTTTTGCATAATTTTAAATTGTTAGTTGTTTCACCTCGCTTCGCGGCAGTCATACCTACAAATGTAGGACATTGCCTCAGCACGTGCTGCTCACTTTTGCAGAGTGGACAGTTTGGTAACGTAGAATGGAAGGTTTTGGCCCATTTATACGCTTTGTTAGAGTTCGTTGACTTTTTATCGTTATTATTTTTAGAATTGTTGTTTGTATTTTCTCTTTGTTCACCCTTTTTTGTACGAGCTGTTTCTAATGTCATGAACTTTAACTCCAGGAACTCCATAAATTCGTCTAAATCTGGTAGCTCTCTCGAGTGTTTCATACTCTGAATATAGTCGCCGTGGGTTTTATCATCTAGTTTTGATGTTAAGAGGTGGACAATAAGTGGTCCCCATATAGGGATTTCTATTCCCATATTTTCCAATGCGTTTAAACACTCTTTCGTAGTGTCATGGAACTTCATTAAGTTAGATGAATTCGGTTTGTCGATAACTGATTGATTGAGAAGCGTATCGATGTATGAGATGAATAAAAGTCGCTTGTTGTCAAAGCGATGCTGTATGATATCCAGGCATGTGTCATAGTTGTCGGCACTGACTGGAAGGTGTTTTATTAGCCGCTCTGCTTCACCCTTCAATTTAGATTTAAGGAATTTCATCTTCTGAGTTTTGTTCAGCGTTGGATTATTATGGATCATTTCAAAGAATAAATCTCTAAAGGGTATCCAGTTTTTGTAGGAACCATTAAACTCTGGTAGTTCCATCCTTGGGGTTGTTTTTTCGTAGTGAGAGGTTTCAAACATTTTTCTGTTAAGATTTTCCTTGAGGTCATCGTAAATGTGCTCCCAGTAGTCGTACTTATCATCATAGTCCTTATCTCTTCCCTGCAATAAGTAGCTGAGTTCCCAATGGATCTTGTCAATAGATGCCCACTTTGTTTGTATAGTGTTTAAGTGATCTTGTAGTTGCCACTTTTCTTTTGTATCAAAATGATTTATTTTTGACACGGCTCGTTCGAAAGCATTAAAGTTAAACATTTGGTTGCGAAATAGTACTGATATTTGCTTGTCCGTCTCTTCATCCGTAGGCTGCTGAACCTTAGGGGTGCCAAACTTAGGAGTTCCATGAATGTTAGGCACTTGCAGCTTGGATACTGCTGAAGGTCCAGGTGCAGTCTTAGCTAACTCCTGCTTTAGTTGAGTCATAGATTCCATTGTTTCGTCGAACATGGTCTTAGTTATTTCATAAATGTTCTCCTTAAAGTAGTCATGGTCGCCCTTCGCTAACTCATACTTCTTCAGGATCTCGTGATTAGAAAGAAACTCGTCCCAGTGGGATCGTAAGGCTTCAATACGCTTTTTGAGGTAATCTAAGGATTTTCTACTCGAAGGATCCTTTTTGTAATTGGTTTTAAGGGCTTTGATATTCTCGTAAGAATTCTGTTGTTTGTTTTTATAAGTTCAAGAAAGAAGTTTTCTTCCTCCATCGTTAAAAGTTAGTGGTTGTGTTTTGTGTACTCACAGTAGGTTCACAGTTGTTAAGTTGTATTAGTAGCAGTAGACGTTATCTCCGCTCGTAAGTTGATAGTTCAGCAATGACAGCAGTAGACGTGATCCCCGCTGCGCTAGTTCGTTGTGAAATTTTCTGGCATTCAGTGTAGCTCTCCCGATTTACGCTATTAGCACCTTCTCAATACTGCTGGTGAGACCCGCTGGTGGGAGGCCAACAGCACCGATTTGCTAACGTATCCGAAAAACACCACACTTAACACTTTCAAAATAATTTCTTCTCGAAGGACCAAAAAGGTGTTGGGGTTATCTCCTCGTTGAGGGCACTCCAGTTATAGTTAGATTTGTAGATATAATATTAACACCAAACCACTGTTTTATAGTCTTTATAAGTTTATTAAGAAGTTAAATGTTATTGAATAATCTGAGCCGCACGTAATGTTTAGGTATATAACGAGACACACCGGCGCGTGACAAAGGTTTCGTTACGACTGTTTTATGTTAACAAGTTAATAATGTAAATCTGCTGTATGAGCGATATTGGCTCGTACACTCCGTATAATTATTTGTTACCAAACAGGCACAGCACTATAAACTGAGTTTCAATTTCATTATTATGTTTTTTTTTGTATCAACTTTATGAGATATTTTACATATTTGATATTTTTAAGCATATTTACGTTATACGTATAAGAGTTTTCACTTATATAGTGAAGTTTTTTAAGTTTTTTCGCAATATAGCATGCATTTTTGGATTTGCCTATATGTTTTTAAGTTTTTTCGCAATATGGCATGCATTTTTGGATTTGCCTATATGTTTTTAAGTTTTTTCGCAATATGGCATGCATTTTTGGATTTGCCTATATGTTTTTAAGTTTTTTCGCAATATGGCATGCATTTTTGGATTTGCCTATATGTTTTTAAGTTTTTTCGCAATATGGCATGCATTTTTGGATTTGCCTATATGTTTTTAGTAGCAAGTATGCATTATAAATAATCTTTAGGTACCTCTTTAAAATATTAGTGTAGAAAAATAGGTATGGATATTTTAGAAATTGTACTAAATTAACGAAACGATGAATTTATACAAAGTTTTTCTTAGACAATAAAAATTATATTATTACTATTATTTAAGAAATTAATAAATCCCAAAAATTTACGATCTCGACGGGATTCGAACCCGCACCTTCCCCTTCAGCGCAGGGTTGCTCTTTTTCCAACTAAGCTACGTGATCTTATCCAGTCGACCCGTAAATCTTTGGGAGTTCTTTCGGCACTTACGCCGTCAGCGCCAACGTTAGCGTTAGAATCAAGCAACGGCAAAACCTCTCGTCGAAGAACTAAATGTAAATTTGGTCTTTGAGCAGAATTGGATAACTTCATTGTTTCCTCTGTAGGTGGCGCTGACGGCGTAAGTGCCGAAAGAACTCCCAAAGTTTTACGGGTCGACTGGATAAGATCACGTAGCTTAGTTGGAAAAAGAGCAACCCTGCGCTGAAGGGGAAGGTGCGGGTTCGAATCCCGTCGAGATCGTAAATTTTTGGGATTTATTAATTTCTTAGAAATTACCCAGAGTACTATAATAAATAAAAACCTTACTATTATTTAGTTAGTAATTACTAAAATCGGTTTTTATGATGTGGAACTTTCACACAGTTCAATTATAAAACGTTGTTTATTATCAATTAGTTTTGTTATAAAGGCAACGTTTGATTATCCTTGTATTTTTAGGGTTTCTTTAGTGTAATCATCATGCTGTCATTTCGAAGTCCGTGACCTAAAATTTTGTTCTCTAGAACCTTTTTTATGATTTGTTTACGTTATTTCTTTTGCTCGCCTGAATATAATATGTGTAGGAGTCCTGTGATTTTGTTCGCCCAAGTGTCCATTTGCGAAAATGTGCACTCGCGCAAACGTGCACTCGCGCAAGTGTCATTCGCGCCAGTGTCTTTCTCGCAAATGCACTAGATCCATGATGCCTGTCAGAATCGATAGCAAATGGTTTCTATGTCAACGAGAGTAAACAAACAAGAGGTCTTTTCATGCATCGTTTTATCCATGTGTCATCCATCACTCATCATCACATCAAACTTAATTAGACTCCAATTTCAACTAGATGTCGCCACTTGAAAAATAAGAACGCGCTACCGAAGTGTTCCTTCCAAACACATTTTCACTATTTAGGAATTCGAAGTCGGTTTCTATTTTTTTTAACACGCCAAATTATATCAATCATCTTATGCATAAACAAATTTAAAAGATCTTCGTTCGACCATTTATTCTGTTGTTAAAGCAGACGATATTATAGAACGTGGAGACGGTGGCATGGTGACGCAGGCCGCGGGGGGCTCGCGGGGCAGGCGAACCGGTCGGCCGCCGTCCCCCGCGCGCGCGCGCCTGGCGTCAACCACCTTGTTATAGCTCCCCCGAAGGACACGTGCTGCTCCGACTGTTCTCCACGTCCCTCCAGGCCTGGCCTGGCCAGCTTCCCGTGAGGTAATCACATCTCGGTTAAAATCTCTACCGATCTATCACATTAGTAACATCAACACCGGTGCAATGTAATAAAGAGAACCCCGTGTTACACGCAGGTGGATGATCTTGTTGATCAGGAAGCCGCGCGCGTGGCGTGCCGTGTGTAATGCGGCTCTTCCGCTGCTCGATAATGGCACCATTCCATGCGCATGGAAGGAACGGCACGACAGGCCCGCGCACCGCGCACCGCGCGCCGCAGCCTCCGCGCTCCCGAGACCGGCTCTAGGCCACGTCACGTTCTGCCCAACATAACGGTGCAGGCGGAGTTTCTAATACAAGCGCACGGCATGAGCCTCCACCCTGTCGCGACGCAACGCAATGTGCCCCTCGCTTACTATTCAGGTACTGTACGAGTCTACAACGAGCTTTTACAAGGCTTGCGTAAGCATGTGTATCAGAGATAGGTCAATCTGTACGAATAACTCAGGTTACTTTGTCGTGTGCGCTCGTGGCCGAGCCGACCGACATTTTATCAAAGGGTTACTCCCGCTCGTCCCCACGCTTTGTCCCCGATGGGGACCAACGGGAAGTTTACCGCTTGTCCCCATTAGGGACGAGCGGGAAGTATTTCAGTAGCGTTCGTCCTCGAAGGGTCCAGCGGGAATTTTTTGTAGCGTTCGTCCCCACTAAAATAATATTAGGATAATTTTAAATAAAATCATACTTTGTTTTGTAATCAACTTTTATTATAATATAATGAGAATAAATTGTGATTAGGTTAATCTGATATTGTTTTTTTTAAAGTAATTTCCCTTCTGAACGTCTTCACCCGTGCCCGCCGCGGTGGCGGAATGGAGTTTTATTTTCAAAACTCACGAGACCGGAGTTTTGTGCGGTTACGCAGCCGTCGCGGTTGCGATTATCCGGGACCCGCAAACAATCGCACACGCCGCGGGCGTAAAACGCGTCGTGAAATGTGCTTTAATTTTTTACATAAATATCTGTATTCTACAAAGGCTGCGGGCCCGCAACCGCGGCGGGCACGGGTGAAAACCGCTTCGTGAGTCCTAAGCCTTAAAGTGTCACTTACTGGTTCCATCACCCTATAACATAAAAACGATTTATATGAAAATCAGTCAGTCATCTTAAGGTAATATAAATTAAATTTGTACATTTTAAATCAAGTTTTTATTATTTTTTGTTTAAAAATATACATTAAATAATCCAAACAGTTATCATACTAAGTACGTATATTAACTCATCAGTCCAGCCGGATTCTCTAACCGGCTCGAGAATCTTATTCCACAAATCCCCCGCTAAGGGGATCTGCATACCCAGCTGTAGACTAGGCGAGCTACAACACATGGGTTCACGAGACGGAGCCGGTTTACGATTCCACTAGGAAGGCGCGCTCGAACACGGCGGTGGGTGTCATCGTATTCGATGACTTTAATGCTTCTCCAACAAACAAGAAAGGAAAAAATGCCTTCATCATAGATTAGGTAATGTTACTTGGCCTTTCGTCCCGCCTGCGCCCTACGTCCTGCTCGCGCCCTACGTCCCGCCCGTCCGCGCCCTGGATAAACTCCAGCTGGTGCTGGTCGGCTCGTCGGTTTCATGCAGAATCCTTGAATAGCCTTATTAATTGCTAGGTATCAGTAGGTCCGAATGCGGTGGCGTGCGCCCGCGCCGGTCGCCGTGACGCCAGCGCAGCGCGGTGGCGGCGCGGCTCTGCAGCTCGGAGGTTCTTCACACTAGTATCCTCTTATCGTTCGTATATCGCCGACACGTAGGGACCTACATTCTGTAGAGATAACTTTCATCTCGCATTCTACATGGCTCTCGTGTACATTAGATACTGTACAAGGCTTGGTTAGTAAAAAGGTTAACTTGGTATAATACTTGTGCAATATCTATAACGCTAAGCGACGCGATTATAATAATCGTAAGGAGACGCGAGCCGGCTGCACATAGTAGGTAGGTACCTAGTACTCGTTATGAATGGGCTCGCGCGCGGCTAGCGAGCGTGCAGTGCGCGCAAAAAGTGGCGCGGCGACACGTTGCTGCGCGGAATGCCTAGAGCTTTTACTTTCGCAGCTGCGCGCGCGCAGGCAACAACATCGAGGGGCTAATGTGACGTATGGCTTCCATGATGTGTTGCGCATTTCCCGAGTGCTAATGGGATCTGCGCACCGGACGCGCCTATCCCCCCCCCCCCCCCCCCCCCCAGCCTGCAGTTCTTTCGCTATCTGCATACCTACCTAGTTACTAGGGAGGGACACATGTCATATTTAACCCGATTCGATATCAATTGACCATTTTTCAAAACATATTCTACTATAAATAATAGATTCAGGCGTTACTTTGCGGAAATCCATTGCAAAATATAAGGATGAAAATATTTAGTTAGCAAGACGTCAACTAGTTTCGTCTCTCCACGAGACATCATCAGCCACCACAACACTCGACCTTAACACTGAGAGCGCCAAGCAACAACGGCAGAGTCCCACCAGAGATGTTGCCACTCCGAGCTCCGCGCGTTAAGTAGATGATGTCTCGTGGAGAGACGAAACTAGTTGACGTCTTGCTTTAATAGGTATTTTTTCATTTTGTAGTTGGCGTCGTTTTTCTTCTACAACGCGGACTTCATTTTGTTATAACTTATCGGAGAAGGTTTTTTCGCGGAATTGTTACTAAATATTTTGATCCTTATACAAGGACCGTGTTATGCAGAAAGCAGCCATATGCCACTTTTCCCAAAAATGAGTTATAAATACAGCCATATTAATTTCGGCATCGCGGATTTTTTGCAAAGACAGCCATGTCGATATCTCTATTAGTTACGGAGATAAAAGCTGTCTAATGCAGCCATCTCAACAAATGTTTTTTGTGTAAAACAGTCATCATGGTGCAGAATAAAGCCAATTTTAACTTTAACTAAAATACCTATATTGCAGAAGTCAGCCAACCTTATGGCTGATTTTTACAAATTTGAAAATGTTTGGATGTATCTGTTTTCGAGTTACGTTAAAGGCAGCCAATCTATGATGGCTGTTCAACATAAAAGTTAAATTATTAAATAAAGATACGTTTAATATCTGCGATAAATGCCGCATTGAACTAATAAATACAGGAAGCAGCGGTGGTGATGTTAACCCATAACTCCAAAAAAAAAAAAGAAACACAAAAATCGTCTTAACGAGGCCAAAAGAGCAAGATTTCAGTTAAAACTTGATATGGCTTTAGCTTAAAACCAACCAGACATTGAACGTCTTACATTCGATATGCAAAAAACAATACCTCTGATTCAGGCAATTTTGTTTTTTTTAAAGACATCTATTTACAACTTGGCTGTGCCCAGTGCAAAAAATTATAAAAGCTACTGTTATACATGGGTTGAGGGCCAAGTTGGACGTGGCAAGGCGCACATGAAGTGGGGTCCTCCCTTCTAATTCTAAAACATATAGATGAGAATGTCTCTGAGAACATAAACCATTTAATTATTTGGTCAGATTCGTGTAAAAGTCAAAATCGCAAAATTAAAATTACTCCTATGCTCTTATGAAGCGGTGTTCGAAATGAAACTGAACCTAGAGCCTATTACTAACCTACCCAATGATAACGACTTCGTCCATATTGAGAGAGCTTTGAAGTACAATCAAAGGATTTATACACCATACGCCTGGAGATGATTACATTCAAATTATTGCTATATGTAAAAAGAAAAATCCTCTGAAGGTCAGATGGAAATTGATGATTTTTACTCGACAGAGACTCTAGAAAAGGTTATAGTGAATCGGAAGAAAACGACAAGAAATGTCAAAGTTAATTGGATGAAAACAAGAGAATTAAAATTAACAAGGGAAGACCCCTTACATATTTATATGAAGTCTGATTTCGATAGAAAAGATTTCGGTTACTTAGATATTTCTCGTAAAATATCTAACAGACGTAACGGTACGGTAGCTTTGAAAATCCAGAAGAGTTTTTAAGATACGTTTATGTTAATTATGGCCAAATGGAAAACCAATCGCAGAGCCCAAGTAGTAATATTATATCAATAAAGCATCTTATTCCAGAGGATGCTCGTCATTTCTATGAAAATTTGACAGGTAGTATACTGAAGAAGATGTTGATGGTTTCAGCACTGATTTTAATATGGAAGATATGAAATGAGAGCAATCCTCCATATTAAAGTCTAATTCAGCGAAACTGTGAAACATGCAACACCCTGATTATATCATATTACGGGTGTTACATGTTTCATGGCACTCTGTACAAATCTTCGCTCTTTATTAAAAGTTTTTCGTACCCATTCTGGTGATTTTAATAATAACTTTTTTTATAAATACCATTATATTTCTTACATTTTTTAAAATTAATATCCAAATCCAATTACTGAGTTTTTATTATACTAATCTTGATTTATTATATTTATTAAAACACCCGAAAATTGTAATTAAAAAAAAAGCAATAGCATGAAAACATTGTATAAATCATTTTAATTATTTTAAAACGATAAAAAACATGGATATGAATATATTTTGTGTTAAACGTAGTTTTGTCATTACCAGAAATACTTTCGTGGCTATTTTTGACTTATTCTTTTCGTTTAACAATAAAAACCCAAATACAGCCAACATACGTGGCTGGTTTATGCTTTATTGATATTTGTTTGAAATATGCTATTATGTAAAAAACAGCCTTGTCTAAAAACGTAATAACTAATATTAAAAGCAACGGTTCGAAATAGTAAATAGAATAAAAAAATAATAGATTTTTAAACCAATATTTCTCAATTATCACATATTCAGAAAGTCAATAAATAACCGAAGTGTAACCAGCATCGACAGAAAAACTCTTATATCTCCGTTTCAACTTTTTCCCACATGGCTGCTTTCTGCATAACACGATCCTATTCTACTGACAGACTTCTCTATATTTCTAAGAAATGAAATAAGTTACCAAAAATTTTCGGTTTTGGCGGGGCTCGAACCCGCGCCCCACCTTCTCTATATTTCCTTTACAATAAAGATCCATATCTACAAACACCACATACATATCAGATGAATCGCTCTGCAAAGTTCGGTGATAGAGCGGTATTTTTTTTACTGTTTTCAAAATATTTCAAGAATTGTGAAACCTACAGAAATTTCAAAAACTGTTGTTGAGATGTACTACAGATTGAGATGTACTACAGATTGAGATGTACTACAGATTGAGATGTACTACAGATTGAGATGTACTACAGATTGAGATGTACTACAGATTGAGATGTACTACAGATTGAGATGTACTACAGATTGAGATGTACTACAGATTGAGATGTACTACAGATTGAGATGTACTACAGATTGAGATGTACTACAGATTGAGATGTACTACAGATTGAGATGTACTACAGATTGAGATGTACTACAGATTGAGATGTACTACAGATTGAGATGTACTACAGATTGAGATGTACTACAGATTGAGATGTACTACAGATTGAGATGTACTACAGATTGAGATGTACTACAGATTGAGATGTACTACAGATTGAGATGTACTACAGATTGAGATGTACTACAGATTGAGATGTACTACAGATTGAGATGTACTACAGATTGAGATGTACTACAGATTTTATCGATACCCACTTGACCTTGACCTTGCAGGTCTCTCTTCAAATTTCGACACCACAATAGACTATTTTACATCTGAGAAACTCTAAAAATATATTACTTTATATATTGTTTTATATTACATATTTGCAAAAAACAGTCGGGAAATGTTAGTTTTGCGTTAGTTTTCAGAAATTAACGAAAGAAATTTTAAAATTCATTAAAGATACTAATTGTGAATGAAATGCGTGTAATATGTACCCTATTTTGTTCCTACTGAACATTTTCATTTATATATTTTATAGAGTTCCGTACCTCAAAACAAAAAAAACCCTATAGGATCACTTTGTTGTCCGTCTGTCCGTCTGTCAACCCACTTTTCTCAGAAACGCGTGGAGGTATCGAGTTGAAATTCACATCATATACTCAGGTTCGTAACTTCTTGGAGGCTCGATATTAATCAAACTTCTAAGTCAACGCAATCAAAAGTAACAACCGTTTATGTCCAATTTTTTGAATTTTCCAAGGGAATCACATGAACACAAAACCTGTAGGGTACTTCCCGTTGACCTAGAATCATGATATTTGCCAAAAAGCAAGGTCACAGCACAAGTAAAGGGAAAAATCCGAAAACCGAAAATTCGTAGTTTATTTTATTGACAGTAAAAATATTTTTTAAATCTCGTCGTGGACCAAATACCTATACCTAGGGTACTTTGCGTTGGCCTAGAAACATCAAATATGGCAAGAAGAGAGAGACCCCGCGGTCTTATAGCCCAAGCAAAGGAAAAAATCCGAAAACTAATATTGTAGTCTAATCACAAAAAAAGCATTATTCTAATTCTTTCCATGGACCAAAACCTATAGGGTACCTACTTCCCGTTGAGCTAAAATCATGATGAAGGTCTTTTATTAATATTATTAATATAATGTTTAGTTACGGAACCCTCGTTGCGCGAGTCCGACTCGCACTTGACTTTTTTTTCTAAGGCACACAATATGTATTATTATTTAAATTTCAAGTTAATAGCTGCGATAGTTGCTGGCGTATTCAAAAAGGAAGGACGAGGGAGCGAGACTATAAGGGTTACGAAACCGATCTCGAAACCCTAAAATTAAAACTTAATGCATATCTACTTAAAGTAAACTCACTGTATTTTAGCTACAGATAAATATTTTCTTATTCTAATTGTAATTGACATCATCCTATGGTCATTAACAAACAATAAGCATCGTCTTTTCGAGCAAGTCGGAAGGGCCGAGGTTGCACAAAGAAGGTTGTAGTAATAACAATAATAATCATATATTTCAGACTATAGAACAGTTACAGATTTTATTTTAAGTTAGTAATGACCCGATTACGATTACGTACCTACTATGTTTGAGTAAAAATAAAACATGGTTCATTATTATTCGTAAAATATCTGATCAATCTAATGTTGAACCTATTCATGAGAAGTCTAGCGTTTGTATGAGAGGAAATCGTGGGAACAACGAGCAGCAGAGCCAGCCGCGCCGCCCGCCGACTCTGACATACGTAGCGTTGGTAACCTAGGTGTACTTACCTACTCATACGTTTGTATGAGAGGAAATCGTGGGAACAACGAGCAGCAGAGCCAGCCGCGCCGCCGGCCGACTCTGACATACGTAGCGTTGGTAACCTAGGTGTACTTACCTACTCATACGTTTGTATGAGAGGAAATCGTGGGAACAACGAGCAGCAGAGCCAGCCGCGCCGCCCGCCGACTCTGACATACGTAGCGTTGGTAACCTAGGTGTACTTACCTACTCATACGTTTGTATGAGAGGAAATCGTGGGAACAACGAGCAGCAGAGCCAGCCGCGCCGCCCGCCGACTCTGACATACGTAGCGTTGGTAACCTAGGTGTACTTACCTACTCATACGTTTGTATGAGAGGAAATCGTGGGAACAACGAGCAGCAGAGCCAGCCGCGCCGCCCGCCGACTCTGACATACGTAGCGTTGGTAACCTAGGTGTACTTACCTACTCATACGTTTGTATGAGAGGAAATCGTGGGAACAACGAGCAGCAGAGCCAGCCGCGCCGCCCGCCGACTCTGACATACGTAGCGTTGGTAACCTAGGTGTACTTACCTACTCATACGTTTGTATGAGAGGAAATCGTGGGAACAACGAGCAGCAGAGCCAGCCGCGCCGCCCGCCGACTCTGACATACGTAGCGTTGGTAACCTAGGTGTACTTACCTACTCATACGTTTGTATGAGAGGAAATCGTGGGAACAACGAGCAGCAGAGCCAGCCGCGCCGCCCGCCGACTCTGATATACGTAGCGTTGGTAACCTAGGTGTACTTACCTACTCATACGTTTATTGTAACAGAGAGATTGCTGCGTGTGCGAACGTGTAGGAACAAGCTTATTTGTGACTATGACAATCTGCATTTCTGAAGATTCGTATTATTCATTTAAATTCATAAGCCAGCGCCGTTCAAAAAAAGCGATTGATTAATTTGCATTAATTGTTCAATTTCATTATGATTTTGAATAAGCTATAACGAGATTATTAAATGCGTATAAATGTGAGTGAGCCTGTAGGAGCGCGTTTATGTCTTTTGGTCCGCGCGCCCGCAGCGTTTCTTTGCTATCACCTACAATGTGGCTGATAGCCTGTAGGAGCGCGTTTATGTCTTTTGGTCCGCGCGCCCGCAGCGTTTCTTTGCTATCACCTACAATGTGGCTGATAGCCTGTAGGAGCGCGTTTATGTCTTTTGGTCCGCGCGCCCGCAGCGTTTCTTTGCTATCACCTACAATGTGGATAGCTTGTAGGAGCGCGTTTATGTCTTTTGGTCCGCGCGCCCGCAGCGTTTCTTTGCTATCACCTACAATGTGGCTGATAGCCTGTAGGAGCGCGTTTATGTCTTTTGGTCCGCGCGCCCGCAGCGTTTCTTTGCTATCACCTACAATGTGGCTGATAGCCTGTAGGAGCGCGTTTATGTCTTTTGGTCCGCGCGCCCGCAGCGTTTCTTTGCTATCACCTACAATGTGGCTGATAGCCTGTAGGAGCGCGTTTATGTCTTTTGGTCCGCGCGCCCGCAGCGTTTCTTTGCTATCACCTACAATGTGGATAGCTTGTAGGAGCGCGTTTATGTCTTTTGGTCCGCGCGCCCGCAGCGTTTCTTTGCTATCACCTACAATGTGGATAGCTTGTAGGAGCGCGTTTATGTCGTTTGGTCCGCGCGCCCGCAGCGTTTCTTCCCAAGTAGCATTCGGGGTTCTATAAAAGATGTCTAGTGGTTCACATGTGCTCCACAAGCTGTGTAAGTCAGCTGTATAAGAGCTGTATAGCTTGCTATAATGCTCTTATACAGCCAGTTTGGGCACAAATTAGACAGCCTTAAGTTCACTATAGCTGTACATTAGCTGTATAATAGCATTATAATAGCTGTTTAAGTAGTAACATGGGACTTAAGGCTGACTTACGGCACTATATGGGACGCAGTGTGAACCATACAAAGTACATGAGTGTAATAAAGAGTAACAAGTGGCTCAATATACAGCCTTCACAGTTATAACATCCCACAAACGTACTCCACTGCTACCCTAAAATCACGTGTGTACTAAATTATTTCTTTATTTTATGAATTACTCATTAGATTGGTTTTGTGTTTGCCATCATGAAACACAAACTCCGGCGGATATCAATTGGATAAAAGTTTATGATAACACGCGGTAATTAGCTGTTAATGCCATGGGAATGCAACTTTATCGTGAAATGTATACATATTTACAGCTAAAATATTCACGCGCCTCTGTAAAAACGCGATATTCATTTTAAAATATTTAAAACCGGCTGAGAGGAAATCTCCAATTTTCAGTTTTTGATATTATATTGGCATTATAATTAAACTGTGGTAATTAAATATAACATGAAACAAAACTCAATCGCTCTATCTGCGTATTTTGTGATAAATCTGCATGATAATATTGGAGATTTATTTGGTAAACATTTTAGGTCACGAGAACAAAATGGTGGAAATGAAATACGACTATGTGAACTGTTATAACTCCAATTTAATGCGGTTAGCGGTATATAGGTTCACATGTGTTCTGTTAGAATGCTGTTATCTATATGAAGTCCCACATTTGTACCACTACAGAGCCAATGTCTATAAATTTATTCGAATGTGAACTTATGTACAGCTTTAAGATGTAGTTTAGGTCAATTGTGTACCATCGTATTCGTCTTTCAATATACTGCAATTTTAGAGATCCGCAATAATAATTCATTTCATTTCAAGCCTTTATTCAGAAAAATTTACAAATTTGTTTTTTAAATACTGTTACTTATACCTATTGTTACGACATCGATAATTCTTCTGTTTGCCCTTTTTTGGCAAAGCAATAATAATTATTGTCCGTTAAATCGCCTAGCCCAGGTACTAAGTCAAGTATGAATACCTAAAGTACCTACAAATTTTGTAACAATCTAACAAAAAATACTTTTTAATTTCGTGTAAGACATACAGTTTGGTTTCAGAGTATTTACACTTACAAAAAACACTACTCTGTTTAAGGAGGTATTTAAAAGAATGTAAACAAACTACATAAAGAGGGACAACATTATGCCCTGCGACAGAAAAGGACAGAAAATAATAGTTGTCACTCAGCCATAGTAACAAACACTGTTTACAATATTTTAAAGGTGAACATACACCTGTCAGCACCGTAAGCGCCGAGTCAGCAAGTGTAATAGTGTAACCATATTTTGCAGAATTAATCAGATAAATAACCTAATATTATTCCTTTTATTTAGTGATAAATAAATAACTGTTATTTCTGATATTTATCTGTTAAAATTCTGCAAAATATGGTGCAGTACTAGAACTGCAATCACCACACTCTGATATCTGTATATTTTGAAGGGAACTTTCAGGTTCAGGCACATTTTCCTCTGCATCATGTACAGAACCACCATGAACAACTGTTGCTGTCGCACTTGTTGAAGCCGTATCGACGGGCTCATTTTCGGGCGTCGTTGTCAATCGACTGTTCATTTTCGAATATTCTTTTGAAATTTTTCTCCTTATTCCCCCGGTTCTCGCTCTTACTTTCCAAGATTTTCTGTTCATTTTCACAATTTATGCACGCGACGTAATAAACACAGCTTGTGGGATAAGTGTAATAGAATATCACATTCATATTCATGTTCAGCTTACAGCAAATAAGAGTAGTACTTGTGGACAAATAAACTGCTATTGATGTTAATGGACAACACATATACTCCTTATAACAGCCTACAGTGCACATGTGAACCATTTAAACACTTCTGTACAGATAGTAAAAGAAGGTTATTTTATGATCACAAACAAGTCCTACTACAGCTACTAGCTGTATAATAGTCTAAAACGAGTAAACATAACAGCCTTTGGCTTTATAAATGACCACGTGTGCTCTATTAAAATGCTAGCTCTATAACATCGCACAAGTAGGCCGTTAAACAGCGGTTGCCGTATCTCTACCCTCCTGTAATGGACTACTGGACTACTGTACTGGAACTAAAGGATAGTTGTTAGAGTATTATAACACCAACAATCGTATAAAAGTATAACTCTACACTCCTATAAGTCCCTTAGACAGCTATAGGTGTTATATATCGCAATAATGCAGCTTGTACATCACGTGTGAACTGTAGTAATGCTTCAAGTACACATGGGAACTAAATGTGTACTCTTAAATGGAGTAAAATGCTACTTGGGTTTGCTATCACCTACAATGTGGATAGCTTGTAGGAGCGCGTTTATGTCTTTTGGTCCGCGCGCCCGCAGCGTTTCTTTGCTATCACCTACAATGTGGCTGATAGCCTGTAGGAGCGCGTTTATGTCTTTTGCTCAGGAAAATTGCGACAAATTTGTCTCAATTTTCTATTCGTATACGTGCGCTTGTGTGCGTGAAAGCACTGTAGTTATATGCTTGTCAACTCACACATAGATTCGTTTTTGGCTATGAAATCAAGAAAATAGTTGAATGAAAAACTATCCCTCTGCTGTACAGCAGTGTTTTTCCTCTATGACTAGAACTTTAAAACTACTAATTTAAGCCAGCTGAGCTACGCTATACACAGTTTTTGTGCAAGAGAAGTGAAAACTTATTTGTGGTTTATTTTTCGCTTCTTCCATTATCTATCTCTATTATCTATTATATATTATATATAATAGATAGAGATATATATCTATTATATATCTCTATCTATTACATGAAGCATAACCCCCCTTGACAAAAACACCTCACGCCATATCTATCTATTACATGGAGCATAACCCTCCTTCACAAAAACACCTCACGCCATATCTATCTATTACATGGAGCATAACCCCCCTTCACAAAAACACCTCACGCCATATCTATCTATTACATGGAGCATAACCCTCCTTCACAAAAACACCTCACGCCATATCTATCTATTACATGGAGCATAACCCTCCTTCACAAAAACACCTCACGCCATATCTATCTATTACATGGAGCATAACCCTCCTTCACAAAAACACCTCACGCCATATCTATCTATTACATGGAGCATAACCCCCCTTCACAAAAACACCTCACGCCATATCTATCTATTACATGGAGCAATAACCTTCTCATCACAAAAAATCCCTCACGCCATATCTATCCAACATCATGTGGGGTTGCGAAGTGATCACCGAAGAGCTCTGCAACTCGGCTCCGTCCGAGGGAATTTCCAAAAAGGATTTTGATTTTGTAAGCTCCGTTTACCGTTAATTGCAATACTTTTGCTGTGTCCTATTGACGAAACACAAAGCTTTTTTGAGTGGTTCTGTGGCTGTATTCAGGTTACGATTGTAAACCGCTGATACGTGATACACTCATGTTAAGATGCACAAAAAGGTACTTTTCAAACGCTACAACTACTAAGACTTAATACTCTTGTAGCTTGGTTGCCAGCCTGCACTTAGGAAACATGTCATTTGGGCTCCGTCAGATATTTCAATTTCAAAGAAAACACCTGCAGAAATACCATGACCTACAGCTAGGTACCTATTTATCTGCCTCTTTCACTAAGAAAAGCGAGTCATTTATATTATGACGAAAAAAACGATAGTGCTTTCTGAATCATTGATGCAATTTCCAAATGGCCTCTTTTATTTAGGTAGAGTAGAGTAGAGTCAGGTGCGCGGAATGTCCGTCCCTGCAAGTGCTTTACCTGCGGGCGGCGCGGGCGCAGAAAAAACGGACGCCGCGGGACCGACCGGACCCCCGATCATTCACGGCAAGCACGACAGGTAACCTCTCCATATTATTATTAAAATATTGGAGCATCGTTTGTACCTATATATAGTTTGTATTTTCGATCGGCTTTAATAGCTTACATGCTCAACTAAACGACACCAAAGGGAGCAGAAACATTGCCTTCTCCCCGTCCCTTGGATCTCGACCGTAGTTTTGTCACGTCCTGCCACAGATTTACCTATCTGTGTGTCCTGCCCAGTCCATCTGTCTGTCCGTGATCTGTCTGAAATTCTGAATGTCTCTAATATATTTTTCGCCAAATAGGAATTGATTATGTGCGCCGTAAATAGTACCTAAACCTTAGAATACTGGGACAGGCGCGTTTTTACCAGTTTTATGATCTACACCATCTCATCACAGGAATTTTCACAGTCAATAACAAATGGTTTCCATGGCAACACAAGAGGTATTTTTATTCGTCGTGTGCTTAGACAATTTAACCAGATTGTCTAAGGCCGTGTGTCATCCGTCACTCATCATCATATCAAACTAAATTAGACTCGAATTTTATTTCGATGTCGTCACTTGATTGATCGCGCTACCCAAGTGTTCCTTCCAAACACATTTTCACTGTTTAAGAATTTGAAGTCGGTTTATATAAAACACGCTAAGTTACTATTTCAGGTCTCAGATCGTCAACCTTGGGGCCTACTTTTCTTATATCTTATTGTTCCGCATTAGATCTGATTCCTTAAAAATCTATGAAATATTATTGAAGATTGAAATAAGAATATGAATAAGGTGCAGTACAGTCTTCGACTGTGGAGGAGCACGACGGTCTTCTCGGCTCCATTAACATTCTAACGTTAGTCGGTCGCAGCAAAAAGTGAATGCGCTCGCACCACCATAGAGACATTAGCGGCGCGCAAGCAGCTCGCTCGCGCAGCCTCCAGCCAGACAGCGTCGCCGTCGGGAGCATCGGGCCATCTCTACGACAGAGAGGGATAGGATCTTTGAATCCGCTGTGGCGCTTGTTGGTCGTGGGTCAGGTCGAGTGTGGACAGGCAGGACCGTAGTCGGCGGTGGGGAGGTGAGCACGAGCGGGCTGCGGCGCGGCCGCCTCCGACATTCCACGCAACAAAACAAACGACACAAATCAGCACCGCTCCTCGCTGCGCCCGACACAGGTACACAGACACACGCGCGCGCGCCCTCACCTTGCAGCTTCTTCTCAGTCTCCCAGAACTTTTGCAGCTCGGTGAAGTACTTGTCGAGGATGAACACCTTGGAGAGGCCGAGCGTGGCCATGGCGCGGTCGAGCGGGCATCACAGCGCGCCGCCCCCGCGACTGGCGCGCGCGGACATCTCGCACTGACTGCCATGCCGCCTGCCCGTGCCCTGCCTGTGCCCTGCGCTCGCGCAGCACAGCCCGCCCGCCCCCCGCACCCGCGCCGACTACCGCCCCGCTGCCTTCGAAGCTCATTCTCGATCTTATCAGACTCTTCCTTGGAAAACAACTAAGTAGGTACCTACCTCATTTTAATATCAGACTCGCTTTATTTTGCATCCAAAGAGTATGAACTCTGTCTCAATCCCCGGCCCCGGCCTTGTGTAGTCACAGTCACAGCTCGACCCTATTTGCAGAGCTCACACAGTCGAGGTGTGTGAGCTCTGCATATACCTAGCCGGTAGGTGTGGTGTGCGCTGCGTGTCGTCGGAATAGGAAACGTGAATATTGACGTTATAAAAACGGGACCCTCGCCTCGCCACTAATTCTGTCTGAATCCGAAAGCGGAGGACGCGGAGGGGAGGGGCGGACGGTGGGCGCGCGGGGGGAGGGAACTCGTTTGTTTATTTGTAATCCCGCATATCAGCTCTCGAAAGCTACGATAAAATACAATGTCTGTATTTCGTCCGTACTCTAGGTAAAATGACCTACCATACTAAGTACAACAGTAATAGTTCTATATATTCGTACAATACAACACTGTTTCGAAAAACTATGTAGTTCACAAGTTCCATTCCAGTCATCTAGTACCCAGTTAAACTGGAATGGAACTTGTAGAACTAATAGATGACTCCCAGACAGCGTTTTTGGTAGCCGTTACTATGCAACTCGATACTTTTGCGTCTACACAGGTAACATTTTTGGTCGCTGAGTAATCGCGTTTCGGTCGCTGCGACTAAAAGTGGGGACGATCTAGACACAGTACCTAACATTTGGTTTTCAAGTTATGTTGCTGTGTGGTAACATGGTTCCTATTATGCACGACTTACCTTAAGTATGCTGATGATGTAGCAGCAATCGTGGAGGCACCTAGTCTCGACGAACTCGAGCAAAGGCTGAATGCGGCAGCAGGTAAAGTGCAGAAGTGCTTCCACAGAAATAGTCTCATCTTAAATGTCAGCAAAACCAACTACATGCACTTCAACCTAGCGGGGCGCTCCAGTCTCCCGATGGTTGTGAGATTGGGTGACAAGGTCCTCGACTGTGTTGCGAGTACTTCTTTCTTAGGATTTACATTAGACAAAGGTCTGACTTGGGAGGAACATATCGACAAAATGTGTTCAAAAATCAGTCGGGCCTGTTTCGCTCTGTGGCGCCTGTCGGCGACCTTAGACAGGGATTGCGTCAAAAACTTCTACTTCGCGTCAGTACATACGATTTTACAGTATGGCGTAGAGTTCTGGGGACGTGCAACGGATTGGGAGCGCGCTTTTAGGATTCAGAAAAGAGCAGTACGCGCTATAATTAGAATCCCGCAAGATGAATCAGCGCGCCCTCAATTTGAATCGCTAGGAATCCTGAATATTCCTTCCCTAGTCATCTTAAGTGCTGCAATGTACGCAAGAAAAAACTTGAGCAATTACGCGAGATTCGGAGACGGTCATCGGTATGAAACACGGAATGCTGGGAACCTGCGAGCGCTATCCCATAAGCTCACAAAAATGTCGAAGCTGATTCATGTGATGGGGCCCGCGGTGCACAAGTACAACCGCCTGCGGCTAACATTGTAGAAGCGCCGCCGTCAACACAATCCTTCAAGTACAAGATAAAACAATGGCTTATTGAAAAATCCTTCTGACTTCCGCGAATTCATGGATATTAAAGGTTAATTTACGATTATGTAACAATCAATCGGAAATAATTTTTAATTATAATTTATATTAATGAAGTTATTTATATTTTTTATGGTTTTTTATATTCTATTGTATTAATTTATAAATTTGTATTAACTATGGAGTTAATAGGTATGGACCTATGCAGTGTCATAGTAATGTTACTATTGTAATCCTGTATAAGATACCTACTCCTATTAATTACCTGACCTGTAACTTGAAATGTTATGAGTAAAGAACTATGAACTATCAGCAATCATTCGTTCGTTCGTTCATTCGTTCACCAGAAAAACTAGACAAGGAAGTTTTAAAATAAAACAAATAAAAAAAGAATCCATCATAGTTTTTGGCGAAGTAGGTATTCATTTTGTAATAATTGATTTTGATGTTCTTTAAGTTCTCATATTAATGGGAATAGAAATGTATCGTGTAATTTAGTAAAATTATTTGAACTAAACCAGTGCGCCTCCCAAATAGGTTCTACCTACACCTGTAGTAGGTACTTTCTTTATGTTATAAAAATAATCTTTACAATGCATGTGCTCGAAAAGCGCGTTTCCTAAGGAGCCAAATCGTGTGGAAAGTGCCTCTTTTCCGCACTAGTGCTTTTTACTTTTTTTAACAGCCTTTGGCTTTATAAATGACCACGTGTGTTCTATTAAAATGCTAGCTCTATAACATCGTACAAGTAGGCCGTTAAACAGCGGTTGCCGTATCTCTACCCCCCTATAATGCTCTTAGTCAGACGGCTGACTAAAGGATAGTTGTTAGAGTATTATAACACCAACAATCGTATAAAAGTATAACTCTGCTCTCCTGTAAGTCCCTTAGACAGGTATAGGTGTTATTAATCGCAATAATGCAGCTTGTACATCACGAGTGAACTGTAGTAATGCTTCAAGTACACATGGGAACTAAATGTGTACTCTTAAATGGAGTAAAATGCTACTTGGGGTATTAACCGTCGAGGGCTCGTCACACCTCGTGTGCCTCGTACCCAGGATATGGTTAAACGTCGAGGGCTCGTCACACCTCGTGTGCCTCGTACCCAGGATATGGTTAAACGTCGAGGGCTCGTCACACCTCGTGTGCCTCGTACCCAGGATATGGTTAAACGTCGAGGGCTCGTCACACCTCGTGTGCCTCGTACCCAGGATATGGTTAAACGTCGAGGGCTCGTCACACCTCGTGTGCCTCGTACCCAGGATATGGTTAAACGTCGAGGGCTCGTCACACCTCGTGTGCCTCGTACCCAGGATATGGTTAAACGTCGAGGGCTCGTCACACCTCGTGTGCCTCGTACCCAGGACATGGTTAAACGTCGAGGGCTCGTCACACCTCGTGTGCCTCGTACCCAGGATATGGTTAAACGTCGAGGGCTCGTCACACCTCGTGTGCCTCGTACCCAGGATATGGTTAAACGTCGAGGGCTCGTCACACCTCGTGTGCCTCGTACCCAGGATATGGTTAAACGTCGAGGGCTCGTCACACCTCGTGTGCCTCGTACCCAGGATATGGTTAAACGTCGAGGGCTCGTCACACCTCGTGTGCCTCGTACCCAGGACATGGTTAAACGTCGAGGGCTCGTCACACCTCGTGTGCCTCGTACCCAGGATATGGTTAAACGTCGAGGGCTCGTCACACCTCGTGTGCCTCGTACCCAGGACATGGTTAAACGAGGAATCCATGCTCTATTGGCCAAGGCCAAGGAAAAAAAGCGATCTGGAGCAGTTGAGAACAGATGAACACAGAATTCCTTCAATAAGCTGAAGAAAACTGCCCTGCAAAATTTTATATAATACCTAATTAAAATTTTGTATAAAATTATACATGAAATAAAAAATAATTAAATTTAATAAATACAAAATTAAATTTATTAAATTAATGCTGAATTGATAATAAAATAATGACAAGCATTATTAATTATTTATTTACCATTTTGTGCCATTTTATTCATTAGCGAAAGTTATTGAAAAGATTACGCAGGTATCTAGGTATGTATGTCATTCAAAGAATACTTTTATCGTTTTTTTATTGGTGTACGTACCTACAGTAAACTACACTTTAAGAACGGTAGTGTCATACATGTCACAAGGAAACACAAAAAACATAGAGAAAATAAATGTCAAATTTTTCGTACTAAGACATGTGTGTGTACCGAATACCGATGTCCACTTATCTTACTGCCTATGCAGTCGGTCTGATTTTCGTACTAAGACATGTGTGTGTACCGAATACCGATGTCCACTTATCTTACTGCCTATGCAGTCGGTCTGATTTTCGTACTAAGACATGTGTGTGTACCGAATACCGATGTCCACTTATCTTACTGCCTATGCAGTCGGTCTGATTTTCGTACTAAGACATGTGTGTGTACCGAATACCGATGTCCACTTATCTTACTGCCTATGCAGTCGGTCTGATTTTCGTACTAAGACATGTGTGTGTACCGAATACCGATGTCCACTTATCTTACTGCCTATGCAGTCGGTCTGATTTTCGTACTAAGACATGTGTGTGTACCGAATACCGATGTCCACTTATCTTACTGCCTATGCAGTCGGTCTGATTTAATAGTCTCCTAATTTTTTTTCAAAAAGCTTCTATTTTCCATGATCGGTATGAAAATTTTGTCAATGATTTTGATACTGACGACCTCTGTGGCGCGGTGGGCAAAGCTCTGCCTGCGAAGCAGGAGGTTGCGGGTTCGATTCCCGCCTTTGGACAAATAAGTTTTTTTTTTGCTATAGTGCTTACCCGTACTTTGGGTATCTCTAAGAAATGAAATAAGCCTAGTTCGCGCACTTCTGCTAAAATTGACTGGTCCACTCTCCCTATAATATGTAGGTATCCATCATTGGTCTTTGTAGTGTATGTATTTTAGATTATCTATTATCTGAGATATATTACACCCCCTGCCTTTCTTAAATTCACAATTCTTTCCATCCAAAGGTTGCCTAGAAGAGATCGCTTCTTAGCGATAAGGCCGCCCATTGTACTTATCTTTTGTGATGTCTCTTTGTAATGTTATTTTATGGTGTACAATAAAGCATTTTTTTATTGTATTGTATTATTGTAAGTTCCCAAAAATTTCGATTTCGGCGGGACTCAAACCCGCGCCCCAACCTCAGTACGGGTGTGCTCTAACCAACTAAGCCACGAAACCCTAGTCGGTTCAACCAAAAATCTTTGGAACCTCTTACGGACTATAGCGCCGGTGGCTCCACCTACAGCGGTAACATTACAGTTTAACCAAACCTGCCCAATGCATACCCCAATGCAATGTCGCCACGCGAGGTACATAGATAGTTTGCTTCTAGATACATTTCTGTGGTGAAGAAAGTGTAGCAGCATACACTCGTAGCTTGTGTACCATCATAGAGAGTAGACGTAGGTGTAGTGTAGTACGCACGTGGCGTCGTCGTAGCAGTGCAAGAAGGTACGGAAATTGTAATTTAAAAAGACTTGAATAATAAAGAAAAAAATCAAGTAGGTGCCTACCCTAAGCTTTATTTATTAGATTTTGTATGATACGATACACAAACAGTTTAAAAACATCCAGTAAAAGCGCGGCGGCGGCGGCGGCGGAGCGGATACATCAAGCAAGAGGCTTTCCCACCAGGCCTCCTACCTTTAAATGCGCGCTGCCCTCTATCGCTGGAGTTGCAAAGCAGCTTGTGAGTGAAGAAGCGATCGCAGCGCTGCTGAGGCGGAGAGCCTGCCCGCGCGCCCGGAGCGTTTCGTCGTGGCGGCGCACAGAGGGCGCTGCCAATCGTACTGGCACAGATGAACTAATGTTACTGTAGGTACTGGTAAAGGTGCAGCAGAGCGATTGCTGTAAAATGATTTAAAAACCCGTTGGATCATTGGATGGCCTTCGCGCCTTCCATCCATCCAATTGTAAATAAAATAGTCCTCACTTAGATGATTGGCAGCCGAAATTGAAACCCACGAATGAATGAGATGTGCCAGCTGGGATTGAGTATACTAGCAGACCATTTCCTCAGACGAAGGAATAAAGAAACCATTCCCATTTCCAAGTGTCGCTAGATCAGTGTTGCTAGATCAAATTTGGTAAAGTCAATTGTGTCGAGTAAAAAATCCCTAGATCGAACTTCGATTAAAGTAAAAGAGGGACATGAGGCCTTACCATCTCGAAAGTGTATGGCTCAAGTTAGGTTCAACTATGTTACCTTACCTCAGTCATAGTCGGATCCAAAGAATAATAATACAGGAGTATTATTATTCTCAGATCGGACGGCGGCGCGGGCGGTGGCGTTTGTGTTGCGCGTGCTTGCTACGACACGACGTATAATTTGGTGTGATTTCGACTGAAACACACCACGACGACAATGCCCTCGTGTTCATTCACCAGGTGTACAAATAGCTCCAAAACATAAAACAAAGCCCAAGGCATCACATATTTTCCCGCGTAGGTAAGTAAATACACCAAACTGTAAATTTTCTGATAATCCGATACTTACCTTATCATTATTTCATCTGTATAACGGGACAGTTTTTGAGTGAGCGCTGGTAGAACGTACCGTATCTTCCTTTTTTACTTTTATCGAAGAGATCGAAGATAGTTCGATTTTGAATCGAACTATCTTCGATCTCTTGCCACGTTGAATGGCAATGCTAATTCGTTGACCGAAATAAAAGCCAGCATTCCGATCACCTGTGGACTCTATTAGGAGTTTTGCTAAATTATTAAAAATTTTCACTGAAAATTTCTACCATGACAATGACAGTTCCGATGCATGTTCTCGATTAGGTACGTTTTGTTGCCGCAATTAAAATACAGTGACGTAACCTTCATGATATTATTTCTTAGATAACCCAACTAATCCAACTATTAAATGTTTCAGCCAAAATATTCATTATTTCAACACAAACACAAATAATAAAGTTCCTATCGCACTTGGATTTTTTCCTAAAATTTGTTGAATCTTCAGATTTAGGACAATATTTAGGCAAAATCGAAAGCGAAACGTAGAATGGGGAATCCACTTCGTTCACTCCATGTTCACTTACATTGACCATCCAGCCATAACATTTAGTGTAATTCAATTTGTCCCATCCATGAAATCGAAATACCTATTGCCCCGTGTCGTCGGCGTCGGCGTCGGCGTCGCCCATCCATTGATCCATTGAGAATAACGTAATCGCTCTGCAGGTGCCACAACCACAACACAACTTGTAGGTAGGGCTGCCAACATTTTTTAGTCAGAACAGAACATACCTACCTAGTTTTTCTAAATATTATGTTCTGTTCTGACTAAAACATGTTACGCGTGCGATTACGTTATTCTCAATTTAGAAATACTATAAATGCATTTGAAATTTCTATTATTATCATTGTCGTCATCTAACATGTCCTTTGTAAAAAGGCTTGCTACAAAATATCAGATTATCTAGACGATAAAAAGTCTTGGGATGACTTTTGCTCCAACTCGAAAACTAACATTCTAACAAGGTAAAGGTTTCTTGTTCGCTTCTTTACTTTACCTTAAAAAGATTGAAGTGAAAAAAAAATCAAAGTGATCACTTTATTATATAAATTTATTATTTCCTAGTTTTACATATGTTATTAGTATTTAGTGGCGTGTCCAAGAGTCCTGTAAGGTCTAAAGGAAATACAGCAGTTTGATATTTGTCGTCAGGGCTCTGAGAGCCAATATAAAGCCAACCTGAGATAATGTGGTCCGATGGTGACCAGGCCAAAGCGGCACTAAGTGCAACTCAACTTGTGTCATTTTTTTGCCGTTTTTATACAGGGTTATTGGTAAATTAGTGAGAATACATGAAGTGCAGGTCCTGCCCATCATCACAAACACGTTCGTGAAGGCGCCAAGACTAAATTCTAAAAAAAAAAGTCACCTCCGAAAAAACATCTTTGCCTGGAACCCAACGAGTTACTTAAGACCGATCTTTCACTCTCATATCTTCTGTTAATTCAGGGCAGAGCTGTTTTTAAGTTGAGTTTCAAATAAAACTACTTTAAAGAACGATTATTGAATTGCGGAGGGTACCCATTACCAATACCAAAATTAAGAATTAAGACCTGGCTGGCGTCTTCACAAAGGTGTTTGTGATGATGGGCAGGACCTGCACTTCACGTATTGTCACTAATTTACCAATAACCCTGTAGATAATGGTACGGAACCCTTCATGCGCGAATCTGACTCGCACTTGGCCGGTTTAATTTTATTTATTATTAAAGGAAAACCGGCAGCACATACAACAAATATAACAATAAAGAAAATGGATACAGAAGGCTATTAAAAGGTTTTCACGTGTAAGAAGAATAGTCGATACATAAAAAGTGTGAACAAGCAAAGTAAACATATAACCTACAATTTATACCTACTACAAGTGACCTAACACTTACAAAGCAAATATATATATATATATATATATATATATAATTATAATAAATGATAAATGTGAGATAAAAAACTAGCAATAATATTAGTAAAGCAAAAAAAATAAAAAGTGAATTTACAATCCGCACTACATTACTCGCATGCCAATATAGAGGCATCCTCATCATCCTCGCCGGATGGTGAGGAAAAGTCAGAGCTGAGCCGCCGTCTCACGGAGTTAACGCTGGAACTGGAACAGAAGAGGTCCAGATCTCTTTGCTTGGAGAGTTTATCAAGTTTTTGTTTTGTTTAGTCAAGCTCGGGTGGCCCAGCCAGCCGAGGATGCCCGAGCGCTGCGGCAACTAGTCCACTCTACATTGCATTCATTGTTTTGCTAATAACACCTACCTAAGTTTATATCTCCATAAAATAGGTTATTATAAGCATCGAGTAAGAATTAACTGTGATTAGAGCATGATATGTAATGATTGAGTACCATCATACTTACTGTAACATACCTACTTACTCGTACCTGTGAACGAAGAGAGGTACACTTCCTTTTTAATTTTAAAACCCGAGGAATGTAACATTCGGGTCAAACCCCTACGGGTTTAAAGAGTGTTATAAATTAAGTCCTATGTATATTCTTTTTAAATAAATAAATAAAAAAAAAAATAATAATAAATTAAAATGATCGCCAACTCGCCACGAAAAGGAATTCTTACGATAATCCGTTCTAGGTTAGTTCCTTTGGAGTGTGAATGATTTCGTTAAATCTGAATCTTTTTTGGGGAACATTTAGTGATATTTTGGTTATTAGTTATTTTAAGTAGAAATAGCAGGTCACCAATATCACACCTTTTACTTAGCGTAAGAAGGTGGAATTTACGGCAAATATCAATGTAATTAGATGAACTGTGTATGGGACCTTAAGACGGAAGCAAGCAATGCAAGCAGCAAGATATTTAATAAATTTGATTTGTATCCGCTCGATTCTGTTGATGTAGATGTCGTATCGTGGACTCCAGATCTGAGGAGCGTATTCGAGTATGCTTCGTAGGTAGGTACATATATGTGCAGAATAACATTTCCAAAGTTTTACATCTATTAAAGCTGGCTGAGCTTCTCATTATAAAACCCGATGCTTTTGACGCTTTGCCAATAATAGAGTCAATATGAGAGTCGAAGAGAAGTTTTGAGTCATGCAGCACACCCAGGTTTCTAATGACAAAACTGTCCTGCAGAATCTGGTTGAGTTTATATTTGTTTTTTTACGAGTCAAGAAGGTAACTATTGAACACTTGGAAGGATTAAGATCCAATTTATTTTTATCACAATAGGCATCAAGCCGATGTAAATCAGCCTGCAGGTCTAGTGCATCCATAGGCGTGTCAATAATTTTAAATATTTTTATGTCATCAGCAAAGTAAAGTAGGTGACTGTTAACAAAGCAAGTAGGTACCTAGAAATATCATTAATAAATATAAGAAAAAGCAGGGGACCGAGGAGCGATCCTTGAGGGACCCCACTAGGAATAAGTACCTACCCAGCTGGATAAATAATTATTGACAACAACAGCCTGAGACCTATTGCAGATGTACGACGAAAACCATCGGAGCAGATTCCCTCTAATACCCAGCCTAAGTAATTTAGACAAGAGAAGTTTATACTCGTGGTTCTAATGAAGCGCGGAATAGTAGATTTGATTTGATATAATCCTTTCAAAGATTTTAGCGATTATACAAAGCTTAGAGAGATTGGTCTATAGTTGCTTAACTCTGATTTAGAGCCCTTTTTATGAATCGCTGATACAAATGCAGATTTTCAAAGTTTGGGTAGGGTACTAGAACATATAGATTTATTAAATAAAAGTGAAATAGGAATGTATATTCCGTATAGGCCGTAAACCTGTGGAACGCACTGCCTGAGTCCATTAGGAAAGCTGGATCTCTACCTGTTTTCAAAGCTCGCGTTAGACTGTTATCTGTCACAAAAGTGAATATTGGTACTAAATTAGATATATTCCCAACCACCCCATTAACCTCCCCATCACTAAATTATGTTTTTTCTTTGTTCTTGGTATTTATTTATTCCGTGTATATTATCTATTTTATAAAGTATTTTTATGTTAGTTTATGTTTCTACTTGCTTATGAATATTTAATAATAATTATTATGTATTACGTTGTATCTTCGATCAAAAATAAGGAGTTCGCGGCCTCCCCCGTAGATACCTAGAGCCTTACAAAAATGTCACTCAAAATTGGGTTCGTTTTGTTTTGACGCAGACAGTTTGCGCAGAGCCTGACAAGTTTTTTCCATACGGAACAAGAGATTGGTGGAGTCGAATTCATTTTATTTTATTTTGTAAGAAGGTAGGAACCTACCTGAGAATTATATACCTACCTACTCAGTTTATTTTCTATAAGGATTAATTAACAGAATTCAGGTAAAGATAACGAATCATTTATTGATGAAACTATAAATTGGTGTCTCAACAGTAGGTATTTATACAAAAGGGTCATTTCAGACATACAATAATTTAAACTTACAATACAATTTCAGGCAGGCACTCTAGATTAAAAAGAACTGGTTCCTGTCTGCGGCTTTGCACGAGTTTTTTTTACGGGAAAAAAATAAACGTTTTATAAATTCATACTTCTGGTAGGTAGGTAAGAACCTAGTCTTTCTTTTATTAGAGAGTCTACGCAAATGAAATTTTAGGGCGGGCCAACTAATTATTTTAAAAATCATCAACTAGTAATATTAAACTTATTTTTATGAAAAATATATTAATACATACTATAAATGAAAAAAAAAAATTTGAAGAAATAGCCTCTCCATTTATCAATTTAGAACAAAATTAATATTTTAACATAGGCAAACCAAACAACAATATTTTATGCTGATTTCACAAGTATATGACTCACATCTCAATATACGGGTAAAAAATATATATAAACTTACTGAAAATAAGAAATTCCATCCTTTTTCAGCACTTTGGACGAGTGATTCTTGCATTTTTTGTACCCATGCTTTTTGTCTGAACGCTAAAATGACACTAGTTGAAAAGCTTTCCTAACATGTCAAAATGTATCTCTTTTGCTACTGAAGGTTGTGGCGTGCGCATTGTGAATCTAAGGGGGGCCGGCAAAGCCGGACATTTTTGATCGATGCGTTGTATATGTACATGAAATTTGAAAATTTAAGAAAGGCAGGGGGCCTTTCTTAAATTTTCAAATTTCTTTCCATCCAAAGGTTGCCTGGGAGAAATCGCTGCTAAGTGATAAGGCCGCCCATTGTACTATTTTGTTTAATGTTTATATCTGTTTCTTTTAGCTTTATTTTGTGGTGTACAACAAAGAATTTTGTATTGTATTGTATTGTATATTCATTGAGCACATGATTTGAGGAAAACAGGACTAACGTGATCTGGACCAGCAGATTTAGATAGATCAAGGCTAGAGATCCGTTTGAGAACCTCACCAGGATCTACCTTAACATTAAAAATTTCGCATTCGATACCTTCGGGAGAGACTATTGAGTCGACGTTATATGAATAAGTGCCAGAGGAAGCAAGAAACGTGGAATAAAAATATTTAGAGAAGGCTTCACAAATTGTTTCCCCTGTAGAAACAGAGGTTTCCAAATAATATTTAGAGAAGGCTTCACAAATTGTTTCCCCTGTAGAAACAGAGGTTTCCAAATAATATTTAGAGAAGGCTTCACAAATTGTTTCCCCTGTAGAAACAGAGGTTTCCAAATAATATTTAGAGAAGGCTTCACAAATTGTTTCCCCTGTAGAAACAGAGGTTTCCAAATAATATTTAGAGAAGGCTTCACAAATTGTTTCCCCTGTAGAAACAGAGGTTTCCAAATAATATTTAGAGAAGGCTTCACAAATTGTTTCCCCTGTAGAAACAGAGGTTTCCAAATAATATTTAGAGAAGGCTTCACAAATTGTTTCCCCTGTAGAAACAGAGGTTTCCAAATAATATTTAGAGAAGGCTTCACAAATTGTTTCCCCTGTAGAAACAGAGGTTTCCAAATAATATTTAGAGAAGGCTTCACAAATTGTTTCCCCTGTAGAAACAGAGGTTTCCAAATAATATTTAGAGAAGGCTTCGCAAATTGTTTCCCCTGTAGAAACAGAGGTTTCCAAATAATATTTAGAGAAGGCTTCACAAATTGTTTCCCCTGTAGAAACAGAGGTTTCCAAATAATATTTAGAGAAGGCTTCACAAATTGTTTCCCCTGTAGAAACAGAGGTTTCCAAATAATATTTAGAGAAGGCTTCACAAATTGTTTCCCCTGTAGAAACAGAGGTTTCCAAATAATATTTAGAGAAGGCTTCACAAATTGTTTCCCCTGTAGAAACAGAGGTTTCCAAATAATATTTAGAGAAGGCTTCACAAATTGTTTCCCCTGTAGAAACAGAGGTTTCCAAATAATATTTAGAGAAGGCTTCACAAATTGTTTCCCCTGTAGAAACAGAGGTTTCCAAATAATATTTAGAGAAGGCTTCACAAATTGTTTCCCCTGTAGAAACAGAGGTTTCCAAATAATATTTAGAGAAGGCTTCACAAATTGTTTCCCCTGTAGAAACAGAGGTTTCCAAATAATTGAGATGGGTAGGCATACCATTTGATTTCGAACGACTTTTTATGTAGGGCCAAAACATTTTTGGGTTATGTTCAATGCCATTCTCTATGGATGCCATGTAATCAGTATAATATAACATTTGTCTTTGTACGGAGTGCCGCCGCACGATAGGTACCTACACTAAATAAAGTAGGTCATGTAGTCTAAGCAGATTTACCTACTTATACACGTTTTACACCAAATTGCTTACCTACGTGTTATTGCACAGTTACCAACGAATATTAAATCAGAGTCAAACGAGCACTCGGGGGTTTGATTCGTACTTTATCCTTCCCTCTAACTATTTACTATTTAACTATTAACTTATAAGTGTAGGAACCCCTACAGTATTTTATCAGTTGGATGCGATTAGGTAGAAGTTTGTATGTAGATAAGTCACAAAATCTACCATAAGTTTTGAATTTTCTAAAATATCTATATTTTTCCTTGATTACCTTGATGAGCGCTGGGCTATAATACCATTTGGGGTAAGAACTGTCACTTACCAACCTAGACGGGATATATTGGTGTTTAAGCTGGTCTAAAATTGAGTAAAAGAATTCAACTGCCTCCTCAAGCGAACGCGAATTCAATTCGGCGTTCCAGTCAATATCTGAGATCTTATTGTTTATAGGTACATAGTCAACTTTGTTAAACAAATATTTTAAATAGGACTGAGATTTTAAGCAAGGTTTATTAAGAAAAGAAGCTCCGATAAGAAGCGCTTTGTGATGTGGGTCAACGGGCCCTAGGGGGTCGAAGCATTCCGATACTACGATGTCTTCGTTTGATAAAACCAGATTTAAAATTCTGCCCTTCGAGATGTTACGGATACCATTATACTGGCGTAGGTTAGGTATGTGTAGAAATTTCATCGATGAATAATTTTTCCGAAAAAGTGAAGCCGCGGGATTTATTGGAACGCCAACAGCGTATAGGTACATAGAGCATTCTTATAGATAGGTAAATTATATGAAACAGGTTCTAATATATACGCTAATAACAGGCGGACACAACATTGTTCAAAAATATTAAAAACTAAATAAACTATTTATTAACATAATTATATAGTATACTATTATTATATAATGAGATCAAATCAGTATATAAAACAAAAAAATAGAGAGTATGAAACAAGTAGGTTGTTAAGCTTATGAAACATAGTTTAAACTAAAAAAATAATAATCAGATCTATGGAATGATGAGCTCATGCTGGAAATGTTGTTGCAACACTTTAATTTTAAATTTAATGTGGTTATCACTGAATATGTCTATATCAGGAGCTTGTTTGACAATATTGTTATATTAATGGTATTAGGTGAACCGAATCCACACAGGTCGACCAATCCAATCTACACCACTCAGGTTAAAATCACCTACAATAATAAATTTATCATCCGGGTTCAAAATCATAATATCAATTCAATTTAGATAAATAATTGTCAAGCTGCTGCGAGAAACTATTGCCTTGGTTTTGATCACACAAATATGTACAAGCAGCTAAGGTGAATAGTATAAGTAGAGATTTATTAACTTGCTTGAGAGATACGGAACCCATATGTCTTCGGCGGAAGATTGATAAGAAGGCTGAAATATACTGTGTATTTTTTTTGTACAGCAATAAGTACCCCCCTCCCCCGGTTTGACAATAAGTTCCTCTGGTCTGACCAGTTCAACGGTAATCTCGGTCACGGCGCCATACCACATAATCGTTCCCAAACAGCTCGGAGTCCAAAATACTATCTAACAACCAAGTTTCGGTTAATATAATCACGTCATATGAAGTAAATGTAAGTAAATGATAGCGAAGGTATTACGTATAACTATTTGATGTGACAATAATGTAAACTGTAATAACCCACAACGATGCAGCTTCAATTAGACTTTACGAAAATGCAATAGAGACGATTTAACGAAATGTGTTTTTGGTACCATGGCCCACGCACTCGGAGTAATCTCCATGAATGGATTCAAAGATATTGTGTTAGTTTTTAGGGTTTCGTACCCAAAGGGTAAAACGGGCCCTTTGGGTACCCTATTACTACGACCCCGCTGTCTGTCTGTCACCAGGCTGTATCTCATAAACCGTGATTATTAAACAGTTGAAATTTTCACAGATGGGAGTATTTCTGTTGCCGGTATAACAACAAATACTTAAAAACAGAATAAAAAAATTTTTAAGGGGGCTCCCATACAGCAATCGTGATTTTTTTGCCGTTTTTATAGACAATGGTACGGAACCCTTCGTGCGCGAGTCTGACTCGCACGTGGCCGGTGTTATTTATTTTTCCAACTACAGCGAGGATACTATAAATATTGACAAGGCACTCTGATATAATTCTGCCCTAAAAAGCTCGCAGCTCGCTCGCGAGCCTTCGCGTGCATCATTCGTTGTCGTGTTTTTCTAACAGGTCAGGTGCAGTTTGAAACAACAGATACCTACGTAGCTGTACCTGACCGCTAAGTATCTGTTGTTTCAAACAAATTGGTAGATTTTAGCAATGGTAGTAACCTACCTTTGTCTTCCATGTAGGATCACGTGGCACGGATCCAAGGTTATCCAGGAAGAGTTTGCTCTGGTATAACTGCACTCACACCACCGTGGAGCCGCGCCGCGTGCTGGTGAGGAGCCGAGGAGTGGCTGTCGACGGCGCGTGCTGGAGATGCGCCGAGGAGTGGCGGCCGACGGCGCAAGCGGCGCTTGCGACCTCGGACACGACTAGAAGGTTCTATTGCTCTGCTCCAGCACCAGTCTTTAGCCGGAGCATCGCGCACAGTTAGATGATATGGAGTCGACTTAACGCGCGCGCCGCACGCGACTGCGTGCACGCGCTGTAGGGAGGTAGGTACGTCCAACAGTCATAACTGGACTACATTCTTATTACATGTGTCCAATTCCTTCTTGTCTCTGCTCTAGGTACTCAAGCCTACCAACTTCCTTATATGTATAATAACTAGCAGCGCCTCGCGGTTTCACCCGCGTAGTTCCCGTTCCCGTAGGAATTTCGGGATAAAAAGCCTATGTCCTATTCCAGACTATAATCTATCTCTGTGCCAAATTTCATCCAGATCCGTTCAGCCGTTCTGGCGTGATAAAGGAACAAACATCCATCCATCCATCTATCTATCCATCCATCCATCCATCTAAACTTTCATGTTTATAATATTAGTGAGATAGTGAGATTAGTGAGATAATAGTACCTACTCAAATAGAAGTAGCATCGTGCGTGATGTGTGTGAGGCAGTGGCGCATTACCTGCAGGCTGAGTGGTGCGCGTGCGCCTGAGGCAGTGGCGCATTACCTGCAGGCTGAGTGGTGCACGTGCGCCTGAGGCAGTGGCGCATTACCTGCAGGCTGAGTGGTGCGCGTGCGCCTGAGGCAGTGGCGCATTACCTGCAGGCTGAGTGGTGCGCGTGCGCCTGAGGCAGTGGCGCATTACCTGCAGGCTGAGTGGTGCGCGTGCGCCTGAGGCAGTGGCGCATTACCTGCAGGCTGAGTGGTGCGCGTGCGCCTGAGGCAGTGGCGCATTACCTGCAGGCTGAGTGGTGCACGTGCGCCTGAGGCAGTGGCGCATTACCTGCAGGCTGAGTGGTGCGCGTGCGCCTGAGGCAGTGGCGCATTACCTGCAGGCTGAGTGGTGCGCGTGCGCCTGAGGCAGTGGCGCATTACCTGCACGCTGAGTGGTGCACGTGCGCCTGAGGCAGTGGCGCATTACCTGCAGGCTGAGTGGTGCGCGTGCGCCTGAGGCAGTGGCGCATTACCTGCACGCTGAGTGGTGCGCGTGCGCCTGAGGCAGTGGCGCATTACCTGCACGCTGAGTGGTGCGCGTGCGACTGAGCCAGTGGCGCATTACCTGCAGGCTGAGTGGTGCGCGTGCGCCTGAGGCAGTGGCGCATTACCTGCAGGCTGAGTGGTGCGCGTGCGCCTGAGGCAGTGGCGCATTACCTGCAGGCTGAGTGGTGCGCGTGCGCCTGAGGCAGTGGCGCATTACCTGCAGGCTGAGACATATTATGTTTCACCACTTGAATATTTTTTCACTTGCATAGTCGTATTTGAGTTGGAGCGAATATCAACTTATGACTGACTGGTGGCTTAGGCCGAGGCCCCATCACCACGGTACGGCGCCGCCACCGTTGCAAGGTCTTACACCCCTTAAAATGATAAGATGTTGTTGTTTGATATAATAAGGATTTTATTCCGAAACTCTACGAGCTAATAATGATAATGCGACACGCGCCCGGTCTGAGAGGCTAACATGAACTGATGAGAGCGCGCGCGCGCGCGTTGATCGCTACAGTGAGGTAACAATGCTGACGCTAGAGAATAGTGCGGTTTCACCGTACATATTCCCGACAGCGAGATGAGAGGATGCTGGTTAAATTGATATAAACATAGAGTAATGATACGAACACTAGCGGCGTAAGGGGGGGGGCGGAGGGGCGGTCCGCCCCGGGTACCGAGCTCCAAGGGGTGCCATCTCGGCACCCCTCGGAGCGCGCAGATGGCTCTTCAAATCCGAATCCGAAGGGGTGATACCGAAAACTCACACGCAGGCATATAAAAAAATTGCGGCTCGCTTCGCTCGCCGCTTTAAAATCGGGTGTAGAAAGGTTGCCTAGCAGAGATAGCTCAAACCGATAAGGCATTGTACATACAACTTTATCTGTATTAGTTTTTTCCTGCCCTGTGTAACAATTTTATATGATGTGCAATAATGAGTAATTGCTTTGTACTGTGCTTTATTTTGTTGTAAATCGTAAAAAAAAAATCTCATTCATTGTCATAGCTTACTTTTTTTGCTAAGTATGCCTCACCAATTTCAAAACAGGTTGTGGCTCACTCCACTCGGTTATTTTTATTTTGTATTTGTTTCATAACAATCTTCGCAGCCGCCGCAATTTCTCCAAACGTTTCAGGGCTCGCTGTTATGATTTTTTTCATACTCTCCTTAACTTGTGTGTCATCACCCGAAAAAGTTAGAAAAATTTCGGCGGCTCGCTACGCTCGCCGGTTCATTTTAAACTTTATTGTAGATCGCCAAAAAAAAATTTCGTCGTGGTTTTAGAATACTACTTGTATTTTTGCTAAGCTCACCGAACTCCAAAGTTACCTACCTTTAAATTCACATATTTAATTTTAAATGGGGATGTATCAAGGTCACAATTAAGTCAATTATTAAGGTCATCTATGACAAACTTAGTTACTTTTCACCTAACATCCGAAAATCCAAAAAAATATCGCGGCTCGCTTCGCTCGCCGTTACTTATAATTCCTGTAGTTAGAAATTAATAAATAAATAAAAAAAAATGAGGGTGCTGATAGTCAACCGATCTCCAAGGGGGGGGGGGGGGGGTGCTTGGTAGAAAACGCCCCGGGTGCCAGCCCACGCTACGCCGCCACTGGATACGAAATGATATGCTAATGATTCTAAATGCTAATGATACATGATGATAAAACAATAGGTCCTTAAGAAATTTCATTATGATAAAACAATATTTTTGTGAAAAATGGTGTACAGTGCGCCGCGCCTGGGGGCCAATTCTGAGTAATATGTGATATTTTATCGAGTGATACGCAGTATCACTCGATAAAATATCAAGTGATAAGTATCGAGCCTCCGATAAAATATCGAGTTCCGACAAAAGCTGCATTCTCGTGCACTCTTCGATATTTCTATCATAGACAATTTGTTAAAAATGTTGCTGTTGCGTAGTCCTTCGAAAGTGGAGGCTGGGAATTCCAGATTTATTTCCAATGGTAGGCGGTAAGATACCTAGTTATTTTATCGAATAGATATATTGCGAGAATTGCCTTCCTGGCTCCTCGACAGTCGATGTTGCAGTTCGTTGTGCTTGGACGGGCTTGTCTAGACACTGGACCGCGTCCAGTGTCCAACTCTTTCGCGATCCATATCTAGACAAGCCCGTGTTCAAGCACACCGACTACGAAATACTGACTGTTTAGGAGCCAGGCGCGCCGCGCCGCGCCGTGCCGCAGCATGGCACGGTGCCGTGCCATGCTGCGGCGCCGGTGCCGTGTAGTTTTACGGTGGCGGCGCTGTACCGCGGTGATGTGTCCGCGGCCTTAAGCGGATATATGCGATGCGAACGGGCGCGGCGGCGCCCCGTCCCAGTGCGGGCAACCAACGGCAACGGTCCGACGACGATGCGGCTATCGGCGGCGTAACGAATATGAAATCATGACCCAGGGGCGGCTTTATGCGATACACACGGGCGCGGCGCCCCGCCCGGCCTGCGCCCTAGTGCCAACCAACAGAACAATTTAAACTATAAGTTGGCTGTCCAGATCCTGTGACATTACATCACTCTTTGGGACAATGTAGTAATATGTACAGTCCAAATAAATAAAATAAAAATCATTTAAAAAAATGTATGGATAAAAAAAGTAGGTATATATAAAATATGGATACCTAAGTTGAGAAATCAAATTCCACGTGGACGAAGTCGCGGGTAACAACTAGTTTGTTATAAATATCGTTGTTCACTAGTTAATTAAGAAGAAGAAAATGTGACTGACTTACGTTGGTGCTGACGAAGAGCGGCCCCGGTGGCGGCGCGCGGGCCGCTCGCTGACCCGGCGGCGGCGCGCGGGCCGCTCGCTGACCCGGCGGAGGCGCGCGGGCCGCTCGCTGACCCGGCGGCGACGCGCGGGCCACTCGCTGACCCGGCGGCCTGCGGCCTGCTCGCGACCTGCGCCCGCGCCGCCGCTCTGCGGACAACACAGAAATCATAATAATTATTATGATTTCTGTGTTTATTACTGAATTATTGTGACATAAATTATGATTTATATTACTCTACACAGTAAGAACTCACTTGGGGGTGGATCCAGGCGGCCCCTCGATCGCTCGGTTGGAGCAAAAGAAGTCTGGGCGGGCGCGATGGGCGCGCAGCAAGGCGCGCAGAGGGTACAGCGCGCCCTCGTACGTCTGGTCGGGCAGCAGCCGCCGGCGCCGTCGCGAGTGCTCAGTCCGCCGCGCTCGTCTCCCTGCGCCCGAGCCCATCCCGCCCGAGCATGCTCCGCCTCATTAGCGGCGGTGACTTGACGATTCGACCAAGTGAGTTGTCTGTGCTAATGACGCGGCGCGGCGGCGGTGGCGGCGGCGGGGCGTTTGTGTATCAGGGCCCTCCTTAGCTCTGTGCACGTACAGTAACTACTCGCGTCTCACTTATCGCTAGGTCTTTATTAGGACAGTTGAAATGGAACTGAAAAGGTGAGTGGAGCGGGGACATTCCGCGTGTCCCGGCGCGCCCCGCGGAATGTCGTCGAGCTTTTTGCGCGCGCGAGGCCCCGGCGCGGGCGCGTACTCACGCATGTCTCTCCCAAATACACAGAGATACCTATAACCGACTTGAATATCACTATCTATGCCTTTGGATTCAAGAATGACAGACATGGCAACCTACTCGAAGCCCAGGCACTGCATGCATTGCATCGCATATGCACTAGTTAGCGATACAGGGCGGGGCGGCTCTCACGACCGGCTGCGCGGGCGCACAGTTACCCGATACCGAGTAATAACTGAGTCTGAAGAACTTCGATTAACTGGTATTTTTGAAGTTAGTTTTTTCATTTACGATATTTTGCGCTAGTTTAATTCCTGTTGTCCTTGTTGATAGCAGAAATAATCTAAAACCACAAAAAGTAGCATCGCACCAACACTAAACTATCGACCATAGAGGTTAGCTTTATTATACGCACCTACCCGAAGGAAACACGCACGCACGCCGCCGGCGCAGAAATATGTATTGTAATTGTAAGTTACTAAATAGATTAGATAGAGGTACCTACCTACTACCTATATACTACTTTGGTTGGACGAGCGAGACTGATCATTATTTATTTAATTTATGGTTTGAATGATGTTAGTTTAGTAGGTATTGGTTGTGATGGGGGTCTGCGGTGGGGCTCCGCTTACAGTTGTCTGCGGTGGGGCTCCGCTTACAGTTGTCTGCGGTGGGGCTCCGCTTACAGTTGTCTGCGGTGGGGCTCCGCTTACAGTTGTCTGCGGTGGGGCTCCGCTTACAGTTGTCTGCGGTGGGGCTCCGCTTACAGTTGTCTGCGGTGGGGCTCCGCTTACAGTTGTCTGCGGTGGGGCTCCGCTTACAGTTGTCTGCGGTGGGGCTCCGCTTACAGTTGTCTGCGGTGGAGCTCCGCTTACAGTTGTCTGCGGTGGGGCTACGCTTACAGTTGTCTGCGGTGGGCCTCCGCTTACAGTTGTCAACCTGCCTGTCATTTTCTATGAACTCATAATAAAACATATACATATGACATATGTATAGGTATCTAATAACAAATATAATTTCTGAAGGATTAATTGCGATCAGACTCCATCAAAATGTGGTAAGCATCGTCTAATATAGAGTTACAAAGTAGGTAGGTCATTAATTCGGTGTACAATTTTTTATAATATAATATAATTCATTTTTACATAATAATGTAAAAATGAATTGCCTAGAATGTGTCCGGCCGGATCGAAGTCGGAGTCGTGAGGTAACCACAGTTACCCAGTGCGCGACCATTCAAAATGTTATTGTCAAGTACAATTTATAATATTTTAGAGAGTATTTATTTACACACAGGTTTTTATTTTTTGAACCCACTTTGTAACCCACCGATCACCTAGTCCCTACATCAGTCCTGTTCTTTGTAACCCACCGATCACCTAGTCCCTACATCAGTCCTGTTCTTTGTAACCCACCGATCACCTAGTCCCTACATCAGTCCTGTTCTTTGTAACCCACCGATCACCTAGTCCCTACATCAGTCCTGTTCTTTGTAACCCACCGATCACCTAGTCCCTACATCAGTCCTGTTCTTTGTAACCCACCGATCACCTAGTCCCTACATCAGTCCTGTTCTTTGTAACCCACCGATCACCTAGTCCCTACATCAGTCCTGTTCTTTGTAACCCACCGATCACCTAGTCCCTACATCAGTCTTGTTCTTCCGAGGACCACTCGCAATTTCACTCGAACTCAATACTATTTGAAATTGTTTCAAATGTTTATTATTTAAATCAAATTCAGCATTAAATCACAACAGATAAACACAACAGTTATAAACTACCTACTGGTATGCTTCAGCGAGTAGGTACGTTCACGGGGTTCACGCGTCGGGCGGCGCGGCGGCACGTGCGCGCTGCAGCCTGCGCGCGCGCGATTGACAGACTGCGTTTGTTTGTTGTGTAGTGCTCTGCACGCCGTGCACTGCACGGTGTAGTTAGGGTCTCCGGTCTTGTCTTGTCAGCCTCATCCATCAGTGGGTTCCAAGGCAACAAATCTATCCCCGAGAAGCGGCTGAAACTTCTCGGTGCCTGCCATCATTTGATTTGGTTCATTTTTAGGTTTCCGTACCCAAAGGATAAAACGGGACCCTATTACTAAGACTTCGCTGTCCGTCTGTCTGTCTGTGCGTCTGTCCGTGAAACAGAGTAAAATAAATATCTAAGGGGGCAACTTCACATTAAAAAGAAATCATTAAATTAAAATATACACCGCGGCAATGCAGCTAGCGTCTTGGGCACACTTCCGAATGGTATTGATATGGATCAGTTCTGCTACCTGTAGCTTGTTTGCAACAGTCTGCAGTTAGCTCAATTGTTTCAATTGTAAATACTAGTTTTAATTTAATTCTATCATGTAAAGTGAGAAGAGAAGCCGCGGACCTGTCTCTATTACTCAGCATTGTTCTGAACTTGGTTGACTCACCCACACTCCTATCAGGAATTGGACTAACCGTTCCGTCCAACCGAGCTTCTCGACGTAACCATCTTAAATTATATATTCCGAACTGCGCCACAAATGACCAGAAAAACAAATATCTTCTGCGGACCAAGCAAGCTTTCAACACCAGATAGATACTCCAAGCAAGCTTTCAACACCAGATACTCCAAGAGTGTTGATCTCTTTAACATGAGGCGAAATGCTTTTAAGAGGCATTTCTTACTTAGTCTGAGTTAAGAGGTTAATTAATAATAATAATTTCTTCGAATGACATATAGGTAGGTACATACATTATACAATATATAAACTTTGTGCAGTCGTATCGTACATAATAATAAGTATAAAGTAATTATATCCACCCTAGTTCCCCACCTTGTAGTTACCAATCTGCATGATCTGGTACTGACATCAGGCAAACCAGATTCATCTTGTAATAGGAAGGTCATTTAGTTTCTTTTTAATGTAGTTTTTTTAATGAATAAGTACCTTATTCAAGTAGGCATGCACTGTTTATAACTTTATCACCAAAATTGTATTTGTGTTTATTACTTCAAGTAGGCATGCACTGTTTATAACTTTATCACCAAAATTGTATTTGTGTTTATTACTTCAAGTAGGCATGCACTGTTTATAACTTTATCACCAAAATTGTATTTGTGTTTATTACTTCAAGTAGGCATGCACTGTTTATAACTTTAACACCAAAATTGTATTTGTGTTTATTACACCTACCTAATTGTTTTTTTTCCAATACTTATTAATGATTAATTGATTACCTAGGTACTACCTAGTAGTAGTTCAGTTATTTTTACAAACTATAAGTGGAAACTGTTGTTAGCTTCATTTGTTGTAGCCTATGGATCTATTGTTACTTAAACATAAGCTTTTTGTTTCCCAAATAAATAAAAATAAAATAAAATTATTAATAATAAATATAAAATTATATTTGTATTATTAATGCACACAGATCCCCGTTCAATCCAACGATCCTATCCATCTACGGTTGTCTGGTAGAGATCGCTCTTGAGCGCTAAGACCGCCAATTGTCACTTATTCTTATTAGGTACTTCTTTTATCTTTGTCTGTAATATTAATGTATGTGTGCAATAACCAATAAAGAATTTTCTATCTATTTGATTGTAATTTTCTTTGTTAATAAAGAAATCTTAAAATAAAAACTATCGTAGTTTGACGAATTCATTACGGATGTAATCGGGTTAACTACGAACCTTATCCACGAGCACTGAGGGCTCGGAGGGACGCGGAACGCGCGCAAATAAGGTTCGTAGTTAACCCGCTTACATCCGTAATGAAATCTTAAAATAAATTAATCTTATAATTTTTGTTTGAAGTTATCAGCCAGTTTTACTCCCCAAGGGCGTAATCTCGAGTTTTACGCCCGCTAAGCAACGCTACAATGACACACTTTTTGAGTAAGACAAGTGAAAAAAGTTAGTCGAAATCTCTGGTATTTTTGTTTACCTACCTACTAGATACACATCGAACAGAAGGTGAACGTTGCTTATTAAATTGAAACTGTCATTAAACTAAAACTGAGTTAGTATAATGCAAATGGGACAAAATTGTAAAGAAATCCATAATTACGAATATTACAAACTGAGTTAGTATAATGCAAATGGGACAAAATTGTAAAGAAATCCATAATTACGAATATTACAAACTGAGTTAGTTTATTGCAAATGGGACAAAATTGCAAAGAAATCCATAATTACGAATATTACAAACTGAGTTAGTATAATGCAAATGGGACAAAATTGCAAAGAAATCCATAATTACGAATATTACAAACTGAGTTAGTATAATGCAAATGGGACAAAATTGTAAAGAAATCCATAATTACGAATATTACAAACTGAGTTTGTTTATTGCAAATGGGACAAAATTGTAAAGAAATCCATAATTACGAATATTACAAACTGAGTTAGTTTATTGCAAATGGGACAAAATTGCAAAGAAATCCATAATTACGAATATTACAAACTGAGTTAGTATAATGCAAATGGGACAAAATTGTAAAGAAATCCATAATTACGAATATTACAAACTGAGTTAGTTTATTGCAAATGGGACAAAATTGTAAAGAAATCCATAATTACGAATATTACAAACTGAGTTAGTTTATTGCAAATGGGACAAAATTGCAAAGAAATCCATAATTACGAATATTACAAACTGAGTTAGTTTATTGCAAATGGGACAAAATTGCAAAGAAATCCATAATTACGAATATTACAAACTGAGTTAGTTTATTGCAAATGGGACAAAATTGCAAAGAAATCCATAATTACGAATATTATAAATTCGAAAGTAGCTCTGTTACCTTTTCACGCATAAACGGCTGAACGGATCTCAATGAAATTTGGCAGCGAAGTAGATGCTGTCCCGGGGACGGACACAAGCTACTTGTACAGCGCGAGCGAAGCCGCGGGCGACGACGGCGCGGCGCGGGCGAAGCCGCGAGCTAGTGATTAATTAATTTCTTAATATTATATGGTATCTACCTACACTAGCAGCGTAAGGGGGGGGGGGGGCGGAGGGGCGGTCCGCCCCGGGTACCAAGCTCCAAGGGGTGCCATCTCGGGCTCACTATTATTGATTTTTTCATACTCTTCTTAGTTTGTTTCTGACCGCCCGAAAAAGTGAAAAAAAGAGAAAAAAAATTGTCGCCGAAAAAGTCCCAAAAGTACCTACTACGGCTGTGTCCGCTCATGGGCTCTTTGTGTTACGGCCGTCGCGTTGCCTTAGCTTCCTTGTCTTTGCTGCCAAGCCTACCTCACCAAACTTCAAAATTACCGAGGCTCGCTCCGCTTGTCGTTATTGATATGCATAGCTCTATCTGCCACCGCAGTCTTTACAATTCACACTTTGTTTTTCATACTCTTCTTAACTTGTCTGGCTGGCTGCGCTCGCCGGTTTTACTTTAATTAGATGTAGATCGCCAAAAAAAATTTCTTTCGCCGCCGTGGTCTTTTTTGTATTTTTGCTAACCTCACTGAACTCCAAAATTACCAGCTCGCTCCGATAGCCGATATTGATAATCATATCTGTTTATTTATTTTATCATACATTTTGTCAAAAATCCGAAAATTTTATAAATAACAAAAAATATCGTTACCTACTTATAATTCCAGTTGTTAGATGTTGAGGGTTCGGATAGTCGACCGACCGACGGATATCTGTGCTGACGGTAAGTTCGGATAGTCGACCGACCGACGGATATCTGTGCTGACGGTAAGTTCGGATAGTTGACCGACCGACGGATACCTGTGCTGACGGTAAGTTCGGATAGTCGACCGACCGACGGATATCTGTGCTGACGGTAAGTTCGGATAGTCGACCGACCGACGGATATCTGTGCTGACGGTAAGTTCGGATAGTCGACCGACCGACGGATATCTCTGTGCTGACGGTAAGTTTGAATTGTTTTATTTTCTCGCAATCGACGCGACGTGAAAAGTACCTATCGCTTTTCACTCGGACCAAAAGCACCCATTGTAACTCGGTCTTGTCATACCTACTCCGGAGCGATAATGGGGTGGTCTCTAGTTCAAAAATATTAATTTATTTTAATAAGGGATTTCATATACCTACATCATCATCAGCTCATGTTAGTCCACAGCTGGACATAGGCCTCCCCTAATGAATAATAATAATAAATCATTTATTTCTGAAGGTCTTACTTACTAGTCTTACTTTATTGGTACAATAACAATATTGTATTTTAGACCTATTTCACCATTTGGTTCAACACCTTGCTCTAACTAAGTTTTGGAAACTTGTGTCATAGTCGCGAAGGATCTCTATCTCTACCTCTCGGCAAATATCTTACAGGCAACTGTTATGGCTTCTTAAAAGTACCTACTGACTGATACAACGATTTTAAAGTAAAAGCAAAAAATTAAGGAACAAAACTAAAAATATGTATAAAAGGAAAAACATAATTAGCAAGGTACCTAGGTACATATCAGCCAGATAGATGCCCAATCTTGTTATTATTGTATGTGTGTGTTGGGGTTGATATCCATTACAAGAGAAGGTAAACTTTTCTTAATAACTAGGTATTAACGTAAAAGTACATATATTAAAAGGTTCAGCCAGTATTCATGTATATGTAGTGTGTGTGGGTGTCAGGGTGTGTGTGTACCTATGTGTATGTCAGGGTGTATATGTGTGTGTGTGTGTGCTCTCGTGTTTAATGTCACTTTATAAGGTATTCGTTTTCATTTCACTTTTCTCATCATATTCTCTGTTTTATAGTAGGTAATCTAGAGTCAGAAAATAGGTTTAAGCCTTAGTTTTACATTCAGCATAACTTAATGTTCTTAGGTATATTTGCTTACTGATAGTATTATAGAGGAATGGGCCTAAGAAAGCGAAGTGTTTTTGTGCGAAGGCAGTTTTACATGTTACCATTTTGTAAACTAGGTCTTTCCGCCTTTTACTAGGCGATATCACACTAAGGGTTGGGTATTTCTGATGTTGTCTAAGGATTATTTGCTGTATGCACAGCTGTCTCACAGTTAGCATCTTGCAGTCCGCATATAGTTCGACCGTAGGGTACCTGTAAGGTTTTGAGAAAGCTACCTTCAGTACGGCCCTTAGCGCTCTCTCTAGTTGCAGTAGATGGGTTTAGCTGCCCCGAGCCCCGCCCCGTGTTGTAGCACAATAACTTCGTAGAGATTGGCAGAGCGCGTAATAAATTGTAAGTACCTATATGGGACTCGTTTGCCGCATGCTTAATATTTTTGAAAACTGCTGTTAACTTTCTAATTCTTGATGTCAGTAACTTTATATGTGGCTCGTAGGTCATCATTGCATCAATCGTAACACCAAGATACTTAATATTATCACAACTTTCAAGAGAATCGCAATCGGTGCAGTTTAGCGCGGTTGTTCGTAAGCAATTCGCACTATGAGCTCTGAGTTGGTGAGAAGGAGTTGTGAGATCTGGTTTCGTAGATGGTTTTAGATAGAACGCTATATATTTAGTTTTAACTGCATTAAGAGTAAGTATGTTTTGGTAGAGCAGTGGTAGCTATCGTTTCTTTTGTAGTTAGAAGGTTTTGTTTTGGTAGAGCAGTGGTAGCTATCGTTTCTTTTGTAGTTAGAAGGTTTTGTTTTGGTAGAGCAGTGGTAGTTATCGTTTCTTTTGTAGTTAGAAGGTTTTGTTTTAGTAGAGCAGTGGTAGCTATCGTTTCTTTTGTAGTTAGAAGGTTTTGTTTTGGTAGAGCAGTGGTAGCTATCGTTTCTTTTGTAGTTAGAAGGTTTTGTTTTGGTAGAGCAGTGGTAGCTATCGTTTCTTTTGTAGTTAGAAGGTTTTGTTTTGGTAGAGCAGTGAGTGGTAGCTATCGTTTCTTTTGTAGTTAGAATGTTTTGTTCTTAGGAACCTTCTATTTTATTTTGAAGAAAAAAATATTGTCATTTTTAGTTTTTTTTAATTAGTATGGTTTGCCCAAAAAAAACAAGTTTATCTTCATCATCATCAGCCTATATCAGTCCACTGCTGGACATAGGCCTCCCCTAATGAGCGCCATCGCGCCCTGTCTTCAGCTTGAAAGTTTATCCAACAGGAACACTTCCCAAAGTAACTTACCAAATCAAATCGTAAGTTTTGGCAATAATTTATAAAAACAATTCCCATACAATTTTCTAAGAAATTCGCCGCAACAAAGTCATGCATACCATTCGAACACGGAAAGCAATTTGTTCTAAATTCAAATTATTTATTGATATTTGTTATTAGGTAAACCTTATTGGTAGAATAATATAGGTACCTACCTACTACCGCTTTGAATGAATGACAATACCGCTGGAAAAAATTGGCGAGAAATGTTTTTTCAAATTAATTACCTACTTACCAAACAAGTATTTTTTTAATTTAAACTCTATAAAATGGGTGTCTCTTGCTACTAAGAAGTAAATATGTAGGTATGTTTTTTATTTTGGTTTGGCTGGAGATATTGTTACGTATAAACCATCGTCGTTAGAGCGAATATGGGAAGGGATCAAAAACCCTTCAAAAAAGGCCCTTCAAAATGAGCCTACCAAAGAATTTAAATTAAGAACCATTCAATAAGTGATATTGTTGTTTTCACTCACCTACTCGTTTTATCATAGAAAATGTATGGGAATGGTTTTTTTTAATTATTGCCAAAACTTACGATTTGATTTGGTATGTTACTTTGGGAAAAGATTTCTTAATCTTTTCCCAACTTGTTTTTTTGACAAATGTCTTTTTTTGGGTGAACCGTACTTTTTTTCAAAAAACAAGAAATGGCAATATTTTTTTTACAGAAATACAGTATTTTTATAAAACAGAAAGTTCCTCAGAACAAAACCTTCTAACTACAAAAGAAAAGGTTTAAGAGGCCAAAAATTTGCCGCAGCCTGTATACTATTTATTTATTTATTCAAGCTTAATAATTAACTTACAGACTACTTACTATGAGTAGGTATACTATGAGTAGGTATGTATTTTAAGTTCCATTCTGATCACCCTCTTGGTTCGATTTGCCAGTCAAACAGCGAGTGCAAATTTTAGTGGTGTGTGGTAGCGGTATTGGATGAATGTGCGCACTCCTGTATCCGCATTACTACGAGGGATGAGAAACCAAGAAAATTATTACCAGCTTGAAGATAGCTCCAGGATACCAAATAAAACTCCTCGTAAAAATAATGCACTTTTAATCACAGAGCACTTGACTGCTTGGGCGCCGCCACTGCGTCGCGCGTCATGTCAGTATTACAAAATAAATAACCACAACAACCATACACAGGAATAACTTACTACTATATCTACTACGGTACTAGCTCTACGCACGGACCGCCCTCGGGCAGGTGCGGCCCTCGGGCAGGTCCAACCCTCGGGCAGGTCCAACCCTCGGGCAGGTCCAACCCTCGGGCGGTCATCATCATCATCAGATTGTCGTCGTCGCTGCAGCTCTGCTGACCGAGTTAACTGGTGATGCTATGCAATACAAATGTAATGATCGTCCTAAGGAGACATTTAGTTGTGTGACATTACATGTACCTCAGAACACAGGCTTGCTGTCCATGAAGCGTATCGGAAGTCGGCGCTGCTCACGCACTGCCACTTCTGTACAAGGAATGCTGGCAGTTCCACTAGAGAATGAGGATATTCCTATCCTAGACCTACTCGTACCTACTCGTACCTACTGGTGGGGACCTGACTGATCAACTTCTTTTTACTCATTACCTTAGGTAATTACATTTTAAATCCTTTTCGGCATTATACTGGTTTATAAATGTATAATGCATGAAGGCTTCCGGCAGCGAGTGCAGCTGCCAGGGCTGCCGCGCTGATGTCGCGGGAGCCCTACTTACCTACAGGGTATTTTATAATTTATATTAATTTAACGTCATGTATTTACATTGTGTAAATAGTAATAATAATAATTTATACACATAAAGATAAAGAAATTATTGGAGAAGTTAGCAGATCTACTCCCGGGAGGCTTTCGCTCTGCACAATCGAGCGATGCACGTCCACGCGGAGCCTCGTACGAGCGATGCACGTCCACGCGGAGCCTCGTACGAGCGTACGAGATATGAACATTCTATTGAATGCCTTATATACACTTAAGTGAACCTACCAAGTTACTACGAATCGTAGCGAAGCAGAAATACATGAATAAGTGAGTTATTGTAGGTATCGTCGCACCTAGATGCACTACTAGCTAAGAGTATGCAGGTCCCGGAGGGCCGGGCTCGCCTGCAGCACAGCCGTAATGTGTCGCGTGGAGTAGCACTGCTAGGGCTAGTGCGCCAGCAGGTCCGACAGGTGGTCGGCGATGGCGGCGGCCGGCTCGCCCGCCAGGATGGAGCGGTGCGTGGCGGGCAGCTGCCGCGTCGCCAGCGGGCCGGCGCAGACCGCGCGCAGGCCGTAGTCCTCGCCCAGCGTCACGTAGTTGTCGCGCGCCGTGAAGAGGTCCACGGGCGCGCGCAGCGTCCCAGCCGGCGCGTACGTGTCGGCCGCCACCAGCTTGCAGTAGAACGCCTCCGCGGCCGCCGCCAGCTCCTGCGCCGCGTGTCCACCGCCGCCGCCGCTCACCAGCTGCACGGTCCGCTCCACGCGCGCCGCCCAGCTGTCCAGCCGCTCCAGCTGCGCCGCCACCTTCACCGGGTCCACGTCCGCCGCGAACTGCTGCGCGAAGAAAGCAAGCGCGTCCGCCTCGTCCGTCACCTGCGAGCGCGCCGCGCGCTTGCTCTTGCCGCGCGTCGTGTGCGTGCTTAGGTAGGCGGGTGAGCCGTCCACCAGCACCAGCCGCGTCGCGCAGCCCGCCTGCAACAAGAGCACAGCGCACCGTCACTCCGCGCTCCGCACCTCCCCGCAACCTCGCCGCATCACCGCGCAACCACTCACCTGCTCCAGCTGCAGCGCCATCTCGAAGGCGACGCCGGCGCCGAAGGAGTACCCGAGCAGCGTGTAGGGCGGCTCGGGCTGCAGGTCGCGCACATGCCGCACGTAGATGGCGGCCAGCGCAGGCATGTCGCGCGCCTGCGCCGCCGCGCCCGCGCACTGCAGTCCGTACACGGCGCCGCGCACGCCGCGCGCCACGCCGCGCAGCACGTCCACCACTCCCTCGATGGGGTGCACCATGAACACGCAGGCGCCGCGCTCCGCGCCCCCCGCACTCGGCAGCTTCACCACCACCTGCGCACGCAGACCACTCAGCATTCACATTTCACGTCGCTCCAAGGAGGCGACTATCGACGGCTTCACAAACGAACCTGTTTGGGCATGAGCTCGCCCATCTTAGCCATCTGCACGAGGTCGGCGGCGTCGCCCTTGGGCGCGGCGGGCGCGGCCACCGGAGCGGGTGCTTCGCCGCCGCCCTGCATGGCGCGCAGCTTGCCGAAGCTGAGCGCGCGGATATCCTGCACGGCCAGCAGCACGTCGTAGCCGCGCTCCAGCGTCTGCTTGATCTCGGCGCCCATGAGCGAGTCCATGCCGAGCTCTGCCAAGTTGGCGGTCTCGGAGACCTTGCTGGGGTCCTTGATGCCGAGGATGTTGGCCACTGCGTGCACCAGGTCCTGAGAAGGCGCGGCGGCGGCTCGGCGCTTGTCGGCCAGCACCATGGACGCCTGCACCGGGTGCGGTAGCGCCAGCATGACGCCCAGCGCCTGCATGCAGGACGCGATGCGCTGAGGGACCGTGCCGCCCACCACGGCGTCGTCGCCGCCTGCGCAAAGGGAGAACCAACGTTAGAGGCGCTCCTATCGTTCACAACTACCGGACAGCGTGCAGGCGTGCACTCACCCATGGTGTCGACGATGAGGCCGACCTCGCCGACGGCGCCCCACTGCACGGCGAGCGCCGGGAGTCCGTCGGCCTGGCGGCGCTCGCACAGGCGCTCCATGGCCGAGTTGGCGAGCCCGTAGTTAGCCTGTCCGGGATTGCCGCGTCCGCAGGACACAGAGGACCACACCACGAAGTACTCCAGGTCGGGGCAGAGCGCGCGCGTGGCCGCGTCCAGCGCGCGCGTAGCGTCCACCTTGGGGCGCGCCACCGCCTGGAACTCTTCCCTCGTCTGCTTGTCTAGGAAGGCATCGTGCAGCACGGCAGCCAGGTTAAAGACACCACCGACGGGCGCCAACGCGCCCGCAGCCGCCAGCAGCTTGCGCGCGCCGCCTTCCGCCGCCGCGTCCTCCGTGCTGACGGCGACCTTGACGCCCAGCGAGCGCCAGCGGCGGATGCACCAGGCCTGGTAGCCTGTGCGCACGCCGCTGCGTGAGTTGAGCAGCAGCGCCGTGGCCCCGCGCGTCACCAGCCACTGCGCCAGCTCCAGGCCGAACCCGCCCAGCCCGCCCACCAGCACGTAGCTCTTGGCGGGGTGCATGTAGGTGCGCGGCAGTGCGGACAGCAGGCGCAACCCGCGCGCCCCTGTCTCCTCCTCGCGCACGCGTAGCACCACCTTGCCGATGTGTCGCCCCGTCGCCATAAACCTGCAACAAGACACGCCTGAGTCTCGACGGGTCCCTCCGCCCGCCCGCCGCGGTCGACAGGTATCTATAGTTACCTGAAGGCCTGCTCCAGCTGCTGGTCGGAGTAGACGGTGGCGGGTAGCGGCCGCACGGCGCCGCTGGCGATGCCCTCGCTGACGCAGCGCACCACGGCCGCCTTCTCGGGGTCCGTGCCCTCCGCGTCGAACAGCGCGTCCAGCAGGATGCCATGGAACGTCGTGTTCTTCAGGAACACCGACATGCCCTGCGCACGCACACACGTCAGTCACACACAGGCACGCGTAGCCCACTCCGTGCCCACCGGTTGAACGAACTCATAGGGTGGCGTCATCGTGGACACTTTGACCCCAGCTCACCATGTTATGGTATATGTCGGTCTTTGTTTGGTGGGCTTGGGCTTGGGCTTGGGCTTGGGCTTGGGCTTGGGCTTGGGCTTGGGCTTGGGCTTGGGCTTGGGGGTGAAATGTTGTATATCTATTGATTACTGTTAACTACTTCAGTTATCGTTTTCAATGATATTGTTTTCTTTGTAAATGTAAATGTTTGTTTCTCAGTTTTTATTACGTTTAAGTCGGCTCTTTTATATAGTGGTATATATTATATTTTTAAGGACACGAATATAATTATTTACCTATAAGCGGAAACTACTAGGCTTAAGTTACCTACAAGTACCAACCATTTACTGTCAAAAATAATTAAGCTGTTTGTTTTCCAAGTAAATAAAAAGAAAAAAAGAAAACTCCCCCCCTAGTGTCCCCTAGTCCCCCCGAACTCCTAGTTCGTTGAATCGAGCGTGGTATTAGGAATGATTATTTTCCATTCCAGTTTCCCCTTTATGAGGATATTTTCAAGGGGGAAAACTGGAACTCATATTCTTTTATTCCAGTTTTCCCCCTCGGGGGGTATTTCAAGGGGAAAACAGGAACAACCCACACAAACAAAAACAAGCACCTTGGGCCCACATGAAACAATGTTACCTGGGCTTAGGAGACAGTTAGATGTATGAGGTACTCACGAGAGGCGTGTTGTTCGAGAGGTCCAGCTTGCCGATCTCGAGGAAGCGTCCGCCGACAGCCAGGCAGCGCACGCTGGCGGCCAGCTTGTCGCCCGCCAGCGAGTTGAGGACTAGGTCCACGCCGCGGCCGCGTGTCTGCCGCAGCACGAGCTGCTCGAAGGTGGTGTCACGCGAGTTGCCTATGTGCGCGTCCAGCAGCGCCGGGAACCGCTCGCGCAGGAAGGCGCGCTTGTCGGGCGTGCCCACCGTCGTGAACACGCTGCAGCCGGCGTGCAGCGCGATGGCGATGGCGGCCTGGCCCACGCCGCCCGTGCCCGCGTGCACCAGCACTGCGTCCCCGCGCCGCATGCGGCCGCGCACGCTCAGCGCGTAGTACGCCGTAGCGTAGGCTACTGGCACCGTGCTGGCCTGCTCCAGGGACCACGCCTCCGGCACCTCCCACAGGAAGCCTCGGTCCGCCAGCACCGTGGTGGCGAGCCCGCGCGCCGCCACCATGCCCATCACGCGCTTGCCGTCCGAGGAGCGGCCCGAGAACTCCAGCCCGAGGATGCACTCCTGGCCAGCCAGGTTGCCGGGTAGCGCGTCCGGTGGCAGCTTGCCGGTCGCCAGCATGATGTCGCGGAAGTTGAGCGGCGCGCAGTAGACGGTGCAGAGGTCCGCGCGCGGCGGCAGAGGGCGCGCGCGCGCGAACCGCAGCTCGGACTCGATCCAGCGCAGCGAGGAGAGGTCGCCGCGCGTGAGCGTGTTCACGTACGCGTGCTCCACCTGCAGCTGCGCCTCGCCCTCCGCGCCCACCTGCACGTGCCGGTAGCAGCCCCACACGCCGCCTCGCAGCACGTTCACACACAGGTCCTTGCCCAGCTGCTCGGCGTAGGGCGCGACTCCGGCCGCGAACGGCGCCCTGGCGTCGGGCAGGTAGTAGACGCGCAGCGCGCGGCCGCCGGGTTCGGCGCGCAGGCACGTGGCGAGCCCGAGCAGGCCGCTGTCGGCGCGCCGCGTCACGCAGTACACGCGCATGTCCTCGCTCTCGGCACGCGCCAGGGCCGCCTTCAGCTCCCCCAGCCAGCCGAAGCCCGCGTCGTCGGACACATCGAGCACGACGCTCGCGGCGGGCAGCGCGCGCGCACGCCACGCGCACACATACTCGCAGGTGGCCGATGCCACGCGCGCCACCAACGTCAGCCCCGCAGATTTCACCATGTCCCTGTACAGACATCACTGTATTTTTTTTTCTCCTTTACACTTAATTTTATTTTTATTTTATTTTATTTTATTTATTTGGGAAACAAAAAGCTTATGTTTAAGTAACAGTAGATTCATAGACTAGAACAAATGAAGCTAACAACAGTTTCCACTTATAGTTTCAAAAAAATAACTGAACTACTACTAGGTAGTAATAATTAATATTAGAAAAAACAAAAACAATTAGGTGTAATGAACACAAATACAACTTGGTGATAAAGTTATAAACAGTGCATGCCTACTTGAATAAGGTACTTATTCATTAAAAAAACTACATTAAAAAGAAACTAAATGACCTACCTTCCTATTACAAGATGAATCTGGTTTGCCTAATGTCAGTACCAAATCATGCAGATTGGTAACTACAAGGTGGGGAACTAGGGTGGATATAATTACTTTATACTTATTATTATGTACGATACGACTGCACAAAGTTTATATATTAGTAATTATATATATAACGTATGTACCTATATGTCATTCGAAGAAATTATTATTAATTAACCTCTTAAAAGCATTTCGCCTCATGTTAAAGAGATCAACACTCTTGGAGTATTTGGAGTACTCTTGGAGTACCTACTTAACGGAATAATGAAGATGATGATGAGGATGTGGACCTAGCCAGGCCTGCGCTGAGCGGGAAATGATCTTACCCCAACGCACCTTCGGTAAGTGAGGTGGACCTAGCCAGGCCTGCGCTGAGCGGGAAATGATCTTACCCCAACGCACCTTCGGTAAGTGAGGTGGACCTAGCCAGGCCTGCGCTGAGCGGGAAATGATCTTACCCCAACGCAGCTTCGGTAAGTGAGGTGGACCTAGCCAGGCCTGCGCTGAGCGGGAAATGATCTTACCCCAACGCACCTTCGGTAAGTGAGGTGGACCTAGCCAGGCCTGCGCTGAGCGGGAAATGATCTTACCCCAACGCACCTTCGGTAAGTGAGGTGGACCTAGCCAGGCCTGCGCTGAGCGGGAAATGATCTTACCCCAACGCACCTTCGGTAAGTGAGGTGGACCTAGCCAGGCCTGCGCTGAGCGGGAAATGATCTAACCCCAACGCACCTTCGGTAAGTGAGGTGGACCTAGCCAGGCCTGCGCTGAGCGGGAAATGATCTTACCCCAACGCACCTTCGGTAAGTGAGGTGGACCTAGCCAGGCCTGCGCTGAGCGGGAAATGATCTTACCCCAACGCAGCTTCGGTAAGTGAGGTGGACCTAGCCAGGCCTGCGCTGAGCGGGAAATGATCTTACCCCAACGCAGCTTCGGTAAGTGAGGTGGACCTAGCCAGGCCTGCGCTGAGCGGGAAATGATCTTACCCCAACGCAGCTTCGGTAAGTGAGGTGGACCTAGCCAGGCCTGCGCTGAGCGGGAAATGATCTTACCCCAACGCACCTTCGGTAAGTGAGGTGGACCTAGCCAGGCCTGCGCTGAGCGGGAAATGATCTTACCCCAACGCAGCTTCGGTAAGTGAGGTGGACCTAGCCAGGCCTGCGCTGAGCGGGAAATGATCTTACCCCAACGCAGCTTCGGTAAGTGAGGTGTAATTTTTTTGAAAGAACTCAATTTGATTTTGATTAAAATCCAAATTCCGCACTGTGCCGTCACCCGTCAGCCGCCGAAATGCTATGAAACTCCGCAAAAACTCTTTCTTCGCATGCAATTGTAACCTTTATAACAAGGAATATTCCCATGATCTTGATTTGTTTTCTTTGAGGCAAAATGGAGGCGCAATGGCTTCAAAAACCGGGTTAATAAGTCTTTCTTGGCAGATTAAATCATAATAACTACTATTACCTAATTTACTTTGTTCTGTATGTCGGTCTTTGTTTGGTGGGCTTGGGCTTGGGCTTGGGCTTTGGCTTGGGCTTGGGCTTGGGCTTGTGCTTGTGCTTGGGCTTGGGCTTGGGCTTGGGCTTGGGGGTGAAATGTTGTATATCTATTGATTACTGTTAACTACTTCAGTTATCGTTTTCAATGATATTGTTTTCTTTGTAAATGTAAATGTTTGTTTCTCAGTTTTTATTATGTTTAAGTGAGCTCTTCTATAAACAGGGTGTCCCATAATGAGTGGATAACCTTGAAGGTACTTGTGCGGAGAAGCAAGGCCAAGGGAAACAATTTAAAAAAAAATTAACTTGTCTCGTTTTAAAATATTTAACTTTTTGTAAATTTAGATAAATTTGTAGGTACCTTTGTTCACATTTTTGGATTTGGTACCCACAATTTTAACATTTTTTTTTAAATATTTTTTTAAAGAAAAAATAGCTTTTTTAACACCGTTTTATTTATATATTTTTTAGGAAACTACTAGGCCTAAGTTACCTATAAGTACCAACCATTTACTGTCAAAAATAATTAAGCTGTTTGTTTGCCAAGTAAATAAAATAAAATAAGAGTCCGTGAAGTTTAGTTTACCTGGCTGCGGGTTCATCGTAGGCTCCTTTCGGCTCCTCCAGCACCAGCATGCCCGAGTCGTGGAGCGAGGCGGCCAGCGCAGCCAGCACGGCGGGCCCGTGGCGCGCCAGCACGTCGCAGGCCAGCACACAGTGGCAGTCCGCGTCCACGGGGCCGGCGCGCGCGTCCTTGTTGTTAACCTTCACGCCGAGGTCCACCTCCAGCTGCTGGTAGAGGGGTACGGCGGCGGCAGCGGCCAGCGCCGCGTCCGAGCGCACCTGCGGCTCCGCGTCGAGCGCCGCCAGCGCGGCCGGCAGCAGCAGCGCCTCCGCGGGCCGCTCGAGCGCCGCCTCGCACAGCCTCAGCCGCAGCGAGCCCGCGTTCTCCAGCACGAGCTGCAGGCAAAGCGCCAGCGCCTCCTTGCGCCCGCGCGCCGCCCCTTCCTCCGTGCCCACCCCCACTGAGTCGTACGGCAGGAACGAGTACCGCTCCAGCTTGGGCGGCGCCTGCGCATTGGTGCGCCGCGGTGCCAGGCTCGTCTTCACTCCGCGCAACTCGACGCCCGGCGCCGCGATCACGTCCACGCGGCGGTGCATGGCGACCGGCACGCGGCCGCCCGGCGCCGGCATCCCGCGCGGGTCGATCAGCGCGCGCTGCAACCGCGTCGGCAGGTACAGCTCGCGCGTGTCCACGCCGATGATGCCGAACTGCAGCATGGTGTCCATGTACGGCACCCACTGCCCGCTCCACGCCAGCTCGCCGCGCGCGCCCCGCGCGTCTGACCGCTCTATGCCGCGGAACACGCCGCCGTAGTTGTACCCGCGCAGGCGCAGCTCCTTGTAGATATCGTCACTCAGCAGCGGGGGCTGCTCCTCCTCCTTCTCCGCGTCCTCCTCCTGCTCCAGCACCAGCCGCTCCTCTTCGGCGGGGCCCGCCAGCCGCACGCTGCCCGTCACCACGACGGCGCCGCCCTCGCACACGTCGAACTCACCGGTCCCGTCGAGCACGTTCACGTGGAACTTGAGCGGTGCGTCGCGCGACACTATCGTGGCGCGCCGGAACTGCACGTTCTCGAGCACGATCGCGGTCTCCTCCAGCTTGCTCGCGTGCAGTTTGGCCATCGTGCGCCAGACCAGCGTCAGGTAGCCGGTGGCCGGGTAGAGCACGCGACCGTCGATGTTGTGTCCCTCGATGTAAGCGTCCTCGGCTCGCGACAGGTCGCACTCGATGGTCTGGTCGCCGGCGCGCGCGGCGCCGCCGTATGCCGCCACCGCCCACTCTACGGAGTGGTCCCAGCGCACGTGCGAGGCCAGGCCGGGCGTGCCGCGCGCCACTGGCCACGTGACGGGCGCGTGCAGTGCGCTCAGCTGCGGCTGCGTGCCCGCCGCGTATAGCCGCCCGAGCGCGCCCAGCAGGTGCACTGCGGCATCGGGCGCGTCACGTCGCACCAGCGGTACGTGGGCGGCCGGCGGAGGCAGCGCGCGCCGCAGCACGGCGTGCAGCAGCGCGTGCGGCGCCACCTCCACCAGCACGGCGTCCTTGGGCACCTCGGCCAGCGCCTCCGCGAACCGCACAGGCGACAGCAGGTTGTTCACGTGGTAGGTCGCGTCGCTCAGCTTGGCGATGTCGCTGCCCCAGCGCTCCTTGGGCAGCGAGGAGGAGATCCAACGCGCAGAGCGCGGCTTTGGGTGCGGGATGACCTTCTCCAGCGACTTACGCAGCAGCGGCGCCGCGGTCTCGATGTAGCGGCTGTGGAAGGCCACGCCCGAGCTGTTGACGCGGCGCGCGAACACGCCTTCCGCACTCAGCTGCGCCACCATCTTCTCGACGGCGGGCACCGGCCCCGACACGGTCACGCTGTCCGCCGCGTTGTGGCAGGCGGGCACCACCTCGGGCGGGCAGCGCGCCGCGCACTCCTCCCAGGACAGGCCGACGGCCGCCATGGCGCCCGGCGGCAGTCTGGCGTCCACGATGCTGCGTCCGCGCCAGTACGCCGCCAGCACGGCCTGCTCGCCTGTCAGTGTCTCGTCAGCGTAGGCGCACCCTGCACAGAACGCACACATTACACTCAGCGCCATGCCAGTGAGAAGAGCCAGTAGAGGGGAGGTACGCACCGATCTCCCCGACGGAGTGTCCGAGGATGCCGTCGGGCCGGCAGCCCAGGAGGCGCAGCACGTCCACCAGCGCCACCTGCACGGCCGCGATGCAGACAAAGGACGTGATGACGTCGTCAAAGGCAGCCTGCGGCGCCTCCGTGAGCGCGTGCAGCAGGTCCAGCCGATGCGGCGCCAGCGCGCGCGCCGACCGCCGCACGCTGTCTGCGAAGGCCGGCAGCGCCATCAGCGCGCGCGCCATCCCTGCCCACTGCGAGCCCATCCCGGAGAACACCCACCACACGGGCCGCGCGCTCTCTCCGGGTCCACCTCCACTCTCCAGCTCCTGCCGGCATGTAGGTAGGTACAAGTTGGTATTTACACTAATTACATCTTAGGTTGGAGTTAGCTCAGATGTCGCTATAACTATACCAAACTAATTTGAAAACACTGAAAATGTGACAATTTCACAAAACAGTTTAAATAAAACAGAATCGTGTGAGATACACCTCGAGAACGGCTGAACAGATTTGAATGAGGTTTCATTGTCTCCGTCCCGAATACAGAATCAACTAACTTACAACTACCACACCACAGATAAGACAAATCCAGCAGGATTTGTCTCCGTCCCGAATACAGAATCAACTAACTTACAACTACCACACCACAGATATTATAATACCTACTACGAAAATCTATTGAAACTTTCTTTGACATGTTTTGTTTTGTATGCCATCTCTGATTCTGAGCCGGAAGGAAGTTTTCCAGCTAAAACTTATAATATTTATCTGATATTATATTCAATTCTTTTACAAATATTTTAAAAACTATTTTGAAATGTTCAAAATAATACATTCCTACGTTTTATTTTGATACTTTATTATTTGTTTTTATTAGAGCCTATTCCCGTCAAACAAATAAACAAACCTACAAACAAATAGGTACATAACGAACGTCTTTCCTCTTTATAATATTAATATAAGTAGGTATATAATTGACTCTTAAAATGAAACTTTCACGGTTGGATTGGATCATCGCTGAACATTATCAACATTTGGACAAATTGCATAAACTTGGTACCTACAGGCTACAATAAATACTTTTCAGTAAAAAATATTGTTTTACTATTAGTATCAAAAATCTTAAACATACAGCATTAGGGTTGCCATCCGTCCGGGTTTCCCCGGATTTGTCCTAGTTTAGAGGGTGTCCAGGGAGCGTCCGGGCGGGGTTTCATTTGTGGTTGGGCAGCGCGACACACGCGCTGTGCCCGCCGCACTAGTAGCGGCGTAAGGGGTCGGAGTGGCGGTCCGCCCCGGGTACCAACCTCCAAGGGGTGCCATCTTGACACCCCTCGGGACGCGGCGAACAAAATCAATAACATTTTGTTTCTTATTTGATAATAGATAATTACTATTTATAAAACTGTTTATGTACCTATAAAACTTGACTTGTCTAAGTGCTTATTTTGTAAGCCTAAAGAAATAAAGTTATTGAATTTTGTTTAATTTTTTAATTTTGAGTATTTTATGTATTGTTAGTTATTATATTTATTTACCTGTCTACCAACGAAGAAGGGTAATGCAGTTGGCACCGCAAACTACAGACAAATCTGAACCACAGACCATCACGAAACGATTTTTTTTTCAATAATTTAACATGAAACCTGTGATTCGTGATTCAGATATGTCTGTAGTTTGCGGTGCCAGTTCTAAGCTATTCTCGTAACCGTATGAATACTGTTCTTACGAATTGACCGCGCATACAAACAGATCTGTTGGGTGAATTTGTTTCAGGATTCACTTTAGAATCACTTTGATCCCACAAACATTTAGTTTTGTAAACCAAGTAAACTGGTAACTTTTTCACGTCCATGGTTTATTTCAAACACATGACACAGACACATGATACAGAATAATCTGTGTGTTCAACGTAGTAATATTATTTCATCTGCGGTAGTCTTAGGTGGTAGTACGAATGCCAGTTGAAACAAGTTCGGATTGTTTCAAACGTCTTCGCGTCGCGTCGCGTCTCCTGTCGTAGCTAAACGCACGCCGCACGTAGGTATGCGTACGACTAAATGCTAATCACAACCGCATGCAGTCTGCGCGCTTCCATACCGTGATGGTATGGAACGGATAGGTACTTGGAAGGTCCGCATCATTCGTGCGTATTCGTACGTTTACGCACGACTTACATTCGGACGAAAACGTGTCGAACCAAAGTGAGCACGGCCTACGGGTGGTGTGTTGTGTATGCACAGTACATAGATGTTGTTCAAACATAGCTAACAACATGTTGAAGATCAGGACCTGATCTTATATAGGTAGGTATATATTTCCCACTAACCTACTCGTATGTAGAAGGTAAGGTAGTGAATATGTATACCTACGTATAATTCAACAACTCGGCAAGTGACGTGTAGCAAGTAGGGTTGCCACCTTCTTTTTGAGCAAATAGAATAGAGTATAGGTACCTACTTACCTTGTAAGGGGTTAAAAAAAGTACGTCATGTAAATATATAGTTCTTTTTTAATAATTTTTTCTATTGCTTTTTGCAGCATTTAGTTTGTATTTGTGATCGCTGAACACTTGAGTAGCATCTGTGAGCATTCCATGTCCAGATTTAGTTATACAAATGTTCGTTTTTATTTAAATTATTTTTGCAGTTTTAAATTTTCAATTATATGAGCAAAATTATAATATTTCAGACTGTCTTTTGAATGAGCGTCAGTATCGTTGCATTATGTTTTACTTTTGACTGAGCGTCAGTATCGTTGCATTATGTTTTAATTTTAAAACTATGTCTACTAACTAACATGGTATCAAATGAACGATTTGTAATTGATATTGTTTAATAAAAATAAAACCGGCCAAGTACGAGTCAGACTCGCGCACGAAGGGTTCCGTACCATTCTCTATAGAAATGGCAAAAAAGACACGTTTATTGTATGGAAGCCCCCCTTAAAATTTTGTTTTAGTTTAATTCAACTATTTAGTTTTAAAGTGTATATAATGTATAACTGAAGTCCTATCGCGATGCACATGGAATTTCGTACATTGACCCGTTACTACCTATCTCTGTCACTCCCGCGTAAATACAATCCGTCACGCTCGCACGAATGCAATGACCAGCATGGCTAAGATGCGCGCCACGAGAAGTGTCGAGAAGTCGTGAAAAATGGCGGCATCTCGACTTCTCGTTGATCCCTAGCATGCACAACCAAATAGTCGTCACGTCTCGTCACGTGAACGATAATAATGAATGTTTATCCTATCTGTGGTAACCTTTTTCGTCAAACTCTAAGATGCGCGCCCAATTTTCTCATCTCATCTCGACTTTTGACAGTTTTACACGAGTTACGAATCGTCTTCTATTACTACGACGAGATCACGACGAGATGGAGTCTTGAAGAAAATATAAATTTAATTCAGTGTTTATTAACCTCTGTTAATAAATATTTTGTAAAAATAGCATTACTGAATGCGAAAAATAGCATTACTGAATGTTGTGCGATGCTATTGATTTAGGTACTTACCTAAAATAGTCTTGGTTTCTCTAGTAGGTAGATAGGTGTAGGTAGAAAACCATCCTGCGTGGATATAAAGACGTGCTTCGTGGCATAGAAAAGTAATAATGGCATAATATAAACCTATATCTGTGTAGTACTTGATTTGGCAGTTAGTGCTGAATGTAAAGAAACGTAAAATCACAGAATTACGGCCATGAAAATTAGTAACCTACCTTACTAGGTAGATAGGCAAGTATCAGTGATAGGAACCTATTTATGTATATTCTGCACTACCCTAATATTATATACCTTCTTAACTTACCTATAAACAGGGGCTAATATTGTAATGCGATTATAAATGTAATTCTGTCTGTTTGTTATCATTTCAGGCCTAAAAAGGTAAACTGATATAAATGTGTCTACAAAATAAAGAACGTTTTGAATAATTGTAAATTAGTTTTATTTCCAATAAGAAGTAAAGCCTTAGATTCTGTTGCTTTCTAAAGCTCGTGCTGGTTTGATGATATACTGCGTCTGAAATATAGAGAAAACATATTATAGTCATGACTTAGGTACCTACTTCTTAGATGTAAGGTTTGAAATAGTATTTATATTATTCTGTTACAATTTTATTTGTTACATTTTGTTATGCCAGGTAGGTACACTGGTCCCGGAAACACATCACATTGTACTTACATTATATTCAGGTGCTCGTCTCGTAGCGTATTTGTGAGGTACTAAACCCACAAATAATGCTGCTTACTGTGAAATAAACAACGGGATGAACCAGCGCTTGTGGTGCACACCATGCCCAAACTCACGATATAAGTTCATTGAACACCCGTAACTAGTCGGTTCGTGCATAGTAATTGACACAATAATTTTGGCGCTTATTGTTTTCTTTGGATATCGTAGGTAATAATAAAAGTTTTCATAACAAGTTGCTAAGGATTTATCGAAAAAAAACCAAAAGTAAGTTTGATTATGTGCGCGCAAACACATTGCATTGAAATTGCTTCTTCTTCTTTTTTTTTGTTTCGAGGCTTTTCTACTTTTCCACCAGTCTGCCAGTGAAAAGTGCAAATTACCAGTATGGAGACGAAAACTAAGGAGGTTAATTTATGTTTCTTTCATGCAGCTTACTAAAACCAGAGACAATTTGAATGAACTCAACGAGTGTTGCGTGGGCGTGGCTTCATCTGCATGAGAACCTCACTCGACAACGAGTCTTGAGTCTTTCGTGGCGCGCATCTTAGAGCAAACGACTCAACAACTGACGACGACTTTGAATAGTCGTCTCGTGCACGACGACTTTTGTGGCGCGCATCTTAGCCATGCAGGATTGTAAACCTTTTGTCACAGATGAAATAGTGTTACTTCATAAATTTTGTTCCTTGAGTTATTTGTTTGAGCCTTGGGTCACGACAAAGACCCACCCACGACTTGCTTGACATATTTAATAATTTTTAATTCACGAACGAACGACATTCCATCTTGGGATGCATTAGTTATCGCTCAGTTTTCGGACACAGTCACAGGGACAGTTATAATATCTTATTTTGTTGTTGTTTGTTAGTTTTTGCTATCTTGTTTTCATTGTATAGTGGTCTGTTAACTTCAGTAACTAGATACAGAAAAATCGGATTCTCAAATATCAAAGCGCTTTATTTCCTTTAGACCTTACAGGACTCTTGGACACGTCACAAAATACAAATTACATACGTAAAACTAGAAAATAAAGTGACCACTTTGATTTTTTGTTCACTTCAATCTTTTTAAGGTAAAATAAAGAAGCGAACAAGAAACCTTTACCTTGTTAGAATGTTAGTTTTCGAGTTGGAGCGAAAGTCATCCCAAGATTTTTATCGTCTAGATAATCAGATATTTTGTAGTAAGCCTTTTTACAAAGGACATGTTTGACAATTTGTTTGAATTTATTCATTGATAGTTTTTGCAACTCACTTGGAGTTTTGTTCTGATTTATGATATGAATCATAATTTATTTATTTCTACCAAATAAGTTATTAATAAAATTATAATTCAATTTTTATACATAACTGTAGGTACTTAATAAGCCAGTAAATATTTTTTTTCTCTTTCAAATATTTCTTATACCATGCCGGTCATGCAAAATTGTTTGAGACCACTGTCAGTAGGCAAAGAGACCATTGTACGAAATTTCATCTGCTTTGCGTCCGGATTTTACAATATTCTGTGAATTGTTCAAGCATCTACCTGTTGCTGTTATCAATATCGAGCCAAAATATCACGTTTGTTGTATGAGAGCTCCTATTTGTTGTTATAGCGGCAACAGAAATACATCATCTGTGAAAATTTCAACTGTCTAACTATAACGGTTCAAAATTCAAAATTTTCAAAATTCAATAACTTTATTTCTTTAGGCCATCGATCAAATATGTCCGGTTTTGCCGGCCCCCCTTAGATTCACAATGCGCACGCCACAACCTTCAGTAGCAAAAGAGAAACATTTTGACATGTTAGGAAAGCTTTTCAACTAGTGTCATTTTAGCGTTCAGACAAAAAGCATGGGTAAGTGCTCGTACAAAAAATGCAAGAATCACTCGTCCAAAGTGCTGAAAAAGGATGGAATTTCTTATTTTCAGTAAGTTTATATATATTTCTTACCCGTATATTGAGATGTGAGTCATATACTTGTGAAATCAGCATAAAATATTGTTGTTTGGTTTGCCTATGTTAAAATATTAATTTTGTTCTAAATTGATAAATGGAGAGGCTATTTCTTCTAAATTTTTTTTTTCATTTATAGTATGTATTAATATATTTTTCATAAAAATAAGTTTAATATTACTAGTTGATGATTTTTAAAATAACTAGTTGGCCCGCCCTAAAATTTCATTTGCGTAGACTCTCTAATAAAAGAAAGACTAGGTTCTTACCTAGGTAGGTAAGAACCTAGTCTTTCTACCAGAAGTATGAATTTATAAAACGTTTATTTTTTGTCCCGTAAAAAAAACTCGTGCAAAGCCGCAGACAGGAACCAGATCTTTTTAATCTAGAGTGCCTGCCTGAAATTGTATTTTAAGTTTAAATTGTTGTATGTCTGAAATGACCCTTTTGTATAAATACCTACTGTTGAGACACCAATTTATAGTTTCATCAATAAATGATTCGTTATCTTTACCTGAATTCTGTTAATTAATCCTTATAGAAAATAAACTGAGTAGGTAGGTATATAATTCTCAGGAAGGTACCTACCTACTTACAAAATAAAATAAAATGAATTCGACTCCACCAATCTCTTGTTCCGTATGGAAAAAACTTGTCAGGCTCTGCGCAAACTGTCTGCGTCAAAACAAAACGTAGACAATTTTGATTGACATTTTTGTAAGGCTCTAGGAATCTACGGGGGAGGCCGCGAACTACTTATTTTTGATCGAAGCTTTAGGCTTACAAAATAAGCACTTAGACATGTCAAATTTTATAGATAAACAGCTTAATAATAGTAATTATTATCAAATAAGAAACAAAATGTTATTGATATTGTTCGCTTAAATTTTTTGTCCACTAGTGGAAGAAGCGAAAAATAAACCACTAGCAAGTGTATAATGCTTAAAATTTAATACAATGTTATTCGCCTATCTAAGTCTAAATATAATGTGATTTAGATACAGGTCAATATTTATATATAACTAAGCTTAAGATTGTTCTCCTATAATACTATTGTCGGTGCGGAACTGGGCGACATCTGGCCAAGCATTAACATCATTGATATAATCATCTATGGAGTAAAATCATGTCCATGAGATACAGCCTGGTGACAGACGGACAGCGGAGTCCTAGTAATATGGTCCCATTTTACCCTTTGGGTACGGAACCATAAAAACAGCCAATTGGTATCACTGTAATTAAACCATTTATCAAAGTATGCTAAGGCCTTTTTAAAATACAATGTGAAATTTATTTTTATTTTGTTACTCTCAAAGAAAGAAGGTGCAGAAAGTTCAATGTCTTTAATTTTTTTACTAGTTTTATATCATAGAAATAAAAAAGGGTCTTTTACATAATAAATTTAATTTTATTAACAAAATAACAACGAACTCCGCTTTACCGCCAATTTTTTATTTTATTTTACAGTTTGTGCCAAAAGGTAAACGCATCTGTGGCTATACAGCCACGAGAACGCAATGTGTACGATAGATGAAAGAGTTCTAAATTCAAACAGCACACCGTTTCATACAACATTACCGGCACGCTCTTGGTTCCCAATTCAAAGAACGCGCCGGGAAGCGATTTTGGTTTTTCAGTCTACGTAAATATGATACTTCGCGTGTTCTTTATTCAAAAGTAATGACAATATTTCCGCGCATGTTTATGAAAAGTATTTTGGCGTAGGTACTTTACTTTATTGGGCTCATAAAGTATAGAGTACGTAAGCCCGAAATAAAGCACAATACTTTATAATAAAGTACGGATGCAACCCTAGAAGCAAGTGACGTGTGTAGCCAGCTCGTCGATAAATTACATAGGTATACATTCAACTACCTAATTGCAAACTATCAAAATACTAATTATTTGATTAAACAATGGATATTTAACATTATACGTAAATTAACATTACACATTGTATTATGTAGTTAATTAACCTGCCCAGTGTCAAAGTCGCCAGATACCTATTGTAAAGGTAAGGTAACCTATTACATTTGTTTAACCGAGGAGAGGACTAGCACTAGCACTTCATTGCGATAAAAGTTTTTGATCAGTTTAACAACTAGAATCTCGTCATCGTCATCAGCCTATGTTAGCCCACTGCTGGACATAGGCCTCCCCTGATGAGTGCCATACAGCGCCCTGTCTTCAGCTTGCCGCATTCAGCATCTTTCAGCCAGCAGTTTTTCGTAGATCGGTCATCCCACCTGGCCGGAGGGCGTCCTGCACTATGCCGAGACGCGGTCTCCACTCAAGAACTCGTTTACCCCAGCGCTTGTCGGTTCTTTGCGAGATATGGCCGGCCCACTGTCACTTCAGTTCGCTAATTCTTTGCTACGTACAGATCTACGAACCGAACCTGAAATGTAATGCGAATGCTCCATTTGCATTACATTCACTTGGGGGTAAAATTACATTTCACCAGAGTGTGGAGTCCCGCGAGTCCGAACCGAACCGAGCTTATACCTACGAACAGCTTATGAATACCTACACGTTTCTCTTTCCGGCGGCGGCGGCGGCTCGGCGTGGTGCTCGCGAACGGAGTCTGTGTTGCCGTTAGCGACTTTAGCACTAATTTTTAACTGCGCTGGAGACATTTAGTTCAGATTTGGCGACAAAAAGTTAACTTGGAAATGTGATACCTAAACTACCTACCCGAAAACCCTGTCAGGTAAACTGTCGGGTAAAATGCGAACCAAAAGATAATATTTTTATGAATCACTTGAAAACTATGCCTAGGTATTAATACAAAAATGTTATTGTTACTATTCAATCCACGAATTTTTCTCCGATATGGTAGTTTAAAACAATGAACCGAAAGTGTACTTTAGCTGACATACTATCCCCTACAGACTAAGTTACCAAGTAGGTTCCTACCTTATCAATCACGATGGACATTGGACATTTTATTTGCCGTTGTGTGGATGACGCTAAGCATACCTACTGCTATAAGACATTTTATTTGCCGTTGTGTGGATGACGCTAAGCATACCTACTGCTATAAGACATTTTATTTGCCGTTGTGTGGATGACGCTAAGCATACCTACTGCTATAAGACATTTTATTTGCCGTTGTGTGGATGACGCTAAGCATACCTACTGCTATAAGACATTTTATTTGCCGTTGTGTGGATGACGCTAAGCATAGGTACCTACTGCTATAAGACATTTTATTTGCCGTTGTGTGGATGACGCTAAGCATACCTACTGCTATAAGACATTTTATTTGCCGTTGTGTGGATGACGCTAAGCATACCTACTGCTATAAGACAAAGCTTTAACAGCTTTAACCTACGAATAAATTATTATTTATTCGTAGTGTATAACCTACCTAGTGGCTATTCCTTAACTGGCATTAAATTTCGATTTGTATAACTGATGCTTAACTACAAATATTTTTATATCAAACATGACATTGCTAATTATTTCTATAAAAGGGACCTCGCGAAATACGAAGTATCCAAGTAAAATGAAGTATTAAGCTAACAAAAGCGAATCCGAACTTAGTAGGTAAGTACCTAATTGTTGCGCCCTGACAGGGTTTTTATGCATTGTGTACCCACTAACACTAACACTACCTAGGTACACCTAAGAAGAAAGAAAATTAATATGAATTTGATTATTTATTTGATTATTTATTTTAAGAATTTGACCTTTTCTAAGTGTACATTTTTGTATTTATGGAAATAAAGAATTTTTGATTTGATTTGATTTGATATTAAGATTTATAAAATATCTAAGTATCATGAGTAGTAGTTACCCAATTTGGCAGAACAATGATTTTTTGTATAGATGGAATGGGAGGACCGGGTTTTTGTATAGATGGAATGGGAGGACCGGGTTTTTGTATAGATGGAATGGGAGGACCGGGTTTTTGTATAGATGGAATGGGAGGACCGGGTTTTTCTGAAGGAAATAGGTACCGAGTACCAACCCACTTCAATATTTTACTGTGTTTTGTCTTTATCGCTAAGTAGGTAAGGTACTTGCCTACTTCGTAAATTGAGTTTTTTGCGTAGGTACCTGTTCCTATCCTATCTATCTTATTTCTACCTAGGTAGGCAGGTAGGTAGGTAGGAGGGTATTTAAATCATAAATAGGTACCTAGTCAGTAAGTACTACTTACTAGTACCTTCTACCCACTTGTACTACTAGCGGTGGCAATATCATTCGGTTCGTGCTCGTGCGCAAGCGCAACACCCGTCCACACAGGCCGCTTCGAGCACAGCACACTGCGAGCCCCTTTGTGTCCGTCCCAAAAACCTACGAATCGCGGATCGCGCCGAGCTCACCTTGAAATGCTCGAAGCGGGCTCGTGAAAGGCTCGGTTCGCGCTCGCAAGTCTCGCAACACGTACACTAGGGACACACGTACTTAGGTTCGGTTCGTTGGTGTGGACGGCGAAATTATTTCATTTCATGTTACCTTTCAAGTTCGGTTCGTAAATCTGTACACGGCATTAAGCTATGTCAGTGACTTTGCTTCTCTTTCGGATGTATTCGTTACGAATTCTATCCTTTATGGAAACTCCGAGCATAGCTCTTTCCAAAGCTCGCTGTGCGACTTTGACCAGCCCTACCGTGAGTGTCCACGTCTCAGCTCCGGTGAGGTCATGACGGGTAGGACGCACTGATTAAAAACTTTCGTTTTCAAGCATTGCGGTTATGGATGAAGAGAAAACTCGGCGTCTTAAATAAAAGTAAAAACTTGTAGAAAAATCTAAGCTCAGCGTAGTTTCCTAAACGCTGCCCAGCGTAGCTGGATCCTCCTCTCGAAGTTTCCTAAACGCTGCCCAGCGTAGCTGGATCCTCCTCTCGAAGTTTCCTAAACGCTGCCCAGCGTAGCTGGATCCTCCTCTCGTAGTTTCCTAAACGCTGCCCAGCGTAGCTGGATCCTCCTCTCGAAGTTTCCTAAACGCTGCCCAGCGTAGCTGGATTCTCCTCTCGTAGTTTCCTAAACGCTGCCCAGCGTAGCTGGATCCTCCTCTCGAAGTTTCCTAAACGCTGCCCAGCGTAGCTGGATCCTCCTCTCGTAGTTTCCTAAACGCTGCCCAGCGTAGCTGGATCCTCCTCTCGAAGTTTCCTAAACGCTGCCCAGCGTAGCTGGATCCTCCTCTCGTAGTTTCCTAAACGCTGCCCAGCGTAGCTGGATCCTCCTCTCGAAGTTTCCTAAACGCTGCCCAGCGTAGCTGGATCCTCCTCTCGTAGTTTCCTAAACGCTGCCCAGCGTAGCTGGATCCTCCTCTCGAAGTTTCCTAAACGCTGCCCAGCGTAGCTGGATCCTCCTCTCGAAGTTTCCTAAACGCTGCCCAGCGTAGCTGGATCCTCCTCTCGTAGTTTCCTAAACGCTGCCCAGCGTAGCTGGATCCTCCTCTCGTAGTTTCCTAAACGCTGCCCAGCGTAGCTGGATCCTCCTCCAAGTTTCCTTAACGCTGCCCAGCGTAGCTGGATCCTCCTCTCGAAATTGTTTTCAACTAAGTGCAGAATTTGCCCGAGGTAAGTGTATTCGGAAACAATTTCGGGAGGGTGACCATGTACGCTGTACGAAGACCGGTATTGAATCAATCTGGCCATTGATCATGGCAGGTTGTATCCAAATCCATGCTAAGACCGATATACCAACCCACTGAAGAGTAGCTCTGGGTTACCTAAATATAACGCGGCACGTTCATATCTGCGTGTAGAGTACGTAGTCGGTGTGTGGTGTGTGAGTGTGTGTGCACTCACCAGGATCTCCATGGTGGGTTGGGGCGCGGGCGGCAGCAGAGCGTACCCGCGGAAGCGGTGTCCGGGGATGTTGTGTGTGTGGACGGCGTGCAGCAGCGCCAGCAGGTCCGCGTCGTGCGCATGGGCGCGCGCCAGCGCCAGCAGCCGCTCCACCGCCTCCTCCGTGCGGCCCGACGCCACCGCCAGCCGCGGCAGGCCCTCCGGCGGCGGGCCCGAGGCGCGCTTCACGGCGCCGCGCTCGCTCTCCAGGATGACATGTGCGTTGGCCCCGCCGAACCCGAACGAGTTGACGGCCACCAGCCCGCCCTCCCACGACGTGTTCCTGTCCACCACCTGCGGAGTCCACCACGCGTGTGAGTGTGACCGTCTGTCTGTTGGGGAGTGGAGTGGAGAGGAGTGGGCATACACTCACCTGGATGCGGCCGTCGGAGAGCGCGGGGATGTCCTTGTTGGGGTCGGTGTAGTGCAGGTTTGCCGGGATGAGATTGCGCTCCATGGCGACTACCACCTTGGCGATGGAGCAGAGGCCGGAGGCGGGCTCCGAGTGGCCCATGTTGGACTTGACGGAGCCGAGCAGCAGCGGCGCGGTGCGGCCCTCGCAGAACAGCTCCGCGATCGCGTTCACCTCCTGCGGGTCGCCGACCTTGGTGCCGGTGCCGTGCGCCTCCACATAGGCAACGTCCTGCGGCCGCAGGCATGCCTCCTCGAAGGTCTCCTGCGCGAGCCTACGCTGCATGGCGCCGTTCGGGAAGGTGATGCCCTGCACCTTGTTGCCGTCCGTGTTCATACGAGCGCCGCGCACGGTGCAGTAAACGCGGCGGGCGGCGCCGCGGCGCTGCAGCAGCACTGCCACGGCGGCCTCCGAGCGCACGTACCCGCGTCCCGCCGCGTCGAAGGCGGCGCAGCGCCCCTCCGGCGACAGCATGCTGAGCCGGTGGAAGTTGAGCGAGTTGGCCGGCTTCAGGCAGAGGTTGCAGCCGGCCACGACGGCCGCGTCGCAGTGTCCCGCGCGGATGGCGGTGTACGCCTGCGCCAATGCGAACATGGAGCTGGAGCAGGCTGTGTCCACGGCGTAGGAGGGCCCCTGCAGGTCGAACGTGTACGAGATGCGGTTGGGGAACATGGCGCGGCAGCAGCCCGTCAGCGCGTACCCGTTGATGCGGTCGGGGTCGGCGGTCCACAGCTCCTCGGTCTCCGAGTTGGAGACGCCCACGTAGACGCCGGTCCTAGTGCCGCGCAGCTCGGCCGGACTGATGCCCGCGTCCACGATGGCCTCGTGCGTGAGCTCCAGTAGCAGCCGCAGCTGCGGATCCATGAGATGCGCCTGCTTGGCGTGCACGCCGAAGAAGGTCGCGTCGAAATGCGTCAGGTCCTTCAGCTTGCCGTTCCGCTCCGGCAGCCCGTGCAGACCTGCAGACAACCACAGCACCGTCAGAGGCGGCTCTCGGCCGCGAGAGAGGCGGCTCGCGGCCGCGAGCCGCCTCTCTCGCGGCGGCGGCGGCGCTCTCGGAGTCATCGCAAACAACGCATCATCATTTTCAGCAGGATGTAGGTTTTGCTGATTGCTCTGACTGGTTCTACATATTTAGGTAGGTGCTTTATTTACATAACAAACATTTAAACAGCCAGCGTCCATTTAGCATACCTACGTCATCACGGCCCAATCACCACTAGCTCAGTAGTACCTGTAGAGATCAACTTATGGTAATGTTACAAGTCGTAACTCGTTACTTATTTCCGATACCTACCAAACCAGTCAACGACTAAAATAGTATTTACTTGTAATAAAATAACGCAACGCAACCGAAAATATTCAAGTTGTTTACCGACTTAGAAATAAAACCGGCCAAGTGCGAGTCAGACTCGCGCGAGAAAGGTTCCGTACCATTATCTATAAAAACGGCAAAAAAAAACACGTTTTTTGTATGGGACCCCCCCTTAAATATTTATTTTATTCTGTTTTTACAGAAATACCTACATCATCTGTGAAAATTTCAACTGTCTTACTATCACGGTTCATGAGATACAGCCTAGTGACAGACGTCCCGTTTTCACCCTTTGGGTACGGAACCTTAAAAATGAGGAGGTTCTATGTTCGGCTGGTTAGTTTTGAGTAGGTTAGGTACATTACGACTATGTATGAGTAGGTACATTACGACTATGTATGAGTAGGTACATTACGACTATGTATGAGTAGGTACATTACGACTATGTATGAGTAGGTACATTACGACTGTGTATGAGTAGGTACATTACGACTATGTATGAGTAGGTACATTACGACTGTGTATGAGTAGGTACATTACGACTATGTATGAGTAGGTACATTACGACTATGTACGACCAACGCAACGCTTACTCCGCCAATTATGGACGGATTTTAATGATTTTTTTACTATTTTATAGATAGAGAACTAGCAAAAACGCGGTTCTGTCCGCGTTTTTTGCAAGGAAACATCTATTTACCTACCGACCTACCTGCTAATCCAGTAGGTACTACTTATTATGCGTCGTCATAACATTTACAATTCCCAAGAAATTATCACGAGCAGATACCTACCTGCTGGGTAAGTAGTGGCTGGTTCCTTTATAATCGGTAAGGTAAGGAGGCTGTAGGTATCGCACACGAGCACGCGGCGCGCGCGTGCGCGCTTGGCGGTGGCGGCGGCGTGCGGGATCACGCCACCACCGCGCGCCGCGCGCCGGGTGGTGACGTCACGCCGCGCCGCCGAGATCGTCGATAACGGTGCTCCTCCGCGCACGCCCGCGCCCGCGCGAATCATTCACAGCGGGAATCGAAGCCCAAGTCTCATCTCAGCGCAGCGCGCAGTCTCACCTAAGCGCCAAGGTCGCGAGCACACGCAAATCTCTCATTAAGTAAGTAACTTGTAGCGCAAACAAAGGTAGAACCGGAACCATTACCTACAGCCTACGGCAGCGGCGGCGCGCGGCGGTGCGGGCGGCGGCGCTTGACGTCGCATCAGACTTCCGCGATCGCAACCGGTCAGCGCGGTGCCGAGTGCTAATGGCTAAGGGAAGGTCACTCGCCGAGCGCTGTCTTGTCACAGACTAACAAGTACCTCAAGTACTAGGAAGGAAGGCACCTACCTCAATAAATGTCTAACTGACTAGACTAGACCTGTTTGGATGTTCCACGTGCATGCCGAGTTTGGATGTTCCATGTGCATGCCGAGCTTCGGCGATCAAACAGAAACGGGTGATGGGGCCAACCTCCATCGATTTTAACCCTCATGTGAGCTATCGAACCCGCAACCTCCTGCATCGCAGGCAGACCTTCGCCCACCGTGCCACAGAGGTCGTAATATGACCTAATAATCGAATTGTCATATTATGCAGGACGGAAAATTAACTCCCTGAATGTACTCTTCTTTGGAACAATAATAACACAGTGGATCCCAAGAACCCCAAGGTGGTAATGTGGAGGTTGGTCTTCGCGCTTCACTCTTCACTCAATCTCCGGGATCTCTAGTCTGCATACCTACCATACTACTAAACTAGGTGGTGGTGGTAATGTGGAGGTTGGTCTTCGCGCTTCACTCTTCACTCAATCTCCGGGATCTCTAGTCTGCATACCTACCATACTACTAAACTAGGTGGTGGTGGTAATGTGGAGGTTGGTCTTCGCGCTTCACTCTTCACTCAATCTCCGGGATCTCTAGTCTGCATACCTACCATACTACTAAACTAGGTGGTGGTGGTAATGTGGAGGTTGGTCTTCGCGCTTCACTCTTCACTCAATCTCCGGGATCTCTAGTCTGCATACCTACCATACTACTAAACTAGGTGGTGGTGGTAATGTGGAGGTTGGTCTTCGCGCTTCACTCTTCACTCAATCTCCGGGATCTCTAGTCTGCATACCTACCATACTACTAAACTAGGTGGTGGTGGTAATGTGGAGGTTGGTCTTCGCGCTTCACTCTTCACTCAATCTCCGGGATCTCTAGTCTGCATACCTACCATACTACTAAACTAGGTGGTGGTGGTAATGTGGAGGTTGGTCTTCGCGCTTCACTCTTCACTCAATCTCCGGGATCTCTAGTCTGCATACCTACCATACTACTAAACCTAACAGGCCAATAAAAATAAGGTAACGTATTACAATCCAATAAATAAAATGTTCTAGTAAGCAGACAGGGTCAATCAATATTATAATCATTTAAAGATTAGAATTTCAATAATGTAGGTACTTATAATAATATTAATACCTAATTAATGTCAATGATAATGGAAATAAGGGGCTGTCAAAATTAAATTAAGAAATATAGTTAAAGTTAATTATTTAAGAATGAATCCACGGTATAGGATACGTACTTTTTCCTCCAATAGATTGTTCAATTTGTTTTTAATTGCGATCGAATTACTTTCGCAGCGCATTGACAATGGGATTTTGTTGTAGATACTACTGCCAGCCATGCCAAACACACTCTTCCTAAACAAGGCGGTTGTACATGAGGGGTGTGAGCTATAACAAACGTTGTGCCGAACAACCGGTATAAAAGTTTTACATGAGGGGTGTGAGCTATAATATAACAAACGTTGTGCCGAACAACCTGTATAAAAGTTTTACACGAGGGGTGTGAGCTATAACAAACGTTGTGCCGAACAACCGGTATAAAAGTTTTACATGAGGGGTGTGAGCTATAACAAACGTTGTGCCGAACAACCGGTATAAAAGTTTTACATGAGGGGTGTGAGCTATAACAAACGTTGTGCCGAACAACCTGTATAAAAGTTTTACATGAGGGGTGTGAGCTATAACAAACATTGTGCCGAACAACCTGTATAAAAGTTTTACATGAGGGGTGTGAGCTATAACAAACGTTGTGCCGAACAACCTGTATAAAAGTTTTATAGAAATCCAGAAATTTAAAACGCCGTTTCACTAATTCTACAACTAAGTACCTAACTCCAATTTTACTAATGAACAATCTATTTCAAAACATTTAAATAATTGAAAAACACAATGAAAACTTTGTTGTTACTATTTGGGCGTCTAATGAATGACAGCTTGACAGCAAAAGATGCCGGTGCAAGCTAGCGCCCATCAGCCAATCAGCGGGCGTCTTGCGTTCCGTCACTTACTAGTTTATTATTTTACGGGTAGATTTCGTAAAATCAAATGTATTACGTGTTTAATTGCGTTACATTGAAAGTGCCACGGCTCATTTGATTATTATCCGGAAAATTATAAAGTGCCTAGGATTTTTATAATTTTACGGGTTTTACTATCCTACGGTGACATATACATATTTTCGTAGCTGACTACACCAGAAAAATAACATTACATGAGACAGTACAATAGGTAGCCTTATCGCTTAGAAACGATTTCTTTCAGGGAACCTTTGGATGGAAATAATTATGTGAATTTATGAAAGTACCTAGAAGATATTGATATGGATCATTTGAGCATTTGTAACCCGCAGTCTACAGTTAGCTCAATTGTAAATACTACTTCTAATTTGCTTCTACTAAGTACTTGATTGTAATAGGCTATTTGACTACATTAAAAATAAGTTCCAAATTGTTTTGATCCTGGTCAGTGACAACGTATCAAAGCGTAATCAAGCGATTTTTATTAAAAATATGCCTTTTTTAGATAAAAAAACGGGATTAAAATTACACATTTTTAGATATAATTATGATTACGTGACCGAAAACGCTGTGTTTGGTTAGATCGCAAGTGACGTCACACTTTTACAGATTAAACAGTGTCAATGAGTTCTTCTTGATAGGTGCGGTATGGTGGGGTGACGTCATACACAGCTTGAAAAACGGGAGCCATGACAGAGATTATCGTTTTGGCGCGGCATTATTTTATTCAAACTTAAAATAGTTTTTATAACCAATACGACTGGCCTTTTAGAAATATTAATTATATTTTGCATTGCTTTTATCAGACAATACGTTAGAATTATTTCCCAGTAGTAAAAGAAAGAACAAGTAGGTACCTATGCCGGAATGTAACCACTTCACGCTCCATGCACTTACATGGTCGGAGCAGGGAGGCGGTGGCGGTGACTGGGGTGGGGAAGCTCGCAGGGTCAGCTGTCTCGGGGACAGGCTGCGCTGCACGTAGCGCGTAGCCAGCTGCCATGACTTGGGGACTTTACCACAATAGGCTACTTTACTACTACTGGGAAATAATTCTAACGTACTGTCTGATAAAAATAATGCAAAGTGTAATTAATATTTCTTCAAGGCCACTCGTATTAGTTATGAAAACTAATTTTAAAGTTTGAATAAAATAATGCCGTGCCAAAACGATAATCTCTGTCATGGCTACCGTGTTCTTAGCTATGACGTCACCCCACCACACACACCACACCTAACAAGAAGAACTCATTGACTCTGTAATCTGAGGATGTGTGACGTCACTGGCTGCGATCCAACCAAACACATAGCGTTTTCGGTCACGTGATCTTGTATCAAAAAATGGGTAATTTTAATACCATTTTTTTACATAATAAAACCGACCAAGTGCGAGTCCGACTCGCCCACGACCACGACAAAAACGGCAAAAAAATCACGTTTGTTGTATGGGAACCCCCTTAAATATTTATTTTATTCTGGTAGTATTTTTTGTAATAGCGGCAACAGAAATACATCATCTGTGAAAATTTCAACTGTCTAACTATCACGGTTCATGAGATACAGCCTTCATGAGGTGACAGACGGACAGACGGACAGTGAAGTCTTAGTAATAGGGTCCCGTTTTTACCCTTTGGGTACGGAACCCTAAAAAAGGCATATTTTTAATAAAAATCACCTGATTATGCTTTGTTACGTTGCTGTCACTGACTAGGATGAAACGAATTTGGAATTTATTTAATGTACCTAGTCCAACAGCCTATTCAAGGGCGGGCGAAACGCATACCTAGGTACATTCCAACGCTATTTCATACATCAGCATCATCATCATGCATTGCTCTTCTAATTATTGTTCCAGTTGCAGAGCTGAGCATCAAACACAAATAAGTTTTAACCGACTTCCAAAAAAGGAGGTTCGTCGATTTCTCCGTTATTTATGGAGCTATTCGGATGATTTAGTATTGCATAGATAGATAGAGGGTGACCCGAGACGGTCCCATCATAATTGCATTTTCTATTCATAAGTATTTGTCCCCCAAATTGGAAAAGCAATGTAAAGTGGAGGGATTCGAAGTAGCTTTTAAGTTTTGTTCAAAATGATCAAATGACCCGTGTACCTATACCTAGGTACCTACTGCATTGAACAATGCACGTGATTTCTGTTGTCGCACGCTCGGGGCTCCTCGGCACTATACCTACTACCAGTACAAACCCAGTCAGCTCACCTAACGAAACATTCAACAAATTGACGAATCAAGTTGAAGGTCGAGTAGGTAAAGTATGTCAAGTTCAAACAACAGTATCTCCTAATTGTTTTCTTGATGCATAGACCAGTTCTTGATGCATAGACTAGTTCTTCAGGCATAGACTAGTTCTTCAGGCATAGACCAGTTCTTGATGCATAGACTAGTTCTTCAGGCATAGACTAGTTCTTCAGGCATAGACCAGTTCTTGATGCATAGACTAGTTCTTCAGGCATAGCCCAGTTCTTGATGCATAGACTAGTTCTTCAGGCATAGCCCAGTTCTTGATGCATAGACTAGTTCTTCAGGCATAGCCTAGTTCTTGATGCATAGACTAGTTCTTCAGGCATAGCCCAGTTCTTGATGCATAGACTAGTTCTTCAGGCATAGCCTAGTTCTTGATGCATAGACTAGTTCTTCAGGCATAGCCTAGTTCTTGATGCATAGACTAGTTCTTCAGGCATAGCCCAGTTCTTGATGCATAGACTAGTTCTTCAGGCATAGACCCGTTCTCAGTTACATCATAGCGTATATTCACATTTACTGATAGTGTACTACTTATTTATAGTTAACCTTCATTTAATATAACATTACAAACATTTGTCAGGTCAGGGTCAGGGCGTTAGGCATAGAGTTATTGTAACAATCCTCAATTTGATGAATTACTTTGTTTTAAATAACGCTGAAAGAGAAGGATCGTCTGCGTGGACTGGACACACTTTCAAAATATAAATATGCATGAATCTCAGAACAGGGAAATACTAAAGCATTAACAATGATCATGAACAGTGTCGTGTCGTGCCCCTTCGAGCGACGGTCTGTCGAGGAGGGGAACTTCGTGCATCAGACGTCATCACTACATGCCACTATTAGGTACGTTCCCTTTCGTATGTGCAAGAATATTACGCAAAGAATATTAGAAAAAGCGTAGGAAGGTGTTTGGAGTATACCTGGAGTCCATCTGCGGTCATCTGCGGTGACGAGGTCCACCCCGTCGAAGAGCTGCTGCGCGAACTCGTCGATGGAACCGGACTCGGGCAGGCGTCCCGATAGCCCCGTCAGCACCACCTCGTCTGCGGCACCTGCGCCGCGCTGCACTGCACTGGGCATGCTGCAGTGCTGCTCCAACCTGTAACCAAGAGCAGCGCCGCCGTCGGTCAGCGACACGTCTCACAAGCGCAGCGCAGCCTACCCTGGCCAGGAGGTAACCTACAGGTTTGTGTATCGAACGAGATCCGGATGGCGCGTGCTGTGCGCCAGGAGTTCGCGAGCGGAGTGATGCGCCGCCGGGCAGGCGACCTGTTAAAGAGACCGATGATAGCGCGGGGTCGCGCCCCGGCCACGTTTCCACGAGAGCCCGTCTTATCGTTCCCCAAGGCAGCTCAAGGGCGCCGCAAGGTGACAACTCTTCTTCCAACTGATGCCTGCAGTGTGGAGCACGCACCCCGCCCCCCTCGTTCCGGGGTATCCGCGACACAGCGCGTCCGCTTCGACCTCACCGTTATCGCACCGACGACGCGACGACGACACCGAGATAGTGTGACCCGATCATTCATAGGTACACTACGCATGTGCTACTGCCTGGTGCGAATCACGCGGACGGCGTCGCAGATTTCCTGCCTACTCCTACATCACACACAACTCTCCCCAGAAGAGGACTCGGTTCTCGACTCGCACGCCGACATTACTTGTTCATTCAACAATTGAACAATAATCGAGTGTGAATAGGCGCCTAACTTGTGCTTTTGTACGAGATCATTCGCCCGGCGGCGGCGCGCGGCGGCGCGGCACAGTCAGCTGCGCCGCGCGCGCCGCCACCGCATTGTGCTTCAATTGACTCCACCAGACCCACCTTGCCGGCTCCACCGCTGCCTTCTCTGGGGTTATTCGTGGTTTTAATTTTACTGCGTTCTCAAGGAATAGATCTAACTTTCCAAAATGGAATCCAGCGCCACCAACCTGTAGTGGAACTGCTAAAATGGAATCCAGCGCCAGCAACCTGTAGTGGAACTGCTAAAATGGAATCCAGCGCCACCAACCTGTAGTGGAACTGCTAAAATTGAATCCAGCGCCACCAACCTGTATGTAGTGGAACTGCTAAAATTCGTGGAAAAAATTACGTGACCCGCTCTCCCCCACGTGAGATTTGGCTTGACCCAGTTTTAGATTATAATTTTATGCAATACTAGGGGGCGAAAAATAGCCAAAATCAATCCACGTAATATAGTATGGCCCCTTACGTTAAAATAGCTCTATCTACCCGCGCGAAGCCGGGGCGGGCCGCTAGTCTTCTATAAACCTGTAGTGCATCACTTCGCTCGCTATAATGTCAATAATTTCATCAGCTTACGCGATATAAGGAAAACCGCTTAGTGCGAGTGGACGGTATATCCCGCACCAAGTAGGGGTGGCAATGCGCTGTGCGTCTGCTTGTCCTGGAGTGGAAGGGGGATGGTGGTATCAGATCATGTAGTTCCTGTGAGCATTCTCCGAAATGTATCCTATAAAAGATCGAGAGACAAGCGACCTTGCGGCGGTGTTCGAGACTTTGGACCTTAGTCTCTGCAAGTTGAGATAAGGGGATACTTCATTCTGACGCGCACTGTACCTATCCAGGAACCTAGGTAAGTACCCGAAATAGTAGGTACATTATTTCGTAAGTATTGGAGCACCCATTATGTAGGTAGGTTAGGACACAGTAGGTACACACTGGTTAGGACCTTCACAAGCCGTTCTCAAGATATTACCTATTAGGTAGGTAGGTCGGTAGGTATGTAGGGAGGGAGGGTAGAGGTAGGTATGTAGGGAGGGAGGGTAGAGGTAGGTATGTAGGGAGGGAGGGTAGAGGTAGGTATGTAGGGAGGGAGGGTAGAGGTAGGTATTAGAGATGGGCCGAATATTCGTTTTATATTCGGTATTCGGCATATTCGGCAGCTTTACCGAATATTCATATTCGGCCGAATATTCGGCTGAATCACCTAATGTTCGGCAAAGTGATACGCAAATTGTGTTAGAGAATAGCTGAATCAAATCACAACACCTTAGTAGATTATGAATAATATTTTTTTCTAGTTTCTACTTAGCATAGCTTCGCAAAAGATATTTAATTAAGTAATGTTACATGATGTAAAGCAGGGTTATTAATATATTTATTCAATACAATAATAATTACAACTAATATTTACACTTAAATCTATTTTCTAAAAATCTAAGCAGTCAACGTGGCAATGCTGCTTCGCAAAATATATTTATTGATATTAAACGTTTAAACCTATCCTATTCAACCAATATAGTTCTTTATAAAGAAAATTAGTAATTTGTTTGTACTTTTTAGGTTGATATTTAAGAGATCAATCACTTAGAGTTAGGAACTTAATTTTAGTCTACTGAGATATAAGACAAATATGACATCTCATATACGACGGAACGGAATCAAATGTACCTACCGAATATTCGGCCGAATATTCGGTTCGGTAAAAGTTTTACCGAATATTCGGCCGAATGTTCGTATTCGGTGAAACCCATGTTCGGCCCATCTCTAGTAGGTATGTAGGAAGGGAGGGTAGAGGTAGGCATGTAGGGAGGGAGGGTAGAGGTAGGCATGTAGGGAGGGAGGGTAGAGGTAGGCATGTAGGGAGGGAGGGTAGAGGTAGGTATGTAGGGAGGGAGGGTAGAGGTAGGCATGTAGGGAGGGAGGGTAGAGGTAGGTTTGGCTACAAAAAGCGTCCAATACAAAAAAACGAAGTTATCGTTTTTTTTTTGCGTCGATTTTGAAAGCACAAATTTTTGCTATTAGCAGGGAAGAATTCAAATCGACAAATTAAAAGTAGGTACACAAATCGGTAGCTATACCTACCTTAGCCAAAATCCTTGTGGAATGTTTGTAAACAAACCGGGACACAATGACATACTAAATAATGTACTTATAGGTAAGGTAGGTATTTCGGTAGGTACCTACTTACATAACTAAAACCACAGTATACATTTATGTGTACTGTGTAATGCTAAAACTCACTTGCCTATCTAGTACCTGGCGTCGAGTTTCAGATAAAATTGTAAGCAATATTAAAATTTATTAAACTAAAGCTAAAGATCTCAAATCGACCAGTAGGTATGTAAGTTGCGTATAGAGGTATAAGGACGCGGCAACAGATAACAACAGAGCGAATCTTAGGTTAAGTATGAGCGGTTTGTTTACAAACATTCTACAAGGAGTTTTGCAAAGGTATACTATAGGTACCTTACTTATTACAAATTCTGTCGAAAACCAACAATAAGGAAGTGATAAAGATGAATTATGTATGTATTAAAATATTACCTACGTAGGGAGTTGAGCAGTCTGGCCGGAGTAGGTACCTATAGGCACAGAGGGTGCAGTGCAGGCTTCTTGGAACACCTAGGTAACTGCCTAGGTTCACAGAACATTCAACTGAAAGGTATAATGTAGTGACCTACCTATGTCGACTCGGGGAGCTGAGCAGCTTGCTTAGCCTTACAGTGGTTCCGGGGTTCAGTGCCTACCAGGTAGGAACCTGACCTACCTTTATCTAGGTAGATATCTATCCACATAGGTACATGTAACATGCAGGTTCCTTCTGTACTGTTAGTGATGCACTTATACATACCTGCTCCCAATCTAAGATGTGCAATTGGTAAGCAAAGGGTTTCGAGAATGCTGTGGAGTAGACCGCGAGACGGGGATGTGTTGTCCAGGGGGCAGCCAGCAGCCAGCTGCCAGCGGGAGACGGGGGCGGCAGCGGCCGGCGAGTGTAACAACAGATTGTTCGCCTCGAGATAGATAACTAGGTATGCGGTATTGTACTGGCAAAGTATTTATAGTAAGGATTCGTGAGTATCGGTATCGACCGGTCGCGTCAGCTGTGTGCTCGGTAGCGAATCGAGAGCGGCGTCGGGCGGTCGGGCGGAGCGCGGGTGGCACGTCTGGCACCGAGAGCGGCGAGACGGTATCTAATGCGAGAGGGGCACGGGGGCGCGCGCGGGGGGCACGGCTCGCACACCGTTGCCATGGTGCGACTCGATCAGGCCACGTGCGCGCCACCAATCGCAAACGAGCAGCCCGCCGCCGCCGCCGCCGCCGCCGCCCGCCCGCGCTCATCAACCATAAAAACAACGACGCTGGCCGCCGCCGCCGCCGCCGCCGCTTGCCACGGCTGAACGTGCTTATGCACCCCGCCCGGCTGGATGGCGGCGGCGCGGCGGCTCGGCGCGGGGCGGTCTCCGCAAGTAGGTACCTATGAGCAGAGTCTAGTAAGTACCTAGGTTTCACTATCAAACCTTAAATAAAACCGGCCAAGTGCGAGTTGGACTCGTGCACAAAGGGTTCCGTACATACCATTATCTATAAAACGGCAAATAAAACACGTTTGTTGTATGGGAGCCCCCTTAAATATTTATTTTAATCTTGTTTTTAGTATTTGTTGCTAAAGCGGCCACAGAAATAGGTACCTACATCATCAGTGAAAATTTCAACTGTCTAACCAGGGACGAGAAATATCTGACACGTGACCCTACCTGTCCCATAAAATATTAGGTAGGTAACAGTGGCGGATCATCCCCAAGGCAAAGTAGGCATGTGCCTAGGGGCGCGAGGTTCCAGGGGGCGCGCGCGCGGAAAATTTTACACTACGAAATAATTAATATGTAAGGTACCTACCTAATACCTAAGTGTAAAATTAATTATATGATTATGCAGGTATCCGCCTACTTACAAAATATAAATGATTATTTAATTCTGTCGAAACTTTTGATTTTTGTTCTAAAAAAAATTAAAAAGAAGGAACTTAGCAAAAATCAGATGATTAGTGTAATGGTATTGGTTGACGAGCGTCAAAGGCGGCTTTAGCGGCGCACACGGGCGCAGGAACATAGGGGGCGCCATGCAATGCACCCCGGTGGCAGCCGTAGGCCTCCTAACCCAGACCATGCGCCCTTGTTATGCCCGACGCCACCGCCGCGCCGCCGGCATGGCGATAGTGAGGTATATGTTTTAAAAGACACCAACAATCGTGGGCATTAGGCTGTATTAGCATTAAGGGCGGCTTTTGCGGGAGCGTAGCGCACATCCGCTATGAGGATCCAGCGCTCGGTTATTGTTGAAAAAAAATACTGGTTTGAAATGACGCTTTAATCATTATGCATTAGGCTTGGCTGTAAGTTTTAAAATCACATTGCGATAGATTCGCGAGATTTTGAAAGGCACGTGTTTTAATGCCGCATCTTTATCTTTTACTGTTTATCTGCGCCGATCCTAGGGTAAAGCGAGCGGTGCTCAAGTATCCATAACGCGAATTCCTTATTGAAACAATCTATTTAGAGCGAAAAGTAATATAGTACCTATATTGGGGTATGACCGGACGCGGGGGAAGACCGTATAACACTAATTGTAGCCGAATTAAGCCATTATTTTCTAATGCTGCCACCATTTTCTACGCCTCCATTTGAGGGCGTCGGTATAAAATGTTGTCAGCTTTAGAAAATATGGCTTAATTCGGCTACAATTAGTGTTATACGGTCTTCCCCCTCGTCCGATCATATGTAGGCACTTGAGTCATTAACCCATCAGGATGAATAATGATAATAATGCTCGACAATTCACACAGCATCATCTAGCCCCAAGCTAAGCAGAGATTGTGTTATGGGTAGGTACTAGATAACTGATATACATAATACAATAATACGTATGTAGATATTTTTTAGTATACATAGAAAACGACCAGAACACCCGAAACAAATAGGTACCTGCAGATCGTACAACTATTTGTCCCAAGGCGGGAATCGAACCCGCAACCTCCTGCGTCGCAAGCGGACCTTCGCCCACCACACAAGAACTCTCAGTTTATAATTTTCAACACTTTGCATGCCTTTAAGCTGCTTTAACTAGGGGAGCGGACGGGGCAGAGTGGAGTACGAGTTTCTTTGAATTTATTATGAAAATTATAAACTGAGAGTTCTTGTCTGTAAAAACTTATGTAGGTACAAGAATCAGTTATGCACCTGCCCCCTGCATCGAAAATTATAAACTGAGAGTTCTTGTCTGTAAAAACTTATGTAGGTACAAGAATCAGTTATGCACCTGCCCCCTGCATCGAAAATTATAAACTGAGAGTTCTTGTCTGTAAAAACTTATGTAGGTACAAGAATCAGTTATGCACCTGCCCCCTGCATCGAAAATTATAAACTGAGAGTTCTTGTCTGTAAAAACTTATGTAGGTACAAGAATCAGTTATGCACCTGCCCCCTGCATCGAAAATTATAAACTGAGAGTTCTTGTCTGTAAAAACTTATGTAGGTACAAGAATCAGTTATGCACCTGCCCCCTGCATCGAAAATTATAAACTGAGAGTTCTTGTCTGTAAAAACTTATGTAGGTACAAGAATCAGTTATGCACCTGCCCCCTGCATCGAAAATTATAAACTGAGAGTTCTTGTCTGTAAAAACTTATGTAGGTACAAGAATCAGTTATGCACCTGCCCCCTGCATCGAAAATTATAAACTGAGAGTTCTTGTCTGTAAAAACTTATGTAGGTACAAGAATCAGTTATGCACCTGCCCCCTGCATCGAAAATTATAAACTGAGAGTTCTTGTCTGTAAAAACTTATGTAGGTACAAGAATCAGTTATGCACCTGCCCCCTGCATCGAAAATTATAAACTGAGAGTTCTTGTCTGTAAAAACTTATGTAGGTACAAGAATCAGTTATGCACCTGCCCCCTGCATCGAAAATTATAAACTGAGAGTTCTTGTCTGTAAAAACTTATGTACAAGAATCAGTTATGCACCTGCCCCCTACATCGAAAATCAATTTGCCGCACTTTAAGTTTGTAGGTAAGCAAAGTACTTCCATAGGTAGAGCAATCGTACTACTACTACCTCCATAGGTAGAGCAATCGTACTACTACCTACCTCCATAGGTAGAGCAATCCTACTACTACTACCTCCATAGGTAGAGCAATCCTACTACTACTACCTCCATAGGTAGAGCAATCCTACTACTACTACCTCCATAGGTAGAGCAATCCTACTACTACTACCTCCATAGGTAGAGCAATCCTACTACTACAACCTCCATAGGTAGAGCAATCCTACTACTACTACCTCCATAGGTAGAGCAATCCTACTAGGCAGGTAGGTACTACTAGTTCCTACCTAGGTAACTTACTAGTGGTTTATTTTTCGCTTCTTCCACTAGTGGAAAAATTGAGGCGAACCAAATCAATAACATTTTGTTTCTTATTTGATAATAATTACTATTTATTAAGCTGTTTATGTATAAAATTTGAGTTGTCTAAGTGCTTATTTTGTAAGCCTAAAGAAATAAAGTTATTGACTTTTGCTTCTGTCTGTACCTAATAAGATAACTCCAATAAGGAAATCAAATCAGTTGAAAATCGGTTTATCATTAATAAATTTATTTATCAGATACCTATTATACTTAATATACTAGCTTTGCTCACACAATATAATAATATAATTTTGAACAATAGTACCTAATATGGAAGTTCGTCAGTTCTGGCTGTGGTATGGCAGGGGTCTGAAGTCTGAGGTCTGATCCGAGTCCACATGTCGCCCCAGTAACGCACACCCAACAAGCGCCGCCACCTGATCCGAGTCCACATGTCGCCCCAGTAACGCACACCCAACAAGCGCCGCCACCTGATCCGAGTCCACATGTCGCCCCAGTAACGCACACCCAACAAGCGCCGCCACCTGATCCGAGTCCACATGTCGCCCCAGTAACGCACACTCAACGAGCGCCGCCACCTGATCCGAGTCCACATGTCGCCCCAGCAACGCACACCCAACGAGCGCCGCCACCTGATCCGAGTCCACATGTCGCCCCAGTAACGCACACCCACACCCAACGAGCGCCGCCACCTGATCCGAGTCCACATGTCGCCCCAGTAACGCACACCCACACCCAACGAGCGCCGCCACCTGATCCGAGTCCACATGTCGCCCCAGTAACGCACACCCAACGAGCGCCGCCACCTGATCCGAGTCCACATGTCGCCCCAGTAACGCACACCCACACCCAACGAGCGCCGCCACCTGATCCGAGTCCACATGTCGCCCCAGTAACGCACACCCAACGAACGCCGCCACCTGATCCGAGTCCACATGTCGCCCCAGTAACGCACACCCAACGAACGCCGCCACCTGATCCGAGTCCACATGTCGCCCCAGTAACGCACACCCAACAAGCGCCGCCACCTGATCCGAGTCCACATGTCGCCCCAGTAACGCACACCCACACCCAACGAGCGCCGCCACCTGATCCGAGTCCACATGTCGCCCCAGTAACGCACACCCACACCCAACGAGCGCCGCCACCTGATCCGAGTCCACATGTCGCCCCAGTAACGCACACCCAACGAGCGCCGCCACCTGATCCGAGTCCACATGTCGCCCCAGTAACGCACACCCAACGAGCGCCGCCACCTGATCCGAGTCCACATGTCGCCCCAGTAACGCACACCCAACGAGCGCCGCCACCTGCTCTATTTTATCTTATTATTATGTACGTTGAACAAAGAAAATTTCCAAAATCCATCGTACAGTTTGTGATAGTACCTATTATAAGCTTTTCTCCACTCTATTTAGTTTAGCCAGAAAATCGAAAATAGATAATTGGTGGCCATCAAGGGCAACTTCGATATTCTGCCTAAACCTAATAGAATACAACTATTACAGAGGCATTAAAAAAAAGCTTACAACGGGTATCACTAACTGTGCGATGGTACAGACAATTGTAAGCGTTCGGTCGCGCGAGTTCGCGCGAGCGAACGGACTGCAAACACACTAAATCAATATTCCCTTGCAAAGATAGGAAAACAACTAACACGATGCCCAAGATGAGCCGTGAAGACTTACAACAATGGTGCGCATCAGCACAGGTCACTGTCAACTGAACCATCATCTATTCAAGACTGGAGCCACAGATGCAGCCTATGCCGTGGCTGCTTCCAGGAACAAGAGACTGTGGAACACGTTGTGGTACACTGCACGATAGCAGCCTATGCCGTGGCTGCTTCCAGGAACAAGAGACTGTGGAACACGTTGTGGTACACTGCACGGCCACAGAAGAGGCCAGGCGGAAAACAGGACTGAAGAGAGACATCAAATCCAACCACACCCACAGCAAAGCTGAAACGAAACTGTCAATGACCAAGAGTTCTGGTCCGGTAGTTCAAGGAGCTGGGCTGGTTAGGGCCTGGTTAGGCAGGGAGCAGGCAGGGGGACAATGCACAGTACACTCCCGTGCGAGGTCCTGGCCTAGTTCAAGGAGCTGGGCTGGTTAGGGCCTGGTTAGGCAGGGAGCAGGCAGGGGGACAATGCACAGTACACTCCCGTGCGAGGTCCTGGCCTAGTTCAAGGAGCTGGGCTGGTTAGGGCCTGGTTAGGCAGGGAGCAGGCAGGGGGACAATGCACAGTACACTCCCGTGCGAGGTCCTGGCCTAGTTCAAGGAGCTGGGCTGGTTAGGGCCTGGTTAGGCAGGGAGCAGGCAGGGGGACAATGCACAGTACACTCCCGTGCGAGGTCCTGGCCTAGTTCAAGGAGCTGGGCTGGTTAGGGCCTGGTTAGGCAGGGAGCAGGCAGGGGGACAATGCACAGTACACTCCCGTGCGAGGTCCTGGCCTAGTTCAAGGAGCTGGGCTGGTTAGGGCCTGGTTAGGCAGGGAGCAGGCAGGGGGACAATGCACAGTACACTCCCGTGCGAGGTCCTGGCCTAGTTCAAGGAGCTGGGCTGGTTAGGGCCTGGTTAGGCAGGGAGCAGGCAGGGGGACAATGCACAGTACACTCCCGTGCGAGGTCCTGGCCTAGTTCAAGGAGCTGGGCTGGTTAGGGCCTGGTTAGGCAGGGAGCAGGCAGGGGGACAATGCACAGTACACTCCCGTGCGAGGTCCTGGCCTAGTTCAAGGAGCTGGGCTGGTTAGGGCCTGGTTAGGCAGGGAGCAGGCAGGGGGACAATGCACAGTACACTCCCGTGCGAGGTGGCAGTGCAGGTGCCGGGTCCCCCACTTACAATTACAACTAGGGTAGATCATTTTGTTATAGGTACAAAACTAGACACTCATCGGCCCCCAATACAGGGACATGTGATAAACAAACAGAGATGACCCTGACCCTGATCGGGGCGGTAGCCAGCACGCTGCCGCCGTAAACAGAGATGACCCTGATCGGGGCGGTACAAAAAAAAACAAAAGTACAAAATACAAATCATTTATTTGATACCATTTACATAGTTTTAATACTAAAACATAATGCAACGATACTGACGCTAAAAGTATAAAACTGTGTTGCGTTCAGTATCGCCCTCCTCTGGACAGGATTAAAGGAACATTATTCACAATATAGCTATCATTTCTCTAAGTTAATACTAATATTAAAGTTAGTAAACATACACAATCAATTGAAAAAGTACTTATGACTAATTTGAATAATTCAACTTAATTTGCTATGACTGTAGTGGGGGAAAATAATAAATAAATAAATGTAGGAGTGAAGATTTCAGTACCCTCGAGGACACCTGTCTCATGAGAGTCAACGACAGGGCAACGATCAGGCACCAGTCGATGAGGGGACAGAGTCAGGGCAACGATCAGGCACCAGTCGATGAGGGGACAGAGTCAGGGCAACGATCAGGCACCAGTCGATGAGGGGACAGAGTCAGGGCAACGATCAGGCACCAGTCGATGAGGGGACAGAGTCAGGGCAACGATCAGGCACCAGTCGATGAGGGGACAGAGTCAGGGCGACGATCAGGCACCAGTCGATGAGGGGACAGAGTCAGGGCAACGATCAGGCACCAGTCGATGAGGGGACAGAGTCAGGGCGACGATCAGGCACCAGTCGATGAGGGGACAGAGTCAGGGCAACGATCAGGCACCAGTCGATGAGGGGACAGAGTCAGGGCAACGATCAGGCACCAGTCGATGAGGGGACAGAGTCAGGGCAACGATCAGGCACCAGTCGATGAGGGGACAGAGTCAGGGCAACGATCAGGCACCAGTCGATGAGGGGACAGAGTCAGGGCAACGATCAGGCACCAGTCGATGAGGGGACAGAGTCAGGGCAACGATCAGGCACCAGTCGATGAGGGGACAGAGTCAGGGCAACGATCAGGCACCAGTCGATGAGGGGACAGAGTCAGGGCGACGATCAGGCACCAGTCGATGAGGGGACAGAGTCAGGGCAACGATCAGGCACCAGTCGATGAGGGGACAGAGTCAGGGCAACGATCAGGCACCAGTCGATGAGGGGACAGAGTCAGGGCAACGATCAGGCACCAGTCGATGAGGGGACAGAGTCAGGGCAACGATCAGGCACCAGTCGATGAGGGGACAGAGTCAGGGCAACGATCAGGCACCAGTCGATGAGGGGACAGAGTCAGGGCAACGATCAGGCACCAGTCGATGAGGGGACAGAGTCAGGGCGACGATCAGGCACCAGTCGATGAGGGGACAGAGTCAGGGCAACGATCAGGCACCAGTCGATGAGGGGACAGAGTCAGGGCGACGATCAGGCACCAGTCGATGAGGGGACAGAGTCAGGGCAACGATCAGGCACCAGTCGATGAGGGGACAGAGTCAGGGCAACGATCAGGCACCAGTCGATGAGGGGACAGAGTCAGGGCGACGATCAGGCACCAGTCGATGAGGGGACAGAGTCAGGGCGACGATCAGGCACCAGTCGATGAGGGGACAGAGTCAGGGCAACGATCAGGCACCAGTCGATGAGGGGACAGAGTCAGGGCAACGATCAGGCACCAGTCGATGAGGGGACAGAGTCAGGGCGACGATCAGGCACCAGTCGATGAGGGGACAGAGTCAGGGCAACGATCAGGCACCAGTCGATGAGGGGACAGAGTCAGGGCGACGATCAGGCACCAGTCGATGAGGGGACAGAGTCAGGGCAACGATCAGGCACCAGTCGATGAGGGGACAGAGTCAGGGCAACGATCAGGCACCAGTCGATGAGGGGACAGAGTCAGGGCGACGATCAGGCACCAGTCGATGAGGGGACAGAGTCAGGGCGACGATCAGGCACCAGTCGATGAGGGGACAGAGTCAGGGCAACGATCAGGCACCAGTCGATGAGGGGACAGAGTCAGGGCGACGATCAGGCACCAGTCGATGAGGGGACAGAGTCAGGGCAACGATCAGGCACCAGTCGATGAGGGGACAGAGTCAGGGCAACGATCAGGCACCAGTCGATGAGGGGACAGAGTCAGGGCAACGATCAGGCACCAGTCGATGAGGGGACAGAGTCAGGGCAACGATCAGGCACCAGTCGATGAGGGGACAGAGTCAGGGCAACGATCAGGCACCAGTCGATGAGGGGACAGAGTCAGGGCAACGATCAGGCACCAGTCGATGAGGGGACAGAGTCAGGGCAACGATCAGGCACCAGTCGATGAGGGGACAGAGTCAGGGCAACGATCAGGTACCAGTCGATGAGGGGACAGAGTCAGGGCAACGATCAGGCACCAGTCGATGAGGGGACAGAGTTGGGTGAGTACACAATATTCATCAATTTAATATAATAAGATAAATAAAAAGAAAAAGTGTGGGCAATTTAATGAGAATTTAATTTATTTTCGTAATAAGGAGTTCTGTATCATCATAAGAAAGGGTTAAAAGCCAGGCAGATAATTTAAATTTACTACAATTACGCAGAGACAAGGGATAAATATAAAGTATTCTATTAACTGTATTATAGAGCATCGAGCTGATGTGAAGATACTGTCGACTGGCTGTAGCAGTCCTGTGTGAAACTAGTTCACAGACTCTGTGGACGCGTCGTTTAGTCTTGCTAGGTATAGGGTCGTACGGCACTTGGCCATGTTTACGTATTAGGGTGTTGAGGAGAATGAACAGTTGTCGTACAGTGTGAACTTGACAGAGTGAGTAAAGGTAGCCGGTACAACCAGGTAACAACCATCTATTAGGTCATCATCATAGGTTTCTCGGGCTAATTACATTCAGTCGCAAACAAGTGTCCTAAGGGCAACACGTCACAGAGTAAACTGCTGACCCGCGGGAACATGTGACACTGTATGGTATGCAAACCGTACACATCTAGTAATACTCATTTTCGCATTTATAATATTAGTGAGATAATTAAAAATAGTCAAAAAATAGGCTAAGGTGAGTTTTGGTCGCGGGCAAACAGCTAGCCACCTACTGCGTCGGCAAAGTCGATGAGGATCTTGCCGCGCGCCCCGCCCTCCGCTGCCCGCGCGTACGCCGCCGCCCCCTCGCGCCATCCGAACGTGCGCTCCACCACCACGCCGAACTGAAACACACCGTCCGCGTCCATGAGCCGACTGCAGGTCGCTAGCGTAGCGTACCAGGCAGTCTACTCCCCACCACACTCACCCGCCCGCGCTCCGCCAGCCGGCGCAGCATCTCCAGGTCCTCGCCGCGCGCCGAGAAGAACGCCCAGCGCACGCGCGGCGGCGCGCTAGGGGCCGCGGCGCAGGCGGCGGCGCGCGCGCTCTGCGCCGCCAGCGCCGCCGCCGCCGCCGCGGCGCCGACCGCCAGCCCGCGCGCGTCCGTCTCGCGCAGCAGCGGCGACGACAGCGTCACGTAACGCCGGAAGCGCCAGCGCCTCGCCCCCGCCTCCTCGCCGCCGAGCCCCGCACAGTCCAGCACGGCCGCGTACGGTCCGCCGCGCTCGACGCGCTCCCAGTACTCTTCCGCGTGTCGGTCCAGTGCCTCCGCCGCACCCAGCTCGCGCGCCAGCGCCGCCTGATCGCCCGCCGCGCCCACACACACCTGCGCGCCCGCCGCCGCCAGCAACCGCAGCGCCGCCTGCCCCGCGCCCCCCAGCCCCAGCAGCAGCACGCGCGCCCCCGCCGCCTGCGCGCCCGCCAGCCCCGCGCTCCGCAGCAGCGCCGTGGCCGTGAGCGCGGCGTACGGCGCGCCTGCGCAGGCCAGGTCGTCGAGCGCTTCCGGCGCGCGCGACACCCACGCCTCCTTGGCGAGCACGTACTGCGCGTGCGAGCCACGCGTTACGTGCGGCGGCAGCGCGCCCCAGACGCGCGTGCCGCGGCGCAGCTCGGGGCGCACGCCGGCGCCGCGCGCCTCCACTGTGCCGCAGAAGTCGCGACCGCAGGTGAGCGGGAACTCGACCCCGCCTCCGTCGGCCTGCCCGCCGGCGACGAGCCGCCGCTGCGCGTTGAACGCGCGCGCGCCGTACCCGCCTGCGGACAGAGTAACTCTCTGAGGATGCGCCGCCGCCGCACTATGGAAAATAAAGGTCGGTTTCCAATCAAAAATCTGGATGGAACTTCATGTATTTTGATCATACCACCGAGATGAAATTAGGTACAAATATGCACTAATGTATAGAGATTAAAATGGTATATAAGTTTAAATGATTTCTCATTATACGTATACCTATATGAGAAAAAAAAATACGAAAAAAAAAACGGATAAACACGGAAAATATAAGTACCTAGGTAAATAATAATTATATATAATCTTATGTGAAATACAAGATTATAATTACCAAAAATGTTAAAACTAAGGTAAGTAAATTGAAATAATTCATGGCAAAAAAAATTTTTTTGTCTTAAATATATATCTCTATCACCTAGGTATCTACCCAATTACCTTAAATTTGCATTTTTATTTTCATAATTTTTTTTCATTATTATCACTTAGGTACATTCTCAAGTAAAATGAACGAATAATAAAAAAAATACAAATAAAATGTCCATATTGCTCATGCGAACAGTTTCTGTGGTAAAACATTAAAAATAAGAAATTTCCTGCTCCGACTTTTATCACATTTTTAGGGTTCCGTTTACCCAAAGGGTAAAACGGGCCCTATTACTAAGACTCCGCTGTCCGTCTGTCACCCTGGCTGTATCTCATGAACCGTGATAGTTAGACAGGCGAAATTTTCACATATGATGTATTTCTGTTGCCGCTAGAACAACAAATACTAAAAAATAGATTAAAATAAATATTTAAGGGTAATAAATAGTGAATTTTTGTTGTATGGGAGCCCCATACAACAAACATGATTTTGTTGCTTGTTTTTGCTCGATATTGATAACGGCAAAAGGTAGACGCTTGAAATATTCAAAGAATATTTAGTTCTATATTTACTTCAAAAATAAATGGTTAAAATAAAATAAAACAAATACTTAAGGGGGGCTCCCACACAACAAACGTGTTTTTTTGCCGTTTTTATAGATAATGGTACGGAACCCTTCGTGCGCGAGTCTGACTCGCAGTCGCACTTGGCCAGTTTTATTTTTCATAACTTCTAAAACAGCAAACTTCCGCAGCAGATTTTTTTTGCATAGTGTGTATAAATAGTTAGACTATTTATTAACACAAAAAGTAGCGCGTGGGGAGACGTGGCCACGTCTCCCCATGTCACGTGGGTGACAGTGAAAACCTTCAATGAATAAAAAATTACTGAAAAATAAGGTACCTATGTGTGACGTTTTAAGCACTTACTCAAAAATATTAAAATAATATCAAAATTAAAATTCATTTTTCGTAAAATACATAAAACAACCTTTCTATGTAACATACTGCATATCTCTGCTAAATAATTTTTCACAATATTGCATTGTAACATATCCATGCAAATGCTTGAGTTTGGCAACAACCAACGTCTTCAACGTACCTACCTACTTCTACGAAAAATAATATTAGTTTAGGTTTGAAGTGACACAAGCCTATTGAATAACGTTTTCATTTCACTATTCGAGTAGGTACAGTACCTACCTATCTCATGAAATCAAAATAATAGATGAATTAATGAGATTTGTTAAGGCGAATTGTAAGCAAATGACCTTGGACATTCCCGCGCGCCTATATGCAGCAAAGAGTGCTTGTTTTCGACTCAGCATACCATGTAGTGCTCTAATCGACCAAATAATACGAACCTCGGCGGTTAGGTGACTAAAAAAGGAACAAGTTCATTGCAAAGGGAAGCTGTGTGATTCAAAGTTATTGGAAAAAATAGACAAATAGAATTTTTACGGCATTGAACAACGAGATAAGCGTACCTAATGGATTGCTTAAAACGGATAAGCAAAGTAAATTTTATATTCAAAACTAAATCAAATATTTTGGTTCCACTTGCTATTTTATATTAATATCTATACTTCTGTCGACTGGCGAATATGTCGAATCCAAGAATCTGTCCAATTCACGATCTGTCTAATCTACAATCTGTTCTACACCGAACAAAGGTTCTTATTCTACCATTTCCCATATGTATTAGTGCGCCGCGCCGCCCCGCCGCCCGGTACAACACTCACCGATCATGGCCACGTCGATGGGGTTGAGTGAGGCGGCCCGCACTCGCACCAGCAGCTCGTCGGGCGCGCGCAGCGGCGGCACGCGCGCCTCCTCGAGCCGCAGCGCCCCCTCGTACGCGTGCACGCGCCACGCCGCCATGCGCCCCGCCGCGGCCGCCCGGGACCCAGACACCAACATTCTCTGCAATGCACTAACAGTCATCCACAACCACTACGTAGTATGTATATACGCTATGTACAGTACATTTATTTTGAACTAGCTGCTAGGAACTGTATAGGAAGTGGTGATATCTTTTAGCTCGTCTGGGCTGTGCAGGTGCTTGCCCAGGTGAATGCTTTTAGCTCGTCTGGGCTGTGCAGGTGCTTGCCCAGGTGAATGCTTTTAGCTCGTCTGGGCTGTGCAGGTGCTTGCCCAGGTGAATGATACGTTTTTGCATCAGTGCTCCACACTGTCCTATCCTAGCAGATGGAGAGGCATTTCCTGCGCCTCATCATTTTTATCTTGGTGTCTTCTTTTTCTGTTAGTACTTTGTGGTGTAATGATACCTTTGAACCTACCTTCGTACCTATACCTACTAATAGGATATTTATAATCTGAAATATATTAAGTAATAATAATTATGTTATGTTGTTGTGGACAAACTAAAGGATTCAATGGAATATCAGGAGTACCTATATTTATGTTATGTTGTTGTGGACAAACTAAAGGATTCAATGGAATATCAGGAGTATATTTATGTTATGTTATTGTGGACAAACTAAAGGATTCAATGGAATATCAGGAATATATTTATGTTATGTTATTGTGGACAAACTAAAGGATTCAATGGAATATCAGGAGTATATTTATGTTATGTTGTTGTGGACAAACTAAAGGATTCAATGGAATATCAGGAGTATATTTATGTTATGTTCATCATCATCATCCTGACTCTACAGCCGCGGGTGGGCCTTGGTCTGGTCGAGTAAATTTCGCCATCCGATCCTATTCTTGGCTTTTTCCTGCCAGCCGGTCACTCCAATTGCCTTTAAGTCTTGCTGGATACCATCGAGCCATCTGAGTTTCGGTCTTCCAGGGGGTCTCCGGCCATCAGGTTTGCCACGAAGAAGACGTTTTGGTGCTCTGTCGTCTTGCATTCGTTCTACGTGACCAGCCCATCGGAGACGGTCTACTTTAATAAACTTTACGACATTTGGCTCTTGGTACATGTTGTAAAGCTCATGGTTGTATCTTGTTCGCCAGCGGTCACCATCCAGTACAGCGCCGAAGATTCTTCTTAATATTTTTCTTTCGAACACGAGTAGGCTGTTTTCTGTTTTCTTACAGCACCCAGCATTCCGATCCGTACGTTAGGACTGGTCGTAGCAGCGTTTTGTATAGGAGGATTTTTTCAATGGAATATCAGGAGTATATTTATGTTATGTTATTGTGGACAAACTAAAGGATTCAATGGAATATCAGGAGTATATTTATGTTATGTTGTTGTGGACAAACTAAAGGATTCAATGGAATATCAGGAGTATATTTATGTTATGTTATTGTGGACAAACTAAAGGATTCAATGGAATATCAGGAGTATATTTATGTTATGTTGTTGTGGACAAACTAAAGGATTCAATGGAATATCAGGAGTATATTTATGTTATGTTATTGTGGACAAACTAAAGGATTCAATGGAATATCAGGAGTATATTTATGTTATGTTGTTGTGGACAAACTAAAGGATTCAATGGAATATCAGGAGTATATTTATGTTATGTTATTGTGGACAAACTAAAGGATTCAATGGAATATCAGGAGTATATTTATGTTATGTTGTTGTGGACAAACTAAAGGATTCAATGGAATATCAGGAGTATATTTATGTTATGTTGTTGTGGACAAACTAAAGGATTCAATGGAATATCAGGAGTATATTTATGTTATGTTGTTGTGGACAAACTAAAGGATTCAATGGAATATCAGGAGTATATTTATGTTATGTTATTGTGGACCTCAGACTAAGTACTTAGTCTGAGTTGTGGACAAACTAAAGGATTCAATGGAATATCAGGAGTAGGTATATTTATGTTATGTTATTACCTAGGTACACAGAACAGTACTCTCGATAAAGAGTATCCTTGGAAGAGTAATAAAATTTTAGAGACAAACACACCAAAATCGAACTTCAATGTATATGTATATAGTTTATAATCATGTAATGAAATGAATTAAATTGTTTATTGTTTGTTTCATTTGTTTGCTCTGGTTTGCTCTTGCCTAGGAGTATAGTTTTCTATGGCTCTTGCTCTTTGAAAGTTTTGAAACTTCAACTTCTTGCAACTGCGCCTTCTAGTTCTGCTCTCCATGCTACATGGACGGAGGAAATTCTGCCTATGGTCCAAAGCTTGACCTCTGACTCAAGAAGGATTTAAATCACTTTGCCACATTTGCTAATGTAAAACATACAAATCTAACGAAAACCTATAATTGTCACGACTGCTCAGCTCACTGATATCATATGCCTGTATCTGGCCTCGTTTGTAGTCAGTTTGCTGAACACTGTAAATAGATCAAATGCAACCACAAAATTTTCGCCGCTCGCTCCAGTTGCCCCTATAATAATGTTGTCCTTTAGGTGGTGCTCGACCCCCACTTATGCTATACATAGCCATATAGGGCTGTCCAAAATTAAACAAATGGTTAGGGGAATATACAATACAATAGGTACCTACTCAAGTTAAGTTACTTACTTTAGTAGGTAGGAACTTTGTACTCAGGTACCATAATATTTAAGTCACTCAGTGAGCTATGGCACTTTGCTTTGGTTTTACAAAAAACCAATAACAAACAAAAAACTTTAAAATAACTTCTTCATAATCCATTACTACCGTAGATTGAGTATACCTAGATCAAAGTTTCGTTCCGGCCGTAGATTGAGAATTTAACTAGATGAGTGGCATGCGTGGCCGCAAAAAGGGACAGAGTAATACGAAGTGGTGTTGCCATACAATTTTGTTACCCTGACTTTAGGTTCGAAATTTCATGTCTGGTAGGTGGTATTTTAGTATCATACATCATTCATTAAATTAGGTACCTACGTATGCGGGAGTAGGTAAACTTTTAATTTAATGAGCATAGAAATAAAACAACGTTCAGGTATCAATGTTAGGTTTCGTTTAAATTTATTACCACCGCCACATAATACGAGCTAACGTGTAAGTAGACATCATTTCAAATACTAAAATAATGTAATTTTGAAAATAATATTATTGCTAGATAATCAATTCAAACACTTACCAACCACAGACTTACAATAAAAATTGCACTTTGGAAATCACATTTCTTTTAAGTAATTAAATCTTACACATAAGGTATTGCAAAGATAAGACAACCATTATACGAAATTCAAAAGCACTTTTAAATTATACTTCAGGTAAAATGTGCAGAGAAAACCAAATTAAATTTTTTACACCTTAAACACAATATTACCTACGTCCTAGCCTATGTATCCAAATATTTTATATTCTGTTTTATTTATTAGGTATGTAATAATGACCATTGTGTGTGATGATTATGATTACTCTCCACAAATCATAGGTTCACAAATCAATCAGTCTTTATTTCTATCAAAGAGCCTTAATCAATACCCATACACTTGATAAATAAAATTGTACATAGACTAATTAAACGGTACATACCTACTTACTAATTTACACTGGTGGTTTTATTTATACTGCGTTGTATTTCTCTTACAAACTCAAAGTTTTCATGATTTTCCTCACGTACCTTTTCCGTAGTAGGTATATATCTTGCATGCCTAAAATAAAATATTGAAGCATTAATATGAAAATTATATATAGTATGTACTATAGTAATAGTAAGTTATATTAGTAACACCAAATCCCAATACCATTTAAATATTTTCGATTTAGTATTTTGATTAGTAGGTAGACTAAAACACAAAGTGGGTATAATTTTCCTATAAAAATCTCAAACAGTCCTTCACCTATCATCGTAGCACTGATTCTTTTTATGTATTTATTTATTTTACTTACCAGTCTTGGAACAGCATAAGAGAACAGATGCGTTCGCGTTTCTTTTTTGTGCACGATTTTTATGAAAATGTTGAACAAATTACTAAATATTTTTGGGTTCCCAGTTTTTTCGACCCGTGGCTTCTATCCAAAGCAAACGTAAATCATTGTTTTCGGGAAATCTGTAACAAACAAAAACATATTTTAAGAATGTATGTAGATGTAGGTATTCATGTCTCAATGCGCCACGACATTTGGGGAATTTTATTTTCGAGTGCAGGCAACCCTAAATTTTCGTAATTTTAGGTTATATTTATTAGAATTATTTTAAAACATAGTTTTTGAGTCTTGTCTGTACGGAAATCTATGAAACTATAAATTTTAAACCTTTTTTGAAGTCAAACGAGCTTGTACTTACGATTAGAATGACAAACTCGGCACTTTTCGTTCACCGTCACTTTTACATCCAAAAACACTGCACCGCACCATCGTTGCTTCAGATTTATATCGTTGAGAGACGCAGGAACGCCCGCAGAGTCACTTTCACACATTTAATTAGCAGAAAGTATCATTAGGTCGAAAACAACAAATACTATGTGATGTGCCCGGCATGTTTGTTTAGCTCTCATAAGAGCTAAACAATGAAAAAACTGGCACACTGGTAGAGACAGAGAAACTTTCATTCTAACTCATTTCTTCTCAGGCTACAAGCATATTTTTATCTCACTCTTGAGTGACTGAAATGGGTATATACAACACCTCTAGTGCCTTATTACTCTAAGGTTCCGGCCCTTGTTGGGGGCACGGCGCGGAGCAGTGTGACCAGATTAAATTTTACGAAAATACCGAGGCACCTCAAAAAAATACTGAAATATACAGACTTACATAAGACAGATAAACCAATAAAAATACTGATTTTCTAGGTACTTTATTGAAGTTTGTGCAGATACAACACCATAGTATAAAATTTGTAAATAGATATTTTCACGAAAGGAAGGTACGACTACTTCGTTAATATGTTATTTAAACTCTGTGCATGCTACTGAATACAAAGAATTGATAAAATAAGAAACTTTTATTCCACGAGGCCTGCCCTTAACACTTCATCTTAATCTATCTACCAACACCTTCGGGTGTTCCGTAAACGACTCCGCTTCCGGTTTCGGTTCCGATTCCGATTCCAACTCTGACTCCGACAAACCAAATTCTAAAACTCCGCGACTCCGACTTCGGTTCCGTTAAGCCACCTCCGTAACATCCCTCGTATAAACTAAATCCGGGAAAGTCCCTAATGTTCGCGTTCCGAGGAATGCCGCAAACATTGTCGCAAAGACGATCACTCACTACGGTGCTGCCATAACTTCAACCAAAATATATACCCAAAAATACTGACTGCCAGCAATATACCTGAATATATACTGATGTTCGGAAAAATCGATGAAATATACTGAAAAAGTTTTAAAATACTGAATCTGGTCACACTGGCGCGGAGGGAGACCTCGAGGCTTGGCCTCTTTACCCCGGCTTCAACTCGAGGGGTGACGACCCCTCGGTCCTTGGGTTGAGACGTAATGCTCTTTCATCTCTTTTTTTTTTTTTTGAGGCTGCATTGTGTTTCCCGCACCCATGCAGATCCTCAAAGAAACATTCTGCAGCGCCTGGACCCAGTCTTTGTATACCTAGATGGTTGGCATGCGTGGCCACAAAGAGGGACAGAATATACAAAGTGGTGTTGCCATGCAATTTTTTTACCCTAGCTTTAGGTTCGTAATTTCATGTATGGTGGGTGGCATTTTAGTATCATTTATTACTTAGTACCTACGAATGCCGAAATATGTTAACTTTTAATTTAATGAGCATATAAATAAAACAACGTTTCGTTTAAAAAGAACCACAGCTTTTTTCAATAAATAAATAAATAAAAAATAAATAAAAGTAAGTAGACATCATTTCAAATACAAAAATAATGTCATTTTGAAAAGAATATTTTTGCTAGAGAATCAATTCAAACACTAACCAGGCACAGACTTACAATAAAAATTGCACTTTGGAACTCACATTTCTTCTAAGTAATTAAATCTTACACTTAAGGTATTGAGATAAGACAAACATAATACGAAATTCAAAAGCACTTTTAAATTATACTTCAGGTAAAAAGTGTAATTTAATTTGGTTTTCACTGCAAAAAAGTGGTAAAAGGTGCAGAAAAAACCAAATTAAATAACACTTTTTACACCTTAATATTACCTACGTCCTTGCCTATGTATCCAAATATGTTATATTCTGTTATTATTATTACGTAATAATGACCAGTCTATAAGACTATTATATTCATATTTATTCTCCACAAATCAATCAGTCTTTATTTCTATCAAAGAGCTTTAATCAAAATATTTCTATAAGTACCTGCCTAAGCCTTAGCCTAACCAACTTATCAAAATGCACCTTTTTCAGTCTTATAATTATTATACAATTATATATATAATATTAGCACCTTAATACTAATACTAGTAATTAATAATATTAGTACTTGATACTATTTTATAAAATACCATGCACTTAATAAATAAACTTAAACATACACTAACTAATTGTACATGCATGCTCATTTACTAACTTACAACGGTGGTTTTATTCATACATTGTATTTCTCTTTTCACGCACCTTTTCCGTAGTATTTATCTTACATGCCTGAAATAAAATACTAAAGCATTAATATGAAAATTATAAAAAGTCCCACCACAGTAATAGTATTAAAAATAGTAAGTTTATAACACCAAATCCCCATACCATTTGAATATTTTTCATTTAGTATTTGATTAGTAGGTAGACTAAAAAACAAAGTTATATTTTTTAATCCAAATCTCAAAGTCTTTCACCCATCGTAGCACTCAGACATTCTTTTTATGTATTTATTTATTTTACTTACCAGTCTTGGAACAGCATAAGGGAACAGATACGTTCGCGTTTCTTTTTTGTCCAAGATTTTCATGAAAATGTTTGCACAAATTATTAAATATTTTTGGGTTCCCTATTTTTGCGACCCGTGGCTTCTATCCAATGCAGACGTAAATCATTGTTTTCGGGAAATCTGTAACAAACAAAAATATATTTGAAGAATGTATGTAGATGTAGGTATTCATGAATATCTCAATGCGCCAAGATATACGATATGCCCAGAATTCTGTCCTCTGTCGAACTGTCAAATCATACAACAAACTTTATTCTAACCTTGACCTCTTTGCCTGCTCTAAAAATACCCTTAAAAGTAAAATACAGGCGATGCATTCTTCTGATCTATGTAATGAACCCTAGCAATCCCTATCTTTCATACTTCTTCCTCTCCTTATGTGATCCCACATAGCCATCCCTCGCTGCCTACCTCTCCACACCACACCAGGTGTCTCAGGTTGCCCAGACTCTTAAGAGACTGGTGCCTCAGGAGCTCCGCAATCCCTTTCATCCCTTCCGCATGCGAGCATACATCGACTTTCCCTCCCTACACCACCGAGTGTCTCCTGTTGCCTAGACTCTTATGAGACTAGTGCCTCAGGAGCACTTAACCCGACACACACGCATAAACCTACACACACATTTACACGCACCACATTCGTCGCAAAGCCACCGAAATGAATTTCTCACTTTACTGTTTATTATATTTTATTGTTTATTTTGTACCTGCTGCTAATGTGTTATCATAATTTTTTATTTTCTTTTAATAGTTTAATTATCTTTTCTGTCAAATATTTTCTCTTTCTCTGTGTTATATTTGGCTTTATTTTAACACAACTTTCATACTGTTTTATATAAAATGTACCGCTGCTGGATTACCTAATAAACTAAAATAAAATATTTGGGGAATTTTATTTTCGTGTGCAGACAGCCCTAAATTTTCGTAATTTTAGGTTATATTTATTAGAATTATCATAGAACATAGTTTTTGAGTCTTGACTGTACAGAAATCTAGGAAACTATAAATTTTGAACCTTTTTTGAAGTAGTATTTACGATCGGAATGACAAATTCGGCACTTTTCGTTCACCGTCACTTTTACATCCAAAAACACTGCACCGCACCATCGTTGCTTCAGATATATATAGTTGAGAGATGCAGGAATGCCCGCAGGCAGAGTCACTCTCCAACATTTAATTAGTAGAAAATATCATTAGGTCGAGAACAACAAAATACTGTGCCCGGCATATTTAATTTTGTGTGTAAACAATGAAAAAACTGGCACGATGGATGAGAATAAGAAACATTCATCCTATGTGATTTCTTCCCAGGCTACAAGCTTATTTTTATCTCTCTCTTGTGTGAATGAGATGGGTATATGCACAACCTCTAGTGCCTTGTTCCTGTCGTAAAGTCAGTATAAAAAAAGAGAAAAGCATTACGTCTCAACCCAAGGACCGAGGGGTCGTCACCCCTCGAGTTGCAGCCGGGGTAAAGAGGCCAAGCCTCGAGGCCTCCCTCCGTGCCCCCAACAAGGGCCGGAACGAAACTTTGATGAAAGTCAGTTGATTTGCTACAGATTACCTAAAAATCCTAACGTATTCGTAATCGTATTAATCTAAGAGGAACAAGGCATTAGAGGTGTTGCATATACCCATATCATTCACACAAGAGAGAGAGAGATAAAAATATGCTTGTAGCCTGAGAAGAAATCAGATAGAATGAAAGTTTCTCTGTCTCATCCATCGTGTCAGTTTTTTCCACTTTTACTCCACCTACGGTTTTAGTGATTGTTAGTCGTAGATGGAGAATTTACCTAGATGAGTGGCATGCGTGGCCGCAAAAAGGGACAGAGTAATACGAAGTGGTGTAGCCATACAATTTTGTTACCCTGACTTTAGGTTCGTAATTTCATGTCTGGTAGGTGGTATTGTAGTATCATACATCATTCATTAAATTAGGTACCTACGTATGCGGGAGTAGGTAAACTTTTAATTTAATGAGCATAGAAATAAAACAACGTTCAGGTATCAATGTTAGGTTTCGTTTAAATTTATTACCACCGCCACATAATACGAGCTAACGTGTAAGTAGACATCATTTCAAATACTAAAATAATGTCATTTTGAAAATAATATTATTGCTAGATAATCAATTCAAACACTTACCAACCACAGACTTACAATAAAAATTGCACTTTGGAAATCACATTTCTTTTAAGTAATTAAATCTTACACATAAGGTATTGCAAAGATAAGACAACCATTATACGAAATTCAAAAGCACTTTTAAATTATACTTCAGGTAAAATGTGCAGAGAAAACCAAATTAAATTTTTTACACCTTAAACACAATATTACCTACGTCCTAGCCTATGTATCCAAATATTTTATATTCTGTTTTATTTATTAGGTATGTAATAATGACCATTGTGTGTGATGATTATGATTACTCTCCACAAATCATAGGTTCACAAATCAATCAGTCTTTATTTCTATCAAAGAGCCTTAATCAATACCCATACACTTGATAAATAAAATTGTACATAGACTAATTAAACGGTACATACCTACTTACTAATTTACACTGGTGGTTTTATTTATACTGCGTTGTATTTCTCTTACAAACTCAAAGTTTTCATGATTTTCCTCACGTACCTTTTCCGTAGTAGGTATATATCTTGCATGCCTAAAATAAAATATTGAAGCATTAATATGAAAATTATATATAGTATGTACTATAGTAATAGTAAGTTATATTAGTAACACCAAATCCCAATACCATTTAAATATTTTCGATTTAGTATTTTGATTAGTAGGTAGACTAAAACACAAAGTAGGTATAATTTTTCTATACAAATCTCAAACAGTCCTTCACCCATCATCGTAGCACTGATTCTTTTTATGTATTTATTTATTTTACTTACCAGTCTTGGAACATGCATCGGTTGCATATTAAGGAAAATTTTGCAATTAAATATGCGATGAAATTTTTTGCAGAGTTGACATCCCGTTTGCTGTTTTTGTACAACGTTATTTGTTGGTTTTTGATTGTTATAATTTGATTTATATTGATTGTTAGATTTATGGTTTGGTTTGTCTGTTTGTTGAGCTGTTTTTGAATTAATTGATTTATTTGGAACGCGTTGTGATTGTGACGCCTCCAATGATGTGAATTTGCTTTCTAAGAAGTCTGTAAAATCCTTGATAGTCGGCAGAGCCCTAGGATTTTTCAATGATTGACAGTACTCCTTGTCGGTCTCGAGATCCAGCTTCTGCTCTAAGATGAACATCACCAAAGGATCCCAAGAGCTGATATCAACGCCAATGTTTTTGATAGAGTTAAGGCATTCGACGACACAGTCATGCATCTTTTTCAGTTGAGTTACTGATTGCTGTTGGAGAATAGGTAAATTCATGATAATACCTATGTATGAGTTAAAGATAAATTTAGTGTTATTGAATCGGTTGTTTAGAATGTCCCAGCATACTTGATAGTTATCTGCAGTGATACGCAGGTGCGAGACAATTTGTTCCGCCTCTCCCTTGAGTTTGCCTTTCAAAAATTGCATTTTTTGACAATTAGACATAGTCCCGTTGTTGTGGATAGCCTCGATATAAAGATCTTTGAATGTCATCCACTTTTGATAATCACCGCTGAATGATGGCACTTCTGTTTGAGGTGTTGACCTTTCCCTGTGGCTTGCTGATGAAATCTTCTGAGTGACCTCTTTCTTGATTTCTAGGTACTTTTGTTCATACCTGCTGAATGTTTGTTCATACTCTTGATTTTCTTCCTGCAGTTCACTATCGATTTTCCAGTGTAGAGAGTCGATAGTAGACCAACGCAAGTTAATTGTTCTCAAAAAATCTTCTAGTTCGTAGTTTTCAGTCATGGACGTTAGAAATAGTACGAGAAAAAGCTTTGAAGTTACTTTTCTGATTACGCATCATCTCGTCTAATTTACTATTATTACCGCTAGAAGAGAATTGAGGAGGGCATGAGCTACCTGGCACCGGGGGAAATTCAAACGATACGGTCTGCAGCTGCGGTGTTGATGCACCGGAGTGACCTACCGAAGCTGCTGCTGGTGATGATGATGGGCCTGGGTTATCTAACTTTCTCGGCATAGTGAAGGGAGTTGGGGGCTTAAGGAGAGGTTTCTCCTTCGTAATTTCCAACAAGTAGTTGTTAAAGAATGCTCTTGTGTCGTTATAAAATGCTAAAGTACGTTCGTAGCAATTTTCTTGAAAATATGCATGCGATTGTTCGTGACTCTCTAGTAATCTGCTATGATTAGCTTGGAACTCCTGCCAATATGTGTCAAGAGTATCCAGTCTTTTCTTGATATACGGAGCAGTCTTTCGGTCGGCTCCGTCTTTCTTAAAATTCACAAGGAGCTGATTCATTGCTCCCATGAGCTGATTTTGGGTCGCCACAAGATCTTCCATGGTTGTAATGATAGAGAGTAAAAGGAAAGATCTTACTTGTGTGCTGCTTGCAGTCCTCTAGAGTAGGTGTATATCCTTCCTCCTTATGCACTGCAATCCATGTGCTGGTAATAACCACTCACGCGAACACTTTTATTAGTCCACTGTAAGTAGCCCTTAGCCGAAGGACCAAAAGATGTACGGGACACCTTTAAGTGTATAAATGATACGAAGAGATTGATAAAGAACTCTTATATTGATATTATAATTGCTTGATATTTGAGCACGCGCCTACCATGATGAGGTGAAAACGTGAACTGATGAAATAAACTAAGTGGAAGGCGCGTGTAACAATTGGCCTTAATAATATTGATGATTTGACAATAATTACTTAGTTATACCTAAATGCACGGTTGCGCTGCACCGTACAGCATAAGAGAACAGATACGTTCGCGTTTCCTTTTTGTTCACGATTTTCATGAAAATGTTTGAACAAATTACTAAATATTTTTGGGTTCCCAGTTTTTGCGACCCGTGGCTTCTATCCAAAGCAAACGCAAAACATTGTTTTCGGGAAATCTGTAACAAACAAAAACATATTTTAAGAATGTATGTAGATGTAGGTATTCATGTCTCAATACGCCACGACATTTGGGGAATTTTATTTTCGAATGCAGGCAACCCTAAATTTTCGTAATTTTAGGTTATATTTATTAGAATTATTTTAAAACATAGTTTTTGAGTCATGTCTGTACGGAAATCTATGAAACTATAAATTTTTAACCTTTTTTGAAGTCAAACGAGCTTGTACTTACGATTGGAATGACAAACTCGGCACTTTTCGTTCACAGTCACTTTTACATCCAAAAACACTGCACCGCACCATCGTTGCTTCAGATTTATATCGTTGAGAGACGCAGGATTGCCCGCAGAGTCACTTTCACACATTTATTTAGCAGAAAGTATCATTAGGTCGAAAACAACAAATACTATGTGATACTCCTAGAAGAGCTAAACAATGAAAAAACTGGCACACTGGATGAGACAGAGAAACTTTCATTCTATCTCATTTCTTCTCAGGCTACAAGCATATTTTTATCTCTCTCTTGTGTGAATGAAATGGGTATATGCAACACCTCTAGTGCCTTATTCTTCCTCTAAGTTGTTAGTGCATTTGGGTAAGAGTATACAATAACATAACAACTTTAATTAGGTAGATTTGTATACTCCTCCGCTAGGAGTATAGTTTTCTATGGTATACTCTTTGCGTAAGATGTGGTAGCCGTGGTAGGGTAAGTTTACTTACAGGCAAAATAAAGGTGCACACCACAGATTTGTAAGTATAGTACTAAGTGCACACTTGCATGCTGCTTAAATGGAGTATTTTTTCTCTAAGGGTGCACACCTACATTGCATAAATTCAGCCAATAAATAAACAGTAAATACGGGCCTGTATTATTTTGTTAGACCATGTGGAAGTTGTGAAGACTGGATAATAATGTCAAGTGGAGATGAGTGGTGTGATAGCCCGGAGTAGAGTGAGCGGAGAACAGTTGGACGTGCTGCTGTCGTTTATGGAAGAGCATCCCGAGTTCGCAGCAGGCAAGCTCAGTATATACTCGCGGTTCAGCGCCAGCAAGCTGTGGCGGCTGCTGGCGGAGCGGCTCAACGCGGCGGCACACCACTCCGGCGGCGCCGTTAAGTCGCCCGACAAGTGGTGCCGGGTCAGTACTGTACAGTACCTTCACTCCCTTACCTTACCTACCCTACCTCTACCACCTATATCGAAATTATTAATGCTTACAGTATTGGGCTGACATAAAGTACAAAGCACGTAAGAAGACTGCAGCAGGAGGAGCTCTGGGCGAGCTGTCCACTGCGGAGGAGCGCCTGCAGAATATCTTCAACGCTACACACCGCGACGGTGAGTGTACCATCATTGGTACCATACATCTGCCAGCATTCTTAAGCAGATACATGTTCAGATCCCCATTTTGATTATTTAAAAAGATAGTAGTTAACCAACTCAGCACGCACTTATCATAAACAAAACAAGCATTAGGTGCCTTGGGTAGTATTAGGTATGCTATTTCATGTTGTCCGGTGTAGTGTATTATAGTCGCAACTAGCAATTTAAAGTGGAAACTACACATCAGCAGTATAGCCAAGAAAGCAAATTTATGTGATAATATGTAGATCATTTCAATCAAAGGTGGTGGAAAACTTCGGGAAGATATAGAAGACATAGGGGAGAGCAGGTAGCATTCATACAGTTTTTTTCAAGCCCCGTAAAACCACCTAATAATCCCCACTTAACCCTACGTACGTTTCTGGTGAACGCACGGGTGTGAGATGATTAGGCGGTGATACAGAACTAACTCCTACTGTAGGACAACCCAGTGCTTGGTACTTTACCCTACGTGTGGGCGTTGACTGTAGGTACACACGGGTGTACTACAAGCACTGAGCGTTCCTACTCACTAATACCTAATCTACGTAGCCTACTCTACGTAGTCTACCTAACCCCTACCTACGGAACCTATACCTATTTGGACCCTAATCATGTATGTAATCCTATCGTCCCTAATAGTGTAGTCCTGTCAGTGTGTATATTCCTACAACCCTAACAGTGTATGTGTCCCTATAACAATAAAAGTATACACTTCTTAATAAAACACTGTTTTAACCGGATTGATCGCGTATATTTTATATTTTGTTTATAACCTGACGTTTCGTAGGCTTTGGGTACTTTGGGTGGTTTGGTTTTTTATACACTTCTTACCATAGATTTGTCTAGTGTAGCCGAGAGGCGCCATAGAGCGAAGCACAGAACAGAAAAGTAAGTGGAAGTGCTAAGTGGGCGTGGCACGCGTGTCACAATTATGCGTAGTTACGCTTAACTGATCTCAGTCGTGTTCTAACATCGCGTTGAATTGCTAGTCTCGCGACAAATTCATTTTTCCGAAGCTATGCCGTATTGTTCCATTGTGGAATGTAAAAATGATAGTAGGCGAAAAACTCTTAAGAACGGATGCGTTTCATACCATCGGTAGGTAGGATTTTAATTGTTTTCTCCTAAAGTTTCAATTTATTTCATATTACAAATAATTTATTACAAAATTTATAGAGTTAGTTGAAAGAAAGTCCTTTCTTCAGAAGAAAGGACAAACTTTCGAATTTATAACATTAGTTAGGATTTACAAACCAATACAAGTCGCTAAGTCGTTTGTATACCAAATAAACCAATAAACTTCCAACAAGTTTTTCTTATTTTGCGAATTGAACAAGATGTCTGTATTAAAATATCTATCAATATCGATGAAGTAGTTCAATGTGCTACCAGCAGGGCTATTCACGATGGCTCGGAATGAAACCGAGGCATAGAATCGAAAACAGATACGCACGAAATTCAAATGTTACGCGCGAAATCAGAAAAAGAATTTTTCAATAAAAAGTTTAAAAAAACTATAAACCCATGTTTTGACAAATTTAGATTTATAGCTTTTATTTGAGCAATTATTATTAAAGGAGTTTTACTACTAAAAATGAACATATTAAATTACCTGTTGCTCCATTAATTTTCTTTATTGTAATATGGGTGCATAGAAATAGGTATATGTCTACGACTTCTTTTCTGGTAGTTTAATTCCTTGCAGACCGCAGAAAATATAAAAAACCACTAAAATATTTGAATTTCGCGCGCAATATTTGAATTTCGCGCGTATGTCTTCTCGATTCCGAGGCTCGGTTTCATTCGGAGCAATCGTGAATAGCCCTGCTGGTGCAGCCTTAATCGAGTAGCAGTAGATCTGCGAACTATCAATCGAATATCAATCTTATACGTAACGAAATTAGGTTTATAATAACTATCACGGAGAATACCGCCATCTATGGTCAAGTAGCGGAATTGACTCGTCAGGCGAATGTTTGGTGAGTATAGATCGTAAATACGTTCTGCTGCTAAAGTAAAATGAATCTTATTGAGTAGACTTCAAGGTTTATTTCCAAATCTTTGACGTTGGCTAGTTTTGACTGAACTTGAAACTACCAATCAAACGAATTGTTTCTTTGTATTGTATAATATGATTAGGGGTTTATTTGTGTGAGTTTGGCGACATCGGTTCCCGTAGTAATTTTGTTGCATTGCACTTCCACTTACTTTTCTGTTCTGTGGAGCGAAGCATGATCGTCCTATCTTTTTACATAGCTTGTCTATGTGCGCCTCCCACGTGAGACCCTTGTCTAAGGTGAAACCTAGAAAAGTACTTGTGTGGACCTGGTTGACAACTTCGCCTTCCAGGCTCACAGCCACCGGCATACAACTGTGCCCAGCAAGGTTGAAATGCATGAAGTTGGTTTTTGTGACATTCAGAATGAGACCATTCTTCTTCATTATACTTTTCGAAATATTTGAAATATATTTCGAAAAATTGAAACCCTCTCGGCGCACGATTTACACTCGCAAAACTCAAAATTCAGAAACTTGACAGATCTTGTTTTACTAGGCCCACATTTACAGCATACCTATAACGCATCATGAATGCTTTGTGGAACCTATTACTCTTCTGCTAGGGTAACGCACGGCGCACACGTAAAGATCTGATATCTCGTTTTCCCCATGACATGACAGGGACATCATCAAGTGCACGTAGACGTTCATCGCTGAAGAAAGGCCTCCCCCAAACGACGACGTCACGTGGACATGCACTATGTACCTAATTGTAACCAAGTATAGTTTAGGAGAGAGGTAGTAAAGGGTGTGTCGGCGCAGGTGTCGGCGAGACGCGCGCGGCGGGCTCCGACGAGGAGCGCAAGCCGACGCCGCTCTCCGACGACATGTGCTCGGAGACGTCGGGCGGTGCGGGCGGTGCGGGGGGCGACGCCGCCGGCCCCAGACTCGCCACCGACGAGCTGCTGGCCGAGGCCGCCATGCGCACCGCGCTCGCTGCAGAGAAGCAAGCGGAGGCCGTTGCACAGGTTCGTTTGTGCCCACGTCAGCGCGGGGGGCGATCAGCTACCAGCTTGGGTACAGCTACCGTCCCTACGTGTTCACACCGCGACCGCTCCTGCAGCTGGTATCTACAGGCAAAGGCGCGACCAACGACGAACCTCACACGGGGTAACGTATCATGCTCGCTGCGAATGGTAGGTACTGTCAGCTGCTCAGATAAGTATATACTCTCCAACTTTTATAGTTCTTGAGTGGAGACCGCGACTCTGCAAACGTAGTGCAGGACGCCCCCCGACCAGGTGGGATGACGATTTGCGAAAGACTGCTGGCAGATGCTGGATGCGGCAAGCTGAAGACAGGGCGCTATGGCGCTCATTAGGGGAGGCCTATGTCCAGCTGTGGACTAAAATAGGCTGATGATGATGATGACTGTACATTGCGCCCTCTCACACTGGTCAGTTCAGTACACAAATAAATGAATACAGTATCTTAAACCTACCCTTCGTACCGAGTTCCGATGCTATCCAAGAATGAGCACCACCGGCGGCGGCGGGGCAGAAGCAGAAGTACACGCTCCGCTGCACTCTCCCCGCGAGAATTAACTAATACCTACTGCTGGTGTAAAGGGTACGGTCTTGGTGATGGTTTAGCCCGAAACCCTTTGGGTAGTGGTTTGTGTGATATTTATGGTCTATGGTAGTTTTATATGAAAAGTCAATAGTTTTGGTAAGTAAATATAATCACTGGTAACTATGAATAATATAAACGTAAACTTATTGACTTATGGTGGTAATGAATTAATGGTAAAATGGTAATGGTTGAGCCTGCGTTCTCGGTGGTATGTCCCGGCGCGAACTGAACTAGTTTTGTTGGGTAATCGCGAGCAAATACGCATTCAATTGCGAGCGCAGCTAAAATGCATATTTGCTGCGTGGTCGGTTTACCCGAACATACTCCCGACAACAAGATGAGGATGCTGTGGTTCGATGAGTGATGGTGGTTCAATGGCATCTTAAAATGCCATTGAATATTATAAACACTGCTGATAAAATAAAAATTGGTATAAAAGCAAATATAAAAGCACATTGGTTCTTATTGTAATACTAATTCTTACGAAAAATAGAAATTCTAAAGATAACTAATAAAATGGTAAACTAAGAAAAGAACAAGTAAACTAATAGAACAAACAAGTCTTTAAACTGTAGGTACAGATAACTTATCACTAAAATATGGTCTCTTCCTCAAAGCCGTTATTATCTAGCCCCCTAGTCGTTCTGTCCGGCCAACGATTTGTGTAACTATTGAGTTGAAAACCGATTTCACTTCTATTTAAGCGATTAGCACTGAGCACTTCTAGGCCATCTGGGTGCCTATTTAAATCACTAGCACTAATCACTTCAACTGGTGGTGCACTGGTGGGCCTCGGCGGAGCGGAAGTTTCAGCGAACTCCTGTTGACGGTGACTTCCGCGTCGACGCCGAGGTCTGGAGGGCGGCGTGGTCGCCGCCTCAGTGTCCCGCGTGCAGCGATCCTCGACGCGGCGCCCCGCAGCAGGTCCTCGTGGGCAGCAGCGTCCGCTCCTCCACATCCATGCTACTGCAGCGCTCACTACGCCCGCTAAAGTGATGTAGCTGATGGCGTAGTGGTGGATGTTATGATAAGCTATTTCTTCGACTTCTGTGTTACTATTCTTTAGTTTCTCGATGGACTCTCCTAAACTCGTAAAGGATGAGTTTAGGCTCCCTTCTTGACTGGTTTCTGGGTTTGGTATTTTTATGTTAACTATATGGTTAATCTGGTCTAGTTCAGGAATGTAGATATCCGTTGTTGTGTTGACTTGGTTCGACTGGTGACGAATAGTGTACAGTGTAAAGTCATTGCCTTTAAGGATACACTCCTGGCTGGTCGCAATGACCCCACTTCCACTCAGCTGGCGTACAATAACTTGGTCATTACATATTATCTTTATTGTGTACGCATCACAACAAAAGTAAAAATGCTGAGACGACGAACTTAGCGTGACCCAATTGTTTGCACAGTTTGACCTTTTTACATTACATTTTTTGGTTTCTGTATTTATTGTGCAGAAGTTATTATCATTGTCTAACCTTTTAATAGGTTTGCGCTGCGGGCATAAATATGCTAGTCCATGGTGTGCGCATTCCATGAGTTCACCATTGGTTACAGTGAAGTAGGAGTCTCTTTTTAAGTTAACTGCTACATATTCAGATATAGGTGATATTTTTACCATATTACTATTTATTTGGTGAGGTACAGACAGTAATTTATAGAGTTGGTAACTTTCTCTGGCAATGAGCGGAAAGGTGACTTCTATTATGACGTATGCTTTGGTAGCTCTGGCCTTGACCTTTAGAAGCTTGTAGATGTAGTGAAAATCAGCATCGATATTTTTTATGGGTAAAGTGAGATCGGTAGGCATTTGACCGCTTATGGTTTGAAGCTCACTTTTCAATTGCGTTGGTGTAAGTAGGTTCATACTTATTTGCCCATGGTAGATGTCTGTGATCGTGTCTATAAGCGTCTCCTGTAGTCTTCTTAAGCTCTGTAGTAAGGTGCTACCCGCCATGGCAGTTAGAGTGAACTCTTGAATGTAAGAAACGTTTTGAAGTTCTCGCTGAAGAGTGCTCGTGTTCTCTTGGAATTCGTTAAGTTTTTTATTTATTAACTTGTGTTGTTTGTCGACTGTCAGCTCCATTTTCTTCATGAGATTGAATTCCGCTTCGATAACAGAGGTTTGGTTTTTCCAGAGGCTAGATAGATGTTTCTCGTTACGCTGTATGGTTTTTATGTCCTTGGTATATTGGTCTGCGAACCGAGAATCTAGTACTCCAAACAGTTCATTAGCTAGATACCCGACACCATCGATAACACCGCGGCGCCGGCGACGTCTAGCGTGGATATTATAATGTTGAGTTAGCAAAAGTTCATTGTAGTATTGTAGCTCCTTGAACTCGTGTTGGGCTTGTTGTAGGATAATATTACAATGGGATTGGGTTTCAATCGTAGCACATAACTTATCTAAATAATTAGATATTTTTTGATATGCGTCTATTCCTGTCCAATATGGTTCCATGTCATGGTATACTATTAGCGTCCACTTATCTCGAATTAGTTGTAGTTTTGATATGGGATCGAAATAGAGAGTCTGGTTTTTTGGTAGCTCTCTTAGACTATATAGACCGAGAGCTGGCGAGAGTAATGTCATGAAATAAAATATTGCTGTAGCAATGGTAAAGAGTTTTGGTCGGTATCTTCTTCTTTTTGGTTCTGGTTTATCTTCAGATTCATCTTCCGATTCGCTTTCCTCCTTTTGGTTGCTTTCTGGTAAATTTTGAGCATTTTGGTTAACAGGTAAGATAGACAGTTTGACGATTGGCCTTTTTAGCAAACCGTTTTTGGTTTTAAGTGTTACGGCTCTTACTAGGCCATCATCGCCCGGGTGAGTGTCAATGACGCGGCCCATTGCCCATCTTCCAGCTGGTGTATTTTCGTCGTGAATGGTTACTAAGTCCCCAATGGTGATGTTGTTTTGGGTATCCTTCCATTTGTTTCTTGCGGAGAGCTGGGTTAGGTACTCAACTTTCCACCTTTTCCACAAATCTTGGAATATCTTAGACGTCAAGTGCCACCTGGTTCTAGCATCTTGTTCGGTTTCTATCATTGTCATTCCTGGTCGTCCTGATAGAAAGTGAGCTGGCGTAAGAAAGTCGAGATCATCTGGGTCTTCTGTTAATGCGCAGAGAGGGCGTGTGTTGAGGCACGCTTCTATTCTGGCCAACAGCGTGCTGTATTCCTCGAAGGTAAGTTTTTGGTGGCCGATGACCCGTTTTAAATGGTGTTTAAGGCTTCGGACCGATCTTTCCCATAATCCTCCTGCATTTGGCCAGCTGGGCACATTGAAATGCCATTCTACTCCCATTTCGGTGATCTCTTTCAAGCCATCTTGAAGAAGCTGGTTATATGCCTCCTGGAGCAATCTATCTGCTCCCACGAAGTTGGTGCCATTGTCACTGTATACATGTCGTGGAGCTCCTCGACGTGCAGCCATTCTATGCAGAGCCGCCATAAATGCTACGCTACTCATATCAGATACAAGCTCTATGTGTACGGCTTTGGTTACCATGCACACGAAAATGGCTATGTATCCATTCGTGGTTTTGACGCCACGTCCTTTGGTGGCCTTTACTTCCACGAATCCTGTGTAGTCTACGCCGCAATGGTAGAATGCGTCTTCGGGATTAACCCTTGAACTCGGAAGGTCTCCCTGAAGTTGGTACTGCTTTACAGGGTCATGTCGCTTACATGTCACGCATTGTCGAATAAACTTTTTGGTAGCCATGTAACCGCCGATGATCCAATATTTACGCCTTAAATTCGCTAAAGTTAAGCGCGCCCCTCCGTGGAAGGTCAACTCATGAGCTTGTTTGATGAGTAAAGTGGTTGCTGTATGGTTATGTGGTAGTATGATGGGATGTTTCATTTCATCACTTATCTGTGCATTTCTCAGTCTTCCACCTACTCTCATTATTCCATCCTCGTCAATAGTTGGATTTAGATTTAAAATTTTACTCTTCGAGTGCACTTTTTCGTTTTTGTGTAAATGAACCAGGTCGTTATAAAATTCAGCGTATTGAATCGTTTTTATAATCAGCATTTTCGCGTGTTTTAGCTCGTGTAACCTAAGGTAAGGTGGGTGAACTCGCTGCTTGTTAGGTAAACGCAGTATCCATGCAAAAATACGTATTATTTTTGTGATGCAACTAAATTTATTTAACAAATGGTTTACTATGTTTGTAATGGTTGGTGAGTTTTGTTCTAGGACTATTGCATTGGTTTGGCCCACGAACGATCTTCTTTCTTCTAAATTGGTTTGGTAAATGGTTTGGTTTTCATTTTGGTGTTTATACGTATGTAGCCACGACGGGCCTTGCCACCATAGTGCGTGATCCTTAAGCTGTTGCACATAAAGGCCACGGCTAGCGCAATCCGCCGGGTTATCATTTGACTTTACATATCGCCATCTTTCTGCTGGTACGATGTTTGTAATTGTTTTCACGCGATTTGCCACAAATTGCTTCCATCTCGCGGGATCACCCTGGATCCACCCTAGTACTGCGGTAGAGTCAGTCCAACAGTGTATTTCTATCTGGTAGCCAACTAAACAGCTTTGGACCTTTTGTAACAGTTGAGTTAAGAGTTGAGAACCCATCAACTCAAGTCTAGGCGTGCTTAAGGTTTTGTTAAGGGGACTCAGCATGGCCTTTGCAGCTACTAGTGTTATTGAGGTTTTATTATTCTTACTCACCTTGCAATAGATTACGCAAGAGTACGCTAGATTTGACGCGTCGGAAAACCCGTGTAGTTCAATGGTTTCATTTTCTCCTATTCCCAGCCATCTATTTATTTTTATTGTATTTATTAGGCTTAGTTCTTGTTGTAGTTTGGTCCACTCGTTGTTGATTTCTTTTGGTAATTTTTCATCCCAACCTAGCTTTTCTAGCCAAACTTTTTGGAACAAAATTTTCATGGTGGTGCTCACTGGGGTTAGCCACCCTAAAGGATCAAAAAGCTTCGAGATGTCTGAAAGAAGCGTTCTTTTAGTAGGCTCAGAAGATAGTTTTGGTTCTATCTTTGAATCGAATATAAATATGTCCATTTGCGGGTTCCAGCCAAGGCCCAGGGTTTTGGTTGAGTCAGTTTGTTTAAATTCGTAAGTCGGCTGGTTGCATTGGTCTATCTCTAGCCCTGATAAAAGCTCTTTTTTATTCGAGGACCATTTTCTTAGGTTTAACCCTGCTTTGCTTAGTAACTGTATGAGATCAGATTTTAGTTGGTTAGCTTTCGCAATAGAATGACTACCGCCACAGTAATCATCCATGTAGAAATTTTCTTCTAATTCTCGCGCAGCTTCCGGGAAATTTATCCTTTCATCTGTAGCCAGTTTCTTTAAGCACATCATCGCTAACCACCCTGCTGGTTTGGTGCCGTAGGTTAACGTGGTTAATTGAAACGTTTGTATTCTCTCATCTGGACTAAATCTCCAGTAAATTCTTTGGAAAGCCTGGTCATCTTTGTGCACTAGTATTTGCCGATACATTTTCTCTATGTCGGCGGTGTAAACAAACTGATATTGGCGCCATTTTAGGATGAGTTTTTGGAGGTCCTGCTGTAGGTTCGGACCCCTGTACATCACATCGTTAAGACTTAAACCTGTCGTTGATTTGGCCGAAGCGTTGAAGACTACTCTTAGCTTCGTGGTGGTTGATTCGGCCCTGATGATGCCGTGGTGTGGTAGGTAGCACTCGGAAGGTTGGTTACTAGTGGCTGGTTTCATGTGGTTTAGCTCAAGGTACTCGTACATGAATTTTCGGTAGTCAGTTTTTAGTACACTGTTTTTCTCCAATTTCTTCTCCATGTTGCGAAACTGGGCTAGAGCTTGTGGTTTGGTAGCGCCCAGCTTTTCCTTGAGGTCTGGTTTAAATGGTAGGCGAACTTCATATCTCCCGTTCTCAAGCCTGGTAGTGGTATCAAGAAAGTACTGCAAACACTCCTGGTCGTCGCTTGACATTTCTTGTTCATCATTTATTTGGTTAATATCTTCGTGCTCCCAAAACTTGAGCAAATCGTCTGTGTTGTGCAGAACGACATTACAATTATAGCGGGGCCTCACTGTGCCACAGAGCAGCCATCCTAGCTTTGTTTGCTGCGCGATTGGTTGCTCGTCTGAATCACCCTTTAAGATACCTCCCAACATAATCTTGCTATACACATCGGCACCAAAGAGTAAGTCTACTGGCCGGCTTATATTAAATTCGGGGTCTGCCAAGCTTATGTTTTGAATATGTGCCCATGATGGTTTGGGTAAGGTTCTATTTGGTAAGTTCAAAATTAAATTACTCATTATTATGACGTCGGTATTGAAAGAAAACTGGTCATAGATCGAATGCACGTCTATGTTTATCATTCCTTTGGCATTGTTTTGGTTTTTGCCGACGCCGAATATTGTTCCCTTGCAATGTTTTCTTTTTATCCCTAAGATCTGAGCGGCACGCTCATCTATGAGAGATACTTGACTTCCTCCGTCTACTAATATTCTCATGGTGTGTATGGTACCGTCGACTCCTTTGATATGGACCATGGCGGTCGCCAAAAGTATCTCAGTTGTGTCTTCCCATGATGCGTGCGAAGATCCTAAAACTTGTTCCTTTTCGTTGGTGGTGGGATTAGAAGTAGGACGTGATTGCGAAGGTAAGTTTTGTTTGGTTATTGCGTCATGAAGCAAGGTGTTATGAGTACCTAAGCACTTGCGACATCGTTTCGCCGACGAACATTTGTCGTTAAAATGATTGATTAGGCAGTTTTGACAATAATTTAATTTATTAATTTTTTGTAATCTTTGCTCGGGCGTTGACTTTATGAATTGCTGACAGTGCCATGTGCGGTGATCGAGGTTACACATTCCGCAGGCCGTTGACCTAGATGCATGGAAGGCGTTCAAATTTGATTTATTTTTTGGTTCATTGGTGGTTCGATTATTTTGTCCTTTTTGGTATGATTTTTGGTTAGAGCCCGATGGTACATTCTGATGGTTAGTTTTTTGGTTAGATGGCTCAGTTTTACGACAGGCGGCTTCTAAGGCTGTGAACTTGGTTTCTAAAAATCCCAGAAATTCCTGTAAGGAGGGAAGATCCCTGGGTTTCTTCACCGACTCTAAGTACTCCGTAAACGATGTGTTATCCAGCTTCTGTGCTAGTAGGTGTACTAGGAGCGGGTCCCAAGTGGTTATGTCGATACCTAAATTTTGGACACCATGGAGACATTCCTTAGTAACGTCGTGCAGCTTTTTTATCATAGCATAAGATTGCTGTTGCATGGTAGGAAGACCGAGAAGAATGTTGACATGCGAAGTAAAAATTAGTTTTTTGTTGCCATAACGATGATTGAGAAGTTCCCAACATGCTTCGTAATTATCCGAACTGATCGGTAGATGGTGGATCAGTCGATCGGCCTCACCGGTCACCTTACTCTTCAAAAACTGCATTTTTTGTGCATTGGTCATGGAGGGGTTGTTATGGATAGCTTCTGTAAAGAGATCCTTGAAGGATACCCAGCCCTTGTAATTTCCATTGAAAACGGGAATGTCAATTTGTGGGGTGGATTTCTCGCGATGGGATACCGACCACATTTTGGTATTAATTTCTTTTTTTGTTTGAATAAAAATACTCTCGTAATCATTAAAATCCTCTTGGTATTGGCTATCCTCGCAGCCGTTCTCTCCTTCTATTTCCCAATGTAAATTGTCTATAGCGGACCAACGAGCTACCAGGGATTTCAAGGCGTCCTCGAATTCCCATTTCTTATTTAACTCGTCAGTTTTTATCCCACTGAGGGTCCTCATGAAAGCCCTCATATTGATTTTTTGCTTTTTTATCAACTCGTCGAGCTTACTGGTGTTCCTCGTCGTAGCCAAGGATCTCCCTACTGGTTGGGAAGTGCCTGGTTGAGGAGTGCTCGATCGAGTTGACATAACCGGTCGGTTCGCCTCAGCTTCTGGTACACGAAGGCTAGCTAGGCTAGTTATCTGCTCTATGGTTTTCTTGAAGACGTTTTCCGCGGCTGTGTAGACCTCTTCGGCTGTTTCGTAACAGCCTTTTGTGAAGTAGACATGGTCACGTTCCTCTAACATACTCATCTTGTCATGATTTTCAAGATACGATGCCCAATAGGTTTTTAAAAGGTCATTCTTACGCTTACAATAGTCATACGTCTTTCTTTCCGCTCCAGCTTTTTTGAAATTAGCCAGCAGTTGTTTTATTGCTTCGTAAATTTCAGTTTGGCTGACGAAAAGGTTATCCATGGTGTAGAATAGAAATTGGTACGTATATAAGCAATAAAAAAAATAAAATGGTTTGGTCTGACCTTACTTTCTGCAACCTGTCCTCACCAATCACTGCAATCCAATGGTATGGTTTCACTTCACTGTATCACTTTCTAGGCGCTGGTAGGTTTTTTTTTGTGTTCGAAGGACCATGTAAAGGGTACGGTCTTGGTGATGGTTTAGCCCGAAACCCTTTGGGTAGTGGTTTGTGTGATATTTATGGTCTATGGTAGTTTTATATGAAAAGTCAATAGTTTTGGTAAGTAAATATAATCACTGGTAACTATGAATAATATAAACGTAAACTTATTGACTTATGGTGGTAATGAATTAATGGTAAAATGGTAATGGTTGAGCCTGCGTTCTCGGTGGTATGTCCCGGCGCGAACTGAACTAGTTTTGTTGGGTAATCGCGAGCAAATACGCATTCAATTGCGAGCGCAGCTAAAATGCATATTTGCTGCGTGGTCGGTTTACCCGAACAGCTGGTATAGGTAGGTACTTTCTCCCCGCGAGAATTAACTAATACTTCTGGTATAGGTAGGTACTTATTGTTTATTTTTATTCACAGCTTGGTATAATACAGTTGTTAATGTGGCAAAGCTCACTCGCCGACATGTCTCGATGAACGCATTCGAGAGCCACCATCTACGTCGCCAAGGCGACTGCTCACGAGCGACTGCGACTACGACCAAGTGCAACAAACGCCATCGAGTGACCCCGAGCCCCGAGGCGAGACTAGTCGAGTCTGCACTCTAGTTATTGTAATCACAAGACGCTTTGAACGCGATAATTAGGAACGATAACTAACACAGATTGAACTTCAACAAATAGTCGCGGTGCGTGAAGAGCGCAGCGCGAGGAGCGTCCCGCTGCAGCCTATTCTCTAACAAAGTCAACATTGTACCGGCAGGCCGTGGATCTGCTGCGCGATCTGGTGTCTCTGCTGCGCGAACGCGGCGCGCCCGGGGATGCGGCCGGTGCGGGGGCGGAGCACTTGCATCAGCACCATCACCGGTTGTAGCTAGCGCAGGCCCGCCAGCCGCTGCACGCGCGCCCACGTGACGTCAGCGCGGGCGCGCGCGCGCGCCGCCCCGTGCCGCAGCACGTCGCGCAGGTAGTGAGGGCGCGCGCGCAGGTCGGCGGCGCGCGCGCGCACGCCCTCCAGGTGCGCTGCCAGCGCCTTGCTCACGACGCGCTTGTACTGCGCCGTGGTGAGGCCCTCCGCCTCCTGCACCGCCTCCTCGGGCAGCTTGTCCGCCGCCAGGCAGTGCAGCGTCACCAGGTTGGAGACGCCGGGCCGCGTCTCCGGGTCGTAGGTGACTTGCGGCGTGCAATCGGTGACCGCCTTGCGGATCTTGTCCTGCACTGCTTGCTCCGTGTCGGTGAGCAGCACGCGCGATCGCGGGTCCGGGTCAGACTTGGACATCTTACGGGCAGGGTCGCGCAGGCTGAGCACCCGGTCGGCGCGCTCCTCCGAGGCGAGCAGCGCGCGCGGCTCGGGGAAGGCGGGCGCGCCGTGCACGCGGACGAAGGCGCGCGCGAGGTGCGCCGCCAGCTGGAGGTGCTGCAGCTGGTCGCGGCCGACGGGCACGTGCGTGCCGGCATACAGCAGCACGTCGGCGGCTTGCAGCACGGGGTACAGTAGCAGGCCGAGCGGCACGGCTGCGTCGGGACGCGCGCCGAGAGCGCGGTCGCTACGCTCGCGGTACTGCGGGAGCTGCGCTAGCCGGGCCTGCGTGGCCAGGCAGGTCAGCACCCAGCACAGTTCGGCATGCCGCGGCACGGCACTCTGCGCGAACAGCACGCTGCGCTCGGGGTCCACGCCGGCCGCCAGCGCGAGCGCGCACGTCTCCAGCACTCGCTCCTGCAGACCGTCGCCCTCGCCTGCTCCCTGTCTGACGATTCACTACTCATTAAATATTCTTACGAAATACTATATTTTGTTATGTTATGAATCTGTTTGATACACGGAATACACGGTCCTATTGCAGGGTTCGTATGAATATTTCTTATTCCATATCACGCCCAGATATGTATTTGAAGTCTCTTGGTTAAGTCGTCTATCGACTCTGAATTGAATACTATATATACTAATACCTACTTACAAAAAAGACTAAAAAATCGCAGCTTGCTCTGATTGCCTATACATATAAAAGTAAATACCGTACTTCCTTATCGGCTTATCTGTAGGTGGGTCTTTGAGCCCCGACAATGATACAAAAAAAATCGCGGCTCGCTCCGCCGGTAACATTCCTGTCTTGCTGTCCTATTCTTGACTATCGACTTCTTCAAACCCCACTAACACTTTTAAATGATCACCCAATTGGTCACTTAATACGGAAGACTGATCTCCCCCCAAGCCTTTGGCTGCGACCGCGCCTGCCAGGCCCCCAGGTCATATTAAGCTAGGCCCCACAAACTTATGATGTGCCTCTGCAAGTTTTATTTGAAGTCAGTCAGTATGTAGTTTCGGCATGATGCGTGGCCAGGCCAAGATACAGACTTATTTATTTATTAATAGACGACCAGCCAGTGGCTGATGTGTCTTTATCAGACAGTGTCGAATTTAGTTATTGCGTTTTTTAGTTTGTTATTATTGTCTCGTAACCAGTTGTCGAGTTTATTCTTGAAGGCGTTTATTGATGTGGCTGATACAATGTCTTTTGGTAATAAGTTCCAATTGTGCACCACTCTGTCTGTTGCTAATAAAATGGTGCGCGGCAAGGGATTTCGTAGAGTCACGGGACAGTCTAAGGTGGTGCCCACGGGTTGAACTTTCTTCTTTCTTTATGTAGATGTCTTGTAAGGAAAGGATGGCAGGTTGTATTGGTGAGTGAGTATCTTGTAGGTTTCGATGAGGTCACCTCGAAGACGTCGCTCCTCTAGAGTAGTGAGGCGTAGTGCATGTAATCTTTCTTCGTAAGATTTCCGTCGTAAAGCCCATGGAATCTTGGTAGCTCTTCTCTGAACACTTTCAAGCAGGTTTATGTCTTTATGAAAGTAGGGACTTCATACTTGGTATCCATATTCGAGCAAGGGTCTGATGTACGTCTTGTATATCTTCCGGAACACTTCCACCGTCAAACATTGAAAGGATCTACGTATCACATAAATGAACGAGTTTGCTTTCTTGGCTATGGTACTGATGTGTAGCTCCCACTTTAAATTGCTAGTTATTGTGACTCCAAGATCTTTTTGACTGTCAACTGTAGCAATAACTTTACCATCTAGATTGTAAGGTGTATTAGGATTGTTGTTGCCTAGGTGAAGAGTGTAGCATTTTTCTTTGTTGAGCTTTATTACCCAGTCTTTGGTCCAGCTTTGTATACGATTAAGGTCGTCTTGAAGTTTTCCTGAGTCAAGTTTGGGATTAGCAAAGAACTTTCCATCGTCCGCAAAGAAGGGAGAGACTCAAGCAGTTCTACCAAGTCTGTAATGAAAATTCCGAACAGATGGGGAGCAAGAACTGAACCCTGTGGCACTCCGCTTGCTACCCGCTTATGTTTAGATAGGGAGTCACCGATGCGGACCTGGAATGTTCTGTTTTCCAGGTAATTTTCAATCCACTTGAGCAAGGATCCGCGGACTCCGAAGTGTTCCTGTTTTTTAATAAGGCGTTTGTGAGGAACTTTGTCAAATGCTCGTTCAAAATCTAGGTATACCACGTCAACAGGATTCTTACAATCCAGTTCTTTGCTCCAAGCGTGTAAACAGGTCATGAGGTTAGTAACGGTTGATCGTTTTCTTAGAAAACCATGTTGCTTCACTGATATTATATTTTCTTTATTTAAAAAAGTCGTTAGTTCGTCACAAATAATTCTCTCCATTATTTTAACAACAACACTGGTGAGGCTAATAGGACGAAAATTCCCTAGTTGTGTTTTATCTCTTTTTTTGTAAATCGGGATGACAATTGCATGCCTGCAGTCCTGAGGTAAACATCCTGTTTGAAAAGACTTGTTCATCAATTCGGCTAAGGCTGGAGCTAGTAGTGTCATACAGTTTTTGATAATGTAACAAGTTATTTTGTCTGGACCCGGAGAGGATTCTGCATTTAATTTCTTTATGACTTTTTCAATGTCTTTTACGGTGAAAGAAATGTCTGTTAGGCTGTTCACTGTCCGAGCTCACACAGTTATATCTGTGTTTTGGTCGAGTACCTACAGGCTCTTCTGAATATGCTTTGAGGAATTCCTCAGCAAATACTTCAGCTATTTTCTGAGGATTTATGACTAGATCGCCGTTGTGACTCCTGATTGCCGGAGGTACATACATATGCTGACTTTAGTGGTTGTGTTGCGGCGTATGTGCGAATATAAGGCTTTGTGCCCATAACTGAGTATTTTTGTTTCATACATACTTCTTTGTCTTCTTGAAGATGCCACACATTGGTTGCTGACGTCACGAAATTTAAGGCAGTCGTCGTTTGACCCACTTGATCTGTATTTGTCCCACAGTATTTTCGTTTCTGCAACTAGTTTAAGAATTCCGTCATCTATCCAGGGTTTATTATTGATTTTTATTTTTATTCTTTTTCCCGGGGCATGCTTGTCAGTAGTAGTGTTGATTGCTTCCAAAGTCTCCCTCCAAAGTTGTTCGGTGTTACAGATGGAGTTGACTAGCTCAATTTTCTCTGCTAGGTCGAAATTAAATTCACTGAAGTTAATAGAGTGATAGTGTCGTCTGACCTTTGTTCCAACTCTTAGTGGTTGTATGTGACATTGCAAACTGTACTTCAATACACAGTGGTCGCTCTTACCTATTGGTGATTTAGAGTCAATCTGTTTTATTGAATTCTTGACATTTACCAAGATATAATCCAGCAATGAAGGAGTTCGATTGTGCCTATTGTGAAAGCACTTCATTTTGGCTCAAACACGACACTGTTACGAATGACAAAGTCAAAAAGTCGTTACGATTTTTGCTTAGAGTTTGTACTGCACAATCGTGTTTTTTCACTGTTCCCAATGCTTTTTCGAGTTTTATTGTAATTGTTTTATAGGATTTAACGCAATTCGGCTTTAGTTTTACGTAATTAGTATTTTTAGCAAAATTTCTAAATTACGACGCAAATTTCAACATTGTTTCAATTCTGTGGGTAGGGACGAAAAACTTCTTCAATTCGATCTTATTTAGGTACCTACAACGATAGCAAAGCCTTGGGCAAATGTTAGTGATTATTACATAAGTAGGTAGATACCTTGTGATACCATCAAACAAAAGAACACAAGTTTATCTCTTCTAGAAAAGATAAACTTTGCAAGTCTATGTAAAAAATAAGTGCCCTCTGTCGACTTCATTTGATAAAATAAACGTCCAATCTGACAATCCTAGATGGCCTTAACAAAGAAAATTACAATCAAATAATACTATTAAATTAAAACTAGTTAGGTATTTACAATTGAAACTGTTGCAAACAATCTACAGGTAAGGGAGATGATTACCTGTAGAAGCTCATTTTTAGAAAGTTTTTAAAATATGACCCAATGATTTATTTTTGAAATCTGCATCTATACTATAATATTATAAAGAGGAAAGATTTGTTTGTTTGTTTGAATTGAATAGGCTCCGAAACTACTGGACCGATTTGAAAGATTATTTCACCATTAGAATCTTACATTATCCCTGATGAACATAGGCGACAGAATATGCCCGCGCGAAGCCGGGGCGGGCCACTGAACTAGCCTCCTTTAAACTAGTATTATTTCTGTTCTACTTGTATTTGCTAGTTGCCTCTGCCCGCGGCATTACACGTGTTTTATCGGATTAAAAGTAAGACAGAAAAGTAGGAATTACTGTGAATATTATTCACAGTAACTCTACAGTTATTCAATGAATAACTGTCATTTGTATAGGACTATTTTCAAACTTTTTCATGGAAAATTCCACAAGAGTTTCTTTGGAGGTAAGTACACCATTTGTTGGTTAATATTCAAAACTTTTGTGTCCTGATACTTTTCGTTTCGATTTAACAGTAAAAATAAAAATAATTTATTCAATAAATATCTAAGGACCAAAAGGATAACAAAGAGCGAAAGAGAGGACTGTAACAGTGTAGTATACTTAGAGGAACAAGGCACGGTAGGTACTATAGGTATGCAATGTTGCATTCCTTCATCTGTCAACAATTTTCAAACTTCATAGGCATTCATGTGTCAAAAGAAAATAAATGTGTGGACGGAGCAGGTATAGTAATGAAATAATAATCAGCATTTTTTTGTAATCAGCCCATTCCTATAACCAAGCTGATTCTAGGATCCAGAGGAGACTTGGGCCCGTATTATGAAAGCTCTACTCAAGCGTAGAATCTCTGCTCAAGTAAATCTTTATTATAGAACGTAACTCTGGTCCTATTCTGGTTGCACTCGCAAAATATCAGCTTGAGTAATAAGTACTACGTATGTATGGACCCTTGGGTTTTGTTATTTGTTTTGGAGCTATTCGTACACCTGGTGAACGAACACGAGTGCATTATCGTGGTATTTAAGTTGAAATCACACAAAAGTATACGTCGTCGTAGCAAGCACGCGAAAACACAAACGCTGCCGCCCGCGCCGCCGCCGCCGGTCCGACTATGACTGAGGTGAGGGAACATAGTTGGACCTGACTTGAGCCATACACTTTCGAGATGGTAGGTACATCTCCCTTTTTAAGGGTTCCGTACACAAAGGGTAAAAACGGGACCCTATTACTAAGACTTCGCTGTCCGTCTGTCACCAGGCTGTATCTCATGAACCGTGATAGTTAGACAGTTGAAATTTTCACAGATGATGTAAGTATTTCTGTTGCCGCTATACTCATACTCATTTATTGGTAAAAAACATACAGGTCAAAAGTTTATAAATTTAGGTACAGTATCAGTACAATCAAATATTTTAACAAAAGTTAATAATAGTCAATAATAATAAATACTTAAACATTCAATTGCAATTAAATACTTGTCATTAAATAAAATCACTAAATTATCTTTAATTAATTCTTCAAAGCTATAGGGTGATTGCTCAATCAACCAATTTTTGAGCTTGTTTTTGAATGATTGCGTGGATACGGCATTTTTTTTTATAATAACAAATACTAAAAAATATAATAAAATAAACATTTAAGGGGGCTCCCATACAACAGACATGATTTTTTTCCCGTTTTTGTAGATAATGGTACGAAACCCTTCGTGCGCGAGTCCGACTCGGTTTTTTTACTTTTATCTAAGTCTGCTGCATGCTCCTTGCATGCAGCACAAACCTGAATTTATTTTGCTTTATTTTTTGTGTAGGTATAATGTTGTTTAGGTTAAGTTTTTTTTTAAGGCAATAAATTATTATTTTTGTTGTGGCACTGGCGCACCGAGGGGAAGTGCGTGCTCGTCCTTGACCTAGAAGACCCTGTCTGCTGTCCAATTGATTTTTGAGATTTTTAATTGACTAAACGCTGTATAGCATCAAAGAGTTTTTAGAAAATGATTATAGTCAAATGTCAAGTCCTCTTAATTACCTGACATCCTCGTGAAATCACCTAACTTAAAGTAGATTTACAAGAACCTTAGATTGAAGCATTACCTTATACCTCGACTATTGCCCCTCTACAGCAAAATTGTATTTACCGTTTTTTGACGAGTCATAGCCTCATCATTTAATTTAAGTTACAGTATTTTGTAATTTTTTTATTTTGTGATGTGTGACAATAAACTATCTGAATCTGAATCTTGAAGGCGGCTTTCTGCAAAAATCAGTCAGGCGACAACGAATCTAAGCTGGCATCTTTCAGCGGCCCATATTTTGGCAAAAACAATGGGGATTTATTCTCAAAAGAAACACTAAAAATCATGACTGATTTCTTTATCAAATTAAGAATTGTTTGATATTGTTATATTATGTTTCACCAGAGCCTAGTTCGTTATCCAGCAGGGTGCACCACATTCACAAGTTGGGAAAGCCTTCATACAAAAATTACAGGTTGATAAAAAAGGTGTCAGTCAGCCAAACGTCAAAATATCAATTTGACAAGACCAACTCAACTGACGTAACCAAAATGAAGCGTTGACGGAGTGAAGCCTCCATTGAATAAAGATATGGCTAATAAAATACAATTATAGATACATAAGACTACGTTTTATTTGGCGTTTTCACTGTTTGTTTTACATTAACTGTAGGGTCCTATGTATGAAAGGCAAAATAATTGTTGGAAGGTTGTTTTTAGTATTGAATTACAAGAAATGTCTAGTTAGGTTAAAGCCCTGTCAAACAAAGTCAACGTAGAGCGGCAAAGGCGATGATATCGAGACCATTTGCTTTCATTCAAATGAAATAGTCGAGTTGATTTTCAATATTCCTAATAATTATCTACAATCTCAAATCAACATCATTATTTTATAGGTATTAATGGTCAGAATTAATGGCGCTCATTAGGGGAGGCCTAAGTCCAGCAGTGGACTGATATAGGCTGATGATGATGAATAGTCAGAAATTGGACAAATCTCCGACCGAGCATGGTGTTTACCAAACTTGAGTAATCAGAGTTTAAAGCCTCGCCAAGCATAGATTTAACTGTTCATAAAAATTCTAAATAATGCTTGGTAACCATTCAATAATATAATTAATAATACTTTTTAACAGGTATTTATCGCGTTTATTTACCAATTTAAAAAAAAAAATAAAAAAATATTATGAATAAATTTAAATGATTAAATAGTATTAAGAATGGTGTTCAGATCGCGTAAGCTTAAAAATATTTATTCAATAATATGTACCTATATGTATAATGTTGCTTATAGATATGGACAGAGGAAATCCGCTTTTGAAGGCTACTTGAGTGAGTAGGTATAGAAGATGACATGAGCTCCCGAGCATTGTTTGAAAATTTGTCTTCACATAAGCATCAAGTAAAGATGGATGACTGAGCAAGGTTTCATAATATGGGCCTTATGACACAGGCTGCTCATCTTTATAGTATGAATAAAGGCAGATTCGTCTTTGCTAAATTACCCAATGGCGGAACGCACCTGCGCGGCGCTGGCGGAGGCGGTGAGCGCGTGCAGGTCGGCGATGAAGAGCGTGAGGTCCTCGCCCTGGTTCTGCAGCCGCACGCAGCGTCTCAGCGCGCCGAAGTAGTTGCCGACGTGCAACGCGCCCGTCGGCTGCAAGCCCGATACCACGCGCCGCTCCCACCCATGTGACCTAGCTACGTCCGTGCCGCTTCCGCACCCAGCCGACTCACTGTTGAGCGAGCGCGCGTGCAACCACCGCATGTGCGCGGATCTGCATCGCAACATGCTGTACCCGGCAGGTATTCGAATGAACATACCCACGCCAAAACTACGATACGGATGAATAATGATTCAACTTGGTACAAACACGGACTCGTACGCGCTGATTTTTTAGTAGTATTTATATATTAGTATCTTTCAGTCGGTAAATATGATTTCAAAACATAGAAACAAGAATTAAAATAATGTAAACAACTTCGTTCGGTTCGGTTGTGTAATGTTTGGATGGAGTCCCCCTTCCTCACACCCCCCTTCAACTTCTTTATGGAGCCGCATTGTTTTGAACTTTTGACATATTATCCAAGACGATTTCTGCCATTTTGATTTAAAGTCTATGGCATTGATTTTAAATTTTATGGAAGGGCCGTAGATGGAGAATTTACCTAGATGAGTGGCATGCGTGGCCGCAAAAAGGGACAGAGTAATACGAAGTGGTGTTGCCATACAATTTTGTTACCCTGACTTTAGGTTCGTAATTTCATGTCTGGTAGGTGGTATTTTAGTATCATACATCATTCATTAAATTAGGAACCTACGTATGCGGGAGTAGGTAAACTTTTAATTTAATGAGCATAGAAATAAAACAACGTTCAGGTATCAATGTTAGGTTTCGTTTAAATTTATTACCACCGCCACATAATACGAGCTAACGTGTAAGTAGACATCATTTCACATACTAAAATAATGTAATTTTGAAAATAATATTATTGCTAGATAATCAATTCAAACACTTACCAAGCACAGACTTACAATAAAAATCGCACTTTGGAAATCACATTTCTTTTAAGTAATTAAATCTTACACTTAAGGTATTGCTAAGATAAGACAACCATTATACGAAATTCAAAAGCACTTTTAAATTATACTTCAGGTAAAATGTGCAGAGAAAACCAAATTAATTTTTTTACACCTTAAGCATAATAATTACCTACGTCCTAGCCTATGTATCCAAATATTTTATATTCTGTTTTATTTATTAGGTATGTAATAATGACCATTGTGTGTGATGATTATGATTACTCTCCACAAATCATAGGATCACAAATCAATCAGTCTTTATTTCTATCAGAGAGCCTAAATCAATACCCATACACTTATTATAAATAAAATTGTACATACACTAATTAAACGGTACATACCTACTTACTAATTTACACTGGTGGTTTTATTTATACTGCGTTGTATTTCTCTTACAAACTCAAAGTTTTCATGATTTTCCTCACGTACCTTTTCCGTAGTATATATCTTGCATGCCTAAAATAAAATATTGAAGCATTAATATGAAAATTATATATAGTACTATAGTAATAGTAAGTTATATTAGTAACACCAAATCCCAATACCATTTAAATATTTTCGATTTAGTATTTTGATTAGTAGGTAGACTAAAACACAAAGTAGGTATAATTTTTCTATACAAATCTCAAACAGTCCTTCACCCATCATCGTAGCACTGATTCTTTTTATGTATTTATTTATTTTACTTACCAGTCTTGGAACAGCATAAGACAACAGATGCGTTCGCGTTTCTTTTTTGTGCACGATTTTTATGAAAATGTTGAACAAATTACTAAATATTTTTGGGTTCCCAGTTTTTTCGACCCGTGGCTTCTATTCAAAGCAAACGTAAATCATTGTTTTCGGGAAATCTGTAACAAACAAAAACATATTTTAAGAATGTATGTAGATGTAGGTATTCATGTCTCAATGCGCCACGACATTTGGGGAAGTTTATTTTCGAGTGCAGGCAACCCTAAATATTCGTAATTTTAGGTTATATTTATCAGAATTATTTTAAAACATAGTTTTTGAGTCTTGTCTGTACGGAAATCTATGAAACTATAAATTTTAAACCTTTTTTGAAGTCAAACGAGCTTGTACTTACGATTGGAATGACAAACTCGGCACTTTTCGTTCACCTTTGTCCGTGATTTTTCTGTTATAGGTAGTTTTGTAGGAGCATACCTAACTGTCGAGGCAGACAAAGGGAGGCATATACATCCAGCAGTGCACTATTATATGCTGACGATGATGATAACTGTCGACCCATTGTGGATTCAATGCGCATGAAAACCACAAACACTAAAATTATAAAATGCGAAAGTTTGGTTGGGCGGTTAAGGATGGATAGATGTTGTTACTTTTTCACTAGATCGCGCCGAAATTCGGCATCGATGTAGGTTTATACTTAAAAGAAAATATCAATAACGTTTATTTCTTCAGGCTTACAAACGATTACATAGAAAATCCAAGTAAATTTTAATATAAAAAAACTATTCCAAACGTAGAAAAACTTAAACCCTTTCAAACTCGAAAAATAATAACTAACAAGCTAGAGATTCACTTCTTCATTCTAGCCAGGGACGAGTGAAATTTCACGGACGGAGTCTCAGCAAGAAATAAAGTGATGCACTCAAAAGTCCACCTATCCTCTGTATGTACGCGTACGCACTCGCACATTGACATCAAAGTCCACCTACCGTCCGCCATTACCACACTAGACGCCTATTGATGTGCACCACTTGGAACAGATTTGATATATGGAAAATGTCCACCCCTGCGCAACGAACTTGAAATGTAAGTATCATGCATTGAAAGGCAATTCGTAGTCTGTACGCGTTGCAAGCACGAAGCGAGCCTTTCAATAGCCCACTACGAGCATTTCAAGGTGAGCTCGGCGCGATCCGCGATTTGTCTGGTATGGATATGGATCAGTTGAGCTACCTGTAGATTGTTTGCAATAGTCTTCAGTTAGCTCAATTGTTTCAAGAGTAAATATGTTTTGATTTAATTTTATTACTTGATTGTACCTAGGTACTTACTTTATATACCCACTTATCTACATTCAGTCAAGTCTAATAAAGCTATTACCTATTAATGGCTAAAGCTTTTGTTTATGTTTTTATGTAATAGATACTTGATACAAATCATTTTCAGTTCAATGATATTAGAAACTTGTATAAAAGTATTCGGGAGTTTTTTCATCAGTCGGCAACTCTATAATCACTCGCACTCGCACACAATGACGTTTGACGTATCCGCCATTGCTGTGCTTCACATTTGATTCGGTAGGATTCCGTCCGTGTAATTTCACTCGTCCCCGTCCCTGATTCTAGCTTTTCAATCAAACAAAGTCAAAATAAATAAAACAAATTCCATGCCAAACTTAGCTTTTTTAACCATGCTTACTTATTAGTATACTTTTTTCTATACAACAATAAAAATATTTATAGATAAAGTAGGTACCTACCTACTAAGATAAGTCTCTATACTTAGGTACCGTGAAATCCTCCAACTTTGGCCACATTTTTAAGAAAATTTGTTATAACACCAAAAAAAAATAGGAAATAGTATTAATTTTATGACGTGAACGTAAAGTAAACACGAATTACTATCAGTCAAGCATAAAAAAATCTGTAAAAATTACTAATTTTATATCATAAAAGTAATTTGAGAGACCGGCCAAAGTTAGCTCGACTTTCTGTCAACATGGTCCACAGCTGATATCTTCTAAACTATTAACCTTATTTGCATACTATTAAAAACCATGGTAAAAATATGGCCAAAGAAGGCAACAAAATAATGTCCAATATCAAAAGTGGCCATTTTAGCTATTTATCACAGTGGCCAATATTAACTGGTAATTTTTGCTCATATCCATACAAATGATTTTAGTTATCAGGGTTGTCACAAAGAAAGGTTAATAAATTAAAACAATGTTTTTACTCTATAATTGTTTTATTTAAAAATTCAGAATCAACTAAATGCGCGCTCATAGCGACTATAGAAAACGTATATACCTACTTAAATAAAATCAAAACGACCCGGAGCTGGGCCTCAGTCATGTGAGTTTACAAAGCTTAGGTACAGTAGTTTGTAGTTTATATAGTATAAAATGACACAATCAAAATACATGATTTTTTTTCGACTTAACCTATATTTTAATGGCACTTCAGCGTTTCAGTACAGTACAGCAAATTAAATTTAAAGTTAAAATAAAAGTAAAAATTAAAAGGATAAATAAAAAATATAATGTAAATATAAATGAAAGGTATAAAATAAAAAATTAAAGATAAGTAAGTACAAAACTTTTTGGAACAAAAATCTTAAAAGGATAAATTAACTAGCAGTTAGCAGCCCTAATGCATAATTGACAGCGGCAATGTTTACACTCTAGGTACAGATAACTGGTTTGTAACATTGGCCGCTCACATTACTCAAACAAAAACACCAATCGTAAATTAGAAATAATATTAAAATGTTCTCCTGACATCAGTTTATAACATATCTAAAAACTACTTACCCAGGCTTCTTTTTAACAGGCTGCCAGTTAAAAGTTCAAATGTAGAAATTGGGCCGCACTTGAATAGCGTAACTTTAACCACGGCTGACAGGCAACTAAATGACGTAAATAAACTAATAGACAATTAGTGTTGTCAGAAGTATAATTTATTTTCTACTATTGTTTTAAAAATAAGCATAACTCACATCATTTTAATGTTACGAGCTAATTCAGTTGTTTTTTTGTTTTGGCCAATGTTACCTCTTGAGACCAAAGTTGGAGGATTTCACGGTAGTACTTTATCTATCGATAAATTCACGCAAGGCGGCACAATACTAGTAAAGTCGCCACATTTGATCTAAAGTCTAAAGGGGATCTCTGAGCCGCCATATTAGGCAACCAAATTGTTTGAGGTTATACAGGAAACCTAAACTAAACCTCTTTTTTCATTGCGTTGCGTCATGGTCGTCGTCATCGCTCGGGTTACGTTTTCTTTCTTAGAGTAATAAGGCACTAGAGGTGTTGTATATACCCATTTCATTCACTCAAGAGAGAGATAAAAATATGCTTGTAGCCTGAGAAGAAATGAGATAGAATGAAAGTTTCTCTGTCTCATCCAGTGTGCCAGTTTTTTCATTGTTTAGCTCTTATAAGAGCTAAACAAACATGCCGGGTACATCACATAGTATTTGTTGTTTTCGACCTAATGATACTTTCTGCTAATTAAATGTGTGAAAGTGACTCTGCGGGCGTTCCTGCGTCTCTCAACGATATAAATCTGAAGCAACGATGGTGCGGTGCAGTGTTTTTGGATGTAAAAGTGACGGTGAACGAAAAGTGCCGAGTTTGTCATTCCAATCGTAAGTACAAGCTCGTTTGACTTCAAAAAAGGTTTAAAATGTATAGTTTCATAGATTTCCGTACAGACAAGACTCAAAAACTATGTTTTAAAATAATTCTAATAAATATAACCTAAAATAACGAAAATTTAGGGTTGCCTGCACTCGAAAATAAAATTCCCCAAATGTCGTGGCGCATTGAGACATGAATACCTACATCTACATACATTCTTAAAATATGTTTTTGTTTGTTACAGATTTCCCGAAAACAATGATTTACGTTTGCTTTGGATAGAAGCCACGGTTCGCAAAAACTGGGAACCCAAAAATATTTAGTAATTTCTTCAAACATTATCATGAAAATCGTTAACAAAAAAGAAACGCGAACGTATCTGTTCTCTTATGCTGTTCCAAGACTGGTAAGTAAAATAAATAAATACATAAAAAGAATCAGTGCTACGATGATGGGTGAAGGACTGTTTGAGATTTGTATAGAAAAATTATACCTACTTTGGGTTTTAGTCTACCTACTAATCAAAATACTAAATCGAAAATATTTAAATGGTATTGGGATTTGGTGTTACTAATAAAACTTACTATTACTATAGTACTATTTATAATTTTCATATTAATGCTTCAATATTTTATTTTAGGCATGCAAGATATATACCTACTACGGAAAAGGTACGTGAGGAAAATCATGAAAACTTTGAGTTTGTAAGAGAAATATAACGCAGTATAAATAAAACCACCAGTGTAAATTAGTAAGTAGGTATGTACCGTGTAGTTAGTGTATGTACAATTTAATTTATTAAGTGTACCTATGGGTATTGATTAAGGCTCTTTGATAGAAATAAAGACTGATTGATTTGTGATCCTATGATTTGTGGAGAGTAATCATAATCATCACATCACACACAATGGTCATTATTACATACCTAATAAATAAAACAGAATATAAAATATTTGGATACATAGGCTAGGACGTAGGTAATATTGTGTTTAAGGTGTAAAAAATTTAATTTGGTTTTCTCTGCACATTTTACCTGAAGTATAATTTAAAAGTGCTTTTCAATTTCGTATAATGGTTGTGTTATCTTAGCAATACCTTATGTGTAAGATTTAATTACTTAAAAGAAATGTGATTTCCAAAGTGCAATTTTTATTGTAAGTCTGTGCTTGGTAAGTGTTTGAATTGATTATCTAGCAATAATATTATTTTCAAAATTACATTATTTTAGTATGTGAAATGATGTCTACTTACACGTTAGCTCGTATTATGTGGCGGTGGTAATAAATTTAAACGAAACCTAACATTGATACCTGAACGTTGTTTTATTTCTATGCTCATTAAATTAAAAGTTTACCTACTCCCGCATACGTAGGTACCTAATTTAATGTATGATACTAAAATACCACCTACCAGACATGAAATTACGACCCTAAAGTCAGGGTAGCAAAATTGTATGGCAACACCACTTCGTATTACTCTGTCCCTTTTTGCGGCCACGCATGCCACTCATCTAGTTAAATTCTCAATCTACGTTTTCTTTCATAGACAGGGTTGCCAGCTGTGAGTTATAATTGTAACTATAGCAACGCATTAAAAACAAAACAAATTCTTGCGTGTTCTTTGTTTATAGTCGTCGATATGAGCACAAAAAGTACAGAAGCCGACTGTTTTCATTCTAGGTTTTGTTTATAGACAAAATACCTGCAGGTACTTACAGCCACTAAAGATAAGGAGAGCATTTCTTTCATGAGGGACAGGTGTGGGAGAAATGTACAATTAGGTACAAACGGGGTACAAACTAATTAAGTATTAATTCCTCTGCAGGCTATTATGGTAACGCAGCGCAATCTTAAATAGGTACCTTGCAGGTACCTACCTACATAAATAATTGTGTGGTGCAAAGTAATCAAAGTGAGAGTGTGTGAAGAGCACCCAGCGTTGGGGTTGGGTGGGGGAGAGACAGAGGCGGCACCATCACCATGAACCGGTACGTTGTTCTGCAGCAGCTGGGTGATGGCACGTATGGGTCGGTGGCGCTGGCGCAGCGGCGAGATTCGGGGGAGAAGGTAGCGGTGAAGCGCATGAAGCGCAAGTACTACTCGTGGGACGAGGCCATGAGTCTGCGCGAGGTGAAGTCGCTCAAGAAGCTGAACCATCCCAACATCGTGAAGTTGCGCGAAGTGATCCGCGAGAACGACACGCTCTACTTTGTGTTCGAGTACATGCGCGGCAATCTGTACCAGCTAGTGCGTGACGCGGAGCGGCCCTTCCCTGAGGCCGTGCTGCGCAACATGCTGTACCAAGTGCTGCAGGGGCTGGCGCACATGCACCGGCACGGCTTCTTCCACCGCGACCTCAAGCCGGAGAACCTTCTGTGCAGTGGGCCCGAGCTGGTCAAGATCGCGGACCTGGGGCTTGCGCGCGAGGTGCGGTCGCGCCCGCCCTACACGGACTACGTGTCCACGCGCTGGTACCGTGCGCCCGAGGTGCTGCTGCACGACACGCGCTACGGTGCACCCATCGACCTGTGGGCCTTCGGCTGCATCGCGGCCGAGCTGTACACGCGGCGCCCGCTGTTCCCGGGCAACTCGGAAATCGACCAGCTGCACAAGATCTGCGCGCTGCTGGGCGCGCCCGACCCCGCCGCCTGGCCCGAGGGGTACGCGCTGGCCGACGCGCTCCGCTTCCGCTTCCCGACAGGCGGCGGCGTGCCGCTGGCGCACGTCGTGCCCCCCGCCTCGCCGCCCGCGCTGGCGTTGCTGTCCGCGACGCTGCGCTACGCGCCCGCCGCCCGCCCGACTGCACCGCAGGCTCTCAGGTAGGTACTATACAAACGCTGTGTAGCTTCTCTACTCTACCGACACGGCGACCGACAAGGTGCCAGGCGGTTCCTTCTACTCTTGAGGTGATAGACCGTTCAGCCAAGTTCTTAGAGACTGGCGACCTAGAGTATCTGTACACGAACCCTTACGGTACCTACGCTTTTGGTCCCGTCTATATCTCAGACATTATCAAACCTACAGGCTTGCAAAAGGGTAGAATACCAATCACTCAAAAAGCTGATCATTTTTATTGTAATTTTGATTCTCTATGTACCTAGTAGGGTCGAGTGTTGAACAGTGAAACAGGCGTACACAATGAAACATCCCTATATTTCGGAAATGCGACGTTATCAGATTGTGCAGTAGGTATGCCTAGTCCTGACGGCCTCGTTCATACCCCGTACGTACCCCTCCAGTTTGCGTTCGCACCGGTTGTGAAAGGACGTGTCTACGGAGCGATTTTCGATTTTATGGCAAAAAAGTAAGTATTTTTTTTGTTTTCTTTGATTTTTCAGTTAAATACTATAGACAATTCGGTTTTCCTCAGTATTACGTTGTTTTGTACATGTATCAAAGATTCACGTGGACTAGATAACTTATTAAATTGTTCTATTTTGGTAGGTTATTTTTTAAGGTTATTGTAAAATATCCCAGGTGTCCAACAATGAAACAGCGCAAGGGTGGACACAATGAAACGTTTTATTGTGTATTTACTAAGTAGGTACTTTGTTTCATTATACATGCCATGTTTTATCATAAAGGATTTTTGTTATTATAGTGCGTAAAACCTCGCACTGGGGTTATAAATTTTACCATTTACCTACCTAATATTTGTGATTTTAAGACTTATTAATGTATAAGCGGATTGATTTTATTGTAAGTCATTATTGCCTGTTACAGGTAACCATAGCATTTTATTTAGAGATTTGTATGCTAGGTAACTAATATTTGTGAAATAGCCATATTATGGCTATTTCACTCTAGACAGTAATGTAATGACTTAGTTAAGACAGGTAAGATACCCACTTCAAGATTAATAAAACTTTAAAATCACAAATATTAGATACCTACAAAAATCACAAATATTAGGTAATGGTTACCTATAACATACATTAACGACTGACAATAAAATTAACAGTTAGGTACCTACTCATAATAGAGTAAAATAACCTTATATGGACCATGGTGGTAATACGAACCACCAAAATTTGGAAGTTTTACATAATAAAATCTTTCTGGTGATCTATATATTATATAGATCACCAGAGTAGGTACCTAACTGTTAATTTTATTGTCAGTCGTTAATGTATGTTATAGGTAACCATTACCTAATATTTGTGATTTTTGTAGGTATCTAAGATTTGTGATTTCAAAGACTTATTAATCTTTATGTGTGTATCTAAATAATCATAACCAAGTCATTACTGTCTAGAGTGAAATAGTCATTATATAGAACACCATAGGGATTTTATTAAATAAAACTCCCGAATTTTGGTGTTTCGTATTTCCACCACATATAATGTTCTTTTATTCTATTATGAGTAGGTTCTTAACTGTTAATTATATTGTCTGTCGTTATTGCATGTTACAGGTAACCATTACCTAAAATTTGTGATTTTTGTATTTTAGGTATCTACTATTTTGTGATTTTAAAGACTTATTAATCTTTAAGTGGGTATCTTCTCACATAATCTTAACAAAGTCATTATTTCCTAAAGTGAAAGAGCAATATATGGACCACCATAAAGATTGCATTAAATAAAACTCCGAATTTTGGTGTTCCATATTACGACCATGGTCCATAATATGGTTCTTTTACTCTATTATGAGTAGGTACCTAACTGTTAATTTTATAGTGTCGTTATTGCCTGTTACAGGAAACAATTACCTTATATTTGTGATTTTTATATTTAAGTGACTAAATAAACCTAAAGTTAACTTCTTAAGTCTGAATATAGTGTAGGTAGGATAGGAACCTTATACTTTTAATAAAACTTTTTTGATTGAAATTAAACATTCTATATATATTTACTCCTTCCAATAACCACACTAAATTAATGATAAAAGCAGTTTTAATAACGGTGTTTCATTGTTGAACACAGGGTGTTTCATTGTGTACACCTAGGTGGATACAATGAAACAAATCCCATTTTTTTAAAAAAGCCTCGTATTCGATATGTATCCAATTATGAATGAAACTATATATGCCATATTATACCTAATGAAGTAGACTCTCTTTCTGTTAAAAATGGAATCCATACTTATAAAAATGAGAGAAATATGAGACTCCGAATTTTTGGTGTTTCATTGTTGAACACTCGACTACAGGGCGTCCTAAGACTATGCGACATGAACACACACACACATCACGTCGGGGTCACCAGTTGTAGAGGAGGTGGCCGTGCCTGTGTTGTGGTGGTTGGTAAATAACGGCACACGATTGAGTTCACAGGCACTTTATTTAGTCACTACAGTTAATATAGAAGGAGAGGAAGGTACAGTTTAATAGTCAGAGAGTTCACAGTAATAAGTAGAAGAACGATAGATAGAAGATAAGGTGATAGTGGTACGCGACAACAGATTTCCGACAAACATCAGGTGCGAGGTAGTGCGCGCGGTAAACAGATTCCATCGACTGACCCGGGTGACCACGGAAAGAGGTACGAGGCGCGGGGGGTTCCCCGCGCACTGATACAATGCGCCGCCGGTCGGCCGATGCAGGCGGCGGCCGAGTATATTTCTACTAGAAAAGTCATAGAGGGTAGCGAGAAGAAATGTGAAGTAAACATGTAAGAGTAGAGTGTATGAACAGAGTGTACGAGTATGAACGTTGAGCAAGTTTGAAAGGAAGATTGTATGGACAGGGTATGAACATAGTGTGAAAAGTGTATGAACGTATAAATATATAATGTAGATATTATTTAGTGAATAAATAAATAAATAATATACTTAAATAAAATATTTAAATTGAATATTGAGGGAAGATCCCCACAGGGAAAGTGCCTTAAATATTGTAGATAGGATATTTTGCTGAAAGGAGACTTTGTTTTATTTTTAAAAGTTTGTAATACTGCATTCAAAGATTTTCTAAAAGTTACTTGCTTTGTCTGGGAATCGAACCGTCTCAAATGTGAAAAAAAACGCTCCGTATTTTTATGATGCCAACCAATCGAAAGAATGGACAAATAGTAGATTGTTTTACAAGGGACTAAACCATCCCATTATATACGAGGTTGTTATACTCCCGAGCGTAGCGAGGGAGGATGACAAGACCGAGTTATAATGGGTGGTTTTGGCCCGAGTAAAACACTCTACTTTTCACTTCGATTGCGAGAAAATAAAACAATTCAAAATTAGACAATTTTCAGAAATTTTATTAAAAATTAAATGTGCAGTTAGAGCAATTTTGAATGTTTAGTGATATGTTTTTCCCGGGCAATTTTATTTCGGTTCTCTGTGATTGGGATGTGTGTGTAATATTTTGAGTTGATTGTTGTGGAGTAAAAGTTGGAGAGACTCGACTCATGCTTGAGTTTCGTGCATTATTAAGATCTGAGTGCGGCTTCAGCTGAGTTGACATATTCATCCAAACGTTGAAACATTAGTGGGACGTAACTCCTGATAGGCTTTAACTATATTAAGGTATTCTCCACTGATGACAAATTTACGCTCTTTGTTTGTTTTCGTGTTCGGCAGACTCACAGCTTGTAGGTTTGTATCCGTTTCTACGTCTTCTAGCGTTATATTAGCAAGCTCTATTCCTCTGCATGCACCGCTGATTCCATAAATTAAAGCAACCTGTTGAACAAAAAAATAAGTGTGTTATTAATCGTAATAACCTAGGTACATAATTTAGGTATGTAGGTAGGTATCTATTTATTTAGTTTGAGTTGAGTACATAAGTAGTAGGTTACCTTTGTTGCCAAGTATTGTTTATTTGGAGCGTTATTTAAAAATGTTTCGATTTCTTGTGTCGTCAAGACTTTAGATTTTTTTGCCTTGTATCCAGTGGACAATTTCTTCAGTAAAGCCGTTAAATTTACATATTTTTTAATATCGACGTCGTGTCTCGTTTGTAAGGTCATTCTTAACATTGAATATGTGCTCCAAAGAGTCGACGATTTGAATTTTTTCGATAATTCATCAAAATAAGTGAGAAAAACCCCTTCTGTAAAAGAATCCACACGTTTCTCATCTCTCCATTTCATAAAATTTTCGTAACTCTTTAAATATATTCCACGTGATTTTGTCGGCAACAGATTCATAATTATTTCTTTGCCCTTTTCTTCCATTTGCATATTAGCATCTTCACTATCACTTGATGACATTTTTCACGTTCACAATTTGGAAGTAAAAGTCAGGAAGTTAAACGTAAAAGTTTGTGATTTGGAATGAAGAAAATTCTAGAGATTTAGCGCCAATACCATCTTTTTTTTTAAATCTCTATTTAACCCGCAACGAAAGAGTTCGCATTCTACCGTGAAGGGAAGAATCAACCTTCATAAAACATCACCAAGACGGTTCTATTTTCAAAAAAAAGGTTGACGGAGCACCAAGAAGTCGAGTTTTTATGTAAGAGAACGAATGCTTTGTACTGGCTGATGATTTTAGACAAAAATTAAAAAGAAAAATTACTTTTTAGCCCGAGGGATTAAACTCGAGTTTTAGGCCTGCTAAGCTACACTATTATGATACACTTTTCGAGCAAGAGAAGTGAAAAAATTATAATTCCCCAACAAGAGTAACATAGTATCTTAAAACAAAAGAATCACGTAAATCAGGGACGAATAGATTTCTCTTGTCCCTGCTACCTAATAATAATAAATAATAATAATAAATTTATTCATCACAAATACATGCATCATACAACAGTCACACTCACTTAAAATTATTCTTATTCTATCTAATAATCTGCTACCTATCGTATTTATGAACATTTACGTTCGTAACCGTAAAATTAAGTATTTAAAAAAACCACTGCTTGTAAAATAAAAAGAGGCTATGTTTTTATTGATGCTAACATAATAAAATCTAATTAAAACCATAAATATGAAAACTAGCCAAGTTCGTTCAGATTAGTATCTTGGCACGTCCAACATTGAAACAAATGCGGTGGATAACCTGCCAATACACTCCTAGCATAGTGAAAGAACGTAACAAATTACGATTAGGAACTGCCACGACACGACTTGCACCTTCCTATATCTTAGGGGTTTATCGGAACGAACTTGGCTAGTTTTCACATAATGCTTTTGATAAGATACGAGTATCTTTTTGGTAAGTTTGTAATAAGTAGGTACCAGCAAAGCAAAGCACCCTAACCTAAATAGATATTTGTTTTCTACGAAAACTATTTAATAATATCCCAAAAATTATGGATTTCGGCAGGATTCGAACCCGCGCCTCACCTTCAGTAGGTACAGGTGCGCTGTAGGTTAGTTGGTTAGAGCGCACGCACCTGTACTGAAGGTGAGGCGCGGGTTCGAATCCTGCCGAAATGGAATGTTTTTGGGATATTATTAAATAGTTTTCGTAGAAGATTTACCCAGTGCGAGTAACGCACTATAAAGCAAAACGCTAAGATAATTGTTTTACTCAGGTTTCCGTATTTCGCGGTGGGCGTCGGCCTCGGGCTGCCGCCGCCGCCGCCAGCTTCACGCGCCAGAAGGTACCTACCTATATCACTTTATAGGTACATATTTAGTTAATGTACAGTCAGCTGCGAAAATGTGTATACACTGCCATGTTTTCAATTTGACTGAATAGTAAGTACATGGTAATTTTGATAATTTTTTATACCGCATTTTGACAAGTACGATGAATACTTTGTACGTAAAATGTCTGCATCGACTTTTATTTGAAAAGTTCGGAGTAAAACAAAAGTGTGAAAACTTAGAGATGTATACATATCTGAGCAGCTGACTGTACTTCTCATTGCTGTGCCTACACTCTAGTCTAGTCTATACTGTCTGTGACTTTAACTGAACTGTATATACAGTCTGTAGATATACTTAGGTACCTACGGAATCCTCTTATTCATTCTTTCTTTCTTTTAGGTAGGTAATGAAAACGCTAAATTGCGAAACGCATTTGCGCCGCACTATAGGTAAGCTAAAGTGTGTCACTATCACTACACTCGGTAGTAGTAAAACAATATTCACTGATATGAACAAATCGACCTACATAATCATTTAAACGAGAACTATACAACGTTTAACAAAATTATGACTCAAAATCTCAACATAAGCATAGGTAAGGAGGTACCAAAAAACTTTTCAAAATGAAATTTAAACAATAACTACTGAACCTCTTGGCTCCCATACTGACGTACTTTTCGATTCATCTGGAAACTGCGTCCCCGAGTAGGTTCCTACAAAAAGCTTGTAATTTGTTTTGATTTGAATTCCCTTTTGTTGAACAAACTCTGGCCAAGACGCTGCGCGCTGTCATGTCCAGACCAGACTGTGTAAATCATACAACATTCTTTCTAAAAGATGTGATTTGGATTGAGGGGAACCTTTACATCATCATCATCATCAGCCTATATCAGTCCACCGCTGGACATAGGCCTCCCCTAATGAGCGCCATAGCGCCCTGTCTTCAGCTTGCCGCATCCAGCATCTGCCAGCAGTCTTTCGCAAATCGTCATCCCACCTGGTCGAAGGGCGTCCTACACTATGTTTGCCGAGTCGCGGTCTCCACTCAAGAACACGTTTACCCCAGCGGTTGTCGGTTCTTCTCGCGATATGGCCGGCCCACTGCCACTTCAGCTTGCTAATCCTTTGAGCTATGTCGACAACCTTGGTTCTCTGTCGGATGTACTCGTTGCGAATCCTATCCTTCAGAGAAACTCCGAGCATAGCTCTCTCCATAGCTCGCTGGGCGACTTTAAACTGGTGGACAAGCCCTACCGCGAGTGTCCACGTCTCAGCTCCGTAAGTCATGACGGGTAGGACGCACTGATTGAAAACTTTCGTTTTCAAGCATTGTGGTATGGATGTCGAGAAGACCCGACGTAGTTTCCCAAACGCTGCCCAACCTAGCTGGATCCTCCTCCTGGCCTCCTTCTCGAAATTGTTTTTACCAAACCTTTACATAAGTTTAAGTAAAAAGTCAGCTTTGCTCTACAAGAATGTACCAAAAATTCTAAAAAGACACATGAACAGAACATGACACATGGGTAGGTATAAAGATTTCAAGTAAAAAGTGCTAGTGACCCCTTGTCATAGGCCAATTACTACAGATCTGCCCCACTGCAACCCGGGCTGGACTAAATAAAAATTATCATTTAACTCGTGTTGGACGCGCAGATCACGTGACTGGCCGAGTTAAAAATTACTCAAATATGTTTAGAAAAGTGTGTCAAATCGTCATCCACAAGCTGACTTCACCCACTGCTGGGTATAGGCCTCCAAACTCTTGTGCCACTCCACACGGTCCTGTGCCAATCTTATCCAGGTTCGTCCCACGACGTTTGTTATATTATCGTCTGCCCATCTTGCGGCTGGACGTCCGACGCTTCTGCACCCTGTTCTTGGACGCCATTCAGTTAGCGTCTTACTCCACCTATCGTCTTGTCTCCGTGCGAGGTGTCCTGCCCAGCTCCATTCCAGTTCCGTGATACGATTCCCAACGTCTTTCACCTTTGTTCGACTTCGGATCTGGACATTGGGAACACGGTCTATTCTATAAGCTTGATGCCAAGCATGGCTCGCTCCATGGCCCTCTGTGCAACTCTCATTTTGTACACAGCCTCATGAGTGAGTGTCCATGTCTCTGCCTGTCTCTGTCTGTGTCTGCATGTCTCTGTCGGTGTGTCAAATAGCTAAATCAAATTATATTAGCTCTAAAATTAGAAATAGTGAAAATGTTATAAAATCAACTTGGAAAATAATAAATAGTGAGACTGGAAAGGCCAGTACCTATGTTAATGATTATAATTTAACGGTTAATGATTGCGGAATCAAAAATGATGTCGAAGTAGCCCAAACATTTGAAAACTTTTTTACTGACATTCCAATCTCTACTACAAAGTGTCTAAACTCTTCTCAAGTAATCGCTGAGTCATTCGTAGAAAATGTACAAAAATGCAAAAGTAAAGAAGAATGGCAATACCCGACCCAGTCCGAAGAAAAAATAAATAAGCGATGTGCAGTAATGTAATAAACTCTGCCGGATTTATTATTTTTTTATAATTTTTTCTATCTATCACTTATATTTTTAGAAGCAGGGAGTCAAAATATATTTTTATTTGTATTTTGTACGAGAAAGAAACGAAAGCTTAGAACGTGACCACAGACGTGACTTTCTTTGTAACTGTCAATGTCAAAGTAAATCTATCAAGAAAAAAAAAGATACAACGGCAGTCTGATTGGCTTACTACTGGATTTGCTGTCTACCATTGGTATCAATTTGTTAGTTACCTACCCTCTTTTTTCCGACGATACGCATCGGAAAAAAGAGGGTACCTAGGTAGCTTACAAATTGATACCTCGGCCGCACGGCATTCTACTGATTCGCCTACGACTGGACTGGCTAAAGATCTTCAGTACTATGTCTTTGCGATGTTTGAATTGTCGGCTTACATCGTTGCTGAGAGGGCTAGTGGGAAGAAGAGCTATTCTAGGATACTATTGTTATTGTGCAGCAGGCAAAAGAACGGTTGGGTGTTGCTCACATGTAATGAGCATAATCTGGTACCTCGGTTATCAAGACATCAACCAAACCTGAAACCACCAGCTGCATTTTTGGACAGGCTTCTAATACAGTGAATAAATAATAATTTCTATTTACAATGCTGATTACCTATTATCTACAATGTTTTTTATAATGTACCTACCTGTGATAGCAAAGTATAAAAAATGTTTTTAATACCTATCTTAGTAGTTCTTGGTAACAATTCTATGTTCTAATAATGATGGTTTTTAAGGTGAGCGCAGTTTACACGATAAACCTAAAGCAATAATGCGTCTGTCTACATTATGTACATTTATATTTATATTATATTTATTTATATACACTATACCTTCTACCTTCTATTATTATATGGATAACTATTATATGGATTTGTGATTATCTGAAATAAATGACTATTATATTCTATTCTATTCTATTCCATAAATCTAAATAAAATAACTTATTTCTTTTAGGGACCTGCCCTAAAAGAAATAGGAAGGCCAGGTCTTTAACAAACGGTTTATTCTATTATTATAATAGTAATTAATGCAAGTGCACATGCTTAGTGAATTAGCGTACGTGATAAGAGGAGTATTTCACCTACGTTATTTGCTATGAAAATGTTCAACTGAATTTGCTCTCATAATATGAGAAGGCGTTCATTCTAACAAGGCATAAACTACAATAACTTTTTTCTCCCAACTTGTAAAAGGTTTATTCTATTGATTTCGGAATCTTTAATGTACGTATTATTTATTTTAAAAGGTCTGGGTGATGCACGCCGTCGAAAAAAGTTGGGTCAGCGGATGTATGGAACATTGCCATTCTTCTTTAATTTCAACCATGTTGACGAAAAAGATGTTAAAAAAGCCTTTTCTTTAACCTTTTAAATATGAAGAAAACTGCAGATCTCTGGGGCATTTCCGTTACAATTATTAAACCATTGATTGATACCATTGCACCAGATCTAGCTTTAATATTTAATCAATCTATCGATTGTGGCGTATTTCCTGATCTCATGAAATGTAGTAAAATAATCCCACTGTTTAAATCGGGTAGATCTGACCCCACTAATTTTAGACCAATATCAGTACTGCCTACATTCAGCAAAGTTTTTGAAAAACTTATTTTACATCAATTGCTCAGGCACTTCAATGGCAATGACCTGCTGCATTGTAAGCAATTCGGGTTCACTCGCGGCAGGTCAACTACTGATGCTGGTGTAGAGTTAGTATCGCATATTTTTGATGCTTGGGAGAAGTCGCAAGATGCTATAGGCGTTTTTTGCGACTTGTGAAAAGCATTCGATTGCGTACACCATGAAACATTAATCAGGAAACTACATCACTATGGATTAATGGACTCCTCTTTGGATCTTCTTACATCTTATTTGAGTGATAGGATACAGAGAGTTCAGATGGTTCCCATTCAGATGAATCACACCATGTGGCAGACACCATAATAATATGGCGCGTGCAATCCAGTCTCAGAGAGTTGACATTAATGGGAAACGGTCTTCGGGGTCTGTAGTTAAAATGGGTGTGCCGCAGGGTTCTATCCTCGGTCCTTTCCTATTTTTAGTTTATATTAACGACCTGCCTCATCTGGTAAAGAATAATCACGAGATTGTACTGTTTGCTGATGATACTTCATTAATTTTTAAAATGAAACGACTAAACACAAATTTTGACGATGTGAATAATGCAATCTCAAAAGTAGTCCATTGGTTTAGTGTTAATAATCTGTTGCTTAACGAAACCAAAACAAAATGTATTAGATTTATTCTACCTGATGTTAAACAAGTTAAGGCTGATGTAAACGTAAAAAGAGAAACGTTAGAAATTGTAGAAAGTACCGTATTCTTAGGAATCACCTTAGATAATAAACTTCAATGGGGCCCACACAAAGATAAGCTATCGAAAAGACTTAGTTCTGCAGCGTATGCAGTCAAAAAAATGCGTCATCTCACAGATGTGGATACATCTACACTTGTTTATTTCAGCTACTTTCACAGCAGTGTTGCCAGACGGAATCTGAAAAAAGCAGTAGAAATTTTGGTAAAAAAGCAGTAGATTGGGAAAAAAAGCAGGTAGGTAGATCAATCGAAAACAATGAACAGACATACCAAGACAGATAGAAAGAAAGTGGAAGCCGGAAGGAAGAAACGAAGGAACTAACAAAACAAACTCTTCAGTTTCATTCATCTGTTTCAGTTTTGTGAAGTTTGTGTCATTGGCAACTTGTCACGTGAGCTAAAATAAAGACATGGAGTCACTTGCTATTGATGCTCGGAAAAAGCAGGTAGATTTCATAAAATTTGGGCAAAAAATCAGTAGATCAGTAGATGGTTCAAAAAGCAGGTAGACTCTCATGATCGTAACACTCGCTCCAAACACACGAACCTTCTTAAGATTCCCAAACACAAAACCACGGGGTTTAAAGGTTGTTTAAAATACCAAGCGGCTAAGATATGGAACACTCTACCACCACCACTAAGAGTAAAAACTGGTTCATTAACATTCAAAAAAAAAGTTAAATCGTTGCTACACTCGCAACAGATACATTTGGTAGAAACAACCTTTAGACTCTCAAATGGCCAAAAAAATAAAAGTTGATAAACAACATCTTGCGCGCACCCACAAACAAACTATCACATATATGGTTTTTACCGTTGCCCAGACTCTTAAGAGACTGGTGCCTCGGGAGAATCATTATCCACACAATAATCACTCACACTTACTCCACACACACATCACGTGCAAACACTCACATAGTCTCCCGTTGCCCAGACTCTTATGAGACTGGTGCCTCGGGAGAGTCATTACATACATGCTCATTACACCCACGCACAACATAACACACAATCACATGAACATACACACACATACACTCATAAGGTCTCCGGTTGCCCAGACTCTCATGAGACTGGTGCCTCGGGAGAACTAGCACATAGACACATAATTCTCAAGCTCAGGTAAACATGTTTGAGCCGTTCACCATTATATTGCAATGTTTTTTACCTTTTTACCCACAACCCGCTATCCCAATCCCTCGGTGACCACCTACCCGACGGGAGTAGATTTAAAATCAGCGCCGCATGCTCCCTGCATGCAGCTCAAAGCTGAATTTACTCCCTTTGCCTATTTATTTTTAATTTCTTTGTATTTTTATGTTTAGGTTAAGAGCTTTTTAGGCAATAAATGATTTTTTTTTATTTTTTTTTTATTTATTATTATTTATTACTGCTAAATCAGTAGATCTGGCATCACTGTTTCACAGTATTATGTCTTATGGTATACTGCTGTGGGGGAACGCTGCAGATATTAACACCGTATTTGTGCTGCAGAAGAGGGCTGTTCGTGCAATCTATAATATGGTTCCCAGAGAATCCCTGCGTGATAATTTCAAAGAAATAAACATAATGACAGTCCCCTGTCAATATATTTAGGAAAACTTATTGTACACTCATAAAAATATCAAAAGCTTCCCTAAAAATAGCGATATACATAATATAAATACTAGAAATAAACATAAACTCGCTGTGTCGACAACCAAGCTTCACAAGATTAATGTATCTTTTAAAGGGCAATGTATACGCTTCTACAACAAAACTCCTAGTGAGTTGCAAAATCTATCAATAAATAAATTCAAACAAATTGTCAAAACCTTTCTGTGCAAAAAGGCTTACTACAAAGTATCAGATTATGTAGAAGATAAAAAAGCTTGGGACGGGTTTTGCTCCAACTCGAAAAATAACAACTACCTACCAGGCTAAAGGATTCTTAGTCGTTTCTTTACTTTAGTCTACATACCGAAGCGACAGAAATCAAAAGTACCATTTTATTTCCATGTCAGTGTTTTATTTTAAGAATTTGAGCTTTTCTAAGTGTACCTACATTTTTGTATTTATGGAAATAAGAATTTTTGATTTTGGCCCACCCAGCACCCAACAGCGGTGGCGCAACTTCCAAACAACCTAACGCCACGCCTGGACGACAAACTCTTGTCTAAATATAATATTTGTACCTACACTACTTACACTAGGTACCTACTACCTACCTACTATCAATATGAGAAGTTATTGCTCGTTAAGATTTTGTATCCTTTGTTCGGTCTGTGTAGGAGCGGCATCGAGAAGGCTTCATTGTCGGGCGCGCAGGCGCCGCCACCGCCGCCGCCGCCCGCGCTGCTCCCGGAGTCGGAGCCTGCGGCGGCGGCGGCGCCGGCGCGGGCGCCACCCTCTGCTGCTTTGCCCCTGTCCTTCGTTAGTTCTCAACCGCTCCTTCGGGACCGCTTCGCTGATATACTTGGGTTCGTAGCTAATATCTCAAGTTTATCAACACCAGCCAATGTTAAATTAGATGAGTGTTAGATTGCATTGCAGTGGCATGGTACTTTGGTTGCAGAGGAGAGGTGGTGCACTCTGGCGGCGCGGGCGCGGAGACAGCACGGCGCCTGCGCGGTGCCGACGCGGTGGCGGCGGCGGCGGGCGAGGCGCGCGCCGCGTACCTGGGCGCGGCGCGCTACGTGGCCGGGGCCCGGATCGACACATCGCTCTTCCGCGCTTTGCCGATGCCGCTTCATTCCCACAGAGGTATGTTTCTTTTATATTTTTGATCTGAATGGTAGAGTTTTTGGTGGTCATTGATGAGTTTTAATGAGAGCTTTTGTTTTAGAGACGGCGGCGTTGGTGGTGGGCAGCGGGGCGTCTCGCGTAGATTGGGCGGCCAAATACTTACGTTGATTTGATACAGTGCCAGTGTGTTGTGTTGTGTCCCATGCATTGCCTCACGTCACTGTTCCACTCAGTTGTCTTTCATCCCGGCTTCGTTCTCAACTCGAGGTTACGTTTAAATAGACGAGAATCTATGTGTACCTACCTTACTTACTTTTCTGTTCTGTGTACCTTACCTAGTAGGTAGGTAGGTAACATAATTGACAAGAGATGAGAATAAAATATCTACCTACCTACTTTGTCTGTATTATCTTCTATCACTTCGAGTATAGACAGAAGGACTGCATTTCAACTGCACTCCGATTGCAAATATACAGTGAATACAATTAGTAGGTACGACTGCAATAAAGCTCGGAGTGGCAACATCTCAGTGTCGAGGTCGAGTATTGTGGTGTCCGATGATGTCTCGCAGAGAGATGACACGAGTTGACGAATGCTTATAAATGTTTGACAGTGGAACAATACAATTTACAGAACAATCTAGAACGATATGATGAGCAGAAAAAAAGAGATAGAGAAGAAGACAAAAGCGGATCTTGGACATTAGTGCAAAATAAAGAGAAGAAAAATAAGATACAACCTGAACGAAACAATAAATTAAACGACAGTATGGAAGAAGATACGTCCCAAGTATATATTTCATCAAGCAAAGAAATGCCTAAACAATTTGCCCTAGCAAAATTATTTCAAAAAGAAGACATTGCAGCCGATATGTATCATGAGGATTAGACACAAACCCATACAAAATTCGATTAGACGTGACCAATGAAACCAGCATGAAAAAACTAGAAAATTCCAGGGTTCTGAACGAAAAGGGATGGAGAATACAGCCAGCGATGGAGGTTAATTTTACGTACGGAGTTATCAAGGACGTGGACATTGATTTTACTGACGAGGAAATTTTCAACAACATTTTACCTATGCCCAGAACCTGCGAAACTGGTTTCTGTGACCAGGCTAACTCGTAGAAAATCCGATGATAGTGCAATGGTTGGACTCCCAGCGAATCAGTAAGGGTATGTTTTCAGGGATCTTTTCGACCAATAGGCGTGACCGTGAACGATTTAAGAATATTATTTCATCCCTACGTGTTCCCCGTTTCACAATGTTCCCGATGTTGGAAATTTGGTCACCCTACAAAGAAATGCCCTACTAAAGGTAGTATGCCCAAGATGCAGTGAAAATCATACGAGATGTGACACTATGAACTACAAACGTCCTCAACTGTTCAGCGGGCTTAGCATACAAGGTTAATCGCAAATAAGCGTGGTAAAATTACTACCTACCTAGGTAGGTACGTTTACGTTATAATTGGCCTTAGTGCATTTTTTTTAACTAAACATTAACTGCTTATGAGCACCTTATTGACAGTACCGTAAAACCTTACAAGATTGCCAAACTGATTTGATTTTGCCCACCACGGGACTTTTTTTAAAATTCTTCATATCATCGAGAATGTTTTAGTAGCTTTTATTTCTTGTTTGTTGGTAGATACTTGAATATGTCACTGGCAGCACTAAATAACCGATTGTCGCTAATTTCACTTCAGTTGACTGTCAGTTGGTGTCAAAGTTTGGTGATGTGTTTGGCGGGCCAAAGTTCGTGCGGAAAACTTTGTTCAAAAACAGTACTTGCAGTTGCAGCAGGCAAGTAATTATTTTACCACTATAAGTTTGTAACAAATAAATAATAACTATCGAATATCTGACGCGAAACCTCTTTTAAACTCGAAAATATTAAGGTGGGCATTGTCAAAGTACCTTTTCTGGAGTACTGTTTACTACTTTGCCCACCAAAATATTGCTGTCAGGGTTGTCACTACGACATTAAATCAAAATTGATTTATGTAGGTCCTATTAGTAGTAAGTCGGTTGGTATTATCTAACCACCTTTTAATTGATGATGCCTATTTTATTAGTAAAGTAGCTAAATATCAGCTGTTTCCGGTCAATGACCTTTATATTAGTCGTGTTTCTTGTATTGAAATTGTAGTGTATATACTTGTAGTTATACATTTAATTTTTTTGTACAGTGCGCGTCACAATTAAGTATCCCCCTATCTCAATGTATGTGGGTTCAAATCCTGTCAGCGATCGTTGGAAATTGGGTGATCAAAACTACATGTTTTTTTTATAATTTTCCATTTTCTTTTCATATTTTTGACGTTTCTAACAAAATTGTATGTTCTGTATCATTAAAATGTAATTTTTGTATAAATTGTTTCATTTTAATTTCATTTTCATTTGGTAACCTTACTTAAAATTCGATGAATTCTCTAAGTATCAACTTGGCCTTGCGGTAGTAACCGGCAAATTAATACAAGACAAGATAAGAGTGACAGCGTTCGAATCTCGTGAGCGGTGTTTCGTTTTTTATTATCAATTGTTATCTTTTTTCTTTGCAATATGTAAGATATTTAATTGATATTATTCGTTATGGGCTTAATTGCAAGTTAATGAAAAAAAAAAAAAAATTACAAAATATAACATTCTATAAATGTCTAAAATATTATACAATAACTACTACGTATAAATCTATGATATTATAACGAAATAATTGTTTTGATAAACCATAATAACAAATAATATCTGTAAACAGTGAAAGGTTTTTTATAATAGATTGTGATAATTTATTCAAAAATAAGTTGTTTACAACGAAAGAACATTGGTAACAATATTTCGATCTCTCGCAAAATATGCACAAAGCAAACCACACGAAATAAGACGAGTGACAATTACTTTGTTCGCTACAAACGACAAAGTCAAACCCTACCCGCATCCATAAAAAAATGTAAGACTTGGCATTAAAAATGGGGACTAATTAGACCGATAGACAAAATTCGACACGTTGTTCCATCAGCTAATCCTCTCTGCTAATCAGCTCTCCATATAAAGGGTGGGTGGTTCGATCCTTAGCGGCTTGATAGGTTTTTGCTTTGAAAATTAGTCACAAGCGAATAGAAGTTAGAAAATATTTAGTAGACAAGGGGGATACTTAATTCTGACGCGCACTGTACGTATAGTAGTAGGTACTAAATGCTATTTATAAGGAAGGTCTATAAAACAAGTGTTTCGATCATAAATGTAGAGTATTTCCAATTATTTATTTTTTCAATTCCTCTATCAAATAATGTAATGCAAAATTTACCATTTCTACAGTTTTTTGTTTTTTTTTGCCTTAAAAATATTTATAGATAAGTATTACTTTTTCTTGATTAAAGTTTTTGTCGACGTTAATAAGTTAAAACTTAGGTACTATGCACCTACAGTTGACATGGCAGCCGAAAGGATATTTAATAGGTACTGAAATATATTTCATTATAATTAAAGACTGTTGGTAAACAAAAAAAATGTGACAACCCTAGCGCATCTTTTTATTTGTATGAAAAATTTCAAAAAAATATTTGTGTCTTTGCCCACTCAATTTTGGCGGTTAATTTGCTTGCTTGAACGTTTTATATTAAGATATAAAGTAACATTGATTATCCCTTTTGCTTGTTCCTTAAATCTTGTTATCATAAGGTCAAAAATACCGGAGTTACGATTTTTTTTGCAAAATGGGCAAACTCGTAAAAAAAAAATTTGGCCCGCTCTCTAAAATTACGCTCTCTAAAATTATGATTTACACATACCGTCCCATTTTATTCGATTTATTATCTATTATTTGCAAAGAAGAGTATATTTAAAATAGTGTAGCGCAAAATTATTATTTGAACTATACATACTTTTAAAATTATCTTAAATTGAACCACAAAATCCAAAAAAATGGGCAAAGTTGCACGGTTTTACGGTACCTAATCTGCAGCGAAACGCCCGCGATCGATGATTGGATTGGTTGGATTGAAGGAACGACGGAACTAGGTATTTCAAACGACGCTGTGGAGCGGAACGATTTCGTTCCGAGTGAGGGCATAGTTCCAGGAACTATTACGGTCCGGAACGACACGTATTTGCACGCACACACAATGTGTGTGCTGCGGCATTTGCTTATTTTTCGTTTTTTTTTATTTGGCTTATCTCATCAGCATTTTGGCATGAGTTGCGTCCAAGAGACTTAGACAGTTAATATCTATTTTATTGGTCGAAACATCAAAGGGGTCGGTTAGTAGACAATAGGTAGGCATGTAGAATCTACAAAGCTAAACATAGGTAGTGCTGCGGCCGCCGGGCCGGGCGGGCGCACTACGTTCGTGGGCAAAGTCACGCGACGCGACAGAGTGCGGGGCTCCGCCCCAGGACGCCCGCACCGCCAGCCGCTGATTTCTTTCATAATCGGTAGGTAGCGAGCGACACACGCACGACAGGATGTGTTTCATTGGCTCGCCATCGAGCGAAAGTCCCTATGTGTATCTCGCGCCTTAAGTATCAGAATTACCTGGATCACACAAAGTAAATAGTTATAGGAAAAGTAATTGAATAATTATGGCACTGCCCGATGCCCTTCGCACGACTAATGTCTATACTTACCACTGAATATATATTTGTGTATTCTCCAATAATTATGGCACTGCCCGATGCCCTTCGCACGACTAATGTCTAAACTTACCACTGAATATATCTGTGTATTCTCCAATAATTATGGCACTGCCCGATGCCCTTCGCACGACTAATGTCTATACTTACCACTGAATATACCTATCTGTGTAGGTATTCTCCAAATCACCACACCTGCAGCAAAGCTTCTACTTCTTCATTCATACTCCATTTCACTTCAAATTCAATATTTGACATCACATCATCACAGAGACATTTAGATTGCATTGCATGCTTGTATTATATTATTTAATTTGTAAAAGATAACCAAAATGAAAGTGCAATTTGTTTAATAATTTTGAGTACCTACCTATATTCTATTACCTATAATACCTAGTTCATAAGACCAACTACCTATGTTACACAGTTTACTATAAATGATTCTTATTACCTGAATGATGTAATACCTATTTAATACCTATAGTTAGAGTAGATACGTAAACTATCTGCCGGAGCTGAGACTGAGAGTGAGACGTGGACTCTCAAAGAATGGTCCACCAGTTTAAAGTCGCCCAGCGAGCTATAGAGAAAGCTACCTATGCTCAGAGTTTCTTTATAGGATTCGCAAAGAATACATCCGACAGAACCAAGGACGACATCGACGTAGCCCAAAGGATTTACAGTGGGCTGGGCATATCTCGAGAAGAACCGGCAACCAATGGGGTAAACGTGTTCTTGAGTGGAGACCGTGACTCGGCAATCTTAGTGTAGAACGCCCTCCGACCAGGTGGGATGACGAATTGCGAAAGACTGCTGGCAAATGCTGGATCCGGCAAGCTGAAGATAGGCCGGTATGGCGCTCATTAGGGGCGGCCTTAGAGGAATAAGGCACTAGAGGTGTTGTATATACCCATTTCATTCACACAAGAGAGAGAAAAAAATATGCTTGTAGCCTGAGAAGAAATGAGATAGAATGAATGTTTCTCTGTCTCATTCGTCGTGCCAGTTTTTGCCGGGCACATCACACAGTATTTGTTTTTCTCGACCTAATTATATTTTCTGCTAATTAAATGTGTAAAAGTGACTCTGCGGGCATTCCTGCATCTCTTAACGTTACATAACTGAAGCAACGGTGGTGCGGTGCAGTGTTTTTGGATGTAAAAGTGACGGTGATCGAAAAGTGCCGAATTTGTCATTCCAATCGTAAGTATAAGCTCGTTTGACTTCAAAAAAGGTTCAAAATTTATAGTTTCATAGATTTCCGTACAGACAAGACTCAAAAACTATGTTTTAAGATGATTCTAATAAAAATAACCTAAAATTACGAAAATTTAGGGTTGCCTGTACTCGAAAATAAAATTCCCCAAATGTCGTGGCGCACTGAGATATTCATCTACCTACATACATTCTTCAAATATTTTTTTGTTTGTTACAGATATCCCGAAAACAATCATATGATCTACGTCTGCTTTGGATAGAAGCCACAGATCGTAAAAATTGGGAACCCAAAACTATTTAATAAAATATGCAAACATTTTCATGAAAATCTGGGACAAAAAAGAAACGCGAACGTATCTGTTCCCTTATGCTGTTAGAAGACTGGTAAGTAAAATAAATAAATACATAAAAAGAATCAGTGCTACGATGATGGGTGAAGGACTGTTTGAGATTTGGATAAAAAAATTATACCTAATTAATCAAATACTTAATCAAATATATTAAAATGGTATTGGGATTTGGTGTTACTAATATTACTTACAATTTTTAATACTATTACTAAGCACTATGTATAATCTTCATATTAATGCTTCAATATTTTATTTCTGGCATGTAAGATAAATACTACTACGTGAGGAAAATCACGAAAACTTTGAGTATGTTAAAAATACAATGCAGTATAAATAAAGCCACCAGTGTTAATTAGTAAGTAGGTATGTACAGTTTAATTAGTGTATGTACAATTTTATTATAGTATCAAGTACTATTATTATTAATTACTAGTATTAAGGTGCTAATATTATACATTACAATTGAATAATATAGGACTGAAAAAGGTACATTTTGATAAGTTGGGTAGCCAGGTACTTATAGAAATATTTTGATTAAGGCTCTTTGATAGAAATAAAGACTGATTGATTTGTGATCCTATGATTTGTGGAGAATAAATATATTGGAATCGTTTTAAAGACTGGTCATTTTTACACAGGTAATAATTATAACAGAATATAAAATATTTGGAAACATAGGCAAGGACGTATGTAATATTGTGTATAAGGTGTAAAAACTGTAATATAATTTGGTTTTCTCTGTACTTTTTACCTGAAGAATAATTTAAAAGTGCTTTTGAATTTCGTATTATGGTTGTCTTATCTTAGCAATACCTAAAGTGTAAGATTTAATTACTCAGAAGAAATGTGATCTCCTAAGTGCAATTTTTATTGTCTGTGTTTGGTTAGTGTTTAAATTGATGGTCTAGCAAAAATATTCTTTTCAAAATGACATATTTTTGTATTTATTTTAGGATTTGAAATGATGTCTGACATGTATGTGGCGGTGGTAATAAATTTAAACGAAACACGTTGTTTTATTTCTGTGCTCATTAAATCAAAAGTTTACCTATTCTCGCATACGTAGGTACCTAATTTAATGATGTATGATACTAAAATACCACCTACCAGGCATCAAATTACGAACCTAAAGTCAGGGTAAAAAAATTGCATGGCAACACCACTTCGTATACCCTGTCATGTACAAGCATTATTTTTATCTCTCTTATGTGAATGAAATGGGTATATGCAACACCAGTAGATGGGTGCCTTATTTATTACACACACACGTACACAGAGTACATTATATATACTGAGACCTTATTCCTCTAAGGCAACACCTCTAGTGCCTTGTATTCCTCTAAGCACCTAGGTACTATTGCATTGTTTGTATTCCAAATCTAAAAAAATATTAATATCACTGTCATTGAATGAATGACTGTCATGTCAGTGACAAAGTCAAAACAGATGTCAATGTTACGGGAAATTGCGATTGCGTAGCTGAAAGGAAAAGCGACAAAACATAGCTTTTCCGAAAAAAAATCCTATAGATTTACACAAATAAATAATAACTATTTGTTCACGCTCCGTGTATTTATCAGAGATGACGTAAACGTAATGCGGGGTGGAATGGAAGAGACGTTTCGTCGGTGAGAGGAGTGGTCGCAATGTCTATAGAGTACGTGCCGGTGAGCGAGGGCGAAGCGGACGAGCCCATCGAGCTGCCCACGGAAGAGGACGGCGCGCTGCTGCTGTCCACGGTGGCGGCGCAGTACGCGGGTGCCAGCGGGCTGAAGTACCGCGCGGGTGGCGCGCCGGGTGGCAGGTTGCGCGGCCTGCGGCTCGTAGAGGAGCGCCTCGCACCGCCGCCTGAGGGCTGGGCAGCGCACCGCCGCTACTGGTGCGCCTTCCCGCGCGACCGCTCATCCAGCCCCGAGGCGGCGCGCTGCTCCGACCTCATCGTGCTCGGCCTGCCGTGGAAGACGGGCGAGGAGGCGGTGCGCGACTACTTCGCCTCCTTCGGCGATCTGCAGATGGTGCAAGTGAAGCGCGACGCCAAGACCGGCCTCTCCAAGGGCTTCGGCTTCGTCAAGTTCGCGTCGTACGCGGCGCAGACACGCGCGCTCGGCCGGCGGCACATGATCGACGGGCGCTGGTGCGACGTCCGTATACCCAACGGCAAGGAGGGCGGCAGCGTGGGAGGTGCGGGGGCGGCACATCGCAAGGTTTTCGTGGGGCGTTGCACGGAGGCGCTAACGGCCGAGGACTTGCGGGACTACTTCGCGCACTTCGGGCACGTGACGGACGTGTTCGTGCCGCGGCCCTTCCGCGCCTTCAGCTTCGTAACGTTCCTGGAGGCGGAGGTGGCGCAGGCTCTGTGTGGACAGGATCACATCATCAAGGGTGTGTCAGTGAACATCTCGACGGCGTCCCCTAAGCGCGAGCGAGTGGCGCCGCCACCCGGCGCGCCATCGGCGCTGCTGGGCTGGGGTCTACTGGAGGGTGGCCGTCTGTTCAACTGGCCGGGACCGGGTGAGCCATGGCCGCAGCCTCCGCACCCACATGCCCTCACCCACTCTGACCCCAAGCCCTACCTCAAGTATGAGTGAAGCTTGTTATGACTCGTGTATGTACTCTTATCATGTCTCGTGTGGACTTTCTTGTTGATTGCTGTCAAATTTTATACAAACTTATAATGTGTAAATAATTATGATAAAAATATAGTATGAAGTTATTAATTATGTTTTTGTAATTTATCTTCATCTTTATTTTACACACCACAATGTACACACATGTAACTGTCGCTCACATTGCATTGGTAGAGCTGAGTTTATGCAGGGACTAGGGAGCCATGTAGGTACCTACTTATTACACACCACAACTGTAACTGTCGCTCACATTGCATTGGTAGAGCTGAGTTTATGCAGGGACTAGGGAGCCATGTAGGTGCCTACTTATTACACACCACAACTGTAACTGTCGCTCACATTGCATTGGTAGAGCTGAGTTTATGCAGGGACTAGGGAGCCATGTAGGTGCCTACTTATTACACACCACAACTGTAACTGTCGCTCACATTGCATTGGTAGAGCTGAGTTTATGCAGGGACTAGGGAGCCATGTAGGTGCCTACTTATTGCACACCACAACTGTAACTGTCGCTCACATTGCATTGGTAGAGCTGAGTTTATGCAGGGACTAGGGAACCATGTAGGTACCTACTTATTACACACCACAATTTAGGCGCGTTCGACTTTACGAGAGTCGACGTTGCGGGAATCGGCGTGGTGGGAACAATTCGTAAGTAGGTAGGTACCTATGTATCTATTATTTCACTCGTCCCTGGGTACATTAACCGATGCCATGAACTAGAGTTTTGATATGTTTGCTAGAAATATATGAAATATGAATGAATAAAGTGGCCCACTCGGTAAAATATTATACCTATGGGAAAAGATAATGTGCAGATAAATAAAGGGCTATTATTAGGGCAAATTGATGAAAATTCCAAGATAATGAGTTAACCACTAGACCAATATGGGTCTAAAGAGGGTCTAAATTAGTTTTGCTTATTTCACAATAAAAACACTTGATAAAATACTATTATGAAATTTGGAATATGAATAGAGGTAATATTGATGATGATAAACTTAATTATCAATTATGCCTTTTAGTAGGTATCCAAATTAATCTGTAATAAATAAATAGGTACCCAAATAGGTACTTAATAGGTACCGTCGAGACCCCTAACTTCGCCTGGTTATTGACACATTTTCGTCTCATGCTCTCAGATTATCAAGTATTTTAGTTTTCACTGATTATGAAACGTTTCTACTTAATTCAAGCTCTAATAAAAGATGTGGGTGAAGTTAGCAGAGCATCTTCCAGCAGAGCATAAATAAATGAGAGTTCTGTTGGCGTGCAGGTGAGTTCTATAGTTGCTGATACTTTTCAGGAATAGTTCTGGCGTTTTTACACAAAAAAAATGAAGTTGAATTATGCTCTGCTAACGACGCGTAGCAGAGCATTTTTCAAAATTCGAAAAAAAAAATGGTAGCATTAAGCCTTTTCATAATATAAACAGTTCCTGATTGTTTTTAGAAATAGTTCCGGTGTTTTTACTACACTAATTTCAATTTAAAGATTTGTCAAGTACCTACATTTTTGTTCGAGTTGGAGTCATGAGCATGACACAATGTTCCTTACATCAGCGCAAACGACTGTTTAAATAGACTGCAACGAAAACAAACACTAACAAAGATCTGCTACCTATTAGGGTTTTGACAAGTTCTAATAACTGAACTCCTGAAACTTTAATTGAAAACGGTCTTTAAAAATTAAAAAATCGAGTAATTTCTCGTCCAAATAAAAGAGTTTTAAAAACCATACCTACTAATAAGTGTAGTCAGAGTTATAATAGCATGCCTGAAATTTGAGAGATAAAATAAATGTGCTTTTGTTTGGAATACAATACAAGTAGCAAACACTTTAAAAATTTCATAAAACTGATTTTTAAAAAAAATTCAAATCTGAGTTACCTATGTGCCTTGAATTTGTACGACTACAAAGGACAATAAAGCTTATTTTATGAGAGTTCTGTTAGCGTGGATTGAGTTAAAGCTTTTCAAGGTTGTGTTCTTATAATTCAGCAACATAACAGAAGCAGCACACCTGAAATTTTCATGAAATAGAACGTTGAATATTGACAAAATCTGAGTAATGTGCATCAAATTTGTGCTAATTCAAAGGGCTCTAGAGCCTTTTCAATAAGAGTTCTAATAACGTGCATTGAGTTTAAGCTTAACAATAGTTTGTTCTTATAATTCAGATACGTAATGGAGGCAGCACTCCTGAAATTTCCATGAAATCGATCATTGAATATTGACAAGTTCTGAGTAATGTGCTTCGAATTTGTACAAGTTCAAAGGGCTCTAGAGCCTTTTCAATAAGAGTTCTAATAGCGTGCATTGAGTTTAAGCTTAACAATAGTTTGTTCTTATAATTTAGTTTGAGCCTATTGAAGCTTATTGAAGTGTTCAGTTTAAGCTTATTGAAGTGTTGAGTTTAAGCTTATTGAAATTTTCTTCTTCGTCTTTTTCATTTGTCTTCTTCGTCTTCTTGGTCTTCTTCGTCTTCATGGTCTTCTTGGTCTTCTTGGTCATCTTGGTCTTCTTCATCTTCTTGGTCTTCTTCATCTTCTTGGCCTTCTTCATCTTCTTGGTCTTCTTGGTGTTCTTCATCTTCTTGGTTTTCTTCATCTTCTTGGTCTTCTTCATCTTTTTGGTCTTCTTCATCTTCTTGGTCTTCTTCATCTTCTTGGTCCTCTTGGTCTTCTTCATCTTCTTGGTTTTCTTGGTTTTCTTCATCTTCTTGGTCTTCTTGGTCTTTTTTATCTTCTTGGTCTTCTTCATCTTCTTGGTCTTTTTTATCATCTTGGTCTTCTTCATCTAGGTTAGGTTAGGTTTTTTTTTTCAAATTTATTTTATTGATAAAAGATTACTTCAGAGGCTCGGCGCTAATGGGATACACCTTACCTCGATATATTCCCAACCACCCCATTAACCTCCCCATCAATGGGGCGGTTGGGAAAAAAATCCCATCCGCCCCATTACACAAGTCAATGGGGTGGATGGCATTTTCTGCCCCATTGACTTTTTAGATAGAAAGAATAGAAATATTAAATCTCGCTATTCATATATTTATTTTGCTATTCACATAATTGAGTATGAGTAGGAACAGTCGGAAATCAAAAGGCCAACTTATTTGAGCTAATCAAGTTCGTGCTTATTGTCAATAAAATTTTTCGTAAAATAATCACAACGCAAATTTGTAAAATCAAATAATAATCTTAGGAAAAACAGTGAGTAATTAAAGCATCATACGCTTTGGTTTTCTAACTAGTGATCTCTTAAGTATTGTTTTCAAATACTTTTATATCACAGTGTAATCATCACATTTCTACAATAATTCGCAATAATTCACTCAGCCACGTGCGAGTGTTTATGGCACTGTCCCTATCTTCGGGTTAATCTTACTTAAAACACGTAAATAGTGTGTAGGTAGGTTTGTGACCGCTGTAATTTATTTTTACTCAAACATAGCATGTAATCTGCTGATTATTTCGACAACCTTTTTTGAGTAAAGTCGACCTTTCGGGCCTACCCGAACAGGCGGACAGTAATATTATTACTGTCCGCTCTATGCGGTCCGTAATATATTTTGAATTTCGAATTCTATTTGTTTTGATAATATAGTTAGGTGAATAAGGTTGTCTCTTTTTCCTCTTTTCTTCTTTTTCCTCTTCTTCCTCTTTTTCCTCTTCTTCTTCTCATCTAGGTCATCTCTCGCTCTCGCTCTCGCTCTCGCTCTCGGTCTCAGTCTCGGTCTCGGTCTCGCTCTCGCTCCCGCTCTCGCTCTCGCTCTCGGTCTCGCTCTCGCACTCGCTCTCGGTCATCTAGGTCATCGAGCTCATTTAGGTCATCTAGGTCATCTAGGTCATCTAGGTCATCTAGGTCATCTAGTTCATCTAAGTCATCTAGGTCATCTAGGTCATGAAGGTCATCTAGGTCATCTAGGTCTTCTTCTTCTTCTTCTTGTTGTTGGTCATCTTGTTGGTCATCTTGTTGGTCATATTGTTGGTCATCTTGTTGGTCATCTTGTTGGTCATATTGTTGGTCATCTTGTTGGTCATCTTTTTGGTCATATTGTTGGTCATCTTGTTGGTCATGTTGTTGGTCATCTTGTTGGTCACCTTCTTCTCGTTCGTTCGTTCGTTCGGTCGGTCGGTCGTTCGTTCGTTCGTTCGTTCGTTCGTTCGTTCGTTCGGTCGGTCGGTCGGTCGGTCGGTCGGTCGTTCGTTCGTTCGTTCGTTCGTTCTTCTTCTTCTTCTTCTTCTTCTTCTTCTTCTTCTTCTTCTTCCTCTTCCTCTTCCTCTTCCTCTTCCTCTTCCTCTTCCTCTTCCTCTTCCTCTTCCTCTTCCTCTTCCTCTTCCCCTTCCCATTCCCATTCCCATTCCCATTCCCATTCCCATTCCCATTCCCATTCTCATTCTTATTATTCTTATTATTCATATTCTTGTTATTCTTATTATTCTTATTATTCTTATTCTTATTATTCTTATTATTTTTATTCTTATTCTTATTATGCTTATTCTTGGTCTTCTTGGTCTTCCTTCTTGGTCTTCTTCTTCTTCTTCTTCTTGGTTATCTAGGTCATTTAGGTCACCTAGGTCATCTAGGTCATCTAGGTCATCTAGGTCATCTAGGTCATCTAGGTCATCAAGGT